>CM065804.1:64520000-67346666 GCA_033398695.1 Orobanche coerulescens | reverse complement strand
ATTAAAACAGACGTACTTGAGTACTAAACGAAACAAGAAAACAATTCTCGACAACAATAACATCAATCACATCACTGAGCCATCTCATCGTCCTGTCGGTACTATGGCTGCCTCCCCGCTCCTCGGCTACCTGAACATCAAAACAATGTCCACCCCCGAAGGGGTTAGCAAAACGATGCTAGTACAAGTATCATAATACAATAAATCATCAATGCATCATAAAACATGCAAAACGGACTTCCGCTACCGGAATCCAACGATGCGAATCCTCCCGATCCCATCAATACAATACAGGGTAATCCAACGATCCAACGCCCTTGGTATAGATCCCCATGATGATCCCGTCGGACCAACACATGGTGGAAAACCCGTCCAGCGATCCAGCGCCCTCAGCATAGATCCCCATGATGATCCCGTCGGACCAACGCATGGTGGACATTCGATCCAGCGCCCTCAGCATAGATCCTCATGACCCCCTCGGATCATTTATACCATAATCAATCAATTATGCATACACATATGCATTTCAATATGTTCATCAATACGAACAAACAACAACGAATATCACGCGAATTTCCAGAAATACATCTCATATACAAAAATATGAACAATACCATAAGCATGATAAATCAAACTCGACATATGATACTTGCCTCGAAAATGGCAAGACGAAATACTTCGATGATCTCAACACACTCGAAGGCCGCCTCCTTCGATCAACGTAATGTGCTCGAACCTTAACAAAAGGAACGATATACAAATCATCTCAAGTCGAACAATGGTTAACAATTGCCTACGGCCGAAAAGCTCAAAATAAACAAGGTATGCGGATTGCTTAGCGCGCGCTCGTACTCTACGTAACGTGCGCTAAGACGGACTGATAGCGACGCTATCGTATAAGACTAGCGTGCGCTAGCCACGATCGCGATCGACTGGCTGGTCTCATAACGTACGCTACGTGCGTTTGGGCGTAATCGGCCCGATAGCGCACGTTAACTCACACGTGTTAGCGTGCGCTAATATTGCATGGCGAGAATCATGGCCAAGCTGGGTTGAATGGTGAAGAACTCATGAATCCTACCGTGATAATACAAGTTATCGTCGGGCAAATCATGCTAATAAGGTTTGTGGAAGATTTATGATCGTGAAATATAAATATACGGATAGCCAACTCAACATCATAATTCATCTACGATCTCCAAGAAATAATCTAAGTTCCATTTGTTCTACGTTCCAAAACACATGATTCCATCGTGTAAAACGTATCAACTGGGTAAATATCTGATTATTGATCATAACTTGATTTGAACATGCTTAGGAGTCCTTATAATAAGATGGTTCAAAGGTTCATACGATATATAATGCCGATACGTCAAAAGTATCCTTCTAACATGTGATGACCGATTATAAACGAAATACTTGCTATCAAAACATGATTCAAACTTCCT
The DNA here is from genome assembly GCA_033398695.1 of Orobanche coerulescens. Taxonomy (NCBI): domain Eukaryota; kingdom Viridiplantae; phylum Streptophyta; class Magnoliopsida; order Lamiales; family Orobanchaceae; genus Orobanche; species Orobanche coerulescens. The sequence goes on along the minus strand of CM065804.1, from coordinate 67,345,218 downwards.
TAGGAACATTACTAACATCAGTGAAGAATCACCTACCTCAAAGTAGTGAAGAATACGGAGGAAAATGAAGCGATCCAACACCGAAGGCTTGAACACCAATCTCCAATGATATACGATCTTCAATCTCGAACTAGGAGGTTGATATGAAGTGTTTGGGACGAAGGGAGTTATGTTCTAAGTGTAAGAGTTCGGGTTATGGGAGGAGAAAAACTGAAATCTCGAATAGGATGATGTCCTATTTATAATAAATGGCTATTAGCGCGCGCTAGACCCTGTTCGTAGCGTGCGCTAACGGCTCACAGTCTAAACTGTACTCGGCACTTAGCGTGCGCTACGCATATACCTGTAGCGTGCGCTAAGGCGTTGACTCGGCTTTTCCCGAAAGCCGTCCAGGTACATCCGACACAATCCGACAAGGGTCCCCCGGCCAGATCTCACCTACCGCACGTCTCAATCGATTTGACCATGCATAGCGTGCGCTAATGACCCTCTGTAGCGTGCGCTATGAATCCCCGTTAGCGTACGCTACACTCAGCCTGTAGCGTGCGCTACAAGTGCAGAATTTCAATCTCTAAAACACATACACGAAATTATACACTCGACAACATCGGATTTATGAAATACGGAGAATAGTACTTAGACAAAAGTACAATCATTACAATACCACAAGTTCTAATTACATAACAGAAATCTCGGGTATTACATCCTTCCTCCCTAAAAAGAAGTTTCGTCCCGAAACTTAGGATGAAAACAACTCCGGATATCTAGTCTTCATACTGTCCTCCGTTTCCCAAGTGGCCTCTTCGACTCCATGTCGTGACCATTGTACTTTAACCAAATGTATTGGTTTATTCCTCAATTGCTTGATCCGGCTCTCAAGTATCTTGATTGGTCTCTCTTCGAAGGCGCCATCATTAGCCACCTCGATCTCGTCGAAATCAATGACGTGGTCGGGTCAGTACATACTTCCCGGATTGGGATACGTGAAACACATTGTGAACATGACTCAGCGATGGCAGTAAGGCCAACCGGTATGCTAAATCCCCAACCCTCTCTAGGATCTCAAATGGTCCGATATATCTCGGACTAAGCTTGCCTCTTCTCCCAAAACGGAAAATCCCTCGTGTAGGAGACACCTTCAATAGTACGTGGTCCCCAGCGTCGAACTCTAGAGGGAGACGACGTACATCGGCATAAGACTTCTGTCGACTGGGCGGTCAGCAGTCTCTCTCGAATCAAGGCTATCTTCTCTTGAGTCTGAATAATCAATTAGGTTCCGTCCCGATCAAATCCGAAGAATCATCCCGGCCACGGGGTGATCGGCATCTTCTCCGTACAAAGCTTCAAATGGTGCCATCTTAATAGAAGCATGCCAAGCTGTTATTATAAGTGAACTCGATCAAGGGCAAGTGAACTTCCCAATCGATCGACCAATCTAATGCACAAGCTCTAAGCATGTCCTCTCTTTATCTGAATAGTCCTTTGATCGACCGTCCGTTGGGGATGATAAGTTGTACTAAAGTTTAGCTCGGTCCCCAAAGCCACGTGAATTGCTTTCGGAAGTGTGACACGAAGCGACCATCTCGATCCGAAATAATGGTCTTCGGCGTCCCGTGCAATCTGACTATCTCCGCAATAAATATTCGTGCCAACCTCTCGGGTCCCCATGTATCTTTAATTCCCAGGAAATGAGCCGTCTTAGTTAGTCGATCAACTACAACCCAAATCATGTTCATTCTCGTTCTAGTCCTTGGCATACTAGTGATGAAATCCATCGAGATATCCTCCCACTTCCATTCAGGGATCGGAAGTGGCTTTAACATTCCAGCAGGTCGTTGATGTTCAATCTTAACCTGCTGACAAGTCAAACACTTCGAAACGTACTCCGCTACGTCCTTCTTCATATTTCCCCACCAGAAGTTTTGCTTTAAATCCTTATACATCTTACTGCTGCCCGGGTGAATAGAATAGGGCGCGCTGTGAGCTTCCTTCAGAATAGTCCTTCTCAAATCATCATCATCGGGAACGCAAAGTCGACTCTGAAATCTCAGAACTCCATCATCTTGTATCACGAATCCTGGGGCTTTTCCTTTCTTTACTTCGTCACATAATCGAAGGATCAGAGAATCGTTCAATTGTTTAGACTTGATCTCTCGACTAGTGATGAAGTCGGTTCCATCACATAAAGTTGCCCTTGGATTTACGGTGCCCATACTTCAATCCTCGCGGATCGGTTCCGTTGAATCCGGTTTGGGACGTAAGTGCTTCCAACACTCGAAGAGAAGCAGTTTACGGCTCAAAGCATCGGCTACGACGTTTGCTTTCCCGGATGATAGAGAATCTCCAAGTCGTAATCCTTGATCAATTCCGGCCACCTTCTACGCCTCATGTTTAACTCTTTACATTGAAAATGTACTTGAGGCTCTTATGATCTGTAAAGATCGACAATGAGTGCCATACAAATAATGTCGCGATTTTCAAGGCAAAGACCACATTGCTAGCTCCGGATCATGAGTAGGATAATTAACCGTACGGTTTCAATTGCCGAGAAGCATAAGCAATCACTTTATCCTTCGCATCAACACACAACCCAAACCCCGATTTGAAGCATCGTGTATACCATAAATCGATCGGTTCCTTCAGCGGCGCTAATATAGGTCTTGTCGTCGGCCTCCTCTTAAGTTCGTCAAAACTAGCTTTGGCACTCCTCATTCCACATGAACTTTTGAGTTTTACGCTTGGTGAGTGAGCGGACGAGCAATTTTGGAAAATCCCTCTACAAAGCGGCGATAATATCCGGCCAAGTCCTAAGAAGCTTCGGACTTCTTTCACGTTTAGGAGCTTCCCACTCCAAGATTGCTTGACTTTCTTGAGTCCACTGAACTCCGTCGGATGATATCACATGCCCAAGGAAGGTTACTTCCTTAAGCCAGAACTCACATTTAGAAAGCTTAGCATACAGCTGTTCCTTTCTCAAGATGCTCAAAACCACACGTAAATGTTCAGCATGTTCCTCTGCGTCCCTCGAATATATCAAGATGTCGTCAATGAAAACGACCACAAATTTATCCAAGTACTCCAAGAATATCCGATTCATCAATTGCATGAATACCACAGGAGCATTGGTAAGTCCAAACGGCATCACTACGAATTCATAATGCCGTCATAGGGATCTCAGCGATTTGGTATATCCGATTCCTTAATTCTCAAGCTGGTGGTATCACGATCGCAAGTCAATCTTGAAAATACCCTTGCCCTTGCGGTTGATCAAACAAGTCGTCGATCCGAGGTATAGGATACTTATTCTTGATCGTCATCTTGTTAAGCTCCTGTAATCAATACACGATCGGAGGGATCCGTCTTTCTTAGGACAAAGAGAACAGGCGCTCCCAAGTAGAAACGCTTGGTTGAATATAACCATCTCGCAACAATTCCTCCAGTTGTTTCTTGAGTTCATACATCTCGGTTGGCGCCATGCGGTATGGTGCTCTGGAAATAGGAGGGCTCCGGGCTCTAGTTGATAGTGAATTCCACTCCCCTCTGCGGAGGTAACCCGAGTAGTTCGTCAGGAAATACATCGGAGAACTCATTCACCACCGAAATGGACGAGAGCTCTACTCCTTCCTCTTCCCTCATGGCATAGCACCAAAGTCCGTGACATCCTTGCTTGATAATTTCACGGCTTTCATTGCCTTGATCAATTTCCCGAGCTTCGGTCTCCATCCTCGGAATAAGTGTTCGAGATCCGTCATCGGCAATGATGGAAATGACTCTCTCTCGGTAATTGACCATGACTCCATAGCAGTTGAGCCAATCATCTCAGAGAATTAAATCGTCACATGAGATGTCAACCACAATAAGATTCGATGGCCAATCTCTTCCTTCTATAGATCTTGGGAAATCCTTAGCTTCTAAGGTTCCCACAATTTTCTCTCCGCTCGGTAATCCCACAACATAAGGTTCACAATTATACAAGCACGAGATGTTCAAACGATTAACACAGTTCAAAGATATAAAAGAATGCGTAGCTCCCGAATCGAACAAGACACTAACTGGTTGCAAAAGGATCAGATCGCACTGATGCAACAGTGTATTCGATCATGATTTCCTCATCTCGCACGGGCGTGGAGGAACGGACCCAACCTTTGGATGCCTCTCTCTTCCCGTTAGCTGCTGAAATCCGATTCTTTGCGTCTGGTTCACACTCGTCTCCTTCGGGACTGGAGCTGGAGCGCGAGTACCAAAAGATCGGGTCGTATTCCCACAAAATGTTGCGCGATGTCCTTCCTGTCCACACTCGAAATAGGTCACAGCAGGCGCGAAACAATCACGTCAAACATGTCCCGCCTTGCCACAGTTGTAACACTTCTTCCTGTGTCGAAGCTTGATCGGTCTTGCCCGGAACTTCTTTCCTCCTCGACTAGGATGCGGAGGTCTCTGGATGAGTGAAAAGAGGACTGACCCCGGCGGGGCCCGCTATTCTTATTCTCCGCGAAGTTGCCCGACACCTTGTTTCTTTGCTTCATCGATTTCTCTCTGCTTTGCTTCCTTCATATCGTAGGCCATCGCATTGTCATGATACTGACTCAAGGTGGTACAATCAAATCCTGACATATATTGCTGAATTTCCGGCTTCATTAGCATGTCAAATTGTAAAATCATTTCCGCCTCGGTCTGACAGTGGCGCACATAAGTCGGTGGTGATTATTAGTCTTAATCACTTCCGTCATTGTTGCTTCCGAATTTTGTGGTGATAATAACTCACGTACTCGTGCCTCTCTAGCTAGGCGAGGACAATACGTGCCTCCATCATCAACTTGAATTCCGTCCAGTCGGCATTATGCTCCTCTGGTCGAATGGCCTCCCACCCGTCGAAAGCCTCCCGGTCAAAGATCTTGGGCGGCCGGAACCTTCCTATCGTTGGGACGTTAATCCCAAAAATCTTCTCTAATTCCCTCACCAATGATCCCACGAAAGCGTCTCGGTGGAGCGAACCGTCAAATTTCGGAGGATGCATTTGACCACCTCGGTAAGCCATTTATCTCCCGATTATCCACGTTATTCTGCTTTGTCCCATCGCGTCGCATGCGATCCACAACTTGAGCAAGCTTGGTTTATCTGGGCAACCACTGTTGAAGAACTCCCGACGTTAGGATGCATTATTATTTGCGATCCTGCTTGTCCCCGGAATGTGAATCCGTTTGGCTAGCGGCTATCTCGGGAGTAGATACCGATTCTTCTTGCCTCGTATTTCCACGTCGCGTCCACGACCGCGTCGCGTCCACGACCTCCTCTCAACATACCGTAAACATAAATACTCAATATCCAGGGCAAGCGTTCTAAAAGTACATCCATCAATGTTTACAAGACAAGAATTAAATAAAGCAGTAGTATTCGAGATTAGGAAACTTACAACCACGATCCGATTGGCGATCTTTGGCTCGTGATGATGTTACGAGCGACCAATAATCAATAACGTAAGCAGACCCAACTAACCCATTGCCAAGATATCCATAAATCTTAGCTCCGATACCATATTCGTAACACCCGAGATATTCGAATAATTACAGTAGTAAACCCTTTAGATAAGGATTTACAAGGCTAATTTTAAAAAGAGTGTAAATATAAACCAATCGTACAATTTGAAGTTTAAAGACATATTTGATTCAACCGATCAAAGAGTTAATTTATACAACCATATCGAAAGGACATTATTAAAGCAGACGTACTCAGTACTAAGCGAAACAAGAAAACAATTCTCGACAACAATAACATCAATCACATCTTGAGCCATCTCATCGTCACAGTCGGTCTTGTGGTGCCTCCCCGCTCCTCGGCTACCTGAACATCAAAACAATGTCCACCCCCGAAGGGGTTAGCAAAACGATGCTAGTACAAGTATCATAATACAATAAATCATCAATGCATCATAAAACATGCAAAACGGACTTCCGCTACCGGAATCCAACGATGCGAATCCTCCCGATCCCATCAATACAATACAGGGTAATCCAACGATCCAGCTCCCTTGGTATAGATCCCCATGATGATCCCGTCGGACCAACGCATGGTGGAAAACCCGTCCAGCGATCCAGCGCCCTCAGCATAGATCCCCATGATGATCCCGTCGGACCAACGCATGGTGGACATTCGATCCAGCGCCCTCAGCATAGATCCTCATGGCCCCCTCGGATCATTTATACCATAATCAATCAATTATGCATACACATATGCATTTCAATATGTTCATCAATACGAACAAACAACAACGAATATCACGCGAATTTCCAGAAATACATCTCATATACAAAAATATGAACAATACCATAAGCATGATAAATCAAACTCGACATATGATACTTGCCTCGAAAATGGCAAGACGAAATACTTCGATGATCTCAACACACTCGAAGGCCGCCTCCTTCGATCAACGTAACAGGCTCGAACCTTAACAAAAGGAACGATATACAAATCATCTCAAGTCGAACAATGGTTTAACAATTGCCTACGGCCAAAAGCTCAAAATAAACAAGTTGCTCTGGATTGCTTAGCGCGCTACGTACTCTACGTAACGCGTGCGCTAAGACGGACTGTTAGCGACGCTATCGTATAAGACTAGCGTGCGCTAGCCACGTCTGGCGATCGACTCATTTGGTCTCATAACGCACGCTACGACGCGTTTCGGGCGTTAACTGACCCCGATAGCGCACGTTAACTCACACGTGTTAGCGTGCGCTAATATTGCATGGCAGAATACTGCAAGCCGAAAACTGGGTTGAATGGTGAAGAACTACTACAAAACAGACATTTAACATCGGTTTTTTTGGACATTTAACATCGGTTTCTAATAACCGATGTTAAACTTCGATTTTAACATCGGCTGTTATAACAACCGATGTTAATTTTAACATCGCGATATTTAACATCGGTTCTGGGACAACCGATGTTAAATTTCGCGATTTTAAAATTTTATCAGACCGCGGCTAACCCAGCTAGCCCAACGCAACCCCAACCCACACACTCGCCCAACCACCCGCACTACCACTTCGCACCAATCCCCACCAACCTACAACAAATACCATTAAAGTTCGTTGTTGGTGGGTTTCGAAATCACCACCTCTTGCTTGTGGAAGTGTGATAGTACCACTCCGCCTGATGAACTTCTTGTATATTTTTGCTATGTGTTATATTTATATACTATATACATTTATAAATTTATATAAATATAAGATAATTTAATATATATATATATATATATATTAACAAATCGAAAATTTATTTTTTAAAAAATCTAGAATATTAATATTAAAAGTCGGATATTCTTATTTAAAGCTCGAAAATAAAAATAATAAATTTAAAAATACGAATCGATTTATAATTAATATTTAATTTGTTTTTATTTTTAGATTTTTGTAAAAATATAAAATAGTTTTTATGAAAAGTAAAAATTACAAAAATAAAAACTAGCAGGTTTTTAAAAATATATATAATAATTCAGTTTTTATTTATTTATGGAAAATAATATTCCACTTTTTTTCAAAACTTTAAATAAAAAACATCCGATTTTTATTTTCTATTTTCGAACTTTAAATAAAAACATTCGATTTTTATTTTTTATTTTCGAACTAATGTTTATTTTTTATTTTCGAACTTTAAATAAAAACTTCAAATTTTCCCTGTTATTTTTGAACAATAAATATAAACATCCGATTTTCAATATTAATATTCGGATTTTTTTAAAATAAAGTTTCGATTTTTTTAAAAAATTCCGTATTTTGTAAAAAATTTAACATCGGTTATACTAAAACTGATGTTAAATTACAAATTAACATCGGTTTTTCTAAAAACCGATGTTAAATTAAAAATTAACATCGGTTTTTCTAAACCGATGTGAAATGGATTAATTTGACATCGGTTTTTAGAAAAACCGATGTTAATTGTTAATTTAACATCGGTTTTTAGCAGAACCGATGTTAATTTGTTTTAAAATTTTCAATTATGCCACCGCGTCTTTTTTAACATCGGTTTTTACAAAACCGATGTTAAACGAACGATGTTGAATGTCTTTTTGGTAGTAGTGATAATACAAGTTATCCTCGGGCAAATCATGCTAATAAGGTTTGTGGAAGATTTATGATCGTGAAATATAAATATACGGATAGCCAACTCAACATCATAATTCATCTACGATCTCCAAGAAATAATCTAAGTTCCATTTGTTCTACGTTCCAAAACACATGATTCCATCGTGTAAAACGTATCAACTGGGTAAATATCCGATTATTGATCATAACTTGATTTGAACATGCTTAGGAGTCCTTATAATAAGATGGTTCAAAGGTTCATACGATATATAATGCCGATACGTCAAAAGTATCCTTCTAACATGTGATGACCGATTATAAACGAAATACTTGCTATCAAAACATGATTCAAACTTCCTTAGGAACATTACTAACATCAGTGAAGAATCACCTACCTCAAAGTAGTGAAGAATACGGAGGAAAATGAAGCGATCCAACACCGAAGGCTTGAACACCAATCTCCAATGATATACGATCTTCAATCTCGAACTAGGAGGTTGATATGAAGTGTTTGGGACGAAGGGAGTTATGTTCTAAGTGTAAGAGTTCGGGTTATGGGAGGAGAAAAACTGAAATCTCGAATAGGATGATGTCCTATTTATAATAAATGGCTATTAGCGCGCGCTAGACCCTGTTCGTAGCGTGCGCTAACGGCTCACGCCTAAATCAGACTCGGCACTTAGCGTGCGCTACGCATATACCTGTAGCGTGCGCTAAGGCGTTGACTCGGCTTTTCCCGAAAGCCGTCCAGGTACATCCGACACAATCCGACAAGGGTCCCCCGGCCAGATCTCACCTATCGCACGTCTCAATCGATTTGACCATGCATAGCGTGCGCTAATGACCCTCTGTAGCGTGCGCTATGAATCCCCGTTAGCGTACGCTACACTCAGCCTGTAGCGTGCGCTACAAGTACAGAATTTCAATCTCTAAAACACATACACGAAATTATACACTCGACAACATCGGATTTATGAAATACGGAGAATAGTACTTAGACAAAAGTACAATCATTACAATACCACAAGTTCTAATTACATAACAGAAATCTCGGGTATTACATGACCCGCTGACTAAGCCATTATCTCAAGCCGTCTTAGAAAGACATCTGAAGAACATGGGTATTGGATACCATGATGTATGGCATTGAGTGCAAGTGGGAGATTGTTAGGAATATGCCCTCGAATGCCACTCAGGGGATGAGAGAGTATAGGCATTGTACTTGTAATTATGGAATAATTAATAAAAAGGCAATACGATTCATTCACTGTTTATTGTATTTCAAATGCATTCTTGATTTGGTAAACATTGGAGTGAAGTCCATGTAAATAAAACAAACATTCCATTCTCGTTATAGGATAAGAGAAAATGCACTGTAAGTGTATAAAGTTTATTTACGTAAATCGTTCGCAAGTCAATAAACTTAAATGGGCATCAAGTTTTTGTAAGACTTGTATAACCAATGCTAGGACGTGTGCATGTCTTGATAGCAGAGTTATAAGTAAATTAGTGGGACCAGTATACTCGAACATGACTCATACTTGATTCAGTTACACGGTATTCCCTCTCTGAGAGTCAATGACGAATCAAAAGGTTGTGATAGTATACGTGGACCTTTGACTTGAGGGTTCAGTAGAAGATGTGCCTGTGACGTTTAGTTTGTCATTATAGTAGTTAGACTCATTTGCTTAATTCTGAGTCAACCTCAAAGTACGGACTATACGGGCAGGTAGCAGTCTTTACTATACGCCAAGAAAGGATTCTATCTCCTGTTACTGAGCAGACGAATGTCCTATACGGTTAATGGCAAAAAAGATCATAAATCTTTGACCAAAGCATTCTGATATAGTTGTATTAGATACACTATTAATCAGTCGGTCTTGATTTGTATTAACACATGTATAGTGTCTAGTCAACAGTAGGGTTTGACTTTACCGTGACCGAAGACTTGTCCGAGATATCTGATAAAGGGTCTATATGTGCATGGTATTCACGACATATTGGTTCTGGAATGATCCCTTCATTCGTTCTCAGTCGGGGTTTACAGTGCTGCCCGCTAGGCTGGCTAAGTGCTGCCCGCACTCATTGATTCCTCCCAATGCTGGCTGAGACGGACCTACGGAGTCGCGCATCAGGAGCGTTGACAGATAAATGTAAATTTATTATCTCTCTATTAATATTTGATATTGGATATCTAAATTATGATTTATTGGATAAATCAAAACCGTGGTCTTATGAATTGAAATTAAGTTACTAGGTACTTAATTTAATTTATAAATTATATTTCTAAGAGAAATATATTTGTATTTGATATAATTAATGGCCAAAATAGTTCTACAAGGGATTGAAGTTTGCCATTTTTATCACTTAAGGGACTAAAGTTTTAAGTGTTTCAAACACGGGACTAAAGTTTAATCCATTTCACCTGTTAGGGACTCTGTTAGTTTGGTCCCGTTAACTTTTAACGGATTGATGACATGGCCGTTAAGTGCCACGTGTCAGCATTTTATTGATCGGTAATAATAAAATAATAAAAAAAATTCAGATTTTTGTAATAATAATTAAATAATAACAAAAAATATAAAAGTCTAAAAAAATATAAAAAATAAAAAAATCTGTATTTTTTAGAAAAATTAAAAACTTTATTTTTTTTAAATTAAAAATCTAATGCTTTTATTTAAAGTTAAAAATAAAAATTAAAAATATAATAAAAAATTTCAGATTCTTGTAATAAGAATAAAATAATAATAAAAATATAAAACTCTAAAAAATATAAAAAATAAAAAAATCTGGATTTCTTCTAAAAATGAAACTTTATTTTTTTCTCAAAATTTTTAAACAATCTGGAATATTAGTACTTAAAATCGGATGTTTTTATTTAAAATTTGAAAATAAAAAATAAAAAAATTAAAAAATTTGGATCTAATTTATAAACTTTTTTTTTTAAAATTGAGATATTATTTTTCATAAATAAATATTATTTTAAAAAAATCTAAAAATCTAAAAAAACAAACTCAAGGTTAATTATAAATCGGATTCAAATATTTTTAATTTTTTTTAAATTTTTATTTTTAACTTTAAATAAAAGCATTAGATTTTTAATATTAATATTCCAGATTTAAAAAAAAAATAAAGTTTCAATTTTTCTAAAAAATACAGATTTTTTAATTTTTATATTATTTTAGACTTTTATATTTTTTGTTTTTATTTATTATTATTACAAAAATCTAAAAATTTTTATTATTATTTTATTATTACCGACCAATAAAATGCTGACATGTGGCACTTAACGGCCATGTCATCAATCCGTTAAAAGTTAACGGGACCAAATTAACGGAGTCCCTAACGGGTGAAACGGATTAAACTTTAGTCCCTTGTTTGAAACACTTAAAACTTTAGTCCCTTAAGTGATAAAAATGGCAAACTTCAGTCCCTAGTAGAACTATTTTGCCTATAATTAATTAATTAAATTAATTAATTAGTATAAATACATTGGTGATTAAACAGAGTGTATTTAACGGATTCATTTGACGAACGTTCGGGACACGAGCCGAGTGACTCGGCTCGTTTCTAAGAAACTTCCTCCATGGGCCGCCCCCTCCTTGACTTGTTGTGATGATTTGCATGTGTGTGGGAACTCACATGAGTTGAGATTCTTCCATTATTACACATGATTGATCTAAAGGAATCCTTAGTACTTTATATTTTCAAATCATCATAATAACAAAAACACTTCATACAACTTTTTGTGCAAGTGTGTGTGAGTGTTACTCTCGGCCGAAGCCTTCATCAAGGGAAAGAAGTTTTTTTTTCTTTCAACTTTTCATCTTTGAGGTGATACAAAATTAAGAAAAAGAGAGATATAAATTCCTACGATAACTTCCTAGCCGTGTTCTTGGAGAACGGAGTTACGTTGAATTTTTTCGGGCAACTTCCGATGCGTGTGAAGTAGAGGCATCACATTTTCGGTGTTTGGGATGAAGGATTGTTCGTGCTCGAGCTTGGGTTCGTGATCATCATCTTACGAAGATTTATTTCAGAGGCTACAAGGGTATGATCCTTTTATCTTCGTATTTATTTTTCGTATATACATTACTTGATCGATCATGTTTGGGATTCGTTTTTATTTTTCATGCGTATTTCGTTTTATTTCCTAATCCCAACAAAACCTCCCCGAATCAACAACTCACGGAACAAACACCCATGGAAACGGATTGGGAATCACTCAATAACAATAATCGATAAGAAATATCACAACATAAACGAACAATTCGGGTTTAAATAGGCAAAACCTAAAACCCCCCAAAATTAATAAAGTTAGGGCTCTAAGTCAAAATACCTTGAATTCGGATGGAGTAGGATGATTTTGTTGATGATAACATGCTACCACGATATCACGGCGATGGAAGATGATGAACACACGGATTGAAAGTGGTAAAATCGCCCCTGGAAAGGACTCTCGCGTCGCCCGTCGAAAAAAATATGAAAAGGAACAAGTGAGGATGTCCTCGCCATGTCTTAAAGCAGATGCGTTATGGTCGTAACAGTTAGCTTATTACGAAAGTAACAAGGCCATCTTTACGGCCGTAACCATTGGGGTGTTACGGGTGTAACACCCTGCTGGACAGCAGTTTGGAAAGGCTACTGTCCGAACCGCCCGGAATGACACCGAAACCCAAACCTGCTAACAATCCGAGCATATAGTTACGAAGTATTCCCGATGACGAATCTAAGCGCTAAATGGAAACACAATTCCGACTACTCGAAGGTTCGGACGACGGAAGTAAATTTCCCTCAAACTCTAGGAAATTACAAAACGGCCCAAACCTTCGAAAATTACGATACGCCGTCGGATCATTAAACAAAAACTCACAACACGAATAACTCAACTATACGGACTCATGGAAACAAAGGAACAACACAATCGAACGAGTTTTACGAGAATCGAATGTACATGCGACAAGATCATAACATAAAACATATTACGTAAAAACACCTCCGGAACTCATCCAAATGGAAAAATACCAAGAACAAAATAAATTGAAAAGGGCGAAACGGTTACAAGCGAGTGGTTAAAATAGAAATACGCCCAAAAATAGAAACTGCTAAAAATAGAAAGTATGAATATTACATCACTAGAGTCATATTTTACTAAGTTGTCTTAGTTATCTTTGTAATTTTCTAAGATTATTAATGTATGATGTTGATGGGACCCTTGATTAATAAAGGGGTCTCAAAAAATTATTATCTTATCAATTTATTGAAATTCTTAATTTACGCTTCGAGCCCAAGTCGGGACCAAGGAGAACGCAGATCCCAAAAACACATGGTTTCGCGAAAAAATATTAATTTTATAGAGTTATTAATTTATCGAGTATTAATTTAAAGAGATTACACTGTATTATCATCCGTATGGTTGGATCGTCAAAAAAATTTAAAAATACGGAGTTAATCCTAAATTAGACTAGTTTGACTAAATAGTACTGAAGTGACTATTAAAAAATATATAAAATAAATTTGATTTTTTTAATTTTTTTTGCACATCACTAAAATAATTTGATATTAAAATCCATACGGTTGGATCGTCGAAAAAATATTTTAAAAACAAATACAAAATCAACTCAAAAAGTAAATCCTTAAAAAATAAAAATTAGATATTAACATCCATACGGTTGGATCTTCGAAAATGCTATTTTTGAAGTTTTGATTAGTTTTATATTAAAAAATATCAACTCGAAACCAATTAATTTTTTTAAGGCATGACTAAAATATGTAAATCTTGACATCCGTACGATTGGATCGTTAAAAAATAATTGAATTTAATTGTGGTATTATAGATATACTTTTTTTTTAAAAATATTTTGTATCAAATAATGGTTTAAAAGACCAAACACTTGTTTGACAGTAAAGAATACAATATTACAAAAACAGTTGTGTGACTGATAACATTTACACAACACTATCATACCACCGTTGTTTGAAGACTCCTTAAATATAACATAGCAAAAAACACTTGTCTAATTGCACCCAAGTCAAACAACAATTTATAAGACATTGTTTGAAGTTTATTAAAACAATATAAGTTTAAAATATTTATGTACACCCACTCATTAAGACAATGCCACAATCAAAAGACTTGTCTGATTCGAAATTTATAAGACATTGTTTGAAATTTTTGTTATTTTAAACTATAAATCTCGGATTATTAAAAGATTACACCTAACAACATAAAAAGAATAGTTCAGAAGGATGCTATAATCTACAAAATTTAAAATATATATTTAATAAAATCTGAATTTATACGGTAAGTCCAGATTTTTGAAGCTAATAAATAATTTTAGTTGTTTTATATATGCAATATGTATAGATTACCATCCTTTCAAGATGGATCGAAAAATAGGCAAAATAGTTCTACTAGGGACTGAAGTTTGTCATTTTTATCACTTAAGGGACTAAAGTTTTAAGTGTTTCAAACAAGGGACTAAAGTTTAATCCGTTTCACCCGTTAGGGACTCCGTTAATTTGGTCCCGTTAACTTTTAACGGATTGATGACATGGCCGTTAAGTGCCACATGTCAGCATTTTATTGGTCGGTAATAATAAAATAATAATAAATTTTTTTAGATTTTTGTAATAATAATAAATAAAAACAAAAAATATAAAAGTCTAAAATAATATAAAAATTAAAAAATCTGTATTTTTTAGAAAAATTGAAACTTTATTTTTTTTTTAAATCTGGAATATTAATATTAAAAATCTAATGCTTTTATTTAAAGTTAAAAATAAAAATTTAAAAAAAATTAAAAATATTTGAATCCGATTTATAATTAACCTTTAGTTTGTTTTTTTAGATTTTTAGATTTTTTTTAAAATAATATTTATTTATGAAAAATAATATCTCAATTTAAAAAAAAAGTTTATAAATTAAATCCAAATTTTTTAATTTTTTTATTTTTTATTTTCAAATTTTAAATAAAAACATCCGATTTTAAGTACTAATATTCCAGATTTTTTAAAAATTTTGAGAAAAAACTAGAGTTTCATTTTTAAAAGAAATCCAGATTTTTTTATTTTTTATATTTTTTTAGAGTTTTATATTTTTATTATTATTTTATTGTTATTACAAGAATCTGAAATTTTTTATTATATTTTTAATTTTTATTTTTAACTTTAAATAAAAGTTAGATTTTTAATTTAAAAAAAAATAAAGTTTTTAATTTTTCTAAAAAATACAGATTTTTTTATTTTTTATATTTTTTTAGACTTTTATATTTTTTTGTTATTATTTAATTATTATTACAAAAATTTGATTTTTTTTTTTATTATTTTATTATTACCGATCAATAAAATGCTGACACGTGGCACTTAACGGTCATGTCATCATTCCGTTAAAAGTTAACGGGACCAAACTAACAGAGTCCCTAACAGGTGAAACGAATTAAACTTTAGTCCCGTGTTTGAAACACTTAAAACTTTAGTCCCTTAATTGATAAAAATGGCAAACTTCATCTTAGTAACTATTTTGGTCGAAAAATATGGCGAATTGGTGACCCTCACGCTACTTCCCTGCTTGGCAGCTTTTGCTGCTATGGCCGATGCCGGTCAACCTATTTCCTCTTCCCATCAGCCCTTGCGGCAAGTTCACCAGCCATCTCCATTTGCCGCTGCCCACTCAGAGAGGTTGATTTTGGCGGAGATCCTTTCATCTTTTCTTCAGAAAATCTTGAGATTTATCAACAACTCCTCTATGATCACCAATCCGATGTTGGAAAATATCAGGGCTAAAATTATTTTGGGTTCAACGACCATATTCGGCACCGAAAATGGTTCCTGTCAAAACATTAACCCTATTTCGCGAAACACTAATCTGTTTTGCAGCGACCAAGCATATTCCTCAGCCGGGCCTCTAATTTGGATCGTTCCTCACTCGGCCGACCCGATCTGCTCTCGACGGCAACAACACTGGAGCCCATTCTCCTTTATCCATGCAGCTGACTCCTGCCCAGCCAACGTTCAAACATATTCTCGTAGGAGACAAATCTACCCCGAACTCAGTCGATGAGTATACTCAATATTTAGCAGATCAATCCACTTCGAAATACAACCCGATTCGCAAAGGTAACTATATCTCTATTTCTCTTGATGATGATATCTCTACTGAGCGAGTTGTGCAGTTGAAATCCTCTTTAATTGGACGCTTAATTCAGCCAAAGAAATTATCTCCTTACAGCCTTCATTATTTGGAAATACCTTTAAGTTCGATTTGGAACACAATCAAAATAGATCCCTATCGACAAGGGATATTTAAATATTTAATTTTCTAACTTGGTGGATCGAGATACTATTTTCAAAAAAATGAACTGGAATTTGAAATTTGGATTATTCTGTTTATCCAATTGGTTCCCGAACTTCAATCCTTATAAAATAGTAACATCCAAAGCACAAGTTTATATAATACTAGCATCTAGGGGTGGCATTTCGGAACCGAAAATTCAAAACCGAACCAAAAAAACCCGAAAAAAGAACCGAAAAACCGAAACCGAAGAAGACCGAACCGAAAAACAAAAAAATAGAACCGAACCGAACTAATTTGGTTCGGTTCTCGGTTCGGGGTCGAGCGGAACCGAACCAGACCGAAATGGACCGAAGTCAAATTTCAACATACAAAAATAACCTTGTTTTTGTGATTTTGGTGTGTTTCGAATTTTTGTATAGTTCGTTTTCCTTTTGTAAGACCCTCATGGGTCCAAGAAGGACCGATAATACGCTTCATGAATTTGTGATTCAATTAATTTAGGTTGAGAGAATGAAATTTCATGTGATTTACGATTGTTATATATTTTGAGATATTTGGAAATTGCTATGCAACTCTAGCTTTTATCTTGAACATATATATAACTCTTGTATTGTTGTTATATATAATTTATTCTATTGCATATAATATTTGAATTTATATTGTGAAGAACCGAAAAAACATCAAACCAAATCGAAACCGAACCGAATATTTATAAAACCGAACTTAACCGAACCGAACTTCAAAAAGAACCGAACCAAACCGAAACCGAATATTTGGTTCAACTCTCGGTTTCGGTCAAAAACCGAACCGAATGGAACCGAGTCCACCCCTACTGGCATCCACAGCTTCTTTCTAAAATTGGTCGAGCTCTTGGGAACCCCGTACAAATGTACCAACTTTCTTGAATGGTGAAGTCGGTCACTTTGTGAGAATGTTAGTAGCAATTGATATGAAACGCGGGTTGCACGATAATGTCATGGTCGAGTACAATGGGCACTGTGTATTTCCATCCATTGGTTACGCAAATCTGCCACTTTTCTGTGCACGTTGCAACATCATTGGTCACCGGGTGCAATATTTCTAAGTTTAACGCTGCCCCATCTCATCCCAAAGGCTAGTAGTACTCCTTCTACGAGTCGCGATTCGAACCATCAAGAGTTTCGTCCAATTCACACTGAGAAAAAGGTGCATTCTCAAGAGGAGTAACCCGTACTCCAACGTTCTCAAGGATAAGATTGAAAAGCTTCATAAAGTGTGTACCACTTCCTTCGAGTTGTGGAGGATGATTGTTCTCGGGCTCACCGAACTATGAGTATTCTCGCTAGAATATCGTGGCTGATTTGACTGATGAGGATGTAGCTACCCCTAATAGCTCATCTCCAAAGGAACACTCAAGAGAGGTTTTCGAATGAAACGTTAATGCTCTTTCACATGTAGTGTTATTTAGTTTACATTTGCGTAGTTGGGATCGTATTTACTTTCTCCAATTCTTTATGTGCTCATATGCTTTTACTTCTCTATTTTGGTAGCTAAAAATCGGTCTATTTGATTAACATGCATTTAAACCAGCTGATTGGTTTATGTAATTAACACTCTCTTTTCTCTTTTTTTATAATTGATCTTGATGACTTGAAAAATATATATGCAATATGTATCTCGAAATACATATATTTTACAATATGCCCAGGTCAACTAATTTGATATATTTTACATCTAAAAAGGATAATAAATGAGTAATTTAAGGATTCTTGAGGTAGAATGTTGTTCAAAAAATAATATAAATTCGATGCATCTAAATGTGTGTTTCGAATGTTGTTACTACACAAGCAAGATACTGGTAAGTTTGTATTTCAAATACTATTTAAGCATGATGTTTGAAAAATACATAAATTTTGTATTTCAAATAATATTATACACGATATTTGAAAAATACATAAATTTTTAAAGGCAATAAGATACATATATATCTTATATTTTTAGGTATGCAATATATATCGTGAATTGTAGATCATAAAAATACGATTAATTTGATATATTTTTCATAAAAAAATGAATAAAAATAAGTAAGTTATAATAGATTAAATATAAATGAGGTTTATTGAAAAATATCATCTTATTCATATAACTAAAAATTTAAAAATATGGCCATCATACAAAATGAAGGAGAACCTTCAAATCTTATAAATTAAAAAATTAGGAGTGGTTTCTACTTATACAAGACATGGTTCCTAAATGAACCAAACTATATATATATAGGGGAAAGTGAAGGTGTGTGACAGCCCCACCCAAGTTGGGTGAAAAACACCTCACATACTATTTTTTTAATATTAATGAATGAATGAGGGCCCACATGTATTTTACATATTAAAAAAATGTATGTGAGGTGTTTTTCACCCAACTTAGGTAAATTTACACACATTCACTTTCCTATATATATATATATATATATATATATATATATATATATATATATATATATATATATATATACAACTCCGCCTGTGATTGTTGTTATGACATTCACCGCCACGGTCCCAAGCCCGGATAAAGGATGAGGGTTGCGGTAGGTCTATGGCAGCCAGCGTAAAATACAGTCACCTTTGATGGACATGAATCATAATTTGAATATTGTTGGGATGTTTCCTCAGAAGCGACGCGCTACACATTCCTGGGGATGGTGTCAAATAAGCAAGGGTGTGCTACGCTTCTTAGACCCGAGTGTGGTGAAATATTTGCAAGGATTGCTAGGTCATCGCCCGGAAGTGGTGCGCCACCTCGATGTTGGGATTCGGTGATTAAAATCGAAATACGCAGCGGAAAATAAATCGGTCCAACCAGATTAAACCAAACCGCAAAAACGGACCGATCAAGCATCGTATAAACAAATATAAATAACGAGAAAGATAATCAAATAATACTTACCCTCATAGTCCTTTGATAATATAATCTTCGAAGGAAAAACCCGAGCAAGTCTTTTTCCCGATTACCGACACGAACACAAATCCAATTCGTTGTATCTTGCTGAATGGTCCAACACCGAAAATACCGAATGTCTCTACGTTATCACGCGTCGAATATTGATCGGAAAAATAAAATATCAATTCGTTCTCAATGAACACGGCTAGGATTTGATACGGTATTTTTCTTCTCTTCTCTTCTTCCTTTTCTTTCTCTCAAAGATGTACAAGAAAAAGAAAATAAATTTTTCTCTCCTCAACCCAAGCTCACGGCTGATCTCTTCCAAGAAGTAAAGTGATCTTTTCTTCACATGTTGGTGCATTATGATCATTACATATATAATACATAAAGAGATCAAAAATAAACAAATGATGATATCTCATCTATTTGTCCACAAGTGAGATGTCTTCCACCCCACCACACCACACACCACATGGAGTCAAATGAGGAAGGTAAGAGGTAACAGAGGAGCGGCCCACACTAGGTTGGTGAGAAAAATGAGCCGAGCCACTCAGTTCGTGTACCGGACGTTCGCGCGTCCAATACACTTCGTTTTATCTCAAATGCATTAATACTTAATTAATTAATCCAATTAATTAATTTTATCAAATACAAAATTATAATAATATATTTCCAAGAAATAATTATTTATGAATTAAATTAATCACCCGGTAATTAATTTCAATTCACTAGACCGCTTGATTTATCAAATAAATCAAATAAGATATCTAATATCCAATATTAATGAAGAGATAATAAATACATATTTATCCGTCAAATATCCTTGTGCGCGACTCCGTAGGTCCGTCTTAGTCGGCAATGGGAGGAACCAAGGAGTACGGGTAACACCTAGCCAGTCTAGTGCTTCGTACCGTAACCCAACTAAGAACGAATGATCGGATCATTCCAAAACCATTATGTCGTGAATACCGTATACGTATAAACTCTTCAATCATATGTCCGGACAAGTATTAGGGTCACGGTAAAGTCAAACCCTACTGTAACTTGACTCTATGCTTTCTGTTAATGCAAACTGAGATCATCGAGCTCTCGTGTATCAAATACAACTAGCTCTAAATGCTCTGGCCAAAGACTTATAATCTCATTTGCCATTAACCGCATAGGACATTTACGTGCTCACTTACAGGAGAAAGAATTCTATCTTGGTATTCAGTAGAGACTGCTACTTGCCCACTAAGTTGCATTTCGAGGTTGACCCCACCCACCGGCGATTGGATCGAACTACTCTAACGACTAACTTAATGTCACAAGCACATCTCCTACTGAAACCTCAAGTCAAAGGTCCACGTATACCTATCACAACCTTTCGATCCAGTCATTGACAAACCCTGAGTGATATCCATGTGACCGAATCGAGGTGAGTCATGTTCGAGTATATTAATCTCATTAGCATACCTATAACGTGGGCTCCCACTAACCCTTAGTGAAGACCGGCACTCTACATGTCAAAGTACACGTTATACAAGTCTTGTCTAAACTTATTGCCCAGTTAAGTTTTATCGACTTGCGAACGATTTAAGCATTCGAGCTCTAAATACTTCTAGTGCCTATCTCCTTATCTCTATAAGGAGTAGAATGTTTGCTCTCAAATACAAGGACTAATATTCTATATACCAAATCACATTGCCAGTGATATACAATAATATAGAAATAATTATTGCCTTATTAAAAATTCATAATTACAATACAAATGCTCTCACTCTCTCATCCTCTGAGTGGCATTCGAGGGCATATCCCTAACAATCTCCCACTTACACTCAATGCCATAAACTATGGTATCTAATACCCATACTCTCCATATGTCTCTACAAGACCTTCTGAGATAGTGGCTTGGTAAGCGGATAAGCAACGTTATTTGCTGTGTCTACTCTCTGCAGTATAACATTTCCTTCCTGAACCATTTCTCTCACAAAATGATATTTTCTCGCAATATGTTTGGTATTGTGGTGAGCCCTAAGCTCCTTAGCCTGTGCAACAGCTCCGTCGTTGTCATAAAATAGCGTCACGGGCTTCTCCGCATTAGGAACCACTTGAAGTTCCTCAGTGAACTTCTTAATCCAAAAAGCTTCTTTAGCAGCCTCTGTGGCTGCCTGATATTCGGCTTGACATGTAGAGATAGCAGTCGAACTTTGCTTGGCACTTCTCCAAGAAACTGCCCCACCATTCAGAGTGAAGATATACCCTGATGTGGACATCCGAGCATCCATGTCCCCGAAAAATCCGAGTCTGTATAGCCCATCACTCTAATTTCTCCACCGCCGTATGTAAGAACCAAGTCTTTAGTCCTCCTTAAGTACTTAAGAATGTTCTTTACAGTAGTCCAATGTTCCTGCCCGGGATTTGACTGAAACCGACTTACTACGCTCACAACATAGGCAATGTCCGGTCTAGTGCAAATCATAGCGTACATGAGGCTACCTATTGACGAAGCATAGGGCACCTTACTCATTTTCTTTCTGTCTTCCTCACTTTGAGGACACATCTCTAAGGAAAGTTTTGCACCATGTTGCATAGGAAGGAACCCTCTTTTAGAATCTTCCATCCTAAATCGCTTCAGGATCTTTTCTATATAGAGGGCTTGGGAAAGACCTAACATTCTTTTCGCTCTATCCCGGTAGAGACGAATACCCAGAATATAGGTAGCTTCTCCCAAGTCTTTCATTGAGAACTCTTTAGAAAGCTAATCTTTCACAGAACTGAGCATTCCTACGTCGTTTCCTATAAGTAGAATGTACATATAGTATTAAAAACGCAATTCTGCTACCACTAACCTTCTTGTAAATACAGAGCTCCTCTTCGTTTTGGACAAAATCAAACTCTTTGACTGTCTCGTTAAAACGAAGATTCCAACTCCGCGAAGCTTGCTTCAGTCCATAAATGGCACGCTGAAGTTTGCATACTTTATGAATATTAGTTTGAGATATGAATCCCTTAGGCTGTTCCATGTAAATCTCCTCCTCGAGGAATCCATTTAGGAATGCCGTTTTCATATCCATTTGCCATATTTCATAATTTAAGTGGGCTGCTATAGCAAGCATCATGCGAATAGACTTAATCATAGCTACAGGCGAGAGGGTCTCGAAGTAATCGATCCCTTCTCTTTGGGAATAACCCTTTGCCACAAGCCTGGCCTTATAGGTATCATCCTTGCCATCTCCACCAGTCTTTCTTTTATAGATCCATTTGTTTCCAATAGGCACTATGCCTTTAGGACGATCTACCAAAGTCCAGACCTGATTAGCATGCATTGAGTCTATCTCAGCTTCCATAGCTTCTTGCCACTTGGCAGAGTCAACATCTACCATCGCTTGGTCATATGTAGAAGGATCATTCTCTTGACTACTTTCTGTCATCTCATGGACACCTGGTTCTTCTTGATGTAGATAGCCATACCTCTCAGTTAATTGAGAAATTCTACTAGACTTGCGAGGTTGTGTTTGTATTCCAGAATGTTCGGTTCTGATATCTTGCATAGGTGTCTCATTTGGTGTTTCTTTTATTTCTTCCAAAGAAATATTTTTACCTGCCCCTCCTTCCTGAATAAACTGATCTTACAGGAAGTGTGCTTGTATAGCAACGATGATCCTATGATCTTCGTGCATGTAGAATAGATATCCCATGGAATCCCCTGGATATCCTATGAAATGACCTTTCACAGACCTAGCCTCCAATTTCTCTACTTTAGTCTTCTTGACATAAGCAGGGCATCCTCAAATCCTAATGTGATTAAGACTTGGTTTCCTACCTCTCCACATCTCATGTGGAGTCTTAGAAACGGATTTGGAAGGACATCTGTTCAAGATATGCGCAACAGTAAGGAGCGCGTAACCCCACAGATAAATTGGTAGATCAGTATAGTTAAGCATGGAGCGAACCATGTCCAACAATGTTCGGTTCCTTCTTTATGATACACCATTTAATTGTGGAGTAGCTGGGGGAGTGAATTTTGACACTATTCCTAGTTCTTTTAAGAACTCATCAAATTCGGTACTCATGTACTCACCACCTCGGTCTGACCGAAGAGTTTTAACATGGTTACCTGTTTGATTTTCAACTAGGGCTTTAAATTCCTTGAATGTATCAAAAGCTTCAGACTTATGTTTCATTAAGTACACGAATCCATACCTGGTATGGTCATCAGTGAATCTAATGAAATACTGAAAGCCATCTCGTGCCACTTCAAAAGGGCCACAAACGTCGGTATGGATCAATCCAAGTTTCTCAGCAGCTCTTTCAAAAGTCCCTGCGAAGGGTAACTTAGTCATTTTGCCTTGAAGGCAAGATTCACAAGTTGGATAGGGATCTGATCCCAATGGACCTGTAAGGCCATCTTTCTCCATCTTTTGAACCTTGATCTGACCAATATGACCAAGTCGAAGATGCCACTTAAATGCTTGGTTTATTTCATCCCTACCACGCTTCCTAGTTATAGTGTTCACGGTTGTTTTATTCTTTAGATTCAAATGGTATAAACCATTTAATAATGTAGCAGTACCAACCAATTTATTTCTGAAATAAATACGACAGGATCCATCTCCTATAAAGAAGTGAAATATCTTTCGGTCCATGACCGGAATTGATACAATATTCTTATGCCCCTTGGGCAAAATAAGTACATCATCTAAAGTAAGAATAAAACCAGATTCTAAATCCAACATAAGGGATCCGATATCAGAAGCCTCGACACTATGCCCACTTCCGACGGTGACCATCACCTCCCTTGAATCCAGCTTCCTACTTCGTTACAGATCCCGATTCATTGTACAAATGTGAGAACTCGCACCGGAATCAATTATCCAAGAAGTAGAATATATAGTTACAGAACAATTCGTTTCTAAAACCAGTAGTTCCATACCTGAAGGCGCATTACGGTCAAGCTTTGGACAGTACCTCTTTCAGTGGCCTAGCTCACCGCAGTTGAGGCATACATCCGTTTTCTTGGCCCCTATGCTCTTTTGAACCATTGACCTTGCCCTTTCCCTTGTCGATCTTGGCTATTGGAGCTAACTGCTTCTTGTTCATTTTCTTCTTATTCTTGGACTTCCAAGTCCCAGAAGAAATCACAAGTGCAGCTTCATTCCCTTTGTCTTCATCTGAGACTGGGCAGTCGTCAGTTTGTTCATTAGCCCAACTAAGTTACATGCAATCTCATTGCAGTTGAAGTTCATGACAAATTGTGAAAAGGAGTCAGGAAGTGACTGCAGGATAAGGTCAGTTTGGAGAGATGCATGCATCTGAAAATCAAGAGCTTCCAATCTCTCAATCATCGAGATCATCTTGAGGACATGGTCCCCAACCCTCTCTCCTCCTTCATCCTGGCGCCGAATAATTACTTTGATATCTCATATCTAGCAGTTCGGCTATGCTCTCCATAGAGCTCAGCCAGGTGCGCTAAGATGGCTCTCGAAGACGTCCTTTTTTCATGGGCACATTGAAGCTCATTGGTCATTGAGCCTAACATGTACCCTCACACTCTTATGTCGTCTTTTACCCATTTCTCATGGGCATCGACATCTTCCTGATTGGCTCGAGTTCTTGCGGGAGCCGCTGGGATATCCGCTTCCAAGACGTATCCCAGCATTTCCATAGTTAGGACAATCCTAAAGTTCCGAATCCAGTCCATATAGTTCGGACCAGTCAGGACGTTCTTTTCAAGTAGTATAGCGAGTGGGTTCATTGTCATATTGAGAGTTTTGTTAACTGCAGAGAATAATTTAAGATTCGTTAGTGATTGTTTAATTATGATCCGAGTAAAGAATTTAAGGACTTTCTTTATTCATAACTCGGCTCCCACTATTTTATCGGTATTTACACACTCCCATGTGAAAATTCGGAAGTCTTGGGTGACTTCATAGTGGTGATCGAGTTCTTTACAAAGTTTAATAGAGGGCAACTCATACGGTTTCTATTCTATTATTCTTTATAAAGTGGTGTCTAACACCAACCCATCTAATGGATGATTCGATCTTCTTTTACCCCTAGTTCACTTGCCCTCAACCCATTCGGTTTATATGGCTCGCTGAACTATCTAAGTTTAAACCATCAACTCCTATTAGTCTGACAATTGAATCTTACCCGGCAACCCATACGGTTTATAGGGGTTTGATTTGTCACAACCAAAGGCATCTAATGCACTCTAGGAATTTATCAACTTTCCCCAAAAATATTACCCCGACATACTCGGAAGAATAATATTCCGGTTTAGATTTCAATTTTCCATGAGTTTGACGGAGGGTAGGAAACCTCGTAACCTTTATAACTTAGTGTTTGTAAGTGGGAGTATTAACGCGATTATATGTTACACTTTGCACATCAATCCGTTTATAAGCGCAGTTTGTCGGTTTGTTTGTTTGTCATACAATATGAAAACATACACAACCTAAAACTAACAACATGCAGTTCATGGACCATTCCTAGAACAAAAACATCGTAATCTAATTACATGTCTTCGGTCTTGAATCTTCGTCTTCTCGAGCGGATCTTCCTCCGGTCTTCGCCATTACATATAAATTTACCATTTGAAAAATTGCATCATATACAAATTTTCTAGTAAAATAAATAGGTTCAAAACGGCATTTACAACCCAATCGAACAAAACAAACGATTCAAAACTAGGTCCATGAACTACATCCCCATTCAAAATTAATGCAACAATTACATTAAAATAAATTGCAATAATGATTAATCTAAAATTGATCTAATCAACAAAAATTAATCCAACAATTAGAATTAATCCAATTAATTCACTTAACCGTTAATTTTAATTTGCTCCGGACAAAATAAATATTTCATTAAATTAATTCCCTTAAAATAAAATTACCATAATTATATTTTAGTCAAATTAAATCCAATTTAATTTGCGGAAAATTAATTAATTACCAAACAAAATATAAAAATTGAGTCGGAAAACACAAGGCCCAGGCCAAGCCCGCGGCCCAAATAGCCCGGCCATTGACCAATGACCAGAGCTTGTGTCCGACCAATTTTCTGGCTCATTTTTTTCGTCCCGAATCCGAAAATAATATTTTTTTAATTTTTATATTACACAATTAAATCAGTTTTTCAAAAGAAAATAGATTTATATTGTAATATAAAATCATGAAAAATAATTTTTAGATGAACAATTAAACATCAACAATTAAAAATAATTTGATTCTAAATCATAAAAAATAATCAAGCATTCCAAATACAAATATCGAATATACGATCGCATAGACCCCGCTCCAATACCACTGTTGGGATTTGGTGATTAAAATCGAAATACGCAGCGGAAAATAAACCGGTCCAACCGGATAAAACCAAACCCCAAAAACGGACCGTTCAAGCATCGTATAAACGAATATAAATAACGAGAAAGATAATCAAAGAATACTTACCCTCGTAGCCCTTTGATAATATAATCTTCGAAGGAAAAACCCGAGCAAGTCTTTCTCCCGATTAGCGACACGAACACGAATCCAATTCGTTGTAGCTTGTTGAATGGTCCAACACCGAAAATGCCGAATGTCTCTACGTTATCACGCGTCGGATATTGATCGGAAAAATAAAATATCAATTCATTCTCAAAGAACACGGCTAAGAATTGATACGGTATTTTTCTTCTCTTCTCTTCTTTCTTTTCTTTCTCTCAAAGATGTACAAGAAAAAGAAAATAAATTTTTCTCTCCTCAAACCCAAGCTCACGGCTGATCTCTTCCAAGAAGTAAAGTGATCTTTTCTTCACATGTTGGTGCATTATGATCATTACATATATAATACATAAAGAGATCAAAAATAAACAAATGATGATATCTCATCTATTTGTCCACAAGTGAGATGTCTTACACCCCACCACACCACACACCACATGGAGTCAAGTGAGGAAGGTAAGAGGTAACAGAGGAGCGGCCCACACTAGGTTGGTGAGAAAAACGACCCGAGCCATTCGGTTCGTGTACCGGACGTTCGCGTGTCCAATACACTTCGTTTTATCTCAAATGTATTTATACTTAATTAATTAATCTAATTAATTAATTTTATCAAATACAAAATTATAATAATATATTTCCAAGAAATAATTATTTATGAATTAAATTAATCACCCGGTAATTAATTTCAATTCACTAGACCGCTTGATTTATCAAATAAATCAAATTAGATATCTAATATCCAATATTAATGAAGAGATAATAAATGCATATTTATCCATCAAATATCCTTGTGCGCGACTCCGTAGGTCCGTCTTAGTCAGCAATGGGAGGAACCAAGGAGTACGGGTAACACTTAGCCAGTCTAGTGCTTCGTACCGTAACCCAACTAAGAACGAATGATCGGATCATTCCAAAACCATTATGTCATGAATACCATATAGTATAAACTCTTCAATCATATGTCCCGGTCAAGTATTAGAGTCACGGTAAAGTCAAACCCTACTGTAACTTGACTCTATGCTTTCTGTTAGTGCAAACGGAGATCATCGAGCTCTCGTGTATCAAATACAACTAGCTCTAAATGCTTTAGCCAAAGACTTATAATCTCATTTGCCATTAACTGCATAGGACATTTACCTGCTCACTTACAGGAGAAAGAATTCTATCTTGGTATTCAGTAGAGACTGCTACTTGCCCACTAAGTTGCATTTCGAGGTTGACCCCACCCACCGGCGATTGGATCAAACTACTCTAATGACTAACTTAATGTCACAAGCACATCTCCTACTGAAAACTCAAGTCAAATCACAACCTTTCGATCCAGTCATTGACAAATCCTGAGTGATATCCATGTGACCGAATCGAGGTGAGTCATGTTCGAGTATACTAATCTCATTAGCATACCTATAACGTTTGCTCCGACTAACCCTTAGTGAAGACCGGCACTCTACATGTCAAAGTACACGTTATACAAGTCTTGTCTAAACTTATTGCCCAGTTAAGTTTTATCGACTTGCGAACGATTTAAGCATTCGAGCTCTAAACACTTCCAGTGCCTAGGGATGGCAGTCGGGTATGGCGGGCGTGGATAGTGCCTATCCACATCCGTACCTGCGAGGTAAACCTGTACCCACGACCCGACCCGCGACGGGTATGATTTGCCAACCACACCCGCGACCCGCGGGTATCCGCCACCCGTCGGGTATCCGCAACCCGCCACCCGTCGGGTATCCACAATCCGCTATCCGCAGATACCCGCGATGTAAATAAATGAATTCAATATAAATAAAAATTTCACACAAATTAATATCTATAAATCAAACTCAGAAATTCAAATCCTCTAACCCACAAAGTTCAAAGTTTAAATCCACAAATCACAAAACACAAAATTAATATCTAAAATCATCAACAAAAAACAAAGTTTAAATTCTAATGAAAAGCATATTATTCGAAGTCAACAGTTGAAATAGACCTATTTTCCTCTTCTTTGTTGTGTGAATGTTTGAAATAATGAGTGTGGGTCGGGCTCTGTTTGGGTATTTTGTGGGTATTTCGTGGGTATTTTTGTGGGTATTTCGCGGGTATCTTCGCAGGTGTTTTTCGCGGGTAGACGGGTTTCGCGGGTATGAATAGTAACTATCCATATCCGTACCCGCGAATCTAATAGATAGTAATTTCATACCACTAAGATATTCATGGATACCAAATGCCCAGCAAACCCGCACCTATTACGGTCGGGTGCCCGCGGTTATCCGTTACCCGCGGGTAAATTGCCATCCCTACCAGTTCCTATCTCCTTATCTCTATAAGGAGTAGAATGTTTTCTCTCAAATACAAGGACTATTATTCTATATACCAAATCACAATGCCAGTGATATATAATAATATAGAAATAATTATTGCCTTATTAAAAATTCATAATTACAATACAAATGCTCTCACTCTCTCATCCTCTGAGTGGCATTCGAGGGCGTATCCCTAACACTCGAAGTATGGGTGTGACATCAAATATGCAAGGATCATCACAATATGGACAGAGGCGTGCGAAGTGTTGGGATTCGGTGCCTAAATCGAAGGCCCAGCGGAAGCGGTAAAACGATAATTAGTTCGATCCGAATCCTATGAGGATCGATCGAGCTACATATATATGATCATAAAACGAAATACAAGAGATACAAGAAACATACCCTTGTAGTATGTTGATTTAAATGGTGTCCTTCTCGTGAGCTTTTCCCCAAGCTTTAGTTGATTTCCCTACGATCCAATCCGCTCCAAGCTCTTGGATGATTCAACGCCGAAATACTGCATCTCTACATGCCACGCGTCGTAGAAACGAATGGAACGACGATCACCCGATTAACCTCTAAGGTTATGGCTAGAATCAAGTGATGGGAGGTTTCTATGTGATTATTACACTCTAAATGTATTACTCACAAACTCTCAATCAAAATCTTGATATTCTCCAAGAACAACCAAAAACAAAAGAAGATGGGTGTGAGAGAGTTGGTCTTACTTCCCTTTTTATTCTTCAATCAAGACAAAAGGCACCAACTCAAAATGATATTATTAAAAGATATCATGTTCCACAAAGTCTTGTTCTTCCACCTATCATGATGTGGAGAAGACAAAACTCACATGGAGGTGAATTGGGGGAGGGGGCATCTAGAAGGGAATTGAAGAGTTCGGTTCGTTTCGGACTCTCGTGAGTCCAAATAGATAAACTCCGATTCCGTTCCGATGTATATATATTAATTAATTAATCCAATTAATTAATCATATCAAATACATAATAATATAATTAATTTCTCCAAGAAATAATTATATTCATGAATTAAATTAATCACCCAATAATTTATTTAATTCATTAGACCATAAATCAATTTATCCAATAAATCGATTTAGACATATAATGTCCCAAATTAGATATCCAATATCTAATATTCATAATGAGAGAATAAGCTCGAGTCATTCCATCGTCAATCCTATTGCGCGACTCCGTAGGTCCGTCTCAGTCAGCAATGGTCGAAACCAAAGAGTAGTAGCACCACCTAGCCAGCCTGGCGGCCTACACTGTACCCCAACTGAGAATGAATGATTGGGATCATTCAAGAACCATTCTATCGTGAATACCAGTATACGTATAAACCCTTCTTTCAAATGTCCCGATCAAGTTATAGGGTCACGGTTAGTCAAATCCTATCAGAACTTGACGCTATGCATGAGTAATGTAAATCGAGATCATCGATCTCTTGTGTATCCAATACAACTATCTCCAATGCTTTGGCCAAAGACTTATGATCTCATCTGCCAATAACCGCATAGGACATATAACCCGTTTACTAACAGGAGAAAGGATTCTATCTTGGTATTCAGTAGGACCTGCTACTTGCCCATCAAGATGCACGTCGAGGTTGACCCCGCCTTACGGTTTATAGGGTCGAACTACTCTAACGAAAATCTTGACGTCACAAGAACATCCCTCCTAAATCCTTAAGTCGAAGGTTCACGAATACCTATCCAAACCTTTCGATTCCGTCATTGACTGTCCCGGAGTGAAGTCCGTGTGACGAATCGAGGGTGAGTCAGTTCGAGTATACTAATCTAATTAGCATACCTATAACGTGTGCTCCCAGTAACCATTAGTGTTCGACATGCACTCTCCATGTCAAAGAACACGTCATACAAGTCTTCACATAAACTTAACGCCCAGTCAAGTTTCATCGACTTGTGAACGATTAAGTATTTGAGCTATAAACCTTTCCAGTGCCGACCCCTTTATCCAATAAGGGGTGAAACGTTTTTCTCTCAAACACACGGACTAGTTTCTATATGTATATTTACGAGTTAGGAATGCCAGTAACTACCAGTAAATAAAGAAACATCCATTTGCCTTATGATAATAATTTACATAATTACAAGTACAATGCCCCCACTCAACATCCTCTGAGTGGCATTCGAGGGCATGTTGGAGCAAGAGCGCAATATGCGCCGTGATGCGGAAGCGTAAAATAAATGTGCGGAATTTAAACGACACACGGATTTATAGAGGTTCGGCTATAAACGAGCCTTTTACGTACATTAAGCATGCATTTTCCAGCTTTTTGCACTTCGTTTCCTTCGATGCTTTGCTTTGTCTTTTTGTTGTTTTGTTTTGTGTAACAACTTAATCATCAAAATATTATATATATATATATATATATATGGAACAAAATATTCCAACAATCTCCTCCTTTTTGATGATTACAAAACAACAATTCGTCAATGGGATTTACGTGCAAAAAATACAAATATATGTATATGTGTACAGACCAAAGTTTTCGACTTTGTCCGTTTCGTTAATTTCTTCTCCCATTTCTTTTTCGACTCCTTCTTTCTTTTTCTTTTTCTTTTCGAATTTTTAAATTTTCATCATCTTTTCGACGTCTCCTCATTTTTCTTTTCAACTTCATCTTTTCGACTTTTCTTCTCATTTTCTCCCTTTAACTTCCATTTTGATTTTTCTCCCCCTTTCAGGGTTAATCCCATTCTCCTTTCTCTCCCCCTTTTTGTTTTCATCAAAAAGTGTAAAAAAAATATAATGATACCAAATATAAAATATGCATGATACCGAATGATAAATATAATTATATGCATTAAGAAGGGTATTACTCCCCCTGAAAATATTATCTCCCCTTAAAAAATTATTACTCCCCCTAAGTAAAATATTTTGATAAAAAATCAATTTTTGCGGATCCAACCGAGAGTTGATTTTTCATTTGAGACATAGACGATATTTGAAATAATTATTTATTTAGGGACCCAAATATTTTTAACTTTAATCGCCGGTGTGGGCTTTTACAGTTAGAAATGTGATGCCCAATTTTCAAATATTTTTCGCAACGGGGTATCTTTAAATTTAAGGATTCGTTTTTAGAACGAGGTGTGAATCCCAACCCCTATTTATTTAAAGTATATTTTTGAACCGAGAGCACATTTTCAAATTTCTCATTCCCGAGAGAAAATTTCTTCGTCAAATTTTTAGCTCGGTTTGAACTTTAACAAGATCATTCTTTAAAATATTCTCGTTTTCAACACACTTTGAATGATCGATCTCGACAAATTTTCTCTTTTCAAGAATTTTGGAATATTCAATTTCCAATGATTTATTTTTAAATTGAAGGAATTTAATTTCGGATAAAGCATTTTGATAATCCGTATGCAATAATTCAAATGCTTCAAATAGTTCGTCGTAAGAATCACTTACTTGGCTTTCGACGTCGCTATCGTCGAATGAACTTCGTGCCGTGAGAGCGAGATTATTTTGATTGATAAAATCATCATCTTCGTCGTCATCGCTCCATGTTACAACGAGAACCTCCTTCTTGGGTTTAGCTCGGCAATTCTTAGCAAAGTGGCCTGGTTTGCCACATAATCGACAATTGTTGTCGAATTTCTTAGATTCGCCCGAGATGTCTTTCTTTCTACGGTTTAATAAGGTTTGAAACTTATAAATATTCTTGGCATAATATCCGATTCTTCGTCGCTTTCATCAACCGGGATTTCTTCTCTTTTTGACATATTAGCCTTCAAGGCTATCGATCTTTTCTTCGGCTTTGGCTTGACACTTCGTGATTTTAAAACTATCTCATAATTAATTAGCGAACCAACGAGTGCACTAAAATCAAGATTATTGAGATTTTTCGATTCCATAATTGCCGTCACCGTTCCGTCCCATTCAACAGGTAATGATCTTAAGATTTTCTTGACGTTCTCACTACTTGATAATGGTTTACCAAATGAAGCAAGTCCATTTGTGATGACCGAAAATCGGTTGAGCATATTGGTGATGGACTCGTCACCTTTCATCATAAATAACTCGTAGTCATGGAGAAGCATATTGATCTTCGTCTCCTTGACTTGAGTTGTCCCTTCGTGTGTGATTTCAAGAATTTTCCATATTTCTTTAGCACTTTCACACAATGAGATACGATTGACCTCTTCTGGATTTAAGGCACAATATAGAAGTTGAGTAGCCTTACAATTTAGATGGTCGTTCTTCCAATCCTCGTGATTATATTCTTCGAAACTCTTAAGAGATCCATCAGGTTTGATTGGAACTTTCGGGCCAAGACAAATGATCTTCCAAATCTCGATGTCATACGCTCAGATGAATATTGACATCTTTTTCTTCTAGGTCATGAAATTTTTGCCATCAAAAAATGGTGGTCGGTTAAGAGCAATGCCTTCGACTAGAGCAAATGGAAATGCCATTTGGATCGTCTCCTCGGATGTTAAGCCGTGTATTGGAGGTACTGCTTCGATACTAATTGTTGGAGCAAGATCGCAATATGCGCCGTGATGCGGAAGCATAAAATAAATGTGCAGAATTTAAACGACACACGGATTTATAGAGGTTCGGCTATAAACGAGCCTATGTCCTCTCTCGGTATCTTTTTCTATAGGTTGAAGATAAAAACCTCTGCACCTCTCTTCTATCGGTTGAGGGATAACCGTTACAATCACGTCTTCTTATGGTCCGTGATAAATCACTCGTACTTGTCTTTGTGTCGGTCCAAGTTAAACCGTTTTCCTTTTCTATTGGACAAGGAATCAACCACTCTAACATTCTATCGGTACTAGATAAACCTCACTTAGATATAGATTGCAATTCTAATAATGCCGGATCCTTGATCCTAATAACACTGAATCCAATCGTATCTTTTCTTTTACCTCTCGTGTATATGTTGAATGTATAAACACTCAAACTATCAATATAAGCTCAATATCACAACAACAATATAAGTATATCAATCTCTGATGAATGTATCATTTGCTTGAAGTTGTTGTAGTGAAACAATACTATAGGAATGGTATTTATAGGCTCCAAAGCCTCAAGTAGCTGATCGCCTCCTGACACTCCATTACGGCCGCTATCATGCTTCCCTTACGTACGTTAATAACATTACGTACGTTAACGACAATCCTTTACGTACGTTAGCTTAGCCCAGCCACCAAAGAGCTGCTTCCTCCTTTAGGTACGTTAACCAAATATACATTACGTACGTTATATATAGTCAATATGTCCGTTGCTCGCTGACCTATGCCATGACGTCATCTCCAACGTTCTTCTCGTTTGAACTCAGAACCATCACTTTACATACGTTATCCACTGAACATTACATACGCATCGTCATTCTTTTACGTACGCTAAGTTATACTTTTTACGTATGTTAAGCATGCATTTTCCAGCTTTTTGCACTTCGTTTCCTTCGATGCTTTGCTTCGTCTTTTTGTTGTTTTGTTTTGTGTAACTACTTAATCATCAAAACCTTATTAATACATGTATGGAACAAAATGTTCCAACAGGGCATATTCCTAACAATCTCCCACTTGCACTTAATGCCACACACTATGGTATCTAATACCCATGTTCTCCATATGACGCTCCAAGCTAATCTGAGGAAGTGGCTTGGTCAGTGAATCAGCGACGTTGTCGGCTGAGTCTACTCTGTGCAACACAATGTATCCCTTGCGAACAAATTCTCTTATGAGATGATACTTCCTCTCAATGCGTTTGGTACTGTTGTGAAACCTCGGCTCTTTGGCCTCCGCTACAGCTCTGTCATTGTCGCAGTACAGCGGAACAGGCAGCTCAGCACATGGTATCACTTGAAGTTCTCCCAAAAACTTCTTAATCCATAATCCTTCCTTGGAAGCCTCCAAGACTGCTTGATACTTAGCCTGGCAGGTGGAATCAGCAGTCGCACTTTGCTTGGCGCTATGGCAAGATACTGCTCCTCCATTAAGAGTAAATATGTACCCAGAAGTAGACATCGAATCATCCTTCTGTCCTTGGAAGTCCGAATCAGTGATCCCATCACATCCAATTCTCCACCGACATCAGAACCATATCTCTAGTCCTTCTCAAGTACTTGAGAACGTTCTTTACGGCAGTCCAATATTCCCTACTTGGGTTTGCCTGAAACCTACTCACCACACTTACAGCATGCGCAATGTCAGGTCTCGTACACAACATAGCATACATAAGGCTACCCACACTTAGAGTGATTATTACTTTGGGAGGTTTGTATTATAAAATACATACCAGATTAATTTGAAATTTTTTAGCTCTTTTTGCACATCATTAAATTCATTACATACAGTAAAACCTCTATAAATTAATACAGTTGGGACCAAAAAAATATTAATTTAGAGAGGTATTAATTAATCAATAAATCAATAATTTATTAATTTAAAGAGGTATTTTATACTCAACCAATTTAAAATGAAGGATGTTCACAAATCCAAAGCTTAGATAAAATTGTTGATACTATAATTGAAAATTCAATTGAGGATGAAGCTTAAGATGATATGGTACCATTAGAGTCGGTTACGCGAAAAGAAGCCATAGAAGTGTCGAAAATCCTTCATAATTTTTCATGCAGTCATAGAATATCACACCAGAGGTTTTAAGTACCGTGAAAAAAGTGAGAGATGAGATTCATTTTGATTTGAATTTCAATAGAAAACAATCAACACTTGTAACACCCCCAAGACGTTCAGGGCATATTATAGCGCCATGGACCCAACCCTTTGTAATCCACCAGGCTAACGTACAAACTCGACATCATGACTGATGACAAACATCATCAACATACAAACAATTCCACAATTTTAAGACATTCAAAACAAATAGACCGAACCCGATAGTAATAAATAAAATCTTTCTCAAACCGGGTCCAGAAACAAATACAAGTCCAAAAGAAGAAAGTACTCGAGTACTTAAACAAATGACAGAATTAATAAAACTAAAAGACAAGACACCAAGCAATGACCATTGAACAGAATCACCCTTGCCCATCATCCTCGTACTGTCCGCATGCTCGTTCGCCTCCATGACATGTACCTAAAATACAAAAGTATTTCCCCCATTGAAGGGGTTAGCGCGACAACAGCTAGTAGTACAATCCATTTGAACTACCATTCTAATCAGATGAATTATGCACCAAAAATTATTTTAGAAAACATTTATATTCCGGAATATAAAGGTGCACATGAAAAAAACATAGTTCTCCAACAAAACATTTTAAAGATTAACCGCTGGTACGAGACTCACGGCCACCCACAGAGGCCCCATCGGACCATCCCTGGGTGGTTAACCCCAGTTCACGATACGCATACACACGGCACTACGTATCTCCAGAGGACCCGTCAGACCATCCCTGTGTGAACATACGCATTCACATCCCCAACATACACGGGAAGCCATAAATCAAATACTAGAATATGCATGCAAATGTCAAGTACTTGCCTTTGAGACATCTTCAATGAGACAGAAAATAAACGACGACTAGGAATGACCCGGAGTGAACACGTCTGTTCCTAAATAGAGATTAACATGAATCAGTCCTAAACGACATCAATAACCGAACGGAATACGCCCACAACCCCGATTACTAATCATAACAGTACACGTACGATCAATACGGGCGAGGATTTTCACAAAATTGTTAGGAATATGCCCTCGAATGCCACTCAGGGGATGAGAGAGTAGGGGCATTGTACTTGTAATTATGAAATAATTAATAAAAAGGCAATATGATTTATTCACTGTTTATTGTATTTCAAATGCATTCTTGATTTGGTAAACATTGAAGTGAAGTCCATATAAATAAAACGAACATTCCATTCTCATTATAGGATAAGAGAAAATGTACTGGAAGTATTTAAAGTTTATTTACGTAAATCATTCGCAAGTCAATAAACTTAAATGGGCATTAAGTTTTAGTAAGACTTGTATAACTAATGCTAGGACGTGTGCATGTCTTGATAGCATAGTTATAAGTATATTGGTGGCACCAGTATACTCGAACACGACTCATACTTGATTCAGTCACACGGTACTCACTCTCTGAGAGTCGATGACGAATCAAAAGGTTGTGATAGTATACGTGGACCTTTGACTTGAGGGTTCAGTAGAAGATGTGCATGTGATGTTTAGTTTGTCATTAGAGTAGTTAGACTCATTTACTTAATTGCTGAGTCAACCTCGAACTGCGGACTATACAGGCAGGTAGCAGTCTTTACTGTATGCCAAGAAAAGATTCTATCTCCTGTTAGTAAGCAGGCGAATGTCCTATATGGTTAATGGCAAATAAGATCATAAGTCTTTGGCCAAAGCATTCTGATATAGTTGTATTAGATACACTATTAATCAGTCGGTCTTGATTTGCATTAACACATGTATAGTGTCTAGTCAACAGTAGGGTTTGACTTTACCATGACCCAAAGACTTGACCGGGACATCTGATGAAGGGTCTATACGTATATGGTATTCACGACATAATGGTTCTGGAATGATCCCTTCATTCATTCTCAGTCGGGGTTTACAGTGCGGCCCGCTAGGCTGGCTAAGTGCTGCCTGTACTCATTGGTTCCTCCCAATGCCGGCTGAGACGGACCTACGGAGTCGCGCATCAGGAGCGTTGATGGATAAATGTGAATTTATTATCTCTCCATTAATATTAGATATTGGATATCTAAATTATGATTTATTGGATAAATCAAAATTGCGGTCTTATGAATTGAAATTAAGTTACTAGGTAATTAATTTAATTCATAAATTATATTTCTAAGAGAAATATATTTATATTTGATATAATTAATTAATTAGATTAATTAGTATAAATACATTTGTGATTAAACGGAGCATATTTAACGGATTCGTTTTACGAACGTCCGGGACAATGAGCCGAGTGACTCGGCTCGTTTCTAAGAAACTTCCTCCATGGGTCGTCCCCTCCTTGACTTGTTGTGATGATTTGCATGTGTGTGGGAGCTCATATGAGTTTAGATTCTTCCATTATTACACATGATTGATGTAAAGGAATCTTTAGTCCTTTATATTTTCAAATCATCATAATAACAAAAACTCTTCATACAACTTTTTGTGCAAGTGTGTGTGAGTGTTACTCTCGGTCGAAGCCTTTATCAACGGAAAGAAACTTTTTTTCTTTCAACTTTTCATCTTTGAGGTGATACAAAATTAAGAAAAGGAGAGATATAAATTCCTACGATAATTTTCCAGCCGTGTTCTTGGAGAACGGAGTTACGTTGAATTTTTTCGGGCAACTTCCGATGCGTGTGAAGTAGATGCATTGTATTTTCGGTGTTTGGAATGAAGGATTGTTCGTGCTCGAGCTCGGGTTCGTGATCATCATCTTATGAAGATTTATTTCAAAGGATTCAAGGGTATGATCCTTTTATCTTCGTATTTATTTTTCGTATATACGTTACTTGATCGATCCTGTTTGGGATTCATTTTTATTTTTCCGCTGCGTATTTCGTTTTATTTCTGGAATCCAAACAGTGGTGTCATAGGTGTAATACCCGAGATTTCTGTTATGTAATTGGAACTTGTGATATTGTAATGATTGTACTATTGTCTGAGTACTATTTTCCGTATTTCATAATCCGATGTTATCGAGCGTCTGATTTCATAATTGTGATTTGAAGATTGTAATTCTGCGCATGTAGCGCACGCTACAAGCTATGTATAGCGTGCGCTAACGTGGATTCATAGCGCACGCTACTGAGGGTCATTAGCGCACGCTATGCGTGGTCAAATTGATTGGGACGTGCGGTAGGTGAGATCTGGCCGGGGGACCCCTGTCGGATCGTGTCGGATGTACCTGGACGGCTTTCGGAAAAAGCCGAGTCAACGCCTTAGCGCACGCTACAGGTATATGCGTAGCGCACGCTAAGTGCTTAGTACAGTTTAGTCAGGGAGCCGTTAGCGCACGCTACGGACAGGGTCTAGCGCGCGCTAATAGCCATTTATTATAAATAGGACAACATCCTATTCGTGATTTCAGTTCTTTCTCCTCCCATAACCCGAACTCTTACACTTAGAACATAACTCCCTTCGTCCCAAACACTTCATATCAACCTCCTAGTTCGAGATTGAAGATCGTATATCATTGGAGATTGGTGTTCAAGCCTTCGGTGTTGGATCGCTTCATTTTCCTCCGTATTCTTCACTACTTTGAGGTAGGAGATTCTTCACTGATGTTAGTAATGTTCCTAAGGAAGTTTGAATCGTGTTTTGATAGCAAGTATTTCGTTTATAATCGGTCATCACATGTTAGAAGGATACTTTTGACGTATCGGCATTATATATCGTATGAACCTTTGAACCATCTTATTATAAGGACTCCTAAGCATGTTCAAATCGAGTTATGATCAATAATCGGATATTTACCTAGTTGATACGTTTTACACGATGGAATCATGTGTTTTGGAACGTAGAACAAATGGAACTTAGATTATTTCTTGGAGATCGTAGATGAATTATGATGTTGAGTTGGCTATCCGTATATTCGTATTTCATAACCATAAAACTTCCACAAACCTTATTAGTATGATATGCCCGAGGATAACTTGTATTATCATGGTAGAATTCATGAGTTCTTCACCATTCAACCCAGTTTTCGATTTGCGATGATACGCCATGCAAGATTAGCGCACGCTAACATGTGTGAGTTAACGTGCGCTATCGAGGTCGATTAACGCATAATACGTGCGTAACGTGCGTTATATATCGGCGGTGCAAGCGCCGATTCGTAACTAGCGCACGCTAGTCTTACCCGATAGCGTACGCTAACAGGCCTGCTTAACGCACGTTACGTAGAGTATGTAGCGCACGCTAAGCAGTCCAGACAGATTGCTTAGTTTGAGCTTTTCGGCCGTAGACCAAATTGTTAGGCCATCGTTCGACTTGAGATGATTTGTATATCGTTCCTTTTGTTAAGGTTCGAGCCGGTTACGTTGATCGAAGGAGGCGGCCTTCGAGTGTGTTGAGATCATCGAAGTATTTCGTCTTGCCATTTTCGAGGCAAGTATCATATGTCGAGTTCGATTTATATTGAATCTTTGATCATGCTTGTGGTTTTGTTCATATTGTTGAATATGAGATGTATTTCTGAAAATTCTCATGATATTGGTTGATTATTTGTTCGTATTGATGAACATATTGAAATGCATATGTGTATGCATAGTTGATTGATTTATGGTATAAATGATCCGAGGGGATCATGAGGATCTATCTTGAGGCGCTGGATCGAATGTCCACCATGCGTTGGTCCGACGGGATCATCATGGGGATCTATCTTGAGGCGCCGGATCGGCTGGACGGGTTTTCCACCATGCGTTGGTCCGACGGATCATCATGGGGATCTATACCAAGGGCGCCTGGATCATTTGGATTACCCTGTATTGTGTTGATGGAATCGTGAGGATTCGCATCGTTGGATTCCGGTAGCGGAAGTCCGTTTTGCATGTTTTATGATGCATTGATGATTTATTGTATTATGATACTTGTACTAGCATCGTTTTGCTAACCCCTTCGGGGGTGGACATTGTTTTGATGTTCAGGTAGCCGAGGAGCGGGGAGACAACCACAAGACGGAGACGATGAAATGGCTCAGTGATGTGATTGATGTTATTGTTATTGTGATTTGTCTTCTTGTTTCGTTTAGTACTCGAGTACGTCTGTTTTAATAATGTCTCTTCGATATGGTTGTATAAATTAACTCTTTGATCGGTTGAATCAAATATGTCTTTAAACTTCAGTTGTACGATTGGTTTATATTTACACTCTTTTTAAAATTAGCCTTGTAAATCCTTACCAAAAGGGTTTACGGCGCTGTAATTATTCCGAATATCTCGGGGTGTTACAGAATATGGTATCGGAGCTAAGATTCATGGATATCTTGGCAGTCGGGTTAGTTGGGTCTGTTTACGTTATTTGATTATTGGTCGTTCGTAACATCACTGCTGATCCAGCATCGTCGTGTGGACCGTGGTTGTAAGTTTCCTAAATCTCAAATACTACCGTTTTATTTTATTCATGATTTGTGAACATTGATGGATGTTCTTTTAGAAAGTTTGCCCTGGATATTGAGTATTTATGTTTACAGTATGTTGAGAGGAGGTCGTGGACGCGGACGCGGTCGTGGACGCGGACGTGGAAATGCGAGACAAGAAGAGTCGGTATCTACCCCAGAGATAACCGCTAGTCAAACGGATTCCCATTAGGGGGACAACGAGGATCAAGAATAATAATGCGATCCTAACGTCTTGGGAGTGCTTCAGGTGGTTGCCCAGATAAACCAATTTGCTCGGGTTATGGATCGCATGCGACGCAGCGATGGGACAAAGAACATAACGGGGAAAACCGGGGAGATAAATGGCTTATCAAGTGATCAAATTGCATCCTCCGAAATTTGATGGTTCGACCGAGACGCTTTCTTGGGATCACCGGTGAAGGAATTAGAGAAGATTTTTGCGGGGATTAATTGTCCCAACGATAGGAAGGTTCCGGTCGCGGTATCTTCTCGACAGGGGAGGCTTTCGGCGGTGGGAGGCCATTCGGCCGGAGGAGCATAATGTTGGTAGACAGAATTCAAACTGATGATGGAGGCGCAGTATTGTCCTCGCCCAGTTAGAGAGGCCCGAGTTCGGGAGTTTTTCTCACCGCAAAATTCAGAAGCAACTGTGACGGACGTGATTAAGACTTTTAATCACCAGCTGACTTATGTGCGCCACCTGGTCAGGACCGAAGCGGAAAGGATTTTCCATTTTGACATGCGAATGAAGCCGGAAATTCAGCAATACATGTCCGGATTTGATTGTACCACCTTGAGGCAGTATCAGGACAAGGCGTTGGCCTATGATATGAAGGAAGCAGCAGTAGAGAAATCGACGGAAGCAAAGAAACAAAAGGTGTCTGGCAACTTCACGGAGAATAAGAATAGCGGGCCCCACCGGGTTCAGTCCTCTTTTCACTCATCCAGGAGACCTCCGCATCCTTCTCGAGGAGGAAAGAAGTTCCGAGCAGCACCAAATGTTTCAGACGCAGGGAAGAAGTGTTATAACTGTGGAAAAGCGGGACATGTTCGACGTGATTGTTTCGCGCCTGCTGTGACCTGTTTCGAGTGTGGACAGGAAGGACATCGCGCAATGTTTTGTGGGAATGCGACCCGATCTCTTGGTACTCGCACTCCAGCTCCAGTTCCGAAAGAGACGAGTGTGAACCAGACGCAACAGAGTGGATTTCAGCAGCAGAACATTGGGAAAAGAGAGGCATCCAGTGCTGGGTCCGTTCCTCCGCGTATTTACGAGATGAAGAAGGATGATCAGAACACAGCTGTTGCATCAGGTACAATTCAGATCCTTTTGCAACCAGTTAGTGTTTTATTCGATTCCGGAGCTACACATTCTTTTGTATCATTGAACTGTGTTAATCGTTTAAAAATCTCGTGCTTGTATGATTGTGAACCTTATGTTGTGGGATTACCTAGCGGAGAGAAAATTGTGGGAACCCTAGAAGCTAGGGACTTTCCAAAGAACTATAGGAGGGAGAGATTGGCCATCGAACCTTATTGTGGTTGACATTTACGGTGACGATTTAATTCTCGGAGACGATTGGCTCAACCGTTATGGAGCTATTCGAATTACCAGAGAGAGTCATTTCCATCATTGCGATGACGGTCCGAACACTTATTCCGAGGATGGAGACCAAGAAGCTCGGGAAAATTGATCAAGGCAATGAACGCCGTGAAATTATCAAACAGGGATGTCGGGGACTTTGGTGCTATGCCATGAAGAAAGAGGAAGGAGTAGAGCTCTCATCTATTTCGATCGTGAATGAGTTCTCGAGATGTTTTCTGACGAACTACTCCGGATTACCTCCGCGAGAGAAGTGGAATTCACTATCGAATTAGAGCTGGAGCAGCCTCCTATTTCGAGCACCATACCGCATGGCGCCAACCGAGATGTATGAACTCTAGATACAACTAGAGGAATTGTTTCAGAATGGTTATATTCATACGAGCGTTTCTACTTGGGGAGCGCCGGTTCTCTTTGTCCGTTAGAAAGACGGATCCCTCCGACTGTGTATTTATTAAAGGGAGCTCAACAAGATGACAATCAAGAATAAGTATCCTATACCTCGGATCGACGACTTGTTTGATCAAGCGCAAGGGGCAAGGATATTCTCGAAGATTGACTTGCGATCGGGATACCACCGGTGAGAATTAAGGAATCGGATATACCAA
This sequence comes from Orobanche coerulescens, assembly GCA_033398695.1. NCBI lineage: Eukaryota > Viridiplantae > Streptophyta > Magnoliopsida > Lamiales > Orobanchaceae > Orobanche > Orobanche coerulescens. Next base: position 67,301,855 of record CM065804.1, on the reverse strand, counting down.
AATCGCTTTGAGATCCGGTATGGGCATTATGAATTTGTAGTAATGCCATTTGGACTTACCAATGCTCTGCGGTATTCATGCAATTGATGAATCGGGTTTTCTTGGAGTACTTGGATAAATTTGTGGTCGTTTTCATTGACGACATCTTGATATATTCGAGGGACGCAGAGGAACATCTCGAACATTTACGTGTGGTTTTGAGCATCTTGAGAAAGGAACAACCGTATGCTAAGCTTTCTAAATGTGAGTTCGGCTTAAGGAAGTAACTTTCCTTGGGCATGTGATATCACCTGACGGAGTTCAGGTGGACAGAAGAAAGTCGAAGCGATCTTGGAATGGGAAGTTCTAGCAACGTGAAAGAAGTCCGAAGCTTCTTAGGACTTGCTGGATATTATCGCCGCTTTGTAGAGGATTTTCCAAAATTGCTCGTCCGCTCACTCATTTATTAAGAAAACTCAAAAGTTCACGTGGAATGAGAAGTGCCAGGCTGGTTTTGACGAACTTAAGAGGAGACTGACGACAGCACCTATATTAGCACTGCCAGAGGGAACTGATGGATTCATGGTATACAGCGACGCTTCAAATCAGGGTTTGGGTTGTGTGTTGATGCAGAGGGATAAAGTGATTGCTTATGCTTCTCGGCAATTGAAACCATACGAAGTTAATTATCCGACTCATGATCTGGAGCTAGCAGCTGTGGTCTTTGCCTTGAAAATTTGGCGACATTATTTGTACGGCACTCATTGTCAGATCTTTACAGACCATAAGAGCCTCAAGTAAATTTTATGTCATAAAGAATTAAACATGAGGCAGAGAAGGTGGCTAGAATTGATCAAGGATTACGACTTGGAGATTTTCTATCATCCGGGAAAAGCAAATGTAGTAGCCGATGCTTTGAGCCGTAAACCTGTTTCCCTTCGAGTGTTGGAAGCACTTACGTCCCAAACCAGTATTCAACGAGAACTGATCCGCGAGGGGATTGAAGTATGGGCACCAGAATCGAGGGCAACTTTATGTGATGGAACCGACTTCATCACTAGTCGAGGAGATCAAGTCTAAACAATTGAACGATTCTTTAATCCTTCGATTATGCGACGAAGTAAAGAAAAGGAAAGCCCAGGATTCGTGATACAAGATGATGGAGTTCGAGATTTCAAAGTCGACTTTGCGTTCCCGATGATGATGATTTGAGAAGGACTATTCTCAAGGAAGCTCACAGCGCGCCCTATTCTATTCACCCGGGCAGTAGTAAGATGTATAAGGATTTAAAGCAAAACTTTTGGTGGGGGAATATGAAGAAGGACGTAACGGAGTACGTTTCGAAGTGTTTGACTTGTCAGCAGGTTAAGATTGAGCATCAGCGACCTGCCGGGATGTTAAAGCCGCTTCCGATCCCGGAATGGAAGTGGGAGGACATTTCGATGGATTTCATCACCAGTAGGCCAAGGACTAGAACGGGAATGAACATGATTTGGGTTGTAGTTGATCGACTAACCAAGTCGGCTCATTTCCTAGGGATTAAAGATACATGGGGACCCGAGAGATTGGCGCGAGTATTTATTGCAGAGATAGTCAGATTGCATGGGACGCCGAAGACCATTGTTTCAGATCGAGATGGTCGTTTCGTGTCGCACTTCTGGAGGGCAGTGCACAGGGCTTTGGGGACCGAGCTAAACTTTAGCACAACTTATCATCCCTAAACGGACGGTTAGTCCGAAAGGACTATTCAGACTGTAGAAGACATGCTTAGAGCCTGTGCCTTGGATTGGTCAACTGATTGGGAAGTTCATTTACCATTAGTTGAATTCACCTACAATAATAGTTGGCAAGCTTCAATTAAGATGGCACCATTTGAAGCTTTGTACGGGAGAAGATGCCGATCACCCCTGTGTTGGGATGATTCTTCGGACTTGATCGGGACGGAACCGGAATTGATTATTCAGACTCAAGAGAAGATAGCTTTGATTCGGGAAAGACTGTTGACTGCCCAGAGTCGACAGAAATCTTATGCAGACATACGTCGTCGCCCTCTAGAGTTCGACGTTGGTGACCATGTACTATTGAAGGTGTCTCCTACACGAGGGATTTTCCGTTTTGGGAGAAGAGGCAAGCTTAGTCCGAGATATATCGGACCATTCGAGATCCTAGAGAGAGTTGGGGATTTAGCGTACAGGTTGGCCTTACCGCCATCACTGAGTCACGTTCACAATGTGTTTCACGTATCCCAACTGCGGAAGTATGTACCGGACCCCAGTCACATCATTGATTTCGACGAGATCGAGATAGCTAATGATGGCACCTTCGAAGAGAGACCAATCAAGATACTTGAGAACCGGATCAAACAATTGAGGAATAAACCAATACACTTGGTTAAAGTACAATGGTCACGACATGGAGTCGAAGAGGCCACTTGGGAAATGGAAGACGGTATGAAGGCTAGATATCCGGAGTTGTTTTTGTAACACCCCGAGATATTCGGAATAATTACAGCGCCGTAAACCCTTTAGGTAAGGATTTACAAGGCTAATTTTAAAAAGAGTGTAAATATAAACCAATCGTGCAACTAAAGTTTAAAGACATATTTGATTCAACCGATCAAAGAGTTAATTTATACAACCATATCGAAAGGACATTATTAAAACAGACGTACTCGAGTACTAAACGAAACAAGAAGACAACTCTCAACAACAATAACATCAATCACATCACTGAGCCATTTCATCGTCTCCGTCGATCGTGGTTGCCTCCCGCTCCTCGGCTACCTGAACATCAAAACAATGTCCACCCCCGAAGGGGTTAGCAAAACGATGCTAGTACAAGTATCATAATACAATAAATCATCAATGCATCATAAAACATGCAAAACGGACTTCCGCTACCGGAATCCAACGATGCGAATTCTCACGATTCCATCAACACAATACAGGGTAATCCAGCGATCCAGCGCCCTTGGTATAGATCCCCATGATGATCCCGTCGGAGCAACGCATGGTGGAAAACCCGTCCAGCGATCCAGCGCCCTCAGTATAGATCCCCATGATGATCCCGTCGGACCAACGCATGGTGGACATTCGATCCAGCGCCCTCAGCATAGATCCTCATGATCCCCTCGAATCATTTATACCATAAATCAATCAACTATGCATACACATATGCATTTCAATATATTCATCAATACGAACAAATAATCAACCAATATCATGAGAATTTTCAGAAATACATCTCATATTCAACAATATGAACAAAACCACAAGCATGATCAAAGATTCAATATAAATCGAACTCGACATATGATACTTGCCTCGAAAATGGCAAGACGAAATACTTCGATGATCTCAACACACTCGAAGGCCGCCTCCTTCGATCAACGTAACCGGCTCGAACCTTAACAAAAGGAACGATATACAAATCATCTCAAGTCGAACGATGGCCTAACAATTTGGTCTACGGCCGAAAAGCTCAAAATAAGCAACTGTCTGGATCGCTTAGCGTGCGCTACATACTCTACGTAACGTGCGCTAAGCAGCTCGTTAGCGACGCTATCGGGTAAGACTAGCGTGCGCTAGTTACGAATCGGCGCTTTGCACCGGCCGATATATAACGCACGCTACGTACGTATGATGCGTTAACTGGACCTCGATAGCGCACGTTAACTCACACATGTTAGCGTGCGCTAATCTTGCATGGCAGAATACTGCAACCAAAAACTGGGTTGAATGGTGAAGAACTCATGAATTCTACCATGATAATACAAGTTATCCTCGGGCATATCATACTAATAAGGTTTGAGGAAGTTTTATGGTTATGAAATACGAATATACGGATAGTCAACTCAACATCATAATTCATCTACGATCTCCAAGAAATAATCTAAGTTCCATTTGTTCTACGTTCCAAAACACATGATTCTATCGTGTAAAACGTATCAACTGGGTAAATATCCTATTCTTGATCATAACTCGATTTGAACATGCTTAGGAGTCCTTATAATAAGATGGTTCAAAGGTTCATACGATATATAGTGCCGATACGTCAAAAGTATCCTTCTAACATGTGATGACCGATTATAAACGAAATACTTGTTACCAAAACATGATTCAAACTTCCTTAGGAACATTACTAACATCAGTGAAGAATCACCTACCTCAAAGTAGTGAAGAACACGGAGGAAAATGAAGCAATCCAACACCGAAGGCTTGAACACCAATCTCCAATGATATACGATCTTCAATCTCGAACTAGGAGGTTGATATGAAGTGTTTAGGACGAAGGGAGTTATGTTCTAAGTGTAAGAGTTCGGTTTATGGGAGGAGAAAGAACTGAAATCACGAATAGGATGTTGTCCTATTTATAATAAATGGCCATTAGCGCGCGCTAATCCCTGTTCGTAGCGTGCGCTAACGGCTCTCTGACTTAACTTAAGTCAGCACTTAGCGTGCGCTATTCACATGCCTGTAGCGCGCGCTAAGGCGTTGACTTGGCTTTTCCCGAAAGCCGTCCAGGTTCATTCGACACGATTCGACAAGGGTCCCCCGGCCAGATCTCACCTACCGCACGTCTCAATCAATTAGACCACGCATAGCGTGCGCTAATGACCCTCAGTAGCGTGCGCTATGAATCCACGTTAGCGCACGCTATACATAGCTTGTAGCGTGCGCTACATGCGCAGAATTACAATCTTCAAATCACAATTATGAAATCATACGCTCGATAACATCGGATTATGAAATACGGAAAATAGTACTCGAACAATAGTACAATCATTACAATATCACAAGTTCCGATTACATAACAGAAATCTCGGGTATTACATCCTTCCTCCCTAAAAAGAAGTTTCGTCCCGAAACTTAAGATGAAAACAACTCCGGATATTTAGCCTTCATACCGTCCTCCGTTTCCCAAGTGGCCTCTTCGACTCCATGCCGTGACCATTGTACTTTAACCAAGTGTATTGGTTTATTCCTCAATTGTTTGATCCGGTTCTCAAGTATCTTGATTGGTCTCTCTTCGAAGGTGCCATCATTAGCTATCTCGATCTCATCGAAATCAATGACGGATCGGGTCCGTACATACTTCCGCAGTTGGGATACGTGAAACACATTGTGAACGTGACTCAGTGATGGCGGTAAGGCCAACCTGTACGCTAAATCTCCAACTCTCTCGAGGATCTCGAATGGTCCGATATATCTCGGACTAAGCTTGCCTCTTCTCCCAAAACGGAAAATCCCTCGTGTAGGAGACACCTTCAATAGTACATGGTCACCAACGTCGAACTCTAGAGGGCGACGACGTAAGTCTGCATAAGATTTCTGTCGACTCTGGGCAGTCAACAGTCTTTCCCGAATCAAAGCTATCTTCTCTTGAGTCTGAATAATCAATTCCGGTTCCGTCCCGATCAGGTCCGAAGAATCATCCCAACACAGGGGTGATCGGCATCTTCTCCCGTACAAAGCTTCAAATGGTGCCATCTTAATTGAAGTATGCCAACTATTATTGTAGGTGAATTCAACTAATGGTAAATGAACTTCCCAATCAGTTGACCAATCCAAGGCACAGGCTCTAAGCATGTCTTCTACTGTCTGAATAGTCCTTTCGGACTGACCGTCCGTTTGGGGATGATAAGCTGTACTAAAGTTTAGCTCGATCCCCAAAGCCCTGTGCACTGCCCTCCAGAAGTGCGACACGAAACGACCATCTCGATCTGAAACAATGGTCTTCGGGGTCCCATGCAATCTGACTATCTCCGCAATAAATACTCGCGCCAATCTCTCGGGTCCCCATGTATCTTTAATCCCTAGGAAATGAGCCGACTTGGTTAGTAGATCAACTACAACCCAAATCATGTTCATTCCCGTTCTAGTCCTTGGCATACTGGTGATGAAATCCATCGAAATGTCCTCCCACTTCCATTCAGGGATCTAAGCGGCTTTAACATCCCTACAGGTCGCCGATGCTCAATCTTAACTCGCCGACAAGTCAAACACTTCAAACGTACTCCGTTACGTCCTTCTTCATATTCCCCACCAAAAGTTTTGCTTTAAATCCTTATACATCTTATCACGCCGGGTGAATAGAATAGGGCGCTGTGAGCTTCCTTGAGAATAGTCCTTCTCAAATCATCATCATCGGAACGCAAAGTCGACTCAAATCTCATAACTCCATCATCTTGTATCACGAATCTCGGGGCTTTTCCTTTCTTTACTTCACATAATCGAAGGATCGGAGAATCGCTCAATTGTTTAGACTTGATCTCCTCGACTAGTGATGAAGTCGGTTCCATCACATAAAGTTGCCCTTGGATTCCCGGTGCCCATACTTCAATCCCCTCGCGGATCAGTTCTCGTTGAATACTGGTTTGGGACGTAAGTGCCTCCAACACTCGAAGGGAAACAGGTTTACGGCTCAAAGCATCGGCTACTACATTTGCTTTCCCCGGATGATAGAGAATCTCCAAGTCGTAATCCTTAATCAATTCTAGCCACCTTCTCTGCCTCATGTTTAATTCTTTCATCGAAAATGTACTTGAGGCTCTTGTGGTCTGTAAAGATCTGACAATGAGTGCCGTACAAATAATGTCGCCAAATTTTCAAGGCAAAGACCACAGCTGCTAGCTCCAGATCATGAGTCGGATAATTAACTTCGTATGGTTTCAATTGCCGAGAAGCATAAGCAATCACTTTATCCCTCTGCATCAACACACAACCCAAACCCTGATTTGAAGCATCGCTGTATACCATGAATCCATCAGTTCCCTCTGGCAGTGCTAATATAGGTGCTGTCGTCAGTCTCCTCTTAAGTTCGTTAAAACCAGCCTGGCACTTCTCATTCCACGTGAACTTTTGAGTTTTCTGTAACAGCTGAGTGAGCGTACGAGCAATTTTGGAAAATCCCTCTACAAAGCGGCGATAATATCCAGCAAGTCCTAAGAAGCTTCGGTCACGTTGCTAGGAACTTCCCATTCCAAGATCGCTTCGATTTTCTTCGGGTCCACCTGAACTCCGTCGGCTGATATCACATGCCCAAGGAAAGTTACTTCCTTAAGCCAGAACTCACATTTAGAAAGCTTAGCATCTCATTGTTCTCCTTTCTCAAGATGCTCAAAACCACACGTAAATGTTCAGCATGTTCCTCTGCGTCCCTCGAATATATCAAGATGTCGTCAATGAAAACGACCACAAATTTATCCAAGTACTCCATGAAAACCCGATTCATCAATTGCATGAATACCGCAGGAGCATTGGTAAGTCCAAATGGCATTACTACAAATTCATAATGCCCATACCGGGATCTGAAAGCAGATTTTGGTATATCCGATTCCTTAATTCTCACCGGTGGTATCCGATCGCAAGTCAATCTTCGAGAATATCCTTGCCCCTTGCAGTTGATCAAACAAGTCGTCGATCCGAGGTATAGGATACTTATTCTTGATTGTCATCTTGTTGAGCTCCCTGTAATCAATACACAGTCGGAGGGATCCATCTTTCTTCCGGACAAAGAGAACGGGCGCTCCCCAAGGAGAAACGCTCGGTTGAATATAACCCTTCTGCAACAATTCCTCTAGTTGTTTCTTGAGTTCATACATCTCGGTTGGCGCCATGCGGTATGGTGCTCGGAAATAGGAGCCGCTCCAGGCTCTAATTCGATAGTGAATTCCACTTCTCTGCGGAGGTAATCCGTAGTTCGTCAGAAAACATCTCGAGAACTCATTCACAATCGAAATAGATGAGAGCTCTACTCCTTCCTCTTTCTTCATGGCATAGCACTGCAGTCCCCGACATCCCTGTTTCGCAATTTCACGGCTTTCATTGCCTTGATCAATTTTCCCGAGCTTCCCGGTCTCCATCCTCGGAATAAGTGTTCGTGCCCGTCATCAGCAATGATGGAAATGACTCTCTCTCGGTAATTCAGAATAGCTCCATAACGGTTGAGCCAATCGTCTCCGAGAATTAAATCGTCACCGTAAATGTCAACCACAATAAGGTTCGATGGCCAATCTCTCCCTCCTATAGTTATTGGAAAGTCCCTAGCTTCTAGGGTTCCCACAATTTTCTCTCCGCTAGGTAATCCCACAACATAAGGTTCACAATCATACAAGCACGAGATTTTTAAACGATTAACACAGTTCAATGATACAAAAGAATGTGTAGCTCCTAATCGAATAAAACACTAACTTGTTGCAAAAGGATCCGAATTGTACACGATGCAACAAATGTGTTCGATCATCCTTCTTCATCTCGTAAATACGCGGAGGAACGGACTCAAAGATGGATGCCTCTCTTTTCCCAACGCTCTGTGAAATCCACTCGTTGCGCCTGGTTCACACTCGTCTCCTTCGAATCGAGCTGGAGTGCGAGTACCAAGAGATCGGGTCGCATTCCCACAAAACGTTGCGCGATGTCCTTCCCGTCCACACTCGAAACAGTCACACAGTAGCGAAACAATCACGCCGAACATGTCCCGCTTTTCCACGCTTATAACACTTCTTCCTGCGTCAAACAGCTTGGTGCCGCCGGAACTTCTTTCCTCCTCGAGAAGGATGCGGAGGTCTCTGGATGAGTGAAAAGAGGACTGACCCGGGGGGCCCGCTATTCTTATTCTCCGTGAAGTTGCCGGACACCTTCGTTTCTTCGCCTGGCCGATTTCTCTCTGCGCTTCCTTCATATCATAGGCCAACGCCTTGTCCCGATCTTGCCTCAAGGTGGTACAATCAAATCCGGACATGTATTCTGAATTTCCGGCTTCATTCGCATGTCAAAATGGAAAATCCTTTCCGCCTCGGTCCCGACTGTGTGGCGCACATAAGTCACCGGTGATTAAAAGTCTTAATCACGTCCGTCACGCTTGCTTCGAATTTTGCGGTGAGAAAACTCCCGAACTCGGGCCTCTCTAATCGGGCGAGGACAATCGCGCCTCCATCATCGGGAATTCTGTCCACCAACATTATGCTCCTCCTGGCCGAATGGCCTCCCACCGCCGAAAGCCTCCCTGTCGAAGATACCGGGCGACCGGAACCTTCCTATCGTTGGGACAATTAATCCCCGCAAAAATCTTCTCTAATTCCTTCACCGGTGATCCCAAGAAAGCGTCTCAGTCGAACCATCAAATTTCGGAGGATGCAATTTGATCACTTCGGTAAGCCATTTATCTCCCCAGTTTTCCACGTTATGTTGCTGTCCCATCGCTGTCTTCATGCGATCCACAACCTGAGCAAATTGGTTTATCTGGGCAACCACCGCCAAGCACTCCCGGCACGTTAGATCTGCATTATTATTTGCCGATCCTCGTTGTCCCCCTAATGGGAATCCGTTTGACTAGCGGTTATCTCCGGGGTAGATACCGACTCTTCTTGTCTCGCATTTCCACGTCCGCGTCCACGACCGCGTCCGCGTCCACGACCTCCTCTCAACATACTGTAAACATAAATACTCAATATCCAGGGCAAACTTTCTAAAAGTACATCCATCAATGTTCACAAATCATGAATAAAATAAAACGGTAGTATTTGAGATTTAGGAAACTTACAACCACGGTCCACACAACGATGCCGGCTCGGCAGTTGATGTTACGAACGACCAATAATCAAATAACGTAAATGCACTCCAACTAACCCGATCGCCAAGATATCCATGAATCTTAGCTCCGATACCATATTCGTAACACCCCGAGATATTCGAATAATTACGCCGTAAACCCTTTAGGTAAGGATTTACAAGGCTAATTTTAAAAGAGTGTAAATATAAACCAATTGTGCAATCGAAGTTTAAAGACATATTTGATTCAACCGATCAAAGAGTTAATTTATACAACCATATCGAAAGGACATTATTAAAACAGACGTACTTAGTACTAAGCGAAACAAGAAGACAACTCTCAACAACAATAACATCAATCACATCGAGCCATTTCATCGTCACGCCGGTCTTGTGGTTGTCTCCCGCTCCTCGGCTACGAACATCAAAACAATGTCCACCCCGAAGTTAGCAAAACGATGCTAGTACAAGTATCATAATACAATAAATCATCAATGCATCATAAAACATGCAAAACGGACTTCGCTCGGAATCCAACGATGCGAATTCTCACGATTCCATCAACACAATACGGTAATCCGGCGATCCAGCGCCCTTGGTATAGATCCCATGATGATCCGTCGGACAACGCATGGTGGAAAACCCGTCCGGCGATCAGCGCCCTCGGCATAGATCCCCATGATGATCCGTCGGACCAACGCATGGTGGACATTCGATCCAGCGCCCTCGGATAGATCCTCATGATCCCCTCGGATCATTTATACCATAAATCAATCAACTATGCATACACATATGCATTTCAATATGTTCATCAATACGAACAAATAATCAACCAATATCATGAGAATTTTGAATACATCTCATATTCAACAATATGAACAAAACCACAAGCATGATCAAAGATTCATATAAATCGAACTCGACATATGATACTTGCCTCGAAAATGGCAAGGCGAAATACCGATGATCTCAACACACTCGAAGGCCGCCTCCTTCGATCAACGTAATGCTCGAACCTTAACAAAGGAACGATATACAAATCATCTCAAGTCGAACGATGGCCTAACAATTTGGTCTACGGCCGAAAAGCTCAAAATAAGCAATGCATCGCTTGCAGCGGCGCTACATACTCACGTAACGCGCGCTAAGCGGGCAGTTAGCATGCTTATCGGGTAAGACTAGCGTGCACTAATTCTGGCCCGGATTTGCACCGGCCGATAACGCACGCCACGCACGCGTATGATGCGTTGAATGGTGAAGAACTCATGAATTCTACCATGATAATACAAGTTATCCTCGGGCATATCATACTAATAAGGTTTGAGGAAGTTTTATGGTTATGAAATACGAATATACGGATAGTCAACTCAACATCATAATTCATCTACGATCTCCAAGAAATAATCTAAGTTCCATTTGTTCTATGTTCCCAAACACATGATTCTATCGTGTAAAACGTATCAACTGGGTAAATATCCGGTTACTGATCATAACTCGATATTGAACATGCTTAGGAGTCCTTATAATAAGATGGTTCAAAGGTTCATACGATATATAGTGCCGATACGTCAAAAGTATCCTTCTAACATGTGATGACCAATTATAAACGAAATACTTGCTACCAAAACATGATTCAAACTTCCTTAGGAACATTACTAACATTAGTGAAGAATCACCTACCTCAAAGTAGTGAAGAACACGGAGGAAAATGAAGCAATCCAACAGAAGGCAGACACCAATCTCCAATGATATACGATCTTCAATCTCGAACTAGGAGGTTGATATGAAGTGTTTAGGACGAAGGGAGTTATGTTCTAAGTGTAAGAGTTCGGTTTATGGGAGGAGAAAGAATTGAAATCACGAATAGGATATTGTCCTATTTATAATTAATGGCCATTAGCGCGCGCTAATCCCTGTTCGTAGCGTGCGCTAACGGCTCTCTGACTTAACTGAAGTCAGCACTTAGCGTGCGCAATTCACATGCCTGTAGCGCGCGCTAAGGCGTTGACTTGGCTTTTCCCGAAAGTCGTCCAGGTTCATTCGACACGATCCGACAAGGGTCCCCCGGCCAGATCTCACCTACCGCACGTCTCAATCAATTAGACCACGCATAGCGTGCGCTAATGACCACCGATGGCGTGCGCTATGAATCCACGTTAGCGCACGCTATACATAGCTTGTAGCGTGCGCTACATGCGCAGAATTACAATCTTCAAATCACAATTATGAAATCATACGCTCGATAACATCGGATTATGAAATACGAAAAATAGTACTCAAACAATAGTACAATCATTACAATATCACAAGTTCCGATTACATAACAGAAATCTCGGGTATTACAGTTTTCATCTTAAGTTTCGGGACGAAACTTCTTTTTAGGGAGGAAGGATGTAATAACCGAGATTTCTGTTATGTAATTGGAACTTGTGATATTGTAATGATTGTACTATTGTCTGAGTACTATTTTCCGTATTTCATAATCCGATGTTATCGAGCGTATGATTTCATAATTGTGATTTGAAGATTGTAATTCTGCGCATGTAGTGCACGCTACAAGCTATGTATAGCGTGCGCTAACGTGGATTCATAGCGCACGCTACTGAGGGTCATTAGCGCACGCTATGCGTGGTCAAATTGATTGGGACGTGCGGTAGGTGAGATCGCCGGGAACCTGTGCCGGATCGTGTCGGATGTACTGGACGGCTTTCGAAAAGCCGAGTCAACGCCTTAGCGCACGCCATGGTATATGCGTAGCGCACGCTAAGTGCCGAGTACGGTTTAGTCGAGATCCGTTAGCGCACGCTACGGACAGGTCTAGCGCGCGCTAATAGCCATTTATTATAAATAGACAACATCCTATTCGTGATTTCATTCTTTCTCCTCCCATAACCCGAACTCTTACACTTAGAACATAACTCCCTTCGTCCCAAACACTTCATATCAACCTCCTAGTTCGAGATTGAAGATCGTATATCATCGAGATTGGTGTTCAAGCCTTCTGTTGATCGCTTCATTTTCCTCCGTATTCTTCACTACTTTGAGGTAGGAGATTCTTCACCGATGTTAGTAATGTTCCTAAGGAAGTTTGAATCATGTTTTGATAGCAAGTATTTCGCTTATAATCGGTCATCACATGTTAGAAGGATACTTTTGACGACGCATTATATATCGTATGAACCTTTGAACCATCTTATTATAAGGACTCCTAAGCATGTTCAAATCGAGTTATGATCAATAATCGGATATTTACCTAGTTGATACGTTTTACACGATGGAATCATGTGTTTTGGAACGTAGAACAAATGGAACTTAGATTATTTCTTGGAGATCGTAGATGAATTATGATGTTGAGTTGGCTATCCGTATATTCGTATTTCATAACCATAAAACTTCCACAAACCTTATTAGTATGATATGCCCGAGGATAACTTGTATTATCATGGTAGAATTCATGAGTTCTTCACCATTCAACCCAGTTTTCGGTTTGCAGTATTCTGCCATGCAAGATTAGCGCACGCTAACATGTGTGAGTTAACGTGCGCTATCGAGGTCCAGTTAATGCATAATACGTACGTAACGTGCGTTATATATCGGTCGGTGCAAACTGTCAGTTCGTAACTAGCGCACGCTAGTCTTACCCGATAGCGTACGCTAATAGGCCTGCTTAGCGCACGTTACGTAGAGTATGTAGCGCACGCATGCATTGCTTATTTTGAGCTTTTCGGCCGTAGACCAAATTGTTAGGCCATCGTTCAACTTGAGATGATTTGTATATCGTTCCTTTTGTTAAGGTTCGAGCCGGTTACGTTGATCGAAGGAGGCGGCCTTCGAGTGTGTTGAGATCATCGAAGTATTTCGTCTTGCCATTTTCGAGGCAAGTATCATATGTCGAGTTCGATTTATATTGAATCTTTGATCATGCTTGTGGTTTTGTTCATATTGTTGAATATGAGATGTATTTCTGAAAATTCTCATGATATTGGTTGATTATTTGTTCGTATTGATGAACATATTGAAATGCATATGTGTATGCATAGTTGATTGATTTATGGTATAAATGATCCGAGGATCATGAGGATCTATGCCGAGGGCGCTGGATCGAATGTCCACCATGCGTTGGTCCGACGGATCATCATGGGGATCTATGCCGAGGGCGCCGGATCGCTGGACGGGTTTTCCACCATGCGTTGGTCCGACGGGATCATCATGGGGATCTATACCAAGGGCGCCGGATCGCCGGATTACCTGTATTGTGTTGATGGAATTGTGAGGATTCGCATCGCTGATTCCGTAGCGAAGTCCGCTTTGCATGTTTTATGATGCATTGATGATTTATTGTATTATGATACTTGTACTAGCATCGTTTTGCTAACCCCTTCGGGGTGGACATTGTTTTGATGTTCGTAGCCGAGGAGCGGGAGACAACCACGATCGGCTGTGACGATGAAATGGCTCAGTGATGTGATTGATGTTATTGTTATTGTGATTTGTCTTCTTGTTTCGTTTAGTACTCGAGTACGTCTGTTTTAATAATGTCTCTTCGATATGGTTGTATAAATTAACTCTTTGATCGGTTGAATCAAATATGTCTTTAAACTTCAGTTGTACTATTGGTTTATATTTACACTCTTTTTAAAATTAGCCTTGTAAATCCTTACCAAAAGGGTTTACGGCGCTGTAATTATTCCGAATATCTCGGGGTGTTACAAGAGGGAGGTCAATGATACCGTATATACGATTGTTTGTGTATTTTGAATGCTTTTGGATGATGTTTATGATTTAGAATCACTTTTGGTATAATCGAAGATATTTAAATTGTTCGTTGTGACATCACGTTTTTTGAAAACGAGCCGAATAACAAGAAAACGGTGCCGGCGGTGGTGGTGCCGCGGCCTTGCCGTCACTGCCAGTGCCGAGAGTGCCGAGCATGGCTCGCCATGGCACTCGGGTTTTTGGCCCGATTTTGAATCGGGCCGCGTGCTGGGCCTAATACCGGATAGTTCAGGACTCCGTTTTAAGTTTATATTTCGTTGTAATTATTTCCCAAAATTTAAATTGGATTTTAATTTGAGTAAATTAATATTTGGAAAATTTTTTACTTAAGGAAAATAAATTAAACGAGAATATTATTTTTGGCCGGATTACTTCGAACGAATTTAAATGACGATTATTAGTATTAATTGGATTAATACCATTAAAATTGAATAGATTAATTTTATATTGATTTGGATTAATATATTTAATTTTAATGCCACTTTATATTAATTGGATTAATATAGTAGAAATTAAATAGATTAATTTTATAGATTAATTGGATTAATTTATATTAAAATTAATTGTTTAATTTCATTGTCGTTACATGTTGTATGGAATCCTTATGTGATGATGATATAGCTCGTGGACTTAGTTTTGATTTGTTCGATTCGATTGGGTTGTAAAGGCCGTTTTGAGCCTATTTTATTTTACTAGAAAAATTTGTATAGGATGCAATTTTTCAATAATGTAATTATTTTTGGCTATGACAAAGATCGAGGACAACCGACCGAGAAGATGAAGAATCGAAGACTGTTTTTTTTTATTTATTGTGTCATTCGCTTGGCCCAATACATAGGAATAGGTCCATGAGCTATATGTTGGTAGTAACTAGGTTACTATTTTCTGTTTTTTCATTTTGAATGATTGACAAACAAACGCGCGTATAAATGAATTAATGTGCAAAGTGTAACATTAATCGCGAAATTCTCCTGACAACAAACAGACTAAGTTTGAAAAAGGTTACGAGGTTTCCTACCCTCCATCAAACTCGTAGAAAATTGATACCTGAGTTGGTGTGCTATGCTTCCGAGTTATCGAGGTAGTACATTTGGTAGAGGTTGAAAAATTCTTGAGTGCATTAGATGCCTTCGGTTGGTGATAAATTTCGCCCCTAGAAACCTGGTAGGTTGCCGGGTGAGATTCAATAGTCAAACTGATAGTCGTTGATGGTCAACAACTTAGATAGTCTGGATTGCCAAGAAACCTGATAGGTTGAGGGCATGAAGAGTAGGGGTAAAAGAAGATCAAATCAACCGTTAGACGGGTTGGTGTTAGACACCACTTTATAGAAATTAATTGGCAAGAAACCTGATAGGTTGCGTCTGTTAAAATTTGTAAAGAACTTGATCACCACTAAGGAGTCGATCTTATCATGACTTCCGGATTATAACATGGGAGTGTATAATTTCGATAAAATTAGTGGGAGCCGAGACAAGAATTATACAAGCCCTTAAACTCTAACATGGTCATAATAAAACAAGTCACTAATTTAATCTTGTCTAAATCTATGCAGAAAAACGAAATTGTATCTATCTAAAATGGCTAAAAACCCACTTGCAATACTACTTTAAAAGAATCTCCTAATTGGCCCCAACTTTGTTGACTGGTTGCGGAATCTGATGATTGTACTAAGTATGGAGTCTCTGGGATACGTCTTGGAGGCGGACATTCCACCGACTCCAATCCGGACTAGGGGTAATCAGGAAGAAATTAACATCTATGAAAAATGGGTCAAGGATGACGTGCTAGTCCGTGGCTTTATGATGGGCTCAATGACTAATGAGCTGCAGAGAGCGCACGAGAAAATGACTTCTGCTAGGCAGATTCTCGCACACTTGACCGAATTTTATGGAGAGTACAGTAGGACTGCTAGATATGAGATATCGAAGCAGTTGTTCAGTGCTAGGATGAAAGAAGGGGAGAAAGTGGGAGACCATGTCCTCAAGATGATCTCTATGATTAAGATGCTCGAGGTGCTCAACTTTAATATGGATTTATCCCTCCAAATTGATCTCATCCTTCAATCTCTCCCTGACTCCTTCATGTAGTTTGTAATGAATTTCAACTGTAATGAAATTTCATGCATATTAGCTGGGCTAATGAATAAAATGGGGACGACATAGTCCAACATGAAGACTAAACTGAGGGAGGCTGCTCTTGTGATTTCTTCTGGGCCTTGGAGGTCCAAGAACAAGAAGAAAAAGACCTACGAGCAGTACAAACCCAAGAAAGGGGTGCAGAAATGAAAGGGCAAGGCCCGGATGGTTCAACAGGTAGGCGGTCCACAACCTACGGACAAATACCTTGAATGCGGTGAGCTGGGCCACTGGCGTAGGACTTGTCCTAAGATTAATGGCGCATCAGGTACGGAACTTTTTGTTTTTGAAACCAATTGTTCCGCTACTGTATATTCTGCTTCATGGATTATGGATTCAGGTGCCACTTCTCATATTTGTACTATGAATCAGGATCTGGAACGAAGTAGGAAACCTGAAGCTGGGGAAGTAATGATCACTGTCGGAAGAGGACAAAGTGTCGAGGCAACCGATATTGGATCAATCCTACTGGGTTTAGAATCCGGTTTTATTTGATGTTAGATGAAGTACTTGTTTTGCCCAAGGGGCATAAAAATATTGTATCCATTCCAGTCTTGGACCGGAAAGGATTTTGTTTCTTCATTGGCAATGGTAGTTGTAAAATTTATTTTCGAAATAAATTGGTTGGCACAGCTACATTGTTGAATGGTTTATATCATCTGAACTTATAAAATAAAACAGCAGTGAACATTATAACTAGGAAACATGGCAGACAAGATACTAATCAATCTCTTAAGTAGCACCTTAGACTTGGTCATGTTAGTCAGACCAATGTTCAGAAAATGGATAAAGATGGAATTTTAAGTCCATTGGGTGTACAACCCTATCCAACTTCTGAATCTTGCCTTAGAGGCAAAATGACTAAGTTCCCCTTCACAGGGACATTTGAAAGGGCTGCTGATAAACTTGGGTTGGTACATACCTGTTGTTGTAATATCGGTATATGCGCCATTTGTGCGGAAGCGAATTTAAAGTGCGGAAAATAAATGGCACAAGGATTTATAGAGGTTCGGCCAAACGTGCCTACGTCCTCTCTCGATGTATCTTTTTCAATAGTCTAAAGATCAAAACCTTTGCACCTCTCTTCTATCGGTCGAGGCATTACCGTTACAAGCTCGTCTTTTTGTCGGTCCGAGTAAAACCATTTTCCTTTTCTATTGGATAAGGAATCAACCACTCTAGATTTCTATCAGTACTAGATAAACCTCACTAAGATAGCGATTGCGATTCTAACAATGCCGGATCCTTTATCCTAATAACACCGAATCCAATCGTATCTTTTCTTTTTCTCACTCGTGTATGATTTTGTGTATAACACTTAATCACTCAATATAAGCTTAAGAACAACAACTATAATGTTTACAATGATATCTCAAGTGTATATGAATTGCTCAATGTTGTTGTGTGGAATGATACCAACTCATTTGGTATTTATAGCCTTCTTCCACAAACTAGTCGTTCGCCATTGATTATTAGCGTGCGCTAGGATGACTTCCTTAGCGTATGCTATCGCGTGTATTTGCCTTAGCGTACATTATGTACTGCATGTTACGTACGTTAAAGTCTTCCAGTTTTAGTCCAGTGGCTTCTGTCTCTGACTGTTAGCGTGCGCTAACACTTCCTTTGTAGCGTGCGCTAAACTTGCATCATTGCATGCGTCATATATCCGTTTATACTTTTTGACTTGCAGCAGATTCTCCCCAACGGATTGATTGACTTGATTCAAACTTTGATATTTAGCATGCGCTAAATATCATCCCTTGCGTGCGCTAAGCTTACTTCACTGCATACGTCATTTTGTGTTTGAATCTCTTCATAACGGTAATATTGGATCGATAGCGTGTGTTAATCCTTATGTGTAGCGTATGCTATCCTCATCTGGTGACTTCACTTCAGGTTACTTCGAACTCGTCTGATCTGCAGTCGGGACCCGTTAGCGTGCGCTAACTAGTATATCTAGTGTGCGCTAGCTTTGTATTTTGTCCAGCTTTTTGCGTCTTCGATTCCTTCGTCGTTTTGCTTTGCCTCTTTGTTGTTTTGTTTTGTTTAGCAACTTAATCATCAAAACATTATTTATGAATATGTGGAATAAATATTCCAACAATACCGACATTTGTGGTGCTTTAGAAGCAGCTCTAGATGGATACCAATATTTCGTAAAGTTCATAGATGATCATACTATGTATGGTATTGTGTACTTAATGAAACATAAATCCGAAGCCTTTACTATATTCAAAGAATTTAAGGCCCTAGTTGAAAAACAAACTGAATGTCATATCAAAGCACTTCGGTCGGACCGAGGTGGTGAATATATGAGCATAGAGTTTGATGAGTTCCTTAAGGAACATGGAATAATTTCACAATTCACGCCGCGAGGAACCCCACAGTTAAATGGTGTTACAGAAACGAGAAATCAGACTTTGTTGGACATGGTTCGCTCCATGTTAAATTACACTGATTTACTAATTTACCTATGGGGGTATGCCTTACTATCACTGCCTATATCCTTAATATATGTCCTTCCAAATACGTTCCTATCACTCCGCATGAGATGTGGAAGGGTAAGAAACCAAGTCTTAATCACATAAGGATTTGGGGATGTCCAGCCTATGTCAAGAAGGCTAAGGTGGACAAACTGGAAGCGAGGTTCATCAAGGGACGTTTCATTGGATACCCAGAGGACTCGATGGGTTATCTATTCTACATGCCAGAAGACCAGGTCATTGTGGCTTTACAAGCGCACTTCCTTGAGGATGAATTCAATCAGGAAGGTGGCTCGGGTAGAAATATCTCTTTGGAAGAGCATAAGGGTTTTGTGTCCAAAGCTAATATTCATAAGGTGTGTAAGCTACAACGAGCCATTTATAGGGTGAAGCAAGCTTCTCGGAGTTGGAACCTTCGATTTGACAAAGCAGTAAAGGATTTTGACTTCGTATGCAATGAGGAGGAACCATGTGTTTACAAAAAGGTCAGTGGGAGCAACATTGCCTTCTTAGTACTATGTGTAGATGATATTCTACTTATAGGAAATAACATAGCAATGCTCAGCACTGTGAATGCTTGGCTTTCTAAAACGTTCTCCATGAAAGACTTGGGAGAAGCTTCCTATATTCTAGGGATCCGTCTTTACAGAGATAGACCGCGAAGAATGATAGGACTTTCCCAAGCCCTCTATATAGATAAAATCCTGAGAAGATTCAAGATGGATGAATCTAAAAGAGGTTTCCTTGCCAGGCGACATGGAATTCATCTCACCACGAAATTGTGTCCTCAAAGTGAGGAAGACAAGAGAGAGATGAGTAAGATACCCTATGCCTTGGCAGTGGGTAGCCTCATGTACGCTATGTTGTGTACGTGACCAGACTTAGCCTAAGCTGTGAGTATGGTAAGTCGATTTCAAGCAAACCCGGGAAGGGAACATTGGACTACCATAAAGAACATTCTTAAGTACTTAAGAAGAACTAGATATTTGGTTCTTACTTATGGTGGTGGAGAACTGAGGGTGATTAGATTCAGCGATTCTGATTTTCAAGGAGACAATGATGACTCTAAGTCGATATCTAGGTATTTATTTACTCTCAATGGAGGAGCAGTATCTTGGAGAAGCTCCAAGCAAACCGCTACTGCAGATTCCACCTGCCAAGCAGAGTACCAAGCTGCCTCAGAGGCTAGCAAAGAAGCATTTTGGATGCAGAAGTTTATACAAGAACTTCAAGTGGTGCCTAATGCGGAATTGCCTATATCACTATTCTGTGATAATGATGGAGATGTCTCCCAAGCCAAGGAGCCTAGGGCTCACCACAACACCAAGCATATTGAGAGAAAGTACCACATCGTTCGAGTGATGGTGGAAAAAGGATATGTTTCGTTGCAAAGAGTAGACTCAGAAGACAATGCCTCTGACCCGCTGACTAAGCCATTATCTCAAGCCGTCTTAGAAAGACATCTGAAGAACATGGGTATTGGATACCATGATGTATGGCATTGAGTGCAAGTGGGAGATTGTTAGGAATATGCCCTCGAATGCCACTCAGGGGATGAGAGAGTATGGGCATTGTACTTGTAATTATGGAATAATTAATAAAAAGGCAATACGATTCATTCACTGTTTATTGTATTTCAAATGCATTCTTGATTTGGTAAACATTTGAGTGAAGTCCATGTAAATAAAACAAACATTCCATTCTCGTTATAGGATAAGAGAAAATGCACTGGAAGTGTATAAAGTTTATTTACGTAAATCGTTCGCAAGTCAATAAACTTAAATGGGCATCAAGTTTTTGTAAGACTTGTATAACCAATGCTAGGACGTGTGCATGTCTTGATAGCATAGTTATAAGTAAATTAGTGGGACCAGTATACTCGAACACGACTCATACTTGATTCAGTCACACGGTATTCCCTCTCTGAGAGTCGATGACGAATCAAAAGGTTGTGATAGTATACGTGGACCTTTGACTTGAGGGTTCAGTAGAAGATGTGCCTGTGACGTTTAGTTTGTCATTATAGTAGTTAGACTCATTTGCTTAATTCTGAGTCAACCTCAAAGTACGGACTATACGGGCAGGTAGCAGTCTTTACTATACGCCAAGAAAGGATTCTATCTCCTGTTATCGAAAGGCATTTAATGTCCTATACGGTTAATGGCAAAAAAGATCATAAATCTTTGGCCAAAGCATTCTGATATAGTTGTATTAGATACACTATTAATCAGTCGGTCTTGATTTGTATTAACACATGTATAGTGTCTAGTCAACAGTAGGGTTTGACTTTACCGTGACCGAAGACTTGTCCGAGATATCTGATAAAGGGTCTATATGTGCATGGTATTCACGACATATTGGTTCTGGAATGATCCCTTCATTCGTTCTCAGTCGGGGTTACTGATCTTGCCATTAATTTGGCTAAGTCTCGCCCGCACTCATTGATTCCTCCCAATGCTGGCTGAGACGGACCTACGGAGTCGCGCATCAGGAGCGTTGACAGATAAATGTAAATTTATTATCTCTCTATTAATATTAGATATTGGATATCTAAATTATGATTTATTGGATAAATCAAAATTGCGGTCTTATGAATTGAAATTAAGTTACTAGGTACTTAATTTAATTCATAAATTATATTTCTAAGAGAAATATATTTGTATTTGATATAATTAATGGCCAAAATAGTTCTACTAGGGACTGAAGTTTGCCATTTTTATCACTTAAGGGACTAAAGTTTTAAGTGTTTCAAACACGGGACTAAAGTTTAATCCGTTTCACCTGTTAGGGACTCTGTTAGTTTGGTCCCGTTAACTTTTAACGGATTGATGACATGGCCGTTAAGTGCCACGTGTCAGCATTTTATTGATCGGTAATAATAAAATAATAAAAAAAAATTCAGATTTTTGTAATAATACTTAAATAATAACAAAAAATATAAAAGTCTAAAAAAATATAAAAAATAAAAAAAATCTGTATTTTTTAGAAAAATTAAAAACTTTATTTTTTTTAAATTAAAAATCTAATGCTTTTATTTAAAGTTAAAAATAAAAATTAAAAATATAATAAAAAATTTCAGAATTCTAAAAAAATAAAAAAATATAATGTAATAACAATAAAATAATAATAAAAATATAAAACTCTAAAAAAATATAAAAAATAAAAAAATCTGGATTTCTTTTAAAAATGAAACTTTATTTTTTTCTCAAAATTTTTAAAAAATCTGGAATATTAGTACTTAAAATCGGATGTTT
The DNA here is from genome assembly GCA_033398695.1 of Orobanche coerulescens. Taxonomy (NCBI): domain Eukaryota; kingdom Viridiplantae; phylum Streptophyta; class Magnoliopsida; order Lamiales; family Orobanchaceae; genus Orobanche; species Orobanche coerulescens. Next base: position 67,279,674 of record CM065804.1, on the reverse strand, counting down.
TTATTTAAAATTTGAAAATAAAAAATAAAAAAATTAAAAAATTTGGATCTAATTTATAAACTTTTTTTTTTAAATTGAGATATTATTTTTCATAAATAAATATTATTTTAAAAAAAATCTAAAAATCTAAAAAAACAAACTAAAGGTTAATTATAAATCGGATTCAAATATTTTTAATTTTTTTTTAAATTTTTATTTTTAACTTTAAATAAAAGCATTAGATTTTTAATATTAATATTCCAGATTTAAAAAAAAATAAAGTTTCAATTTTTCTAAAAAATACAGATTTTTTAATTTTTATATTATTTTAGACTTTTATATTTTTTGTTTTTATTTATTATTATTACAAAAATCTAAAAAATTTTATTATTATTTTATTATTACCGACCAATAAAATGCTGACATGTGGCACTTAACGGCCATGTCATCAATCCGTTAAAAGTTAACGGGACCAAATTAACGGAGTCCCTAACGGGTGAAACGGATTAAACTTTAGTTCCTTGTTTGAAACACTTAAAACTTTAGTCCCTTAAGTGATAAAAATGGCAAACTTCAGTCCCTAGTAGAATTATTTTGCCTATAATTAATTAATTAGATTAATTAATTAGTATAAATACATTGGTGATTAAACAGAGTGTATTTAACGGATTCATTTGTGACGTCGGGACTGGCCAGTGACTCGGCTCGTTTCTAAGAAACTTCCTCCATGGGTCGCCCCCTCCTTGACTTGTGATGATTTGCATGTGTGTGGGAACTCACATGAGTTGAGATTCTTCCATTATTACACATGATTGATCTAAAGGAATCCTTAGTACTTTATATTTTCAAATCATCATAATAACAAAAACACTTCATACAACTTTTTGTGCAAGTGTGTGTGAGTGTTACTCTCGGCCGACGCCTTCATCAAGGGAAAGAAGTTTTTTTTTCTTTCAACTTTTCATCTTTGAGGTGATACAAAATTAAGAAAAAGAGAGATATAAATTCCTACGATAACTTCCTAGCCGTGTTCTTGGAGAACGGAGTTACGTTGAATTTTTCGCAACTTCCGATGCGTGTGAAGTAGAGGCATCACATTTTCGGTGTTTGGGATGAAGGATTGTTCGTGCTCGAGCTTGGGTTCGTGATCATCATCTTACGAAGATTTATTTCAGAGGCTACAAGGGTATGATCCTTTTATCTTCGTATTTATTTTTCGTATATACATTACTTGATCGATCATGTTTGGGATTCGTTTTTATTTTTCCGCTGCGTATTTCGTTTTATTTCCGGAATCCCAACAAAAACCTCCCCGAATCAACAACTCACGGAACAAACACCCATGGAAACGGATTGGGAATCACTCAATAACAATAATCGATAAGAAATATCACAACATAAACGAACAATTCGGGTTTAAATAGGCAAAACCTAAAACCCCCCAAAATTAATAAAGTTAGGGCTCTAAGTCAAAATACCTTGAATTCGGATGGAGTAGGATGATTTTGTTGATGATAACATGCTACCACGATATCACGGCGATGGAAGATGATGAACACACGGATTGAAAGTGGTAAAAATCGCCCCTGGAAAGGACTCTCGCGTCGCCCGTCGAAAAAAATATGAAAAGGAACAAGTGAGGACTGATGTCCTCTGCCCGCTGTCTTAAAACAGCGGTACGTTATGGTCGTAACAGTTAGCTTATTACGAAAGTAACAAGGCCATCTTTACGGCCGTAACCATTGGGGTGTTACGGGTGTAACACCCTGCTGGACAGCAGTTTGGAAAGGCTACTGTCCGAACCGCCCGGAATGACACCGAAACCCAAACCTGCTAACAATCCGAGCATATAGTTACGAAGTATTCCCGATGATGAATCTAAGCGCTAAATGGAAACACAATTCCGACTACTCGAAGGTTCGGACGACGGAAGTAAATTTCCCTCAAACTCTAGGAAATTACAAAACGGCCCAAACCTTCGAAAATTACGATACGCCGTCGGATCATTAAACAAAAACTCACAACACGAATAACTCAACTATACGGACTCATGGAAACAAAGGAACAACACAATCGAACGAATTTTACGAGAATCGAATGTACATGCGACAAGATCATAACATAAAACATATTACGTAAAAACACCTCCGGAACTCATCCAAATGGAAAAATACCAAGAACAAAATAGATTCAAAAGGGCGAAACGGTTACAAGCGAGTGGTTAAAATAGAAATACGCCCAAAAATAGAAACTGCTAAAAATAGAAAGTACGAATATTACATCACTAGAGTCATATTTTACTAAGTTGTCTTAGTTATCTTTGTAATTTTCTGAGATTATTAATGTACGATGTTGATGAACCCTTGATTAATAAAGGTGTCTCAAAAAATTATTATCTTATCAATTTATTGAAATTCTTAATTTACGCTTCGAGCCCAAGTCGGGACCAAGGAGAACGCAGATCCCAAAAACACATGGTTTCGCGAAAAAATATTAATTTTATAGAGTTATTAATTTATCGAGTATTAATTTAAAGAGATTACACTGTATTATCATCCGTATGGTTGGATCGTCAAAAAAATTTAAAAATACGGAGTTAATCCTAAATTAGACTAGTTTGACTAAATAGTACTGAAGTGACTATTAAAAAATATATAAAATAAATTTGATTTTTTTAATTTTTTTTGCACATCACTAAAATAATTTGATATTAAAATCCATACGGTTGGATCGTCGAAAAAATATTTTAAAAACAAATACAAAATCAACTCAAAAAGTAAATCCTTAAAAAATAAAAATTAGATATTAACATCCATACGCTTGGATCTTCGAAAATGCTATTTTTGAAGTTTTGATTAGTTTTATATTAAAAAATATCAACTCGAAACCAATTAATTTTTTTAAGGCATGACTAAAATATGTAAATCTTGACATCTGTACGATTGGATCGTTAAAAAATAATTGAATTTAATTGTGGTATTATAGATATACTTTTTTTTTAAAAAATATTTTGTATCAAATAATGGTTTAAAAGACCAAACACTTGTTTGACAGTAAAGAATACAATATTACAAAAACAGTTGATTGACTGATAACATTTACACAACACTATCATACCACCGTTGTTTGAAGACTGCTTAAATATAACATAGCAAAAAACACTTGTCTAATTGCACCCAAGTCAAACAACGATTTATAAGACATTGTTTGAAGTTTATTAAAACAATATAAGTTTAAAATATTTATGTACACCCACTCATTAAGACAATGCCACAATCAAAAGACTTGTCTGATTCGAAATTTTAGACAATGGTTTTGTCAGTAGTCACTAAACCGTTGTACTGAATATGGATGAGACAATAGTTTTTCGAGGAAGAATATAAACCATTATACGTTAATTTCGGACAACACTTTTTCGTCCGAGCGTTGTCTGATGAGTGTTGTCTTAGTTATTTTTCCTTCAACATGCCCACATTTTTTAAGTTAATATTTTTTTTATATATGCAGTATGTATCTCAAAATATATATCATGACAGTACAATTATTTGATATGTTTTGCATTTAAAATGGACAATAAATGAGTATTTTTGTTATTTTAAACTATAAATCTCGGATTATTAAAAGATTACACCTAACAACATAAAAAGAATAGTTCGGAAGGATGTTATAATCTACAAAATTTAAAATATCTATTTAATAAAATCTGAATTTATACGGTAAGTCCAGATTTTTGAAGCTAATAAATAATTTTAGTTGTTTTATATATGCAATATGTATAGATTACCATCCTTTCAAGATGGATCGAAAAATAGGCAAAATAGTTATTAGGATTGAAGTTTCATTTTTTATCAAACAGGTAAAGTTTTAAGTGTTTTGAAACAAGGACTAAAGTTTAATCCGTTTCAGTTAGGACTAGTTAATTTGGTCCCGTTAACTTTTAACGGATTGATGACATGGCCGTTAAGTGCCACACATTTTATGGTCGGTAATAATAAAATAATAATAAAATTTTTTAGATTTTTGTAATAATAATAAATAAAAACAAAAATATAAAAGTCTAAAATAATATAAAAATTAAAAAATGTATTTTTAGAAAAATTGAAACTTTATTTTTTTTTAAATCTGGAATATTAATATTAAAAATCTAATGCTTTTATTTAAAGTTAAAAATAAAAATTTAAAAAAAAATTAAAAATATTTGAATCCGATTTATAATTAACCTTTAGTTTGTTTTTTTAGATTTTTAGATTTTTTTTAAAATAATATTTATTTATGAAAAATAATATCTCAATTTAAAAAAAAAAGTTTATAAATTAGATCCAAATTTTTTAATTTTTTTATTTTTTATTTTCAAATTTTAAATAAAAACATCCGATTTTAAGTACTAATATTCCAGATTTTTTAAAATTTTTGAGAAAAAAATAAAGTTTCATTTTTAAAAGAAATCCAGATTTTTTTATTTTTTATATTTTTTTAGAGTTTTATATTTTTATTATTATTTTATTGTTATAACAAGAATCTGAATTTTTTTATTATATTTTTAATTTTTATTTTTAACTTTCAATAAAAGTTAGATTTTTAATTTAAAAAAAAATAAAGTTTTTAATTTTTCTAAAAAATACAGATTTTTTTATTTTTTATATTTTTTTAGACTTTTATATTTTTTTGTTATTATTTAATTATTATTACAAAAATTTGATTTTTTTTTATTTTTTTATTATTACCGATCAATAAAATCTTTGCGCGTGTGACTTAACGGTCATGTCATCAATCCGTTAAAAGTTAACGGGACCAAACTAACAGAGTCCCTAACAGGTGAAACGAATTAAACTTTAGTCCCGTGTTTGAAACACTTAAAACTTTAGTCCCTTAATTGATAAAAATGGCAAACTTCAGTCCCTAGTAGAACTATTTTGGTCGAAAAATATGGCGAATTGGTGACCCTCACGCTACTTCCCTGCTTGGCAGCTTTTGCTGCTATGGCCGATGCCGGTCAACCTATTTCCTCTTCCCATCAGCCCTTGCGGCAAGTTCACCAGCCATCTCCATTTGCCGCTGCCCACTCAGAGAGGTTGATTTTGGCGGAGATCCTTTCATCTTTTCTTCAGAAAATCTTGAGATTTATCAACAACTCCTCTATGATCACCAATCCGATGTTGGAAAATATCAGGGCTAAAATTATTTTGGGTTCAACGACCATATTCGGCACCGAAAATGGTTCCTGTCAAAACATTAACCCTATTTCGCGAAACACTAATCTGTTTTGCAGCGACCAAGCATATTCCTCAGCCGGGCCTCTAATTTGGATCGTTCCTCACTCGGCCGACCCGATCTGCTCTCGACGGCAACAACACTGGAGCCCATTCTCCTTTATCCATGCAGCTGACTCCTGCCCAGCCAACGTTCAAACATATTCTCGTAGGAGACAAATCTACCCCGAACTCAGTCGATGAGTATACTCAATATTTAGCAGATCAATCCACTTCGAAATACAACCCGATTCGCAAAGGTAACTATATCTCTATTTCTCTTGATGATGATATCTCTACTGAGCGAGTTGTGCAGTTGAAATCCTCTTTAATTGGACGCTTAATTCAGCCAAAGAAATTATCTCCTTACAGCCTTCATTATTTGGAAATACCTTTAAGTTCGATTTGGAACACAATCAAAATAGATCCCTATCGACAAGGGATATTTAAATATTTAATTTTCTAACTTGTGGATCGAGATACTATTTTCAAAAAAATGAACTGGAATTTGAAATTTGGATTATTCTGTTTATCCAATTGGTTCCCGAACTTCAATCCTTATAAAATAGTAACATCCAAAGCACAAGTTTATATAATACTGGCATCCACAGCTTCTTTCTAAAATTGGTCGAGCTCTTGGGAACCCCGTACAAATGTACCAACTTTCTTGAATGGTGAAGTCGGTCACTTTGTGAGAATGTTAGTAGCAATTGATATGAAACGCGGGTTGCACGATAATGTCATGGTCGAGTACAATGGGCACTGTGTATTTCCATCCATTGGTTACGCAAATCTGCCACTTTTCTGTGCACGTTGCAACATCATTGGTCACCGGGTGCAATATTTCTATGTTTAACGCTGCCCCATCTCATCCCAGTGCCAGCCGTAGTACTCCTTCTACCAGTCAGCGATTCGAACCATCAAGAGTTTCGTCCAATTCACACAGAAAAAAGGTGCATTCTCAAGAGGAGCAACCAAACATTCATACAACGTCGAATAATATGGATATAGCCCCATTACTATTTCTAATACTTTGATGCCCTCACGGATCCACATGTGGATGAATTACCCCCCAAAAATTGGATGTAGTTTATAATTGTCTTAAGGTTGATAACAATGCACTTGACATGGTCGCTCATTATGATGATTTTGTATAAATGTTTTTTCGGTTCATTGCAATAGAAATCCTATGTCGACCGACACGACCGTATCGTTTCCTGACACGACCGTGTTAAACTCTTTTGGATATAGAAGAATAGCTCTGGTAAGTGACAGTCCGGCACACTTTTTCGTCTAACGACCATGTCATTGTAACTCAGCCATGTTCGTCGGACACACGATTATGTCTGTCTGGCAAGAAAGAATAATCAATTACAGTCCCGAGCCATGTTGACTCCTTGCCGGTTAAATTTGTCGCGTACTCCATATCCTCATGTAACTACATCTACTCCGGCAGCTATTCCTTCAGCTATGGTGGTGTTTAATTCAATGCCCCTCCAACACATTAAAATCGTGGATGATTCAGACGTTAGTGCCCGATTGAAACAACGAGATACTCCTCTATTCCGCTAACCTTTAACGAGGAATAACCCGTACTCCAACGTTCTCAAGGATAAGATTGAAAAGCTTCATAAAGAGTGTACCACTTCCTTCGGAGTTGTGGAGGCTCACCGAACTATGAGTATTGTCGCTAGAATATCGTGGCCTGATTTGGCTGATGAGGATGTAGCTACCCCTAATAGCTCATCTCCAAAGGAACACTCGAGAGAGGTTTTCGAATGAAACGTTAATCCTCTTTCACATGTACTGTTATTTAGTTTACATTTGGGTAGTTGGGATCGTACTTACTTTCTCCAATTCTTTATGTGCTCATATGCTTTTACTTCTCTATTTTGGTAGCTAAAAATCGGTCTAGTTGATTAACATGCATTTAAACCAGCTGATTGGTTTATGTAATCAACACTCTCTTTTCTCTTTTTTTATAATTGATCTTGATGACTTAAAAGATATATATGCAATATGTATCTCGAAATACATATATTTTACAATATGCCCAGGTCAACTAATTTGATATATTTTACATCTAAAAAGGATAATAAATGAGTAATTTTAAGGATTCTTGAGGTAGAATATTGTTTAAAAAATAATATAAATTCGATGCATCTAAATGTGTGTTTCGAATGTTGTTACTACACAAGCAAGATACTGGTAAGTTTGTATTTCAAATACTATTTAAGCATGATGTTTGAAAAATAAATAAATTTTGTGTTTCAAATACTATTAAGCACGATATTTGAAAAATACATAAAGTTTTAAAGGCAATAAGATACATATATATCTTATATTTTTAGGTATGCAATATGTATCATGAATTGTCGATCATAAAAATACGATTAAATCTTATAAATTAAAATGAAGTGATTTCTACTTCTTAAGATACAAAATGAAGGAGAACCTTCAAATCTTATAAATTAAAAAATTAGGAGTGGTTTCTACTTCTTATACAAGACATTGTTCCTAAATGAGCCAAACTATATATATATATATATACACACACACCAACTCCGCTTGTGATTGTTGTTATGACATTCACCGCCAGGGTCCCAAGCCCGGATAAAGGATGAGGGTTGCGGTAGGTCTATGGCAGACAGCGTAAAATACAATCACATTTGATGGACATGAATCATAATTTGAATATTGTTGGGATGTTTCCTCAGAAGCGACGCGCTACACATTCCTAGGGATGGTGTCAAATAAGCAAGGATGTGCTACACTTCTTAGACCCGAGTGTGGTGAAATATTTGCAAGGGTTGCTAGGTCATCGCCCGGAAGTGGTGCGCCACCTCGAAGTATGGGTGTAGCGTCAAATATGCAAGGATCATCGCAATATGGACAGAGGTGTGCGAAGTGTTGGGATTCGGTGCCTAAATCGAAGGCCCAGCGGAAACGATAAAACGAAAATTAATTCGATCCGAATCCCTACGAGGATCGATCGAGCTACGTATAAACGATCATAAAACGAAACACAAGAGATACGAGAAACATACCCTTGTAGTCCGTTGATTTAAATGGTGTCCTTCTCGTGAGCTATTCCCCAAGCTTTAGTTGATTTCCCTACGATCCAATCCGCTCCAAGCTCTTGGATGATCCAATGCCGAAATACTGCGTCTCTACATGTCACGCATCGGAGAAACGAACAGAACGACGATCACCCGATTAACCTCTAAGGTTACGGCTAGAATCAAGTGATGGAAGCTTTCTATATGATTATTACACTCTAAGTGTATAACTAACAAACTCTCAATCAAAACCTTGGTGTTCTCCAAGAACAACCAAGAACAAAAGAAGAAGATGAAGTAGACTTGGAGAAAAATAATTTTTTCTCTCTCTCTCACTTAACTGACGGTTGGAAACAAGATGGGTGTGAGAGAGTTGGTCTTCCTTCCCTTTTTATTCTTCAATCAAGACAAAATGCACCAACTCAAAATGATATTAAAAGATATCATGTCCCCCAAAGTCTTGTTCTTCCACTTATCATGATGTGGAGAAGACAAGACTCACATGGAGGTGAGTTTCGGCGTCGGGGGGGGGGGGGGGGGCATCTAGAAGGGAATTAAAGAGTTCGGTTCGTGAGTCCAAACAGATAAACTCCGATTCTGTTCCGATGCATTTATATTAATTAAATAATCCAATTAATTAATCATATCAAATACATAATAACATAATTATTTTCTCCAAGAAATAATTATATTTATAATTAAATTAATCACCCAGTAATTTATTTAATTCACTAGGCCGTAAATCAATTTATCCAATAAATCGATTTAGACATCTAATGTCCGAAATTAGATATCCAATATCTAATATTCATAATGAGAGAATAAGCTCGATTCATTCCGTATTCAATCCTATTGCGCGACTCCGTAGGTCCGTCTCAGTCAGCAATGGGAGGAACCAAAGAGTAGTAGCACCACCTAGCCAGCCTGGCAGCCTACACTGTACCCCAACTGAGAACGAATGATTGGGATCATTCAAGAACCATTCTGTCGTGAATACCAGTATACGTATAAACCCTTCTTTCAAATGTCCCGATCAAGTTATAGGGCCACGGTTAGTCAAACCCTATCTGTACTTGACGCTATGCATGAGCTAATGCAAATCGAGATCATCGAGCTCTCGTGTATCTAATACAACTAGCTCCAATGATTTGGCAAAAGAATTATGATCTCATCTGCCAATAACCGCATAGGACATATAACCCGTTCACTAACAGGAGAAAGAATCATATCTTGGTATTCAGTAGGACCTGCACTTGCCCATCAAGATGCACGTCGAGGTTGACTCCCGCCTTCCGATTTACAGTGTCGAACTACTCTAATGAAAATCTTGACCTCACAAGCACATCCCTACTAAATCCTTAAGTCGAAGGTTCACGAATACCTATCACAACCTTTCGATTCCGTCATTGACTCTCCCGGAGTGAAGTCCGTGTGACGAATCGAGGGTGAGTCAGTTAGAGTATACTAATCTAATTAGCATACCTATAATGTGTTCTCCCACTAACCATTAGTGTTAGACAGGCACTCTATATGTCAAAGAACACGTCATACAAGTCTTCACATAAACTTAACGCCCAGTCAAGTTTTATCGACTTGGGAACGATTAAATATTTGAGCTATAAACCTTTCCAGTGCCGACCCCCTTATCCAATAAGGGGTGGAACGTTTTGCTCTCAAATACACGGACTAGCTTCTATATGGATATTTACGAGTTAGGAATGCCAGTAACTACCAGTAAATAAAAAAACATCCATTTGCCTTATGATAATAATTTACATAATTACAAGTACAATGCTCCCACTCAAAATCCTCTGAGTGGCATTCGGGGGCATAGTCCTAACAATCTCCCACTTGCACTCAATGCCACACACTATGGTATCTAATACCCATGTTCTCCAGATGACGCTCCAAGCAAATCTGAGGAAGTGGCTTGGTCAGTGAATTAGCGACGTTGTCGGCTGAGTCTACTCTGTGCAGCATAATGGATCCCTTGCGAACAAATTCTCTTACGAGATGATACTTCCTCTCAATGTGTTTGTTACTGTTGTGAAACCTCGGCTCCTTTGCTTGCGCTACAGCTCCGTTGTTGTCGCCGTACAGCGGAACAGGCAACTCAGCACATGGTATCACTTGAAGTTCTCCCAGAAACTTATTAATCCAGAACCCTTCCTTGGAAGCCTCCGAGGCTGCTTGATACTCAGCCTGACAGGTGGATCAGTAGTCGTGCTTTGCTTGGCGCTACGCCAATATACTGCTCCTCCATTAAGAGTAAAAATATGTAGCCAGAAGTAGACATCGAATTGTCCTTCTGTCCTTGGAAGTCCGAATCAGTAAATCCCATCACATCCAATTCTCCACCGCCATACATCAGAACCATATCTCTAGTCCTTCTCAAGTACTTGAGAACGTTCTTTATGGAAGTCTAATGTTCCCTACCTGGGTTTGCCTGAAACCTACTCACCACGCTTACAGCATGCGCAATGTCAGGTCTCGTACACAACATAGCATACATAAGGCTACCCACGGCCGAAGCATATGATATATTACCCATTTCCTTTCGTTGTTCCTCACTTTAAGGACATATATTCAAGGAGAGTTTTATTCCATGTTGCATCGGAAGGAACCCTCTTTTAGAATCATCCATCTTAAATCGCTTTAAGATTTTATCTATATAGAGGGCTTGGGAAAGACCTATTGTTTTATTCACTCTATCCCGGTAGAGTCGAATACCAAGAATATAGGTTGCTTCTCCCAAGTCTTTCATGGAGAAATTACTCGAAAGCCAAGCTTTCACAGAACCGAGCATTCCCACATCATTTCCTATTAGTAGAATGTCATCTACATATAGTACTAAGAATGCGATCTTCCTCCCACTAACCCTCTTGTATACACAAGGTTCCTCTTCATTTTGCACGAAGTCAAACTCTTTGACTGCTGTTGTTACCCAAACTATTATTCGGAATAATTTGCTTGATATGGCTACGGGTAGGTAACAAACAAAATGCGAGAGCACGTCCGATGGAATGAAAATAACACAAGATTTGTCGGGGTTGTTAGTCTCGCGCTTGAATGCTCTCGCGAGATATTATTAATAATAATGCTACTTTGGAGTACAATTATTAATGTTAGAGTACGATTACAATGAGTGTAATGACCCTAGTTATCTAGCTATTGAGTGCCGATGATTGCCGGAAGAACCAGAGTTAATGCTCTATGAGTTCTTGTTACAAATATGAAGTGTTCTCTGTCTTTTTCACTGTAGGATTCGACTGTTTTCACTATGTTTTTGCTATGTTTTCGCTGCCCCTTCCCAAATGCTGGAAGTCTCCTATTTATAGAAGAGGAGGATGTTGGGACATCTTAATCCCAATCGGGCGATCGCCTTTCTTGCATTAAATTAAGTGGGCGATCATCTCAGCACGTGGGTCGGTTTTCTTAAAGTCCGCAACCGTTACTGGCAGGCCAGGTGTGCGAACCAATAGGAAAACAACACGCGCCTCACGTCGCCGTCTTGGGAGGCCCCACTTAGGATCTTTCGGCGGGTCTGTCGGTAGGTGAGAGGCTGTCCTCGTCACCCACAACTGGTGATGGTGGAGTCAAAAAGCCTTTTCTAGTGGCGCCATTTGCGGGTCTGCACGTGCGCCTTCATCCCGAGATTTGGTCTTCGTAGACTTGATGGATGTTGGCTTTGTACGTGGCATAAGACGATCGTCCTTAGTCGGGCACTAGAGTCGATCGCTAGGTGACAAGAGACGATCGCCCTGGACGTCGATCGCTCGGTACTTGATCTCGCTCTGGAATCTTCGTTTGTTAAGTCTGCCTTGGTTTATTTGATGCTGACTTTGGTCGCTCGGCCCTTGTGCCGATCGCCGCTGAGGCGTATTAATCGCCGCACAACAATTGACCCCCAGCTTGCTCCGACGTTAAAGACGTGGGGTGAGGTGGTTCTACTGGCGATCGCTTGAATTAGACGAGCGACTCATCACTTTGTGGAACAGATGATCGTCACTCGAGCGGTCTTTGATTTTGAATTTGGACGACCTACTCGGTCACTGAAAAGAGCGGGAAGTGTCCTCGATGCGCACACGGGATTTAAGGGCAACATTAAATGCGGACTTTACCGACCCTTGCGCTTCGGCCCCTAAGAATCTGTTTATTAAGCTACGGCGAACTCGCCTAAGCGAAGATAACAGCCCACCTTCGAGTATCTAGCGATCGACTCTCAAGGCGATCGCCTTTGGCACCTAGCGATCGACTCTGGTGCCCGACCTAGGACGACCGTCCTGTGCCGCGAACAAGACCTTCGTCCGTCAAAGTCTATGAAGACCGGATCTCAAAGAAGCGCCCATGTGCAGATTCACAAGGCGCCGCAGAACATAGATCGTTGACCACAGCCTCTCACCACCTTCTCACCTACCGACAAACCCGCCGAAAGGTACAAGGTGGGACCGCCCGTGACAGCGACTCAGACGCGTGCAGACTTCTCATTGGACCACACAGCTGGATGCCCGCAACTCCTGCGGACTTTAAGGAGACCAGCCCATTGTAATACCCGGTTGTAATTCAGTCATTATCATTCAGTAATTTCATTCGGTGATTGTCACTCAGTGGATTTTCACTCATTTATAATCATTCATCAATCATATTCATTCACCGTGTTCACCGTTCGGAAAAACTTCGAGTTGTGTATCGTTATTGTTCATTGTTTCAACTTTCCTCATATGAGTTCGACTTTGTTAGATCACCATTAATTTTTGGTAACTCCAAAAATTCTAAATCTTTGCAATATTATAGAGCATCGAGTTATCTTTCCAATGGTTCAAACGGTGAGTCAATCGGAGTCCGGACGAGAGAGTTATGGTCGTTTTAGCTCACCCGCTCATTTTTTTTTATTGGCGATCATCGCCGACCGAACTCGGCCGTGTCGTCCGACACGGCCCGTCTTGTACTCGTCCGGAAATGCCAAGTCTCGCCACAGGACTTGGCCGTGTCGGCCGGCACGACCGTGTCGAACTCTTCCGATAAGCGAATCGATCGCCAGACGCCCGGCCGTGTTCCAGACACGGCCGAAGTCAATGCCGAAGTCGGCCGCTTGGACAGGTCACTATCGGAAGGCCCTTCGCGCCGTGACCGTGTCAAGCAGGACACGGTCGAGTCCCTGCCGGCCAGTTGCGCGCCGCGACCGTGCCGATCGGCACGGGCCGTGTCCGACAGGGCAGTCAACCCCTATAAATTCGTTTTTTGAGCATTTCAGCCCATTCCTTCCAATCTCATCCTTTCGAGGTGCTCAACTTTAATATGGATTTATCCCTCCAAATTGATCTCATCCTTCAATCTCTCCCTGACTCCTTCATGCAGTTTGTAATGAATTTCAACTGTAATGAAATTTCATGCATATTAGCTGGGCTAATGAATAAAATGGGGACGGCATAGTCCAACATGAAGACTAAACTGAGGGAGGCTGCTCTTGTGATTTCTTCTGGGCCTTGGAGGTCCAAGAACAAGAAGAAAAAGACCTACGAGCAGTACAAACCCAAGAAAGGGGTGCAGAAATGAAAGGGCAAGGCCCGGATGGTTCAACAGGTAGGCGGTCCACAACCTACGGACAAATACCTTGAATGCGGTGAGCTGGGCCACTGGCGTAGGACTTGTCCTAAGATTAATGGCGCATCAGGTACGGAACTTTTTGTTTTTGAAACCAATTGTTCCGCTACTGTATATTCTGCTTCATGGATTATGGATTCAGGTGCCACTTCTCATATTTGTACTATGAATCAGGATCTGGAACGGCAGTAGGAAACACAAGCCGGGAAGTAATGATCACTGTCGGAAGCGGACAAAGTGTCGAGGCAACCGATATTGGATCAAGCCTACTGGGTTTAGAATCCGGTTTTATTTGATGTTAGATGAAGTACTTGTTTTGCCCAAGGGGCATAAAAATATTGTATCCATTCCAGTCTTGGACCGGAAAGGATTTTGTTTCTTCATTGGCAATGGTAGTTGTAAAATTTATTTTCGAAATAAATTGGTTGTATGACTACATTGTTGAATGGTTTATATCATCTGAACTTATAAAATAAAACAGCAGTGAACATTATAACTAGGAAACATGGCAGACAAGATACTAATCAATCTCTTAAGTAGCACCTTAGACTTGGTCATGTTAGTCAGACCAATGTTCAGAAAATGGATAAAGATGGAATTTTAAGTCCATTGGGTGTACAACCCTATCCAACTTCTGAATCTTGCCTTAGAGGCAAAATGACTAAGTTCCCCTTCACAGGGACATTTGAAAGGGCTGCTGATAAACTTGGGTTGGTACATACCTGTTGTTGTAATATCGGTATATGCGTCATTTGTGCGGAAGCGAATTTAAAGTGCGGAAAATAAATGGCACAAGGATTTATAGAGGTTCGGCCAAACGTGCCTACGTCCTCTCTCGATGTATCTTTTTCAATAGTCTAAAGATCAAAACCTCTGCACCTCTCTTCTATCGGTCGAGGCATTACCGTTACAAGCTCGTCTTTTTGTCGGTCCGAGTAAAACCATTTTCCTTTTCTATTGGATAAGGAATCAACCACTCTAGCTTTCTATCAGTACTAGATAAACCTCACTAAGATAGCGATTGCGATTCTAACAATGCCGGATCCTTTATCCTAATAACACCGAATCCAATCGTATCTTTTCTTTTTCTCACTCGTGTATGATTTTGTGTATAACACTTAATCACTCAATATAAGCTTAAGAACAACAACTATAATGTTTACAATGATATCTCAAGTGTATATGAATTGCTCAATGTTGTTGTGTGGAATGATACCAACTCATTTGGTATTTATAGCCTTCTTCCACAAACAAGTCGTTACTGCCAGTTGATTATTAGCATGCGCTAGGATGACTTCCTTAGCGTACGCTATCGCGTGTATTTGCCTTAGCATACATTATGTACTGCATGTTACGTACGTTAAAGTCTTCCAGTTTTAGTCCAGTGGCTTCTGTCTCTGACTGTTAGCATGCGCTAACACTTCCTTTGTAGCGTGCGCTAAACTTGCAGCATTGCATGCGTCATATATCCGTTTATACTTTTTGACTTGCAGCAGATTCTCCCCAACGGATTGATTGACTTGATTCAAACTTTGATATTTAGCATGCGCTAAATATCATCCCTTGCGTGCGCTAAGCTTACTTCACTGCATACGTCATTTTGTGTTTGAATCTCTTCATAACGGTAATATTGGATCGATAGCGTGTGTTAATCCTTATGTGTAGCGTGCGCTATCCTCATCAGGTGACTTCACTTCAGGTTACTTCGAACTCGTCTGATCTACAGTCGGGACCCGTTAGCGTGCGCTAACTAGTATATCTAGTATGCGCTAGCTTTGTATTTTGTCCAGCTTTTTGCGTCTTCGATTCCTTCGTCGTTTTGCTTTGCCTCTTTGTTGTTTTGTTTTGTTTAGCAACTTAATCATCAAAACATTATTTATGAATATGTGGAATAAATATTCCAACAATACCGACATTTGTGGTGCTTTAGAAGCAGCTCTAGATGGATACCAATATTTCGTAAAGTTCATAGATGATCATACTATGTATGGTATTGTGTACTTAATGAAACATAAATCCGAAGCCTTTACTATATTCAAAGAATTTAAGGCCCTAGTTGAAAAACAAACTGGATGTCATATCAAAGCACTTCGGTCGGACCGAGGTGGTGAATATATGAGCATAGAGTTTGATGAGTTCCTTAAGGAACATGGAATAATTTCACAATTCACGCCGCCAGGAACCCCACAGTTAAATGGTGTTACAGAAACGAGAAATCGGACTTTGTTGGACATGGTTCGCTCCATGTTAAATTACACTGATTTACTAATTTACCTATGGGGGTATGCCTTACTATCACTGCCTATATCCTTAATATATGTCCTTCCAAATACGTTCCTATCACTCCGCATGAGATGTGGAAGGGTAAGAAACCAAGTCTTAATCACATAAGGATTTGGGGATGTTCAGCCTATGTCAAGAAGGCTAAGGTGGACAAACTAGAAGCGAGGTTCATCAAGGGACGTTTCATTGGATACCCAGAGGACTCGATGGGTTATCTATTCTACATGCCAGAAGACCATAGGGTCATTGTGGCTTTACAAGCGCACTTCCTTGAGGATGAATTCAATCAGGAAGGTGGCTCGGGTAGAAATATCGCTTTGGAAGAGCATAAGGGTTTTGTGTCCAAAGCTAATATTCATAAGGTGTGTAAGCTACAACGAGCCATTTATAGGGTGAAGCAAGCTTCTCGGAGTTGGAACCTTCGATTTGACAAAGCAGTAAAGGATTTTGACTTCGTATGCAATGAGGAGGAACCATGTGTTTACAAAAAGGTCAGTGGGAGCAACATTGCCTTCTTAGTACTATGTGTAGATGATATTCTACTTATAGGAAATAACATAGCAATGCTCAGCACTGTGAATGCTTGGCTTTCTAAAACGTTCTCCATGAAAGACTTGGGAGAAGCTTCCTATATTCTAGGGATCCGTCTTTACAGAGATAGACCGCGAAGAATGATAGGACATTCCCAAGCCCTCTATATAGATAAAATCCTGAGAAGATTCAAGATGGATGAATCTAAAAGAGGTTTCCTTCCCAGGCGACATGGAATTCATCTCACCACGAAATTGTGTCCTCAAAGTGAGGAAGACAAGAGAGAGATGAGTAAGATACCCTATGCCTTGGCAGTGGGTAGCCTCATGTACGCTATGTTGTGTACGAGAGCAGACTTAGCCTAAGCTGTGAGTATGGTAAGTCGATTTCAAGCAAACCCGGGAAGGGAACATTGGACTACCATAAAGAACATTCTTAAGTACTTAAGAAGAACTAGATATTTGGTTCTTACTTATGGTGGTGGAGAACTGAGGGTGATTGGATTCAGCGATTCTGATTTTCAAGGAGACAATGATGACTCTAAGTCGATATCTAGGTATTTATTTACTCTCAATGGAGGAGCAGTATCTTGGAGAAGCTCCAAGCAAATCCCTACTGCAGATTCCACCTGCCAAGCAGAGTACCAAGCTGCCTCAGAGGCTAGCAAAGAAGCATTTTGGATGCAGAAGTTTATACAAGAACTTCAAGTGGTGCCTAATGCGGAATTGCCTATATCACTATTCTGTGATAATGATGGAGATGTCTCCCAAGCCAAGGAGCCTAGGGCTCACCACAACACCAAGCATATTGAGAGAAAGTACCACATCGTTCGAGTGATGGTGGAAAAAGGATATGTTTCGTTGCAAAGAGTAGACTCAGAAGACAATACCTCTGACCCGCTGACTAAGCCATTATCTCAATCCGTCTTAGAAAGACATCTGAAGAACATGGGTATTGGATACCATGATGTATGGCATTGAGTGCAAGTGGGAGATTGTTAGGAATATGCCCTCGAATGCCACTCAGGGGATGAGAGAGTATGGACATTGTACTTGTAATTATGGAATAATTAATAAAAAGGCAATACGATTCATTCACTGTTTATTGTATTTCAAATGCATTCTTGATTTGGTAAACATTGGAGTGAAGTCCATGTAAATAAAACAAACATTCCATTCTCGTTATAGGATAAGAGAAAATGCACCGGAAGTGTATAAAGTTTATTTACGTAAATCGTTCACAAGTCAATAAACTTAAATGGGCATCAAGTTTTTGTAAGACTTGTATAACTAATGCTAGGACGTGTGCATGTCTTGATAGCATAGTTATAAGTAAATTAGTGGGACCAGTATACTCGAACACGACTCATACTTGATTCAGTCACACGGTATTCCCTCTCTGAGAGTCGATGACGAATCAAAAGGTTGTGATAGTATACGTGGACCTTTGACTTGAGGGTTCAGTAGAAGATGTGCCTGTGACGTTTAGTTTGTCATTATAGTAGTTAGACTCATTTGCTTAATTCTGAGTCAACCTCAAAGTACGGACTATACGGGCAAGTAGCAGTCTTTACTATACGCTAAGAAAGGATTCTATCTCCTGTTACTGAGCAGACGAATGTCCTATACGGTTAATGGCAAAAAAGATCATAAATCTTTGGCCAAAGCATTCTGATATAGTTGTATTAGATACACTATTAATCAGTCGGTCTTGATTTGTATTAACACATGTATAGTGTCTAGTCAACAGTAGGGTTTGACTTTACCGTGACCGAAGACTTGTCCGAGATATCTGATAAAGGGTCTATATGTGCATGGTATTCACGACATATTGGTTCTGGAATGATCCCTTCATTCGTTCTCAGTCGGGGTTTACTGTCTTTGCCAGCTGGCTAAGTCTTGCCGCACTCATTGATTCCTCCCAATCTTTGGGCCGAGACGGACCTACGGAGTCGCGCATCAGGAGCGTTGACAGATAAATGTAAATTTATTATCTCTCTATTAATATTAGATATTGGATATCTAAATTATGATTTATTGGATAAATCAAAATTGCGGTCTTATGAATTGAAATTAAGTTACTAGTTACTTAATTTAATTCATAAATTATATTTCTAAGAGAAATATATTTGTATTTGATATAATTAATGGCCAAAATAGTTCTACTAGGGACTGAAGTTTGCCATTTTTATCACTTAAGGGACTAAAGTTTTAAGTGTTTCAAACACGGGACTAAAGCTTAATCCGTTTCACCTGTTAGGGACTCTGTTAGTTTGGTCCCGTTAACTTTTAACGGATTGATGACATGGCCGTTAAGTGCCACGTGTCAGCATTTTATTGATCGGTAATAATAAAATAATAAAAAAAATTCAGATTTTTGTAATAATAATTAAATAATAACAAAAAATATAAAAGTCTAAAAAAATATAAAAAATAAAAAAATCTGTATTTTTTAGAAAAATTAAAAACTTTATTTTTTTTAAATTAAAAACCTAATGCTTTTATTTAAAGTTAAAAATAAAAATTAAAAATATAATAAAAAATTTCAGATTCTTGTAATAACAATAAAATAATAAGAAAAATATAAAACTCTAAAAAAATATAAAAAATAAAAAAATCTGGATTTCTTTTAAAAATGAAACTTTATTTTTTTCTCAAAATTTTTAAAAAATCTGGAATATTAGTACTTAAAATCGGATGTTTTTATTTAAAATTTGAAAATAAAAAATAAAAAAATTAAAAAATTTGGATCTAATTTATAAACTTTTTTTTTTTAAATTGAGATATTATTTTTCATAAATAAATATTATTTTAAAAAAAATCTAAAAATCTAAAAAAACAAACTAAAGGTTAATTATAAATCGGATTCAAATATTTTTAATTTTTTTTAAATTTTTATTTTTAACTTTAAATAAAAGCATTAGATTTTTAATATTAATATTCCAGATTTAAAAAAAAAATAAAGTTTCAATTTTTCTAAAAAATACAGATTTTTTAATTTTTATATTATTTTAGACTTTTATATTTTTTGTTTTTATTTATTATTATTACAAAAATCTAAAAAAATTTATTATTATTTTATTATTACCGACCAATAAAATGCTGACATGTGGCACTTAACGGCCATGTCATCAATCCGTTAAAAGTTAACGGGACCAAATTAACGGAGTCCCTAACGCAAAGCAGTTAAACTGTTCCTTGTTTTGAACACTTAAAAGTCTTAAGTGATAAAAATGAAACTTGATCCTAGTAGAATTATTTTGCCTATAATTAATTAATTAGATTAATTAATTAGTATAAATACATTGGTGATTAAACAGAGTGTATTTAACGGATTCATTTGACGAACGTCCGGGACACGAGCCGAATGACTCGGCTCGTTTCTAAGAAACTTCCTTCATGGGCCGCCCCCTCCTTGACTTGTTGTGATGATTTGCATGTGTGTGGGAACTCACATGAGTTGAGATTCTTCCATTATTACACATGATTGATCTAAAGGAATCCTTAGTACTTTATATTTTCAAATCATCATAATAACAAAAACACTTCATACAACTTTTTGTGCAAGTGTGTGTGAGTGTTACTCGGCCGAAGCCTTCATCAAGGGAAAGAAGTTTTTTTTTCTTTCAACTTTTCATCTTTGAGGTGATACAAAATTAAGAAAAAGAGAGATATAAATTCCTACGATAACTTCCTAGCCGTGTTCTTGGAGAACGGAGTTACGTTGAATTTTTTCGGGCAACTTCCGATGCGTGTGAAGTAGAGGCATCACATTTTCGGTGTTTGGGATGAAGGATTGTTCGTGCTCGAGCTTGGGTTCGTGATCATCATCTTACGAAGATTTATTTCAGAGGCTACAAGGGTATGATCCTTTTATCTTCGTATTTATTTTTCGTATATACATTACTTGATCGATCATGTTTGGGATTCGTTTTTATTTTTCCGCTGCGTATTTCGTTTTATTTCCGGAATCCCAACAAAAACCTCCCCGAATCAACAACTCACGGAACAAACACCCATGGAAACGGATTGGGAATCACTCAATAACAATAATCGATAAGAAATATCACAACATAAACGAACAATTCGGGTTTAAATAGGCAAAACCTAAAACCCCCCAAAATTAATAAAGTTAGGGCTCTAAGTCAAAATACCTTGAATTCGGATGGAGTAGGATGATTTTGTTGATGATAACATGCTACCACGATATCACGGCGATGGAAGATGATGAACACACGGATTGAAAGTGGTAAAAATCGCCCCTGGAAAGGACTCGCGTCGCCCGTCGAAAAAAATATGAAAAGGAACAAGTGAGGACTGATGTCCTCTGCCCGCTGTCTTAAAACAGCGGTACGTTATGGTCGTAACAGTTAGCTTATTACGAAAGTAACAAGGCCATCTTTACGGCCGTAACCATTGGGGTGTTACGGGTGTAACACCCTGCTGGACAGCAGTTTGGAAAGGCTACTGTCCGAACCGCCCGGAATGACACCGAAACCCAAACCTGCTAACAATCCGAGCATATAGTTACGAAGTATTCCCGATGATGAATCTAAGCGCTAAATGGAAACACAATTCCGACTACTCGAAGGTTCGGACGACGGAAGTAAATTTCCCTCAAACTCTGAAATTACAAAGCGGCCCAAACCTTGAAAATTACGATACGCCGTCGGATCATTAAACAAAACTCACAACACGAATAACTCAACTATACGGACTCATGGAAACAAAGGAACAACACAATCGAGCGAATTTTACGAGAATCGAATGTACATGCGACAAGATCATAACATAAAACATATTACGTAAAAACACCTCCGGAACTCATCCAAATGGAAAAATACCAAGAACAAAATAGATTCAAAAGGGCGAAACGGTTACAAGCGAGTGGTTAAAATAGAAATACGCCCAAAAATAGAAAGCTAAAAATAGAAAGTACGAATATTACATCACTAGTCATATTTTCTTAAGTTGTCTTAGTTATCTTTGTAATTTTAAAGATTATTAATGTACGATGTTGATGAACCCTTGATTAATAAAGGTGTCTCAAAAAATTATTATCTTATCAATTTATTGAAATTCTTAATTTACGCTTCGAGCCCAAGTCGGGACCAAGGAGAACGCAGATCCCAAAAACACATGGTTTCGCGAAAAAATATTAATTTTATAGAGTTATTAATTTATCGAGTATTAATTTAAAGAGATTACCTTTGTATTATCATCCGTATGGTTGGATCGTCAAAAAAATTTAAAAATACGGAGTTAATCCTAAATTAGACTAGTTTGACTAAATAGTCTTGAAGTGACTATTAAAAATATATAAAATAAATTTGATTTTTTTAATTTTTTTTTGCACATCACTAAAATAATTTGATATTAAAATCCATACGGTTGGATCGTCGAAAAAATATTTTAAAAACAAATACAAAATCAACTCAAAAAGTAAATCCTTAAAAAATAAAAATTAGATATTAACATCCATACGCTTGGATCTTCGAAAATGCTATTTTTGAAGTTTTGATTAGTTTTATATTAAAAAATATCAACTCGAAACCAATTAATTTTTTTAAGGCATGACTAAAATATGTAAATCTTGACATCTGTACGATTGGATCGTTAAAAAATAATTGAATTTAATTGTGGTATTATAGATATACTTTTTTTTTAAAAAATATTTTGTATCAAATAATGGTTTAAAAGACCAAACACTTGTTTGACAGTAAAGAATACAATATTACAAAAACAGTTGATTGACTGATAACATTTACACAACACTATCATACCACCGTTGTTTGAAGACTGCTTAAATATAACATAGCAAAAAACACTTGTCTAATTGCACCCAAGTCAAACAACGATTTATAAGACATTGTTTGAAGTTTATTAAAACAATATAAGTTTAAAATATTTATGTACACCCACTCATTAAGACAATGCCACAATCAAAAGACTTGTCTGATTCGAACTTTTAGACAATGGTTTTGTCGGTAGTCACTAAACCGTTGTCTTGAATATGGATGAGACAATAGTTTTCGAGGAAGAATATAAACCATTATCGTTAATTTGGACAACACTTTTTCGTCCGAGCGTTGTCTGATGAGTGTTGTCTTAGTTATTTTTCCTTCAACATGCCCACATTTTTTAAGTTAATATTTTTTTTATATATGCAGTATGTATCTCAAAATATATATCATGACAGTACAATTATTTGATATGTTTTGCATTTAAAATGGACAATAAATGAGTATTTTTGTTATTTTAAACTATAAATCTCGGATTATTAAAAGATTACACCTAACAACATAAAAAGAATAGTTCGGAAGGATGTTATAATCTACAAAATTTAAAATATCTATTTAATAAAATCTGAATTTATACGGTAAGTCCAGATTTTTGAAGCTAATAAATAATTTTAGTTGTTTTATATATGCAATATGTATAGATTACCATCCTTTCAAGATGGATCGAAAAATAGGCAAAATAGTTCTACTAGGGACTGAAGTTTGCCATTTTTATCACTTAAGGGACTAAAGTTTTAAGTGTTTCAAACAAGGGACTAAAGTTTAATCCGTTTCACCCGTTAGGGACTCCGTTAATTTGGTCCCGTTAACTTTTAACGGATTGATGACATGGCCGTTAAGTGCCACATGTCAGCATTTTATTGGTCGGTAATAATAAAATAATAATAAAATTTTTTAGATTTTTGTAATAATAATAAATAAAAACAAAAAATATAAAAGTCTAAAATAATATAAAAATTAAAAAATCTGTATTTTTTAGAAAAATTGAAACTTTATTTTTTTTTAAATCTGGAATATTAATATTAAAAATCTAATGCTTTTATTTAAAGTTAAAAATAAAAATTTAAAAAAATTAAAAATATTTGAATCCGATTTATAATTAACCTTTAGTTTGTTTTTTAGATTTTTAGATTTTTTTAAAATAATATTTATTTATGAAAAATAATATCTCAATTTAAAAAAAAGTTTATAAATTAGATCCAAATTTTTTAATTTTTTTATATTTTATTTTCAAATTTTAAATAAAAACATCCGATTTTAAGTACTAATATTCCAGATTTTTTAAAATTTTTGAGAAAAAAATAAAGTTTCATTTTTAAAAGAAATCCAGATTTTTTTATTTTTTATATTTTTTTTGTGTTTTTTATTTTTATTATTATTTTATTGTTATAACAAGAATCTGAATTTTTTTATTATATTTTTAATTTTTATTTTTAACTTTCAATAAAAGTTAGATTTTTAATTTAAAAAAAAATAAAGTTTTTAATTTTTCTAAAAAATACAGATTTTTTTATTTTTTATATTTTTTTAGACATTTATATTTTTTTTTTATTATTTAATAATTATTACAAAAATTTGATTTTTTTTTATTATTTTATTATTACCGATCAATAAAATGCTGACACGTGGCACTTAACGGTCATGTCATCAATCCGTTAAAAGTTAACGGGACCAAACTAACAGAGTCCCTAACAGGTGAAACGAATTAAACTTTAGTCCCGTGTTTGAAACACTTAAAACTTTAGTCCCTTAATTGATAAAAATGGCAAACTTGATCATAGTAACTATTTTGGTCGAAAAATATGGCGAATTGGTGACCCTCACGCTACTTCCCTGCTTGGCAGCTTTTGCTGCTATGGCCGATGCCGGTCAACCTATTTCCTCTTCCCATCAGCCCTTGCGGCAAGTTCACCAGCCATCTCCATTTGCCGCTGCCCACTCAGAGAGGTTGATTTTGGCGGAGATCCTTTCATCTTTTCTTCAGAAAATCTTGAGATTTATCAACAACTCCTCTATGATCACCAATCCGATGTTGGAAAATATCAGGGCTAAAATTATTTTGGGTTCAACGACCATATTCGGCACCGAAAATGGTTCCTGTCAAAACATTAACCCTATTTCGCGAAACACTAATCTGTTTTGCAGCGACCAAGCATATTCCTCAGCCGGGCCTCTAATTTGGATCGTTCCTCACTCGGCCGACCCGATCTGCTCTCGACGGCAACAACACTGGAGCCCATTCTCCTTTATCCATGCAGCTGACTCCTGCCCAGCCAACGTTCAAACATATTCTCGTAGGAGACAAATCTACCCCGAACTCAGTCGATGAGTATACTCAATATTTAGCAGATCAATCCACTTCGAAATACAACCCGATTCGCAAAGGTAACTATATCTCTATTTCTCTTGATGATGATATCTCTACTGAGCGAGTTGTGCAGTTGAAATCCTCTTTAATTGGACGCTTAATTCAGCCAAAGAAATTATCTCCTTACAGCCTTCATTATTTGGAAATACCTTTAAGTTCGATTTGGAACACAATCAAAATAGATCCCTATCGACAAGGGATATTTAAATATTTAATTTTCTAACTTGGTGGATCGAGATACTATTTTCAAAAAAATGAACTGGAATTTGAAATTTGGATTATTCTGTTTATCCAATTGGTTCCCGAACTTCAATCCTTATAAAATAGTAACATCCAAAGCACAAGTTTATATAATACTGGCATCCACAGCTTCTTTCTAAAATTGGTCGAGCTCTTGGGAACCCCGTACAAATGTACCAACTTTCTTGAATGGTGAAGTCGGTCACTTTGTGAGAATGTTAGTAGCAATTGATATGAGACGCGGGTTGCACGATAATGTCATGGTCGAGTACAATGGGCCTTTGTGTATTTCCATCCATTGGTTACGCAAATCTGCCACTTTTCTGTGCGTTGCAACATCATTGGTCACCGGGTGCAATATTTCTATGTTTAACGCTGCCCCATCTCATCCCGGTGCGGCCGTAGTACTCCTTCTACCGATCGATTCGAACCATCAAGAGTTTCGTCCAATTCACACGAAAAAAGGTGCATTCTCAAGAGGAGCAACCAAACATTCATACAACGTCGAATAATATGGATATAGCCCCATTACTATTTCTAATACTTTGATGCCCTCACGGATCCACATGTGGATGAATTACCCCCCAAAAATTGGATGTAGTTTATAATTGTCTTAAGGTTGATAACAATGCACTTGACATGGTCGCTCATTATGATGATTTTGTATAAATGTTTTTTCGGTTCATTGCAATAGAAATCCTATGTCGGCCAAACCACGGCCGTATCGTTTCTGACACGACCGTGTTAAACTCTTTTGGATATAGAAGAATAGCTCACGGTAAGTGACGATCAGGCACACTTTTCGTCTAACGACCATGTCATTGTAACTCGGCCATGTTCGTCGGACACACGATTATGTCATGCGGCAGAAAGAATAATCAATTACAGTCCCGAGCCATGTTGACTCCTTGCGGTTAAATTTGTCGCGTACTCCATATCCTCATGTAACTACATCTACTCCGTGAGCTATTCCTTGACTATGGTGGTGTTTAATTCAATGCCCCTCCAACACATTAAAATCGTGGATGATTCGGACGTTAGTGCCCGATTGAAACAACGAGATACTCCTCTATTCCGCTAACCTTTAACGAGGAATAACCCGTACTCAACGTTCTCAAGGATAAGATTGAAAAGCTTCATAAAGTGTACCACTTCCTTCGGAGTTGTGGAGGCTCACCGAACTATGAGTATTGTCGCTAGAATATCGTGGCTTTGATTTGGCTGATGAGGATGTAGCTACCCCTAATAGCTCATCTCCAAAGGAACACTCGAGAGAGGTTTTCGAATGAAACGTTAATCCTCTTTCACATGTACTGTTATTTAGTTTACATTTGGGTAGTTGGGATCGTACTTACTTTCTCCAATTCTTTATGTGCTCATATGCTTTTACTTCTCTATTTTGGTAGCTAAAAATCGGTCTAGTTGATTAACATGCATTTAAACCAGCTGATTGGTTTATGTAATCAACACTCTCTTTTCTCTTTTTTTATAATTGATCTTGATGACTTAAAAGATATATATGCAATATGTATCTCGAAATACATATATTTTACAATATGCCCAGGTCAACTAATTTGATATATTTTACATCTAAAAAGGATAATAAATGAGTAATTTTAAGGATTCTTGAGGTAGAATATTGTTTAAAAAATAATATAAATTCAATGCATCTAAATGTGTGTTTCGAATGTTGTTACTACACAAGCAAGATACTGGTAAGTTTGTATTTCAAATACTATTTAAGCATGATGTTTGAAAAATAAATAAATTTTGTGTTTCAAATACTATTAAGCACGATATTTGAAAAATACATAAAGTTTTAAAGGCAAGAAGATACATATATATCTTATATTTTTAGGTATGCAATATGTATCATGAATTGTCGATCATAAAAATACGATTAAATCTTATAAATTAAAATGAAGTGATTTCTACTTCTTAAGATACAAAATGAAGGAGAACCTTCAAATCTTATAAATTAAAAAATTAGGAGTGGTTTCTACTTCTTATACAAGACATTGTTCCTAAATGAACCAAACTATATATATATATATATGTACATATATATATATATACACACACACCAACTCCGCTTGTGATTGTTGTTATGACATTCACCGCCAGGATCCCAAGCCCGGATAAAGGATGAGGGTTGCGGTAGGTCTATGGCAGACAGCGTAAAATACAATCACATTTGATGGACATGAATCATAATTTGAATATTGTTGGGATGTTTCCTCAGAAGCGACGCGCTACACATTCCTAGGGATGGTGTCAAATAAGCAAGGATGTGCTACACTTCTTAGACCCGAGTGTGGTGAAATATTTGCAAGGGTTGCTAGCTAGGTCATCGCCCGGAAGTGGTGCGCCGCCTCGAAGTATGGGTGTAGCGTCAAATATGCAAGGATCATCGCAATATGGACATAGGTGTGCGAAGTGTTGGGATTCGGTGCCTAAATCGAAGGCCCAGCGGAAACGATAAAACGAAAATTAATTCGATCCGAATCCCTACGAGGATCGATCGAGCTACGTATAAACGATCATAAAACGAAACACAAGAGATACGAGAAACATACCCTTGTAGTCCGTTGATTTAAATGGTGTCCTTCTCGTGAGCTATTCCCCAAGCTTTAGTTGATTTCCCTACGATCGATCCGCTCCAAGCTCTTGGATGATCCAATCCGAAATCTGCGTCTCTACATGTCACGCATCGGAGAAACGAACAGAACGACGATCACCCGATTAACCTCTAAGGTTACGGCTAGAATCAAGTGATGGAAGCTTTCTATATGATTATTACACTCTAAGTGTATAACTAACAAACTCTCAATCAAAACCTTGGTGTTCTCCAAGAACAACCAAGAACAAAAGAAGAAGATGAAGTAGACTTGGAGAAAAATAATTTTTTCTCTCTCTCTCACTTAACTGACGGTTGGAAACAAGATGGGTGTGAGAGAGTTGGTCTTCCTTCCCTTTTTATTCTTCAATCAAGACAAAATGCACCAACTCAAAATGATATTAAAAGATATCATGTCCCCCAAAGTCTTGTTCTTCTACTTATCATAATGTGGAGAAGACAAGACTCACATGGAGGTGAGTTTCGGCGGGGGCATCTAGAAGGGAATTAAAGAGTTCGGTTCGTGAGTGCAAACAGATAAACTCAGATTCATTAGATGCATTTATATTAATTAAATAATCGATTAATTAATCATATCAAATACATAATAACATAATTATTTTCTCAAGAAATAATTATATTTATGAATTAAATTAATCACCGATAATTTATTTAATTCACTAGCCGTAAATCAATTTATCGATAAATCGATTTAGACATCTAATGTCGAAATTAGATATCGATATCTAATATTCATAATGAGAGAATAAGCTCGATTCATTCCGTATTCAATCTGTTGCGCGACTCGTAGGTCCGTCTCGATCAATGGGAGGAACAAAAGAGTAGTAGCACCACCTAGCGGCTGGCGGCTGCTGTACCCCTGAGAGCGAATGATTGGGATCATTCTATAACCATTCTATCGTTAATAACTGTATACGTATAAAACCTTCTTTCAAATGTCACGATCAAGTTATAGGGTCACTGTTAGTCAAACCCTATCATGCTTGACGCTATGCATGAGCTAATGCAATCGAGATCATCGAGCTCTCGTGTATCTAATACAACTAGCTCCAATGATTTGGCAAAAGAATTATGATCTCATACGCCAATAACCGCATATGACATATAACCCGTTCACTAACAGGAGAAAGAATCATATCTTGGTATTCAGTAGGACCTGCACTTGCCCATCAAGATGCACGTCGAGGTTGACTCCCGCCTTCCGATTTACAGTGTCGAACTACTCTAATGAAAATCTTGACCTCACAAGCACATCCCTACTAAATCCTTAAGTCGAAGGTTCACGAATACCTATCACAACCTTTCGATTCCGTCATTGACTCTCCCGGAGTGAAGTCCGTGTGACGAATCGAGGGTGAGTCAGTTAGAGTATACTAATCTAATTAGCATACCTATAATGTGTTCTCCCACTAACCATTAGTGTTAGACAGGCACTCTATATGTCAAAGAACACGTCATACAAGTCTTCACATAAACTTAACGCCCAGTCAAGTTTTATCGACTTGCGAACGATTAAGTATTTGAGCTATAAACCTTTCCAGTGCCGACCCCCTTATCCAATAAGGGGTGGAACGTTTTGCTCTCAAATACACGGACTAGCTTCTATATGGATATTTACGAGTTAGGAATGCCAGTAACTACCAGTAAATAAAAAAACATCCATTTGCCTTATGATAATAATTTACATAATTACAAGTACAATGCTCCCACTCAAAATCCTCTGAGTGGCATTCGAGGGCATAGTCCTAACAATATCCCACTTGCACTCAATGCCACACACTATGGTATCTAATACCCATGTTCTCCAGATGACGCTCCAAGCAAATCTGAGGAAGTGGCTTGGTCAGTGAATTAGCGACGTTGTCGGCTGAGTCTACTCTGTGCAGCATAATGGATCCCTTGCGAACAAATTCTCTTACGAGATGATACTTCCTCTCAATGTGTTTATTCTTGTTGTGAAACCTCGGCTCCTTTGCTTGCGCTCTGACTCCGTTGTTGTCGCCGTCAGTAGAACAGGCAACTCGGCACATGGTATCACTTGAAGTTCTCCCGAAACTTATTAATCAGAACCCTTCCTTGGAAGCCTCAGAGGTGCTTGATACTCGGCTGACGGTGGATCAGTAGTAGTGCTTTGATTGGCGCTACGACAATATTCTGCTCCTACATTAAGAGTAAAAATATGTAGCCAGAAGTAGACATCGATTTGTCCTTCTGTCCTTGGAAGTCCGAATCAGTATATCCCATCACATCGATTCTCCGCCATACATCGAACCATATCTCTAGTCCTTCTCAAGTACTTGAGAACGTTCTTTATGGAAGTCTAATGTTCCCTACACGGGTTTGCTGAAACCTACTCACCACGCTTACAGCATGCGCAATGTCAGGTCTCGTACACAACATAGCATACATAAGGCTACCCACGGCCGAAGCATATGATATATTACCCATTTCCTTTCGTTGTTCCTCACTTTAAGGACATATATTCAAGGAGAGTTTTATTCCATGTTGCATCGGAAGGAACCCTCTTTTAGAATCATCCATCTTAAATCGCTTTAAGATTTTATCTATATAGAGGGCTTGGGAAAGACCTATTGTTTTATTCACTCTATCCCGGTAGAGTCGAATACCAAGAATATAGGTTGCTTCTCCCAAGTCTTTCATGGAGAAATTACTCGAAAGCCAAGCTTTCACAGAACCGAGCATTCCCACATCATTTCCTATTAGTAGAATGTCATCTACATATAGTACTAAGAATGCGATCTTCCTCCCACTAACCCTCTTGTATACACAAGGTTCCTCTTCATTTTGCACGAAGTCAAACTCTTTATTTCTGTTGTTACCCAAACTATTATTCGGAATAATTTGCTTGATATGGCTACGGGTAGGTAACAAACAAAATGCGAGCACGTCGATGGAATGAAAATAACACAAGATTTGTCGGGGTTGTTAGTCTCGCGCTTGAATGCTCTCGCGAGATATTATTAATAATAATGCTACTTTGGAGTACAATTATTAATGTTAGAGTACGATTACAATGAGTGTAATGACCCTAGTTATCTAGCTATTGAGTGCCGATGATTGCCGGAAGAACCAGAGTTAATGCTCTATGAGTTCTTGTTACAAATATGAAGTGTTCTCTGTCTTTTTCCTTTGTAGGATTATTTGTTTTCACTATGTTTTTGCTATGTTTTCGCTGCCCCTTCCCAAATGCTGGAAGTCTCCTATTTATAGAAGAGGAGGATGTTGGGACATCTTAATCCCAATCGGGCGATCGCCTTTCTTGCATTAAATTAAGTGGGCGATCATCTCAGCACGTGGGTCGGTTTTCTTAAAGTCCGCAACCGTTACTGGCAGGCCAGGTGTGCGAACCAATAAGAAAACAACACGCGCCTCACGTCGCCGTCTTGGGAGGCCCCACTTAGGATCTTTCGGCGGGTCTGTCGGTAGGTGAGAGGCTGTCCTTGTCACCCACAACTGGTGATGGTGGAGTCAAAAAGCCTTTTCTAGTGGCGCCATTTGCGGGTCTGCACGTGCGCCTTCATCCCGAGATTTGGTCTTCGTAGACTTGATGGATGTTGGCTTTATACGTGGCATAAGACGATCGTCCTTAGTCGGGCACTAGAGTCGATCGCTAGGTGCCAAGAGACGATCGCCCTAGACGTCGATCGCTCGGTACTTGATCTCGCTCTGGAATCTTCGTTTGTTAAGTCTGCCTTGGTTTATTTGATGCTGACTTTGGTCGCTCGGCCCTTGTGCCGATCGCCGCTGAGGCGTATTAATCGTCGCACAATAATTGACCCCCAGCTTGCTCCGACGTTAAAGACGTGGGGTGAGGTGGTTCTACTGGCGATCGCTTGAATTAGACGAGCGACTCATCACTTTGTGGAACAGATGATCGTCACTCGAGCGGTCTTTAATTTTGAATTTGGACGACCTACTCGGTCGCTGAAAAGAGCGGGAAGTGTCCTCGATGCGCACACGGGATTTAAGGGCAGCATTAAATGCGGACTTTACCGACCCTTGCGCTTCGGCCCCTAAGAATCTGTTTATTAAGCTACGGCGAACTCGCTGGCGAAGATAATGCCCACCTTCGAGTATCTAGCGATCGACTCTCAAGGCGATCGCCTTTGGCACCTAGCGATCGACTGCGGTGCCCAGGCCTGGGAGCAGCCGTCCTGTGCCGCGAACAAGACCTTCGTCCGTCAAAGTCTACGAAGACCGGATCTCAAAGAAGCGCCCATGTGCAGATTCACAAGGCGCCGCAGAACATAGATCGTTGACCACAGCCTCTCACCACCTTCTCACCTACCGACAAACCCGCCGAAAGGTACAAGGTGGGACCGCCCGTGACAGCGACTCAGACGCGTGCAGACTTCTCATTGGACCACACAGCTGGATGCCAGCAACTCCTGCGGACTTTAAGGAGACCAGCCCATTGTAATACCCGGTTGTAATTCAGTCATTATCATTCAGTAATTTCATTCGGTGATTGTCACTCAGTGGATTTTCAATCATTTATAATCATTCATCAATCATATTCATTCACCGTGTTCACCGTTCGGAAAAACTTCGAGTTGTGTATCGTTATTGTTCATTGTTTCAACTTTCCTCATATGAGTTCGACTTTGTTAGATCACCATTAATTTTTGGTACCTCCAAAAATTCTAAATCTTTGCAATATTATAGAGCATCGAGTTATCTTTCCAATGGTTCAAACGGTGAGTCAATCGGAGTCCGGACGAGAGAGTTATGGTCGTTTTAGCTCACCCACTCATTTTTTCACTTATTGGCCGATCACTGCCGACCGAACTCGGCCGTGTCGTCCGACACGGCCCGTGCTGTACTCGTCCGGAAATGCCGAAGTCTCTGCCCACAGGACTCGACCGTGTCGGCCCAGCACGCCGTGTCGAACTCTTCGGATAAGCGGAATCGGCGCGGGCCTTGCCGTGTTCCGGGACACGGTCGAGTCAATCTTAGTCAGTCGGACAGTCACTATCGGAAGGCCCTTCGCGCGCGGCCGTGTCAAGCGGGACACGGTCGAGTCCCTGCCGACCAATTGCGCGCCGCGGCCGTGCCGATCGGCACGGGCCGTGTCCGACAGGCGATCAACCCCTATAAATTCGTTTTTGAGCATTTCGGCCCATTCCTTCCATTTCTTCCACCTTCATACGAGAGAGAGAGGCTTGAGGGAGAAAATTCTCTTCACCTATCACTTGAGTGTGGTTTTTAATCATTTTCATTCGGTTGTGAAGCTTGGATACTCGATTAAACTCGTGTTCTTCGGATCGAAGTGGTTGGATCTTCAAGAGGTAATTTCTTCAACATCTTGGATTTCGATTTTGTGTTGAGATATGATGTTTTGGACGTTATAATCATGTTATATGAAGGGATATGTATATGATTATGAGTTTGTATAAGGATTCATTGGATTATTGAGGGATTATTCAAGAACACTTTGAATATCGAGTTGGATTTGGGGATTTTCGACTAATTGTTGTTATAATCACGTTTTTGGATATTCATAACGGATTATTGATCGTATTGGAGATGTTTTGTTGGTTTGAAACACTTCTTGGGGATTTGAGGTTGGTATTGTTGAGGTTTAGTTGTAATCAATCGAAGTTGGCCTCAAAGTGTTTGATATAATGCTGATGAACTTGGTTTACTCGTCTCGACGTTGTGAGTTCGTTATATTCGTGTTTAATTCGTATATTGATCGGCTTGTTGGTATTTGTATTGACTTATGGTTGTTCGTGCGCCCGACACTTCATTTAGGACATTTGTTCGTGGAAGGACTTTCTTCATCGGTATTGTGTAAGTTAATTCTTACTCGGTTAAAAGGACATTCATTCCTTTTGTTGTTGATCATTCATAATCATAACTCATTCATCATTGTATTAATCATATTGAGACTTGTAATTGTCGAATAATCACTTCATTAACGAGGAATGGCGGTTCCAATCATTCCATTGAATCTATCAATCACTTCATTATTACTTTCATCTCGGTAAGTCATTCTTGGCGTTGTCAGTTATTATTATTCATTGATATTCATTATGGTCATTCGTTCATATGACCTTCAGGTTCATATTGCGTGGCGGGTGCGGATGTGTGGAATTTTTAGTCGGGCACATGATGGCCATGTATTGGGAGTGATACATTGGGTGTGCACACGGTAACGATTACCTCAGTGAGACTAATTAGGTACAAGGACGGGTGTATCCGGTCATCCGTCTTGTACACTTGCACGAACACTACGGGCGTACTATGATACTCTTCTTGGCGTAATTCATAACTAAGGATATTTCATAACTTGATTAAATCATGTTTGTGTATTTTCAACCCTTGAGGATTGTTGTTACATTTAGCCGACCCCATTGAGGATTTTGTTTTTAGGTCATGGCAAGGCAAACGCACGGGAATAGCATGTTGATGTCGAGGAGTCCTAGTGATACTAGTAGGGGGCCCCGATATTTGATTATTCATGTTATTGTCCTTTATTTTCCGCTGCAAACTTTCATTTGGATACTCCGTTTCATTCGGTGTTGTGTATTTTATCTTCATATAAAATACACTAGTATTCGATATTGTCTGGTGTGTTGTAACTAAACTCCTCATCGGAGTAATTATTGTTGTAATATGGTTCGGTACTACATTTATCTGTGTAATTCATTCATTTTCATTTGCTGGTGGGTCCCAGTTGTGGATCTACGGACCTTTGTAATATCCGCCTAGTTTGGTGTGTTACAGAGATGGAATCAGAGCGTGGTTTTGAAAACTACCTTCCGAGTCATGTCTCATTAGAAATCATCATCATTAGACTAGTAACATAGGACTATCGCGTCACGTGAGACCTGTGCAAATGCCGAGCCAATCGATGGAAGAAGCTGTAAGATTTCTAACGCCATGGTATAATTTCTGGCAATAGTCAATCATTCATCATTCATCATTTAACAATCCTCAAACATCATCATTCATTGTGATTAGGACGATCATGTTAACTCATTAATCACTTAATTCATTTTATTACTCAGTTATTGATCAGGACGATCATGTTAATTCATTAATTACTCAATTCATTTCATTACTCAGTTGTCGATCTGGATGATCATATTATTAATCTTGTTAAGTTATTAAAAATAATCATTTCAAGAATTTCATTAGATAATCATGTCACTTCAGTAAATCATTCATATAATCACTAAGTAGAGCATGTATACTCATTTTCATCATCTCATGATATAATCATAACGTGATAATCATGCGGGAAATATGATCATTATGCGACCTTCCTACTTCAGTATGGGGAGAGCTGTCAGGGGATGCACGGGGAGAGGCCGCGGTGCGGACCGAAACCCAAGAAATAATCACTCGCTGCCGGGAAATCGTGCCCAGGACTCGGCTCGATCAGAAGATGTTCGGGTTGATCCACTCACTTTTATGCAGGCCATGATGACCCATGCGGTGCTTAATCATAATTGCACCACGTTGGCGAATTCATCGAGAGAACTCTCCGTATGAGCATTTGCTAAGGAAAGTCTTGAACAACAACCTTCATTTGTCGGCAAGAAATCAACAGCGTAATCAATCGAAGGCGGTCGATCGACCTTCAAGAAGCCTCGTGTGAGTCCTATCGTTTACGGCGACCTCTACGGTGCATAGTTGTGCGGGATCTCGATCCGGCGGCGATTCGGCCGTCACTGTTTCAGCGTGAAGAACGGTCATTTTAGCACCAAATGTCAAGCGGTATCACGTGCCATAAGCGTGGAATTCTTGGGCATAGGGCCCGTTTTTGCGAAGGACTCCAAGTCGGCTCGGCGGCATCTCGAGCCCGAAGCAACGGCGTTTGAATCAGGCTTTGTCATCGTCGTTTAAGACAATGGAAGCAAATAGAGTTGGAGCTCGTATTTATCGAGACGAGGCGTCGGTTCGGGGGCCGGCAAGTCCCATTCATATGATGAAGAGGATCGGCGATCCGGTGGCGAATGATTTGGTATACTCGTAATTTTATTTCAACTTGTGTGTACCTTTTGATCTTTGGTACACCACATTCATTCATTTTCGAATCATGCTTGAATAGACTTATTTGGGATAGTCCTATTGCTTGTGGACCTCATACCATCGGTCTACCTGACGATGGAAGAATTTTCGGAATCATACCGAATTAAGCTTAATGACCGCGATTGGTTGATGGATCTAATCGTGGTGAATTTATCTTAGGACGATGTAATTTTCGGTATTAGTTGGTTTGATCGTCTTGATACTATCCTCAGTGTTTGTTAGCGTTTGGTCGCTATCTTTCCGTCGTTGGTTGTCGAATGTGTGCTTGAAGTAATCCCGTTGTTCCAAAAGAAGTATTATTATGACGGCGAGAGAAATTCCGCAATCGAACTATTCAATCATTCATTGTATCATTTTCATCGATTGGCCTTTCTAAGGCAATCGAGTTATTCAATCATTCCTTGTATCATTTCCATCGATTGGCTTTTCTAAGACAATCGAGTCATTCAATCATTCATTGTATCATTTTCATCGATTGGCCTTTCTAAGGCAATCGAGTTATTCAATCATTCATTGTATCATTTTCATCGATTGGCCTTTCTAGGGCAATCGAGTTATTCAATCATTCATTGCATCATTTTCATCGATTGGCCTTTCAAAGCCAATCGAGTTATTCAAACATTCATTGTATCATCTTCATCGATTGGCCTTTCTAAGGCAATCGAGTTGTTCAATCATTATTGGTATCTCTTTTTATCGACTGACCATTCTAGGGCAATCGAAATGTTCAATCATTCGTGGTATCATTGTCATCGATTGACGATGTATTTCAGACGAGTTATCTGGTTGCCTTCACATAGAGTAGGGAATTCGGGAGTGAGTTGGGCAGTCGTCTCCTTTATCGAAGGCTTGTATCGGATGGCCACGACTGAATGCGGGAGTTGAAGATTCAACTTGAGGAGTAGTTCGAGAAAGGTTATCTCCGACCGATTGCGTCCCGTGAGGAGCACCGGTGTGATCTGTCAAGGAGAAGGATGGCTCGTCTCGTGTGTGTATTAATTACGGGAGTTGAACAGGGTGATGATCAAGAGTAGTATCCCTTACCCGTATTGATGATCTTTTAGATCAACCCGGGAGCCTCGGTATTTTCGGGATCGACTTAAGATCTGGATATCACCAGTTGCGGATTCGAGAGTCGGATATCGCGAGGACAGCGTTTCTTACACGCTATGGTCATTATGAGTTCGTAGTTATGCCGTTCGGGCTAACTATTGCACCTGCGGTATTCATGGAGTTAATGAATCGGGTTTTTATCGACTTTTTGGATCAGTTTGTTGTTGTCTTCATCGACGACATTTTGATTTATTCTTGTAGCCGAGAGGAACATGAGGTTCATCTTCATCAGGACCTCGACGTGTTGAGACGAGAGCAACTTTATGGAAAGTTTTCCAAATGTGAGTTCTGGAGGTCCGAAGTGACTTTCTCGGGCATGTAATTTCATCTGACAGAGTTCGTGTCGACCCTCAGAAGTCGGAGACTATCCGAGATTGGCAACCTCCGAAAGATATTAAGTAAATCCGATGTTTCCTCGGATTAGCTGGTTAATTATCCAACCCATGGCCGAAGCTAGCAACCGTGGTTTTCGCGTTGGAAATTTGGCGTCGTTACCTTTATGGCATCACCTGTCAGATCTTCACCATTCACAAGAGTTGAAGTATATATTTACTCACAAGGAGTTAAATATGCGACAGAGGCGGTGGTTGGAACTAATCAAAGATTTTGATATCGAGATCCTTTACCACCCGGGCAAGGCGAACGTTGTCGCCGACGCCTTGAGTCGTAAGTCCGTTCAGGAGCAGATGCTTGCTCGTTTAACAGTTCAGAAGGAGCTTCAACAGGAATTCCTTAGACCCGAGATCGAGGTGCAGCCCGAAGTTCGAGACGGCTTTGTATGTTAGAGATTTCATCGTCACTTGAGGAGGTAATCGGAGAGAATCGAGTTCGGACCCTTCATTGTTGCGCATCCGTGAAGATGTGGCTCGGGAAAGCCCTGGATTCGTGGTCCACGAGGATGGACTTTTGAGGTTTAAGAACCGGTTGTGCGTACCGGCGAATGACGAGTTGAAAAACTCTATTTTGAGAGAAGCTCATGCTACCCCTTATTCTGTTCATCCGGGGTCCAACAAGATGTACAAGGACTTGAAACAAAATTACTGGTGGAGTAATATGAAGCGAGAAGTCGCAGAATTTGTTTCGAGATGCTTAACCTGTCAACAAGTTAAGATTGAACATCAGCGACCGGCGGGTATGCTGAAACCTCTCCCTATTCCGGAGTGGAAGTGGGAAGACATTTCTATGGATTTCATCACGAGTTGGCCGATGAGTCGTTGTGGCATGAATGCGATCTGGGTGATTGTGGACCGCTTAACTAAATCAGCTCATTTCCTTGAGATCAAGGATACGTGGGGTCCCGAGAGATTCCTAAGAGTATCGTTTCCAATCGTGACGGACGATTTGTATCCCATTTTTGGAAATCAGTTCATCGTGCTATGGGAACTCAGCTTAATCTCAGTACTGCCTTTCATCCTCAGTCCGACGGACAATCAGAGAGAACTATTCAGACATTAGAGGACATGTTGAGGGCATGCGTCCTCGATTGGAAGGACGATTGGGAAGTCCAACTACCACTGATCGAGTTCACGTATAATAATAGTTTACATGCCTCCATTAAGATGGCACCTTACGAGGCCTTGTACGGTCGTCGTTGTCGATCTCCTTTGTGTTGGGATGACTTGTCAGAATCAATCGGCACCGAGCCCGATATGCTTATAGCCGCCCGGGAGAAGGTAGCTTTGATCAAGAGTCGTATGTTGATTTCGGAGTCGGCGAAATCATATGCGAGATAATCGTCTACCACTAGAGTTCGAGACGGGTGACCACGTTTTGGTCAAGGTATCCCAGTCGAGGTATTTTCCGTTCGGAAAGCGGGGAAGTTGAGTCCGAGATTCATTGGACCGTTTGAAATTTTGGATCGAGTAGGCGAGTTAGCTTATCGATTGGCTTTGCCTCCGGCATTGAGCCGAATTCATAATGTGTTTCACGTCTCTCAGTTGCGGAAGTATGTTGCCGACCCGAGTCACATACTTCAGTTCGACGAAATCGAGATCGCAGATGATCATTGTATGAGGAGCGTCCCATATGAGTGTTCGAGTGGCAAATCAAACAGTTGAGGAATAAGGCGATTCCTTTGGTCAAGATTCCATGGTCTAGACACGGAGTCGAAGAGGCTACTTGGGAAACCGAGGATAGTATGCGGGAGAATTATCCCGAGTTGTTTGACCCTTAGTTTCGGGGACGAAACTCTTTTAAGGGGGGGTGTATGTAATACCCGGTTGTAATTGATCATTATCATTGATAATTTCATTCGGTGATTGTCACTCAGTGGATTTTCACTCATTTATAATCATTCATCAATCATATTCATTCACCGTGTTCACCGTTCGGAAAAACTTCGAGTTGTGTATCGTTATTGTTCATTGTTTCAACTTTCCTCATAGGAGTTCGACTTTGTTAGATCACCATTAATTTTTGGTAACTCCAAAAATTCTAAATCTTTGCAATATTATAGAGCATCGAGTTATCTTTCCAATGGTTCAAACGGTGAGTCAATCGGAGTCGGACGAGAGAGTTATGGTCGTTTTAGCTCACCCGCTCATTTTTTGATTATTGGCGATCACTGCCGGCCGAACTTCGGCCGTGTCGTCCGACACGGCCGTCTTTGTACTCGTCGGAAATGCGAAGTCTCGCCCGAGGACTCGGCCGTGTCGGCCGCACGGCCGTGTCGAACTCTTAGGATAAGCGAGAATCGGCGCCGAGGCCGGCCGTGTTCCAGGACACGGTCGAGTCAATGCCGTCATTGTCGGACATGTCACTATCGGAAGGCCCTTGCGCGCGCGGCCGTGTCAAGCAGGACACGGTCGAGTCCCTGCCGGCGATTGCGCGCCGCGGCCGTGCCGATCGGCACGGGCCGTGTCCGACAGGCGATCAACCCCTATAAATTCGTTTTTGAGCATTTGACCCATTCCTTCCATTTCTTCCACCTTCATACGCGAGAGAGGCTTGAGGGAGAAAATTCTCTTCACCTATCACTTGAGTGTGGTTTTTAATCATTTTCATTCGGTTGTGAAGCTTGGATACTCGATTAAACTCGTGTTCTTCGGATCGAAGTGGTTGGATCTTCAAGAGGTAATTTCTTCAACATCTTGGATTTCGATTTTGTGTTGAGATATGATGTTTTGGACGTTATAATCATGTTATATGAAGGGATATGTATATGATTATGAGTTTGTATAAGGATTCATTGGATTATTGAGGGATTATTGAAGAACACTTTGAATATCGAGTTGGATTTGGGGATTTTCGACTAATTGTTGTTATAATCACGTTTTTGGATATTCATAACGGATTATTGATCGTATTGGAGATGTTTTCTTGGTTTGAAACACTTCTTGGGGATTTGAGGTTGGTATTGTTGAGGTTTAGTTGTAATCAATCGAAGTTGGCCTCAAAGTGTTTGATATAATGCCCCAATGAACTTGGTTTAATCGTATCGACGTTTTGAGTTCGTTATATTCGTGTTTAATTCGTATATTGATCGGATTGTTGGTAATTGTATTGAATTAAGGTTGTTCGTGCGACCGACACTTCATTTAGGACATTTGTTCGTGGAAGGACTTTCTTCATCGGTATTGTGTAAGTTAATTCTTACTCGGTTAAAAGGACATTCATTCCTTTTGTTGTTGATCATTCATAATCATAACTCATTCATCATTGTATTAATCATATTGATACTTGTAATTGTCGAATAATCACTTCATTAACGAGGAATGGCGGTTCCAATCATTCCATTGAATCTATCAATCACTTCATTATTACTTTCATCTCGGTAAGTCATTCTTGACGTTGTCATATTATTATTATTATTCATGTAATACCCGGTTGTAATTCAGTAATTATCATTCAGTATTTATCATTCAGTAATTGATACTCAGTAATTTTCACTCATTATTAATCATTTGTCACTCAGATTCAGTCATGGTATTCATCATTCAGAGTAATTGTATCGTGTATTAATCGTCATTCATCACTAATCTGATTGGAGTTTCGTGCCGTGTTTATCATCATTGTCATTTTCGTTGCGAACTGTGCGTGAGGAGTAGCGCACGCTACGTACTCCTTTTAGCGTACGCTAATTGGGTATAGGTAGCGCACGCTACCACTCAGTTTTAGCGCACGCTAAGGTTACCACAGCTCTGATCCGGAAGGTCTTGGGTGCGGTGAGTTATAAGTAGCGCACGCTACGAATGGTAAGTAGCGCGCGCTAGTGAGTTGCGATGGCGCACGCTAATATGTGGTGTAGCGCGCTAAGGGCAGATCGAGGTTGAGTCCGGTGGCTCTTTGACCTTTGGAATTAATTCTTAGCGCACGCTATGTGTTGTTTTTAGCGTCTGTCGATATATTAGCGCACGCTAAATAATGGTTGTGGCGCACGCTATCGAGAGTCGGAATCGAGGACGGTAGTTTCGGATTCGATCTTGGGCATCACATAATTCGTTAGCGCACGCTAACAATGGGTTTTAACGTACGCTAGTGGTATGGCCGTAGCGCACGCTACAAAAGGTACGTAGCGCGCTACCGTGTTCGGACGTGGGTCTTGGAATACCCAAATTTCCGTTAGCGCACGCTACGCATTAGGAGCTAGCGCACGCTAACACGGGAGCGACTATATATTGGACAAGTCGGCTTGAGTTCGTCATTTATCACTCTATTATCATTTCTCTAAATCGGTTCTAGGCGATTTGGGCGATTTTGAGAGTATTCTTCAAGGTGTAATCATCAATCATCATCTTCAAGTCTTTGAGTTGGATTAATCATCACTTCATCATCTCCAAAACATCGAATCAAAGGTATTAATCTCTTGGATCTAGAATTTCGGATTTTTGGGTTTTTCCTTCCGATTTCTTCGTGTAAGCTTGGATTATCATTGGAATATGTTAGTTAAGGATTATCTACCTTGGATAAATATATTCCTACGGATTTAATGGTTATTTTCGGAATTATTTCAAGAACCCTTGGGGTTGACTTCGGTTAATTGGGGATTTTCCGATTGATGTTGTTGTAATCATGGATTATGGATTCCTAATGGATTATTGATATCATTGAAGTGTTTTGTTGGTTCGAAATACTCAATTTGGTGTTGGTTTCAACATATTCGGGATTGGATATTTCCGAAGTTGTGTGGTTGGTTATGTATTCGTTGGAATGCCCTATGAGTTTGATTATTGTTGTTTCGACCTTTGGGTTAGTCGTGTTTTGTTGCTTGATACGTGTATTGAACGATTGTTGGTAATTATTGTTATTCAAGGTTGTTCGAGCGACCGGTATCTTGGTTAGGACGTTGTTCGTGGACGGACATTCTTCATCGTTGTTGAGTAAGTTAAATCTTACTCGGTTAAAAGGATACTCATTCCTTTTGTTGTTGATTGCTCATAATCATAATTTATTCATCATAATATTAATCATTTTGAGACTTGTAATTGTCGAATAATCATTTCATTCACGAGGAGCGGTTCCAAATCATTTCATTGGGTTATCAATCACGTCACTATTACTTTCATATCGGTGAGTCATCTTGGCCTTGTCTAATTATTATTCATTGATATTCATCATGGCCATTCTCGTTCATGTGACCTTAGGGTTCATATTGCGTGGCGGGTGTGGGTGTGTGGAATTTTTAATCGGGCACACGATGGTCATGTATTGGGTTCACCGATACTTGGACCGTGCACACGTAACGCTTACCTTCGTGAGACTAATTAGGTACAAGGACGGGTGTGTCGGTCATTCGTCTTGTACACTTGCACTGAGAACATTACGGGCGTACTATGATACTCCTCTTGGCGTAATTCATAATTAAGAATATTTCATAACTTGATTAATTCATGATGGTGTAATTTCAACTCTTGAGGATTGTTATTACGTATGGCGGCCGTTGGGGATTTCGTTTCAGTCACGGCAAGGCAAAGGCACGGGAAGAGCATCTTGTGGCGAGGAGTCGATGATACTAGTAGGGGGCCCCAGTCATTCCGTTTGTTCAGTCACCTTCAATCATTTTAGTTATTCCGTCATTTGTATTTTCCGCTGCAAATTCCGTTTGAGATGTTTATTTATTCAGGGTGGTGTATTTTATCTTCATATAAAATATACTAGTATTCGGTATTGTCCTGGTGTGTTGTACTTAAACTCCTCATCGGAGTACTTGGTAATATAATGTGGTTCGGTACTACAATTATATTATTTAATTCATCACTTTCATTGCCTGGTGGGTCCCAGTCGGGGATTCACGGCACTGTAATATCCGCCTAGTTTGGGGTGTTACAGAGTTGGTATCGGAGCGTGGTTTTGAATACTACCCTCCAAGTCATGTCTCATTTGAAATCATCGTCATCGGACTAGTATCATTGGACTTTCGCGTCACGTGTGACCTGTGCAAATGTCGAGCCAATCAGACCAAGAACTGTAAGATTTCTAATGCCATGGTATAATTTCTGGCAATAATCATTCATTCATAATTCATGAGTTAACAATCCTCAATCATCATTGACATTTTGACCAGGACGGTCAGGTTAACTCATTAATCAGTCAATTCATTTCATTGTTCAGTTGTTGATCAGGAAGATCGAATCATTAATCTTGTTAACTCATTCAAAATAATCATTTCAATAATTTCATCAGATAATCATGTCACCTCAGTTGATCATTCATGTAATCACTGTGTTAGAGCGCGTATGCTCATTCTTATCATCTCATGTCATAATCATAACG
Source organism: Orobanche coerulescens (assembly GCA_033398695.1). Lineage (NCBI taxonomy): Eukaryota > Viridiplantae > Streptophyta > Magnoliopsida > Lamiales > Orobanchaceae > Orobanche > Orobanche coerulescens. The sequence continues at coordinate 67,236,038 of CM065804.1, read as the reverse complement.
TATTATTCCTGCGGTGAATATAATCATCATGTGACTTTCATACTTCAGTATGGAGAGGGCAAGAAGAGGACGTGGAGGACGAGGTCGTGGAGCGGGCCGAATCCCGAGAGCTCGTGTGAATACACGTGCAAACGCGAGGAATAATGCTAATTCATCGGCGGCCAGCAGCGCCACTCATTCACACAGACGCGATCATTCACTATCGGGAGTCGTGCAGGACACGGCTCGATCGAGAGGGTGTCGGTTCGACCCACTCGCTTTTATGCGAGGGCATGATGGCCCAAATGACCGAGATGGCTCGGTTGATGGAGACGATGCATAACTCCGCCAATCAAAATCGGCGAGCTCCGCCGCCGCCACCTCGAGAGGCAAGAGAGGAATGTGAGCAATATCATCGGCGACATCTCTCGCGGAAGGCCACCTACTTTTGAGGGCTCGTGCAGTAGGGTGATATCATTCATTGGCTCGAGCATTTCGAAGTTGTTTGCTATGGTAGAGTGTCGAGGGACACAAAGTTTGTTGCGGCTTACTACACGGGTAAGAGCGCACATTCTTAGTGGTTATCGTTGAAGCCCACCGAAGGATCTTGTACTTGGGATCGATTCAAGACTCTCATGATGGAGAGGTATTATCCGGCCCGCTCGGAGAGGCAGGCTGTCGAATTACTCACCCCAGGCCCTCAGCAGAGACGAGGATGTTCTCGCCATTGCCGAGAAATTTGAAACTTCTTCCTTTCGCCTCATCCATCATTCATTCGAGGCGGATAAGATCAAGTATTTCAAGAAGAGGTGAAATCCCGTATGAGACTTGATTACTTAATCATAATTGCACCACGTTGGCGAATTCATTGAGAAAGCTCTCACCTACGAGCTTCTTGCTAAGGAAATTGCTAAGCGGCAACCTTCGTGCGCTAGCAAGAAATCGAAGAATCGTAATCGATCGAAGGCGGTCGGACAACTTTCAAGAAACCCGTGCGGGCTCTGCTTTTACGAGCGAACTCCTGTGTCGTCTAAACCCGCGGATTCTCGGTCTCGGCGGCCGTTCGGCCATCACTGTTTTAGCTGTGGGGATCTTGGTCACCTCGGTACCAAGTGTCAGACAGACTATCACATGTCATAATTGTGGAATTGCTTGGGCATACGGCCCGTTTTGCCGTAGGGACTCCAAACCTACTCAGACGTCATCTCATGCACCTAAGCGATCACTGTTCGAAATCGAGCCACTCAATCGGCGTCGTTTAAAGCAGCGGGAAGCGACTAAAGGGGAGCTTTTAGCTAGCGAGACAGGAGGCGTCGGTGCAGGACTAGCAAGCCCGGATCTATGAGATGAAGAAGACCGATGATCCAGAGGCCCGAATGATCTCGTACACTCGACATTCTATCTCAACTTTGTGTGTACCCTTTTTGATCTTGGTGCATCGCATTCATTCATTTCCGAGTCATGTTTGAGTAGACTACGTGCAGGAAGTGCTACTAGTTGTGAGCCTTATGTCATTGGCCTACCCGATGGTAGACGAATTATCGTGTAGTGAGATTCGGGATTGTCCGATTCGGTTTCATGGTCGTGTATGGCCGGCGGACCTAATCGTGGTAGATTTGCCGAGAGACGACATCATCTTGGGTATTGATTGGATGGATCGTCATGATGCCATCATTAGTGTCCGTAGCGTATGGTCACTATCATTTGAACGATGGGGTTGAATGTGTGTTTCGGGGAGGTAATCATACATTGCAGTAAGGTCATTAATTTGATGAAAGCGGTAAGGTTACTCAATCGGGGGTGTGTTGGTTATTGGTGCTATATGACCAAAGCAGAAATCATCGATAATGTTGACGGATATTAGGTAGTGAGGAATATGCCGATGTTTTTCAGACGAGTTACTGGTTTGCCTCCACGAGAGGATGTGGAATTCACGATTGAGTTGGAGCACAGTCGTCTCCGATATCGAAGGCACCGTACCGGATGGCCCCGACCGAAATGCAGGAATTAAAGAACCAACTTGAGGAGTTGTTCGAGAAAGGTTATATCCGACCGAGTGCGTCCCCGTGGGGAGCACCAGTGTTATTTTTCAAGAAGAAGGATGGTTCATTCCGCTTATGTATTGATTATCGGGAGTTGAACAGGGTGACGATCAAGAATAAGTATCCCTTACCCCGTATTGATGATCTCTTAGATCAACTTCAGGGAGATTCAGTATTTTCCAAGATCGATTTAAGGTCTGGATATCATCAGTTGCGGATCCGAGAGTCGGACATCGCGAGGACGGCGTTTCGAACACGCTATGGTCATTATGAGTTTGTGGTTATGCCGTTCGGATTGACTAATGCACCTGCGGTATTCATGGAGTTAATGAATCGGGTTTTCATCGACTTTTTGGATCAGTTTGTTGTTGTCTTCATCGATGACATTTTGATTTATTCTCGTGACCGGGAGGAACACGAGTTTCACCTTCATCAAGTGCTCGACGTGTTGAGACGAGAACAACTTTATGGGAAGTTTTCCAAATGTGAGTTACGGATGTCCGAAGTGACTTTTCTCGGACATGTAATTTCATCAGACGGAGTTCGTGTCGACCCTCGAAGACGGAGGCTATTCGAGATTGGCTACCTCAGAAGAGCGTTAAGGAAATCCGAAGTTTCCTCGGATTAGCGGGTTATTATCGGCGATTTGTAGAGGATTTTCTAGAATCGCTCAACCCTTAACGAACCTTTTGCGGAAGGATAAGAAATACACGTGGTCCGACGCGTGTCAGCGAGTTTTGAGGAACTCAAGAGCCGGTTAATGTCGGCTTTGTACTTTCCTTGCCGCGAGACGGAAGGATTTGTGGTTTATAGTGATGCATCGGACGGGGTCTCGGATGTGTACTCATGCGAGCAGGAAAGTTATTGCCTATGCTTCACAATTGAGACCTTACGAGGTTAATTATCCGACCCACGACACTGGAGCTAGCGGTAGTGGTGTTCGCTTTGAAGATTTGGCGTCATTACCTTTATGGCGTCACCTGTCAGATATTCACCGATCATAAGAGTTTAAAGTATATATTTACTCAGAAGGAGTTAAATATGCGTCAGAGACGATGGTTGGAATTAATCAAAGATTACGATATCGAGATCCTCTACCACCTGGGCAAGGCGAACGTTGTCGCCGACGCCTTGAGTCGTAAGTCCGTTCAGGAGCAGATGCTTGCCCGTTTAACAGTTCAGAAGGATCTTCAACAGGAATTCCTTAGAAACGAGATCGAGGTCTGGCTTCAGCGAGTTCAGGGGCAGCTTTGTATGTTAGAGATTTTATCGTCACTCGAGGAGGCAATCCGAGAGAATCAGGGTTCGGACCCATCATTGTTGCGCATCCTAGACGATGTGGCTCAAGGGAAAGCCCCTGGATTTGTGGTCCACGAGGATGGACTTTTGAGGTTTAAGAATCGGTTGTGCGTACCGGCGAATGTCGAGTTGAAAAACTCGATTTTGAAAGAAGCTCATGCTACCCCTTATTCTGTTCATCCGGGGTCTAGCAAGATGTACAAGGACTTGAAACAAAATTACTGGTGGAGTAATATGAAGCGAGAAGTCGCAGAATTTGTTTCGAGATGCTTAACCTGTCAACAAGTTAAGATTGAACATCAGCGACCGGCGGGTATGCTGAAACCTCTTCCTATTCCCAAGTGGAAGTGGGAAGACATTTCTATGGATTTCATCACGAGTTTGCCGACGAGTCGTCGCGGTATGAATACGATCTGGGTGATCGTGGACCGCTTAACCAAATCAGCTCATTTCCTTGAGATCAAGGATACGTGGGGTCCCGAGAGACTTGCCCAACTGTTCATCAAAGAGATAGTGAGACTGCACGGTACTCCTAAAACTATCGTTTCCGATCGTGACGGACGGTTTGTGTCGCATTTTTGGAAATCAGTTCATCGCGCTATGGGAACTCAGCTTAATCTCAGTACCGCTTTTCATCCTCAGTCCGACGGGTAATCAGAGAGGACCATTCAGACATTAGAGGACATGTTGAGGGCATGCGTCCTCGATTGGAAAGACGATTGGGAAGCCCAACTACCACTGATCGAGTTCACGTATAATAATAGTTGGCATGCTTCGATCAAGATGGCACCTTACGAGGCCTTGTATGGTCGTCGTTGTCGATCTCCGTTGTGTTGGGACGACTTATCAGAATCAATCGGCACCGAGCCCGATATGCTTATAGCCGCCCGTGAGAAGGTAGCTTTGATCAGGAGTCGTTTGTTGGCGGCTCAGTCGGCAAATCATACGCGAGATAGCAGTAAATCGACCATTAGAGTTCGAGTGGTGACCATGTGTTGGTCAAGGTATCCCAGTCGTGGTATCTTCCGTTTTGGGAAGAGGGAAAGTTGAGTCCGAGATTCATTGGACCGTTTGAGATTTTGGATCGAGTAGGCGAGTTAGCTTATCTAATGGCTTTACATCAGGAGTTGAGCCGAATTCATAATGTGTTTAACTTATATCACATGCGGAAGTATGTTGCCGACCAGTCACATACTTGATTCGGCGAAATCGAGATGGCCGACGATCATTCATATGAGGAGCGTCTATACGAGTTTTAGAGCAGCGAATCAAGCGATTGAGGAATAAGACGATTCCTTTGGTTAAAATTCGGTGGTCTAGACACGGAGTCGAAGAGGCTACTTGGGAAACCGAGGATAGTATGCGGGAGAGTTATCCCGAGTTGTTTGACCCTTAGTTTCGGGGACGAAACTCTTTTAAGGGGGTGTATGTAATACCGGTTGTAATTGATAATTATCATTGATAATTGATACTCAGTAATTTTCACTCATTATTAATCATTTGTCACTCAGATTCAGTCATGGTATTCATCATTCAGAGTAATTGTATCGTGTATCAATCGTCATTCATCACTAATCTGATTGGAGTTTCGTGCCGTGTTTATCATCATTGTCATTTTCGTTGCGAACTGTGCGTGAGGAGTAGCGCACGCTACGTACTCCTTTTAGCGTACGCTAATTGGGTATAGGTAGCGCACGCTACCACTCAGTTTTAGCGCACGCTAAGGTTACCCTGGCTGCAGTCCAGAAGGTACTGGACTGCAGGTGAGTTATAAGTAGCGCACGCTACGAATGGTAAGTAGCGCGCGCTAGTGAGTTGCAGTAGCGCACGCTAATATGTGGTGTAGCGCGCGCTAAGGACAGATCAGGTTGAGTCCAGTGGCTACTGGACTGCACTGGATTAATTCTTAGCGCACGCTATGTGTTGTTTTTAGCGTACGCAATCGATATATTAGCGCACGCTAAATAATGGTTGTAGCGCACGCTATCGAGGTCAGATCAGAGGACAGGCAGTTTCTGGATTCCAGTACTGGGCATCACATAATTCGTTAGCGCACGCTAACAATGGGTTTTAACGTACGCTAGTGGTATGGCCGTAGCGCACGCTACAAAAAGGTACGTAGCGCGCGCTACCGTGTTCGGACAGTGGGTACTGGAATACCCAAATTTCCCGTTAGCGCACGCTACGCATTAGGGCTAGCGCACGCTAACCTGGAGCGACTATATATTGGACAAGTCAGCTTGAGTTCGTCATTTATCACTCTATTATCATTTCTCTCGTCGGTTCTAGGCGATTTGGGCGATTTTGAGAGTATTCTTCAAGGTGTAATCATCAATCATCATCTTCAAGTCTTTGAGTTGGATTAATCATCACTTCGTCATCTCCAAAACATCGAATCAAAGGTATTAATCTCTTGGATCTAGAATTTCGGATTTTTGGGTTTTTCCTTCCGATTTCTTCGTGTAAGCTTGGATTATCATTGGAATATGTTAGTTATGGATTATCTACCTTGGATAAATATATTCCTACGGATTTAATGGTTATTTTCGGAATTATTTCAAGAACCCTTGGGGTTGACTTCGGTTAATTGGGGATTTTCCGATTGATGTTGTTGTAATCATGGATTATGGATTCCTAATGGATTATTTATATCATTGAAGTGTTTTGTTGGTTCGAAATACTCAATTTGGTGTTGGTTTCAACATATTCGGGATTGGATATTTCCGAAGTTGTGTGGTTGGTTATGTATTCGTTGGAATGCCCTATGAGTTTGATTATCGTTGTTTCGACCTTTGGGTTAGTCGTGTTTTGTTGCTTGATACGTGTATTGAACGATTGTTGGTAATTATTGTTATTCAAGGTTGTTCGGCGGCCAGGTATCTTGGTTAGGGCGTTGTTCGTGGACGGACATTCTTCATCGTTGTTGAGTAAGTTAAATCTTACTCGGTTAAAGGATACTCATTCCTTTTGTTGTTGATTGCTCATAATCATAATTTATTCATCATAATATTAATCATTTTGAGACTTGTAATTGTCGAATAATCATTTCATTCACGAGCAGCGGTTCCAAATCATTTCATTGGGTTATCAATCACGTCACTATTACTTTCATATCGGTGAGTCATCTTGGCCTTGTCTAATTATTATTCATTGATATTCATCATGGTCATTCTCGTTCATGTGACCTTAGGGTTCATATTGCGTGGCCGGGTGTGGGTGTGTGGAATTTTTAGTCGGGCACACGATGGTCATGTATTGGGTTCACCGATACTTGGACCGTGCACACGGTAACGCTTACCTCCGTGAGACTAATTAGGTACAAGGGCGGGTGTGTCCAGGTCATTCGTCTTGTACACTTGCACGAGAACATTACGGGCGTACTATGATACTCCTCTTGGCGTAATTCATAATTAAGAATATTTCATAACTTGATTAATTCATGATGGTGTAATTTCAACTCTTGAGGATTGTTGTTACGTATGGCGGCCGTTGGGGATTTCGTTTTCAGGTCACGGCCAGGCAAAGGCACGGGAAGAGCATGCTGACGGCGAGGAGTCCCAGTGATACTAGTAGGGGGCCCCAGTCATTCCGTTTGTTCAGTCACATTCAGTCATTTTAGTTATTCCGTCATTTGTATTTTCCGGTGCAAATTCCGTTTGAGATGTTTATTTATTCAGGGTGGTGTATTTTATCTTCATATAAAATATACTAGTATTCGGTATTGTCCTGGTGTGTTGTACTTAAACTCCTCATCGGAGTACTTGGTAATATAATGTGGTTCGGTACTACAATTATATTATTTAATTCATCATTTTCATTGCCTGGTGGGTCCCAGTCGGGGATTCACGGCACTGTAATATCCGCCTGGTTTGGGGTATTACGGAATTGGCGCTAGAGGAAGGGGATCTAACCTTCAATTTTATTCCTACCGTCCCGAAGAACACTCACTGTTCTCGGGGCATATACTTGAAGTGACACTCACTGCTCTTCAAAGAAAAGCCTTCAGAATTATGACGTCCGCCACTACATCGAAGAGAGCCACTCTCCGAACCGCCGGACATCATATCCCGGCTCGATCCCAGCCCCAGCCGACGGTAGAGGGAAGTCGCGGCGACGCGAGACTCTCGATCCTGCACCTGAGGGGTGGCCCCAGCCTCTAGCTCGACCAGTTACAAACCGCGGAACAGATCGAGGAGGCTATGTCCATCCTAAAGGAGCGACGGAGAGCATGCGCGGCGCCCGCTATAACTCCCTCGGCCATCCGCCGCGTGAGCAAATGGAAGTTCAAGGGGCTATTGGGCGAGCGATCGTCAGAAAGCCCCGATTTGCGAGAAAAGGCTCTCGCAAGGTCGGACGGTTTCGTATTCAATCGCTTGATAAGCGATCCATCATGGCGACCGGGGCATTTTGGCCCCAACCACGAGACGACGGAATCTGAGTCCGTCACCAGGAGTTCGGCCTACCTGACTCCTAGACGATTACAGGTCAGCCATCTGGCTCCCGCTCCGAACACCAGGGGGTCAGTACTTGATCGCCTCGGCTCCCGCTCTGAGTGCCTAGCCGCGAGCAGCCAGGCCGCGACGATGGCCGCTATGCAACGCCAGCTCGATGAGATGAAGACACTCTTGGATATTGGGGCAAGGACCAGTAGAAAGATCATCGGACCGACCGAGCCACCCACGGTCCACATCGAGCTTGCCCCTGTGCAACCAAGGATCGCTCCTCCCAAAACACCTATGTACGAAGGGAGATCGGACCCCGAGACCCACCTAAGCAAGTTCCAGATATACATGACCGGGTGTGGGGCATCAGACGCGACCAAATGCCGAATCTTCCCGTTAACATTTGGCGAGCTGGCCCATAGGTGGTACATCTCACTACCGCCGCGATCGATCATCTCCTTTGAGAAACTGGCGAATAACTTCACGTCATACTTCGCCGCCAAGGTCGCCAGACCAGAAGGCCCCCACCGCATGATGAAAATCAGGCAGGGGGAAGACGAATCCGATGCAGATTACATCGACCGAGTAGATGAGATAGTCCTCACCGGCGAGCCCATCAACGACGAGCTCGCCCTCTACTCGGTCCTGGGGGGATTCTACGGTCATTCACCCATGTTTAGACATCTCACAAAGGACATTCCCCCAACCTACGCGATCTTCCGCGCTAAGGCTGCCGACTTTCTGGCCAGGCAAAGGCTACTCACCATCCGCCTAGGCGAGGAAACGCCACCTCCTGTCCGAAAGACGGCGATCGCCAAAACCAAAAAGACGGTCGCCAAGCCACCAGGCGACCACAAGGACTTCGAGGATGTGGAAACCCATCTCCTCCACAAGTTCAACCGAACTCCGGCCCACATTTTTTACGCCATCAAGGGGCGCGAACTGCTAAACAAGCCAAAGGCGATAAGGGAATACGGTCATCTGGACCACAATCAATATTGTGCCTACCACAAGAGTCCCGGCCACAACACCAACCAATGCCGCGACCTCCTCAGACAACTCTGGAGATTGTTCGAAGAAGGCAAGTTGGACAGCTTATTAGCTTAGCCGGAGCCCCACCAATCTCCCAACACAATCGCCCGAGTCGAACGCGAACAGGCCGGAAAGCTCATACGAGCCGACCCCTCGATCAACCTCGGCGACCGTATCTACATGCTTCAATCAAGAGAAGGGAACTTCAGAAGCCTATCCCCGATTTCCCACCTCGTTGAACAAAAGGCTACTGCCTGAGCAAACCCTTCAAAAAATAGGATGACTCGGTCGACCTCTAAAGTTCGTCATCAGCATGATGGACCTAGGCAGCGATCGCCTCCCCTACCACAATGTATACCGTCGAGGATCGTCATCTGATATGACGGTCCGAGGTAGAAGAGTGCCGCCATGGTCGCCAAAATCAATTAAACCGACGATCCGTCCATGCAAGGTTCCTTTGGGCTTCGATCGCTCGCCCTTCATTTAAATACGAGGCGGGCGTAGCCGAAGGTCTCTCCAAACCAAATCAGAGGATTACTCGCTCGCCCTCTAAAGTTCGTCATCTACATGAAGAACCTAGGCAGGCGATCTCCTCCCCTTACACAACGTATACCGTCGAGGATCGTCATCTGACTTGATGGTCCGAGGTAGAAGAGTGTCGCCATGGTCGTGGAGGACGATGGAACCATTCTCTGTGCCCATGCAAGTTCCCTTTGGGCCATGATCGCCCGCCCTTCGTTTAAATACGAGGCCGGCGTAGTCTGAGGGCCCTCCAAAACTAATCTGTGGACACGTTCGCCCGCCCTCAAAGGTCCATCACTTAACGTGGTGGGTCCTTCCCGGACAATGCGACGCGTCCCTCCCCCCATCTCAACGTATACCGTCGAGGGTCGCCATCTTAATGGCGGCCCGAGGTAGAAAAGATCTAACAAGCCGCGGACGTGGAGTTGATTAATCCGACGACGCCCCGCGCAAGGAATCCTCCAGACCAAGACCGCATGCTCTTCGTTTAAATACGAGGCGAGGCGCAGCCTTCGGAGGACCCTACCAATTAAGTGAGTCGCGAGAACTTAGCCATCATACGGAATGTCACTCGCGCATAAGACACGGTCGTGGAGGTCGGTCCATCGAACTCCGCGATCGTGCACGGTTCCTCAAGACCGAGATGGACGGCCTTCCTCGAGGAATCGACAAAATTGAAGACCGCTCACTCAACAATTTATATTCGTCCCCTTACTTTCACTAATTGAACAAAAACAAGGGGGAAGAGTGCGGAGCTATTTATACGACGATCGTCCCTATTCAATTACATACGTAGATCGGCATTTTTCAGATGTTTGTGTAGCGATCGAATTTGTTGTAAAAGTTATCTATATGAGTTTATCAATGCACTTGGAGCTACACAAGCAACAATCTCTCCTCACACATTTGTACGAAGTCACGCAAAGACTCAGAAAAGCAATCATTCAAGTAATAAATCGAAGAAACAAACACTCATTTCATTACTTGAAATATCGGAGTACATACACGGTCGCCCGAAGGCCTAAGTATTACAAAGAGAAAGCTACAAAACTACAAGGCAAAAAGCTAAAACAATAAGAACGAAGAGCCTCAGGCCCCCGCCTGGCCTTCGCCTTCAACCACTGGATCGGCCCGCGACCCTTCGCCAGCTTCCGGAGCTGCCTCCCCACCCTCCGGAGCGTCTGGATGAACAAGGTTCGCCGGAGTCGGGTACCAGCTCAGGTCCACGCCAAATTCCGAGAGATCCAAGATCGGCACGGAGAAAGCAGGATGGAGAGGATGCTCCAACGCATATGCCTTGAAGCTTTCGGCTAGAGGGCCGACCTCCAGCCCTCCCTTCTTAGCAGTACGGAGCGAGTCAGCGAATGCCAGGTAATAGGCAAACTCGCTGACGAACTCCAAGTTGAGAAAGGGATCGGCCTCGGTCGCCTCCAGATTCCCTTTTAGCTCTGCGACCGCCTGTTGTGCACCTTGAAGCTCGGTCTCCTTAGCAGCCGTCTTTCCCCTCGACGACGCCAGCTCGCTAGTCAGCCAAGCGACAGTCACCTTCAGCTGATCGACCTCCTTCTGAGCGGCCTCATGCGATCGACGGGAATCTGTCATCCGGTCCCGATATCGGTCAACCGCCGCCTGGGCTCGCTCATAATTCTCTCTCATCAGCTCAAGATCATGACTCGCCCGCTTAGCTGCATCCAGGGAGTCCTTCTCCATAGCCACAATCCTGTCGGTGAACTCAGCATTCTCTTTTCGAGCGGCCTCGAGGTCCGCCTGCAAACGAGTAGTAGAAGGACGCCCCTCGAATAGAGATGTTAAACGGGCTCGGGCCCGTAGGGCTGGCCCGTTTAACCCGCCAAAAAACCGGGTTAGGGCCGATATTTCCTAGCCCGTTTAAATCCGGGCTTTTTTGGCCCAAACCGTTTAGCCCGAAGCCCGTTAGGGCTAGCTCGAAGCCCGCTAGGGCTAGCCCGAAGCCCGATATATATATATACTATATTAATATTATATATATACACTATATTAATATTATATATATAATATATATTAATATTATATATAATATATATTATTACTGTATTTCTTAATATAGTGTATATATATATATGTAAATATATATATATATATATATATACACACACATAAAAGTGTATTATTTGTTATATTTATTATAGTATAGTTGTTACTATATATATAAAATATATTGTTATTGTTTTTTTTTTGACTTATAAAAAAATAAAAAATAGAGTTTTTAAATATTTAGCCCGTTTAGCCCGTTTAGCCCGAAATCCGTTAGGGTTAGGGTTTGGGCCAATATTTCCTAGCCCGTTTAAATCCGGGCTTTTTTAGCCCGGACCGTTTAGCCCGAAGCCCGCTAGGGCTAGCCCGTTTAACATCTCTACCCTCGAACTCCTGCACAGCCTGGGCAGCCATCGTCGCCGCCTGGAGGGAGAGAGCGAAAGCAGCTTGCATTATACTCCCGGATCGCTGGCGAGCGATCGCATCTAAGTCCGTCGTCCGGGCCTTAGGCAAAGCAGAAATGGCCCGGTTGACATACAGTGGGACATCGCAGGCCACGTGAGGAGATCGGCTCGCGAGGAAATCCAGCACCATCGGCGGGCAAGCTGGGTTAGTGCTACGGATCCTGCATCAAACAACAAAAAGTTAGCACATCTCCCACGCAAGTGACGAAACTCAACGACCGAACAAAGTCTACCTCTCAGCTCTCTCGGGGTCGCGACCAAAGTATGGATTCCCGCGAGGGGTCTCAGCCTCGGCGATCGCCATCTCTCGCAAGAAAGCCACAGAGGACGTAGGCTCATTCACCGGAGGAACAACGTTGATCGGAGGCGCGGCGATTGACACCTCACTAGCAGGGGCAGAAACTGGAGGTTCTCCCGACCTCTGCTGTTTGCGGTTCGTCCGGAGCCCCTCCTCCCGAGCTTCCTTCTCCGCTATGATCAGCTCCACGTTGGGCCTCACCTCCGGAATGAGAGGTAACGCCACCGGAGGAGCCCGAGATGACTTCTTCTGGCGAATACGGCTCAGAACTGTGGGGTTTGACATGGCTATCTCTGCTGGAGGCTCCAAGAAAGGAGGAAAGCGGACTTCTGCAATAAAGAACAATCAAACCACGGTCAGACAGACTCTCCAAGCAGGACGTTCGCCAAGCAATTAGAGATCGTAGAAACTTATACCTGGGACCGAGAGATGTCGTGGGAAACAGAATAGCCGAGTAGACAGCCAACGGCTCTCTATGTTGATCCGGCGAGCGTCTAAGTCGTCGTCCGGCAAACTTCGTATCCACTCCCAGACGACCAAAAAGTCAAAAGGAAGCTCGTCGACCGTCGGAATATGGAAACCTACAAAAGGAAAATCAAATTATATCAGTTCAGAACATATCCGAACAAAGGGAGAGTTAAAACCCTTACCCGGATTCCTCTCCCGAAAGCTAGTGGGAATATTCAGCTCGTCCATGGGATTGTCGCTCGCTAATGCCTTCTATGAACCGCCGACCCAGAACCACTTCGCCGGGTCACCCCGCACCTTGTTCGAGACTCCGAGGATCACCCGACCGGATTGGCCTTGAATGTGATAGCCTCCGACCGACCCTTTCTGAGCCGTCAGCTTGAACAGGTGGTTCATCTCCAACGGCGAAGGAAGGCGGTACAGTCGGTGACCGCCGAACAAGGTGATAGCGCAAATAATCTGGAGCCAGGTATTCGGCGTCAACTGAAGCGGCGCCACATTCCAAGCAGCCAGCAGATGGGAGACGGAAAAAGACAGAGGGAAGCGCAGCCCGACCTCCATGATTGCTTCGTTCACAGCGACCATGCCCTCCAGAGGCTGATCAGCCCATTCATTCTCAGCCGGCGCAAAAAGATCCACATCTGAAGGGACATGATACCTCATCCTCCAGACGGCCAGGTCTTTCCTGCTCGCCGAGCTCCTTATCTGGCCAAGGGACCATGGAGATCGCTGCGCAGCCCGAAACAGAGATCGCTTAGCAGTTTGATAAGGGTGAGCGATCGAGTACTCTCGATAATCGAATTTAGGAGACGGACCGGCCAGCCTCTCCATAATTTCAGCAAAGGCCAAATAGGCCTGGCCGAAGGCACTATGCTGCTCCCAGTAGGTCCTCACCGCCGAATCTCTCTCCATCTGCGAGCGTCTTTGCTCAACTGCCGCCTCCCTGGCAACGTCGGCTTCATTGAACAGCTCCTCGACTTCCGCAGGGTCAATACCGGCCCGGATAGCCTCGACGGCCGTCTCCAAGTGGAATTCTGCGGAGGATCCTCCCCGGGCACTCGAATCCCCGACGGCGGAGGCGGTGCCCATTCCGTGCGATGAAACCCGCGACGCGTCGTTTCGAGGGCACGCCAGACGAGGAGTCATAATTAACCGTCGGTCTCCCCCAATAGGAATCCGACACGTGCCCCGGAGACTTTTCCGCATCCGCTGTCGTTTCCCGCTCATTTCAGTGACCGGCCAGGTCGTCCAAGTTCAAAACCAATCCGCTCAAAGACGATCGTCAGTTCCGTAAAATGCTGAGTCACTCGTCATAGTTCAGCGATCGCCAGTAGAACCACCTCACCCCACATTTCTAACATCGGAGCGAGCTGGGAGGCAATTGTTGTGTGACGATTTATGTGCCTCAACGGCGATCGGAATAAGTGTCGAGCGACCGAGTCCACGACCAATCAAGCTACGGCGATCTCGCCTAAGCGAAGATAACAACCCACCTTTGAGTATCTAGCGATCGACTCTCAAGGCAATTGCCTTTGGCACCTAGCGATCAACTCTGGTGCCCGACCTAGGCCGACCGTCCTGTGCCGTGAACAAGACCTTCGTCTGTCAAAGTCTACGAAGACCGGATCTTAAAGCAGCGCCCATGTGCAGATCCACGAAAGGCGCCGCAGAACATGGATCGTTGACCACAGCCTGTCACCACCTTCTCACCTACCGACAAACCCGCCGAAAGGTATAAGGTGGGACCGCCCGTGACAGCGACTCAGATGCGTGCAGACTTCTCATTGGACCGCACAGCTGGCTGCCAGCAACTCCTGTGGACTTTAAGGAGACCAACCCATGTGCTAAAGACGATCGCCCGCTTATTATAATACAGCAGAGGCAATCACCCAGCATCTCCCAGTCCTATAAATAGAGAACTTCCAGCAACTAGAAGAAGGTTGGCAATTCGTTCCAATCAGTTCGGAAACACGTTCATAAAAAATGTACACATATGTTCATCTTCGAAGAATACATACATTTCTTCAGGCTCTCGGCTTCCTCTCTTGGATCTACCTTAGGATTTCTCTCTCAGCACCTCTCATCCAGAAGACGGTCGGCAGAGGCAAGAAACTCCTTGCAGTACAGATTCAACGAGACCCGCAAACTCAGGAGCTCAAACATACAGCTAATACACACCGTGAGAGACTGTCGATTTCTCACGGTCGTCACAGCTCATCAACGTTGTTACAAGAACTCACAGAGCATCATATCTGGTCCTTCCGGCAATCTTCACACTCAATAGCTAAGATAACTAGGGTCTTTACACTCATTGTAATTGTACTCTAACATTAATACTTGTACCCCAGAATATTTGTATTAATAACATCTCGCGAGAGCATTCAAGCCCGGGACTAACAACCCCAGCAAATCTTATGTTATTTACTTTCCCACGGAAGTGTTCTTGCACTTTGTTTGCTACTCGACCATTCCAGCAATATCTATCTCCGGATAATATTTTGGGTAGCAACATGGAGGTTGAAGAACTTTTTAATGAGGCTAATGCGGCCAGGTCGGCGGAGGCGGAGCGTAAGCGCTCGCTGGCCGAAGAGGAGGCAGCAGTGAAGGCGTAGCAAAACAGTGCGTTCGGCAAAGCCTTTTCAGACTTCGCCGAACTCATGGAGAAACTGGACGGCCCGAATCCCAAGTTTGACTTCAGCGAGTACTCAGTCGCCTATCCCCATGAACCCGAAAGGCAGATGCTGTTTCAGGCTGCGTGCCGCTCCCTGTGGTCCCTTGGCCAGATTAAAAGCTCGGCGACCAGGAAAGATTTAGTTCGTTGAGGGCGAAGTTCCATGTCCCCTATGACGTTTCCCTTTATGTGCCCGCCTAGAATGAACGTGCCAACCAACCTCCTGAGGGTATGGTCATCGTTAATGAGGCGATCATGGGGCCGGACTGCGGTTCCCACTGCCATTCGCCGTGCCCTACTTGTTGACCGCTTGGAATGTGGCGTCACTCCAACTGACGCCGAATGCCTAGTTGCAGATCGTCTACACCCTTACTCTATTTGGCGGTCACCGACTGCACCGTCTTCCTTCGCCATTGGAGATTAACTATCTCTTCAAGTTGACGGCTCCTAAGGGTTCTGTTGGCGGCTACCACATTCAAGGTCGCTCGAAAAGCCCGTCAGACGGCGATGATGGTTGCTCAGGCCGTGAAGGACTATGAGGGGCGACTATCCACTGTCTTCAGGCGAACCTCGAGGCTGCTCGGAAACAGAATGCCGAGTTTCCCGACAGGCTCATGGCAATGGAGAAGGATTCCGTGGTGTAACACCCCCAAACCACTCGGGAATATTACAGCGCCGTAGACCCTCTCCATGAGGATCTACCAGGCTAAATACAAAAACACCACAATACAATACATACCGACTGTAATACCCAGTTGTAATTCAGTAATTATCATTCAGTATTTGTCATTCGGTATTTCCACTCGTTAATGATCATTTGTCACTCATATTCAATCATGGTATTCATCGTTCAGAGTAATTGTATCGTGTATCAATCGTCGTTCATCATTAATCTAATTGAAGTTTCGTGCCGTCTTTATCATCATTGACATTTTCATTGTGGGCTGTGCGTGAGGAGTAGCGCACGCTACGTACTCTTTTTAGCGCGCGCTAATTGAGTACAGGTAGCGCACGCTACCACTCAGCATTAGCGCACGCTAATGTTACCCTGGCTGCAGTCCAGAAGGTACTGGACTGCAGGTGAGTTATAAGTAGCGCACGTGATAAGTGTCAGTTTTGTACACTTATCCATAGTTTGTATCGATAAAATTCACCCATAATTGAGCTAGTCTACTCATTTTTTGCTTTTAATTTATTAGTTTTAATAATTTTATTTTTATCGGATGATGATCGGATTAAATAACTGAATTACTCAAGAAACAACATGTTTAATAAATATTATCTTTATTGAATTTTGATATATTCATGTTGTAGGGATTTTCGAGACGAATTCGGCAGTCTTTCCGGATTCAAAATCAGAGTTATATATCAAAAGTTATCATCCAAAGAAGATCTGGGGCAAAAACGCAAAGTCTGAGAAATTCTGGGCTGAAAACGTAACTATCCAAGCTTCAAATGAGCAAATTTACGAAGCCACGTTACGGTAGTAACATTCGGGAGTTACGGCCGTAAGTCACCCTTTGTTACGCCGTAACTCACGAATGTTACTAGTAACTCTTGACAATTGCTATGATTTGTCTAATTTTTTATACTTTTGGTGTATTATTGAGGGATGGTGGCATTGATCCGATCTATTGTAATAATGCTGGAGTTTTGGAGCTATTAGATGACTTTAGGTGTATAAATAGACCCCTTAGATCCTTCATCATTCATCATTCATCTTATAATTTTCCATTTTTTGTAAACTTTTCTTTTGTGTGAAGAACACACTTGTGTTCTTGAGTGATCTTTGTAAGTGTGGTATAACATATGTTGTTCGAGAGAGTTTATTGTTTCTATCTCGTTTATCTACCAAGGGAGTTAGGATCAATTCTTTCTCTTGATTCAACTAATAATGACCACACAAGCTTGTAATATGTGTAATAAACCCTTCATGGGCTAAGTAATCTTTAGTTGGGATTATAAACAGGGTTAGTCATGTTATTTATATTTGTATAAAGATCTATTGTGAATTACTTATTATTGTGTGTGATTTTCATTGTTTTAACAATGTTTATTTATTTGGCCAATAAATGACGATATTTATGGTCTTCATATGTTTCGAAAGAAAATATGTTTGATTAGATCAAATGATCTTCACTCTAAGTTGTTCTAGGGGATAGAAATATACCCCTAGTCCTTAGATGATTCTTTGAGTTATTTTTATAAATCCTAATGCTATGTATTGAAGCCAATCAACATAGAAATATAGTGGATTGATTCAATATGTAAGGGACGTTTTATAGTTCGAAAGAGAAACTGTCTTTTTAAGGAAAATCGAATCTACACAACATAATAAGTAAATTCATCTTATGATATCCAATACATCTTTTATAACTAATGACGAACTAAGTTTGTAATCCCAACTATTTCATTTTATCATTTAATCAATATATTATTATTACAATATTTTTATTTCTTTAAAATATTAGAACTATTATTGCATTTACTTTGCAACAATTAAACCAAACTCTTTAAATTGTGTGTTTCACTCATCTTAGTATCTATAAAAATAGACTAATAGTGTATAATTCAAATTATAACAAAACTTCCTTGTGGGATCGATAAACCGGACTCAAAAAGTCCACTTTACTACTTGATACGATATCGTGCACTTGCGATAGTTACACTAAAAGCGTGTCAAGTTTTTTGCGCTGTTCTTAGGAAGTATAAGTTATATTTGAAATCTTACATTGTAAACTATTTTTATAGGTACAAATTTCTCGACGTTGTAACTTAGTACTCAACTGTGTTTGTCCGGTCAAGTGGCGGATAACGGTACTCCGTGACTATTAAAGTCGGATTTTTCAGTTTCCCACAACAACTGATATTTGTAGATATTTTCTTCAATTATTTTCATTGTCATTTTATTTTTATTTTTTTTATGGAAGAAACATTGTATAAAATCGAAAAAAGATTTCACTTTCTAAGCAAAAATGCAATTTTAAAAATTTACAAGACAAGGCTTGAAAGGATGAGGTTGCTTATGAATAAAAGCATATCTTTTGACATAAGATTCATTATCGAAGCCAAAGTAAGAATAGAAGGTGAATTTACAGAAACACCGACTAGATTTTTACCACGGCTTGGAAAAAGTTCATATGCCAAGAAACGACGAGCAAAGATGCTAGCCGTTTGCTATAAATGTGCTAGATGGAACTGTAATGTAAAATGTCGATCTTTAGGAATTCCATCTACAAACAGAGAAGATAAAATTCAGTTCATTAATGATGGTCTGAATAAGGAGAATTTAGAAAATATCGAAATTTCTCTTGACACGCATCCTAGTGGACTTGTATATTACGGAATTCAATGTTTGTGGAATAAATTCAAACCAGAATATGAACAACGTCTTGGGAATCTGACGTTAAAAGACCCTGTTTGCCAATTTGTAAGAAAATTGGATGGGAAGCTTCTCCCCGACTCATAGAAGGCGTTTAGGCCGTTTCTGAACGTAAAATCAGAGGAAGGTGTGAGCCACAATCACAACTACTGTACATACGCGTAAGTATCTTTTATTTTTGTCGTGTGGTGAGATTTTCTGAATAAAAAATGTGATACGCGATAAATGCTTTCATTATTCTATTGAGTAGTTGAAGCACAATCAAACGCAATCACAAACTTGTTAAACAATTTTTACCTTCTTTTTCTTCTATAAATAAACTTTCTATTGGTTTCTTTCATTCATCCCTCAAACTTGCACTTTTCTCTGTTTCTCTCTAAAAAAAATTTTCTTTTCAAAAATGGGGTCATCATGTTCAACAAAAAAATTTAACACAGTATGCATTTTTGGTGGAGCTAGTTCTGGAAAAGAGGCATGCTTTACTGAAGAAGCCCACAACTTGGGTCGTACCTTAGGAGAAAAATGCATTCATGTAGTTTATGGAGGAGGAAGTCTAGGATTAATGGGACGAGTGCACATACGCCTATATGGAAGGAGTAAGAGTGTTGGGAATAATCCCAAAACCTCTGGCTGAAAGTAAAATCACCGGGTCAACTATTGGAGATGAGTTTAGATCTGTGAATATGCAAGATCGCATAACTCACATGATAAATAATTCTGGCGCCCTTATCACCCTTCCCGGTGGTTTTGGCACCCTTGAGGAACTTTTTCATGTGGTTACCAGAGCCCAGCTAAATGTTCATCAAAAACCAATAGGTGTGCTTAATGTCAATGGTTTCTTTGATGGTTTACTGTCTTTCATTGACTACTCTGCTGAAAAGGGCTTTATTTCCGAGCGTGCAAAACGAATCATAGTCGTTGCAACAACACCAGAAGAACTAATCAAAAAACTCAATGAATTTGTTCCTCAACCAGATCCAGCTCTAGCTAAAATTGTCTGGGTAGAAGATTTTACCGTGAGAAAACGAAAAGTGGATTCATTCCTCTCCCTTTGATAACCCATGTCGGACCTCTTGTATTTTTACTTTCTGTCGTGTGTAATAATCGTTCTAAATGATGGCAGCTTAAGGAGTTTCTTCATGATCTCTTGACGCGCATCTATTCGCGATTTATGTATTGCTGTAATATTTATTTCGTGTTTTGCTTTTATAAAAACTTTGATGGTAGCGTAAGGCGACTCTTCGGACTTTCTTGATGCGCATCTTAAAAATTGTGTTATACTTACGAGTATATTTTATTTTCTATTGTTGTGTGCCTCGTATATTTATTCTCTTGTAGATTCTAAAAGGCATTAGCTCAGACATCAACTTTCTTAACAGGGAGTATTCTGTTTTTCTGCATTGATTTTTATTTTATTTTATTTTTTATTTTTAAAAACTGAGGACAGTTTTACTTATAAGTTTGGGGGTGTTTTCGTACTTTGGTGTTTATTTTGTGGTTTTTGAACTATGATGTTTATTTTGATTTTGATCGTGGTATGTTTTTATTATTTGGCATTGATTAGGTTTAGTGAATATATATATATATATATATATATATTTATAGTATTTTGATTTTTAAGATTTCTAGATCTGGCCAAAACACCAATAAATTAGCTATATACAAGCTTCTAAATCGTTTTAACCGGTAAATTTTTTTTTTTTGTTTTTTTTTTTGTATATTCCAAAATTTTTGAGCCTTAATCTCTCTTTCCAAGCCTTGTAATTATCATATAAAATCGAGTCATTCATTACCTTGAGAAAAGAAGAATCAATCGGTTGATGAAAAATAGAACTGAAATTTACTTAATTTGTGGAGTTTTTGATTTTTCATGCTTAAACTAAGAAATGATTTTCTGCAAAAATTCTATTCCCTAAAAAAAAAAAAAAGAGTCATTGGTGAAAAGAGCTACACGTTAGCAAATAACGGTGTGAAAGCTATCACCTAAAAAAAAATAATGAAAAGGAGAAGTGTTGAGCAGCAACAGCTGCCTAATTTTGGAAGTCTTAAATTTTGCGAAAAATAAAGGACTAACCATTGTTGGTGCGTAGCTGCCGTCTCAGAAAAATTGGTGAAAAGAGCTACACGTTAGCAAATAACGGTGTGAAAGCTATCACCTTTTTACAAAAAAAAAAAAAATAATGAGATAGAAATTGTGTTAGTGAAAAGAGCTACATATTAGCAAATAACGGTGTGAAAGCTATCACTAAAAGGGATGTAGTTTATGAGCAGATTTGAATTAATTAGCAGCTGAATTTCAATACACTCAATTTTGTGAAAATCACGCCAATAAAATTCTTCTTCATATTGAGTCGAAAAATAAACGAGTGATCGAGAGCAACCATTAAAGGGAGTCGTGTGTATCACGAGTGGGAAAGAAATAATCAATCTATTGGGGGGAAACCTTACATTTTGGAATTACAAAATAAAAACCGTGTTTTAACTTCAAAAACATTAGTATATTTATTTTGAATCTTGATTCATTTCTATCTACTGTATAAAGTTGGTTTTTGTTTATTAATGGCATTTTGATCTCCTTTTCTCTTTTTATATTTTAATTTATGTGTGTATTATTTTTCTTATTATTTTTTATTTTTTTTATTTTTGGAGTGTGAATAATAAAGAGTCTTGCTCGGGACTAGCAAGAATTCAAGTTTGGGGGTGTGATAAGTGTCAGTTTTGTACACTTATCCATGATTTGTATCGATAAAATTCACCCATAATTGAGCTAGTCTACTCGTTTTTTGCTTTTAATTTATTAGTTTTAATAATTTTATTTTTATCGGATGATGATCGGATTAAATAACTGAATTACTCAAGAAACAACATGTTTAATAAATATTCTCTTTATTGAATTTTGATATATTCATGTTGTAGGGCTTTTCGAGACGAATTCGGCAGTCTTTCCGGATTCAAAATCAGAGTTATATATCAAAAGTTATCATCCGAAGAAGATCTGGGGCAAAAACGCAAAGTCTGAGAAATTCTGGGCTGAAAACGTAACTATCCAAGCTTCAAATGAGCAAATTTACGAAGCCACGTTACGGCCGTAACATTCAGGAGTTACGGACGTAAGTCACCCTTGTTACGGCCGTAACTCCTGAATGTTACGGCCGTAACTCTTGACAGATTGCTATGATTTGTCTATTTTTTATACTTTTGGTGTATTATTGAGGGGATGGCTGGCATTGATCCGATCTAATGTAATAATGCTGGAGTTTTGGAGCTATTAGATGACTTTAGGTGTATAAATAGACCCCTTAGATCCTTCATCATTCATCATTCATCTTATAATTTTCCATTTTTTTGTAAACTTTTCTTTTTGTGTGAAGAACACACTTGTGTTCTTGAGTGATCTTTGTAAGTGTGGTATAACATATGTTGTTCAGAGAGTTTATTGTTTCTATCTCGTTTATCTACCAAGGGAGTTAGGATCAATTCTTTCTCTTGATTCAACTAATAATGACCACACAAGCTTGTAATATGTGTAATAAACCCTTCATGGGCTAAGTAATCTTTAGTTGGGATTATAAACAGGGTTAGTCATGTTATTTATATTTGTATAAAGATCTATTGTGAATTACTTATTATTGTGTGTGATTTTCATTGTTTTAACAATGTTTATTTATTTGGCCAATAAATGACGATATTTATGGTCTTCATATGTTTCGAAAGAAAATATGTTTGATTAGATCAAATGATCTTCACTCTAAGTTGTTCTAGGGGATAGAAATATACCCCTAGTCCTTAGATGATTCTTTGAGTTATTTTCATAAATCCTAATGCTATGTATTGAAGCCAATCAACATAGAAATATAGTGGATTGATTCAATATGTAAGGTGTAACACCCCCAATCTACTCAGGGATATTACACGCCGTAGACCCTCTCCTAGAAGATCTACCAGGCTGGTAACAACATTTAACATCTCGACAATGCCTTCAAGGCTAAATGACTCAGTAGACCGATTTGGTCTTTCAATAAAATATACAACTCAGTTACAACATATACCCACGCAGGGGTCAAAGTACAATAAACTCCCGTACAACGGGGAAAAGATACTACAGCGGAAAAGAAAATACAACTAGACCAATACGACATCAACGGATCCTCATGTGATTAGTATCGTTCATCTTTCATCATCCTTCGTGTCGACCCTGTGTTATGCTCCAAAACCTGAATGCAAAAATAGACATCCACCCCCCGAATACTCGGGGGTTAGCAAAACTCCACTGTTTTGCTAGTGCAAATACAAAGTGCAAATACGAGCCATACAATTCACATTCCACGAATAACAATAACCAGGAATCCTCAAAGATCCAAACAAAACGAAAAGTACTTCTCGAGGCAAGGGTTTGAGAAGACATTTCAAAATCGAAATACCATAAACCAATGGAAATAATTTATAAGACGGTTTAGAATGCCATCGAGAGTTTTAATAGAAAACCACTTAGGATTATCAAATCCTACTTTTCAAAATCCACAAGACAAAAGGGGTCACCGCCCCAAAAGTTTACTTTCCGTAAAATCACCTTTACCAAACCGTTGGGATTTTAGCCCCAAATCCGTAAAATGACTTTTACAAAAATGTTGGGATTTTAGCCCCAATCCATAAAATGACTTTTACAAAACCATTGGGATTTTAGCCCCAAATCTCATCAACTCACAAGACACAAGAACGACCACAAGGTTCGTCTCCCAACATCAAAATCCACAAATAAAGGATTTAACACAACAACAAAATCTTGTAGAGCCATCCTAGCCAAGTAGGCCAAACGAACAACTTACCTCTTACGCACTTAGTCAATGCATGCAAATGAAAACCGCTCAAAAGCGCTCATTTCCTAAATGCCATAAATAAGTCACATTTGCAAAATGCACCACAATTAACCGCGGACCCACGCCTTGGATCCTCGCCGAGACCCCGTCGGATCTAACCCACGGTGGTTAAAAGCAAGCTCGTGGTTCCACGGCCTTCGTGGAGCCCTACCGAGACCCCGTCGGATCTAACCCGCAGTGAGCATACACACACACACGTTACTCATGCAATACTAACATGCTAAGAATGTAAGTTCATTAAGAATACTCACTAGAGATGGCCATTAACTCGACACCATTACCAAACTCTTCAAAAATACAATAACAAGATTAAATACGGAATGCACGATTCCATAAATTTAAACAATAGGAGTATCATCATAAAATCCTTCAACTTTCAAAATAATCAAATCATAATCAATTCTCAAAACACCGTTCACAAAACACACGCGTTTTGAAAGAAAGCCTTTAACGAGGCCAAACCGAAATCCTTTGAAACTTCATTTCAAATAACCAAACAAACACATCAAGACGACCACCGATCATCATATCCATAAAACGAGAAAAGTATGGGCAAGGTACTTGCCTCGATACCACGAGCACGGAACCACGAACGGATACGGCTCAACCGGGAAGCTTCGGAATGCCCGATGCTAACGAAAAGGGAGACGACAACGAACGGAACGGAAGAATCAAACACGACCGCGAGGAACCGACGAAAATGAACCTAGCGATTCGAATAGAACAATCACAACCACTTCTAACGATTACGGAAATGGAATACATCCGAAAACCCGCCTACGATTCATGTATATTCGTACGAAAAATAACAACGAGGGCGGACCACAACCAAACCCTCTCGATTCCGTAAAAATCCACAAAATATCCATGAATCCGTAGGAAAACTAAAGATACTAACAATATTAATCACATACACCATGAATCCACCAACAAAACGGAACGAATCGGAAGAAAATCCCAAAACCCCCAATTTAATCGAAAATAGGGTTCTAGAGATGTTACCTTTGGAGATTCAAGAACTAAGATCCGTAGAACACGCGTTAGATTGATTGCCCGAGCCTCACGAATCAAGGGAAATGATGAAAATAGACCCTGGATGAAGATTGCTTGAGAAGTTCTCTCCCCTTGGATCTCCTTCTCTCGCAGTGAAAATGGAGGTGGAATGGCTGATTTCGTCTAATAAAGACGAATCGCACAACTGACCGCTTCGTGTGCCGCGCACAGCCGAAAATTTACCCCTGTGTTTTGGCATTGTGCCGCAAGATGCCCGCGTGTGCCGCGGCACACGGTACAGTTGGGTTTTGGTCGCAGAAGGCATACGAGTGTGCCGCGGCACCGGACAGGTGTGCCGCGGCACTGGCCTGGCACTGTGCCGCGGCACCGGATAGGTGTGCCGCGGCACACAGTACAGATCGCTCGACCAACATTTGGAGAAATTTGTGTGCCGCGGCGCACGCACCTTGTGCCGCGGCCCACACCCCTTTTTGGGTCCCAAAATGCTAAAAATGATCCGGAAAGAGAATAAAATGATGGGAATCAATATTTGGGGACTAATAACACGAAATGGATCCGCGGCAACCCCGAAACGGCGGTTTCGCACAACAATAACAAGAATACAGTTCAACAGTTTGACAGGAAGGACACGCTGAAAAGTACACGAGGGTCACTACAATCGAGAAATACACCAAAAAAAGAAAATTGCCGAAATTCGAAATTGCGGATATTACATTCTACCCTCCTTAAAAGAAGTTTCGTCCCGAAACTTAAAACAAGTAGGGAGAAGCAATATTCCCGCCAGGGAAAACTCAACGAGATACACAAGGAATGCGTAACTTACGCCCATCGGCGAAACGTTACAAGCAACGCAAAGGAATAAACGGCGTGAAAACACGCTCCAGGGCGACCAACACAATGCCACCGGTAGAGACATAATAAAATCAACAAGCGACAAGTGTCAATGCACGATAACACAATCAAGTCGATTATCCGAACAATCACAAAACACAACCAATAAAATCAATGCGATTGACGAACCCAACGGTATATCAATCTATACATGAGCCACACGCCGAACAAATACGGAATTCCACCGCCAGGGGTTGGAAGATCGAAACGAGACTAATTTCCCGAACTTAAGGAAATTTGGAAGGAGTCCGAATGTTCAACAATCACGAAACGAGATCAACAAAACCGAACAATCAAACGATCGAACCAAAAAAAGATCGAGACAACAAAAATCGAACGATCATGCTCGGATCACGAAGAACAATAAAGTTCAACCAACAACTCCGAGGTTCACACCTCGACTCGAGACAAAACATGATCCGGTGAAAACAACAAGATGCACACTCGCATAAGATCCACAGGAAAGGGAATAGTGATTGAAAGGTCACAACGACGAACGAGTAATTAGAAATACCACCCTCGTTCGATCAACAAAAGCAAGGGGGCAGGACAAGCTCAGAAAATGTCAACGAACATAAATGAGTCGACAAAGTAGAATATACAGAAGTTCAAAAATCCGATCCCTTCGAATAAGAGGACTAGTAGAACCAAATGATGTTACTCCCGAACAAGGTTCACAAGAGTCGAACCAAACCCGAAAAAGTCACAGCGATAACCAGATCGACCCACAACAAGATCACGGTTCGTTCAGACGATGAAATCGAAATACAGAACAAGTTCAGAAAGTATCAACGAACATGAGCGAATCGATAGTCTGGAGAAAGAGAAAATACTGAAGTCAAAATAGTACGGGCATTACCTCCGACCTCGTCCACGAAATTCACAAAAACAGGAGCAAGGTAACAAGACATTAAACAACCGACACATAACGGAACGATCACCGATGCACACGGTCATACCAAACCAAGCTCTAACAGCTCGCACATGCGCGACAACGCAGAAATCACCACGAGGCGACAATCATTCAACACCAACATTCCACCTCTCACAGAGGGCTAACACAACAAGTGTGTGGAAAACGACTCAACGCTCACACCGCCAATTGGGTCATACTCGGGAGCAAATCATCAAAATGACAACGCGAACATCATACATATATACCCAGCCCTCAAACGGGATTGAATAGGCTTTAAAAACGAAAACCTCATTTTGAAAATAATTTAGAAGAACACCGATTGATCTTGAGTATCACCTTTCAAAAAGTACAAACGTGGAACATCGTTATCGAGACTTTGGAGAACCGTTTCGCATTTGAAAAAAAATGAGGACACTTTCTCTTAGTGAAAACTTTCAGAATATTCGACCGTTGGGTCTAAATAAAAGTGTTTCTAAAACATTGAAAATATCTCAAAACATTTTGGTCCTCGAGGCAGAAAAATTTTGGAATATATTGTGGCACCTGGATGTACCACAAGAAAATAACTCATTGAAAAAAAGAAATATGTCTCAAATTTATTTCTAAGATACTCAAGTTTTCAAAATAATTCAATACCAAAAAGGACGATGCCAAAAAGGCTAGAATGCCCAAAAATTTCGTAATCACACGGAACATCATAGCGCCGTGGGTCCCGCTGGAACCCTGTGCTAAAAACCATTTACGAAAATACCAAAAAGGCTGATGACGGTAATATTTCAAAAACTCACAGAATCAATTTACAAAATGTTAAATACCGTCATAAGAATTTTGCCAAAATGATCAAGGCCATAATGCCAAAACTCGGTTAAGGGAATCGGTTTTCGAAATAAAACTCGGTCGGTAAAATACCGAAAGTCATTTCAAAAGAACTCACGCAGCGGATAAAAGAAATACAGTTCAACATGCACAATCCAGCAACACTACTCCTCATAAGAACAAAATATTAGAGTCAAATAACCATATTCAGAACAAAACCATCGCCCCATTCGAGGCCTCTAAAGACCCTACCGTGATCGGCTAGTGAACAAGTCGAACGTGTATAAGCACAAGGCTTCCACAAGAGAACGTGTAAAACGTGCAAATCGATTCGAAAATCATCAAAGAATGACAAAAACAACAATAAAAAGACATCACAAGCGATTTACACTCCTCGTATAAATCAAATACGAGAGTCGATTAAATACATATCGTGAAATCAAAATCCACATAAGGATTCCATCACTTAACAAATAATCATAAAAATAGCTCGTGTCACACGAGGCACAACACAAAGAAGGGAGACTTACTTCCACAGTCGCACGAAGATGATGATCGCCCACGATACTAATCACGACCAACAAACTCAAACGACGCTGTCATGACACGACTCACCGACTAAATCCGACGAGACAAAACTCAATAGACACCACCGACCCGACAACCTAGGTTTTCACAACCTAAGCTCCGATACCATTTATGTAACACCCCAATCCACTCAGGATATTACACGCCGTAGACCCTCTCCTCGAAGATCTACCAGGTGGTAACAACATTTAACATCTCGACAATGCCTTCAAGGCTAAATGACTCAAGAGACCGATTTGGTCTTTCAATAAAATATACAACTCGGTTACATAACATATACCCACGCAGGGTCAAAGTACAATAAACTCCCGCACAACGGGAAAAGATACTGCAATGAAAAGAAAATACAACTAGACCAATACGACATCAACGGATCCTCGTGTGATTAGTATCGTTCATCTTTCATCATCCTTCGTGCCGACTCGTGTTATGCTCCAAAACCCGAATGCAAAATAGACATCCACCCCGAATACTGGGGTTAGCAAAACTCCACTGTTTTGCTAGTGCAAATACAAAGTGCAAATACGAGCCATACAATTCACATTCCACGAATAACAATAACCAGGAATCCTCAAAGATCCAAACAAAACGAAAAGTACTTCTCGAGGCAAGGGTTTGAGAAGACATTTCAAAATCGAAATACCATAAACCAATGGAAATAATTTATAAGACGGTTTAGAATGCCATCGAGAGTTTTAATAGAAAACCATTTAGGATTATCAAATCCTACTTTTCAAAATCCACAAGACAAAAGGGGTCACCGCCCCAAAAGTTTACTTTCCGTAAAATCACCTTTACCAAACCGTTGGGATTTTAGCCCCAAATCCGTAAAATGACTTTTACAAAAATGTTGGGATTTTAGCCCCAATCCATAAAATGACTTTTACAAAACCATTGGGATTTTAGCCCCAAATCTCATCAACTCACAAGACACAAGAACGACCACAAGGTTCGTCTCCCAACATCAAAATCCACAAATAAAGGATTTAACACAACAACAAAATCTTGTAGAGCCATCCTAGCCAAGTAGGCTAAACGAACAACTTACCTCTTACGCACTTAGTCAATGCATGCAAATGAAAACCGCTCAAAAGCGCTCATTTCCTAAATGCCATAAATAAGTCACATTTGCAAAATGCACCACAATTAACCGCGGACCCACGCCTTCGTGGATCCTCGCCGAGACCCCGTCGGATCTAACCCAGTGGTTAAAAGCAAGCTCGCGGTTCCACACTTCGTGGAGCCCTACCGAGACCCCGTCGGATCTAACCCGCAGTGAGCATACACACACACACGTTACTCATGCAATACTAACATGCTAAGAATGTAAGTTCATTAAGAATACTCACTAGAGATGGCCATTAACTCGACACCATTACCAAACTCTTCAAAAATACAATAACAAGATTAAATACGGAATGCACGATTCCATAAATTTAAACAATAGGAGTATCATCATAAAATCCTTCAACTTTCAAAATAATCAAATCATAATCAATTCTCAAAACACCGTTCACAACACACACGCGCTTTTGAAAGAAAGCCTTTAACGAGGCCAAATCGAAATCCTTTGAAACTTCATTTCAAATAACCAAACAAACACATCAAGACGACCACCGATCATCATATCCATAAACGAGAAAGTATGGGCAAGGTACTTGCCTCGATACCACGAGCACGGAACCACGAACGGATACGGCTCAACCGGGAAGCTTCGGAACGCCCGATGCTAACGAAAAGGGAGACGACAACGAACGGAACGGAAGAATCAAACACGACCGCGAGGAACCGACGAAAATGAACCTAGCGATTCGAATAGCACAATCACAACCACTTCTAACGATTACGGAAATGGAATACATCCGAAAACCCGCCTACGATTCATGTATATTCGTATTTAAAATACAACGAGGGCGGACCACAACCAAACCCTCTCGATTCCGTAAAAATCCACAAAATATCCATGAATCCGTAGGAAAACTAAAGATACTAACAATATTAATCACATACACCATGAATCCACCAACAAAACGGAACGAATCGGAAGAAAATCCCAAAACCCCCAATTTAATCGAAAATAGGGTTCTAGAGATGTTACCTTTGGAGATTCAAGAACTAAGATCCGTAGAACACGCGTTAGATTGATTGCCCGAGCCTCACGACCGAAGGGAAATGATGAAAATCGACCCCCGGATGAAGATTGCTTGAGAAGTTCTCTCCCCCTTGGATCTCCTTCTCTCGCGCAGGTGAAAATGGAGGTGGAAATGGCTGATTTCGTCTAATAAAGACGAACTGCACAGTTGACCGCTTCGTGTGCCGCGGCACAGGCCGAAAATTTACCCCCAGGTTTTGGCATTGTGCCGCGGCACAGCCCGCGTGTGCCGCGGCACACGGTACAGTTGGGTTTTGGTCGCAGAAGGCATACGAGTGTGCCGCGGCACCGGACAGGTGTGCCGCGGCACTGGCCTGGCACTGTGCCGCGGCACCGGATAGGTGTGCCGCGGCACACAGTACAGATCGCTCGACCAACATTTGGAGAAATTTGTGTGCCGCGGCGCACGCACCTTGTGCCGCGGCCCACACCCCTTTTTGGGTCCCAAAATGCTAAAAATGATCCGGAAAGAGAATAAAATGATGGGAATCAATATTTGGGGACTAATAACACGAAATGGATCCGCGGCAACCCCGAAACGGCGGTTTCGCACAACAATAACAAGAATACAGTTCAACAGTTTGACAGGAAGGACACGCTGAAAAGTACACGAGGGTCACTACAATCGAGAAATACACCAAAAAAAGAAAATTGCCGAAATTCGAAATTGCGGATATTACATAAGGGACGTTTTATAGTTCGAAAGAGAAACCGTCTTTTTAAGGAAAATCGAATCTACACAACATAATAAGTAAATTCATCTTATGATCTCCAATACATCTTTTATAACTAATGATGAACTAAGTTTGTAATCCCAACTATTTCATTTTATCATTTAATCAATCTATTATTATTACAATATTTTTATTTCTTTAAAATATTAGAACTATTATTGCATTTACTTTGCAACAATTAAACAAAACTCTTTAAATTGTGTGTTTCACTTATCTTAGTATCTATAAAAATAGACTAATAGTGTATAATTCAAATTATAACAAAACTTCCTTGTGGGATCGATAAACCGGACTCAAAAAGTCCACTTTACTACTTGATACGATATCGTGCAATTGCGATAGTTACACTAAAAGCGTGTCAGCACGCTACGAGTGGTATATAGCGCGCGCTAGTGGGTTGTAGTAGCGCACGCTAATATTTGGTGTAGCGCGCGCTAAGGACGGATCAGGTTGAGTCCAGTGGCTACTGGACTGCACTGGATTAATTCATAGCGCACGCTATGAGTGGTTTTTAGCGTACGCAAACGGTGTAGTAGCGCACGCTACTTTGTTGGTTGTAGCGCACGCTACCGAGATCAGATCAGAGGACAGAAGGTTCTGGACTTCAGTACTGGACAGCAGATATTTAGCTAGCGCACGCTAACAATTGGAGTTAACGCACGCTATTGGGATAGAGTTAGCGCACGCTACCAGGTTGTAGCGTACGCTAACGGGTCAGCCAGAGTTCACTGGAATGTTCATACAACTCGTTAGCGCATGCTAAATAGAAGGTCATAGCGTGCGCTAATCTGGAACAGTATAAATTGGACAGTTAGCCTGAGTTTCGTCATTTCCTCACTTCTCTTCGTTTTTGAGCGACTTCGGGCGATTTCGGGCGACATGGAGTGTTCTCTTCGAGCTGCTATCACCTATCATCATCTTCAAGTCTTTGAGTTGGATTATCATCACTTCATCATCTCCTTAACATCAAATCAAAGGTATTAATTTCTTGGATCTAGAATTTCGGATTTTTGGGTTTTTCCTTCCGATTTCTTCGTGTAAGCTTGGATTGTTGTTGGAATATATTAGATATGGATTATCTACCTTGGATAAATGTATTCCTACGGATTTAATGGCTATTTTGGGGATTTATATCTAGAACCCCTTGGGGTTGACTTTGGATAATTTGGGGATTTCCGTTTGTCGTTGTTGTAATCTTGAAATTGTGGATTCCTATGAGATTATTGATATCATTGAAAGTGTTTTGATGGTTTGGAATACGCATCTTGGAGTTGGTTTCGATATATTCGAGTTTGTATATTGTTGTATCGACGTTTGAGTCGGTTATGATCGTATTTGATTCGTGTAATGATCGAATATTTGGTATATTGTGTTATTCAAGGTTATTCGAGCGACCGACATTTCATTTCGGACGTTGTTTGTGGACGGACATTCTTCATCGTTCTTGTGTAAGTTAATTCTTACTCGGTTACAAGGATACTCATTCCTTTTGTTGTTGATTACTCATAATCATAACTCATTCATCATGGTATTATTCATATTGAGACTTGTAATTGTCGAATAATCATTTCATTCACGAGGAACGACGGTTCCAAATCATTTCATTGAGTTATCAATCACGTCACTATTATTTTCATCTCGGTGAGTCATCTTGGCCTTATCGAATTATTATTCATTGATATTCATTGTGGTCATTCTCGTTCATATGACCTTCTGAGTTCATATTGCGTGGCCGGGTGTGGCTGTGTGGAATTTTTAGTCGGGCACACGATGGTCATGTATTGGGTTCACCGATACATTGGACCGTGCACACGGTAAAGCTTAACTCCGTGAGACTAATTAGGTACAAGGACGGGTGTGTCCGGTCACTCGTCTTGTACACTTACACAGAACATTACGGGCGTACTATGATACTCCTCTTCAGCGTAATTCATAACTAAGGACATTTCATAACTTCAGATATATCATGATTGTGTATTTTCAACCCTTGAGGATTGTTGTTACGTAAATCAATTGGGGGATTTTGTTTTCAGGTCACGGCAAGGCAAAGGCACGGGAAGAGCATGTTGACGGCGAGGAGTCCCAGTGATACTAGTAGGGGGCCCCAGTCATTCCGCTTATTTCAGTCATTTTATTTCTATTCATTTGTATTTCCGCTGCAAATTCCGTTTGAGACGTTTATTTATTCAGGGTGGTGTATTTTATCTTCATATAAAATATACTAGTATTCTGTTTTGTCCTGGTGTAATGTACTTAAGCTCCTCATCGGAGAATTTAGTAATATAATGTGGTTCGATACTACAATTATATTATTTAATTCATCAGTTTTCATTCGCCTGGTGGGTCCCAGTCGGGGGTCCACATCACTGTAATATCCGCCTAGTTGGGGCGTTACAGAGTTGGTATCGGAGCGTGGTTTTGAATACTACCCTCCAAGTCATGTCTCATTTGAAATCATCGTTATCGGACTAGTATCATTGGACTTTCGCGTCACGTGTGACCTGTGCAAATGCCGAGCCAATCAGACCAAGAACTGTAAGATTTCTAATGCCATGGTATAATTTCTGGCAATAATCATTCATTCATAATTCATCAGTTAACAATCCTCAATCATCATTGTCATTTTGACCAGGACGGTCAGGTTAACTCATTAATCACTCAATTCATTTCATTACTCGGTCGTTGATCTGGAAGATCATATCATTAATCTTGTTAACTCGTTTAAGTTAATCATTTCAATAATTTCATCGGATAATCATGTCACCTCAGTTAGTCATTCATGTAATCACTGTGTTAGAGCGTATGCTCATTTTCATCATCTCATGTCATAATCATAATGTGTTATTCATGCGGGGAATATAATCATCATGTGACTTTCCTACTTCACTATGGAGAGAGCAAGAAGAGGACGCAGAGGACGAGGCCGTGGTGCGGGCCGAATACCGAGAGCTCGTGTGAATACACGTGCGAACGCAAGGAATAATGCTAATTCATCGAGCAGCGACGCTGCCACTCATTCACCTGGACGTGATCATTCGCTATCGGGGAGTTGTACCCGGAACACGGCTCAGTCAGAGGGTGTTCGGGTTGACCTACTTGCTTTTATGCAGGGCATGATGGCCCAAATGACCCAGATGGCACAGCCAATGGAGACGATGCATAACTCAGTCAATCAAAATCAAGAGGCTCCTCCGCCGCCACCTCAGAGGCAAGAGAGGAATGTGAGCAGTATCATTGGCGACATCTCTCGCCAAAGGCCACCTACTTTTGAGGGCTCGTCTGAGCCGGCGGATATTGTTCACTGGCTCGAACATTTCGAGAAGTTATTTGCGATGGTAGAGTGTCCCGAAGGGCATAAAGTTTTAGTTGCGGCTTACTACCTGGGTAAGAGCGCTCATTCTTGGTGGTTATCGTTGAAACCCACTGAAGGATCATGTACTTGGGATCAGTTCAAGACTCTCATGATGGAGAGGTATTATCCGGCCCCACTCAGAGAGGCCAAGCTGTCAGAATTACTCTCACCCGACCCCTCAGCAGACGAGGATGTTCTCGCCATTGCTGAGAAATTTCAGGAACTTCTCCCTTTCGCCTCCTCCATCATTCATTCAGAGGCGGATAAAATCAAGTATTTCAGCAAGAGGCTGAAACCCCGTATGAGACTTCAGTTTCTTAATCATAATTGCACCACGTTGGCCAAATTCATTGAGAAAGCTCTCACTTATGAGCTTACTGCTAAGGAAATTGCTAAGCAGCAACCTTCGTCTGCTAGCAAGAAATCGAAGAATTGTAATCAGTCTGAAGGCGGTCAAACAACCTTCAAGAAACCTAGTGCGGGCTCTGCTTTTTCTAAGCAACCCCCTGTGATGTCTAAACCCGCGGAATCTCAGTCTCGAGCGGCCAGTTCGGCCATCACCTGTTTTAACTGTGGGGACCTTGGTCATCTCAGCACCAAGTGTCCGAGACAGACTATCACGTGTCATAATTGTGGGATTGCTGGGCATAAGGCCCGTTTTTGCCGTAGGGACTCCAAACCTACCTAGACGTCATCTCAGGCCCCTAAGCAACACTGCTCGTAATCAAAGCCACTCAATCGGGCTGTTTAAAACGACAGGAGCGACTAAAGGTGGAGCCTATAGCCAGCAGACGGGAGCGTCCGGTGCCAGGATGAGCAAGCCCCGGATTTATGAGATGAAGAAGACCGATGATCCAGAGGCCCGAATGATCTCAGGTACACTCGATATTCTATCTCAACCTGTGTGTACCCTTTTTGATACTGGTGCATCGCATTCATTCATTTCCGAGTCATGTTTGAGTAGACTACGTCTGGGAAGTGCTACTAGTTGTGAGCCTTATGTCATTGGTCTACCTGATGGTAGACGAATTATCGGTGATCGTGAGATTTAGAATTGTCCGATTCAGTTTCATGGTCGTGTATGGCCAGCGGACCTAATCGTAGTAGATTTGCCGAGAGACGACGTCATCTTGGGTATTGATTGGATCGATCGCCATGATGCCATCATTAGTGTCCGTAAGCGTATGGTCACTATCATTTCAGACGATGGGGTTGAATGTGTTTTTCAGGGAGGTAATCCCGGATGTTCTGGTAAGGTCATTAATGTGATGAAAGCAGTGAGATTACTCAATAGGGGTGTGTTGGTTATTGGTTCTATATGACCAAAACCGATAAATCATCAGTAATATTGACGAATATTCCAGTAGTGAGGGAATATGCCGATGTTTTTCCTGACGAGTTACCTGGTTTGCCTCCACAGAAGGATGTGGAATTCACGATTGAGTTGGAGCCTGGTACGTCCCCGATATCAAAGGCACCGTACCGGATGGCCCCGACCGAAATGCAGGAATTAAAGAACCAACTTGAGGAGTTGTTCGAGAAGGGTTATATTCGACCGAGTGCGTCCCCATGGGGAGCACCAGTGTTATTTGTCAAGAAAAAGGATGGATCTTTTCGCTTGTGTATTGATTATCGGGAGTTGAACAGGGTGACAATCAAGAATAAGTATCCCTTACCCCGTATTGATGATCTCTTAGACCAACTTCAGGGAGCTTCAGTATTTTCCAAGATCGACTTAAGATCTGGGTATCATCAGTTGCGGATTCGTGAGTCAGATATCGCGAGGACGGCATTTCGAACACGCTATGGTCATTATGAGTTTGTGGTTATGCCGTTTGGATTGACTAATGCACCTGCGGTATTCATGGAGTTAATGAATCGGGTTTTCATCGACTTTTTGGATCAGTTTGTTGTTGTCTTCATCGATGACATTTTGATTTAGTCTCGTGACCGAGAGGAACACGAGTTTCACCTTCATCAAGTGCTCGACGTGTTGAGACGAGAACAACTTTATGGGAAGTTTTCCAAATGTGAGTTCTGGATGTCCGAAGTGACGTTTCTCGGACACGTAATTTCTTCAGACGGGGTTCGTGTCGATCCTCAGAAGACGGAGGCTATTCGTGATTGGCTACCTCCGAAGAATGTTAAGGAAATCCGAAGTTTCCTCGGATTAGCGGGTTATTATCGGCGATTTGTGGAGGGATTTTCTAGAATCGCTCAACCCTTGACGAGCCTTTTACGGAAGGATAAGAAATACACGTGGTCCGACGCATGTCAATGGAGTTTTGAGGAACTCAAGAGCCGGTTAATGTCAGCACCTGTACTTTCCTTGCCGCAGGGGACGGAAGGATTTGTGGTTTATAGTGATGCGTCCGGACAGGGTCTCGGATGTGTGCTCATGCAGAATGGAAAGGTTATTGCCTATGCTTCCCGGCAATTGAGACCTTACGAGGTTAATTATCCGACACACGACCTGGAGCTAGCAGCCGTGGTGTTCGCTTTGAAGATTTAGCGTCATTATCTTTATGGCATTACCTGTCAGATATTCACCGATCATAAGAGTTTAAAGTATATATTTACTCAGAAGGAGTTAAATATGCGACAGAGACGGTGGTTGGAATTAATCAAAGATTATGATATCGAGATCCTTTACCACCCGGGCAAGGTGAACGTTGTCGCCGACGCCTTGAGTCGTAAGTCTGTTCAGGAGCAGATGCTTGCCCGTTTAACGGTTCAGAAGGAGCTTCAGCAGGAATTCCTTAGACCCGAGATCGAGGTCTGGCTTCAGCGAGTTCAGGGACAACTTTGTATGTTGGAGATCTCATCGTCACTTGAGGAGGCAATCAGAGAGAATCAGGGTTCGGACCCATCATTGTTACGCATCCGTGAGGATGTGGTTCAGGGGAAGACCCCTGGATTCATGGTCCACGAGGATGGACTTTTGAGATTTAAGAATCGGTTGTGCGTATCGGCAAATGACGAGTTGAAAAACTCGATTTTGAAAGAAGCTCATGCTACCCCTTATTCTGTTCATCCGGGGTCTAGCAAGATGTACAAGGACTTGAAACAAAATTACTGGTGGAGTAATATGAAACGAGAAGTCGCAGAATTTGTTTCGAAAGATTGAACATCAGCGGCCGGCGGGTATGCTGAAACCTCTCCCTATTCCAGAATGGAAGTGGGAAGACATTTCTATGGATTTCATCACGAGTTTGCCGACGAGTCGTCGTGGCATGAATACGATCTGGGTAATTGTGGACCGCTTAACTAAATCAGCTCATTTTCTTGAAATTAAGGATACTTGGGGTCCCGAGAGACTTGCCCAGTTATTCATCAAAGAGATAGTGAGATTGCACGGTACTCCTAAAAGTATCGTTTCCGATCGTGACGGACGGTTTGTGTTGCATTTTTGGAAATCAGTTCATCGTGCTATGGGAACTCAACTTAATCTCAGTACCGCTTTTCATCCTCAGTCCGATAGACAATCCGAGAGAACCATTCAGACATTAGAGGACATGTTGAGGGCATGCGTCCTCGATTGGAAAGACGATTGGGAAGCCCAACTACCATTGATTGAGTTCACGTATAATAATAGTTGGCATGCTTCGATTAAGATGGCACCTTACGAGGCCTTGTACGGTCATCGTTGTCGATCTCCTTTGTGTTGGGATGACCTATCAGAATCAAGCGGCACCGAGCCCGATATGCTTATAGCCGCCCGTGAGAAGGTAAGTTTGATCAGGAGTCGTTTGTTGACCGCTCAGAGTCGACAGAAATCATATGCAGATAACCGTAGTCGACCATTAGAGTTTGAGGCAGGTGACCATGTGTTTTGGTCAAGGTATCCCCGAGTCGTGGTATCTTCTGTTTCGGGAAGAGGGGAAAGTTGAGTCCGAGATTCATTGGACCGTTTGAGATTTTGGATCGAGTAGGCGAGTTAGCTTATTGATTGGCTTTACCTCCGGCATTGAGCCGAATTCATAATGTGTTTCACGTCTCTCAGTTGCGGAAGTATGTTGCCGACCCGAGTCACATAATTCAGTTCGACGAAATCGAGATCGCCGACGACCATTCATATGAGGAGCGTCCTATACGAGTTGAGGAATAAGACGATTCCTTTGGTTAAGATTCAGTGGTCTAGGTACGGAATCGAAGAGGCTACTTGGGAAACCGAGGATAGTATGCGGGAGAATTATCCCGAGTTGTTTGACCCTTAGTTTCGGGGACGAAACTCTTTTAAGGGGGGTGTATGTAATACCTGGTTGTAATTCAGTAATTATCATTCAGTATTTATCATTCGGTAATTCCACTCGTTAATGATCATTTGTCACTCATATTCAATCATGGTATTCATCGTTCAGAGTAATTGTATCGTGTATCAATCGTCGTTCATCATTAATCTAATTGGAGTTTCGTGCCGTGTTTATCATCATTGACATTTTCATTGTGGGCTGTGCGTGAGGAGTAGCGCACGCTACGTACTCTTTTTAGTGCGCGCTAATTGAGTACAGGTAGCGCACGCTACCACTCAGCATCAGCGCACGCTAATGTTACCCTGGCTGCAGTCCAGAAGGTACTGGACTGCAAGTGAGTTATAAGTAGCGCACGCTACGAGTGGTATATAGCGCGAGCTAGTGGGTTGTAGTAGCGCACGCTAATATTTGGTGTAGCGCGCGCTAAGGACGGATCAGGTTGAGTCCAGTGGCTACTGGACTGTACTGGATTAATTCATAGCGCACGCTATGAGTGGTTTTTAGCGTACGCAAACGGTGTAGTAGCGCACGCTACTTGTTGGTTGTAGCGCACGCTACCGAGAGCAGATCAGAGGACAGAAGGTTCTGGACTTCAGTACTGGACAACAGATATTTAGCTAGTGCACGCTAACAATTGGAGTTAACGCACGCTATTGGGATAGAGTTAGCGCACGCTACCAGGTTGTAGCGTACGCTAACGGGTCAGCCAGAGTTCACTGGAATGTTCATACAACTCGTTAGCGCATGCTAAATAGCAGGTCATAGCGTGCGCTAATCTGGAGCAGTATAAATTGGACAGTTAGCCTGAGTTTCGTCATTTCCTCACTTCTCTTCGTTTTTGAGCGACTTCGGGCGATTTCGGGCGACTTGGAGTGTTCTCTTCGAGCTGCTATCACCTATCATCATCTTCAAGTCTTTGAGTTGGATTATCATCACTTCATCATCTCCTTAACATCAAATCAAAGGTATTAATCTCTTGGATCTAGAATTTCGGATTTTTGGGTTTTTCCTTCCGATTTCTTCGTGTAAGCTTGGATTGTTGTTGGAATATATTAGATATGGATTATCTACCTTGGATAAATGTATTCCTATAGATTTAATGGCTATTTTGGGGATTTATATCTAGAACCCTTGGGGTTGACTTTGGATAATTTGGGGATTTCCGTTTGTCGTTGTTGTAATCTTGAAATTGTGGATTCCTATGAGATTATTGATATCATTGAAAGTGTTTTAATGGTTTGGAATACGCATCTTGGAGTTGGTTTCGATATATTCGAGTTTGGATATTGTTCTATCGACATTTGAGTCGGTTATGATCGTATTTGATTCGTGTAATGATCGAATATTTGGTATATTGTGTTATTCAAGGTTATTCGAGCGACCGACATTTCATTTCGGACGTTGTTCGTGGACGGACATTCTTCATCGTTGTTGTGTAAGTTAATTCTTACTCGGTTACAAGGATACTCATTCCTTTTGTTGTTGATTACTCATAATCATAACTCATTCATCATGGTATTAATCATATTGAGACTTGTAGTTGTCGAATAATCATTTCATTCACGAGGAACGACGGTTCCAAATCATTTCATTGGGTTATCAATCACGTCACTATTATTTTCATCTCGGTGAGTCATCTTGGCCTTGTCGAATTATTATTCATTGATATTCATTGTGGTCATTCTCGTTCATATGACCTTCTGAGTTCATATTGCGTGGCCGGGTGTGGCTGTGTGGAATTTTTAGTCGGGCACACGATGGTCATGTATTGGGTTCACCGATACATTGGACCGTGCACACGGTAAAGCTTAACTCCGTGAGACTAATTAGGTACAAGGACGGGTGTGTCCGGTCACTCGTCTTGTACACTTACACAGAACATTACGGGCGTACTATGATACTCCTCTTCAGCGTAATTCATAACTAAGGACATTTCATAACTTCAGATATATCATGATTGTGTATTTTCAACCCTTGAGGATTGTTGTTCTGTGTAACTGACCCGTTGGGGGATTTTGTTTTCAGGTCACGGCAAGGCAAAGGCACGGGAAGAGCATGTTGACGGCGAGGAGTCCCAGTGATACTAGTAGGGGGCCCTAGTCATTCCGCTTATTTCAGTCATTTTATTTCTCTTCATTTGTATTTCCGCTGCAAATTCCGTTTGAGACGTTTATTTATTCAGGGTGGTGTATTTTATCTTCATATAAAATATACTAGTATTCTGTTTTGTCCTGGTGTAATGTACTTAAGCTCCTCATCGGAGTATTTGGTAATATAATGTGGTTCGGTACTACAATTATATTATTTAATTTATCAGTTTTCATTCGCCTGGTGGGTCCCAGTCGGGGGTCCACGACACTGTAATATCCGCCTAGTTGGGGTGTTACACCGACATGGGTAATTAATGGACCATTAGACCGATTTGGTCTTTTACCACAATATACATTACTCTTTCTCGTAACTCATACCCACGCAGGAGTTAACATAATTCAACATTTCTGTAAAAGGGGAAAGTAAACACAATGGAAGGACAAAACAACAAGACATCACCAAATACTCAACACTGGTCTTCATGTGATTAGTATCGCCGTCTTCCACCATCCTTCGTAACGATCCTGTGAATTGCTCCCCAGCAACCCGCAAGTACCTGGACGCAAAACAGACATCCACCACCCGAATACTCGGGGGTTAGCAAAACTCCACTGTTTTGCTAGTGCAAGTATAAATATAAAGACAAGCCATACATATCATACTCCAAGAACATAGTAATCGTGAATATAATTCTCGAGATAATTCACTTGATCAAAACAATTTGAATTACGAAAGATAGGAATAAACCATTTTACATCTTACAAAACATTTTACAATCTCGGGAGTTTTTGAAAACACTTGGGGTTTAAGAATTCTGAAGTCTTTCGGAACACTTAGGGACACAACACAAAAATTATTTATTTCAAAATACGATTCCGATAACTAAATACGGGGTCCACGACCCAATCATAACATTCCAATCACAAACACGGGGTCCACGACCCAAATTATCCACATCACATACTCGCAAGAATAACCCGACGGAAACTACACCGTGTCAAACATTAACATCACAACAATCTCATAGAACGACATCAGAGAGCACAACTTTGCAACTTAACCATAAGGTCGAACTCGACATACCATAGAGCTACAATACACAGAGCAACCACAAGACTCACGTACCCATACCAAATTATCACAGCCAAGGGACAAATCACACACAACACATTTACTGGAGCCATTCCAGCCAAGTACGATACCATTTGGACTGCCATTCTAATCAGACGAAATATGCGCCAAAAATCACAGTTCTCCAACAAAACATTTCAAAGTTAACCTTGGTATGAGACTCACGGCCACCGTACCCCGCAGAGCCCCGTCAGACATCCCTGAGTGGTTAACCATAATTCGCGATACGAAACTCACGGCAACGTATCCCTAGAGGCCCCGTCGGACCAATCCCTAGGTGAACATACACATATCATCCACAACGCCACGGGAAGCCATAATTCGAATACTAGAATATGCATACAAATGCTAGGTACTTCGCTAGAATGGCCACTATAGTCGACGTACACTCACAACTAATGTCACACAACCACAAAGTAAATACCAATACTAAACAACACCAAGTGTCACAACCTCCTCACGAAGGAATAACAACTAATATCACACACATTACGTTCTTACCGAATAAGTACACATAACATTACGTAATCCCCGACAAAGGATTACGGTGTATTAAACTCACTCAAAGTGATCATAGCATCTTTCAACATACAAAACCAACACATATATTCCGAGAACACATATATTCACGAAGTACAAGAATTATCGTTGAAAGACAACATTTATCGAGAACATACTGATCCCTTTTTACGTTCATTAAACATTGGATTTCGCATAAAATCATTTATCAATAATTATGCCTACGAAACATGAAATGTATGGACAAGATACTTGCCTCGATAAATGGTGCAGAAAGCTCCGACGAACACAGCTCACCCGATCGATCTATTGAAATCTCAACCTTTGTTATAAATACATAATAGACAATTTAATAAGAGTCTAATTTAATATCTAATAATTTTAAAGTGATTAGACGGCTAATATATTATCTCAATTGTGCCCCTTAATTAATTGATCAGATCAGACGACCAATGATAATCAACCCGGATCGATATCTCGATTATTACTCTGGACACAAACTCCAAACTCGGGCTCACTCCATGGGTCCAGTTACCCCAACCCGCGTGTTGAACAATTTATCAAGACCTTCCTCTATACCGACATCATCTCCCTCGTCCATAATTTCGAATCCAACCCCATACGGACTACATGATTACCCACTCAATTATATATATAAAGACACGCACACAAATATACATAGACACACACACACATATATATATATATATAGTCAGTCACACACCTCAACACACATACACATATATAAGTATATAATACAAACACACACACACACATATGCATATGCATATATATATATATATATATATGACGCAAACACACGCACCTAGACACACAAAAACACACCGACACATAATCCTTCAAACACACACAAACACATAGACTTACACACACATAAGAACGCACACATAAATACTTACACTCATATATAATATAATATATACATATATACAACAAGCACACACATTACACACACACATATATATATATATATATATATACACACACACAAAACATACAGTAAGTAGACACACACCAACTCTCACACACACACACAACAGATACATACACACAGTGTAACAACCCAAACCCCGCGGTTATTACAGTGCCGTGAATCCCCAATTGGGACCCACCAGGCGAAACACAGTACAATAATTGACATAACATAAATGCAGTACCAAACCACATTGTGTTTACCAAATACTCCGATGAGGAGTTTATACAGATATTCTGACTAACATGCGCCAAACAGACCAGAATCAACATAATACAGGTATACTCTATATGAAGATAGATATACCGATACAATACAAAATACAGGAGAATAAAAATACAGCGGAACTGAAAAGAAATACAACTGAGAACAAGAAGACTCGGGCCCTTGACTAGTATTCTTGAGACTCTTCGTCGTCACCTAGTCTCTCCTGTGTCTTAGCCTTCCCACGACCTAAAATATGATAAAACAACATATTTCGCCCAAAACCATAGGGTCAGTTACGCAAGAT
This sequence comes from Orobanche coerulescens, assembly GCA_033398695.1. NCBI lineage: Eukaryota > Viridiplantae > Streptophyta > Magnoliopsida > Lamiales > Orobanchaceae > Orobanche > Orobanche coerulescens. The sequence goes on along the minus strand of CM065804.1, from coordinate 67,192,587 downwards.
AATAAACCTCAATATATCGAACATACATAATCACACATGCCTTAAGAATTAACAAATCATCGTCCAAAATCGGAATATACGCAATCACCCATGCTGTATAAACCACAAGTTCGATCATAATCTCAAATCATCGAACACATGCGATCAAATGTGAATCAGCCAGATCATAACCCAATTCGGTCGAAAACATACGCAATCAAACATGCTGTATGAATCAACTAACAGTTATGGCTCAAAGGATGGCGCCACACTACGCCCGGGATGGAAATGTGTCCGTGCACAAGCCATCAATGGGTATCGATCGAATACACGTGTGGTCTTGTACCTAATCACTCTCACGAAGTAACCGTCTCGTGTGCACAGTCCAATGTGAGGTCAACTACCAACACACGACTTTATATGTGCCCGACATGAAAATCCTACACATACTAACTGGCACGCCAGTGTGACCCGGAATGCCAGTTGCCCCTCACCCACCCCCTTCTCACTTTATCTCATCTACCTCGGTCAACGCCCACTCTCTCTCTCTCTCTCTCTCTCTCTCTCTCTCTATCTCTACATCCCCCCTTCTTCTTTCATAACTTTGTTTACAGATCGGTAACCTGCTCCCTTCTCCCATCTCCCTCTCTTCCGAAACACACAACTCACCACTGGCGGCCAGCAGCAACGTCAGCGAGAGTGGCAACGACGGACGGCAAATTCGGAACTGAAGTGTACGACGGCGATTAATCTCGATTGGTTCCACCGGGGAAGGCGCTCGACGGCGGCGGTTGATGGATGACACAACTTGGTCTCCGATTCCGATTTGTTCCATAGTAATATCCGGCGGAGAGTCAGCGTCCATTACAGAACAGCGGCGGTCGGTCACGCTGGAGGTCGAGATGAATAGTACGGCCGCGGAAATCCAATCTGGACGGAGGTGGCGAACGGCTCCGAACAGTGGGAAGGCGGCAGCTTTTCATGGTAGGGCTTCTGGTTTATCCAATTCTTGATTTTTTCCGAAAAGACGAGCTGTAGTTTACTTGTTCCTGCAGTCAGCATTCGGAGGTCCTATGCTGGTGCTGGACCACTTCAAGTCCGGTTCGATTTTCTGGCGATTGAACAATCTATGTATAGAATGAATTGAATATATCTCTGCTGATTCCTAATGTTGATGAAGTTTAAGTTTTCATCTGAGTTTGCTAACTGGTGTATTAAGAGGATTTGGCCAGTTGGATTATGGAAAAAAAATGATTGTGGTGATCTGCTGTATTAGATAAGAAAATGGAGTTGTTGTTTGTGTTATACAGTTGTATTCAATCATTAGAGAATCTTAGCTGTAGTTTGATTAAGATAGAGAAAAAATATAGTACTATTATATGTTATTATTGAGTATTGGGTTGGTAGGTTAACTATACAATTCCCGTGATATGCATATCACAAAATTAATTTGTGTTGTATAATTAAGTACAAGACAAGAGTAGGTAGATAATGAAAGAGAGATGTGAAATGCACGTATGTAGACAAGATACCAGAAGAACTGAGTAGTCCTTATATGATTAATCTTATCATTAAAATTTATTTTAACAAATAAGCAAAGCTTTGATTTTATTACGGACAATTTACGAATTAGGCATTTAATAAAAATATAGATTCATATATAAAATATGAAATAAATACAGTGGTATTACATACTATCCCCCTTAAAATAAGTTTCGTCCTGAAACTTAAGATAGAACGACTAGAGTACCAATCCCTAATATCAGACTCTGTTCACCATGTAATCTTTCTGTACTATTACCATTACCACCCGACTCTAACAAGAGGTGTAACTTCGATCTGTAAGTTAATTAATATTAAATCGTTTCATCGATTGATCCAAAAGCCGACTCAATACAATAATAATAAGCCAATGTGGATATCACTAGGTAATTATATCATCCGAATATGTCAAATTACTGAGCATTCAGAATTACTCCGTCAAATATGTATAGTTATTCTCAACGTCCTAAGCAGTGAACTATCCGTAATATAAAAAATATCCTTATGACTTAACCAATTATTCACTCGATAAACACGCTCTCATCATGCGTCGAAACACGATCCGGATAGTTTCTATAACTTTCGCCAAATAATTCATCGGGGAACTTGACGTTCGCCACTGTCATATTCGCACCAACTATTATCCAAAGAAATCAGAGAATACCATTCGACATCTTGCATTACCTCGGCTTAGTAACATAAATCAATAAATATCATATACATTCTAAAAACTTTTCAGTCAAAATAATTTTATTCTCAAATATTTATCATATACTAAATATCATCACGATATCACAGTAATCATCAATCATCTCAAACCATATTATCCAATATTGTCATGCTCGCATTAACTCGTAACTCAAACAACGCATATGTAGTATCTATATATACTTTTCTAGGTTTTCACTAGTACCCGTTAAATTATAAATTCTCAATTATCAAGTTTCTTAATCAATACGTATAAACGCCTCAAAAACAGAATAACCTGATTAAGATATCGACACATATGTTATAAAATATTTATAATCTATGACTCAAAATTGTAGGTCGTTCAAAAAGAATTTTGAAGATCAACTCCACAAGAAAAAAAAATATTCATTAAAAATTCTCATTATTATTATTATTATTATTATTATTATTATTTTTCAAGGTTTCCAAATTACAAAATAAGATTTATGATATCACTTGTTTTTCAACTGCACTAACATCACCATTCGAAAATAATTTTCTTTAGAGTTCAATCACTATTTTTCCTTCTTGTTTTTGAAAGGCCGGTGATGCCTTTTAGTTTAAATTTTCAACACTTTGTTAAAAATTTCTTATTTACGAAATTAAATCTGAAATAATATAACAAATATTATATCACACTATCTACATTCATATTCTCTCAACTTTGGACGTCGTGTACTCTGTATAAATAATTCATCCACTATGATTTTTTTTTTTTTAAGGACATAGGACAAAGGCAGTTCGTCGCCTATTCGATATCCTGCCAAAAACGATATATGTCACTGATAATGACATTTTACTGTGACTACACGAGCAATTGTCGTTCTATAGATTTTTAAAATCTTCTCTCGTAATTCGTAATTCCACTAGTCTTGATTCACGCTGCCCTCCCACTATAAATAGTCGTATTGGTGAAACATTAATCGTATTCAGCTCATTCAAGTTCTTTCTCTATTTTCATTCTCATTATCACATACCTCCGTTAAATATAACTTTCATCGAGAAATCAATGGCATCATCACCTTTATATAACATCCAATCCGTCTGTGTCTTTGCCGGAGCTACTCTTGGGAAAGATGTCCGCTTCCGGAAAGCAGCTGACAATTTCGGAGAAGTGTTGGCCGCAAAAAAAATTAGTTTAATATACGGAGGAGGAAATACAGGTTTAAGGGGTCGTGTGGCAGCCTCTGCTTCGATGGGCGATGTAAAAATCTTAGGGGTAATATTGAAACCCTTCGCAGATTCACCACTTGTTGGCCCGACTTATGGGAATGAGTTTAGAGTGTTATCCATGCATGATCGAATCATGAGTATGGGTAATAATGCCGATGCGTTCGTCGTCCTTCCAGGAGGTTTCGATACGTTGGAGGATCTATTCCAGATGCTCTCATGGGCACAACTGAACATCCACCAAAAGCCGGTGGGGATACTCAACGTCGACGGATTCTTCGATGGCCTCCTCGCTTTTCTGGATTCTCTAGTGGAAAAAGGTTTTACATCTCCACTGTCACGAAGACTCCTTCTTTGTGCAACAACACCTGAGGAATTGATCGATAAATTTCTCGCATACACACCTGAACCTGATCCAACTGCAATTCGCATCGTACGCACTGATGCTAGCACGAGTCGGAAACGTGCTTTGGATCTAGCACTCTCTCTGTGAGGTTTACTCGTGAATCTATCATTATAAGTTTGTATCTTATTTGCAGTTTGTTTCCACAGTATTTCTATCATAATAAAGTCAATGTGATTTATCTCGATACCATTTTAATGTCTTGTATCTTGACATAAAGTCAGAACGAATATAAAGTTAAAAATTTAATTCGGAGGATCAATAAACCAATGAACTTCAATAACAAGATTCGAGAATATCAAAAGATAAATTCTAATAAAATCCAAAAACATCAATAAATGATAAATTCCAAAAATAAAATCCGGGAATATCAAATAAAATGATAAACTCTGATAAAATATAAAAATACCAATAAAATGATAAACTCCAAAAATGAAATCCGAGAATATCAACAAAATGATAAACTCCTATAAGATAAATCGAGAATATCATCATCATAATAGACTCCAACAAAGTCAACCGAGAATGTTAAAACTATGATAAACTCCAACAAAATCAACTGAGAATATCAATCATTCATATTACTGATAATCAAATTATGGTATAAAATCACATACCGTACACCATATGTGGGGTTTGGCACTGGCACAGGTCACACATGACGCGAAGATCTCTTGATACTAGTCTGATCAATGATGACTCTCAAGGAGAAACGATTCGGATGCGTAGTATTCGAAACCACGCTCCGATACCATCTTCTGTAACAACCCAAACCCGGCGGTTATTACAGTGCCGTGAATCCCCAATTGGGACCCACCAGGCGAAACACAGTATAATAATTGACATAACATAAATGCAGTACCAAACCACATTGTGTTTACCAAATACTCCGATGAGGAGTTTATACAGATATTCTGACTAACATGCGCCAAACAGACCAGGATCAACATAATACAGGTATACTCTATATGAAGATAGATATGTAATATCCGGATTTATTACGTTGTATTTCATCTGTATTCAACCCTGTATTATTCGGATTGGTGATTTTGATTATTGGAGTATGATATTTCGTGCATTGATATCATTGTATATAAGTATAGAAACATGCAAAATTGCTCAAACAACCTCGTGATAGCGCACGCTAAGAATGTATCTTAACGCGCGCTATCGGGCCATTATTAGCGCACGCTATGCTGGTATGAGTAACGTGCGCTAAGGACTCAATTATTGAGCGACACTAGCTCATGCGCCCGGGACATGGGTCGGATAAGATTCCCGCCGACGCACCCGGACAAATTTTGAAGTCAACCATTATTAGCGCACGCTAAGGGATGCTTAGTAGCGTGCGCTAACTTGTCAATAATGCGAGAATATTATAAATGGGACAACAACCGCTTGGGCTTTCATTTCCTTCGTCTATACTTCATCTTTGAGAGTCCAGAGAGCATTAATCTCCCTTCTAAACACTTAGAACATGTATGAGTGATCATTGAATGATTGAGTATCACTTGTGAGTGATCATTGAAGAGAAGTAACACCTTGGAGGGGCACATAACCAACCGAGTCGGATTACACCTTGTGGTTCGTTGATTTCGGCATATTAAGGTATGTTCAACCTATCACCGCCTTAGATTTGGATTTCCAATGGATATGATGATCATGTTAACGAGGTATTGAATTTCATTAGTGAATTATTTCAACAACATCATGTTTAGAAGATTGGGATGTCTACAATTACGATATTATTGTTGGAACCTTGAAGTTGGAATCCTAGTACCTCAAATGATGAGAGAAATATTCGGAAGTTAACAATCCGTATGATTTATGTTATCTTTGTGATCATGATTTGGAAAAGATGTTATAAGAACTTAAAGGAAGAATCATCTTAGGAAATATTCTTTCGTATAAGTCGGAATTGTTAGTTCACCTAGATGTAGTCTGAATATGCATAATGATAGTAGATTCGATACATCAACCGGAGATCACCAACTTTGCATGAGAATTGTAATCAAGATGGATTATGGTGTCATGATGATTATACGTATATTTGCATCTTGAAGTTGATATCATCCTGGAGATCATTCATAAGAGTAAGAACTTGGTATTCATGGAAGTAACATGAATTATCACGAAGGATTTCATTGTTTCGTTCATGGCAAGAACAGTTTACTGCTCAGCAGTTAACTGCCATGCAGTAATAGCGCACGCTATGCTATGCAGTTTAACGTGCGCTATCGAGCACTCGTTAGCGTGCGCTACGTTTGGTATGTAACGTACGCTAGACCATCAGACGAGTCAATTGGTCGCTGAAGTGAAATCGACCATGCATCGTTAGCGTGCGCTAGGCTTTGTTGTTTGCGTGCGCTATCGGGCAGACTTAACGCACGCTACACAGAGTACTTAGCGTGCGCTAAGCAGTTCAGGCAGATTGTATTTTATGAATTTTTGGCCATGAATCGAATTGTTAAACATCCATACGACGTGAGATAAATCCTATATTATTTCTTTTGTTAAGGTTTGGTCTCGTTACGTGATTGATTGAGGAGGACGATCGTCGAGTGTTCATTTCCGTGGAAGTGTTGTTATTGTCTTCAAATCGAGGCAAGTACCTTAATTGTTTTACGTATTGTTGTTATACATATTGTCGTGCATGTATGTCGTTATTGTATGTCCACCTCGTGTTGGTCCGACGGGATCATCGGGGGATCTATGCTAGCGTGCGCTGGATCATCGGACGGGTTTTTCCACCACGGGTTGGTCTGACGGGATCATCGTGGGTTCTAGGCAGTGAACGCTGGATCGATGGAATTACCATGTGTATGTATTGATATCATGTTGTGATTATCAATTGTGTATGTTATGTTTGAGTTTCTCGTAGGAGAAGACTCGTTGGTATTTTGTCGTTTACGTTATTATTATTATTCACCGTGAGATATGAATAATATGTTGTGGTACTTGTACTAGCATCGTTGTGCTAACCCCTTCGGGGGTGAACATTTTGTTTGTGTTCAGAATCCGGGAGAGCGGGAAACAACCACCGGAACAAGATGACGACGAGGGTGCAGAGTGATGTCCCGACCGGGTTTATTTATCTGTTGTTTATTCGTTATTTCAATAAGTACTCGAGTACAAAGTCATTTGTGATGATTCGGATTTGTTGATGTATTATTGAGTTGTTGAACAATTGTCTTGTCGTATTTGGTCGAATCGATGTCTTGTAATTCCGTTATTTTCATTCGTTAGTACCTTTTTATGCTTGTTCAATTCTTGACCTTGTAAATCTTTATGTAAAGGATTTACGGCGCTGTAATATTCCCGAATATATTGGGGGTGTTACAGAATATGGTATCAGAGCTAAGATTATGGATATCTTGGCCGTTGGGTTAAAATAGGGGTCATTTATGTCTTTTGGGGTAACCGGCCGTGAATGACATCACTGCACTGCCTACGTCTTCATGCGAACAGTGGTTGTAAGTTCCTAAACTCTATCTCGTTCTTTACATATTGTATCTCTTTATACTCGAATATTAGAACGATGTTGTTTCCTGTATATTGAGTATTTATGCTTACAGCATGTTGAGAGGCGGACGTGGACGTGGTCGCGGTCGTGGACGCGGACGAAGAAATGCCGAAAGGGAGGCGTCGCCTTCTAACCAGGCCAGTCATAGCTCCGGCGAGCCGCAGCAATCTATTAATAATGAACCAGATCCTGCAGAGAGATCCTTCGTCAAGTGGTGAACCAGATGACTCGGTTCGCCTGTGTCGTGGACCGAATGCAAGTGGCGGTGGGACTACAACAGGAGAGAGAGGCAAGGGATCCCAGATATGGGAAATCGAGGTGACCGGTGGCTGCAAGAAGTGGCGAAGATGCAACCACCCAAATTCGACGGTATTTCGAGACTCCCACAGGGATCATTGGTTAAAGGAGTCAGAGAAAATCTTTGCGAATCAATCGCCAGACGACCGGAGAGCCTCTATCGCTCAATATTTTCTCGATAGGAAGCGTCCGAATGGTGGGAAGCCATCCGGCTGTAGACCATGATGCCGATTGGACAGAGTTTAGATTGATGATGGAAGCTCGATTGCCTCGCCCCGTGAGGGAAGCCAAAGTTCGGGAGTTTTTCTCCGCTCACCTTTCCGATGTGCCGTATCCTGTGCGATCAAGACGTTTAACCAAAGTGGCATTTGTTCGACATCCGGTCGAGCAGATGCGTAAATGATGATCCATTTCGATATGAGGATGAAACGGAAGTTCGAGGTACATGTCCGGATTCGAATGTACCACACTCCGCCAATACCAGGATAAGGCGTTGGCATATGAGATCAAGGAAGCGGCCATGGAGAAATTTGCGAAACCAAGAAATGAAAGTCTCTGGTACTTTTACAGAGCACAAGAACAGTGGGGCCCGTAAGGCCCAGTCATCCTTTCACTCTTTCAAGAAACCTCCGCACCCAGCTAGGAGCGGAAAGAACTTCGGAGCGACATCAACTATTACTGATGTTACCAGGAAATGCTTTAACTGCGCCAGACGGCACTATCGACGGAATTGCCCCCTTCCCGCCATGACTTGTTTTGACTGTGGGACGAGAGGGACATCGGGCGGTGTTTTGTGAAGAGGCGCAAAGTCTTTTAGAGCCCGTACACCACGGCCGATCGTAAGGAGGCCGGTATTCCACGACGCGCAAAGAAAGTGTTCGGATGCCTCGGAATTTTGGCCGCGGGCGAGGCAGAGGACAATGGGACCGAAAGGGGACATCGAGTGCGGATCTGCTCCCCACGCCTCGTACGAGATGAGGAGGACAGACGATCGGATCTGCCGCATCGCATCTGTCCAGATCCTTTCCCGGCCGATTAGCGTTTTATTCGATACAGAGCTACACATTCTTTCATATCTTTGTCTTGTGTAAATCGTTTGAATATTTCCGGTTTTCATGCTTGTGAACCTTATGTTGTTGGTTTACCGAGTGGAGAGAGGATTGTCGGAAATTTAGAAACTAGAAATTTCCTGTATCATTTGGAGGCAGAGAGTGGCTCTCAAATCGATCATGATAGAAATGCAAGGAGATGACACGATACTCGAGACGATTGGCTTAATCGGTGCACGAGCAATTGTAAACTACCGAAGGAGGAATATCTCATGGTCGACGATGGTTCCGAGATTCTGTTTGAGGGATGGAAACCGGGAAGCTCGGGAAAGTTGATCAAGGCGATGAAAGTCACAAATTGTCAAACAAGGTCAGTACTGCAATCGGTGTTACGCAATGAAGAAAGAAGAAGAAATGGTGGAACTTTCATCTATTCTGTTGTGAACGAATTTCCAGATGTATTTCTGATGAATTACAGGCTACCTCCACGAAGGGATGTAGAATTTACTATTGAATTGGAACTGGAGCGACACCAATTTCTAAGGCGCCGTATCGTATGGCACCTACCGAGATGTACGAATCAAGAAGCGGTGGAGGAGTTCTTGGACAAGGGCTATATTCAGCCAAGCGTTTCACCCGGGAGCGCCTTCTTTTGTCCGAAAGAAGGATGGATCGCTCCATTGTGTATTGACTATCGAGAGCTGAACAAGATGACGATTAAGAACAAGTATCCGTTGCCACGGATTGATGATTTGTTTGACCAGTTGCAAGGAGCAACAGTATTTTCTAAGATCGATCTGAGATCAGGATACCATCAACTGAGGATTAAGGAGTCTGATGTTCCGAAATCAGCGTTCAGAACTCGCTACGGGCATTATGAGTTTGTAGTGATGCCGTTTGGACTCACTAACGCACCTGCTGTATTTATGCAATTGATGAACAGAGTGTTCATTGAATTTTTGGACAAATTTGTGGTCGTATTTATTGATGACATCCTGGTGTATTCTAAGAGTCCGGAAGAACATGCGCAGCATTTGCGGATAGTATTGGAGCTTTTGAGAAACGAGCAATTGTACGCCAAACTTTCTAAGTGTGAATTTTGGCTAAAGGAAGTAATGTTCCTCGGCCATGTGGTGTCAGCTAGAGGAGTCCGAGTGGATCCTCAGAAGATCGAAGCAATATTGGATTGGAAGCCTCCAAAGAACGTGAAAGAGGTCCGAAGCTTCTTAGGACTTGCTGGATATTATCGTCGATTCGTGGAAGGGTTTTCTAAAATTTCCCGCCCACTTACTCGACTTCTGCAGAAAACTCAAAAGTTTGAGTGGAACGAGTCGTGTCAGACTAGTTTTGTTGAGTTAAAGAAGAGATTGACGACGGCACCGATTCTATCCCTTCCGCAGGGAACTGGAGGATTCATAGTTTACAGTGATGCTTCGAACCAAGGACTTGGGTGCGTGTTGATGCAGAATGATAAGGTGATCGCTTATGCATCACGACAACTGAAACCTTATGAAGTGAATTACTCGACACATGATTTGGAGCTAGCAGCAGTGGTTTTTGCCTTGAAGATCTGGAGGCATTATCTGTACGGGACTCACTGTCAAATCTTTACGGATCATAAGAGTCTCAAGTACATATTTAGTCAGAAAGAGTTGAATATGCGGCAAAGAAGATGGTTGGAATTGATTAAGGACTATGACTTGGAGATTTTATATCATCCAGGCAAAGCGAATGTAGTGGCCGATGCACTTAGCCGCAAGCCTGTCTCTATTCAGATGCTGGAGACGCTGACATCCCAACTTAGCCTTCAACGAGAGATGATTCGTGAAGGAATTGAGGTATGGTTACAAAGAGTCCAAGGACAACTGTGCGTAATGGAGATAACTTCATCTTTAACCGAAGAAATCAAATCTAGACAGGTAGATGATCCTCTGATGGTTCGGTTACATGATGAAGTGATCAAAGGAAAGGCCCCCGGATTCATAATTCATGACGATGGAGTTTTGAGATTTCAGAACCGACTCTGCGTTCCCGATGTTGATGTTCAAAGCAGACGATTATGAAGGAAGCTCATAGTTCGCCTATTCTATCCACCCGGGCACCAGTAAAATGTATAAGGACTTGAAGCAGAATTTCTGGTGGGGCAACATGAAGCAAGACGTAGCGGACTATGTTTCGAAATGCTTGACTTGTCAGCAGGTTAAGATCAAGCATCAACGGCCTGCTGGAATGTTGAAGCCGCTCCCGATTCCTGAATGGAAGTGGGAGGACATATCAATGGACTTTATCACTAATATGCCGAAAACCAGGACAGGAATGAACATGATTTGGGTGATAGTTGATCGTTTAACCAAATCGGCTCATTTTCTAGGCATTAAGGATACGTGGGGACCAGAGAGGTTGGCACGAGTCTTTATTTCAGAGATAGTTCGATTGCATGGTACGCCGAAGACCATTGTTTCTGATCGAGACGGCCGTTTTGTGTCTCACTTTTGGAAGGCAGTTCATAAGGCCTTGGGGACCGAATTGAACTTCAGTACAGCTTATCACCCGCAGTCTGACGGACAATCTGAGAGAACTATACAAACGGTGGAAGATATGCTAAGGGCCTGTGCCTTAGATTGGTCAAACGATTGGGAGGTTCATCTACCGTTGATTGAATTTACTTACAACAATAGTTGGCATGCTTCCATTAAGATGGCACCGTTTGAGGCATTATACGGAAGGAGATGCAGATCGCCCTTATGTTGGGATGATTCATCGGACTTGATCGGAACAGAACCAGAGTTGATCGAGCAGACTCGAGAGAAGATAGCCTTGATTCGTGAAAGGCTGTTGACTGCCCAGAGTCGCCAGAAATCCTATGCGGACGTACGCCGCCGCCCATTGGAGTTCAGTACTGGAAATCACGTACTTTTGAAGGTTTCTTCTACCCGGGGAATCTTTCGTTTCGGTAGGAAAGGAAAGCTGAGTCCGAGATATATCGGACCATTTGAGATCCTCGAGAGAGTTGGGGAGTTGGCATACAGATTAGCATTACCGCCGTCATTGTGCCATGTTCATAACGTGTTCCACGTATCCCAGTTGTGGAGATATATACCAGATCCCAGTCATATCATCGATTTCGGAGAGATCGAAGTCGAACAGGATGGGACGTTTGAAGAAAGACCAGTCAAGATACTCGAGAGTCGAGTTAAGCAACTGAGGAACAAGTCAATCGTTTTGGTCAAAGTTCAGTGGTCACGTCACGGAATGGAAGAAGCCACCTGGGAAACGGAAGCTGATATGAAGTCTAGATATCCCGAGTTATTTTCGTCTTGAGTTTCGGGACGAAACTCCTTTTTAGTAGGAGAGTATGTAATATCCGGATTTATTACGTTGTATTTCATCTGTATTCAACCCTGTATTATTCGGATTGGTGATTTTGATTATTGGAGTATGATATTTCGTGCATTGATATCATTGTATATAAGTATAGAAACATGCAAAATTGCTCAAACAACCTCGTGATAGCGCACGCTAAGAATGTATCTTAATGCGCGCTATCGGGCCATTATTAGCGCACGCTATGCTGGTATGAGTAACGTGCGCTAAGGACTCAATTATTGAGCGGGACAGCTAGCTCATGCGCCAGCGGGACATGGGTCCGGATAAGATTCCCGCTGACGCACCCGGACAAATTTTGAAGTCAACCATTATTAGCGCACGCTAAGGGATGCTTAGTAGCGTGCGCTAACTTGTCAATAATGCAGAATATTATAAATTGGACAACAACCGCTTGGGCTTTCATTTCCTTCATCTATACTTCATCTTTGAGAGTCCAGAGAGCATTAATCTCCCTTCTAAACACTTAGAACATGTATGAGTGATCATTGAATGATTGAGTATCACTTGTGAGTGATCATTGAAGAGAAGTAACACCTTGGAGGGGCACATAACCAACCGGAGTCGGATTACACCTTGTGGTTCAGTGATTTCGGCATATTAAGGTATGTTCAACCTATCACCAGTCTTAGATTTGGATTTCCAATGGATATGATGATCATGTTAACGAGGTATTGAATTTCATTAGTGAATTATTTCAACAACATCATGTTTAGAAGATTGGGATGTCTACAATTACGATATTATTGTTGGAACCTTGAAGTTGGAATCCTAGTACCTCAAATGATGAGAGAAATATTCGGAAGTTAACAATCCGTATGATTTATGTTATCTTTGTGATCATGATTTGGAAAAGATGTTATAAGAACTTAAAGGAAGAATCATCTTAGGAAATATTCTTTCGTATAAGTCGGAATTGTTAGTTCACCTCAAGATGTAGTCTGAATATGCATAATGATAGTAGCGTCTGATACATCAACCGGAGATCACCAACTTTGCATGAGAATTGTAATCAAGATGGATTATGGTGTCATGATGATTATACGTATATTTGCATCTTGAAGTTGATATCATCCTGGAGATCATTCATAAGAGTAAGAACTTGGTATTCATGGAAGCAACATGAATTATCACGAAGGATTTCATTGTTTCGTTCATGGCAAGAACAGTTTACTGCTCAGCAGTTAACTGCTATGCAGTAATAGCGCACGCTATGCTATGCAGTTTCACGTGCGCTATCGAGCACTCGTTAGCGTGCGCTACGTTTGGTATGTAACGTACGCTAGACCATCAGACGAGTCAATTGGCTGGTCAGTGAAGTACTGACCATGAATCGTTAGCGTACGCTAGGCTTTGTTGTTTGCGTGCGCTATCGGGCAGACTTAACGCACGCTACACAGAGTACTTAGCGTGCGCTAAGCAGTTCAGGCAGATTGTATTTTATGAATTTTTGGCCATGAATCGAATTGTTAAACATCCATACGACGTGAGATAAATCCTATATTATTTCTTTTGTTAAGGTTTGGTCTCGTTACGTGATTGATTGAGGAGGACGATCGTCGAATGTTCATTTCCGTGGAAGTGTTGTTATTGTCTTCAAATCGAGGCAAGTACCTTAATTGTTTTACGTATTGTTGTTATACATATTGTCGTGCATGTATGTCGTTATTGTATGTCCACCTCGTGTTGGTCCGACAGGATCATCGGGGGATCTATGCTAGCGTGCGCTGGATCATCGGACGGGTTTTTCCACCACGGGTTGGTCTGACGGGATCATCGTGGGTTCTAGGCAGTGAACGCTGGATCGATGGAATTACCATGTGTATGTATTGATATCATGTTGTGATTATCAATTGTGTATGTTATGTTTGAGTTTCTCGTAGGAGAAGACTCGTTGGTATTTTGTCGTTTACGTTATTATTATTATTCACCGTGAGATATGAATAATATGTTGTGGTACTTGTACTAGCATCGTTGTGCTAACCCCTTCGGGGGTGAACATTTTGTTTGTGTTCAGGATCCAGGAGAGCGGGGAAACAACCACTGGAACAGTATGACGACGAGGGTGCAGAGTGATGTCCCGACCGGGTTTATTTATCTGTTGTTTATTCGTTATTTCAATAAGTACTCGAGTACAAAGTCATTTGTGATGATTCGGATTTGTTGATGTATTATTGAGTTCTGTTGAATAATTGTACTGTTTCTGTATTTGGTCAGAACTGATGTACTGTAATTCCGTTATTTTCATTCGTTAGTACCTTTTTATGCTTGTTCAATTCTTCAGCCTTGTAAATCCTTATGTAAAGGATTTACGGCGCTGTAATATTCCCGAATATATTGGGGGTGTTACAAGATATACCGATACAATACAAAATACAGGAGAATAAAAATACGGCGGAACTGAAAAGAAATACAACTGAGAACAAGAAGACTCGGGCCCTTGACTAGTATTCTTGAGACTCTTCGTCGTCACCTTGTCTCTCCTGTGTCTTAGCCTTCCCACGACCTAAAATATGATAAAACAACATATTTCGCCCAAAACCACAGGGTCAGTTACGCAAGATAATAAACCTCAATATGTCGAACATACATAATCACACATGCCTTAAGAATTAACAAATTATCGTCCAAAATCGGAATATACGCAATCACCCATGCTGTATAAACCACAAGTTCGATCATAATCTCAAATCGTCGAACACATGCGATCAAATGTGAATCGGCCAGATCATAATCCAATCCGGTCGAAAACATACGCAATCAAACATGCTGTATGAATCAACTAACAGTTATGGCTCAAAGGATGGCGCCACACTACGCCCGGGATGGAAATGTGTCCGTGCACAAGCCACCAACGGGTATCGATCGAATACACGTGTGGTCTTGTACCTAATCAGTCTCACGAAGTAACCGTCTCGTGTGCATAGTCCAATGTGAGGTCAACTATCAACACACGACTTTATATGTGCCCGACATGAAAATCCTACACATACCAACCGGCACGCCAGTGTGACCCGGAATGCCACGAGATAACAAAAGTGACATCGAAATTCAATAATGACTTAGCAATTCCCAACAAGGGACCAAACGACTCAACGAAGGAAATACGAATCCAACGAAGATCAAATCGACTCACCGAAACGCAACGAGGGTATAAATAAGACTCGAAACCAACGTTCCTCAATGAATGATCGACAAGATCAATAATAACATCATCATGAATCGAAATTCATAAAACATAAATGAACATAAATATATATAACATATATAAGACATATTATCATCATAACCAGGCAAGAATTCACTTGCCTCAATACCGAAGACGTAAGGTTCTTCTGCATGATCGAAACGTCCTCCACGAAACGAATGAATTTTCTGATCGCGGGATAGCTCACGCACTCAATGGTCCCCCAAAGTACGTCCAATAATCATATCCTAATACACGATTAATTAATCAAAATACTATCATTAATTTACTTGATTTCAATAACTTGATTACTCATCACTAGATAATAATTTATTGACATGTCATACCTTGAATCGGGTCAAAAATCGAAGGTAGTTGAATTTATAGGAAATTCATCTATCGGTCCAAGATCAACGGACAACCAACCAATCAAAATTCCAACTCAAAATATAATTGCCCAAACTTATTCCACTTCAAAACTCTACTAAATATCTCCATTTGTAATTTAACATAATTTAATTGAGTAATTTCAGCAAGTCAAATATGGACTCAAATTTAATATGACCCAAACCAAATACTCCAGGTCCAAATTAATTTTACGGCCCAATTTCATATCCATGATATTCTCCTTTTATTTAATAATACCGATCCGATCGGTACTCTTTCTCTCATCCGCCAGTTGCCCCTCACCCACCCCCTTCTCACTTTATCTCATCTATCTCGGTCAACTCCCTCTCTCTCTCTCTCTCTCTCTCTCTCTCTCTCTCTCTCTCTACATCCCCCCTTCTTCTTTCATAACTTTGTTTACAGATCGGTAACCTGCTCCCTTCTCACATATCCCTCTCTTTCGAAACACACAACTCACCACCGGCGGCCAGCAGCAACGTCAGCGAGAGTGGCAACGACGGACGGCAAATTCGGAACTGAAGTGTACGACGGCGATTAATCTCGATTGGTTCCACCGGGGAAGGCGCTCGACGGCGGCGGTTGATGGATGACACAACTTGGTCTCCGATTCCGATTTGTTCCAGAGTAATGTCCGGCGGAGAGTCAGCGTCCATTACAGAACAGTGGCGGTCGGTCACGCTGGAGGTCGAGATGAATAGTACGGCCGCGGAAATCCAATCTGGACGGAGGTGGCGAACGGCTCCGAACAGTGGGAAGGCGGCATCTTTTCATGGTAGGGCTTCTGGTTTATCCAGTTCTTGATTTTTTTCCGACAAGCCGAGCTGTAGTTTGCTTGTTCTGATCGGCATTCGAGAGGTCCTATCCAGTGCCGACCACTTCAAGTCCGGTTCGATTTTCTGGCGATTGAACAATCTATATATAGAATGAATTGAATACATCTCTGCTGATTCCTAATGTTGATGAAGTTTAAGTTTTCATCTGAGTTTGCTAACTGGTGTATTAAGAGGATTTGGCCAGTTGGATTATGGAAAAAAAATGATTGTGGTGATCTGCTATATTAGATAAGAAAATGGAGTTGTTGTTTGTGTTATACAGTTGTATTCAATCATTAGAGAATCTTAGCTGTAGTTTGATTAAGATAGAAAAAAAATATAGTACTATTATATGTTATTATTGAGTATTGGGTTGGTAGATTAACTATACAATTCCCGTGATATGCATATCACAAAATTAATTTGTGTTGTATAATTAAGTACAAGACAAGAGTAGGTAGATAATGAAAGAGAGATGTGAAATGCACGTATGTAGACAAGATACCAGAAGAACTGAGTAGTCCTTATATGATTAATCTTATCATTAAAATTTATTTTAACAAATAAGCAAAGCTTTGATTTTATTACGGACAATTTACGAATTAGGCATTTAATAAAAATATAGATTCATATATAAACTATGAAATAAATACAGTGGTATTACATACTATCCCCCTTAAAATAAGTTTCGTCCCGAAACTTAAGATAGAACGACTAGAGTACCAATCCCTAATATCAGACTCTGTTCACCATGTAATCTTTCTGTACTATTACCATTACCACCCGACTCTAACAAGAGGTGTAACTTCGATCTGTAAGTTAATTAATATTAAATCGTTTCATCGATTGATCCAACAGCCGACTCAATACAATAATAATAAGCCAATGTTGATATCACTAGGTAATTATATCATCCGGATATGTCAAATTACTGAGCATTCAGAATTACTCCGTCAAATCTGTATAGTTATTCTCAACGTCCTAAGCAGTGAACTATCCGTAATATAAAAAATATCCTTATGACTTAACCAATTATTCACTCGATAAACACGCTCTCATCGTGCGTCGAAACACGATCCGGATAGTTTCTATAACTTTCGCCAAATAATTCATCGGGGAACTTGACGTTCGCCACTGCCATATTCGCACCAACTATTATCCAAAGAAATCAGAGAATACCATTCGACATCTTACATTACCTCGGCTTAGTAACATAAATCAATAAATATCATATACATTCTAAAAACTTTTCAGTCAAAATAATTTTATTCTCAAATATTTATCATATACTAAATATCATCACGATATCACAGTAATCATCAATCATCTCAAACCATATTATCCAATATTGTCATGCTCGCATTAACTCGTAACTCAAACAACGCATATGTAGTATCTATATATACTTTTCTAGGTTTTCACTAGTACCCGTTAAATTATAAATTCTCAATTATCAAGTTTCTTAATCAATACGTATAAATGCCTCAAAAACAGAATAACCTGATTAAGATATCGACACATATGTTATAAAATATTTATAATCTATGACTCAAAATTGTAGGTCGTTCAAAAAGAATTTTGAAGATCAACTCCACAAGAAAAAAAATATTCATTAAAAATTCTCATTATTATTATTTTTCAAGGTTTCCAAATTACAAAATAAGATTTATGATCTCACTTGTTTTTCAACTGCACTGACATCACCATTCGAAAATAATTTTCTTTAGAGTTCAATCACTATTTTTCCTTCTTGTTTTTGAAAGGCCGGTGATGCCTTTTAGTTTAAATTTTCAACACTTTGTTAAAAATTTCTTATTTACGAAATTAAATCTAAAATAATATAACAAATATTATATCACACTATCTACATTCATATTCTCTCAACTTTGGACGTCGTGTACTCTGTATAAATAATTCATCCACTATGAATTTTTTTTTTTTTTTAAGGACATAGGACAAAGGCAGTTCGTCGCCTATTCGATATCCTGCCAAAAACGATATATGTCACTGATAATGACATTTTACTGTGACTACACGAGCAATTGTCGTTCTATAGATTTTTAAAATCTTCTCTCGTAATTCGTAATTCCACTAGTCTTGATTCACGCTGCCCTCCCACTATAAATAGTCGTATTGGTGAAACATTAATCGTATTCAGCTCATTCAAGTTCTTTCTCTATTTTCATTCTCATTATCACATACCTCCGTTAAATATAACTTTCATCGAGAAATCAATGGCATCATCACCTTTATATAACATCCAATCCGTCTGTGTCTTTGCCGGAGCTACTCTTGGGAAAGATGTCCGCTTCCGGAAAGCAGCTGACAATTTCGGAGAAGTGTTGGCCGCAAAAAAAATCAGTTTAATATACGGAGGAGGAAATACAGGTTTAAGGGGTCTTGTGGCAGCCTCTGCTTCGATGGGCGATGTAAAAATCTTAGGGGTAATATTGAAACCCTTCGCAGATTCACCACTTGTTGGCCCGACTTATGGGAATGAGTTTAGAGTGTTATCCATGCATGATCGAATCATGAGTATGGGTAATAATGCCGATGCGTTCGTGCGTCCTTCCAGGAGGTTTCGATACGTTGGAGGATCTATTCCAGATGCTCTCATGGGCACAATGAACATCCACCAAAAGCCGGTGGGGATACTCAACGTCGACGGATTCTTCGATGGCCTCCTCGCTTTACGGATTCTCTAGTGGAAAAAGGTTTTACATCTCCACTGTCACGAAGACTCCTTCTTTGTGCAACAACACCTGAGGAATTGATCGATAAATTTCTCACATACACACCTGAACCTGATCCAACTGCAATTCGCATCGTACGCACTGATGCTAGCACGAGTCGGAAACGTGCTTTGGATCTAGCACTCTCTCTGTGAGGTTTACTCGTGAATCTATCATTATAAGTTTGTATCTTATTTGCAGTTTGTTTCCACAGTATTTCTATCATAATAAAGTCAATGTGATTTATCTCGATACCATTTTAATGTCTTGTATCTTGACATAAAGTCAGAACGAATATAAAGTTAAAAATTTAATTCGGAGGATCAATAAACCAATGAACTTCAAGATTCGAGAATATCAAAAGATAAATTCTAATAAAATCCAAAAACATCAATAAATGATAAATTCCAAAAATAAAATCCGGGAATATCAAATAAAATGATAAACTCTGATAAAATATAAAAATACCAATAAAATGATAAACTCCAAAAATGAAATCCGAGAATATCAACAAAATGATAAACTCCAATAAGATAAATCGAGAATATCATCATCATAATAGACTCCAACAAAGTCAACCGAGAATGTTAAAACTATGATAAACTCCAACAAAATCAACTGAGAATATCAATCATTCATCTTACTGATAATCAAATTATGGTATAAAATCACATACCGTACACCGTAGGTGGGGTTTGGCACTGGCACAGGTCACACATGACGCGAAGATCTCTTGATACTAGTCTGATCAATGATGACTCTCAAGGAGAAACGATTCGGATGCGTAGTATTCGAAACCACGCTCCGATACCATCTTCTGTAACAACCCAAACCCGGCGGTTATTACAGTGCCGTGAATCCCCAATTGGGACCCACCAGGCGAAACACAGTACAATAATTGACATAACATAAATGCAGTACCAAACCACATTGTGTTTACCAAATACTCCGATGAGGAGTTTAGACAGATATTCTGACTAACATGCGCCAAACAGACCAGGATCAACATAATACAGGTATACTCTATATGAAGATAGATATACCGATACAATACAAAATACAGGAGAATAAAAATACAGCGGAACTGAAAAGAAATACAACTGAGAACAAGAAGACTCAGGCCCTTGACTAGTATTCTTGAGACTCTTCATCGTCACCTTGTCTCTCCTGTGTCTTAGCCTTCCCACGACCTAAAATATGATAAAACAACATATTTCGCCCAAAACCACAGGGTCAGTTACGCAAGATAATAAACCTCAATATGTCGAACATACATAATCACACATGCCTTAAGAATTAACAAATCATCGTCAAAAATCAGAATATACGCAATCACCCATGCTGTATAAACCAAAAGTTCGATCATAATCTCAAATCGTCGAACACATGCGATCAAATGTGAATCGGCCAGATCATAACCCAATCCGGTCGAAAACATACGCAATCAAACATGCTGTATAAATCAACTAACAGTTATGGCTCAAAGGATGGCGCCACACTACGCCCGGGATGGAAATGTGTTCATGCACAAGCCATCAATGGGTATCGATCGAATACACGTGTGGTCTTGTACCTAATCAGTCTCACGAAGTAACCGTCTCGTGTGCACAGTCCAATGT
This sequence comes from Orobanche coerulescens, assembly GCA_033398695.1. Lineage (NCBI taxonomy): Eukaryota > Viridiplantae > Streptophyta > Magnoliopsida > Lamiales > Orobanchaceae > Orobanche > Orobanche coerulescens. Next base: position 67,171,753 of record CM065804.1, on the reverse strand, counting down.
GAGGTCAACTACCAACACACGACTTTATATGTGCCCAACATGAAAATCCTACACATACTAACTGGCACGCCAGTGTGACCCGGAATGCCACGAGATAACAAAAGTGACATCGAAATTCAATAATGACTTAGCAATTCCCAACAAGGGACCAAACGACTCAACGAAGGAAAAACGAATCCAACGAAGATCAAATCAACTCACCGAAACGCAACGAGGGTATAAATAAGACTCGGAACCAACGTTCCTCAATGAATGATCGACAAGATCAATAATAACATCATCATGAATCGAAATTCATAAAACATAAATGAACATAAATATATATAACATATATAAGACATATTATCATCATAATCAGGCAAGAATTCACTTGCCTCAATACCGAAGACGTAAGGTTCTTCTGCATGATCGAAATGTCCTCCACGAAACGAATGAATTTTCCGATCGCGCGATAGCTCACGCACTCAATGGTCCCCCAAAGTACGTCCAATAATCATATCCTAATACACGATTAATTAATCAAAATACTATCATTAATTTACTTGATTTCAATAACTTGATTACTCATCACTAGATAATAATTTATTGACATGTCATACCTTGACTCGGGTCAAAAATCGAAGGTAGTTGAATTTATAGGAAATTCATCTGTCGGTCCAAGATCAACGGACAACCAACCAATCAAAATTTCAACTCAAAATATAATTGCCCAAACGTCTTCCACTTCAAAACTCTACTAAATATCTCCATTTGTAATTTAACATAATTTAATTGAGTAATTTCAGCAAGTCAAATATGGACTCAAATTTAATATGACCCAAACCAAATACTCCAGGTCCAAATTAATTTTACGGCCCAATTTCATATCCATGATATTCTCCTTTTCTTTAATAATACCGATCCGATCGGTACTCTTTCTCTCATCCGCCAGTTGCCCCTCACCCACCCCCTTCTCACTTTATCTCATCTACCTCGGTCAACTCTCTCTCTCTCTCTCTCTCTCTCTCTCTCTCTCTCTCTCTCTCTCTCTCTACATCCCCCTTTCTTCTTTCATAACTTTGTTTACAGATCGGTAACCTGCTCCCTTCTCACATCTCCCTCTCTTCCGAAACACATAACTCACCACCGGCGGCCAGCAGCAACGTCAACGAGAGTGGCAACGACGGACGGCAAATTCGGAACTGAAGTGTACGACGGCGATTAATCTCGATTGGTTCCATCGGGGAAGGCGCTCGACGGTGGCGGTTGATGGATGACACAACCTGGTCTCCGATTCCGATTTGTTCCAGAGTAATGTCCGGCGGAGAGTTAGCGTCCATTACAGAACAGCGGCGGTCGGTCACGCTGGAGGTCGAGATGAATAGTACGGCCGCGGAAATCCAATCTGGACGGAGGTGGCGAACGGCTCCGAACAGTGGGAAGGCGACAACTTTTCATGGTAGGGCTTCTGGTTTATCCAGTTCTTGATTTTTTTCCGACAAGCCGAGCTGTAGTTTGCTTGTTCCCGCAGTCAGCATTCGGAGGTCCTATGCTGGTGCTGGACCACTTCAAGTCCGGTTCGATTTTCTGGCGATTGAACAATCTATGTATAGAATGAATTGAATACATCTCTGCTGATTCCTAATGTTGATGAAGTTTAAGTTTTCATCTGAGTTTGCTAACTGATGTATTAAGAGGATTTGCTACTGGATTATGGAAAAAAATGATTGTGGTGATCTCTTTGTATTAGATAAGAAAATGGAGTTGTTGTTTGTGTTATACAGTTGTATTCAACCATTAGAGAATCTTAGCTGTAGTTTGATTAAGATAGAGAAAAAATATAGTACTATTATATGTTATTATTGAGTATTGGGCTGGTAGGTTAACTATACAATTCCCGTGATATGCATATCACAAAATTAATTTGTGTTGTATAATTAAGTACAAGACAAGAGTAGGTAGATAATGAAAGAGCGATGTGAAATGCACGTATGTAGACAAGATACCAGAAGAACCGAGTAGTCCTTATATGATTAATCTTATCATTAAAATTTATTTTAACAAATAAGCAAAGCTTTGATTTTATTACGGACAATTTACGAATTAGGCATTTAATAAAAATATAGATTCATATATAAAATATGAAATAAATACAGTGGTATTACACACAGTCCACACACCAGTAGTGAGTCCGAGACGGAACCCAAATCGCCCGCATCCTGACTTGCCGAACTCCAGGCCTAGCATCCACCCATCACCAGAAACTCCTAAACCGACCTACCGAGTTCGCCCCGAACTCTCATTCAAACTCCACTTTTGACAGAATTGCAATTGCCGCAACCGCTCGGAATCATTATCTACCTCGCCGTCTTCCTCGTGGCACGCCCGGAACCCGCTGAAAAATACATTGCGAAAGCAGACCGACTCTTGACCCTGAAGTTCCCACCGTACCTAACGCCGGAAACCCGAGCTTGAGTTCACAAAAATCGAACCCCCACCGCCTCATCATCATCCATTGAAATTTCATCTCGAGTCGCCGCACACGTAAAACACCATCGAGTCCTATCCTCTGATGCCTTCGTAGTTTGCGGCCTAACCGGCCGTGTTTCATCAAAGTGGAAAATTGTCGCTCCTCCGCCGCTGATGCTTCATCGTCAACCGATGAAGGAGAGAGAAGAAATGCACAGCGAGTGCGTCAGAAGAGGGAGGCTGCAACTCCAAAAGAAAACATCTAACCTACCCTAATATGTGAGATAAGATTCCTAAGTGGGTCAAATAGGCCATTAGTAAGGTCTTCGGGCCAGATTACATAATACAATAATCAACCCAATACACCTATACACAACTTCGATCCACCCATTAATTCTCCAATTTAAGTTGTCGATCTCTCCAATTAATTAGACAATCTAACTCCCACTTAGTTAGAAGCATTAAATAAAACAAACAAAGTTATTCTTCCCCAACAAGGAGATACACGCAAGGTTAAAACCACATAAAATAAATAATACAACACAACAATGAGAATTAATTCCAAGTGAGCATCAGTTAATTATAAAATAAAATAAAATAGCCGATAACCTCGTGATGACCAAATTAAATGAAATAAAAAGTGTGGGTATTACATTCTTCCCCACTAAAATAAAGTTTCGTCCCCGAAACTCATAAATAAAAGGATCGTCACGTCAAATAACAAAACAAAGCAATCCAACCATCGATCAACAATTCTTCTCACAAAACTTGATCCACACATCGAGTCTTGATATTACTATCGGATGCCAACATCACTACCGTGAAGGATTCTGAAAATTTCTGGCGTTCGAAGGCTCACGAATTTCAAAACTTAATATTTTAGTCAAAATACAATTGCAAAACTCTCGCAGATACTTTTAAAAAATTACTAGTACTCATTTTCAAAATTAAACTGCAATTTCACCGTAAAAGAAATCTTCTTGAACTTAGTTGGCCAACAAGGCATACCATTTGTTTTACACGATCAAAATAGATTTTAAAAGCAATTATGTATTACAAGATGCCAAATAGAAAAAAAATTTGAATACAAGACTTGTATTTCAAAATTCTAGATTTTGGAGTTTTCCCAACATCAAAAGATTTTCCAATAATAATTTGCCCGATTATTTTATTTTATTTTTTTTGCTGGCGCAAAGTTTTACCACAATATACATTACTCTTTCTCGTAAATCATACCCACGCAGGAGTTAACATAATTCAACATTCCCGTAAAAGGGGAAAGTAAACACAATGGAAGGACAAAACAACAAGACATCACCAAATACTCAACACCGGTCTTCATGTGATTAGTATCGCCGTCTTCCATCATCCTTCGTGACGATCCTGTGAATTGCTCCCCAGCAACCCGCAAGTACCTGGATGCAAAACAGACATCCACCCCCCGAATACTCGGGGGATAGCAAAACTCCACTGTTTTGCTAGTGCAAGTATAAATATAAAGACAAGCCATACATATCATACTCCAAGAACATAGTAATCGTGAATATAATTCCCGAGATAATTCACTTGATCAAAACAGTTTGAATTATGAAAGATAGGAATAAACCATTTTACATCTTACAAAACATTTTACGATCTCGGGAGTTTTTGAAAACACTTGGGGTTTAAGAATTCTGAAGTCTTTCGAAACACTTAGGGACACAGCCCAAAAATTATTTATTTCAAAATACGATTCTGATAACTAAATACGGGGTCCACGACCCAATCATAACATTCCAATCACAAACACGGGGTCCACGACCCAAATCATCCACATCACATATGTAACACCCCCAATCCGCTCAGGGATATTACACGCCGTAGAACCTTTCCTCAAGGATCTATCAGGCTGGTAACAACAAACGAACAACTCGACAATGCCTTTAAGGCTAAAAAGACTCAGTAGACCGATTTGGCCTTTCAATAAATACATACAACTCAATTACAATACATGCCCACGCAGGGGTCGAATACAACACACTCCCGTACAACGGGGAAAGAATACTGCAGCGGAAATAAAATGCAACTAAACCAATAACATCATACGGATCCTCGTGTGATTAGTATCGTTCATCTTTCATCATTCTTCGTGCCGACCCTGTGCTATGCTCCAAAACCCGAATGCAAAAATAGACATCCACCCCCCGAATACTCGGGGGTTATCAAAACTCCACTGTTTTGCTAGTGCAAATACAAAGTGCAAATACGAGCCATATAATTCAAATTCCACGAATAACAATAACCAGGAATCCTTAAAGATTAAAATACCACGAAACGAATACTTCCCGAGGCAAGAATTTGAGTAAAACTTTCCAAATACGAAAGATCACAAATAATGAGAATGGTTTGCAAAATGGTTTAAAATACCCTCGGGAGTTTTAATAGAAAACAAATTAGGATTATCAAATCCTTCTCTTTCCAAAATCAACAGGGTCACAGCCCAAAGGTTTTATTTTCGCAAATAGAAAACCGACAACAATTCACAGGGCCAGAGCCCAACATCACGTGTCCTCAACGGACATAAAATCAACGAAACGTAATCACGCACGCGCATCGCCTAGGACCGGGACGCTACCACAGACATCCCACCCGAGGCCTTGAAGGACCCTCCCGAGCTGGCTAGCGAAACAAATCACACACATGCATCGCCTTGGGAACAGGGTAATACTGTAGATCCCGCCCGAGGCCTCGAAGGACCCTCCCGAGCTGGCTAGCTAAACAAATCAAACACATATCACAACTATAAGTTATCCCGGCATCGGGCAAACAAGCCACGAACCTCGGAGTCCCCGCAAGACGTACCCGATGATAACCCCACTAGTTATCCCTGTAATACCCGAGATTTTTGTTCCAGAATCGTTGAGTTTTCTGGGTTTTATCGGATTGTCATTGTCCTCATAGTTGGAATTTCGTGCCATGTTTGGGTGTGTCTTGTTGGGACACGTGTTTGGAGGCGTTTCAGATCACTATGTGAGTTTTTGTGGTGTAGCGCACGCTAATGCTTGAGGCATAGCGCACGCTACTGCGTGGTGTTTAGCGCACGCCATCGAATGTGTAGCGCACGATCGGGCGATCCATAGGCACCCAAGAGCTACCGGATCGACCGAGCTTTGTTAGTGCACGCTAAGGCTGATAGCTAGCGCACGCTATCGATTGCTTAGTGCACGCACTCTCTTCTTTCTAGCGCACGCTACCCGGCAGGTGCGGTTCTGTCCAGGGGCTACTGGACTGGTTTTGTGACCCGTTAGCGCACGCTACGGCTTTTGGCTAGCGCACGCTAACTGTGTTATATGCGGTTTCTCTGGAGCGTTGACCCCGTTAGCGCACGCTAATGCAGGGTGTTTAGCGCGCGCTAATAAGGCCCAAAGATAAATACCGACAAATGTAATTAAGTCGTCATTTTTCCACTTTTCTTCATCCCTTCCGACGGGAGTGAGATCCAGAGGCGATTAGGACCGATCTTTTTCTTCTAGCTTCATCTCTGAGCGGATTTGTAGATGTTTAACAACATCTAATCGTCTTCTTGGTCCAGATCAAGGTAATCTCTTCTTAGAACCCTACACTACCCCATATATGGACTTTAACAACGCTTTTTTCAATGTTACAAGCAAAAGTGTAACCATATATACCTTGAAAGGGATCTAGGCCTACACTTTTTTTCGGTGTTAGCATTGCTATAAATCACTGTTACGGTAGACGTTATTCAGTATCTACGGTAACGTTGAAGTCGGTGTAACCGTTGGTCTTTAAAAAATGTGCAGCCGTTGGTCTTTAAAAATCAATAAAAAATAGGCGACTCAATGATTGTCCAAATAATAGTCAATTAAATAGGCGGGCTCAATCTTTGTCCAAATATTTCAATTAAGCGGGTAAAATTTCAATTATTCACTCCCAACTCTCAACTCTCTCACAGCTCAACCGTTGACCAGCCAGCCGGAAAATACATTTCGTATCGTATATCTTATATATATATATATACACACGTATAACTTATTTTTTTTCCTACTACTAGAGTGAATGACATTTTGGTCAAAAACGTGTTACTAAAACAAACGCGTTCGCTATCCTTATTCATTCAGACGCGTCCTTTTCTCTCTCACAAACCCTAGGGGTCTTTATTCACCGATATTCCCCCATCGGCCATAGCCATCCTTTTACCTTTATCTCTGATCCTACTACTAAAAGGGAAATAGGCATTCTCTCATCAGTGTTTCCGTTTCATCAATGAGGGTCAGGGTAGGGTATCGCGATTCAATTGCTCATTTCTACTGCTGGTGATTTTTTGCATCCTTACACTTAATATCTCTATCTCTCTTTCTCTCTCTCTCTCTCTCTCTCTCTCTCTCTCTCTCTTTTCTTTTTGTTTTTTGGTTTACAGTGGAAGAAGAAGCATATGAGGAGGTTAAAGATGAAGCGCCGTAAGATAATGCAGAGATCAAAGTAGTCTTCTTTTCCGTTTATCCCTTTTCGTTTTGTGAATTTCAATATGTAGCAGTGAGTTCTTATCTTTCATAACTACATTTTATGGATCAACTATTTTATCAATTTTGTGTGATTTATATGAACTATGATTCAGTTTTTTTCCTTTCATTTTTTTTAACTAATCGCATGATGGCTAAATCTCTCTATGATCGTCCGAGTGTGAGCAAGTTACTTTTAATATATTGGAGTAAATTACTTTAGTTTAATTAGACATCGGTTCATTTTTATGTTTTTTTGGACATCCGTTTAGGAGAAAACATGTTTCTTATCCTTCTTTATTTCGACTCCGCTTTTCTCGACTTCCTTTCTCCTTCTGCCAGCTTCAGAAATATGTATTTTTCTCTCTTCATTCTCATTGATTAGTCAGCAGGCTGCTTATTGTTATTATACCATGTCTTCATCTGCTAACATCAAGCTTGAAAGCCTTCACAAAATCAAGTATTTTAACAAGAAATTCTATTAATAATCAACCGTTGGTATGGAGTTGGTGCGTGCACTGTGTATGTGTGCAAAATGTATGTTCATATGTGCACCATGCGTGTCGGTATGTGTATTATTTGATAATTTATAACCATAAATTTAACTAGCAACTCGTTTGTTTGAAAAATAAGTAGCACATGTTGGGATATTTTACAAAATCAAGCCCTGAGGTTTAGTGTAATTACAAAAAAGTACCCGCTTATTTCTTTGAAATAAAAAATTGTTCTCTTGAGGTTTGTGATTCCCTTGCAAATACCCCTTCTTGTTGAAGGTTACACCACAAACAAATATCACGGACTCAGGGGTTATTTGTAATTAGGCTAAAATTGAGGGGTCGTCTTTGTAATGAACCCTTTTTGGAATCAAAGGAATCAGGCAGCTAATTCATTTGTTCTTTGGTAGATGTGTATATATCTTTGTTTAGAGATTCCTATTCTACACCTTATGATTGTTATGAATCCATTGTCTAAGGTTAGAGCAGCACTACATGTAATTTCACGTACACTATAGGTAGGGATGAGAAAATACACTGCGACGTTTTCTTCGCTCCTCTTGGAAGTAACATTGATTTGTGAAATGCTTGAGGTTTGCTCACGCTGGATAGGAGCAAATTATAGTTACTTTTACATGAGACAGGGGTTATTTGTAATTGGGCTAAATCGAGGGTCGTCTTTGTAATGAACCCTTCTTGGAAACAAAAGAATCAGGCTACTAATTCATTTGTTCTCGCTAGATGGTTACATAACTTTGCCTAGAGAATCCGATTATACACATTACAATTGTTATGAATCCATTGTGTAAGGTTAGAGCAGCACTACATACAATTTCACGTAATGCGGACACTACAGTAGGAATGGCAAAAATGCACATGCGACGTTTTCTTCGCTCCTCTTTTGAAAGTAACATTGATTTGTGAAATGCTTGAGGTTCGCTCTTCTAATGGATTGGAGCAAATTATAGCTTCTTTTTACATGATATTTTACCCAAATATTGCGACTTGTAAGATGTGAGGAAATTAATGGGTTGAAATATTATTTTTCCAATTACTTTCAACAATTAGATAATTTTTCCATGTTATTCAGAATTTGGTTTTGAAGTTTATATAACATGGTTTTTCTCGTAGAATTAGAATCTACAGAGTATAGTTGTGTCTATGACTCGATCATCTGCCTGAGGCTGCATTTTTAAATGAATGTCATAATACTTGCATTATATTTGCTATAGTACTTGAAACTCCAGCTGGTTGTGCTCTTTGTTCTTTAAATTTTATGCAGGCTAGCAAAGGCAGATTGTTCAGCAAAGCAATGTTCCTGCTGACATCCGGATCAGCACTCTTGCAATGGAGCCTAACCTTTGCAGGTAACAAATTTCAGGGTCTGATAACGCTCTTGTAAGACTAAGAGATATATTTTTTAAATTGCTAATAGATTACGATCATTCAGCCTATTAGAACAAGTTTGTTACGAGGAAATAACATCTTATTCAAACATAATGCTCGGGTCCCAAAATTCTATGGGAGACTGACAAAAGTGCTTTTAGATTTAGGGAGGGATAAGCATAGGCTTTTGAATTGATAAAAATCATTGGAATTGATTACTAATCCTACTATTCTAAAAGAGTATGCCCGGTGTGGTCGAAAACATTACTTCTACGTTGGAGGATTTTTTTGTTTCTTCTGGTTTCACGCTTTCATCGTCTTCTCGCACCGTGCAATGCTAATAATGTTTAGTCTTTTCTGTTCTTTTTTAAATTGAATAACTGATTCAGTTGTAATGTTCATTATTAAGAATAATGGGTTCTTAGGGTGTACAATGGTACTTCCAAAACTTTATTTTGTCCTAGTGATTCCTTTAGTAGGGGCGAGTGAAAAGGGAGCAAATTTAAACTGTAAATGGAGCTGTGGGTGGAGTACACTTTCACAGGCTGTTTTGATTGATTAGTTCCATTTCCTCCTTTTTTTGCAGTGATTGTAAACATAGATTTATAAGTTTGGCGTTATTAAAACACAATACGTACAAGTTATATATAGCGACTTGTAAAAGAAAAGATGATTGTGAGTACAAGTTACCTAAGGAGGTGCTTAAAACGGTTAAGGATAAAATTGTAAGTATTAAATGAACATTTTCCTCTGCTGATGATATTGTTTATTATATTTATATTTGAATCAAATGTTCTGTTCTTTTTACAGGCTGATGTTGAGAAAGTTCTACAAAATGAAGGTGCTGAAGCTGCTAATAAATTAGTTCATAGTGGCAAGGAACATGGCTCATCTTACCTAATTAGTAGATGTATTACAATGGCTTGTGGATTTATGTAGTTATTTCTAATGATTTATGTATTTGGATGGTTGTTTGATAACTTTTTATGTATTGGGATGTTTGAATTTATTTTTAATGGATAACTCTATTTTTAAATACTATATGTTGATTTTTAGCATTTAGAGTGTTTGTAAAAGACCTGCGAAAATGTAGCCATAATGATAAATGGTGTTGCCAAAAATACCGAAGTGTTTCACAATTTTATGCTACAGTAGTACTAAACAGGTGTAGCCATAGGTCTACGGCTATACTTTTAATGGTGTCACCACATAGATAACGGTGTTGGCATAGGTCTACAACAACACCTCTTAAGGTGTAGGAACAGAACCAAAAAGTGTGGGCATAGGGGTCTACAGCTACACCTTTCCGCAGTGTTGCGAGAAACTATAAAAGTGTTAGCGTAGACCCCTATGGTAGCGGCCATTTTTGTAACACCCTCAAATTTGGTCAAAGTGTAGCCGTAGCCTATTTTTTTTCTTTTACCAACACTTTTTGGGCTGTGAACACACTTTTTTAGGTGTGACTGAAGCCCATATATGGCGTAGTGCTAGTTTCTTGAATTTGGGGTTTTTTCTTGGACTTGTGATTCTTAACCGATCTCATCCGATCGGTTGTGTATTTTTGGTTGTCTTCACCATAATCTTCAGATTTTGTTAACCGTTCATCGATTTTTATCGCCCGGATCAACGATTCTTGATTTCTTTGAGAATACTTAGATCCTTGTTGTTTTTAGGATCGTTTCGGATTTCGATTAGTGTTATTGATTCGTGGTGATGCTATTTTCGTAGTATTCGTGGGCTGTTGAAGTCTTGATCGTTTTTGGAGGTTCGAAGGTTGCCCGATCGTGCCCGTTCGTCGTTTCGTCGCTCGTGATACCGAGGCAAGTATCTTGTCCATACATTTCATGTTTCGTAGGCGTAATTATTGATAAATGATTATATACGAAACCCAATGTTTAATGAACGTAAAAATGGATCGGTATGTTCTCGATAAATGTTGTCTTTCAACGATAATTCGTGTACTACGCGAATATATGTGTTCTCGGGATATGTGTGTTGGTTTTGTATGTTGAAAAGATGCTATGACCGCTTTGAGTGAGTTTAATAGACCGTAATCCTTTGTCGGGGATTACGTATTGTTATGTGTACTTGTTCGGTAAGAACGTATTGGGTGTGATATTAGTTGATACTCCTTTGAACGGAGGTTGTGATGTTTAAGTGTTGCTTGGCTTGATATTTTGCTCATTGTTATGTGATCATTGATAGTGATGTGCCTCCGGGTAGGATTGTTGAATCTCCGGGATCCATACTTGCTAGTATGGGTCGGGCGTGACCGTAGGGTTATCCAATCCGGGTATGTCTTGCGGGGACTCCGAGGTTCGGGGCTTGCTAGCCCGATGCCGAGATAACTTGTGGGGTTATCATCGGGTATGTCTTGCGGGGACTCCGAGGTTCGTGGCTTGTTAGCCCGATGCCGGGATAACTTATGGTTGTGGTTTGGAATGGTTACGTGTTTGTTGCCACGAGGACATGTGATTTGGTATGGCTTCCTATTGGGTTATTTACTCGGGTATGTTCTACGGGAGCATCTGAGGTTCGTGGCTTGTTAGCACGGGACGCGAATAATCCGTAGGAACATGTGTTATGCGATTCGGGTCGTGGACCCTGTGGCTTATGATTCGGGTCTTGGACCCCGTGTGTTGTGAATTGGGTTGTGAAACCGCGTTTTATTATTGGAATCGTATTTTGGAAAGATGATTTTGGGCCATGTACCTAAGTGTTTTCGAAGGGCTTGAGAATTCCTTTATTTCAAATGTTTTCAAACTCCCGAGATCATAAAATATTTTGTATAAAATACATGGTTCTATTCCTACCTTTTTTAAATCAAACTGTTTCGATTAAGTGAATTATCTCGGGAAATATATTCAAGATTATTATATTCTTGAAGCACGTTGTGTATGGCTTGTACTTCTGTTCCATACTTGTACTAGCAAAACAGTGGAGTTTTGCTAACCCACGAGTATTCGGGGGGTGGATGTCTGTATTGCATCCAGGTACTTGCAGGTAGCTGGGGAGCGAGCCACAGGATCGATACGAAGGATGATGGGAGACGAAGATACTAATCACGTGAAGACCATTTATAGAGTATTTGGTAGAGTCGTGTTGGTTATTCCTCCGATGTGTTATTTTCTCGAATTATGGAAGTGTTATCGTATTCTAGCCCCTGCGTGGGTATGTGTGCTGGGCAAGGGTCTTGTATGTATTGTTGTGTGTGTTGTGATATAAGACCTAATCGGTCTAATGGTCCTTTATGTAGCCATGTCGGCATGTGAAGTGACGCATTGTTTTGTATTTAGCCTGGTAGATCCTCGCGGAGAGGAGTGCTGCGGCTGTAATATTCCCGAGTGGTTTGGGGGTGTTACAGAATATGGTATCGGAGATTAGGTTGAGGAAACCTAGGCTGTCGGGTTGAGTTGTGTGTTGTCGGGTCTTGTCTTGTCAGATTTGGTCTGACTGAGTGGTGTCGCGACGCGTCGTCTGAGTTGTCAGTCGTGATTAGTATCGAGGTGCAACCATCATCTTCGTGCGATCTGTGGATGTAAGTCTCCCTACCTTGTTGTGTCTCGTATTATACGAGTTTACGTGATTCTATGTTATTTTGTGGAGTTTAATTGTGCCTCGTGAATACTTACTCCATACTTGTTTGATTCTCGTATTGTGTTGGAATAAAGAGTAATACCGGTATGTATGTATATATATTTACATCTTTGTGTAAAATCATTTTTACAGGAGTGATGTTTTGAATTGGTTACTCAATAAAAGTTTATCAATGTGGTATTTCAATTTCAAATGTTTTGGGGAAGTCACGTAAATTCTATTTAAAAATATCCTATGAGAAGGAAAAATGATTTGATTTTCGTATGATGACCTCGAGACCAAAGATTTTGAGAATTCAAACTACACATATTATATTTTCATCTTGCATTGAAAATTTTCAAAATATTTTAAATGCTTAAACAAGGTCTACCAATAGTTTACTTGAGACGTGACTTTCGCCTTCAACTTTTCCGGTTAAACGATATGTAGTGAGAATGTAAATTGTTGGCGTTTGGATTCGTATGTTGTTGTTTATTAGTAACCTTCGACTTTCGGCATTATTTGGTATATGTTCATGAATAACAATTGTTGTGTGTGGTTATGTGTAACTTGAACTGTGTTCTTATCCGTTGCGTGTGTAAAGTCCAAAGTGACTTTTTGGGTACTTTTACCAAATAGTGTGTGTTTCAAAATGACCTTTTGGGTTTGTAAATTTGAATTATTTCGTTGACCCTTTTTCCTAACTCTTTTGTCGGGTGATTTAACATATATTTTGAAACTATTGAGTTTTCGCGTCTACGCTTGTAATTTCAAATGGTATTTGGTGACGGTATTTGGTATTTGGAAAATGACTTTTGGGGAGTATTTGGAAAGTATTACCGTCATCGGCCTTTCTGGCATTTTGGAACGTTTTTGAAAATGGTTTTCAACTTGGTGAGTTCCGGCGCGGAAACCGTACAGAAAATGATTTTGATATAATGGATGATTTCAATTTCTTTGCATTATAAATCGCATAACAACGGCATTATAAATGAAGATTTTTGGTAAAATAGTTTGTATATTGTGCTCTAGCTGGAATTAAATGGTAATATGTATATGATTTAATGATGTTGGATTAAAGACAGAGATGTGAATATCTTGCTATGAGTTATGATCTTTCGTTACCCTAGGTTGATTGTTTGTTAGTATGCCGAGGGGCAGAGGTCGTGGTCGTAACCGTGGCGCTGATGGCCACAAGGATCAGATGCGGAATCGAGAGAATGCCGCTGGGAATGATTTTAGTTTGGGTGTTGCTACTATATTGCAACAAGTAGCGACTCGATGACTCGGTTGACCTGGTGGTTAAACGTAGCTTTGACGCGAGTCTTAACGTTGTTGTAAATAATTGGCTTCGCGTGTTTTTTCGTATGAATCCCCCTCGATTCGCCGGTGCTGCGGATGTGTTGGGCTGGGATGGTTGGATTTTCCAGTTGGGAAAGATTTTCGAGGCTGTCGGATGTCCTGAAGAGCGGAAGGTACCTATCGCTCAGTACCTTCTCGACAAAGATGCTGATAATTGGTGGGAAGCTGTTAAACCTCGTGATCGTGATGTCACGTGGGTGGAGTTCCAGGCATTTATGGAAGCTGAGTTCTGTCCGAAACCGATTAGAGAGCAGAAGATTCGCAAATTCTACTTGGTAGAACCGCAAGATATATCGGTGTCACAAGCTATCATTGATTATAGCAAACAACTCAGTTATGTGCGAGACCGGGTGAGAACCGAGGAAGAGAGGATCCTTCACTTTGACAGACGGATGAAGCCGGATATTCGCGTGTATATGTCGGGATTCAATTGCACTTCGTTGAGGGACTATCAAGATCGAGCATTAGCCCGTGAACTAGCTTCGTTATCGTCGGAGCGTGTGTCCGAGTCGAAGAAGCAGAGGAAGTCCGATGACCGTGTGGACGGTGCAGGAGTTGGTGTTTCTAGTTTTCAATGTCGTAGCCTTTCCGCTGTGAAGCTCCATCGCTCGATGCGTGGAACTGAGAGTTCCAAGTCGTCTGCTCTGACTCCTGGTAAAGCCAGGAGATGTTTTAACTGTAATGTGGCGGGACATGTTCGTGCACATTGTCCTTCTCCGCCAGTAACGTGTTACAGGTGCGGACTCGAGGGACACCGAGTTCAGTTTTGCGAGATGGTTACCGAGCCTTCCGGGGCGCGGAATTGAGCACCGATATCTGGATCGACTCCGAGAAGCCCCTGAGTGGCTTAGCCTATCAGTTGTTTGTTATGTTATTTCCCTCGTTTTGTTGTTTCGATATTCCGGAGATTAACTTCTTTTATTTGAAGTGAATCGGATTTTGAACTCTGTACTTTCGACTCTGTTGAATCGTTTATGTTCGTTGATATTTTCTGAACTTGTCCTGTCTTGTGCTTTTGGTTGATCGAACAAGTTGTGGTATTGTTTCAGAATAACCCATTTGTCGTTATGACTTTCCAATTGCTATTCCCTTTCCTGTGGATCTTATGTGAATACACATCTTGTTGTCTTCACCGGATCGTATATTGTCTCGAGTCGAGATGTGAACTTTGGGGTTGTTGTTTGAGTATTATTGTTCGTCGTGATTCGAACATGATTGATCGACTGTTGTCGTCTCGATCGTTGTAACTCAATCGTTTGATGGTTCAGTTTTTGTTGATCTCGTTTCGTGATTGTTGAGCGTTAGGACTCCTTCGTAATTTCCTTAAGTTCAGGGAATTTGTTTTGTGTTCGATCCTCCAACCCTTGGGCTGTGGAATTTCGTATTGGTTCAGCGTATAGCTCGTGTTTTGGTTGATGTACTGTTGAATTGTTCGACCGTATTGATTTTCGTTCGTTGTGTTTTGTTATTTCGGCAACGGATATCGTGTGTTATCTGAGTTTGTTTTGCGTCGTTCGTTATATGTTTCAAGTTTCGGGGACGAAACTTCTTTTAAGAGGGGTAGAATGTAATACCC
Source organism: Orobanche coerulescens (assembly GCA_033398695.1). Lineage (NCBI taxonomy): Eukaryota > Viridiplantae > Streptophyta > Magnoliopsida > Lamiales > Orobanchaceae > Orobanche > Orobanche coerulescens. The sequence continues at coordinate 67,156,412 of CM065804.1, read as the reverse complement.
GAGATTTTTGTTCCGGAATCGTTGAGTTTTCTGGGTTTTATCGGATTGTCATTGTCCTCATAGTTGGAATTTCGTGCCATGTTTGGGTGTGTCTTGTTGGGACACGTGTTTGGAGGCGTTTCAGATCACTATGTGAGTTTTTGTGGTGTAGCGCACGCTAATGCTTGAGGCATAGCGCACGCTACTGCGTGGTGTTTAGCGCACGCTACTGAATGTGTAGCGCACGCTAATCGGCGATCAGAGGCGATCCAAGAGCTACCGGATCGGGACCGAGATTTGTTAGCGCACGCTAAGGCTTATAGCAAGCGCAAGCTATCGATTGCTTAGCGCACGCACTCTCTTCTTTCTAGCGCACGCTACCCGGCAGGTGCGGTTCTGTCCACGGGCTACTGGACTGGTTTTGTGACCCGTTAGCGCACGCTACGGCTTTTGGCTAGCGCACGCTAACTGTGTTATATGCGGTTTCTCTGGAGCGTTGACCACGTTAGCGCACGCTAATGCAGGGTGTTTAGCGCGCGCTAATAATTGTCCAAAGATAAATACCGACAGCAAAGATTAAGTCGTCATTTTTCCACTTTTCTTCATCCCTTCCGACGGGAGTGAGATCCAGAGGCGATTAGGACCGATCTTTTTCTTCTAGCTTCATCTCTGAGCGGATTTGTAGATGTTTAACAACATCTAATCGTCTTCTTGGTCCAGATCAAGGTAATCTCTTCTTAGAACCCTAGTTTCTTGAATTTGGGGTTTTTCCTTGGATTTGTGATTCTTAACCGATCTCATCCGATCGGTTGTGTATTTTTGGTTGTCTTCACCGTAATCTTCAGATTTTGTTAACCGTTCATCGATTTTTATCGCCCGGATCAACGATTCTTGATTTCTTTGAGAATACTTAGATCCTTGTTGTTTTTAGGATCGTTTCGGATTTCGATTAGTGTTATTGATTCGTGGTGATGCTATTTTCGTAGTATTCGTGGGCTGTCGAAGTCTTGATCGTTTTTGGAGGTTCGAAGGTTGCCCGATCGGGCCCGTTCATCGTTTCGTCGCTCGTGATACCAAGGCAAGTATCTTGTCCATACATTTCATGTTTCGTAGGCGTAATTATTGATAAATGATTATATACGAAACCCAATGTTTAATGAACGTAAAAATGGATCGGTATGTTCTCGATAAATGTTGTCTTTCAACGATAATTCGTGTACTATGCGAATATATGTGTTCTCGGGATATGTGTGTTGGTTTTGTATGTTGAAAAGATGCTATGACCGCTTTGAGTGAGTTTAATAGACCGTAATCCTTTGTCGGGGATTACGTATTGTTATGTGTACTTGTTCGGTAAGAACGTATTGGGTGTGATATTAGTTGATACTCCTTTGAACGGAGGTTGTGATGTTTAAGTGTTGCTTGGCTTGATATTTTGCTCATTGTTATGTGATCATTGATAGTGATGTGCCTCCGGGTAGGATTGTTGAATCTCCGGGATCCATACTTGCTAGTATGGGTCGGGCGTGACCGTAGGGTTATCCAATCCGGGTATGTCTTGCGGGGACTCCGAGGTTCGGGGCTTGCTAGCCCGATGCCGAGATAACTTGTGGGGTTATCATCGGGTATGTCTTGCGGGGACTCCGAGGTTCGTGGCTTGTTAGCCCGATGCCGGGATAACTTATGGTTGTGGTTTGGAATGGTTCTGTGGATGTTGCCACGAGGACATGTGATTTGGTATGGCTTCCTATTGGGTTATTTACTCGGGTATGTTCTACGGGAGCATCTGAGGTTCGTGGCTTGTTAGCATGGGACGCGAATAATCCGTAGGAACATGTGTTATGTGATTCGGGTCGTGGACCCTGTGGCTTATGATTCGGGTCTTGGACCCCGTGTGTTGTGAATTGGGTTGTGAAACCGCGTTTTATTATTGGAATCGTATTTTGGAAAGATGATTTTGGGCCATGTACCTAAGTGTTTTCGAAGGGCTTGAGAATTCCTTTATTTCAAATGCTTTCAAACTCCCGAGATCATAAAATATTTTGTATAAAATACATGGTTCTATTCCTACCTTTTTTAAATCAAACTGTTTCGATTAAGTGAATTATCTCGGGAAATATATTCAAGATTATTATATTCTTGAAGCACGTTGTGTATGGCTTGTACTTCTGTTCCATACTTGCACTAGCAAAACAGTGGAGTTTTGCTAACCCCCGAGTATTCGGGGGGTGGATGTCTGTATTGCGTCCAGGTACTTGCAGGTAGCTGGGGAGCGAGCCACAGGATCGATACGAAAAATGATGGGAGACGAAGATACTAATAACGTGAAGACCATTTATAGAGTATTTGGTAGAGTCGTGTTGGTTATTCCTCCGATGTGTTATTTTCTCGAATTATGGAAGTGTTATCGTATTCTAGCCCCTGCATGGGTATGTGTGCTGGGCAAGGGTCTTGTATGTATTGTTGTGTGTGTTGTGATATAAGACCTAATCGGTCTAATGGTCCTTTATGTAGACATGTTGGCATGTGAAGTGACGCATTGTTTTGTATTTAGCCTGGTAGATCCTCGCGGAGAGGGTCTGCGGCGCTGTAATATTCCCGAGTGGTTTGGGGGTGTTACAATCCCGGCATCGGGCTAACAAGCCACGAACCTCGGAGTCCCCGCAAGACATACCCGATTGGATAACCCATGACACATACATCACAACCAAATCACAACCATAAGTTATCCCGACATCGTGCTAACAAGCCACGAACCTCGGAGTCCCCGCAAGACGTACCCGATGATAACCCCACTAGTTATCCCGGCATCGGGCTAACAAGCCACGAACCTCGGAGTCCCCGCAAGACATACCCGATTGGATAACCCTACGGTCTCGCCCGAACCATACTAGAAAGTATGGATCCCGGAGATTCAACAATCCTACCCGGAGGCACATCACGTATAACAAGCACACAACAATAATCGATTATGAGGCCAAACAACATTAAACATCGCAACCTCCTTTCAAAGGAGTAACAACTAACATCACATCATGTCAAAACCGCAATACATTGAAATGAAGCCATGTATGTACACACGCATTATCAAACACCACATAAACTCCAAACATATCCAAAAGATCCACGTAGTCACTTACAACCCACACAATTACAAAACACACGCGTTTTGAAAGAGAGCCTTTAACAAGGCTAATCGAATCTTTTGAAAGTTCAATTCAAACGACCACACAAACACATTTAGACGATCACCAATTATCATATCCACAAAACAAGAATTATATGGACAAGGTACTTGCCTCAAAATCGGCACGCAAGTATCCCGACGAACACGGCTCAACCGGAAAGCTTCGAAACGCCCGATGTTTTCGAAAAGGAAAACGACAACGAACGGAAGGGTTCAACTTGGTTTCTTCGCAAGAAACTCGACCCTAACAACATATAATCCATAAATAAACAATCATACGAGGAAGGATAATCGTAGAATGCCCGAAAACCCCTCTATGACATTCTACCGGACACCTTCAAGGCGTCGATCAAGAACTCGACCAAAACAACGAATCGATACGATCCAACCATGGAATAACAAGGGAAAAGATATAAAACATCTAAATAATCATCAATCCATCATAATCCTAAGTTAAATCGGATTAATCGGACGAAAACAACCAAAATACCCAAATTCCCCAAACCTAGATTTCTAGGAAATCTGACCTGATTCGGTAGATCGGAGGATGTTATAGGACGGATGATTTATGATATAAACCTCAAAACTTCATGTATTCATTGTCCAACAACATCTCTACATGATTACCCCAGCTCCAGCCGCGGAAGGGAAGAAAAGAAGTGAGAAATGGCTGAAGAAAAACGCTGCCAGGCCTTAAATAAAGCCGATCACGGTTACGACGTAATCGCCATGGCTTACGACGAATCCGGCCATGGCGAACTCACCACTGAAATGCCGGAAGTGTTATGTACGTTACGCCGGGCGTTACATATGTAACCGCCTTACGACGTAATCGCCGATCACTACCGCACGTTACTCGGCCGTGGTCGGCTCGCCTCAAAGATGCTCGCCATGACTCGGCCGGGACCAACTCCGACGGCCCGAACGACCCCGAAACCCGAACCTGAGTACGAATCAAAGATACGGTTACGAAGTACTCGCAAAGACGAATCCGAGCACTAAGAGAACACACGATTCCGACCACCCGAAGGCTCGAAATTCGACAACGGAAAGTAATTACCCCAAACTTTGGGAAATTACGAAAATGGCCCAAAACGCCCGAAAATCACGATACGTGATCGAAACACCAAGCCAAAGCTCGCAACATGAATAATAACATTAAATGAACTTACGAGAAAGTCAAAACAACAGTTTCGGACGAGATCCGCAAGAATCGAACTCAAGTGCGGAAAAACCGCTAAAAAGCATGGAACTCAACAAAACGACACCGAAACGAACTCGGATGACAAAAAGTGCAGAATTAATCATTCATAATGACGAAACGGTCATGAGCGAGTCGTCAAAACGGACTTCCGCCGAAAAAAAGAAATTACCGGAAATCGAAATCACGGGTATTACAACATACTCGCAAGAATAACCCGACGGAAACTACACCGTGTCAAACATTAACATGACAACAATCTCATAGAACGACATCAGAGAGCACAACTTTGCAACTTAACCATACGGTCGAACTCGACATACCATAGAGCTACAATACACAGAGCAACCACAAGACTCACGTACCCATACCAAATTATCACAGCCAAGGGACAAATCACACACAACACATTTACTGGTGCCATTCCAGCCAAGTACGATACCATTTGGACTGCCATTCTAATCAGACGAAATATGCGCCAAAAATCACAGTTCTCCAACAAAACATTTCAAAGTTAACCTTGGTATGAGACTCACGGCCACCGTACCCCGCAGAGCCCCGTCGGACATCCCTGGGTGGTTAACCATAGTTCGCGATACGAAACTCATGGCAACGTATCCCTAGAGGCCCCGTCGGACCAATCCCTAGGTGAACATACACATATCATCCACAACGCCACGGGAAGCCATAATTCGAATACTAGAATATGCATACAAATGCTAGGTACTTCTCTAGAATGGCCACTATAGTCGACGTACACTCACAACTAATGTCACACAACCACAAAGCAAATACCAATACCAAACAACACCAAGTGTCACAACCTCCTCACGAAGGAATAACAACTAATATCACACACATTAAGTTCTTACCGAACAAGTACACATAACATTACGTAATCCCCGGCAAAGGATTACGGTCTATTAAACTCACTCAAAGTGATCATAGCATCTTTCAACATACAAAACCAACACATATATTCCGAGAACACATATATTCACGAAGTACAAGAATTATCGTTGAAAGACAACATTTATCGAGAACATACCGATCCCTTTTTACGTTCATTAAACATTGGATTTCGCATAAAATCATTTATCAATAATTATGCCTACGAAACATGAAATGTATGGACAAGATACTTGCCTCGATAAATGGTGCAGAAAGCTCCGACGAACACAGCTCACCCGATCGACCTATTGAAATCCCAACCTTTGTTATAAATACATAATAGACAATTTAATAAGAGTCTAATTTAATATCTAATAATTTCAAAGTGATTAGACGGCTAATATATTACCTCAATTGTGCCCCTTAATTAATTGATCAGATCAAACGACCAATGATAATCAACCCGGATCGATATCTCGATTATTACTCTGGACACAAACTCCAAACTCAGGCTCACTCCATGGGTCCAGTTACCCCAACCCGCGTGTTGATCAATTTATCAAGACCTTCCTCTATACCGACATCATCTCCCTCGTCCATAATTTCGAATCCAACCCCATACAGACTACATGATTACCCACTCAATTATATATATAAAGACACGCACACAAATATACATAGACACACACACACACACATAAATATATATATATATATATTCAGTCACACACCTCAACACACATACACATATATATGTATATAATACAAACACACACACACACGTATGTGTAATATCCGGGGATAATTTTTTTTTCGTGTTACTGTTGAGTTGTACATATTCATTTGGAATTGTACAAGTATTGTTGTTTTGGACTGATACAATGTATATTGTATTGAAATATTTCGGGATCGAAATATTATACTTGTCGTCGGGTTAGTTTCGTCGTTTGGATGTTGGTTGGAGAGTTTGGATTTTTGGTTAAGTACACTAGCCTTAACGTACGCTACATGGGTAGACTTACGTACGTTATGGGCTGAGTATTACGTACGTTATGCCTGTAAGGTTACGTACGTAATGCTTGGTAGGTGGCAGGAACCTTCCCCGTAGTCGCTTTCGGTCGGTGGGTCCCGAGCATCTTCCGATCGGATCTCACTATTGCAGTCAACGGACCCTTACGTACGTTAAGAGGCGAGCTCTACGTACGTAATGTAGGTCTTGTTAACGTACGTAATAAGTTCTTGTTTACGTACGTTAAGGCCTTCGTATTTTAGTCGATTAGTTCTCGGATTTTTCATTACGACGTTAATGTCTTAGTATAGCGTCGTAATGCCTCTTACGTACGTTAACCATAGTGTATAACGTACGTAATGAATTGGTCAGTCTATTTATCTTGGTTTCGTCTTTCATTTCCTCACGAACCAAAACACTTTTTCTCTCCCTAGAACCGTCCGTTTGGACTTGTTCTTGATGTTTAGCTTCTTCCAACTCGATCTTGATCATCCTAGCTTGGATTGAAGCTTGAAGTTGGAAGCTTGTTGGTGCCCCTTTGGTGTTTGGAGGCTTCTTCTTGTTCTTCTTTGGTAAGTTCCCTCAATCTCTTGTTCTTCAAGTGATTTTCGAGTTGTTGTTGTTGTTTTCTTTGGGTATTGTTTGATTCATGGAGTATATCATGATTCTTCATGGTTTTGATAAACCTTTGATGAAGAATATGATGGTATTGCTTGAGTTGGTTTATGTTCTTGATGTTTTAGATTGTTTGGAGGTTTTAATCATGTCTAGGAAAGATTATGTTAAGATTGTTATATGATTAACATAGTCTTGAGATGATTATTGTTGTTGGTGGTGTTCTTGTAAGATTTTAACCATTTTAGTAAGGATTTATGATAATTCAAGAGGTGATTATCATAATTTGAAAATGGTTGAGTGAATCTTGTTGTTTAATCCGAATTCATGATGCATTGATGAAGGATTTCGTTTTAGACATCATGGTTATTGAGTGGATGATGTTCTTGGGGTGATAATGATAATATTGATAATATTATCATTGTAGGAGGATCAATTTGATGATATTAGTGATATTATCACTTTGAGATGTTTGTTTCGATGATTGTTCTTAAATGAATCTTGTTGAATGGATTTCACAAGTGTTAAGAACGTGATGATCATGTTAATTGATCATCGAGGTGTTGGAGGATGTTAGAATTCATAGTTTAGAACTATGATATTCGTTCATGCGGTGTGATCGATTCGTGTTTGAATCGGGCTTTGTCCTTGTCGTTGTTTTCTATTGATTTTGTGTTTTTGAATGAATCGTTTTCATTCAAGGTTGTTCGAGTATTGTGATCGTCGGGAGGCGCCGTTCGTCGTTTCGTGCCAGGACGTAGATCGTGGAAGGACTTTCTCGCCTTCGGTTTGAGGCAAGTTTTATACTTGTACTGGTCAATGAGATTAATGTTATCATATATGTGTATGAATGTGTTGTATCATTTCGAGACATAGTCTCTTCGTGATTTATTGGTATTTGGGGATTGGTTGATACAATACCCTTCGGTGATTTTACCAGTTGTGATTGTTATTCGTTAACGGCCGGTTTAAGGCATTGAGATTCTTGTTGTCGATAGCCGGTTCGCGGTATCGATGTATCGATTATTATTGTTGACGCTAATGTCGTTCTAAGGCATCGTTGAATCGTTATTATCGATTTGGAACTATTACTATGAGGTTGCATTGGCCGATTGAAGGCGTTTGATATATTCGTTATCATATCCGTCTCGGTGGTCGGTTTAGAACGCCGGGATATCTATTCTACTGTATCATTGGTTATCGATTAACCGTTTTAAGGTAATCGATGTATTTAATTGGGATTATCGAAGATAATTCCCATCCGTTGTATCATTGGTTATCGATTAACCGTTCTAAGGTAATCGATGTATTTAATTGGGATTATCGAAGATAATTCCCATCCGTTGTATCATTGGTTATCGGTTGACCGTTTTAAGGCAATCGATGTATTTATTTGGGATTATCGAAGATAATTCCCATCCGTTGTGTCATCGTTATCGATTGACCGTTCTAAAGGTAATCGATGTATTGAATTGGGACTGTCAAGGATAGTTTCCATCCGTCGAGTTGTTGTGATCGATTGGCCATTCCAAGGAAGTCGAGGTATTTTGAATTGGGACTGCCGTGGACGGAGCCCATCCGTGAGTTATTGTTGTCGTGTTGGCCGACTCAAGACAACATGCTATTATTCTTGTGAGTTTGGTAATCTTGGGATTGTTACTGTTGTGATTAAATTTGTTTTGGAGGCTAGTCTCGGCTAGTGCTCTATGGGTAAGCTTGGGGCTTGAACCTTCGCGGTTGGTTTCCCAATACCTACAGTTCAGTAGGTCACGGTCACTGGGTGATCTCATTATGGGTAAGTCTGGGGCTTGAACCTTCGCGATTGGTTTCCCAGCACCTGCAATTCAGCAGGTCACGGTCATTGGATGACATCATTGTGATACGGCTTCGTGCCGTGGCTTCGGCCCTCATTGTGATACGGCTTCGTGCCATGGCTTCGGCCCTCATTGTGATACGGCTTCGTGCCGTGGCTTCGGCCCTCATTGTGATACGGCTTCGTGCCGTGGCTTCGGCCCTCATTGTGATATGGCTTCGTGCCGTGGCTTCGGCCCTCATTGTGATACGGCTTCGTGCCGTGGCTTCGGCCCTCATTGTGATACGGCTTCATGCCGTGGCTTCGGCCCTCATTGATACAGCTTCGTGCCGTGGCTTCGGCCCTCATTGTGATACGGCTTCGTGCCGTGGCTTCGGTCCTCATTGTGATACGGCTTCGTGCCGTGGCTTCGGCCCTCATTGTGATACGGCTTCGTGCCGTGGCTTCGACCCTCATTGTGATACGGCTTCATGCCGTGGCTTCATCCCTCATTGATACAGCTTCGGGCTGTTTTGACTTCGGGCCATTGTGGTGATTGACAGCTTTGGCTGAGTGACATTCAGGGTATTATGATGATAAACAGCTTCATTTCTACATTAGGCCATTGTGATGTATCGGTATTCTGGTGGAGCCTTCGGGCATTGTGATTCGTATCTATTTCAGTGTTTGGCTTAGGTTACCTTCGGGTGATGTATTGTTGTGTTACGTATTGATGATTCGCCGTTGTGCACTTGTGTTCTAACCTGTTGAGCGGTATTGCTTGTATCTTGTGGGCATAGTATTCCACGAATGATCGATTCTTACTTTGGTTTGTGAGCATCTCGTATTACCATTACTATACTATTTCATTACGCCCTTTGGATGCATATCATGTTGTACATGTATTTGATAATCATTATCTGGATGGTGACCGTGGGCGGAACATGTTTTCATGTTTTAGGTGTTTGCGAGGTGAGAGTTGAGACACAGGGGCATGACGGTGGCGACGAGGCATTCAAGCGATACTAGTCCGAGATGTTTTGGTGTTCATGTCAGTCAGGCAGTTGGAGTACTCCAGTTTTGTCAGTTATTGTCATTTTGTATTATCCGAGCAAGGCTCGTGGATGTCGTTGTATTTTATTTGGGCCATGTAGGCCCACTGTTGTCATTGAAATTCCATATCGGAATATTATGTTGGATGTCGGTGTAGGGATTGTGATTCCCCTTTTTGGTCAGTTAGTTGTATTTTTGGTCGTGTTAGCCTGGTGGATCTACTGGTGTGGGGTCCACGGTACTGTAATAACCCAATAGGATTTGTGGGTGTTACCCACTCAATTATATATATAAAAACACGCACACAAATATACATAGACACACACACACACGCACACACATATATATATATATATATATATATATATATTCAGTCACACACCTCAACACACATACACATATATATGTATATAATACAAACACACACACACACGTATGCATATGCATATATATACATATATATATATATATATATATATATATAACACAAACACACGCACCCAGAGGTCCCAGACACACAAAAACACACCGACACATAATCCTTCAAACACACACAAACACATAGACTTACACACACATAAGCACGCACACACAAATACTTACACTCATATATAATATAATATATACATATATACAACAAGCACACACATTACACATATACATATATATATATATATATATATATATATATATATATATAACATACAGTAAGCAGACACACACCAACTCTCACACACACATAACCGCCGCACACACACAACAGATACATACACACAGTCCACACACCAGTAGTGAGTCCGAGACGGAACCCAAATCACCCGCATCCTGACTTGCCGGAATCCAGGCCTAGCATCCACCCATCACCAGAAACTCCTAAACCAACCTACCGAGTTCGCCCCGAACTCTCATTCGAACTCCACTTTTGACAGAATTGCAATTGCCGCAACCGCTCGGAATCATTATCTACCTCACCGTCTTCCTCGTGGCACGCCCGGAACCCGCTGAAAAATACATTGCGAAAGCAGACCGACTCTTGACCCTGAAGTTCCCACCGTACCTAACGCCGGAAACCCGAGCTTGAGTTCACAAAAATCTTACCCCCACCGCCTCATCATCATCCATCGAAATTTCATCTCGAGTCGCCGAACACGTCAAACACCATCGAGTCCTATCCTCTGATGCCTTCGTAGTTTGCGGCCTAACCGGCCGTGTTTCATCAAAGTGGAAAATTGTCGCTCCTCCGCCGCTGATGCTTCATCGTCAACCGATGAAGGAGAGAGAAGAAATGCACAGCGAGTGCGTGAGAAGAGGGAGGCTGCAACTCCAAAAGAAAACATCTAACCTAACCTAATATGTGAGATAAGATTCCTAAGTGGGTCAAATGGGCCATTAGTAAGGTCTTTGGGCCAGATTACATAATACAATAATCAGCCCAATACACTTATACACAACTTCGATCCACCCGTTAATTCTCCAATTTAAGTTGTCGATCTCTCCAATTAATTAGACAATCTAACTCCCACTTAGTTAGAAGCATTAAATAAAACAAACAAAGTTATTCTTCCCCAACAAGGAGATATACGCAAGGTTAAAACCACATAAAATAAATAATACAACACAACAATGAGAATTAATTCCAAGTGAGCATCAGTTAATTATAAAATAAAATAAAATAGCCGATAACCTCGCGACGACTAAATTAAATGAAATAAAAAGTGTCGGTATTACATTCTCCCCCACTAAAATAAAGTTTCGTCCCCGAAACTCATAAATGAAAGGATCGTCACGTCAAATAACAAAAAAAAAAAGCGATCCAACCATCGATCAACAATTCTTCTCACAAAACTTGATCCACACATCGAGTCTTGATATTACTATCGGATGCCAACATCACTACCGTGAAGGATTCTGAAAATTGCTGGCGTTCGAAGGCTCACGAATTTCAAAACTTAATATTTTAGTCAAAATACAATTTCACAACTCTCGCACATACTTTTAAAAAATTACTAGTACTCATTTTCAAAATTAAACTGCAAATTCACCGTAAAAGAAATCTTCTTGAACTTAGTTGGCCAACAAGGCATGCCATTTGTTTTACACGATCAAAATAGATTTTAAAAGCAATTATGTATTACAAGATGCCAAATAGAAAAAAAAAATTTGAATACAAGACTTGTATTTCAAAATTCTAGATTTTGGAGTTTTCCCAACATCAAAAGATTTTCCAATAATAATTTGCCCGATTTTTTTTTTTTTTTTTTGCTGGCGCAAAGTTTTCAAGAAGACTTTAAAAGAATCTAAGAGGTAGGCTATGAAAATAATTAAAGAGCTACCACACCATATCCTGTTTCAAATAAGCAGTCCCTACACACGATCAACCATCATTCGTCGATAATCCACTTGTCGAGCTCTACCCTTGACTCATGCCTTACTTATTTCCCAATCCTTCCCAAAACTCCTGATTAAAAGTTTACCCATTTCTCCATCACTCGTCGGAATATTCATATCCAAATCTCTTGTTTAATCATCTACATGGATCCTCCAATACTGCAATCGGTATATATCTTTACTCAAGGTATATAACCCATTTTATTTGTATTCCACAAGCCAATTTTCAAAGCTAACTCGTAGTTATACTTAAACATATATTTTCAAAATAAAATAAAATAAATAAATAAATGAATAAATAAATAAATTTAACAATATGTATCACTCATCACTGTTTGTACCTGAAAATCCCATTTGGAAAAAAAAAAAATTCATTCGACATCGGAAAATATCATTGTCCTCTCAAAGAATTTAAAAATCATTAACTAATTGAAATTTTATATTTTCCATTTTCGCTTCTCTTTTAAAGTTTCCCCACTCCTTATTTTATCCACACCTACCTCTCTTTCGGCATGTTAAAATTCATTGTGCATAACAAGATATCCAAGTCGTACACTTGAGTCAAAATATCAAAACCAAATATTTTCTTTTTGAATTGACATAAAATTCGCTAAAGTGAAAATAGCTTCTCTAGTTTTATTATGACGAGCCTCAATATATCTCTTTCATATAAGGTTCGAAACTTTATGATGTTACTTTGAAAACACAGATCACGCGATCATATTAAACAACTCATTAACAAAAGTACAAAAACAAAATATACGAGCCTTAATACCATAGAGTATCTACAAATGTTAACTTCCGATCGCATACCATTAATACTAGCAAGTAGTCAAAATGATTGAACAGCTATACCATAGAACGTCAAATTATGACCTAATCTCAACTTCAAAGATCACGTACAAACACCTTAATATCTCACATCACCGCACTGAATGATCACACATAATCTCCATAATATCCAAAATTTATCACAAACAAGATCTCGTAAGCACCGGGTTCAAACCCAAAGATCAACTCAATTCTGTCTTGTCACATGCACAAATGAATTCATACAACACAAGATATAATATAATAAAAGAGGAGACTTACATCCACAGGTCGCACGAAGATGATGACTGCACCACGATACTAATCACGACCGACATCTAAAACGACGCGTCGCGACACGACTCAGTCAGACAAAATCTGACAAGACAAGACAAGGCAAGACCCGACAACACACAACTCGACTCGACAACCTAGGTTTCCGTAACCTAATCTCTGATACCATATTCTGTAACACCCCCAAACCACTCGGGAATATTACAGCGCCGTAGACCCTCTCCATGAGGATCTACCAGGCTAAATACAGAAACACCACAATACAATACATACCGACATAGGTAATTAATGGACCATTAGACCGATTTGGTCTTTTACCACAATATACATTACTCTTTCTCGTAACTCATACCCACGCAGGAGTTAACATACTTTAACATTCCAGTAAAAGGGGAAAGTAAACACAACGGAAGGACAAAATAACAAGACATCACCAAATACTCAACATCGGTCTTCATGTGATTAGTATCGCCATCTTCCATCATCCTTCGTAACGATCCTGTGAATTGCTCCCCAACAACCCGCAAGTACCTGGACGCAAAACAGACATCCACCCCCCGAATACTCGGGGGTTAGCAAAACTCCACTGTTTTGCTAGTGCAAGTATAAATATAAAGACAAGCCATACATATCATACTCCAAGAACATAGTAATCGTGGACATAATTCCCGAGATAATTCACTTGATCAAAATAGTTTGAATTACGAAAGATGGGAATAAACCATTTTACATCTTACAAAACATTTTACGATCTCGGGAGTTTTTGAAAACACTTGGGGTTTAAGAATTCTGAAGTCTTTCGAAATACTTAGGGACACCGCCCAAAAATTATTTATTTCAAAATACGATTCCGATAACTAAATACGGGGTCCACGACCCAATCATAACATTCCAATCACAAACACGGGGTCCACCACCCAAATCATCCACATCACATACTCGCAAGAATAACCCGACGGAAACTACACCGTGTCAAACATTAACATGACAACAATCTCATAGAACGACATCAGAGAGCACAACTTTGCAACTTAACCATACGGTCGAACTCGACATACCATAGAGCTACAATACACAGAGCAACCACAAGACTCACGTACCCATACCAAATTATCACAGCCAAGGGACAAATCACACACAACACATTTACTGGTGCCATTCCAGCCAAGTACGATACCATTTGGATTGCCATTCTAATCAGATGAAATATGCGCCAAAAATCATAGTTCTCCAACAAAACATTTCAAAGTTAACCTTGGTATGAGACTCACGACCACCGTACCCCGCAAAGCCCCGTCGGACATCCCTGGGTGGTTAACCATAGTTCGCGATACGAAACTCACGGCAACGTATCCCTAGAGGCCCCGTCGGACCAATCCCTAGGTGAACATACACATATCAACCACAACGCCACGGGAAGCCATAATTCGAATACTAGAATATGCATACAAATGTTAGGTACTTCGCTAGAATGGCCACTATAGTCGACGTACACTCACAACTAATGTCACACAACCACAAAGCAAATACCAATACCAAACAACACCAAGTGTCACAACCTCCTCACGAAGGAATAACAACTACACACACATTACGTTCTTACCGAATAAGTACACATAACATTAAATAATCCCCGGCAAAGGATTACGGTCTATTAAACTCACTCAAAGTAATCATAGCATCTTTCAACATACAAAACCAACACATATATTCCGAGAACACATATATTCACGAAGTACAAGAATTATCGTTGAAAGACAACATTTATCGAGAACATACCGATCCCTTTTTACGTTCATTAAACATTGGATTTCGCATAAAATCATTTATCAATAATTATGCCTACGAAACATGAAATGTATGGACAAGATACTTGCCTCGATAAATGGTGCAGAAAGCTCCGACGAACACAGCTCACCCGATCGATCTATTGAAATCCAACCTTTGCTATAAATACATAATAGACAATTTAATAAGAGTCTAATTTAATATCTAATAATTTCAAAGTGATTAGACGGCTAATATATTACCTCAATTGTGCCCCTTAATTAATTGATCAGATCAAACGACCAATGATAATCAACCCGGATCGATATCTCGATTCTTACTCTGGATACAAACTCCAAACTCGGGCTCACTCCATGGGTCCAGTTACCCCAACCCGCGTGTTGAACAATTTATCAAGACCTTCCTCTATACCGACATCATCTCCCTCGTCCATAATTTCGAATCCAACCCCATACGGACTACATGATTACCCACTCAATTATATATATAAAGACACACACACAAATATACATAGACATATATATATATACATATATATATATATATATATATATTCAGTCACACACCTCAACACACATGCACATATATATGTATATAATACAAACACACACACACACGTATGTATATGCAAATATATATATATATATATAAATATATATAACACAAACACACGCACCCAGACACACAAAAACACACCGACACATAATCCTTCAAACACACACAAACACATAGACTTACACACACATAAGCACGCACACACAAATACTTACACTCATATATAATATAATATATACATATATACAACAAGCACACACATTACATATATATATATATATATATAAAATATACAGTAAGCAGACACACACCAACTCTCTCACACACACAATCGCCGCAAACACACAACACATACATACACATAGTCCACACACCAGTAGTGAGTCCGAGACGGAACCCAAATCGCCCGCATCCTGACTTGCCGGACTCCAGGCCTAGCATCCACCCATCACCAGAAACTCGTAAACCAACCTACCGAGTTCGCTCCGAACTCTCATTCGAACTCCACTTTTGACAGAATTGCAATTGCCGCAACCGCTCGGAATCATTATCTACCTCGCCGTCTTCCTCGTGGCACGCCCGGAACCCGCTGAAAAATACATTGCGAAAGTAGACCGACTCTTGACCCTGAAGTTCCCACCGTACCTAACGCCGGAAACCCGAGCTTGAGTTCACAAAAATCGAACCCCCACCGCCTCATCATCATCCATCGAAATTTCATCTCGAGTCGCCGCACAAGTCAAACACCATCGAGTCCTACCCTCTGATGCCTTCGTAGTTTGCGGCCTAACCGGCCGTGTTTCATCAAAGTGGAAAATTGTCGCTCCTCTGCCGCTGATGCTTCATCGTCAACCGATGAAGGAGAGAGAAGAAATGCACAGCGAGTGCGTGAGAAGAGGGAGGCTGCAACTCCAAAAGAAAACATCTAACCTACCATAATATGTGAGATAAGATTCCTAAGTGGGTCAAATGGGCCATTAGTAAGGTCTTTGGGCCAGATTACATAATACAATAATCAGCCCAATACACCTATACACAACTTCGATCCACCCGTTAATTCTCCAATTTAAGTTGTCGATCTCTCCAATTAATTAGACAATATAACTCCCACTTAGTTAGAAGCATTAAATAAAACAAACAAAGTTATTCTTCCCCAACAAGGAGATATACGCAAGGTTAAAACCACATAAAATAAATAATACAACACAACAATGAGAATTAATTCCAAGTGAGCATCAGTTAATTATAAAATAAAATAAAATAGCCGATAACCTCGCGCCGACCAAATTAAATGAAATAAAAAGTGTGGGTATTACACGTGGAGGCGTCCAAGAGGGCGAGCGGCGAGCTTGAAAGGGCCCAGGCGGCGACCGACCGGATGCGGGATCAGATGATGGAAGCCCGCAGGTCGCATGCGGCTGCGCAGAAAGAGGCAGCTGAACTGAAGGCGGTTGTCGACCGGTTGACCGGCGAGCTGGCGTCGTCGAAGGCAGAGGTGGCTACCAAAGCTGCCGAGCTCCAGGGCGCGAACCAAACAATCGCGGGGCTGAGGGAGAAGCTTGAGGCGACCAAGGCCGATCCCTATCTCAACGTGGAATACGTCAGCGAATTTGCCTATTACATGGCTTATGCTGACGCAATCCGCGCTGCCAAGAAGGGAGGGCTCGAGGTCGGCCCTTTGGTTGACAACTTCAGGGCCTACGTGCTTGAGCACCCTTTGCAGCCTGCCTTTTTCGTGCCGATCCTCGACCTCTCTGCGGATCACGGGGTCGACTTGAGCTGGTACCCGTCGCCGGACAGCCTTGTTCACCCGGGTGCCCCGGAGGACGGGGGTTAAAAGCCTGCTGCTAGCTAAGGACCGAACCCCGATCCCTGAATTTTTTCTTGTTTTTACTTTTTACTTGTAATTTTATAGCTTTTGTTGTATTTTGCCTTCGAGCGACCGTGCTTGTACATCTCTTCAGTGAAATGAAATGATAAATGTTTATTTACCTGACTTCTTGTGTTTGTACGTTCCTTTCCAAATCATTCGCATTGCTCGCATTGAACTGTCATTGATCGTCGTATGTATAGCTCCGATCTCCCCCTTGTTTTTGTTTACTTAGTGAAAGTAAGGGAACGAAAATAAATCGTTTTGCGAGCGATCCTTGGTCTTAGTTCTTGCGATCTTCAATTTTGCAGATTCCTCGAGGAAGGCCGACTATCTCGGCCTAGAGGAACCTTGCACGTTCGTGAAGTTCGATGGAACCGATCTCCGTGACCATGCCTTGTGCGCGAGCGACATTCCGTCTGATGGTCTATGTCTTGCGACTCACTTAATTGTGAGGGTCCTCCGTAGGCTACGTTTTGCCTCGCAATGTAGCGATGGGGCAGACGATCTCAGCCTGGAAGAGTTCTTGCATGGAGCGCCATCGGATGAATCGATTTCGTGACCGTGGCTTGTTAGCACTTTTCTGCATGGGTCCGACATGTTAGATGGTGGACCTTCGAGGGCATACGTTGTGACGGGGGGAGGGACGCATCGCATTATGTGGGTCCACCACGTTAAATGATGGACTTTTGAGGGCGGGTGAGCGTGTCCACAGATCTGTTTTGGAGGGTCCTTCGGCTACACTCGCCTCGTATTTAAACGAAAGGACGAGCGATCTTCGCCCAAAGGAACCTTGCATGGACGGGTTGTCGTTTCCATCGACCTCCAGAACCATGGCTACACTTTTCTACCTTGGATCGTCATGTTAGATGGCAATCCTCGACGATATATGTTGTGCTGGGGGCGGCGATCGCTTGCCTAGGTGCATCCTGTTAGATGACGAACTTTAGAAGGAGAGCGAGTCATCCTCTTTTTGGAGGCAGTAGCCTTTGGTTTGCTTTGCCGAAGCGAATCATTTGGGGAGAACTGAAAATCTCATTAAGCACTTTGTACATTGAATAAATGAATACAGGGTGTTTTTATTGATAGTACTTCTTCAAATGAACAGCGTTCCAGGGATATTGGTCCGGAGTGCCGTCTGGGTGTTGGAGCTCATAGGCTCCTTTGGTTAGCCACTTGGATATCCTAAAGGGGCCCTCCCAGTTCGGACCAAATACTCCCGTGTGGGTCTGGATCTTTTTGAGGACTAGGTTGCCCACTTGAAATCGCCTTTCTTTGACCTTTGAATTGAAGAACTTTCCGGATTTCCTTTTGTTGATCTTGTTCTTCATTTCCGAGGTCAGTCGTCTTTCTTCGAGCATATCCAAGTCGATTCGCCGAGCTACATCATTGTCCACCGTCAATTTTTGTGCAGTTTGGTGGCTGAGGACGGCGATATCCGATGGGATCACTGCTTCTGTTCCGAACGCAAGGGCAAATGGGGTTTCGCCGGTGGAATTTATTGTCGTCATTCGGTAGGACTACAAAATGTCCGGGAGCTCGCTCGCCCATCGCCCTTGCTTGGATTCGAGTCTGGCTTTGATCGTGTGCTTGAGGATCTTGTTTACAACCTCTACCTACCCGTTTGTTTGAGGGTGGTAAGGGGCCGAGAACAACTTTTTTATTCCCCATTTTTTGCAGAATTGCATAACTTCCAAACCATCGAACTGATTTCTGTTGTCGGAGATGATAGCCTGAGGTAGACCGAAACGACATATGATGTTTTTCCAAATGAATTTGATTACTTACTCTTGTCCGATCTTCTTGAGTGGTTCGGCCTCTGCCCATTTCGTGAAATAATCGACCCCCACGATGGCGAATTTACATCCCCCCTGTGCCGTCGGCAAAGGACCGATGAGGTCTATGCCCCATTGGGCGAACGACCACGGACTATACATAGAGGTGAGCTGCTTGGGGGAGATCTTGATGTTCGGGCCCATTATTTGGCATCTGTGGCAAGATCGGGCATAGGCAATTGCGTCCTTTTGCAGGGTAGGCCAGAAAAAGCCTTGCCTGGTCGTCTTGTGGATGAGGGCGAGCCCTCCCCCGTGATTTCCACAGATCCCGTCATGGATTTCGGCTAAAACAAGTCGGCCTTCCTCCGGCGTAATGCATTTGAGAAGAGGAAGGCTGAAAGCTTGCTTGTAAATCCGGTCGTCCAACAGGGTGTATCTAGTCGCTCAGAGCTGGAACTGACGATCCTTGACCCGATCTGTGGGGACCGTTCTGTCCTTCAAGTATTCAATGAACGGAGTCAGCCAGTTCTCTTCGGCGATGGCAACTGTGGCGACCAAGCTTTTGTCGATCTCCGATCTTGCCAATTTAGTGATTTGGATGTTAGAGAAGTCTGCTGCCCCATCCCACGATGTGAGTTTGGATAGGGCATAGGCCTGGGAGTTGTGCTCTCTCGGGATTTGCTCGATCAGCACTTCTTCAAAATTTGTGCACATTTCGGCGACCAATTCTTGATATTTGACCATCTGTTCGCCGCGCGCCCCATATTCCCCCTTGACTTGGTTCACGACCAAGAGGGAGTCTATGAAGATGTGAAGGCGACGAACGCCCATGGCGAGCGCTAGATCAAGTCCGCCTACTAAGGCTTCGTACTCGGCTTCGTTGTTGGTCGCTCGGAAATCGAAACGCACAACATTTGTAAAACTCTGGCCATCGGGGCTGATGAGGACAATCCCTGCCCCTGCTCGTAAGCTGGTTGACAAGCCATCTACGTACAGTTTCCCGGCGGGACGGCCGACCTGGGTCGAGTTAGGCGGGAATGTTAATTCCACCACAAAATCCGCCAGCGCCTGGCCCTTGATCGCCGTGCGAGGAGCGTACGTGACGCCGTATTGGGCGATCTCCAATGACCACTTGAGGAGTCGCCCGTTGGTGTTTGGCCGGTGTAGAACTTGCCTTAGAGGGACATTCGTCAGAACCTCCACTTGGTGTTTGAAGAAATAGGCTCTCAGCTTGCGAACACTCATGACAAGTGCATAGGCGAGCTTCTCCAGAGGCGTGTAACGCGTCTCCGCGTCATGTAGCACTTGACTGACGAAGTAGATCGGCATGTGGGTTTGACCCTCTGCTAGCACTAATACGGCGCTCAGCGCGACCTCCGAGGCTGCCAGGTAAAGGAACAACTTCTCACCGGGGATCGGTTTTGCAAAAATTTGGGGGTTAGAAAGATACTCCTTGATCTTGGCGAACGCCATTTGACTTTCCTTCATCCACGCAAATATTTTATTCTTTATGGTGGCGAAGAAAGGCTTGCTTTTGTCTCCGAGCCGCGAAATGAAATGATTAAGGGCTGCCAAACACCCCGTGAGGCGTTGCACCTGCTTGACATTCCGTGGTTCTTGCATGTCGAGGATCGCCTTGATCCTTTTGGGGTTCGCCTCGATCCCCCTTTGGCTGACGATGTGCCCCAAGAATTTTCCAGAGCTTACTCCGAAGTTGCATTTCTTGGGGTTTAGTTGTAACACCCCAAACTAGGCAGATATTACAGTGCTGTGGACCCCCGACTGGGACCCACCAGGCGAATGAAAATTAATGAATTAAATAATATAATTGTAGTACCAAACCACATTATATCATCAATTACTCCGACGAGGAGTTTCATTTCAACACACCCAAGATAGTACCGAATACATGTATATTTTATATGAAGATAAAATACACAACACTGAATGAAATGGAGTATCCGAATGGAAAACTGTAGCGGAAAAATAAAATGACAACAACATGAATGATTGAAAGGATTGGTGCCCCTACTAGTATCACTGGGACTCCTCGCCGTCAACATGCTCTTCCCGTGCCTTTGCCTTGCCGTGACCTGAAAACAATATCCCCTAACGGGGTCAGTTACACAGAACAACAATCCTCAAGGGTTGAATATACACAATATGATATATCTCAATTATGAAATATCCTTAGTTATGAATTTAAGCTGAAGAGGAGCATCATAGTACGCCCGTAATGTTCTGTGCAAGTGTACAAGACGAGTGCCCGGACACACCAGTCCTTGTACCTAATTAGTCTCACGGAGGTAAGTGTTACCGTGTGCACAGTCCAATGTGTCGGTGAACCCAACACATGACTATCGTGTGCTCGACTAAAAATTCCACATATCCGCACCCGACCACGCTATATGAACCCAGAAGGTCATATGAACGAGAATGACCATAATGAATATCAATGAATAATAATCCGACAAAGTCAAGAATGACTTACCGAGATGAAAATAATAGTGAAGTGAATGATAGCCCAATGAAATGATTGGAACTGTCGTTCCTCGTGAATGAAGTGATTATTCGACAATTACAAGTCTCAATACGGTTAATACATTATGAATGAGTTATGATTATGAATGAACAACAACAAAAGGAATGAATATCCTTTTAACCGAGTAAGAATTAACTTACACAACACCGGTGACAAATGTCCTTCCACGAACAAACGTCCTAAATGAGATGTCGATCGCTCGAACAACCTTGAATAACACAATTACCAACAATCCATTCAACATACAAATCAAACACGATGATAACTAACTCAAAACGTCGATACGACTAAACCAAGTTCATTGGGGCATTATATCAAACACGTTGTGACCAAACTTCGATTGTTTACAATCAATCCTCAATTATACCAATATCAAATCCCCAAGGAGTGTTTCAAACTGACAAAACATCTTCAATACAATCAAAAATCCAACATGAATATCCAAATTCGTGATTTCAACAACAACTAATCTAAAACCCCCAAATCCAACTCAATATTCAAAGTGTTCTTGAATAACCTTTCAATAATCCAATGAATATTCATACAAACTCGTAATCATATGTACATCTCTTCATACAACATGATTATAACTTCCAAAACATCATATCTCAACACAAATTCGAAATCCAAGATGTTTGAAGAATATTACCTTTGAAGATCCAAATACTTTGATCCGATGAAATGAAGATGCTGAAAACCGAGTACTCAAGTGATTGATGAAGAAAAATCTCTTCCTCAAGCTCTCTCTCTCTCGGACAAGGTGAAGAAAATGAGAGAAATGACCTCAAAAACCCGTCCAGGTCCTTGTAAACTGCCGGACGTTACGACCGTAACTCATCCTACTTACGGCCGTAACATCCTAGGTCAACGGCCTTACGGTCGTAACCATCCATCTCGTACGGCCGTAACTCGGCTTCGTCCAGAATCTACCGACAATCATACGGCCGTACCCGCTCCTGACTTACGGGCATAACTCGCCCTCGTCCAAACACCTGCCGACAGCCATACGGCCGTACCCGCACACCTTACGGGCGTAACTCGACCGATACGGCCGTAACCGGCCAAACTTACGGGCGTATGAAGCCTTCGTCGAAAACTGCCTGGGCACCCTGCTCGACACATACGACCGTAACCGGCCAAGCCTTACGGCCGTACCTACCTCGACTTACGACCGTATGCCACAAACCTTACGGCCATAACCCCTTCTCGTCCGACATTTCCTGCAACCCACGAAACATCTTACGGCCGTAGCCTGCCTACCTTATGGCCGTATCTCGTCTTCGGCCGAAACAAACTTAAGCCAACGAATGCATGTTACGGCCGTAATGTATGATTTGTTACGGCCTGTAACTCGTTGCTGGAAATGACAGAAATGCGACAACTCCGTTAACTCGCTACAAACGGAGATGAATGACGATCGGTAACTGATACACGGTTACAAAAAGCCAACGATGAACACAGATGAATGAATCATGAATGATGAGTGATTATTAATGAGTGAAAATTACTGAGTGACAATTACTGACTGATAATGACTGAATGATAATGAATGAATTATAACTGGGTATTACATACTCCCCCCTTAAAAAGAGTTTCGTCCTCGAAACTAAGGGTCAAACAACTCGGGATAACTCTCCCGCATACTGTGCTCGATTTCCCAAGTAGCCTCTTCGATTCTGTGTCTAGACCACTGAATCCTGACCAAAGGAATCATCTCGTTCCTCAACTGTATGATTCGCCTCTCTAAAACTCGTATAGGACGCTCCTCATACGAATGATCATCTACGATCTTGATTTCGTCGAACTGAAGTATGTGACTCGGGTCGGCAATATACTTCCGCAACTGAGAGATGTGAAACACATTATGAATTCGGCTCAATGCCGGAGGTAGAGCCAATCGATAAGCCAGACTGCCTACTCGATCCAAAATCTCAAACGGTCCGATGAATCTCGGACTCAACTTCCCCCATTTTCCGAATCGAAAAATACCTCGACTCGGGGATACCTTGACCAACACGTGGTCACCTGTCTCGAACTCTAGTGATCGACGACGATTATCTGCATATGATTTCTGTCGACTCTGAGCGGTCAACAAATGACTCCTGATCAAAGCTACTTTCTCACGGGCAGGTATAAGCATATCGGGCTCGGTGCCGATTGATTCTGATAAGTTATCCCAACACAAAGGAGATCGACAACGACGACCGTACAAGGCCTCGTAAAGTGCCATCTTAATCGAAGCATGCCAACTATTATTGTACGTGAACCCAATTAACGGTAGTTGGGCTTCCCAATTATCTTTCTAATCGAGAACACATGCCCTCAACATGTCCTCAAAAGTCTGAATAGTCCTCTCTGATTGTCCGTCGGACTGAGGATGAAAAGCTGTGCTGAGATTAATCTGAGTTCCCATAGCACGATGAACTGATTTCCAAAAATGAGACATGAACCGTCCGTCACGATCGGAAACGATACTTTTAGAAGTAACGTGCAGTCTCACTATCTCTTTGATGAACAACTGAGCAAGTCTCTCGGGACCCCACATATCCTTAATCTCAAGGAAATGAGCTGACTTAGTTAAACAGTCCACATCTACCCAAATTGTTTTCATGCCACGACAACTCGTCGGCAAACTCGTGATGAAGTCCATAGAAATATCTTCCCACTTCCACTCTGGAATAGGGAGCGGTTTCAGCATACCTGTCGGTCGCTGATGTTCTATCTTGACTTGCTGACAGGTTAAAAATCTCAAAACAAATTCTGCGACTTCTCGCTTCATATTACTCCACCAGTAATTTTGTTTCAAGTCCTTGTACATCTTGCTGGACCCTGGATGAATGGAATAAGGGGTAGCATGAGCTTCTCTCAAAATCGAGTTTTTCAACTCGTCATCCGTCGGTACACATAACCAATTCTTGAATCGCAAAAGTCCATCCCCGTGGACCACAAATCGAGGGGCTTTCCCCTGAGCCACATCCTCACGGATGCACAACAATGATGGGTCTGAACCCTGATTCACTCTGATTACCTCCTCAAGTAGCGATGAAATCTCTAACATGCAAAGTTGCCCTTGCACTCGCTGAAGCCAGACCTCGATCTCAGGTCTAAGAAATTCCTGCTAAAGCTCATTCTGAACTGTTTAACGAGCAAGCATCTGCTCCTGAACGGACTTACAACTCAAGGCATCGGCAACAACGTTCGCCTTGCCCGGGTGGTACAGGATCTCAATATCATAATCTTTGATTAGTTCCAACCACCGCCTCTGTCGCATATTTAACTCCTTCTGGGTAAATATATACTTCAAACTCTTATGATCGGTGAATATCTGACAGGTGATGCCATAAAGGTAATGACGCCAAATATTCAACACGAAAACCACAGCTGCTAGCTCCAGGTCGTAGGTCGGATAATTAACCTCGTAAGATCTCAATTGCCGTGAAGCATAGGCAATAACCTTCCCATTCTGCATTAATACACATCCAAGACCGTGTCCGGATGCATCACTATAACCCACGAATCCTTCTGTCCCTTGTGGCAAGGAAAGGACAGGTGCTGAAATTAACCGGATCTTGAGTTCCTCAAAACTCTGCTGACACGCGTCGGACCACGTGTATTTCTTATCCTTTCGCAAAAGGTTCGTCATTGATTGAGCAATTCTAGAAAATCCTTCCACAATTCACCGATAATAACTGGCTAATCCGAGAAAGCTTCGGATTTCCTTAACATTCTTCGGAGGTAACCAATCTCGGATAGCCTCCGTCTTCTGAGGATCAACACGTACACCGTTTGATGAAATTACATGCCCGAGAAACGACACTTCGGACATCCAAAACTCTCACTTGGAAACTTTCCATAAAGTTGCTCTCGTCTCAACACGTTGAGCATCTGATGAAGGTGAAGCTCTTGCTCCTCTCGGTTACGAGAATAAATTAAAATGTCATCGATGAAGACAACCACAAACTAATCCAAAAAGTCGATGAAGACCCGATTCATTAACTCCATGAATACCGCAGGTGCATTAGTGCATTAATTAACTCCACGAACTCATAATCACCATAGCGTGTTCGAAACGCCGCCCTCGAGATATCCGACTCTCGAATTCGCAACTGATGATATCCAGATCTTAAGTCGATCTTGGAAAAATACTGAAGCTCCCTGAAGTTGATCTAAGAGATCATCAATATGGGGTAGAGGATACTTATTCTTGATTGTCACCCTGTTCAACTCCCGATAATCAATACACGAACAAAACGAACCATCCTTCTTCTTGACAAAATAACACTGGTGCTCCCCACAGGGACGCACTCGGTCGGGTATAACCTTTCTCGAACAATTCCTCCAGTTGATTCTTCAACTCCTGCATTTCGGTCGGGGCCATCCGATATGGTGCCTTCGATAATGGGGACGTACCAGGCCCCAACTCTATCGTAAATTCCACATCCCTCGGTGGAGGTAAACCAGGTAGATCGTCAGGGAGTACATCGTCAATCGATAACAATGATACCACGAATGGTTGAACACCTCGATTGCCTTAGAACGGTCAATTTATGACAATAATACAATAAATAATTGAACACCTCGATTGCCTTAGAACGGCCAATCGATGACAATGATACAATGAATGATTGAATATCTCTGATTGAGTAATTTCACTGCTTTCATCATATTAATGATTCTTCTGGAACAATGGGGATTACCTCCCTGAAATACACACTTGGCTCCAACGACTGAAATGATAGTGACCATACTCTTACGAACACTGAGGATGGTATCATGACGATCCATCCAACTAATACCCAATATTACATCGTCCTAAGGTAAAACCACCACGATTAGGTCCACCAATCGATCGCGGTCATTAAGCTTATTTCGGTCAGTTCTTAACCTCATGATTTCCGAAAATTCTTCTACCGCTAGGTAGACCAATAATATAAGGTCCACAATTAATAGGACTATCCAAGTTAAGTCTATTCAAACATGATTCGGAAATGAATGAATGCGATGCACCGGTATCAAAAAGGGTACACACAGGTTGAGATAAAATTGCGAGTATACCAGAGGTCATTCGGACCACCGGTTCGTCTGTAACATCCCCAGATCGAACCGGGAATATTACACGCCGCAGACCCTCTCCGCGAGGATCCACCAGGCTAGACATCAAAACAACACATTACATTACATACCGACGAATCAAAATATCGAACCAATACACCGATTTGGTCTTTCGACACAGACTTACAAATAAAAATACATAAACTCATCCAGACTCATACCCACGCAAGGGTAAAATACTTGCAACAACGAACAATAAGACAGCGGAAAAGACAATACAATGGACTCCGACTAACTGAACCCAAAACTGGCCTTCGTGTGATTAGTATCATTCGTCTTTCATCATCCCTCGTACCGATCCTGTGTCTTGCTCCCGAAAACCTGTATGTACCTGGACACAATACAGATATCCACCCCCCGATTACTCGGGGGTTAGCAAAACTCCACTGTTTCGCTAGTGCAAGTATAAAGTGCAAATACGAGCCATACACAACACATTCCGAGAATACAACGAAAGACTTCCCGAGGTATATTTAGTTAAAAATAGTTCAAGTCTTGAAAGTAGAAACGAAGTAAGTAAGCACTTTGAAAACACTTCCAAATCTCGGGAGTTTTGAAAACATTTGAAATTGAAAAGTTCTTAATTCTTCGAAAGTCATTAAGGATCACAGCCCCAAAGTTCTTTTTCCAAAATGCAAATCCGTTAACAAAACGCGGGGTCCACGACCCAACCATTACAGTCACAAAACACAGGGTCCACGACCCGATCATCCACTTCAATTCACTTACAAGTGCACATTACACATAACACATTAATCTTATGCCATTCTAGCCAAGCACCAAGACTCGATATATAATGTCTCTCGACCCCGAGCGCAAAGCATTGTGATACTCCGGACAATATCACAATTAATCATAAAAACATCAACATCAATAACACAGAAACCACACTTGGTAACCCGTGGCCGTACCCATTAGTATCGGCCCCGCAGGCCCCCGGACCGTCCCGGTGGGAAACCACTTCCGAGGCCGTACCCATTAGTATCGGCCCCCAGAGGTCCCGTCGAACCGTCCCCAGGTGGAAGAACATCAACACACGCACCCAAGTCCACTTCCGTGGCCGTACCCATTAGTATCGGCCCCCAGAGGCCACATGCCATCCCCAGGTGGAAGAGTAACAACTCACAGATTACAAAACCACAACTCTCAAAGGTCAAACACACAAAATACATATAGTCGAGGTACCTTGCTAGAATGGCCACATTATCCAACACGTTCTCACGACCCAGGACTATAACGATTCACAAGGGAGTACAAGATCTCAACAGCACCGAACGACACAACCCATATCACACGAACTCTCATATTCATCCATAACCACGTGACTCCAAGCACATAATTTCACAAGAGAATTACACTGTACATTTACCGACGCCATAATCATACATAATGACGTCACACGAAAGTAAGGTGATCCTATACTCGTCACTAACACACATATCCAACTAAGCATATTAATTCCCGACACACACGGTTCACCTTTACGAAAAGCATGATGGTAAATATACCGATTCTTTTGAAAATGGTTATAAATATTTATTTAGCACATATCGACACCTAGCAACCATTATATCCACAAAACACGTAATGTATGGGCAAGATACTTGCCTCGAAACCACGATCGCAACAAGACGACGGATGAAATACGGTCGAATAGCCCCGAACCCCCGAACAATATCAAGAACGCAATAGCACCACGAGTACTACGAGAATAACACCACACGAATCATCAATCACCAAACGGGATTCAACATCGGAAATCATCGAGCACCTATAATCCTCCGGAAGGAACAACAAAAGATGATTACGACAAGAATCAAGGCAAAAACGACGGAAATCCCAACAAACTATCGAAAGGAACTCATTGGGGCATTTAATCGAACACTAAATGTTCAATAATTCCCAAGAACACTCGAATCGTCAATCGAGTTAAACAAACTCGATATATGGATATACAATCTGTAGAACACGATTAATAACATCATACTACACCAACCGATGTATCAAAATCGGACTAGAATCGAAATCAAGAACAAATTATCCAAAAAGTCAACTTGAAGGAAAATCAAGAAATATACCTTGATCCGACGAAACACACTGATTAGATGTTGATATAATCAACAAGAATCTTCCAAAACACCTTGGAATTGATTAGAATCGGCCAAGAACTCGATTTCCCGAGCCTCCCGTCGCCAGCCGCCGAAAAAGGGAGAAAATCGCGTCAAAAATGAAGTCTGGCCGAGCCAGGCTATATATAGCCGGCAGGGTTACGGCCGTAACCGGCAGTGCCTTACGGCCTTAACTCGGCCCCTTACGGCCGTAATCGGTAGGCCTTACGGCCATAACCGGCATTCGTCAAAAAATCTGCCCAGCACCTGCCGGACACTTACGGCCGTAACTGGCACACATTACGGCCGTAACCGGCCTTCGTCAGGAAGCTGCCAGGCGCCATACGGCCGTACCCGATCACGCCTTACGGCCGTAACTGGCACACGTTACGGCCGTAACCGGCACCTTACGGCCGTAACTCGGCCAGGCCAGGCCCTGCTCCGGCCGTGACTCGGCCGTGGCCACTCCGACGGCCCGGACGACCCCGAAACCCGAACCTGAGTAAAAACCGAAGATACGGTTACGAAGTACTCGCAAAGACGAATCCAAGCGCTAAGAGAACACACGATTCCGACCACCCGAGGTGTCGGAATTCGACAACGGAAGTAATTACCCCAAACTTTGGGAAATTACAAAAATGGCCCAACATGTCCGAAATACACGATACATGATCGAAACACCGAACCAACGGTCGCAACATGAATAATAACATTTAATGAACTTACGAGAAACTCGAAACAACAGTTTCGTACGAGATTCGCAAGAATCGAGCTCAAGTGCGGAAAAGTCGCTAAAAATCTCGGAACTCAACAAAACGATACCGAAACGAACTCAGATGACAAAAAGTGCAGAATTAATCATTCTCGGAATGACGAAACGGTCATGAGCGAGTCTTCAAAACGGACTTCCGCCGAAAAAAGAAAATTTACCGGAAATCGAAAATTGCGGATATTACATTCTACCCTCCTTAAAAGAAGTTTCGTCCCGAAACTTAAAACAAGTAGGGAGAAGCAATATCCCTTCAGAAAACTCAACGAGATACACAAGAAATGCGTAACTTACGCCCATCGGCGAAACGTTACAAGCAACGCAAAGGAATATACGGCGTGAAAACACGCTCCAGGACGACCAACACAATGCCACCGGTAGAGACATAATAAAATCAACAAGTGACAAGTGTCATCAAACAGATAATACAATCAAGTCGATTATCCGAACAATCACAAAACACAACCAACGAAAATCAATACGATCGACCAACCCAACGGTATATCAATCAAAACATGAGCCACACGCTGAACAAATACGGAATTCCACCGCCCAAGGGTTGGAAGATCGAAAACGAGACTAATTTTCCGAACTTGGAAAGGTCACAACGATATATAGATCAATTTGGGACAATATCAGAACTCGTTCGAATGACAAAGGTGAGAAACAACACCAGGTCAGAAGCATCAACGAACACAGTCGAGTCGTTACGGTTGGACGAAACAGAAGAGAAAGAAAGAAAAATGTGGGTATTACATCATATCACCTTTAAAAGAGGTTTCGTCCCGAAACCTAAACAACGAGAACGAAGTGCTGGAATAGCAACCTTCCCGACTATACCCTCTTGGTCCACATCCGATCTTCATGGCCATTAGTATCGTGGTCACGACTGCGTCCTCTGCCCATCAGCATACTGAGCGGATCCCCACTCAATACAATTGCACAACTTCGCAAAATATTATACTAAAGTACCAACTCAGCACGACATATCACATAAGGTAACCAATAACAACTCGAAAAGAAAATCCACGAGGTATCCTTTTAAAGGAAATCTTTTGAAAATCCTTGGATTTGTATGCTATTTAAAATAAACTTTAAAAGTACTTTTGGTACCTCGGGTTGTTTCATCAAAACTTGTAAACAACGTACTTTAACCGTCTCGTTTGAAATCATTTGAAGTCATCATGCCTCTACGTATCATCATCACCGTTAACAACTAACAAGTTAACCATGCAAGATCATCAAATCATTCTTACATACTCTAACATTTCCCACTCCGAGTTTGAACTTTACATCGAGTGAGATTTTTCATCTTTCACTATATATTTTTGAAAATAAAAATCGCATTGGTTTTTGAAATAAAATATTTTTATGGTGTGAAAGATTTTTGAAAATCATTCACTCGAATTATTTGAAAATACAACAATACGTTAAAAATCATTTTCGAAAGTTCTCCCAACACTTCACAAACATCAACGACGGTAATATTTTACAAAATGTCTACATGTACTTTAAAACAACTCTTTCAAATACCATTGAGGTTTTATTTGAGAATCCAAGGACGGCTTGCCAATTCCAAATAATTTTCAAAGTATACACGGAGCCGCCGATTAATCAAACCGTCAAAACTTTGTGAAGTTTCCAGGAAAGTGTTTTTGAACACACACGGCAGACATAATTTATCAATTCATCAAACACAATCAAGTATCACCTAGAAATGCGAAAAGTCTTAACACACATTCACGCACAACAGTTGTTATCACTAGACACCACGTAGAGAATACAACTACAGGTGATTGGCCGTAAAAGTTAGACCTAACGGCTATAATGTGGTTCCATAGTCTCTGCCCAGGTTGATTAGCGCGTGTTACAACAAAGATTAACGTGCGCTAAACACGCCACGTTAGCGCGCGTTAGGCTCGTATTAAGCCTGTGCTAACTGCTCTAATCACCAACACGATTGCAACATATATGAGATAATACTAGACTCGAAGGTTACAAATAAGCAACAACATATGAGTCTAAATGTCATCGATTCACATAATTATAACATCTCACAAGCAACCATCAAAAGAAGATCATCCTACAAAAACAAAAATTTTACTTCTCAATAAAGAGGACTATCTCAACACATACATACCGATGGACTCAACATTCACGTTACTATTTTAATCATAAAACTGGCACCACTGCTCAACAAAGAGAGCATCATCAATACGCATCTTCTGACCAACATTCATGAAACCGAAAAGTTACAAACGAGAGTCACGTCTTGAGTATATTTTGAAGACCTTATTTGAGTTAAAAACTCGAGTTTTGAAAACTTATAGTATGAGATGAGAATGAAATATCGGTAGTTTGAAGTCTAAAAATTTTCGACCTTGAGGTCATCCTACAAAAATCAAAAAAAAATTTCTTCCTTGGAGAACATTTTAAAAATTTACGTGGCTCCCCGGAAGCCTTCGAAACTAAAAATTCCAAGGTTGTTGCTCTTGCAAGAAAAACAGTTCATACAAGGATACATTTGGCCATAACATTCTTCATTCTAGCACAAAACGGGAATTAACAAATATATGTCACTTACTCACGATGCACCTTCAAATACTACTACATAACACAGAATCATATAGACTCGTATAGCTCGTGGTACAACATGTAGTAGGGAGACTTACATCCACAGATCGCACGAAGATGATGGCTGCACCTTGATACTAATCACGGCCGACATCCTGCATTTACGCGTCACGACACGACTCAGTCAGACAAAATCTGACAATACAAGACTCCACAACACATAACTCGACCCGACAGCCTAGGTTTCCTCAACCTAAGCTCTGATACCATAAATGTAACATCCCCAGATCGAACCGGGAATATTACACGCCGCAGACCCTCTCCGCGAGGATCCACCAGGCTAGACATCAAAACAACACATTACATTACATACCGACGAATCAAAATATCGAACCAATACACCGATTTGGTCTTTCACACGAGACTTACAAATAAAAATACATAAACTCATCCAGACTCATACCCACACAAGGGTAAAATACTTGCAACAACGAACAATAAGACAATGGAAAAGACAATACAATGGACTCGACTAATCGAACCCAAAGCGGCCTTCGTGTGATTAGTACCATTCGTCTTTCATCATCCCTCGTACCGATCTGTGTCTTGCTCCCGAAAACTGCATGTGCACGGACACAATCTGAGATATCCACCCCGATTACTCGGGGTTAGCAAACTCCTTTGTTTCGCTAGTGCAAGTATAAAGTGCAAATACGATCCATACACAACACATTCCGAGAATACAACGAAAGACTTCCCGAGGTATATTTAGTTAAAAATAGTTCAAGTCTTGAAAGTAGAAACGAAGTAAGTAAGCACTTTGAAAACACTTCCAAATCTCGGGAGTTTTGAAAACATTTAAAATTGAAAAGTTCTTAATTCCTCGAAAGTCATTAAGGATCACAACCCCAAAGTTCTTTTTCCAAAATGCAAATCCGTTAACAAAACATGGGGTCCACGACCCAACCATTACAGTCACAAAACACAAGGTCCACGACCCGATCATCCACTTCAATTCACTTACAAGTGCACATTACACATAACACATTAATCTTATGCCATTCTAGCCAAGCACCAAGACTCGATATATAATGTCTCTCGACCCCGAGCGCAAAGCATTGTGATACTCCGGACAATATCACAATTAATCATCAAAACATCAACATCAATAACACAGAAACCACACTTGGTAACCCGTGGCCGTACCCATTAGTATCGGCCCCCAGAGGCCCCGTCGGACCGTCCCCAGGTGGGAAACCACTTCCGCGGCCGTACCCATTAGTATCGGCCCCCAGAGGTCCCGTCGAACCGTCCCCAGGTGGAAGAACATCAACACACGCACCCAAGTCCACTTCCGTGGCCGTACCCATTAGTATCGGCCCCCAGAGGCCACATGCCATCCCCAGGTGGAAAAGTAACAACTCACAGATTACAAAACCACAACTCTCAAAGGTCAAACACACAAAATACATATAGTCGAGGTACCTTGCTAGAATGGCCACATTATCCAACACGTTCTCATGACCCAGGACTATAACGATTCACAAGGGAGTACAAGATCTCAACAGCACCGAACGACACAACCCATATCACACGAACTCTCATATTCATCCATAACCACGTGACTCCAAGCACATAATTTCACAAGAGAATTACACTGTACATTTACCGACGCCATAATCATACATAATGACGTCACACGAAAGTAAGGTGATCCTATACTCGTCACTAACACACATATCCAACTAAGCATATTAATTCCCGACACACACGGTTCACCTTTACGAAAAGCATGATGGTAAATATACCGATTCTTTTGAAAATGGTTATAAATATTTATTTAGCACATATCGACACCTAGCAACCATTATATCCACAAAACACGTAATGTATGGGCAAGATACTTGCCTCGAAACCACGATCGCAACAAGACGACGGATGAAATACGGTCGAATAGCCCCGAACCCCCGAACAATATCAAGAACGCAATAGCACCACGAGTACTACGAGAATAACACCACACGAATCATCAATCACCAAACGGGATTCAACATCGGAAATCCTCGAGGACCTATAATCCTCCGGAAGGAACAACAAAAGATGATTACGACAAGAATCAAGGCAAAAACGACGGAAATCCCAACAACTATCGAAAGGAACTCATTGGGGCATTTAATCGAACACTAAATGTTCAATAATTCCCAAGAACACTCGAATCGTCAATCGAGTTAAAAAAACTCGATATATGGATATACAATCCGTAGAACACGATTAATAACATCATACTACACCAACCGATGTATCAAAATCGGACTAGAATCGAAATCAAGAACAAATTCTCCAAAAAGTCAACTTGAAGGAAAATCAAGAAATATACCTTGATCCGACGAAACACACGGATTAGATGTTGATATAATCAACAAGAATCTTCCAAAACGCCTTGGAATCGATTAGAATCGGCCAAGAACTCGATTTCCCGAGCCTCCCGTCGCCAGCCGCCGAAAAAGGGAGAAAATCACATAAAAAATGAAGTCTGGCCGAGCCAGGCTATATATAGCCGGCAGGGTTACGGCCGTAACCGGCAGTGCCTTACGGCCGTAACTCGGCCCCTTACGTCCGTACTCGGCAGGCCTTACGGCCGTAACCGGCATTCATCAAAAAATCTGCCCAGCACCTGCCGGACACTTACGGCCGTAACTGGCACACATTACGGCCGTAACCGGCCTTCGTCAGGAAGCTGCCAGGCGCCATACGGCCGTACCCGATCACGCCTTACGGCCGTAACTGGCACACGTTACGGCCGTAACCGGCACCTTACGGCCGTAACTCGGCCAGGCCAGGCCCTGCTCCGGCCGTGACTCGGCCGTGGCCACTCCGACGGCCCGGACGACCCCGAAACCCGAACCTGAGTAAAAACCGAAGATACGGTTACGAAGTACTCGCAAAGACGAATCCAAGAGCTAAGAGAACACACGATTCCGACCACCCGAGGTGTCGAAATTCGACAACGGAAGTAATTACCCCAAACTTTGGGAAATTACAAAAATGGCCCAAAATGTCCGAAATACACGATACATGATCGAAACACCGAACCAATGCTCGCAACATGAATAATAACATTTAATGAACTTACGAGAAACTGGAAACAACAGTTTCGGACGAGATTCGCAAGAATCGAGCTCAAGTGCGGAAAAGTCGCTAAAAAGCTCGGAACTCAACAAAACGTTACCGAAACGAACTCGGATGACAAAAAGTGCAGAATTAATCATTCTCGGAATGACGAAACGGTCATGAGCGAGTCGTCAAAACGGACTTCCGCCGAAAAAAGAAAATTTACCGGAAATCGAAAATTGCGGATATTACATCGTCGGTCCTCTTCATCGCGTGAATTCGGGACTTGCCGGCCCCCGAACCAGACGATCCTGTCTGATAAATATGAGTTCCGCCTTTATTCGGTTCCGTCGTCTTAAACGATACTAACAGAGCAGCCTGATTCTGAATCGCTGGTTGCTTCGGGGCCTGAGATGCCGCCGGAGTCGGCTTGGAGTCCCTTCGGCAAAAACGGGCCTTATGCCCAACAATCCCACAATTATGGCACGTGATAGACGGTTTCAGACACTTAGTGTTGTAATGACCCGGCGCTCCACAGT
Organism: Orobanche coerulescens; assembly: GCA_033398695.1. Lineage (NCBI taxonomy): Eukaryota > Viridiplantae > Streptophyta > Magnoliopsida > Lamiales > Orobanchaceae > Orobanche > Orobanche coerulescens. The sequence continues at coordinate 67,120,450 of CM065804.1, read as the reverse complement.
TGAAACAGGTGATGGCTGATCTGGCCGCTCGGGACTGAGATCCCGCAGGATTAGGCGCCGTAGGAGGTCGCTCAGAAACATTAGAACTCGTACAAGGCTTCTCGAAGGTTGACTGATCGCCTTCGGACTGATTATGCTTCCTTGATTTCTTGCTGACAGATGAAGGTTGTTGCTCAGCAATTTCCTTAGCAGCAGGCTCATACGGGAGAGTTCTCTCGATTAATTCGGCCAGAGTGGTGCAATGATGATTAAGCAATTACATATGGGTCATCATGACCTGCATAAAAGTGAGTGGATCAACCCGAACATCTTCCGATCGATCTGAGTCCTGGGTATGACTTCCCGATAGTGAGTGATTATTTCCCGGGTTTCGGCCCGCACCGCGGCCTCTCCCCGTGTGTCCCCTGACAGCTCTCTCCATACTGAAGTAGGAAGGTCGCATGATAATCATAGATCTCATATGATTACCGTGATAATTGTCAGTTTTGTACACTTATCCATGGTTTGTATCGATAAAATTCACCCATAATTGAGCTAGTCTACTCGTTTTTTGCTTTTAATTTATTAGTTTTAATAATTTTATTTTTATCGGATGATGATCGGATTAAATAACTGAATTACTCAAGAAACAACATGTTTAATAAATATTCTCTTTATTGAATTTTGATATATTCATGTTGTAGGGCTTTCCGAGACGAATTCGGCAGTCTTTCCGGATTCAAAATCAGAGTTATATATCAAAAGTTATCATCCGAAGAAGATCTGGGGCAAAAACGCAAAGTCTGAGAAATTATGGGCTGAAAACGTAACTATCAAAGCTTCAAATGAGCAAATTTACGAATCCACGTTACGGCCGTAACATTCAGGAGTTACGACCGTAAGTCACCCTAGTTGCGGCCGTAACTCCTGAATGTTACGGCCGTAACTCTTGACAGATTGCTATGATTTGTCTAATTTTTTATACTTTTTGTGTATTATTGAGGGGATGGCTGGCATTGATCCGATCTAATGTAATAATGCTGGAGTTTTGGAGCTATTATATGACTTTAGGTGTATAAATAGACCCCTTAGATCCTTCATCATTCATCATTCATCTTATAATTTTCCATTTTTTTGTAAACTTTTCTTTTTGTGTGAAGAACACACTTGTGTTCTTGAGTGATCTATGTAAGTGTGGTATAACATATGTTGTTCAGAGAGTTTATTGTTTCTATCTCCTTTATCTACTAAGGGAGTTAGGATCAATTCTTTCTCTTGATTCAACTAATAATGACCACACAAGCTTGTAATATGTGTAATAAACCCTTCATGGGCTAAGTAATCTTTAGTTGGGATTATAAACAAGGTTAGTCATGTTATTTATGTTTGTATAAAAGATCTATTGTGAATTACTTATTATTATGTGTGATTTTCATTGTTTTAACAATCTTTATTTATTTGGCCAATAAATGACGATATTTATGGTCTTCATATGTTTCGAAAGAAAATATGTTTGATTAGATCAAATGATCTTCACTCTAAGTTGTTCTAGGGGATAGAAATATATCCCTAGTCCTTAGATGATTCTTTGAGTTATTTTCATAAATCCTAATACTATGTATTGAAGCCAATCAACATAGAAATATAGTGGATTGATTCAATATGTAAGGGGCGTTTTATAGTTCCAAAGAGAAATCGTCTTTTTAAGGAAAATCGAATACACAACATAATAAGTAAATTCATCTTATGATCTCCAATACATCATTTATAACTAATGACGAACTAAGTTTGTAATCCCAACTATTTCATTTTATCATTTAATCAATCTATTATTATTACAATATTTTTATTTCCTTAAAATATTAAAACTAATATTGCATTTTCTTTGCAATTATTAAACCAAACTTTTTAATTGTGTGTTTCACTTATCATAGTATCTATAAAAATAGACTAATAGTGTATAATTCAAATAATAACCAAACTTCCTTTGGGATCGATAAACCGGACTCAAAAAGTCCACTTTACTACTTGATACGATATCGTGCACTTGCGATAGTTACACTAAAAGCGTGTCAAGTTTTTGGCGCCGTTGCCGGGGAAGTATAAGTTATATTTGAAATCTTACATTGTAAACTATTTTTATAGGTGCAAATTTCTCGACGTTGTAACTTAGTACTCAATTGTGTTTGTCCGGTCAAGTGGCGGATAACGGTACTCCGTGACTATTAAAGTTAGATTTTTCAGTTTCCCACAACAACTGATATTTGTAGATATTTTCTTCAATTATTTTCATTGTCATTTTATTTTTATTTTTTTTTTGTCATGGAAGAAACATTGTATAAAATCGAAAAAAGATTTCCCTTTCTAAGCAAAAATGCAATTTTAAAAATTTACAAGACAAGGCTTGAAAGGATGAGGTTTCTTATGAATAAAAGCATACCTTTTGACATAAGATTCATTATCGAAGCCAAAGTAAGAATAGAAGGTGAATTCACAGAAACACCGACTAGATTTTTACCAGGGCTTGGAAAAAGTTCATATGCCAAGAAACAACGAGCAAAGATGCTAGCCGTTTGCTATAAATGTGCTAGATGGAACTGTAATGTAAAATGTCGATCTTTAGGAATTCCATCTACAAACAGAGAAGATAAAATTCAGTTCATTAATGATGGTCTGAATAAAGAGAATTTAGATAATATCGAAATTTCTCTTGACACGCATCTTAGTGTACTTGTATATTACGGAATTCAATGTTTGTGGAATAAATTCAAACCAGAATATGAACAACGTCTTGGGAATCTGACGTTAAAAGACCCTGTTTGCCAATTTGTAAGAAAATTGGATGGGAAGCTTCTCCCCGACTCATAGAAGGCATTTAGGCCGTTTCTGAATGTAAAATCAGAGGAAGATGTGAGCCACAATCACTACTACTGTACAAACGCGTAAGTATCTTTTATTTTTGTCGTGTGGTGAGATTTTCTGAATAAAAAATGTGATACGCGATAAATGCTTTCATTATTCTATTGAGTAGTTGAAGCACAATCAAACGCAATCACAAACTTGTTAAACAATTTTTACCTTCTTTTTCTTCTATAAATAAACTTTCTACTGGTTTCTTTCATTCATCCCTCAAACTTGCACTTTTCTCTGTTTCTCTCAAAAAAAAATTTTCTTTTCAAAAATGGAGTCATCATCTTCAACAAAAAAATTTAACACAGTCTGCATTTTTGGTGGAGCTAGTTCTGGAAAAGAGGCATGCTTTACTGAAGCAGCCCACGACTTGGGTCGTACCTTAGGAGAAAAATGCATTCATGTAGTTTACGGAGGAGGAAGTCTAGGATTAATGGGACGAGCTGCTACTTCTGCCTATATGGAAGGAGTAAGAGTGTTGGGAATAATCCCAAAACCTGTGGCTGAAAGTAAAATCACCGGGTCAACTATTGGAGATGAGTTTATATCTGTGAATATGCAAGATCGCATAACTCACATGATAAATAATTCTGGCGCCTTTATCACCCTTCCCGGTGGTTTTGGCACCCTTGAGGAAATTTTTCATGTGGTTACCAGAGCCCAGCTAAATGTTCATCAAAAACCAATAGGTGTGCTTAATGTCAATGGTTTCTTTGATGGTTTACTGTCTTTCATCGACTACTCTGCTGAAAAGGGTTTTATATCCGAGCGTGCTAAACGAATCATAGTCGTTGCAACAACACCAGAAGAACTAATCAAAAACTCAATGAATTTGTTCCTCAACCAGATCCAGCTCTAGCTAAAATTGTCTGGGTAGAAGATTTTACCGTGAGAAAATGAAAAGTGGATTCATTCCTCTACCTTTGATAACCCATGTCGGACCTATTGTATTTTTACTTTCTGTCGTGTGTAATAATCGTGCTAAATGATGGCAGCTTAAGGAGTTTCTCCTTGATCTCTTGACGCGCATCTATTCGCGATTTATGTATTGCTGCAATTTTTGTTTCGTGTTTTGCTTTTATAAAAACTTTGATGGCAGCGTAAGGCGACTCTTCGGACTTTCTTTATGCGCATCTTAAAAATTGTGTTATACTTACGAGTATATTTTATTTTCTTTTGTTGTGTGCCTCGTATATTTATTCTCTTGCAGATTCTAAAAGGCGTTAGCTCAGACATCAATTTTCTTAACAAGGAGTATTCTGTTTTTCTGCATTGATTTTTATTTTTATTTTTTTTTATTTTTAAAAAACTGAGGACAGTTTTATTTTCAAGTTTGGGGGTGGTTTGTTTTAGTATTTTGGTGTGTTTTGATTGATTTGGTTATTTGCCTTAATTTTTTTTATTTATATATATATTTATAGTATTTTGATTTGTGAGATTTCTAGATCTGGCCATAACACCAATAAATTAGCTATATACAAGCTTCTAAATCGTTTTAACCGGTAAAAACATATTTTTGTATATTCCAAAATTTTTGAGGCTTAATCTCTCTTTCCGAGCCTTGTAATTATCATATAAAATCGAGTCATTCGTTACCTTGAGAAAAGAAGAATCAATTGGTTGATGAAAAATAAAACTGAAATTTACTTAATTTGTGTAGTTTTTGATTTTTCATGCTTAACTAAAAAATGATTTTCTGCAAAAATTCTATTCCCTAAAGAAAAAGGAGTCATTGGTGAAAAGAGCTACACGTTAGCAAATAACGGTGTGAAAGCTATCACCTAAAAAAATAAATGACAAAAAGGAGAAGTGTTGAGCGACAAATGCTAATTTTGTTAGCCTTAAATTTTGCGAAAAATAAAGGACTAACCATTGTTGGTGCGTAGCTGCCGTCTCAGAAAAATTGGTGAAAAGAGCTACACGTTAGCAAATAACGGTGTGAAAGCTATCACCTTTTTACAAAAAAAAAAAAGAAAAATAAAGAGATAGAAATTGTGTTAGTGAAAAGAGCTACACGTTAGCAAATAACGGTGTGAAAGCTATCACTAAAAGGGATGTAGTTTATGAGCAGATTTTAATTAATTAGCAGCTGAATTTCAATACACTCAATTTTATGAAAATCACAATATTTGATGACGCCAATGAAATTCTTCTTCATATTGATTCGAAAAATAAACGAGTGATCGAGAGCAACCATTAAAGGGAGTCGTGTGTATCACGAGTGGGAAAGAAATAATCAACCTTTTGGGGGGAAAACCTTGATTTTGGAATTACAAAATAAAAACCGTGTTTTAACTTCAAAAATATTAGTTGATTTATTTTGAATCTTGATTCATTTCTATCTACTGTATAAAGCTGGTTGTTTTTTATTAATGGCATTTTGATCTCCTTTTCTCTTTTTATATTTTAATGTGTGTATTAATTTTTCTTATTTTTATTTTTGGAGCATGAATAATAAAGAGTCTTGCTCGGGACTAGCAAGAATTCAAGTTTCGGGGTGTGATAAGTGTCAGTTTTGTACACTTATCCATGGTTTGTATCGATAAAATTCACCCATAATTGAGCTAGTCTACTCATTTTTTGCTTTTAATTTATTAGTTTTAATAATTTTATTTTTATCGGATGATGATCGGATTAAATAAGTGAATTACTCAAGAAACAACATGTTTAATAAATATTCTCTTTCTGGAATTTTGATATATTCATGTTGTAGGGCTTTCTGAGACGAATTCGGCAGTCTTTCCGGATTCAAAATCAGAGTTATATATCAAAAGTTATCATCCGAAGAAGATCTGGGCAAAACGCAAAGTCGAGAAATGCAGGCTGAAAACGTAACTATCAAAGCTTCAAATGAGCAAATTTCGAAGCCACGTTACGGCCGTAACATTCAGGAGTTACGGCCATAAGTCACCCTAGTTGCGGCCGTAACTCCTGAATGTTACAGCCGTAACTCTTGACAGATTGCTATGATTTGTCTAATTTTTTATACTTTTTGTGTATTATTGAGGGGATGGCTGGCATTGATCCAATCTAATGTAATAATGCTGGAGTTTTGGAGCTATTATATGACTTTAGGTGTATAAATAGACCCCTTAGATCCTTCATCATTCATCATTCATCTTATAATTTTCCATTTTTTTGTAAACTTTTCTTTTTGTGTGAAGAACACACTTGTGTTCTTGAGTGATCTTTGTAAGTGTGGTATAACATATGTTGTTCAGAGAGTTTATTGTTTCTATCTCCTTTATCTACTAAGGGAGTTAGGATCAATTGTTTCTCTTGATTCAACTAATAATGACTACACAAGCTTGTAATATGTGTAATAAACCCTTCATGGGCTAAGTAATCTTTAGTTGGGATTATAAACAAGGTTAGTCATGTTATTTATGTTTGTATAAAAGATCTATTGTGAATTACTTATTATTGTGTGTGATTTTCATTGTTTTAACAATCTTTATTTATTTGGCCAATAAATGACGATATTTATGGTCTTCATATGTTTCGAAAGAAAATATGTTTGATTAGATCAAATGATCTTCACTCTAAGTTGTTCTAGGGGATAGAAATATACCCCTAGTCCTTAGATGATTCTTTGAGTTATTTTCATAAATCCTAATGCTATGTATTGAAGCCAATCAACATAGAAATATAGTGGATTGATTCAATATGTAAGGGGCGTTTTATAGTTCGAAAGAGAAATCGTCTTTTTAAGGAAAATCGAATCTACACAACATAGTAAGTAAATTCATCTTATGATCTCCAATACATCTTTTATAACTAATGACGAACTAAGTTTGTAATCCCAACTATTTCATTTTATCATTTAATCAATCTATTATTATTACAATATTTTTATTTCCTTAAAATATTAAAACTAATATTGCATTTTCTTTGCAATTATTAAACCAAACTTTTTAATTGTGTGTTTCACTTATCATAGTATCTATAAAAATAGACTAATAGTGTATAATTCAAATTATAAGCAAACTTCCTTGTGGGATCGATAAACCGGACTCAAAAAGTCCACTTTACTACTTGATACGATATCGTGCACTTGCGATAGTTACACTAAAAGCGTCTCATACCGCATTATGATTTACATCATGAAATGATGAAAATGAGCGTACGTGCTCTAATACAGTGATTACATGAATGATTAACTGAGGTGACATGATTATCTGATGATATTCTTGAAATGATTATCTTGAACAAGTTAACCAGATTAATGATATGATCTTCAAGATCAACAACTGAGTAATGAATTGAACTGAGTGATTAATGAGTTAGCATGATCAACATGATTAAAAAGGAAATGATGTTTGAGGATTGTTAACTGATGAATTATGAATGAATGATTATTGCCAGAAATTATACCATGGCGTTAGAAGTCTTACAGTTCTTTCGGTCTGATGGGATCGGCATTTGCACAGGTCACACGTGATGTGAAAGTCCAATGATACTAGTCTGATGACGATGATTCCAAATGAGACATCACTCGGAAGGTAGTATTCAAAACCACGCGCCGATACCAACTCTGTAACACCCCAAACTAGGCGGATATTACAGTGCCGTGGACCCCCGACTGGGACCCACCAGGCGAATGAAAATTAATGAATTAAATAATCTAATTGTAGTATCGAACCACATTATATCATCAATTACTCCGACGAGGAGTTTCATTTCAACACACCCAAGATAGTACCGAATACATGTATATTTTATATGAAGATAAAATACATAACACTGAATGAAACGGAGTATCCGAATGGAAAACTGTAGCGGAAAAATAAAATGACAACAACATGAATGATTAAAAGGATTGGGGCCCCTAATAGTATCACTGGGACTCCTCGCCGTCAACATGCTCTTCCCGTGCCTTTGCCTTGCCGTGACCTGAAAACAATATCCCCTAACGGGGTCAGTTACACAGAACAACAATCCTCAAGGGTTGAATATACACAATCATGATATATCTCAATTATGAAATATCCTTAGTTATGAATTTAAGCTGAAGAGGAGCATCATAGTACGCCCGTAATGTTCTGTGCAAGTGTACAAGACGAGTGCCCGGACACACCAGTCCTTGTACCTAATTAGTCTCACAGAGGTAAGCGTTACCGTTTGCACAGTCCAATGTGTCGGTGAACCCAACACATGACTATCGTGTGCTCGACTAAATATTCCACACATCCGCACCCGGCCACGCAATACGAACCCAGAAGGTCATATGAACAAGAATGACCATAATGAATATCAATGAATAATAATCCGACAAAGTCAAGAATGACTTACCGAGATGAAAATAATAGTGAAGTGAAGGATAGCTCAAAGGAATGATTGGAACCGTCGTTCCTCATAAATGAAGTGATTATTCGACAATTACAAGTCTCAATACGATTAATACATTATTGAATGAGTTATGATTATGAATGAACAACAACAAAAGGAATGAATATCCTTTTAACCGAGTAAGAATTAACTTCCACAACACCGGTGACAAATGTCCTTCCATGAATAAACGTCCTAAATGAGATGTCGGTCGCTCGAACAACCTTGAATAACACAATTATCAACAATCCGTTCAACATACGAATCAAACACGATGATAACTAACTCAAAACGTCGATACGACTATACCAAGTTCATTGGGGCATTATATCAAACACGTTGTGACAAAACTTCGATTGTTTACAATCAATCCTCAATTATACCAATATCAAATCCCCATGGAGTGTTTCAAACCGACAAAACATCTTCAATACAATCAAAAATCCAACATGAATATTCAAATTCGTGATTTCAACAACAACTAATCGAAAACCCCCAAATCCAACTCAATATTCAAAGTGTTCTTGAATAACCTTTCAATAATCCAATGAATATTCATACACACTCGTAATCATACGTACATCTCTTCATACAACATGATTATAACGTCCAAAACATCATATCTCAACACAAAATTGAAATCCAAGATGTTTGAAGAATATTACCTTTGAAGATCCAAATACTTTGATCCGATGAACACGCGTTAGATCGACTATCCAAGCTTCACAACCGAATGAAGATGATGGAAACCGAGTACTCAAGTGATTGATGAAGAAAAATCTCTTCCTCAAGCTCCCTCTCTTGGACAAGGTGAAGAAAATGAGAGAAATGACCTCAAAAACCCGTCCAGGTCCTTATAAACTGCCGGACGTTACGGCCGTAACTCGGCCTACTTACGGCCGTAACATCCCAGGTCAACAGCCTTAGGGCCGTAACCAGCCATCTCATACGGCCGTAACTCGGCTTCGTCCAGAATCTACCGACAGTCATACGGCCGTACCCGCTCCTGACTTATGGGCGTAACTCGCCCTCGTCCAAACACCTGCCGACAGCCATACGGCCGTACCCGCTCCTGACTTACGGGCGTAACTCGCCCTCGTCCAAACACCTGCCGACAGCCACACGGCCGTACCCGTACACCTTACGAGCGTAACTCGACCGATACGGCCGCAACCGGCCAAACTTACGGGCGTATGAAGCCTTCGTCGAAAACTGCCTGGGCACCCTGCTCGACACGTATGGCCGTAACCGGCCAAGCCTTACGTCCGTACCTACCTCGACTTATGGCCGTATGCCGCAACCCTTACGGCCGTAACCCCTTCTCATCCGACATTTCCTGCAACCCACGAAACATCTTACGGCCGTAGCCTGCCTACCTTATGGCCGTATCTCGTCTTCGGCCAAAACAAACTTAAGCCAACGAATGCATGTTACGGCCGTAATGTATGATTTGTTACGGCCATAACTCGTTGCTGGAAATGACGAAAATACGACAACTCCGTTAACTCGCTACAAACGGAGATGAATGCCGATCAGTAACTGATACACAGTTACAAAAAGCCAACGATGAACACAGATGAATGAATCATGAATGATGAGTGATTATTAATGAGTGAAAATTACTGAGTGACAATTACTGACTGATAATTACTGAATGATAATGAATGAATTATAACCGGGTATTACATTAGCTTCATGTTGAAATTCTCGAGGATGGCAAACGTCTCGGCGAGGTCCTTGAGGTGATTTTCCTTTTTGAGGCTCTTGACCACAATGTCGTCAATGTATACCTCCATAGTTTTGCCGATTTGATCGGCGAACATCCCGTTGACTAGGCGTTGGTAGGTCGCCCCCACATTTTTCAGACCGAACGGCATTCGGACCCAAAAGTACACGTTTTTTTCCATGTGGAATGATGTGTGTTTTACGTCTTTCTCTGTCATTGGGATCTGATGGTATCCGGTGAAGGCATCCATTAACGACATCATTTCGCAACCTGCCGTGCTATCGACCAAGTGGTCAATATGAGGCATTGGAAAGTGATCTTTCGGACAAGCCACGTTGAAGTCGGTGAAATCGATGCATAACCTCTAGGAGTCGCTCGCCTTTTTGACGAGAACCGCATTAGCCACCCACTGTGGCTCGTCGGTAGCTACCCCGATTAGTTTGTTGTCGAGCAGATTTTTGACTTCTGCGTCTAGCGCAGCATATTTTTCTGGACCGAATTTCCTACGTTTTTGGTGAACAGGCTACCTTGCCGGGTCGATCTTCATATAGTGGCAAGTATGTTCAGGACTGATTCCGACCATATCTTGATGTGAGTAGGCAAAGACTCCGATGTTCTTTCGTAGTACACTGATCAGATCGTCTTTCAGTTCGGGATAGACACTCGAGCCGATCTGCACTTCCTGCTCCGGGCGGTCCAGATTGATTGTTATACTTTCCAACTCTTCGGTGGGGATGGTTGCTTCTCGTTTGGAGCGATTTCCGGACTCGATCCTCGGATCCACATCGAGACTTGGCTCAAAGCCGATCCTTGGTTTGATGTCGTCCGACGATCGATGTGAGATGCCGTCTTATGAGTTGGGCTGGTATGAGGTGCTTGGCTCGTCGATCTTCATTGGTTGGTTGTCAATCGTCCCAGTGTTACAAAGGGCAAGAAACTTTTAACGGAAAAGCTACAACACAAGAGTAGTTCAAACATTTCTTTGCCATTAGCTGGTTTCCTTTTACAGTACCGACTGTCCCTTCGGTAGTGGAGAACTTGATACAATAAAAGAAAGGGGAGGCGAGCGCCTCAAAGGTTTCTAGAAAGGGGCGACCTAGGAACCCATTATAGATGCTGGGCATGTCTATGATTACAAAATTGAGGTTCCTAGTGATCTTAACCTTAGGATCGTAACAGCAGACTAGCTCGACGAAGAGCTTGATCCTTCCATAGGCTTTGACCGTGTTGTCGCCGAACCCTTGAAGCACGGTTTTGAACGGCTTGATGAATTTGTTCAGGTTGCCGATCTGGTCCAGAGCAGATTTGAATATGATGTTGCAAAAGCTCCCATTGTCAACCAGCACGCGGTCGACCGTTTTCCTGAGGATACATGCACAAATCACCAAGGCATCCTCCTTGGGGCACTGCACTCCTTCCCTATCCTTGTTGGAGAAGGAGATGAGCGCCTCTTTGGAGATGGTTGGATCTGGGGGCACCACAACGTGGACTCCGGTGAATGCCCTCAGCTCGACCTTCCGTTGTTTGCTTGACACGGTGGAAACCGGGGACAGACCTTCGAGATTTCCACCTCCTGATTGGAGCATATTGACTCGGCCGCCGGGGTTGATCGGAGGGATCGAATCATCTGAGTACTCCGACTTGTTTTTCTCGATTCTGGCTACCGGCTTGGGAGGTTGATGGTCGTCGTTCTGTCGACGATTGTGGCCCCCGGTCCTTTCAGCCCTGGGCTCCAGCTTGGTTACCAAATTGTCCAGCTTGCCTTCCTCGAACAATCTCCATAGTTTTATGAGGAGGTCACGACATTGGCTGGTGTTGTGGCAGGGACTTTTGTGGTAGGCACAAAATTTATTGCGGTTCAGATGACCGTTGTCCCTCATTGGCTTTGGATTGCAGCCACTCGCGCCCCTTGATGGCGTTGAAGATATGGGCTGGAGATAGATTGAGGTGGCGGAGGAGGTGAACTTCCACATCCTCGAAGGCCTTGAACTCACCGGGTGGCTTTGCGACCGTCTTTCTAGGCTTGGCGATCGCCTTCTTTGGGACGGGAGATGGCGCCTTCCTTTCTCTGGTTGCCCCCTCGCCTAGGCGAAGGGTGAGCAACCTCTGCCTGGCCAGAAAGTCAGCGGCCTTGGCGCGGAAGATCGCGTAGGTTGGGGGGATGTCCTTTGTGAGGTGCCGGAACATGGGCGAAAGACCATCGAATCCCCCCAGGACTGAGTAGAGGGTGAGCTCGTCGCTTGTGGGATTGCCGGTGAGGACTATTTTATCTACCCGATCGATGTAATCTTCATCAAACTCGTCTTTCCCCTGCCTGATATTCATCATACGGTGGGGACCTTCTGGCCGAGCGACCTTGGCGGCGAAGTACGACGTGAAGTCGCTCGCCAACTTTTCAAAACAGTTGATTGAGCGCGGTGGCAATGAGATGTACCACCGATGGGCAAGATTGCCCAATGTTAATGGGAACATTCGGCATTTCGTCGCATCTGACTCCCCGCATCCGGTCATGTAGATCCTGAACTTGCTTAAGTGCATCTCTGGGTCCGATCTCCCCTCATACTGAGGTGTTTGAGGAGGAGCGATCTTTAGTTGCACGGGGGCAAGCACGATCTGGACCGCGAGCGGCTCACTTGGTCCGGCGACCTTTCTCTTGGCGCTTGCCCCAGTTTCTATGAGCGCTTTCATATCGTCGAGCTGGCGCTGCATTGCGGCCATCGCCGTAGCCTGGCTGCTCGCGGTCTTGCTCTCAGAGCGGGAGCCGAGGCGATCATGTGCTGATCTCCTGGCTCCGTTGTAGGCGATGAGGTCTCTGCCGCCAAGCTCAATTTTTCGGCGAGTGGGAGCCAGATGGCTGGCCTGCTTTCTGGGATCTGGGTACGCCGAACTCCTGGTGACAGATTCGGACTCCGATGTCTCATGACTGGGGCCAGAATACCTAGGTTTCCATGAAGGATCACTTCCTAGGCGGCTGAAGACGGAACTGTCCTGCCTTGCGAGCGCCTTTTCTTACGACTTGGGGCTTTCTGAGGATTTCTCGACATATAACCCCCTGTGCTTTCGTTTGCCCGCGCGGCGGGTGGCTGATGGGGTAATAGTGGGCGCGTCGCATGCTCTCCGTCGCTCCCTTAGGATGGCCATGGCCTCCTCGATCTGTTCCACGATTTAGAATTGATCGAATGAGAGGTTGGGGCCGTCCCTCGGGGGCGGGAGTGAGAGTCTGGCGTCGCCGCGGCTACCTTCCGCCGTAGGTTGGGACTCGGTTTGGGCCGGAATAAGACGTCCGGCGGATCGTAAAGTGGCTCTCTTCGAGGTGGTGGAAGACCTCATTATCTCGAGGGTTTTTTTTGAAGAACAGTGAGTGTTTCTTCAAGTATATGTTCCAGAGAACAGTGAGTGCTCTTTGAAACGGTCGGAGAGAAAATAAGGGTTAAAGGGCCCCCTTTCTCTAGCACCAATTGTTGTTACCCAAAATACTATTCGGAATAATTTGCTGGATATGGCAAGGGGTAGGTAACAAACAAAATGCGAGAGCACATCTGATGGAATGAAAATAATACAAGATTTGCCGGGGTCGTTAGTCCCAGGCTTGAATGCTCTCGCGAGATATTATTAATAATAATGCTACTTTGGAGTACAACTATTAATGTTAGAGTACGATTACAATGAGTGTAATGACCCTAGTTATCTAGCTATTGAGTGCTGATGATTGCCGGAAGAACCGGAGTTAATGCTCTGTGAGTTCTTGTTACAAAGATGAAGTGTTGTCTGTCTTAAGACACGATGAAGTATTCGACTGTTTTCACTATGTTTTTGCTATGTTTTCGCTGCCCCTTCACAAATGCTGGAAGTCTCCTATTTATAGAATAGGAGGATGTTGGGACATCTTAATCCCAACCGGGCGATCGCCTTTCTTGCATTAAATTAAGTGGGCGATCGTCTCAGCACGTTGGCTGGTTTCCTTAAAGTACGCAACCGCAACTGGCAGGCCAGGTGTGCGAACCAATGAGAAGACAACAGGCGCCTCACGTCGCCGTCTTGGGAGGTCCCACTTAGGACCTCTCGGTAGGTCTGTCGGTAGGTGAGAGGTTGTCCTTGTCACCCACAACTGGTGATGGACTGGAGTCAAAAAGCCTTTTCCAGCGGCGCCATTTGCAGGTCTGCACGTGGGCCTTCATCCCAAGATTCGGTCTTCATAGACCTGACGAATATTGGCTTTATACGTGGCATAAGACGGTCGTCCTTGGTCAGGCACTAGAGTCGATCGCTAGGTGCCAAGAGACGATCGCCCTGGACATCGATCGCTCGGTACTTGATCTCGCTCTAGAATCTTCATTTTGTAAGTCTGACTTGGTTTATTTAATGCTGACTTTGGTAGCTCGGCCCTTGTGCCGATCGCCACTGAGCCGTATTAATCGCCGCACAACAACTGCCTCGTCAAAACTTAGGTTCCAACTACGCGACGCTTGCTTCAGTCCATAAATGGAACGCTGAAGCTTGCACACTTTCTGAATATCGACTTCGGACACAAAGCCTTTAAGCTGCTCCATATAGATTTCCTCCTCGAGGAATCCATTAAGGAAAGCCGTCTTTACGTCCATTTGCCATATCTCATAATCGTGGTAGACAACTATAGCAAGCATCATGCGAATAGACTTGATCATAGCTATGGGCGAGAAGGTATCGTGGTAATCAATCCCTTCCTTCTGGGTATAACCCTTTGCCACAAGACTGGCCTTATAGGCGTCAACCTTGCCATCTCCATCAGTCTTGCTCTTGTAGATCCACTTGTTCCCAATAGGCACTATGCCCTTGGGGCAGTCTACTAGAGTCCATACCTGATTGACATGCATCGAGTCTATCTCAACTTCCATAGCTTCACGCCATTTCGCGGAGTCTACATCCACCATCGCTTGGTCATAAGTCGTTGGGTCAGTCTCTTGGCTATCACTTGGAACCTCATGGAGACCCAGCTCCTCTAAGTGCACAAGGCCATACCTCTCAGGTAAATGATACACCCTACTAGACCTACGAGGTGGTTGTACTTGTGTTTCAGAAGGTTCGATTCCACTTTCTTGCACAGGTGTCTCCTTAGGAGTTTCATTGTATACTTCCAAAGAAATACTTCTACCTACTCTGCCTTCCTGAATGGACTCATCTTCCAGGAAGTGTGCTTGCAAAGCAACAACGATCTTTCAATCTTCGGGCATGTAGAACAGATAACCCATCGTCCCAGATGGGAATCCAACGAAACGTCCCTTCGCGGACCTCACTTCCAACGTTTCCACCTTAGTCTTCTTGACATAGGCGGGGCATCCCCAAATCCTAATGTGATTAAGACTTGGTTTCCTGCCCTTCCACATCTCATGTGGAGTTTTAGAAACGTATTTGGAAGGACATCTGTTCATGATGTAAGCGGCAGTCAGGAGTGTATACCCCCACAGGTAAATCGGTAAGTCAGTATAGCCCACCATGGAATGGACCATGTTCAACAAGGTCCTATTCCTTATTTCTTACACACCATTTAACTGAGGAGTACCTGGAGGTATTAGTTGTGATACTATTCCATGTTCGTCAAGGAACTCGTCAAACTCCATACTCATATGCTCCCCACCTCGATCTGACCGAAGTGCTTTGATATGATTTCCAGTTTGCTTCTCGACTAGGGCCTTAAATTCCTGAAATTTCTCAAAGGCCTTAGATTTATGTTTCATTAAGTATACATAACCATACCTAGTATGATCATCTCTAAACGTAATGAAATACTGATATCCATCACGTGCTGCTTCCAAAGCACCACATACGTCGGTATGGATTAATCCCAGTTTATCAGCGGCTCTTTCAAAAGTCCATGTGAAGGGGGACTTGGTCATTTTGCCTTTAAGGCAAGATTCACAAGTAGGAAAGGGATCCGATCCCAATGGTCCCATAAGTCCATCTTTTTCCATTTTGTAAACCTTGTTCTAACCAACATGACCAAGTCTAAGATGCCATTTCAAAACTTGATTGGTTTAATCCCTACCACGCTTCCTAGACATAATATTCACAACGACTTTGTTACTGAAGTTGAGATCATACAGTCCATTCAACAATGTAGCAGTGCCCACTAGTTTATTTCTAAAATAAATTTTGCAGGAACCATCACCAATGAAAAATAAAAGGCCTTTCCGATCCATGACCGGAATGGATAAAATATTTTATTCCCATTGAGCAGAACAAGTACATCTTCTAAAGTCAGAACAAAACCGGATTCTAAACCCAAAGGAAGTGATCCTATGTCGGTTGCCTCCACACTCTGCTCGGTTCCAACAGTGATCATCACTTCCCCATCTCCAAGCTTCCTACTTTGTTCCAGATCCTGATTCGCGGTATAAATATGAGAACTAACACCAGAATCTAGTATCCATGAAGTAGAAAATACAGTAGCAGAAAAATTTGTTTCAAAAACTAAAAGTTCTGTACCTAAAATGCCATGAAGAATGGGACAGTCTCTAGCCCAGTGGCCTAGGTCACCGCACTTGAGACAAGCGTCCTTCTTCTTCTTGTTTTTCAAAACCATCGGTGCCTTGCCTTTACCCTTGAAGTCCTTGACTTGTGGTCCCATCTGCTTCTTGGTCTTTTTCTTCTTATTCTTGGACCTCCGAGATCCAAAAGAAATCACAAGGGCAGACTCCTTCATCCGCGGAGTCTTCATCTGAGACTGCTGCTAAGTTACATGCAATCTCATTGCAGTTGAAATTCAAAAAAAACTATGAGAAGGAATCAGGGAGAGACTTTAGAATGAGGTCGGTTTGAGGAGAAGTATCCATCTTAAAATCAAGATCCTCCAATCTCTCGATCATAGATATTATTTTGAGGACGTGATCCCCAACCTTCTCACCTTCCTTCATCCTTACACCGAACAGTTGCTTGGATATCTCATATCTAGCAGTTCTGTTGTGCTCACCATAAAGCTCGGTTAAGTGAGATAGAATCTGCCTAGCAGAAGTCATTTTCTCATGAGCTCTCTGAAGCTCATTAGATATAGAATCCATCATGTATGCACGGAATTTTACATCATCCTTAACAAACTTTTCGTGGTTTTCAATCTCTTCTTGATTGGCTCTAGTCCGCACTGGAGGGGCCGGAATGTCTGTCCCCAAGATGTATCCCAGTGCCTCTATACTGAGGACAATCATCAGATTATGGAGGCAATCCACAAAGTTAGGTCTGATCAAGGTGTTCTTTTCGAGTAGAATTGCGAGTGGGTTCATTGTCATATTGAGAGTTATGTCTGCATTAAGTATAACAGATTAATTAGTGACTCATTTAATTATGATCTTAGTATAGAATTAAGGCCTTTTCGATTCTTGTTACCCAGCTCCCACTATTTTTATCGAAATAACACACTCCCATGTGAAATCCAGAAGTATCGTTCGCACTACTTCATAGTGGTGATCGTGTTCTTTATAAATCTTAATAGAGGGCAACCAAACAGGTTTCTAGTCTATTAATTTTCATAAAGTGGCGTCCAACACCAACCCATCTGATGGATGATGCGATCTTCTTTTTCCCCTTGTTCACTCCCCTCAACCTATACGGTTTCTATGGTTCGTGAAGTTAAGTTTTATACCATCGATGCAAATCAGTTTCACAATTGAAGCTTATCCGGCAACCTATCATGTTTCTAGAGATAAAATTTGCTTTAACCAAAGGCATCTAATGCGCTCCCGCTAATTTATCCATCCTCCCATAACGACTACACCGATAACTCGGAAGCGTAGCACAACCGGTTTGGACATCAATTTCCCAAAAGCTGTTACGTAATTTGGTGAACGCAAGTGCACATTATCGTATGCAAGTAATAAAGTGATAAGTAAGATATCGTTTCCTCAAGGACTGACTCACTAATTACCATTTTATGTGTATTCTAATTTTATTTGAACGATTGAAATTGGAGGTGCAAGTAATATTAAAGAAAAAAAACTAATAAAGGAATGAACTAAGAATAAATAATAAAATCGATTATTCGAAGAAAGAAGATCAAATAGGGAAATAATCTAGGATTAAGAATCCACCTCGATTTATCCGAATTACTCTTGATTTATATAAATTAAGTGATTTCCCAATTTATTGAAGGTGATGATAGCTAAAATACTCTACTGCCTCTCCCGAGGTCAGTAAAATTTTATAAGGCGAATAAAACACTCTATTCCTAGGTGAATTAGTTCGACAATAGGCGAAAAGTACAAAATCTTCAGACAAGCCATGTAATTCCTATGAGTATATTCCTATCTCACAAGATGAAACGTTTCTCACCATTTTTTCCTACCAACTCTCCTCTCCCGATTCGAGTTGCTTAATCAAAACAAATCAATCATAGGCCACATAATTGATAGTAATTAAAACAATTGGGGAAAACTCAATAAGAAAGGGAAATATATCTTAATAATGCAAAATCAAAGGTTAATTCGTCAAAACCTCGGTTTCATCAAAATCCTAGAATAGGGTTCTAGCCCGACATGCTAGAAAATAATACACAAAGAATTGAAGAAAGCATAAAAGAAATCAAACACAGTTGAAGAACTTGAATTCCTTCGTTCTCTAGCTTCTGCTCTCTGCTCGATCGGTGTTTTCTCCTTCTCTTCGATACCCTATCTTCAGTCCTTTCATCCATATTTATAACCTTCATTAGTCTCCAAAATGCGTCCGGGAGTTGGGTCGAAAACAGGCTCCAAAAACGGCTCAGAAACGCGGCTGAATCAGAAATCCCGCCCCACGGGCCGCGGCTCGGCATTAGTGTGCCGCGGCCCTCAGTGTCCAGCGCCATATGCCTGGGTGGTATTTTTCACACGGGCCGCGGCTCAGCTCAAGTGTGCCGCGGCCCCCGGTACAGTGAGTACCGCGCCTGCTGTGAAAAATACATCTAACAAATACCCCCAAACCTAAGCCTTTGCTTGTCCTCAAGCAAAAATTAATTTCAAATGAGATGACACGTATCGTGGGTAAACGTGCAATATCCACAGTGTTCACCTGATTAATACTCCCCTGAAAATCTCAAAGAAAAATACACGTATAGTTTTAGTGAGTCACATCACGGATAAGGATTCCACAAAGCAATCATTTTTAGTGCTGAACTATCAGTAATGAAGAAAATCGAAGCTCAAAGATTAACAAGCGTGAATTTAGCTGACCGCCAATATGAAGGGTTAAATGAAACAAGCCAACTCGCCCAATCCCACAGTATAGTGGTAAAAATGCAAGAGTTTCATCGTCAATAATGATCCTCGGACAACATTCCCTTATGTATAATCATTATAATGATTCGAGTTAACCACTAGATTACGACTCTCGGGATGTTTCATTCGGAATAACCCTAGGGTGGATTTCCATTCTCATGTATTGGGGAACCGTTTGACGTAAAAGACACTCATGGGGCACATGGATGCTTCTAGTTACTAAGTTTCCCTCTACAGCGGAGAAAAAACTCGAATAGCTATTCCCGCACGTCTGATTAAAGGTTACTGTTTTACGCGAGAGTAAACAACGGGTCACGTGAATACCCCCGGTTACTAGGCTTCCCATCATAGAACATGTATAATTTCTCGACTTTTTGGGAAAGACTGTCCGACTCTAAACTCAATTTAAATTCCAACAAGACTCATGTTACTGGACGACTAGCTACGCGAAAAGTGTAACCAAACGTATAGACGGCGATTCGAAAACACGTATGTCTCCTTTCTTATATGCTAAGATTTCTACAATAACGAAAAAAAATTCAGACCTAAATGAGTACTCAAAGGAAACAAATATCGCAGACTGCAAACTCGACCAAAACTCAACTGTTTGTTCAAAAAGAAATCAGTATCATATCATCTGTTTTACACAAGGAAGCACGAAAAATCCACGAATGCAAATAAAGTCAAGACAAGCAAGGCTAGAGTAAAAAACAACGAAAAATAACAACGAATAAGTAAATATCACTGAAAGTAACCCCCCCAAACTTAGGACGTACATTGACCTCAATGGACACAGATAGTAATATGCAATATGAGAAAAGGTCAAGTACTCCCCTAATATCAGCTCAGGAACTGGTGCCGGCCTCATCCGGCGAGGAGGGTGGTGTAGATGGCCTGACTGGTGGGGTGAAGGGTCCGTCCGGATGGAGTATATGGCTCGTCCACACAGAAAGATAGTCCTGATGATAAGTATCCCTCGACGCCAAGCACCTCTCCTCACGTCGATTGGCCCGGCGGGCCTGCTCTCTCATCTCCTCCCAAACAGCTGCGAGGAGGCTGTCTCT
This sequence comes from Orobanche coerulescens, assembly GCA_033398695.1. NCBI lineage: Eukaryota > Viridiplantae > Streptophyta > Magnoliopsida > Lamiales > Orobanchaceae > Orobanche > Orobanche coerulescens. The sequence goes on along the minus strand of CM065804.1, from coordinate 67,100,225 downwards.
CTCAGCCCGCATCTCCTCTCGAACAGCAGCTAGATGGCTATCTCTCTCTCTCTCTCCGCATCTCCTACCTCAGGCTGTCAAACATCGCCTGAAGGTGCTCTCTCGCTGGCGGTGGAGTGGACTCATTCTGATCATCAGCATCCGCCGTCGGCTCATGTGTCAGGAGTAGTGGCTCGAAAGAGTGCTCGTGTGGCTCATCGATCAGAAATCCTCGCCCCCGCTCGTGTGCCCTCGCGCCACCCCACTGGTCAAAATGAGAGATAATACGGTGGTCGATCGAACCCTGGGGTGCAATAGATGGCTCGTCGTCGGACCACGTCACGCCCGACTGGCAGCATAGAGCACATATCATCGAGGGATGTTTTAATCCCGTCTTTGCCCCTCCCTGAATACACTGAAATATAGAACGGGACAAACGTGGGGCCACATCAAACCGGAGTCCTATCGTGATAACATACAGTAGTCGGGCATGAGAAAGTAAGACCGAGCGGATCTACGATGTAGGGTCGACTCGTGCACAGAAGAAGTAGAGCCACGCTCGTCCGAGACGACTGAGACGAGAACTCTTAAAATAGAAAGAAGTAGAACCCGGGATGCACGTCTCCCAAACGGAACCGGGCTGAGCGAGTGCCTCCAGCAGAGCCTCCCTCGTGAGGCTACTCATAATCCGCGTATACTCCGTATCATCCACCTCTGGTAGCTCGTACAACCTCCGAATCGAGGCCACCGAAAAGTCCACAGTTTGGCCTCAGACGACGACCTCAGTCCGTGTATCTGGTCGCCCCATAATCTGCCCCGCCTGAATATGTCACAATAGAGCACTGGCGTAGAACTCCTGGACGATAGAGATCACCGCCGGCTCAGGTGGTGCAGTGAAACGAGTCCATCCCATCTTGTTGATCATAGCCAAAAGCTCACCGTCCTGGGGGGCGGGAGTGAATCCCCGCTCCAAAATTATTGGACGAGGCTGGATTCTCTCGTTGAATACTCTGTGAATGTCAGGATCAGAGAATTGGTGAGAATCCATATCGACTCGGTTTTGTGATGTCTCCCCTCTTGTGGGGGATGATCGTGTCCTAGCCCTCGTACTCATCTTCCTTTTCCTAGCCATGGCGAGGTTCCTGAAAAATAAACGCTGGAAATTACACAACTTTAAAGATAACTACACCACTCTCGACTTAAGACGTGCGGAAAATGAATATAGAATCGAATGAGCTTGCACCGTCGTATGAGGGAAATAAGGCTGAGATTTTAAGTTTAAACATGATGTAAGGGTTGGGGGCACAATGTAATCCGATAATCGACTTCGTTGCATATAATTTGAAGATGTTCGGCTTAAAAAATTTTATTGGTGCATTTTATCAAACACCTAGCATGCGTGGGTTTAAGTGAAGAACAAAAATGATAATGGCTTAATTCAATCCCCAACAATAATAACATCAATCAATAGTCAGATATATATATTCATGACAAAACAGCAAACAACATCAACGATCAATCGATAACCACCATATTCCAACTAAACCTTGATAGAACTTTAAGAAAACTAACAACATATTCAACAATGAATGAGGAACATTACCTCACTTTTCAATCCATGTTGCAATTAAGATTAAGAAATGAGAATTACCTTGTTTTGGATTGAAGAAGGTAAGAAGAAGAAGACTTGAAGGGAGATTATCCGAGCGCCGCGTGAAGAAGAAGAATGAAGCGCACCTTTTGTGTCGGCCGATCGAGGTTATATGGGTGCCCTGGGCGTTTGAAATTCACAGCAGGGGCCGCGGCACAGATTAAGTGAGCCGCGGCCCATAGTACAATAGGTTCTGGGCGCTGGGTTTCTTCGGCGTGTGCCGCGGCTCATTAAACGGGTGTCGCGGCTCAGAGAGTGCATGCCGCGGCACATAGTATAGTCTCCTGGGCCGTTATTCTGGGTCTTGGCATGCCTCGGCTCAGCTTCAACGTGCCGCGGCTCAGGGGTTGAGTGTGGCGCGGCTCAGTAAGTTCGTGCCGCGGCACAGAGTACAGGAAGGTTAACTCAATTTCGTGACTTGTATGTGACGCGGTTCTCTATCATTGTGCCGCGGCCCAAACCCCCTGGAAGGTTCCTGCACAGAAATTTCAAAGGAAAACACCTAGAACATGAGAGATAAACATATTAAAGCAAATATGACGAAAAAAATAGACTCCTAAAATGAATGAAAACAACAAAAATAAAATCTTCAACTAATACTCGGGTTGCCTCCCAAGAAGCGCTAAGTTTATAGTCTTCAGCCGGACCTTTTTAAAATCAATTGGCTTTTCGCAAACGCCATTTGAGCTCCACCCCGTCCATCGAACCGTTAATATGTGTTTTAAAATTTTGACCATCAGTCTTTAACAGTTCGATTTTTGGTTTGGGAATCCAATGTCCTTTGCGAAAAGATTTGAATAATAATAATTTTCCGAAACACCCAAATTTCACATGCTTTGGCAACCGTTTCACTTCCGGCTTGATTTTCTTTTTCACGAACAAATTTATGATGGCCTGAGAATTTTTAGATGGTGAGTGAATGGATGATGAAGAAGACATGTCCAAATGCCTAAGATATGCGACTCGCTCTACATTTTTCTTAGATGTCGGAACAACTACAGCAGATTCTAAACATTTCGACTGACAGCGTTCCCGGTGTGTGTCTTTTGCCAAAATATCTAAGCTTTCGAATTGAGAACCCTTCTCGACACTGCTTGGACACGGGAGAGATCGAAACACTTGGAATGTAACTTTTTCATCTTGAACCCGTAGAGTGAGTTTCCCTTTCTCCACATCAATGAGAGTTTGGCCGGTAGCTAAGAAAGGTCTTCCTAAGATAATTGGGATGTCATGGTCCTCCTCCATATCGAACACAATAAAATCGGCCGGAAAGATGAATTTATCGACCTTGACTAAAACATCTTCTAGTACCCCCATCGGATACTTGATAGATCTGTCAGCTAATTGCAAAGAGATTGTCGTCGGCTTGGCTCCCCTGATACCCAGCTTCTTAAAAATGGAAAGGGGCATAAGATTAATACTGACGCCGAGATCACATAACGCTCTATCAAAAGACAGGTTTCCTATAGTGCATGGTATATTGAAGCTTCCTGGATCCTTCAATTTTGGCGGGAGCTTTTTCTGCAAGATGGCGCTGCACTCTTCCGTCAATGCCACTGTCTCATACTCTTCGAGCTTCTTTTTATTCGATAAGATCTCTTTCATGAACTTCACATAGCTCGGCATTTGTTCCAAGGCATCAGCAAATGGAATATTGATATGTAGTTTCTTGAAGACGTCAAGAAACTTGGAGAATTGCTTGTCCAATTTTTGCTTTTGCACTCACTGCGGAAACGGGATGGGTGGCACATAGGCCATCGGATTGTCAGGAAACAATTTCGAACTTTTAGAATTTTTTGATTCTTCAGATGCCAAATTTTCCTTCTCCTCATGATCACCTCTCTTTTTGTTCCTCCCGGGCTGCTCACACACTTCCCTCCCGCTTCTCAAACCAATGGCATTAATACTCTCTCTGGGGTTCGTCTCAGTTGTACTTGGCAAGGTACCCTCAGGTCGGGCTGTTAACACATTTGCTATTTGACCCAATTGGACTTCCAAGTTGCGAATAGAGGTGGAATGGTTTTGCAAGGTTGCTTCCGTACGGGTCATGAACTGACTCGTATTTGCTGCTAATTTCGCCATTGCCTCCTCTAGAGAGATTTTTGGAGCAGGAGGGGGTTGCTGTTGGTGTTGAGAAAACTGAGGTTGGTTTGAATTTTTTAGTTTTTCCATGAAAAGTTGGGGTGATTTCTCCACCCCAGATTATGTGTTGGAATACGGATTGTTCTGCCGATTTCTGTTCCCCACAAACTGTGCTTGTTCCATCGGAGATTGCTCGAAAGGATTTCCAACTTGGCATTCCGCACTAGGATGAGACTCGTTACACCAATTACATGATTCTGTGGTAACGGTAGAAGGAGCATGTGAAAAAGGTTGCAATTGTTGAGTCAGCGCTGCAACTTGGGCTGATAGTGTAGAGATCGGATCATTGTCGGAAACTCCCATAACTCGCTTTGGGTTCACACGTTCGGAAGGCCACTGATAAGCATTTGCAGCCATTGCTTCCAATAAAGAATGAGCTTCCACCATCGTCTTTCCCATTAAAGCTCCTCCAGCGGCGGCATCAACAAGAGTGCGTGTAGATGCACTTAGTTCGTTATAGAAGGTCTGAATTTGTAGCCAATCCGGTAAGCCATGGTGTGGGCATCTCCTTAGTAAATCCTTGTATCGCTCCCAAGCTTCATGAAGCGATTCCATTTCAAATTGCCCGAACGTCGTTATTTCGTTCTGAAGTCTTGCTGTCTTTGCCGGCGGAAAGAACTTAGCCAAAAAGGCTTATGCTAACTCCGCCCAAGTCGTGATAGAGCCCGACGGAAGTGAATTCAACCAAAATTTGGCTTTATCCCTCAAAGAAAATGGGAAAATCCGCAGACGAATGGCGTCATCAGAAACTCCATTGTTCTTGAACGTATCGCATATCTCGAGAAAGGACGCAATATGAGCATTGGGGTCGTCATTCGCTAATCCGCATAATTGGCTTGCTTGTACCATCTGGATTATGGCCGGCTTTATCTCGAAATTGTTAGCTTGGACAGTTGGGCGCCGAATCCACAAAAAATTCGCATTAGGCAATGCATAATCTCGGAGTGCCAATACCGGTTGAGCTTGCTGCATAGGATTGTCTACTCCGTGATTTTCTGTGTTATCGGCCATGGTGTCTTTTGTTGGTAGTTCAAGCTTTTCCTTCTTGTTTTTCCGCAGAGTGCGCTCGAGTTCAGTATACAAAGGTAATAGGCCTTCGTTACCGAATTTTCTCATGCACTAACCAGAAACTCCTAATAGGAAAACAAATAAAAAAAACATTACACAAAAATAAAATAGTGTTCAAATTAAGACTAGAAATACTGAAATCGATATTAGTAAAATAATCAGTCCCCGACAACGGCGCCAAAAACTTGTTACGAAATTTGGTGAATGCAAGTGCACGTTATCGTAAGCAAGTAATAAAGTGATAAGTAAGATATCGTTCCCTCGAGGACTGACTCACTAATTACCAATTTATGTGTATTCTAATTTTATTTGAACGATCGAAATTGGAGGTGCAAGTAATATTAAAGAAAAAAAACTAATAAAGGAATGAACTAAGAACAAATAATAAAATCGATTATTCGAAGAAAGAAGATCAAATAGGGAAATAATCTAGGATTAAGAATCCACCTCGATTTATACGAATTACTCTTAATTTATATGAATTAAGTGATTTCCCAATTTATTGAAGGCGAAGATAGCTAAAATACTCTACTGCCTCTCCCGAGGTCAGTAAAATTTTCGAAGGCGAATAAAACACTCTATTCCTAGGTGAATTAATTCGACAATAGGCGAAAAGTACGAAATCTTCAGACAAGCCACGTAATTCATATGAGTATATTCCTATCTCACAAGATGAAACATTTCTCACCAATTTTTCCTACCAACTCTCCTCTCCCGATTCAAGTTGCGTAATCAAAACAAATCAATCATAGGCCACATAATTGATAGTAATTAAAACAATTGGGAAAAACTCAATAAGAAAGGGAAATATATCTTAATAATGCAAAATCAAAGGTTAATTCGTCAAAACCTCGGTTTCATCAAAATCCTAGAATAGGGTTCTAGCCCGACATGATAGAAAATAATACACAAAGAATTGAAGAAAGCATAAAAGAAATCAAACACAGTTGAAGAACTTGAATTCCTTCATTCTCTAGCTTCTGCTCTCTGCTCGATTGGTGTTTTCTCCTTCTCTTCGATACCCTATCTTCAGTCCTTTCATCCATATTTATAACCTTCATTAGTCTCCAAAATGCGTCCGGGAGTTGGGTCGAAAGGCTCCAAAAACGGCTTAGAAACGCGGCTGAATCAGAAATCCCGCCCCGCGGGCCGCGGCTCGGCATTAGTGTGTCGCGGCCCTCAGTGTCCAGCGCCATATGCCTGGGCGGTATTTTTCACACGGGCAGCGGCTCAGCTTAAGTGTGCCGCGGCCCCTGGTACAGTGAGTACCGCGCCTACTGTGCCGTGCGTGTGCCGCGGCCTGGCCTTGGTGTGCCGCGGCCCCTGATCAAAAATTGACTTTTTCGCCCGTTTTTCGTCGTTTAAGCATCCGGACTCCAATTTCCTTCAAAACATATAAAGATAGTGCATTAAAAGCTCATTTATGCAGATTTAGACTTAAAATGGATATAAAATAATGACAAATAAGTGCATAAAAATACATCTAACAAAAGCTCGATGGAGGGAAGGAAAGCCTTGAAACTTTATAAACTTAATAATTTGTTGTGGGAGAATTTTCGCGATTAATGTTACACTCTGCACATTAATTCGTTTAAGCGCATTTATAGCATTCATACAATACGAACAATCATTTACAACTGTAATATCCGTATTTTTCTTTCCCTTGTATTTTCGTTTTTGGTGTATTTCTCGATCGTAGTGACCCTCGTGTACTTTTCAGCGTGTCGTTCCTGTCAAACTGTTGAACTATATTCTTGTTATTGTTGTGCGAAACCGCCGTTTCGGGGTTGCCGTGGATCCATTTCGTGTTATTAGTCCCCAAATATTGATTCCTATCGTTTCATTCTCTTTCCGGATCATTTTTATCATTTTGGGACCCAAAAAGGGGTGTGGGCCGCGGCACAAGGTGCGTGCGCCGCGGCACACAAATTTCTCCAAATGTTGGTCGGGCAAGATTGTGTGCCGCGGCACACCCATCCGTGCCGCGGCACGCGAGCAGTGCCGCGGCACACTGTCCGTGCCGCGGCACACTCGTGTCTTCCGCGACCAAAACCCAATCAGCAGTGTGCCGCGGCACACGCGGTATCTTGCCGCACAATGCTAAAACACGGGAGTAGATTTTCGGCTGTGCCGCGGCACACTTCTCGCGCGGCTGCACGAAGCGGTAATTGCGCAGACTCGTCCTTATTAGACGAGATCGGTCGTCTCCTTCCCCATTTTTCCACCGCATCGCGAGAGAAAGGTTATAGAGGGGGAGAGTTCTTCATCCGGGGTCGATTTTCATCATTCCTTTTCGGTTGTGAGGCTCGGATAATCAATCTAACGCGTGTTCTACGGATCTTAGTTCTTGAATCTCCAAAGGTAATGTTCTAAAACCCTATTTCGATTAATTTGGGGGTTTTGGGATTTTCTTCCGATTAGTTCCGTTTCGTTGGTGGATTCATGATGTATACGATTAATATTGTTAGTATCGTTAGTTTTCCTACGGATTCATGGATATTTTGTGGATTTTTATGGATTCGAGAGGGTTTGGTTGTGGTCCGCCCTCGTTGTTATTTTTGTATGAACATACATGAATCGTAGGCGGGTTTCCGGGTGTATTCCATTTCCATAATCGTTTAGAAGTGGTTGTGATTGTGCTATTCAAATCGTTAGGTTCATTTTCGTCGGTTCCTCGCGGTCGTGCTTGATTCTCCGTTTCGTTCGTGTCATCATCTATTTAATCGAGGCAAGTATCCTTATGAACTTACAATCTTGACATAGTAGTTTTGTATGAGAAATTGTGTGTGTGTGTATGCTCACTATGGGTTAGACTCGACGGGGTCTCGGTAGGGGTCCACGGAGGTGTGGATCGACGAGCTTTGCTTTTAACCACTACGCGTTAGACTCGACGGGGTCTCGGTAGGGGTCCACGGAGGTGTGGATCGATGGTTAATTGTGGTGAATTTTACAAATGTGATTTGATATTGGCATTTCCGGAAATGAGTGTATTCGAACGGTTTTCTTTATTGCATGCATTACTATATGTGTAAGATGTGAATTGTTCATTTGGTTACTTGTACTAGCGTAATTGCTAACCCCTCTGGGGACCCGTTTTGGGGAAATTCGTTTTATGAATTTCAGGTCAGGTTCATCGGGACGAGCGGGCGCTGGACCAGTACACGGATGATGGTCATGCGTGATGATTGTGCATAAGTGACGTCTTAATGACTTTTTGTCTTTTCGTCTTTTGTGGCTTTTGAACTAATAGTTGTACTCGAGTACTTAAGAGTTCTTGTTCGTCCGGATTGTATTGTTGCCTATATATTTGTGTTGATTGATGATGTTATGTTTGACCAGTTGAACCAGGTGGATTATTCTGTTTTGCGTCTTTATGACATGGTGTTGAGTTGTCGTTTATGTGAGTCGATGAGTACGATGCTGTTCAGCCTGGTGGGTCCCATATAGGGATTCACGGCGCTGTAATATACCTCGAATATCTTGAGGGTGTTACAGAAAATGGTATCAGAGCTCTAGGTTTATGGATACCTAGGCTTGTCGGTTTATTGGGTCTTGTGGTGTTTTGTTTTGCACATCATCGTCACGCTGCCATGATTCCGGTACTACCAGTGTCCGTAAGTTTTCCTTCCTCTGTTCATTATTTCCTTGTATCGTACCTTTGATTCCCGACTTGTGATTGTTCTTCTCTCGTACTTACCCTCGTATGGCTTTTGCTACTTATTTAACTCCAGTATGGATGCTGGAAGAGGTCGTGGTCGTGGACGCGGCCGGGGACGTGGGGCCGGTGGGCGGCCACGTCACGATCTTCGGGAGCCGCAGATCTGGCGACCGTCATAGCCATGCTTCTTCTCAGGAGCGTGCCGATCTTGGTATTGCGGTCGTTATGCAACAAATGGTGAACCAAATGGCGGCAATAGCTCAGGCGGTCCAGAACCCGGATCAGGCCCATGCTAATCGGGGCGGAGCGGACCGATGGCTCCAAGATGTCATCAAGATGCATCCTCCTCAGTTTTCGGGAGCTTGGACCGATTGGGTAGGAAGGGTGGATCAAGGAGATATCTAAAGTCTTCGTTGCCACTAATCGTCACGAGGAACGTAGAGTCCCTATTGCTCAATATTTTCTCACCGGGGGCCTACTGGTGGTGGGAGGCCGTTGGGCCCAAAGACCATCTTTGCTTCGTGGTGAGTTTCAAGAATTGATGGAGATCGAATATTGCCGTGGCGATCAGATGAGGCTCGGGTGCATGCTTTTTATGATGCTCAACCGCGGGATATTCCCGTATCTCAAGCCATTGCTGATTTTAACAAGGAGTTGGGTTATGTGAAGACCCAAGTTGTCGAGGAGAGTGACAAGATTTTCCATTTCTCCAGACGGATGAAGTTGCCGATTCGGGACTATATGTCGGGACTCGTATGCACTACATTGAAAGATTATCAGAGTAGGGCCCTTGCTTATGATATGTATGTGACGGCGAGCGAGGCGGCCCGCGAGAGTAAGAAGCAGAAGTCCGCTGGGAACTTTTCGGGCCACAAGAGTGGGGGTCAGCAGAGATCCCAATCTGCTAACTTCCCCGCCGGCGGTGGTCCAGCTCGTTCCGCTGGGGGTCCTCGTGGAACTACCAGTGCTCCTTTTCGTGATGTGAAGTGTTTCAATTGTGGTCGTACGGGCCACATCAGTCGTACTTGTTTGAGCCCTTTGCTGACGTGTAATCAGTGTGGCCAGCCGGGCCACAAGGCTGCTTTCTGTGCTGAGAGGGAGAGAATTCTTGGTGCCCGGGCTTCCATTCCAGCGCCTAGGGAACCAAGTGTGAATCAGGGGTCGTTTGCTCCTCAATCTCCGCCGAGTGCTAGTCGGGGGAGAGGTCGGGGTCAGCCCTCAAGAGGGGGAGCTTCCAGTGTCGGCTCCGCCCATCCGCGGGTTTATGAGATGCGGAAGACCGATGACCCAGCGGCTACCGTGGCGACAGGTACCGTTTATATTCTTTCTCATCCTGTCAGTGTGCTTTTCGATTCCGGTGCTACGCATTCGTTCATATCTCTGGATTGTGTACGTCGTTTGAGTCTCGACCGTTTGACGCCTTGTGAGCCCTTCATCGTTAAGCTTCCTAGCGGTGATAGGATCGTTGGTGATCAGGAGGTTCGAGACTGTTCTGTGCTTATTTGTGAGAGGATTTGGCCCTCTAATCTTATTGTTGTGAGTATCGAGGGTGAGGATTTGATTCTTGGTGATGACTGGCTCGAGCGGCATGGTGCGATCATGAACTACCGCACGAGAATCATCACTATGTTAGCCGAGGACGGCACCGAGCACTCTTTCGCGGGGCGAAAGAGGGGAAACCATAAATTCGTCATTAATGCCTTGAAGGCGATGAGTCTCATGCGAAAGGGATGTACTGGTTATTGGTGCTATGCCTTGAAGGCGGGGGATGGTGGAGTCGAGATTTCGTCGATTCCAGTCGTTAATGAGTTTCCTGATGTATTTCCTGACGAGTTACCGGGATTGCCACCGGATCGTGAGGTTGAGTTTGCTATAGAGTTAGAGCCGGGCGCGGCTCCTATTTCGAAGGCGCCGTATCGCATGGCACCTTCAGAGATGGCAGAGTTGAAGAAGCAGTTGAGCGAGCTTCTTGAGTCGGGGTATGTTCGACCGAGCGCCTCGCCTTGGGGCGCACCGGTCCTGTTTGTGCGGAAGAAGGATGGTTCACTACGTTTGTGTATCGACTATCGCGAACTAAACAAGGTGACCATCAAGAACAAGTATCCTTTGCCGAGAATTGATGACTTGTTCGATCAGTTGCAGGGAGCTACGGTATTCTCGAAAATTGATTTGAAATTGGGGTACTATCAGCTCCGGGTGAGAGAGTCCGATGTGCCGAAGACAGCTTTTCGATCAAGATACGGACATTATGAGTTTGTAGTTATGCCTTTCGGGTTAACTAATGCGCCGGCGGTGTTCATGCAGTTGATGAACAAAGTTTTTATCGAGTATTTGGATAAGTGCGTCGTCGTCTTTATTGACGATATTCTTATTTATTCGAAGAATGAGGAAGAGCATGCCCATCATTTGCGGGTAGTATTAAACATTTTGAGGACCGAGCAACTCTATGCAAAGTTCTCGAAATGTGAGTTCTTTGAAGGAAGTGATGTTTTTAGGTCACGTGATTTCGGTAGGGGTTCGTGTGGATCCGAGAAGATTGAGGCCGTGTTGGATTGGGCACCGCCCAAGAATGTGAAGGAGCTCCGTAGTTTCTTGGGTTTAGTGGCTACTATCGTAGGTTCGTCGAGGGTTTCGAAACTAGCTCGACCACTTACGCAGCTTGCTCCGAAATCGAGAGGTTAAATGCTGGAATGACGAGAGGCGATCGAGTTTTGAGGAATCAAGAAGCGTTTGACTTCAGATTTTGGCGTTGCCATGTGGCAACGAGGGTTTTGCCGTTTATAGCGATGCTTGGTCGTGTCACAGGTGTGTATTAATGCAGCACGACAAGACCATTGCCTATGCATCGAGACAGTTGAGGCCGTATGAGCTGAACTACCCTACTCATGATTTGGAATTAGCGGCAGTCGTTTTTGCGCTCAAGATTTGGCGTCACTATCTTTTCGGCTCTACATGTCAGATTTTTACCGATCATAAAAGTCTGAAATACATATTTACTCAGCGAGAGTTGAATATGAGGCAGAGGAGGTGGTTAGAGTTGATTAAGGATTATGACCTCGAAATCCTTTATCATCCGGGTAAGGCGAACGTCGTAGCCGATGCCTTGAGTCGGAAACCAGTTGCGTTGCGAACACTTGAGATCCTTATGCCTCAGTCTGAGCTTCGGAGGGCTTTGATCGAGTTAGACGTTGAGGTCTCGTTGCCGGGAGCTGTCGGGCAACTTTGTGCTTTGGAGATTTCGTCGCCTTTGATCGATGAAATCAAACTGAAGCAATCAGAGGATCCGATGATTACTCAAATCCGAGAGAACGTTCTTGAAGGAAAGTCTCCTGGGTTTGTGATTCACGAGGATGGTATTTTGAGATTCCAGAGTCGGCTTTGTGTGCCGAACGACTCAGAGTTGAGGCAGAGTATTTTACGGGAGGCCCATGCTACACCTTATTCCGTTCATCCTGGTTCGAGTAAGATGTACAAGGACTTAAGAAGGAATTTCTGGTGGAATGATATGAAGGATGAGGTCGCACAGTTTGTAGCGAGATGTTTGACTTGTCAGCAGGTCAAAATCGAGCATCAGCGACCGGGTTATTGCGATCACTTCCGTTCGTAATGGAAATGGGAAGATATATCGATGGATTTCATTACGAGTCTGCGAGATCGAGGTCGGGCATGAATATGGTGTGGGTGATTGTCGATCGTCGGCCAGTCGGCACATTTTACGGGCATCAAGGACACGGGGCCGGAGAAGTTAGCTCGTGTGTTTATCGCGCAGATTGTGAGACTTCACGGTACTCCGAAATCTATTGTTTCGGATCGTGATGGCCGCTTTGTATCGCACTTCGGCGGCGGTGCATAAGGCGTTGGGTACCGTTTACATTTGAGTACCTCTTTCCATCCCGATCGGATGGACAATCGGAGCGCACTATCCAGGACGCTCGAGGACTTGTTGCGTGCTGTGCTCTCGATTGGAGTAGTGACCGGGAGGAACATTTGCCGATTGAATTCACGTACAACAACGGTTGGCACGCGCGTCGGTCGGATGGCACCGTATGAGGCACTTTACGGGCGGCGATGTCGATCACCGATTTGTTGGAATGAGGCGTCCGATTTGGTCGGGACCGAGCCGGATGTCGTTTTAGAGACGAGGCGGAAGATAGAGTTAATTCGAGAACGGATGTTGATCGCCTGAGTCGGCCAGTCGTATGCCGACGTCCGTCGTCGACCTTTGGAATTCGAGGTGGGAGATCACGTCTTGCTAAAGGTGTCGCCGACGAAGGGAGTTTTTCGTTTCGGGAGGAAAGGGAAGTTGACTCCGAGATTTATGGGCCCCTTTGAGATCCTCGAGCGAGTGGGTGGGCTGGCATACCGTTTGGCGTTACCTCCGGCCTTGAGTCATGTTCATAGCGTTTTCCATGTTTCCCAGTTGAGGAAATATGTCCCGGATCCTAGTCACATCATCGATTATGGTGAGATTGATGTCGCCGAAGATGTCAGTTTCGAAGAGCGCCCTTTGAAGATTTTGGAGTATCGTGAGAAACGATTGAGGCATAAGACCATACCTTTGGTCAAGGTGCAGTGGTCGAGACACGGTGTCGAGAAGGCGACTTGGGAAACCGAGGATAGCATGCGTGCTAGGTACCCCGAGTTGTTTGTTTCTTAAGTTTCGGGACGAAACATATTTTTAGAGGGGTAGAATGTAATATCCGTATTTTTCTTTCCCTTGTATTTTCGTTTTTGGTGTATTTCTCGATCGTAGTGACCCTCGTGTACTTTTCAGCGTGTCCTTCCTGTCAAACTGTTGAACTATATTCTTGTTATTGTTGTGCGAAACCGCCGTTTCGGGGTTGCCGTGGATCCATTTCGTGTTATTAGTCCCCAAATATTGATTCCTATCGTTTCATTCTCTTTCCGGATCATTTTTATCATTTTGGGACCCAAAAAGGGGTGTGGGCCGCGGCACAAGGTGCGTGCGCCGCGGCACACAAATTTCTCCAAATGTTGGTCGGGCAATCAGACTGTGAGCCGCGGCACACCCATCCGCTGCCGCGGAACATCGCCAGGCCAGTACCGCGGCACCCCAGTCCGGTGCCGCGACACACTCGTGTGTCTTCCGCGACCAAAACCCAACTGTACCGTGTGCCGCGGCACACGCCGGCTGTGCCGCGGCACAATGCTAAAACCTGGGAGTAGATTTTCGGCCTGTGCCGCGGCACACTTCTGCTGTGCCGCGGCACACGAAGCGGTAATTGCGCAGACTCGTCCTTATTAGACGAGATCGGTCGTCTCCTTCCCCATTTTTCCACTGCATCGCGAGAGAAAGGTTATAGAGGGGGAGAGTTCTTCATCCGGGGGTCGATTTTCATCATTCCTTTTCGGTTGTGAGGCTCGGATAATCAATCTAACGCGTGTTCTACGGATCTTAGTTCTTGAATCTCCAAAGGTAATGTTCTAAAACCCTATTTCGATTAATTTGGGGGTTTTGGGATTTTCTTCCGATTAGTTCTGTTTCGTTGGTGGATTCATGATGTATACGATTAATATTGTTAGTATCGTTAGTTTTCCTACGGATTCATGGATATTTTGTGGATTTTTATGGATTCGAGAGGGTTTGGTTGTGGTCCGCCCTCGTTGTTATTTTTGTATGAACATACATGAATCGTAGGCGGGTTTCCGGGTGTATTCCATTTCCATAATCGTTTAGAAGTGGTTGTGATTGTGCTATTCAAATCGTTAGGTTCATTTTCGTCGGTTCCTCGCGGTCGTGCTTGATTCTCCGTTTCGTTCGTGTCATCATCTATTTAATCGAGGCAAGTATCCTTATGAACTTACAATCTTGACATAGTAGTTTTGTATGAGAAATTGTGTGTGTGTGTATGCTCACTACGGGTTAGACTCGACGGGGTCTCGGTAGGGGTCCACGGAGGTGTGGATCGACGAGCTTTGCTTTTAACCACTACGGGTTAGACTCGACGGGGTCTCGGTAGGGGTCCACGGAGGTGTGGATCGACGGTTAATTGTGGTGAATTTTACAAATGTGATTTGATATTGGCATTTCCGGAAATGAGTGTATTCGAACGGTTTTCTTTATTGCATGCATTACTATATGTGTAAGATGTGAATTGTTCATTTGGTTACTTGTACTAGCGTAATTACTAACCCCTCTGGGGACCCGTTTTGGGGAAATTCGTTTTATGAATTTCAGGTCAGGTTCATCGGGACGAGCGGTACTGGACCAAGATTACGGATGATGGTCATGCGTGATGATTGTGCATAAGTGACGTCTTAATGACTTTTTGTCTTTTCGTCTTTTGTGGCTTTTGAACTAATAGTTGTACTCGAGTACTTAAGAGTTCTTGTTCGTCCGGATTGTATTGTTGCCTATATATTTGTGTTGATTGATGATGTTATGTTTGACCGGTTGAACCGGGTGGATTATTCTGTTTTGCATCTTTATGACATGGTGTTGGGTTGTCGTTTATGTGAGTCGATGAGTACGATGCTGTTCAGCCTGGTGGGTCCCATATAGGGATTCACGGCGCTGTAATATACCTCGAATATCTTGAGGGTGTTACAACAACCTAGTTGCTACCAACATGTAGTTCATGGACCATTCCTAGAAAACAAAAACTCCGTAATCTAATTACAAGTCTTCATCTTGAATCTTCGTCTTCTCTAAATGGATTTTCCTCCGGTCTTCGTCATTACATATAAATTTTACATCGAAAAATTGCATCCTAGATACAAATATTTTTAGTAAAATAAATAGGCTCAAAATGGCCTTTACAACCCAATCGAATAAATCGAACGATTCAAAACTAAGTCCATAAACCACATCCCCATTCAAAAGCATTCATCCAATAAATACTATATAAATGGAAAACATAGAGATACATTGATCCAATCAATATATAAACAACAATTAGAATCGATCTAATCAATTCACACAACCGGTAATATGAAAATGTTCAAAGTATTCGGTCACCCACAAATATTCTAATTATTCAAATTTCCCGTATAAAATGAAATACCATAAATAATTTTAATCATATTAAATCCAATTTAACATACGGGAGATTAATTTTCAGAATACACGAAAAAATCGAGCCGGGGTAAAACTGCCTGCCGGACACGGCCGTGCCGATTGGCACGGTCGAGTTGTCCCGACAATCTACCGGCACGACACGGCCCGTGCCGAATGGCACGGTCGGGTTCCCCCGACAGCTTCTAAAGCTGGCCTGCCGGACACGGCCGTGTCAAATGACACGGTCGGGTCATCCTCGGCAGTCTGCCGGCCAGACACGGCCCGTGCCGAATGGCACGGTTGGGTTACCCCGACAGCTACTAAAGCTGGCCTGCCGGACACGGCCGTATCAAATGACACGGTCGGGTCACCTCGACAGTTTCGTGCCCTTCGTCCGAAAAGTCGTCCAACGAAGATTCGGGGCTAGATTTTTGACCGGATATCCAATATCAATATTTTCCGACTTTCATATCTCCAATATAAATCACATTTCCCAGAAATTAAAGATTTATATTTAGACATAAACTTATGAAAAATACAACTACAACGAAGAAAAACAT
Organism: Orobanche coerulescens; assembly: GCA_033398695.1. Taxonomy (NCBI): domain Eukaryota; kingdom Viridiplantae; phylum Streptophyta; class Magnoliopsida; order Lamiales; family Orobanchaceae; genus Orobanche; species Orobanche coerulescens. The sequence continues at coordinate 67,084,149 of CM065804.1, read as the reverse complement.
ACACCACGATTATGACTATAAATGATTCCAAATCTTTCACCATCTAATCAAGCATTCCAAATGCCATTATCGTATATACGATCGCAAGACCTACACTCTGATATCACTGTTGGGATTCGGTGCCTAAATCGAAGGCCCAGCAAAAGCGGTAAAATGAAAATTAATTCGATCCGAATCCCTATGAGGATCGATCGAACTACGTATATACGAATATAAAATGAAACACAAGAGATACGAGAAACATAACTTTGTAGTCCGTTGATTTAAATGGTGTCCTTCTCTTGAGCTATTCCCCAGGACTTAGTTGATTTCCCTATGATCCAATCCGCTCCAATCTCTTGGATGATCCAACGCCGAAATACCGCATCTCTACTTGCCACGCACTGGAGAAACGAACGGAACGACGATCACCCGATTAACCTCTAAGGTCACGGCTAGAATAAAGTGATGGAAGCTTTCTATGTGATTATTACACTCTAAGTGTATAACTCACAAACTCTCAATCAAAATCTTGATATTCTCCAAGAACAACCAAGAACAAAAGAAGAAGATGAAGTAGACTTGGAGAAAAACAATTTCTCTCTCTCTCTCTCTCTCTCTCTCTCTCTCTCTCTCACACACACACACACACACACTTAACTCACGGTTGGAAACAAGATGGGGTGTGAGAGAGTTGGTCTTCCTTCCCTTTTTATTCTTCAATCAAGACAAAAGGCACCAACTCAAAATGATATTAAAAGATATCATGTCCCCCAAAGTCTTGCTCTTCCACCTATCATGATGTGAACAAGACAAGACTCACATGGAGGTGAGTTGGGGGGGCATCTAGAAGGGAATTGAAGAGTTCGGTTCATTTCGGACTCCCGTGAGTCCAAACAGATAAACCCCAATTCCGTTCCGATGTATTTATATTAATTAATCTAATTAATTAATCATATCAAATACATAATAACATAATTAATTTCTCTAAGAAATAATTATATTTATGAATTAAATTAACCACATAGTAATTTATTTAATTCATTAGGCCGTAAATCAATTTATCCAATAAATCTATTTAGACATCTAATGTCCCAAATTAGATATCCAATATCTAATATTCATAATGAGAGAATAAGCTCGATTCATTCCGTCATCAATCCTATTGCGCAACTCGGTAGGTCCGTCTCAGTCAGCAAATGGAGGAGCCAAAGAGTAGTAGCACCACCTAGCCAGCCTGGCGGCCTACACTGTACCCCAACTGAGAACGAATAATTGGGATCATTCAAGAACCATTCTGTTCGTGAATACCAGTATACGTATAAACCCTTCTTTCAAATGTCCCGATCAAGTTATAGGGTCACGGTTAGCCAAACCCTATCTGTACTTGACGCTATGCATGAGTTAATACAAATCGAGATCATCCAGCTCTCGTGTATCTAATACAACTAGCTCCAATGCTTTGGCCAAAGACTTATGATCTCATCTACCGATAACCGCATAGGACATATAACTCGTTCACTAACAGGAGAAAGAATTCTATCTTGGTATTCATTACGACCTGCTACTTGCCCATCAAGATGCACGTCGAGGTTGACCCCCGCCTTCCGGTTTACAGGGTCGAACTACTCTAATGAAAATCTTGACGTCACAAGCACATCCCTACTAATCCTCAAGTCGAAGGTTCACGAATACCTATCACAACCTTTCGATTTCGTCATTGATGTCCCGGAGTGAAGTCCGTGTGACGAATCGAGGGTGAGTTGGTTCGAGTATACTAAACTAATTAGTATACCTATAACGTGTGTTCCCCCTAACCATTAGTGTTCGATAGGCAATCTCCATGTCAAAGAACACGTCATATAAGTCTTCACATAAACTTAACGCCCAATCAAGTTTCATCGACTTGCGGACGATTAAGTATTTGAGCTATAAACCTTTCCAGTTCCGACCACCTTATCCAATAAGGGGTGAAACGTTTTGCTCTCAAATACACGGACTAGTTTATATATGTATATTTACGATTTAGGAATGCCAGTAACTACCAGTAAATAAAGAAACATCCATTTGCCCTATGATAATAATTTACATAATTACAAGTATAATGCCCTCACTCAACATCCTCTGAGTGGCATTCGAGGGCATATTCCTAACAATCTCCCACTTGCACTCAATGCCACACACTACGGTATCTAATACCCATGTTCTCCAGATGCCGCTCCAAGCTAATCTGAGGAAGTGGCTTGGTCAGTGGATCAGCGACGTTGTCGGCCGAGTCTACTCTGTGTAGCACAATATATCCCTTGCGAACAAATTCTCTTATGAGATGATACTTCCTCTCAATGTGTTTGGTACTGCTGTGAAACCTCGGCTCCTTGGCCTGCGCTACAGCTCCGACGTTATTGCAGTATAGCGGAATAGGCAGCTCAGCACATGGTATCACTTGAAGTTCTCCCAGAAACTTCTTAATCCAGAACCCTTCCTTGGAAGCCTCTGAGGCTGCTTGATACTCAGCCTGACAGGTGGAATCAGTAGTCGTGCTTTGCTTGGCACTACGCTAATATACTGCTCCTCCATTAAGAGTAAATACTGCTCAGTGAATCCCATCACATCCAATTCTCCACCGCCATACATCAGAACCATATCTCTAGTCCTTCTCAAGTACTTGAGAACGTTCTTTACGGAAGTCCAATGTTCCCTCTCTGGGTTTGCCTGAAACCTACTCACCACGCTTACAGCATGCATAATGTCAGGTCTCGTACACAACATAACATACATAAGGCCACCCACGGCCGAATCATATGATATATTAACCATTTCCTTTCGTTGTTCCTCACTTTGCGGACATATCTTCAAGGAGAGTTTTATTCCATGTTGCATCGGAAGGAACCCTCTTTTAGAATCATCCATCTTAAATCGCTTTAAGATTTTATCTATATAGAGGGCTTGAGAAAGACCTATTGTTCTCTTCGCTCTATCCCGGTAGAGTCGAATACCAAGAATATAGGTTGCTTCTCCCAAGTTTTCCATGGATAAATTACTCAAAATCCAAGCTTCCACAAAACTGAGCATTCCCACATCATTTCCTATTAGTAGAATGTCATCTACATATAGTATGAAGAATGCGATCTTGCTCTCACTAACCCTTTTGTATACACAAGGTTCCTCTTTATTTTGCACGAAGTCAAACTCTTTGACTGCCTCGTCAAAATGAATGTTCCAACTATGCGACGCTTGCTTTAGTCCATAAATGGAATGCTGAAGCTTGCACACTTTCTGAATATCCACTTCAGACACAAAGCCTTTAGGCTGCTCCATATAGATTTCCTCCTCGAGGAATCCATTAAGGAAAGCCGTCTTTATGTCCATTTTCCAAGGGCACTATGCCCTTGGGGCGGTCTACTAGAGTCCAAACCATATTGACATGCATCGAGTCTATCTCATCTTCCATAGCTTCAAGCCATTTCGCGGAGTCTACATCCACCATCGCTTGGTCATAGGTCATTAGGTCGGTCTCTTGGCTATCACTTGGAACCTCATGGAGACCCAGCTCCTCCAAGTGCACAAGGCCATACATCTCAGGTAAATGAGACACCCTACTAGACCTACGAGGTGGTTGTACTTGTGTTTCAGAAGGTTCGGTTCTAATTTCTTGCACAGGTGTCTCCTTAGGAGTTTCATTGTATTCTTCGAAATAAATACTTCTACCTGCTCCGTTTTCCTGAATGAACTCATCTTCCAGGAAGTGTGCTTGCAAAGCATCAACGATATTTCGATCTTTGGGCATGTAGAACAGATAACCCATCATCCCAGATGGGAATCCAATGAAACATCCCTTCGCGGACCTCGCTTCCAACTTTTCCACCTTAGTCTTCTTGACATAGGCGGGACATCCCCAAATCCCAATGTGATTAAGACTTGGTTTCCTGCCCTCCCACATATCATGTAGAGTTTTAGGAGCGTATTTGAAAGGACATCTGTTCAAGATGTAAGCAGCAGTCAGGAGTGCATACCCCCACAGGTAAATCGGTAAGTCAGTATAGCCCAGCATGGAACGGACCATGTTCAACAAGGTCATGTTCCTTCTTTCTGACACACCATTTAACTGAGGAGTACCTGGAGGTGTTAGTTGTGATACTATTCCATGTTCGTCAAGGAACTCGTCAAACTCCGTACTCATATACTTGCCACCTCGGTCCGACCAAAGTTCTTTGATATGATTTCCAGTTTGTTTCTCGACTAGGGCCTTTAATTCCTGGAATTTCTCAAAGGACTTGGATTTTTGTTTCATTAAGTATACATAACCATACCTAGTATGATCATCTGTAGACGTAATGAAATACTGATATTCATCATGTGCTGCTTCCAAAGCACCACATACGTCGGTATAGATTAATCCCAGTTTATCAACGGCTCTTTCAAAAGTCCATGTGAAGGGGGACTTAGTCAATTTGCCTTTAAGGCAAGATTCACAAGTAGGAAAGGGATCCGATCCCAATGGATCCATAAGTCCATCTTTTTCCATTTTGTAAACCTTGGTATAACCAATATGACCAAGTCAAAGATGCCATTTCAAAACTTTATTGGTTTAATCCCTACCACACTTCCTAGTCATAGTATTCACAACGACTTTGTTACTGAGGTTTAGATGATACAGTCCATTCAACAATGTAGCAGTGCCCACTACTTTATTTCTAAAATAAATTTTGCAGGAACCATCACCAATGAAAAATGAAAAGCCTATCTGATCCATGACCGGAATGGATATAATGTTTTTATGCCCCTTGGGCAGAACAAGTACATCTTCTAAAGTCAGAATAAAACCAGATTCAAAACCCAAAAAAAGTGATCCTATGTCGGTTGCCTTGACACTATGCCTGCTTCCGACAGTGATCATCACTTCCCCAGCTCCAAGTTTCCTACTTTGTTCTAGATCCTGATTCATGGTACAAATATGAGAACTAGCACCAGAATCCAGTATCCATGAAGTTGAAAATACAGCAGCAGAACAATTTGTTTCCAAAACTAAAAGTTCTGTACCTGAAGTGCCATGAAGAATAGGACAGTCTCTAGCCTAGTGGCCCAGCTCACCGCACTTGAGACAAGCGTCCTTCTTCTTGTTTTTCGGAACCATTGGGGCCTTGCCCTTACCCTTGAAGTCCTTGACTTGTGGTCCCGTATGCTTCTTGGTCTTTTTCTTCTTATTCTTGGACCTCCGAGATACAGAAGAAATCACAAGGACAGACTCCTTCATCCGCGGAGTCTTCATCTGAGACTGAGCGGTCACTAGTTTGTTCATTATCCCTGCTAAGTTACATGCAATCTCATTGCAGTTGAAATTCATAACAAACTATGAGAAGGAATTAGGGAGAGACTGTAGAATGAGGTTGGCTTGAAGAGAAGTATCCATCTTAAAATCAAGAGCCTCCAATCTCTCAATCATAGATATCATTTTGAGAACGTGATCTCCAACCTTCTCACCTTCCTTCATCCTTGCACCGAACAGTTGCTTGGATATCTCATATCTAGCCGTTCTGGTGTGCTCACCATAAAGCTCAGTTAAGTGAGATAGAATCTGCCTAGCAAAAGTCATTTTCTCATGAGCTCTCTGAAGCTCATTAGACATAGAAGCCATCATGTATGCACGGACTTTTGCATCATCCTTAATCCACTTTTGGTGGTTTTCAATCTCTTCTTGATTGGCTCTAGTCCACACTAGAGGCGCCGGAATGTCCGTCTCCAAGACGTATCCCAGTGCCTCTATACTGAGGACAATCATCATATTGCGGAGCCAATCCACAAAGTTAGGTCCAATCAAGGTGTTCTTTTCGAGTAGAATTGCGAGTGGGTTCATTGTCATATTGAGAGTTATGTCTGCATTAAGTATAACAGATTAATTAGTGATGTAATACCCGAGGTTTTTATTTTCGGTCGACCCGAAGTAGTTGTCGTTTGGTGCCGGTTTATTGTTCATGTTGCTCGTATTGTTTTGAATCATAAATCGGTGTGTTGTGAAAACGGGATGTCGAACGACTGAATCAGATTGTTAAAGTTACGGCCGAACGGAGATGGACATTTCGGATAAGGTAACTGGCCGAGTTGCGGCCGTAAGGACCTGCCAGTGCCGCACGTGTTTCGGCAGTGACTCGCTGGGATGACCGGTCACGGTCGACAGTGACTCGTTGGGATGGCTGGTTACGGCCGACAGTGACTCGTAAGGACTGGCCGATAACGGCCGTAAGGCCGATTACGTACGTAAAGGGGCTGCCGATAACGGCCGTAAAGATGTCGGCCAAATTGGGCAAAAGGGTTGAGAAGGCCGGTTACGGCCGTAAGCCATGGCCGATTACGGCCGTAAGTGCTCGGCAGGGGTCGGCTATTTAAGGCCTAGGAACCGGATTGTTGTTGGTTGATTCTTTAGTCTAATACTCGCAAGCGCACGATTTGTTCGATGTAGATATGCGGTGCAATGTCGATTCCACAGGGAGGACTATGATAGTGAAGTAAATATAGTCCTATCGTTTTGAACCAAATTATATTAAATTCTAACCTAGTCCCAAATAATTTGATTTTTTATTGGTTATAATAGTTGCAATAAATAACAGTAATTTTTAAGTAGATTTTAGGTAAATTGATTTTAAATAATTTACTCGGGTTTAGAATCCACCAATGTCTATTTATTATATAATTTATAATCTAATTCCAAGAAATTCAGGGAATAGATTCTGAAATCAATCTCACTATTTCCCTATAGATTTGACAATAAGTTCAAAATTATAATTCAAATATAGATTTTCCTTCGCTTGAAAAATGTAATTTCTAAGCATTATATGTGTCTCATTTAATGGAAAACAAATAATCAAAGAAATTAACTAATATCAATAATCACAAAGCAATGGGGAATTTATAACTATCAAAAATACGTGATATAATTGATGAAATAATATTCCCCTATTGAAGCGAAAATCATAATCGTTAAAAATATTTATTTGGAATTATTATATAAATATTAATAATAATATAGACATGGTTTCATCATAACCCCAGTAAAAGAAAATTACTCACTCATAATAACAACACAAATAAATAAATATTCCATAATATTATTACACAAATATAATTTTATTACACAATATTTTTATTTCTCTCCCTTACAATAATATCTCTATATTTTTTCTCCTTTTTTCTCCTCTCCAAACACTACACATTCATCCCCTATTTATACTACTTCAAAATCAATAAAATAATAATTTTTACAATTAAAAATTTCCACCACCTAATAATTCACGGCTGCCCATGAGGTGCTGATGTCATGAATGACATCAGCACAGAGTTGAAATTCCGGTCCAATCAGGTGTTGACATGTGGCACAATATGGTCCGTCTATTTAATTGTCCTTCGAACGGTCATAACTTCTTCATACGAACTCGGATTCGGATGAATTTTTTTTAAAACGATCATCTCGACGAGACGAACAAAGTGAGATCAGTCGTGACTATATTTGAATTTTGTAAAAATATCGCCCTTGAACCAATTGATCTGTCTTGTACCGGTTGGTTAACCTGCAGATATAATTTAATTCCAATTAATTATCCAAAAATGACATAAAATTATAGAAAATTCTAACAAAATGAAATAATATAAATATATGGTAAAACAAATAAATTATCACACAGAACACACAATTATATACATAAAATACTAATAAAAATATTACCCAAAATATACTAAACAAATTCCCCCACACTTATCTTTTGCACGTCCTCGGGCAAATCTTATACCCGAGTTATAATACTCATATGCTGAAAAAATCATGACAAAACCAATATCAAGAGAGAACAAGTGATCATGACCCAAGTGAGATCAGAGACAAATAGGATGTCACACCAAATTCTAACAACTTCATTGAGAATCGAATGCCAAAAGATTCAATACCCTCATAGTGGATATCACTCTTCACTCAAGTGTATGTACGGGATATTCGAGAAGAGTTCACTCATATCAAAGCATAATGTATCATTGCCATATGCTTGGTCAAAAATCAAATCTCCACTACTTAAAAATAAACTCATGCATAAATCAAAAGGTCTTTCTTTTGGTTGTAATGTGGCTTTGGGTATGGGTAGGATAAAGGGAAAATTATGAGGTTTGCTAGCCAAGATCAATTGTGAATTTAGATGCATAACAAATCCTACAAATAACAATCAACACCCCCCCTTCTGTAATGAAAACTCTCAAACCATCATCCCCAAGTTATTCTGTACATGGTAATTGAATATTCATCTGGTAAGGTCATACTCTTGTGTAAAAAAAATATGCAATGGATCTTCTGGAAGGAATTATGTATCACTCAAGGGATAGTTCAAGTGCTATTTTATGTATATATAGTGATGATTTTCGCACTTGACCTCCCGATTTTTTTTCTCGGTTCAATACTCCAATATACTTCACACCCTTAATCTCTACAATACTCTTATGAACATCGGCCCCTATTTGTCACACATCTAGTTCACAATTAAATCTTTGACTAGAGGGTGCAAATGGATGAGTCATCAACAAGAATGGATAATGGCTAAAGTAATGTGCTTGATCAAAGAAATAGGCTCACGCTCAATGGGGCTTCTAAGGATAAAATGTAATGGGTGGGAAAAATATAAGCCAACAAGGGGTTAATCCTAATTGCCTTTATCATCTTAATACAAGAGTTTATGAATGTAGTCTCGAAATTTATAAATGAGCAAGTTCTAGAATGAATACAATATGTTTGACCACACAACAAAAAATATAGAGCGTATATATAAGGATTGCTCTAAGGCTCAAAACTCACAAAAAGGGTGTTGTGTACTGAATCTCATACACTTTCATCCAAATCCATTATCAAAACTAGTGAAACTTCAGAAAAAATAGTGATTTTTTCACTAACGTTTTCTCAAGAAAATGGTGCCATGATTGTCAGCCCTTTTTTTATTTAATATTGCATATATATATATATATATATATATATATATAGATATAGATATAGATATACACCTTCCCCTACACTTAATGATAAACAATATCCTTATTGTGTAAAAAGAACAATGGAATAAGGGTTTAAATAAGGCTTCCCTGTTTATGAAAGACGACGCTTCGCTCAAGCCCCTTTTTTTTTGGACCTGCAAGAAATAAGTGTGGCAAAACAACAAAATAAAATATATACCCGGAAGTATAACACAAACAACCTAGATGCGCTTCAAGAGAGTCCGAAGAGTCGCCTTACGCTACCATCAATGCTTTTATTAAAAACAAACAGAAAAAGTACAGTAATAGAAATAACAATACATAAATCGTGGATAGACGTGCGTCAAGAGATCGAAAAGAAAACTCCTTAAGCTGCCATCATTTTCACGATTTTTACACTCGCTAAAAAGTAAAAACAACAAGAGGGATGGAGTGGGATATCAGAGGGAAAGGAATGTATCAATTTTGCATTTCCGCACAGTGAATTCTTCCATCCAAACAATATTAGCTAGAGCTGGGTCTGGTTCAGGAACAAATGCTATAAGTTTTTTGATCAGCTCTTCTTGTGTTGTTGCAACAACTATGATTCGTTTAGCACGCTCAGAAATAAAACCTTTTTCAGAAGAGTAGTTGATGAAAGATAGTAAACCATCAAAGAAATCATTGACATTTAGCAGACCTATTGGTTTCGTATGAACATTTAGCTGGGCTCTGTTAACCACATGAAAAAGTTCCTCAAGAGTGCCAAAACCACCGGGAAGGGTGATAAAGGCATCAGCATTATTTATCATGTGAGTTATGCGGTCTTGCATATTCACAGCTCTGAACTCATCTCCAATGGTTGCTCCAGTGATTTTACTTTCAGCCAGAGGTTTTGGAATGATTCCCAACACTTTTTCTCCTTCCATATAGGCAGAAGCAGCAGCACGTCCCATTAATCCTAGACTTCCTCCTCCGTAAACTACATGAATGCATTTTTGTCATAAGGTACGACCCAAGTTGTGGGCTGCTTCAGTAAAGCAAGCCTCTTTCCCATGACTAGCTCCACCAAAAATGCAGATGGAGTTAAATCTTTTTATGGAAGATGATGATTCCATTTTTTTGAAAAGAAATTACTTAGAGAGAAAATGAAAAGAATACAAGTTTGAGGGATGCAGAAAAGAAACAACTGCAATGTTTATTTATAGATGCAGAATAAAATAAAAAGATTTATCAAATCTGTGACCGCGTTAATTGCGCTTCAACTACTCAATAGAATAATGAATGTATTTATTGCGTATCACATTTTTTATTCAGAAAATCTAAAAAAAAACGACAAAAAGTAAAGATACTCACATGTATGTACAGTAGTTGTGATTGTGGTTCACATCTTCCTCTGATTTTACGTTCAGAAACAGCTTAAATGCCTTCTATGAGTCAGGGAGAAGCTTCCCATCCAATTTTCTTACAAATTGGCAAACAAGGTCTTTTAACATCAGATTCCCAAGACGTTGTTCATATTCTGGTTTGAATTTATTCCACAAACATCGAATCCCGTAATGTACGAGTCCACTACGATGCGTGTCAAGAGAAATTTCGATATCATCTAAATTCTCCTTATTCGGACCATCCTTGATGAACTTGATTTTATCTTCTCTGTTTGTGGAAGGAATTCCTAAAGATCGACATCTTGCATCACAGTTCCACCTAGCACATTTGTAGCAAACGGCGATTTTCTTTGCTCATCGTTTCTTGGCATATGAACTTTTTCCAAGCCCTGGTAAAAATCTAGTTGGTGTTTCCGTGAATTCACCCGCTATTCTCACTTTGGCTTCAATAATGAATCGAATATCAAAAGGTATGCCGTTATTCATAAGCAACCTCATCCTTTCAACTCTGGCTTGGTAAAGTTTCAAAATGACTTTTTTACTAAGAAAAGGAAATCTTTTTTCAATTGTTTTCAAAGTTTGTTCCATAATTAAAAAAAAAATAAAAATATCTACAAAATCAATTGTTGTGGGAAACTGAAAAATACGACTTTACTAGCCACGGAGTACCGTTATCCGCCACTTGACCGGGCAAACACAATGGAGAATTAATCCACAATATCGGGGTCCTTAAGAAGAATCTCTTCTACCTCAAAAGATTCTAATTCTAAATATGGTTTTAACCGTTGACCATTTACTTTGAAAATATTACCATTTTTTGGATTTTCAATTTCTACAGCTCCGTGAGGATAGACCGTATGAATAATAAATGGACCAGACCATCGTGAATGCAACTTGCCTGGAAATAATAACAAACGAGAGTTAAAAAGAAGGACTTTTTGACCAGGAGAAACAGTTTTTCTCAAAATGTGTTTATCATGAAAAAATTTCATTTTGTCCTTATATTTCTTTGCACAATTGTAAGCATCATTTCTGATTTCTTCCAATTAATTTAGTTGAAGTTTCCTATGAATTCCAGCCATGTCTAATAAAAAATTTAATCGTTTTATGGCCCAGTATGCTCTATGTTCCAATTCAACAGGAAAATGACATGGTTTTCCAAAGACAAGCCTAAATGGAGACATTCCGATGGGAGTTTTAAAAGCAGTACGGTAAGCCCACAATGCATCATTCAATGGCAAAGACCAATCTTTCCTTGTAGGATTAACAGGTTTTTCAAGAATATGTTTGATTTCTCTATTTGAAATTTCAACTTGTCCACTTGTTTGAGGGTGATAAGGAGTAGCAACTTTATGTGTAACACCATATTTTTTTAATAAATGATTCAAAAATTGGTTACAAAATCACTTATAATTGCTCGTGGTGTTCCAAATCTAGAAAAAATATTTTCTTTCAAAAATTTTACCACGACTTTGTGGTCATTTGTTTTGCAAGCAATTGCTTCTACCCATTTTGAAACATAATCGACGGCCACAAGGATGTAAAGATTGCCCAAAGAAATTGGAAAAGGTCCCATAAAATCTATGCCCCAAACATCAAATATTTCAATAATTAAAATTGGGTTTAAAGGCATCATATTTCGTTTAGAAATTCGACCTAACCATTGACATCTATCACATGTGCTGCAATATGAATGTGTATCTTTGAAAAGTGTTGGCCAATAAAAACCACACTGCAGAATTTTAGCAGTTGTTTTCTTTGAGCTAAAATGACCTCCACATGCATGATCATGACAAAAGGAAATGATATTTTGTTATTCATGTTCTGGCACACATCTCCTAATGATTTGATCAGGACAATATTTGAACAAATATGGATCATCCCAAAAGATTTTTTTTACTTCGTTTAAAATTTTTGTTTTATCTTGGTTATTCCAATGAGATGGCATGTTACCAGTAACAAGGTAATTGACAATGTCTGCATACCAAGGTATTTGAGAAACAGACATGAGTTGTTCATCAGGGAAAGTTTCATTAATGGGAGGTTCTTTATCAGTAAAATTCACGATTAGCCTAGACAAATGATCAGCAACAACATTTTCAGCACCTTTTTTATCTCGAATTTCTAAGTCAAACTCTTGTAACAATAGAATCCAACGGATCAAGCGAGGTTTAGCATCTTTCTTAGAAAGAAGATATTTTAATGCAGCATGATCAGAGTAAATTATGACTTTCGAACCAATCAAGTAAGGTCGAAATTTGTCTAAGGCAAAAACGACTGCAAGCAATTCTTTTTCAGTTGTAGAATAATTTAATTGGGCATCATTTAGAGTTCTACTTGCATAATATATTACAGTTGGTAATTTATTTTCTCTTTGACCCAATACTACACTGACGGCATAGTCGGATGCATCACACATTATTTCAAAAGGAAGATTCCAGTTTGGAGATTTGATGATAGGTGCAGAGCTCAACATAGATTTGAGTGTCTTAAAAGCTTTTAGACAATGATCATCAAATACGAAAGGTGTGTCTTTTGAAAGTAAATTACATAATGGCCTTGAGAGTTTGCTAAAATCTTTGATGAATCGACGGTAAAAACCAGCATGGCCTAAGAATGACCGAATTTCTTTAATCGTTCGTGGGGGTGAAAGACTGGATATTAAATCAACTTTAGATTTGTCCACCTCAATTCCTTTTTCAGAAATCATTCCTTTTTTAACCATAAAATGACATTTTTCCCAGTTTAGGACAAGATTCTTCTCCTTACACCTAACCAACACTTAGGTTAAGTGGTGTAAACATTCATCAAAGCTAGACCCGAATACATAAAAATCATCCATAAAAATTTCCAAAAACCGCTCAACCATGTCAGAGAAAATGCTCATCATACACCGCTGAAAAGTAGCAGGTGCATTACACAGACCAAATGGCATTCGTCGGTAAGCAAAAGTGCCGAAAGGACAGGTAAAAGTAGTTTGTTCTTGATTTTCAGAAGCAATGGGAATTTGGTTATAGCCGGAATATCCATCAAGAAAACAATAATAAGCATGACCGGCTAACCTTTCTAGCATTTGATCAATAAAAGGAAGTGGAAAGTGATCTTTTCTTATAAAAGAGTTCAATTTTCTGTAATCAATATAGACTCTCCATCCAGTTTGAATTCTGGTTGGAATAAGTTCATTTTCTTCATTCGTGATTACAGTTATGCCAGATTTCTTTGTAACTATATGAACAGGGCTAACCCAAGAGCTATCAGAAATAGGGTAGATGATCCCTACTGCAACACCCCCAATATATTCGGGAATATTACAGCGCCGTAATTCCTTTACATAAGGATTTACAAGGCTGAAGAATTGAACAAGCATAAAAAGGGTACTAACAAATGGAAATAACGGAATTACAGTACATCAGTTCTGACCCAATACAGAAATAGTACAATTGTTCAACAGAACTCAATAATACATCACCAAATTCAAACCCATCACAAATGACTTCGTACTCGAGTACTTATTGAAATAACAAATAAACAACAGATAAATAAACCCGGTCGGGACATCACTCTGCACCCTCGTCGTCATACAGTTCCAGTGGTTGTTTCCCCGCTCTCCTGGATCCTGAACACAAACAAAATGTTCACCCCGAAGGGGTTAGCACAACGATGCTAGTACAAGTACCACAACATATTATTCATATCTCACGAAGAATAATAATAACGTAAACGACAAAATACCAACGAGTCTTCTCCTACGAGAAACTCAAACATAATATACACAACTGATAATCACATCATGATATCAATACATACACATGGTAATTCCATCGATCCAGCGTTCACTGCCTAGAACCCACGATGATCCCGTCAGACCAACCCGTGGTGGAAAAACCCGTCCGGTGATCCAGTATGCGCTAGCATAGATCCCCGATGATCGTCGGACCAACACGAGGTGGACATACAATAACGACATACATGCACGACAATATGTATAACAACAATACATAAAACAATTAAGGTACTTGCCTCGATTTGAAGACAATAACAACACTTCCACGAAAATGACCACTCGAAGATCGTCCTCCTCAATCAATCACGTAACGAGACCAAACCTTAACAAAAGAAATGATATAGGATTTATCTCACGTCGTATGAATGTTTAACAATTCAATTCACGGCCAAAAGTTCATAAAATGCATTCTGCCCGAACTGCTTAGCGCACGCTAAGTACTCTGTGTAGCGTGCGTTAAGTCTGCCCGATAGCGCACGCAAACAACAAAGACTAGCATACGCTAACTATGCATGGTCAGTACTTCACTGACCAGTCTACTGACTCGTCTGATGGTCTAGCGTACGTTACGTACCGAACGTAGCGCACGCTAACTAGTGATCGATAGCGCACGTTAAATGGCATAGCATAGCGTGCGCTATTTCAGCATGGCAGTTTACTGCTGAGCAGTAAACTGTTCTTGCCATGATCGAAACAATGAAATCTTTCGTGATAATTCATGTTACTTCCATGAATACCAAGTTCATAATCTTATGAATGATTTTACGGATAAAGACAACTTCGGATTCAAGGATATGCATACCAATATAAAACCATATTCCATTCCGACTTCAAATCTTCATACGACAATTCGAAAAGCTTAACGGTTGATATCAACACCTCTATAGCAATCCATATTATCATACTGAAGTTGATAAACGTCCTATATATACTAGATAAATCCTTCCATGATCAAACCTTTAGATTTATCTAACAATAAGGATGTTAACGTCTAGTCCAAGATTACTATGAAATCATCTATTAGATTCGGTTTACCAATGATAGAAGCTTCTCTTCACATATTCAGTGTACTAAGATTCGAATCATGATGATTATAATCAAGGTATTTAAGGCTTATTCATCTCACTATTCCAAACATGATATACTTGGATAATTCATCTATGAAAATCCATATCTTGTTAACATGATCATCCAGATCGTTAGAATCCAACTCTAAGTCTGGAGATAGATTGAACATACCTTAAAATGATGAAAATCACTGAACCGTAAGGTAGAATCCCACTCCGGTTGGTTGTATGCCACTCCAAGGTGCTATTCCACTTCCATGAACATTCCCAAGTGATAACCAATGTATAACACCAACAATATGTGTTCTAAGTGTATAGGAGTATTACTACGACTCTGAACTCTCAAGGATGAAGAAAGGGCGAAAGAAATGAAAGCCAAAACGGTTGATGTCCCATTTATAATATTCTGCATTATTGACAAGTTAGCGCACGCTACTAAGCATCCCTTAGCGTGCGCTAATAATGGTTGACTTCAGAATTTGTCCGGGTGCGTCGTAGGAATCTTATCCGGACCCATGTCCCGGCTGGCGCATGTGTTAGCCGTCCCGCTCAATAATTGAGTTCTTAGCGCACGCAACTCCTATCTTCATAGCGTGCGCTAATAATGGCCCGATAGCGCACGTTAAGATACATTCTCAGCGTGCGCTATCACGAGGTTGCTTGAGCAATTTTTGCAAGTTTCTATACTTATGCATAATGATATCAATGCACGAAATATCATACTCCAATAATCAAAATCACCAATCCGAAATAATACATGGTTTGAATACAGATGAAATATACTGTAATAAATCCGGATATTACATACTCTCCTACTAAAAAGGAGTTTCGTCCTGAAACTCAAGACGAAAATAACTCGGGATATCTAGACTTCATATCAGCTTCCGTTTCCCAGGTGGCTTCTTCCATTCCGTGACGTGACCACTGAACTTTGACCAAAACGATTGACTTATTCCTCAGTTGCTTAACTCGACTCTCGAGTATCTTGACTGGTTTCTCTTCAAACGTCCCATCCTGCTCGACTTCGATATCACCGAAATCAATGATATGACTAGGATCTGGTATATACCTCCGTAACTGGGATACGTGGAACACGTTATGAACATGGCACAATGAGGCGGCAATGCTAATCTGTATGCCAACTCCCCAACTCTCTCGAGGATCTCAAATGGTCCGATATATCTCGGACTCAGCTTTCCTTTCCTTCCGAAACGAAAGATTCCCCGAGTAGGAGAAACCTTCAAAAGTACGTGATCTCGAAGATCGAACTCCAATGGGCGGTGGCGTACGTCCGCATAGGATTTCGCGACTGGGCGGTCAACAGCCTCTCACGAATTAAGGCTATCTTCTCTCGAGTCTGCTCGATCAACTCTGGTTCTGTTCCGATCAAGTCCGATGAATCGTCCCAGCATAGGGGCGATCTGCATCTCCTTCCGTATAATGCCTCAAACGGTGCCATCTTAATAGAAGCATGCCAACTATTGTTGTAGGTGAATTCAATCAACGGTAGATGAACTTCCCAATCGTTTGACCAATCTAAGGCACAGGCCCTTAGCATGTCTTCCACCGTTTGTATAGTTCTCTCAGATTGTCCGTCAGTCTGCGGGTGATAAGCTGTACTGAAGTTCAATTCGGTCCCCAAGGCCTTATGAACTGCTTTCCAAAAGTGAGACACAAAATGGCCGTCTCGATCACAAACAATGGTTTTCGGCGTACCATGCAATCGAACTATCTCCGAAATAAATACTCGTGCCAACCTCTATGGTCCCCACGTATCCTTAATGCCTAGAAAATGAGCCGATTTGGTTAAACGATCAACTATCACCCAAATCATGTTCATTCCTCTCCTGGTTTTCGGCATATTAGTGATAAAGTCCATTGATATGTCCTCCCACTTCCATTCAGGAATCGGGAGCGGCTTCAACATTCCGGCAGGCCGTTGATGCTCGATCTTAACCTGTTGACAAGTCAAGCATTTCGAAACATAGTCCGCTACGTCTTTCTTCATGTTGCCCCACCAGAAGTTCTGCTTCAAGTCCTTATACATTTTACTGGTGCCCGGGTGAATATAATAGGGCGAACTATGAGCTTCCTTCATAATCGTCTGTTTCAGAACATCAACATCGGGAACGCAGAGTCGGTTCTGAAATCTCAAAACTCCATCGTCATGAATTATGAATCCGGGGGCCCTTTCCTTGGATCACTTCATCATGTAACCGAATCATCAGAGGATCATCTGCCTGTCTAGATTTGATTTCTTCAGTTAATGATGAAGTTATCTCCATCACGCACAGCTGTCCCTGGACTCTTTGTAACCACACCTCAATTCCTTCACGAATCATCTCTCGCTGGAGGCTAAGTTGGGAGGTCAGTGTCTCCAGCATCTGAATAGAGACGGGCTTGCGGCTAAGTGCATCGTCCACTACATTCGCTTTGCGTGGATGATATAAAATCTCCAAGTCATAGTCCTTAATCAGTTCCAACCATCTTCTTTGCCGCATATTCAACTCTTTCTGACTAAATATGTACTTGAGACTCTTATGATCCGTAAAGATCGGCGGTGAGTCCGTCTGAGATAATGCCTCCAGATCTTCAAGGCAAAAACCACTGCTGCTAGCTCCAAATCATGTGTCGGGTAATTCACTTCATAAGGTTTCAGTTGTCGCGACGCATAAGCGATCACCTTATCATTCTGCCTCAACACGCACCCAAGTCCTTGGTTCGAAGCATCACTGTAAACTATGAATCCTTGATTCCTGCGGAAGTGATAGAATCGGTGTCGTCAATCTCTTCTTCAATTCATCAAAGCTAATCGACATAATTCATTCCACTCAAACTTTTGAGTTTTACTGCAGTCGAGTAAGTGGGCGGGAGACTTTAGAAAACCCTTCCACGAATCGACGATAGTATCCGGCCAAGTCTAAGAAGCTTCGGACCTCTTTCACGTTCTTTGGAGGCTTCCAATCCAATATTGCTTCGATCTTCTGAGGATCTACTCGGACTCCTCTAGCGGACACCACATGGCCGAGGAACATTACTTCCTTTAGCCAGAATTCACACTTAGAAAGTTTGGCGTACAATTGCTCGTTTCTCAAAAGCTCCAATACAATCCGCAAATGCTGCGCATGTTCTTCCGAACTCTTAGAATACACCAGAATGTCATCAATAAATACGACCACAAATTTGTCCAAAAATTCAATGAACACTCTGTTCATCAATTGCATAAATACAGCAGGTGCGTTAGTGAGACCAAACGGCATCACTACAAACTCATAATGCCCGTAGCGAGTTCTGAATGCTGATTTCGGAACATCAGACTCCTTAATTCTCAGTTGATGGTATCCTGATCTCAGATCAATTTTAGAAAATACCGTTGCCCCTTGCAGCTGGTCAAACAGACCATCAATCCGTGGCAACGGATACTTGTTCTTAATCGTCATCTTGTTCAGCTCTCGATAGTCAATACACAGTCAGAGCGATCCATCCTTCTTTCGGACAAAAAGAACTGGCGCTCCCCAGGGTGAAACGCTTGGCTGAATATAGCCCTTGTCCAGTAACTCCTCCAGCTTCTTCTTCAGTTCGTACATCTCAGTAGGTGCCATACGATACGGCGCCTTGGAAATCGGTGTCGCTCCGGGTTCCAGCTCAATAGTAAATTCTACATCCCTTCGTGGAGGTAGCCCAGGTAATTCATCAGGAAATACATCTGGAAATTCGTTCACAACAGGAATAGATGAAAGTTCCACAATTTCGTCTTCTTTCTTCATTGCGTAACACGATGCAGTCTGACCACTGTTTCAACAATTTGACAGCTTTCATCGCCTTGATCAACTTTCCTGAGCTTCCCGGTTTCCATCCCTCAAAAAGAATCTCGGAACCATCATCAGCGATCAGCGAGATATTCCTCCTTTGGTAGTTCACAATTGCTCCATACCGATTAAGCCAATCGTCTCCGAGTATCAGGTCATCTCCTTGCATTTCTATCACGATCAGATTTGAGAGCCATTCTCTGCCTCCAAATGATACAGGGAAATTTCTAGTTTCTAAATTTCCGACAATCCTCTCTCCACTCGGTAAACCAACAACATAAGGTTCACAAGCATGAAAAACGGAAATATTCAAACGATTTACACAAGACAAAGATATGAAAGAATGTGTAGCTCCTGTATCGAATAAAACGCTAACTGGCTGGGAAAGGATCTGGACAGTACCTGATGCGACAGCAGCATCCTGATCGTCTGTCCTCCTCATCTCGTACAGACGTGGGGGAGCATATCCGGCACTCGATGTCCCCTTTCGGTCCCATTGTCCTCTGCCTCGCCCGCGGCCAAAATTCTGAGGCATTTGAACACTTTGCTGCGTCTGTGGAATACTGGCCACCTTCTGGACTGGCTGTGGTGTACGGGCTCTAAAAGACTTTGCAGCCTCTTCACAAAACACCGCCCGATGTCCCTCTCGTCCACAATCAAAACAAGTCACGGCAGGAAGGGGGCAATTCCATCGATAGTGCCCTGTCTGGGCGCAGTTAAAGCATTTCCTGGTAACATCAGTAATAGTTGATGTCGCCCCGAAGTTCTTTCCGGTCCTAGTTGGGTGCGGAGGTTTCTTGAAAGAGTGAAAGGATGACTGGGCCTTACGGGGCCCACTGTTCTTGTGCTCTGTAAAAGTACCAGAGACTTTCTGCTTCTTAGATTCTGAAAATTTTTCCATAGCTGCTTCCTTGATCTCATATGCCAACGCCTTATCCTGGTATTGGCGGAGTGTGGTACATTCGAATCCGGACATGTACCTCTGAACTTCTGGTTTCATTCTCATATCGAAATGGATCATCATTTCTGCATCTTTTCTGACCAGATGTCGAACAAATGCCAGCTGCTGGTTAAACGTCTTGATCGCCTGGGATACTGGCACATCAGAAGGCTGAGCGGAGAAAAACTCCCGAACTTTGGCTTCCCTCACAGGACGAGGGCAATACTGAGCTTCCATCATCAATCTAAACTCTGTCCAATCGGCATCATGGTCTGAGTCGGATGGCTTCCCACCATTCGGACGCTTCCCTATCGAGAAAATATTGAGCGATAGAGGCTCTCCTATTGCCCTGGGCGATTAATTCGGCAAAGATTTTCTCAGTTCTTTCAACCAATGATCCTGGTGGGAGTCTCGAAATACTGTCGAATTTGGGTGGTTGCATCTTTGCCACCTCTTGCGACCACCGGTCACCTCGATTTCCCATGTCAGGATCCTTGCTGTCTCTCTCCCTGCCGTAGTCCCACCGCCACTTGCATTCGGTCCACGACACAGGCGGCCGAGTCATCTGGTTCACCACTTGAAGAAGGATCTCTGCAGTACAGGATCTGGTTCATTATTAATAGATTGTTGCGGCTACTTTGAGCTATGGCGCACGATTAGAAGGCGACGCTTCCCTTTCGGCATTTCTTCGTCCGCGTCCACGACCGCGACCACGTCCACGTCCGCCTCTCAACATACTGTAAGCATAAATACTCAATATACAGGAAACAACATCGTTCTAATATTCGGGTATAAAGAGACACAACATGCAAAGAACGAGATAGAGTTTAGGAACTTACAACCACTGTTCGCATGAAGACGTAGGCAGTGCAGTGATGTCATTCACGGCCGGTTACCCCAAAAGACATAAATGACCCCTATTTTAACCCAACGGCCAAGATATCCATAATCTTAGCTCCGATACCATATTCTGTAACACCCCCAATATATTCGGGAATATTACAGCGCCGCAAATCCTTTACATAAGGATTTACAAGGGTGAAGAATTGAACAAGCATAAAAAGGGTACTAACAAATGGAAATAACGGAATTACAGTACATCAGTTCTGACCCAATACAGAATTAGTACAATTGTTCAACAGAACTCAATAATACATCACCAAATTCAAACCCATCACAAATGACTTTGTACTCGAGTACTTATTGAAATAACAAATAAACAACAGATAAATAAACCCGGTCGGGACATCACTCTGCACCCTCATCGTCATACAGTTCCAGTGGTTGTTTCCCCGCTCTCCTGGATCCTGAACACAAACAAAATGTTCACCCCCGAAGGGGTTAGCACAACGATGCTAGTACAAGTACCACAACATATTATTCATATCTCACGAAGAATAATAATAACGTAAACGACAAAATACCAACGAGTCTTCTCCTACGAGAAACTCAAACATAACATACACAACTGATAATCACATCATGATATCAATACATACACATGGTAATTCCATCGATCCAGCGTTCACTGCCTAGAACCCACGATGATCCCGTCAGACCAACCCGTGGTGGAAAAACCCGTCCGGTGATCCAGTAAGACGCTAGCATAGATCCCCCGATGATCCCGTCGGACCAACACGAGGTGGACATACAATAACGACATACATGCACGACAATATGTATAACAACAATACATAAAACAATTAAGGTACTTGCCTCGATTTGAAGACAATAACAACACTTCCACGAAAATGACCACTCGAAGATCGTCCTCCTCAATCAATCACGTAACGAGACCAAACCTTAACAAAAGAAATGATATAGGATTTATCTCACGTCGTATGAATGTTTAACAATTCGATTCACGGCCAAAAGTTCATAAAATGCATTCTGCCCGAATTGCTTAGCGCACGCTAAGTACTCTGTGTAGCGTGCGTTAAGTCTGCCCGATAGCGCACGCAAACAACAAAGACTAGCGTACGCTAACTATGCATGGTCAGTACTTCACTGACCAGTCTACTGACTCGTCTATTGGTCTAGCGTACGTTACGTACCGAACATAGCGCACGCTAACTAGTGATCGATAGCGCACGTTAAACGGCATAGCATAGCGTGCGCTATTTCTGCATGGCAGTTTACTACTGAGCAGTAAACTGTTCTTGCCATGATCGAAATAATGAAATCTTTCGTGATAATTCATGTTACTTCCATGAATACCAAGTTCATACTCTTATGAATGATTTTACGGATAAAGACAACTTCGGATTCAAGGATATGCATACCAATATAAAACCATATTCCATTCCGACTTCAAATCTTCATACGACAATTCGAAAAGCTTAACGGTTGATATCAACACCTCTATATCAATCCATATTATCATACTGAAGTTGATAAACGTCCTATATATACTAGATAAATCCTTCCATGATCAAACCTTTATATTTATCTAACAATAAGGATGTTAACGTCTAGTCCAAGATTACTATGAAATCATCTATTAGAT
This sequence comes from Orobanche coerulescens, assembly GCA_033398695.1. Lineage (NCBI taxonomy): Eukaryota > Viridiplantae > Streptophyta > Magnoliopsida > Lamiales > Orobanchaceae > Orobanche > Orobanche coerulescens. The sequence goes on along the minus strand of CM065804.1, from coordinate 67,061,697 downwards.
TCGGTTTACCAATGATAGAAGCTTCTCTTCACATATTCAGTGTACTAAGATTCGAATCATGATGAATATAATCAAGGTATTTAAGGCTTATTCATCTCACTATTCCAAACATGATATACTTGGATAATTCATCTATGAAAATCCATATCTTGTTAACATGATCATCCAGATCGTTAGAATCCAACTCTAAGTCTGGAGATAGATTGAACATACCTTAAAATGACGAAAATCACTGAACCGTAAGGTAGAATCCCACTCCGGTTGGTTGTATGCCACTCCAAGGTGCTATTCCACTTCCATGAACATTCCCAAGTGATAACCAATGTATAACACCAACAATATGTGTTCTAAGTCTATAGGAGTATTACTACAGCTCTCTGAACTCTCAAGGATGAAGAAAGGGCGAAAGAAATGAAAGCCAAAACGGTTGATGTCCCATTTATAATATTCTGCATTATTGACAAGTTAGCGCACGCTACTAAGCATCCCTTAGCGTGCGCTAATAATGGTTGACTTCAGAATTTGTCCGAGTGCGTCAGCGGGAATCTTATCCGGACCCATGTCATTTGGCGCATGTGTTAGCCGTCCCGCTCAATAATTGAGTTCTTAGCGCACGCAACTCCTATCTTCATAGCGTGCGCTAATAATGGCCCGATAGCGCGCGTTAAGATACATTCTTAGCGTGCGCTATCACGAGGTTGCTTGAGCAATTTTTGCAAGTTTCTATACTTATGCATAATGATATCAATGCACAAAATATCATACTCCAATAATCAAAATCACCAATCCGAAATAATACATGGTTTGAATACAGATGTAATATACTGTAATAAATCCGGATATTACATCTACATCTAAGAGTTTGATTATTTCAGCTCTTACAACTTCTTTCAAATTAGGATTTAGTCTTCTTTGAAATTCTCGGGAAGTTTTCGCATTTTCTTCAAGGTGAATTCGATGCATGCATATAGAAGGACTAATACCTTTAATATCGGAGATGGTCCAGCCTATTGCTTCTTTATGTTCTTTAAGGACATTGATTAACTTATCTTCTCGTTCTTCATCTAAATCAGATGCTATGATGACAGGCAGGGTTTCTGATGGTCCTAAAAATGCATATTTTAGAGACTCAGGTAATGGATTGAGCTCTATCTTTAAATCCTCAATAGGCACTTCTTTATTCATTTGACTCTCAAGTGGTTCAGTTTTAGCTTTCCATTTATCATTATCCAATAATGGTGTAGACTCTAGTAAAGAATTTACTTCATTAATTGAACTGTCGATGTCAAAATCTGAGCCAAAATGAGCAAGACAGCTTTCAAAAAGATCATCATCATCATTCATTTTTGGAAAGAAATAAGGACCCATACTCTCTATCATATTTACCTCACAGACATCATCATAATCATCATGTTGTTGAGAAATATTGAACATATTTAGTTCAACAGTCATATTTCCAAAAGAAAATTTTATGGTGCCATTTCTACAGTTAATTAATGCATTTGAAGTAGCTAAAAATGGCCTTCCTAAAATGACAGGGATTTGATCTTTGGTATTCTCAACAGGTTCAGTGTCTATGACTATAAAATCAACAGGAAAGTCGAATTTATCTACTTGAATCAGAACATCCTCTATGATTCCTCGAGGTATTTTTATAGATCTATCAGCTAGTTGAAGTATCACAGATGTTGATTTTAGCTCCCCTAATCCAAGTTGTGTATAAACAGAATATGGTAATAAATTCACACTGGCTCCTAAATCAAGCAAGGCTTGTTTAATGATGTGATCTCCAATGACACAAGATATTGTAGGACTACCAGGATCTTTATACTTAACGGGAGTTTTATTTTGGATTATTGAGCTAACATGCTCAGCTAAAAATGCCTTTCTTGGAACATTTGTTCTTCTTTTTACAGTGCAAAGATCTTTCAAGAACTTAGAATAAGCAGGCACTTGTTTAATAGCATCAAGGAATGGAATATTTATTCGAACTTGTTTAAATATTTCCATTATATCTTTGTATTGCACACTTTTATCTTTTGAAATAAGTCTTTCAGGAAATGGAGCTTTTGGAACGTAAGGCTTTTCTTTTTCTTTAGAATCTTTTGATTTTGAAACTTGTGGTTCATTTGGTTTTTCTTCCGGATCATAGTCAGGCTTTTGTATTTCTTTTCCGCTTCTAAGGGTAGTTATAGACTGAACTTCTGCATTAGAAGAGTTTACTTCATATTGTCCTTTAGGATTACGGATGGATTGACTCGGAAATTTTCCCTTTTCTCTTTCAGCTAAAGTTGTTGCAAGTTGTCCAATTTGTGTTTCAAGCTTAGAAATAGCCTGTGAGTTTGATTGTACAGCTTGCTGAGTTGATTGAAACATTTGTTGAGTAGATTGCATGAATTGTTGCAACGTATCTTCCAAAGATGGTTTCTTTGGCACTATAGAAGGATACTGATAAGTATTTGGAGGATATTGATTAGGACGAAAATTTTGTTGATTTGACATGTTCATTTGATGTCCTCCTTGATTCATTGGAGGCATATTTTGCTTCCAGGAAAAATTTGGATGATTCCTCCAATTTGGATTATAAGTTGGAGCAAATGGATTGTCCGAAGATTTTCCATATGAATGTAACACATTGACTTCTTCATTAAAAATTTCTTGATTTTGTGGACCAGAGGGACAAGATTGAGATGAATGAAATGATTCCGCACATGAAATGCAAAATTCATGTTTTGAGTTTGACGAGGGGATGGATTGCTTCAAGACTAACACATCCACTTTTCGTACTAAATCATCTATAGTAGATTTTATTTCAACATCTTGTTTAACCTCGTAAATTCCACCTTTTTTTGGGGTCGTATGCATCGATTTGGCTCTAGAGTCGAGTGAATTCCATTGTTGTTAATTAATTGACATATTTTCTAGTGCATTACAAGCTTCGTCTCCAATAAGGTGAAGAAATTTTCCACCATGCATTGATTGGATTAATTGGCGATTGTTTGGAGTTAAACCGTCATAAAAATATTTTACCAAATGCCATATTTCAAAACCATGATGGGGACACTTAATGATTAAATCATTAAATCTTTCCCAACACTCATAAAATTCTTCATTTTCTTTTTGAAAAAATTCTGATATTTCTCTTCTATGACTCAGTTTTGGACATTGGAAAAAATTTTGCAAGAAATTTATTCACTAATTGGTCCCAACTAGTAATTGTTCTTGCTTGAAGAGAATTTAGCCAGAATTTTGCTTTATCTTTGAGAGAAAATGGAAACAGTCTAAGTTTGACAGATTCATCAGAGAAATTTTGGAACCGGAAAGTAGAACGAATGTCGAGAAATTCCTTGACATGCATATACGGATCTTCTCTTTCCAAACCGTGAAAAGATAGAAGAAGTTGAATTATTGATGGTTTAAGTTCGAAATGAGTTGCATTAGTCGTAGGCAACACTATGCAAGAGGGAGAATTAGCACTCATTGGAGAAAAATATTCTATTAAAGTTTTCTCTTTTGCAACTTCATTATTCTAATTTTCGATTTCGTCCATTTTTTGTATCAGTTTTGTTTGTTGAACTTCAATTTTAGTTAAGTACAATCTTCTTCTCGTTAATCGACCTTTACTATTTCGTTGCCAAACTTGCATTCACCGATATTTCAATTTTTTAACTTTGCATACAAACCAAATTATGATAGTCGATCGAACTTCCAGATCGTTGGAGGCGTCACAACGGTCGCACTTAAAATCCAACTTTCTTCGGCATGTACAACAGAGGCCTTTTTGCCAAAATTCAATCAATTTTCAAAATCAGTTTGTACAAGATTGATATTTAGCTTTTCTCTATTCAAATCGAACAAAGTAGTGAGTGAAAAATATCAATCCCTTGTTGAATCTTTTAAAGGATTTTATTGTTTAATTATTTTTTTTTGAGTTTTTATATTTGTATTATTATTAATAATACAATGATAATTATTACAATTATTACTAAAATTATAGGATGTAATAGATTGCAAAGGAATAAATTTACTAATTGATCTACGGAAGCAATATCTATTGATAAACTAAATTGTACGACGAGATATATTGCAACTAAACTAAATGTCTAAGAATACTGTAAATAGAAAATAACAACTAAAAACACAATCTAAATTTACTACTAGAAGATTCTATTAAAACTAAAGACAAGATATAAAAATTAAAAAAATTCTGATTTTTTTATATTTTATATTTTTTTATTTAGTTTTTATATTTTTATATTTATTATAATTTTATTATATTTTTAGACTAATAATATTGATCTAATATATATATAAATATATATATATATATATATTCCAGATATATTATTTATTTTTTTCACGAAAAAAAACATTCAGATTTTTTTTTAGAAAAAAAAATAAAAATAAAAATTACAAACTTTTATTTTATTTATGCAAACAATAAAAATATTTTTTTTTTATTACAAATTTTCGTTTCTGTTTTTTTTTTTTTTTAATTTTCAGGTTTTTAATTTTTTTTAGTATTTTCCCTTTTTTATTAAAATATTGTAATTTATTTTATAAAATTCTGTTTTTAATAAAAAAAATTCAAAGTTCAGAAAGTTTATTTTATTATATATATTCCAGATTATTTAAATTATTAATTCTTAATCTGATTTTTTTTTGTAGATTTTTATGAAAAGTAAATTTTTTTTTCATAAAACTAGCAGGTTTTACTTTTAAAAATAAAATAAAATAATTCAGATTTTTATTTATTACGGAAAATAATATTCCAGATTATTTTTTAATATATTTTTATTATTTTTTTATTTTTTTCGACTTTAAATTAAAATTTTTGATTTTTTAATATGAATATTCCAAAATTACAAAAATATTACCTTAAAGTCTGAAACTTTTTTGTATTTTCCAGATATTTTTTTTTAAAATAAAAATAAATAAGTTCTGATTTTTTTAATTTTTTTCAGATTTTTTATATTTTTATATATTTTTGGACTTTTTTATTTTTTTTATTATTTTATTATTAGTTTTACGAAAATGAACAGTAGCTTTTATTATTATTACTTATATTTTATATTTATTATTATAAGTTTTATTATTTTTCAGATTATTTTTATGAATAAAATAAATTCTACAACTAACACAATCTAAAACGGATATTAAAAAGACATATAATAATAAAGAAAAGCAGTAAAATAAATAACTAGTAGAAGAATTTAACTAACTTGGTGACGACGGTCTTCTTGTACTTCGTTTGCGCCTCCCCGGCAACGGCGCCAAAAAACTTGTTGTTGGTTGATTCTTTAGTCTAATACTCGCAAGCGCACGATTTGTTCGATGTAGATATGCGGTGCAAGGTCGATTCCACAGGGAGGACTATGATAGTGAAGTAATTATAGTCCTATCGTTTTGAACCAAATTATATTAAATTCTAACCTAGTCCCAAATAATTTGATTTTTTATTGGTTATAATAATTGCAATAAATAACAGTAATTTTTAAGTAGATTTTAGGTAAATTGATTTTAAATAATTTACTAGGGTTTAGAATCCACCAATGTCTATTTATTATATAATTTATATTCTAATTCCAAGAAATTCAGGGAATAGATTCTGAAATCAATCTCACTATTTCCCTATAGATTTGACAATAAGTTCACAATTATAATTCAAATATAGATTTTCCTTCGCTTGAAAAATGTAATTTCTAAGCATTATATGTATCCCATTTAATGAAAAACAAATAAACAAAGAAATTAATTAATATCAATAATCACAAAAGCAATGGGGAATTTATAACTATCAAAAAACGTGATATAATTGATGAAATAATATTCCCCTATTGAAGCGAAAATCATAATCGTTAAAAATATTTATTTGGAATTATTATATAAATATTAATAATAATATAGACATGGTTTCACATAACCCCAGTAAAAGAAAATTACTCACTCATAATAACAACACAAATAAATAAATATTCCATAATATTATTACACAAATATAATTTTATTACACAATATTTTTATTTCTCTCCCTTACAATAATATCTCTCTATTTTTTCTCCTTTTTTCTCCTCTCCAAACACTACACATCCATCCCCTATTTATACTACTTCAAAATCAATAAAATAATAATTTTTACAATTAAAAATTTCCACCACCTAATAATTCACGGCTGCCCATGAGGTGCTGATGTCATGGATGACATCAGCACAGAGTTGAAATTCCGGTCCAATCAGGTGTTGACACGTGGCACAATATGGTCCGTCTATTTAATTGTCCTTCGAACGGTCATAACTTCTTCATACGAACTCGGATTCGGATGAATTTTTTTTAAAACGATCATCTCGACGAGACGAACAAAGTGAGACCAGTCGTGACTATATTTGAATTTTGTAAAAATATCGCCCTTGAACCAATTGATCTGTCTTGGACCGGTTGGTTAACCTGCAGATATAATTTAATTCCAATTAATTATCCAAAAATGACATAAAATTATAGAAAATTCTAAGAAAATGAAATAATATAAATATATGGTAAAACGAATAAATTATCACACAAAACACACAATTATATACATAAAATACTAATAAAAATATTACCCAAAATATACTAAACACGGGTCACTCGGCCATTTCCACAATTTTCTTCATTTTATCGCGATCCTTCGACAGAAATCGAGGGTTTTTAACGGGAGCATCATAGAACATCATTTTTTGGAAGTTTGATTCATGTCTAACATCATCTTTCGCCTCGTTTCGTCCGGATCGAAGGTAAGAACACTTGAACCCTTGGTTTTGGGGATTTTTGGGGTTTCATGTTGTTTTGGCTGATTTCATTTGTTTTAACTCAAATTGTTGATAGGATTTCGTTGTATTCTCGGAATCATTAATTATTTTTGAAGTTTTACGGAGCAAATTCGAGAATTCCTCCGTTAATCGATTAAATTGGACTATGCCCTCAAAGTGTCCGATAAATCGCTTCAATGGATAGAACTTGGGAAGTTCTATACATTTTCGTAGGATTGTGATTGAGTTGATATCGTTGTGATTTAGGAACGAACTTTTGAAGGATGTTGGATCAGGACTCTTTTCTTTCGTCGATTTCTTCACACCGTGTTAATCAAGGCAAGTGTTTACTTGCTCGGTTGTAATGTATCGATAAGTAATTCCATTTACATTTCATAAGTATTTTGTGTTGTATTGCATATTGACGAATGTTCAGTAATGTTCTATAAGGATTAGAGTATAGTTGATGATTGTTGAGATACTTGGATATTCTTGTGAAGATCGTAGTTTACAGTTGGTCTTGATGAGATTATGGATGTTCACGGTTATGGTATGTGTTCGGAAGGAATCTGGACCGAGGTATGTTTTTATGGTAACCGTACATAGAGGATTATGTACGAGAAAGTATCAGTATTGAGGTATTATACGATAATGTTGTGATATTGGTATTTTATATGGTATTATTGTGATATTGAGATTCTGATAAGGATCGTTGGATTTCCGGAAGTGGTAAGGTTATAATTTGTGGTTATCATTCTCACAATGCATGACATATGATTATTTATGGTTATGTATTTGTGGTTATTTGTCGGGCATTATGGTTGACCCCGTTGTGGGACTTATTTTTTTTCAGGGATTGAAGATTTGATAGAGCGGTCGTGAAGAGACGAGGATCCCGGATGATACTGGCTATGACATATGCTGGGGAATCGTGGATTTGATTGTTTATATTTGTAAATGTATTTTCGAACTGTATTCTTTCAAAATGACTTTTGGTATTTTGCAAACTGAGTTTTATTTCGTAAAACTAATTCCCTAAATCGAGTTTTGGTATTTTGGCCTTGAACATTTTATGACGGTTTGACAAATGATTTTGTGAGTTTTGGAAAATACTACCGTCATCGGCCTTTTGGCCTATTTTGAAATGGTTTTGTAAAGGGTTTTTAGCCTGGTGTGTTTCGGCGTAGAATCCACGGCGTGTAATATTCCTGGTCTGAACGGGGGGTGTTACAATTTTGGTATCGGAGACCAAGGTTTTGCGGAACCGGGCATGTGTATTATGTGGTTCTACCGGTGTGGTAGTAGCGTGGTTTTTGTGTAACTGGATTTCTGGCTATTTTGAACTGTATTGTTTTGGAACTGCGTGATTTTTTAGTACTATCGTAGTGATGTGGGTTTGGGAATTGTTGGTGTTTCCGAGACCGACGAGGCAGGGAGTTTCGCCGGTACCGTAGTCATATGCAATGGGCGGCTCCAATCGGGAAGTGAACGCCGGTGCGAGGCACGTGCAATGTGCGACTTTCGATGTGGAGTGGAAAGCCGGTGATACAGGCATGTGTCAAGGAGCGGCTCATGGGCTCTAGGTGAGGAGGACACAGCGTCACAAATTCCACATAGAACTCGACAGTGCTCTAAACTAAAATGTGATCTTAGAGGAGATCAATCGTTTGTAAAATGTGTGAGTAATTGTGAAAATTACCAAACTGTTGGTATTTGTATTCTGTTGTATTATGATTTTCGAAATGGAGTCATATGCTAGTATCACGGGAGATCATCGTCTTCACGGACCTGTAAGTATATTGTTTGGATTGTTCGAGAATGATTGGTTACTCTTGATATTGTTGGATTTTTTTTGATTGAATTGTTGTCTGTAAGAAGATTTCAAGTTTTGAGGACGAAACTTATTTTTAAGGGGGGTAGAGTGTAATACCCGTGGTTTTTATTTTTGGTCGACCCGAAGTAGTTGTCGTTTGGTGCCGGTTTATTGTTCGTGTTGATATTGGATTTCGTGTTTTGTGCTCGTATTGTTTTGAATCATAAATCGGTGTGTTGTGAAAATGGGATGTCTAACGACTGAATCAGATTGTTAAAGTTATGGCCGAACGGAGATGGACATTTCGGATAAGGCAGCTGGCCGAGTTGCGGCCGTAAGGACCTGCCAGTGCCGCACGTGTTCCGATAGTGACTCGCTGGGATGGCCGGTCACGGTCGGCACTGACTCGTTGGGATGGCCGGTTACGGCCGACAATGACTCGTAAGGATTGGCCGATAACGGCCGTAAGGTTGTGGCTGGGTATGGCCGTAAGGCCGATTACGTACGTAAAGGGGCTGCCGATAACGGCCGTAAGGATGTCGGCCAAATTGGGCAGAAGGGTTGAGAAGGCCGGTTACGGCCGTAAGCCATGGCCGGTTACGGACGTAAGTGCTCGGCAGGGGTAGGCTATTTAAGGCCTGAGCACCGGGTCACTCGGCCATTTCCACAATTTTCTTCGTTTTTTCGCGACCCTTCGATAGAAGTTGAGGGTTTTGAACAGGAGCATCATAGAACATCATTTGTGGAATTTTGATTCATGTCTAACATCATCTTTCGCCTCGTTTCGCCCGGATCGAAGGTAAGAATACTTGAACCCTTGGTTTTGGGGATTTTTGGAGTTTCATGATGTTTTGGCCGATTTCATTCGTTTTAACTCAAATTGTTGATAGAATTTCGTTGTATTCTCGGAATCATTAATTATATTTGAAGTTTTGTGGAGGAAATTCGAGAATTCCTCCGTTAATCGATTAAATTGGACCATGCCCTCAAAATGTCCGATAAATCGCTTCAATGGGTAGAACTTGGGAAGTTCTATATGTTTTCATAGGATTGTGATTGGATTGATATCGTTGTGATTTAGGAACGAACTTTTGAAGGATGTTAGATCGGGACTCTTTTCTTTCGTCGATTTCTTCGCACCGTGTTAATGAAGGCAAGTGTTTACTTGTTCGATTGTAAAGTATCGATAAGTAATTCCATTTACATTTCATAAGTATTTTGTGTTGTATTGCATATTGACGAATGTTCAGTAATGTTCTATAAGGGTTAGAGTATGCAGTTGATGATTGTTGAGATACTTGGATATTCTTGTGAAGATCGTAGTTTACAGTTGGTCTTGATGAGATTATGGATGTTCACGGTTATGGTATGCGTCCGGTGTAACACCCCGAGATATTCGGAATAATTACAGCGCCGTAAACCCTTTAAGTAAGGATTTACAAGGCTAATTTAAAAGAAGTGTAAATATAAGACATCAATACTGCGGAAATTCAAGTTTACAAAACCATTCAACTGGTTCAACAAGTAATTAATACAACCATATCGAAATGATATTAATAAGACACGCGTACTCGAGTACTGAAATCAAACAAATCACCAACAACAAACAAACATCACTGAACCCCTTCGTCATCACGTCGTCTTGTGTTGTTTCCCTGCTCCTCGGCTACCTGAACATCAAAACAAATGTCCACCCCCGAAGGGGTTAGCAAAACGATGCTAGTACAAGTATCATTTAAACAAATCAAATATGCATCAACAATACATAACAAGATACACCACACGGACTTCCGCTACCGGAATCCGACAATGCGAATCCACATGATTCCATTAACACAACAAGGGTATTCCAATGATCCAGCGCCCTCAGCATAGATCCCAAGATGATCCCGTCGGACCAACACGAGGTGGAAATAACCCGTCCAATGATCCAGCGCCCTCAGCCTAGATCCCAAGATGATCCCGTCGGACCAACACGAGGTGGACATCCGATCCAGCGCCCTCAGCATAGATCGTACAAGGTACACAAATACAACTCATGCATACACATATGCCAAATCATTATGTTCATCAACATGAACATACAAATACTAGATAACGAATATCATGACAATTCAACAAATTAATTTCCATGTTCGACAACATGAATAAACCACAAACATGCTCAAAATATCAATTTTAACACATTACGATACTTGCCTCGAAGATGGCAAGAACGAAACACTCCAATGATCTCAACACACTCGAAGGCTGCCTCCTTCGATCAACGTAGCAAGCTCGAACCTTAACAAAAGAAATGATATACAAATCATTTCAAGTCGAACGATTGCCTAACAATTCGATCTACGGCCTAAAAGCTCAAAATATGTAATCTGCCCGAACCACTTAGCGTACGCTACGTACTCTACGTAGCGTGCGCTAAGCCTGCCTGTTAGCGTACGCTATCTTCTAAGCCTAGCGTACGCTAGCCATAGGCTGACAGTACTCTCTGATCAGTCGACTGACTCGGCTGATATCATAACGTACGCTACGTACTAAACGTAGCGTGCGTTAGCTTATCCCCGATAGCGCACGTTAACTTACATATGTTAGCGTGCGCTAACCGTGCATGGAAGATTACTACTGACAGAAAACTGGATTGAATGGTGATGAACTCATGAATTCTATGGTGATAAAACAAGTCATCCCCGAGCATATCATGCTAATAAGGCTTGTGAAAGTTCTATACGTACTAAATGACTATGAGATTCAAAGATACGTATAATCATTACTACACTATCATTCATCTTGATTTTCAAGGAAATATTCTAAGTTCCGTTCGTCCTACGTTCCAAAACGCATGATTCCAATGTGTAAAACGTAACAACTAGGTAATATTCGTCTACTCATCACAAATTGGTTTGAAGCTGCTTAAGAGTCCAATAAACTAAAAAGGTTCAAGGGTTCATACGATGAATAAGTGCCGAAACATCGAAACTATCCTTCTAACACATGATGATCGATTTAGAACGAAATAACTGACTATAAAAACATGATCAAATCGTCCTTTAGAACACTACTAATATTGGTGAAGAATCACCTACCTCAAAGTAGTGAAGAACAAGGAGAAAATCGAAGCAATCCAACGTCGAAGGCTCGAAAACCAATCCTCAATGATCTAAAATCTTCAATCACGAGCTAGGATGTTGATATGAGGTGTTTAGGATGTAGAAAGTTATACTCTAAGTATAAGAATTCGGATGTGGGAGAAGAAAGGACTGAAAATACGAAAAGGATGCTGTCCTATTTATAGGAAATGGTTATTAGCGCACGCTAGTCCCTGCTCGTAGCGTGCGCTAACGGCTACTGACTTCACTGTGCTCAGCACTTAGCGCGCGCTATGCACAAGCCTGTAGCGTGCGCTAAGGCGTTGACTTGGCTTTTCCCGAAAGCCGTCCAGGTTCATCCCGACACAATCCGACCAAGATTCTCAGCCTGATCTCACCTACCACACATCTCAATCAAATTGACCACGCATAGCGTGCGCTAACGTTCCTCTGTAGCGTGCGCTATGGATCCATGTTAGCGTACGCTACACATAGCCGATAGCGTGCGCTACATGCGCAGAATTACAATTTTTAAATCACAAACACAAAATCATACGCTCAACAACATCAGATTATGAAATACGGAGAAAATACTCAGATCAAAGTGCACAATTACAATGTTACAAGTTCCAAATATATAACAGAAATCTCGGGTATTACATCCGGAAGGATTCTGGACCGAGGTATGGTTCTATGGTAATCGTACATAGAGGATTATGTACGAGAAAGTATTGGTATTGAGGTATTATACGATATTGTTGTGATATTGGGACTTTTTATGGTATTATCGAGATATTGGGATTCTGATAAGGATCGTTGGATTTTCGGAAGTGGTAAGGTTATAGTTTGTGGTTATCATTCTCACGATGCATGACATATGATTATTTATGATTATGTATTTGTGGTTATTTGTCGGACATTATGGTTGACCCCGTTGTGTGACTTATTTTTTTAAGGGATTGAAGATTTGATAGAGCGGTCGTGAAGAGACAAGGATACCGGATGATACTGGCTATGGCATATGTTGGGGAATCGTGGATTTGATTGTTTATATTTGTAAATGTATTTTCGAACTTTATTTTATCCGCTGCGTGAGTTCTTTCAAAATAACTTTCGGTATTTTGCAAACTGAGTTTTATTTCGTAAAACTAATTCCCTAAATCGAGTTTTCGTATTTTGGCCTTGAACATTTTATGACGGTTTGACAAATGATTTTGTGAGTTTTGGAAAATACTACCGTCATCGGCCTTTTGGCCTATTTTGAAATGGTTTTGTAAAGGGTTCTTAGCCTGGTGGGTTCCGGCGCAGAATCCACGGCGTGTAATATTCCTGGTCTGAACGGGGGGTGTTACAATTCTGGTATCGGAGACCAAGGTTTTACGGAACCGGGCATGTGTATTATGTGGTTCTACCGATGTGGTAGTAGCGTGGTTTTTGTGTAACTGGATTTTTGGCTATTTTGAACTGTATTGTTTTGGAACTGCGTGATTTTTTATTACTGTCGTAGTGATGTGGGTTTGGGAATTGTTGGTGTTTCCGAGACCGACGATGCTGGGAGTGTCGCCGGTGCCGTAATCATATGCAATGGGCGGCTCCAATCGGGAAGTGAACGCCGGTGCGAGGCACGTGCAATGTGCGACTTTCGATGTGGAGTGGAAAGCCGGTGATACAGGCATGTGTCAAGGAGCGGCTCATGCGCTCTAGGTGAGGAGGACACAGCGTCACAAATTCCACATAGAACTCGACAGTGCTCTAAACTAAAATGTGATCTTAAAGGAGATCAATCGTTTGTAAAATGTGTGAGTAATTGTGAAAATTACCAAATTGTTGGTATTTGTATTCTGTTGTATTGTGATTTTCGAAATGGAGTCATATGCTAGTATCATGGGAGATCATCGTCTTCACGGACCTGTAAGTATATTGTTTGGATTGTTCGAGAATGATTGGTTACTCTTGATATTGTTGGATTTTTTTTGATTGAATTGTCGCCTGTAAGAAGATTTCAAGTTTCGAGGACGAAACTTATTTTTAAGGGGGGTAGAGTGTAATACCCGTGGTTTTTATTTTTGGTCGACCCGAAGTAGTTGTCGTTTGGTGCCGGTTTATTGTTCGTGTTGATATTGGATTTCGTGTTTTGTGCTCGTATTGTTTTGAATCATAAATCGGTGTGTTGTGAAAACGGGATGTCGAACGACTGAATCAGACTGTTAAAGTTACGGCCGAACGGAGATGGACATTTCGGATAAGGCAGTTGGCCGAGTTGCGGCCGTAAGGACCTGCCAGTGCCGCGCGTGTTCCGGTAGTGACTCGCTGGGATGGCCGGTCACAGTCGGCACTGACTCGTTGGGATGGCCGGTTACGGCCGACAATGACTCGTAAGGATTGGCCGATAACGGCCGTAAGGTTGTGGCCGGGTACGTCCGTAAGGCCGATTACGTACGTAAAGGGGCTTCCAATAACGGCCGTAAGGATGTCGGCCAAATTGGGCAGAAGGGTTGAGAATCCATGGCCGGTTACGACCGTAATCCATGGCCGGTTACGGCCCTAAGCCATGGCCGGTTACGGCCGTAAGTGCTCGGCAGGGGCAGGCTATTTAAGGCCTGGGCACCGGGTCACTCGGCCATTTCCACAATTTTCTTCGTTTTTTCGCGACCCTTCGATAGAAATTGAGGGTTTTGAACGGGAGCATCATAGAACATCATTTTTGGAATTTTGATTCATGTCTAACATCATCTTTCGCCTCGTTTCGTCCGGATCGAAGGTAAAAATACTTGAACCCTTGGTTTTGGGGATTTTTGGGGTTTCATGATGTTTTGGCCGATTTCATTCATTTTAACTCAAATTGTTGATAGAATTTCGTTGTATTCTCGGAATCATTAATTATATTTGAAGTTTTGTGGAGCAAATTCGAGAATTCCTCCGTTAATCGATTAAATTGGACCATGCCCTCAAAATGTCCGATAAATCGCTTCAATGGGTAGAACTTGGGAAGTTCTATATGTTTTCGTAGGATTGTGATTGGATTGATATCGTTGTGATTTAGGAACGAACTTTTGAAGGATGTTGGATCGGGACTCTTTTCTCTCGTCGATTTCTTCGCACCGTGTTAATGAAGGCAAGTGTTTACTTGTTCGATTGTAATGTATCGATAAGTAATTCCATTTACATTTCATAAGTATTTTGTGTTGTATTGCATATTGACGAATGTTCAGTAATGTTCTATAAGGATTAGAGTATACAGTTGATGATTGTTGAGATACTTGGATATTCTTGTGAAGATCGTAGTTTACAGTTGGTCTTGATGAGATTATGGATGTTCACGGTTATGGTATGCGTCCGGAAGGATTCTGGACCGAGGTATGTTTTTATGGTAATCGTACATAGAGGATTATGTATGAGAAAGTATTGGTATTGAGGTATTATACGATATTGTTGTGATATTGGGACTTTTTATGGTGTTATCGAGATATTGGGATTCTGATAAGGATCGTTGGATTTTCGGAAGTGGTAAGGTTATAGTTTGTGGTTATCATTCTCACGATGCATGACATATGATTATTTATGGTTATGTATTTGTGGTTATTTGTCGGACATTATGGTTGACCCCGTTGTGTGACTTATTTTTTTCAGGCCGTAATATAACAGGAGCGCGGCCGTATAACGAGAAAGAGCACGATCGTATTTGAGGAACTATACGATCGTAAAATTAAGAAAATAAAATAAATAATAATAAAAAAAGAATAAAATTAAATTAGCAATTTTTTTCTTTTCAATTTGAGAATAAGGCAAGAAAACCCCCCTGGAGTTGTGAATGAGATGATTCCCTATTCCGGCTGTTAAGTCTTTCGCCCCCAAACTTATTTATTCTGGCGCTAGAGGAAGGGCGGCCTCCGATAAAGAAATATATATACTACTCACCGGATATGTCTCACGACAGTTCAAAAAACCCTCAGAGTTATATATCAAAAGTTATCATGCGAAGAAGATTTGGGGCAAAAACGCAAAGTCTAAGAAATTTTGGGCTGAAAAATGAAGTCTGAAACTCCATACGGGCGTAACATCATAAAGTACGGGCGTAATTCACAGATTGAAGATTTGATAGAGCAGCCGTGAAGAGACGAGGATCCCGGATGATACTGGCTATGGCATATGTTGGGGAATCGTGGATTTGATTGTTTATATTGGTAAATGTATTTTCGAACTTTATTTTATCTATTGCGTGAGTTCTTTCAAAATAACTTTCGGTATTTTGCAAACTGAGTTTTATTTCGTAAAACCGATTCCCTAAATCGAGTTTTGGCATTTTGGCCTTGAACGTTTTATGACGGTTTGACAAATAATTTTGTGAGTTTTGGAAAATACTACCGTCATCGGCCTTTTGGCGTATTTTGAAATGATTTTGTAAACGGTTTTTAGCCTGGTGGGTTCCGGCGCGGAATCCACGGCGTGTAATATTCCCGAGCTGAACTGGGGGTGTTCCAAGTGACTCGTTTAATTATGATCTGAGTATAGAATTAAGGTCTTTTCTATTTTTATTACCCAGCTCCCACTATTTTTATCGGAATAACATACTCCCATGTGAAATCCGGAAGTATCGTTCGCACTACTTCATAGTGGTGATCATGTTCTTTATAAATTTTAATAGAGGGCAACCGAACAAGTTTCTATTAATTTTCATAAAGTGGCGTCCAACACCAACCTATCAAATGGATGATACGATCTTCTTTTTACCCTTGTTCCCTCCCCTCAACAGTTTCTATGGTTCGTGAACACGTTAAGTTTTATACCATCGACGCAAATCAGTTTCACAATTGCATCTTATCAGGCAACCTATCAGGTTTCTAGGGATAAAATTTGCTCCAACCGAAGGCATCCAATGCGCTCACGGTAATTTATCCATCCTCCCCAAATGACTACCCCGATAACCCAGAAGCATAGAACATCCAGTTTGGACTTCAAGTTCCCGAAAGCTCGATGGAGTGAAGGAAAATATTGAAACCTTATAAACTTAGTAAATTGTTGTGGGAGAATTTTCGCGATTAATGTTACACTTTGCACATTAATTCATTTATGCGCGTTTGTAGCATTCATACAATATGAACAACCATTCACAACCTAGTTGCTACCAACATGTAGTTCATGCACCGTTTCTAGAAAACAAATACTCCGTAATCTAGTTACAAGTCTTCGTCTTGAATCTTAGTCTTCTCGAAATGGATTTTCCTCTGGTCTTTGTCATTACATATAAATTTTACATCAAAAAATTGCATCCTAGATACAAATATTTCTAGTAAAATAAATAGGCTCAAAACGGCCTTTACAACCCAATAGAATAAATCAAATGATTCAAAACTAAGTCCATGAACCACATCCCCATTCAAAAGCATTCATCCAATAAATACTATATAAATGGAAAATGTAGAGATACATTGATCCAATCAACGTATAAACAACAATTAGAATCGATCCAATCAATTCACACAATCGGTAATATGAAAATGTTCAAAGTATTCGGTCACCCACAAATAATCCAATTAATCAAATTTCCCTTATAAAATGAAATAACATAAATCATATTAATCATATTAAACCCAGTTTAATATTCGGGAGATTAATTTTCAGAATACACGAAAAAATCGAGCCGGGGCAAAACTGCCTGCCGGACACGGCCCGTGCCGAATGGCATGGTCGAGTTCCCCCGACAGCTTCTAAAGCTGGCCTGCTGGATACGGCCGTGTCAAGTGACACAGTCGGGTCATCCGCAGCAGTCTGCCGGACAGACACGGCTCGTGCCTAATGGCACGGTCGGGTTACCCCGACAACCTCTAAAGCTGGCCTGCCGGACACGGCCGTGTCAAATGACACGGTCGGGTCACCCCGGCAGTTTTGTGCCCTTCGTCCGAAAAGTCGTCCAACGATGATTCGGGGCTAGATTTTCGACCGGATATCCAATATCAATATTTCTGACTTTCATATCTACAATATAAATCACATTTTCCAGAAATTAAAGATTTATATTTAGACATAAACTTACGAAAAATACAACTACAATGAAGAAAAACATACACCACGATTATGACTATAAATGATTGCAAATATTTCACCATCTAATCAAGCATTCCAAATGCCAATATCATATATACGAACACAAGACCTACGCTCCGATACCACTGTTTGGATTCGGTGCCTAAATCGAAGGTCTACCGGAAGCGGTAAAATGAAAATTAATTCGATCTGAATCCCTAAGAGGATCGATCGAGCTACGTATATACGAATATAAAACGAAACACAAGAGATACGAGAAACATACCCTTGTAGTCCGTTGATTTAAATGGTGTCCTTCTCTTGAGCTATTCCCCAAGCTTTAGTTGATTTCCCTACAATTCAATCCACTCTAAGCTCTTGGACGATCCAACGCCGAAATACCGCGTCACTACTTGCCACGCGTCGGAGAAACGAACGGAACAATGATCACCCGATTAACCTCTAATGTTTCGGCTAGAATCAAGTGATGGAAGCTTTCTATGTGATTATTACACTCTAAGTATATAACTCACAAACTCTCAAGCAAAATCTTGATATTAGCCAAGAACAACCAAGAACAAAAGAAGAAGATGAAGTAGACTTGGAGAGAAAAAATTTTTCTCTCTCTCTCACTTAACTCACGGTTGGAAACAAGATGGGGTGTGAGAGAGTTGGTCTTCCTTCCCTTTTTATTCTTCGATCAAGACAAAAGGCACCAACTCAAAATGATATTAAAAGATATCATGTCCCCCAAAGTCTTGCTCTTCCATCTATCATGATGTGGAGAAGACAAGACTCACATGGAGGTGAGTTGGGGGGGGGGGGGGGGAACGGCCATCTAGAAGGGAATTGAAGAGTTCGGTTCATTTCGGACTCCCGTGTGTCCAAACAGATAAACTCCGATTCCGTTCCGATGTATTTATATTAATTAATTAATCCAATTAATTAATCATATCAAATACATAATAACATAATTAATTTCTCCCAGAAATAATTATATTTATGAATTAAATTAATCACCCAGTAATTTATTTAATTTATTAGGCCGTAAATTAATTTATCCAATAAATTGATTTAGACATCTAATGTCCCAAATTAGATATCCAATATCTAATATTCATAATGAGAGAATAAGCTCGGTTCATTCCTTCATCAATCCTATTGCGCGACTCAGTAGGTCCGTCTCAGTCAGCATTGGGGGAACCAAAGAGTAGTGGCACCACCTATCCAGCCTGGCGGCCTACACTGTACCCAAACTAAGAACGAATGATTGGGATCATTCAAGAACCATTCTGTCGTGAATACCAGTATATGTATAAATCCTTCTTTCAAATGTCCCGATCAAGTTATAGGGTCACAGTCAGTCAAACTCTATCTATACATGACGCTATGCATGAGTTAATGCAAATCGATATCATCGAGCTCTCGTGTATCTAATACAACTAGCTCCAATGGTTTGGACAAAGACTTATGATCTCATATGCCAATAACCGCATAGGACATATAACCTGTTCAGTAATAGGAGAAAGAATTCTATGTTCGTATTCAGTAAGACCTGCTACTTGCCCATCAAGATGCACGTCGAGGTTTACCCCCGCCTTCCGGTTTACAGGGTCGAACTACTCTAATGAAAATCTTCACGTCACAAGTACATCCCTACTAAATCCTCAAGTAGAAGGTTCACGAATACCTATCACAACCTTTCGATTCCGTCATGGACTGTCCCAGAGTGAAGTCTGTGTGACGAATCGAGGGTGAGTCGGTTCGAGTATACTAATCTAATTAGCATACCTATAACGTATGCTCCCATTAACTATTAGTGTTCGACAGTAACTCTCCATGTCAAAGAACACGTCATACAAGTCTTCACATAAACTTAACGCCCAGTCAAGTTTCATCGACTTGCGAATGATTAAGTATTTGAGCTATAAACCTTTCCAGTGCTGACCCCCTTATCTAATAAGGGGTGGAACGTTTCGCTTTCAAATACACGGACTAGTTTCTATTTGTATATTTACGAGTTAGGAATGCCAGTAACTACCACTAAATAAAGAAACATCAATTTGCCTTATGATAGTAATTTACATAATTACAAGTACAATGCCCTCACTCAACATCCCCTGAGTGGCATTCGAGGGCATATTCCTAACAATCTCCCACTTGCACTCAATACCACACACTATGGTATCTAATACCCATGTTCTCCAGATGACGCTCCAAGCTAATCTGAGGAAGTGGCTTGGTCAGTGGATCAGCGACGTTGTCGGCTGAGTCTACTCTATGCAGCACAATGTATCACTTTCAAACAAATTCTCTTACGATATGATACTTCCTCTCAATGTGTTTGGTAATGTTGTGAAACCTCGGCTCCTTGGCCTGCGCTGCAGCTCCGTCGTTGTCGCAGTACAACAGAACAGGAAGCTCAACACATGGTATCACTTGAAGTTCTCACAGTACAGTAGAACAGGAAGCCTCCAAGGCTGCTTGATACTCAGTCTGACAGGTGGAATCAGCAGTCGCGCTTTGCTTGGTGCTACGCCAAGATACTGCTCCTCCATTATGAGTAAATATGTAGCTAGAAGTAGACATCGAATTCTCCTTCTGTCCTTGGAAGTTCGAATCATTGAATCCCACCACATCCAATTCTCCACCGCCATACATCAGAACCATATATCTAGTCCTTCTCAAGTACTTGAGAACGTTCTTTACGGCAGTCCAATGTTCCCTACC
Organism: Orobanche coerulescens; assembly: GCA_033398695.1. NCBI lineage: Eukaryota > Viridiplantae > Streptophyta > Magnoliopsida > Lamiales > Orobanchaceae > Orobanche > Orobanche coerulescens. Next base: position 67,041,259 of record CM065804.1, on the reverse strand, counting down.
TGGGTTTGCCTGAAACCTACTCACCACGCTTACAGTATGCGCAATGTTAGGACTCGTACACAACATAGCATACATAAGGCTACCCACGGCCAAAGCATATGGTATATTACTCATTTCCTTTTGTTGGTCCTCACTTTGAGGACACATCTTCAAGGAGAGTTTTATTCCATGTTCCATCGGAAGGAACCCTCTTTTAGAATCATCCATCTTAAATCGCTTTAAGATTTTATCTATATAGAGGGCTTGGGAAAGACCTATTGTTCTCTTCGCTCTATCCTGGTAGAGTCGAATACCAAGAATATAGGTTGCTTCTCCCAACTCTTTCATGGAGAAATTACTCGAAAGCCAAGCTTTCACAGAACCTTTCCTCAAGGATCTACCAGGCTGGTAACGACATTTAACATCTCGACAATGCCTTCGAGGCTACAATGACTCAGTAGACCGATTTGGTCTTTCCACAAGTACATACAACTCATGCCCGCGCAGGGGACAAAATACAACTACACCCGTACAACGGGAACAATACAAAGAAATGAAAATAAAGTACAACTGAACCAACACACGATGTACGGTTCCTCATGTGATTAGTATCGATCATCTTTCATCATCCTTCGTGCCGACCCGGTGTTATGCTCCAAAACCTGAATGCAAAAACAGACATCCACCCCCCGAATACTCGGGGGTTAGCAAAACTCCACTGTTTTGCTAGTGCAAATACAAAGTGCATATTCGAGCCATACAATTCACATTCCTCGTATATCTATTACCGATGTTCTTCATAGATCAAAACGTATCGAATAGTTCTTCCCGAGGCAAGGGTTTGAGAAAACATTTCTAAAACGAAATATCATAAATTAATGGGAGTAATTTATAAAGCAGTTTAGAATGCCATCGAGAGTTTTAATAGAAAACAATTTAGGATTATCAAATCCTACTTTTCGAAAACCAAAAGACAAAAGGGGTCACCGCCCCAAAGGTTTACTTTCTGAAAAATGACATTAACCAACCGTTGGGATTTTAGCCCCAAATCCGTAAAACGACTTTTACAAAACCATTGGGACTTTAGCCCCAAATCTCATCAACTCACAGTACACAAGAACGACCGGGAGGTTCGTATCCCAACATCAAAATCCACAAATAAAGGATTTAAAACAACAACAAAATACTCCAGTGCCATCCTAGCCAAGTAAGCCAAACGAACACTTACCTCTTACACACTTAGTCAATGCATGCAATCATGAAAACCGTTCGAAAGCACTCATTTCCGGAAATGAGCAGTCTACAATTAGCCTCGAGAACAGGGCGGCAGCATACATTCTCGCTCGAGGCCTCATAGGGACCCTACCGAGTTGGCTACAATTACAACAAAAACAAAACGACGCACACGCTAAGCCGTGAGAACAGGGCGGCAAGATACATTCTCACTCGAGGCCTTGCAAGGACCCTAACGAGTTGGCTAGCGGTGCGAAACTCGTGAAATCCAGGGCGGCAGATAGATTTCCCTCCTTGACCCCGTCGGCCAACACAAGGTGAGTAAATTACACACATACACGTTACTCATGCAATACTAACATGCTAAGAATGTAAGTTCATTAAGAATACCCACTAGAGATGGTCATTAACTCGACACCATTACCAAACTCTTCAAAAATACAATAACAAGCTTAAATACGGAATACACGATTCCATAACTTTAAACAAGAGGAGTATCCTCATAAAATCCTTCAACGTTCAAAATAATCAAATCATAATCAATTCTCAAAACACCGTTCACAAAACTCACGCGTTTTGAAAGAAAGCCTTTAACGAGGCCAAATCAAATCCTTTTGAAACTTCATTTCAAATAACCAAACAACACACTAATACGATCACCGATCATCATATCCACAAAATAAGAAAAGTATGGGCAAGGTACTTGCCTTGATACCACAAGCACGGAACCACGAACGGATACGGCTCAACCGGAAGCTTGGAACACCCGATGTTAACGAAAAGGAATACGACGAGCGGAGCGGAAGAATCAAGCACGGCCATGAGGAATCGCGAAAATGAACCTAACGATTCGAATAGCACAATCACAACCACTTCTAAACGATTATGGAAATGGAATACACAGGAACCCGCCTACGATTCATGTATATTCATACGAAAACAACAACGAGGCGGACCACAACCAAACCCTCTCGGTTCGTAAAAATCACGAAATATACCATGAATCCGTAGGGAAACTAAGAATACCAACAAGAATAATCATATTCATCATGAATCCATCAACGAAACGGAAAGAATCGGACAAAACCCCAAAATCCCCAATTATCCAAAAAGGTAGGGTTTCAAGAGATATTACCTTGAGTGATTCAAGTATTAAGATCTCAGAACACGCGTTAGATTGATTATCCGAGCCTCACAACCGAAAAGAAATGATGAAAATCGACCCCGGATGAAGAACTCTCCTCCTCTATCTCTTCTCTCTCGCGCGGCGATGAAAAATAAGGAGAAATGAGGCTCACGCTCAATTCCACGCATTTATAGTGCAACACGGCCAGACCTATCGGCCGATAGGCTGGCCGACGGCCGATACCACGAAATGCCGGCGGTTGAGTCTTTCGGCCCACCCTATCGGCCGAAAGGCTCCCGGACGTGATCGGCCGATACCATACGAAATGCCGGCGGTTGAGTCTTTCGGCCCACCCTATCGGCCGAAAGGCTCTGGGCGGTGCCCGACAGGTGATCTTCCACTAAAACGACCATAACTCTCTCGTCCGGACTCGATTGACTCACCGTTTGAACCATTGGAAAGCTAACTCGATGTTCTATAATATTGCAAAGATTTATAATTTTTGGAGTCACCAAAAATTAATGATGATCTAACAAAGACGAACTCATACTTAGAAAAGTCGTTTAGAAATCCTGAATTCAACAAAACGACACCGAAACCCGAACCTGAATACGAACCGAAGATACGGTTACGAAGTACTCACAAAGACGAATCTAAGAGCTAGTAGGACACACAATTCCGACCACCCGAAGGCTCGAAATTCGACAACGGAAGGTAATTACCCCAGACTTTGGGAAATTACGAAAATGGCCCAAATGCCCGAAAATCACGATACGTGATCGAATAACCAAACCGAAGTTCACAACACGTCCAACAAAGATAAACGGACTTGCGGGAAACTCGAAACAACAGTTTCGGATGAGATTCGCAAGAATCGAACTCAAGTGCGGAAAAGTCGCTAAAAAGCACAGAACTCAACGAAACGAACTCGGATGTCAAAAAGTGTAGAATTAATCATTCTCAGAATGACGAAACGGTCATGAGCGAGTCGTCAAAACGGACTCCGACCGAAAAAAAGAAATTACCGGAAATCGAAAATTGCGGATATTACATTCTACCCTCCTTAAAAGAAGTTTCGTCCCGAAACTTAAAACAAGTAGGGAGAAGAAATATTCCGCCAGGAAAAACTCAACGAGACACACAAGAATGCGTAACCAATGCCCAACGGCGAAATGTTACAAACAACGCAAAGGAATATACGGCGTGTAAACACGCTCCACGGTGACCAACACAACGTCGCCGTTAGGGATATAATAAAACCGACAAGTGACAAGCGTCATCAAACGGATACTATAGTCAAGTCAATTATCCGATAATCACAAAACACAACGAACGAAAATCAATATGATTGATCAACCCAATGGTACATCAATCAAAACGCGAGTCAACCGCTGAACAAACACGGAATCCCATCGCCTAAGGGATGGAAGATTGAAAACGAAACTAATTTCCCGAACTAAAGGGAATTACGAAGGAGCCTGAACGTTCACTTGATCCACGAAACGAGAACAAAAACCGAACAAACAAACGATCGAGACAACAAAAATCGAAGAATCATGTTCGAATCACGAAGAACAATAAAGTTCGACAATAACTCCCAGGATGATCTGGTGAGAACTACAAGACATGCATTCCCATAAGATCCACAGGAAAGGGAATAGCGATTGAAAAGTCACAACGACAAATATGTTATTCCGAAATGATATCACACTCGTTCGATAAACAAGAACAAGGGCAGGACAAGCTCAGAAATGTCAACGAACATAAATGAGTTGACAGAGTAGAAAATACAGAAGTTCAAAATCCGATCCCTTCGAATAAAAGGACTAGTAGAACCAAATGATGTTACTCCCGAACAAAGTTCTCAAGAATCGAACCGAACTCGAAAAAAAAGTCACACCGATAACCAGATCGGCCCACAACAAGGTCACAGCTCGTTCGGACGATGAAACTGAAATACCGAACAAGTTCATAAAGTACCAACGAACATGAGCGAATCGATAGACTGGGGAAGAGAAAACACAGAAGTCAAAATAGTACGGGCATTACCTCCGACCTCGTCCACGAAATTCACAAAAACGGGAGCAAGGTAACAAGACATTAAACGATCGACGCATAACGGAACCATCACCGATGCACACGGTCATACCAAACCAAGCTCTAACAACTCGCACATGCGCGACAACGCAGAGATTGCCATGAGGCGACAACATTCAACACCAACATCCCGCCTCTCACAGGGGGCTAGCACAACCCATGTGTGGAAAGCGACTCAACGCTCACACCGCCAATTCGATCATACTCGGGAGAAAGTATCAAAATGACAACGCGAACATCATACATTCATACCCAGCCCTCAAACGGGAATGGATAGGTTTTAAAAAAAACGAAAACCTCATTTTGACAATAATTTAGAAGAATTCTGGTTGATCTTGAGTATCACCTTTCAAAAAGTATAAACGTGAAACATTGTTATCGAGACACTGGAGAACCATTTCGCATTTGATAAGAATGAAGATACTTTCTCTTAATGAAAACTTTCAAAATAATCGACCCTCGGGTCTAAATAAAAGTGTTGAAAATATCTCAAAACATTTTGGTCCTCGAGGTAGAAAATTTTTGAAATACATTGTGGCATCTTGGATGTACCACAAGAAAATAACCCATTTGAAAAGTATGTCTCGAAATTTATTTTTCTAAGATACTCAAGGTTTTCAAAAATCCAATAGGCCAGAATGCCCAAAACTCACACATACCGACGTTCACTAAAACAACTCCTAGCACACGCATCAAAACGTTTAAAATCAAGACAATACATGTCTTTAAACGAAAATAAACGATAAAATACCATATTCAGAACAAAACCACCGATAAAATACCCTCCCGCGGCTAGTGGACAAGTCGACAGCGTATAAGCACAAAGCTTCCACAATAGAACTTGTAAAGCGTGCAAATCGATTCGAAAATCATCAACAACGGAGAAAAACAACAATAAAAAGACATCACAAGCAGCGACACTCCTCGTATAAATCAAATACGAGAGTCGACTAAATACATATCGTGAAATCAAAATTCACATAAAATTCCACCACTTAACAAATAATCATAAAAATAGCTCGTGTCACACGAGGCACAACACAAAGAAGGGAGACTTACTTCCACAGGTCGCACGAAGATGATGATCGCCCCACGATACTAATCACGACCAACAAACTCAAACGACGCGTCGCGACACGACTCAGTCAGATAAAAATCCAACGAAACAAGACTCAAACAACACGACTTGACCCGACAGCCTAGGTTTCCTCAACCTAAGCTCGATACCATTTATGTAACACCCCGATCCGCTCGGGGATATTACACGCCGTAGAACCTTTCCTCAAGGATCTACCAGGTGGTAACGACATTTAACATCTCGACAATGCCTTCGAGGCTACAATGACTCGATAGACCGATTTGGTCTTTCCACTAGTACATACAACTCATGCCCGCGCAGGGACAAAATACAACTACACCCGTCTGTGGGAACAATACAAAGAATGAAAATAAAGTACAACCGAACCAACACACGATGTACGGTTCCTCATGTGATTAGTATCGATCATCTTTCATCATCCTTCGTGCCGACCGGTGTTATGCTCCAAAACACGAATGCAAAACAGACATCCACCCCGAATACTCGGGGTTAGCAAACTCCATTTGTTTTGCTAGTGCAAATACAAAGTGCAAATACGAGCCATACAATTCACATTCCACGAATAACAATAACCGAGGATCTTCAAAGATCCAAACGAAACGAAAAGTACTTCCCGAGGCAAGGGTTTGAGAAAACATTTCAAAAACGAAATATCATAAATTAATGGGAGTAATTTATAAAACAGTTTAGAATGCCATCGAGAGTTTTAATAGAAAACAATTTAGGATTATCAAATCCTACTTTTCAAAACCAAAAGACAAAAGGGGTCACCGCCCATAAGGTTTACTTTATGAAAAATGACATTAACCAACCGTTGGGATTTTAGCCCCAAATCCGTAAAACGACTTTTACAAAACCATTGGGATTTTAGCCCCAAATCTCATCAACTCACGGTACACAAGAACGACCAGGAGGTTCGTATCCCAACATCAAAATCCACAAATAAAGGATTTAAAACAACAACAAAATACTCCAGTGCCATCCTAGCCAAGTAAGCCAAACGAACACTTACCTCTTACACACTTAGTCAATGCATGCAATCATGAAAACCGTTCGAAAGCACTCATTTCCGGAAATGAGCAGTCTACAATTAGCCTCGAGAACAGGGCGGCAGCATACATTCTCGCTCGAGGCCTCATAGGGACCCTACCGAGTTGGCTACAATTACAACAAAAACAAAACGACGCACACGCTAAGCCGTGAGAACAGGGCGGCAGCATACATTCTCACTCGAGGCCTTGCAAGGACCCTAACGAGTTGGCTAAGCGATGCGAAACTCGTGAAATCCGGGCGGCGGATAGATTTCCCTCCTTGACCCGTCTGCCCAACACAAACACAAGGTGAGTAAATTACACACAATACACGTTACTCATGCAATACTAACATGCTAAGAATGTAAGTTCATTAAGAATACCCACTAGAGATGGTCATTAACTCGACACCATTACCAAACTCTTCAAAAATACAATAACAAGCTTAAATACGGAATACACGATTCCATAACTTTAAACAAGAGGAGTATCCTCATAAAATCCTTCAACGTTCAAAATAATCAAATCATAATCAATTCTCAAAACACCGTTCACAAAACTCACGCGTTTTGAAAGAAAGCCTTTAACGAGGCCAAACCGAAATCCTTTTGAAACTTCATTTCAAATAACCAAACAACACACTAATACGATCACCGATCATCATATCCACAAAATAAGAAAAGTATGGGCAAGGTACTTGCCTTGATACCACAAGCACGGAACCACGAACGGATACGGCTCAACCGGAAGCTTAACACCCGATGTTAACGAAAAGGAATACGACGAAGCGGAGCGGAAGAATCAAGCACGACCGCGAGGAATCGGAAAATGAACCTAACGATTCGAATAGCACAATCACAACCACTTCTAAACGATTATGGAAATGGAATACACAGGAACCCGCCTACGATTCATGTATATTCATACCGAAAACAACAACGAGGCGGACCACAACCAAACCCTCTCGGTTGTAAAAATCACGAAATATACCATGAATCCGTAGGGAAACTAAGAATACCAACAAGAATAATCATATTCATCATGAATCCATCAACGAAACGGAAAGAATCGGACAAAACCCCAAAATCCCCAATTATCCAAAAAGGTAGGGTTTCAAGAGATATTACCTTGAGTGATTCAAGTATTAAGATCCGTAGAACACGCGTTAGATTGATTATCCGAGCCTCACAACCGAAAAGAAATGATGAAAATCGACCCCCGGATGAAGAACTCTCCTCCTCTATCTCTTCTCTCTCGCGCAGCAGTGAAAAATAAGGAGAAATGAGCTGCTCACGCTCAATTCAACGCATTTATAGTGCAACACAGCAGGACCTATCGGCCGATAGAGTGGGCCGATAGGCCGATACCCCCACGAAATGCCGGCGGTTGAGTCTTTCGGCCCACCCTATCGGCCGAAAGGCTCCGGACGTGATCGGCGATACCATACGAAATGCCGGCGGTTGAGTCTTTCGGCCCACCCTATCGTAGAAAGGCTCTGGACGGTGCCCGACAGTGACAGTCTTCCACTAAAACGACCATAACTCTCTCGTCGGACTCCGATTGACTCACCGTTTGAACCATTGGAAAGCTAACTCGATGTTCTATAATATTGCAAAGATTTATAATTTTTGGAGTCACCAAAAATTAATGATGATCTAACAAAGACGAACTCATACTTAGAAAAGTCGTTTAGAAATCCTGAATTCAACAAAACGACACCGAAACCCGAACACGAATACGAACCGAAGATACGGTTACGAAGTACTCACAAAGACGAATCTAAGAGCTAGTAGGACACACAATTCCGACCACCCGAAGGCTCGAAATTCGACAACGGAAGGTAATTACCCGGACTTTGGGAAATTACGAAAATGGCCCAAATGCGAAAATCACGATACGTGATCGAATAACCAAACCGAAGTTCACAACACGTCCAACAAAGATAAACGGACTTGCGGAAACTCGAAACAACAGATTTCGGATGAGATTCGCAAGAATCGAACTCAAGTGCGGAAAAGTCGCTAAAAGCACAGAACTCAACGAAGCGACACCGAAGCGAACTCGGATGTCAAAAGTGTAGAATTAATCATTCTCGGAATGACGAAGCGGTCATGAGCGAGTCGTCAAAACGGACTCGACCGAAAAAAGAAATTACCGGAAATCGAAAATTGCGGATATTACATTCTACCCTCCTTAAAAGAAGTTTCGTCCGAAACTTAAAACAAGTAGGAGAAGAAATATTCCGAGAAAACTCAACGAGACACACAAGAATGCGTAACCAATGCCCAACGGCGAAATGTTACAAACAACGCAAAGGAATATACGGCGTGTAAACACGCTCCACGGTGACCAACACAACGTCGCCGTTAGGGATATAATAAAACCGACAAGTGACAAGCGTCATCAAACGGATACTATAGTCAAGTCAATTATCCGATAATCACAAAACACAACGAACGAAAATCAATATGATTGATCAACCCAATGGTACATCAATCAAAGCGAGTCAACCGAACAAACACGGAATCCCATCGCCTAAGGGATGGAAGATTGAAAACGAAACTAATTTCCCGAACTAAAGGGAATTACGAAGGAGCACGAACGTTCAATCTACGAAACGAGAACAAAAACCGAACAAACAAACGATCGAGACAACAAAAATCGAAGAATCATGTTCGAATCACGAAGAACAATAAAGTTCGACAATAACTCCCGAGGATGATCCGGTGAGAACTACAAGACATGCATTCCCATAAGATCCACAGAAAGGGAATAGCGATTGAAAAGTCACAACGACAAATATGTTATTCGAAATGATATCACACTCGTTCGATAAACAAGAACAAGGGCGGGACAAGCTCGAAATGTCAACGAACATAAATGAGTTGTGAGTAGAAAATACGAAGTTCAAAATCCGATCCCTTCGAATAAAAGGACTAGTAGAACCAAATGATGTTACTCCGAACAAAGTTCTCAAGAATCGAACCGAACTCGAAAAAAGTCACACCGATAACCGGATCGGCCCACAACAAGGTCACGGCTCGTTCGGACGATGGCGAAATACCGAACAAGTTCATAAAGTACCAACGAACATGAGCGAATCGATAGACTGGGGAAGAGAAAACACAGAAGTCAAAATAGTACGGGCATTACCTCCGACCTCGTCCACGAAATTCACAAAAACGGGAGCAAGGTAACAAGACATTAAACGATCGACGCATAACGGAACCATCACCGATGCACACGGTCATACCAAACCAAGCTCTAACAACTCGCACATGCGCGACAACGCAGAGATTGCCATGAGGCGACAACATTCAACACCAACATCCCGCCTCTCACAGGGGGCTAGCACAACCCATGTGTGGAAAGCGACTCAACGCTCACACCGCCAATTCGATCATACTCGGGAGAAAGTATCAAAATGACAACGCGAACATCATACATTCATACCCAGCCCTCAAACGGGAATGGATAGGTTTTAAAAAAAACGAAAACCTCATTTTGACAATAATTTAGAAGAATTCTGGTTGATCTTGAGTATCACCTTTCAAAAGTATAAACGTGAAACATTGTTATCGAGACACTGGAGAACCATTTCGCATTTGATAAGAATGAAGATACTTTCTCTTAATGAAAACTTTCAAAATAATCGACCCTCGGGTCTAAATAAAAGTGTTGAAAATATCTCAAAACATTTTGGTCCTCGAGGTAGAAAATTTTTGAAATACATTGTGGCATCTTGGATGTACCACTAGAAAATAACCCATTTGAAAAGTATGTCTCAAATTTATTTTTCTAAGATACTCAAGGTTTTCAAAAATCGATAGGCGAGAATGCCCAAAACTCACACATACCGACGTTCACTAAAACAACTCCTAGCACACGCATCAAAACGTTTAAAATCAAGACAATACATGTCTTTAAACGAAAATAAACGATAAAATACCATATTCGAACAAAACCACCGATAAAATACCCTCCATGGCAAGCTAGTGGACAAGTCGAACGCGTATAAGCACAAAGCTTCCACAATAGAACTTGTAAAGCGTGCAAATCGATTCGAAAATCATCAACAACGGAGAAAAACAACAATAAAAGACATCACAAGCACGACACTCCTCGTATAAATCAAATACGAGTCGACTAAATACATATCGTGAAATCAAAATTCACATAAAATTCCACCACTTAACAAATAATCATAAAAATAGCTCGTGTCACACGAGGCACAACACAAAGAAGGAGACTTACTTCCACAGTCGCACGAAGATGATGATCGCCCACGATACTAATCACGACCAACAAACTCAAACGACGCGTCGCGACACGACTCGGTCGGATAAAAATCCAACGAAACAAGACTCAAACAACACGACTTGACCCGGCGACCTAGGTTTCCTCAACCTAAGCTCCGATACCATTTATGTAACACCCCAATCCGCTCAGGGATATTACACGCCGTAGAACCTTTCCTCAAGGATCTACCAGGCTGGTAACGACATTTAACATCTCGACAATGCCTTCGAGGCTACAATGACTCAGTAGACCGATTTGGTCTTTCCACAAGTACATACAACTCATGCCCGCGCAGGGGACAAAATACAACTACACCCGTACAACGGGAACAATACAGCAGCGGAAAATAAAGTACAACTGAACCAACACACGATGTACGGTTCCTCATGTGATTAGTATCGATCATCTTTCATCATCCTTCGTGCCGACCCGGTGTTATGCTCCAAAACCTGAATGCAAAAACAGACATCCACCCCCCGAATACTCGGGGGTTAGCAAAACTCCACTGTTTTGCTAGTGCAAATACAAAGTGCAAATACGAGCCATACAATTCACATTCCACGAATAACAATAACCGAGGATCTTCAAAGATCCAAACGAAACGAAAAGTACTTCCCGAGGCAAGGGTTTGAGAAAACATTTCAAAAACGAAATATCATAAATTAATGGGAGTAATTTATAAAACAGTTTAGAATGCCATCGAGAGTTTTAATAGAAAACAATTTAGGATTATCAAATCCTACTTTTGAAAACCAAAAGACAAAAGGGGTCACCGCCCAAAGGTTTACTTTACGAAAAATGACATTAACCAACCGTTGGGATTTTAGCCCCAAATCCGTAAGCGACTTTTACAAAACCATTGGGATTTTAGCCCCAAATCTCATCAACTCACGGTACACAAGAACGACCAGGAGGTTCGTATCCCAACATCAAAATCCACAAATAAAGGATTTAAAACAACAACAAAATACTCGGTGCCATCCTAGCCAAGTAAGCCAAACGAACACTTACCTCTTACACACTTAGTCAATGCATGCAATCATGAAAACCGTTGAAAGCACTCATTTAGGAAATGAGCAGGTCTACAATTAGCCTCGAGAACAGGCGCGGCATACATTCTCGCTCGAGGCCTCATAGGGACCCTACCGAGTTGGCTACAATTACAACAAAAACAAAACGACGCACACGCTAAGCCGTGAGAACAGGCGGCGGATACATTCTCACTCGAGGCCTTGCAAGGACCCTAACGAGTTGGCTAGCGGTACGAAACTCGTGAAATCCGGGCGGCGGCATAGATTTCCCTCCTTGACCCGTCAGCCAACACAAGGTGAGTAAATTACACACAATACACGTTACTCATGCAATACTAACATGCTAAGAATGTAAGTTCATTAAGAATACCCACTAGAGATGGTCATTAACTCGACACCATTACCAAACTCTTCAAAAATACAATAACAAGCTTAAATACGGAATACGATTCCATAACTTTAAACAAGAGGAGTATCCTCATAAAATCCTTCAACGTTCAAAATAATCAAATCATAATCAATTCTCAAAACACCGTTCACAAAACTCACGCGTTTTGAAAGAAAGCCTTTAACGAGGCCAAATCAAATCCTTTTGAAACTTCATTTCAAATAACCAAACAACACACTAATACGATCACCGATCATCATATCCACAAAATAAGAAAAGTATGGGCAAGGTACTTGCCTTGATACCACAAGCACGGAACCACGAACGGATACGGCTCAACGGGAAGCTTCGGAACACCCGATGTTAACGAAAAGGAATACGACAACGAGCGGAGCGGAAGAATCAAGCACGACCGCGAGGAATCGACGAAAATGAACCTAACGATTCGAATAGCACAATCACAACCACTTCTAAACGATTATGGAAATGGAATACACCGGAACCCCGCCTACGATTCATGTATATTCATACCGAAAACAACAACGAGGCGGACCACAACCAAACCCTCTCGGTTCGTAAAAATCACGAAATATACCATGAATCCGTAGGGAAACTAAGAATACCAACAAGAATAATCATATTCATCATGAATCCATCAACGAAACGGAAAGAATCGGACAAAACCCCAAAATCCCCAATTATCCAAAAAGGTAGGGTTTCAAGAGATATTACCTTGAGTGATTCAAGTATTAAGATCCGTAGAACACGCGTTAGATTGATTATCCGAGCCTCACAACCGAAAAGAAATGATGAAAATCGACCCCAGGATGAAGAAATCTCCACCTCTATCTCTTCTCTCTCGCAGTGATGAAAAATAAGGAGAAATGAGCTGCTCACGCTCAATTCAACGCATTTATAGTGCAACACAGCAGGACCTATCGGCCGATAGGCTGGCCGATAGGCCCGGCCGATACCCCCACAGAAATGCCGGCAGTTGAGTCTTTCGGCCCACCCTATCGGCCGAAAGGCTCCCGGACGTGATCGGCCGATACCATACAGAAATGCCGGCAGTTGAGTCTTTCGGCCCACCCTATCGTAGAAAGGCTCTGGGACGGTGCCCGACGGTGAGTCTTCCACTAAAACGACCATAACTCTCTCGTCCGGACTCCGATTGACTCACCGTTTGAACCATTGGAAAGCTAACTCGATGTTCTATAATATTGCAAAGATTTATAATTTTTGGAGTCACCAAAAATTAATGATGATCTAACAAAGACGAACTCATACTTAGAAAAGTCGTTTAGAAATCCTGAATTCAACAAAACGACACCGAAACCCGAACCTGAATACGAACCGAAGATACGGTTACGAAGTACTCACAAAGACGAATCTAAGAGCTAGTAGGACACACAATTCCGACCACCCGAAGGCTCGAAATTCGACAACGGAAGGTAATTACCCCAGACTTTGGGAAATTACGAAAATGGCCCAAATGCCCGAAAATCACGATACGTGATCGAATAACCAAACCGAAGTTCACAACACGTCCAACAAAGATAAACGGACTTGCGGGAAACTCGAAACAACAGTTTCGGATGAGATTCGCAAGAATCGAACTCAAGTGCGGAAAAGTCGCTAAAAAGCACAGAACTCAACGAAACGACACCGAAACGAACTCGGATGTCAAAAAGTGTAGAATTAATCATTCTCAGAATGACGAAACGGTCATGAGCGAGTCGTCAAAACGGACTCCGACCGAAAAAAAAGAAATTACCGGAAATCGAAAATTGCGGATATTACAAGGAGTGCATACCCCCACAGGTAAATCGGTAAGTCAGTATAGCCCAGCATGGAACGGACCATGTTCAACAAGGTCATGTTCCTTCTTTCTGACACACCATTTAATTATGGAGTACATTGAGGTGTTCGTTGTGATACTATTCCATGTTCCTTAAGGAACTCATCAAACTCCGTACTCATATACTCGCCACCTCAGTCCGACCGAAGTGCTTTGATATGATTACCAGTTTGTTTCTCGACTAGGGCCTTAAATTCCTGGAATTTCTCAAAGGCCTTGGATTTATGTTTCATTAAGTATACATAACCATACCTAGTATGATCATCTGTAAACGTAATGAAATACTGAAATCCATCACGTGCTGCTTCCAAAGCACCACATATGTCGGTATGGATGAATCCCAGTTTATCAGCGGCTCTTTCAAAAGTCCCTATGAAGGGGGACTTAGTCATTTTGCCTTTAAGGCAAGATTCACAAGTAGGAAAGGGTTTCGATCCTAATGGACCCATAAGTCCATCTTTTTCCATTTTGTAAACCTTGGTCTCACCAACATGACCAATTCTAAGATGCCATTTCAAAACTTGATTGGTTTCATACCTACCATTCTTCCTAGTCATAGTATTCACAACGACTTTGTTACCGAGGTTTAGATGATACAGTCCATTTAACAATGTAGAAGTGCCCACTAGTTTATTTCTAAAATAAATTTTGCAGGAACCATCACCAATGAAAAATGAAAAGCCTTTCCGATCCATGACCGGAATGGATAAAATGTTTTTATGCCCCTTAGGCAGAACAAGTACATCTTCTAAAGTCAGAACAAAACCGGATTCTAAACCTAGAGAAGTGATCCTATGTCGGTTGCCTCCACACTCTACCCACTTCCGACAGTGATCATCACTTCCCCAGCTCCAAGCTTCCTACTTTGTTCCAGATCCTAATTCACGGTATAAATATGAGAACTAGCACCAGAATCCAGTATCCATGAAGTAGAAAATACAGTAGCAGAACAATTTGTTTCCCAAACTAAAAGTTCTGTACCTGAAGTGCCATGATGAATGGGACAGTCTCTATGCCAGTGGCTCAGCTCACCGCACTTGAGACAAGCGTCCTTCTTCTTCTTGTTCTTCGGAACCATCGGGGCCTTGCCCTTACCCTTGAAGTCCTTGACTTGTGGTCCCGTCAGCTTCTTGGTCTTTTTCTTCTTATTCTTGGACCTCCGAGATCCATAAGAAATGACAAGGGCATACTCATTCATCCGCGAAGTCTTCATATGAGACTGAGCGGTCACTAGTTTGTTCATTAGCCCTGCTAAGTTACATGCAATCTCATTGTAGTTGAAATTCATAACAAACTGTGAGAAGGAATCAGGGAGACTATAGAATGAGGTCGATTTGAAGAGAAGTATCCATCTTAAAATCAAGAGCCTCCAATCTCTCGATCATAGATATCATTTTAAGGACGTGATCCCCAACCTTCTCACCTTCCTTCATCCTTGCACCGAACAGTTGCTTGGATATCTCATATCTAGCAGTTCTGCTATACTCACCATAAAGCTCGGTTAAGTGAGATAGAATCTGCCTAGCAGAAGTCATTTTCTCATGAGCTCTCTGAATCTCATTAGACATAGAAGCCATCATGTATGCACGGACTTTTACATCATCCTTAACCCACTTTTCATGGTTTTCAATCTCTTCTTGATTAGCTCTAGTCAGCACTGGAGGAGCCGGAATGTCCGTCTCCAAGACGTATCTCAGTGCCTCTATACTGAGGACAATCATCATATTGCGGAGCCAATCCACGAAGTTAGGTCCGATCAAGGTGTTCTTTCGAGTAGAATTGCGAGTGGGTTCATTGTCATATTGAGAGTTATGTCTGCATTAAGTATAATAGATTAATTAGTGACTCGTTTAATTATGACATGAGTATAGAATTAAGGTCTTTTCTATTATTGGTACCCATCTCCCACTATTTTTATCGGAATAACACACTCCCATGTGAAATCCGGAAGTATCGTTCGCACTACTTCATAGTGGTGATCGTGTTCTTTATAAATCTTAAGAGTGGGCAACCGAGCAGGTTTCTAGTCTATTAATTTTCATAAAGTGGCGTCCAACACCAACCCATCTAATGGATGATACGATCTTATTTTTCCCTTTGTTCACTCCCCTCAACCTATACAGTTTCTATGGTTCGTGAACAAGTTAATTTTTATACCATCGATGCAAATCAATATCGCAATTGAATGTTATCCGGCAACCTATCAGGTTTCTAGGGATAAAATTTGCTCCAACCGAAGGCATTCAATGCGCTCCCGGTAATTTATTCATCCTCCCTGAATGACTACCCCGATAACTCGGAAGCATAGCATATCCGGTTTGGACTTCAATTTCCCAAAAGCTCGATGGAGGGAAGGAAAACCTTGAAACCTTATAAACTTAATAATTTGTTGTGGGAGAATTTTCGCGATTAATGTGTAACACCCCCAAGTTATTCAGGGTATATTACAGGGCCGTGAGCCCCTCCGTGGGACCCACAAGGCTAATCATATGTGGAACTATAAAACTTGACCGAGAAGGTCCAAATACAACGAAATGAAGGATAATACAAAGGGTATTCAAACCCTAACCAATGTATCCAAATACATCCCAACACAAAATCAATACCTCAGCAACACAGGCCGGAACATCGAGGAAACTGAAAAACAATACTCGAGTATTCAATAACCATTCCAGTACAACAACACTGAATGGAGGAACACAAAGCATAACCGGAGATAAGACAGTATCACGCTTGCCCATCATCTTCATGCCGACCCGATACCTGACTGTCCGCTCTCCTGGAACCTGAAATACATAAAAAGTATTTCCCCCATAAAAGGGTTAGTCGTCGAATAGTTAGTGAAAGTATATCGAATATGAAATACAGTACTCCTCGACAATAAAGTAAAGGCAACCGTCAATTCATCAATTCAAGACTAGTAATCCGGAATAACTAAATCTCATAGCATCACATCAATACATACATGATCAACCGTGGAACCGCAGCAGAGGCTACGGAACCCTCAGAGGTTTCGTCGGTCCACCCAGAGTGGCTAACTCATATTATCCGTGGAATTTCACCAGAGGCTACGAAACCCTCAGAGGAACCGTCGGCCCATCCCAGAGTGGATATAAATAAACATGCCATTCATATATCTTACTTTCAAATTCGAGAACGTATAGTCATAAATATATACTTGCCTTTGAGATATCGAGAAATCAAACAGAAAAGAGTATGAGTTCGGTAGGTCCAAGAACGCACTTCCGTACCTAACCGATTCGTAAGGGATATGATAATCAATAATCCATACCCATAATTCACGAAGAAACTCCCGAAACCCGTCTACAATTCACGAAAATACCAGGGTAAACAACTAGAGGTTGGAAAATCATCCAAACCCTCACAAGTCCGAACACGGCACAAACCAATCCATAAAATTATAGGAAAAGTATGTATACGGGGTAGATATATTATAATCTCAAGATTCTCAAGCTTCAAACTGGATAAATCGGACGAATCTAAGAAAAACTCCAAAATTCCCAAAAAATATAGGATTCTAAGGATTTTTACCTTGATTTGGACGATATAATGGATTAGATGTTGTGAAATCCTTGTTCTCCAACCAAAGATGTTGATATCTGAAGAAAGATCGCCTTTGAAGTCTACAAATCGCCGAAACCCGCTGCTCTCGATCGGAAATGTGAGAAGAAAGAGAAAAATGACGAAAAGGAAGTCAACTGTCCAATATATACTCGCCCAGTCTAGTGCACGCTACGCCTCTAATATTCGCGTGCGCTAGCGAGGTCACCAGGTAGTCCAGTGGCTTTTTTCGGCCCCGTTAGCATGCGCTAATCGCCTTTCTTTAGTGTGCGCTAGCCGAAAATGGTGTCCAGAAATCGGAGTCCAGAACCTACTGTCCTCTGCCCTGCTCGAGTCTTAGTGTGTGCTACCGCGTTAGCTTAGCGTGCGCTACGCAGCCCTTATAGCGTGCGCTAGCTGAAGCCTAGCGTACGTTACATGATAGTCCAGACAGCCTGACAACCTCACTACCTCTGCCGACCAGCCCGTTAGCGTGCGCTACGAACGGATGTTAGCGCGTGCTACTGACCACGAATAGCATGCGCTAACGAACTCCTAGCGCGCATTAACTGCCAGTCCAGAAAGCAGGATGAGTTACTGGTTCTGAACTGACTGGTCCCTTAGCGCGCGCTACGACTCAAATCTAGCGTGCGCTACTCAAGGAGAATTAGCGTGCGTTAGCCTAGGCCTATCGTGCGCTATTTCTCTGACCCACAACACTTCCGCAAGGTCTAAACAACAAAATCGTTATCCAAACAAGGTACGAAACTCTATAACAATATCGACAACATCACCAAGAGTTTACAAAGCGACAAAATGGGAAGGACGGCAAGGACAAACAGTCAATAAAAAGTACGGGTATTACATTCTCCCCCTCTAAAAAGAAGTTTCGTCCCGAAACTTAAGAAATAAAAAGTCCGGGGTACTCCGACCGCATCTTCTCTTCCATTTCCCAAGTAGCCTCCTCAACTCCATGTCTCAACCATTGCACTTTAACCAGTGGAATGGTCTTATGCCGAAGTTGTTTCTCACGACGCTCAAGGATCTTCACGGGTCTCTCCGAAAAGGTAAAATCCTCAGCTACGTCAATCTCACTATAGTCGATAACATGGCTCGGATCCGGCACGTACTTTCTCAACTGAGACACATGAAAAACACTATGGAAATGACTCAAAGCTGGAGGCAACGCCAAGCGATAAGCTAAATCTCCAACCTTGTCCAAAATCTCGAAAGGCCCTATATACCTCGGGCTAAGTTTCCCCTTTATCCCAAACCGGAAAACCCCTCTGGTGGGCGACACCTTGAGTAAGACATGATCCCCCATTTCGAACTCCAAGGGTCGACGACGAGTATCAGCATAAGATTTATGACGGCTTTGGGCAGTCAGCAATCAGTCCTGGATGATAGAAATATTTTCCTTAGTCTCCATCAACATGTCCGACTCCGTTCCGATTAGCTCCGAAGCTTCGTCCCAACATAATGGCGACCTACATCGCCTACCATAAAGTGACTCGAATGGTGCCATTCAGATAGACGCATGCCAACTATTATTATAGGCAAACTCAATCAACGACAAATGAAGCTCCCAATCATTACTCCACTCTAGGGACAAGCCCGCAACATATCTTCCAATGTCTGAATCATCCTCTCCGTCTGACCATCTGACTGGGATGGAAGGATGTTCTCAATCTCAACTCGGTACCCAAAGCCTGATGAACGGCCTGCCAAAAATACAATACGAAACGACCGTCTCGATCAGAAACAATGGTCTTGGGGGCACCATTCAATCTTACAATCTCAGCTATAAAGGCTCGAGCCAATCTCTCCGGTCCCCAAGTATCCTTAATACCCAAGAAGTGTGCATACTTGGTCAACCGATCGACGATTACCCAAATCATATTCATCCTGGCCCTAGTTCTCGGCATGCCAGTGATAAAGTCCATAGAAATATCTTTCCACTTCCACTCGGGAATGGGAAGCGGCTTCAACAACCCCGCTGGTCGGTGATGTTCGATCTTGACTTGTTAACACATCAAACACCGTAATTCAATTCCGTGACATCCTTCTTCATGTTATTCCACCAAAAATTGCGCTTCATGTCTTTCTACATCTTACTCGTTCTGGGATGGATTGAGTAAGGTGTAGCATGAGCTTCTCGGAGAATTCTCTGCCTCAACTCTAGATCATTCGGAACATAAAGCCTGCCTTGAAATCTCAAGATACTATCCTCGTGAACCATAAAGCCAGGAGCTTTTCCTTTAATTACATCTTTCTTCAGTTGAGAGATCATCTGGTCACTCCACTGTTTCCCTTTGATGTGGTCAACCAAGGATGAAGTAATTTCAAGAGTACACAACTGTCCTTGTACTCGTTGAAGCCAAACTTCTATTCCTTGCTCGATTAAATCCTGCCGAATCTTTGTCTGAGAAGTAAGAACTTCGAGCATCTAGAGAGATGCCGATTTGCGGCTCAAAGCATCCACGACAACATTGGCTTTACCCGGGTGGTAAAGAATTTCTAAATCGTAATCTTTTATCAACTCTAACCAACATCTCTGTCTCATGTTCAGCTCTTTCTGACTGAAAATATACTTCAGGCTCTTGTGATCGGTATAAATCCGACACGGAGAACCATACAAATAATGCCGCCAAATCTTGAGTGCGAAGACAATTGCGGCTAACTCCAAATCGTGAGTAGGATAATTCATCTCGTACGACTTTAATTGTCATGACGCAAAAGCTATCGTCTTATCATGCTGCATAAGCACACAACCAAGACCTTGACTCGAAGCGTCACTATAAACCGCGAAGCTCTCACTACCATGTGGTAAAGTTAAAATCAGCGCTGAAGTCAAATGTCTCTTCAACTCATCGAAGCTCTGTTGTCTCTCATCCGTCCAAACAAACTTTTCTACCTTGTGGAGTAATTTCATAAGCGGCCAAGCGAGTTTCGAGAACCCCTCGACAAACCGACGGTAATACCCACCAAGGCCTAAAAACCTACGAACTTCCTTAACATTTTTAGGCGGTGCCCAACCTAGCACTGCCTCAATCTTCTGTGGCTCTACACGAACCCCTTCGGCCGAAATCACATGGCCGAGAAACATAACTTCTTCCAACCAGAACTCACATTTTCAGAATTTTGCATAGAGGTGCTCAGTTCTCAAAATATCTAGTTCCAAACGCAAGTGTCGGGCATGTTCCTCTTTATCTCGAGAATAGATCAAAATGTCGTCAATAAAGACGACTACTGTAATATCCGCAATTTCGAATTTCGGTAATTTTCTTTTTTCCGGAGGAAGTCCGTTTTGACGACTCGCTCATGACCATTTCTTCATTCCGAGAATGATTAGTTCTGCACTTTTTGTCATCCGAGTTCGTTTCGGTGTCGTTTTGTTGAGTTCCGTGCTTTTTAGCGACTTTTCCGCACTTGAGCGCGATTCTTGCGAATCTCGTCTGAAACTGTTGTTTCGAGTTTCTCGTGAGTTCATTAATGTTATTATTCATGTTGCGAGCTTTGGTTCGGTGTTTCGATCACGTATCGTGATTTCCGGGCGTTTTGGGCCATTTTTGTAATTTCCCAAAGTTTGGGGTAATTACATCCGTTGTCGGATTCCGACACTTCGGGTGGTCGGAATCGTGTGTTCTCTTAGCGCTTAGATTCGTCTTTGCGAGTACTTCATAACCATATCTCCGATTTTTACTCAGGTTCGGGTTTCGAGTCGTCAGGCCGTCGGGCAGCCACGGCAAGTCACGGCCGGGCAGGGCACTGGCGAGTTATGGCCGTAAGGTGCGATTCGGCCGTAAGGTGTGCGATTACGGCCGTATGTGTGATCGGGTATGGCCTTACGGCCAGGCATCTTAGGACGAAGGCGATTCTGGCCGTAATGTGTGCCAGTTACGACCGTAAGTGCCCGACAGTTGCTGGATAGATTTTTTGACGAATGCCGGTTACGGCCGTAAGGCTTGCCAAGTACGGCCGTATGGGCCGAGTTACGGCCGTAAGTCACTGTCGGTTACGGCCGTAAGTGTCCGACAGTGACCGGCTATATAAGGCCTGGCAGCCCGGTTTTACTCATTTTCTTCACTTTTCTCGCGGCTATCGGACGGGTGCGACGGGAAATCGAGTTCTTGGCCGATTCTAATCATTTCCAAGGCATTTTGGAAGATTCTTGTTGATTATATCAGCATCCAATCCGTGTTCTTCGTCGAATCAAGGTATATTTCTTGATTTTCCTTCAAGTTGACTTTTTGGGAAATTGTTATTGATTTCGATTCTAGTCCGATTTTGATACATCGGTTGGTGTAGTATGATGTTATTAATCGTGTTCTATGGGTTGTATATCCGTATTTCGAGTTTGTTCAACTCAATTAGTGATTCGAGTGTTCTTGGGAGTTATCGAACATTGAGTGTTCGATTAAATGTCCCAATGAGTTTCCCTTCGATAGTTTGTTGGGATTTTCGTTGTTTTGGCCTTGATTCTCATCGTAACCATGTGTTATTGTTCCTTCCGGAGGTTTATAGGTGTTCGAGGATTCCGATGTTGAATCTCGTTGGTGATTGATGATTCATGTGGTGTTATTCTCGTAATACTCGTGGTGCTATCGCGTTCTTGAGGGTGTTCGGGCGTTCGGGGCTATTCGACCGCATCCTATCTGTCATCTCGTTGCGATCGTGATTTCGAGGCAAGTACCTTGTCCATACAATTCTTGTTTTATGGATATGATGATTGGAGATCGTCTTGGTGTGTTTGTTTGTTTGTTTGAAATGAGTTTTCAAAAGATTTGGTTAGCCTTGTTAAAGGCCCTCTTTCAAAACCGCGTGTGTTTTGTGATTGGTGTGTTTCATGAACGAGTATGTGACTCCTGTGGATATGTTTGGTGTTGATGATGCACTTGGTGTTGCGCGTGGATGTATATTGTTTCATTTCGGTGCATTGTGGTTTGACGTGGTGTTTTGCTAAGTGTTTGATGCCTCTGGGTGAATTGTTTGGATATCCTTGGTGTGATATGTTATTTGTGCATGATTGTTTCGCTCACCGTGGGTTGGTTCGACGGGGCCACGGCGGGAATCCAATGGTAGAGCCCTAGATTCATGAGTGGTGAATGTATTTTACTCACCGTGGGTTGGTTCGACGGGGCCACGGCGGGAGTCGAATGGTTGAGCCCTGGATTCTCGAGTAATTTCTTGTCAGGTTGGTGTATTTTTAGTGAATGTAATTTACTCACCGTGGGTTGGTTCGACGGGGCCACGACGGAGTCGATGGTAGAGCCACGGATTCACGAGTAAAAACTTCACGAGGTTGCTGTATTTTTTGTGAATGTATTTTACTCACCGTGGGTTGGTTCGACGGGGCCACGGCGGGAGTCCAATGGTAGAGCCACGGATTCACGAGTAAAACTTCACGAGTTGATATTGATTTTTATGTCCGTCGAGGACACGTGACGTGGGTTTTAACCCTGTGAATTCTTGTCGGTTTTCTATTTGCGAAAACAAAACCTTTGGGCTGTGACCCCTGTTGATTTTTGGAAAGAGAAGGATTCGGAAATCCTAAATTGTTTTCTATTAAAACTCTCGATGGCATTTTAAATTGTTTTATAAATTGTTTCCCTTGATTTGTGATCTTTCAGTTTTGGAATGTTTTACCAAACTCATGCCTCGGGAAGTGCTTTTCGTTACGTTTGGAACTTTGAGGATGCCTGATTATTATTGTTCTTGGAACTTGTATTGTATGGCTCGTATTTTTGCACTTGTACTTGCACTAGCAAAACAGTGGAGTTTTGCTAACCCCCGAATATTCGGGGGGTGGATTTCTATTTTTGCATTCAGGTTTTGGAACATAGCACAGGGTCGGCACGAAGGATGATGAAAGATGAACGATACTAATCACACGAGGACCCGTTGATGTCGTATTGGTCTAGATGTGATTACTTTTCCGCTCAAGTAACTTTACCCCATTGTACGGGAGTTTATTGTATTTTGACCCCTGCGTGGGTATGTGTTTGGAATTGAGTTGTATGTTATTATTGAAAGACCAAGTCGGTCTACTGAGCCATTTTAGCCTTAAAGGCGATGTTTAGATGTTTGATTTTAGTTATCAGCCTGGTAGATCCTCGAGGAGAGGGTCTACGGCATGTAATATCCCTGAGTGGATCGGGGGTGTTACATAAATTGTATCGGAGCTTAGGTTGTGGAAACCTAGGCTGTCGGGTCAGTGGTGTCTGTTGAGTTTTGTCTTGTCGGATTTTGTCTGACTAAGTCGTGTCGCGACGCGTCGTCTGAGTTTGTTGGTCGTGATTAGTATCGTGGGCGATCATCATCTTCGTGCGACCTGTGAATGTAAGTCTCCCTTGTTTGTGTTGTGTCTCGTGTGACACGAGCTATTTTTATGATTATTTGTTAAGTGACGGAATCCTCTTATGGATTTTGATTTCGTGATATGTGGTTATTTGACTTTCATATTTCGTTCATATGAGGAGTAGTGTTGATGGATTGTGCATGTTGAACTGTATTTCTTTTATCCGCTGCGTGAGTACTTTTGTAATGACTTTCGGTATTTTACCGACCGAGTTTTATTTCGAAAACCGATTCCCTTAACCGAGTTTTTGGCATTATGGCCTTGATCATTTTGGAAAAATTCTTATGACGGTATTTAGCATTTTGTAAATGGCTTCTGTGGGTTTTTGAAATATTACCGTCATCGGCCTTTTTGGCATTTTTGTAAATGGTTTTTACCCGGTGGGTTCCGACGCGGGACCCACAGCGCTATGATGTTCTGTGTGATTACCTGAAATTTTTGGGCATTCTAGCCTTTTTGGCATTGAATTATTTTCGAAAACTTGAGTATCTTAGAAATAAATTTCGAGACGTACGTTTCAAATGAATTGTTTCTCGCGGTACTTCTAAGGTGCCACAATCTGTTTCAAAATTCTTCTACCTCGAGGACCAAAATGTTTTGAGATATTTTCATTGTTTTAGAAACACTTTTACTTAGACCCGAGGGTCGAATATTTGGAAAGTTTTCACTAAAAGAAAGGTGTCCTCATTTTTGTACAAACGCAAGATGATTTTCAAAGTCTCGAAAATGATGTTTGTTCAACTTTTTGTAAAATGATACTCAAGATCAACTGGTGTTTCCAAACTGTCTTCAAAAGGTGGTTTTCGTTTTAAAACCCATCATTTCCTGCTTTTGGTCGGAGAAAGTGTGTATGATGTTTGTATTGTTGTTAGGGTGTTAGCCTCCGAATTGTGATTGAATTGGTGGTGTGAACGTTGAGTCGTTC
This sequence comes from Orobanche coerulescens, assembly GCA_033398695.1. NCBI lineage: Eukaryota > Viridiplantae > Streptophyta > Magnoliopsida > Lamiales > Orobanchaceae > Orobanche > Orobanche coerulescens. The sequence continues at coordinate 67,016,274 of CM065804.1, read as the reverse complement.
GCACGCGTATGTTTTGTTAGCCCTTTGTGGGAGGTGTGATGACGATCTTTAATGTTGACATTTCGTGGTGGCTTGCGTGTTATCGCACCTGTGTGAGCTGTTAAAGCTTGGGTTTGTACGTTTGTGTACATGTGTGATTGTTTCATGATGTTTGTAATTATGTGCTGGTTATTGTTCGGACCTTTGAGGTCGCCGAACGATACCGTCGTTGCTGTAGTGTTTGTGTGTGTGTATTACTTTACGATGGTAATCGTTGTATACGGTATGTATTATGATTCTTCGTTGTGCTGAGTTGGCATCTCTGGTATGTTATTTTGCGGTGTTATGTTCCATTGTATCTAGCATTTGTATTTTCGGTATGCCAAGCCGAGGCATTTCAACCGTGATGTGCCGGGGGAATGTACGTGCAATTTGTCCTTCTCGTCAGTAACACATTTCGAGTGTGGACTCGAGGGACACCGAATTCAGTTTTGCGAATTGGCTACGGAGACTTTCGGAGTTCGCGCTTCAGCACAGATATCAGAATCGGCATTGAGAGGCCTTTGAAGGATGTTTCTGTCGATTGCCTGTTGTGTCGTCTCCTTGATTTTGTTATTGTGAGCAGCGGGGACGACCTTCTTTTATAAGAGGTCGAATGTAATACCCGTATTGTTTTTGGACTTCTTCATTTTCTCTTTCTCCAGTCTATCGATTCGCTCGTGTTCGTTGATATTGTTTGAACTTGTTCTGTATTTTGGTTTCATCGTCCGAACGAGCTGTGATCTTGTCGTGGGTCGATCTGGTTATCGCTGTGACTTTTTCAAGTTCGGTTTGATTCTTGTGAACCTTGTTCGGAAGTGACATCATTTGGTTCTATTAGTTCTTTTATTCGAAGTGGATCGGATTTGGAACTCCTGTGTTTTCGACTCTGTCGACTCGTTTATGTTCGTTGACATTTTCTGAGCTTGTCCTGCCCCTTGCTTTTGTTGATCGAACGAGCGTGGTATTGTTTCGGAATAACTCGTTTGTCGTTGTGACTTTTCAATTTCTATTCCCTCTCATGTGGATCTTATGTGAATGCATATGTTGTTGTTTTCACCGGATCATATATTGTCTCGAGTCGAGATGTGAACCTTGGAGTTGTTGTTTGAATTTTTATTGTTCTTCGTGATTCGAACATGATCGTTCGAGTTTTGTTGTCTCGATCTTTGTGGTTCGATCGTTTGATTGTTCGGTTTTTGTTGATCTCGTTTCGTGATTGTTGAGCGTTCATACTCCTTCCTAATTCCCTTAAGTTCGGGAAATTTGTCTCGCTTTCGATCTTCCAACCCTTGGGCGGTGGAATTCCGTATGTCTTCAGCGATTGGCTCGCATTTTGATTGATGTACCGTTGGGGTGGTCGATCATATTGATTTTCGTTCGTTGCGTTTTGTGATTGTTCGGATAATTGACTTGACTATATTATCTGTTTGATGACGCTTGTCATTTGTTGGTTTTATTATATTCCTAACGGCGACGTTGTGTTGGTCGTCGTGGAGCGTGTTTTCACGCCGTATGTCTCTTTGCGTTTCTTGCAGCGTTTCGCCGTCGGGCGCGAGTTTTCGGTTTTTGCATATCTCGTCGAGTTTTCCTGGCAGGGTATATTGCTTCCCCCTACTTGTTTTAAGTTTGGACGAAACTTCTTTTAGGAGGGTAGAATGTAATATCGCAATTTAATTCGGTAATTTTCTTTTTTAGGCGGAAGTCGTTTTGACGACTTCGCTCATGACCGTTCCGTCATTCCGAGAATGATTAATTCTGCACTTTTTGTCATCCGAGTTCGTTTGGTGTCGTTTTGTTGAGTTACGTGCTTTTTAGCGACTTTTCGCACTTGAGCTCGATTCTTGCGAATCTCGTGCAGCTGTTGTTTGAGTTTCTAGTGAGTTCATTTAATGTTATTATTCATGTTGCGAGCTTTGGTTCGGTGTTTCGATCACGTATCGTGATTTCAGGCGTTTTGGGCCATTTTTGTAATTTCCCAAAGTTTGGGGTAATTACTTAGTTGTCGGATTAGACACTTCGGGTGGTCGGAATCGTGTGTTCTCTTAGCGCTTAGATTCGTCTATGCGAGTACTTCGTAACCATATCTCCGATTTTTACTCGAGTTCGGGTTTTGGGGTCGTCAGGGCAGCGCAGCCCAGCCAGTCACGGCCGGGCGAGGCTGCTTTGGCCGAGTTACGGCCGTAAGGTGCGATTCTGGCCGTAAGGTGTGCGATTACGGACGTATGTGTGATCGAATGCGGCCGTACGGGCTAGGCATCTTAGGACGAAGGCGGTTCTGGCCATGTGTGTGCCAATTACGGCCGTAAGTGCCGACGATTCTTTGGGCAGATTTTTGGCGAATGCCGTTTAAGGCCGTAAGGCTTGCCAAATGCGGCCGTATGGGCGAGTTACGGCCGTAAGTCCTTGCCGATTCTGGCCGTAAGTGTCCGGCAGTGACCGGCTATATAAGGCCTGGCAGCCCGATTTTACTCATTTTCTTCACTTTTCTCGCAGCTATCGGACGGGTGCGACGGGAAATCGAGTTCTTGGCCGATTCTAATCATTTCCAAGGCATTTTGGAAGATTCTTGTTGATTATATCATCATCCAATCCGTGTTCTTCGTCGAATCAAGGTATATTTCTTAATTTTCCTTCAAGTTGACTTTTTGGGAAATTGTTATTGATTTCGATTCTAGTCCGATTTTGATACATCGGTTGGTGTAGTATGATGTTATTAATCGTGTTCTATGGGTTGTATATCCGTATTTCGAGTTTGTTCAACTCGATTAGTGATTCGAGTGTTCTTGGGAGTTATCGAACATTGAGTGTTCGATTAAATGTCCCAATGAGTTTCCCTTCGATAGTTTGTTGGGATTTTCGTTGTTTTGGCCTTGATTCTCATCGTAACCATGTGTTATTGTTCCTTCTTGAGGTTTGTAGGTGTTCGAGGATTCCGATGTTGAATCTCGTTGGTGATTGATGATTCGTGTGGTGTTATTCTCGTAATACTCGTGGTGCTATCGCGTTCTTGATGGTGTTCGGGCGTTCGGGGCTATTCGACCGCATCCTATCTGTCGTCTCGTTGCGATCGTGATTTCGAGGCAAGTACCTTGTCCATACAATTCTTGTTTTATGGATATGATGATTGGAGATCGTCTTGGTGTGTTTGTTTGTTTGTTTGAAATGAGTTTTCAAAAGATTTGGTTAGCCTTGTTAAAGGCCCTCTTTCAAAACCGCGTGTGTTTTGTGATTGGTGTGTTTCATGAACGAGTATGTGACTCCTGTGGATATGTTTGGTGTTGATGATGCACTTGGTGTTGCGCGTGGATGTATATTGTTTCATTTCGGTGCATTGTGGTTTGACGTGGTGTTTTGCTAAGTGTTTGATGCCTCTGGGTGAATTGTTTGGATATCCTTGGTGTGATATGTTATTTGTGCATGATTGTTTCGCTCACCGTGGGTTGGTTCGACGGGGCCACGGCGGGAATCCAATGGTAGAGCCCTAGATTCATGAGTGGTGAATGTATTTTACTCACCGTGGGTTGGTTCGACGGGGCCACGGCGGGAGTCCAATGGTAGAGCCCTGGATTCATGAGTAAAAACTTCACAGGTTGGTGTATATTTAGTGAATGTATTTTACTTACCGTGGGTTGGTTCGACGGGGCCACGGCGGGAGTCCAATGGTAGAGCCCTGGATTCACGAGTAAAAACTTCACAGGTTGGTGTATATTTAGTGAATGTATTTTACTCACCGTGGGTTGGTTCGACGGGGCCACGACGGGAGTCCAATGGTAGAGCCCTGGATTCACGAGTAAAACTTCACGAGTTGATATTGATTTTTATGTCCGTCGAGGACACGTGACGTGGGTTTTAACCCTATGAATTCTTGTCGGTTTTCTATTTGCGAAAACAAAACCTTTGGGCTGTGACCCCTGTTGATTTTTGGAAAGAGAAGGATTCGGAAATCCTAAATTGTTTTCTATTAAAACTCTCGATGGCATTTTAAATTGTTTTATAAATTGTTTCCCTTGATTTGTGATCTTTCAGTTTTGGAATGTTTTACCAAACTCATGCCTCGGGAAGTGCTTTTCGTTACGTTTGGAACTTTGAGGATGCCTGATTATTATTGTTCTTGGAACTTGTATTGTATGGCTCGTATTTTTGCACTTGTACTTGCACTAGCAAAACAGTGGAGTTTTGCTAACCCCCGAATATTCGGGGGGTGGATTTCTATTTTTGCATTCAGGTTTTGGAGCATAGCACAGGGTCGGCACGAAGGATGATGAAAGATGAACGATACTAATCACACGAGGACCCGTTGATGTCGTATTGGTCTAGTTGTAATTTCTTTTCCGCTGCAGTATCTTTTCCCCATTGTACGGGAGTTTATTGTATTTTGACCCCTGCGTGGGTATGTGTTTGGAATTGAGTTGTATGTTATTATTGAAAGACCAAGTCGGTCTACTGAGCCATTTTAGCCTTAAAGGCGATGTTTAGATGTTTGATTTTAGTTATCAGCCTGGTAGATCCTCGAGGAGAGGGTCTACGGCGTGTAATATCCCTGAGTGGATCGGGGGTGTTACATAAATGGTATCGGAGCTTAGGTTGTGGAAACCTAGGCTGTCGGGTCAGTGGTGTCTGTTGAGTTTTGTCTTGTCGGATTTTGTCTGACTAAGTCGTGTCGCGACGCGTCGTCTGAGTTTGTTGGTCGTGATTAGTATCGTGGGAAATCATCATCTTCGTGCGACCTGTGGATGTAAGTCTCCCTTGTTTGTGTTGTGCCTCGTGTGACACGAGCTATTTTTATGGTTATTTGTTATGTGACGGAATCCTCTTATGGATTTTGATTTCGTGATATGTGGTTATTTGACTCTCATATTTCGTTCATATGAGGAGTAGTGTTGATGGATTGTGCATGTTGAACTGTATTTCTTTTATCCGCTGCGTGAGTTCTTTTATAATGACTTTCGGTATTTTACCGACCGAGTTTTATTTCGAAAACCGATTCCCTTAACCGAGTTTTTGGCATTATGGCCTTGATCATTTTGGCGAAATTCTTATGACGGTATTTAGCATTTTGTAAATGGCTTCTGTGGGTTTTTGAAATATTACCGTCATCGGCCTTTTTGGCATTTTTGTAAATGGTTTTTAGCCTGGTGGGTTCCGACGCGGGACCCACAGCGCTATGATGTTCCGTGTGATTACCTGAAATTTTTGGGCATTCTAGCCTTTTTGGCATCGTCCTTTTTGGCATTGAATTATTTTCGAAAACTTGAGTATCTTAGAAATAAATTTCGAGACGTACGTTTCAAATGAATTGTTTCTCGCGGTACTTCTAAGGTGCCACAATCTGTTTCAAAATTCTTCTACCTCGAGGACCAAAATGTTTTGAGATATTTTCATTGTTTTAGAAACACTTTTACTTAGACCCGAGGGTCGAATATTTGGAAAGTTTTCACTAAAAGAAAGGTGTCCTCATTTTTGTTCAAACGCAAGATGATTTTCAAAGTCTCGAAAATGATGTTTGTTCAACTTTTTGTAAAATGATACTCAAGATCAACTGGTGTTTCCAAACTGTCTTCAAAAGGTGGTTTTCGTTTTAAAACCCATCATTTCCTGCTTTTGGTCGGAGAAAGTGTGTATGATGTTTGTATTGTTGTTAGGGTGTTAGCCTCCGAATTGTGATTGAATTGGTGGTGTGAACGTTGAGTCGTTCGCCACGCGTATGTTTTGTTAGCCCTTTGTGGGAGGTGTGATGACGATCTTTAATGTTGACATTTCGTGGTGGCTTGCATGTTATCGCTTTGTGTTGTGTTAAAGCTTGGGTTTGTACGTTTGTGTACATGTGTGATTGTTTCATGATGTTTGTAATTATGTGCTGGTTATTGTTCGGACCTTTGAGGTCGCCGAACGATACCGTCGTTGCTGTAGTGTTTGTGTGTGTGTATTACTTTACGATGGTAATCGTTGTATACGGTATGTATTATGATTCTTCGTTGTGCTGAGTTGGCATCTCCGGTATGTTATTTTGCGGTGTTATGTTCCATTGTATCTAGCATTTGTATTTTCGGTATGCCGAGCCGAGGCATTTCAACCGTGATGTGCCGGGGGAATGTACGTGCAATTTGTCCTTCTCGTCAGTAACACATTTCGAGTGTGGACTCGAGGGACACGAATTGATTTTGCGAATTGGCTACCGAGACTTTCGGAGTTCGCGCTCAAAGAGATATCGAGAATCGGCTTTGAGAGGCCTTTGAAGGATGTTTACATCGATTGCTGTTGTGTCGTCTCCTTGATTTCGTTATTGTGAGTAGCGGGACGACCTTCTTTTATAAGAGGTCGAATGTAATACCCGTATTGTTTTTGGACTTCTTCATTTTCTCTTTCTCGATCTATCGATTCGCTCGTGTTCGTTGATCTTTATGCAGACATTACGTATTTTGGTTTCATCGTCCGAACGAGCTGTGATCTTGTCGTGGGTCGATCTGGTTATCGCTGTGACTTTTTCAAGTTCGGTTCGATTCTTGTGAACCTTGTTCGGAAGTGACATCATTTGGTTCTATTAGTTCTTTTATTCGAAGTGGATCGGATTTGGAACTCCTGTGTTTTCGACTCTGTCGACTCGTTTATGTTCGTTGACATTTTCTGAGCTTGTCCTGCCCCTTGCTTTTGTTGATCGAACGAGCGTGGTATTGTTTCGGAATAACTCGTTTGTCGTTGTGACTTTTCAATTTCTATTCCCTCTCATGTGGATCTTATGTGAATGCATATGTTGTTGTTTTCACCGGATCATATATTGTCTCGAGTCGAGATGTGAACCTTGGAGTTGTTGTTTGAATTTTTATTGTTCTTCGTGATTCGAACATGATCGTTCGATTTTTGTTGTCTCGATCTTTGTGGTTCGATCGTTTGATTGTTCGGTTTTTGTTGATCTCGTTTCGTGATTGTTGAGCGTTCATACTCCTTCCTAATTCCCTTAAGTTCGGGAAATTTGTCTCGCTTTCGATCTTCCAACCCTTGGGCGGTGGAATTCCGTATGTCTTCAGCGATTGGCTCGCATTTTGATTGATGTACCGTTGGGGTGGTCGATCATATTGATTTTCGTTCGTTGCGTTTTGTGATTGTTCGGATAATTGACTTGACTATATTATCTGTTTGATGACGCTTGTCATTTGTTGGTTTTATTATATTCCTAACGGCGACGTTGTGTTGGTCGTCGTGGAGCGTGTTTTCACGCCGTATGTCTCTTTGCGTTTCTTGCAGCGTTTCGCCGTCGGGCACGAGTTTTCGGTTTTTGCATATCTCGTCGAGTTTTCCTGGCAGGGTATATTGCTTCCCCCTACTTGTTTTAAGTTTCGGGACGAAACTTCTTTTAAGGAGGGTAGAATGTAATATCCGCAATTTCGAATTTCGGTAATTTTCTTTTTTTCGGCGGAAGTCCGTTTTGACGACTCGCTCATGACCGTTCCGTCATTCCGAGAATGATTAATTCTGCACTTTTTGTCATCCGAGTTCGTTTCGGTGTCGTTTTGTTGAGTTCTGTGCTTTTTAGCGACTTTTCCGCACTTGAGCTCGATTCTTGCGAATCTCGTCTGAAACTGTTGTTTCAAGTTTCTAGTGAGTTCATTTAATGTTATTATTCATGTTGCGAGCTTTGGTTCGGTGTTTCGATCACGTATCGTGATTTCCGGGCGTTTTGGGCCATTTTTGTAATTTCCCAAAGTTTGGGGTAATTACTTCCGTTGTCGGATTCCGACACTTTGGGTGGTCGGAATCGTGTGTTCTCTTAGCGCTTATATTCGTCTTTGCGAGTACTTCGTAACCATATCTCCGATTTTTACTCAGGTTCGGGTTTTGGGGTCGTCAGGCCGTCGCCAGCCACGGCCAGTCACGGCCGGGCGGGCTGGCTGGCCGAGTTACGGCCGTAAGGTGCGATTACGGACGTAAGGTGTGCGATTACGGACGTATGTGTGATCGGAATGCGGCCGTAAATGCGGCCAGGCATCTTAGGACGAAGGCGATTCTGGCCGTAATGTGTGCCAGTTACGGCCGTAAGTGCCCGACAGTTGCTGGACAGATTTTTTGACGAATGCCGGTTACGGCCGTAAGGCTTGCCAAGTACGGCCGTATGGGCCGAGTTACGGCCGTAAGTCACTGCCGGTTACGGCCGTAAGTGTCCGGCAGTGACCGGCTATATAAGGCCTGGCAGCCCGATTTTACTCATTTTCTTCACTTTTCTCGCGGCTATCGGACGGGTGCGATGGGAAATCGAGTTCTTGGCCGATTCTAATCATTTCCAAGGCATTTTGGAAGATTCTTGTTGATTATATCATCATCCAATCCGTGTTCTTCGTCGAATCAAGGTATATTTCTTGATTTTCCTTCAAGTTGACTTTTTGGGAAATTGTTCTTGATTTCGATTCTAGTCCGATTTTGATACATCGGTTGGTGTAGTATGATATTATTAATCGTGTTCTATTGGTTGTATATCCATATTTCGAGTTTGTTCAACTCGATTAGTGATTCGAGTGTTCTTGGGAGTTATCGAACATTGAGTGTTCGATTAAATGTCCCAATGAGTTTCCCTTCGATAGTTTGTTGGTATTTTCGTTGTTTTGGCCTTGATCCTCGTCGTAACCATGTGTTATTGTTCCTTCCGGAGGTTTATAGGTGTTCGAGGATTCTGATGTTGAATCTCGTTGGTGATTGATGATTCGTGTGGTGTTATTCTCGTAATACTCGTGGTGCTATCGCGTTCTTGATGGTGTTCGGGCGTTCGGGGCTATTCGACCGTCTGTCCATCCGTCTCGTTGCGATCGTGATTTCGAGGCAAGTACCTTGTCCATACAATTCTTGTTTTATGGATATGATGATTGGAGATCGTCTTGGTGTGTTTGTTTGTTTGTTTGAAATGAGTTTTCAAAAGATTTGGTTAGCCTTGTTAAAGGCCCTCTTTCAAAACCACGTGTGTTTTGTGATTGGTGTGTTTCATGAACGAGTATGTGACTCCTGTGGATATGTTTGGTGTTGATGATGCACTTGGTGTTGCGTGTGGATGTATATTGTTTCATTTCGGTTCATTGTGGTTTGACGTGGTGTTTTGCTAAGTGTTTGATGCCTCTGGGTGAATTGTTTGGATATCCTTGGTGTGATATGTTATTTGTGCATGATTGTTTCGCTCACCGTGGGTTGGTTCGACGGGGCCACGGCGGGAATCCAATGGTAGAGCCCTGGATTCATGAGTGTTGAATGTATTTTACTCACTGTGGGTTGGTTCGACGGGGCCACGCCGGGAGTCCAATGGTAGAGCCCTGGATTCACGAGTAAAAACTTCACAGGTTGGTGTATATTTAGTGAATGTATTTTACTCACCGTGGGTTGGTTCGACGGGGCCACGGCGGGAGTCCAATGGTAGAGCCCTGGATTCACGAGTAAAAACTTCACAGGTTGGTGTATATTTAGTGAATGTATTTTACTCACCGTGGGTTGGTTCGACGGGGCCACGACGGGAGTCCAATGGTAGAGCCCTGGATTCACGAGTAAAACTTCACGAGTTGATATTGATTTTTATGTCCGTCGAGGACACGTGACGTGGGTTTTAACCCTGTGAATTCTTGTCGGTTTTCTATTTGCGAAAACAAAATATTTGGGCTGTGACCCCTGTTGATTTTTGGAAAGAGAAGGATTCGGAAATCCTAAATTGTTTTCTATTAAAACTCTCGATGGCATTTTAAACTGTTTTATAAATTGTTTCCCTTGATTTGTGATCTTTCAGTTTTGGAATGTTTTACCAAACTCATGCCTCGGGAAGTGCTTTTCGTTACGTTTGGAACTTTGAGGATGCCTGATTATTATTGTTCTTGGAACTTGTATTGTGTGGCTCGTATTTTTGCACTTGTACATGCACTAGCAAAACAGTGGAGTTTTGCTAACCCCCGAATATTCGGGGGGTGGATGTCTATTTTTGCATTCAGGTTTTGGAGCATAGCACAGGGTCGGCACGAAGGATGATGAAAGATGAACGATACTAATCACACGAGGACCCGTTGATGTCGTATTGGTCTAGTTGTATTTTCTTTTCCGCTGCAGTATCTTTTCCCCGTTGTACGGGAGTTTATTGTATTTTGACCCCTGCGTGGGTATGTGTTTGGAATTGAGTTGTATGTTATTATTGAAAGACCAAGTCGGTCAACTGAGCCATTTTAGCCTTAAAGGCGATGTTTAGATGTTTGATTTTAGTTATCAGCCTGGTAGATCCTCGAGGAGAGGGTCTACGGCGTGTAATATCCCTGAGTGGATTGGGGGTGTTACAACTATACACCTGTCGAGGTACTCGATGAATATCTTGTTCATTAACTGAATGAATACTGCTGGTGCATTAGTCAAACCAAAAGGCAAAAATACAAATTCATAATGCCCATATTTCGTCCAAAATGCAGTCTTCGAAACGTCGGACTCTCTCACCCTGAGTTGATAATACCCTGATCTTAAATCAATTTTTGAGAAAACTGCAGCCCCCTGCAACTGATCAAATAAATCGTCTATACGAGGCAAAGGATACTTGTTCTTAATGGTCACTTTGTTCAGCTTACGATAGTCGATGCACAAACATACTGAACCATCTTTCTTTCTCACAAAAAGGACAAGCGCGCCACAAGGTGAAGCGCTCGGTCTGATGTACCCTTTTTCCAATAATTCTCCCAGCTGATTCTTTAATTCTTGCATCTCGGAAGGTGCCATCCGATAAGGTGCCTTAGAAATTGGGGCCGCATCAGGCTCTAAATCCACAGAAAATTCTATTTCTCGATCTGGTGTTAATCCCAAGAGGTCATCCAGAAAAACATCGGGATACTCATTAACAACCGGAATCGAAGAGAATTCGACTTCGTTCCCTTTCGTCTTCAAAGCATAACATCAATAGCCCGTACAACCTTTATTCAAAAGTTTTACGGCCTTTATGGCACTGATAAGTAACTTGGATTGGCCCAACTTACGTCCCAAAAATGAGTACTCGGATCCATCTTTAGTCATCATGGTGATAACCTTAGTACGGTAATTCATAATCGCTTGGTGACTATCAAGCCAATCCTCGCCGAGGATCACGTCCTCGCCTTCCATATCAACTACAATCAGATTCGAAAACCAACCTATACCGGATATAATCACCGGAAAAACTTTAACCTCCCGGTTCCCCATAATTCTATCCCCGCTAGGTAGTTTCACAATGAAGGGATCACAAGCAGTCATACAAGTTATATTCAAACGGCATACACACTCTAAGGAAATGAAAGAATGGGTAGCACCCGTATCAAAAAGTACATGAACTGGATGAGATAAAATATGAATGGTACCTGAGGCCACCGCCGCGTCGGGTTCGTCTGTTCGACGCATCTCATAGACTCGTGGTTGTACTGAACCGACGCTAGAGTTTCCCCCTCCAGCGTTCTGACCTCGTCCCCGGCCCCTGCCGTAATTCTGTTGAGACTGACCAAATGATTGCCGCTGATTCACGCCTTGATCAAGTGGCGCTGGGGCAGAAGCCCGAGTGTCCAAAGTCTGATTTGGTTCGGAAAAATAAGATGCCCTATGTCCCATCTGTCTAGAAGTGTGACACTTTAATGGTGGGAAACTACATTCCAAATTAACGTGGCCTGGACGACCACAATTATAGAAAGTCACCGTGCGAGTTGTGGTGCCCGGTGCAGAACGAAAACCCCTCTTTCCTTTAGCAGAATGTGACGACTGTCCAGCGGAGTGGTTAGTCGTTTGTGACCTCTGGAAGTTGCTACTCTTAGAGCCAGAAAAATTTCCCGCGATCTTTTGTTTCTTCGGTTCTTCATTGGTGTCATTGTCGGGGCTTAAAAAGTCATGGGCCAAAGCTCTGTCCTGATATTCCTTCTGTTGGGATTCGGTGCCTAAAACGAAGGCCCAGCGGAAGAGGTAAAATGAAAATTAATTCGATCCGAATCCCTACGAGGATCGATCGAGCTACGTATATATGAATATATAAACGAAAAAACAAGAGTTGCAAGAAACTCACCCTTGAAGTCCGTTGATTAAATGGTATCCTTCTCTTGAGCTATTCCCCAAGGTTTGCTTGATCTGTACGAGTCTAATCCGCTCCAAGCTCTTAAACGATCCAATGCCGAAAGTACTGCGTCTCTACTTGCCATGCGCCGGAAAAACGACCGGAATGACAACACTCGATTAACCTCTAAGGTTACGGCTAAAATCAAGTGATGAAGCTTTGTATTATTGCACTCTAAGTGTATAATATATATCTCTCAATGTATCTTGAATTTTCTCCAAGAAAACTTAAGAACAAGATGAAGAACAAGATGAAGACAATTGAGAAAACTATTTTCTCTGTCTCTATTCAAAGCTCACGGCTGATCTTTAGGTTGGAGAAGTGAGGAATAGTCTCCAATATATTCTTGTTTCAAATCCCATAAAATCAACTATACCTTATTATTATAAGAGATATGATATCTCTTAGGTGATTAGTCTTCACCCACCAAAGGAAGACAAAGACTAAAGGTAAGAGATCAAAAGTGGGGCCGGCCTTTAGAAGGAATCCGACGAGTTTGGTTCGTTTCGGACTCCCGAGAGTCCAAACAGATAAACTCCGATTCCGTTCTGATGTATTTATATCGATTAATTAATCCAATTAATTAATCATATTAAATACATAATAACATAATTATTTTCTCCAAGAAATAATTATATTCATTAATTAAATTAATCACCCGGTAATTTATTTAATTAATTAGGCCGTAAATTAATTTATCCAATAAATCAATTTAGACATCCAATGTCCCAATTTAGATATCCAATATATAATATTCATAATGAGAGATTAAGCTTGATACATTCCGTCGTCAATCCTATTGCGCGACTCGGTAGGTCCATCTCAGTCAGCAATGGGAGGAACCAAAGAGTAGTAGCACCACCTAGCCATCCTGGCAGCCTACACTATACCCCAACTGAGAACGAATGATGGGAGCATCCAAGAACCATTCTGTCGTGAATACCAGTAAACATATAAACCCTTCTTTCAAATGTCCCGATCAAGTTATAGGGTCATGGTCAGTCAAACCCTATCTGTACTTGACGCTATGCATGCGTTAATGCAAATCGAGATCATTGAGCTCTCGTGTATCCAATACAACTAGCTCCAATGCTTTGGCCAAAGACTTATTATCTCATCTGCCAATAACCGCATAGGACATATAACCCGCTCACTAACGGGAGAAAGAATTCTATCTTGGTATTCAGTAGGACCTGCTACTTGCCCGTTAAGATGCACGTCGAGGTTGACCCCCACCTCCCGGTTTATAGGGTTGAACTACTCTAATGAAAATCTTAACGTCACAAGCACATCCCTACTAAATCCTCAAGTCGAAGGTTCATGAATACCTATCACAACCTTTTGATTCCGTCATTGACTGTCCCGGAGTGAAATCCGTGTGACGAATCGAGGGTGAGTCGGTTCGAGTATACTAATCCAATTAGCATACCTATAACATGTGCTCCCACTAACCATTAGTGTTCGACAGGCACTCTCCATGTCAAAGAACACATCATATAAGTCTTCACATAAACTTAATGCCTAGTCAAGTTTCATCGATTTGCGAACGATTAAGTATTTGAGCTATAAACTTTTCCAGTACCTACCCCCTTATCCAATAAGAAGTGGAACGTTTTGCTCTCAAATACACGGACTAGTTTCTATATGTATATTTACGAGTTAGGAATGCCAGTAACTACCAGTAAATAAAGAAACATCCATTGCCTTATATTAATGAATTACATAATTACAAGTACAATGCCCTCACTCAACATCCTCTGAGTGGCATTCGAGGGCATACTCCTAACAATCTCCCACTTGCACTCAATGCCACACACTATGGTATCTAATACCTATGTTCTCCAGATGACGCTCCAAGCTAGTCTGAGAAAGTGGCTTGGTCAGTGGATCGGCGACGTTGTCGGCCGAGTCCACTATGTGCAGCACAATATATCCCTTGCGAACAAATTCTCTTATGAGATGATACTTCCTCTCAATATGTTTGGTGCTTTTGTGAAACCTCGGCTCTTTGGCCTACGCTACAGCTCCATCGTTGTCGCAGTACAGCGGAACAGGTAGCTCAACACATGGTATCACTTGAAGTTCTCCCAGAAACTTCTTAATCCAGAACCCTTCCTTGGAAGCCTCCGAGGTTGCTTGATACTCAGCCTGACAGGTGGAATCAGCAGTTGCGCTTTGCTTAGCGCTACGCCAAGATACTGCTCCTCCATTAAGAGTAAATATGTAGCCATAAGTAGACATCGAGTCGTCCTTCAGTCCTTGGAGGTCCGAATCAGTGAATCCCACCACATCCAATTCTCCACCGCCATACATCAGAACCATATCTCTAGTCCTTCTTAAGTACTTGAGAACGTTCTTTACGGCAGTCCAATGTTCCCTACCTTTGTTTGCCTGAAACCAACTCATCACGCTTACAGCATGCGCGATGTTAGATCTTGTACACAACATAGCATATAAAAGTGTTGGCCACTTAAGTATACTGGATACAGTTTGGAAAAATAGTTTAAACTACAAACTGTACGGAATCTAAATCTGAGTGCGTAGCGGAAGTCTTGGATACAGTTAGTTGCCGTGGATACAGCAACGAAGTATTTGGTGTATACTTAATATCTCACAGTAATTTTAAAACAGTAAAAGCTGAAGGTAAATGACACAGTAATTTAAGTGGTTCGAGGTAAACCCCTCTACGTCTACTGGTCCTCCACACAGGAGTAAAAAGTTTATTATAATTACTGCGTACACAACTACGTAATTATAAACAAACCTATCCTTGTATCGTTCACACAGATTGATACAAAGAACGTCACTTTCAACCGTTCACACAGATTGGTTAAAGCTTCCTTCTTGACTAGCTTCTTCACACACGCCTAAAGCTTCGTCCTTATTCATCCCACACAGGTCAGAATAACTTGTTGAGTTCACACAGAGCTCGGTTTTTACACAGAGGTAAAAGGTAGGTAACCAGGTAAGAACAGCAGCTTTGAATATCAAGTTCTTGAGCTGATGATGGCTGTTCTTGATGTTGAGCACTGTATATCTCTTTCGTTCTAACTTGCAGTATGCTTTGGAGATATGTTTGCTCAGATGATAACTTTGATAGCTTGAGTATTAGGTTAGTTGGGTTGGTAGGTAACTGGTCTTCAATGTCTTCAAGGATATATATAGTCTCTGAAGAAAGTATCCGTTGAGATGTATCCGTTTGAATAAGATTTCCTTCAACGGGAATATGACATGATCCGGATTTCGCGAGATTCTGAAGATCTGAAGACTGGCAGTATTTAAATACTTTATCCTTGAGTATTTAAATACTTCTTTGTTCAACGGGACTTGACTTGTGTTCTTTCTTGTCCTTTTGTGAACTGTATGGAAGATGACTGTGTTTTGAGCATCGAGACAGTTTCCATACTTGGTCTTTTATAAGTCTTCTTGCTGTACTGACGAGCTTCACTAATGCTGATTCAAGGCAGGTCTTCGATACAGGATAAAGCCTTGAAGCATCGATACAGTTTCCTTACTGTATACGGATTGGCATATATGTCAAAACCTCTAAATAACATTCGATACAGGGATTCGAGTATCCCGGCTGTTTCGATACAGGGTGTTTGTTTTTCCCAACAATTTCCCCCTTTTTGACAATTTGCCAAGACCTTCTTACTTAACTCTTCGAGTCTTCTTGATGATGCCAAAACCTTCTTGATGAAGCTTTCTTTTTTGATGAATTCTGGCAGATTTCTTGGTCTTTTGTCAATAGGTATGACTTAGTGACTTAGTCTACAATAATGAACTGCTCGCAGGCATGTTCGATACAGTTTGAGATTTATTACAACTTAAGCCTATGATTGGCGCGCAGGCACAATCTTACAATGTATTTCTAAGTTTTACAACTGAAATTATGAACTGTTCGTAGACTAGTTCGCATGACCTTATTTTTCAATCAAGTTTATCTAACTTGAGATTCCTATCAAACAATTTTAAATAATCATACATTAACACAGTAGATTACGAGTTGTAATCTTTCAAGACAAACAAACGGTTTTTATTGATATTCAAAATGATTGAGTACAAAGTTTGCTGTTTCGAATAGAAATTACAAAAACAAAAATAATGTACATAAATTTCAGCTCTTCATCTATAATCCGCATGCCTCCATGGTCTTTTTCCTTGTTCATTCTCGGTGCCGCGCCACCAGTTTTGAAGTGAATCATTGCCTCGATCCTAGTATATCGCTCTTCCTTCATATGAACGATCAAAGGCAAGTATCCAATCTTCTGGATGGGTGACCCGATCTCCTCTTCTATGTTTTGATTTCATTTCGATTTGGAGAGGGAGTTTACCTTCTTCTAGCATCTTTGAAAATTTATCTGCCGCTTCCGCTAACGTTTTATAATTTTTGAAGATGGCGGATTCCCTGATGAGTCTGACAAAATATCTCATCAGTTCATTCTTCCTCCAAAGGCTTCACTTCGGCCGGTTGGGTTGCGGTTGGTCGCACGTATTTAGAAGGTCTCTGAATAAGAGTTTGCCAAGGGACATTTGGGTCATGGAATTCCGGTCTGGAGCCTGAAATTTTAAAACTTTGGGATTGAGGTGCTAGCTTGTTCAATTCGGCAGTGATACTGTTCTGAGCAGCCTCAAATTCCCTTTCTTGTTGCATCCTTATTCTCCTTGCAGCTTCTCGTGCCTCTTCCCCCTTTTTGGCTTCATCAAGACTTTGCAGGATTTCAAGAGCGGCGTCCTGTTTGGTCTCGATGCTGGTTATTCTTTCAACAAGGGAGGAAAGAGTCTGCGACATTTCTTGAATGCATTTGTCGTGAGCACGCAGTTGAGAGCTGTTCTCGATCATTGCACAGGCAGTCTTGGCTTCAGCAATCCTTGTCTTTGTAGCTTCCTCCTTCAGCAGTTGCTCCTGTTTATCTTCCATGATCTTCAAGGCTTGCTTGAAAACTTCTGGCAAAAGGATGAATGCGTCGACAACTCGAGATACTTCGTGTTGAAGAGTGGTCATTTCTTCTACGGCAGAGGTGTGCATCCAATTCAGTGCCTTTTCAACGGAAGAAAGAGCGTTTACTGCATCTTGGATAAATACAGTCTGAAGGCCAAGAGCTCGCAGGCGCTCTTTACGTGCAGCAGAGATCGGAGAGTCAGGCTGGGCGAAGTCTGCAGCGCCGTTCAATCTTCTTACATTCACGGATGGACGTGAAGTAAGTTGGACATCCTCAGGTTCGTTACCATCCTCGGATTCCAAGGTTGCAGGGCGGAGCAGCTTTCCCCGTGGTTCGGCGACGCTGGTTCGGGAGCGTCCCGTGGCGAAGGTTCTTCGGCGGATATGGATGCGGGAGGGACCGAATCCTCTGTTGGCTTGTGGGAATAGCTTCTTCGCCGCAGCAGCTCGGGTGCTGTTCCAAAATTTCTTGAAGTTCCTCGACCGAGGGATGAATCCTCTGGCCTGGGAATGTTCTCGGGATGTGGCGAAGGGGATTGGCTTGAGTAGAAGGCCTTCGTCTTTTACGTGTGGACAGCGTCTCGTGCTTCAGCCTCTTCACGGCTCATTCTCGGACACCGCTTGTAGAGCATCGTCGCCGCTGCCTCGAGTCATGATCGTCGTCATCTTTTGATTAACGGAGAATCCTCGACTTCTTCTTTCCTTTTCTTCTCGCATCGATTTGTGCACAGTGGATTTCGATTAGATCCTTGCAAGAGGCGTTGTCCCATCGGGCAAAGACTCAATTTCGGGCTGAGTCTTACTGAGACGAACCTCTCTTCGTGGCTCCATTCGCTCCGGTTATGCAGGTGTCGCATTTGAGGAGCTAGCCTATAGCCTTTCCATTGCAGGAATCTTTCGTACGCGTGGTCAATTTGAACCGAAAGAAGTGTTTGATTTATGATCGAGTCAGGGGAGGGACTTCGAATAACGTCTGGAGACGCTGTTTTGAGGGATTCCGGTACAGGTATGGGATCCTGTACGGAAGATGGACTCCTTGCAGGGGATGGTGCCCCGAAGGAAATTGGATCCTGCACGGGTGTGGGATCCCGCAGAGGAGAAGTAGCTTTTGGCTCCGAATGGGTAGCCGACTCGCTAAAGTCTTGAGCGTTGGCAGATGTCTCTATATCCGTCGTAGCCGCCAAAGGCTCGGGATCTACTGTCGATGCAGTAGGAGACATCTCTTCCACAGGGATTGGGCCCTGGGGTTCTTCATGTTAGGAAAAACAATCACCCTGTATCGATTCAGCCGGGATACCCGATCCCTGTATCGATTGTTATTTGTTATTGAGAAGGTTTTGACATATATGCCAAATACAGTAAAGGAAAATCAGACGAGGATTCAAGGATTTATCATGTATCAAGACTCCGTCAATCGGCATAAGTGAAGCTCACAAGATGACTTGAAGACTTGTGAAAGGATCAAGTATGGAAACTGTCTCGACATCCTAAATACAGTCATTCTCCATACAGTTCACAAAAGGACAAGAAAGAACACAAGTCAAGTTCCGTTGAACAAAGAAGTATTTAAATACTTAAGGATAAATTATTTAAATACATCGATCTTCGATCTTCGTAATCCCGCGAAATCCGGATCATGTCATATTCCCGTTGAAGGAAATCTTATTCAAACGGACATCTCAACGGATACTTTCTTCGAGGCTATATATATCCTTGAAGACATTGAAGATCAGATACCCCAAGTAATATAACTCTCAAAGCTATCAAAGTTATCATCGAGCAAACATATCTCCAGAGCAAACCGCAAGTTAAAGCGAAAGAGATATACAAAGGCTCAAACATCAAGAACAAATTATCATCGATCTTGATATTCAAAGTCATTGTTCTTACCGGTTACCTAACCTTTTACCTCTGTAAAAACCGAGCTCTGTGTGAACTCAACAAGTTATTCGACTGTGGGACGAATAAGGACGAAGCTTGAACCGTGTGTGAAGAAGCTAGTCAAGAAGGAAGCTTTAACCAACTGTGTGAAAGGTTGAAAGTGATATTCTTTGTATCAATCAGGTGAACGATACAAGGATAGGTTTGTTTATAATTACGTAGTTGTGTACGCAGAATTATTTAATAAACTTTTACTCTGTGTGGAGGACCGGTGGACGTAGAGGGGTTTACCTCGAACCACTTAAATTCTTGTGTTATTTACCTTCCGCTTTTCGTTTGAAATTACCGTGATATATTAAGTATACACCAAACACTTTGTTGCTGTATCCACGGCAACTAACTGTATCCAAGACTTCCGCTACGCACTCAGATTTAGATTCCATACAGTTTGTTGTTTAAACTACTTTTCCAAACTGTATCCAGTATACTTTAGTGGCCAACAAGTGGTATCGGAGCGGTTGATTCTAAAAAGAATCAGTCGTATTTCTTTTAACCGAATCAGATTCAAATCACTTATTTTCAAAACAGTTCCTTTCATTCCTATATTATCAGTATGGATACCTCTATGATTAACAAAGTCCCTATGTTCTCTATTAACGAATTTGACGACTGGAGAATTAGAATGGAAGCTCATCTTGCAGCAATGCACGAAGAGATGATCTTTGTTATACAGGATGGTCCGATCAAGATTATGAAGGTCAATCCAGCCGCAAGGATTGAGGGCCAAGCCCATGCTGAAATGCTCGAGAAGGAACGCGAGCAATGGACAACCGATGAAAGAAAGCGAGCCAATCTAGACAACGTGGCTAAGAACGCGTTATTTGTCACTCTTGACAAAGGCACGTTCTCAAAGGTAAAGAGCTGCAAAACCCAAAGAAATCGGGATAAACTCAAGTTAATTTGTGAGGGAACTGAGCTCTCAAAAGAAAACAAAATTTCAAAACTCACTCAGCAATTCGAATCTTTTGAAATGAAACCAACGGAAACACTTGAGGAACTTGACCTCAGATTTACTGGTATTGTTGGTGAACTTGAAGCGTTGGGCAAGATTTACACCCAAAAGGAGAAGAACTTAAAAATTTTCAGATCTCTCGGCCCGATGGGACATTAAGACCACAGCTATGCGTGTATCATGTAATCTTAATGAAATATCCACTTTTGATCTCTTCTCTGACCTTAAAGCATTTGAGTATGACATTGACAGAAGAGAGAAAGCTGAAGAATCTCCTTCAAAGTTCACAGCTCTCGCCGCTGTATCGAACCATCGACACAAAGATGCCTAGCTCGTCAAGCCCGGTCACAAGAGTGCCGACAATGACGACGACATCTGTCACAAGATGAAATGGCGCTTCTAATGCATAAATTCAAAAAGTTTATCAAACGATCTGGAAAGACTCCCTACAAAGCCCAAACTCATCAACAAGGTAAGCACCGAAACATCATCCGATGCTAACCTGTGTTATAAGCTGCAGGAAACTGTGCCATTATGCAAACAAATGTCCTCATTCCAAAGTCCAAAGGTTGCCGGAGGCCGAGCAACAAGAGCGAGATGAAAGAAGACATGCTTGGAAAGACAAGCTCAAGGCCCTGATTGGAGAATCGAAGCCTCCCCACACCATCCAAATCGTGAGAATGTCTTCAGTGGTCATCGAGAGTGATTCATCCGACGATGAGTTCGATGATAAAGCATACATGTGCTTTATGGCTAAAGATGTTCCGTAAGGTGAAGACAAATGACGATGAGGTAAGTTCAACCTCGCTTATTCCATCTAATGCATCTCATACTTTCAAAAATATGATGAATGAGTTCAAAAACATTCAAAAAGCCCATGAGAGTCTAAAATCGAGAATTTACTGCTTCAATTAACAAATCTAGAGCTGAAAGATGAGAATGACTTCTGAAGATAAACTATGATAATATGTCTCTTGATTGTGAAACCAAAGAAGGTCGATTTTGAAAAACTCATGTAGAGCAATCATCAACTTGCTCATGAACTAAATGAGGTTAAAACCCATAATGAGAGCAAGACAAATGATTTGGTTCTACTACAAACCAAAATTACAACTCTCGAGAAGCGAGAAACCGAACTTGAGACCATTCTCAAGTCTTTTGAAAAATCGTCCAAAAGAATGGAAGAAATTGAGCACCGGGCAACATGCTCATGATAAAAGTGGCTTAGATACGGCTCATGTTCGAATAAAGGTAAAACTAGTCGTGTTCGTCAAGAGTGTGGAACACATTCCAGAATCGGAAGATGTTCCTAGTCCCATAAAGGAACCCGTTGCATCGAGAAAACCAAGAGTCGCCATTCCGCCTCCACAACTCTACAATTCGAGGCAGTGGAACCAACAACCACTCGAAGGCGTAATCTACAAAGATGCTCCCAAGCATATCATCAAAGCCGAAAGTCATTCGTAAAGAAGACGGTATCCAACCACCAAAGGCCCGCATGCAGCACTCAAGATGCAGTGCACCTAGGTATTGATACAGGAGCCCCGTTATCCCTCAAGACACAGAGATGCCAAGGTATCAACAACAACATTGGGAATCCAACTGGAGACCCAGAAGACAAGCTGTTAGGCCTAGGAAAATGGCTCCACCTCCTAGACGACATTCGTACTGGAATAATAATAATAATCCTGAATTTTACATGCATAGTAATTATCATGATTATAACAACTACGGATATGCCCCCCGTAGATACCGCAATACTGTACCGAGTACATCCTACAGTAAACCAATTGCTGTCAGGAAAATCTGGGTACCTAAAGGAACTAACATACATGGACCCAAAAATCAAAGGGGACCTAAATCTACCTAATTTCTTTGTTACAGGACATTCTAGAGGAGGATACACGGTACTTCGATAGTGGATGCTCTCACACATGATCGAGACAGGAGCAAGCTATCTGATTTTGTAGAAGGTCGCGGTCCAAAAGTTCGCTTCGGTGATAAGTCTAAAGGAAGAACAAGAGGGAAAGGAAACCTACTTGTCGGGAAATTCAAAGTCACCGATGTCGCATATGTTGAAGGCTTACAATATAATCTACTTAGTATTAGCTTGATTCTGTGATAAACAGTTCTCGGTGAAGTTCTATATAGATCGCTGTAGAGTCAAGAACACCCAAACCAAGGAAGTTGTGCTTAGAAGCGCATCGTAATATGTACATTGCCGATCGAAGCCTATGAGCTCCTCAATTCCATGTTTTGTTGCCAAAGGCACTGCAGATCTTAGTGGCTATGGCACAAGAGGATGTCTCACGTCAACTTCAAGACGATCAACAAGCTTTCAAGACAGGGTATGGTAAGAGGTTTGCCGGATGTGTCATTCAAGAAGGACAATGTCTGCGGACCATGCCGTAAAGGCAAGCAAATCAAGTCAACCACGAAGAGCAAATCCTACCTTTCAACCCAAAGAGTATTGGAAATGCTACACATGGATCTCTACGGTCCCGTAGACCCAGTAAGTTTGGGAGGTAAGAAATATTGTATGGTTGTTGTTGATGATTATTCCGTATGCTTGACGATCTTTCTTAGCAAGAAGAAGGAAACAACATCAAGGTGCCCGAGCTCGAGAAAGTTGCGTAATGAAAAAGCATCGAGTATCGTGCATTCATTCCGACATAGGTCTTGAATTTACTAACCGCTTTATAGAGCAATACTGCTCGAGAATGGAATACAAAGACGAGTACTCACCGCCGAACACCTCAACAAAATGGTGTTGCCGAAAAGAATAGGACGTTTAAAGAAGCAACAAGGACAATGATTGCCGAAAGCAAATTGCCGCAGCGTTTCGGGTGAAGCAACTAACACGGCGTGCTACACTAAAACCGTCAGATCGTCAACAAGCACCACAACAAAACAATTACGAGGTATGGAACAACAAAACTCCATTAGTTTCGTATTTTCACATTTTGGATGCAGTGTTACGTATTGAACAATGGGAAGGACCAACTTAGAACATTTGATGAAAAATCGATGAAGGAATATTCGTAGGATACTCCTCCGTCACAGAGCTTTAATCTTTAATAAAAGGAGGTCGACGATCGAGGAATCGGTTCATGTAGTGTTCGACGAACCACACCATGACCCTACAGAGTAGATAATATCACTCAGGACATTCACCATCTATCTATCTTGGATCCACCTACACCCATAGAACCCGTAGTTGATTTAGAAATCAACCCCGCACTGTAAGAATCGATGTGGATGAAGTCGACGCCGCATGTCAAGCCGTACCCACGTAAACTTTCGACACAAAGACGGACCCGAACTAGAACCCGACCGAAGATGGTTGAGAGATCATCCGCAAGAGCTGATCATTGGAAACATTAATGCGGTGTTTCTACTCGTAGGAGAATACAGAGTACACAAGGAAATGTACTTTGTGCCCAAGAAGAATCTAATGATGAAGTCTCACGCTTTCACGAATGGAAATCTCAATCCGAACTTAGGAGACTCAATATGTGCACTATCGTTGTATTCTTAGCCCATCCGAACTGTTTCGACCATAGACGCTCTTAACAATTCTCATTGGATTACATCTATGGAAGAAGAGCTTAACGGTTTGAAAGAAACAATGTATGGTATCTTGTACCAGACCGACACACCAATCGGTTATAGGAACCAAATGGGTATTTCAAACAAAAAGGATGGAAATGGACTTATCATAAGAAACAAATCCGGACTAGTAGCACAAGGCTATTGTCAGAAGAAGGAATCGACTATGATGAAACCTTCGCCCGTAGCGAGACTAGAAGCCATCGGGATATTTTTAGCCTTTGCCGCCCATAAGAATTTTATCGTATACCAAATGGACGTAAAGAGTGCTTTCTGAATGGAGAGCTTTAAGAAGTTTATGTTGAACAACCACCGTGGTTTGCCAACACAGACGGTATCGATCTAGTTTACGTGCTAAGGAAAGCGCTGCACGGACTTAAACAAGCCCCTAGAGCACGGTACGAAACCCCGTCCCAAAGATCTAACCAATAACGGATTTGAGAAAGGTCTTTGTCGACAAAACATTGTTCAAAATACAGGAAGGAGATGACCTTCTAATGGTACAAATTTTATGTCGATGATATTATTTTTGGTTCAACTAACCTTGCTCTATGTCAAAGGTTCTCACATCTCATGCAAAGCAAATTTGAAATGAGTATGATGGGGGAACTTAGTTATTTCCTAGGTTTGCAGATAAAGCGGATGCCTACAGGTATATTCATCAACCAGAGAAATACAAAGAAGGAGCTTCTCAACAAATTTGGAATGAACACTTCCAAATCCTCGCCAACCCCCATGAGCACTTCCGCAAATTAGTGCCGATGAAGCAGAAAGCCGTTTGACCAATCACTCTACAGAAGCTCATTGGTTCGCTCCTGTACCTAACGGCTAGCAGCCCGATATCCAGCTTTGTTGGAGTGTGTGCGAGATACCAAGTTGCACCTAAGGAATCACACTTGATGCGACTAAACGAATCACGAAATACGTTAAAGGAACAATGATGCAGATCGTGGTATCCTAAGGAAGGCGGATTCGATTTAGTTGATACTGACTCGGATCTCGGAGGTCGCAAGCTAGATAGGAAGAGTACAAGTGGAACTTGTCACTTTCTTGGACCTAGACTCGTATCTTGGTTCAAGAAGCAATTGGCAAATTCTCTTTCCACTACCGAATCAGAGTACTATGTCGGGTAGGCCGCTGTATGCGAATCCTTTGATGCAAAGAACAATCGCCGACATGGAATCGATGCTAGAGAGACTCCAATCATGTGTGATAGCACGAGTGCAATTGCAATCACGCACAATCGCTTTTGCACTCGCGCACTAAGCATATCAACATGAAGCATCATTTCATCGGGAATCATGTCGAGAACAAGGATGTTCGCTGGAAAAAGTCCATACAGACATCCAAATGGCCGACATCTTCACCAAGCCTCTCGACACGGCAAGATTCAACATGCTAAGAACAGAATTGGGAATACTACAAATGCACTCGTAAGTAAATTTACCGCTTTTACTCAACAATTGAGGGGAATCTTTAAGACCCGTGAATACTGATTCAACATTAATTATCTCGTACACTCGGAAACATCAATACAAGATGCGTAGCGAACGAAGGCATATGAATACTACGGTGATGTGTGCAATAATTAAGGGGGAATACTGTAGGACCCATGAATACAAAGATTAATCTAACTATTGCCGTATGGAACTTAAAACCTATTAGTACCTTTTTAAGGGGGAACGTCAGACGACGCGAGAACAAAGACATACTATAGGATTTTGATTCAAGATATAATATAATATTATTTCCTTTTAAAATAATTTTTGTCCATGTGCCTGCTTTTATGTCAAACATCATGTTCATTAAATGCCTTACACGACATCTGGACAATCGAATCTCAAAAGCCGCGATGTTTTCAAATTGATTATTATTTTTAAACCGCTTTTAGGCATTTAGGTATTCAACCTATGTCGAAGTGGGACCATTGTATTTTAAAACCCGTTAATGGATTAGCGTATCAGCTTATACTAAATCCATCCCGACCGTCGATTTCAAAACGGTTCCCATCCCTTAAAATCGACCATTCGTACTGCAAACCCTATTTCGCGCCTAAGTATAAAAGGATCAGATTCGCCATTAGAGACTCTTTACGCATTCTCGCAATTACAAGAGATCTCAAGCAAACTTCTACATATTCTCTGCATATTCATCGCGATTTCTACTGCTTTCTTACACCTTCGCTTTAAGAAAACAATCCACGGCTAGTCAATCTTCATCCCCGCTCAAGAAGACCTCCAACATCATTGATGGACGGATCTTCTCGAAAACCGTCATCATCGAGCGTATCATCTCAAAACCAACGACACCGAACCGATGGAGTATATCATTACTCGTCTTGAACAACAAGGTCTTTATCGCTGAAGCAAAACCGCCGACAAATACGACGCTCATGTGGTTGAGGAATTCTACCTCAACGCCGCCGTTCGCTTTCTCTCACTAGCCTGGGAGGACATGTTGCCGACATCACCGCAATACCAAGGAATGCAAATCAGATAGATAGCGACCTACTTCGTAAAAATCTACAGCCGCCCATTGACGGCCGACCATGGATCACTTGAGACGTTTGGGTCTCAAGGGCTGATTACCAAGTTTTATGGACTATTTACCGGGTCCAAAGTGGTTGATATGGTGACAACCACGTGCCACAAGAAAAATTTTCTTCTTCATTTCGCTTTATCTCCACGATTTCGCCGGAATCATTGAAAATCGAACCGGTGCTCGAGATGTGCACGAATCTTAGGTTCGTAATGATGGTAGCTATCTTGACTGTGAAAAGGTCAATCGGTGTCAAATCATTTTGAAACGTCTTCAGAAGAGGTGTGCAAACCGCCACCCAAAAGAAATCGTCGGTTTAATGCTAAACTACATTCGACGAAGTGCGGAGTCAAGCAATCCGCCGATGCTAAGAAAAAATACTCACGGATATATTTAGGAGGCGTCAAACCCTCTCGCCTATAACCAGAGCACAATGCATGCCAACCACCCGAAAACACGTCACATGCCTATTTCGACAATCCCAGAGACGAAACCGTGAAGGTCCCCGAATTGGAATCTTCAAAGAAGAAGCGCAAGCGTTCTCACAGCAAGAAGCACTCACGATGAGAAGTCAAAGAAAAGACTCGGAGGCTCTCAAAAATCAAAGCCAAACACTCCGAGGATGTCTCGCCCGTGGCGCAACCCATCGATATAGCACCCTGTGGCCCAACCTCGCGGAAGAGGTGTCTCCTACCGCATCGACGGTAGATCCCGAGCCCTTGGCGGCTACGACGGATTTAGAGACATCTCGCAACATTCAAGACGTTAGCACGCCGGCCGCCCATTCGGCCAAAGCTACTTCTCCTCTACGGATTCCACACCCGCACAGATCCAATTTCCTTCGGGCACCATCCTCGCAAGGAGTCCATCTTCCGTGGATCCCATACCTGCACGGAATCCTCAAACAGCGTCTGCACATGATTCAAGTCCCTCCCCGACTCAATTATAAATCAAACACTTCTTTCAAGACAAATTGAACAGCGCACGAAAGATTTCGCAATGGAAAAGCTTTAGGCTAGCTCCGCATTTACACTGCATAACCGGAGCGAATGGAGCCACGAAGAGCGATTTGTCTCGAAGTAATCGACTCAACTCAAATTGAGGCACCGCCGATGGGACAACGCTTCTTGCAAAGATCTCATTGAAAGCCACCGTTGCACAAATCCGACGCTTAAGAAAAGGAAAGAAGAAGTCGAGGACTCTCCCATCAATCCAAAAGACGACGACCACGACTCAGACGATTTACGACGATGCTCTTCAAGGTGTCCGAGATTGAGCCGTGAAGAGGTCAAGCCCAAGCCACCTCTCCACCCGTAAACGACGAAGGGCCATCTACCCAAGCTAATCCACCTTCACCACAATGAGAATATTCCCGACCAGAGGAATCAGTCCCTCCAGTCGTGGAAGATCAAGAAATTTTGGAACAGGCACCCGAGCCTGTTGCGACCAAAGAAGCCAGTCCGACAACCCAACAGGGGGATTCAGTCCCGCCTGCATCCTTATCTGCCGAAGAACCTTCGCCACAGGACGCTTCTGAACCAACTGTCGCCATTCCACAAGAAGCTACTCCCGCCCCTGCAACCTTGGAATCCGAGGACTAGAACGAACTCGAGGATGTCCAACTTACTTCACGACCATCCGTGAACGTAAGAAGGTTAAATGGTGTCAAGACTTCGCCACTCGACTCTCCTATCTCTGCCGCACGCAAAGAGCGCTGCAAGCTCTTGGCCTTCGATCGTATTTATCCAAGATGCGATTAACGCCTCTCTTCCGTAGAAAAGGCTCGAATCGGATGCACACCTCTGCAGTTGAAGAAATGACAACTCTTCAACACGAAGTATCTCGAGTTGTCGAAGCATTCATCATCCTCGCTGTAAGTGTTCAAGCAAGCCTTGAAAATCATGGAAGATAAACAAGCGCAATCCAAGGAAGAAGCTTCAAGACAAGAATTGTCAAGCCAAGACCGCTGTGCAATGATAGAGAACACCTCTCACCTACGTGCGCATGACAAATCCATTCAAGAGATGTCGCAGACTCTTTCCTCCTCGTTGAAAGAATAAACAAGATCGAGACCAAACAGACGCCGCTCTTGAAATCCCGCAAAGTCTTGATGAGGCCAAAAGGGGGAAGAAGCTCGAGAAGTCGCAAGGAGAATAAGACTACAACAGAAAGGGAATTTGAGGTCGCTCGAGCAAGATCGCCGAATTGAACAAGCTAGCACCTCAACCCCAAAGTTTTAGAATTTCGTGCTCCATACCGTAATTCCATGACCCAAATGTCCCTTGGCAAAATCTTGTTCAAAGACCTTCGAAATACGTCTCGCCAACCAACCGCAACCCAACCGCCAAGAAGTGAAGCACCGGAGGAAGAATGAATCGATGAGATATTTTGTCGACTCATCAGGAATCCGCCATCTTCAAAAATTATAAGACATTGGCTAAGCGGCATAAATTTTCAAAGATGCTAGAAGAAGGTAAGCTCCTCTCCAAATCGAAATGAAATCAAAACATAGAAAAGGAGATCGGGTCACCCATCCAGAGGATCGATACTTGCCTTTGATCGTTCTTATGAAGGAAGAGCAATTTACCAAGAACGAGGCAATGATTCACTTCAAACCGGTGGCGCGGCACCGAGAATGAGCCAGAAGGAGACCTTGGAGGCATGCGGATCAAAGATAAAGAGCTGAAATTTATATTATTGTTGTTTTTGTAATTTCTATTCGACACAAACTTTGTACTCAATCTTTTTGAATATCAATAAAACAGTTTGTTTGTCTTGAAAGATTACAACTCGTAATCTACTTGTTTATGTATGTTTACTTAAATTGTTTGATAGGAATCTCAAGTTAGATAAACTTGATTGAAAGATTAAAGCTGTACGAACTAGTCTACGAACAGTTCATAGTTTCAGTTGTAAACTTAGAATACATTGTAAGATTGTGCCTACGCGCCAGTCATAGGCTTAAGTTGTAATAAATCTCAAATCAGATTTAAACGTGCTCATGAAAGCGATTCATTATTGTAGACTAAAGTCACTAAGTCAGACCTATTGACAAAAGACCAAGAAATCTGCCAGAAGTCATCGAAAGAAGAACGCTTCATTGAGAAGGTTTTGGCATCATCAAGAAGACTCGAAGAGTTTAAGTTAAGACTTGGCAAATTGTCAAAAAGGGGGAAATTGTTAGGAAAAACAATCACCTCAGATCGATTCAATGATACCCGATCCTCGTATCGATTGTTATTTGTTATTGAGAAGGTTTTGACATATATGCCAAATACAAGAAAGGAAAATCAGACGAGGATTCAAGGATTTATCATGTATCGAAGACCTGCTTCGAATCAGCATAAGTGAAGCTCGTCAGTACAGCTTGAAGACTTGTGAAAGGATCAAGTATGGAAACTGTCTCGACATCCTAAATACAGTCATTCTCCATACAGTTCACAAAAGGACAAGAAAGAACACAAGTCAAGTTCCGTTGAACAAAGAAGTATTTAATTACTTAAGGATAAAGTATTTAAATACTGTCAGTCTTCAGATCTTCAGAATCCCGCGAAATCCGGATCATGTCATATTCCCGTTGAAGGAAATCTTATTCAAACGGACATCTCAACGGATACTTTCTTCAGAGGCTATATATATCCTTGAAGACATTGAAGATCAGATACCCCAAGTAATATAACTCTCAAAGCTATCAAAGTTATCATCTGAGCAAACATATCTCCAGAGCAAACTGCAAGTTAAAACGAAAGAGATATACAGTGCTCAAACATCCAGAACAGCTATCATCGATCTTGATATTCAAAGTCCGTTCTTACTGGTTACCTAACCTTTTACCTCTGTAAAAACCGAGCTCGTGTGAACTCAACAAGTTATTCGACTGTGGGATGAATAAGGACGAAGCTTTGAACCGTGTGTGAAGAAGCTAGTCAAGAAGGAAGCTTTAACCAACTGTGAAAGGTTGAAAGTGATATTCTTTGTATCAACTGTGTGAACGATACAAGGATAGGTTTGTTTATAATTACGTAGTTGTGTACGCAGAATTATTTAATAAACTTTTACTCTGTGTGGAGGACCAGTGGACGTAGAGGGGATAACCTCGAACCACATAAATTACCGTGTTATTTACCTTCGCTTATCGTTTGAAATTACTGTGATATATTAAGTATACACCAAACACTTTGTTGCTGTATCCACGGCAACTAACTGTATCCAAGACTTCCGCTACGCACTCAGATTTAGATTCCATACAGTTTGTTGTTTAAACTACTTTTCCAAACTGTATCCAGTATACTTTAGTGGCCAACACTTCATCAGTGGGTTGCGCCATGGGCGAGACATACTCGGAGTGCTTGGCTTTGATTTTTGAGAGCCTCCTGAGTCTCTTTTTGGACTTCTCACCAGCAGAGTGTTTCTTGCTGTGAGAACGCTTTTGCTTCTTCTTTGAAGATTCCATTTCTGGGACCTTCACGGTTTCATCTCTTGGGTTGGCAGAAATAGGCATGTGCCTGGTTCGCGGGTGATTGGCATGCATGGTGCTCTGGTTATACGCAGAGGGTTTGACACCTCCTAAGTATATCCTCGAGCTATTTTTCTTTGCATCGGCGGATTGCATCACTCCGCACTTCGTCAGAATGTAGTTCAGCATTAAACCAAAGGATTTCTTTTGGGTGGCAGGTTTGCACACCTCTTCTTGAAGACGTTTCAGAATGATTTGGCACCAATTGACCTTTTCACAGGTCAAAATAGCTACCATCATCCTGAACCTTAAATTCGTGCACATCTCGAACGCACCGGTTCGGTTTTCAATGATCCTGGAACAAAAGTCATGAAGATAAACGAAATGAAGAAGAAAATTTTTCTTGTGACAAGTGGTTGTCACCATATCAACCACTTTGGACCCTGTAAAAAGTCCATAAAATTTGGTAATAAGCTCTTGAGACCCGAACGTCTCAAGTTGGTCCATGGTCAGGCCGTCGGCGGGCAGCCTATAGATTTTCTGGAGTAGGTTGCGATTGATACATATTTGCACTCCTTGGACTGTTGCAGTGATGTCAGCAACATGTCCTCCCTGGGCTAGTGACAGAAAACGAACGGCGGCGTTGAGGTAGAATTCCTCAACCAGATGGGTGTCGTATTTGTCGGCGGTTTTGCTCCCGAAGCGATAGAGACCTTGTTGTTCAAGACGAGTAATGATATACTCCATTGGTTTGGTGTCATTGATTTCCGAGATAATACGCTCGATGATGACAGGTTTGGAGAAGATCCGGCCATTAATGATGTTGGAGGTTTTCTTCAGAACAGGGGAAGAAGATTGACTAGCCATTGATGTTTTCTTAAAACAAAGGTGGAAGAAAACAGTCGAAATTTGCAGTCAATATGCAGAAAAATATGTAGGCTGTTTGCTTGAGAACTCTTGTAATTGCAGAAAGCGTAAAGAGTCTCCAATGGCAGATACAGTCCTTTTATACTTGGGCGGCGAGATAGGGTTTTGCAGAGTACGAATGGTCAGATTTTAAGGGATGGGAACCGATTTTGAAATCAACGGTCAAGATGGATTGAGTGTAACTGGTACGCTAATCCATTAAAAGGTTTTAAAATACAATGGTCCCACTTCGACATAGGTTGATACCCTAAATGCCTAAAACGGCGGTTTAAAAATAATAAACAATTTAAAAACATCGCTTTTTGAGATTCGATTGTCCGATGTCGTGTAAGGCATTTAATGAACATGACGTTTGACATAAAAACAGGGCACGTGGACAAAAATTATTTTAAAAAGGAAATAATATTATATTATATCTCGAATCGAAATCCTATAGCATGTGCCGTTTCTCCGTCGATACATTGCCTCTTAAAAAGGTACTAATAGGTTTTGAATTCCATACAAAGAATATTCGATTAATGCTGTATTCATGGGTCCTACAGTATTCCCCCTTAATTATTGCACACACCAGCTGTAGGATTCGTATGCCTTCGTTCGCTACAGTACTGTATTGATGATTCTGAGTGTACAGATAATTAATGTTGGATACTGTATTCACGGGTCTTACAGCATTCCCCCTCAATTGTTGAGTAAAAACAGTAAATTTACTTACAGGGAGTCTGGCTGTAGTATTCCCAATTCTGTTCTTAGCATGTTGAATCTTGCTGTGTCGAGAGGCTTGGTGAAAATGTCGGCCAGCTGGATGTCTGTATGGACTTTTTCCAGGCGAACATCCTTGTTCTCGACATGATTTCTGATAAAATGATGCTTCATGTTGATATGCTTAGTGCGCGAGTGCAGAACAGGATTGTGCGTGATTGCAATTGCACTCGTGCTATCACACATGATTGGAGTCTCTCTAGCATCGATTCCATAATCTGACAGTTGTTGCTGCATCCAAAGGATCTGCATACAAAGGCCTACCAAAGAAAGATAGTACTGATTCACCGTGGAAAGAGGGTTAGCCAATTGCTTCTTACCGAACCAAGATACGAGTCTAGGTCCGAGAAAGTGACAAGTTCCACTTGTACTCTTCCTATCTAGCTTGCGACCTCCGAGATCCGAGTCAGTATCCAACTAAATCGAATCCGCCTTCCTTAGGATACCACGATCCCGCATCGACTGTTCCTTTAATGTACTTCAGATTCGCTTAGTATTGAAGTGTGATTCCTTAGGTGCAACTTGGTATCTCGCACACACTCCAACAAAGAATCGATATCGGGCTGCTAGCCGTTAGGTACAGGAGCGAACCAATGAGCTTCTGTAGAGTGATTGGTCAAATGGCTTTCCGGCTTCATCGCAGTGAATTTGCACGGAAGTGCTCATAGGGTTGGCGAGGATTTGGAATTGTTCATTCCAAATTTGTTGAGAAGTTCCTTGGCCGTATTTCTCTGGTTGATGAATATACACGTAGGCAAATCGCTTTACTCGCAAACCTAGGAAATAACTAAGTTCCCCCATCATACTAATTTCAAATTTGATTTGCATGAGATTTTAGAACCTTTGACATAGAGCAAGGTTAGTTGAACCAAAAATAATATCATCGACATAGATTTGTACCATTAGAAGGTCATCACCTTCCTGAATCTTGAACAAGGTTTTGTCGATGACACTTCTCAAATCCGTTGTTGGTTAGATATCGGGACAGGTTTCGTACTGTGCTCTAGGGGCTTGTTTAAGTCTGTACAACGCTTTCCTTAGCCTGTAAACTAGATCGATACCGTCCGTGTTGGCAAACCCTGGTGGTTGTTCAACATAAACTTCTTCTGCAAGCTCTCCATTCAGGAAAGCACTCTTGACGTCCATTTGGTATACGATAAAACTCTTATGGGCGGCAAAGGCTAAAAATATCCTAATGGCTTCTAGTCTCGCTACAGGGGCGAAGGTTTCATCATAGTCGATTCCTTCTTCATGACAATAGCCTTGTGCTACTAGTCTGGATTTGTTCCTTATGATAAGTCCATTTCGATCCTTTTTGTTTCGAAATACCCATTTGGTTCCTATAACCGATTTGTGTGTCGGTCTGGGTACAAGATACCATACATTATTTCTTTCGAAACCGTTAAGCTCTTCTTCCATAGATGTTATCCAATGAGAGTTGTTAAGAGCGTCTATGGTCGAAACAGGTTCGGACTGGGCTAAGAATACAGCGATAGTGCACATATTGAGTCTCCTAAGTTCGGATTGAGATTTCCATTCAAGAAACTGTGAGACTTCAGCATTAGATTCTTCTTGTGCACAAAGTACATTTCCTTGTGTACTCTGTATTCTCCTACGAGTAGAAACACCGGCATTAATGTTTCCAATGATCAGCTCTTGCGGGTGATCTCTCAACCATCTTCGGTCGGGTTCTAGTTCAGGATCCCGTACTGTATCGAAAGTTTCTGTGGTTACAGCTTCAGCTTGTACAACGTCAGCTTCATCCACATCTATTCTTACAGCTGCGGGGTTGATTTCTAAATCAACGACATGTTCTATAGGTGTAGGTGGATCCAAGATAGATAGATGGTGAATGTCCTGAGTGATATCATCTACTCCTGTAGGGTCATGGTGTGGTTCGTCGAACACTACATGAACTGATTCCTCGATCGTCAGCTTCCTTTTATTAAAGATTCTGAAAGCTTTGCTGACGGAAGAGTATCCTACGAATATTCCTTCATCTGATTTTTCATCAAAGGTTCTAAGTTGGTCCTTCCCATTGTTCAATACGTAACACCTGCATCCAAAAATGTGAAAATACGAAACTAATGGAGTTTTGTTATTCCATACCTCGTAAGCTATTTTGTTGTGGTGCTTGTTGACGATACAGCGGTTTTGAGTGTAGCACGCTGTATTGGTTGCTTCACCCCAGAAACGCTGTGGCAATTTGCTTGCGGCAATCATTGTCCTTGTTGCTTCTTTCAACGTCCTATTCTTTCGCTCGGCAACACCATTTTGTTGAGGTGTACGGCAATGAGTATTCGTCCGTATGCCATTCTCCGAACGGTATTGCTCTATAAAGCGGTTAGTAAATTCGGTACTGGCCGGAACGAATGCACACGATACTTGACGCTTTTTCATTTTGCAACTTCCTCAGAGCTCGGGCACTTTGATGTTGTTTCCTTCTTCTTGCTAAGAAAGATCGTCCAAGCATACCTGGAGTAATCATCAACAACAACCATGCAATATTTCTTACCTACCAAACTTACTGGGTCTACAGGACCGTAGAGATCCATGTGTAGCATTTCCAACACTCTTTGGGTTGAAAGGTAGGATTTGCTTTTCAGGGTTGACTTGATTTGCTTGCCTTTCTGGCATGGTCCGCAGACGCTGTCCTTTTTGAATGACACATCTGGCAAACCTCTAACCATACCCTGTCTTGAAAACTTGTTGATCGTCTTGAAGTTGACGTGAGACATCCTCTTGTGCCATAGCCAGCTAAGATCTGCAGTGCCTTTGGCAACAAAACACGAAATTGAGGAGCTCATAGGCTTCCAGTCAGCAATGTACATATTACCTGATCTGCTTCCTGTAAGCACAACTTCCTTGGTTTGGGTGTTCTTGACTCTACAGCGATCTATATAGAACTTCACCGAGAACTGTTTATCATAGAACTGGCTAATACTAAGTAGATTATACTGTAAGCCTTCAACATATGCAACATCGGTGACCTTGAATTTCCCGACAAGTAGGTTTCCTTTCCCTCTTGTTCTTCCTTTAGACTTATCACCGAAGCGAACTTTTGGACCGCGACCTTCTACAAAATCAGATAGCTTGCTCCTATCTCCAGTCATGTGACGAGAGCATCCACTATCGAAGTACCATGTATCCTCCTCTACAATGTCCTGTAACAAAGAAATTAGGTAGATTTAGGTCCCCTTTGATTTTTGGGTCCATATATGTTAGTTCCTTTAGGTACCCAGATTTGCTCGACAAAGAATTGGTTTATTGTAGGATGTACTTGGTACAGGTGTTGCGATATCTTCGGGGCATATCCGTAGTTGTTATAATCATGATAATTACTATGCATGTAAAATTCGTGGTTATTATTATTATTCCAAGATGAGTGCCGTCTAGGAGGTGGAGCCATTTTCCTGGGCCTAACAGCTTGTCTTCTGGGTCTCCAGTTGGATTCCCAATGCTGTTGTTGATACTGAACTGGCATCTGCTGTCTTGAGGGATAACGGGGCTCCTGTATCCAATACCTAGGCGCACTGTACTGAGTGTACTGCTGTGCGGGCCTTTGGTGGTTGGATACCGTCTTCTTTCTGAATGACTGCCGGCTTTGATGATATGCTTGTGGAGCATGCTTTAGATTACGCCTTCTGAGTGGCTGTTGGTTCCACTGTCTCGAATAGTAGAGTTGTGGAGGCGGAATGGCAGCCTTCGGTTTTCTCGGTACAGCAGGTTCCTTTATGGGACTAGGAGTATCTTCCGATTCTGGAATGTGTTCCACACTCTTGACGAACACAGTACTAGTTTTACCTTTATTCGAACATGAGCTGTATCCTAAGCCACTTTTATCATGAGCATGTTGCCCAGTGCTCAGAATTTCTTCCATTCTTTTGGACGATTTTTCAAAAGTCTTCAGAATGGTCTCAAGTTCAGTTTCTCGCTTCTCGAGAGTTGTAATTTTGGTTTGTAGTAGAACCAAATCATTTGTCTTGCTCTCATTATGGGTTTTAACCTTATTTAGTTCATGAGCAAGTTGATGATTGCTCTCCATGAGTTTTTCAAAATCGACCTTGCTGGTTTCACAATCAAGGGACATATTTTCATAGTTTATCTTCAGCAAGTCATTCTCATCTTTCAGCTCTAAATTTGTTAATTGAAGCTGTATATTCTCAGTTTTTAGAGTCTCATGGGCCTTTTGAATGTTTTTAAATTCATTCATCATATTGTCGAAAGTATGAGATGCATTAGGTGGAATAACTGAGGTTGAGCTTACCTCATCGTCGCTGTCTTCTCCTTCTGGAACATCTTTGGCCATAAAGCACATATATGCTTTATCATCGAACTCATCGTCGATGAATCACTTTCATGACCACTGAAGACATTCTCACTGATTTGATGGTGTGGGGAGGCTTCGATTCTCCAATCGTGGCCTTGAGCTTGTCTTTCCAAGCACGTCTTCTTTCATCTCTCTCTTGTTGCTCGGCCTCGTGCAATCTTTGGACTTTGGGATGAGGACATTTGTTTGCATAATGGCCTCGGTTTCCTAGCTTATAAGACAAAGTTAGCATCACAGATGATGTTTCAAGATTTACCTTGTTGATGTGTTTGGGCTCGTAGGAGTCTTTCCAGACTGTTTGATGAAATTTTGAATTTATGCATTAGAAGCGCCATTTCATCTTGTGACAGGATGTCGTTGCCATCGGCGTTCTTGTGACCGGGTTTCGACGAGCTAGGCATGCCGTGTCGGTTCGATACTGAGCCGAGAGCTGTGACCTTTGAAGGAGATTCTTGACTTTCTCTCTTGTCACAATGTCATACTCAAAAGCTTTAAGGTCGAAAAGAGATCAAAAGTGGATATTTCATTAAGATTACGGGATACACGCATAGCCGTGGTCTTAATGTCCCATCTGGGCCGAGAGATCTGAAAATTTTTAAGTTCTTCTCCTTTTGGGTGTAAATCTTGCCCAACGCTTCAAGTTCACCAACAATACCAAGAACTGAGGTCAAGTTCCTCAAGTGTTTCCGTTGGTTTCATTTCAAAAGATTCAAATTGCCGAGTAAGTTTTGAAATCTTGTTTTCTTTTGAGAGCCTGGTTCCCTCACAAATTAACTTGAGTTTATCCTGATTTCTTTGTCGTTTTGCAGCTCTTTACCTTTGAGAACGTGCCTTTGTCAAGAGTGACAAATAACGCGTTCTTAGCCACGTTGTCGAGATTGGCTCACTTCCTTTCATCGGTTGTCCATTGCTCGCGTTCCTTCTCGAGCATTTCAGCATGGGCTTGGCCCTCAATCCTTGCGGCTGGATTGACCTTCATGATCTTGATAGGACCATCCTGTATAACAAAAATCATCTCTTCGTGCATTGCTGCAAGATGAGCTTCCATTCTAATTCTCCAGTCGTCAAATTCGTTAATAGAGAACATAGGGACTTTTTTAATCATAGAAGTATCCATACTGATAATATAGGAATGAAAGAAACTGTTTTGAAAATAAGTGATTTGAATCTGATTCGGTTAAAAAGAAATACGACTGATTCTTTTTAGAATCAACCTCTCTGATACCACTTGTTGGCCACTTAAGTATACTGGATACAGTTTGGAAAAATAGTTTAAACTACAAACTGTATGGAATCTAAATCTGAGTGCGTAGCGGAAGTCTTGGATATAGTTAGTTGCCGTGGATACAGCAACGAAGTATTTGGTGTATACCTAATATATCACAGTAATTTTAAAACAGTAAAAGCTGAAGGTAAATGACACAGTAATTTAAGTGGTTCGAGGTAAACCCCTCTACGTCCACTGGTCCTCCACACAGGAGTAAAAAGTTTATTATAATTACTGCGTACACAACTATGTAATTATAAACAAACCTATCCTTGTATCGTTCACACAGATTGATACAAAGAACGTCACTTTCAACCGTTCACACAGATTGGTTAAAGCTTCCTTCTTGACTAGCTTCTTCACACACAGCCTAAAGCTTCGTCCTTATTCGTCCCACACAGGTCAGAATAACTTGTTGAGTTCACACAGAGCTCGGTTTTTACACAGAGGTAAAAGGTAGGTAACCAGGTAAGAACAGCAGCTTTGAATATCAAGTTCTTGAGCTGATGATGGCTGTTCTTGATGTTGAGCACTGCATATCTCTTTCGTTCTAACTTGCAGTATGCTTTGGAGATATGTTTGCTCAGATGATAACTTTGATAGCTTGAGTATTAGGTTACTTGGGTTGGTAGGTAACTGATCTTCAATGTCTTCAAGGATATATATAGTCTCTGAAGAAAGTATCCGTTGAGATGTATCCGTTTGAATAAGATTTCCTTCAACGGGAATATGACATGATCCGGATTTCGCGGGATTCTGAAGATATGAAGACTGGCAGTATTTAAATACTTTATCCTTGAGTATTTAAATACTTCTTTGTTCAACGGGACTTGACTTGTGTTCTTTCTTGTCCTTTTGTGAACTGTATGGAAGATGACTATGTTTTGAGCATCGAGACAGTTTCCATACTTGGTCTTTTATAAGTCTTCTTGCTGTACTGACGAGCTTCACTAATGCTGATTCAAGGCAGGTCTTCGATACAGGATAAAGCCTTGAAGCATCGATACAGTTTCCTTACTGTATACGGATTGGCATATATGTCAAAACCTCTAAATAACATTCGATACAGGGATTCGAGTATCCCGGCTGTTTCGATACAGGGTGTTTGTTTTTCCCAACAAAAAGGCTACCGACGGCCGAAGCATATGGTATATTACTCATTTCCTTTCGTTGTTCCTCAGTTTGAGGACACATCTTCAAGGAGAATTTTAGTCCATGTCGCGTCGGTAGGAACCCTCTTTTAGAATCATCTATCTTAAATCGCTTTAAGATCTTATCTATATACAGGGCTTGGGAAAGACCTATTGTTCTCTTCGCTCTATCCCGATAGAGCCGAATACCAAGAATATAGGTAGCTTCTCCCAAGTCTTTCATGGAGAAATTACTCGAAAGCCAGGCTTTAACAGAACTGAGCATTCCCGCATCATTTCCTATTAGTAGAATGTCATCTACATATAGTACTAAGAATGCGATCTTGCTCCCACTAACCCTCTTGTATACACAAGGTTCCTCTTCATTTTGCACGAATTCAAACTCTTTGACCGCCTCGTGAAAACGAAGGTTCCAACTACGCGACGCTTGCTTCAGTCCATAAATAAAATGCTGAAGCTTGCACACTTTCTGAATATCGACTTCGGACATAAAGCCTTTAGGCTGCTCCATATAGATTTCCTCCTCGAGGAATCCATTAAGGAAAGCCGTCTTTACGTCCATTTGCCATATCTCATAATCGTGGTAGGCAGCTATAGCAAGCATCATGCGAATAGACTTGATCATGGCTATGGTCGAGAAGGTATCGTGGTAATCGATCCCTTATTTCTTGGTATAACCCTTTGCCACAAGGCTGGCCTTATAGGCGTCAACCTTGCTATCACCATCAGTCTTTCTCTTGTAGATCCACTTGTTCTCAATAGGCACTATGCCCTTGGGGCGGTCTACTAGAGTCCAGACCTGATTGACATGCATCGAGTCTATCTCAGCTTCCATAGCTTCACACCATTTCGCGGAGTCAACATCTACCATCGCTTGGTCATAGGTCATTGGGTCGGTCTCTTGGCTATCACTTGGAACCTCATGGAGACCCAGCTCCTCCAAGTGCACAAGCCCATACCTCTCAGGTAAATGAGACACCTTACTAGACCTATGAGGTGGTTGTACTTGTCTTTCAGAAGGTTCGGTTCCAGTTTCTTGCACAGGTGTCTCCCGAGGAGTTTCATTGTATTCTTCTAAATAAATACTTCTACCTGCTCCGCCTTCCTGAATGAACTCATCTTCCAGTAAGTGTGCTTGTAAAGCAACAATGATCTTTCGATCTTCGGGCATGTAGAATAGATATCCCATCATCCTAGATGGGAACCCAATGAAACGTCCCTTCGCGGACCTAGCTTCCAACTTCTCCACCTTAGTCTTCTTGACATAGGCGGGACATCCCCAAATCCTAATATGATTAAGACTTGGTTTCCTGCCCTCCCACATCTCATGTGGAGTTTTAGGAATAGATTTGGAAGTACATATGTTCAAGATGTAGGCGGCAGTCAGGAGTGAATACCCCACAAGTAAATCGGTAAGTCAGTATAGCCCAGCATGGAACGAACCTTGTTCAACAAGGTCCGGTTCCTTCTTCCCAACACACCATTTAACTGAGGAGTACCTGTAGGTGTTAGTTGTGAAACTATTCCATGTTCGTTAAGGAACTCATCAAACTCCGTACTCATATACTCGCCACCTCGGTCCGACCGAAGTGCTTTGATATGATTACCAGTTTGTTTCTCGACTAGGGCCTTGAATTCGTGGAATTTCTCAAAGGCCTCGGATTTATGTTTCATTAAGTATACATAACCATACCTAGTATGATCATCCGTAAACGTAATGAAATATTGATATCCGTCACGTGCTGCTTCCAAAGCACCACATACGTCGGTATTGATTAATCCCAGTTTATCAGCGGCTCTTTCAAAAGTCCCTGTGAAGGGGGACTTAGTCATTTT
Source organism: Orobanche coerulescens (assembly GCA_033398695.1). Lineage (NCBI taxonomy): Eukaryota > Viridiplantae > Streptophyta > Magnoliopsida > Lamiales > Orobanchaceae > Orobanche > Orobanche coerulescens. Next base: position 66,975,478 of record CM065804.1, on the reverse strand, counting down.
GCCTTTATGGTAAGATTCACAAGTAGGAAAGGGAGCCGATCCCAATGGACCCATAAGTCCATCCTTTTCCATCTTGTAAACCTTGGTCTGACCAACATGACCAAGTCTAATATGCCATTTCAAAACTTGATTGGTTTCATCCCGACCACATTTTCTAGTCATAATATTCACAACTACTTTGTTGCTGAGATTTAGATGATACAATCCATTTAACAATGTAGCAGTACCCATTAGTTTATTTCTGAAATAAATTTTGCAGGAACCATCACCAATGAAAAATGAAAAGCCTTTTCGGTCCATGACCGGAATGGATACAATGTTTTTGTGCCCCTTGGGCAAAACAAGTGCATATTCTAAAGTCAAAACAAAAACGGATTCTAAAACCAAAAGAAGTGATCCTATGTCGGTCGCCTCGACACTATGCCCACTTCCGACTGTGATCATAACTTCTCCAGCTCCAAGCTTCCTACTTTGTTCCAGATCCTGATTCACGGTACAAATATGAGAACTAGCACCAGAATCCAATATCCAGGAAGTATAAAATACAGTAGCAGAACAATTTGTTTCCAAAACTAAAAGTTTTGTACCTGAAGTGCCATGAAGAATCGGATAGTCTCCAGCCCAGTGGCCCAGCTCACCGCACTTGAGACAAGTATCTTTCTTCTTCTTGCCTTTTGAACCATCGGGGCCTTACCCTTGACCTTGAAGTCCTTAACATGTGGTCCAGTCTCCTTCTTGGTCTTTTTCTTCTTGTTCTTAGACCTCCGAGGTCCAAAAGAAATCACAAGAGCAGACTCCTTCATTCGCAAAGTCTTCATCTGAGACTGAGTGGTCACAAGTTTGTTCATTAGCCCAGCTAAATTACATGCAATCTCATTGCAGTTGAAGTTCATAACAAATTGTGAGAAGGAATCAGGGAGAGACTGTAGGATGAGGTCGGTTTGGAGAGAAGTATCCATTTTAAAATCAAGAGCCTCCAATCTCTCAATCATAGATATCATTTTGAGGACGTGTTCCCCAACCTTCTCACCTTCCTTCATCCTTGCACCAAACAGTTGCTTGGATATCTCATATCTAGCAATTCTGTCGTGCTCACCATAAAGTTCGGTTAAGTGAGATAGAATCTGCCTAGCAGAAGTCATTTTTTCATGAGCTCTCTGAATCTCATTAGACATAGAAGCCATCATGTAAGCACGGACTTTTATGTCATCCCTATCCCACTTTTCGTGGTTTTCGATCTCTTCCTAATTAGCTCTGGTCAGCACAGGAGGCGCCAGAATGTCCGTATCCAAGACGTATCCCAGTGCCTCTATACTGAGGACAATCATCAGATTGCGGAGCCAGTCCACAAAGTTCGGTCCAATCAAGGTTTTCTTCTCGAGTAGAATTGCGAGTGGATTCATTGTCATATTGAGGGTTATGTCTGCATTAAGTATAACAGATTAGTTAGTGACTCATTTAATTATGTTCTGAGTATCGAATTAAGGTCTTTTCTATTCTTGTTACCCAGATCCCACTATTTTTATCAAAACAACACACTCCCATGTGAAATTCGGAAGTATCGTCGCACTACTTCATAGTGGTGATCGAGTTCTTTATAAATCTTAATAGAGGGCAACCAAACAGGTTTCTAGTCTATTAATTTTCATAAAGTGGTGTCCAACACCAACCCATCTAATGGATGATTTGATCTTCTTTTTCCCCTTGTTCACTCCCCTCAACCTATACGGTTTCTATGGTTTGTGAACAAGTTAAGTTTATACCATCGACGCAAATCAGTTTCACAATTGAATTCTTATCCGGCAACCTATCAGGTTTCTAGGGATAAAATTTGCTCCAACCGAAGGCATCCAATGTGCTTCCAGTAATTTATCCATCCTCGTTGAATGACTACCCTGATAACTCGGAAGCATAGCACATCCAGTTTGGATTTCAATTTACCGAAAACTCGATGGAGGGAAGGAAAACCTTGAAACCTTATAAACTTAATAATTTGTACTTGGAGAATTTTCGCGGTTAACAACCAACCGGAGTCGGATTCTATCTTTTTGGTTCAGTGATCTCGTCATATTAAGGTATGTTAATTCTATCTCCAACCTTAGATTCGGGTTCTAAAGAATAGGATGATCATGCTAGCAAGATATTGAGTTCCATTGGTGAATTATTCAACAAACATCATGTATAGAGGATTGGAATGTTTATGCTTATGATATTGTCGTTGGAATCTCGTAGTTGGAATATTAGTACATCAGATGATGAGAGGAACATTCTGAAGATGATTATCCATATGATTTATGCTGTCATATTAATCATAAATTGGAGGTGATATCACTTTTAATTATAAGGACTTAAGGAAAGAAATCATCTTAGATTGCATCCTTTCTTATAAGCTGGAATTGTTAGTTTATCTCCATGGCTTAGTCGGGATGTAATGATGACACTACACCATATATGGGCTTCCACGACACTTTTTTCAATGTTACCAGCAAAAGTGTTGCCTTACATGCCTTAAAATTGATCTAAGGCAATACTCTATTTTGGCATTACCATTGATATCTATTAGTGTTACCATAGATATGAATCAGTATCAATGGTAACACTAGAATGGGTGTCGCCGTTGATCATTAAAAAATTGTTACTAAAACAAAACAAATAGACGGGTCGAAGTGAAAAAAATAAAAAATGTAGGCGGGCTTCATGAGCGGGTCAAAAATTGTACAATCAAAAACACTTTATTATTGTCAACTCTCACTCTACTCAATCTCAAACAGTGTCAGATGCTGATGAAATAGAAAGGCGCTCTGCGTTCAACACCAACCAAGCTAGCAGTAGAGTGAAGATCATCAAAAAAATCCTCTCTCTCTCTCTCTCCAAAAATCACGATAAACTACTGTTGTTTTATTGAGCAATTAGGTTCTTCAGTGGTCTATTAGGGTTCTTCACGATATCTACAGATTCTTCATGAGTATACTGCTTGTATTTTAATTTTTCGATGGCTAAGGTACTTTTTTTCTCTTCTTTTCCTAAATTATCACCTTTAAAATTGTCACCTAAATTATCTTGTCTACACCTTTTTCTTTGCAGAGAATTGAGGAGATGCTTACTGATGGCATGGACACCAACAATATTTGGTGTGAAAAGAGAAGCAAGAGCAGTATATATCCGTCTTCTCGACAAACACTATAGCTAGCTACAACTCCGGATATGAATGCTGATATGGTTCGAGCCATTTATATCAAAGACGCTCTTGTAAATATGTTTCTGTATTCGGGAGTAAATGTGGGCAACGGATTTTGTGATGATTTGGTATATATAGACACACATTTGAATGTTTTTTATAATTTAATTGTTACATATACATATGTATAATATAATATAAATGTTTTTTTCTTATCAACTTGATGTAATCAGTTTTTTATTTACAATTTTTTATATAATGAATTCAACAATGTAACACCAGCTATATTCTTTGTTTCATAAAAGAGACACCCTACTTTTAGGCCGAGTTTCGTATTTATTCATATTTATAGTTTTGGGTTTTGTGCTCTTAACGGATTTACATGTTTAAAAAGACAGAGATTGGCTCAATGCGCATTCAAATTTGAGGACTTGCTTGTTGATAAAGAGGTATTCTTGTGATGTTCTTATAGGTGATGTTATGCTATTGTATACAGTTGCTCATTGATTTGAAATCGTTAATCATCTCATAAATAGGAAAATACGTTTGCATCTTTACTCGAGACACAAGCTTTATTGCGTTCACTTATCAAGGATTCTCCCGATAGAAACTTGTTTAAATTAAATGTAAGACTTTCCTTTCGTTTCAATGTTACAACTTTCTCATCTCGGGACCTAATTATATTATTGCTTTTTTTGTTCTTGGCTCTAAATAGGCATTGGCCGGGATACAATGTGAGTTGGGATTACATTTAGTGGAGTTTACTGAGGTAAGACGATTATTATAATGAACTTTTATGCTTGGACATTTCACAAATGTAGATGAAATAATGAAGTTAAAGTTTGGTTTAACAGATTTTCCTATTTTTGTTAATATGATTTTCTAAGTTGGTTACTACCTTATAAGTGTAACAAAGTGACACAAAAATGTTGAAGGTGAACTCACCATGACCCATTTGTTTATACACAGAGTTATGTTTAATGTTTAATGATTTAAAAGTGACCATATACAAGTTATATTTACCTAGCTAAATTAACAGGTGTAAATTATACATGTGTTCCTCAGATTAATGGTTGTTTTGGGTGTTTCTCAAGTCAAGATAAAAGAGGAGGAATTGAGTAACACTGTTTGATTACATTTGATCATGTGCATCCCATATTAATTTTATAGTTTATGACTTTATGGTATGATCACATTTGGATAGTTATAAATGTTAAAGTGCAATTATAGAGCGCATATATATATGCAGAAGAAGAACTTGCAAGCAGATGATCAGTTGTATAAATAAGTTATACGACCATAGATCTAATCTTCCATGTTATAAATAAAAAACACCGATTTGTATAAATGAGTTATAAGACCATAGATCTATTTTCCATGTTATATAAAAATAGATTTAAGATTTAGATAGGATTTTGTTTGATTGGTTCTGAATTTTCTTTGTAGGAACATCCAGAACAGGAGGCTCTGATCAACACTTTTATGAGACTTTCTGGCTATTGTGCTGGGGCTGCAAGCGCAGAGCAATGTATTAAACTTGCATCCTTATTCCATGCTATAGCAGAATCTGAGGTACATGCTAATTAGTTGGACCTATTTATATGTTAATCCATGTCCCGTTTGTATGTTTGCTAGAAGATTTTGAGTTTTAATAACCTTTTGGATGTTTGTAAGTCAATATTCCAAATCTTTGTTTGATCATGGAGCATTATGCTCTTGCATTGGTTATCGACAAATTTGATTCGTATAAAGACTGGCCTAACCCCAAATTCTCGAAAGCTGCATCCTTTGGAGATATTTTGACTGCGTTGGATGTTCATTTAAAGGAGTTCATGGACAACAATGTTCAAACATATCCTAAGTTACATGAATTCTTTTGTGACAGAATTTCTACGCTCATCTTATCCACATATGCCGCCTCCAGGGGTCATATTGAGCTACCAAACATAAGGGAATTTTTAGGTCGTTGCATAAGAGCCTTCAAAACTGACTGGTAAACCATTTATATACCTTTTTGTATAGTTTGTCCGAAACATTATTTATTGGAATATAATAGCTTGACAGAAACATAGTCATGAATATTGTGATTAATTCAAAGCTTTTCATTATTACAATCAACTATTATCTAAGCAAATTTAATACAAGTGTTCATTGATTTAATCAATAACATTTATATACTAACTTAGCCTGTTTCATCTCTTTGCTTTATGCATCGTACTTGTCATCGTTTTGACGTTTGTCATTCTTTCTGGTTCATTGTTGAGCAAGAGGCAGCTTTATGACTGTTGAGATTTGAGTCTTTTGAATGAAAACTTTGTCCCGAGGCATATTTTCTTACAAGATTCTAGTTGTTTTCTAAGTTTGTGCTCGGTTGAATTTCTCGACTGCATTGACACATCAGGATGCATATTTTATCTAGTAGTATTAACTATTAAGGAGGAGGAGTTGTAATTGACTTAGATAAGTGGTGATGCAAAGGAAACAAGAGGTTCTTATATTATGGAATTGAACCCTTGATTCTTTTTATTTTTATTCTTTTGCAAAGGGTCTTGGATGCTGGTAGGTGATTCAAATCAACCTCAAGATAGAACAATTTGTTCAATGTTATGTCAAGTGGTTTTCTATATATTCTTGTGTGAATATCTGTTCATCATTAGAGTGATTCTCGATATTCAGTTTTAACATGTAATTGAGCACAAATTTTACTTGCTTATAAGACAAGGATGTTATATGTCTTCATTCTCATTATTATTTTTTTTTTGATGATAACAGCAAATTCAAAGTCCTACAACCATACTGATTGCTAGGGCTGCTGTTGCTGAAGATGATATTAGTGGAGATGGTACTACTTCTACTGTCATCACTCTTATGGTGCTACTTCTACTGTATCTCAGATTTAGATTATGGCTATTAAATGATCATATCTATCTTGTATTTACCAAATACTTCCTACAACTATTAGGTAAATGGGAATAAAGTGCTCATAAATTCCTGTCCTAAAGTCTATTAAACCTTCTTCAGAATTACGATTTTAAAATGTGAAGAGGTCTGGGAATTCAACTTCTGAAAAATTTCAAATTTCCTGATGGGCGTGGAATAATAAACTCATTTAGCTAATTATCTGACTTCTTCTTATGTTATGAATTTGGCAGTGTCATCCTTTTAGACTTATTGGAGTTGGTTTGACGGTATGGACCCTTGCAGTTGCATTTTGTAGATTTTTGTTTAACTTTTGGTCCATTGTTATCAGTCGCATGTAAGTAAAAATACCTGAAATGGAAACAAATTTACGAAGCAGTTTTTTTAATGCTCTTTCTTAAATGTTTCTTTTATGCAGGCTAGTGGGCGTTGGGGAGTCTTCGTTTATAAGCCTAGATGCTCCATTCATTGATGACAACGCCCCCGTTACTCAGGTCTTGTGTTCTTTTCTGAAGTCTCATACACACGAGATAATTAAATAGTATAGTATCCATGCTATGGAGTCTTGTCAAATCTTTATTCTTTTTTTGCTGCTAGATGAAATGTCTGTTGTTGATCATTTCGCTGTTAAATCACTTAAGGCAGTTTTTGCCATTGAAGCACTATGAAGAAAATCGACCTTGTCATGAGTTTATAACTGGTTTGAGTTTTAGTGCTTTGTGCTTTTTGTTGAAAGAAAGAAAACACGGAGTAACATTTTTTTTCTTTTGGTGTTCTTACCAAGAAAGTAGTACCTTCAGTGTTATTTATGAAGAAGATTTGTGTTATTCCAATTTCCAATATTGTGTATTGTCCTATTTAAATAATGGAATTTGGGTTTTAAAAGAAAAGGCATGGTATTTGGCAACTTCATGGGTATTGTACTCAGCTCATCTACTTTTACCGGACATTTTTTTTTTCATTCTGCATTTTAGGTTTTGTATGTTGACATTTTTTTTCTCCATATAACAGAGGACAGCATGGCTGGGAGCATTCTACATGTGTATAACAACTGGTATTGCCATTGGATATGTTTATGGTGGAGTGGTACGTTTCTATTACCCATATCCATATGTGTTCAGTCTTATTGTTTTCTCTTAATTGTCTTTGTATATTACTTGTTATGATTTTTTTTTTGGTGCTTGTTTTATAGATGGGTCAATTTGGTTGGCGTTGGGCATTCGGGGTGGAGGCACTATTGATGCTCCCATTTGATGTTTTAGGATTTGTGATGAAACCGTTGCAGTTGAAAGGTCAGTAGACTCAGTACTAGGTAGACATAATGCTTTTGATTTTATTTTTATTGATCAACCATTTGTTAATATGCTTGCTTATTTTCATTCAGGTTTCGGTCCGACTGGATCTAATATGACTGACAGACTTGGTTAAACAGTTTTTCGTAGTCTCCTCAAAACAATTTCCTTATTATCCAGACATCTGGTATACGATTCTAGAGGTCGATCTCTTTAACTTTTTTCGTCCTAATTTCTAATTTAATATATAACATGAACTATTAATCTTAGTATGTGTCAGTACATATGATCACTAAAGCTATATTTTATGTACTCTAGTGTTGTGCTGCTAATAACATATATATCTGTAATAAATCTTTAAGATACATAACCAGATCCTCAATTTATCTGAATTGTCAATGTAATTGACTTAACTTTCTTTTTGTTTTTTCTTGTCCAGGGGGATTGTACTCAGGGGGAGTGCTCAGATGAGAAAGTTTAAAGCATCATGTCACTTGTGCTTGTGGCAAGTTTGATTCTTTAAAAATGGGAATACGGGAAGAAAAAGGAACGCTGGAATTTGTTTGGAGCAAAGCTACAGAGATTTGTGAATCCAAAGCACTTCGAATTTTTTTTCATATTTTGGATGGTTTTAAATATTAAGTTAGTTTTTGGATGGTTTGTTTATGTTAATTGATGATAATGTCATGGACTATTGGGATGGCTTTAAGAGCTTTTATTTTGTTTGTGAAACTGTTTGACAGTTTATTTATGAAATGAAAAGTCCTTTTAGTATCTTCGGTTGTCGTTAGCTTAGAATGTGTTAGTAAACACGTGTGTATATATGTTGCCATAGATTCAAAAGTGTTAATATTTGTGTGTTGGCAAAAGTTAGAACTGTTCATATATAAGTGTAGCCATAGTGTTAGCATAGGTATACAGCCACACAAACCTTCGTGTCACTAAATATATAAAAGTGTGGCCTTAAGTCTACAGCAACACAAAATTTAGTGTAGGCACAGACAAGAAAACTCTTGGTATAGGGGTCTATTATTACACTTTTTTCACATGTTACCAAAAACAGAAAAAGTGTTACCTTAGACCCCTATGGTTGCGGCCGTTTTTGTAACACCTTCAAATTTGGTGAAAGTGTAGTCGTAGCCTATTTTTTTGCCTTCAGCAACACTTTTTGGACTTTTGAACACAGTTTTTCAGGTGTTGCGGAAACCCATATGTGGTGTAGTGATGATATTGAAATCTAGTGCGTCGACCTTAAGAACACCAAACTTCGCACGAGAATTGTAATCAAGATGGATTATGGTGTTGTGATGATTATACGTATCCTTGCACCTCAAAGTTGCTATTATCCATAAGATCATTCATAATCCGTAGGAGCATGATATGCATGGAGATGACATGTATTAGAACTGAAGATTTCGTTGGTTTGATCACGATTAGATCAGTCTACTGCCTAGTAGTGAACTGTCATGCACGTTTAGCGCACGCTAAACTTTGTAGATTAACGTGCGCTATCGAGCACAGTTAACGTACGCTACGATTGGAAACGTAACGTGCGCTATGTCATCAGGCGAGTCAGTCGGCTGATCAGAGAGGACTATCAATACATAGTTAGCGTACGCTAGGCTTTATTGTTTACGTGCGCTAATGAGCGGGCTTAGCGCACGCTACGTATAATACTTAGCGTACGCTAAGCAGTTCAGGCAGATTACATTTTTATGAACTTTCGGCCTTAAATTGGATTGTTAGACATTCGTACGACGAGATATGAATTCTATATTATTTCTTTTGTTAAGGTTCGAGCTTGTTACGTGATTGATCGAAGGGGCGACCTTCGAGTGTTTCGTTTTTCGTGGAAGTACTGTTCTTGTCTTCGAATCGAGGCAAGTACCTTATTTGTTTTACGTATTGATGTTATACATATTGTCGTGCATATATGTCGTTGTTGTATGTCCACCTTGTGTTGGTCCGACGGGATCATCGGGGGATCTATGCTAGCGTGCGCTGGATCATCGGACGGGTTTTTCCACCACGGGTTGGTCTGACGGGATCATCGTGGGTTCTAGGCAATGAACGCTGGATCGTCGGAATTACCATGTGTACGTTATGATATCATGTTGTGATTATCAGTTGTGTATGTTTATTTATGAGTTTCTCGTAGGAGAAGACTCGTTGGTATTTTTGTCATTTACGTTATTATTATTCTTCGTGAGATGTTGAATAATATGTTGTGGTACTTGTACTAGTATCGTTGTGTTAACCCCTTCGGGGGTGAACATTTGTTTATGTTCAGGATCCAGGAGAGCGGGGAAACAACCACTGGAGTTGCATGACGATGAGGGTGCAGAGTGATGTTCCGGCCGGGTTTAATTGTCTGGGTTTGGTTAATTTTTAATAAGTACTCGAGTACGTCGTCAATTTGTGATGTTTTGATTTTGGTGATGTATTAATAATTCTTCGTTTGGATATTTGTATTCTCAGTATTCAACCAGAACTGTTGTATTTTATTTCAGTGATTTCATAAGTTGGTATCTGTTATTACCTTTTCATTTCTTTAGCCTTGTAATTTCTTATGTAAAGTATTTACGGCGCCGTAATATCCCTGAAAATATTGGGGGTGTTACATGAATATCAGTATATGTATAAACCCTTCTTTCAAATGTCCCGATCAAGTTATAGGGTCATGGTCAGTCAAACCCTATCTGTACTTGATGCTATGCACGAGTTGATGCAAATCGAGATCATCGAGATCTCGTGTATCTAATACAACTAGCTTCAATGCTTTGGCCAAAGACTTATGATCTCATCTGCCAATAACCGCATTGGACATATAACTTGTTCACTAATAGGAGAAAGAATTCTATCTTGGTATTCTGTAGGACCTGCTACTTGCCCATCAAGATGCACATCGAGGTTGACCCCTGCCTTTCGCTTTGCAGGGTCGAACTACTCTAATGAAAATCTTGACGTCACAAGCACATCCCTACTAACCTCAAGTCGAAGGTTCACGAATACCTATCAAAACCTTTCGATTCCGTCATTGACTGTCCCAGAGTGAAGTCCGTGTGATGAATCGAAGGTGAGTCGGTTCGAATATACTAATCTAATTAACATACCTATAACGTGTGCTCCCACTAACCATTAGTGTTCGACAGGCACTCTCCATGTCAAAGAACACGTCATACAAGTCTTCACATAAACTTAACGCCCAGTCAAGTTTCATCGACTTGCGAACGATTAAGTATTTGAGCTATAACCTTTCCAGTGACAACCCCCTTATCCAATAAGGGGTGGAACGTTTCCCTTGAAGTCCTTGGCTTGTGGTCCCATCTGCTTCTTGGTCTTTTTCTTCTTGTTCTTAGACCTCCGAGGTCTAGAAGAAATCACAAGGGCAGACTCCTTCATCCACGGAGTCTTCATCTGAGACTAAGCGGTCACAAGTTTGTTTATTAGCCCAGCTAAATTACATGCAATCTCATTACAGTTAAAGTTCATAATAAACTGTGAGAAGGAATCAGGGAGAGACTGAAGGATAAGGTCGGTTTGGAGAGAAGTATCCATCTTAAAATCCGGAGCCTCCAATCTCTCGATCATGGATATCATTTTGAGGATGTGTTCCGCAACCTTCTCACCCTCCTTCATCCTTGCACCGAACAGTTGCTTGGATATCTCATATCTAGCAGTTCTGTTGTGCTCACCATAATGTTCGGTTAAGTGAGATAGAATCTGCCTAGCGAAAGTCATTTTCTCATGAGCTCTCTGAATCTCATTAGACATAGAAGCCATCATGTATGCACGGACTTTTACGTCATCCTTAACCCACTTTTCGTGGTTTTTAATCTGTTCGTGATTGGCTCTGGTCCGCACAGGAGGCGCCGGAACGTCCGTCTCCAAGACGTATCCCAGTGCCTCTATACTGAGGACAATCATCATATTGCGGAGCCAGCCCACAAAGTTAGGTCCAATCAGGGTGTTCTTCTCGAGTAGAATTGCGAGTGGATTCATTGTCATATTGAGAGTTATGTCTGCATTAAGTATAACAGATTAATTAGTGACTTGTTTAATTATGATCTGAGTATAGAATTAAGGTCTTTTCTATTCTTGTTACCCAACTCCCACTATTTTTATCGGAATAACACACTTCCATGTGAAATCCAGAAGTATCGTCGCTCTACTTCATAGTGGTGATCGAGTTCTTTATAAATCTTAATAGAGGGCAACCGAACAGGTTTCTAGTCTATTAATTGTCATAAAGTGGTGTCCAATACCAACCCATCTAATGGATGATTCGATCTTCTTTTTCCCCTTGTTCACTCCCCTCAACCTATACAGTTTCTATGGTTCGTGAACAAGTTAAGTTTATACCATCGACGCAAATCAGTTTCACAATTGAATTTTATCCGGAAACCTATCAGGTTTCTAGGGATAAAATTTGCTCCAACCGAAGGCATCCAATGCGCTCCCGGTAATTTATCCGTCCTCCCCGAACGACTACCCCGATAACCCAGAAGCATAGCACATCCGGTTCGGATTTCAATTTCCCGAAAGCTCGATGGAGGGAAGGAAAACCTTGAAACCTTATAAACTTAATAATTTGTCGTGGGAGAATTTTCACGATTAATGTTACACTTTGCACATTAATTCATTTGAGCGCGTTTGTAGCATTCATACAACATGAAACAACCATTCACAACCTAGTTTCTACCAACATGTGGTTCATGGAGCGTTCCTAGAAAACAAAAACTCCGTAATCTAATTACAAGTCTTCGTCTTGAATCTTCGTCTTCTCGAAACGGATCTTCCTCCAGTTTTCATCATTACATATAAATTTTACATTGAAAGTTGCATCCTAGATACAAATATTTCTAGTAAAATAAATAGGCTCAAAACGGCCTTTACAACCCAATCAAATAAAACGAATGATTCAAAAACTAAGTCCACGAACCACATCCCCATTCAAAAGCATTCATCCAATAAATACTATATAAATGGAAAGCAGAGAGATACATTGATCAAATCAACAATACGAACCGATCCAATCGATTCATTTAAAATGAATTAATCCAATTAATTCAAACAACCATCAATTTTAACTTGTTCCATATGATAAAATATTTCGTTAAATTAATTCCCCTAAGATTAAAATTACCATAATTAAATCTTAGTCAAATTAAATCCAATTTAATTTGTGGGAAATTAATTATCGAATGAATTATAAAAAACAGAGTCGAAAAACACGGCCAAGCATCGCCAAAGAAGCCGCCGAAAGGCAGCGACCGCCAGGACCGAGACCATTTCGAGCGGCCGGGCAGCATCGCCGAGCCTGGCCGATCACGGGTCCAGATCGCGATCTGCTGCCTCGGACCGCGAGTGTAATACCCAGTTGTAACTCAGTAATTATCACTCAATAATTATCATTCAGTATTTATCATTCAGTAATTGATACTCAGTAATTTCATTCATCATTGATCATTTGTCACTCATATTCAGTCATGGTATTCATCATTCAGAGTAATTGTATCGTGTATCAATCGTCATTCATCACTAATCTGATTGGAGTTTCGTGCCGTGTTTATCATCATTGTCATTTCGTTGCGAGCTGTGCGTGAGGAGTAGCGCACGCTACATACTCCATTTAGCGTACGCTAATTGGGTATAGGTAGCGCACGCTACCACTCAGCCTTAGCGCACGCTAAGGTTACCTTGGCTGCGATCCCGAAGGTACCGACCGCAGTGAGCATAAGTAGCGCACGCTACGATTGGTAAGTAGCGCGCGCTAGCGGGTTGAAGTAGCGCACGCTAATATGAGGTGTAACGCGCGCTAAGGACGGATCAGGTTGAGTCCAGTGGCTACTGGACTGCACTGGATTATTTCATAGCGCACGCTATGTGTGTTGTTAGCGTACGCAACCGATATATTAGCGCACGCTAAACAATGGTTGTAGCGCACGCTATCGAGGTCAGATCAGAGGGCAGACAGTTTTCTGGACTCCAGTACTGAGCATCAATATTTCGTTAGCGCACGCTAATTATGGATCTTAGCGCACGCTAGTAAAATGGCCGTAGCGCACGCTACAAGAAGGTACGTAGCGCGCGCTACCGTGTTCGGACAGTGGGTACTGGACTACCCAAATTACTCGTTAGCGCACGCTACGCACAAGGGCTAGCGCACGCTAACCTGGACTGACTATAAATTGGACAGTTAGTCAGACTTCGTCATTTATTCATCTCATTTCACTCCTTCGGTATTTTTGGGCGATTTCGAGTGTTTCGGAGAGGATTCTTCGAGGTGTAATCATCAATCATCATCTTCAAGCTCATCTTCCGGATTGATCATCATTTCATCATCTTCATCACATCGAATCAAAGGTATGAATCTCTTGGATCTAGAATTTCGGATTTTTGGGTTTTCCTTCCGATTTCTTCGTGTAAGCTTGGATTATCATTGGAATATGTTAGATATGGATTATCTACCTTGGATAAGTATATTCTTACGGATTTAATGGTTATTTTCGGAATTATTTCAAGAACCTTTGGGGTTGACTTAGGTTAATTGGGGATTTTCCGATTGATGTTGTTGTAATCATGAATTATGGATTCCTAATGGATTATTGATATCATTGAAGCGTTTTGTTAGTTCGAAATACTCATTTTAGTGTTGGTTTCGACATATTCGGGATTGGATATTTTCGAAGTCGTGTGGTTGGTTACGTAGTCGTTAGAATGCCCCAATGAGTTTGATTATCGTTGTTTCGACCTTTGGGTTAGTCGTGTTTTGTTGCTTGATGCGTGTATTGAACGATTGTTGGTAATGATTGTTATTCAAGGTTGTTCGAGCGACCGGTATTTCACTTAGGACGTTGTTCGTGGACGGACATTCTTCATTGGTATTGAGTAAGTTAATTCTTACTCGGTTAAAAGGATATTCATACCTTTTGTTGTTGATCATTCATAATCATAACTCATTCATCATTGTATTAATCATATTAAAACTTGTTAATGTCAATTAATCACTTGATCATAAGGAACGACGGTTCCAATCTTTTTGTTGAGCTATCATTCATTTCATTATTACCCTCATCTCGGTGAGTCATTCTTGACTTTGTCAGATTATTATTTATTCATTGATATTCATTACGGTCATTCTCGTTCATATGACCCTCTGGGTTCATATTGCGTGGCCGGGTGTGGCTGTGTGGAATTTTTAGTCGGGCACACGATGGTTATTGTATTGGGTTCACCGATACATTAGACCGCACACGGAAAGCGTTACACCGTGAGACTAATTAGGTACACGGACGGGTGTTGTACACTTACACAGAACATTACGGGCGTACTATGATACTCCTCTTCAGCGTAATTCATAATTAAAATAATTCATAACTTCAGTTAATTCATGATTGTGTAATTTCAACTCTTGAGGATTGTTGTTCTGTGTAACTGATCCCGTTGGGGGATTTTGTTTTCAGGTCACGGCAAGGCAAAGGCACGGGAAGAGCATGCTGACGGCGAGGAGTCCCAGTGATACTAGTAGGGGCCCCAGTCATTTCGTTTGTTTCAGTCATTTCAGTCGTTTCAGTTATTCCGTCATTTGCATTTTTCCGCTGCAAAATTCCGTTTGAAATGCTTATTTGTTCAGGGTGGTGTATTTTATCTCCATATAAAATATACTAGTATTCTGTTTCGTCCTGGTGTAATGTACTTAAACTTCTCATCGGAGTACTTGGTAATATAATGTGGTTGATCGCAATTATATTATTTAATTCATCATTTTCATTTGCACGGTGGGTCCTGATCGGGATTCACAGACCGTAATATCCGCCTAGTTTGGGGTGTTACAGAGTTGGTATCGGAGAGTGGTTTTGAATACTACCCTCCAAGTCATGTCTCATTTGAAATCATCGTCATCGGACTAGTATCATTGGACTTTCGCGTCACGTGTGACCTGTGCAAATGCCGAGCCAATCAGACCAAGAACTGTAAGATTTCTAATGCCATGGTATAATTTCTGGCATTAATCATTCATTCATAATTCATCAGTTAACAATCCTCAATCATCATTGTCATTTTGACCGGGACGGTCAGGTTAACTCAGTAATCAGTCAATTCATTTCATTGTTCAGTTGTTGATCAGGAAGATCGAATCATTAATCTTGTTAACTCATTCAAGATAATCATTTCAGTAACTTCATCGGATAATCATGTCACGTCAATTAATCATTCATGTAATCGCTGTATTTGAGCGCGTATGCTCATTCTCGTCATTTCATAATATAATCATAATGTGATACTCATGCAAGATATATAATCATCTCATGACTTTCCACTTCAGTATGGAAGGGGCTGGCAGAGGACGTGGAGGACGAGGCCGTGGAGCGGGCCGAATCCCGAGAACTCGTGCGAATACACGTGCAAATGCCAGGAATAACGCTAACTCATCGAGCAGCGACGCTGCCACTCATTCACCTGGACGCGATCATTCACTATCGGGGAGTCGTACCCGGGACACGGCTCAGTCAGAGGGTGCCCGGGTTGACCCACTCGCTTTTATGCAGGGCATGATGGCCCAAATGACCCAGATGGCTCAGTTGATGGAGACGATGCATAACTCCGTCAATCAGAATCAGCAGGCTCCTCCGCCGCCACCTCAGAGGCAAGAGAGGAATGTGAGTAATATCATCGGCGATATCTCTCGCCAGAGGCCACCTACGTTTGAGGGCTCGTCTGAGCCGGCAGATATCATTCATTGGCTCGAGCATTTCGAGAAATTGTTTGCTATGGTAGAGTGTACCGAAGGACACAAAGTTTCTGTTGCGGCTTACTACCTGGGTAAGAGCGCACATTCTTGGTGGTTATCGTTGAAGCCCACCGAAGGATCTTGTACTTGGGATCAGTTCAAGACTCTCATGATGGAGTGGTATTATCCGGCCCCACTCAGAGAGGCCAAGCTGTCGGAATTGCTCACCCCCAACCCCTCAACAGACGAGGATGTTCTCGCCATTGCCGAGAAATTTCAGGAACTTCTTCCTTTCGCCTCATCCATCATTCATTCAGAGGCGGATAAGATCAAGTATTTCAGCAAGAGGCTGAAACCCCGTATGAGACTTCAGTTACTTAATCATAATTGCACCACGTTGGCTGAATTCATTGAGAAAGCTCTCACTTATGAGCTTACTGCTAAGGAAATTGCTAAGCAGCAACCTTCGTCTGCTAGCAAGAAATCGAAGAATCGTAATCGATCAAGGCGGTCGACAACCTTCAAGAAACCCCGTGCGGGCTCTGCTTTCGAGCGACCTCCAGTGTCGTCTAAACCCGCGGAATCTCAGTCACGAGCGGCCAGTTCGGCCATCACCTGTTACAACTGTGGGGAGCTTGGTCACCTCAGTACCAAGTGTCCTCGACAGACTATCACGTGTCATAATTGTGGGATTGCTGGGCATAAAGCCCGTTTTTGCCGTAGGGACTCCAAACCTACTCAGACGTCATCTCAGGCACCTAAGCAGTCAGCCGTTCAGAATCAGGCCACTCAATCAGCGTCGTTTAAAACGACGGGAGCGACTAAAGGTGGAGCTTTTAGCCATCAGACGGGGGCGTCCGGTGCCGGGACTAGCAAGCCCCGGATTTATGAGATGAAGAAGACCGATGATCCAGAGGCCCGAATGATCTCAGGTACACTCGATATTCTATCTCAACCTGTGTGTACCCTTTTTGATACTGGTGCATCGCATTCATTCATTTCCGAGTCATGTTTGAGTAGACTACGTCTGGGTAGTGCTACTAGTTGTGAGCCGTATGTCATTGGACTACCTGATGGTAGACGAATTATCGGTAATCGTGAGATTCAGAATTGTCCGATTCAGTTTCATGGTCGTGTATGGCCAGTGGACCTAATCGTGGTAGATTTGCCGAGAGACGACGTCATCTTGGGCATTGACTGGATGGATCGTCATGATGCCATCATTAGTGTCCGTAAGCGTATGGTCACTATCATTTTAGACGATGGGGTGGAATGTGTGTTTCAGGGAGGTAATCCCGGCTGTTCTGGTAAGGTCATTAATTTGATGAAAGCAGTAAGATTACTCAATCAGGGATGTGTCGGTTATTGGTGCTATATGGCCAAAACCGAGAAGTCATCAGTAATGTTGACGGATATTCCGGTGGTGAGGGAATATGCCGATGTTTTTCCAAACGAGTTACCTGGTTTGCCTCCACAGAGGGATGTGGAATTCACGATTGAGTTGGAGCCTGGTACGTCCCCGATATCAAAGACACCGTACCGGATGGCCCCGACCGAAATGCAGGAGTTAAAGAACCAACTTGAAGAGTTATTCGAGAAAGGTTATATCCGACCGAGTGCGTCCCCGTGGGGAGCACCAGTGTTGTTTGTCAGGAAGAAGGATGGTTCATTTCGCTTATGTATTGATTATCGGGAGTTGAACAGGGTGACAATCAAGAATAAGTATCCCTTACCCCGTATTGATGATCTCTTAGATCAACTTCGTGGAGCTTGATTTTCCAAGATCGACTTAAGATCCGGATATCATCGATGCGGATTCGAGAGTCGGATATCGCGAGGACGGCGTTTCGAACACGCTATGGTCATTATGAGTTTGTGGTTATGCCGTTCGGATTGACTAATGCACCTGCGGTATTCATGGAGTTAATGAATCGGGTCTTCATCGACTTTTTGGATCGGTTTGTTGTTGTCTTCATCGATGACATTTTGATTTATTCTCGTGACCAGGAGGAACACGAGTTTCACCTTCATCAAGTGCTCGACGTGTTGAGACGAGAACAACATTTTGGGAAGTTTTCCAAATGTGAGTTCTGGATGTCCGAAGTGACTTTTCTCGGACATGTAATTTCATCAGACGGAGTTCGTGTCGATCCTCAGAAGACGGAGGCCATTCGGAATTGGCTACCTCCGAAGAACGTTAAGGAAATCCGAAGTTTTCTCGGATTAGCAGGTTATTATCGGCGGTTTGTGGAAGGATTTTCTAGAATCGCTCAACCCTTAACGAACCTTCTGCGGAAAGATAAGAAATACACGTGGTCCGACGCGTGTCAACGGAGTTTTGAGGAACTCAAGAGCCGGTTAATGTCAGCACCTGTACTTTCCTTGCCGCAGGGGACGGAAGGATTTGTAGTTTATAGTGATGCATCCGGACAGGGTCTCAGATGTGTACTCATGCAGAACGGGAAGGTTATTGCCTATGCTTCACGGCAATTGAGACCTTACGAGGTTAATTATCCGACCCAAGACCTGGAGCTAGCAGCCGTGGTGTTCGCTTTGAAAATTTGGCGTCATTATCTTTATGGCGTTACCTGTCAGATATTCACCGATCATAAGAGCTTAAAGTATATATTTACTCAGAAGGAGTTAAATATGCGTCAGAGACGGTGGTTGGAATTAATCAAGGATTATGATATTGAGATCCTCTACCACCCGGGCAAGGCGAACGTTGTCGCCGACGCCTTGAGTCGTAAGTCAGTTCAGGAGTAGATGCTTTCCCGTTTAACAGCTCAGAAGGAGCTTCAGCAGGAATTCCTTAGATCCGAGATCGAGGTCTGGCTTCAGCGAGTTCAGGGGCAGCTTTGTATGTTAGAGATTTCATCGTCACTCGAGGAGGAAATCCTAGAGAATCAGGGTTCGGACCCATCTTTGTTGCGCATCCGAGAGGATGTGGCTCAGGGGAAAGCCCCTGGATTTGTGGTCCACGAGGATGGACTTTTGAGGTTTAAGAATCGGTTGTGCGTACCGGCGAATGACGAGTTGAAAAACTCGATTTTGAAAGAAGCTCATGCTACCCCTTATTCCGTTCATCCGGGGTCTAGCAAGATGTACAAGGACTTGAAACAAAATTACTGGTGGAGTAATATGAAGCGAGAAGTCGCAGAATTTGTTTCGAGATGCTTAACCTGTCAACAAGTTAAGATTGAACATCGGCCGATCCGGGTATGTTGAAACCTCTTCCCATTCCCGAATGGAAGTGGGAAGACATTTCTATGGATTTCATCACGAGTTTGCCGACGAGTCGCCGTGGCATGAATACGATGCGGTGATTGTGGACCGCTTAACTAAATCAGCTCATTTCCTTGAGATCAAGGATACTTGGGGTCCCGAGAGACTTGCCCAGCTTTTCATCAAAGAGATAGTGAGACTTCACGGTACTCCTAAAAGTATCGTTTCCGATCGTGACGGACGGTTTGTGTCTCATTTTTGGAAATCAGTTCATCGTGCTATGGGAACCCAGCTTAATCTCGCATCGCTTTTCATCCTCAGTCCGACGGACAATCAGAGAGGACCATTCAGACATTAGAGGACATGTTGAGAGCATGCGTCCTCGATTGGAAAGACGATTGGGAAGCCCAACTACCATTGATCGAGTTCACGTATAATAATAGTTGGCATGCTTCGATTAAGATGGCACCTTACGAGGCCTTGTACGGTCGTCGTTGTCGATCTCCGTTGTGTTGGGACGACCTATCGTAATCATTGGGCACCGAGCCCGATATGCTTATAGCCACTGTGAGAAGGTAGCTTTGATCGAGTCATTTGTTGACACTCGAGTCGGCGAAGTCATATGCGTATAACCGCTGCCGACCATTAGAGTTCGAGGCTGACGACCATGTGTTGGTCAAGGTATCCCCGAGTCGTGGTATTTTCCGTTTTGGGAAGAGGGGGAAGTTGAGTCCGAGATTCATTGGACCGTTAGAGATTTTGGATCGAGTGGGCGAGTTAGCTTATCGATTGGCTTTACCTCCGGCGTTGAGCCGAATTCATAATGTGTTTCATGTCTCTCAGTTGCGGAAGTATGTTGCCGACCCGAGTCACATACTTCAGTTCGATGAAATCGAGATCGCCGACGATCATTCATATGAGGAGCGTCCTATACGAGTTTTAGAGCGGCAAATCAAACAGTTGAGAAATAAGACGATTCCTTTGGTTAAAATTCAGTGGTCTAGACACGGAGTCGAAGAGGCTACTTGGGAAACCGAGGATAGTATGCGGGAGAATTATCCCGAGTTGTTTTGACCCTTAGTTTCGGGGACGAAACTCTTTTAAGGGGGGGTGTATGTAATACCCAGTTGTAACTCAGTAATTATCACTCAATAATTATCATTCAGTATTTATCATTCAGTAATTGATACTCGAATTTCATTCATCATTGATCATTTGTCACTCATATTCGGTCATGGTATTCATCATTCGAGTAATTGTATCGTGTATCAATCGTCATTCATCACTAATCTGATTGGAGTTTCGTGCCGTGTTTATCATCATTGCCATTTCGTTGCGGCAGTGCGTGAGGAGTAGCGCACGCTACATACTCCATTTAGCGACGCTAATTGGGTATAGGTAGCGCACGCTACCACCACTCCTTTAGCGCACGCTAAGGTTACCTTGGCCGCATCCGTAAGGTACCGGATCGCAGTGAGCAGGCAGCGCACGCCACGATTCGTAAGTAGCGCGCGCTAGCTGGTTGAAGTAGCGCACGCTAATATGAGGTGTAACGCGCTAAGGACGGATCGAGTTGAGTCCGGTGGCTACCGGATCGCATCGATTATTTCATAGCGCACGCTATGTGTGTTGTTAGCGTACGCAACCGAAATATTAGCGCACGCTAAACAATGGTTGTAGCGCACGCTATCGCGGTCAGATCAGAGGGCAGACAGTTTTCTGGACTCCAGTACTGAGCATCAATATTTCGTTAGCGCACGCTAATTATGGATCTTAGCGCACGCTAGTAAAATGGCCGTAGCGCACGCTACAAGAAGGTACGTAGCGCGCCCTACCGTGTTCGGACAGTGGGTACTGGACTACCCAAATTACTCGTTAGCGCACGCTACGCACAAGGGCTAGCGCACGCTAACCTGGACTAACTATAAATTGGACAGTTAGTCAGACTTCGTCATTTATTCATCTCATTTCACTCCTTCGGTATTTTTGGGCGATTTCGAGCGTTTCGGAGAGGATTCTTCGAGGTGTAATCATCAATCATCATCTTCCGGATTGATCATCATTTCATCATCTTCATCACATCGAATCAAAGGTATTAATCTCTTGGATCTAGAATTTCGGATTTTTGGGTTTTCCTTCCGATTTCTTCGTGTAAGCTTGGATTATCATTGGAATATGTTAGATATGGATTATCTACCTTGGATAAGTATATTCTTACGGATTTAATGGTTATTTTCGAATTATTTCAAGAACCTTTGGGGTTGACTTCGGTTAATTGGGGATTTTCCGATTGATGTTGTTGTAATCATGAATTATGGATTCCTAATGGATTATTGATATCATTGAAGCGTTTTGTTAGTTCGAAATACTCATTTTAGTGTTGGTTTCGACATATTCGGGATTGGATATTTTCGAAGTCGTGGTTGGTTACGTAGTCGTTAGAATGCCCCAATGAGTTTGATTATCGTTGTTTCGACCTTTGGGTTAGTCGTGTTTTGTTGCTTGATGCGTGTATTGAACGATTGTTGGTAATGATTGTTATTCAAGGTTGTTCGAGCGACCGGTATTTCACTTAGGACGTTGTTCGTGGACGGACATTCTTCATTGGTATTGAGTAAGTTAATTCTTACTCGGTTAAAAGGATATTCATACCTTTTGTTGTTGATCATTCATAATCATAACTCATTCATCATTGTATTAATCATATTAAAACTTGTTAATGTCAATTAATCACTTCAGTCATAAGGAACGACGGTTCCAATCTTTTCGTTGAGCTATCATTCATTTCATTATTACCCTCATCTCGGTGAGTCATTCTTGACTTTGTCAGATTATTATTTATTCATTGATATTCATTACGGTCATTCTCGTTCATATGACCCTCTGGGTTCATATTGCGTGGCCGGGTGTGGCTGTGTGGAATTTTTAGTCGGGCACACGATGGTTATTGTATTGGGTTCACCGATACATTAGACCGTGCACACGGGAAAGCGTTACACCGTGAGACTAATTAGGTACACGGACGGGTGTTGTACACTTACACAGAACATTACGGGCGTACTATGATACTCCTCTTCAGCGTAATTCATAATTAAAATAATTCATAACTTCAGTTAATTCATGATTGTGTAATTTCAACTCTTGAGGATTGTTGTTACGTATGGCCGATCCGTGGGGATTTTGTTTTCGTGTCACGGCAAGGCAAAGGCACGGAAGAGCATGCCGACGCGAGGAGTCCTGATGATACTAGTAGGGGCCCCAGTCATTTCGTTTGTTTGATCATTTGATCGTTTGATTATTCCGTCATTTGCATTTTTCCGCTGCAAAATTCCGTTTGAAATGCTTATTTGTTCAGTGGTGGTGTATTTTATCTCCATATAAAATATACTAGTATTCTGTTTCGTCACGGTGTAATGTACTTAAACTCCTCATCGGAGTACTTGGTAATATAATGTGGTTGATCGCAATTATATTATTTAATTCATCATTTTCATTTGCACGGTGGGTCCCAGTCGGGGATTCACAGACCGTAATATCCGCCTAGTTTGGGGTGTTACAACAGGCGGCACTTTCAGTGCCGGTCCGATTATGTTTTCGGCTCGTTTTTCGCCCCGATTCCAAAAATAACATTTTTCTAATCTTATATTACATTTTAAATCAGTTTTTCATAAGGAAAATAGATTTATATTGTAACATAAAATCATGAAAAAATAATTTTTGGATGAACAATAGAAAATCGACGATTAATACGATTATGATTCCAAATCATATACCATCTAATCAAGCATTCCAAATGCCAATATCTTATATACGATCGCAAGACCTACGCTCCGATACCACTGTTGGGATTCGGTGCCTAAAATGAAGGCCCAGTGGAAGCGGTAAAATGAAAATTAATTCGATCCGAATCCCTACGAGGATCGATCGAGCTATTTATATAGGAATATATAAACGAAAACACAAGAGATATAGAAAATCACCCTTGTAGTCGGTTGATTAAATCGATTCCTTCTCTTGAGCTATTACCCAAGCTTTAGATATATATCCCTATGAACAAAGCACTCCAAGCACTTGAAAGATCCAACGTCGAAATACAACGCCTCTACTTGCCACGCGCCGGAGAAACGAACGGGATGACAATCACCTAAGTATGAAGCTAAGTGCTAAGTGATGAAGCTATTGAATTTGATTAATATACTCTAAGTATGTTTATCAAATTTTCTCTCTTTGATTTCTTGATTTTTTCTCCAAGAATTATCAAGAACACATGAAGAAGAAGAAGACTTTGAGAAAAACCTTTCCCTCTCTCTCTCTCTCTCTGTCTCTCTCTCTCTCTCTCTCTCTCTCTCTCTATATATATATATATATATATATATATTCCTCACGTTGAAATGAATGGGGTGATAAGAGATACAAGTGTTCCCTACTTATTCTAATCGCACCTACATGATGGACAACTCATGTCACATGAGTGATCCCCACAAATCTTTTCATCCATTATAAAATGGACACAAAAGAACAAGAGGTGAAGGTATGTGGAAAGAGGGGGGGCAAGATGAAAATCGAACAAGTTCGATTCGTTTCGGACTCCCAAGAGTCCAAACAGATAAACGCCGATTCCGTTCCGATGTATTTGTGTCGATTAATTAATCCAATAAATTAATCACATTAAATACAAAATAACATAATTAATTTCTCCAAGAAATAATTATATTTATGAATTAAATTAATCACCCAGTAATTTATTTAATTCATTAGGCCATAAATCAATTTATCCAATAACTCGATTTAGACACCTAATGTCCCAAATTAGATATCCAATATCTAATATTCATAATGAGAGAACAAGCTTGATTCATTCCATCGTCAATCCTATTGCGCGACTCGGTAGGTCTGTCCCAGTCAGCAATGGGAGGAACCAAAGAGTAGTAGCACCACCTAGCCAGCCTGGTGGCCTACACTGTACCTCAACTAAGAACGAATGATTGGGATCATTCAAGAACCATTCTGTCGTGAATACCAGTATACGTATAAACCCTTCTTTCAAATGTCCCGATCAAGTTATAGGGTCACGGTCAGTCAAACCCTATCTCTACTTGATGCTATACATGCGTTAATGCAAATCGAGATCATTGAGCTCTCGTATATCTAATACAACTAGCTCTAATGCTTTGTTCAAAGACTTATGATCTCATCTGCCAATAACCGCGTAGGACATATAACCCGCTCACTAACAGGAGAAAGAATTCTATCTTGGTATTCAGTAGGACCTGCTACTTGCACGTCAAGATGCACGTTGAGGTTTACCCCCACCTCTCGATTTATAGGGTCGAACTACTCTAATGAAAATCTTGACATCACAAGCACATCCCCGCTAAATCCTCAAGTCGAAGGTTCACAAATACCTATCACAAACTTTCGATTCCATCATTGACAGTCCCAGAGTCAAATCCATATGACGAATCGAGAGTGAGTCGGCTCGAGTATACTAATCCAATTAACATACCTATAATGTGTGCTCCCACTAACCATTAGTGTTCGACAGGCACTCTCCATGTCAAAGAACATGTCATACAAGTCTTCACATAAACTTAAAGCCCAGTCAAGTTTCATCGACTTGCAAACGATTAAGTATTTTAGCTATAAACATTTCCAGTGTCGACCCCCTTATCCAATAAGGAGTGGAACGTTTTGCTCTCAAATACATGGACTAGTTTCTATATGTATATTTATGAGTTAGGAATGCCAGTAACTACCAGTAAATAAAGAAACATCCATTGCCTTATATTAATGATTTACATAATTACAAGTACAATGCCCTCACTCAACATCCTCTGAGTGGCATTCGAGGGTATACTCCTAACATGAACTCGAGATGGTGGTTTGGTAATAGTGATGGTCTGTACTTCATTTTGGACTATTCGAATAATCGTGTATTCGTTCAGGGACGTTGGTCAAGGATGAGTTAGCGTCTATGACTTTGAGATAATTTGGTATTGTTGAATTATGACAATTATCATGTTGCATTGTTGCGTATGTGTGTGTTGATGTTTCATGTAATGAGTATGCATCATTGTTTGGTATATTGTGATGTGCTCTTTCTATGAACTGTAAATTGTTGGGCCGATGTGTTGGGGATAAAGCCTGTATGGTACCCGTATGGAAATGTGTTGGGGGATAAGACCCAAATTGGGCACCCATGTTCCGGGGTATGCTTGTGAGGATACTTTCGTGACCCTTGGTTGCGACCTTGGAGTATTTTGTGATTGCATGTAATGTGTTAAGGGATAAGACCATAATATGGCACCCACGTTCCAGAATATTCCTGTGAGATGCTTCCGTGACCCTTGGCTGCGGCCTTGGGGTTTATGTGCTTATATTATATGCATTGTTGATCATGTTGTGAACTGTTGTTTAGCGGAATTACGACATTGTGGTCGTGTCGGTCTTTCATGATCGAGTTATCGTTGCCCACTTGGAAAGTTTTCTGGTCCTGGTTGGATATGCATTTCTTCGAGTTTCATTGTCATGTTGTATCGTGACATATCTGGAGTCAGATATGTTCTGATTGGTCATGTGTAGGATTTTCAGGGCGGGCATGTGTAGCATGTGTGGGTTTTGACCTCATATTGAACTGTGCATACGAGACGTAATTCATGAGGCTGATTAGGTACGAGACCAGACGTGTATCTGATCAATACCCGTGGTTGGCTTGTACACGGACACATTTCCAGATCGGGCGTATCGTGACGTCCATCTTGAGTCATATTGATTGGTCATCCATAGTTCATGTATAATCAGATCTTATCGATAGTCGGGTTGTCTTCGAGATCCCACATATGTGATTTGTATACGGTTGATGATTTTATTCTCTCGTGTATCTGTCCCCGTTGATCCTTTATCGATCTCGTTTGGAGTTACCATATCATTGGTAATCTCGTTTGTTATTGATTCCCTACTGATCTCGCTTGGAGTTACCATATCGATGGTCAACTCGATTGTTATTGACCTTTCATTAATCAGCTAGACTAGGTGAATCCGAGATGTTGAATGTAGGGATTAGTCCTTAAGTATAAACTGGGGTTTGTAAGGATTTTCCAGATTGATAAACTTCAATATGAATGGTTAGAACATTGTGATCTTGTTGTAACAATCGTGGTGAACGTAGAACTCGGATAAGATGAATCTACTTGCAGATAGAACAAGAATCATAAGTGGGGTTAACTTAGAAATCGGTTGGCCGTACTCACCTTGTTATGAATTCGCTTAGATAACCGTTGCTTATGTTTAGAACCATTGGACATAATTAAATTCTGGTTTGGGACGTTTTGAAGATGCTAAAATCCGTATACTTCATCATGTTATCCCAATACGATCTTTCGTTTTGTATGTAGCATAGTATCTTCGTTCGACGTAGTGGCCCTTAAGAAGTTAACCTAGAATCGACCTTGTAATGATAAATAGTTCGGTCACCTTTCGGAAACGTTTAACATGATCATGTGATAAGCCTTGTTATGTAAGTTGAGTTGTCGTTATTTTCCTATTGTTTAAGGTTTGAGCATTGTGAACGATTAATCGAAGGAGCGGCTTCGAGTTTCTTGGAGTCGTTGGAGTATTTATCTCTTGCCACCTTTCTAAGGCAAGTACCTTAATTATATTTATTCGTATTGATGTCGGTTATGTTGATTATTGTATTGTGCATATGTGTTGTGATTGCTTGTCCACCATGCATTGGTCCGACGGGATCATCATGAGAATCTATAGTTGTGTGTGCTGGATCGTTGGACAGGTATTTCCACCATGCGTTGGTCCGACGGTATCATCATGGGAATCTATAGCTGTGTGCACTGGATCATTAGAATACCACGTGTATGTTGAGATTGATATGATGTGTTGTGCATTGTTCTTGTTTCTCATTAGAGAGACTTGTTGTGATTCTTGTTGATGTTATTATCATTATTATTCAAGGATTGTTGAATAAATTATTATTGTATAATTATCGTACTTGTACTAGCATCGTTGTGCTAACCCATTTGGGGTGAACACTATTTTATGTTCAGGATCCAACTGAGTGGGAAAACAACCACTATAGCTGCATGACGACGAGGGTGCAGAGTGATGTTACGGCTGGATTAATTTGTCGTATGTTTGTGTTGTTTTAATAAAGTACTCGAGTACGTTGTCGTTTGTGATGTTGGATTTGGTCATGTATTAATGTTCACCATTTGACGTGTGTCATTCAGTACTGTTTTTAGACTCGTGTTGTATTTTATTTCCACTGCCGTTGTTTGTTGGTATTTGTTATTGTCATTTTATTTCCTTAGCCTTGTAAATTCTTACGTAAGGGATTTACGGCGCTGTAATATTCCTGAATATATCGGGGGTGTTACAAGA
Source organism: Orobanche coerulescens (assembly GCA_033398695.1). Lineage (NCBI taxonomy): Eukaryota > Viridiplantae > Streptophyta > Magnoliopsida > Lamiales > Orobanchaceae > Orobanche > Orobanche coerulescens. The sequence continues at coordinate 66,947,736 of CM065804.1, read as the reverse complement.
AGTCTTACCTTGTTAGCCCATCTGCTTTTTGGTCTTGTTCTTCTTATTTTGGACCTCCAAGATCTAGAAGAAATTACAAAGGTAGACTCTTCACCCGTGGAGTCTTCATCTGAGATTGAGTAGTTATAAGTTTGTTCATAAACCTGCTAAATTGCAAGCAATGTCATTGCAGTTTAAGTTCATAACAAACTAAGAGAAGGAATCAGGAAGAGATTGCAAGATAAGGTCGGTCTGACAGAAGCATGCATCCTAAAATCAAGATCCTCAAATCTCTCGATCATAGCGATCATTTTGAGGATGTGGTTCCCGACTTTCCCACCGTCTTTCATCCTGCCACCTTGTTGCGAATTTCGTTTAATGCAAGTGCGCGTTATCGTAGACAAGTAATAAAATGATGAGTAAGATATCGTTCCCACGAGGACTGAATTACTAAATACCGATTTATGAGTATTCTTATTTTATCTGAACTGTTGAAATTTTAGGTGCAAGAAATAATTAAGGAAAATTAATAAAAGCAAAGAATAGAAAAATCGATTATGCAAGGGAAGAAGATCAAATATGGAATCGATCTAGGATTGTGAATCCACCTCGGTTTATCCGAATTTACTCTCGATTATCTGAAGTTAATAATTTCCCAATTTATTCAAGGCGAAGGTTGCTAAAGTACTCTACCGCCTATCCCGAGGTCAGTAGATTTATCTAAGGCAAAAAATACACTCTATCCCTAGGTGAATTAATTCGACAATAGGCAAAAGGTACTGAATCTTCAAAAAGGCCACGTAGTTCTTATGAGTATATTCCTATCTCACAAGATAAAATGGTTCTCACCAATATTTTCCTCACCAACTCTCCTCTCCCGATTTGAGTTGCGCAATTAAAACAATTCAATTATAGGCCACACAATTGAAAGCATTAAGAACAATTGGGAAAATTCAACAGAAAAGGGAATTATAAAGATAATCAAAAGAAAATTCGTCAAAGCCTCGGTTTCATCAAAATCCTAGAACAGGGTTTTAGCCTAACATGCTAAAGAATAAAAATACAGAAATAATTAATGAAAGCATAAAGATCAAACGCAGATGAAGACTCGGATTCCTCCGTTCTTCTGGCTTCCGCTCTCTTCTCCTCTGTGTTTTCCGCTTCTTCTCCTTGATGTTAATGGATCCTCCAATGATAATCCCCTTCAATTATGACCTTCAATGCTTATTTATAATTCTCCTCAGCCTCCAAAACGCGTCCGTGTGATTAAGTCGAGAACAGGCTCCAAAACGGCCCAGACACGCAGCAATTTCTATCAAAACCACCCCGTGGGCCGCGGCTCACGCGTTCAGCACCCCATGCCTGGGCGCTTATTTTTCCTCCTGGGCCGCGGCTCAGCATCCTTGTGCCGCGGCTCACAGTACAGTGTGCTCGGCGCCTTCTGGACATCTTCATGTGCCACGGCTCACTTGGTTCGTGCCACGGCCCCAGGCCAAAATTTGCCATTTTCGCCCATTTTTCATCGTTCGAGCTTCCGGACTCCAATTTCCTGCCAAACATAAAAGAATAGTGCTTTAAAGGCTCATTTATGCAGGTTTAGACACAAAATGGATAAAGAATAATGATAAATAAGCGTATAAAAATACGCCTAACAAATACCCCCAAACTTGAGCCTTTGCTTGTCCTCAAGCAAAAATAATCAATTTCAAATAAAATAAATATCGTGAATAATCGTGCAAGTCCATAGTGCTCAACTTAATCAATACTACCCTGAAAATCTCAAAGAATAATACAAGTATCGTAATAGTGAGTCACGTCTAGGACACTGATTCCACAAAGTAACCAATTTCAGTCCTAATCAATTGTTCATAAGAAAATCAAGCTCAAAGATTAACAAGCATGAATTTAACCGACCGCCAATATGAAGGGTTAAAATAAACGAGCCAACTCGCCCAGTCCCACAGTCTAGTGGCAAAAATTTCAAGAGTTTCATCATCAAAAATAACCCTCGGACAGTATTCCCTTATATATGCTCAATAAGATGATTCGAGTTGACCACTAGGTTCGGATCTCGGGATGTTTCATCGGGATAATCCTAGGGTGGAATTCCATTCTCATGTATTGAGGAACCGTTTGACGTAAAAGACACTAATGGGGCACATGGATGCTTCTAGTTACTAAGTTCCCCTCCACAGCGGAGAAACAACTCGAATAGCTATTCCCGCATGTCCGATTCAAGGTCGCTGTTTTACGCGAGAGTAAACAACGGGTCACGCGAATACCCCCGGTTACTAGGCTCCCCATCATCGGCACATGCAAAATCTCTAAACCACTAGTCTAGTTAGGGTCGTCGTTTTACGTGAGAGTAAACAACGGGTCACGTGAATACTCCCGGTTACTAGACTTCCCATCATAGACCAAATAATATCTCTACTTTTTGGGAAAAACTGTCCAACTCTAAACTCAAATTAAGTGCCAACACGACTCATGTTACTGGACGACTAGCTAACCAAATAGTATAACCAAACGTATAGGCGGCGATTTGAAAACACGTATGTCTCCTTTCTTATGTGCTAATATTTCTACATAAATGATAAGATTTCGGACCTAATTGAATACTCAACAGAAACAGATATCGCTAACTACAACTCAACTAAAACTCAACCGTTTCTTCCCCGAGAAATCACTATCGTAACATCAATTTTACACAAAAAGAAGCACGACAAATTCACGAATTAACCGAAAATAACGAAAAATGCAAACGAATAAGTACAGCAACAAAAAGCAACGCCCCCCCCCCAAACTTAAGACGTACATTGACCTCAATGGACAAGAATAGTAAAATGCAATAAGAGACAAGGTCAAGTACTCCCCTACTGTCCGCTCATGAACTGGTGCCGGCATCATCCGGCGAGGAGGGTGGTGTGGCTGGCCGAACTGGTGGAATGAATGGCCCGTCCGGGTGCATGATATGGCTCGTCCACGCAGTAAGGTAATCCTGGTGGAAAGCATCCCTCGCTGCCCAGCACCTCGTCTCACGTCGGTTGGCCCGGCGGGCCTGCTCTCTCATCTCATCTCGAATGGCTGCAAGGATGCTCTCTCTCCGTCCGCATCTCCTCTCTCCAAGCAGCCAGATGGCTCTCTCTCTCTCTCTCCTCATCTCCTCTCTCAGGCCGTCGAACATCGCCTGCAAGTGCTCTCTGTCGGGCGGCGGGCTGGACTCTGCCTGCCCATACGTCAGAAGAAGGGGCTCGGGGGACTACTCGTGTGCCTCATCAAGAATAAATCCTAGCCCCCGAGTGTGTGCCAGCGCTCCTCCCCACTGGTCGAAGTGCGAAATGATGCGATGATCAATCGGACCCTGGGGGGCTAGCATCGTCTCATCATCCGACCATGTCATGCCCGACTGCCAGCATAGAGCGTAGATAAGAGAAAGGTGCTTCAGCCCCGTCTTAGCCCCTCCCTGAATACACTGGAAGATAGATCGGACCAGAAGAGGGGCCACATCGAATCTGACCCCGGAAGTGATTGCATATAATGTACGGGCACGAGAGAGTAAAACAGAGCGGATCTGCGAGGTGGGATCAATACGTGTGCAGATGAAGTACAACCAGGCTCGTCCAAGCCGACTGAGGCGCGAGCTCTTAAAGTAGAAGGCCGAGGAGCCCGGGGCACGCATCTCCCAAATGGAGCCGGGCTGTGTAAGTGTCTCGAGCAGGGCCTCCCTCGTGCGGCCTCTCATAGCTCGCGTATATGCCGTCTCATCCACCACAAGCAGCTAGAATAATCTCCGAATAGCAGCCACCGAAAAATCCACTGTAATGCCCCGGACGACGACCTGCGTCCGAGTATCTGACTGCGATATCATCTGCCCTGCTCGGATATGCTTCAGCAGAGCGCTAGCATAAAACTCCTATACAATGGAGATCATTGTCGGCTCGGGAGGTGCAGCGAAACGGGCCCATCCCATCTCGTTTATCATCGTCAGAAGCTCCCCGTCCTGGGGGGCTGGAGTGAATCCCCGCTCCGGTATCAAAGATCGAGGATGGATCTTTTCATTGAATATTTTATGGATTTCCGGGTCGGAGAATTGGTGCGACTCCAACTCGGCTCAGCTTTGTGAAGTTTCCCCTCGTGTGGGGGACGATTGAGTCCTAGCCCTTGTGCTAACCTTTCTCTTTCTGGCCATGGCGAGTTCCTGAAAAGATAAACACCGGAATTTACATAAGCTCTGAGGAAAACAACACCACTTGACTAACGATATGCAAAACGTGAAAAGAGTTTAACGAGCTAGCACCGCTGTGAGAGATCATTAAAATTGAGCTGTCGTTTTAAACTTGACGTAAGGGTTGGGGTGTGCTGTAAATCCATAAACAATTTTGGTTGCACATAGTTTCAAAATATTGACTTAACAAAGAAAAATTTTCATTCATGCATTTCATCAAACACCTTGAATGCATGAGTTCCAATGAAGAACAAACATTGTAATAGCTTGATTTAATCCCCAAAAATAACATCTTCAATTCGATCATCATGACAAACGATATATAACATACACAATTTATTCATAATCAGCTGATAACATCAATAATCGATCAAAAACTTCCTATTCCCAACTCAATTCTTGATAGGACTTTGAAAAAGAAAAACTAACAATATAATCATAACCATACCTTACTTATCAAATCATGTATGAATAAGGATTAAGGGATTGAGGCTTACCTGATTTGGATTGTAGTATGCGAGAGGAAAAAGAAAATGAGAAGATGTCGACCGAGTGCTTGTGCGGAGGAAGGGGAAAAAGTTACCTGGGTGTCGGCCGATCTGAGTTATAAAGGTATCTGGGCCTTTGGAATTCCGAACAGGGGCCGCGACACAGCTTAAGTGAGCCGCGGCCCAGAGTACAGTCCGCCTGGGTGTGTATGGTAAGTCGCCATGTGCCGCGGCTCAGAATGCGGGTGCCGCGGCTCAGCATGTTAGTGTGTCGTGGCTCATTTGGTCTGTGCCGCGGCACGGAGTACAGCCTTCTGGGCATTTCTTGGACATTTGGCGTGCCGCGGCTCAGTGAATATGTGTCGCGGCTCAGGGACCTGGTGTGCCGCGGCTCAGCATGTTAGTGTGCCGCGGCACAGAGTACAGTTTGTTTGGCCTTTTTCCTTCAACAGGTGTGTGCCGCGACTCACTATCCTTGTGCCGCGGCCCAATGCTGAATTTTCTCCTGAAGTGATTTTTGCACAGAATTTTCAAAGGAACACATAAAAAATGAGAGAGATAAGCATATCCAAGCTAAAATGACGAAAAATAAAGGTCCAAAAATGCAAGAAAATACTGAAACACAAAAAATCTACGACTAATACTCGGGTTGCCTCCCGAGAAGCGCTAAGTTTATAGTCTTCAGCCAGACTTTTTGAAAATCAGTTCGCTTTTCGCAAAAATCATTTGAACTCCGCCCCGTCCATCGAACCGTTAAAGTGTGTTTTAAATTTTTGACCATTGGTCTTTAACAATCTGATTTTTGGTTTGGACACCCAATGTTCTTTGCGAAAAGATTTTAATAAAAACAACTTTCTGAAACACCCATTTTTCACATGACTTGGCACCCGTTTTACTTCCGGCTTATTCTCCTTTTTCTCGAACGAACTTATGACAGCATCAGGATTTCTCATTGGTGAATGAACGGTTGATGATGATGACATGTCCAAATGCCTAAGATATGCGACTCGTTCTACATTTTTCTTAGATGTCGGAGCATCTGGAATGGATTTTGAACACTTCGACCGACAACTCTCCCGGTGTGCGTCTCTTGCAAAGATACTTACACTTTGAATTTGTGAACTCTTCTCAACACTACTTGGACACAGAAAGGGTTTAAACAATTGGAAAGTGACTTGCTCATCTTGAACCCGCAGAGTGAGTCTCCCTTTTTCCACGTCTATGAGAGTTCGGCCCGTAGCTAAGAATGGTCTTCCCAAAATAATTGGGATGTCTTGATCCTCCTCCATATCGAGCACAATGAAATCAGCTGGAAAGATGAACTTATCTACCTTGACTAAAACGTCTTCTATTACCCCCCTCGTGTACTTGATAGATCGATCCGCTAATTGCAGCGAGATTGTCGTCGGCTTTACTTCCCCAATGCCTAGCTTCTTAAATATAGAAAGGGGCATCAGATTAATGCTAGCGCCGAGATCGCACAATGCCCTATCAAAAGAGAGATTTCCTATGGTGCACGGTATATTGAAGCTTCCTCGATCCTTCAATTTTGGTGGGAGCTTTTTCTGTAGAATCGCGCTGCACTCTTCAGTCAATGCCACTGTCTCATATTACTCGAGCTTCCGTTTGTTAGATAAGATCTCTTTCATGAACTTGACATAGCTCGGCATTTGTTCCAACGCATTAGCAAATGGAATATTTATATACAGTTTCTTGAAGACGTCAAGAATCTTGGAAAATTGCTTGTCCAATTTCTGCTTTTGCAAACACTGTGGAAACGGGACAGGTGGCACATATGCCTTTGGATTGCCAGGAAACAGTATCGAGGGTCTCTAATTTTGTGATTCCTCGCTCACCGAGTTTTTCTTCTCCTCATGCTCACTTCTCTTCTCGTTCCTCTCGGGCTGGTTACACACTTCTTTCCCGCTTCTCAAACTGATGGCATTAATACTCTCTCTGGGATTCGTTTCAGTCGTACTTGGCAAGGTACCCTCCGGGCGAGCAGTTAATACATTAGAAATTTGGCCCAATTGGACTTCCAAGTTGCGAATAGAAGTGGAATGGTTTTGCAAGGTCACTTCCATGCGGGCCATGAACTGACTCGTGTTTGCTGCCAATTTCACCATTGCTTCCTCTAGAGAAGTTTTTGGAGCAGGAGGAGGTTGTTGTTGGTGCTGAGCAAACGGAGGTTGGTTTAAATTTTGTCCGTTCTTCCATGAAAAGTTAGGATGATTACGCCATCCCAGATTATAAGTGTTGGAGTACGGATTATTTTGCCGGTTCCCGTTCCCCACGAACTGAGCTTGTTCCATCGGAGGTTGCTCGAAAGGGTTTCCGACTTGGCATTCCGCGCTAGGATGAGATCCATTGCACCAATTGCACGATTCAATGGTAACGGGAGAAGGATCATGCGAAAAGGCTTGAAGTTGCTGAGTTAATGCGGCGACTTGAGCTGATAATGTATAGATCGGATCGTTATTGGAGATTTCCATAACTCGTTTCGGGTTTACTCATTCGGACGGCCATTTATAAGCATTCGCAGCCATAGCTTCCAATAGAGAGTGTGCTTCGGCCATCGTTTTTTCCATTAAGGCGCCTCCAGCGGCTGCATCAACAAGAGTGCGTGTAGAAGCACTCAATCCATTATAGAACGTCTGAATTTGTAGCCAGTCCGGTAGGCCGTGGTGTGGGCATCTCCGTAATAAGTCCTTGTATCGCTCCCAAGCTTCGTGAAGCGACTCCATATCAATTGCCCAAAAGTAGTGATTTCGTTCCTCAGTCTTGCCGTCTTTGATGGTGGGAAGAACTTGGCCAGGAAAGCTTTCGCTAATTCTGCCCACGTCGTGATAGAGCCCGGTGGTAAAGAATTCAACCAAAATTTTGCTTTGTTCCTCAAAGAGAAAGGGAAAAGCCTTAGACGGATAGCATCATCGGTAACACCATTGTTTTTGAAGGTGTCACAAATATCGAGAAAAGAAGCAATGTGTGCATTGGGGTCACAAAACTGGCTTGCTTGCACCATCTGAATAATAGCCGGCTTGATTTCGAAGTTGTTGGCTTGGATGGTTGGATGCCGAATTCCCGAAAAGTTCGCATTGATTTGCGGCATAGCATAATCGCGGAGTGCTAATGCCAGTTGAGCTTGCTGAATGGGGTTGTCTGCTTCGTGATTTCTCATGTTATCGGCCATGGTGCCTGCTGCTGGTAGCTCTCATTTCTCCTTCTTGCTTCTCTGAAGAGTGCACTCGAGTTCGGTATCTAAAGGTAGTAGGCCTTCGTTACCGAATTTTCTTACGCACGAACCGGAAATTCCTGAAAGGAAAAACAAATAAATAAAATTACACAAAAATAATAAAAAATGTTCAAACTAAGACTAGAAATACTGAAATCGATATTAGTAGAATAATCAGTCCCCGGCAACGGCGCCAAAAACTTGTTGCGAATTTCATTTAACGCAAGTGCACGTTATCGTAGACAAGTAATAAAATGATGAGTAAGATGTCGTTCCCACGAGGACTGAATTACTAAATACCGATTTATGAGTATTCTAATTTTATCTGAACTGTTGAAATTTTAGGTGCAAGAAATAATTAAGAAAAATTAATAAAAGCAAAGAATAGAAAAATCAATTATGCAAGGGAAGAAGATCAAATATGGAATCAATCTAGGATTGTGAATCCACCTCGATTTATCCGAATTTACTCTCGATTATATGAAGTTAATGATTTCCCAATTTATTGAAGGCGAAGGTTGCTAAAGTACTCTAACGCCTATCCCGAGGTCAGTAGATTTATCTAAGGCAAAAAATACACTCTATCCCTAGGTGAATTAATTCGACAATAGGCAAAAGGCACTGAATCTTCAAAAAGGCCACGTAGTTCCTATGAGTATATTCCTATCTCACAAGATAAAACGGTTCTCACCAATATTTTCCTCACCAACTCTCCTCTCCCGATTCGAGTTGCGCAATTAAAACAATTCAATTATAGGCCACACAATTGAAAGCATTAAGAACAATTGGGAAAACTCAACAGAAAAGGGAATTATATAGATAATCAAAAGCAAATTCGTCAAAGCCTCGATTTCATCGAAATCCTAGAACAGTGTTTTAGCCTGACATGCTAAAGAATAAAAATACAGAAATAATTAATGAAAGCATAAAGATCAAACGCAGATGAAGACTCGGATTCCTCCGTTCTTCTGGCTTCCGCTCTCTGCTGCTCTGTGTTTTCTGCTTCTTCTCCTTGATGATGATCGATCCTCCAATGATAATCCCCTTAAATTATGACCTTCAATGCTTATTTATAATTGTCCTCAGCCTCCAAAACGCGTCCGTGTGATTAGGTCTAGAACAGGCCCCAAAACGGCCCAGAAACGCGGCAATTTCTATCAAAACCGCCCCGTGGGCCGCGGCTCACTAAATCTGTGCCGCGGCTCACGCGTTCAGCGCCCCATGCCTGGGCGCTTATTTTTCCTCCTGGGCCGCGGTTCAGCATCCTTGTGTCGCGGCTCACAGTACAGTGTGCTCGGCGCTTTCTGGACATCTTCATGTGCCGCGGCTCACTTGATTCGTGCCGCGGCCCCAGGCCAAAATTTTCCGTTTTTGCCCGTTTTTCATCGTTCGAGCTTCCGGACTCCAATTTCCTGCCAAACATAAAAGAATAGTGCTTTAAAGTCTCATTTATGCAGGTTTAGACACAAAATGGATAAAGAATAATGATAAATAAGCGTATAAAAATACGCCTAACACACCTGAGAGCTGCTTAGATATCTCATATCTAGCAGTTCGACTGGACTCAATGTTGGGCGTATTTTTATGCGCTTATTTATCATTAGTTTATATCCATTTTGAGCCTAAAATGAGCTTTTAATGCACTACTCTTATATGTTTTGCAGGAAATTGGAGTCCGAAAGCCTAAACGACGAAAAACGGGCGAAAACAGTAGTTTTTGGTCATGAGCCGCGGCACAAACCAAGTGAGCCGCGGCACACGAAGACAACTAGCGAGCCCCGAGTGGACTGTACCGTGAGCCGCAGCACAAGGAGAGTGAGCCGCGGCCCAGGAAGAAAACATGCGCCCAGGCATCTGGCGCTGAGCAGTAGGGGCCGCGGCATAGATTAAGTGAGCCGCGGCCCACAGGGTGGTTTTGGCTGAGCCTTCCGCGTTTCTTCGCCGTTTTGGAGCCTGTTCTCGACCTAATCACACGGACGCATTTTGAAGGCTGATAACAGTTATAAATAAGCATTGAAGGGCTGAAAACAAGGGAGGAAATCAAGGGAGCATCGATAGATAGAGAGAAGAACACAAGGAGGAGATTTGTGGGGCGAAGACAAGACCACGGATCCCTACAGTTTTTCTTAATTTTTCCGCATCTTAGTTCCTAGATCTATTCGAGTAGGATTTTGATTGTAGCCGATTATAGTACGGTTTGATTTATTTATTATTATTTCAATTTATTCGTTATTCTATTGAATTGGATTCTTCTTACTGTTCTTAATGCTTTTTAATTGTCTGGCCAACAGTTGAATTGTTTTGAATGTCTTTATGGATTCGGGAGATGAAATTTAGGCATAGTTCTTGTGAGACGAATCATAATTTTCGTGAGATAGGAATATACTCATGGGAATTGTGAAGCCTATTTATTGTAGGGATTGTTGAACTGTTTCAGCTACTAATTATCTAATTCGAATAGGGATATATCGAGTTAATAATTCGTAGTATTTTCTATCGACCTTGGGAAAGGCTTTAGAATAATTTAGGAATTCCTGGCTTACAATCAATTGAATAAAAGTGAATTGAATTGAATAAAAATCATTCCTGATTGTTTGAGGTGAAAATCATAATCCTACACCCTTATTATTATTATTTTTACTATTATTATTTATTTTTCTGCAATTAGTTTAGATATAAATTCCATATAATTGTTCTTCAAATAAAATTACGAGTCGACTATATTTTGGTACTTAGTGAAATCAGTCCTCGAGGGAACGATGTCTTACTTATCACTTTATTACTTGTTGACACCGTGCACTTGCGGCATAGTGTGAGGGAATTCCTCACAACAAGTTTTTGGCGCCGTTGCCGGGGACTGATTTTTCGCTAATATCAATACCTAGCGACTCTAATTTTAATTTGAAGTTTTTTTTTAGTTTCTATTTTTTTCTTTCTTAATTTTTTCATTATGTTTTCCTTTGATTATCATGACCCTTGGCATTTCATAAATTTCGATAATCTTAATAATTTGCCTAATAGGGTCAGTCAGCCCCCTCCCTCGAAACAAAAGACCATGCTTGAACAATGTGTAGACGCTCTCAAAAATCCTGAGAGTACCCCTTTTGAGCGAGAATGTGCAAGTCGTGGTCTTGAGATTCACTATGGTTATTTTCCAGCTCATATATTTAGTAGTGAAGTTGAGGGGGAGGTTGAGAAGAAAGACATGCTAAGTTTTAGGGTCGATCCCCCAACACCTAATAATTACATAAAGTGTGATGAGCTTGTAGAAGAAGTTACCATTGATGATGCTTCCAAAGAAATTTCATTAAATTGTCATCAAACTTCGACTAATAAGGTGAACACTTTTGTGCCTAAAATTTTATTAACGGTGCCACGCATAATTTTTTTTAAATCCATAATGGGAGAGATTGACCCCATTACTTTTGATTTTGTTGAGGCTGATTCCTTGAGTTCTAATGAGGTTGTTCATGATATGTCTTTATTATCTACCCATTCGAACTCTTCTTATTTTTTCGTGCCTTACAATTATTATATTCTTCCACTATTTTATGGTTGTCCGCATAATTATTCTTACTCATTATTTTTGGCAACCGGGCATGAACCAAAGCCTCCCTTGTGGAATAAGAGGCTTATAGATTGTAAGAAGGGGTCATTAGGCAATCTCCCTAGAAAGAAGCCACATTAAATGTTTTTGCCACATCATGCTCAAGACGTAAAATAGAGCGCCTGATGGGAGGCAACCCATCATTTTTACTTGCTTTCTAGATAGTTGTTTTTATTTGATTTTTTTTCTTTGTTTTGTTATTTCGTTTGGATTCGTGTATTCTTGTGGCCCTGATTTCTCTAATATTTTTTAACCCCAATAAGTTATTATTCTTCAGATTCTAGTCTTTCTTGACTTAATGTCTTTAGTTATTTCATGACTAGAGACTAAGTTTGGGGGTTCCTAGTGATGTTGGGCATTATTTGAAGTATGGATTGACAGACGATTCCACTCAAACATGTGCTGGCGTTCAAGAAGACATTTGGAATAAGTTTCACTTTTCCTTATCTCTTTTATTTTCGCATGAGTTTTATTGTCGATGATTTTATGTGTGGTGGAATAGATTGAAGCATGCAATATTCTCTTAATTTTTCCTGGTTATAAATTGTGATTTCATCAGTGCTTTATTTTCCTTGCATGCTGTTGATGGTTTTTGCTATAAACGTGAATTTTTCGTGAATTTTTCGTGCTTCTTTTTGTGTAAAACTGATGTTACGATACTGATTTCTCGGGGAAGAAACGGTTGAGTTTTAGTTGAGTTGTAGTCAGCAATATTTGTTTCTGTTGAGTATTCATTTAGGTCCGAAATTTTATCATTTTTGTAGAAATCTTAGCAGATAAGAAAGGAGATATATGTGTTTTCTTATCGCCGTCTATATGTTTGGTTACACTTTTCGCGTAGCTAGTCGTCCAGTAACATAAGTCGTGTAGGCACTTAAACTGAGTTTAGAGTCGGACAGTTTTTCCCAAGTAACAGTCGAGATATTAATTGTTCTATGATGGGAAGTTTAGTAACCGGGGGTATTCACGTGACCCGTTGTTTACTCTCGCGTAAAACGACAACCCTGATTAGACTAGTGGTTTAGAGATCTCGCATGTGCCGATGATGAGGAGCCTAGTAACCGGGGGTATTCGCGTGACCCGTTGTTTACTCTCGTGTAAAACAGCGACCTTGAATCGGACATGCGGGAAATTGCTATTCGAGTTTTTTCTCCGCTGTAGAGGGGGACTTAGTAACTAGAAGCATCCATGTGCCCCATGAGTGTCTTTTACGTCAAACGGTTCCCCAATATATGAGAATGGAAATCCACCCTAGGATTATCCCGATGAAACATCCCGAGATCCAAACCTAGTGGTTAACTCGAATCTATATTATTGATCATAAATAAGGGAATACTATCCGAGGATTAATTTTGACAATACTCTTAAATTTTTGCCACTAGATTGTGGGACTGGGCGAGATGGCTCGTTTATTTTAACCCTTCATATTGGCGGTCGGTTAAATTCACGCTTGTTAATCTTTGAGCTTGATTTTCTTCATGAACGATTGATTAGGACTGAAATTGGTCACTTAGTGGAATCAGTGTCCGGGATGTGACTCACTATTACGATACTTATACTATTCTTTGAGATTTTCAGGGTAGTATTGATTAAGTTGAGCACTACGGACTTGCATGATTATTCACGATACATTTTTGTTTAAAATTGATTTTTGCTTGAGGACAAGCAAAGGCTCAAGTTTGGGGGTACTTATTAGGCGTATTTTTATGCGCTTATTTATCATTAGTTTATATCCATTTTGGGCCTAAAAATGCATAAATGAGCTTTTAATGCACTACTCTTATATGTTTTGCAGGAAATTGGAGTCCGGAAGCCTAAACGACGAAAAACGGGCAAAAACACCAGTTTTTGGTCATGAGCCGCGGCACAAACCAAGTGAGCCGCGGCACACGAAGACAACCAGCGAGCCCCGAGTGGACTGTACCGTGAGCCGCGGCAGAAGGAGAGTGAGCCGCGGCCCAGGAAGAAAACATGCGCCCAGGCATCCGGCCCTGAGCAGTAGGGGCCGCGGCACAGTTTAAGTGAGCCGCGGCCCACAGGGCGGTTTTGGCTAAGCCTTCTGCGTTTCTTCACCGTTTTGGAGCCTGTTCTCGACCTAATCACACGGACGCGTTTTGAAGGATGATAATAGTTATAAATAAGCATTGAAGGGCTGAAAACAAGGGAGGAAATCAAGGGAGCATCGATAGATAGAGAGAAGAACATAAGGAGGAGATTTGTGGGGCGACGACAAGACCACGGATCCCTACTGTTTTTCTTAATTTTTCCGCATCTTAGTTCCTAGATCTATTCGAGTAGGATTTTGATTGTAGCCGATTACATGACAGTTTGATTTATTTATTATTATTTCAATTTATTCGTTATTCTATTGAATTGGATTCTTTTTACTGTTCTTAATGCTTTTTAATTGTCTGGCCAACAGTTGAATTGTTTTGAATGTCTTTATGGATTCGGGAGATGAAATTTAGGCATAGTTCTTGTGAGACGAATCATAATTTTCGTGAGATAGGAATATACTCATGGGAATTGTGAAGCCTATTTATTGTAAGGATTCTTGAACTGTTTCAGCTACTAATTATCTAATTCGAATAGGGATATATCGAGTTAATAATTCGTAGTATTTTCTATCGACCTTGGGAAAGGCTTTAGAATAATTTAGGAATTCCTGGCTTACAATCAATTGAATAAAAGTGAATTGAATTGAATAAAAATCATTCCTGATTGTTTGAGGTGAAAATCATAATCCTACACCCTTATTATTATTATTATTATTACTATTATTATTTATTTTTCTGCAATTAGTTTAGATATAAATTCCATATAATTGTTCTTCAAATAAAATTACGAGTCGACTATATTTTGGTACTTAGTGAAATCAGTCCTCGAGGGAACGATATCTTACTTATCACTTTATTACTTGTTGACACCGTGCACTTGCGGCATAGTGTGAGGGAATTCCTTACAACACTCAACATAAAGCTTGGTTAAGTGAGATAAGACCTGCCTCGCATAAGTCATTTTCTCATGAGCTCTCTGAAGCTCAGTAAAAATAGAGCCCATCATATCTATAGTATCATCCTTAACCCACTATTTATGGATTTCAACATCCTCTTGACTGGCCCTGGTCCGCACTGGAGCCGCCGGAATATCCACCTCCAAGACGTATCCCGGTACCTTCATACTGAGGACAATCATCAGATTATGAAGCCAGTCCAAAAAGTTTGGTCCGATTAAGTTGTTCTTCTTGAGTAGAATTGCGAGCTAGTTCATTGTCATTTTGAGATTTGATATTCTGTTAATCTGAATTAAGTATGGCAAATTGATTAGTGACTCATTTGATTATGGTATGAGTTCAGAATTAAGGTCTTTTCTATTCAGCTAATCCAGCTCCCACTATTTTTATCAGAATAACACACTCCCTTGTGATATCCGAAAGTATTTGTTCGCTTTACTTTATTGTGGTGATCAAGTTCTTTATAGATTTTAATAGAGGGCAACCGAACAGGTTTCTCATCTATTAATCTTTATAAAATGGTGTCCAACACCAACCCATTTAATGGATAATTCGATCTTTTTTCCCCTTGTTCACTCCCTTCAACCTATACGGTTTTCCTAATTCATGAACAAGTTGAGTTTATACCATTAGCACTGATCAGTTTCCCAATTGAATCTTCTCCGGGAACCGAACAGGTTTCTTGGGATAAAATTTGCTCCAACCAAAGGCATCTAATGCACTCTCAGAATCTATTGACCTTCCCCGAGAAACTACCGCGATAAATTGGAAGCATAGCACATTCAGTTTGGATTTTAACTTTCCAAGAGCTCGATGGAGGGAAGAAAAACCTTGAAACCTTTTAAATTTAATATTTTGTCGTGGGAGAATTTTCGTGATTAATGTTTTACTTTGCACTTTAATTTATTTAAGCGTGTTTGTGGGAATTCATTCCATATGAATAAAACATTCACAACCTGTTGCTACCAACATGCAGTTCATGGACCATTTCTAAGAACAAAAACATCATAATCTAGTTACATGTCTTGAGTCTTGAATCTTCGTCCTCTCGAATGTATCTTCCTACGATATTTGTCATTACACATAAATTTTACATTGAATAATTGCATCCTATTATACAAGTTTTTCTAGTAAAATAAATAGGCTCAAAACGGCCTTTACAACCCAATCGAATAAAACAAACGATTCAAAACTAGGTCCACAAACTACATCACCTTTCACAAGCATCCATCCAATAAATACTAAATAAATGGATTTTGTACTAAATGAGTAATTTGATATATTGATCCAACCAATATATAAAATTTACTATTTAATATAATTAACCCAATTAATTCACACAATCGATCATTTTAATTTGTTCAATGTAGTTAGGTCAATCATAATTATTCCAACAAATCAATTTTCCCATTTAAAATGAAATACATATTCCATTTTAATCAAATTAAATTCAATTTAAAATACGGGAGATTAATTTTCTGGAATACACGAAAAAAATTGAGTTCGCAACCAGTCCGGAGAGTGACACGATCGTGTCACTGGGATGACATGGCCCTGTCAAACATTTTGGAGAGTGACACGGCCAGTGATATGGCCGTGTCAGTTTCCAGCAACCCAAAACCTTGACTACTGTCCGTCCACCGACAACTTGGGGCTCTATTTTCGACCAGATATCCAGTATAAATATTTTTCGACTTTCATAGCTTCAATATAAATCATATTTTCAAGAATATTAAGATTTATATTTTGATATAAATTTACGAAAAATATATCTACAACGACCAATTAAACATATACAATGATTAGAATATTTATGATTCCAAATTATAAATCATTCACTCAGGCATTCCAAATGCTAAATTCGTATATACGGTCACAAGACCTAGCCCTGATACCACTGTTTTGATGCCTAAAATGAAGGCAAAATGGAAGCAAAAAATAATTTTAACCTAACCCCTAAAGCGGACCGATCATGAATCATATATACGAATATGAATGGACAAGATTTAAGATATGAAAACATACCCTTATAGTCCTTTGATTAAAAGTTGATGTTGATGGCGATGACCATAAGTCTAATTTTATAAGTCCTCGATGATCCAAAACACCAAAAACACCGCGTCTCTACTAGCCACGCGCCAGGAAATGATAGGAATAACTGCTCACTCAATTATCCTCCAAGGATACGGCTAGCAAAAAGTAGTAGGAATTTTTTCTCTCAAGAATATGATCACTCTAAGTTATTTATATTTTTGTTCGTGATTTTATTTCTATCTCTAAGAGTGTAAGAAGTTTGAACAAAAATGAACCCTCTCTCCTCTTTCTCTCAAAATGGCCAAATGATGATCACCAAGATGGAATAAGATGATGATAATGGTGGTGATGGTATTAATAAATAAAGTCCACACATAATACCAAAATCCTTTAAATAAATAATTCAGCAAGTAAATTATTCTCAATCCCATATAATGTCATCATATCTAATATGACAACAAAACATGGTGATAAAAGATAGGGGGGGTGCAATTTAGAAATAATATCCTCTTATGGATACCACATAATATCTTCTTTGCTGCAGGTGATTGCTGGATACCACAACTCGCCAAGATGTAGTTCAGCGTGAGGCCGAATAACTTCCTTTCCGATTATGGCTTGGCAGCCTCCTCTTGTAGGCGCTCTTTGGATTTAATGCCTAAAACGAAGGCGCGGTGGAAGCAAAAAATAATTTTAACCGAACCCCTAAAGAGGGCCGATCATGCATCATATATACGAATACAAATGGACAAGAGTTAAGATATGAAAATATATCCTTGTAGTGCTGTGATTGAATGTTGATGTTGATACTGATGACCACAAATCCGATTTGATAAGTCCTCGATGGTCCAAACGCCGAAAGCACCGCGTCTCTACTAGCCACGCACCGGGATATGATCGGAATAACTCCTCTACTAGCCACGCACTGGGAGATGATCGAAATAACTACTCACTCTATTATCCTCCAAGGATACGACTACAAAATAGTAGTAGAAATTTTTTCTCAAGAATATGACAACTCTAAGTGATTATATATTTGTTCTCGATTTTCTCTCTCTCTCTAAGAGTATAAGAAGGTTGAACAAAAATAAAATCTCTCTCTCCTTTTAGTCTCAAAATGGTCAAATGATGATCACCAAAATAGAATAGGATGATGATAATGGTGGTGATGATATTAATAAGTAAAGTCCACACATAATACCAAAATCCTTTAAATTAAATAATTCACAAAGTAAATTATTCTCAACCCCACATAATATCATCATATCTAATATAACAACAGAACATGGTGATAAAAAGACAAGGGGAGGCATCTTCCGTGAAACAGACCGTCGTGTGTCCAATCCGACTGATACACCTTAGATCGTCTTGAATAAAATTAATATAATTAATTAATCTAATTAATTAATTATACTAAAATATTATTTCTCCAAGAAATAATTATTCATGAATTAAATTAATTACCCAGTAACTTATTTAATTAACAAGACCAATTTAATTTATCTAATAACTTAAATAAGAGATCCAATGTGTAAAATCCACATTAAGATATACAATTCAAATTATTCTGTCGTCTCCATAATGCGCAACTCGGTAGGTTCATCTCAGTAAGCAATAGGAGGAACCAAAGTGTTATGGCAGCACCTAGCCAGTCCGGCGGCCTACACTGTTACCTTACTGAGAATGAATGATGGGGATCATTCAAGAACCATCTTGTTGCGAATACCAGTATACGTATAAGTCCTTCTTTCAAAATATCCCGATCAAGTCATAGGGTCACAGTCAGTCAAACCCTATCTGTACTTGATGCTATGCCTGAGTTAATGCAAATTGAGATCAACAAGCTCTTGTGCATCCAATACAACTAGCTCCAATGCTTTGGCCAAAAACTTATGATCGTATCTGCTAATAACCGCATATGACATATACATGTTCACTTAGAGGAGAAAGAATCTTATCTTGGTATTTAGTAGAACCTGCTACTTGTTCGTCAAGACGCATGTCAAGGTTGACCCCCACCTTCTATTTTCTGGGTAGAACTACTCTAGTGAAAATTTTAACGTCACAAACATATCCCTACTAAATCCTCAAGTCGAAGGTTCACGAATACATATCACAACCTTTCGATTCCGTCATTGACTGTCCCAGAGTGAAATTCATGTGATGAATCGAGGGTGAGTAGATTTGAGTATACTAATCCCTTTAACATACCTACAATGTATGCTTCCACTAACCATTAGTGACGACAGACACTTCCCAAGTCAAAGTACATGTCATACAAGTCTTCTCATAAACTTAATGCCCAATCAAGTTTCATCTATTTGCGAACAATTAAGTATTTGAGCCATAAACACTTCCACTGCCAACCCGTTAACCAATAAGAAGTGGATGTTTGCTCTCAAATACATGGACTAGTTTGTATATATATTTACGAGTCAGGAATTCTAGCGACTACCAGTAAGTAAAGAAACAACCAATTGCCTTCTGATAAGAATTTACATAATAACAAGTGCAATGCCCTCTTTCATACATCCTCTGAATAACATTCGTGGGCATATTCCTAACAGGCGCTTCATTACGACTTGGCACCAGTTC
Source organism: Orobanche coerulescens (assembly GCA_033398695.1). Taxonomy (NCBI): domain Eukaryota; kingdom Viridiplantae; phylum Streptophyta; class Magnoliopsida; order Lamiales; family Orobanchaceae; genus Orobanche; species Orobanche coerulescens. The sequence goes on along the minus strand of CM065804.1, from coordinate 66,928,563 downwards.
ATCTGTTGACGACACTTGATGGCCACCATTATCCTAAATCTCATGTTTGTGCACATTTCAAAAGCACCGGTTATGTTATCCACAACCCGACAGCAAAATTCGTGCAAATAGAAATAAGGAAGAGTAAAGCTCTTTTTATAACATGAAGGATGAATGTCTGCGGCATTGGGGTTCCTAGAGAACTGCTCCTAGTATGATTCTGTAATACCCAGATAATTATTATGTATTTCATCTATATTTGGAACTTGTAGCATTGGATTATGTCGTATTAATAATCAAAGTGTGATTTTCCCGTATTTGTATTCCTACATTCATAATCATATTATGAAGAGTTCCTAATTAATGCATGCATCTACACGTCTTAACGTACACTAATAGTTGAACATAGCGTACGTAATGAGTTGCAAATAAAGTATGCTATGGATGAAGCATAGCGTATGTAATAGGCAGTCAAGGCAGATAAGTGTGATCGGCGTATGGGACCAGTTGAAGATACTGTCGGGTAAGGATTCTCCACATGAACCTGGACAACTTTTGATAAAGCAAGTCAACAAGACATAATGTACGTTAAGAGGGAAGGATAATGTACGTTACATCAATCAGAATTACGTACGTAATAGTTTTTGCAAACGTACGTTAGGGAGGTCAGAGAACGAGACAGTGAGATACCTGCCAGGTGATAGCGTATATAAGGATCAGTGGTTAGCGTACGTAAGAAGACTAACGTACGTAAAGCTTCAGGGTTAACGTACGTAATGTAAAACCCTATTTATAGACCTCATCCCCCTTTCATTTCGCCCACACATCCCTTGGCCAATTTCTGCAAACTTGAGAGCTCCCCAGCCCTATAATCCCTCGCATCAGCCTCTTAATCAGATTTTTGGAAATCATATGACATCTTGAGGTAGTGTTCAAGCATTCAGCGTTGAGTCTTACCAATTTTTATGATGTTTATTCTGTAGAAAGGTTTGTCTTGCAATCCCAACCTAGAATTTATATTCTTTTGAATGATTTGAGCATGTTGCTGAGGTTATGAAAGTTATTGATAGCTAGTTTAGTCGAACGCCACGTTTACGGAGGTTTGGGATGATTATACTTAATATTTTGCCATTGTTAAGATGTTATAAGTTGAACCTTGGTCATGTCTAACCTTGAAATTAAGTTTATGAGATGATAACATACCTTTAATGATGATTTCGGGATATTCATTTGATAAATGATTTATTGATGTTACCACCTTTGATGAATGAAAGTAAGAGGATGATTTTCATGGGGGTTTCTACTAGATTATATTCATGATGTGTTGATCGAATTCATGGTTAGATCGAAGTGTTTATCGCCCTATTGAACGTAGAACTTTGGCACATAGAACTACCTTGTGAAGAACGGGAGCCCTAGTGATGATTTAATCGAGAACTCGTTTACACATATTCATACCTATTATGTATCATGGGCTAGTCGAACCAGAATTTAGAAATGATAATCAAGTGTTAGAATATGGAATTTTTGGTGACTCTTATGACTTTGAAATTCGTAGATGTCGGTTTTCCTTTATGATCATTGGATTCCCTTGGAGTATGTTGTTAGCGAATTAGTGCCCTTTGAGTAGTGAACCGTCAACCGGTCATAGGAAAGATGTTCAACACGGTCATAGTCTAGAACGTTAGATGTTCGTGAGTTGGTTATGTTACGTAAAATGAATTCTTCATTATTTTATATTTAAATAAAGGTGCGAGTCTTGCAAGTGGTTGAGCGAAGGGACGACCTTCGAGTGTATTGACATTTGTTGAAGTATTCAAATTCTTGTCTTCGATCCAAGGCAAGTACTTTAATTATGTTTTCATTTTCATGTCATTCATACTGTTGTGCATAAGTGTTGTTGTCGTACGTCTACCTCGTGTTGGTCCAACGGGATCATCTTGGGATCTATGCTAGCGTGCGCTGGATCATTGGACATGTTTTTCCACCTCGTGTTGATCCGACGGGATCATCTTGGGATCTATGCAGTGAATGCTGGATCATCGTAATTACCGGGTGTATGTCGTGATAATCATGTTGTGTCTTGCATTGTGTGTTCTCTCGTAGTAGAGATTATTGTCGTTGTCATTGCTAATATTGTTATCATTATCATTATTCTTCATGAGCCGTCGAATAATTTATTGTTGGATATTATCGTACTTGTACTAGCATCGTTTTGCTAAACCCCTAGGGGGTGGACATTTGTTTAATGTTCAGGATTCAGGAGAGCGGGGAAGCAACCACAACAGTTGCATGACGACGAGGGTATCAAGTGATGTTGTCAGTCCGTGGAGTTCTTTCATTTGAGTCGTGATTTAATAACTACTCGAGTACGCTGTTGTTTTATGTTTTCGGGTTGGCGTTATATTCATACTGTTCAATGTTGTCTTTTATTTTGTTTGAAACTCGGTATGTAATAATAAACTTTACTGTCGGTATTTATTATCGTTGTCTGTTTTAAATTCTTAGCCTAGTTGATCCTTACGTAAAGGGGTTTACGGCGCTGTAATAATCCTGAATATCTCAGGGTGTTAGAGACGATGTTATTGGAGCTAAGATTTTGGATATCTTGGCTGTTGGGTTAATTTAGGGTCCGGAGGTGTCTTTTTGGTTAACCGACCATGATGACTGTAACACCCCAATTCACAACTGGGACATTACACGCCGTAGAACCCTCGTGAGGTCTACCAGGCTAACACTTGACATATAAACCACAAGGTAATCCCGAATGATGCACTCGAAGTAAATAAGGCCGTGGCCTCGGCCAAAACATTTTTAACGTAAGACATGAACAGAGATTAAATACCAATTCATTGCCCACGCAGGGGACTTAAACCAAGTTTCAAAATAGACAGTCTAACTTCAATACTCGACAATGCAATGACAAAACATAAAAATGCAGACTCGAGCCACATCATCAAGCTAGCCCATCCTTTGCATGCATGTCCCGTGCTTGCTCCTCAGCCCTCCCGGTACCTGAAATGCATAAGACGCATTTCCCCCATTTAAGGGGTTAGCATTCGAATAGCTAGTGCAAGTACACAATTACACAACATTATATACATACACGATTCAATGCAAACAGATCATTAGGAAAAATCAATATTCCGGAATATCACATTTACACCAAATCAATATATATCAAGCTTTCCACATCACAATTATCCACGTTTGGTAACTCGCGACCGTACCTATTAGTATCGGCCCCCAGAGGTCCCGTCGGACCGTCCCCAGGTGAGAAACCACTTCCGCGGCCGTACCCATTAGTATCAGCCCCCAGAGGTCCCGTCGAACCGTCCCCAGGTGGAAGAACATCAACGCACGCACCCAAGTCCACTTCCGTGGCCGTACCCATTAGTATCGGCCCCCAGAGGCCCCATGCCATCCCCAGGTGGAAGAGTAACCAACACAATCGTTCCATAAACCAGTTTACATCATTCGCATCAAAACCGTACACACATAATGAAATATAATACATGTATTTGCCTTGGATAATACGACGCGAAGGAAACGACGAATGAATAGGTTACGATCCGAACAATCCTCTCAAATCCGACTCTAACACAATAATGCTATACAACCAATCTCAACATCATGAATACGAAGAAATTCATCCTAGTTCTACCCGTTGGGACAATTCATCGGACACCACGCGCGCATAAGGAAATGAAATCGGTCAATGGTGTAATAACGGGATTTCATCCCAACCAATAACAAGAAAACCAAGGGTCACGAGTGCACTATCAAAATCTAACAACAATATCGGTTAATTCGGATTAAAACACAAGATCACCACCAAACCCTCCCCAAAATCATACTAGGGTTAAAGGAGTTCTTACCTCTTGAAGATTCAAGCCCTATAATCCGAAGAACACGTACTAGATTCACAATCCGAGCTACACGATCGAAGGAAGATGAAGAAAAACACACAATCAAGTGGTAGATGGAGAAAAATCCCCCTCTCAACCCTCTCTCTCTCGCGTACGGTGGAAGGAAGGAAAAATGAGCTGCAGCCGCTGAAAAGAAACGCTGATATAGCGCTGACCGCATTGTGTGCCGCGGCTCAGCTAAAGCGTGCGGCACGGGGCCAAAGTGCGCCCGGTGCTTGGTGCCGCTCGTTGTGCCGCGGCTCATTGAAGTGTGCGCGGCCTGCACTCGGCATGTGCCGCGGCCCTGCCGGACTGTGCCGCGGCACGCGGTACAGTAGGTTTTGGTCGGCAAGTGCCACACGGGTGTGCCGCGGCCCGGACAAGTGTGCTGCGGCACTGACTCGGCTGTGTGCCGCGGCGCACTATACTTGTGCCGTGGCACACGGTACAGTTTGCTCGGCCAAAAACTGGGTGATGTGTATGCCGCGGCGCACAATCCTTGTGTAACACCCCCAAGTTATTCAGGGAATATTACAGCGCCGTAAGCCCCGCCGTGGGGCCCACAAGGCTAAACATACACAGAACTATAAACTTTGACCGAGGAGGTCTACATACAATGGAATTAAGAACAATACAAAGGTATTCAAAACATAACCAATGTATTCACCACATCACAACTCAAATCAATACTTCGGCAAACACAGACCGGAACATCAAGGAAAGGAAAAACGATACTCGAATATTCAAAAGTCAATCCAGTACAACAACACTGAACGGGAAACTCCAAACATAACTGGAAGAAAGACACAGTATCACACTTGCCCACCATCTTCGTGCCGACCCGATACCTGCCTGTCCGCCCTCCTGGAACCTGAAATACATAAACGTATTTCCCATTAAGGGGTTAGCCGTCGAATAGCTAGTGCAAGTATATCAATATGAAACATAATACTACTCGAAAATAAAGTAAATGTAATCCGTCAAATCATCAAATTAAGACTAGGATTCCGGAATAACTAAAATCTCATAAGACGTATGTGAATGCCGTAGAAACGGTTCGTTCACCTCATACGCCGTTACGTATGTGAATGCCGTAAAAACGGTTCGTTCACCTCATACGCCGATACATGTAGGAATGCCGTCAAAACGGTTCGTTCATTACATGCCAACAATATATCTATGAATGCCGTAAAAACGGTTCGTTCATGATATGCCATCAATATTTCTTACTTTCAAAGTCGAGAACGTACAATCATAGATGTATACTTGCCTTTGAGACATCGACAATTCGAATGGAAAAAGGTATGAGTTCGGTAGCTCCAAGAACGCGCTTCCGGCACCTAAACGATTCGTAAGGAATATGATAATTAATTATCCATATTCAAATTACACGAAGAAACCCCCGAAACCCGTCTACGATTCATAAAGATTTACGGATAATCAACTAGAGGTTGGAAAATCGTCCAAAATCTCACAAGTCCGAAAACGGCACAATCCAAACCGTAAAATCGTAGGAAGAGCATGCATATGGTATAGATACATCATAATCTCAAAGTTCTCAAGCTTCAAAGCGGTTAAATCGGACGAATCTACGAAAAACCCCAAAATTCCCAAAAGGTAGGGTTCTAAGGATTTTTACCTTGATTCGGACGTTAGGAGGAACTAGATGTTGAGAAATCCTTGTTCTCAAACCCAATATATTGTTGTTAGAAGGAAAATCGCTTCCAATCGCTTAAGATCGCCTCTCCCGAGTGATTCCCGTCGAAAAGAAGTGAAGAAGGTGAGAAATGACGAAAATAAAGTCAACTGTCATATTTATATCTGTCCAGTCTAGCGCACGCTACGCCTCCTTCATTAGCGTGCGCTAGCGAAGTTACCGGATAGTCCAGTGGCTTCGCCGGTCTCGTTAGCGTGCGCTAATCATCTGTCCCTAGCGTGCGCTAGCGAAATATGGCATCGATCTGGAGTCCACAACTTACTGACTCTGCCCTGCTCAATACTTAACGTGCGCTACCGCCAATGTTTTAGCGTGCGTTATGCTATAGCTTTAGCGTGCGCTAGCCGAAGCCTAGCGTACGCTATCTGATAGTCCAGAAAACCTGGCAACTTCACTGCCTCTGGCGGCCGGCCGGTGGCGTGCGCTACGGACGGATGTTAGCGTGCGCTACTATACATGGATAGCGCGCTAACAAACTCCTAGCGTGCGTTAATCCGCCGATCCAGAGCGATTCGAATCTGGTTACGACTGTGATACTCTTAGCGTGCGCTACGGCTCAGAGCTAGCGTGCACTAATCAAGCAGAATTAGCGTGCGTTAGCCTAGGCCTAGCACGCTAATTCTCTAGCACAGAACATTCTCGCAAGGTCTAAACGACATGATCAAGAACCAAACGAGATACGAAACTCAATAACAATATCAACCACATCTCCAAGCATTTACAGAGCGACAAAAATAAGGAGGATGACAGAGTCAAACAGTCAATAAAAGTACGGGTATTACATTCTCCCCCTCTAAAAAGAAGTTTCGTCCCGAAACTTAAGAAATAAATAGTTCGGGGTATTCCACCCGCATCTTCTCTTCCGTCTCCCAAGTTGCCTCCTCGACTCCATGTCTCGACCATTGCACTTTAACCAGTGGAATGGTCTTATGCCGAAGTTGTTTCTCGCGACGCTCAAGGATCTTCACGGGTCTCTCTGGAAAGGTAATATCCTCGGCTACGTCAATCTCACTGTAGTCGATGATGTGGCTCGGATCCGGTACGTACTTTCTCCACTGAGACACATGAAAAACACTATGGACGTGACTCAAAGCTGGGGGCAACGCCAAGCGATAAGCTAAATCTCCAACTCTGTCCAAAATCTCGAAAGGTCCGATATACCTCGGACTAAGTTTCCCCTTTTTCCCGAAGCGGAAAACTCCACAGTCGCGACACCTTGAGTAAGACATGATCCCCACTTCGAACTCCAAGGGTCGGCAGCGAGTATAAGCATAAGATTTACGACTTTGGGCGGCGATGTCGGTCCGGATAATAGTAATCTTTTCTTTAGTCTCCATCAACATATCCGGCTCCGTTCCAACTAGCTCAGAAGCCTCGTCCCAACATAATGGCGACCTACATCTCCTACCATAAAGTGCCTCGAAGGGTGCCATTTGGATCGACGCATGCCAACTATTATTGTAAGCAAACTCGATCAACGGCAAGTGAAGCTCCCAATCATTACTCCAGTCTAAGGCACAAGCCCGTAACATATCTTCCAACGTTTGAATCGTCCTCTCTGTCTGACCATCCGACTGAGGATGAAAAGAAGTGCTCAATTTCAACTCAGTACCCAAAGCCTGATGAACGGCCTGCCAAAAGTGCGATACGAAACGGCCGTCTCGATCAGAAACAATGGTTTTGGGGGCACCGTGTAGCCTCACAATCTCAGCGATAAAAGTCTGAGCTAGTCTATCCGGTCCCCAAGTATCCTTAATACCCAAAAAGTGTGCGGATTTGGTCAGCCGATCGACAATTACCCAAATCATATTCATTCCGACCCGAGTTCTCGGCATGCCAGCGATGAAGTCCATAGAAATATCTTCCCACTTCCACTCGGGAATGGGAAGCGGTTTCAACAACCCCGCTGGTCGTTGGTGTTCGATCTTGACTTGTTGACACGTCAAGCACCGTAGTACAAACTCCGTAACATCCTTCTTCATGTTATTCCACCAAAAATTACGCTTCAAATCTTTGTACATCTTACTCGTCCCGGGGTGGATTGAGTAAGGCGTAGCATGCGCTTCTCGGAGAATTCTCTGTCTCAACTCTAAATCGTTCGGAACACAAAGCACGCCGAAATCTCAAAATACTATCTTCGTGCACCATAAAGCCATGAGCTTTTCCTTTGATTACATCTTCCTTGATTGAGAAATCATCGGGTCACTCCACCGCTTCCCTTTGATGTCATCAACTAAAGACGAAGTAATTTCGAGTACGAGTTGCCTGTACTCGTTGAAGCCAAACTTCTATCCCTTGTTCAATTAAGTCTGACGGATTTTTATGCGAGGTGTAAGAACCTCGAGCATTTGAAGAGATGCCGATTTGCGGCTCAAAGCATCCGCATAGCGACATTAGCTTTTAGGTGGTAAAGAATTTCCAAATCATAATCCTTTATCAACTCTAACCAACGCCTCTGTCTCATATTCGGCTCCTTACATTTGAAAATATATTTCAGCTCTTGTGATCGGTATAAATCCGCACGGTGAACCATACAAATAATGCCGCCAAATCTTGAGTGCGAAGACAATTGCGGCCAACTCTAAGTCGTGAGTAGGATAATTCATCTCATAAGGCTTTAATTGTCGAGACGCAAAGCTATCGTCTTATCATCCGCATAAGTACACGGCCGAGGCCTTGACCGAAGCGTCACTATAAACCGCAAAGCCCTCGCTACCATGCGGTAAAGTTAAAATCGGTGCTGAAGTCGATCGTCTCTTGATTCATCGAAGCTCTGTTGTCTCTCATCCGTCCGAGATAAACTTTTCGGTCTTACGGAGCAATTTTGTAAGCGGCCGAGCGAGTTTCGAGAACCCTCGACAAACCGAGCGGTAATATCCGGCCAAGGCCCAAAAGCTACGAACCTCCTTAACATTCTTAGGCGGTGCCCAATCTAGCACTTGCCTCGATCTTCTTGGTCTACACGAACCCCTTCGGCCGAAATCACATGGCCGAGAAACATAACTTCTTCCAACCAAAATTCACATTTCGAGAATTTTGCATAGAGGTGCTCGGTTCTCAAAATGTCTAATATCAAACGCAGGTGTCGGGCATGTTCCTCCTTATCTTGAGAGTAGATCAAGATGTCGTCAATAAAGACGACTACACATCTGTCGAGGTACTCGATGAATATCTTATTCATTAATTGCATGAAAACTGCCGGTGAATTAGTCAACCCGAAAGGCATAACTACAAATTCATAATGCCCATATCTCGTCCGAAATGCCGTCTACTTAACGTCTGACTCCCTCACCCTGAGTTTGTAATACCCGGATCTTAAATCAATTTTCGAGAAAACTGCATCCCCTTGCAATTGATCAAATAAATCGTCTATACGTGGCAAAGGATACTTGTTCTTGATGGTTACTTTGTTCAGCTCACGGTAGTCAATGCACAAACGTAGTGAACCATCCTTCTTCCTCACAAAAAGAACAGGCGCACCCCAAGGCGAGGCGCTCGGTCTGATGTACCCTTTTTCCAGAAGTTCTCCCAATTGATTCTTCAATTCTTGCATCTCGGAAGGTGCCATCCGGTAAGGTGCTTTAGAAATCGGAGCCGCATCTGGCTCCAAGTCCACGGTAAATTCTATCTCTCGATCTGGCGGCAATCCCGGGAGGTCATTCGGAAAAACATCGGGGTACTCGCTAACAACCGGAATCGAAGAGAAATCGATTTCATTTCCTTCCGTTTTCAAGGCATAACACCAATAGCCCGCACAACCTTTATTCAAAAGTTTTACGGCCTTCATGGCACTGATTAGTAACTTGGATAGTCCCGACTTATGCCCCAAAAATAGGTACTCAGATCCGTCTTTAGTCATCATGGTGATAACCTTAGTACGGTAGTTCATAATCGCTTGATGACTATCAAGCCAATCCTCGCCGAGGATCACGTCCTCGCCTTCCATATCAACTACAATTAAATTCGATAACCAATCCATACCGGATATAATCACCGGAAAATCTCTAATCTCCCAGTTCCCCACAATTCTATCCCCGCTAGGCAGTCTCACGATGAAGGGATCACAAGTAGTCACACAAGTTATATTCAAACGGCGTACACACTCCAAAGAAATAAAAGAATGTGTAGCACCCGAATCAAAAAGTACACGGACTAGATGAGATAGGATATGAATGGTACCTGAAGCCACCGCCGCGTCGGGTTCGTCTGCTCGACGCATCTCATAAACTCGTGGTTGCACCGAACCGACGCTCGAGTTTCCCCCTCCAGCATTCTGACCCCGTCCCCGGCCCCTGCCAAAATTCTGCTGAGGTTGACCAAAAGATTGACGTTGATTAATACCTTGATCAAGAGGTGTTGGGGCAGAAGCCCGAGTGTCCAAAGTCTGGTTCGGCTCGGAACAATAAACTGCTCTATGCCCCATCTGACCACACGTGTGACACTTCAATAGTGGGAAGTAGCACTCCGAACTAAAGTGGCCTGGACGACCACAATTATAGCAAGTCACTGTGCGATTTGAGGTACCCGGAGTGGGACGGTAACCCCTCTTCCCTTTACTAGAACGTGACGACTGTCCGGCAAAACGGTTAGTCGTCTGTGACTTCTGAAAGTTTCCACCCTTAGAGCCAGAAAAATTTCCCCCGACTTTCTGCTTCTTCGGTTCTTCAACGGTATCATTGTCGGGGCTCAACATATCATGGGCCAAAGCTCTGTCTTGATACTATTTTAGTGTGGTACAAGCAAATCCGGCCATGTACCGCCGTAAATCCAAATTCATCCGCATATCAAAATAACGGATCTTATCACGCTCGTTACGCACTTGATCCTTCACATGGATCAATTGTTGGTTATACTCCACGATCGCCTGCGAAACGGGAATATCTTATGGTTTAGCCTCGAAGAAGGCTCGGATTCGGCTCTCTCGTACCGGCCAAGGACAAAACTCGGCCTCCAAGAGCTCCTTAAACTCATCCCACGAGGCAATACGATCCTGTGGCTTGATGACCTTCCACCAAGTAGCGGCCTCCTTAGTGAGGAAATACCGAGCAATTGGTACTTTCCTCACCTCGGGGCAATCAACCGCCTCGAAAATCTTCTCTAATTCCGCTAGATCTTCCCACTTAGCAGTTGTGGCACCGCCAAGCTGTGGAGGGTGCATACGGATTACATTCTGAAGCAAGGCATCCGTGTTCGGGTTCGGGTTATTCATCTGAACAGTTTGGGCCAAAATAGTCATTTGAGTAGCCAATTGTTGAAGTGCATTCGCCACTCCAACGTCCGCGTTGTTCCCTTGACCTTTGGTGTCGTCGACTCTCGGTATCGCGATGCACCGAGTTCGACAAGCGGGGTTGGTCGACCCCAGAATGGCCCGATGGAAACGGCGCGCCACGACCTCTTCCTCGTCCACGGCTACGACCACGGCCACGGCCACGACCGGTGACATCTTGAAGAACACACAAGTCACGTAAGCACAATTTAATCGCGCATCCTCAAAGTGTCCGATTCTCAAGAATACCGATAAAAGGAAGCAAAGCGAATAAGGAAACACCGGAAGAGTGAGAGGTCTTACAAGTATCGGTCGCCGATGATGGCGAGTAGTGATATCTGCGGAGAATTAACGACTCGATCGACCCAAAAGACCGGCGGCCCTGTATCCATAGACCTAAGCTCGATACCATATTCGTAACACCCCAAGTTATTCGGGGAATATTACAGTGCCGTAAGCCCGCCGTGGGGCCACAAGGCTAAACATACACGTAACTATAAACTTTGATCGAGGAGGTCTACATACAATGGAATTAAGAACAATACAAAGGTATTCAAAACATAACCAATGTATTCACCACATCACAACTCAAATCAATACTTGGCAAACACAGACCAGGAACATCAAGGAAAGGAAAAGCGATACTCGAATATTCAAAAGTCAATCCGGTACAACAACACCGAGCGGAAACTCCAAACATAAGCTGGAAGAAAGACACGATATCACACTTGCCCACCATCTTCGTGCCGACCCGATACACCGCACGTCCGCCCTCCTGGAACTGAAATACATAAAACGTATTTCCCCATTAAGGGGTTAGCCATCGAAAAGCTAGTGCAAGTATATCAATATGAAACACAATACTCCTCGACAATAAAGTAAATGTAATCCGTCAATTCATCAATATAAGACTAGTATTCAGGAATAACTAAAATCTCATAAGACGTATGTGAATGCCGTAGAAACGGTTCGTTCACCTCATACGCCGTTACGTATGTGAATGCCGTAAAAACGGTTCGTTCACCTCATACGCCGATACATGTAGGAATGCCGTCAAAACGGTTCGTTCATTACATGCCAACAATATATCTATGAATGCCGTAAAAACGGTTCGTTCATGATATGCCATCAATATTTCTTACTTTCAAAGTCGAGAACGTACAATCATAGATGTATACTTGCCTTTGAAACATCGACAATTCGAATGGAAAAAGGTATGAGTTCGATAGCTCCAAGAACGCGCTTCCGGCACCTAAACGATTCGTAAGGAATATGATAATTAATTATCCATATTCAAATTACCCGAAGAAACCCCCGAAACCCGTCTACGATTCATAAAGATTTACGGATAATCAACTAGAGGTTGGAAAATCGTCCAAAATCTCACAAGTCCGAAAACGGCACAATCCAAACCGTAAAATCGTAGGAAGAGCATGCATACGGTATAGATACATCATAATCTCAAAGTTCTCAAGCTTCAAAGCGGTTAAATCGGACGAATCTACGAAAAACTCCAAAATTCCCAAAAGGTAGGGTTCTAAGGATTTTTACCTTGATTCGGACGTTAGGAGGAACTAAATGTTGAGAAATCCTTGTTCTCAAACCCAATATATTGTTGTTAGAAGGAAAATCGCTTCCAATCGCTTAAGATCGCCTCTCCCGAGTGATTCCCGTCGAAAAGGAGTGAAGAAGGTGAGAAATGACGAAAATAAAGTCAAGCTGTCATATTTATATACATCCCGGTCTAGCGCACGCTACGCCTCCTTCATTAGCGTGCGCTAGCGAAGTCACCGGATAGTCCGGTGGCTTGTTGGTCTCGTTAGCGTGCGCTAATCATCTGTCCCTAGCGTGCGCTAGCCCAAAATATGGCATCCAAGATCGGAGTCGAACTTCCGACTGCCTGCTCAATACTTAACGTGCGCTACCGCCAATGTTTTAGCGTGCGTTATGCTATAGCTTTAGCGTCGCTAGCGAAGCCTAGCGTCGCTATCGATAGTCGAGAAAACACGGCAACTTCGCGCCTCTGGCGGCCGGCCGGTAGCGTGCGCTACGGACGGATGTTAGCGTGCGCTACTATACATGGATAGCGCGCGCTAACAAACTCCTAGCGTGCGTTAATCCGCCAGTCCAGAGAGCAGTCCGAATACTGGTTCTGACCCGACTGATACTCTTAGCGTGCGCTACGTCTCAGAGCTAGCGTGCGCTAATCAAGCAGAATTAGCGTGCGTTAGCCTAGGCCTAGCGTACGCTAATTCTCTAGCACAGAACATTCCCGCAAGGTCTAAACGACATGATCAAGAACCAAACGAGATACGAAACTCAATAACAATATCAACCACATCTCCAAGCATTTACAGAGCGACAAAAATAAGGAGGATGACAGAGTCAAACAGTCAATAAAAGTACGGGTATTACACCTTGTGCCGCGGCCCACACCCCCCCTCGGGTCCCAAAATGACGAAAAATGGTCCGGAAAGAGAATAAAAGCAATAGGAATCGATATTTGGGCAACAATAACACGAAATGGAAGTACGGAACCCCAAAACGATCTGAGGTACACAACCAAAGTCGAACAAGGAACAAATTCTCTAAACTTCTAGGAAATTACAAAAACGGCCCAAACATCCGAAAATCACGATACAACATCGTATTAACAATCCGAAACTCACAACATGCTCTACTCAATCATACGAGCTCATGGAAGTAAGAAAATGATGAAATCAAACGAGTTTAACGAGAATCGAATACACATGATACAAAATATAACACGAGATGAAATTACGTAAAAACATTATCGAGACCCGTCTAAGCGGAGAAACTCCAAGAACAAAATAGGTTCAGAATTACAAAACAGTGCCAAGCGAGTTGTCCGAAACGAATATGCACCAAAAATAGAAATTACTAAAGATAGAAAACGCGGATATTACATTATCTCCCCCTAAAAATAAGTTTCGTCCCGAAGCTTACAACACGAATAACTCGGGGTATCTCGACCTCATACTCTCCTCCGTTTCCCACATGGCTTCCTCGGATCCATGCTTCGACCACTGCACTTTGACCAAAGGAATGGTTTTGTGCCTGAGTTGCTTCACTCGACGCTCTAAGTTCTGAATCGGCCTCTCCTCGAAGGTAATGTCGGGCCCCAACTCGATCTCTCCAAAATCAATAATATGGCTAGGGTCCGATACGTACTTCCTAAGTTGGAAAACATGAAATACGTTATGCACGTGGCTCAGGGACGGCGGCAAGCCTAATCAATACGCAAGCTCTCCGACTCTATCTAAAATCTCAAACGGCCCGATATATCTTGGACTAAGTTTACCCTTCCGACCGAAGCGGTAAACTCCCCGTGTCGGCGACACCTTAAGAAAGACGTGATCTCCCACCTCAAACTCCAATGGTCGGCGACGTGTATCGGCATAAGACTTCTGCCGACTCTGGGCCGTCAACAATCTACCATGAATCAGGGTAATCTTCTCCCTTGTCTCAACTATCATGTCGGGCCCGGTACCGACTAGCTCGGACGTATCATCCCAACACAACGGTGATCTGCACCTCCTCCCATACAACGCTTCGAATGATGCCATTTTGATCGAGGCATGCCAACTATTGTTGTACGTGAACTCGATCAACGGCAAGTGTGTCTCCCAATCATCCTTCCAATCTAAGGCACAAGCTCTCAACATATCCTCCAACATGTGGATCGTCCGCTCCGACTGTCCGTCAGTTTGAGGGTGGTAAGACGTACTAAGTCTCAACTCGGTCCCCAAAGCTCGATGAACCGCCTGCCAAAAATGTGATACAAATCGGCCATCACGATCTGAAACAATACTCTTAGGAGTCCCATGCAATCTCACGATCTCCGCAATAAACACTCGGGCCAGTCTCTCTGGTCCCCAAGTATCCTTAATACTCAGAAAGTGAGCTGATTCGGTTAGTCGATCAACAATAACGCAAATCATGTTCATTCCGGTCCGAGTCCTAGGCATCCCGGTAATAAAGTCCATATAGATGTCTTCCCATTTCCATTCCGGAATGGGAAGTGGTCGTAGCAACCCCGCGGGTCGCTGATGCTCAATCTTAACCTGCTGACAGGTCAAACACTTCGCCACAAACTCGCTAACATCCGTCTTCAAATTACTCCACCAGTAGTTGCTCCTCACATCCTTGTACATTTTACTCGTACCAGGATGTATGGAGTAAGGTGTAGCATGAGCTTCACTCAAGATCTTCTGTCTCAGCTCAACAACACTCGGTACACAAAGTCTGCCGCGAAACCTCAAAACTCCATCATCGTGAACCAAAAATCCAGGGGCTTTCCCCTTCCTCACATCCTCTCTCAGCTGGACTAAAAATGGATCATCATACTGTTTTGCTTTGATATCATCAGTCAAGGACGAAGTGATCTCTAACGCACATAACTGGCCCTGGACTCTCTGAACCCAAACCTCAATATTTTGGCAAATAAAATCTCGCTGGATCCTACTCTGTGGTGTAAGTACTGTAACACCCCAAACTAGGCGGATATTACAGTGCCGTGAATCCCCGACTGGGACCCACCAGGCAAATGAAAATGATGAATTAAATAATATAATTGTAGTACCGAACCACATTATATTACCAAGTACTCCGATGAGGAGTTTAAGTACATTACACCAGGACAAAACAGAATACTAGTATATTTTATATGAAGATAAAATACACCACCCTGAATAAATAAACATTACAAACGGAATTTGCAGCGGAAAATACAAATGACAGAAATAACTGAAATGACTGAAAATGACTGAACAAACGAAATGACTGGGGCCCCCTACTAGTATCACTGGGACTCGTCGCCGTCAACATGCTCTTCCCGTGCCTTTGCCTTGCCGTGACCTGAAAATAAAATCCCCCAACGGGCCGATTACGTAACAACAATCCTCAAGGGTTGAAAATACACAAACATGATTTAAGAAGTTATGAAATATCCTTAGTTATGAATTACGCCAAGAGGAGCATCATAGTACGCCCGTAGTGTTGCATGCAAGTGTACAAGACGGATGACCGGACACACCCGTCCTTGTACCTAATTAGTCTCACGGAGGTAATCGTTGCCGTGTGCACAGTCCAATGTATCACTCCCAATACATGGCCATCACGTGCCCGACTAAAAATTCCACACATCCGCACCCGGCCACGCAATATGAACCGAGAAGGTCATATGAACAAGAATGACCATAATGAATATCAACGAATAATAATAATCCGACAAAGTCAAGAATGACTCACCGATACGAAAGTGATAATGAAGTGATTGATAGTTTTCAATGAAATGATTGGAACCGCCGTTCCTCGCTAATGAAATGATTATCCGACAATTACAAGTCTCAAAATGATTAATACAATGATGAATGAGTTATGATTATGAATGATCAACAACAAAAGGAATGAATATCCTTTTAACCGAGTAAGAATCAACTTACACAATACCGATGAAGAATGTCCGTCCACGAACAACGTCCTAACCAAGATACCAATCGCTCGAACAACCTTGAATAGCAATAATTATCAACAATCGCTCAATACACGTATCAAACAACAAAACACGACTAACCCAAGGGTCAAAACAACGATAAACAAACTCATAGGCATTCCAACGAATACATAACCGACCGCACAACTTCGGAAATATCCAATCCCGAATATGCCGAAACCCACACCAAAATGAGTATTTCGAACTAACAAAACACTTCCATGATCTCAATAATCCATTAGGAATCCATAATTCATGATTATAACGACATCAATCGGAAAATCCCTAATTAACCGAAGTCAACCCCAAGGGTTCTTGAAGACAATTCCGAAAATAACCATTAAATCCGTAGGAATATATTTATCCAAGTAGATAATCCATAACTTAACATATCCCAATGATAATCCAAGCTTACACGAAGAAATCGGAAGGAAAACCCAAAAATCCGAAATTCTAGATCCAAGAGATTAATACCTTTGATTCGATGTGATGAAGATGATGAGATGATGATCAATCCGAAAGATGAGCTTGAAGATGATGATTGATGATTACACCT
Organism: Orobanche coerulescens; assembly: GCA_033398695.1. Classification (NCBI taxonomy): domain Eukaryota; kingdom Viridiplantae; phylum Streptophyta; class Magnoliopsida; order Lamiales; family Orobanchaceae; genus Orobanche; species Orobanche coerulescens. Next base: position 66,911,622 of record CM065804.1, on the reverse strand, counting down.
CGAAGAACCCTCTCCGAATCGCTCGAAATCGCCCAAAAATACCGAAGGAGTGAAATGGGATGAACAAATGAAGAAGTTTGACTAACTGTCCAATTTATACTCAGACCAGGTTAGCGTGCGCTAGTCCTTGTGCATAGCGTGCGCTAACGAGTAATTTGGGTAGTCCAGTACCCACTGTCCGAACATGGTAGCGCGCGCTACGTACCACTTTGTAGCGTGCACTACGGCCATACTACTAGCGTGCGCTAATATCCATTGTTAGCGTGCGCTAGCGAAATATTTAACGCCCAGTACTGGAGTCCAGAAAACCATCTGCCCTCTGATCTAACCTCGATAGCGTGCGCTACAACCATTATTTAGCGTGCGCTAAAATGTCGGCTGCGTACGCTAACAACAATGCATAGCGTGCGCTATGAATAAACCCGGTGCAGTCCAGTAGCCACTGGACTCAACCTGATCCGCCCCTAGCGCGCGCTACTCCACACATATAGCGTGCGCTACTACGACCCGTTAGCGCGCGCTACTTACCACTCGTAGCGTGCGCTACAATTATTCTCACCTGCAGTCCAGTACCTTGGATTGCGGCAAAGGTAGCCTTAGCGTGCGCTAAAGGCGGTAGCGTGCGCTACCTATACCCAATTAGCGTACGCTAAAAGGAGTATGTAGCGTGCGCTACTCCTCAAGCACGACTTGCAACTAAAATGACAATGATGATAAACACGGCACGAAACTCCAATCAGATTAATGATGAATGACGATCGATACTCGATACAATTACTCGAATGATGAATACCATGATGAATCGAGTGACAAATGATCAATAATGAATGAAATTACTGAGTATCAATTCTTGAATGATAAATCTTGAATGATAATTACTGAGTGATAATTACTGAATTACAACTGGGTATTACATACACCCCCCCTTAAAAGAGTTTCGTCCCCGAAACTAAGGGTCAAACAACTCGGGATAACTCTCCCGCATACTATCCTCGGTTTCCCAAGTAGCCTCTTCGACTCCGTGTCTAGACCACTGAATTTTGACCAAAGGGATCGTCTTGTTCCTCAACTATTTGATTCGCCGCTCCAACACTCGTACAGGACGCTCCTCGTACGAATGATCATCCGCGATCTCGATTTCGTCGAACTGAAGTATGTGACTCGGGTCGGAAACATACTTCCGCAACTGAGAGACGTGAAACACATTATGAATTCGGCTCAATGCCGGAGGCAAAGCCAATCGATAAGCTAACTCGCTTACTCGATCCAAAATTTCAAACGGTTCAATGAATCTCGGACTCAACTTCCCCCGTTTTCCGAAACGGAAAATACCTCGACTCGGGGATACCTTGACCAAAATGTGGTCACCCGTCTCGAACTCTAGTGGTCGACGACGATTATCTGCATATGATTTCTGTTGACTCTGAGCTGTCAACATACGATTCTTGATCAAAGCTACCTTCTCCCGGGCGGCTATAAGTATATCGGGCTCGGTGCCGATTGACTCTGATGGGTCGTCCCAACACAAGGGAGATCGACAACGACGACCGTACCAGGCCTCGTAAGGTTCTATCTTCATCGTAGCATGCCAACTAAACTGTACGTGGACTCAAACAACAGTAATTGGGCTTCCCAATCGTCTACTAATCGAGGACGCATGCCCTCAATATGTCCTCTAATGTCTGAATAGTCCTCTTTGATCGTCCGTCGGACTGAGGATGAAAGGCGGTACTGAGATTGAGCTGAGTTCCCATAGCACGATGAACTGATTTCCAAAAAAGGGATACAAATCGTCCGTCACGATCGGAAACGATACTCTTAGGAGTACCGTGCAGTCTCACTATCTCTTTGATGAACAACTGATCCAGTCTCTCGGGACCCCACGTATCCTTGATCTCAAGGAAATGAGCTGATTTAGTTAAGCAGTCCGCGATCACTCAGAACGTATTCATGAAACGAAGAGTTGTAGGCAATTCGTGATGAAATCCATAGAACTGTCTTCCCACTTCCATACTGGTCTAGGGAGCGGTATCGCATATACTCACGGCCGATGTTCCATCTTGACTTGTTGACAGGTTAAGCATCTCGAAACAAATTCTGCGACTTCTCGCTTCATATTACTCCACCAGTAATTTTGTTTCAAGTCCTTGTACATCTTGCTGGACCCCGGATGAACAGAATAAGGGGTAGCATGAGCTTCTCTCAAAAAAAGAGTTTTTCAACTCGTCATTCGCCGGTATGCACAACCGGTTCTTAAACCTCAAAAGTACATCCTCGTGGACCACGAATCCAGGGGCTTTCCCCTGAGCCACATCTTCACGGATGCGCAACAATGAAGGGTCTGAACTCTGATTCTCTCTGATTACCTCCTCAAGTGACAATGAAATCTCTAACATACAAAGCTGTCCCTGAACTCGCTGAAGCCAGACCTCGGTCTCGGGTCTAAGGAATTCCTGTTGAAGCTCCTTCTGAACTGTTAAACGAGCAAGCATCTGCTCCTGAACGGACTTACGACTCAAGGCGTCGGCGACAACGTTCGCCTTGCCCGGGTGGTAAAGGATCTCGATATCAAAATATTTGATTAGTTCCAACCACCGCCTCTGTCGCATATTTAACTCCTTCTGAGTAAATATATACTTCAACTATTGTGATCAGTGAAGATCTGACAGGTGACGCCATAAAGGTAACGACTCCAAATTTTCAAAGCGAACACCACGGCTGCTAGCTCCAGGTCGTGGGTCGGATAATTAACCTCGTAAGGTCTCAATTGCCGTGAAGCATAGGCAATAACTTTCCCGTTCTGCATGAGTACACATCCGAGACCCTGTCCGGACGCATCACTATAGACCACAAATCCTTCCGTCCCCTGCGGCAAGGAAAGTACAGGTGCTGACATTAACCGACTCTTGAGTTCCTCAAAACTCCGTTGACACGCGTCGGACCACGTGTATTTCTTATCCTTCCGCAAAAGGTTCGTTAAGGGTTGAGCGATTCTAGAAAATCCCTCTACAAATCGCCGATAATAACCCGCTAATCCGAGGAAACTTCGGATTTCCTTAACATTCTTCGGAGGTAGCCAATCTCGAATAGCCTCCGTCTTCTGAGGGTCGACACGAACTCCGTCTGATGAAATTACATGTCCGAGAAAAGTCACTTCGGACATCCAGAACTCACATTTAGAAAACTTCCCATAAAGTTGTTCTCGTCTCAACACGTCGAGCACTTGATGAAGGTGAAACTCGTGTTCCTCCCGGTCACGAGAATAAATCAAAATGTCATCGATGAAGACAACAACAAACCGATCCAAAAAGTCGATGAAGACCCGATTCATTAACTCCATGAATACCGCAGGTGCATTAGTCAATCCGAACGGCATAACCTCAAACTCACAATGACCATAGCGTGTTCGAAACGCTGTCCTCGCGATGTCCGACTCTCGGATCCGCAACTGATGATATCCAGACCTTAAGTCGATCTTGGAAAACAATGAAGCTCCCTGAAGTTGATCTAATAGATCATCAATACGGGGTAAGGGATACTTATTCTTGATTGTCACTCTGTTCAACTCCCGATAATCGATACATAAGCGAAATGAACCATCCTTCTTCTTGACATATAACACTGGCGCTCCCCACGGGGACGCACTCGGTCGAATATAACCTTTCTCGAACAACTCCTCAAGTTGGTTCTTCAACTCCTGCATTCTGGTCGGGGCCATCCGATACGGTGCCTTCGATAAAGGGGACGTACCGGCTCCAACTCACTCCTGAATTCCCCTACTCTATGTGAAGGCAACCAGATAACTCGTCTGGAAATACATCGTCAAACGATGACAATGATACCACGAATGTTTGAACATTTCGATTGCCCTAGAATGGTCAATCGATAAAAAGAGATACCAATAATGATTGAAGAATTCGATTGCCTTAGAAAGGCCAATCGATGAAGATGATACAATGAATGTTTGAATAACTCGATTGCCTTTGAAAGGCCAGTCGATGAAAATGATACAATGAATGATTGAATGACTCGATTGTCTTAGAAAGGCCAATCGATGGAAAGGATGCAATGAATGATTGAATAACTCGATTGCCCTAGAAAGGCCAATCGATGAAAATGATACAATGAATGATTGAATGACTCGATTGTCTTAGAAAGGCCAATCGATGGAAATGATGTACTGAATGATTGAATAGTTTGATTGCGGAATTTCTCTGCTTTCATCATAATAATACTTCTTCTGGAACAACGGGGATTACTTCCTTGAAGCACACATTCGACAACTAACGACGGAAAGATAGCGACCAAACGCTAACAAACACTGAGGATAGTATCAAGACGATCAAACCAACTAATACCGAAAATTAAATCGTCCTAAGATAAATTCACCACGATTAGATCCATCAATCAATCGCGGTCATTAAGCTTAATTCGGTATGATTCCGAAAATGAATGAATGCGGTGTACCAGCATCAAAAGGTACACACAAGTTGAAATAAAATTACGAGTATACCTGAAATCATTCGGGCCACCGGATCGTCGATCCTCCTCATCATATGAATCTGGGACTTGCCGGCCCCCGAACCGGACGCTCCCGTCTGATAAATACGAGCTCCAACTCTATTTGCTTCCATTGTCTTAAACGACGATGACAAAGCAGTCTGATTCTGAAACGCTGGTTGCTTCGGGGCCTGAGATGACGCCGGATCCGACTTGGAGTCCTTTCGGCAAAAACGGGCCTTATGCCCAAAATTCCCACAATTATAGCACGTGATAGACGGTTTCAGACACTCAGTGCTGAAATGACCCGGCGTTCCACAATTAAAACAGTGATGGCGAATCGGCGCTCGGGAATGAGATCCCGCACGATTATGCGCCGTAGGAGGTCGCTCGAAACGATAGGACTCACACGAGGCTTCTTGCGGGTTGGTGACCGCCTTGGGTAGATTACGCCGTTGATTTCTTGCCGACAAATGAAGGTTGTTGTTCGGCACTTTCCTTAGCAAATGCTCAGACGGAGAGTTCTCTCGATTAATCCGGTCAGTGGCGCAATGATGATTGAGCAACCGTACATGGGTCATCATGGCTCGCATAAAAGTGAGTGGATCAACCCGAACATCTTGATCGGGCGAGTCCTGGGCACGATTTCTCGGCGGAGTGATTATTTCTCGGGTTTCGGTCCGCACGCTCTCTCCCCGTGCATCCTCGACACTCTCTCCATACTGAAGTAGGAAGGTCGCATAATGATTATATTTCCCGCATGATTAGCACGTTATGATTATGTCATGAGATGATGAAAATGAGTATACATGCTCTAACTTAGTGATTATATGAATGATTTACTGAAGTTACATGATTATCCGATAAAATTCTTAAAATGATTATCTTGAATAACTTAACAAGATTGATAATATGATCATCCAGATTGACAACTTAGTAATGAAATGAATTGAGTAATTAATGAGTTAACATGATCGTCCTGATCATTAACTGAGTATTGAAATGAATTAAGTGATTAATGAGTTAATATGATCGTCCTGATCATTAACTGAGTATTGAAATGAATTAAGTGATTAATGAGTTAATATGATCGTCCTGATCATAATGAATGATGATGTTTGAGGATTGTTAAATGATGAATGATGAATGAATGACTATTGCCAGAAATTATACCATGGCACTAGAAATCTTACGCTTCTTTCTTGGCCTCGATTGGCTCGGCATTTGCACAGTCACGATGGCGCGAAAGTCCAATGATACTAGTCTCGATGACGATGATTTCAAATGAGACATGACTCGGAAGGTAGTATTCAAAACCACGCTCCGATACCAACTCGTAACACCCCAAACTAGGCGGATATTACGGTGCCGTGAATCCCCGATCGGGACCCACCGTGCAAATGAAAATGATGAATTAAATAATATAATTGTAGTACCGAACCACATTATATTACCAAGTACTCCGATGAGGAGTTTAAGTACATTACACCAGACAAAAGAATACTAGTATATTTTATATGAAGATAAAATACACCACCGAATAAATAAACATTACAAACGGAATTTGCGGGAAAATACAAATGACGAAATAATCGAAATGATGAAAATGATCGAACAAACGGAATGACCGGGCCCCTACTAGTATCACTGGGACTCGCCGCCAACATGCTCTTCCCGTGCCTTTGCCTTGCCGTGACACGAAAATAAAATCCCCAACGGGCCGCCATACGTAACAACAATCCTCAAGGGTTGAAAATACACAAACATGATTTAATCAAGTTATGAAATATCCTTAGTTATGAATTACGCCGAAGAGGAGCATCATAGTACGCCCGTAGTGTTCTCGTGCAAGTGTACAAGACGGATGACCGGACACACCCGTCCTTGTACCTAATTAGTCTCACGGAGGTAATCGTTACCGTGTGCACAGTCCAATGTATCACTCCCAATACATGGCCATCACGTGCCCGACTAAAAATTCCACACATCCGCACCCGGCCACGCAATATGAACCCAGAAGGTCATATGAACAAGAATGACCATAATGAATATCAACGAATAATAATAATCCGACAAAGTCAAGAATGACTCACCGATACGAAAGTGATAATGAAGTGATTGATAGTTTTCAATGAAATGATTGGAACCGCCGTTCCTCGCTAATGAAATGATTATCCGACAATTACAAGTCTCAAAATGATTAATACAATGATGAATGAGTTATGATTATGAATGATCAACAACAAAAGGAATGAATATCCTTTTAACCGAGTAAGAATCAACTTACACAATACCGATGAAGAATGTCCGTCCACGAACAACGTCCTAACCAAGATACCGATCGCTCGAACAACCTTGAATAGCAATAATTATCAACAATCGCTCAATACACGTATCAAACAACAAAACACGACTAACCCAAGGGTCAAAACAACGATAAACAAACTCATAGGCATTCCAACGAATACATAACCGACCGCACAACTTCGGAAATATCCAATCCCGAATATGCCGAAACCCACACCAAAATGAGTATTTCAAACTAACAAAACACTTCCATGATCTCAATAATCCATTAGGAATCCATAATTCAAGATTATAATGACATCAATCGGAAAATCCCCAATTAACCGAAGTCAACCCCAAGGGTTCTTGAAGACAATTCCGAAAATAACCATTAAATCCGTAGGAATATATTTATCCAAGTAGATAATCCATAACTTAACATATCCCAATGATAATCCAAGCTTACATGAAGAAATCGGAAGGAAAACCCAAAAATCCGAAATTCTAGATCCAAGAGATTAATACCTTTGATTCGATGTGATGAAGATGATGAGATGATGATCAATCCGAAAGATGAGCTTGAAGATGATGATTGATGATTACACCTCGAAGAACCCTCTCCGAATCGCTCGAAATCGCCCAAAAATACCGAAGGAGTGAAATGGGATGAACAAATGAAGAAGTCTGACTAACTGTCCAATTTATACTCAGACCAGGTTAGCGTGCGCTAGTCCTTGTGCATAGCGTGCGCTAACGAGTAATTTGGGTAGTCCGGTACCCACTGTCCGAACATGGTAGCGTGCGCTACGTACCACTTTGTAGCGTGCGCTACGGCCATACTACTAGCGTGCGCTAATATCCATTGTTAGCGTGCGCTAGCGAAATATTTAACGCCCAGTACTGGAGTCCAGAAAACCATCTGCCCTCTGATCTAACCTCGATAGCGTGCGCTACAACCATTATTTAGCGTGCGCTAAATGTCAACGCAGACGCTAACAACAATGCATAGCGTGCGCTATGAATAAACCGTGCGATCCAAGAGCCACTGGACTCAACACGATCCGCCCCTAGCGCGCGCTACTCCACACATATAGCGTGCGCTACTACGACCGTTAGCGCGCGCTACTTACCACTCGTAGCGTGCGCTAATTATTCTCACTGCACCCAAGTACCTTCCGGATCGCGGCCAAGGTAGCCTTAGCGTGCGCTAAAGCTGAGCGGTAGCGTGCGCTACCTATACCCAATTAGCGTACGCTAAAAGGAGTATGTAGCGTGCGCTACTCCTCAAGCACAACTTGCAACGAAAATGACAATGATGATAAACACGGCACGAAACTCCAATCAGATTAATGATGAATGACGATCGATACTCGATACAATTACTCTGAATGATGAATACCATGACTGAATCTGAGTGACAAATGATCAATAATGAATGAAATTACTGAGTATCAATTACTGAATGATAAATACTGAATGATAATTACTGAGTGATAATTACTGAATTACAACTGGGTATTACAAGTACCTCTAACATCTGTAATGCCATCGGTTTCCGGCTCAACGCATCAGCCACTACGTTAGCCTTACCCGGATGGTAAAGTATCTCGAGGTCGTAATCTTTAATTAGCTCCAACCACCTGCGCTGTCTCATATTCAACTCTTTCTGACTGAAGATATACTTCAGACTCTTGTGGTCCGTAAAAATCTTACAAGACGATCCATAGAGATAATGCCTCCATATCTTTAAGGCGAAAACGACCGCAGCTAACTCCAAATCGTGCGTGGGATAATTTACCTCATAAGGTTTCAATTGGCGGGACGTATAAGCAATCACTCTGTCTCTCTGCATCAAAACACATCCTAGACCAAGGCCCGAAGCATCACTATACACTATGAAATCCTCGTTCCCCTGAGGCAATGCTAAAACGGGTGCGGTGGTCAAACGTCTCTTTAACTCGTCAAAACTGCCCCGCTGCTGCGGTCCACTCGAACTTCGAAGTTTACGGAGCAACCGAGTGAGTGGTCTAGCGATCTTAGAAAATCCTCAACGAATCTACGGTAATAGCCGGCAAGACCAGAAAACTCCTCACCTCCTTCACATTCTTAGGCGGCTCCCAAGCCATCACCGCCTCTATCTTCTCGCGGATCTACCCTAACTCCTCTCTGAATCACATGCCCGAGGAACATCACTTCCTCGAGCCAAAACTCACACTTAGAGAACTTCGCGTACAACTGCTCCTCTCTCAAGATGTCTAATACAATCTGGAGATGTAAGGCGTGCTCCTCACGACTCCGTGAGTAGATCAGAATGTCGTCAATAAAGACGACTACGAATTTATCTAGATACTCAATAAAAACTTTGTTCATTAACTGCATGAACACTGCTGGGGCGTTAGTTAGCCCGAATGGCATAACCACAAACTCGTAATGGCCATATCTCGTCCGAAAGGCAGCTTTCGGTATATCAATGTCCCGAATCCTAAACTGGTAGTAACCCGATCGCAAATCGATCTTCGAAAAGACCGTCGCCCCCTGAAGCTAATCGAACAAGTCGTCGATCCGGGGCAAAGGGTATTTATTTTTGATGGTCAACTTGTTTAATTCTCGATAATCGATGCATAAACGAAGTGACCCATCCTTCTTCTTAACAAAGAGTACGGGTGCACCCCAAGGCGATGCGATCGGTCGAATATACCCTTTATCTAACAATTCTCCCAACTGATTATTCAACTCTAACATCTCCGATGGTGCCATACGGTATGGTGCTCGAGAAATAGGGGCTGCATTCGGCTCAAGATCAATAGGAAACTCCACCTCCCGCTGCGGTGGTAATCCCGGCAAGTCGTCTGGGAAAACATCGGGATACTCACAAACAACTGGAATTGACGACATGTCAATTCCACCATCCTCCGCCTGCATAGCGTAACACCAATAGCCGACACAACCCTGGTTCAGAAGTTTCATCGCCCTTAAGGCGCTAATCACACTCCCCGATCTCCCTGGCTTTCGACCGATGAGGGTATGCTCGGTGCCGTCCTCGGCTACTATCGAGATGGTACGAGTCCGATAGTTCATGATAGCACCGTGACGCTCTAACCAATCGTCCCCAAGGATTAAATCCTCACCCTTAATGTCTATAACAATGAGATTCGAGGGCCAATCTCGGCTCCCGATCCTCACGGGGCAATCCCTAACTTCCCGGTCCCCAACCATACGATCCCCGCTAGGCGTACCCACCACAAACGGTTCACACTCAAACAAGCAGTTAAAGCCAATACGATTCACACAATCCGATGCAATAAAGGAATGGGTAGCACCCGAATCAAAAAGCACGGAAACTGGATAAGGATCTGAGTGGTACCTGACGCCACCGGAATGTCTGCCTCCTCTGTGCGCCTCATTTGATACAATCGGGGGTGAACTGAACCCAAACTCGAGGCTGCACGGCGATCCGGCTGACCCCGACACCTACCACGACCCGAACCCTGCGGAACATGAGTGGCTGGAATACTGTGATCCTTCTGATCGGTAGTGGTAGTCGGAACTCTAGCGGCCCTGGTGGCCCTATCACAATGAGCTGCCCGATGTCCGGTCTGTCTGCAAGTAAAGCAAGCAACTAACGGAAATGGGCAATCCTTCATAACGTGCTCGGGCTGACTGCAATTAAAACAAACTCTCCCGCCAGGTGCCACAGACTGGACCGAACGGTTACTCTGGGATCCACCGGCCTGATGAAACGGCCTCTTCCCTGGTGTATGAGCAGAACGAGACCTCAAAAGCTGTCTACCTTTACCGGCCGAGAACCCGCCGGTAGTCTTCTGCTTCTTAGCTTCCGTAACCGTCTCTGATTCCGGGACAGCCATCTCGATCGCCAGAGCGCGATCCTGGTATTCCTTCAAAGTGGCACACATGAGCTGTGCCATACTCTGCCTGATATGCGGCTTCATGCGCATATTGAAGTAACGGATTTTATCAGCCTCCGTTCTCACTTGATCTCTTACGAAACCCAACTGCTGATTGTAAGAAATGATGGCCTAAGAAATAGGCACATCCTGAGGTGTAGCGGTGAAGAATTTCACAATTCTGCGCTCCTTGACTGGCGGTGGACAATACTCCGCTTCCATAGCAGCCTTGAATTCCTCCCAAGTAGCTCGACGGTCTCTGGGCACAACGGCCTCCCACCATTCCGCAGCTTCCTTATCCAGGAGGTACTGGGCGATATGTACCCTCCTGTCTTCAGGACAAGCTACGGCATCAAAGGTCCTGGACAACTGGAAGAGCCAATTCTCCCAACCGAGGGAGTCAGAAGCTCCGGAGAAACGAGGAGGGTGCATCTTAGTCACCGTCTGAATCCATTTACTAGCCTCCTCTTCAGGTGTCGGGGGCGGATTCTGGCGTCCGCCCTGAGCTATCTGGGCAAGCTGAGCTACTAACTGCTGAAGTACGGCAGTAGCCCCGGCGTCGGCATTATTACCCGACGGCACTGAGTGAGAGGCTGAGTCCGCAGAGGACTGAGAAAGTGAGCCCTCTTCATTATCATCACCCCTACCACGGCCTCGGCCGCGTCCCCTAGCTGGTCTACCACCACGACCTCTCAACATACTAGAGGAAGAATGAAAAGGACAAAATCAGAAAGATTCACAATTGACAAAGTTCGTATCACAATTTACAATCCCGAACAACGCAAGAAAACGAATTACAGGAATATAAGAGTTCGAGGAGACTTACAGCCACGGGTCGCACGAAAAGACGGTAGCATGATGATATTAGGCTCAACGACTGACTCTAAATGACGCCACTAACAGACCCAAAATTAACCGACAGCCTAGGTATTCAAAACCTTGGCTCCGATACCATAAATGTAACACCCCAATTCACAACTGGGACATTACACGCCGTAGAACCCTCGTGAGGTCTACCAGGCTAACACTTGACATATAAACCACAAGGTAATCCCGAATGATGCACTCGAAGTAAATAAGGCCGTGGCCTCGGCTAAAACATTTTTAACGTAAGACATGAACAGAGATTAAATACCAATTCATTGCCCACGCAGGGGACTTAAACCAATTTTCAAAATAGACAGTCTAACTTCAATACTCGACAATGCAATGACAAAACATAAAAATGCAGACTCGAGCCACATCATCAAGCCAGCCCATCCTTTGCATGCATGTCCCGTGCTTGCTCCTCAGCCCTCCCGGTACCTAAAATGCATAAGACGCATTTCCCCCATTTAAGGGGTTAGCATTCGAATAGCTAGTGCAAGTACACAATTATACAACATTATATACATACACGATTCAATGCAAACAGATCATTAGGAAAAATCAATATTCCGGAATATCACATTTACACCAAATCAATATATATCAAGCTTTCCACATCACAATTATCCACGTTTGGTAACTCGCGACCGTACCCATTAGTATCGGCCCCCAGAGGTCCCGTCGGACCGTCCCCAGGTGAGAAACCACTTCCGCGGCCGTACCCATTAGTATCGGCCCCCAGAGGTACCGTCGAACCGTCCCCAGGTGGAAGAACATCAACGCACGCACCCAAGTCCACTTCCGTGGACGTACCCATTAGTATCGGCTCCCAGAGGCCCCATGCCATCCCCAGGTGGAAGAGTAACCAACACAATCGTTCAATAAACCAATTTACATCATTCGCATCAAAACCGTACACACATAATGAAATATAATACATGTACTTGCCTTGGATAATACGACGCGAAGGAAACGACAAAGGAATAGGTTACGATCCGAACAATCCTCTCAAATTCGACCCTAACACAATAATGATATACAACCAATCTCAACATCATGAATACGAAGAAATTCATCCTAGTTCTACCCGTTGGGACAATTCATCGGACACCACGCGCGCATAAGTAAATGAAATCGGTCAACGGTGTAATAACGGGATTTCATCCCAACCAATAACAAGAAAACCAAGGGTCACGAGTGCACTATCAAAATCTAACAACAATATCGGTTAATTCGGATTAAAACACAAGATCACCACCAAACCCTCCCCAAAATCATACTAGGGTTAAAGGAGTTCTTACCTCTTGAAGATTCAAGCCCTATAATCCGAAGAACACGTGCTAGATTCATAATCCGAGCTACACGATCGAAGGAAGATGAAGAAAAACACACAATCAAGTGGTAGATGGAGAAAAATCCCCCTATCAACCCTCTCTCTCTCGCGTACGGTGGAAGGAAGGAAAAATGAGCTGCAATGGAAAAGAAATGATATAGCGGCGGCCGCGTGTGTGCAGCGGCTCGGCTAAAGCGTGCGCGGCACGGGGCCAAAAATTGCGCCAGTGCTCTGGGCCGACTCGTTGTGCCGTGGCTCATTGAAGTGTGCCGCCTGCACTCGGCATGTGCCGCGGCCTCGCCGGGCTGCACGCGGCATGCTGAGGTTTTGGTCGGCAAGTGCCACACGGTGTGCCGCGGCCGGACAAGTGTGCCGCGCTTCGATTTGTGTGCCGCGGCGCACAATACTTGTGCCGCAACACACGGTACAGTTTGCTCGGCCAACAACTGGGTGATGTGTGTGCCGCGGCGCACAATCCTTGTGTCGCAGCCCACACCCCCCCTCGGGTCCCAAAATGACGAAAAATGGTCCGGAAAGAGAATAAAAGCAATAGGAATCGATATTTGGGCAACAATAACACGAAATGGAAGTACGGAACCCCAAAACGATCTGAGGTACACAACCAAAGTCGAACAAGGAACAAATTCTCTAAACTTCTAGGAAATTACAAAAACGGCCCAAACATCCGAAAATCACGATACAACATCGTATTAACAATCCGAAACTCACAACATGCTCTACTCAATCATACGAGCTCATGGAAGTAAGAAAATGATGAAATCAAACGAGTTTAACGAGAATCGAATACACATGATACAAAATATAACACGAGATGAAATTACGTAAAAACATTATCGAGACCCGTCTAAGCGGAGAAACTCCAAGAACAAAATAGGTTCAGAATTACAAAACAGTGCCAAGCGAATTGTCCGAAACGAATATGCACCAAAAATAGAAATTACTAAAGATAGAAAACGCGGATATTACAATGACATCACTATACTGCCTACGTCTTCATGTGAGTTGTGGTTGTAAGTTTCCTAAACTCTGCTATTATCCTTTAAAGCTATGCCTTTTCAATAGTTAAACATTAGAACGATATTATTCCTCGTATATTGAGTATGTATGCCTAGGGAATGTTGAGAAGAGGTCGTGAACGCGGTCGCGGTCGTGGACGCGGACGTGGAAATGCTGAAAGAGAAGTTTCACCCTATGTCCCTAATTCACTATCTGTCACGCCCCCACACCGGGGTTGGACGAGAACACGACAGTTAACGTAATAAATAATGTTTTTGATAAAGAAATTTCAGTAATCATACAAGTACCAGATCTCACCCCGGTGAACTAAGTCTGGTTATTCAATAGAAGAAACATTCATGAGTACAACGGAATTATTACATCAAGTGCAAAAGAATATATCGGAAATCAAAATACATTTTGACACAGGAAATAAAGAAGCGTTAAAGCAGTATCCTAATTTCCTATGTCTTGGCAATACTTTGAGGACGGTCTTCAATGGTCTTCAGCATTTGTCTCTTCTTCCTCTTGATTCTCTTCATCTAGTGGGGTTTTAGAAAAACAATTCAAAATGGGTGAGAATAATGGATTCTCAGTGAGTTGGGATTTGATATTTAATGAGTTTATTAGTTAATAAACATTATGTTTCTCCCACTTTTGAAAAACAGTGTTGTTTAAAAATTGGTGCAAGTTTTCAAAAAGAATATTATGAATTAGGACATGAATGTACAGTCAATCTCCGTAGATTGTGGTTGAGTATGAAGAATGCACGGCGTCGAGCGCCCAATGAGTATTTAGCTTTGGGAGGTCGTCTACATGACTAATCCCTTAGCCTCCTTATAACGTCTTAAATCGTTATCAGTGTTTGACCTTTGACTATCACCACGACCTTTGGTTTGATAACCGTAGCCTTGGGCGTTTGTCGGACCAGCACTATAACATTGGCCTTTGAGCTTTATCGCTCTCACGCTTGGTGACGTGCTGCCTTATCTCTTATCTGGGCTCGATATATCCTTAGCTTGGGTCTATGCTCGGATCATATCATAATCGCGACTATACCCAAATTCTACGACCCAGTCACCTTAGGACCACTCCGTCCTTCGGCTTCAAGGTAATAGGATACAACGGTAGCATTGCCTAGAACCGCAGCCACGCTGCTCGATTCATGACTTAGACTAACCGCCCCTCATGCATATAAATAGAAAAAGGGACTCTAGAGGTACTCGTACGGACTCTAGCGGTGGCTCCCGCCTGAAGGTCGTAGCACTTAGCTCCGCACAGCATCTTATAATAAACTCATAAACTTGAATAGTTCGGTACGGATTGATTATATGTCCGAATTACGAACTTTATTGCGAAAAGTCCGTTATGATATGAGGATTGAAGGTCAGAAGTCGCATGAAAGTTTACCTTTCGAAAATTACAATTCTGCCCTTCCGTCTTTTAAGTACTATCATTATTATTTTTACTATAATTGTATGAATTTGGATAATTCAGTACGGATTGATTATACGTCCGAAAATTACGAACTTTATTGCGAAAAGTGCGTTATGATATGAGGATTGAAGGTCAGAAGTTGCATGAAAGTTTTACCTTTCAGAAATTATAATTCTGCCCTTCCGTCTTTTAAGTACTATCATTATTTTTACTAAAATATTATAAATTTGGTTAAGTCGGAACAGTTGGATTGTACGTCCGAAAATTATGAACTTTACGGAGAAAAGTCCGTTATAAAATAAGGTTATGATATCATAAGTTGTATGTAGGTTTTTCATTTCATAAATTATAATTCTGCCCTTTCGAAATTAAAGTACTATTATTATTATTTTTATTTAGTTTTGTCTTATAATTTTGATTAATTCGTTTGGATTCATTTAAACTCCAAAAATTATGAATCCAGATGCGATTCGAACCTTATGACTTGTACTTTTATATTACGTTCAGTTTTAATTTCTATTCTTTTAGAAATTATAATTTCACCCCTTCATTTTGCGTTAATCGGTATTTTAGTATTCTTGACCTATCTTTTTCATTTCTTGTCGGATTGACCTCAAATTTTCGGGGTAAGCTCCTTATATTATTACGAGTCCAGAGAGATCAACTTTTCTGGAAATTTTATTTTTGAAACAGTAAGTTTATGTAAATTATAGTTTTGGCCCCAAATTCTTAAATTTACATTTTCGCCCCGATTTTCTATTTTAGTAAATTCCGATTTAGGTGGAATTTTATATAGAACTTATTTTTGATATATTCAGACTTACTTTTAGGACATAAGACCAGAATTATCAGTTTTACCCCAAAATTTATCTTATTTAAATTATTTGAGTTATCCTTCGAACTTAGGTTCGAATTATCAAGTCTTCCGGTGACTAATTATCCTCTTACCATAGTCCAGTATATACTCATGTATTTTTTTGGAGTGTTACTAACCAAAGGTCATATTTGTCATATTCAACCAAAGTTTCCACCAATTAATTAATTTGCACATATAATCAAAATATGACAAACTAAAATTCAACAATTGCAAAGATCATTACATGCATGGTAATGAATGTCATTTTTAACCAAGTATAGCTAACTAAAGTCATAATACTTGCATGCACCATATATATTTAACTTATAATAATTTTGAATAAGAGAAAAGAAAAACAACAATTTTACCCACCTTAGTTCTTGAAGTTGTGTAGGAAATTAGGTATTAGGCTAGTCGAATCAACCTTCCTTTGATCTCTCCTATTTTCGGCCAACATAAACACCATGAGAGTTCATGATAGGATATGGTTTAAGTTAGTTCATGTAGGATACACATTTTTGTATGTATTTATATGTTAATATATAAAATGATGAACTTACCTTCTTGAGTTTGGGCCTTTCTTCTTCTTCTCTTCTTCTTTCTTTCCCTTCTCTTTTTTTTATTCTTCTTCTTGGCTTCGGCCTACTCTCCCTCTCTCTCTCTCTCTCTCTCTCTCTCTAATTTTCAGATTTTTTTTTGCTTTCTATTGCATGTGAAATGAGGTGGTAGTGGTGTATATTAAAAAGGTGGTCAAGGCATGGGGAAAGGGAGCACAAGACACAAGGCTATGTCTTGCATGAGGAGGACATGAAGACTCTAGATGTCCTCCCCCTCTCCACTTGGCCGCCCATTTTGTGTGTGTGTGTGTGTTGTATATATATATATATATATATTATTGAGTTGGGTTTGAGTCCATTAGTGAGTTTATATTAGTAAATGTTGGTACTCATAGCCCATTAGATGAACCAATATTCTGCTTTAACTTTCAATTAATTTATTATTTACGAAATAATCAAGTAAAATAAAATGAAACTAGATGTAGATTATATTATATTATAACAAATGTTTTTAAAATACATCATGATATAATAAACCGTACATGTAGTGAGCTATCGAATTTAGGGGGTTCTACACTATCAAACCCGGCTAACCTCAGTTCTGGCGAGCAACAGGAATCTGTTAAAAATAATCAAGCGTAGACTGTGGAGAATAATGACAATCCTTTTGTCCCAAATGTACTTCGCCAAGTGGTCAACCAGATGACCCAATTCGCTCAAGTGGTGGACAGAATGCAGATGACAATGGGCTTAGAACAAGGTGGAGGACAGCAAGGCATTCCATATTTGGGAAATCGAAGAGACAAATGGCTACAAGAGGTGGCAAAGATGCATCGACCAAAGTTCGATGGCTTTTCTAAAACACCGACATGGGGCTTGGATCGAGAGATTGAAATCGCTTGATTTTAGGATGCATGGTTCTCCCCAGACTGATTTCATCATTCAGTTTCTGCCTGACTCATTCTCACAGTTTGTTATGAATTTCAACTACAATGGGATTGCTTGCAATATAGTAGGGTTGATGAACAAGCTGTCCACCAGTCAGTTTCAAATAAAGTCAGCGGGGGTGAAGAAGGCTGTACTTGTTATCTTCTTTGGGCCTTGCATTGAACGTACACGTATTGTTAAGGTTATAATCCGGGTTGTGGGCGTATTCCGTTCGATTATTGTTATCGTTTAGGACTGAGTTGTGTTAACCTTGCGTTTAGGAGCGGTCGTGGTCACTCCAGGTCATTCCTAGCCATCATTTACTTTTTGTCTCGCCAAAGATGTCTCAAAGGCAAGTTCTTTACATTTGTATGCATATTCTAATATTTGATTTATGGCTTCCCGTGTATGTTGTAGATGTGAATGCGTATGTTCACCCAAGGATGGTCTGACGGGTCCTCTGGGGATACGTAGTGGCGTGTGTATGCGTATAATGAACTGGTAATAATACTTGCATGCACCATATATATTTAACTTGTAATAATTTTGAATAAGAGAAAAGAAAGAAAACAATTTTACCCACCTTAGTTCTTGTAGTTGTGTAGGAAATTAGGTATTAGGCTAGTCGAATCAACCTTCCTTTGATCTCTCCTATTTTCCGCCAACGTAAACACCATGAGAGGTCATGATAGGACATGGATTAAGTTAGTTCATGTAGGATACACATTTTTATATGTATTTATATCTTAATATATAAAATGATGAACTTACCTTCTTGAGTTTGGGCCTTTCTTCTTCTTCTTCTCTTCTTCTTTCTTTCTCTTCTCTTTTTTTTTTTCTTCTTCTTCTTGGCTTGGGCCTACTCTCCCTCTCTATCTCTAATTTTCAGATTTTTTTTTGCTTTCTATTGCATGTGAAATGGGGTGGTAGTGGTGAATTTTTCTAAGTGTTAAAAAGGTGGTCAAGGCATGGGGAAAGGGAGCACGAGACACAAGACTATGTCTTGCATGAGGAGGACATAAAGACTCTAGATGTCCTCCCCCTCTCCACTTGGCCGCCCATCTTGTGTGTGTGTGTGTTGTATATATTTTTTTTTGTATTTTAAGTGTGTAGAATGTTAATATAATTAGTTGAGTATTTGTTTAATTGTAAATGGATTAAGTAGTTGGGTTGGGCCTTTAACTATAAATTCAAGACTTAGGAATTTTATTAAGTTGGGTTTGAGTCCATTAGTTAGTTTATATTAGTAAATGTTGGTACACATAGCCCATTAGGTGAACCATATTCTACTTTAACTTTCAATTAATTTATTATTTACGAAACAATCAAGTAAAATAAAATGAAACTAGATCTAGATTATATTATAAGAAATGTTATTAAAATACATCATGATATAATAAACCGTACATGTAGTGAGCTATCGAATTGAGGGGGTTCTACATACTCCCCTCCTTAGAAGAATTTGGTCCCCAAATTCCTTCTCGAACAACTCGGGATATGATTTCTTCATTTCTTCCTGAGCTTCCCATGTAGCGTCTTCCTCCCTATTGTGATTTTTCCAGATGACCTTGACCAATGGTATCTTCTTGTCTCTTAGTTCACGTACTTGTTGATACACGATCCTAATCGGCTTCTCGATATAAGTTAAATCTTCTTTGATTGGTGGTATGTCATGCATGATGACATGTTCAGGATCTGGATGATATTTCTTCAATCTTGAGATATGAAATACATTGTGCATTCCGGCAAATCGGTTGGTAGCTTGAGACGATACGCCAATTTTCCAATTCGTTCTAGGATTGTGAAAGGTCCGACATATCTAGGGCTAAGCTTCCCTCCCTTCGTCGAGTTGATAAAACCCTTACGTGGTGATAAACAAAGAATACTTTGTCGCCCGTGTTGAATTCCAAATCTCTTCTCCTCTGGTCTGCATAACTCTTCTGTCGGCTCTGAGCAGTGCGAATTCGATCCCGAATGATTCGAACCTTATCCATTCCATCTTGTGGTCGGTAAAGATGGTGAATGTAGCTCCATACAGGTAGTGTCTCCATTTCTTCAAAGCAAACACTATTGCTGCTAGTTCAAGGTCATGGGTCGGATAATTCATCTCGTGGATTTTCAGCTTTCGTGATGCATAAGCCACAACCTTGCTGTTTTGCATCAGCACAGCTCCTAATCCTTCATTTGATGCATCTATGTAAACCACAAATCCTTCACTCCTTTTGGGAAGTGTTAGTACAGGTGCGGTAGTGAGTTTTCTCTTGAGTTCTTGGAAGCTCAACTCACACTTATCGTTCCACTCAAATTTGACGTGCTTCTGCGTCAGTCTTGTGAGTGGTCCTACGATTTTGGAAAAATCTTTAATGAACTTGCGGTAGTAACCCGCAAGTCCAAGAAATCTTCGTATCTCCGTGACTGTTTCTGGCCTCTTCCAGTCCAAAATAGTCTCCACCTTTGATGGATCTACTGCGACTCCATCTCCAGATATTATGTGTCCTAAAAACGCGACCTCTCTTAACCAGAATTTACACTTGCTGAATTTGGCGTACAATTTATGCTTCCTTAGTGTCTCTAGTACCAATCTCAGGTGAGTTTCGTGATCTTGATCCAACTTGGAATAAACGAGTATGTCGTCAATAAATATCACTACGAATTGATCCAGATATGGTTGGAAGACGCGGTGCATTAAATCCATAAATGCATCCGGTGCGTTGGTCAATCCAAAAGGCATTACCACGAATTCGTAATGACCATACCTAATTTGAAAGGCAGTCTTCGGTATGTCATTCTCTTTGATCCTCAATTGGTAATATCCTTGTTGAAGATCAAACTTTGAGTAAACTGTTGCTCCTTGTAGCTGGTCGAATAGCTCATCGATCCTAGGAAGTGGATACTTGTTCTTAACAGTAATGTTGGTAAGTTCTCGGTAATCGATGCACAGTCTAAGTGTACCATCTTTCTTCTTTACGAATAGCACTGATGCTCCCCAAGGAGATATACTAGGTCGGATAAATCCAACCTCTAGAAATTTCTGCAACTGAACCTTCAGTTCTTGCAGTTCCAGTGGGGCCATTCGATATGGCGTTCTAGCCACATGTGCCTTCCCCGGCAAGATATCAATGCTAAATTCAACTTCCCTATCTGGAGGTACAGAAGTGAGTTCCGTGGGGAAGATATCACGGTATTCTGATACTACCGGCGTAGCTTCAATCTCTATTTTACTCTTGGGCTTGTTAATGACAAAAGCCAAATATCCTGTTGCTCCCTTCGAGATGGCCCTTCTCGCCTTCGTGGCTGATATTATTGGGGCCGAGTTAATTCTAGCATCCCTATGTAGTTCAACTACTGGGTGATTGGGTTTGCAGAATTGAACTATTTTAGAATGGCAGTCGAGTTGTGCAAAGTGTTTAGATAGCCAATCCATCCCAAGTATGAGGTCATACTCAAGTATAGGGAGAAGAATTAGGTTGGCAGGAAAACAGTGACCTATAATGATCACTACACAATCTAAATACTAAATCTGTTTCTCGGCTCGAACCCATAGGTGCGGATACTTATAAGCTTATGGGTAGTGACTCCATGTTGACATTCAATTTTTGTGCATAATGAGGTGCAACAAAAGAATGTGATGATCCTGGATCTAACAATGCATGAGCAGAGTGGTTTGACACAAGAAATGTACCTTCCACCATGTCTGTTGCGTTAGGGGCTTCTTGTCCTGCTAAGGCAAAAACTCTTGCTAGTGCCTTCCCCTTGCCTTTGCAATCATCCTTCTTAGCTGCATTTTTGTGCTGATTGTTGCCCTGTGTCTCCCACTTTGGGCATTCCCTAGTTGGGTGTTGATTATCTCCACAACGCAAGCATCTCCCTTTCTTCTTCCAACAGTCTTCAGATTCATGTCCCATCTTATTACAGTGGGAACATGGCGGTAGGTTATTCGCAGGCCTCTTTCCGGTATTCTATCTAGTAGTCTTGCGTTGAAATTTCTGGGGTGGTCTGGATGATGGATTTGGTGCGGATCTCTTGAACGTCCCACTTGTGCGATCCTTCGCCTGTCCCAACCGGGTCATCACGCTTTCGATTTGGCTGGCAGCCTCGACAGCTTCTGTGATTGTAGTTATTCTCACTGGCAGCAAGCTTTGTTGTAGCATAAACCTCAACCCGTGAGTAAATTTATACAGTTTGTCCTCCTCCTCAAATTCGCGGAATCGAGGATCAGTGATCGGGGATGCTCGTGACGTGGTTCCGACTTCAGTGGTGGAGTTAGGAAAAAGGTCGATCACGACTCCTAGCTTGGATTTTACCATTGCTTGAAATTTTTCATGTTCGTGCCGTTCAGACAAGATTTGGTTCTCCAGCATTTGCATCTATTGATCTTGCAGAAACTTCTGGCTGCGGAGCTTAGCGGTTGTTCGGATGTCTACTAACGATTGGGTTTCCAAGTGATGCGCTCTCTCCTCCAGCTCTTCATATTCTTGTCTCTTCTTCTCCAGCAACCGAAACTGCTCATCCTTCCAAGCACGATACGCCTTCACATCTTGAAAAATGTGCGCAATCACGGACCTCAAGTTCTGGGTCTCTCCCTCATTTAAATCGCCTAAAACAGCTGCGTTTAGAATGGGTCTAGTAACACCCTTAATTTGGTTAAGGTCCTGTCGAAGCTGATCTTCAGTGATTGTCGCCGGCGGAGTAGGCGTATCCTCGTTTTACTGGGTCACAACCTTCTTATCTGTGGGGTCCATCTAGTTAATAAAATGAAGCTAACTCAGTATTGTTGGAAAGTAAAACGCAGCGGAAGCGAAGTTTGGGAAAATATGATAACATCATTTTACGCATCTACGAGCATTAGATCTATTTAGGCATGCTAATTAATTAATTACTAAGATTAATAAGCAATTTAAATATTATTTATTATTTATTAATTAAATATGTTGATTAATTGAAATATCCTAATCTAGATCCAAGATCATAGGATATTACCTTTTGAAGCGGTTGGTTATTTCCTTCTTGATCGCCTTGTATTTCTACCTTCAGATCTTCTAGAGTATGATCCGCCTTGAACCGGATGTTGTGTGGGCAACGAGCTACCGGATCTTGCTTGGACACCTTATGGATCGGCCGAATTCACCTTGCCTCACAACTCTCGATTTTATTTTCTTCAAGTAATTCCGATATGTAGCAAGAATTAAAGTGTTATCTCAATTGTGGAATCAAAGACACAAGTCAAGATCCACAATTAAACACTTAGAAGAAAAATCGAAATTTCTTGTGCAAGTATGTGATAAAATCGGCCAAGCCCCATAATGTCCTATTTATAGGCTCTTGGACTACTACTAGGGATCTAAAGGAGGATTATGGAAGGACTCCCAATTAATTCATCTTACCTTATTAGGACTCTTCCTAATATATGATGAATCAATTAATATCAACTTAGTCCACTAAAAGTTGATATTGCACTTCCTACCAAAATCCCAAATTACGAAATTGGGCTCCTTATTAAATATATTATTTCCGTGTTTAAGATATCGAATGTCCATTAATTAATTATAAGCTAATGTGACTTTAATTAATTAATATCTTATCCAAGAGTAGTACCACTCGAACCTTATTATTATATCGAAATTAAATCCACTGCAGGTTTAATATAATAATCATTATCGAGCTCCTCAAGGGGACATCATCAACCCGCACGAGTCGGGACACGATTTCTAGTAATAATAATAATTGTCGTATAAACAATATTATTGCCCAAGATACGAGGCTTATTGAGTCGATCATTTTGACTCTCACCTATGATAAATCAAAGCAATAATTATTATAAATACACAATTAAATATTATATACTTAGAATTAAGAAATAATAATTATCCGAGATTTACGTTCTTCTTACGGTCGATCAGA
This sequence comes from Orobanche coerulescens, assembly GCA_033398695.1. NCBI lineage: Eukaryota > Viridiplantae > Streptophyta > Magnoliopsida > Lamiales > Orobanchaceae > Orobanche > Orobanche coerulescens. The sequence continues at coordinate 66,888,036 of CM065804.1, read as the reverse complement.
AGACACTATCTCACCTTGATCTGTTCAACGTATACAAATACGCTAATATATGCTAATAGTCAAGACCAACTATTCTCAAGCATACACTACAACCCTTTATATAATTTGTCTAATAATTATATAGGTTGTGAACTATTATATTATTTTATAAGGCACCGATAATGTGATCTTCCGTGTGACACCAACACACCACATTATCTACAATATAAAATAATTAGACATTTCATTTGCATAACCATAACGTGAATTAATATGCAAAACACGTGATAAAATATAATTAATATCCTCATAGGTAGTAAATGGGAAATTAGGTAATACAAGCATAAAGTATGCTTTGCAGTATACAATCCTAACAATCTCCCACTTATACTCAAAGCATGCTTTTAAGTATACTACTCTATTACATAGTCTCTCATTTCTCCCACTTATACTCAAAGCAATGCTGCCATACACCGTAATCCCATTCCTTCCACATGCCTTTCAAAAACTTTTGAAGGTAGGCCTTTCGTGAAAGGGTCAGCAAGATTATCTTCCGATGCAACCCTGGCTACAACTACATCTCCTTCCTTTACGAAGTGTCGTATGATGTGGTACTTGCGGTTGATATGTTTACTTGCCTGATGGGCTCGTGGTTCCCTCGAATTTGCGACTGCACCAGTATTATCACAATAAAGTGTAATACCCTCTGGCAAATCGGGAATCACATCTAAGTCCTGCAGGAAGTACTTGAGCCACACTGCCTCCTTGGCTGCCTCAGAGGTTGCCACGTACTCGGATTCCATGGTAGAGTCCGAGATGCATTTCTGCTTCACACTCCTCCAACTAATGGCTCCACCTCCCAGGCTAAACACATAACCCGAAGTAGACTTGGACTTTTCTTTGTCCGATGAAAATCGAGTCGGTGTAACCCACCGTAAGCAGTCTGATTGATATACAAGCATGTACTCCTTAGTCCTTCTCGGGTACTTGAGTATGTGCTTGATGACAATCCAGTGCTGCAGTCACAGGTTTGACTGATATCTAGCGGCCATGCCTTTGCATGAGATATCTGGTCTAGTGCAAAGCATAGCATACATGGGACTTCCCACAGCAGATGCATAAGGGACCATCTTCATGTCATCTATCTCCTTTTGTGTCTTAGGACACATGTTCTTAGATAGTTGAATTCCATGTATGTAAGGTAGAAAACCTTTCTTGGAATTCTCCATGCTAAACCGCTTCAGCACTGTATCGATATAGGATGCCTGGGATAAGCACAACATCCTCTTCTTCCGATCACGAAAAATCCTGATTCCAAGGATGTGTCCTGCTTCTCCTAGATCCTTCATATCGAACTGCTCAGATAGCCATACCCGTACGTCCGACAATTCCTTCACGTTGTTTCCAATCAGAAGGATATCGTCTACATACAGTACAAGAAACACCAACACGTTTCCATCGCATTTCTTATACACGCAACTCTCACTCGGACATTGGATGAATCCATATGACTGGACAACTTCGTCAAAACGAGTGTTCCAAGATCTAGATGCTTGCTTAAGTCCATAAATGGATTTCTTAAGTTTGCACACCAAGTGCTCTTCTCCTTTGTCAATGAATCCCTATGCTTGGCGCATATAGATTTCCTTGTCTAGACTCCCATTCAAGAATGCAGTCTTGACATCCATCTGCCAAATCTCCAGATCCAAATGCACAGCTATAGCTAATAGAATCCGGATTGACTTAAGCATGGCTACCGGAGAAAAGGTTTCATCATAATCGATACCCTCTTTCTGAGTGTAACCTTTTGCAACAAGCCTCGCTTTGAAGGTTTCAACCTTCCCGTCACGTCCTTTCTTTCGCTTGTAGACCCATTTACTCCCAATGGCTTGTACACCATTAGGTAGCTCTACTAGCTCCCACACTTTATTGGAATCCATAGATCCCATTTCTGATTCCATTGCTTCTTGCCAGGATTCAGCATCTTTATCTTGGATTGCCTCCTTATAGGTCCAGGGAACTGATTCATCTTCGTCTGGGATTGAGTCCGAAGACTTTCCCACGCCTATGAATCATTCGGGCTGACGAACAACCCTCCCACTATGACGAGGCAAATTCTGAGTTGGTGTAAAAGTTTCAGAATCGATACGTGGTGCAGTGTTAGTTGGCGCTTGTACGATTGGTATAGACGGAGTCTCGCCCCTCAGCTCTTCCAGAATTATCTCGCTCATGGGCTTGTGACTAATCATATAATCCTCTTCCAGAAATCGGGCATTGGTGCTAACAATGACCTTCAGTCTGGGGACTATAGAACAAGCCACCCTTCGTTCCCTTAGGGTATCCTACAAACACTCGCATACATGCGAGATGCCAATTTATCAGCTTCCTTATTCAGCACATGTGCTGGAGTACCCCAAATCCGAACATGTCCTAGACTGGGCTTACGCCCACTCCACAGTTCTGTGGGTGTTTTTGGAACTAATTTCGAAGGCACCAGGTTTAGAATGTACGCCGCTGTTTCTAAGGCGTATCCCCAAAACGAAGTAGGTAAATCTGAATAACTCATCATTGATCTAACCATTTCTAAAAGAGTCATATTCCTTCTTTCAGCCACACCATTTTGTTGTGGAGTTCCGTATTGTGGTGGGACAAAATCCCCTCATTCGCCAAGAAATACAAAAACTCTCCACTAAGGTATTCGCCACCACGATCAGATCGTAGCGACTTGATACTCTTTCCATGACGCTTCTCCATTTCAGCCTTGAAGTCTCTGAACTTGTCAAAAGCTTCAGACTTACGTCGCATCAAAAAGATGTATCCATATCTCGAATAATCATCTATGAACGTGATGAAATATTCGAAACCACCCCTAGCCTGGATATTCATTGGACCACATACATCCGTATGAACCAATTCTAACGCATCCTGAGCACGGTTTCCCTTGGTTTTAAAAACCCTTTTGGTCATCTTACCTTCCAGAAAGGATTCACAAATTGGAAATGGCTCAACTTGGAGATCATCCAATGGGCCATCATCTACCAATCTTTGAATCCTTCTAAGGTTTACATGTCCTAACCGTAAATGCCACAAATATGTTTGGTTTATGCTTGAAAGTTCTTTTCTCTTTTTAGGTTTAGACAAAGAGTTAAGTGATTTATGCATAGGAGTTTGTGCAGTATTAACAATATATAGTCCATCATTAAAAGTACCTCTGCAAATATATTCACTGCTTCTTTTCTTAATAATGGCATCATCATCAAAAGAAACTGAATAACCATCGGATTTTAATTTAGAAACCGAAATTAAATTCATTCTAAAATCTGGTACTAATAATACATTATTGAGAACTAATAATTTATCATTAACCTTCAACTGCACGACTCCCACTGCAACAGCCATAAGCCTGGAATAATCGCTTGATTGATGGTAATCTCGCCCGCACTAAGCTGCTTGGTTACCTGAAAACCATGCGAGTCAAAGCAAACATGATCAGTGGAGCCTGAATCAACTATCCACGAAGTGGAAGAACAAGCTGTCAAACATGTTTTGACTACTAGTGCACGAGACATACCTTTCTTAAGAGCAGGGCAGTCCGCTTTAAAATGTCCTTTCTGACCGCACTTGTAGCACTTTCCCTTTGGCTTTTTGTTCGCCTCGGGGTGAGGAGCCTTGCTTTTCACCTTGAGGGCTGCCACTTGCTTTTGGCCAACATGCTTCTTTTTCTTTCCCCATTTGGGTTTGGAAGAAGTAGCACCGGTTGCCGCAAGAATCTGATGATAACCTTGTTTGAAGAGACCTTCAGCAGACTGAAGCTCTGTCAGAAGTTCTGCCAAACTATATGTCCTACGGTTCATATTGTAGTTGAGGCGGAACTGCTCAAAGCTTCTAGGTAAGCTGCCTAAGATAATATCGACCTGCGTTTCCGCATCGATAGTAGCCCCCAGTATGCTCAGTTCGTTCAAATGAGACATCATTTTTAGAACATGATCCCTTACTGGAGTCCCTTCAGACATTTGGGTTGTCATCGATACCCTCATAGCATTTTGTCTAGCCGCCCGGTTCTGATGACCAAACATCTCGGTGAGACTTTTCATCATTTCCGCGGCCGAACCCATCGTCGATCGATCCGCAATACATTTGTCAGTGAAGCCAAAATGTAACAGCGAGCCATCTCATCAGACTTTTTCCATTTTCGAAATTCAGCCAACTCTTCGGGAGTGGCATCCGGTTCTGGTTCTAGAGGGCTCTCCTCGATTAAGACAAACTTATGCCCCTCGTGATCAGGACAATGTCAAGATTTCTTTTCCAATCGGCAAAGTTAGTGCCATCTAGTTTATTTTCTTTGAGAATAACAGCTAGTGGATTGAAAGACATCTGAGAATAAAAATTAAAAACATCCATCTCATAATGCATAGCAAAATATATCGAAAAACCTCAAAACACAATATATATGCTAGCAACCAACAGCTCAAAAAATCCGCAAATGCAAGCCACGATCGTGTGGACATTTACACACATATTTTTCAAGTAGAGTTTTACGTCTTTAATTTTACTATCTAGTCAAATTACGTTATGACAAGTAAAATTAATAGTTGGTTCCTCTTGGCCATGTATTAATTAACATAGACTCCGATGGGGAGCTTATTAATTAATACACCTAAGTGAACACCATAATTTAACATCCTTAAAATATTATCTTTTAAATAATAGTCCTACAGATGGAGAGGTCCTATCATAAAAAGTAATATTTACCTTATGTTATCATTTTGAAATTTAAAACTAGTGAACCTATAATTAGCACATCCGATATGGAGGAAGACTCTAATGTCAACGCGCATGCTAATTACTTCACAATTTAAATTAATTATGGAGGCCAATTTGATTTTATTTAAAATAAAAATCAATTTAATCACTTAGTTATTTTAGCCTTAAGGTTTTTAATTTTCTCGTCCTAACATGCAAGGAAACATATCACGCATACATCCATACATGCCATACATCAAAACAATAAAAAACCAAAATAAAGCATGGATAATTAAATTTATCCAATTATCATGGTCTTCTTCCTTGAGTTGAATCCGAAAAAATCTTCGACTCGATCTCTCCCACTAAATCAAGCATCTCGTCGCTTCTCCCCGGCCGGGCCGTGGATTTTCAAAATTAAAATTTTACTTTTATGCAAAATTAATTACATAAAAAAAAAATTAATTTTAAATCGACTTCAATGGGACGCGAGCAACGGCAGCAGGCCGGACCAAAAGCTGGGCGACCGGCCGAACTAATGGCCGGCCGGACAGTACTGCGGCAGCGGCGCCGCCGTGCTCAGCGGCGGCCGTGTCTTGCTCAGCGGCGCTTCTTTGTCGGCCGCAGCTTGCCAGCGATCTGCGATCCGGTTCTGCTCTTTCTTCGCGATCCTGTCTTTTCCGAATTCGATTACAATTTTATACAAAATAAAATACATCGAAATTACATCAAGATTTACACGAAAAAATAAAAACACCTAGAACTACCCGCGGATTTTCTCACGGGAAAAACCATTATATGCCTCAAAAACGGGCCAAACCAACAATTGCATAATTAATAAAAATAAATAAATAAATGCACCATTCATATAAACCATGATAATTGGATCATATCACCTGCAAGAACACATCTAGCAAAATATTCCAACATCAAAATATATGAATATTTAAATTGCTATCAATTAATCACTAAAATTAATTAAAGTAGCAAAAGCCTAAAAATCCGGCTCTGATACCAATTGTTGGAAAGTAAAACGCAACGGAAGCGAAGTTTGGGAAAATATGATAACAGCGTTTTACGCATCTACGAGCATTAGATCTATTTAGGCATGCTAATTAATTAATTACTAAGATTAATAAGCAATTTAAATATTATTTATTATTTATTAATTAAATATGTTGATTAATTGAAATATCCTAACTAGATCCAAGATCATAGGATATTACCTTTTGAAGCGGTTGGTTATTTCCTTCTTGATCGCCTTGTATTTCTACCTTCAGATCTTCTAGTGTATGATCCGCCTTGAACCGGACGTTGTGTGGGCAACGAGCTACCGGATCTTGCTTGGACACCTTATGGATCGGCCGAATTCACCTTGCCTCACAACTCTCGATTTCATTTTCTTCAAGTAATTCCGATATGTAGCAAGAATTAAAGTGTTATCTCAATTGTGGAATCAAAGACACAAGTCAAGATCCACAATTAAACACTTAGAAGAAAAATCGAAATTTCTTGTGCAAGTATGTGATAAAATCGGCCAAGCCCCATAATGTCCTATTTATAGGCTCTTGGACTACTACTAGGGATCTAAAGGAGGATTATGGAAGGACTCCCAATTAATTCATCTTACCTTATTAGGACTCTTCCTAATATATGATTAATCAATTAATATCAACTTAGTCCACTAAAAAGTTGATATTGCACTTCCTACCAAAATCCCAAATTACGAAATTGGGCTCCTTATTAAATATATTATTTCCCGTGTTTAAGATATCGAATGTCCATTAATTAATTATAAGCTCTTGTGACTTTAATTAATTAATATCTTATCTAAGAGTAGTACCACTCGAACCTTATTATTATATCGGAATTAAATCCACCTGCAGGGTTTAATATAATAATCATTATCGAGCTCCTCAAGGGGACATCATCAACCCGCACGATTCGGGACACGATTTCTAGTAATAATAATAATTGTCGTATAAACAATATTATTGCCCAAGATACGAGGCTTATTGAGTCGATCATTTTGACTCTCACCTATGATAAATCAAAGCAATAATTATTATAAATACACAATTAAATATTATATACTTAGAATTAAGAAATAATAATTATCCGAGATTTACGTTCTTCTTACGGTCGATCTGAGAAGACACTATCTCACCTTGATCCTGTTCAACGTATACAAATACGCTAATATATGCTAATAGTCAAGACCAACTATTCTCAAGCATACACTACAACCCTTTATATAATTTGTCTAATAATTATATAGGTTGTGAACTATTATATTATTTTATAAGGCACCGATAATGTGATCTTCCGTGTGACACCAACACACCACATTATCTACAATGTAAAATAATTAGACATTTCATTTGCATAACCATAACGTGAATTAATATGCAAAACATGTGATTAAATATAATTAATATCCTCATAGGTAGTAAATGGGAAATTAGGTAATACAAGCATAAAGTATGCTTTGCAGTATACAATCCTAACAAGTATCTCGTAAAATCTAATATCTAATATAAGGCTCTATTAAGCATGATTAATCATTAAGGTAGTGAACTTAATGATTCAACAAATATGCTTATATTATACTAACGACAAAGGAACAATAATACTCCATTTTTAAGAAGACAATGAAGTTTAGTGGAGTTTAAAGTAACTTCATCAATTTCGAATGAATTGTGATATGACTTTGAGAAATGGATAAGTGAAATAATCTATATCCGTTTCAAGAGTTCAATAGAAGGATTGATTCAATCGGGGAAATGCCGTGGATACTTAATCAAGTACCTTAGCCAATGACTTAGGAATTATGAATTTGACAATGCATATTCCAAGTGAATAGCGACAACTCGAAAGAGATCTTAATGAGAGTTGACTCGAAAAATATACCTTAGGTCTTAGTCCTATGGTTCACTTCGTCCTAGGTGGAATTCCCATCTAAGTCCGAAGAATCTTATCCTGGTTAGCCTGTTGTAAGTGTCCTTCTCACAAACCGAGCTCTGATACCTCTCCTGTCACGCCCCCACACCGGGATTGGACGTGAACTAAGTTTGGTTATTCGATAGAAGAAACATTCATGAGTACAGCGGAATTATTACATCAAGTGCAAAAGAGTACATCGGAAATCAAAATACATTTTGACACAGGAAATAAAGAAGCGTTAAAGCAGTAACCTAATTTTCTATGTCTTGGCAATACTTTGAGGACGGTCTTCAGTGGTCGTCAGCATATGTATCTTCTTCCTCTTGATTCTCTTCATCTATGGGGTTTTAGAAAAACAATTCAAAATGGGGTGAGAATAATGGATTCTCAGTGAGTTGGGGTTTGATATTTAATGAGTTTATTAGTTAATAAACATTATGTTTCTCCCACTTTTGAAAAATAGTGTTGTTTAAAAATTGGTGCAAGTTTTCAAAAAGAATATTATGAATTATGACATGAATGTACATTCAATCTCCGTAGATTGCGGTTGAGTATGAAGAATTCACGGCGTCGAGCGCCCAATGAGTATTTAGATTTGGGAGGTTGTCTACATGACGAATCCCTTAGCCTCCTTATAATGTCTTAGACCGTTATCAGTGTTTGACCTTTGACTATCGCCACGACCTTTAGTTTGATAACCGTAGCCTTGGGCGTTTGTCGGACCAGCACTATAACATTGGCCTTTGAGCTTTATCGCTTTCACGCTTGGTGACGTGCTGCCTTAACTATTATCTGGGCTCTAAATGTCCTTAGATTGGGTCGATGGCCGGATCATATCATGATCACGACTATACCCAAATTCTACGACCCAGTCACCTTAGGATCACTCCGTCCTTCGGCTTCAAGGGAATAGGATACGACGGTAGCTTTGCCTAGAATCGCAGCCACGCTGCCTGATTAATGACTTAGACTAACCGCCCCTCATGAATATAAATAGAAAAATGGACTCTAGAGGAACTCATATGGACTCTATCGGTGGCTCCCGCCCGAAGGTCGTAGCACTTAGATCCGCACAGCACTTACTCCCGATATCAATTGAATAACAATTATTGTCGTGATTAACAATAATTATGCATATTATATGATATCAATATGATTCTTTCATAGTAAATGGACTTGGATAAACTAGAGGAATTATTTCAACCGGTTAATGATTAGATTGCTATTTGTGCGTGTAACACCCCCAAATCCTATTGGGTTATTACAGTGCCGTGGACCTTACACCAGGAGATCCACCAGGCTAACACGACCAAAAATACAACTAACTGACCAAAAGGGGAATCACAATCCCTACACTGACATCCAACATAATATTCCGATATGGAATTTCAATGACAACAGTGGGCCTACATGGCCCAAATAAATTACAACGACATCCACGAGCCTTGCTCGGATAATACAAAATGACAATAACTGACAAAACTGGAGTACTCCAACTGTCTGACTGACATGAACACCAAAACATCTCGGACTAGTATCGCTCGCATGCCTCGTCGCCACGTCATGCCCCGGTGTCTCAACTCTCTCCTCGCAAACACCTAAAACATGAAAACATGTTCCGCCCCCACGGGGTCAGTCATCCAGATAATGATTATCAAATACATGTACATCATGATATGCATCCAAATGGCAGAATGAATAGTATAGTAATGGTAATACGAGATGCTCACAAACCAAAGTAAGAATCGAGCATTCGTGGAATACTATGCCCACGGCATACAAGCAATACCTTCTCAACAGGTTAGAACACAAGTGCCCAATGGCGAATCATCAATACAGAACACAACAATACATCACCCGAAGGTAACCCAAGCGAAACACTGAAATAGATACGAATCACAATGCCCGAAGGCTCCACCAGGAATACCGATACATCACAATGGCCTAATGACCAACGGCCCAAGCTGTTTATCATCATAATACTGAATGTCATTCACCAAAGTATCAATCACCACAATGGACGAAGCCAAAACAGCCCGCTTTGTATCAATGAGGGCGAAGCCACGACACTGAAGCCGTATCACAATGAGATCATCCAATGACCGTGACTGCTGAATTGCAGTCTTTGGGAAACCAACCGCGAGGGTTCAAGCCCCGAGACTTACCCATAATGAGATCACCCGGTGGCCGTGACCTCTTGAATCGTAGGTGTTGGGAAACCAACCGCGAAGGTTCAAGCCCCAAGCTTACCCATAATGAGATCATTAACATGACCGTGACCTCTTGAATCGTAGGTGTTGGGAAACCAACCGCGAAGGTTCAAGCCCCAAGCTTACCCATAATGAGATCATTAACATGACCGTGACCTCATCGAATCTGTAGGTGTTGGGAAACCAACCGCGAAGGTTCAAGCCCCAAGCTTACCCATAATGAGATCATTAACATGACCGTGACCTCTGAATCTGTAGGTGTTGGGAAACCAACCGCGAAGGTTCAAGCCCCAAGCTTACCCATCGAGCACTAGCGAGACTAGCCTCCAAAACATAATTAATCACAACGGTAACAATCCCAAGATTACCAAATTCACAAGAGTAATAGCGTGCGCCTTGAGTCGGCCAACACGACGACAACAACTCATGTATGGGCACCGTCCACGGCGGTCCCAATTCAAATACCTCGACTGCCTTGGAATGGCCAATCGATCACAACAACTTAACGTATGGAAATTATCATTGAAAGTCCCAATTCAATACGTCGATTACCTTAGAATGGTTAATCTATAACGATGACACAACGGATGGGAATTAACCCGATAATCCCAATTAAATCGTCGATTACCTTAGAACGGTTAATCGATGACCAATGATACAACGGATGGGAATTATCTTGATAATCCCAATTAAATAAATCGATTACCTTAGAGCGGTTAATCGATAACCAATGATACAACGGATGGGAATTATCTTGATAATCCCAATTAAACAAATCGATTACCTTAGAACGGTTAATCGATAACCAATGATACAACGGATGGGAATTATCTTCGATAATCCCAATTAAATAAATCGATTACCTTAGAACGGTTAATCGATACACAATGATACGGTAGAGTGGATGTCCCGGCGTCTTAAACTGACCACCGAAGCAGATATAATAAGCGAATATATCAAACGCCTTGATCGGCCAATGCAACATCATAGTAGCGGTTCGATTCAATAATAACGATTCGACGATGCCTCAGAACGACATTCACGTCAACAATAATAATCGATACATCGATGCCGCGAACCGGCTATTGACAACAAGAATCTCAATGCCTTAAACCGTCCGTTAACGAATAACAATCACATCTGGCATAATCACCGAAGGGTATTGCATCAAACAATTCCCGAATATCAACAAATCACGAAGAGACTAAGTCTCGAAATGATACAATACATTCATACACATATATGATAACATTAATCTCATTGACCAGTACAAGTATAAAACTTGCCTCAAACCGAAGATGAGAAAGTCCTTCCACGATCAACGTCCTGGCACGAAACGACGAACGGAGCCTCCCGACGAACACAAACACTCGAACAACCTTTATTGAAAACGATTCATTCAAAAACACAAAATCAATAGAAAATAACGACAAGGACAAAGTCCGATTCAATCACGAATCGATCACACCGCACGAACGAGTATCATAGTTCTCAACTATGAATTCTAACGTCCTCCAACACCTCGATGATCAATTAACATGATCATTACGTTCTTAACACTTGTGAAATCCATTCAACAAGATTCACTTAAGAACAATCATCAAAACAATCATCTCAAGATGATAATATCACCAATATCATCAAATTGATCCTCCTACAATGATAATATTATCACTATTATCATTATCACCCCAAGAACATCATCAACTCAATAATCATGATGTCTGAAACGAAATCCTTCATCAATGCATCATGAATTCGGATTAAACAACAAGATTCACTCAACCATTTTCAAATTATGATAATCACCTCCTGGATCATCATAAATCCTTACTAAAATGGTTAAAATCTTACAAGAACACCACCAACAATAATAATCATCTCAAGACTATGTTAATCACATAACAATCTTAACATAATCTTTCCTAGACATGATTAAAACCTCCAAACAATCTAAAACATCAAGAACATAATCATCCTCGAGCTATACCAACATGTTCTTCATCAAAAGTTCATCCAAACTATGAAGAATCATGATATACTCCATTAATCAAACAATACCCGAAGAAAACAACAACAACTCGAAAATCACTTGAAGAACAAGAGATTGAGGGAACTTACCAAAGAAGAACAAGAAGAAGCCTCCAAACACCAAAGGAGCACCAACAAGCTTCCAACTTCAAGCTTCAATCCAAGGTAGGATGATCAAGATCGAGTTGGAAGAGGCTAAACATCAATAACAAGTCCAAACGGACGATTCTAGGGAGAGAAAATGTGTTTTGGTTCGTGAGGAAATGAAAGACGAAACCAAGATAAATAGACTGACCAATTCATTACGTACGTTATACACTATGGTTAACGTACGTAAGAGGCATTACGTACGCTATGCTAAGACATTAACGTACATAATGAAAAATACAGAACTAACTGGACTAAAATACGAAGGCCTTAACGTACGTAAACAAGAACTTATTACGTACGTTAACAAGACCTACATTACGTACGTAAAGCTCACCTCTTAACGTACGTAAGGGTCCGTTGACTGCAATAGTGAGATCCGATCGGAAGATGCTCGGGACCCACCGGCCGAAAGTGACTACGAGGAAGGTTCCTGCCACCTACCAAGCATTACGTACGTAACCTTACAGGCATAACGTACGTAATACTCAACCCATAACGTACGTAAGTCTACACATATAGCGTACGTTAAGGCTAGTGTACTTAGCCAAAAATCCAAACTCTCCAACCAACATTCAAACGACGAAACTAACCCGACGACAAGTATAATATTTCGATCCCGAAATATTCCAATACAATATACATTGTATCAGTCCAAAACAACAACACTTGTACAATTCCAAATGAATATGTACAACTCAACAGTAACACGAAAAAAAAAAATTATTATCCCCGGATATTACATACTCCCCCCCTTAAAAAGAGTTTCGTCCCCGAAACTCAGGGTGCAAAAACACGGGGTACGAACTATCCATCAGGATAAGAAAACAACATCTCCAGGAATACTCTTCACTGCGAACCACTTCGCCTGAGTAATCGGGCCAACCCCACGGGTTCCCGCATCTCCTCTGCCCTAACATGGCGAAAAGCAAGGGATAAAAACACTCAACCAACTGCGAGATCAGCAGAAACATAACTCTCCCACTAGAGACCAGCCAGGAAGTCATACCAATCGCATGACTAGTAACACCGGCGTACACACCCCGCGGGTGCCGCCCATTGTACATGTCTACAATCATCAGTGTACACTCCCTCGTTCTCATCAGCATCGGACGCCAATGCAATCACTGACTCATGCCACAAAAGGAAAATAACAACGCACATGTGGTCCTCGGGACCATATCAACTGCACACCCAAGTCCTCACGACTCGGCGTCTCGGATTGAAATGAACAATTACCCAGATTATTAAAAAATCTCTGGTACAACACCAAAAGGAAGGAAAAACACATCACACGACCTCAAATCTCAAGATTCTCAGATACAATCATTACAAGATAGATCAACCATAAATGGTTCGCAACCACAGTACTAAAGTACAGACCGAGTCAAACATTAATCCGAAAAATAAAGAAAGAAATTAAGGCTACATCTCAAATGTATCCAAAATCAACATCCTCCAGGTCATCGAACTCCTAGATCTGATCGACTCGAGGAAGATCCAAATCTGAGATCGCCGCTCCTCATCGAGTGTCCATACTTCTGGCTCCCGAAGCCCGATACGACCCCTTGGATAGAGTACGGACTGAAGAAACAAAGTCTCTCGAGGCCCGTGATTTCCCTTGAGATCTACTGGCACTAGAACCCCTGCAGTATTTCTGAAGGTATCCCTACCTCCCATACAGAAAACAAGCAATAGACCGCATCGAGCACCGAGTACTGCGATATCCTATTGTATCACAGTTAAAGCAAACAACGGTCGAACCCGTCGCCTGAGAAGAAGATGCTTTCCCAGCATGAGGACGACTAGAAAATGACCTCCTAGATGTCGGAGCCCGATGTCCCTCTGAACGAACCGGTATCCTAGTACTCTCACCGGAAGAAACTGAAGGGTTCTTCCGAGAAAGCTCCTTGATCAAAAGCTCTGCTCCAAGAGCCTTCTCGATGAATTCACCAAGTGAATTGCAATTATGGTTGAACAATTGCATCCTGAAATGCGGGTTCAGTCTCTTGCTAAAATACTTGATCTTATCCGCCTCAGTACGGATAACAGATGAAGCAAACTGAAGGAGTCCCTGAAACTTCTCAGCGATAACAATAACACCCTCGTCCTCGACGGATTCGGGGTTCAAAACCTCTGAAAGTTTGGCTTCACGAAGTGGAGCCGGATAATACCTCTCTAACATGAGAGTCTTAAACTCACTCCAAGCACAATCACGATCGGTGGGTTTTACAGAAAGCCACCAAGAATAAGCGCATTTAATCAAATGGTAAGCCGCTACTGCCACCCTACTCTCTTCCGGACACTGAACCATGTCGAAGAGTTTATCAAAATGTTCAAGCCAATGAACAATATCAGCTGGTTCCGACGAACCCTCAAAAATAGGCGGCCTCTGACGAGAGATGTCGCCGATAATCTGACTCACTCTCCTGGACTGTCCATAAACGGCACAGGATCCTGCTGCGGTGGACCACGTACCACTGAGGTCTGTATGGTTTCCATTATCTGCGTCATCTGAGTCATCTGGGTCATCATGCCCCTCATAAGCATGTAAAGGTCGATGTGGTCACTCTCAGTCTGGTCGACTCCTCGAGTATGACGTTAGAAGGAACCGTCGCATAAGTCACATCTCGGCTGAATTCGATCCTCTCGGCATCCGCACGCGCATAATCACGAGGTTACGGGTTTCGGCTGCTCATGAACTTTACCCCCTCTGCCACATCCTCAGTTTCTTCTTTCCATACTGAAAGAATAACGCTCGATCATGAACAAAGCTCAAATATGCCTCAACGGCTAATCCCCAATGCTATGTCAATAGCAAAACACGAGTATATATACTCAACAAATAAACAATCGCTTCAAACATGCTAATTATAGCCAATACTGAGCCGGCACGCTCCAAAGCAATTAATCATGAATGGGTCGTAACATAATGTTACATACAGGTTTCAACAAAACATGTATAATCAATGGCATAATGAATGTATGAGCATACAAGAGAATCGAGTCCTTACACAGGTCATACGAAGCTTCGAGGTCTTGCGATACTAGTCTTCACTGACGACGACTCGATGAAAGAATGACTCATACAGTCGTCCAACTACCACGACTCACAAAACCCGACTCTCCAGATTGTCATAACCTGACAGTTCACTACTACCGCGTCGGTAGAACCGCATAACTCACATATCAGGGTATCTCACAACCCAACGCTCTGATACCATCTTCTGTAACACCCCCAAATCCTGTTGGGTTATTACAGTGCCGTGGACCCCACACCAGGAGATCCACCAGGCTAACACGACCAAAAATAAAACTAACTGACCAAAAGGGGAATCACAATCCCTACACTGACATCCAACATAATATTCCGATATGGAATTTCAATGACAACAGTGGGCCTACATGGCCCAAATAAATTACAACGACATCCACGAGCCTTGCTCGGATAATACAAAATGACAATAACTGACAAAACTGGAGTACTCCAGTATCGTGACATGAACACCAAAACATCTCGGACTAGTATCGCTCGCATGCCTCGTCGCCACGTCATGCCCCGGTGTCTCAACTCTCTCCTCGCAAACACCTAAAACATGAAAACATGTTCCGCCCCCACGGGGTCAGTCATCCAGATAATGATTATCAAATACATGTACAACATGATATGCATCCAAAGGGCAGAATGAATAGTATAGTAATGGTAATACGAGATGCTCACAAACCAAAGTAAGAATCGAGCATTCGTGGAATACTATGCCCACGGCATACAAGCAATACCTTCTCAACAGGTTAGAACACAAGTGCCCAACGGCGAATCATCAATACAGAACACAACAATACATCACCCGAAGGTAACCCAAGCCAAACACTGAAATAGATACGAATCACAATGCCCGAAGGATCCACCAGGAATACCGATACATCACAATGGCCTAACAGCCGAACAGCCCGAAGCTGTTTATCATCATAATACCCTGAATGTCATTCAGCCAAAGCTGTCAATCACCACAATGGACCGAAGCCAAAATAGCCCGAAGCTGTATCAATGAGGGCCGAAGCCACGGCACGAAGCCGTATCACAATGAGATCATCCAATGACCGTTACCTGCTGAATTGCAGGTGCTGGGAAACCAACCGCGAGGGTTCAAGCCCCAGACTTACCCATAATGAGATCACCCAGTGACCGTGACCTCTTTGAATCGTAGGTGTTGGGAAACCAACCGCGAAGGTTCAAGCCCCAAGCTTACCCATAATGAGATCATTAACATGACCGTGACCTACTGAACTGTAGGTGTTGGGAAACCAACCGCGAAGGTTCAAGCCCCAAGCTTACCCATAATGATATCATTAACATGACCGTGACCTACTGAACTGTAGGTGTTGGGAAACCAACCGCGAAGGTTCAAGCCCCAAGCTTACCCATAATGAGATCATTAACATGACCGTGACCTACTGAACTGTAGGTGTTGGGAAACCAACCGCGAAGGTTCAAGCCCCAAGCTTACCCATCGAGCACTAGCCGAGACTAGCCTCCAAAACATAATTAATCACAACAGTAACAATCCCAAGATTACCAATTTCACAAGAGTAATAGCGTGATGCCTTGAGTCGGCCAACACGACGACAACAACTCATGGATGGGCACCGTCCACGGCGGTCCCAATTCAAATACCTCGACTGCCTTGGTATGGCCAATCTATCACAACAACTTAACGGATGGAAATTATCCTTGGCGGTCCCAATTCAATACGTCGATTACCTTAGAACGGTTAATCGATAACGATGACACAACGGATGGGAATTAACTTCGATAATCCCAATTAAATACGTCGATTACCTTAGAACGGTTAATCGATGACCAATGATACAACGGATGGGAATTATCTTCGATAATCCCAATTAAATAAATCGATTACCTTAGAACAGTTAATCGATAACCAATGATACAACGGATGGGAATTATCTTCGATAATCCCAATTAAATAAATCGATTACCTTAGAACGGTTAATCGATAACCAATGATACAACGGATGGGAATTATCTTCGATAATCCCAATTAAATAAATCGATTACCTTAGAACGGTTAATCGATACACAATGATACGGTAGAGTGGATGTCCCGGCGTCTTAAACTGACCACCGAAACAGATATAATAAACGAATATATCAAACGCCTTCAGTCGGCCAATGCAACATCATAGTGACAGTTCCAATTCAATAATAACGATTCGACGATGCCTCAGAACGACATTCACGTCAAAAATAATAATCGATACATCGATGCCGCGAACCGGCTATCGACAACAAGAATCTCAATGCCTTAAACCAGCCGTTAACGAATAACAATCACATCTGGCATAATCACCGAAGGGTATTGCATCAAACAATTCCCGAATATCAACAAATCACGAAGAGACTAAGTCTCGAAATGATACAATACATTCATACACATATATGATAACATTAATCTCATTGACCAGTACAAGTATAAAACTTGCCTCAAACCGAAGACGAGAAAGTCCTTCCACGATCAACGTCACGGCACGAAGCAGCGAACGGCGCCTCCCGACGAACACAAACACTCGAACAACCTTGAATGAAAACGATTCATTCAAAAACACAAAATCAATAGAAAATAACGACAAGGACAAAGTCCGATTCAAACACGAATCGATCACACCGCACGAACGAGTATCATTGTTCTCAACTATGAATTCTAACGTCCTCCAACACCTCGATGATCAATTAACATGATCATTACGTTCTTAACACTTGTGAATTCCATTCAACAAGATTCACTTAAGAACAATCATCAAAACAATCATCTCAAGATGATAATATCACCAATATCATCAAATTGATCCTCCTACAATGATAATATTATCACTATTATCATTATCACCCCAAGAACATCATCAACTCAATAATCATGATGTCTGAAACGAAATCCTTCATCAATGCATCATGAATTCGGATTAAACAACAAGATTCACTCAACCATTTTCAAATTATGATAATCACCTCCTGGATCATCATAAATCCTTACTAAAATGGTTAAAATCTTACAAGAACACCACCAACAATAATAATCATCTCAAGACTATGTTAATCATATAACAATCTTAACATAATCTTTCCTAGACTTGATTAAAACCTCCAAACAATCTAAAACATCAAGAACATAATCATCCTCGAGCTATACCAACATGTTCTTCATCAAAAGTTCATCCAAACTATGAAGAATCATGATATACTCCATTAATCAAACAATACCCGAAGAAAACTACAACAACAACTCGAAAATCACTTGAAGAACAAGAGATTGAGGGAACTTACCAAAGAAGAACAAGAAGAAGCCTCCAAACACCAAAGGAGCACCAACAAGCTTCCAACTTCAAGCTTCAATCCAAGCTAGGATGATCAAGATCGAGTTGGAAGAGGCTAAACATCAATAACAAGTCCAAACGGACGATTCTAGGGAGAGAAAATGTGTTTTGGTTCGTGAGGAAATGAAAGACGAAACCAAGATAAATAGACTGACCAATTCATTACGTACGTTATACACTATGGTTAACGTACGTAAGAGGCATTACGTACGCTATGCTAAGACATTAACGTACGTAATGAAAAATCCAGAACTAACTGGACTAAAATACGAAGGCCTTAACGTACGTAAACAAGAACTTATTACGTACGTTAACAAGACCTACATTACGTACGTAAAGCTCACCTCTTAACGTACGTAAGGGTCCGTTGACTGCAATAGTGAGATCCGATCGGAAGATGCTCGGGACCCACCGGCCGAAAGTGACTACGAGGAAGGTTCCTGCCACCTACCAAGCATTACGTACGTAACCTTACAGGCATAACGTACGTAATACTCAACCCATAACGTACGTAAGTCTACACATATAGCGTACGTTAAGGCTAGTGTACTTAGCCAAAAATCCAAACTCTCCAACCAACATTCAAACGACGAAACTAACCCGACGACAAGTATAATATTTCGATCCCGAAATATTCCAATACAATATACATTGTATCAGTCTAAAACAACAACACTTGTACAATTCCAAATGAATATGTACAACTCAACAGTAACACGAAAAAAAAAAATTATTATCCCCGGATATTACAGTGCGAGTCTTAGCATAATCTTATAATAAACTCATAAATTTGAATAGTTCGGTACAGATTGATTATACGTCCGAAAATTACGAACTTTATTGCGAAAAGTCCGTTATGATATGGGGATTGAAGGTCAGAAGTCGCATGAAAGTTTACCTTTCAGAAATAACAATTCTGCCCTTCAGTCTTTTAAGTACTATCATTATTATTTTTACTATAATTGTATGAATTTGGATAATTCGGTACGGATTGATTATACGTCCGAAAATTACGAACTTTATTGCGAAAAGTCTGTTATGATATAAGGATTGAAGTCCAGAAGTTGCATGAAAGTTTTACCTGTCAGAAATTACAATTTGCCCTTCCGTCTTTTAAGTACTATTATTATTTTTACTAAAATATTATAAATTTGGTTAAGTCGGAACGGTTTGATTGTACGTCCGAAAATTATGAACTTTGTGGCAGAAAGTCCGTTATAATATAAATTTCTGAGATCAGAAGTTGTATGGAGGTTTTTCCTTCCATAAATTACAATTCTGCCCTTTCGAAATTAAAGTACTATTATTATTATTTTTATTTAGTTTTGTCTTATAATTTTGATTAATTCGTTTGGATTCATTTAAACTCCAAAAATTATGAATCCAGTTGCGATTCAAACCTTATGACTTGTACTTTTAGATTATGTTCAGCTTTAATTTCTATTCTTTTAGAAATTATAATTTCACCCCTTCATTTTGCCTTAATCGGTATTTTAGTATTATTGACATATCTTTTTCATTTCTTGTCGGATTGACCTCAAATTTTCGGGGTAAGCTCCTTATGTTATTACGAGTCTATCGAGCTCAACTTTTCTGGAAATTTTATTTTCGAAACAGTAAATTTCTGTAAATTACAGTTATAGCCCCGAATTCTTGAAATTTATATTTTTGCCCCGATTTTCTATTTTAGTAAGATTTAGGTGGAATTTTATAGAGAACTTATTTTTGATATACTAAGACTTACTTCCAGGACGTAAGACCAGAATTATCAGTTTTACCCCAAAATTTATCTTATTTAAATTATTTTAGTTATCCTTCGAACTTAGGTTCGAATTATCAAATCTTCCGGTGACTAATTATCCTCTTACCATAGTCCAGTATATACTCATTTTTTTTTGAGTTTTAATAACCAAAGGTCAGATTTGCTATATTCAACCAAAGTTTCAACCAATGAATTAATTTGCACATATAATCAAAATATGACAAACTAAAATTCAACAATTGCAAAGATCATTACATGCATGGTAATGAATGTCATTTTTAACCAAGTATAGCTAACTAAAGTCATAATACTTGCATGCACCATATATATTTAACTTATAATAATTTTGAATAAGAGAAAAGAAAAACAACAATTTTACCCACCTTAGTTCTTGAAGTTGTGTAGGAAATTAGGTATTAGGCTAGTCGAATCAACCTTCCTTTGATCTCTCCTATTTTCGGCCAACATAAACACCATGAGAGTTCATGATAGGATATGGTTTAAGTTAGTTCATGTAGGATACACATTTTTGTATGTATTTATATGTTAATATATAAAATGATGAACTTACCTTCTTGAGTTTGGGCCTTTCTTCTTCTTCTCTTCTTCTTTCTTTCCCTTCTCTTTTTTTTATTCTTCTTCTTGGCTTCGGCCTACTCTCCCTCTCTCTCTCTCTCTCTCTCTCTCTCTCTAATTTTCAGATTTTTTTTTGCTTTCTATTGCATGTGAAATGAGGTGGTAGTGGTGTATATTAAAAAGGTGGTCAAGGCATGGGGAAAGGGAGCACAAGACACAAGGCTATGTCTTGCATGAGGAGGACATGAAGACTCTAGATGTCCTCCCCCTCTCCACTTGGCCGCCCATTTTGTGTGTGTGTGTGTTGAATATATATATATATATATATATTATAATGTTGGGTTTGAGTCCATTAGTGAGTTTATATTAGTAAATGTTGGTACTCATAGCCCATTAGATGAACCAATATTCTGCTTTAACTTTCAATTAATTTATTATTTATGAAATAATCAAGTAAAATAAAATGAAACTAGATGTAGATTATATTATATTATAACAAATGTTTTTAAAATACATCATGATATAATAAACCGTACATGTAGTGAGCTATCGAATTTAGGGGGTTCTACACTATCAAACCCGGCTAACCTCAGTTCTGGCGAGCAACAGGAATCTGTTAAAAATAATCAAGCGTAGACTGTGGAGACTAATGACAATCCTTTTGTCCCAAATGTACTTCGCCAAGTGGTCAACCAGATGACCCAATTCGCTCAAGTGGTGGACAGAATGCAGATGACAATGGGCTTAGAACAAGGTGGAGGACAGCAAGGCATCCCATATTTGGGAAATCGAAGAGACAAATGGCTACAAGAGGTGGCAAAGATGCATCGACCAAAGTTCGATGGCTTTTCTAAAACACCGACATGGGGCTTGGATCGAGAGATTGAAATCGCTTGATTTTAGGATGCATGGTTCTCCCCAGACTGATTTCATCATTCAGTTTCTGCCTGACTCATTCTCACAGTTTGTTATGAATTTCAACTACAATGGGATTGCTTGCAATATAGTAGGGTTGATGAACAAGCTGTCCACCGGTCAGTTTCAAATAAAGTCAGCGGGGGTGAAGGAGGCTGTACTTGTTATCTTCTTTGGGCCTTGCATTGAACGTACACGTATTGTTAAGGTTATAATCAGGGTTGTGGGCGTATTCCGTTCGATTATTGTTATCGTTTAGGACTGAGTTGTGTTAACCTTGCGTTTAGGAGCGGTCGTGGTCACTCCAGGTCATTCCTAGCCATCATTTACTTTTTGTCTAGCCAAAGATGTCACAAAGGCAAGTTCTTTACATTTGTATGCATATTCTAATATTTGATTTATGGCTTCCCGTGTATGTTGTAGATGTGAATGCGTATGTTCACCCAAGGATGGTCTGACGGGTCCTCTGGGGATACGTAGTGGCGTGTGTATGCGTATAATGAACTGGGATCAACCACACAGGGATGGTCCGACGGGGCCTCTGCGGGGTGCGGTAGTCGTGAGTCTCGTACCAACGATTAACCTTTGAAATGTTTTGTTGGAGAACTGTGTTTTGGGCTTGTGCACTGTAATATTCCGGAATATAAAAATGTTTCCAAAATAATTTTGGCGCATATTTCATCTGATTAGAATGGTAGTTCAAATGGATTATACTTGCGCTAGCTGTTGTCGCTAACCCCTTAAATGGGGGAAATACTTTTGTATTTCAGGTACAGGTCCTGGATCGGAACGAGCATGCGGACAGTACGAGGATGATGGGAAAGAGTGATTCTGTTCAATGGTCATTTGTTTGGCGTGTTGTTTTTTTTATTTTAATATTTATGTCTTTATTTCAGTACTCGAGTACTTTCTTCCTTTGAACTTGTATTTTCTTGTGAACCCGGTTTGGGAAGGATTTTATTTGTTACTGTCGGGTTCGGTCCATTTGTCTTGAATGTCTTAAATTGTGGAATTATTTGTATGTTGATGATGGTTGTCATTGGTCATGATGTCGAGTTTGTACGTTAGCCTGGTGATTCCAAAGGGTTAGATCCACGACGCTGTAATATGCCCTGAACGTCTTGGGGGTGTTACAAGTTGTTCTTCTATGTATAAAAACATGAATATGGCTATGTTTTGTGATTAGCGGATAGCTGATAGCAGATTGTGTTAGCTGATAAATGATAACTGGTTTAAGTACCTGATTATATTAGTTGTTCGTGTATATATATATATATATATATATATATATATATATATATATATATATATATATATATATATATATATATATATATATATATATATATATATATATATATATATATCGAACAAATGATAGTTGATAGTTTGATAGTGTAAAAGAATAATAAGGATATTAAAATACTTGTTTGGTTAATAATTCTAATCAATAAGGTGTATTAATTGAATAATAAATTAATATTACAAAGTCAATTATTCAAAAATTGCCATCAAATTTTGCAAATAGATAAAATATTAATAAAAGTTAAATAATAAATCAGTAGTAATAACTTTTGCATGTAAAATGATAAATATCTTCGAAACCCTTACGCTGAGGACATAATTTTTGGTTATTTTAGGACAAAATTATCATTTTGAATCAAGTACACAAGTCTTTCTAGATAAAAAGCTTATCTATCAACTTTACCAAAATCAATATTTTGGACTTAGAAAAGTTAATCTAAACTTCTATTTTCCGTTTCAGGTAATAATTTTTATAGATTTAAGCAAGTTTAGATGATTAGTATTCCTTCTAGATAAAAAAAACTCTTATACCTCACTTTTTCAATATCAATATGTAGGATAAAAAAGTTAATCTAAACATGTATTTATCGTTCACGTAGTTAGATGTTTTGTAAATTTAAACGAGTTCAGATAATTAGCATATATTATTACAGTAGTTTGAGAAAATGGGTAGTAAACTAAGTTTTTAACCAGGTTTGGAACGAGTACGAGTATATAAATTTTAAATTAATTTTCATAGATTGTATTATTTCCAAATTATTAATTCAAATTTGTTTTTAATATTTTATCATTTATACTGTTTATTCTTAATATTTACATTTTAATGTTCAAATTTTTTGCAAGATGGATAACTAATTATTGTAACAACTTATATTTGCTTGTCTATATATTTTATTGTAATACCCGGATAATTATCATGTATTTCATCTGTATTTGAACTTGTAGCATTTGCTTTTGTGATATTAATAATCGAACTATGATCTTCCCGTATCCGTATTCCTACGTTCATGAGCTTCCAAACATGCATGCATCCATCTGCACGTCATAACATAAGCTATCAGTAGAGCGTAACGTACGTTAAGAGCTGAAGATCATGTACGTTATGGTCGATGCGTAGCGTACGTAATAAGCAGTCAAAGACAGACAAGTCTGGTCGGCGCATAGGTCCAGTGAAGATATTGTCGGGTAAGGATTCCCCGTGTGAACCTGGACAACTTTTTATAAAGGAAGTCAACGAGATGTAACTTATGTTAAAGTAGAATAATAACGTACACTACACTGTACATATTACGTATGTAAGTGTGAGTGTTAACGTACGTTAAAGGAAGTCAGAAACGAGACAGTGAGCTAGTGGCTAATGCTAACGTACGTAAGGAGTTGCCCGTAACATACGTTAGGGCGATAACATATGTAATATTTTGTGGCTATCGTAC
Source organism: Orobanche coerulescens (assembly GCA_033398695.1). NCBI lineage: Eukaryota > Viridiplantae > Streptophyta > Magnoliopsida > Lamiales > Orobanchaceae > Orobanche > Orobanche coerulescens. The sequence continues at coordinate 66,863,602 of CM065804.1, read as the reverse complement.
GTAAATTTTAGAAACTTATAAATAAGACATCAACCCATTTCATTTCACACTTTTTCCTATTCGTTCCTTGCCCAAATTCTGTAAGTCCAGAGAGCCTCTCCCACGATATAACTCTTAATTTAGCCTCTCTACTTGGTGGTTGAAGTTGGAAAGCATCTTGGATCGGTGTTCAAGCCCGGTGTTGATTTCCGCCGAGTATTTCATTGTTCTCCGTCGTAATAAGGCATGTAATGCCATCTCACCCTAAGATTCGTGTTCTTATACTGATTATGAACAATACTACTGGAGCTATTAAGGTTATTGATAACTTGGAGAATCAACACCATGTTTTAGGAAGAGAGAAAGAATTTGTACAGAGGATTTCATTATTAAAAGGATTAGAATTGAGCCTTGATTTTGTTAAACATCGAGACGAAGTTTGATGAAATCATAACATGCCTTTGGCGATGAATTTTGAAATACTCTTTTGAGAAACGATTTGTTAAGGTTATCACATGTGTTAGGCGAATTCAAGAAGATAACGTAGAGGGCGTCCTTCAAGTATCGTTCGTGATTTGTAAAGGTTCTTGATGTGATAATCTTCATATTGATGGTAGAACGAAGTGATTAGTTTGGTGATAATCGTTTTGAACTTTAAAACTTGACAAAGAGGAATTGTGTGTGGAAGAACAAAAATCATAGAGATGAACTAATTCTAGAACTCGGTTGAATATGTTAGAATAACGAAACCAAGTATTCGAATGGATATTCAGAACTTGAATGTGGACTTATGATGATTTGAATATCCATGAATTTGGAGACGTCGACATTTCATCTCCGTTATGGTCATTTGGTTCGCATGTAGTATGTCATTAGTTCGACTGAGCATTCATCGAGTAGTTGAATCGTGAACCGGCCCACTTAGAATGCTTACTCGTCCATGGTAGATGATTAGATGTTCGTACATTAGAATTATTACATAAGTTGAGTTGTCGTTATTTCCTATTGTGTAAGGTTTGAGGTTTGCGAACGGTTGATCGAAGGAGCGGCCTTCGAGTTTGTTGAAGTCGTGAAGTATTTATTCTTGCCATCTTTCTAAGGCAAGTACTTTAATTCCATTTTATGTACTAATGTTATACATGTTGTCATGCATATGTGTCGTTGTTGTATGTCCACCTCGTGTTGGTCTGACGGGATCATCTTGGGCATGCGCTGGATCATTGGACAGGTTTTTCCAACTCATGTTGGTCCGACGTGATCATCTTGGGATCTATGCAATGAACGCTGGATCATCCGAATTACCATGTGTATGTTGTATCATGTTGTGCTTATTATGTTGTGAATAGTATTGTGAGTTTTCTCGTAGTGGAGACTCGTTGTTATCATTGTATTGATGATGTTGTCGTTATACTTCATGAGATGTCGAATAATCTGTTGTTGTATAATTGTCGTACTTGCACTAGCATCGTTGTGCTAACCATTTGGGGGTGAACATTTGTTGTATGTTCAAGATATAGGAGGGCGGGGAAACAACCACTAGAGCTGCATGAAGATGAGGGTGCAGCGTGATATTACGGCCAGGATGATTTGTTAGATTGGGTTTTGTTTTAATAAAGTACTCGAGTACGCTGTTGTTTTATTTGTCTTTGAGACTTGTATTCGGATGTTGGCTAATTTGTACGTTTCAGACTGGTGATGTAATAATTAATTTTTTGATTGGTGTTTTACAATGTTGTTTTTAAATTCTTAGCCTAGTAAATCCTTATATCAAGGATTTACGGCGCTGTAATCATCCTGAATATCTTGGGGTGTTACATTTATAAAGTGTTCTTTACATATCTATACAATATTTATAAATTAAGTACAAAACCGATGCATTGGATACTTGCAATTGATAATTTGTTTACATGAAATATTGCAATTTGGATACCAGTTATTTGGATATCCAATGGACAGCATCCACTGAGGTAAAATATAGTTGGATACTTTTATGTATTAATTTAGTTATCTGAATATTATATTTAGATACCAACACAAGTCGTTATTCTTGTAATTATTTTAGTTTTGTAGGATTTTTGTAACTATTTTATAAAATGTATTAGAATATGTAAGTTATCCTTCTATAAATTTAGATGAATCCGGATAATTCGCGGGTTCTACTATATGGATATGTGATAGGAAAGAGTAGTAAAATTACCTTTCAATCCGATTTGGAACGGGTACGTCTATATACATTTTAAAGGGGTTTGAGTGACTGAACCTTATACTCGTCATTTTATTTATTACTATATGAGTTTAGAACACGTACGGATAGTACGTCCCTCTTTAATTAAGTTTGAAATGAGTACCGGTATATAAACTTTAAACGGGTTCTTGTGGCCGAATCCTAACCTTATTATTTCGGTTCATCGCCGTTCGCCACGGTAAATGACTTCAGGTGATTGAACTCTAGCAAAATGTTAATTTATTTATTTTAATTATACTTGTAATTACAACGTAGTGTGGTTTTTCGTCGAAATTCGAGGAATTGGACACTAGTTTATTATCTAAAAGATGCGATATAAAAGATTGTTGGAATATTTATTCCACATATTAATAAATAGTGTTTTGATGATTAAGTTGCTAAACAAAGCAAACAAACATCGAGGCGAAGCAAAACATCGAAGCAGACGAAGACGCAAAAAGCTGGACAAAATACAAAGCTAGCGCACGCTAGACTTATAAGTTAGCGCATGCTAACGGGTCCCGACTGCAGATCAGACGTGTTCGAAGTAACCTGAAGTGAAGTCACCTGATGATGATAGCGCACGCTATACATTACAATTAACGCACGCTATTGAGCCCATATTACCGTTGTGAAGAGATTCAAACACAGAATGACGTATGCAGTGAAGTCAGCTTAGCGCACGCAACAAGTGATATTTAGCGCACACTAAATATCAAGTTTGAATCAAGTAAATCAATCCGTTGGGAAGAATCTGATGCAAGTCAAAAAGTATAAACGGATATATGACGCATGCAATGATGCAAGATTAGCGCATGCTACATGGAAGTATTAGCGCACGCTAACAGTCAGAGACAGTAGCCACTGGACTAAAACTGGAAGACGTTAACGTACGTAACATGCATTACATAATGTACGTTAAAGAAAAATATGCGATAGCGCACGCTAAGGAAGTCAGCCTAGCACATGCTTATATCAACTGGCAGTAACGGCTAGTTTGTGGAAGAAGGCAATAAATACCAAGTGAGTTGGTATCAATCCATACAACAACACTGAGCAATTCATATATACTTGAGATATCATTGTAAACATTATAGTTGTTATTCTTGAGCTTAAATTAGAGTGATTGAGTGTGAGAAAAGAAAAAATAGGATTGGCTTCGGTGTTATTAGGATCAAGGATCCGGCATTATTAGAATCGCAATTATTATCTTAGTGATGTTTATCTAGTACCGATAGAAAGCTTTAGTGGTTGATTCCTTGTCCAATAGAAAAGGAAAACGGTTTAACTTGGACCGACAAAAAAGACAAGCAAGAGAATAGTTTTACTCGGACCGATAGAAGATGAGTTTGTAACGGTAATCCCTCGACCGATAGAAGAGAGGCGCAGAGGTTTTGATCTTCAACCTATTGAAAAAGATACATCAAGAGAGGAAGTAGGCACGTTTGGCCGAACCTCTATAAATCCGTGTGTCGTTTAATTTCCGCACATTTCATTTACGCTTCCGCACAAATGGCGCATATACCGATATTGCTCCAACAATTGGTATCGGAGCGGTACCTCCAATACACGGCTTAACATCCGAGGAGTCGATCCAAATGGTGTTTCAACTTGCTCCAGTCGAACGCCTTGCTCTTAACCGACCACCATTTTTTGATGGCTCGAACTTTATGACGTGGAAAAAAAAGATGTCAATATTCATCCGAGCATATGACATCGAGCTTTGGAAGGTGATTTTTCTTGGTCTCAAAATTCCAACGAATTCCAACAGTACGCTTAAAACTTTTGAAGAATACGATGATTCCGATTGGAAAAATGACCACTACAATTGTAAGGCAACTCAACTTCTATATTGTGCCTTAAATCCGGAATAACACAACCGGATATCATCGTGTGATAGTGCCAAAGAAATTTGGAAAATACTTGAGGTAACACACGAAGGTATGTCTCAAGTCAAGGAGACGAAAATAAACATCCTCCTTCATGAATACGAAATTTCAAATGAAGGACGATGAATCCATCACGATAATGCTTGACCGTTTTTCAGTTATCACAAATGGATTAGCATGTTTCGGAAAACCACTTTCGAGTAGTGAGAAAGTAAAAAAAATTCTCCGATCACTACCTCGAGAATGGGACGGTACGGTTACGGACATAATGGAATCAAAGGATTTAAATACTCTTGATTTTAGTGCTCTCATTGGTTCTCTTATCAACTAGGAGATTGTCCTAAAATCTTGGAATGCCAAACCGAAGCCGAAGGAAATATCTATAGCCCTGAAGGCTAAGATGTCAAGAAAGGAAGAAATCCCGGTGGACGAAAGCGACGAAGAATCGGCTTATTATGCCAAAAATATTAATATGTTCCAACACTTATTAAACCGGAGAAAGAAAGACATCCAAGCGGGCGAATCGAAGAAATTCGACAACACCTGTCGATTATGTGGTAAACCAGGACACTTTGCTAAGAATTATCGGGTAAAACCCAAGGAGGTTTTAATTGCAACATGGAGTGATGAAGATATTGATGATGATTTCATCGATCAAAATAACCTCGCATTTATGGCCCGGAGTTCATTCAACGATAGCGACGTCGAAAGCTAAGTAACTTGTAACACCCCGAGATATTCGGAATAATTACAGCGCCGTAAACCCTTTAGGTAAGGATCTACAAGGCTAATTTAAAAAGGAGTGTAAATATAATCCAATCGTACAACTGAAGTTCAAATACAGATTTGTTTCAACCGATCAAATGAGTTAACTTATACAACCATATCGAAAAAAAACATTATTAAAACAGACGTACTCGAGTACTAAATAGACCAAGAAGACAAATCACAATAACAATAACATCAACCACATCACTGAGCCATTTCATCGTCCTGTCGGTACTGTGGTTGCTTCCCCGCTCCTCGGCTACCTGAACATCAAAACAATGTACACCCCCGAAGGGGTTAGCAAACAATGCTAGTACAAGTATCGTAATACATAAATCATCAATGCATCATAAAACATGCAAAACGGACTTCCGTCACCGGAATCCACAATGCGAATCCTCACGATTCCATCAACACAGTACAGGGTATTCCAGCGATCCAGCGCCCTTGGTATAGATCCCCATGATGATCCCGTCGGACCAACGCATGGTGGAAAACCCGTCCAGCGATCCAGCGCCCTCAGCATAGATCGCCATGATGATCCCGTCGGACCAACGCATGGTGGACATTCGATCCAGCGCCCTCAGCATAGATCCTCATGATCCCCTCGGATCATTTATACCATAAATCAATCAACTATGCATACATATATGCATTTCAATATGTTCATCAATACAAACGAATAACAACGAATACCACGAGAAATTTCAGAAATACATCTCATATTCAACATCATGAACAAAACCACAAGCATGATCAAAGTTTCAATATAAACCGAACTCGACATATGATACTTGCCTCGAAAATGGCAAGAATGGAAATACTCCAACAAATGACAGGCGTCCGTAAGCAACCGCCCCTCGATCGTCCCCTATGCAAGGCTCGGACCTAAGAAATAATAGAGAATTTCTCTCAAGTCGTACGAACGTCTAATAATCCGGTTTACGGCCCAAAATCTCAAAATAAACAATCTGCCTGGACTGCTTAGCGTGCGCTACGTACTCTACGTAACGTGCGCTAAGCCCGCCTGTTAGCGTATGCTATCGTATAAGCCTAGCGTACGCTAGCCACGGACTGACAGTTGACTTGGCTGACATCATAACGTACGTTATGTACGTATCGTGCGTTAACTTATCCCCGATAGCGCACGTTAACTTACGTATGTTAGCGTGCGCTAACTTTGCATGGCAGATTACTACAGACAGAAAAGTGGATTGAATGGTGATGAACTCATAAATTCTATGGTGATAAAACCAGTCATCCTCGAGCATATCATGCTAATAAAGTTTTGTGAAAGTTCTATACGTACTAAATGACCATGCGATGCAAAGATACGTATAATCATCACAACACCATAGTTCATCTTAGATCTTCAAGGTATATTCTGAGTTCAATCCGATATAAGTCTCAAAATGTACGATCCTTCTATGTAAACGCATAAGAACTTGAAAATCTCCATCTACTGATCACAAATCGGTTTGAAAATGCTAGGAGTCCAATTACTAAAAAGGTTCAAGGGTTCATACGATATATAGTGCCGATACGTCAAAAGTATCCTTCTAACATGTGATGACCAATTATAAACGAAATAACTGGCTATCAAAATATGATCAAACGTCCTTAAGAACATTACTAATATCGTTGAAGAATCACCTACCTCAAAGTAGTGAAGAACACGGAGGAAATCGAAGCAATCCAACACCGAAGGCTTGAACACCAATCTCCAACGATATACGATCTTCAATCACGAGCTAGGATGTTGATGTGAAGTGTTTAGGATGAAGGAAGTTATGTTCTAAGTGTAAGAATTCGGGTATGGGAGAAGAAAGAACTGAAATTACGAATAGGATGCTGTCCTATTTATAAGAAATGGCTATTAGCGCGCGCTAGTCCCTGCCCGTAGCGTGCACTAACGGCTCACTGACTTTACTGTATTCAGCACTTAGCTTTCGCTATGCACATACCTGTAGCGTGCGCTAAGGCGTTGACTTGGCTTTTCCCGAAAGCCGTCCAGGTTCATCCCGACACAATCCGACAGGGGTCCCCCGGCCAGATCTCACCTACCGCACGTCTCAATCAAATTGACCACGCATAGCGTGCGCTAATGTTCCTTTGTAGCTTGCGCTATGAATCCATGTTAGCGTACGCTACACATAGATGATAGCGTGCGCTACATGCGCAGAATTACGATTTTATTCTTAATCATGAAATCATACGCTCGACAACATCGGATTATGAAATACGGAGAATAATACTCAGACAAAGGTACAATAATTACAATATCACAGTTCCAAATACATATCAGAAATCTCGGGTATTACATCCACCCACCCTAAAAAGAAGTTTCGTCCCGAAACTTAAGATGAAAACAACTCCGGATATCTAGTCTTCATACTGTCCTCTGTTTCCGAAGTGGTCTCTTCGACTCCGTGTCGTGACCATTGTACGTTAACCAAGTGTATTGGTTTATTCCTCAACTGTTTGATCCGACTCTCAAGTATCTTGATTGGTCTCTCTTCGAAGGTGCCATCATTAGCTATCTCGATCTCGTCGAAATCAATGACGTGACTGGGGTCCGGTACATACTTCCGCAGTTGGGATACGTGAAACACATTGTGAACGTGACTCAGCGATGGCGGTAAGGCCAACCTGTATGCTAAATCTCCAACCCTCTCGAGGATCTCGAATGGTCCGATATATCTTGGACTAAGCTTGCCTCTCCTCCCAAAACGGAAAATCCCTCGTGTAGGAGACACCTTCAATAGTACATGGTCCCCAGCGTCGAACTCTAGAGGACGACGACGTACATCTGCATAAGATTTCTGTCGACTCTGGGCAGTCAACAGTCTTTCTCGAATCAAAGCTATCTTCTCTTGAGTCTGAATAATCAATTCCGGTTCCGTCCCGATCAAATCCGAAGAATCATCCCAACACAGGGGTGATCGGCATCTTCTCCCGTACAAAGCTTCAAATGGTGCCATTTTAATACAAGCGTGCCACCTATTATTATAGGTGAACTCGATCAAGGGCAAGTGAACTTCCCAATCGGTTGACCAATCCAATGCACAAGCTCTAAGCATGTCTTCTACCGTTTGAATAGTCCTTTCGGACTGACCGTCCGTTTGGGGATGATAATCCGTGCTAAAGTTGAGCTCAGTCCCCAAAGCCCTGTGAACTGCTTTCCAAAAGTGCGACACGAAACGACCATCTCGATCCGAAATAATGGTCTTCGGCGTCCCATGCAATCTGACTATCTCCGCAATAAATACTCGCGCCAATCTCTCGGGTCCCCATGTATCTCTAATTCCTAGGAAATGAGCCGACTTGGTTAGTCGATCAATTACAACCCAAATCATGTTCATTCCCGTTCTAGTCCTTGGCATACTGGTGATGAAATCCATCGAGATGTCCTCCCACTTCCATTCAGGGATTGGAAGCGGCTTTAACATTCCGGCAGGTCGCTGATGTTCAATCTTAACTTGCTGACAAGTCAAGCACCTCGAAACATACTCTGCTACGTCCTTCTTCATATTCCCCCACCAGAAGTTTTGTTTTAAGTCCTTATACATCTTACTGCTGCCCGGGTGAATAGAATAGGGCGCGCTGTGAGCTTCCTTCAGAATAGTCAGTCTCAGATCATCATCATCGGGAACGCAAAGTCGACTCTGAAATCTAAGAACTCCATCATCTTGTAACACGAATCCTGGGGCTTTTCCTTTCTTTACTTCGTCACATAATCGAAGGATCAGAGAATCGTTCAACTGCTTAGACTTGATCTCCTCGACTAGTGATGAAGTCAGTTCCATCACATAAAGTTGCCCTTGGATTCCTAGTGCCCATACTTCAATCCCCTCGCGGATCAGTTCTCGTTGAATACTGTTTTGGGATGTAAGTGCTTTCAACACTCGAAGAGAAACAGGTTTACGGCTCAATGCATCGGCTACTACGTTTGCTTTACCCGGATGATAGAGAATCTCCAAGTCGTAATCCTCAATTCCAGCCACCTTCTCTGCCTCATGTTTAATTCTTTCTGACTCAAAATGTACTTGAGGCTCTTATGGTCTGTAAAGATTTGGCAACGAGTACCGTATAAATAATGTCGCCAAATTTTCAAGGCAAAGACCACAGCTGCTAGCTCCAGATCGTGAGTCGGGTAATTAACCTCATACGGTTTCAATTGCCGAGAAGCATAAGCAATCACCTTATCCTTTTGCATCAACACACAACCTGCACTCGATTCAAGCGTCGTTGTATACCATGAATCCATCAGTTCCCTCTGGTAGCGCTAATATAGGTGTTGTTGTCAGTCTCCTCTTAAGTTCGTCAAAACCAGCCTGGCACTTCTCACTCCACGTGAACTTTTGAGTTTTCTGCAACAGCTGAGTGAGCGGACGAGCAATTTTGGAAAATCCCTCTACGAAGCGGCGATAATATCCAGCAAGTCCTAGGAAACTCCGTACTTCTTTCACGTTACTAGGAACTTCCCATTCCAAGATTGCTTCGACTTTCTTCGGGTCCACCTGAACCCCGTCGGCTGATATCACATGCCCAAGGAAGGTTACTTTCCTAAGCCAGAACTCGCACTTGGAAAGCTTTGCATACAATTGTTCCTTCCTCAAGGTGCTCAAAACCACGCGCAAATGTTCAGCATGCTCCTCTGCGTCCTTCGAATATATCAAGATGTCATCAATGAAGACGACCACAAATTTATCCAAGTATTCTAAGAATACCCAATTCATCAATTGCATGAACACCGCAGGAGCATTGGTAAGTCCAAATGGCATTACTACAAATTCATAATGCCCGTACCGGAATCTGAAAGCAGACTTCGGTACATCCGATTCCTTAATTCTCAACTGATGGTATCCTGATCGCAAGTCAATCTTCAAGAATACCCTTGCCCCTTGCAGTTGATCAAACAAGTCGTCGATTCGAGGTATAGGATACTTATTCTTGATCGTCATTTTGTTAAGCTCCCTGTAATCAATACACAGTCGGAGGGATCCGTCTTTCTTCCGGACAAAGAGGACGGGCGCTCCCCAAGGAGAAACGCTAGGTTGAATATAACCCTTCTATGACAATTCCTCCAGTTGCTTCTTGAGTTCATACATCTCGGTTGGTGCCATGCGGTATGGTGCTCTGGAAATAGGGGCTGCTCCAGGCTCTAATTCGGTGGTGAATTCCACTTCCCTCTGCAGAGGTAGCCCAGGTAGTTCGTCAGGAAATACGTTGGAGAATTCATTCGCAACTGGAATCGATGAGAGCTCTATTCTTTCCTCTTTCCTTATGGCATAGCACCAAAGTCCATGACATCCCTGCTTCAGTAATTTCACGGCTTTCATTGCCTTGATTAATTTTCCCGAGCTTCCCGGTCTCCATCCTTGGAATAAGTGTTCAGATCCTTCATCAGCAATGATAGAAATAACTCTCTCTCGGTAATTCAGAATAGCTCCATAACGATTGAGCCAATCGTCTCCGAGAATTAAATCGTCACCGTAGATGTCAACTACAATAAGATTCGATAGCCAATCTCTTCCTCCTATAGTCACTGGAAAATCCCTAGCTTCTAGGGTTCCCACAATTTTCTCTCCGCTCGGTAATCCCACAACATAAGGTTCACAATTATACAAGCACGAGATTTTCAAACGATTAACACAGTTCAAAGATATAAAAGAATGCGTAGCTCCCGAATCGAACAAGACACTAACTGGTTGCAAAAGGATCTCGAATCGCACTGATGCAACAAACGTGTTCGATCATCCTTCTTCATCTCGTAAATACGTGGAGGAACGGACTGGCGTTGGATGCCTCTCTTTTCCCCAAAATTCTGGGAAACCGCTCACAAGGCTCTGGTTTACACTAGTGTCCTTCGGAACCGGTACAGGAGTGCGAGTACCAAAAGATCGGGTCGCATTCCCAAAAAATGTTGCGCGATGTCCTTCCTGTCCACACTCGAAACAGGTCACAGCAGGTGCAAAACAATCACGTCGAACATGTCCCGCTTTCCCACAGTTATAACACTTCTTCCCTGCGTCTGAAACGGTTGGTGCTTCCCGGAATTTCTTTCCACCTCGAGAAGGATGCGGAGGTCTCCTGGATGAATGAAAAGAGGACTGACCCCTGCGAGGCCCGCTACTCTTATTCTCCGTGAAGTTGCCAGACACCTTCTGTTTCTTTGCTTCCGTCGATTTCTCTCACGCCTCCTTCATATCATAGGCCAACGCCTTGTCACGAGCATCGTCGCAAGGTGGTACATTCAAATCCGGACATATATTGCTGAATTTCCGGCTTCATTCGCATGTCAAAATGGAAAATCCTTTCCGCCTCGGTCCTGACCAAGTGGCGCACATAAGTCAGCTGGTGATTAAAGGTCTTAATCATGTCCGTCACAGATGCTTCTGAATTTTGTGGTGAGAAAAACTCCCGAACTCGGGCTTCTCTAAATGGGCGAGGACAATACTGTGCTTCCATCATCAATTTGAATTCCGTCCAGTCAACATTGTGCTCCTCCGATCGAATGGCCTCCCACCAGTCGAAAGCCTCCCCTGTCAGAAGATACTGGGCGACCGGAACCTTCCTATCGTTGGGACAGTTAATCCCCGCAAAAATCTTTTCTAATTCCTTCAGCCAGTGATCCCAAGAAAGCGTCTCAGCAGAACCGTCAAATTTCGGAGGATGCAATTTGATCACTTCGGTAAGACATTTGTCTCCTCGATTATCCACGTTATGCTGCTGTCCCATCGCCGTCTGCATGCGATCCACAACTTGAGCAAACTGGTTTATCTGGGCAACCACCTGCTGAAGCACTCCCGGCACGTTAGGATCTGCATTATTATTTGCCGATCCCTGCTGTCCCCCGGAATGGCAATCCATTCGACTAGCGGTTATCTCTGGGGTAGATACCGACTCTTCTTGTCTCGCATTTCCACGTCCGCGTCCACGACCGCGTCCGCGTCCACGACCTCCTCTCAACATACTGTAAACATAAATACTCAATATCCAGGGCAAACTTTCTAAAAGTACATCCATCAATGTTCACAAAACATGAATAAAATAAAACGGTAGTATTTGAGATTTAGGAACTTACAACCACGGTCCACACGACGATGCTGGCTCAGCAGTGATGTTACGAATGACCAATAATCAAATAACGTAAACAGACCCAACTAACCCGACTGCCTGTAACACCCTCAAGATATTCGAGGTATATTACAGCGCCATGAATCCCTATATGGGACCCACCAGGCTGAACAGCATCATACTCATCGACTCACATAGACGCCAGAACAATACCATGTCATAAAGACGCAAAACAGGATAATCCACCCGGTTCAACCGGTCAATATAACATTATCATCCAACACGACATAATACGCAACAATACAATATGAACGAACAAGAATCCTTAAGTACTCGAGTACAACTATTATTTCAAAAACCACAACAGGTGAAGAGGTAAAAGACACTAAAACATCACTCGTGCACAATCATCACGCACGGCCATCATCCGTGTACTGGTCCAAATACCATCGTCTCGATGAACCTGACCTGAAATTCATAAAACGAATTTCCCCAAAACGGGTCCCCAGAGGGGGTTAGCAATTACGCTAGTACAAGTAACCAGATGAACGACTTACATCTTACACATATAGTAATGCATGCAATTCAAGAAAACATAGTTCCAAAATACTCATTTCCGGAAATGCCAATATCAAATCACATTTGTAAAAATGCACCACAATTAACCGCGGACCCACAGCTTCGTGGATCCCTGCCGAGACCCCGTCGGATCTAACCCACAGTAGTTAAGAGCAAGCTCGCGGTTCCACAGCTTCGTGGAGCCCTACCAAGACCCCGTCGGATCTAACCCGCAGTGAGCATACACACACACACGATTTCTCATACAATACTACTATGTCAAGATTGTAAGTTCATAAGGATACTTGCCTCGACTAAATAGACGATGACACGAACGGAACGGAAGGATCAAGCACAACCACGAGGAACCGACGGATGAACCTAACGATTCGAACAACACAATCACAACCAACTCTAGACGATTACGGAAATGGAATACACCCGGAAACCCGCCTACGATTCATGTATATTCATACCAAAATAACAACGAGGGCGGACCACAACCAAACCCTTTCGATTCCGTAAAAATCCACAAAATATCCATGAATCCGTAGGAAAACTAAAGATACTAACAATATCAATCGTATACATCATGAATCCACCAACAAAACGGAACGAATCGGAAGAAAAACCCAAAACCCCCAAATTAATCGAAAATAGGGTTTTAGAATATTACCTTAGGAGATTCAAGTACCAAGATCCGTAGAACACGCGTTAGATTGATTGCCCGAGCCTTACAACTGAAGAAAAATGGTGAAAATCGACCCCCCCCCAATGGATAAAGGTGAAGAACTCTTCCCCTCTCTTACACTCTTTCTCGCGATGCAGTGAAATGAGGAAGAAGACGGGCGATTTCGTCTAATAAAGACGAGTTTGCACAGTTGACCGCTTCGTGTCCCGCGGCACAGCCGAAGTGTGCCGCGGCACAGGCCGAAAATTTACTCCCAGGTTTTCGCGTTGTGCAAGATACCGCGTAGCCGCGGCACCCGCTGATTGGGTTTAGGTCGCAGAAGACACACGAGTGTGCCGCGGCACCGACAGTGTGCCGCGGCACTGCTCGCACCGTGCCGCAGACTTTGGATGGGTGCGCCGCGGCACTGCATGCTTTGTCCGACCAACTACTGAAGGGATTTGTGTGCCGCGGCGCACACACCTTGTGCCGCGGCCCACACCCCCTTATGAGTTCCAAAATGATAAAAATGATCCGGAAAGAGAATAAAACGATAGGAATCAATATTTGGGAACCAACAACACGAAATGAATCCACGGCAACCCCGAAACGGCGGTTCCGCACAACAATAACGAGAATACAGTTCAACAGTTTGTTAGGAAGGACACGCTGAGAAGTACACGAGGGTCACTACGATCGAGAAATACACCAAAAACGAAAATTCCAGGGAAAGAAAAATACGGATATTACATTCTACCCCTCTAAAAATAAGTTTCGTCCCGAAACTTAAGAAACAAACAACTCCGGGTACCTAACGCGCACGCTATCCTCGGTTTCCCAAGTTGCTTCCTCGACACCGTGTCTCGACCACTGCACTTTGACCAAAGGGATGGTTTTATGCCTCAGTCGTTTCTCACGATGCTCCAAAATCTTCAAAGGACGCTCCTCAAAAGTAATATCTTCAGCAATATCAACCTCGCCATAATCGATGACGTGACTAGGATCCGGGACATATTTCCTCAACTGGGAAACATGGAAAACGCTATGAACATGACTCAAGGCCGGAGGTAACGCCAAACGGTATGCCAATTCACCGACTCGCTCGAGAATCTCAAAGGGTCCAATAAATCTCGGACTCAGCTTCCCTTTCTTCCCAAAACGAAAAACTCCCTTCGTCGGCGACACCTTTAGCAAAACGTGGTCTCCCACCTCGAATTCCAATGGTCGACGACGGACGTCGGCATACGACTTCTGTCAACTCTGGGCAGTCAACATCCGTTCCCGAATTAGTTCTATCTTCCGCCTCGTCTCGAAAACGACATCCGGCTCGGTCCCGACCAAATCGGACGCCTCATTCCAACAGATCGGTGATCGACATCGCCGCCCATAAAGTGCCTCGTACGGTGCCATCCGAATCGACGCGTGCCAACTATTGTTATACGTGAATTCGATCAGCGGCAAATGTTCCTCCCAGTCACTACTCCAATCGAGAGCACAGGCACGCAACAAGTCCTCGAACGTCTGGATAGTGCGTCCGACCGTCCCATCCGATCGGGATGAAAAGAGGTACGCAAACGCAACCGGTACCCAACGCCTTATGCACCGCCGCGGAAGTGCGATACAAAGCGGCCGTCACGATCCGAAACAATAGACTTTCTGAGTACCGTGAAGTCTCACGATCTGCGCGATAAACACACGAGCTAACTTCTCCGGGCCCCAAGTGTCCTTGATGCCCGTAAAATGTGCCGACTTGGTCGCGATCAACAATCACCCATACCATATTCATGCCCGACCTCGATCTCGGCAAACTCGTAACGAAATCCATCGATATATCTTCCCATTTCCATTCCGAACGGGAAGTGATCGCAATAACTCACCGGTCCGATGCTCGATCTTGACCTGGCGACAAGTCAAACATCTCGCTACAACTGTGCGACCTCATCCTTCATATCATTCCACCAGAAATTTCTTCTCAGGTCCTTGTACATCTTACTCGAACCAGGATGAACGGAATAGGGTGTAGCATGGGCCTCCCGTAAAATACTCTGCCTCAACTCTGAATCGTTCGGCACACAAAGCCGACTCAAATCTCAAAATACCATCCTCGTGAATCACAAACCCAGGAGACTTTCCCTTGAGAACATTCTCTCGGATTTGAGTAATCATCGGATCCTCATCGCTTGACTTAATCTCATCGATCAAAGATGACGAAATTTCCAAAGCACGAAATTGTCCGACAGTTCGGAAAGAACCTCAACATCTAACTCGATTAAAGCTCGCGAAGCTCGGACCGAGATGTAAGGATCTCAAGCGATCGCAATGCACCGGTTTCCGACTCAAGGCGTCGGCCACGACGTCGCCTTGCCCGATGATAAAGGATTTCAAGGTCGTAATCCTTAATCAACTCTAACCACCTCCTCTCGCCTCATATTCAACTCCCGCTGAGTAAATATGTATTTGAGACTTTTATGATCGGTAAAAATCGACATGCGAGCCGAAAAGATAGTGACGCCAAATCTTGAGCGCAAAACGATCGCGCCAACTCTAAATCATGAGTAGGGTAGTTCAACTCATACGGCCTCAATTGTCTCGACGCATAGGCAATGGTCTTGCCGTCCGCATCAATACGCACCCAAGACCACGACCAAGCATCGCTATAAACGGCAAAACCCTCATTGCCACATGGCAACGCCAAAACCGGGCTGAAGTCAAACGCTTCTTGACTCCTCAAAATCGAATCGCCTCTCGTCATTCCGCATTTAACTTCTCGGATTTACGGAGCAAGCTGTGTAAGTGGTCGAGCCGCCGAGAAACCTCGACGAACCTACGGTAGTAGCCAGCCAAACCCAAGAACTACGGACCTCCTACACATTTTTGGGCGGTGCCCAATCCAACACCGCCTCGATCTTCTGCGGATCTACACGAACCCCCTCGGCTGAAATCACGTGACCCAAAAACATCACTTCCTTCAGCCAGAACTCACATTTCGAGAACTTCGCATAGAGTTGCTCGGTCCTCAAAATGTCTAACACTATCCGCAAATGATGGGCATGCTCTTCCTCGTTCCTCGAATAGATAAGAATATCGTCAATGAAGACGACAACACACTTATCCAAATACTCGATAAAAACTTTGTTCATCAACTGCATGAACACCGCCGGCGCATTAGTTAACCCGAAAGGCATGACTACGAACTCATAATGTCCGTATCTCGTCCGAAAAGCTGTCTTCGGCACATCGGACTCTCTCACCCGGAGCTGATAGTACCCCGATTTCAAATCAATTTTCGAGAATACCGCAGCTCCCTGCAACTGATCGAACAAGTCATCAATTCTCGGCAAAGGATACTTGTTCTTGATGGTCACCTTGTTTAGTTCGCGATAGTCGATACACAAACATAGTGAACCATCCTTCTTCCGCACAAACAGGACCGGTGCACCCCAAGGCGAGGCGCTCGGTCGAACATACCCCGACTCAAGAAGCTCACTCAACTGCTTCTTCAACTCGGACATCTCTGAAGGTGCCATGCGATAGGGCGCCTTCGAAATAGGAGCCGCACCCGGCTCTAACTCTATAGCGAACTCGACCTCGCGTTCCGGTGGCAATCCCGGTAACTCGATAGGAAAAACATCAGGAAACTCATTAACGATTGGAATCGAAGAAAACTCGACTCCACCACTCTCCGTCTTCAAGGCGTAGCACCAATAGCAGGTACACCCCTTTCGAAGGAGACTCATCGCCCTCAAGGCGTTAACGATGAATTTCTGGTTCCCCCTCTTTCGCCCGGCGAAAGAGTGCTCGGTGCCATCCTCGGCTAACATGGTGATGATCCTCGTGCGGTAGTTCATGATTGCACCATGCCGCTCGAGCCAATCATCCCCGAGAATCAAATCCTCACCCTCAATATTCACAACAATAAGATTAGAGGGCCAAGTCCTCTCACAAATAAGTACAGAACAGTCTCGGACCTCCTGATCACCAACGATCCTATCACCGCTAGGAAGCTTAACGATGAAGGGTTCACAAGGCATCACACAGTCGAGACTCAAACGGCGTACACAATCCAAAGATATGAACGAATGCGTAGCACCGGAATCGAAAAGCACACTGACAGGATGAGAAAGAATATAAACGGTACTGCCGCCACGGTAGCCTGGATCATCGGCTTTCCGCATCTCATAGACACGCGGGTGGGCGGAGCCGACACCGAAGCTCCCCTTAGAGGGCTGACCGACCTCTCCCCGACTAGCACTCGGTGGAGATTGAGGAGCAAACGATCCTCGATTCACACTTGGTTCCCTAGGCGCTGGAACAAGCCCGGCACCAAGAATTTTCTCTCTCAAAGACAGAAGCGCCTTGTGACCCGACCGCCACACCGATTACACGTCGGCAAAGGGTTCGGACAAACACGACCGATGTGGCCCTCGCCACGCTTAAAGCATTTCACCTCTCGAGAAGGGGCACCGCCCTACGGGGAAACTCGAGATCGAGCCGGGCCACCACCGGAAAAATTAGCAGATCAAATTTCGCCGACCCCCACCTTTGTGGCCCGAAAAATTCCCGGCGGACTTCTGCTTCTTACTCTCGCGGGCCGCCTCACTCGCCGTCACAGACATATCGTAAGCAAGGGCCCTGCTCTGGTAATCCTTCAAGGTAGTGCATACAAGCCCCGACATATAGTCCCGAATCGGCAACTTCATCCGTCTGGAGAAATGGAAAATTTTGTCGCTCTCCTCGACAACTTGGGTCTTTACATAACCCAACTCCTTATTAAAATCAGCAATAACTTGCGATACGGGAATATCCCGCGGTTGAGCATCATAAAAAGCATGTACCCGAGCCTGTCTGACTGGCCACGGGCAATATTCAGTCTCCATCAACTCTTGAAACTCAGTCCATGAAGCAGCATGATCTTTGGGCCCAACGGCCTCCCACCAGTCCGTAGCGTCCCCTGTGAGAAAGTATTGGGCAATAGGGACTTTACGGTCCTCGGATGCTTAGTGGCAACGAAGACCTTAGATATCTCCTTGATCCACCCTTCCTACCCAATCGGGTCCAAGCTCCCGAAAGCGAGGAGGATGCATCTTGATGACATCTTGGAGCCAACGGTCCGCTCCACCCCGATTAGCGTGGGCACGATCCGGGTTACGAACCGCTGAGCTATCGCCGCCATTTGGTTCACCATTTGCCGCATAACGGCCGCAATACCAAGATCGCACGCTCCCGAGAAGAAGCATGGCTATGACGGCCGATCGCTGCCTCAAGACTGTGACGTGGCCGCCCCACCGGATGCCCCACGTCCCCGGCCGCGTCCACGACCACGACCGCGACCACGACCTCTTCCAGCATCCATACTGGAGTTAAATAAGTAGCAAAAGCCATACGAGGGTAAGTACGAGAAAAGAACAATCACAAGTCGAGAATCAAAGGTACGATACAAGGAGATAATGAATAGAGGAAGGAAAACTTACGGACACTGGTAGTATTGGAATCATGGCAGCGTGACAATGATGTGCAAAACAAAACACCACAAGACCCAATAAACCGACAAGCCTAAGTATCCATAAACCTAGAGCTCTGATACCATTTTCTGTAACACCCTCAAGATATTCGAGGTATATTACAGCGCCATGAATCCCTATATGGGACCCACCAGGCTGAACAGCATCATACTCATCGACTCACATAGACGCCAGAACAATACCATGTCATAAAGACGCAAAACAGGATAATCCACCCGGTTCAACCGGTCAATATAACATTATCATCCAACATGACATAATACGCAACAATACAATCTGAACGAACAAGAATCCTTAAGTACTCGAGTACAACTATTATTTCAAAAACCACAACAGGTGAAGAGGTAAAAGACACTAAAACATCACTCGTGCACAATCATCACGCACGGCCATCATCCGTGTACTGGTCCAGCGCCCGCTCGTCTCGATGAACCTGACCTGAAATTCATAAAACGAATTTCCCCAAAACGGGTCCCCAGAGGGGGTTAGCAATTACGCTAGTACAAGTAACCAGATGAACGACTTACATCTTACACATATAGTAATGCATGCAATTCATGAAAACATAGTTCCAAAATACTCATTTCCGGAAATGCCAATATCAAATCACATTTGTAAAAATGCACCACAATTAACCGCGGACCCACAGCTTCGTGGATCCCTGCCGAGACCCCGTCGGATCTAACCCACAGTGGTTAAAAGCAAGCTCGCGGTTCCACAGCTTCGTGGAGCCCTACCGAGACCCCGTCGGATCTAACCCGCAGTGAGCATACACACACACACGATTTCTCATACAATACTACTATGTCAAGATTGTAAGTTCATAAGGATACTTGCCTCGATTAAATAGATGATGACACGAACGGAACGGAAGGATCAAGCACAACCACGAGGAACCGACGGATGAACCTAACGATTCGAACAACACAATCACAACCAACTCTAGACGATTATGGAAATGGAATACACCCGGAAACCCGCCTACGATTCATGTATATTCATACCAAAATAACAACGAGGGCGGACCACAACCAAACCCTTTCGATTCCGTAAAAATCCACAAAATATCCATGAATCCGTAGGAAAACTAAAGATACTAACAATATCAATCGTATACATCATGAATCCACCAACAAAACGGAACGAATCGGAAGAAAAACCCAAAACCCCCAAATTAATCAAAAATAGGGTTTTAGAATATTACCTTAGGAGATTCAAGTACCAAGATCCGTAGAACACGCGTTAGATTGATTGCCCGAGCCTTACAACTGAAGAAAAATTGTGAAAATCGACCCCCCCCCAATGGATAAAGGTGAAGAACTCTTCCCCTCTCTTACACTCTATCTCGCGATGCAGTGAAATGAGGAAGAAGACGGGCGATTTCGTCTAATAAAGACGAGTTTGCACAGTTGACCGCTTCGTGTGCCGCGGCACAGCCGAAGTGTGCCGCGGCACAGGCCGAAAATTTACTCCCAGGTTTTCGCGTTGTGCCGCGATACCGCTGCAGCCGCGGCACCAGACGATTGGGTTTAGGTCGCAGAAGACACACGAGTGTGCCGCGGCACCGACAGGTGTGCCGCGGCACTGCGGCACCGTGCCGCGGCCTTTGGATGGGTGCGCCGCGGCACACAGTACAGTTTGTCCGACCAACTACTGAAGGGATTTGTGTGTCGCGGCGCACACACCTTGTGCCGCGGCCCACACCCCCTTATGGGTTCCAAAATGATAAAAATGATCCGGAAAGAGAATAAAACGATAGGAATCAATATTTGGGAACCAACAACACGAAATGAATCCACGGCAACCCCGAAACGGCGGTTCCGCACAACAATAACGAGAATACAGTTCAACAGTTTGTCAGGAAGGACACGCTGAGAAGTACACGAGGGTCACTACGATCGAGAAATACACCAAAAACGAAAATTCCAGGGAAAGAAAAATACGGATATTACACTGCCAAGATATCCATGAATCTTAGCTCTGATACCATATTCTGTAACACCCCGAGATATTCGGAATAATTACAGCGCCGTAAACCCTTTAGGTAAGGATCTACAAGGCTAATTTAAAAAGGAGTGTAAATATAATCCAATCGTACAACTGAAGTTCAAATACAGATTTGTTTCAACCGATCAAATGAGTTAACTTATAAAACCATATCGAAAAAAAATATTATTAAAACAGACGTACTCGAGTACTAAATAGACCAAGAAGACAAATCACAATAACAATAACATCAACCACATCACTGAGCCATTTCATCGTCACAGCCGTTTGCATCGTGGTTGCTTCCCCGCTCCTCGGCTACCTGAACATCAAAACAATGTCCACCCCCTAAGGGGTTAGCAAACAATGCTAGTACAAGTATCGTAATACATAAATCATCAATGCATCATAAAACATGCAAAACGGACTTCCGTCACCGGAATCCACGATACGAATCCTCACGATTCCATCAACACAGTACAGGGTAATCCAGCCATCCAGCGCCCTTGGTATAGATCCCCATGATGATCCCGTCGGACCAACGCATGGTGGAAAACCCGTCCAGCGATCCAGCGCCCTCAGCATAGATCCCCATGATGATCCCGTCGGACCAACGCATGGTGGACATTCGATCCAGCGCCCTCAGCATAGATCCTCATGATCCCCTCGGATCATTTATACCATAAATCAATCAACCATGCATACATATATGCATTTCAATATGTTCATCAATACGAACGAATAACAACGAATACCACGAGAAATTTCAGAAATACATCTCATATTCAACATCATGAACAAAACCACAAGCATGATCAAAGTTTCAATATAAACCGAACTCGCCATATGATACTTGCCTCGAAAATGGCAAGAATGGAAATACTCCAACAAATGACACGCGTCCGTAAGCAACCGCCCCTCGATCGTCCCCTATGCAAAGCTCGGACCTAAGAAATAATAGAGAATTTCTCTCAAGTCGTACGAACGTCTAATAATCCGGTTTACGGCCCAAAATCTCAAAATAAACAATCTGCCTGGACTGCTTAGCGTGCGCTACGTACTCTATGTAACGTGCGCTAAGCCCGCCTGTTAGCGTACGCTATCGTATAAGCCTAGCGTACGCTAGCCACGGACTGACAGTTGACTCGGCTGACATCGTAACGTACGTTACGTACGTATCGTGCGTTAACTTATCCCCGATAGCGCACGTTAACTTACGTATGTTAGCGTGCACTAACTTTGCATGGCAGATTACTACAGACAGAAAACTGGATTGAATGGTGATGAACTCATAAATTCTATGGTGATAAAACCAGTCATCCTCGAGCATATCATGCTAATAAAGTTTTGTGAAAGTTCTATACGTACTAAATGACCATGTGATGCAAAGATACGTATAATCATCACAACACCATAGTTCATCTTAGATATTCAAGGTATATTCTGAGTTCAATCCGATATAAGTCTCAAAACGTACGATCCTTCTATGTAAACGCATAAGAACTTGAAAATCTCCATCTACTGATCACAAATCGGTTTGAAAATGCTAGGAGTCCAATTACTAAAAAGGTTCAAGGGTTCATACGATATATAGTGCCGATACGTCAAAAGTATCCTTCTAACATGTGATGACCGATTATAAACGAAATAACTGGCTATCAAAATATGATCAAACGTCCTTAAGAACATTACTACTATCGTTGAAGAATCACCTACCTCAAAGTAGTGAAGAACACGGAGGAAATCGAAGCAATCCAACACCGAAGGCTTGAACACCAATCTCCAACGATATACGATCTTCAATCACGAGCTAGGATGTTGATATGAAGTGTTTAGGATGAAGGAAGTTATGTTCTAAGTATAAGAATTCGGGTATGGGAGAAGAAAGAACTGAAATTACGAATAGGATGTTGTCCTACTTATAAGAAATGGCTATTAGCGCGCGCTAGTCCCTGCTCGTAGCGTGCGCTAACGGGTCACTGACTTTACTGTATTCAGCAGTTAGCGTGCGCTATGTACATACCTGTAGCGTGCGCTAAGGCGTTGACTTGGCTTTTCCCGAAAGCCGTCCAGGTTCATCCCGACACAATCCGACAGGGGTCCCCCGGCCAGATCTCACCTACCGCACGTCTCAATCAAATTGACCACGCATAGCGTGCGCTAATGTTCCTTTGTAGCTTGCGCAATGAATCCATGTTAGCGTACGCTACACATAGATGATAGCGTGCGCTACATGCGCAGAATTACGATTTTATTCTTAATCATGAAATCATACGCTCGACAACATCGGATTATGAAATACGGAGAATAATACTCAGACAAAGGTACAATAATTACAATATCACAGTTCCAAATACATATCAGAAATCTCGGGTATTACATAACTCTTACGATGAACTTTTTGAAGCATTCAAGTTATTAAATACCGATTATCAAAATGCTTTAAACGAGATTTAATCCCTTAAATCTAAATATAAATCTTTGGAAAATGAAAATTCCAAAATTCTTGAAAAGGGAAAATTTGTTGAAATCGATCATTCAAAATGCATTGAAAATAAAAATATTTTAAAGAATGATCTTGTTAAAGTTCAAACCGAGCTCAAAAATTTAATGAAGAAATTTTC
Organism: Orobanche coerulescens; assembly: GCA_033398695.1. Taxonomy (NCBI): domain Eukaryota; kingdom Viridiplantae; phylum Streptophyta; class Magnoliopsida; order Lamiales; family Orobanchaceae; genus Orobanche; species Orobanche coerulescens. The sequence continues at coordinate 66,840,302 of CM065804.1, read as the reverse complement.
TCTTGGAAATGAGAAATTTGAAAATATGCTCTCGGTTCAAAAATACACGTTAAATAAAGAGGGGTTTGGATTCAAACCACGTTTTAAAAATGAATTCGTAAATTTCAAAATACCCCGGTGTGAAAAATGTTTGAAAATTGGGCACCATATTTTTAACTGTAAGAGCCCAAGACGGACGATTAAAGTTAAGAAATTTGGGTTCCTAAAGGAACAATTGTTTCAAATATCGTCTATGTCTCGAAAGAAAAACCGACTTTCAGTTAGATCCCCAAAAATTAATTTTTGATATTATACGAAGGGGGAGATAATATTTTTAGGGGGAGTATTATTTTTTAAAACGGATATAACTCCATCATATTATTGCATATTTTCTATATTCATGCATATTTTTTTATATATTCGATTATTGGTATCATATATTTTTTTACACTTTTTGCTGAATACAAAGAGGGGGAGAAGAAGTTGAATCGGATAAAAACGGAGCAAAATAAAAAGTAAAAAGGAGGAGAAAATAATAAAAATCGAAGAAGTCGAAAAGGAGAAAAAAGCATATAGAAAGGGGGAGAAATGAAGAAGTCGAAAATGACAGAAAAGAAAAAGATGGGTGAAACTAACGAAACGATCAAAGCCAAAAACTTTGAAATGTACATATACATATATTTTTATTTTGCAGGTTTTATCCAATTCAAGAGTTGCTTTGTAATCATAAAAAAGGGGGAGATTGTTGGAATATTTATTCCACATATTAATGAATAGTGTTTTGATGATTAAGTTGCTAAACAAAGCAAAATAACATCGAGGCAAAGCAAAACATCGAAGCAGACGAAGACGCAAAAAACTGGACAAAATACAAAGATAGCGCACTCTAGACATATAAGTTAGCGCATGCTAACGGGTCCCGGCTGTAGATCAGATGTGTTCGACGTAACCTGAAGTGAAGTCACCTAATGAGGATAGCGCACGCTACACATTATAATTAACGCACGCAATCGAGCCCATATTACTGTTGTGAATAGATTCAAACACAGAATGACGTATGCAGTGAAGTTAGCTTAGCGCACGCAACAAGTGATATTTAGCGCGCGCTAAATATCAAGTTTGAATCAAGTCAATCAATCCGTTGGGAAGAATTTGATGCAGGTCAAAAAGTATAAATGGATATATGGCGCATGCAATGATGCAAGATAAGCGCACGCTACATGGAAGTATTAGCGCACGCTAACAGTCAGAGACAGTAGCCACTGGACGAAAACTGGAAGACGTTAATGTACGTAACATGCATTACATAACGTACGTTAAAGCAAAATACACGATAGCGCACGCTAAGGAAGTCAGCGTGGCGCACGCTAATATCAACTGGCAGTAATGGCTAGTTTGTGGAAGAAGGCTATAAATACCAAGTGAGTTGGTATCAATCCATTCAACAACATTGAGCAATTCATATACACTTGAGATATCATTGTAAACATTATAGTTGTTGTTCTTGAGCTTAAATTAGAGTGATTGAGTGTGAGAAAAAGAAAAGATACGATTGGATTCAGTGTTATTAGGATCAAGGATCCGGCATTGTTAGAAATGCAATCACTATCTTAGTGAGGTTTATCTAGTATTGATAGAAAGCTAGAGTGGTTGATTCCTTGTTCAATAGAAAAGGAAAACAGTTTAACTTGGACCGACAAATAGCCAAGCAAGAGAACAGTTTTACTCGGACCGATAGAAGACGAGCTTGTAACGGTAATCCCTCGACCGATAGAAGAGAGGAGCAGAGGTTTTGATCTTCAACCTATTGAAAAAGATACATCAAGAGAGGATGTAGGCACGTTTTGCCGAACCTCTATAAATCTGTGTGTCATTTAATTTCCGCACATGTAACACCCTGAGATATTCGGAATAATTACAGCGCCGTAAACCCTTTTAGGAGGATTTACAAGGCTAATTTAAAAGAAAGGTAAATATAATCCAGTCGTACAACTGAAGTTCGAAATACAGATTTGGTTCAAATGATCCAATGAGTTAACTTATACAACCATATCGAAAATGACATTATTAAAACATACGTACTCGAGTACTAAATGAACCAAGAAGACAAATCACAATAACAATAAACATGAACCACATCACTGAGCCGTTTCATCGTCCTGTCGGTACTGTGGTTGCTTCCCCGCCCCTCGGCTACCTGAACATCAAAACAATGTCCACCCCCGAAGGGGTTAGCAAAACAATGCTAGTACAAGTATCATAATACATAAATCATCAGTGCATCATAAAACATGCAAAACAGACTTCCGTCATCGGAATCCAACGATGTGAATCCTCACGATTCCATCAACACAATACAGGGTAATCCAGCGATCCAGCGCCCTTGGTATAGATCCCCATGATGATCCCCTCGGACCAACGCATGGTGGAAAACCCGTCCAGCGATCCAGCGCCCTCATCATAGATCCCCATGATGATCCCTTTGGACCAACGCATGGTGGACATTCGATCCAGCGCCCTCAGCATAGATCCTCATGATCCCCTCGGATCATTTATACCATAAACCAATCAATTATGCATACATATATGCATTTCAATATGTTCATCAATACGAACAATTAACAACGAATACCACGAGAAATTAAAGAAATACATCTCATATTCGACCACATGAACAAAACCATAAGCATGATCAAAGTTCCAATATAAATCAAACTCAACATATGATACTTGCCTCGAAAATGGCAAGAATGAAATACTCCAACAATTGACATGCGTCCGTATGCCACCGCCCCTCGATCGTCCCCTATGCAAGGCTCGGACCTAAGAAATAATAAAGAATTCCTCTCAAGTCATACGAACGTCTATCAATCCGGTTTATGTCCGCAAGCTCTAAAAAGGAATTCTGCCTGAACTACTTAGCGCGCGCTACGTATTATACGTAACGTGCGCTAAGCCTGCCCGTTAACGTACGCAAATGACCAAGTCTAGCGCGCGCTAGCTGTGTACTGACAGTCCTCTCTGAATAGCCGACTGCCCTGCCTGATGACATAACGTACGTTACGTACCCAACGTAGCGTACGTTACTCATTCCCGATAGCGCACGTTCATATATACATCTTAGCGTGCGCTAACCGTGCATGGCAGTCACTACTGGGTAAAAACTCGAGCTAAAGGTGATGAAAACTCATGAAATCCTCAGTGTTAATACATGCCAACTCCGTGTATATCATGCTCATATGGTTTATGAAAGATCTTTATGGATTAAATGACTACGAGACACAAGGATACGTATCATCATTACTACACCATAATTCATCTTGATCTTCAAGAAAATATCCTAAGTTCTAACGGGCAGGCTTAGCGCACGTTATGTAGAGTATGTAGCGTACGCTAAGTAGTTCAGGAAGATTGCGTTTTTAGAGCTTTCGGCCGTAGACCGGGTTGTTAGACATTCGTACGACATAAGATAAATTCTATATTATTTCTTTTGTTAAGGTTCGAGCTTGCTATGTTGATCGAAGGAGACGGCCTTCGAGTGTGTTGAGATTCGTTGGAGTGTTTTGTTCTTGCCATCTTTGAGGCAAGTATCGTACTTTAAGCTTATTGATATTGTATTGTTGATCGTGTGTACGATTTAGTCGTGTTGTTGAACATGAGATTATATTCTTTGAATTGTCATGATATTTACGTTGATGAACGTGTTGATTTGCATATGTGTATGCATAATGGTATTGGTTGTGTTATAAATGATCTGAGGGGATCATGAGTGTAATATCCGGAATTTCCACTACTGTTGTTTAAGATTATTTTATCCGAGTTATGTTGTACAGCGTGGAATCTATACAGTATGGGTAAAATAATTGAAGGACCAAGACATCTGTATTGGTATAACTGTCGTACTTGGTCGACAATTGGATGTAAGAAGTATATGTATTCAGTATGCCGTATGTTCGTATTCTATATGTTGAGACGATTGGACAAGAATAGCTGAAAATGGCTAAGTGTAACATTATTAGCGCACGCTAATGATCAGGAGTAGCGCACGCTATCGTGCAGGTTTAGCGCACGCTACGGATATAAGATAACGCATGCAAATGCAGTCAAATCGGAAGGAATCTGTGTTTGGACCAGGCCACTTTCGGCGCACGTTCTGATAAGTCAACGGATGTTGTAATGTAGTGTTAGCGCACGCTAATGCATGTTGATTAGCGTACACTAACTGTATATCGGACAAAAAGGAATCTTATCATCGTGAGCACTTTCGGCGTGTGGACCAGTCTTCGGAGCATATAGAAAACCGAGTCAACTATGAGTAGCGCACGCTAAGGTAAGACAATTGTGTACGCTAAATAGAGGCATTTACATACGCTATTGCATGGGCATTGCGTACGTAAATCACTTCATGCAGTAAGACAGTTGCCTCTGGACTGCGATAGCGCACACTAACAAAGGTCAGTTAGCGCACGCTAAGGCCGTAGCGCACGCTAAACATAAGGTTTAGCGCACGCTAGTAATGTATTCTATATAAGGGACAAACGGGTATTATGAAGCATTTCGTCCATTCTTTCACCTTCAGACGATAGAGAGAGGTCTTAGAGAGAAGTTGAGGTCCCAAACACTTGAGTTGATCATTCCTAACAACATTTGAAACTTGGAAGTGATTGAAAACGGATTCAACCTTGGGATTCAATCCATTCCTTCAAAGAGGTAATTACTCTTCATCTTTGGATTTCGTTTTGGATTGAATGTTGATGTTCTTGAGTTGATGATTATTACATAAACAAGTTGATAAGCATGATTATGAGATGGATTACCGGATTATGATGATGTTATTGTTGACATGAAGATATTGATATGATTCTTGTGGTTTGAATAGTGTTATTCATTTTCTTGAGATAAGTGATTAACGTGCGCTAAGAAGGCAGAAAGTGCAGTATTTTCATGTTGTGGTTGTAAATTCGTGCTGGTTTGAGTCGGATTGATCCGACTAGTGTTTAATCGAGATATTGTCGAGCCGTTGGGTTTGTAAATTGGCTTTATCTATTGTTTGTCGAACTTGTTGTCTATCGATTACTGTAATGGGTTGAGAATATTGATCAGTGATTACAACCGTGTGTTGCGGTCAAGCTCGAGAATGTTCGTTGATTGCTTTGGTCGGGACCGAGGAACTTGTAGATGACGGAAATGGATTTGGTAACAGCTTCCTCGTCATTGTATAGGTATCGAAGTAAGTTATTACTTACTCAGTTTATAGTATTTAATGAATGGTTTCCGTTTCATTCGTTTATAATTCGTATAATAATGTTTATAATCGTAATCACAGGAGACTTGAGATTATAAATCATATTCGAGTTTTGGGAATCTAAATCATAATGTATATGATTTGCTTTTGTTATTGGTATACTTGTATATCGAGGATATATCGTGATAAAAATGGAGATATGAATTATTTGCAATCCGTGATACTTTGGACCATCGAGTATTGAGGATAATGGTTCGTGATGGTTTAGGCATTGAGATCGTTCTTGAAGGACTCGGGGCAAGTACTCTAATCATTTTTATCATTTGAGTCGATCATGTTGTGATACATTCGTGTATCGTTGTTGTCATGCATTTGTGCATTGTTGTGGTCGTGTATTGTGCACTGTTGTTTTGTGCAGTTGTGCATTGTTGTCATATGTCCACCATGCGTTGGTCCGACGAGATCATCATGGGAATCAATAGGTGTGTGCGCTGGATCGCTGGACAGATAATGTCACCATGCGTTGGTCCGATGGGATCATCATGGGAATCTATAGCTGTGTGCGCTGGATCGTTGGATTACCATATGTTGTTGTTACTGTGCATATGTATATTATGGGTGGCCATAAGTATACATTGTCGTTATTGTTGTGATCATATTGACGTTGTCATATGAGTATGCCTTTGTAGGTCTTGTGTTAGGACCATGTCCGTATGTTGTGTTGATCTGATCTCGGATTAGACTGACGTGATGGTAATGGTATTTCGTATCTTAAGGTATGTTTCGTATTTCCTTGGTACTTGTCTTTGATGGACAATCGATTATCGTATTGGAATTGTCAATGTTATCCGATGGATTGAATTGGCCAGAGTTGGTATAATTTCCGTATCGCGAGTTATGATAATGTTTTGAGAACCTTGAGTATTGTTGAGATACCGTACAGATATTTCGGTATTATTTTAATGTGTTGTTAAGGACACGAATAGTAGATTCTCGTAAAGTTACGACGGTAAGATTTCATTGGTCGTATTCTTACTTAGTATTTCCATTGATATGTAATTATTGATGATATGTGATGGTTATCATTGTTGGATATTATGGCTGACCCCGTCGTGGGCTTTCTTTTTAGGTTCTTGGATTATCAAGCTTGTAGCGGTCGTGGAGAGATGAACTTCCCGGAGGATACTGGCAAGGGCATGTATTTGTGTTTTGAGTTTCGATCGGTTGTTGTATTCATTTGCTAGAGTATTTTAATTGTTTGTCTTTATCCGCTGCGTGAGTATTTTTAAATGACCTTTTTGGTATCTGGTAACTTAGGTTACTTTGGCAATCATTTTTCTAAATCTATTCTGTCGGTACGTGTAAGCGATAGCTTAACTTATGTGTTTTTAAACTGTTGAGTTTTGGCATTTTGGGCCTTGTGGTTTCAAATGAGTTTTTACGACGGTTTGATAAACGAGTTTTATAAATCTTCGAATGTTTTTAATAGATAATACCGTCGTTAGCCTCTTGGGCATTTGTAAATATTTGCGAAAATTTCCTTCAGCCTTGTGGGTTCCATCTCGGGGCCCACGGCGCTGTAATATTCCCGTTCGGATCTGGGGGTGTTACAGAATATGGTATCGGAGCTTAGGTTGAGAAAACCTAGGCAGTCGGGTTGAGTTGGGTCGTGTTTTTGTCACGTCATTTGAGTTGTCGATTGAAAAATATTGGAGCCGTGAGTTTTGTTGTTCACTCAGGCTTATGCGTTGTGCGATTTGCCAGTGTAGTACTGGTCTTGTTATAAACTTTTCCAAATAGTATAAACGTGTTTCTTCAAATAGAGCTGTGTTGTTTTCTCGAGTTGAACTGAGTTTGCAAAAAGTGTGTTTTGAAAATATCTGTGTCGAGTATTTTCTTGAGTCGAGACATGTGCCAGTATCACGGGGAATCGTCGGCTTCACGATCTGTAAGTATTGAATTTTTGAATCGCATTGAGATTTATTGTCGTTCTAAGTTGATATGTTCTGAGGTTCAGAAAGATATTATGCGTTATAGTATAAGATGACAGAGTTGGGACAGGATTGATGATCTTGAGAAGTTATGATTTTGGAAATCAATATGTCGATTAAGTTTTGGAACGGAGTTTTGCATTTGAGAGAAATATTGTGGATTGTCCAGGAGAACATGTAATCATGTTAGTTCATCGTGAGATATATGAACTATTTTTGAGCATTTGAAAATGATACTTTTCAAAATGAATGTTTTACAGATGTTTTATCAGAACGATTTTGGGCCGAGACCCAATAGATTTTTGAAATTGTTTTATAACTCAGGACTTGGGGTCCGAAAAAGAGTTTCCTACTTTTTAAACTTCTTGTAATGCGGAACGAGATACGGGCTGAGACCCTAATATTTCAAAAGACTTTTCTGTTTTCTTAAAAACTCCCGAGACTTGTAAAACACTTTATCAATCGTTTATCTATGTCGTTCCTGCCTTTCGGGGTTCTGGATTACTTGTTCAAAAGAAACTTCTCGGGAAATCTTTCGCTGTGTTGATTTGTTTCAATGCATTGTCATAGCATAATTGAGGTGATCCAGGATGGAAAATGATTGACGTTGCGAGTCATATGCGGAAAAGGAGTTTTTGTCGAAGTTTATACATTGAGATTTTGGATTCTATCGTGTAGTTTTCTGATGGAATATCAGTGGGATTTGTGACGAGCCGGATTGGTATATAGGAGTACGGATGTGGTCAATCATTTGCATAGTTTTCATTTTAAAACTACGAAATCGTGTGGATTCAAAGGAAACTGTTATCAACTACTTGGCACCAGTGAGCCAGTTTATTTTTCGAGAATTGATTTGGTGGTCTTACCAAAATTTATGTTTTGAGTTTTGAAATTTTTGAAAGAACTTTCGAAAATTTGTCTCCTTGACAAGATTATATGATTTCAAACTGGTTTTGAAAATGTGATTGATGTACATACGCATTTAGTGCATAATGCATATCGTAGTGAAGTTCTGAATGAGATTCACGAACTGGATAAGACATCAGTATGGTACGAGGAAAAGAGATTCGAACTTTAGTATGGCAGTTTGATTATCCGGTGATGATCGGTTGAGTTATCGGATAAGAGAAATATGTTGCGTGTTGTAGATTCATGCACATAATATTATTTTGGAAACTTGGGATATTGTGAAACCGGAACATATGTGCTATGTGATTCCATTGGTGCGGTAGTAGCGCAATTTTAACATAGTGATCTTTGATTGATTTCTTTGTAAGTGTAAATTTGGGGATGGTGACCCCATGCTGGTTGTTTTCGATATTGAGTGGTCATTCCCACTCCTTGTATGAATTGGTATGTTCGTCGATTTGCGATTCGTTGTTCGTATGCCGAGGGGAATGTTCACCAGTCGGTTGTGTTTCGTTGAGATCCACTGTATGTGATTGGTGTGTCGTTTTGAGAACTCTATATCGGTTTCCGTGGTTATGTGTTGACCGTGTTGGAGTTCATCATGGTGATGATATTCTCGATTGCGTTTCGACCTTTGGATTGGTCATATTAGAGTTCATCATGTCAATGATATTCTCGATTAATTTATGAGTTGATCATTGCTGGTGATCATTTGAGCGTTCAGATTTTGTGTTGATATTTCGGGATTCGTTGCCATTGTGTTGGGCAGTTGTTTCACAGATGTATCGTGTATTGTTGATTTGTATCAGGATTTGGACTTGATTGTGTGATCAAGCAGACAGGATTTGAAACGGATAGATTATTTCTTCCGAAGATGTTATATTTTTGTTGAGATCCATGGAATTGTGATCGTAAGCGTGTTGAAGCTTTACAGTGAAGTCACTTGCTAGCATCTCAGGAGAGCGTCGACTTGGCGCATATGTAAGTATGCTATTTTGGTTATTCGGTAATAATGATGATTGATCGTTTTCGTGATGGTTTCGGGATATTTTGGTTGAACGATTTGTTTGTTTTTATGACGGATTGCAAGTTTCGAGGACGAAACTTATTTTAAGTGGTGTAGTATGTAATATCCGGAATTTCCACTACTGTTGTTTAAGATTATTTTATCCAAGTTATGTTGTACAGCGTGGAATCTGTATAGTATGGGTAAAATAATTGAAGGACCAAGACATCTGTATTGGTATAATTGTCGTACTTGGTCGACAATTGGATGTAAGAAGTATATGTATTCAGTATGCCATATGTTCGTATTCTGTATGTTGAGACGATTGGACAAGAATAGCTGAAAATGGCTAAGTCTAACATTATTAGCGCACGCTAATGATCAGGAGTAGCGTACGCTATCGTGCAGGTTTAGCGCACGCTACAGATATAAGATAACGCACGCTAATGCATTCAGATCGGAAGGAATCTGCTTGTGGACCAAGCCACTTTCGGCGCACGTTCTGATAAGTCAACGGATGTTGTAATGTAGTGTTAGCGCACGCTAATGCATGTTGATTAGCGCACGCTAACTGTATATCGGACAAAAAGGAATCTTATCCTCGTCAGCACTTTCGGCGTGTCGACCAGTCTTCGGAGCATACAGACAAACGAGTCAACTATGAGTAGTGCACGCTAAGGTAAGACACTTGCGTACGCTAAATAGAGGCATTTACGTACGCTATTGCATGGGCATTGCGTACGTAAATCACTTCATGCAGTAAGACAGTTGCCTCTGGACTGCGATAGCGCACGCTAACAAAGGTCAGTTAGCGCACGCTAAGGCCGTAGCGCACGCTAAACATAAGGTTTAGCGCACGCTAGTAATGTATTCTATATAAGGGACAAACGGGTATTATGAAGCATTTCGTCCATTCTTTCACCTTCAGACGATAGAGAGAGGTCTTAGAGAGAAGTTGAGGTCCCAAACACTTGAGTTGATCATTCCTAACAACATTTGAAACTTGGAAGTGATTGAAAACGGATTCAACCTTGGGATTCAATCCATTCCTTCAAAGAGGTAATTACTCTTCATCTTTGGATTTCGTTTTGGATTGAATGTTGATGTTCTTGAGTTGATGATTATTACATAAACAAGTTGATAAGCATGATTATGAGATGGATTACCGGATTATGATGATGTTATTGTTGACATGAAGATATTGATATGATTCTTGTGGTTTGAATAGTGTTGTTCATTTTCTTGAGATAAGTGGATTAATCCTTCTCCTCAGTTTCGGATGTTGATGTTATTGTCGATGATTACTCCCTGTAATGATAGATTATGAAAGTGTTGTTACGTTCTTAATGTTTCATGATGTTGATATTGAGGAAGATGATATATGGATATAGAACTTGGATTATAAGTTGGATGATTGTTTATATGTTAAAGGATATCGGATTTCATTGTTTTAATAGCTTTGAACATGATTCAGAATCACTTGGTGTTCTTGAAATCGCCATAAGTTGATCGGTATTCAGAAACATGCATCCAGACAAAGATTAGCGCACGCTACGTTTACTGCCTAGCGCGCGCTAACGGGAGCAACTTAGCGCACGCTACGTTAGGTGATTAACGTGAGCTAAGAAGGCAGAAAGTGCAGTATTTTCGTGTTGTGGTTGTAAATTCGTGCTGGTTTGAGTCGGATTGATCCGACTAGTGTTTAATCGAGATATTGTCGAGCCGTTGGGTTTGTAAATTGGTTTTATCTATTGTTAATTGTTGTCTAACTTGTTGTCTATCGATTACTGTAATAGGTTGAGAATATTGATCAGTGATTACAACCGTGTGTTGCGGTCAAGCTCGAGAATGTTCGTTGATTGCTTTGGTCGGGACCGAGGAACTTGTAGATGACGGCAATGGATTTGGTATGACTTCCTCGTCATTGTATCGGTATCGAAGTAAGTTATTACTTACTCAGTTTATAGTATTTAATGAATGGTTTCCGTTTCATTCGTTTATAATTCGTATAACAATGTTTATAATCGTAATCACAGGAGACTTGAGATTATAAATCATATTCGAGTTTTGGGAATCTAAATCATAATGTATATGATTTTCTTTTGTTATTGGTATACTTGTATATCGAGGATATATCGTGATAAAAATGGAGATATGAATTATCTGCAATCCGTGATACTTTGGACCATCGAGTATTGAGGATAATGGTTCGTGATGGTTTAGGCATTGAGATCGTTCTTGAAGGACTCGGGGTAATTACTCTAATCATTTTTATCATTTGAGTCGATCATGTTGTGATACATTCGTGTATCGTTGTTGTCATGCATTTGTGCATTGTTGTTGTCGTGTATTGTGCACTGTTGTTTTGTGGAGTTGTGCATTGTTGTCATATGTCCACCATGCGTTGGTCCGACGGGATCATCATGGGAATCTATAGCTGTGTGCGCTGGATCGCTGGACAGGTAATGCCACCATGCGTTGGTCCGATGGGATCATCATGGGAATCTATAGCTGTGTGCGCTGGATCGTTGGATTACCAAATGTTGTTGTTACTGTGCATATGTATATTATGGGTGGCCATAAGTATACATTGTCGTTATTGTTGTGATCATATTGACGTTGTCATATGAGCATGCCTTTGTAGGTCTTGTGTTACGACCATGTCCGTATGTTGTGTTGATCTGATCTCGGATTAGACTGACGTGATGGTAATGGTATTTCGTATCTTAAGGTATGTTCCGTATTTCCTTGGTACTTGTCTTTTATGGACAATCGATTATCGTATTGGAATTGTCGATGTTATCCGATGGATTGAATTGGCCAGAGTTGGTATAATTTCCGTATCACGAGTTATGATAATGTTTTGAGAACCTTGAGTATTGTTGAGATACCGTACAGATATTTCGGTATTATTTTAATGTGTTGTTAAGGACACGAATCGTGGATTCTCGTAAAGTTACGACGGTAAGATTTCATTGGTCGTATTCTTACTTAGTATTTCCATTGATATGTAATTATTGATGATATGTGATGGTTATCATTGTTGGATATTATGGCTGACCCCGTCGTGGGCTTTCTTTTTAGGTTCTTGGATTATCAAGCTTGTAGCGGTCGTGGAGAGATGAACTTCCCGGAGGATACTGGCAAGGGCATGTATTTGTGTTTTGAGTTTCTGATCAGTTGTTGTATTCCGCTGCTAGAGTATTTTAATTGTTTGTCTTTATCCGCTGCGTGAGTATTTTTAATTGACCTTTTTGGTATCTGGTAACTTAGGTTACTTTGGCAATCGTACGTAAACGACGAAGTCTAGCGTACGCTAACTTATGTATCGGCAGTCCTCTCTGACCAGCCGACTGACTCGGCTGATGACATAACGTACGTTACGTACCAAACATAGCGTACGTTATTCATTCCCGATAGCGCACGTTAATATATACATCTTAGCGTGCGCTACCTGTGCATGGAAGTTTACTATTGGGCAGAAAACTGATCTAATGGTGATAAAACTCATGAAATCTTCAGTGATAAAACATGTCATCTCCGAGCATACTATGTTCATACGGTTTGTGAAAGATCTTTACGGATTAAACGACTTCAAGGTACAAGGATACGTATAACCATCACAACATCTTAATTCATCTTGATCTTCAAGAAAATATCTTAAGTTCAATCCATTCCAAATCCTAAAACGTATGATTCCATTATGTAAAGACCTAAGAACTTGCTAATCTCCATGAACTGGCCAATATCGGTTAGAAGATACATGAACATGCTTAGGAGTCCAAACACTAAAAAGGTTCAACGGTTATACGATGGAGAAATACCGAAACATCAAAAATATCCTTCTAACAACATGATGTTCAACTATGTACGAATTTTAACTGACTAGATAATCCCAAATCATGATCAACACATCCTTCATAATACTACTAATATTGGTGAAGAATCACCTACCTCAAAGTAGCGAAGAACACGAAGGAACTTGAAGAAATCCAACACCGAGAGCTTGAACACCAACCTCCAATGATCTACAATCTTCAACTTCGACTAGGATTATGATAAGAAGGGTTTAGGATGGAGAGAGTGACTCTCTATGTCTCAAAATTCGGGTTTGGAAAGTGATGAAAGCTGAAAAAATGAAAAAGGGTGTTGTCCTATATATAGAAACTGGTTATTAGCGTGCGCTAGTCCATATTCCTAGCGTGCGCTAACGGCTATACGAAACTTACTGACTTCACTGTACTCAGCATTTAGCGTGCGCTATCCTCATATCATTAGCGTGCGCTACCGCGTTGACTTGGCTTTTCCCGAAAGCCGTCCAGGTTCATCCCGACATAATCCGACCAAGATCCCCGGCCTGATCTCACCTACCAACACGTCTCAATCATGCTGACTTCATATAGCGCGCCCTAAGGTTCATATATAGCGTGCGCTACTAAACCCAAATTAGCGTATGCTACGCCTAGTCGATTGCGTGCGCTACAAGTGCAAAATCACAATATTGAACGCAATCATTCAATCATGAGCTCAACAACACCGGATCATGAAATACGGAAAATAATACTCAGATCAAAATACAACAAATACAATATCACAAGGTTCAAATACACATCAGAAATCTCGGGTATTACATCCTTCCTCCCTAAAAAGAAGTTTCGTCCCGAAACATAAGATGAAAACAACTCTGAATATCTAGCCTTCATACTGTCCTCTGTTTCCCAAGTGGCCACTTCAGCTCCATGCCGTGACCATTGTACCTTAACCAAGTGTATTGGTTTATTCCTCAATTGTTTGATCTGAATCTCCAGTATCCTGATTGGTCTCTCTTCGAAGGTGCCGTCATTAGCTATCTCGATCTCATCAAACTCAATGATATGACTGGGATCCGGTACATACTTCCACAATTGGGATACGTGAAACACATTGTGAACGTGACTCAGCGATGGCGGTAAGGCCAACCTGTATGCTAAATCCCCAACCCTCTCGAGGATCTCAAATGGCCCGATATATCTCGGACTTAGCTTACCTTTCCTCCCAAAACAAAAAATCCCTCGTGTAGGAGACACCTTCAATAGTACGTGGTCCCCAATGTCGAACTCTAGAGGGCTACGACTTACATCTGCATAAGACTTCTGTCGACTCTGGGCAGTCAACAGTCTTTCCCGAATCAAAGCTATCTTCTCTTGAGTCTGAACTATTAATTCCGGTTCCGTCCCGATCAAGTACGAAGAATCATCCCAGCACAGGGGCGATCGACATCTTCTCCCGTACAAAGCTTCAAACGGTGCCATCTTAATAGAAGCATGCCAACTATTATTGTAGGTGAATTCAATCAACGGCAAATGAACTTCCCAATCAGTTGACCAATCCAAAGCACAAGCTCTAAGCATGTCTTCTACTATTTGTATAGTCCTTTCGGACTGACCATCCGTCTGAGGATGATAAGCCGTGCTAAAGTTCAGCTCAGTCCCCAAAGCCCTGTGAACTGCCTTCCAAAAGTGCGACACGAAACGACTATCCCGATTTGAAATAATGGTCTTCGGTGTCCCATGTAATCTAACTATCTCTCCAATAAATACTCGCGCCAATCTCTCGGGTCCCCAAGTATCTTTAATTCCTAGGAAATGAGCCGACATGGTTAGTCGATCAACTACAACCCAAATCATGTTCATTCCCGTCTTGGTCCTTGGCATACTGGTGATGAAATCCATCGAGATATCCTCCCACTTCCACTCAGGAATCGGAAGCGGTTTTAACATTCCAGCAGGTCGCTGATGTTCAATCTTAACCTGCTGACAAGTCAAACACTTCGAAACGTACTCTGCTACGTCCTTCTTCATATTTCCCCACCAGAAGTTTTGTTTTAGATCCTTATACATCTTACTGCTGCCTGGGTGAATAGAATAGGGAGCGCTGTGAGCTTCCTTCAAAATTGTCCATCTCAAATCATCATCATCGGGAACACAAAGTCGATTTTGAAATCTCAGAACTCCATCATCCTGTATCACGAATCCTGGGGCCTTTCCTTTCTTTACTTCATCACATAACCGAAGGATCAGAGAATCGTTCAGCTGCTTAGATTTGATTTCCTCGACTAGGGACGAAGTCAGTTCCATCACATATAGTTGCCCTTGAATTCTAGTGAACATACTTCAATCCCTTCGCGGATCAGTTCTCGTTGAATGCTGGTTTGGGACGTAAGTGCTTCCAACACTCAAAGAGAAACAGGTTTACGGCTCAATGCATCGGCTACTACGTTTGCTTTACCCGGGTGATAGAGAATTTCCAAGTCGTAATCCTTGATCAATTCCAGCCACCTTCTCTGCCTCATGTTTAATTCTTTCTGACTGAAAATGTACTTGAGGCTTTTATGATCTGTAAAGACAATGGGTGCCGTATAAATAATGTCGCCAAATTTTCAAGGCAAAAACCACAGCTTCTAACTCCAGATCATGAGTCGGGTAATTAACTTCGTATGGTTTTAATTGCCGAGAAGCATAGGCAATCACCTTATCCTTTTGTATCAACACACATCCTGCACTCGATTTGAAGCGTCATTGTATACCATGAATCCACTGGTTCCATCTGTAATGCTAATATAGGTGCTGTCAGCCTCTTTCTTAAGTTCATCAAAACCAACCTGACATTTCTCATCCCACGTTAACTTTTGAGTTTTCTGTAACAGCTGAGTGAGTGGACGAGCAATTTTGGAAAATCCCTCTACAAAACGGCGATAATATCCAGCAAGTCCTAAGAAGCTTCGGACTTCTTTCATGCTATTAGGAGCTTCCCATTCCAAGATTGCTTTGAATTTCTTTGGGTCCACCTGAACTCCGTCAGCTGATATCACATGCCCAAGGAAGGTTACTTCCCTAAGCCAGAACTCGCATTTGGAAAGCTTCACATAAAGCTGTTCGTTTCTCAAGATGCTCAAACCACATGCAAATGCTCGGCATGCTCCTCTGTGTCTTTCGAATAGATCAAGATGTCATCAATGAAAATGACTACAAACTTGTCTAGGTATTCTAAGAATACCCGATTCATCAATTGCATAAATACCGCAGGATCATTGGTAAGTCCGAATGGCATCACCACGAATTCATAGTGCCCGTACCGGGATCTGAAAGCAGATTTCGGTATATCCGATTCCTTAATTCTAAACTGATGATATCCTGATCGCAAGTCAATCTTCGAGAATACCCTTGCCCCTTGCAGTTGATCAAACAAGTCGTCGATCCGAGGTATAGGATACTTGTTCTTGATCGTCACCTTGTTTAGCTCCCTGTAATCAATACAAAATCGGAGGGATCCATCTTTCTTCCGGACAAAGAGAACGGGAACTCCCTAAGGAGAAACGCTAGGTTGAATGTAACCCTTCTGCAATAATTCCTCCAGTTGCTTCTTTAGTTCATACATCTCGGTTGGCGCCATGCGGTATGGTGCTCTGGAAATAGGAACGGCTCTAGGCTCTAATTCGATAGTGAACTCCACTTCTCTTTGCGGAGGTAACCCAGGTAGTTCGTCAGGGAATACATCTGAAAATTCATTCACAACTGGAATAGATGCGAGTTCTACTCATTCTTCTTTCTTCATGGCATAGCACCAAATTCCATGACATCCCTGCTTCAGTAATTTCACTGTTTTCATCGCTTTGATCAATTTTCCCGAGCTTCCCGGTCTCCATCCTCTGAATAAGTGTTCAGACCCATCATCAGCAATGATAGAAATGACTCTCTTTTGGTAATTTAGAATAGCTCCATAACGGTTGAGCCAATCGTCTTCGAGAATTAAATCATCACCATAAATGTCAACTACAATCAGATTCGATGGCC
This sequence comes from Orobanche coerulescens, assembly GCA_033398695.1. Classification (NCBI taxonomy): domain Eukaryota; kingdom Viridiplantae; phylum Streptophyta; class Magnoliopsida; order Lamiales; family Orobanchaceae; genus Orobanche; species Orobanche coerulescens. The sequence continues at coordinate 66,823,340 of CM065804.1, read as the reverse complement.
AATCTCTCCCTCATATAGACACTGGAAAATCTCTAGTTTCTAGGGTTCCCACAATTTTCTCTCCGCTTGGTAATCCCACAACATAAGGTTCACAATCATACAAGCACGAGATCTTCAAACGATTAACACAGTTCAAAGATATAAAAGAATGCGTAGCTCCTGAATCGAATAAGACACTAACTGGTTGCAAAAGGATCTGAATCGTACCTGATGCAACAGCCGTGTTCTAATCGTCTGACTTCTTCATCTCGTAAATACGCGGAGGAACAGACCCAGTGCTAGATGCTTCTATTTTCCCAACATTCTGCTGCTGGAAACCACTTTGCTGCGTCTGGTTTACACTAGTGTCCTTCGGAACTGGTGCAGGAGTGTGAGTACCAAAAGATCGAGTCGCATTACCACAAAATGTTGCGCGATGTCCTTCCTGTCCGCACTCGAAACAGGTCACAGCAGGTGCGCAACAGTCATGTTGAACATGCCCCGCTTTGCCACAGTTATAACATTTCTTCCCTGCGTCTGAAACGGTTGGTGCTGCCCGGAACTTCTTTCCGCCTCGAGAAGGATGTGGAGGCCTCCTGGACGAATGAAATGAGTACTGGCCCTTACGGGGCCCACTACTCTTATTCTCCGTGAAGTTGCCAGACACTTTCTGCTTCTTTGCTTTTGTTGATTTCTCTACTGCCGCCTCTTTCATATCGTAGGCCAGCGCCTTGTCGTGATACTGTCGCAGGGTGGTACATTCAAATCCGGACATATATTGCTGAATCTCCGGCTTCATCCGCATGTCAAAATGGAAAATCCTCTCCGCCTCAGTTCTGACCAAGTGGCGCACATAAGTCAACTGGTGATTAAAAGTCTTAATCACGTCGGTCACAGATGCCTCTGAATTTTGTGGTGCGAAAAACTCCCGGACTCGGGCCTCCCTAACTGGGCGAGGCGATCGCGCTTCCATCATTAATTTGAACTCCGTCCAGTCAACATTATGCTCCTCAGGTCGAATGGCCTCCCACCAGTCGAAAGCCTCCCCCGTCAGAAGATACTGGGCGACCAGAACCTTTCTATCGTTGGGATAGTTAATCGCTGCAAAGATCTTATCTAACTCCTTCAACCAGTGATCCCAAGAAAGCGTCTCAGCAGAACCGTCAAATTTCGGAGGGTGCAATTTGACCACCTCAGTAAGCCATTTGTCCCCCCGATTAACCTCATTATGCTGTTGTCCCATCGCTGTCTGCATGCGATCAACAACCTGAGCAAACTGGTTTATCTGAGCAACCACCTGTTGAAGCACTCCCGGCATGTTAGGATCTGCATTATTATTTGCTGATCCCTGCTGTCCTCCGGAATGGGAATCTATTCGACTAGCGGTTATTTCTGGGGTAGACACCGAATCTTCCTGTCTCGCATTTCCACGTCCGCATCCACGACCGCGTCCGCGTCCACGACCTCCCCTCAACATACTGTAAACACAAATACTCAATATCCAGGGCAACTTTTCTAAAAGAAAGTCCGTCAATATTCACAAAAAGGATTTAAAATAAAACGGTAGTAACTGAGATTAGGAGACTTACAACCACGGTCCACACGACGATGCTGGCTCAGCAGTGATGTTACAAACGACCCGAAATAACATAAACAAACCCAACTAAAACCCGACTGCCAAGATATCCATGAATCTTAGCTCCGATACCATATTCTGTAACACCCCGAGATATTCGGAATAGTTATAGCGCCGTAAACCCTTTAAGTAAGGATTTACAAGGCTGTTTAAAAAGAAAGTTAATATAATTCAACAGTGCCACTGAATTTTGAAATACAGAACCGGTTCAACTGATCCGTTGAGTTAATTTATACAACCATATCGAAAATGACATTATTAAAACATACGTACTCGAGTACTAAAGTGAACCAGGAAGACAAATCACAATAACAATAAACATCAACCACATCACTGAGCCATTTCATCCTCATGTCGGTACTGTGGTTGCCTCCCAGCTCCTCGGCTACCTGAACATCAAAACAATGTCCACCCCCGAAGGGGTTAGCAAAAACAATGCTAGTACAAGTACCATAATACATAAATCATCAGTGCATCATAAAACATGCAAAATGGACTTCCGTCATCGGAATCCAACGATGTAAATCCTCACGATTCCATCAACACAATACAGGGTAATCCAACGATCCATCGCCCTCGGTATAGATTCCCATGATGATCCCGTCGGACCAACGTATGGTGGAAAACCCGTCCAACGATCCAGCGCCCTCAGCATAGATCCCCATGATGATCCCGTCGGACCAACGCATGGTGGACATTCAATCCAGCGCCCTCAGCATAGATCCTCATGATCCCCTCGGATCATTTATAACACAACCAATACCATTATGCATACATATATGCAAATCAACATGTTCATCAATGTAAATATCACGACAACTCAAAGAATATAATCTCATGTTCAAAAACACGACTAAATCGTACACACGATCAACAATACAATATCAATAAGCTTAAAGTACGATACTTGCCTCAAAGATGGCAAGAACAAAACACTCCAACGAATCTCAACACACTCGAAGGCCGTCTCCTTCGATCAACGTAGCAAGGTCGAACCTTAACAAAAGAAATAATATAGAATTTATCTTATGTCGTACGAATGTCTAACAACCCGGTCTACGCCCGAAAGCTCTAAAAACGCAATCTGCCTGAACTACTTAGCGTACGCTACGTACTCTACGTAACGTGCGCTAAGCCTGCCCGTTAGCATACGTAAACGACGAAGTCTAGCGTACGCTAACTTATGTACCGGCAGTCCTCTCTGACCAGCCGACTTACTCGGCTGATGACATAGCGTACGTTACGTACCAAATGTAGCGTACGTTATTCATTCCCGATAGCGCACGTTAATATATACATCTTAGCGTGCGCTACCTGTGCATGGCAGTTTACTATTGGGCAGAAAACTGATCTAATGGTGATGAAACTCATGAAATCTTCAGTGATAAAACATGTCATCTCCGAGCATACTATGTTCATACGGTTTGTGAAAGATCTTTACGGATTAAACAACTTCAAGGTACAAGGATACGTATAACCATCACAACATCTTAATTCATCTTGATCTTCAAGAAAATATCTTAAGTTCAATCCATTCCAAATCCTAAAACGTATGATTCCATTATGTAAAGACCTAAGAACTTGCTAATCTCCATGAACTGGCCAATATCGGTTAGAAGATACATGAACATGCTTAGGAGTCCAAACACTAAAAAGGTTCAACGGTTATACGATGGAGAAACACCGAAACATCAAAAATATCCTTCTAACAACATGATGTTCGACTACGTACGAATTTTAACTGACTAGATAATCCCAAATCATGATCAACACATCCTTCAGAATACTACTATATTGGTGAAGAATCACCTACCTCAAAGTAGCGAAGAACACGAAGGAACTTGAAGAAATCCAACACCGAAAGCTTGAACACCAACCTCCAATGATCTACAATCTTCAACTCGGACTAGGATTATGATAAGAAGGGTTTAGGATGGAGAGAGTGACTCTCTATGTCTCAGAATTCGGGTTTGGAAAGTGATGAAAGCTGAAAAAAATGAAAAAGGGTGCTGTCCTATATATAGAAAATGGTTATTAGCGCGCGCTAGTCCATATTCATAGCGTGCGCTAATGGCTATACGAAACTTACTGACTTCACTGTGCTCAGCATTTAGCGTGCGCTATCCTCATATCATTAGCGTGCGCTACCGCGTTGACTTGGCTTTTCCCGAAAGCCGTCCAGGTTCATCCCGACATAATCCGACCAAGATCCCCGCCCTGATCTCACCTACCAACACGTCTCAATCATGCTGACTTCGTATAGCACGCGCTAAGGTTCATATATAGCGTGCGCTACTAAACCCAAATTAGCGTACGCTACGCCTAGTCGATAGCGTGCGCTACAAGTGCAAAATCACAATATTGAATGCAATCATGCAATCATGCGCTCAACAACACCGGATCATGAAATACGAGAAATAATACTCAGATCAAAATAAAACAAATACAATATCACAAGGTTCAAATACACATCAGAAATCTCGGGTATTACACTATCCAAAGCTGCGGAGGGCGTGGATGTGTACCCCGGCCTGTGTATGCTGCAATGGACGGCTCCTATGTGATGGTGTAGCTACGGTGTTGCATAATGCGTGTTTCAAGGGGCGGCTCTTGCAGGAGTGACGCCAGCGCGCGACATGAGCAAGGGGCGTCCACCACAGTGTAGTGAATGCCGGTACACAGGTGTTTCAGTGGAGGCTCCTGGCAAGCTTCAGAGCGGAGGATACTTGTGTGATAGCCAAGACCCTGATACCGAATGGAATTGTGTCTTTTAATCACTTTCAAACATCTTCTAAAATATTGGTATCTGTAGAAAGTCAAGGGTTAAATGACCAAGGAGTTCTGACTAGATCTCCGAGGGTTAGTTAACCATTGATGGTCTTAGGCAGGAATTCGCTGAGAAAGCGCGTTTTCGGTCGAGGACCCCGAGAGATTTTTGAAACGGAAGTGTTTCTGTATTTTGGGTCGAGGACCCCGAGAGATTTTTGAAACCGAAGTGCTTCTGTATATTGGGTCGAGGACCCCGAGATGATTTTTTTAAAATTTCTTTATGGAGTGCCTCTGCTCGGTTTTCAAATATTCTTAATCTATTTACTTTGAGCCAGGTCAAAAAGGGTGTTTCTAAACTATTTTACTAAAGAATTGTTTTAAAATAATTTTATACGTTTAAACCATTTCTCTTGACTAGTTGAGGCATTTCTAGAAAATCCTGTGTTCTTACTCCTCGGTTGAGAATGAATGATTTTTATGAATGATTGGTATTCCTGCGTATGTGAATATAATTCGGTGATTAAGGCCTGTTCACTAGCAAAGTTGATACCCTCTCCGTCCTTTTCTAAAGACTCAACACAAAACATTCGCTTCTTACAAAGAATTCAAGGGGACATTTGTGGACCTATTCAACCAGAGTGCGGACCATTCAGATACTTTATGGTTCTGGTTGATGCATCGACGCGATGGTCACACGTCGCTCTGCTATCCACAAGAAATGCTGCATTTGCTAAACTCCGAGTACAAATCATCAAGTTATGGGCTAACCACCCCGACTTTCCAATCTCGTCATTAAGATTGGACAACGCTGGTCAGTTTACGTCAAAGTCTTTTGACGACTATTGCATGTCGATTGGGATTGAAGTTGAACATCCCGTCCCCCATATTCATTCGCAGAATGGCCTTGCCGAGGCTATGATTAAGCGGTTACAGCTTATCGCCCGAGCATTGGTATTGCGCACTAACTTGCCGATTTATGCCTGGGGTTATGCAATTTTGCATGCGGCTATACTTATCCGCTTTCGACCCACTTCCAATCAACCGTTTAGTGCGTACCAGTTGGTAACTAGATTGAGCCTGATATTTCACACTTACGCATTTTTGGTTGTGCAGTCTATGTGCCAACTACGCCTCCACGGCGTACTAAAATGGGTCCGCAAAGACGATTAGGTATATATATTGGCTATGAATCGCCTAAAATTATCCGCTATTTGGAACCTTTGACAGGAGATCTCACATCGCAAGATTTGCATCGTCACTTTGATGAGACAAACTTCCCGTCGTCAGGGGGAGAGAGGAATCGAACGATTCCAGTTGAACGCCAGAAAATTGTCTGGTGTACTCCCTCCTTGCCTCATCAAGATCCCCGCACAGCTCAATCCGAGCTAGAAGTTCAACGTATTCTAAGTCTTCAGAAAGTTGCGGATTCGATGCCCGACAGCTTTACTGATACTGCGAAAGTAACAAGATCTACCATTCCCGCTGCGAATGTTCCTGCAAGGTTAGATGTCCAAGTTATAGGGCAAGGTTCAGCCGCCCAAAGGAATGATGCTCCCGGCATCAACCTTAGTGGTGGGACGGCTGCTTCGGCTGCTGTTATCCCTGCTCGAAAGAGGGGGAGGCCAGTGGGTAGAAACGATACCGAACCTCGAAAGAGAAGAGGAACGGAGGCACAAAATCCTCTCGTCATCGACACAGTGACTCCGTCACACGAGATTATCTCTGACTACGGATATGTCCTCGAATAAATAATAGAACAATCGTCGGATGCGTCGGAAACTTTGTTGATGTCAGAGAATAAAGAAATCTCGATGCAATGTACGAGTGAATACGTACTATTGGACAGGTCGTCCACCCTAGTTGATGATGCTTTTGCCTACTCCGTCGCTCAAGAAATTATTGAAGACGACGATGCTGAGCCGCGCTCGGTTGCTGAGTGTCAACAACGAGCCGATTGGCCGAAATGGAAAGATGCAATGCAGGCTGAACTAGACTCAATGGCTAAACATGAGGTATTTGGCCGTATCGAGCCAATACCCATGGGCGTTAAACCAGTTGGACATAAGTGGGTCTTTGTTCGTAAACGTAATGATAAGGATGAGGTCATGCGTTACAAAGTGAGACTAGTTGCCCAAGGCTACTCGCAACGCCCTGACATTGACTACGAGGAGACGTATTCTCCCGTTATGGACATCATCACTTTCCGCTACTTAGTCAGTTTGGTAGTGTTCGAAAAACTGAATATGCAGCTTATGGATGTGGTTACAGCGTATCTTTATGGGGATTTAGATACGGATATTTATATGAAAGTCCCCGAAAGGATTTCGTTGCCCAAATCAAGTAGCTCTAAACCACGGAGCGCTTACGTTGTGAAATTGTGTCGTTCACTGTATGGGTTGAAACAATCCGGAAGGATGTGGTACAACCGCCTACGTGAATACTTGGTTGGGAAGGGATATGAGAACAGTGACATCTGTCCATGCATTTTTGTGAAAAGAACAGATACAGGATTCGTGATTGTAGTCGTCTATGTAGATGACATGAAGGTTATCGGTACCATAGATGAGGTCAATGAAACGGCCCGTTACCTTAAATCCGAATTCGAGATGAAAGACCTGGGGAGGACTCGATTCTGCTTGGGCTTACAGCTAAAATATCGAGATGATGGCATACTCATTCATCAGTCTGCCTATGTCCACAAAATGCTCAGGCGATTTAGTATGGACAAGGCACATCCTCTTGCTACCCCCATGATTGGTCGAAGTTTGGAAATGAACAAGGATCTGTTTCGTCCCAAAAAGGAGGATGAAGAGGTCCTTGGAGCAGAAACACCGTACCTTAGCACAACCAGTGCGTTGTTGTATTTGGCTCAATGTACTCGTCCAGACATCGCATTCTCTGTGAATCTGTTAGCGAGATTTAGCTCCGCTCCCACGATAAGGCATTGGAATGGAGTAAAACACATCTTTCGATACTTGAAAGGCTCCAGTGATCTTGGATTGTTCTTTCCCTATGCAAGAGAGAGCGATATTCCGAAAGGAACTGTTGAGGTTAAGACGATGCATACTGACCGTCGATCTTCCCCTGATATTGCAGCTGAGTATGGTAGCTTGACTACCAGAAGTGCTAATGCGAGCAAGCTTACCCCTTATGCAGAGAATCCTAACGACACGTTAGTTGGATTTGCTGATGTCAGTTATCTCTCTGACCCGCATAAAGGACGTTCTCAAACTGGTTATGTGTTCACCATTGGGAATACGGCAATATCTTGGCGATCTACCAAGCAGACCCTGGTTGCTACTTCCTCGAACCATGCAGAGATAATTGTATTGCACGAATCCGTAAGGGAGTGCATTTGGCTCAGGTCAGTCATAGATCATATACGAGGAACGTGTGGATTAGATCCCACTACAGCAACCCCTACTTGCATCTTTGAGGACAATGCGGCATGCATTGAGCAAATGAAGTTAGGTTTCATTAAGGGTGACAATAGCAAGCATATTGCGCCGAAGTTCTTTTATAATCATCAGCAGCAGAAATTGCTTAATATCGAAGTGAAACAAGTGAGTTCCGATGAGAATATCGCAGACTTGTTCACTAAGACTCTGCCAAAATCTACATTTGAGAAACATGTGAGAAGCATCGGCATGTGTCGATTATCCGAGCTCAACTAATTATAGCTCGACGGAATGAGCTGTCATGTATACCTCAGGGGGAGTATACTTCACATGATTCTGATATTTGTAGTTGGTGCGTTGTGCTCTTTTTCCTCACCAAGTCTTTGTTTTTCCCACGGGGTTTTATTTGACTTGGAAAGATTTTTTACCGAGGCAACACCTTATGCACCATGTTAGTATTATTGTTCGACACAGGGGGAGTGTTCTGTGAAATCCTTCCCTTATTGGTGTCTTACCTAATACTGGTTGTAGGGGATAGAGTTATGGAAGGTTCTAGACTCTTCCAGAGGTAGTAGGATCCTGTTAGATGTCTTACCTTAACTAGGATTCCTATGTATGGAAGGACTCTCATTGTAATGCCTATATAAAGGCCTCTCTATCCATTGTTATCAATACAATTGATTTGCTGTCTTTTTATTTCTCCTTAAACAGAGAGTAAAAAATATTGTGATATAGAATAAATATATATGGCGTGTATGAAACTATTGCTTGCGTATTTAAATTTGACTCAAATAATAAATGGGGTATTGTGATTTAAAATTCCAATAATGAATTTGGCATCTTAATACAAACACTCCGTAAATGAAAGAATAAGGAAACTACACCGAAATTTAATTAAAGAATTCCACGAAATGAATTTTCCGGAATAATTGTACCATGGGCATGTGGTACAATTCATTTGCTACAAGCATTAACTCAAAAAGCATTCTGTACGCGTCCCAATTGATTGTGTTTTCATATGATTGGAAATTTGAATTTTCGAACTCTCATTTTGCAACAGAGAAAGAATTGGTCTTATTCTTGAAACAAATGTGTATCTTTCCAAGAACACCAATTAATACAACCTTTTACACTTTGCATGACCTAACACCACAAGGACCATTGCCTAATTTGCCCTTCTGAGACCCAACAAAGGATATATTCACTTTTTTCTATCATTTTCCATATGTAGAAAGTTGAATTTCACTCTCAAAGCTAGTCACTGTTAAGTTCAGACTCTGAGGAGCAACGTTGAATTTCAAGCCTTTTGCTTCTCTTTTATATGGTGGGATTGATTGAATGAGAGTGCTCGGATTTTCTCAAGTCCCTTTTTAGCAACATGATTTTCCTTTTATGGGAACTTTTGATAAAGTTAGTCTACTTCTCTGAGGGCATCACTATGCCCCCTTTTGGAACCTGTGGGCCATTTCATCAACGTTGGCTTGTTTTCGCCAATTTGGGAGTTGGGACCATTCGTCTCAATATCCAACCTTCATTTCCCCGTTTTTCTCTCTTTTTTTTTTTGATAACTAGGTGATCCCAGTTTAGCCGTACTAATCGTAGTCCCTCAATGAACCCACTCCTAACCCATTGAGAGAAGTAAATCACGAGTCGCTCGAGCAACTCCAGGGTTCCCAATGCCTTTTCTGTACACTTATGCGCGAGAGAGACTTAATCGGTGCTTGCCGAGGTTCCCAAAGACGCTTCTCGGGAGAACAACCACTGATTGGTCAGCACCTCCGGGTTCCCAGCAAGGAAATACTTCCACACTGCCGCTTGACGCGAGATTAAACATTGATTAGCGGTCGCTCGATCTAGCCCCGGGGAGCTAGAGGATCATAAAGAGAAAAACTTTCTCTTTCACCTCCTTGGTGGGGTTAGAACTCAAGACCTCTCCTAAAGGAGTGTCTTGGAAGTAGGCGTCCTACCACTGAACCGTCAACCCTTCCCCTTCATTTCCCCGTTTTTCCCTTCTCCTTAACATTGTTCAAAACTTTAAACTTTTATGTACATGATATGTCATGATCATATAAGACCTTTTAAATTTAGGCTAGATCAAATTTATCCTACTTCTGAGTATAGATATTTCCTTTCACGTTGGCACATTTTATCTGACACCTCACGAGTACCTAGCAAGAAGTTCCATTTACATATTTGGAGTGATACAGTATATATGAGGTATTGAATGTAGTATAAATATGACAATTGTAGGATAAATATGACAAATATATGTATACAATAAGGTGATCACCTTACTATGTGCTCTTCTAATGCGGGGTATAATTTTTATTTTACATAATATGAAGGTATAAACCTATGAACAATAAAACCATTTCTCTCTTTTACAAGAACAGGTACAAACTTTTTAACGGGTAAGAACAAATCCAAATCATCTTTGTTGGAGCAATATCGGTATATGCGCCGTTTGTGCGAAAGCGTAAATAAAATGTGCAGAAATTAAACGACACACGGATTTATAGAGGTTCGGCCAAACGTGCTTACGTCCTCTCTTGATGTATCTTTTTCAATAGGTTGAAGATCAAAACATTTGCGCCTCTCTTCTATCGGTCGAGGGATTACCGTTACAAGCTCGTCTTCTATCGGTCCGAGTAAAACCGTTCTCTTACTTGTCTTTTTGTCGGTCCAAGTTAAACCGTTTCCTTTTCTATTGGACAAGGAATCAACCACTCTAGCTTTCTATTGGTACAAGATAAACCTCACTAAGATAGCGATTGCGATTCTAACAACGCCGGATCCTTGATCATAATAACACCGAATCCAATCGTATCTTTTGTTTTTCTCACTCGTGTATGATTTTGTGTATAACACTCAATCACTCTAATTTAAGCTCAAGAACAACAACTCTAATATTTATAATGATATCTCAAGTGTATATGAATTTCTCAATGTTGTTGTATGGAGATACCAACTCACTTGGTATTTATAGCCTTTTTCCACAAACTAGCCGTTACTGCCAGTTGATATTAACGTGCGCCAGGCTGACTTCCTTAGCGTGCGCTATCGCGTATTTTGCTTTATCATACGTTATGTAATGCATGTTACGTACGTTAACGTCTTCCAGTTTTAGTCCAGTGGCTACTGTCTCTGACTGTTAGCGTGCGCTAATACTTCCATGTAGCGTGCGCTAATCTTGCATCATTGCATGCATCATATATCCATTTATACTTTTTGACTTGCATTATATTCTTTCCAATGGATTGATTGACTTGATTCAAACTTGATATTTAGCGTGCGCTAAATATCACTTGTTGTGTGCGCTAAGCTGACTTCACTGCATATGTCATTCTGTGTTTGAATCTCTTCACAACGGTAATATGGGGTCGATAGCGTGCGTTAATTATAATGTGTAGCGTGCGCTATCCTCATCAGGTGACTTCACTTTAGGTTACTTCGAACACGTCTGATCTGCAGTCGGGGCCCGTTAGCATGCGCTAATTTATATGTCTAGCGTGCGCTAGCTTTGTATTTTGTCCAGCTTTTTGCGTCTTCGTCTGCTTCGATGTTTTGCTTTGCCTCGATGTTATTTTGCTTTGTTTAGCAACTTAATCATCAAAACACTATTTATTAATATGTGGAATAAATATTCCAACAATCTCCCCCTTTTTGATGATTACAAAGCAACTCTTGAATTGGATAAAACCTGCAAAATAAAAATATATGTATATGTACGTTTCAAAGTTTTTCGCTTTGATCGTTTCGTTAGTTTCACCCATCTTTTTCTTTTTTTGTCATTTTCGACTTCTTCATTTCTCCCCATTTCTGTATGCTTTCTTCTTCTTTTCGACTTCTTCGATTTTTATTATTTTCTCCTCCTTTTTACTTTTTATTTTTTTCTATTTTGATCCGATTCAACTTCTTCTCCCCCTTTTTGTATTCAGCAAAAAGTGTAAAAAAATATAAGATACCAATAATCGAATATATAAAAATATATGCATGAATATAACAAATATGTAATAATATGATGGAGTTATACCTGTTATAAAAAATAATACTCCCCCTAAAAATATTATCTATCCCTTTGTAAAATATCAAAAATTAATTTTTGGGGATCCAACCGAAAGTCGGTTTTTCTTTCGATATGTAGAAGATATTTGAAACAATTGTTCCTTTAGGAACCCAAATTTTCTTAACTTTAATCATCCGTCTTGGGCTCTTACAGTTTAAAATATGGTGCCTAATTTTTAAATATTTTTCACACTTGGGGTATTTTGAAATTTACGGATTCATTTTTAAAACGTGGTTTGAATCCTAACCCATCTTTATTTAACGTGTATTTTTGAACCGAGAGCATATTTTCAAATTTCTCGTTTCCGAGAGAAAATTCCTTCGTTAAATTTTTTAGCTCGGTTTGAACTTTAACAAGATCATTCTTTAAAATATTTTCATTTTCAACGCATTTTGAATGATCGATTTCAACTAATTTTCCCTTTTCAAGAATTTTAGAATTTTTATTTTCCAAATATTTATATTTAGATTGAAGGGATTTAATCTCTTTAAAGCATTTTGATAATCGGTATGTAATAACTCGAATGCTTCAAAAAGTTCGTCATAAGAGTTACTTACTTGGCTTTCGACGTCGCTATCATCGAATGAACTCCGGGCCATAAATGCAAGGTTATTTTGATCGATGAAATCATCATCAATATCTTCGTCACTCCATGTTGCAATTAAAACCTCCTTGGGTTTTACCCGACAATTCTTAGCAAAGTGGCCTGGTTTACCACATAATCGACATGTGTTGTCGAATTTCTTAGATTCGCCCGCTTGGATGTCTTTCTTTCTCCGGTTTAATAAGTGTAGGAACTTATTAATATTTTTGGCATAATATGCCGATTCTTCATCGCTTTCGTCCACCGGAATTTCTTCCTTTCTTGACATCTTAGCCTTCATGGCTATAGATCTTTCCTTGGGCTTCGGTTTGGCATTCCGAGATTTTAGGACAATCTCGTAGTTGATAAGAGAACCAACGAGAGCACTAAAATCAAGAGTATTTAAATCCTTTGATTCCATTATGGACGTAACCGTACCGTCCCATTCTCGAGGTAGTGATCGGAGAATTTTTTTTACTTTCTCACTACTCGAAAGTAGTTTTCCGAAACATGCTAATCCATTTGTGATAACCGAAAAACGACAAGCATTATCGTGATGGATTCATCGTCCTTCATTTGAAATTTCGTATTCATGAATGAGCATGTTTATTTTCATCTCCTTGACTTGAGATGTACCTTCGTGTGTTACCTCAAGCATTTTCCAAATTTCTTTGGCACTATCACACGATGAAATCCGGTTGTGTTCTTCCAGATTTAATGCACAATATAGAAGTTGAGTTGCCTTACAACTGTAGTGGTCATTTTTCCAATCGGAATCGTCGTATTCTTCAAAAGTTTTAAGCATACCGTTGGAATTCGTTGGAATTTTTGGACCAAGACAAATCACCTTCCAAAGCTCGATGTCATATGCTCGAATGAATATTGACATCTTTTTCTTCCACGTCATAAAGTTCGAGCCATCAAAAAATGGTGGTCGGTTAAGAGCAAGGCCTTCGACTGGAGCAAGTTGAAGCACCATTTGGATCGACTCCTCGGATGTTAAGCCGTGTATTGGAGGTACCGCTCTGATACCAATTGTTGGAGAAATATCGGTATATGCGCCGTGTGTGCGGAAGCGTAAATGAAATGTACGTAAATTAAACGACACATGGATTTATAGAGGTTCGGCCAAACATGCCTACGTGCTCTCTTGATGTATCTTTTTCAATAGGTTGAAGATCAAAACCTCTGCGCCTCTCTTCTATCAGTCGAGGGATTACCGCTACAAGCTCATCTTCTATCGGTCCGAGTAAAACTTGTTGGCCACTAAGTATACTGGATACAGATTGGAATGCATTCCTAGTGCTCTTAAACTTGTTGGCCACGGCGTGTGGCTCCCAAGGCGGTAGAGGCCTTGTTGACGGATTCTAGTGGTGACGACCTCCATTGCATCGACGTCATCACTTTCAGCGTGAATGCGTTCCAGCACGACAGATCTAGAGAAGATCTATCCATCGATGAAGTTTATAGACTTCTTGAGAGAGGTGGAAGATGTCTGAGTAGACGCCACTGATGATTTCTCAAGAAAAGATGAAAAGGATTCAAGAAGAATATGCAGTAAACACAGAAAAACTTGTAGGCTGAATTGCTTGAGTGCTCTTAAAATATACAGAAGGCGTAAAGAGTCTCAAATGAAATTTGCAGTCCTTTTATAGTAGGCGGCGAAGAAGGGTTTTCAGAGAACGAATCGTCATATTTAAGGGATGGGAACCGGTGTTTGAAATGAACGGTCACGATGGACTGAGTGTAACTGGTACACTTATCCATTGAATTTTAAAATAGGAGCGGGTCCCACTTCTGACATTTGTTATTACCCTTAATGCCTGAAACGGCGGTATTAAATATTATAGTATTTGAATACATCGCGGCTTTTGAGATTTGATTGTACAGATGTCGTGTAAAACATTTAATGTAAATGACGTTTGATATGAAAACAGGGCACGTGGACAAAAATTGTTTTTAAAATGAAATATTATAATATATACTGAATCGAAATTCCATAGTATGTGCTGTATCCACGGCGATACATCGTTCCCCCTTAAAAGGTACATATAGGTTTCAATTCCATACAAAAAATTTTGGATTAATGCTGTATTCATGGGTCATACTGTATTCCCCCTTAATTATTGCACACGTCAGCTGTAGGATGATTCATATCACTTTGTTCCCTATAGTGCAGTATTGAAGGCTCTGAATGTACAGATAATTAATGGTAGATATTGTATTCTTGGGTCTTACAGCATTCCCCCTCAATTGTTGAGTAAAAACAGTAAATACTTACAGGGAGTCAGGCTGTAGCAATCCCAATTCTTGTCGAAGCATGTTGAATCTTGCTGTGTCGAGAGGCTTGATGAAGATGTCGGCCAACTGAATATCTGTATGAACTTTTTCCAGCCGAACATCCTTGTTCTCGACATGATTCCTTATGAAATGATGCTTCATGTTGATGTGCTTAGTGCGCGAGTGCAATACAGGGTTGTGCGTTATTGCAATTGCACTCGTGCTATCACACATGATTGGAGTTTCCTTGGCTTCAATCCCATATATGACAACTATTGTTGCATCCAAAGGATCTGCATACAGCAACTACCAGCAGCATAGTATTCCGATTCAGCTGTGGAAAGTGAGTTTGCCAATTGCTTCGTACTGAACCAAGAAACAAGTCTAGGTCCAAGAAAGTGACAAGTTCTACTTGTACTCTTCCTATCTAGCTTGCAGCCTCCGAAATCTGAGTCGCTGTATCCAATTAAATCGAATCTGCCTTCTTTAGGATACCACAGTCCTACATCGACTGTTCCTTTAATATACTTCAGGATTCGTTTAGCGGTATTGAAGTGTGATTCTTTGGGTGCTACTTGATATCTCGCACACACCCCTACAACATACTGGATATCGTGCCTGCTAGCCGTTAGGTATAGGAGAGAGCAATAAGCTTCCAGTAGAGTGATTGGTCAACCGGCTTTCCGGCTTCATCAGCACTAATTTGCACGGAAGTGCTCATAGGGGTTGACGATGATTTGGAAGTGTTCATTCCAAATTTGTTGAGAAGCTCCTTGCTGTATTTTTCCTGGTTGATGAAAATCCTAGTAGGCAACTGCTTTACCTGCAAACCTAGGAAATAACTAAGCTCTCCCATTATACTCATTTCAAATTTACTTTGCATGAGATGAGAGAACCTTTGACATAAAGCAAGGTTAGTTGAACGAAATATAATGTCGTCTACATAGATTTGAACCATCAGAAGGTCATCGCCTTCCTGTATTTTGAACAAGGTTTTGTCCACAGCACCTTTCTCAAATCCATTATCGGTTAGATACTTGGACAGGGTCTCATACCATGCTCTAGGGGCATTCTTAAGTCCATACAGTGCTTTCCTTAGCCTGTATACTAGATCGATGCCGTCTATCTTGGCAAACCCTGGTGGTTGTTCAACATAAACTTCTTCGGCAAGGTCTCCATTTAGGAATGCACTTTTGACGTCCATTTGGTATACAATGAAGCTCTTATTGGCGGCAAAGGCTAAAAATATTCTAATGGCCTCTAATCTGGCTACAGGGGAAAACGTTTCGTCATAGTCTATGCCTTCTTCCTGTCTATAGCCTTGTGTGACTAGCCTTGATTTATTCCTTATAATTAGTCCATTTTGATCCTTCTTGTTTCTAAATACCCATTTGGTTCCAATAACCGATTGATGCGTAGGTCTGGGTACAAGATACCATACACTGTTTCTTTCGAAATAGTTAAGCTTTTCTTCCATAGATGTTATCCAATGAGAATTATTGAGAGCTTCTATGGTAGAAACAGGTTCGGACTGGGCTAAGAATACAGCAATAGTGCACATATTGAGTCTTCTAATCTTGGATTGAGATTTCCATTCAGGGAATGGTGATATCTCTGTATCTAGTTCTTCTTGTGCACACAGTACATTTCTTATGTACTCTGTATTCTCCTTCAGGTAGAAACACAACATTAATGTTTCCGATGATCAGCTCTTGCGGGTGATCTCTCAACCATCTTCGGTCGGGTTCTAATTCGGGGTCCCGTACTGTATCTTGAGTTGCTGTAGTTTTCGTTTCATCTTGTACAACATCGGCTTCATCTACGTCGATTCTTACAGCTGCGGGGTTGATTTCTAGGTCAACAACAGGTTCTATGGGAGTTTGTGGATCTAAGATGGAAAGATGTTGGATGTTCTGAGTAACAGATTTTACTCCTGTAGGGTCATGGTGAGGTTCGTCGAACACTACATGAACTGATTCCTCGATCGTCAGCTTTCTTTTATTAAACATCCTGTAAGCTTTGCTGACGGAGGAATATCCTACAAATATTCCTTCATCTGACTTCTCATCAAAGGTTCTAAGTTGATCCTTCCCATTATTCAACACATAGCACCTGCATAAAAAAATGTGAAAATACGAAACTAACGGAGTTTTGTTTTTCCATACCTCGTATGCTGTTTTGTTGTGGTGCTTGTTGACGATACAGCGGTTTTGAGTGTAGCATGTTGTATTAGTTGCTTCACCCCAGAAATGCTGTGGCAACTTGCTTGCGGCAATCATTGTCCTTGTTGCTTCTTTCAGCGTCCTATTCTTTCGCTCGGCAACACCATTTTGTTGAGGTGTACGGGCAGCTGAGTATTCGTGCTGTATCCCATTCTCCGAACAGTACTGCTCTATAAAGTGGTTAGTAAATTCTGTACCTCTGTCGGAACGAATGGACACGATACTCTATCCCTTTTCATTTTGAAGCTTTCTCAGGAGCTCGGGCAGCTTTGATGTTGTTTCCTTCTTCTTGCTTCGTCTTGAATTCCTCTGCGGCTTCCTGTACCGTTCTGCATCTATTGAATAAAGCGGATTCCCTGATAAGTACAACAAAGTATCCTAACAGTTCATTTCTCCTCCAATCTTTGATCTCTGCAGCGGTAGGTTGACGGTCTGCCGGGAGGTTCATAGAGTGCGGCTTTCGGACTAGGCTTTTACAAGGATACTTAGGATCCTGGAATTCTGGTCTATCTCCCTGTATCCTCACGTTCGGCGTTGAGATACGGGCTATGTCAGCAGTGATGGAGTCTTCAAATGGAGCTAACAACTCTTTCTCTTGCTCCAACCTCGTTCTCTTGCTGGCCACTAAGTATACTGGATACAGCTTGGAAAGTGTTTCAAACAACAAGCTGTACTGTTTTAAATCTGAGTGCGTAGCGGAAGTCTTAAATATAGTGAGTTGCTGAGGATACAGCAACTCGGTGTGCAGTGTATACTTAAATTATCACAGTTAATAAAAACAATAAAGGCAGAAGGTAAATAACACAGTATTTAAAGTGGTTCGAGGCAAACCCCTCTACGTCCACTGGTCCTCCACACAGGAGTAAAAAGTTTATTATAATTACTGCGTACACAACTACGTAATTACAACAACACTTAATCAATATATCATTCACACAGATTGATATAAAGATCTTAGCTTTCAACCGTTCACACAGATTGGTTTGAGCTAACACTTGACTGGCTTCTTCACACACAAACTGAAGCCTCGTCTTCTTCAACGCAAGTCCTTCACACAGAGTTCGGGAGAAGCAAAGATTCCTCAGTCCACACAGGGCTGATATAAGTTTGTTCAAAGATAGAACATGGTTTGAACAACATCAATGACTTTCTGGGCTATAAGCTGATGATGTGTTGTTTAAGGTTTGAGCACTGTATATCTCTTTTATCTGAATAGCAGAAAGCTTGAAAGATATGTTTTGCTCTGAATATTTCTTGTAAGCTTGATCGTTTGTAAGTCGTTCAGTTGTTGTGTTCAGTCATTGATGATCTTCAAACTTTGGAGATATATATAGCCTTCTGAAATATATCCGTTTGGAATATATCCGTTGAGCAAGATTCTGCGACAACTAATATTTGATTGAGATCCGGATATTGCGGGATTTTGAAGATCTTCTGATTTACAGTATTTAAATACTTTATCTTTCAGTATTTAAATACTTCTTTATCAACGGGACTTGACTTCTAGCGAATACTGAAGATTCCTTCTTGTCCTGTTGCGAGCTGTATGGAAGGATCACTGTATTGATATTTTGAGATAGCTTCCATACTTTGGCTTTGCGGGACTCTTTGATGTATGATCAATATACTGTATGGATGAGACTATGAGAGTTCTTCGATACATGGTTTGATACTTGATCAGCTTTTCGATACAACTAGAGGCGGTATTCAGAATTTGGCATATTGTCAAAACATTCTGACAATACAGTCGATACAGGGACTGTTATCCAAGCAGCATCAATACAGGGATTTGTTATCCAAACAATTTCCCCCTTTTTGATAATTTGCCAAGTCCTTCCGAGTCTTCCTTTTAAAACCTTATGATGTTATCCAAACATCTTTGATGATGCCAAAACTTTGACACTTAGCGGTTTAAAGTAGGGCAGACTTCTTGGTCTTCTTTCGAATGTTCTGGCCTTCGGTTTTTAGCTTAACACTAAGAACTACTCGCAGGCAAGTTCATCTTTTATCAAAAGAAAGTTACATTGAAAACTTATGATTGGCGCGCAGGCACAATCTTACATTGTTTTCTTAGATGCATACAACTTAAACTATGAACTGTTCGCAGACAAGTTCTTACAGCTTGTGTATGAGATAGGTTTCATAATATGAATACAGTAAGAATAAATAAAGTAACTGTAGATAAATAAGAACGCAGTAGATTACGAGTTGTAATCTTTCAAGACAGGCAATAATTTTATTGATACTGAAATATAATACAAAGATTGTTGTTTTGAAAGTAAAATTACAATCGAATAATACACTAAGGTATTTAACTCCTAAAGCCAGAGTGTCTCCATGGTCGCTTGGAAGGGTCATTCTTGGTGTTTCGCCACCAGTTCTGGTGAGCGTCCTTGTCTCGATTCTGATAAGTTGCACGTCCGTCATAAGATTTATCAAAGACTAGGATCCAGTCTTCTGGATGGGTCACCAAGTCACCTTTTCGATGCTTTGACTTCATCTGCTGCTGTAGTGGGAGAGTTCCTTCTTCCAGCTTCGTATTGAATTCCTCTGCGGCTTCCTGTACCGTTCTGCATCTATTGAATAAAGCGGATTCCCTGATAAGTACAACGAAGTATCTTAATAGTTAATTTCTCCTCCAGTCTTTGATCTCTGCAGCGGTAGGTTGACGGTCTGCCGGGAGGTTCATAGAGTGCGGCTTTCGGACTAGGCTTTTCCAAGGATACTTAGGATCCTGGAATTCTGGTATATCTACCTATATCCTCACATTTGCCGTTGAGATACGGGCTATGTCAGCAGTGATGGAGTCTTCAAATGGAGCTAACAACTCTTTTTCTTGCTCCAACCTCGTTCTCCTGGCGACTTCCCGTGCTTCTTCCCCCTTTTTGGCATCATCAAGGTATGATACCTTTTCATCAAGACGTTCCAGGATCTTCAGAGCGGCATCCTATTTCGTCTCCATATTTGACATTCTCTCAACAAGGGAGGAGAGCATCTGCGACATATTCTTTATGTTCTTATCATGGTCTCGTAGTTGGGAACCGAATTCAATTAGAGCAGATGCGGTATTGGCCTCAGATACGCGTAGTTTCGATTGCTCTTCCCTCAGGATCCTTTCTTGCTTAGGAAAATTGTCCAAGCAAACCTGGAGTAATCATCAACAACAACAAGATAGTATTTCTTACCTCCCAAACTTACCGGGTCTATAGGACCGTAGACATCTATGTGTAGCATCTCCAACACTCTGTGGGTTGAAAGGTAGGATTTTCTCTTCAGGGTGGAATTGATTTGCTTGCCTTTTTCACATGGTCCACAGACACTATATTTTTGGAATGATACATTCGGCAATCCTCTAACCAGTCCCTGTCTTGAGAGCTTGTTGATCATCTTGAAGTTGACGTGAGACATCCTCTTATGCCATAGCCATCTTAGATCTGCAATGGCTTTGGCAACTAAACAAGGAATAGTGGAGCTCGTAGGCATCCAGTCAGCAATATACATATTACCTAATCTGCTTCCTGTGAGCATAACTTCTTTGGTCAGGATGTTCTTGACTCTACAGTGATCTATATAGAATTTCACCGAGAACTGTTTGTCACATAACTGGCCAATACTAAGTATATTGTACTGCAAGCCTTCAACATAAGCTACATCGGTGACTTTGAATTTTCCGACAAGAAGGTTTCCTTTTCCTCTTGTTCTTCCTTTAGATTTATCACCAAAGCGCACTTTTGGACCGCGACCTTCTACGAAATCTGATAGTTTGCTTCTATCTCCTGTCATGTGCCGGGAGCATCCGTTGTCGAAGTACCATATGTCCTCCAAAATGTCCTGTAGCACATAAATTATGTAGATTTAGGTACCCTTTGATTGTTGGGTCCGTGAGTGTTAGTGCCTTTGGGTACCCAAAGTTTCGTGACAACAATTGGTTTACTGTAGGTAACATTTGGTAAAGACTTGCGGTATCTACGTGGGGCATGTACGTAGTTACTGTATCCATGATAATCATTATGCATGTAAAAATCAGGGTTATTATTATTAATCCAGTACGTATGCCGTCTCGGAGGTGGAGCCATTTTCTTTGGCCTTACAGCTTGCCTTCTGGGTCTCCAGTTGGATTCCCAGAGCTGTTGTTGATACTGTGCAGACACTTACTGTCTTGATGGATAATGAGGCTCCTGTATCCAATACCTAGGCGTGCTGTACTGAAAGTACTGCCGTGCGGGCCTTTGGTATGTGGATACAACCTTCTTTCTGAACGGCTGTTGGCGCTGTTGATATGCTCGGGGAGCATGCTGTTGCGTGCGCCTTACAGGTTAGAACGGATTATGATTCCGCTGTCTTGAATAGGATTGCGGGGGGCGGAATGGCAGCCTTTGCTTTTCGCGGTGCAGCAGGTTCCTTCACAGGACTATGAGTATCCTCCGATACAGGAATGTGTTCCACACTCTTGACGAACACAGTACTAGTTTTCCCTTTGTTGGAAAATGAGATGTATCCTAAGCCACTTTTATCGTGAGCATGTTGCCCAGTGCTTATAATTTCTTCCATTCTTTTAGATGATTTCTCGAAAGATTTCAGAATAGTCTCAAGTTCGCTTTCTCGTTTCTCGAGAGTATTAAATTTAGCTTGAAGTAGAACAAAATCATTTGTCTTGATTCCATTTTGAGACTTAGTCTCACTTAGTTCATGAGCAAGTTGATGATTGCTCTCCACGAGTTTTTCATGCTCGATTTTGCTGTTTTCACAATCAATAGTCATATTTTCATAATTTAACCTTAGCAAGTCGTTTTCTTCTTTCAGCTCTATGTTGGAAAGTTGAAGCTGAATGTTTTCATTTTTCAAAGTCTCGTGGGCTTTTTGAATATTTTTGAATTCATTCATCATGTTTTCGAAAGTATGTGATGCATTTACTGGAATAGCTGAGGTTGAGCTTACCTCATCGTCGCTATCTTCTTCTTCCGGAATGTCCTTTGCCATAAAGCACATATATGCCTTATCTTCGAATTCATCGTCGGGTGAGTCACTTTCAGTGACCACCTGAAGACATTCTTCGGATTTGGATGGTGTGGGGAAGGATTTTGATTCTCCTATCAGTGCCTTGAGCTTGTTTTTCTATGTACGTCTTCGTTCATCCCTCTCTTTTTTCTCGGCTTCCAGCAACCTTTGAACTTTGGGATGAGGACATTTGTTTGCATAATGTCATGGTTTCCTGCAATTATAGCATAGGTTAGCATCACCATAGGAAGTTTCAGTACTTACCTTGTGAACAGGTTTGGGCCTGTAGGGAGTCTTTCCAGATTGTTTGATGAACTTTTTAAATTTGTGCATGAGGAGCGCCATTTCATCTTGTGACAGGATATCGTCGTTGCTGTCAGCATTCTTATAATTTGGCTTTGATAGGCTGGGCATGTTGTGTCGACGGTTGGATACAGCGGCTAAGGCTGTAGTCCTAGCTGGAGATTCTTCAGCTTTCTCTCTACTGTCTATATCATACTCGAAAGCTTTGAGGTCAGAGAAGAGATCAAAAGTAGATATTTCGCTAAGGTTACACGACACACACATAGCTGTGGTCTTAATGTCCCAGCGGGCAGGGAGAGATCTGGAAATCTTTAAGTTTTTCTCCCACTGAGTATAAATTTTGCCCAAAGCTTCAAGTTCACCAACAATTCCAGTGAATCTGAGGTCAAGTTACTCAAGTGTTTCAGTTGGTTTCATTTCAAAAGATTCAAATTGCTGAGTTAGTTTTGAAATTTTAGTTTCTTTGGAGAGCTCAGTTCCCTCACAAATCAGCTTGAGTTTATCCCAGATATCCTTGGCTGTTTACAACTCTTTACCTTCGAGAATGTGCCTTTGTCGAGGGTGATGCGCTTTCTTTCATCTGTGGTCCATTGTTCGCGCTCCTTCTCGAGCATCTCAGCATGGGCTTGGCCTTCAATCCTTGCAGCCGTATTTACCTTCATGATCTTAATGGGGCCATCCTGTATAACAAAAATCATTTCTTCGTGCATTGCTGCAAGATGAGCCTCCATCCTGATTCTCCAATCATCAAAGTCATTAATAGAGAACATAGGAACTTTGTTGATCATTGATGTATCCATATGAGAATGTAGGAATGAAAAAGACTGTTTTAAAATAAGTGATTTTGGATCTGATTCGGTTAAAAATACGACTGATTCTTTTTAGAATCAACCGCTTTGATACCACTTGTTGGCCACTAAGTATACTGGATACAGCTTGGAAAGTGTTTCAAAGAACAAGCTGTACTGTTTTAAATCTGAGTGCATAGCGGAAGTCTTAAATACAGTGAGTTTCTGAGGATAAAGCAACTCGGTGTGCAGTGTATACTTAAATAATCACAGTTAATAAAAACAATAAAGGCAGAAGGTAAATAACACAGTATTTAAAGTGGTTTCAGGTAAACCCGTCTACGTCCACTGATCCTCCACACAGGAGTAAAAAGTTTATTATAATTACTGCGTACACAACTACGTAATTATAACAACACTTAATCAATATATTGTTCACATAGATTGATATAAAGATCTTAGCTTTCAACCGTTCACACAGATTGGTTTGAGCTAACACTTGACTAGCTTCTTCACACATAGTTCTGAAGCTTCGTCTTCTTCAATGCAAGTCCTTCACACACAGTTCGGGAGAAGCAAAGATTCCTCAGTCAACATATGGCTGATATAAGTTTGTTCAAAGATAAAACAGGGTTTGAACAACAGCTATGACTTTCTGGGCTATAAGTTGATGATGTGTTGTTCAAGGTTTGAGCACTGTATATCTCTTTTATCTGAATAGCAGAAAGCTTGGAGGATATGTTTTGCTCTGAATATTTCATGTAAGCTTGATCGTTTGTAAGTCGTTCAGTTGTTATGTTCAGTCGTTGATGATCTTCAAACTCTGGAGATATATATGGCCTTCTGAAATATATCCATTTGAAATATATCCGTTGAGCAAGATTCTGCGACAACTAATATTTGACTGAGATCCGGATATTGCGGGATTTTGAAGATCTTCTGACTTACAGTATTTAAATACTTTATCCTTCAGTATTTAAATACTTCTTTATCAACGGGACTTGACTTCTAGTGAATACTGAATATTCCTTCTTGTCCTGTTGAGAGATGTATGGGAGGATCACTGTATTGATATTTCGAGACAGCTTCCATACTTTGGCTTTGCGGGACTCTTTGCTGTATGATCAATATACTGTATGGATAAGACTGCGAGAGTTCTTCGATACATGGTTTGATACTTGATCATCTTTTCGATACAGCTAGAGGCAGTATTCAGGATTTGGCATATTGTCAAAACATTCTGACAATACAGTCGATAGAGGGACTGTTATCCAAGCAGTATCGATATATGGATTTGTTATCCCAACAAATTTGTTCTCTTACTTGTCTTTTTGTCGGTCCAAGTTAAACCATTTTCCTTTTCTATTGGAAAAGGAATCAACCACTCTAGCTTTCTATCGGTACTAGATAAACCTCACTAAGATAGCGATTGCGATTCTAACAATGCCGGATCCTTGATCCTAATAACACCAAATCCAATCGTATCTTTTCTTTTTCTCACACTTAATCACTCTAATTTAAGCTCAAGAAAAACAACTATAATGTTTACAATGATATCTCAAGTGTATATGAATTGCTCAATGTTGTTGTATGGATTGATACCAACTCACTTGGTATTTATAGCCTTGTTCCACAAACTAGCCGTTACTGCCAGTTGATATTAGCGTGCGCCAGCCTGACTTCTTTAGCATGCGCTATCGTGTATTTTACTTTAATGTACGTTATGTAATGCATGTTACATACGTTAATGTCTTCCAGTTTTAGTCCAGTGGCTATTGTCTCTGACTGTTAGCGTGCGCTAATCTTGCATCACTGCATGCGTCATATATCAGTTTATACTTTTTGACTTGCATCAGATTCTTCCCAAAGGATTGATTGACTTGATTCAAACTTGATATTTAGCGTGCGCTAAATATCACTTGTTGCGTGCGCTAAGCTGACTTCACTGCATACGTCATTCTGTGTTTGAGTCTCTTCACAACTGTAATATGGGCTCGATAGCGTGCGTTAATTATAATGTGTAGCGTGCGCTATCCTCATCAGGTGACTTCACTTCAGGTTACTTCGAACACGTCTGATCTGTAGCCGGGACCCGTTAGCATGCGCTAAATTATATGTCTAGCGTGCGCTAGCTTTGTATTTTGTCCAGCGTTTTGCGTCTTCGTCTGCTTTGATGTTTTGCTTTGCCTCGATGTTATTTTGCTTTGTTTAGCAACTTAATCATCAAAACACTATTTATTAATATGTGGAATAAATATTCTAACAATCTCCCCGTTTTTGATGATTACAAAGCAACTCTTGAATTGGATAAAACCTGCAAAATAAAAATATATGTATATGTACGTTTCAAAGTTTTTGGCATTGATCGTTTCGTTAGTTTCACCCATCTTTTTCTTTCTCTGTCATTTTCGACTTCTTCATTTCTCCCCCTTTATGTATGCTTTCTTCTCCTTTTCGACTTCTTCGATTTTTATTATTTTCTCCTCCTTTTTACTTTTTATTTTTCTCCATTTTTATCCGATTCAACTTCTTCTCGCCCTTTTTGTATTCAGCAAAAAGTGTAAAAAATATAGGACACCAATAATCGAATATATAAAAAAATATGCATGAATATAAAAAATATGCAATAATATGATGGATTTATACCCGTTTTAAAAAAAAATACTCCCCTTAAAAATATTATCTCCCCCTTTGTATAATATCAAAAATTAATTTTTGGGGATCCAACCGAAAGTCGGTTTTTCTTTCGAGACGTAGACGATATTTGAAACAATTGTTCCTTTAGGAACCTAAATTTTCTTAACTTTAATCGTCCGTCTTGGGATCTTATAGTTTAAAATATGGTGCCCAATTTTGAAACATTTTTCACACCGGGGTATTTTGAAATTTACGGATTCATTTTTAAAACGTGGTTTGAATCCTAACCCCTCTTTATTTAACGTGTATTTTTGAACCGAGAGCATATTTTCAAATTTCTCGTTTCCGAGAGAAAATTTCTTCATTAAATTTTTGAGCTCGGTTTGAACTTTAACAAGATCATTCTTGAAAATATTTTCATTTTCAACGCATTTTGAATGATCGATTTCAACTAATTTTCCCTTTTCAAGAATTTTGGAATTTTCATTTTCCAAAGATTTATATTTAGATTTAAGGGATTTAATCTCATTTAAAGCATTTTGATAATCGGTATGTAATAACTCGAATGCTTCAAAAAGTTCGTCGTAAGAGTTACTTACTTGGCTTTCGACGTCGCTATCATCGAATGAACTCCGGGCCATATATGAAAGGTTATTTTGATCAATGAAATCATCATCAATATCTTCGTCACTCCATGTTGCAATTAAAACCTCATTGGGTTTTACCCGACAATTCTTAGCAAAGTGGCCTAGTTTACCACATAATCGACAGGTGTTGTCGAATTTCTTCGATTCGCCCGCTTGGATGTCTTTCTTTCTCCGGTTTAATAAGTGTTGGAACTTATTAATATTTTTGGCATAATATGCCGATTCTTCATCGCTTTCGTCCACCGGTATTTCTTCCTTTCTTGACATCTTAGCCTTCATGGCTATAGATCTTTCCTTCGGCTTCGGTTTGGCATTCCGAGATTTTAGGACAATCTCGTTGTAATACCCGGTTGTAATTCAGTCATTATCATTCAGTATTTATCATTCAGTAATTGTCACTCAGTAATTATTCACTCATTAATGATCATTCATCGTTCATATTCATTCATTGTATTCACCGTTCAGAGTAATTTGTATCGTGTATCAGTTGCTATTCGTCATTCTACGTGGTTGGAGAATCGGACCGAGCATCTTATCATTGTCACCTGTGTAGCTGGCTATGTGTTATGAGTAGCGTACGCTACATACTCTTCATTAGCGCGCGCTAATTTATTATGGGTAGCACACGCCATCTCTCAGTATTAGCGCACGCTAGCGTGGTTCAGGCAGATAGTCCAGAAGGTACTGGACTGCAGTTGAGTTGTAGTAGCGCACGCTATGAATGGTAAATAGCACGCGCTAGTGATTTCGGATAGCGCACGCTATGCTAGCAGTATAGCGCGCGCTAAGGTCGATCAGGCAGAGTCCAGTGGGCACTGGACAGATTTGGAATAATTCATAGCGTACGCTATGAAAGGAATTAACGTACGCTAATGGTGCAGTGGCGCATGTTGAATTTTGAGTGTAGCGCACGCTATCGCGAGCAGATCAGGGAACAGGAGGTTCTGGACTTCAGTACTGGGCATCAGATATTCTGTTAGTGCACGCTAACATTGTGGGCTTAACGCACGTTAACGAGGCAGTCAGTAGGCACTACACTATCCGGATAACCTGTTAGCGCACGCTACATATCAAGTCATAGCGTGCGCTAAACTGGAACAGTATAAATAGGACAGTCAGCCCTTAGCTTCGTCATTTTCATTTCTCACCTCGTTTTTGAGCGATTCCGGGCGATTTCGGGCGTTTTGGAGAGATTTCTTCGAGCTGAATTCATCTATCATCATCATCAAGTTTATAATTTGTATTAATCATCATTTCATCATCTTCATCACATCAAATCAAGGTAATAATCTCTTGGATCTAGAATTTCGGATTTTGGGCTTTTTCCTTTCGATTTCTTCGTGTAAGCTTGGATTGTTGTTGGAATATGCTAGATATGGATTATCTACCTTGGATAAACGTATTCCTACGGACTTAATGGCATATATTTTGTATTTCATGAATTATTGGGGTTTGATTCAAGAACACATTAGAGTTGACTTTGATATTTAGGGGTTTTCGATTAGATGTTGTCGTTAACTCGATTTGTGGATTCCTATGGGATTATTGATATCATTGAAGGTGTTTTGTTGGTTTGAAATACTCATTTTGGAGTTTGGGTTCGATATATTCGGGATTGGATATTATCAAAGGATGTATGTTTGCTAAGTATTCGTTAGAATGTCTCAATGAGTTTGGATATTGTTGTATCGACGTTTGAGTTGGTTATAATCGTGTTTGATACATATACTGAGCGTTTGTTGGTAATTGTCATTCAAGGTTGTTCGAGCGACCGACATCCCTTTTAGGACGTTTGTTCGAGGAAGGACTTTCTTCACCGGTGTTGAGTAAGTTAATTCTTACTCGGTTAAAAGGATATTCATTCCTTTCGTTGTTGTTCATTCATAATCATAATTCATTCATAATGTATTAACCATATTGAGACTTGTAATTGTCAATTAATCACTTCATTCACGAGGAATGATGGTTCCAATCATTTCATTGAGCTATCATTCATTTCACTATTATTTCATCCCGGTGAGTCATTCTTGACTTTGTCGGATTGTTGTTCATTATTATTTTTCATGGTCATTTCTAGTCCATATGACCTTCTGGGTTCATATTGCGTGGTCGGGTGGGGATGTGTGGAATTTTTAGTCGGGCACGTGATAGTCATGTGATTGGGTTCACCGACACATTGGACTATGCACACGGTAACGTACCTCCGTGAGACTAATTTGGTACAAGGGCGGGTGTGTCCGGACACTCGTCTTGTGCACTTGCACATACCATTACGGGCGTACTATGATGCCCCTCTTCAGCTTAATTTCATAATTGAGATATATCATGATTGTGTTTATTCAACTCTTGAGGATTGTTGTTCTGTGTAACTGACCCCGTTGGGGGATGTTGTTTTCAGATCATGGCAAGGCTAAGGCACGGGAAGAGAACATTGACGGTGAGGAGTCCCAGTGATACTAGTAGGGGGCCCAGTCCTTTTCATTCAATCGTGTTTTATTCATTTTATTTCCGCTGTAGACTTCCGTTTGAATATTCATTTCATTCAGTGTTGTATATTTTATCTTCATATAAAATATACATGTATTCTGTATTATCTTGGGTGTGTTGTAATGAAACTCCTCATCGGAGTAATTGATGATATAATGTGGTTCGGTACTACAATTATATTATTTAATTCATTAATTTTCACTCACCTGGTGGGTCCCAGTCGGGGGTCCACGGCACTGTAATATCTGCCTAGTCTGGGGTGTTACAGAGTTGGTATCAGAGCGTGGTTTTGAATACTACCTTCCGAGTCATGTCTCATTTGAAATCATCGTTCATCAGACTAGTATCATTGGACTTTCGCTTCACGTGTGACCTGTGCAATAGCCGAGCCCCTCATACCAAAGAACAGTAAGAATTCTGACGCCATGGTATAATTTCTGGCAATAAGAATCACTCATTCATCATTCAACAGTCAACAATCCTCATTCATCATTTTCATTTTTGATCAAGTCGATCATGTTAACTCATTAATCACTCAGTTCATTTCACTGTTCAGTTGTTGATCTTGAGGATCATATCATTAATCTTGTTAACTTGTTCAAGATAATCATTTCAAGAACTTCATCAGATAATCGCGTCACTTCAGTTGATCATTCATGTAATCATTGTGTTTGAGCGCGTATGCTCATTTTCATCATTTCATGACGTAATCATAATGTGATATTCATGCAAGTTATATAATTATCATATGACTTTCCACTTCAGTATGGAAAGAGCTGGCAGAGGACGTGGGGGAAGAGGCTGTGGTGCGGGCCGAAACCTGAGAGCTCGTGTGAATACATGCGCGAACGCGAGGAATAATGCAAATTCATCGAGCAGTGACGCTGCCACTCATTCACCCAGAATTGATCACTCACTGTCAGGGAGTCGTACCCGGGACACAGCTAAATCAGAAGGTGTTCGGGTTGATCCACTCGCTTTTATGCAGGACATGATGGCCCAGATGACTCAAATGGCACGCCTCATGGAGAGGATGCAGAACTCAGCTACTCAGAATCAACAGGCTCCTCCACCGCCACCTCAGGGGCAGGAGAGGTGTGTGAGCAGTATCATTGGCGACATCTCTTGCCAGAGACCACCTACTTTTGAGGGCTCATCTAAGCCGGCGGATATTGTTCACTGGCTCGAGCATTTCGAGAAGTTGTTTGCTATGGTGGAGTGTCCCGAAGGGCACAAAGTTTCAGTTGCGGCTTACTATCTTGGTAAGGGCGCTCATTCATGATGGTTATCGTTGCCCACCGACGGATCTTGTACTTGGGATCAATTCAAAACTCTCATGATGGAGAGGTATTATCCGGCCCCACTCAGGGAGGCCAAGTTATCGGAATTACTCACTCCCGACCTCTCAGCGGACGATGATGTTCTCACCATCGCCGAGAAATTTCAGGAGCTACTTCCTTTCGCCTCGTCCATTATTCACTCTGATGCGGACACGATCAAATATTTCAGCAAGAGGTTGAAGCCTCGTATGCGGATGCAGTTGTTTAATCACAATTGCACCACTCTGGCCGAATTCATTGAGAAAGCTCTTACTTATGAGCTTACTACTAAGGAGATTGCTAAGCAACAACCTTCATCTGCTAGCAAGAAGTCAAAGAATCGTAATCAGTCTGAAGGCAGTCAGGACACTTTCAAGAAGCCTCGTGCAGGTTCTACTTTTTTTGAGCGACCTCCTATGGTGCCTAGACTCGCGGAATCTCAGTCACGAGTGGCCAGTTCAGCCATCACCTGTTTCAACTGTGAAGAACAGGGTCATTTCAGCACCAAGTGTCCGAGGCAGACTGTCATGTGCCATAACTGTGGGATTGCTGGGCATAAGGCTCGTTTTTGCCGAAGAGACTCCAAACCTACTCCGGCGTCATCTCAAGCCCCGAGACAGTCAGCGGTTCAGAATCAGGCCACTCAATCCGCGTCGTTCAAGATGACAGGAGCAAATAAAGACGGAGCCAAGAGCTATCAGACGGGAGCGTCCGGTTTGGGGGCCGGCAAGCCCCGAATTTATGAGATGAAGAAGACCGACGATCCAGAGGCCCGGATGATCTCAAGTACACTCGATATTCTATCTCAACCTGTGTGTACCCTTTTTTATACTGGTGCATCACATTCATTCATTTCCAAGTCATGTTTGAGTAGACTACGTCTGGGTAATGCGACTAGTTGTGAGTCTTATATCATTGGTCTACCTGATGGTAGAAGAATTATCGGGAATCGTGATATTAAGGATTGTCCAATTCAGCTTCATGGTCGTGATTGGTTAGCAGATCTAATCGTGGTAGATTTACCGAGAGACGATGTCATCTTGGGTATTGACTGGATGGATCGTCATGATGCCGTCATTAGTGTCCGTAAACGTATGGTCACTATCATTTCAGACGATGGGGTCGAATGTGTATTTCAGGGAGGTAATCCCAGCTGTTCCGGGAGAGTCATCAACTTGATGAAAGCAGTGAAATTACTCAATCAGGGGTGTGTCGGTTATTGGTGTTATATGATCAAGATCGAGAAATCATCAATCATGTTGAAGGATATTACGGTAGTGAGAGAATATGCCGATGTATTTCCAGACGAGTTACCTGGTTTGACTCCACAGAGAGATGTGGAATTCACGATTGAGTTGGAGCCTGGTACGTCCCCAATATCAAAGGCACCATACCGGATGGCCCCGACCGAAATGCAGGATTTGAAAAATCAATTAGAGTATTTGACCGAGAAGGGTTACATTCGACCGAGTGCTTCCCCGTGGGGAGCACCAGTGTTATTTGTCAAGAAGAAGGATGGTTCATTCCGCTTGTGTATTGATTACCGGGAATTGAACCGGGTGACGATCAAGAATAAATATCCTCTACCCGGTATCGATGATCTTTTGGATCAACTTCAGGGAGCTTCAGTATTTTCCAAGATCGACTTAAGATCTGGATATCATCAGTTGCGAATTCGAGAGTCGGATATCGTAAGGACGGCGTTCCGAACACGCTATGGTCATTATGAGTTTGTGGTAATGCCGTTTGAGTTAACTAATGCACCTGCGGTATTCATGGAGTTAATGAATTGGGTTTTCATCGACTATTTGGATCATTTCGTGGTTGTCTTCATTGATGACATTTTAATTTATTCTTGTGACCGGGAGGAGCACGAGTTTCACCTTCATCAAGTGCTCGACGTGTTGAGACGAGAGCAACTTTATGGAATGTTTTCAAAATGAGAGTTCTGGATGTCTGACATGACGTTTCTCGGATATGTAATTTCATCAGACGGAGTTCGTGTTGACCCTCAGAAGACGGAGGCTATCCGAGATTGGCAACCTCTGAAGAATGTTAAGGAAATCCGAAGTTTTCTCGGATTAGCAGGGTATTACCGGCGATTTGTGGAAGGATTTTCTAAAATTGCTCAACCCATGACGAACCTTTTCTGGAAGGATAAGAAATACACGTGGTCCGACGCGTGTCAGCGGAGTTTTGAGAAACTCAAGAGTCGTTTGATTTCAGCACTTGTCATTTTTTTACCACAGGGGATGGAAGGATTTGTGGTTTATAGTAATGCGTCCGGACAGGGTCTCAGATGTGTACTAATGTAGAACGGGACAGTTATTGCTTATGCTTCACGGAAATTGAGACCTTACGAGGTTAATTATCCAACCCATGACCTGGAGCTAGCAGCCGTGGTATTCGCATTGAAGATTTGGCATCATTACCTTTATGGCGTTACCTGTCAGATATTCACCGATCATAAGAGTTTAAAGTATTTATTTACTCAGAAGGAGTTAAATATGAGACAGAGGCGGTGGTTGGAACTAATCAAAGATTATGATATTGAGATACTTTACCACCCGGGCAAGGCGAACGTTGTCGCCGATGCCTTTAGTCGTAAGTCTATTCAGGAGCAGATGCTTGCTCGATTAACAGTTCAGAGGGAACTTCAGCAGGAATTTCTAAGACCCGAGA
This sequence comes from Orobanche coerulescens, assembly GCA_033398695.1. Classification (NCBI taxonomy): domain Eukaryota; kingdom Viridiplantae; phylum Streptophyta; class Magnoliopsida; order Lamiales; family Orobanchaceae; genus Orobanche; species Orobanche coerulescens. Next base: position 66,790,546 of record CM065804.1, on the reverse strand, counting down.
TCGAGGTTTGGTTACAGCGAGTGCAAGGGCAACTTTGTACGTTAGAGATTTCATCGCCACTTGAGGAGGCGATCAGGTAGAATCAGGGTTTAGACCCACTTTTGTTACGCATTCGAGGTGACGTGACTCAGGGGAAAGCCCTTGGATTTATGGTCCACGAGGATGGACTTTTGCGATTTAAGAATCGGTTATGTGTACCGGCGAATGACGAGTTGAAAAACTCGATTTTGAGAGAAGCTCATGCTACCCCTTATTCCATTCATTCGGGATCCAGCAAGATGTACAAAGACTTGAAACAAAATTACTGGTGGAGTAATATGAAGCGAGAAGTCGCGGAATTTGTTTCAAGATGCTTAACCTGTCAGCAAGTCAAGATAGAACATCAGCGACCAGTGGGTATGCTGAAACCTCTCCTATTCCAGAGTGGAAGTGGGAAGATATTTCAATGGACTTCATCACGAGTTTGCCGACGAGTCGTCATGGCATGAATACAATTTGGGTAATTGTGGAACGTCTAACTAAATCAGCTCATTTCCTTGATATTAAGGATGCATGGGGTCCCGAGAGACTTGCCCAGTTGTTCATCAAAGAGATAGTGAGACTGCACGGTACTCCTAAAAGTATCGTTTCCGATCGTGACGGAAGATTCGTGTCACATTTTTGGAAATTAGTTCATCGTGCTATGGGAACTCAACTTAATCTCAGCGTAGCTTTTCATCCTCAGTCCGATGGACAATCAGAGATGACTATTCGGACATTGGAGGACATGCTTAGGGCATGCGTCCTTGATTGGAAAGATGATTGGGAAGCCCAACTACCGTTGACTGAGTTCACGTACAATAATAGTTGGCATGCTTCGATTAAGATGGCACCTTACGAGGCCTTGTATGGTCGTCGTTGTCGATCTCCTTTATGTTGGGATGACTTATTAGAATCAATCGGCACCGAGCCCGATATGCTTATAGCCGCCCGTGAGAAGGTAGCTTTGATCAGGAGTCGTTTGCTGACCGCTCAGAGTCGGCAGAAATCATACGCAGATAATCGTCGTCGACCATTAGAGTTCGATAGAGGTGACCACGTTTTGGTCAAGGTATCCCCGAGTCGAGGTATCTTCCATTTCGGAAAACGAGGGAAGTTAAGTCCGAAATTAATGGAACCGTTTAAAATTTTGAATCGAGTAGGCGAGCTAGCTTACCGATTGGCTTTACCTCCGGCGCTGAGCCAAATTCATAATGTGTTTCATGTCACTCAGTTGTGGAAGTATGTTGCCGACCCGAGTCACTTACTTCAGTTCGACAAAATCAAGATCGCTGATGATCATTCATATGAGGAGCGTCCTATACGAGTCTTAGAGTGACGAATCAAACAGTTGAGGAACAAGACGATTCCTTTGGTTAAAATTCAGTGGTCTAGACACGGAGTCGAAGAGGCTACTTGGGAAACCGAGGATAGTATGCGGGAGAGTTATCCCGGGTTGTTTGACCCTTAGTTTCGGGGATGAAACTCTTTTAAGGGGGGTGTATGTAATACCCGGTTGTAATTCAGTCATTATCATTCAGTATTTATCATTCAGTAATTGTCACTCAGTAATTATTCACTCATTAATGATCATTCATCGTTCATATTCATTCATTGTATTCACCGTTCAGAGTAATTTGTATCGTGTATCAGTTGCTATTAGTCATTCTACCTAGTTGGAGAATCAGACCGAGCATCTTATCATTGTCACCTTTGTAGCTGGCTATGTGTGATGAGTAGCGTACGCTTTGTACTCTTCATTAGCGCGTGCTAATTGAGTATGGGTAGCGCACGCCATATCTCAGTATTAGCGCACGCTAGCGTGGTTCAGGCAGACAATCCAGAAGGTACTGGACTGCAGTTGAGTTGTAGTAGCGCACGCTACAAATGGTAAGTAGCGCGCCCTAGTGAGTTCGGATAGCGCACGCTATGCTAGCAATATAGCGCGCGCTAAGGTCGATCAGGCAGAGTCCAGTGGGTACTGGACTGATTTGGAATAATTCATAGCGTACGCTATGAATGGATATTAACATACGCTAATGGTGCAGTAGCGCACGCTGAATTTTGAGTGTAGCGCACGCTATCGCGAGCAGATCAGGGAACAGGAGGTTCTGGACTTCAGTACTGGGCATGAGATATTCTGTTGGCGCACGCTAACATTGTGGGGTTAACGCACGTTAACGAGGCAACAAGAGGGCAATCGCATCTTGTCCGGACAACCCGTTAGCGCACGCTACATATCAGGTCATAGCGTGCGCTAAACTGGAACAGTATAAATAGGACAGTCAGCCCTTAGCTTCGTCATTTTCATTTCTCACTTTTTTTTTGAGCGATTTCGGGCAATTTCGGGCGTTTTGGAGAGATTTCTTCGAGCTCAATTCATCTATCATCATCATCAAGCTTATCATTTGGATTAATCATCATTTCATCATCTCCATCACATCAAATCAAGGTAATAATCTCTTGGATATAAAATTTTGGATTTTGGGCTTTTCCTTCCGATTTCTTAGTGTAAGCTTGGATTGTTGTTGGAATATGATAGATATGGATTATCTACCTTGGATAAATGTATTCCTACGGACTTAATGGCATATATTTCGGATTTCATGAATTGTTGGGGTTTGATTAAAGAACACATTAGAGTTGACTTTGATATTTGGGGGTTTTCGATTAGATGTTGTTGTTAACTCGATTTGTGGATTCCTATGTGATTAATGATATCATTGAAGGTGTTTTGTTGGTTTGAAATACTCATTTTAGAGTTTGGGTTCTATATATTCGGGATTGGATATTATCAAAGGATGTATGTTTGCTAAGTATTCGTTAGAATGTCTCAATGAGTTTGGATATTGTTGTATCGACGTTTGAGTTGGTTATAATCATGTTTGATACGTATATTGAGCATTTGTTGGTAATTGTCATTCAAGGTTGTTCGAGCGACCGACATCCCTTTGAGGACGTTTATTCGAGGAAGGACTTTCTTCACCGGTGTTGAGTAAGTTAATTCTTACTCGGTTAAAAGGATATTCATTCCTTTCGTTGTTGTTCATTCATAATCATAATTCATTCATAATGTATTAACCATATTGAGACTTGTAATTGTCAATTAATCACTTCATTCACGAGGAACGACGGTTCCAATCATTTCATTGAGCTATCATTCATTTCACTATTATTTCATCTCGGTGAGTCATTCTTGACTTTGTCGGATTGTTGTTCATTATTATTCTTCATGGTCATTTCTTGTCCATATGACCTTCTGGGTTCATATTGCGTGGCCGAGTGGGGATGTGTGGAATTTTTAGTCGGGCACGTGATAGTCATGTGATTGGGTTCACCGACACATTGGACTGTGCACACGGTAACGTACCTCCGTGAGACTAATTAGGTACAAGGGCGGATGTGTCCGGACACTCGTCTTGTGCACTTGCACATACCATTACGGGTGTATTATGATGCCCCTCTTCAGCTTAATTTCATAATTGAGATATATCATGATTGTGTTTATTCAACTCTTGAGGATTGTTGTTCTGTGTAACTGACCCCGTTGGGGGATGTTGTTTTCAGGTCATGGGAAGACTAAGGCACAGGAAGAAAAAGTTGACGATGAGGAGTCCCAGTGATACTAGTAGGGGCCCCCAGTCCTTTCCATTCACTCGTGTTTTCTTAATTTTATTTCCGCTGCAGACTTCCGTTTGAATATTCATTTCATTCAGTGTTGTATATTTTATCTTCATATAAAATATACATGTATTCTGTATTATCTTGGGTGTGTTGTAATGAAACTCCTCATCGGAGTAATTGATGATATAATGTGGTTCGGTACTACAATTATATTATTTAATTCATTAATTTTCATTCGCCGGGTGGGTCCCAGTCGGGGGTCCACGCCACTGTAATATCCGCCTAGTATGGGGTGTTACACTCGTAGTTGATAAGAGAACCAACGAGAGCACTAAAATCAAGAGTATTTAAATCCTTTCATTCCATTATGGACGTAACCGTACCGTCCCATTCTCGAGGTAGTGATCGGAGAATTTTTTTTACTTTTTTACTACTCGAAAGTGGTTTTCCGAAACATGCTAATCCATTTGTGATAACCGAAAAACGGTCAAGCATTATCGTGATGGATTCATCATCCTTCATTTGAAATTTCGTATTCATGAAGGAGCATGTTTATTTTCATCTCCTTGACTTGAGATGTACCTTCGTGTGTTACCTCAAGCATTTTCCAAATTTCTTTGGCACTATCACACGATGATATCCGGTTGTGTTCTTCTGGATTTAAGGCACAATATAGAAGTTGAGTTTCCTTACAACTGTAGTGGTCATTTTTCCAATCGGAATCGTCGTATTCTTCAAAAGTTTTAAGCGTACCGTTGGAATTCGTTGGAATTTTCGGACCAAGACAAATCACCTTCCAAAGCTCGATGTCATATGCTAGGATGAATATTGACATCTTTTTCTTCCACGTCATAAAGTTCGAGCCATCAAAAATGGTGGTCGGTTAAGAGCAAGGCCTTCGACTGGAGCAAGTTGAAACACCATTTGGATCGACTCCTCGGATGTTAAGCCGTGTATTGGAGGTACCACTCCGATACCAATTGTTGGAGCAATATCGGTATATGCGCCGTTTGTGCAGAAGCGTAAATGAAATGTGCGGAAATTAAACGACACACGGATTTATAAAGGTTCGGCCAAACGTGCCTACGTCCTCTCTTGATGTATCTTTTTCAATAGATTGAAGATCAAAACCTGTGCGCCTCTCTTCTATCGGTCGAGGATTATCGTTACAAGCTCGTCTTCTAGCGGTCTGAGTAAAACTGTTCTCTTACTTATCTTTTTGTCGGTCCAAGTTAAACCATTTTCCTTTTCTATTGGACAAGGAATCGACCACTCTAGCTTTCTATCGGTACTAGATAAACCTCACTAAGATAGCGATTGCGATTCTAACAATGTCGGATCCTTGATCCTAATAATACCGAATCTAATCGTATCTTTTCTTTTTCTCACACTCAATCATTCTAATTTAAGCTCAAGAACAACAACTATAATGTTTACAATGATATCTCAAGTGTATATAAATTACTCAATGTCATTGTATGGATTGATACCAACTCACTTGGTATTTATAGCCTTCTTCCACAAACTAGCCGTTACTGCCAGTTGATATTGGCGTGCGCCAGGCTGACTTCCTTAGCGTGCGTTATCGCCTATTTTGCTTTAACGTACGTTATGTAATGCATGTTACGTACGTTAATGTCTTCTAGTTTTAGTCCAGTGGCTACTGTCTCTGACTGTTAGCGTGTGCTAATACTTCCATGTAGCGTGCGCTAATCTTGCATCATTGTATGCGTCATATATCCGTTTATACTTTTTGACTTGCATCATATTCTTCCCAATGGATTGATTGACTTGATTCAAACTTGATATTTAGCGTGCGCTAAATATCACTTATTGCGTGCGCTAAGCTGACTTCACTGCATATGTCATTCTGTGTTTGAATCTCTTCACAACGGTAATATGGGCTCGATAGCGTGCGTTAATTATAATGTGTAGCGTGCGCTATCCTCATCAGGTGACTTCACTTCAGGTTACTTCGAACACGTCTGATCTGCAGCCGGGGCCCGTTAGCATGCGCTAACTTATATGTCTAGCGTGTGCTAGCTTTGTATTTTGTCCAGCTTTTTGCGTCTTCGTCTGCTTCGATGTTTTGCTTTGCCTCGATGTTATTTTGATTTGTTTAGCAACTTAATCATCAAAACACTATTTATTAATATGTGGAATAAATATTCCAACAATCTCCCCCTTTTGATGATTACAAATCAACTCTTGAATTGGATAAAACCTGCAAAATAAAAATATATGTATATGTACGTTTCAAAGTTTTTGGCTTTGATCGTTTCTTTAGCTTCACCCATCTTTTTCTTTTTCTGTCATTTCCGACTTCTTCATTTCTCCCCCTTTCTGTATGCTTTCTTCTCCTTTTCGACTTCTTCGATTTTTATTATTTTCTCCTCCTTTTTACTTTTTATTTTTCTCCATTTTTATCCGATTCAACTTCTTCTCCCCCTTTTTGTATTCAGCAAAAAGTGTAAAAAAATATAGGATACCAATAATCGAATATATAAAAAAATATGCTTGAATATAAAAAATATGCAATAATATGATGGAGTTATACCCGTTTTAAAAAATAATACTCCCCCTAAAAATATTATCTCCCCCTTTGTATAATATCAAAAATTAATTTTTGGGGATCCAACCGAAAGTCAGTTTTTCTTTCGAGACGTAGACGATATTTGAAATAATTGTTCCTTTAGGAACCCAAATTTTCTTAACTTTAATCGTCCGTCTTGGGCTCTAACATTTTAAAATATAGTGCCCAATTTTCAAACATTTTTCACACCGGGGTATTTTGAAATTTACGGATTCATTTTTAAAACGTGGTTTGAATCCTAACCCCTCTTTATTTAACGTGTATTTTTGAACCGAGAGTATATTTTCAAATTTCTCATTTCCGAGAGAAAAAATTTTCGTTAAATTTTTGAGCTCGGCTTGAACTTTAACAAGATCATTTTTTAAAATATTTTCGTTTTCAACACATTTTGAATGATCGATTTCAACTAATTTTCCCTTTTCAAGAAATTTGGAATTTTCATTTTCCAAAGATTTATATTTATATTTAAGGGATTTAATCTCATTTAAAGCATTTTGATAATCGGTATGTAATAACTCGAATGCTTCAAAAAGTTCGTCGTAAGAGTTACTTACTTGGCTTTCGACGTCGCTATCATCGAATGAACTCCATGCCATAAATGCAAGGTTATTTTGATCGATGAAATCATAATCAATATCTTCGTCACTCCATGTTGCAATTAAAACCTCCTTGGGTTTTACCCGACAATTCTTAGCAAAGTGGCCTGGTTTACCACATAATCGACAGATGTTGTCGAATTTCTTAGATTCGCCCGCTTGGATGTCTTTCTTTCTCCTGTTTAATAAGTGTTGGAACTTATTAATATTTTTGGCATAATATGCTGATTCTTCATCGCTTTCGTCCACCGAGATTGCTTCCTTTCTTGACATCTTAGCCTTCATGGCTATAGGTCTTTCCTTCGGCTTCGGTTTGGCATTTCGAGATTTTAGGACAATCTCGTAGTTGATAAGAGAACCAACGAGAGCACTATAATCAAGAGTATTTATATCCTTTGATTCCATTATGGACGTAACCGTACCGTCCCATTCTCGAGGTAGTGATCGGAGAATTTTTTTTACTTTCTCACTACTCGAAAGTGGTTTTCCGAAACATGCTAATCCATTTGTGATAACCAAAAAACGGTCAAGCATTATCGTGATGGATTCATCGTCCTTCATTTGAAATTTCGTATTCATGAAGGAGCATGTTTATTTTCGTCTCCTTGACTTGAGATGTACCTTCGTGTGTTACCTCAAGCATTTTCCAAATTTCTTTGGCACTATCACGCGATGATATCCGGTTGTGTTCTTTCGGATTTAAGGCACAATATAGAAGTTGAATTACCTTACAACTGTAGTGGTCATTTTTCCAATTGGAATCATCGTATTCTTCAAAAAGTTTTAAGCGTACCGTTGGAATTTTCGGACCAAGACAAATCACCTTCCAAAGCTCGATGTCATTGGATGAATATTGACATCTTTTTCTTCCACATCATAAAGTTCGAGCCATCAAAAAATGGTGGTCGGTTAAGAGCAAGGCCTTCGACTGGAGCAAGTTGAAACACCATTTGGATCGACTCCTCGGATGTTAAGCCGTGTATTGGAGGTACCGCTCCGATACCAATTGTTGGAGCAATATCGGTATATGCGCCGTTTGTGCGGAAGCATAAATGAAATGTGCAGAAATTAAACGACACACGGATTTATAGAGGTTCGGCCAAACGTGCCTCCGTCCTCTCTTGATGTATCTTTTTCAATAGGTTGAAGATCAAAACCTCTGCGCCTCTCTTCTATCGGTCGAGGAATTACCGTTACAAGCTCGTCTTCTATCGGTCCGAGTAAATCTGTTCTCTTAGTTTTCTTTTTGTCGGTCCAAGTTAAACCGTTTTCCTTTTCTATTGGACAAGAAATCAATCACTCTAGCTTTCTATTGGTACTAGATAAACCTCACTAAGATAGCAATTGCGATTCTAACAATGCCGGATCCTTGATCCTAATAACATTGAATCCAATCGTATCTTTTCTTTTTCTCACACTCAATCACTATAATTTAAGCTCAAGAACAACAACTATAATGTTTACAATGATATCTCAAGTGTATATGAATTGCTCAATGTTGTTGTATAGATTGATACCAACTCACTTGGTATTTATAGCCTTCTTCCACAAACTAGCCGTTACTGCCAGTTGATAGTAGTGTGCGCCAGGCTGACTTCCTTAGCGTGCGCTATCGCATATTTTGCTTTAATGTATGTTATGTAATGCATGTTACCTACGTTAATGTCTTCCAGTTTTAGTCCAGTGGCTACTGTCTCTGACTGTTAGCGTGTGCTAATACTTCCATGTAGCGTGCGCTAATCTTGCATCATTGCATGCATCATATATTCGTTTATACTTTTTGACTTGCATCAGATTCTTCCCAATAGATTGATTGACTTGATTCAAACTTGATATTTAGCGTGCACTAAATATCACTTGTTGCGTGCGCTAAGCAGACTTCACTGCATACATCATTCTGTGTTTGAATCTCTTCACAACGGTAATATGGGCTCGATAGCGTCGTTAATTATAATGTGTAGCGTGCGCTATCCTCATCAGGTGGCTTCACTTCAGGTTACTTCGAACACGTCTGATCTGTAGCCGGGACCCGTTAGCATGCGCTAAATTATATGTCTAGCGTGCGCTAGCTTTGTATTTTGTCCAGCGTTTTGCGTCTTCGTCTGCTTTGATGTTTTGCTTTGCCTCGATGTTATTTTGCTTTGTTTAGCAACTTAATCATCAAAACACTATTTATTAATATGTGGAATAAATATTCTAACAATCTCCCCGTTTTTGATGATTACAAAGCAACTCTTGAATTGGATAAAACCTGCAAAATAAAAATATATGTATATGTACGTTTCAAAGTTTTTGGCATTGATCGTTTCGTTAGTTTCACCCATCTTTTTCTTTTTCTGTGATTTTCGGCTTCTTCATTTCTCCCCCTTTCTGTATGCTTTCTTATCCTTTTCGACTTCTTCAATTTTTATTATTTTCTCCTCCTTTTTACTTTTTATTTTTCTCCGTTTTTATCCGATTCAACTTCTTCTCCCCCTTTTTGTATTCAGCAAAAAGTGTAAAAAATATAGGATACCAATAATCGAATATGTAAAAAAATATGCATGAGTATAAAAACTATGCAATAATATGATGGAGTTATACCCGTTTTAAAAAATAATACTCCCCCTAAAAATATTATATCCCCATTTGTATGATATCAAAAATTAATTTTTGGGGATCCAACCAAAAGTCGGTTTTTCTTTCGAGACGTAGACGATATTTGAAACAATTGTTCCTTTAGGAACCCAAATTTTCTTAACTTTAATCTTCCGTCTTGGGCTCTTACAGTTTAAAACATGGTGCCCAATTTTCAAACATTTTTCACACCGGGGTATTTTGAAATTGACGGATTCATTTTTAAAACGTGGTTTGGATCCTAACCCTTCTTTATTTAACGTGTATTTTTGAACCGAGAGCATATTTTCAAATTTCTCGTTTTCGAGAGAAAATTTCTTCGTTAAATTTTTGAGCTCGGTTTGAACTTTAACAAGATCATTCTTTAAAATATTTTCATTGTCAACGCATTTTGAATGATCGATTTCAACTAATTTTCCGTTTTCAAGAATTTTGTAATTTTCATTTTCCAAAGATTTATATTTAGATTTAAGGGATTTAATCTCATTTAAAGCATTTTGATAATCGGTATGAATTAACTCGAATGCTTCAAAAAGTTCGTCGTAAGAGTAACTTACTTGGCTTTCGACGTCGCTATCGTCGAATGAACTCCGGGCCATAAATGCAAGGTTATTTTGATCGATGAAATCATGATCAATATCTTCGTCACTCCATGTTGCAATTAAAACCTCCTTGGGTTTTACCCGACAATTCTTAGCAAAGTGGTCTGGTTTACCACATAATCGACAGGTGTTGTCGAATTTCTTAGATTCGCCCGCTTGGATGTCTTTCTTTCTCCGGTTTAATAAGTGTTGGAACTTATTAATATTTTTGGCACAATATGCCAATTCTTCATTGCTTTCGTCCACCGGGATTTCTTCCTTTCTTGACATCTTAGCCTTCATGGCTATAGATCTTTCTTTCGGCTTCGGTTTGGTATTCCGAGATTTTAGGACAATCTCGTAGTTGATAATAGAACCAACGAGAGCACTAAAATCAAGAGTATTTATATCGTGATGGATTCATCATCCTTCATTTGAAATTTCATATTCATGAAGGAGCATGTTTATTTTCGTCTCCTTGACTTGAGACGTACCTTCGTGTGCTACCTCAAGCATTTTCCAAATTTCTTTGGCACTATCACACGATGATATCCGATTGTGTTCTTCCGGATTTAAGGCACGATATAGAAGTTGAGTTGCCTTACAACTGTAGTGGTCATTTTTCCAATCGGAATCGTCGTATTCTTTGAAAGTTTTAAGCGTACCGTTGGAATTCGTTGGGATTTTCGGACCAAGACAAATCACCTTCCAAAGCACGATGTCATATGCTCGGATGAATATTGACATCTTTTTCTTCCACGTCATAAAGTTCGAGCCATCAAAAATGGTGGTCGGTTAAGAGCAAGGCCTTCGACTGGAGCAAGTTGAAACACCATTTGGATCGACTCCTCGGATGTTAAGCCATGTATTGGAGGTACCGCTCCGATACCAATTGTTGGAGCAATATCGGTATATGCACCGTTTGTGCGGAAGCATAAATGAAATGTGCGGAAATTAAAGGACACACGGATTTATAGAGGTTCGGCCAAACGTGTCTACGTCCTCTCTTGATGTATCTTTTTCAATAGATTGAAGATCAAAACTTTTGCGCCTCTCTTCTATCGGTCGAGGATTACCGTTATAAGCTCGTCTTCTATCGGTCCGAGTAAAACTGTTCTCTTACTTATCTTTTTGTCGGTCCAAGTTAAACCGTTTTCCTTTTCTATTGGACAAGGAATCAACCACTATAGCTTTCTATCGGTACTAGATAAACCTCACTAAGATAGCGATTGCGATTCTAACAATCCCGGATCCTTGATCCTAATAACACCGAATCCAATCGTATCTTTTCTTTTTCTCACACTCAATCACTCTAATTTAAGCTCAAGAACAACAACTATAATGTTTACAATGATATCTCAAGTGTATATGAATTGCTCAATGTTGTTGCATGGATTGATACCAACTCACTTGGTATTTATAGCCTTCTTCCACAAACTAGCCGTTACTGCCAGTTGATATTAGCGTGCGCGAGGCTGAATTCCTTAGCGTCCGCTATCGCGTAATTTTCTTTAACCTACGTTATGTAATGCATGTTACGTATGTTAATGTCTTCCAGTTTTAGTCCACTGGCTATTGTCTCTGACTATTAGCGTGCGCTAATACTTCCATGTAGCGTGCGCTAATCTTGCATCATTGCATGCGTCATATATCAGTTTATACTTTTTGACTTGCATCAGATTCTTCCCAAAGGATTGATTGACTTGATTCAAACTTGATATTTAGCGTGCGCAAAATATCACTTGTTGCGTGCGCTAAGCTGACTTCACTGCATACGTCATTCTGTGTTTGAATCTATTCACAACGGTAATATGGGCTCGATAGCGTGCGTTAATTATAATGTGTAGCATGCGCTATCCTCATCAGGTGACTTCACTTTAGGTTACTTCGAACACGTCTGATCTGCAGCCGGGACCCGTTAGCATGCGCTAACTTATATGTCTAGCGTGCGCTAGCTTTATATTTTGTCCAGTTTTTGCGTCCTCGTCTGCTTCGATGTTTTGCTTCGCCTTGATGTTATTTTGCTTTGTTTAGCAACTTAATCATCAAAACATTATTTATTAATATGTGGAATAAATATTCCAAAAATCTCCCCCTTTTTGATGATTACAAAGAAACTCTTGAATTGGATAAAACCTGCAAAATAAAAATATATGTATATGTACGTTTCAAAGTTTTTGGCTTTGATTGTTTCATTAGTTTCACCCATCTTTTTCTTTTTCTGTCATTCTCGACTTCTTCATTTCTCCCCCTTTCTGTATGCTTTCTTCTCCTTTTCGACTTCTTCGATTTTTATTATTTTCTCCTCCTTTTTACTTTTTATTTTTCTCCATTTTTATCCGATTCAGCTTCTTCTTCCCGTTTTTGTATTCAGCAAAAAGTGTAAAAAGATATAGGATACCAATAATCGAATATATAAAAAAATATGCATGAATATAATATTATCTCCCCCTTTGTATAATATCAAAAATTAATTTTTGGGGATCCAACCGAAAGTCGGTTTTGCTTTAGAGACGTAGACGATATTTGAAACAATTGTTCCTTTAGGAATCCAAATTTTCTTAACTTTAATCGTCTGTCTTGGGCTCTTATAGTTTAAAATATGGTGCCCAATTTTCAAACATTTTTCACACCGGGGTATTTTAAAATTTACGAATTCATTTTTAAAATGTGGTTTGAATCCTAACCCCTCTTTTTTTAACGTGTATTTTTGAACCGAGAGCATATTTTCTAATTTCTCATTTCCGAGCGAAAATTTCTTCGAATATTTTTGAGCTCGGTTTGAACTTTAACAAGATCATTCTTTAAAATATTTTCATTTTCAACGCATTTTGAATGATCGATTTCAACTAATTTTCCCTTTTCAAGAATATTGGAATTTTCATTTTTCAAAGATTTATATTTAGATTTAAGGGATTTAATCTCATTTAAAACATTTTGATAATCGGTATGTAATAACTCGAATGCTTCAAAAAGTTCGTCGCAAGAGTTACTTACTTGGCTTTCGACGTCGCTATCGTCGAATGAACTCCGGGCCATAAATGCAAGGTTATTTTGATCGATGAAATCATCATCAATATCTTCGTCACTCCATGTTGCAATTAAAACCTCCTTGGGTTTTACCAGACAATTCTTAGCAAAGTGGCCTGGTTTACCACATAATCGACAGGTGTTGTCGAATTTCTTAGATTTGTCCGCTTGGATGTCTTTCTTTCTTCGGTTTAATAAGTGTTGGAACTTATTAATATTTTTGGCATAATATGCCGATTCTTCATCACTTTCGTCCACCGGGATTTCTTCCTTTCTTGACATCTTAGCCTTCATGGCTATAGATCTTTCCTTGGGCTTCAGTTTGACATTCTGAGATTTTAGGACAATCTCATAGTTGATAAGAGAACCAATGAGAGCACTAAAATCAAGAGTATTTAAATCCTTTGATTCCATTATGGACGTAACCGTACCGTCCCATTCTCGAGGTAGTGATCGGAGAATTTTTTTTACTTTCTCACTACTCGAAAGTGGTTTTCCGAAACATGCTAATCCATTTGTGATAATCGAAAAACGGTCAAGCATTATCGTGATGGATTCATCTTCCTTCATTTGAAATTTCGTATTCATGAAGGAGCATGTTTATTTTCGTCTCCTTGACTTGAGACGTAACTTCGTGTGTGTAATACCCGTGATTTTCTCTTTCGGTACTTTTTCATTTTTGGCATCTTTCTGGTTTCCAGAAGCTCACTTGCGAGCGTTTTGACAGTTTGATAATGTTTCGTTCTGCCTGTTTGGTCATCCAAGTTGTTCCGGGTCTGTTTTACCCGACTCCGTGTTTTGAGCGACTTTTCCCGCTATTTGGTTCATTTTGTGTGATGATGGTTCGAAACTATGGTTTCGTGTTTCCTATAAGTCCGTTGAGCTTTATTATGCGTGTTGTGAGCTTTGGTTTGGTTGCTTGGTGTCATATCGTGATTTACGGACGTTTTGGGCCGTTTTGTAATTTCCCAAAGTTTGGGGGTGATTACTTCTGTTATCGTATTCCGAACCTTCGGGTTGTCGGAATCGTACTTTCTTTTAACGCTTGAATCCCTCGCTCTGCACTCTTCACAGGCATGTCCTCGTCTTGTGTTGTAATTGTCGTTTCGTGGTTTCGTCGCGCTCGTACGCGACGAGCTGAACTTAGTAGTTTTGGAACTGCTAAGTGACTTACGTACGCTATGCTATAAGCATAACGTACGTTATCATCATGCGACGTACGTACGTTAAGACCTTCCCTTTACGTACGTAAGGGTCTTACCAGTTCAGACATTGAGTTCTGGCCATCGATAGCGCACGTTATGTGTTGATCATAGCGCACGTTAACTGTGCTCCTTACGTACGTTAAGCCCTCGCCATAACGTACGTAAGGGTCTTCGCTATTTTGGAAAAGAGGGTCTGGTTATCGATTACGTACGTAATCTTTGATGCATTACGTACGAAATAGAGGTAACGTACGTTATTATTCTTGGTTAACGTACGTAACTCATGCGCATGTATTTATATACCGGGGGTTGACCGTGTTCGTCATTTTTCACCCTTTCTTCACTCCTCCGCGGCTGAGGCGATTTGTGGGCGATCTAGGGGCGATTTTGGAGTACTGTAACTCCAAATTTACATCTTCCTTTAGTTCTTGGTGTTGATTAACATCATCAATCCGTGTTCTTCGTCTTCGATTCGAGGTAATCATCTTGTAAACCCTTCCTTTATATTTCGTAAATCTTCGAGTGTCGGGTTGTTCTTCTTGATTCTTGTTGTTGTATATCATCAATCGGTTATATTGATTCTCTTCCTATGATTTGATTCGTATTTCTTACCGTATTCGGGTCCGGATTATGTTCTTGTTGTTCTTGGAGAAGTATTGAACCCCAAGTGTTCGATCTTTTGTTTCTATGAATTCTTGTTGGGAATTTCGTATATTTTCCATCCCCCTTGTGATCGACTTCGTAGTAATTATATTGTTCTTGTGATTTCGACCTAGTTGGAAGATTCGAGGGTTGCCGGTCAAGCTTTTCCGTCGCTTCGCGTGCTTTGGATTTGAGGCAAGTACCTTTATATACGAATTATAACTATGTGAAATCATTGTTGCCGAAGTGTGTGAATTATATATATTTATATGTTAAATATATGTATGTATATAGATAAACACATACAAATGTCGTGTGATTAATATCGATGCTAGTTGACGTACTCAACTTGGATTAAAGTACGAATCATATTTATAGAGATAATATAGTAAGATTTGTGTATTCGGTTGAGTTACGATATAAGGATATATGTGTAATGTCGGTTGGATTTGCCGAAGACTTATTGTGTTGAGTCTTGATTGATAACGTGCGTATTGTTGTTTATTTGTGTGGTCGGGGACTGACGGATAAATTATGTGAATTGGTGTATTGATTTGATAATTGTTTTAATGATTGATTGTGTACTTGATGTTTGTACCAATGTGAATTCTTGTTGTGAGAGACGTCTTATCCGGGAACCTCTTAGGGCGGGGTGTGTACTCCGACCTGGTGTACGCTGCAATGTGCGGCTCCATATGTTTGGTGAACACTGGTGTTACCTAATGCGCATGCAAGGTGCGGCTCTTGTGGGAGTGATCGCCGGCGCGGTGACATGTTCAAGTGGCGGCCAACATAGTGGAGTGAACGCCGGTGCACATGTGTGCAAGGGAGGCGCCTGGCAGGCTTATTGGTTACGGATATTTGAGGGATAGCTAAGACCCCATTACCGAACGATTTTCATAATTCAAAGTTCTTCAAACTCGCTTTAAAATGTTGGTCTTGATATAGACCGCGGCTCGTGTTTCTGAAAGTTTGTTTCAACTTGTTTTCAATGTTGGTATCAGGGTTAATTAACCAAGGATATTTGACGAGATCTCCGAGGGTTAATTAATCGGGGGTCTTGAGCAGGATTTGTCGAATGAGAGGTTGTGCCTTTGATTGTACTATGATGATTATTCTGTGTATTGGGTCGAGGACCTCGTGGGATGTTGAGATTTGGTCTCGCGATGATATTATTTGGATTGGGCCGAGAACCCCGTGAGATGTTGTAATATGTCGCTTGTGATAGTGTTTTATAAATCGGGTTGCGGACCCCGAATAACGTTGTAATGGTTTTCTTGCAAATTGTTTTCTACATTCTGGGTCGATGCCCCGAGAGCTTTTGAAGTTATTTTCTAAAAGTATTCCCATTCGATTTTCAAACCCCAGGGCGGCCCGAGTCAATAATAACGTTTTCAAATTATCTTATCAAAATACTTTTCCTTTATAAGAGGGGATTTTCAAACTAGATCTTTTGACTCCTTGGGCTCGTTAAAAGTTTCATTGGTATTATGTTCCGTAAAGAGAATATGACTATGTGATTATCTTTCACCTTGTGTATGCGAGTGCTATTCTGTGTTGACTATGGGAATGCGTGGTTTGTATTAAGGCTTCACAGCTGTTGAGTTTTGTATTGTTATTGTTCGTATATCTTGTATATTATGTTCTTGCACTAGCAAAATTCCAGTTTGCTAACCCCCGAGTTTTTGGGGGGTGGGTGCCTGTTATGCGCTCAGGTTTTGGCAGCTCGGGAGCGGCCATGGGATTGGCTTGGAAGGAGATGAAAAACGACGATGCTAATCACACAAGAGTCAGAGTCTTTTTCTTTTGTTTTATTTTGGTCGAGTATTCACCCTTCGATGGGTGTAGTTTTCATTTATTAAATTGAGTTGTCATTTCTCTCTGTATTCGAGTTTATTATCGTCATTGAGATTTGAATGTCATTAATTCTGAATTGTCTAATGACCTTGTCGGTCTGATTTGTAATTAGATTGACCCCGGTCGGTCAATCTCTGAGTAGTCTATTGGAGTTTAGCCTGGTAGATCCTTGTGAGAAGGGTCTACGGCATGTGACATTCCCGGTCGTAATCTGGGGGTGTTACAGTGTGTTACCTCAAGCATTTTCCAAATTTCTTTGGCACTATCACACGATGATATCCGGTTATGTTCTTCCGGATTTAAGGCACAATATAGAAGTTGAGTTGCCTTAAAACTTTAGTGGTCATTTTTCCAATCGGAATCGTCGTATTCTTCAAAAGTTTTAAGTGTACCGTTGGAATTCGTTGGAATTTTCTGACCAAGACAAATCACCTTCCAAAGTTCGATGTCATATGCTCGGATAAATATTGACATCTTTGTCTTCCATGTCATAAAGTTCGAGCCATCAAAAAATGGTGGTCGGTTAAGAGCAAAGTCTTCGACTGGAGCAAGTTTAAAAACAATTTGGATTGACTCCTTGGATGTTAAGCCATGTATTGGAGGTACCGCTCTGATACCAATTGTTGGAGCAATATCGGTATATGCGCTGTTTGTGCGGAAGCGTAAATGAAATGTGCGGAAATTAAACGACACACGAATTTATAGAGGTTCGGTCAAACGTGCCTACATCCTCTCTTGATGTATATTTTTCAATAGGTTAAAGATCAAAACCTCTGGTCCTCTCTTCTATCGGTCGAGGGATTACCGTTACAAGCTCGTCTTCTATTGGTCCGAGTAAAACTGTTTTCTTACTTGTCTTTTTATCGGTCCAAGTTAAACCGTTTTCCTTTTCTATTGGACAAGGAATCAACCACTCTAGCTTTCTATCGGTACTAGATAAACCTCACTAAGATAGCGATTGCGATTCTAACAATACCGGATCCTTGATCCTAATAATACCGAATCCAATCGTATCTTTTCTTTTTCTCACACTCAATCACTCTAATTTAAGCTCAAGAACAACAACTATAATGTTTACAATGATATCTCAAGTGTATATGAATTGCTCAATGTTGTTGTATGGATTGATACCAACTCACTTGGTATTTATAGCCTTCTTCCACAAACTAGCCGTTACTGCCAGTTGATATTAGCGTGCACCAGGCTGACTTCCTTGGCGTGCGCTATCGCGTATTTTGCTTTAACGTACGTTATGTAATGCATGTTACGTACGTTAATGTCATCTAGTTTTAGTCCAGTGGCTATTGTTTCTGACTGTTAGCGTGCGCTAATACTTCCATGTAGCGTGCGGTAATCCTGCATCATTGCATGCGTCATATATCCGATTATACATTTTGACTTGCATTAGATTCTTCCAAACGGATTGATTGAATTGATTCAAACTTGATATTTAGCGTGCGCTAAATATCACTTGTTGCGTGCGCTAAGCACTGCATACGTCATTCTGTGTTTGAATCTCTTCACAATGGTAATATGGGCTCGATAGCGTGCGTTAATTATAATGTGTAGCGTGCGCTATCCTGATCAGGTAACTTCACTTCAGGTTACTTCGAACATGTCTGATCTGCAGCCGGGACCCGTTAGCATGCGCTAACTTATATGTCTAGCGTGCGCTAGCTTTGTATTTTGTCCAGCTTTTTGCGTCTTCGTCTGCTTCGATGTTTTGCTTCGCCTCGATGTTATTTTGCTTTGTTTAGCAACCTAATCATCAAAACACTATTTATTAATATGTGGAATAAATATTCCAACAATCTCCCCCTTTTTGATGATTACAAATCAACTCTGGAATTGGATAAAACCTGCAAAATAAAAATATATGTAAATGTACGTTTCAAATTTTTTGGCTTTGATCGTTTTGTTAGTTTCACCCATCTTTTTCTTTTTCTGTCATTTTCGATAAAACCTGTATGCTTTCTTCTCCTTTTCGACTTCTTCGATTTTTATTATTTTCTCCTCCTTTTTACTTTTTATTTTTCTCTATTTTTATCCGATTGAACTTCTTCTTCCCCTTTTTGTATTCAGCAAAAAGTGTAAAAAAATATAGGATACCAATAATCGAATATATAAAAAGTATGCATTAATATAAAAAATATGCAATAATATGATGGAGTTAAACCCATTTTAAAAAATAATACTCCCCTAAAAATATTATCTCCCCCTTTGTATAATATCAAAAATTAATTTTTGGGGATCCAACCGAAAGTCGGTTTTTCTTTAGAGACGTAGACGATATTTGAAACAATTGTTCCTTTAGGAATCCAAATTTTCTTAATTTTAATCGTCTGTCTTGGGCTCTTACAGTTTAAAATATGGTGCCCAATTTTCAAATATTTTTCACACCGGGGTATTTTGAAATTTACGGATTCATTTTTAAAATGTGGTTTGAATCCTAACCCCTCTTTATTTAACGTGTATTTTTGAACCGAGAGCATATTTTCAAATTTCTCGTTTCCGAGAGAAAATTTCTTTGAAATTTTTGAGCTCGGTTTGAACTTTAACAAGATCATTCTTTAAAATATTTTTATTTTCAACGCATTTTGAGTGATCGATTTCAACTAATTTTCCCTTTTCAAGAATATTGGAATTTTCATTTTCCAAAGATTTATATTTAGATTTAAGGGATTTAATCTCATTTAAAGCATTTTGATAATCGGTATGTAATAACTCGAATGCTTCAAAAAGATTGTCGTAAGAGTTACTTACTTGGCTTTCGACGTCGCTATCGTCGAATGAACTCCGGGCCATAAATGCAAGGTTATTTTGATCGATGAAATCATCATCAATATCTTCGTCACTCCATGTTGCAATTAAAACCTCCTTGGGTGTTACCGACAAT
This sequence comes from Orobanche coerulescens, assembly GCA_033398695.1. Lineage (NCBI taxonomy): Eukaryota > Viridiplantae > Streptophyta > Magnoliopsida > Lamiales > Orobanchaceae > Orobanche > Orobanche coerulescens. The sequence goes on along the minus strand of CM065804.1, from coordinate 66,770,888 downwards.
TCTTAGCAAAGTAGCTTGGTTTACCACATAATCGACAGGTGTTGTCGAATTTCTTAGATTCGCCCGCTTGGATGTATTTCTTTCTCCGGTTTAATAAGTGTTGGAACTTATTAATATTTTTGGCATAATATGCCGATTCTTCATCGCTTTCGGCCACCGGGATTTCTTCCTTTCTTGACATCTTAGCCTTCATGGCTATAGATCTTTCCTTGGGCTTCGATTTGGCATTCCGAGATTTTAGGACAATCTCGTAGTTGATAAGAGAACCAACGAGAGCACTAAAATCAAGAGTATTTAAATCCTTTGATTCCATTATGGACGTAACCGTACCGTCCCATTCTCGAGGTAGTGATCGGAGAATTTTTTTTTACTTTCTCACTACTCGAAAGTGGTTTTCCGAAACATGCTAATCCATTTGTGATAACCGAAAAACGGTCAAGCATTATCGTGATGGATTCATCGTCCTTCATTTGAAATTTCGTATTCATGAAGGAGCATGTTTATTTTCGTCTCCTTGACTTGAGACGTACCTTCGTGTGTTACCTCAAGCATTTTCCAAATTTCTTTGGCACTATGACACGATGATATCCGATTGTGTTCTTCCAGATTTAAGACACAATATAGAAGTTGCGTTGCCTTACAACTTTAGTGGTCATTTTTCCAATCGGAATCGTCGTATTCTTCAAAAGTTTTAAGTGTACCGTTGGAATTCGTTCGAATTTTCGGACCAAGACAAATCACCTTCCAAAGCTCGATGTCATATGCTCGGATGAATATTGACATCTTTTTCTTCCATGTCATAAAGTTCGAGTCATCATAAAATGGTGGTCGGTTAAGAGCAAGGTCTTCGACTGGAGCAAGTTGAAACACCATTTGGATCGACTCCTTGGATGTTAAGCCATGTATTGGAGTCACCGCTCTGATACCAATTGTTGGAGCAATATCGGTATATGCGCTGTTTGTGCGGAAGCGTAAATGAAATGTGCGGAAATTAAACAACACACGGATTTATAGAGGTTCAGCCAAACGTGCCTATGTCCTCTCTTGATGTATCTTTTTCAATAGGTTGAAGATCAAAATTTCTGCTCCTATCTTCTATCGATCGAGGGATTACCGTTACAAGCTCGTCTTCTATCGGTCCGAGTAAAACTGTTCTCTTACTTGTCTTTTTGTCGGCCCAAGTTAAACCGTTTTCCTTTTCTATTGGACAAGGAATCAACCACTCTAGCTTTCTATCCGTACTAGATTAACCTCACTAAGATAGCGATTGCGATTCTAACAATACCGGATTCTTGATCCTAATAATACCGAATCCAATCGTATCTTTTCTTTTTCTCACACTCAATCACTCTAATTTAAGCTCCAGAACAACAACTATAATGTTTACAATGATATCTCAAGTGTATATGAATTGCTCAATGTTGTTGTATGGATTGATACCAACTCACTTGGTATTTATAGCCTTCTTCCACAAACTAGCCGTTACTGCCAGTTGATATTAGCGTGCGCCAGGCTGACTTCCTTAGCGCGCGCTATCGCGTATTTTGCTTTAATGTAGGTTATGTAATGCATGTTACGTACATTAATGTCTTCCAGTTTTAGTCCAATGGCTACTGTCTCTGACTGTTAGCGTGCACTAATACTTCCATGTAGCGTGCGCTAATCTTGCATCATTGCATGCGTCATATATCCGTTTATACTTTTTGACTCGCATCAGATTCTTTCCAATGGATTGATTGACTTGATTCAAACTTGATATTTAGCGTGCGCTAAATATCACTTGTTGCGTGCGCTAAGCTGACTTCACTGCATACGTCATTCTGTGTTTGAATCTCTTCACAACGGTAATATGGGCTCGATAGAGTGCGTTAATTATAATGTGTAGTGTGCGCTATCTTGATCAGGTGACTTCACTTCAGGTTACTTCGAACACGTCTGATCTGCAGCCGGGACCCGTTAGCATGCGCTAACTTATATGTCTAGCATGCGCTAGCTTTGTATTTTGTCCAGCTTTTTGCGTCTTCGTCTGCTTCGATGTTTTGCTTCGCCTCGATGTTATTTTGCTTTGTTTAGGAACTTAATCATCAAAACACTATTTATTAATATGTGGAATAAATATTCCAACAATCTCCCCCTTTTTGATGATTACAAATCAACTCTTGAATTGGATAAACCTGCAAAATAAAAATATATGTATATGTACGTTTCAAAGTTTTTGGCTTTGATCGTTTCGTTAGTTTCACCCATCTTTTTCTTTTTCTGTCATTTTCGACTTCTTCATTTCTCTCCCTTTCTGTATGCTTTCTTCTCCTTTTCGACTTCTTCAATTTTTATTATTTTCTCCTCCTTTTTACTTTTTATTTTTCTCCATTTTTATCCGATTCAACTTCTTCTCCCCCTTTTTGTATTCAGCAAAAAGTGTAAAAAAATATAGGATACCAATAATCGAATATATAAAAAAATACCCATGAATATAAAAAATATGCAATAATATGATGGAGTTATACCCGTTTTAAAAAATAATACTCCCCCTAAAAATATTATCTCCCCCTTTGTATAATATCAAAAATTAATTTTTGGGGATCCAACCGAAAGTCGGTTTTTCTTTCGAGACGTATATGATATTTGACACAATTGTTCCTTTAGGAACCCAAATTTTCTTAACTTTAATCGTCCGTCTTGGGCTCTTACAGTTTAAAATATGGTGCCCAATTTTCAAATATTTTTCACACCAGGGTATTTTGAAATTTACGGATTCATTTTTAAAACGTGGTTTGAATCCTAACCCGTGTTTATTTAACGTGTATTTTTGAACCGAGAGCATATTTTCAAATTTTGCGTTTTCGAGAGAAAATTTCTTCGTTAAATTTTTGAGCTCGGTTTGAACTTTAACAAGATTATTCTTTAAAATATTTTCATTTTCAACGCATTTTGAATGATCGATTTAAAAAAAATACATTTTCAAGAATTTTGGAATTTTCATTTTCCAAAGATTTATATTTAGATTTAAGGGATTTAATCTCATTAAAGCATTTTGATAATCGCTATGTAATAACTCGAATGCTTCAAAAAGTTTGTCGTAAGATTTACTTACTTGGCTTTCGACATCGCTATCGTCGAATGAACTTCGGGCCATAAATGCAAGGTTATTTTGATCGATGAAATTATCATCAATATCTTCGTCACTCCATGTTGCAATTAAAACCGCCTTGGGTTTTACCCGACAATTCTTAGCAAAGTGGCCTGGTTTACCACATAATCGACAGGTGTTGTCGAATTTCTTAGATTCGCCCGCTTGTATGTCTTTCTTTCTCCGGTTTAATAAGTGTTGGAACTTATTAATATTTTTGGCATAATATGCCGATTCTTCATCGCTTTCGTCCACCGGGATTTCTTCCTTTCTTGACATCTTAGCCTTCATGGCTATAGATCTTTCCTTCGGCTTCGGTTTGGCATTCTGAGATTTTAGGACAATCTCGTAGTTGATAAGAGAACCAACGAGAGCACTAAAATCAAGAATATTTAAATTCTTTGATTCCATTATGGCCGTAACCGTACCGTTCCATTCTCGAGGTAGTGATTGGAGATTTTTTTTACTTTCTCACTACTCGAAAGTGTTTTTCCGAAACATGCTAATCCATTTGTGATAACCGAAAAACGGTCAAGCATTATCGTGATGGATTCATCGTCCTTCATTTGAAATTTCGTATTCATGAAGGAGCATGTTTATTTTCGTCTCCTTGACTTGAGATGAACCTTCATGTGTTACCTCAAGCATTTTCCAAATTTCTTTGGCACTATCACACGATGATATCCGGTTGTGTTCTTCCGGATTTAAGGCACAATATAGAAGTTGAGTTGCCTTACAACTGTAGTGGTTATTTTTCCAATCGGAATCGTCGTATTCTTTGAAAGTTTTAAGTGTACCATTGGAATTCGTTTGAATTTTTGGACCAAGACAAATCACCTTCCAAAGCTCAATGTCATATGCTCGGATGAATATTGACATCTTTTTCTTCCACATCATAAAGTTCGAGCCATCAAAAAATGGTGGTCGGTTAAGAGTAAGGCCTTCGACTGGAGCAAGTTGAAACACCATTTGGATCGACTCCTCGGATGTTAAGCCATGTATTGGAGGTACCGCTCCGATACCAATAGTTGGAGCAATATTGGTATATGCGCTGTTTGTGTGGAAGCGTAAATGAAATGTGCTGTAATACCCGAGATTTCCGATATGTATTCGGAACTTGTGATATTGTAATTGTTGCACTTCGATCTGAGTATTATTCTCCGTATTTCATAATCGAGTGTTGTTGAGCGTATGATTTCATGAATGTGATTTAAAAATTGTGATTCTGCGCATGTAGCGCATGCTATCGTCTAAGTGTAGCGTACGCTAACTTGGATCCATAGCGCACGCTACGAAGGAACCTTAGCGCACGCTATACGTGGTCAATATGATTGAGATGTGTTGGTAGGTGAGATCAGGCCGGGGATCTTGGTCAGATTGTGTCGGGATGAACCTGGACGGCTTTCGGGAAAAAGCCAAGTCAACGCGTTAGCGCACGCTACTCGCATGAGGGTAGCGCACGCTAAAGGCTGAGTACAGTGAAATCAGTAAGTTTCAAATAGCCGTTAGCGCACGCTATGAATATGGACTAGTGCGCGCTAATAACCATTTTCTATAAATAGGACAGCATCCCTTTTCGTATTTTCAGTCTTTTCACTTCCCTCATCCGAATCCTTATACTTAGAGAATTACTCTCTTCGTCCTAAGCACTTAATATCAGCATCCTAGCTGGTGTTGAAGATTGTAGATCATTGGGGATTGGTGTTTAAGCCGTCGGCGTTGGATTACTTCGAATTCCTCCTTGTTCTTCACTACTTTGAGGTAGGTGATTCTTCACCAATACTAAGTACTAGTATGAAGGACGTTTTGATCATGATTATCTAGTCAGTTAAAATCGTTAGTAGTCGAACATCATGTGTTAGAAGGATATTTTTGACGTTTCAGCACTTAATCATCGTATAATCCATTGAACCTTTTTAGTATATGGACTCCTAAGCATATTCATGTATATTCAAAACCGATTATGACCAGTATGTGGAGATTACCTAGTTCTTATGTTTTACGTAAGGAATCATATGTTTTGGGACTTGGAATGAATTGAACTTAGGATATTTTCTTGAAGATCAAGATGAATTATGGTGTAGTAATGATGATACGTATCCTTGTGTCTCGTAGTCATTTAATCCATAAAGATCTTTCATAAACCGTATGAGCATGATATGCACGGAGTTGGCATGTATTAACACTGAGGATTTCATGAGTTTTCATCACATTTAGCTCAAGTTTTTACCCAGTAGTGACTGCCATGCACGGTTAGCGCATGCTAAGATGTATATATTAACGTGCGCTATCGGGAATGAGTAACGTACGCTACGTTGGGTACGTAACGTACGTTATGTCATCAGGCAGGGCAGTCGGCTATTCAGAGAGGACTGTCAGTACACAGCTAGCGCACGCTAGACTTGGTCATTTGTGTACGTTAACGTGCAGGCTTAGCGCACGTTACGTATAATACGTAGCGCGCGCTAAGTAGTTCAGGCAGAATTCCTTTTTAGAGCCTGCGGCCGTAAACCGGATTGATAGATGTTCGTACGACTTAAGAGGAATTCTTTATTATTTCTTAGGTCCGAGCCTTGCATAGGGGACGATCGAGGGGCGGTGGCATACGGACGCGTGTCAATTGTTGGAGTATTTCATTCTTGCCATTTTCGAGGCAAGTATCATATGTTGAGTTTGATTTATATTGGAACTTTGATCATACTTATGGTTTTGTTCATGTGGTCGAATATGAGATGTATTTCTTTAATTTCTCGTGGTATTTGTTGTTAATTGTTCGTATTGATGAACATATTGAGATGCATATATGTATGCATAATTGATTGGTTTATGGCATAAATGATCCGAGGGGATCATGAGGATCTATGCTGAGGGCGCTGGATCGAATGTCCACCATGCGTTGGTCCGACGGGATCATCATGGGGATCTATGCTGAGGGCGCTGGATCGCTGGACGGGTTTTCCACCATGCATTGGTCCGACGGGATCATCATGGGGATCTATACCAAGGGCGCTGGATCGCTGGATTACCCTGTATTGTGTTGATGGAATCGTGAGGATTCACATCGTTGGATTCCGATGACGGAAGTCCGTTTTGCATGTTTTATGATGCACTGATGATTTATGTATTATGATACTTGTACTAGCATTGTTTTGCTAACCCCTTCGGGGGTGGACATTGTTTTGATGTTCAGGTAGCCGAGGAGCGGGGAAGCAACCACAGTACCGACAGGACGATGAAATGGCTCAGTGATGTGGTTCATGTTTATTGTTATTGTGATTTGTCTTCTTGGTTCATTTAGTACTCGAGTACGTATGTTTTAATAATGTCATTTTCGATATGGTTGTATAAGTTAACTCATTGGATCATTTGAACCAAATCTGTATTTCGAACTTCAGTTGTACGATTGGATTATATTTACATTTCTTTTAAATTAGCCTTGTAAATCCTCCTAAAAGGGTTTACGACACTGTAATTATTCCGAATATCTCGGGGTGTTACAGAATATGGTATCGGAGCTAAGATTCATGGATATCATGGCAGTAGGGTTAGTTGGGTCTGTTTACGTTATTTGATTATTGGTCATTTGTAACATCACTGCTGAGCCAGCATCGTCGTGTGGACCGTGGTTGTAAGTTTCCTAATCTCAAATACTACCGTTTTATTTAATTCATGTTTTGTGAACATTGATGGACTTACTTTTAGAAATATTGCCCTAGATATTGAGTATCTGTGTTTACAGTATGTTGAGGGGAGGTCGTGGATGCGGACGCGGTCGTGGATGCGGACGTGGAAATGCAAGACAAGAAGATTCGGTGTCTACCCCAGAAATAACCGCTAGCCGAACGGATTCCCATTCCGGGGGACAACAGGGATCAGCAAATAATAATGCAGATCCTAACGTGCCGGGAGTGCTTCAGCAGGTAGTTGCTCAGATAAACCAGTTTGCTCAAGTTGTGGATCGCATGCAGACGGCGATGGGACAGCAGCATAACGTGGATAATCGGGGAGACAAATGGCTTACTGAGGTGATCAAATTGCATCCTCTGAAATTTGACGGTTCTGCTGAGACGCTTTCTTGGGATCACTGGCGGAAGGAGTTAGAGAAGATTTTTGCGGGGATTAACTGTCCCAACGACAGGAAGGTTCCGGTCGCCCAGTATCTTCTGACGGGGGAGGCTTTCGACTGGTGGGAGGCCATTCGACCTAAGGAGCATAATGTCGAATGAACGGAGTTCAAATTAATGATGGAAGCGCAGTATTGTCCTCGCCCAGTTAGAGAGGCCCGAGTCCGGGAGTTTTTCTCACCACAAAATTCAGAGGCATCAGTGACAGACGTGATTAAGACCTTTAATCATCAGCTGACTTATGTGCGCCACTTGGTCACGACCGAGGCGGAGAGGATTTTCCATTTTGACATGCGAATGAAGCCGGAAATTCAACAATATATGTCCGGATTTGAATGTACCACTTTGCGACAGTATCAGGACAAGGCGCTGGCCTATGATATGAAAGAGGCGGCAGTAGAGAAGTCAACGGAAGCAAAGAAGCAGAAAGTGGCTGGCAACTTCACGGAGAATAAGAGTAGTGGGCCTCGCAGGGGCCAGTCCTCTTTTTATTCATCTAGGAGGCCTACGCATCCTTCTCGAGGAGGAAAGAAGTTCCGGGCAGCACCAACCGTTTCAGACGCAGGGGAGAAATGTTATAACTGTGGCAAAGCGGGACATGTTTGACGTGACTGTTTCGCACCTGCTGTGACCTGTTTCATGTGTGGACAGGAAGGGCATCGCGCAACATTTTGTGGGAATGCGACTCGATCTTTTGGCACTCGCACTCCTGTACCAGTTCCGAAGGACACTAGTGTAAACCAGATGCAGCAAAGCGGTTTCCAGCAGCAGAATGTCGGGAAAAGAGAAGCATCTAGCGCTGGGTCCGTCCCTCCACGTATTTACGAAATGAAGAAGTCAGACGATCAGAACACAGCTGTTGCATCAGGTACGATTCAGATCCTTTTGCAACCAGTTAGTGTCTTATTCGATTCAGGGGCTACGCATTCTTTTATATCTTTGAACTGTGTTAATCGTTTGAAAATCTCATGCTTGTATGATTGGGAACCTTATGTTGTGGGTTTACCGACCGGAGAGAAAATTGTGGGAACCCTAGAAGCTAGAGATTTTCCAGTGTTTATAGGAGGGAGAGATTGGCCATCGAATCTTATCGTAGTTGACATCAATGGTGACGGCTTAATTCTCGGAGACGATTGGCTCAACCGTTATGGAGCTATTCTGAATTACCGAAAGAGAGTAATTTCTATCATTGCTGATGACGGATCTGAACACTTTTCCGAGGATAGAGACCGGGAAGCTCGGGAAAATTGATCAAAGCAATGAAAGCCGTGAAATTACTGAAGCAGGGATGTCATGGACTTTGGTGCTATGCCATGAGGAAAGAGGAAGGAGTAGAGCTCTCATCTATTCCAGTTGTGAATGAATTCTCCGATGTATTTCCTGACGAAATACCTGGGTTACCTCCGCAGAGAGAGGTGGAATTCACTATCGAATTAGATCTTGGAGCCGCTCCTATTTCCAGAGCACCATACCGCATGGCGCCAACCGATATGTATGAGCTAAAGAAGCAACTGGAGGAATTATTACAGAAGGGTTATATTCAACCTAGCGTTTCTCCTTGGGGAGCGCCCGTTCTCTTTGTCCGGAAGAAAGACGGATCCCTCCGACTGTGTATTGATTACAGGGAGCTCAACAAAGTGACAATCAGGAATAAGTATCCTATACCTCGGATCGACGACTTGTTTGATCAACTGCAAGGGGCAAGGGTATTCTCGAAGATTGACTTGCGATTAGGATACCATCAATTGAGAATTAAGGAATCGGATATACCAAGGTCTGCTTTCAGGTCCCGGTACGGGCATTATGAATTTGTAGTGATGCCATTTGGACTTACAAATGCTCCTGCGGTATTCATGCAATTGATGAATTGGGTATTCTTAGAATACTTGGATAAATTTGTATTCGTCTTCATTGATGACATCTTGATATATTCGAAAGACACAGAGGAGCACGCCGAGCATTTGCGTGTGGTTTTGAGCATCTTGAGGAAGGAACAGCTGTATGCAAAGCTTTCCAAATGCGAGTTCTGGCTTAAGGAAGTAACTTTCATTGGGCATGTGATATCAGCTGACGGAGTTCAGGTGGACCCGAAGAAAATCGAAGCAATCTTGGAATGGGAAGCTCCTAATAACGTGAAGGAAGTCCGGAGTTTCTTAGGACTTGCTAGATATTATCGCCGTTTTGTAGAGGGATTTTCCAAAATTGCTCGTCCGCTCACTCAGCTATTACAGAAAACTCAAAAGTTCACGTGGGATGAGAAATGCCAGGCTGGTTTTGACGAACTTAAGAGGAGACTGACGACATCACCTATATTAGCGTTACCAGAGGGAACGAATGGATTCATGGTATACAGCGACGCTTCAAATCAGGGTCTGGGATGTGTGTTGATGCAGAAGGATAAGGTGATTGCCTATGCTTCTCGGTAGTTGAAACCGTACGAGGTTAATTACCCGACTCATGATCTGGAGCTAGCAGCTGTAGTCTTTGCATTGAAAATTTGGAGACATTATTTGTACGGCACTCATTGTCAGATCTTTACAGATCATAAGAGCCTCAAGTACATTTTCAGCCAGAAAGAATTAAAGATGAGGCAGAGGAGGTGGCTGGAATTGATCAAGGATTACGACTTGGAGATTATCTATCATCCGGGTAAAGCAAACGTAGTAGCCGATGCTTTGAGCCGTAAACCTGTTTCTATTCGAGTGTTAGAAGCACTTACATCCCAAACCAGCATTCAACGGGAACTGATCCGCGAAGGGATTGAAGTATGGGCACCAGGAATCCAAGGGCAGCTATATGTGATGGAACTGACTTCATCACTAGTCGAGGAAATCAAATCTAAGCAGTTGAACGATTCTCTGATCCTTCGGTTATGTGATGAAGTGAAGAAAGGAAAGGCTCCAGGATTCGTGATACAAGATGATGGAGTTCTGAGATTTCATAGTCGACTTTGCATTCCCGATGCTGATGATTTGAGACGGACAATTCTGAAGGAAGCTCATAGCGCACCTTATTCTATTCACCCGGGCAGCAGTAAGATGTATAAGGATCTAAAACAAAACTTCTGGTGGGGGAATATGAAGAACGACGTAGCAGAGTACGTTTCGAAGTGTTTGACTTGTCAGCAGGTTAAGATTGAATATCAGTGACCTACCGGAATGTTAAAGCCGCTTCCGATCCCTGAGTGGAAGTGGGAGGATATCTCGATGGATTTCATCACCAGTATGCCAAGGACCAAAACGGGAATGAACATGATTTGGGTTATAGTTGATCGACTAACCAAGTCGGCTCATTTCCTAGGAATTAAAGATACTTGGGGACCGGAGAGATTGGCGCGAGTATTCATTGCAGAGGTAGTTAGATTGCATGGGACGCCGAAGACCATTATTTTAGATCGAGATGGTCGCTTCGTCTCGCACTTCTGGAAGGCAGTTCACAGGGCTTTGGGGACTGCGCTCAACTTTAGCACGGCTTATCATCCCCAAACGGATGGTCAGTCCGAAAGGACTATACAAATAGTAGAAGACATGCTTAGAGCTTGTGCCTTAGATTGGTCGACTGATTGGGAAGTTCATTTGCCGTTGATTGAATTCACCTACAATAATAGTTGGCATGCTTCTATTAAGGTGGCACCATTTGAAGCTTTATACGGGAGAAGATGCCGATCACCCCTGTGCTGGGATGATTCTTCGGATTTGATCGGGATGGAACCGGAATTGATAGTTCAGACTCAAGAGAAGATAGCTTTGATTCGAGAGAGACTGTTGACTGCCCAGAGTCGACAGAAGTCTTATGCAGACATACGTCGTCGCCCTCTAGAGTTCGACGTTGGGGACCATGTGCTATTGAAGGTGTCTCCTACACGAGGGATTTTCCGTTTTGGGAGGAAAGGTAAGCTAAGTCCGAGATATATCAGGACATTTGAGGTCCTCGAGAGAGTTGGGGATTTAGCATACAGGTTGGCCTTACCGCCATCGCTGAGTCACGTTCACAATGTGTTTTACGTATCCCAATTGCGGAAGTATGTACCGGACCCAGTCACGTCTTTGATTTCGACGAGATCGAGATAGCTAATGACTGCACCTTCGAAGAGAGACCAATCAAGATACTTGAGAGCCGGATCAAACAATTGAGGAATAAACCAATACACTTGGTTAAAGTACATTGGTCACGACATGGAGCTGAAGAGGCCACTTGGGAAACAGAGGACAGTATGAAGGCTAGATATCCAGAGTTGTTTTCATCTTAATTTTCGGGACGAAACTTCTTTTTAGGGAGGAAGGATGTAATACCCGAGATTTCTGATATGTATTCGGAACTTGTGATATTTTAATTGTTGCACTTCGATCTCCGTATTTCATAATCCGGTGTTGTTGAGCGTATGATTTCATGAATGTGATTTAAAAATTGTGATTCTGCACATGTAGCGCACGTTATCGTCTAAGTGTAGCGTACGCTAACTTGGATCCATAGCGCACGCTAAGAAGGAACCTTAGCGCACGCTATACGTGGTCAATATGATTGAGACGTGTTGGTAGGTGAGATCAGGCCGGGGATCTTGGTCGGATTGTGTCAGGATGAACCTGGACGGCTTTCGGGAAAAGCCAAGTCAACGCGTTAGCGCACGCTACTCGCATGAGGGTAGCGCACGCTAAAGGCTGAGTACAGTGAAATCAGTAAGTTTTAAATAGCCATTAATGCACGCTATGAATATGGACTAGCGCACGCTAATAACCATTTTCTATAAATAGGTCAGCATCCCTTTTCGTATTTTCAGTCTTTTCACTTCCCTCATCCGAATCCTTATACTTAGAGAATTACTCTCTTCGTCCTAAGCACTTAATATCAGCATCCTAGCTCATGTTGAAGATTGTAGATCATTGGGGATTGGTGTTCAAGCCGTCGGCGTTGGATTACTTCGAATTCATCCTTGTTCTTCACTACTTTGAGGTAGGTGATTCTTCACCAATACTAAGTACTAGTATGAAGGACGTTTTGATCATGATTATCTAGTCAGTTAAAATCGTTAGTAGTCGAACATCATGTGTTAGAAGGATATTTTTGACGTTTCGGCACTTATTCATCGTATAATCCATTGAACCTTTTTAGTGTATGGACTCCTAAGCATATTCATGTATCTTCAAAACCGATTATGACCAGTATATGGAGATTACCTAGTTCTTATGTTTTACGTAAGGAATCATATGTTTCTAAATCTATTCTGTCGGTACGTGTAAGCGATAGCTTAACTTATGTGTTTTTAAACTGTTGAGTTTTGGCATTTTGGGCCTTGTGGTTTCAAATGAGTTTTTACGACGGTTTGATAAACGAGTTTTATAAATCTTCGAATGTTTTTAATAGATAATACCGTCGTTAGCCTCTTGGGCATTTGTAAATGTTTGCGAAAATTTCCTTCAGCCTTGTGGGTTCCATCTCGGGGCCCACGGCGCTGTAATATTCCCGTTCGGATCTGGGGATGTTACAATGAGGATCTATGCTGAGGGCGCTGGATCGAATGTCCACCATGCGTTGGTCCGACGGGATCATCATGGGGATTTATGCTGAGGGCGCTGGATCGTTGGACGGGTTTTCCACCATGCGTTGGTCCGACAGGATCATCATGGGGATCTATACCGATGGCGCTAGATCGTTGGATTACCCTGTATTTTGTTGATGGAATCGTGAGGATTCACATCGTTGGATTCCGATGACCGAAGTCCGTTTTGCATGTTTTATGATGCACTGATGATTTATGTATTATGGTACTTGTACTAGCATTGTTTTTGCTAACCCCTTCGGGGGTGGACATTGTTTTGATGTTCAGGTAGCTGAGGAGCGGGGAGGCAACCACAGTACCGACATGACGATGAAATGGCTCAGTGATGTGGTTGATGTTTATTGTTATTGTGATTTGTCTTCCTGGTTCACTTTAGTACTCGAGTACGTGTGTTTTAATAATGTCATTTTCGATATGGTTGTATAAATTAACTCATCGGATCAGTTGAACCGGTTCTGTATTTCAAAATTCAGTGGCACTGTTGAATTATATTTACTTTCTTTTAAACAGCCTTGTAAATCCTTACTTAAAGTGTTTACGGCGCTATAACTATTCCGAATATCTCGGGGTGTTACAGATAGGACGTCACACATAAGCAAATATTTCACATTAGCAAACCACACAGGAAATTATTCACATGGGCAAACTACACAAGATTCAACCAAGATTTCATACAGTATCATCTACATACATTGGAGGCTAGTCACATAACAATACACGTCCACAAAATCTTCCGAACAATCAATATTGTAACCATGAGGGTTTCATACCCCAGTTCACACATAGCAATATCACGACGAGTCACGGGGTCGAATGTACTCGGAAGAACCACCGTTAGAATCACACCAATCCACACAAACATTCATTCCTAATAAAAATGATACACACTTGTTCACGTCAGGATTTGAGAGGAATATAATTCGTATGACAAGGTACTTGCCTCGGCAATCGCTCGCGGATAGTACGAAGAGCACTGTTGATCAGAAAACCCCAAAACCTACAATTTTCGTGAGGAACAACAATATCACGATCACAATGAGGAACAAGACCCAAAATAATGGAAATCGTCTCAGACCAACGAAAAAAAGCTCATACGAACATTTAATCGAACAGTAAATGTTCACGGTTCCTCAAGAACACTCAAATCCTTAATCGAGTTGAACAAGTCGGAATTATGGATATACATTCCATGGAATATGATTAACAACAAAGTTTAACCCCAATAGATTCATCAAAATTGGACTGAATACGAGATCAAGAACTAAATCTACAAAATGATCAACTCAGTGAAAATCAATGGGATTACCTAGATCCGGCGAAGTACAATAGATTAGGAGATGTTATAATCACCTAGGATACTCCAACACAGCTTAGATGGGGCAAAAATCAACCAAGATCACGAACCCTAGTCCCCCACGACCCACACCCACGGAGAGAAGAGAGAATGATGAAAAAAATGAAGAAATACGACTGATGTCCGGTTTTTATACCGGACATAAACAAATACAATTAGCATGCGCTAACTACAGTCGTTAGCGTGCGTTAACGAGACCTAACGACCCAGTCCAGTAGCTTCTGGAAAATTCTGCACCTACCAGGTAGCGTGCGCTACGACGGACAATAGCGTGCGCTAATACAGAAGATAGCGTGCGCTAACCACAAGCGCTAGTGTGTGCTATCGAGACCCCAGTCCCACTCCAGTGGCTCCTGGAGTGCCTCTGGACTGCTAGTTAGCATGCGATACCTTCCCCGTAGCGTGTGCTAACCGCGGGATAGTAGCGCGCGCTACACCACTTAGTAGCGTGCACTACACTATCTGAATCGCAACCAAACACGTGTCAAAACAGTGTACACCCAAACATGGCACACGATCCCAAATACATGGACAACAACCATCCACTGAACCGTAGAAAAATTCAACGAAATCGGAATGAAGATCTCGGGTATTACATTCTACCCCCCCTAAAAATACATTCGTCCCAAAACTTAAAACATGGAACAATAGACAACCAAGAAAAAACAAGTACTATCGGGTTCCGAAATTCGGTCATATGGTAAAAATGTTGAATGAGATAGTTTCGAATATCGAAACCGTTACAAGCGAGTCATCAAAATTGGAAAAGCACCGAAATGCATATTTAAAAATAAAACAGAAAATATGGATACTGCATTCTTCCCCTCAAAAAGGGAGTTTCGTCCCGAAACTCAAGAAGTAAAAAGTTCGGTGTAACTCGAACGCATCTTCCCTTCACACGTAACCTTCTCGGATACAATAATCTCACCGGATCCGACAATATGACTCGGATCCAATACACAAGTCTATACAACAATTATACCTACGAGCATGGTGAATCAAAATTGAGGAAGATGAGTTTGACAATGAATGCTACGAAATTTAGGAAAATCCCGAGATGACCCAAACGTTTGAAAAGTAAGTTTTTCGACCAAACTTAAGTGCGAAAGTTCATAGCACGATTGAAAATAGAAAAATGAACTTATGGGAACAACTAACCATTCCGAACTAGATCAACAGAAATCAATATTCACGCAAAAAAGAAGAAAAAAAGAATCGTATCATCACCAGATTACTCCGAAACAACTTTCAAATTCACCTGAAAACAAAAAGGGTAGAAAGAATTATGGCTTCTGTTGTGCAACTCCGATGAACAACCATTCAGAATACCAGAAAATAGGCTCGGAGGATAATTATACCGAGAATGTCCAAAATTGTAAGATCATGGAATAATTCAAAATGATCACGAGGAACCGAAGTGAAGACGTATGAGTTGGTAGATAAACATTTCAAAAGTTAGGAAAATCCTCAAAATTGATCAGACGTCCTGAAACCACGCTTCGTGTTCAAGTAACACATTCATGCTCATAACTCGTCTAAAAAAATGCTAATTGCACTAGTAGGAAAAATTGTTTCGAACCAAGTTTGCAAGGATCAAAATCAAATGTAGAAAGACCGCGATAATCTACAAAATTTGATACAATGGCTCCGAATTTCATTCGGAGGACGGTAAGTTGAGCAGAACAATGTAATTTAAGATAGTCGAAAGGATCACAAATGAGTCATCTCACGAATACATGACCTATCACTGCCACAATAGAGCTTAAATTCATAAGTAAATTCACATGGCCACAACAACAAAATTGTACGACCTCTACCAGAACAAACACGGTTAAAACCACAAACATATCATTGTGGTCTGACATTGGTAACATTCTTTAAAATAAAATTTTCCATGGTACTTGTTTAAATGATAATATTTTAAAATTCTTGAATTTGAATAATTTTGCTGAAATGAGTTTTTGAAAAAAATATTTTTAATACCTCGTCCGTTTAATCAAAACCCTGAACCATTATCATAACTGTTTCGGTCTAAAATAATTTTCGAAAATCCTCTCAATCACGATAAAAATCAATGATGGTAACATTTTACAAAATATCCAAGGTACGTTAAAACAACTCTTTCAAATACCGTCGGGGTTCCATTTGAAAATTCAAGGCCGGGTCACCAATTTTTAAACAATTTTCAAAATCCACACGAAGCCGCCGATTAATCGCACCGTCAAATAATATTTCGAAAATTGATTTCCCACAACTTGCTCACGTTTATGAAATTTTCAGGAAAGCGTTTTCGAACACACACACTAGACATAATTTATGAATTCATCAAACAAAATCAATTATCACCTAGCGCGACGAAAAGTCATAGCACATATTCACACAAAACAGTTATCATCACTAGACAACACACATAGAATACGGTCGCCGATGATCGATTTAACAACCACAAAAGTTAGACCTAACTATTACAAAATCCAGTTCTATAGCCTCTGTCCAGACTAATTAGCACGCGCTACAACAAAGATTAGCATGCGCTACCAATGCCCCATTAGCGCGCGCTAGCCTCATACTTAGCGTGCACTAACTGCTCTAATTCAGCAACATGATTGCAAACATATACAAGACAATACTAGAAAAACATAAGCAACAAATAAGCCAAAACATACGAATCTGAATGCCATCGATTCACATAATTACAACATCTAACGAGCAACCATCGAAAGACAACTGACATTCAAAACCGAAATTTCACCTCTCAGTAAAGAGGGCTATCTCAACGAGTACATACCGAACAATTCAGCGTTCACACCACCATTCTAATCATAACTGGGTACTATTGCCCAAACAACGATAATGTCATCACCATATAACTTCAGACTGACAATCATGAAACCGAAAAGTTGAAAGCGAGAGTCACGTCTTGAGTACATTTTGCAGACCTCATTTGAGCTTAAAAATCGTGTTTCGAAACTTATAATACAAGATGAAAATGAAATATCGATAGTTTGAATTCTCAAAAAATTTCGACCTTGAGGTCATCATACGAAAATCAACTTTTTCCTCCTTTGGAGGTCGTTTTAAGATAAAATTTCGTGACTCCCCAAAAACGTTCAAAGCCTTATAATTCTAAAGTTGTTACTTCTATAAAAACGGTTTATACAAAGATATATACACTGGCACCACTCTTCATTTTAACGGAACACGAGAATCAAACAAGCATAGGTCACATATTTACAATTCACATTTAAATTCCACCTCATAACATAGAACCACATAAATTCATATAACACGGGCACAATCATAAGGTGGGGAGACTTACAATCGGGAGACTTACTATCACGGATCGTCTGAAGATGATGTCGGAGCCACGATACTAATCGCAACTCTGATGCACGCGACTTACACAGGACATGGACTTGACCCAACGACCTAAATTTTTCGCAAACCTAAGCTCTGATACCATATTCTGTAACACCCCCGATTTAAACCGAAAATATTACAGCGCCGTAGACTCTTCTCATAAGAATCTACCAGGCCAGACACATTAAGATACAACATTCACATTTGACCACCGAGGCCAAAAGATACGACAACAGACCATGAAGGTCACTCAATAATACAACAGACCATCATGGACAAGACTCCCATATCAAGGATAAACTTTTAATGCATAAGAAAACAATAATACAACTCCCATAACCTTACTCGAACCCAAACAGGGGTGAATACATAACAAGTATAGCCCTTGATTACATCAAAATGGAAGAAAAGACTTCGACTCATTTGTGATTAGCATCGTTGCCTTTCATCCTCTATCAAGCCAATTCTATGACTGCTTTCGACCTGCAAAACCTGAGCGCATAACAGACACCCTCCCCCCGAATACTCGGGGGTTAGCAAAATTCCACTATTTTTCTAGTGCGAGTACATAATATACAAGTCATACGGGAAATATTCACACCAATCCAAAAGAGTCACAAATGCAACACAAATCATAAGATCCACACATATCACTGAATTATATTCACATACGCAATAATACCAATCATTCATAGAAATAATTCATTCTCAACCGAGGAGTAAGAAGACAGGAATTTCTAGAAATACCCCAACGAGTCAAGAGAAATAGTTTAAACTTATAAAAATGTTTTAAAACAATTCTTTAGTAAAATAGTTTAGAAACACCTTTTTGACCCGACTTGAAGTAAATAGATTAAAAAGAGTTGAAAACCGAGCGGAGGCACTCTAGAAATAAATTAAAAAAAAATCATCTCGAGGTCCGCGACCCAATATACAGAAACACTTCCGTTTCAAAAATCTCGTGGGGTCCTCGACCCAAAATACGGAAACACTTCCCTTTCGAAAATCTCTCGAGGTCTCGACCCAAAACGTGCTTTCTCAGCGAATTCCTGCCTAAGACCATCAATGGTTAACTAACCCTCGGAGATCTCGTCAGAACTCCTTAGTCGTTTAACCCTTGACTTTCTACTGATACCAAGATTTTCGAAGATGTTTGAAAGTGATTTAAAAGACACAATTCCATTTCGTATCAGGGTCTTAGCTATCACACAAGTCTCCTCCGCTCTGAAGCCTGCCAGGAGCCTCTACTGAAACACCTGTGTATCGGCGTTCAATACACTGTGGTGGCCACCCCTTGCTCATGTCGCCTACCAGCGTCACTCCTACAAGAGCTGCCCCTTGAAAGACGCATTATGCAACATCATCGCTACACCATCACACAGGAGCCGCCCATTGCAGCATGCACAGGCTGGAGTACACATCCCCGCCGTCCTCGGCTTTGGATATGACGTCACACACAAGCAAATATTTACATTAGCAAACCATACAGGCAATTATTCACATTGGCAAACTACACATATTTCATACAGTATCATCCACATACATTCGAGACAAGTCACATAACAATTCACGTCCACAGAATCTTCCGAACAGTCAATATTGTAACCATGAGTGTTTCATATCCAAGTTCACACATAGCAATATCACGACGAGTCACAGTCGAATGTACTTGGAACAACCACCGCTAGAATCACACCAATCCACATAAATATTCATTCATAATAAAATGATACACACTTGTTCACGTAAGGATTTGAGAGGAATATAATTCGTATGACAAGGTACTTGCCTCGGTAATCGCTCGCGGATACTCTGAAGAACACTGTTGATCGGAAAACCCCAAAACCTACAATTTCCGTGAGGAACAACAATAACACGATCACAACAAGGAACAAGTGACACGTCTTTTGTGTAACTATCGCAAGTGCACGATATCATATCAAGTAGCAAGTGGACTTTTTGAGTCCGGTTTATCGATCCCACGAGGAAGTTAGGTTATATATTGAATTATTCACTATTTATCTATTTGTTATAGAGATTAAGATGAGTAAAACACACAATTTAAGAGTTTGGTTTGACAATTGCAAGGAAAATTTCAATAATAGTTCTAAAATTTAAGGAAATGAAAGATTGCACTAATAATAGATTAATAAAAGGTAAAATGAAATAGTTGGGATTACAAACTTAATTCATCATAAGTTATAGGAGATGCATAGGAGATCATAAGATGAATTTACTTATTATGTTGTGTCGATTCGATTTTCTTAAAAAAAAGTTCACGGATGATTTAAGCAGATTCGGATATATCTACTTAATGAGTCATAAATCTGAGTCGTTTACGATATTCAAGCAATTTCAAAATGAAGTACAAAATCAGTTAGGCAAAACTATTAAAGCACTATGATCAGATCGTGGTGGTGAATATTTGAGCCATGAATTTGACGATTATCTCAAAAATTGTGGAATTGTCTCACAACTAACTCCACCTAGAACACCTCAATGGAATGGTGTGTCAGAACGGAGAAATCG
This sequence comes from Orobanche coerulescens, assembly GCA_033398695.1. NCBI lineage: Eukaryota > Viridiplantae > Streptophyta > Magnoliopsida > Lamiales > Orobanchaceae > Orobanche > Orobanche coerulescens. The sequence goes on along the minus strand of CM065804.1, from coordinate 66,750,834 downwards.
AACCTTGTTAGACATGGTTAGATCGATGATGGGTCAAGCTGATCGTCCAATTTCTTTTTGGGGTTACGCCTTAGAGACTACTGCATTCATTTTAAATTGAGTACCATCTAAATCAGTTGAAAGCACACCATATGAGATATGGACAAGGAAACAACATGTTTTGTCTTTCCTTAAGATTTGGGGTTGTGAAGCTAACGTGAAGCGGCTTATCACTGATAAATTATCACCCAAATCGGATAAATGTCTTTTTGTGGGATATCCTAATCAAACTAAGGGATGTTACTTTTACATCCCATTAGAGAACAAAGTGTTTGTTGCTCGATCTGGAGTATTCCTTGAGAAGGAATTTATTTCCAAGAAAAATAGTGGGAGTAAAATAACTCTTCATGAGATGATAGAGCCACAAATAGATACTGAATCTTTAGATAAAACTGATTTAAACTCACATAGAGATGTTGAGACCACTTCTTCTATACCAGCTCCACATAGGTCTATATATAATCATCGTGAACCTGAGATATATGGATTTATCATCACAGATGACAAAAATGTGGAAATCATGGATCTATATGAGCCCACAACCTACAATGAAGCAACTACTAGCATTGAATGCGAAAGTTTGGCTTGAAGGGATGAAATTCGAAATGCAATCTATGTATGATAATCAAGTATGGACCTTGATTGATCTTCCTGAAGGTTCCGAAGCAATTGGTTGCAAATGGATCTTTACAAAGAAAAGGACATGGATGACATTGTACAAACATACCAATCACGACTCGTGGCGAAAGGATACAGACAGACTCATGGTATTGACTATGATGAAACCTTTTCGCCAGTTGTAATGATTAAATCAATTAGAATTATACTTTCCATAGCAGCATATTATGACTATGAGATATGGCAAATGGATGTCAAAACCGCTTTTCTTAATGGGAAGTTAGATGAGGATGTGTATATGATACAGCCCAAAGGTTTTGTCGACCCTAATAATCCTAATAAAGTATGTAAGCTTCTAAGAGCCATTTATGGTTTGAACCAGGCATCCCAGAGTTAGAATCTTCGTTTTGATGGAAAAATCAAAGAGTTTGATTTCGTTAGAAATCAAGACGAACCTTATGTATACAAGAAGATTAGTGGGAGTGCAATTGTTTTTCTAGTACTCTATGTGGATGATATCCTACTCATTGGAAATGACATCCCCACTTCGAAAAGTGTTAAGCTTTGGCTAAGTAAATGTTTTACAATGGACTTAGGGGAAGCTGCCTATATACTGGGTATAAGGATTTCTAGAGATAGATCTAAAAGGCTTCTTGCCCTAAGTCAAAGTACATATGTTAAAAAGGTACTGAAACGGTTCAGTATGCTTAATAGTAAGAAAGGGTTTTTACCTATGTCACATGGCATAAAGCTTAGTAAAACTCAAAGTCCTTGTTCGAAGGAAGAGAGAGATAGAATGAGCTTGATACCTTATGCTTAGGCTATAGGATCTATCATGTATGCCATGATATGTACTAGATCGGATGTATCCTTTGCATTGAGTACAACCAGCAGATACCAGTCTGACCCTGGTGAGGCTTACTAGACCGTAGTCAAAAGCATACTTAAGTACTTGAGAAGGACTAGAGATATGTTCTTGATATATGGTGGTCAAGATAGTGATCTGGTCCTTAATAGATATGTCGATGCCAGTTTTGAGACAGACCAAGATGATTCAAAATCGCAGTCTGGATATATATTTTGCTTGAATGGTGGTGCTATTAGCTGGAAAAGTTCCAAACAACCAACCACAGCTGATTCTATAACAGAAGCTGAGTACATAGCCGCTTCGGAAGTAGCTAAAGAAGCTGTTTGGATGAGGAAGTTCATTGGTGAACTAGATGTGGTTACTAGCATTCTTGATCCAGTAAATTTGCACTGTGATAACAATGGAGCTATTGCACAAGCCAAAGAACTAAGATCAAAACAAGCATCCAAACACGTGCTTAAAAAGTTTCACCTCATTCGAGAGATTGTCACTCGTGGCGATGTGAGGATATGCAAAGTTCACACAGATAATAACATAGCGGATCCTTTAACCAAGCCGCTTTCTCAAGCGAAGAATGATAGTCATATAAAGGCTATGGATCTTCAGCTTATGTCTGTATAGGACTAAGAGCAAGTGGGAGATAGTTAGTATTATGCTCTAAGTCTAATGTTTAATAATATAACGTGGAGACATTTATTATTATAATATTGATTATATTATTGAATTAATATTCTGCTTAAGATCATCAAGTATGTGACTTGATAGTAAAGCTCGTTTAAGCATTGAAGAATATTTATTCTAGATGTCCCTAGTAGTATGATTACTTGTATGATAATGATGTGATGACTGTGTTTTACTAGTCATGAACATGAGATGTTATATCACATTATAGATACATGTAGATACATCGTATTGGATATGACCTGTAGAGAATTATATATGGATTAAGTCATTATAATTCCTCAAATTGTTATATATTACTTAGCTCTTTATTACCTAAAGACACTACAGTTTCCTACATAATGAGTATCGTTTTTTAACACAATACCAACGTCTTCTGTAACAAGGGACCATACAATTTGTGATTGGATATGGTACGATTTATGCAGAGGGAAGTAGTTTGTCCATAGGGGACTTGTACCTCCTATAAAATGGAGAAGATATCCACGGGCCCTTGATAAGTTAAATTGTTTAAATGCATGGCCATTCTCAAATTTATCAATAAAGAGTTATTGATAAATATTTGAATTGGACAATTGTAACTTGATATCAAGAATATTAATTAAGCTATATAAGGTCGACTGATCCATGCCTTATGATTAATTAGGAAATCGCGTGACAAGAGGATTAAGTATTATACATTAACGACATTTCGTTCGTGCCGTCGAATTAATTCTTTTAATGCGGGTAATCATAATGTCTAGCTAGAGGCCGCTTATTTCCGTATTAAATAGAACCTACAGGGTCACACACTTAAACGATCAGAGCAGATATTTTGTTCCGGTTTATTATAGTTGGTGAAAGGGTTGGTGAACCCTTAACCCTGTAGATGGCTATATAATAGTGTATTGTGATAGCCCTCACACTAGACCACACACAAGAGAAGACATTATTTGTGTAGAGAGAATCAGAAATCTGATTTTGATATTTCTCTCTCAAAAGTCTTGAAGATAATATTCAAGAGTTGAACAATCAAAAGGATCAAGAATATATCTTCATATCTTTGAAGATTGATTCTTTGATCAAGAAAAGTATTTAGAATACTCATCTAATCTTCATCTTATCTTTTGAGTTTGATCTTTAATAACATATTGAATAAGATTCATAGTTGTTATTTTAGATCAAAGTTCAAGAACATTTGAATAAAATTCTTGATGTTCTTGTTTTTACCATAATCAAAATACACCTATATTCAAGTTGATTTAAGTGAAATATTTATTGAATCGGAGGTAGACATCCATTAGACGCTCGGGACTTGTTCGTTGTGTGGATACCGTAGAGGACGCGCGCTTCTTGCAACGTCTTTAGAAGGCTCGATCGAAAACACGCTACAAGAGGTAACAATCTTGTTCTTAGTACTTTGATAATACTTGGATCCTCGGAGGGTTTTACATATTAAATTTATACTTCCACTGCACTATTTCCATATATGATGAGATCATAAATCTTTTTAGTTCGATAAAAACCCAACAGCTACTTGGGCCGAGTTCAATACTGCTATGGAGGCCGAGTACTATCCGCCGCCTGTTCGAGAGTGTGGAATTGTTGAGTTTTTCTCGGATACGCCCCAGAATATGTCGGTAGCCCAGGCTATAGTCGATTACAATCGGAAACTATATTATGTTTGGGATCAAGTGAAAAGTGAAGCGGACAAGGTTTGTTATTTCGATATGCGTATGAAACCTCGTGTTCGGCAGTGTATGGATCCTTTTATGTGTACAACTCTGAAAGATTATCAAGATCAAGCCTTGGCATTTGAGATGGCTTTATTGTCGGCAGAGCCTACAACTGTGACGAATAAGCCGAAGATTTTTCTGATAATTCATCGAGATGTATGGGGACTGGGATTTCTAGTCCTCAACCCTCGCATCAATAAGTTGTGGAGCCTTCTGGGTCAATTAGGAGATCTAAGAGATCCAGGTCAGTATCTCTAACTGTTGGTAACATGCCTAGGTGCTTTAACTGTAATGTTCCGGGCCACGAGCATGCGAATTGTAAGAAACCGTCGATGACTTGTTATAATTGTGGACACGAGGGACATCGAGTTCAGTACTACGAGATGGTATCTGGTTCAACCGCTACTCAAACTTCGGCGCCGGTATCGGGATCGACTCTGAGAGATCCATGAGAGATGCTATCTTTCGGTTACTTGCTTTGTTGTTGCCGGGTTTTCGTTATTTCAAGTTTCAGGGATGAAACTTCTTTTAAGGGTGGTAGAATGTGATACCCGTGTTTTTCAACTCTGTAATTTTCGATTCTAGTGACTCGCTTGTGATCCTTGACATATTTTGAGCATGTTTTGTTCTACATCTTTTGTCATTCGAGCGAGTTTTGATATTGTTTCAGATTAATTGGCATATTAGTGTGACTTTTCCGCATTTGTGTTTGATTCTTATGAGTCTTGCTCGGAAATGCTGTTTTGACGTTCCTACAAGCTCATTTAACTTTTATGGTCGTATTGTGAACTTCGGAATTATTATTCGATCTGTACCGTGATTTTTCAGACATTTGGGCCGTTTTGTAATTTCCCAAAGTTTTGGGTACTCACTTACGTACTCATTTTTACCGACCTTCGGATTGTTAGAATCACATGTTTGATTAACGCTTTTGTTCGTTGTTGAGAATTCTTTATAAGCGTTACTTTTTCGAGTACTAGAAGGTTGTTCGGGACTGGTCGGACAACACAATGGAATCTGCTGGCAGAATGCAGGTTACAGCCGTAACGGCCAGTGCGTTATGTACGTTATCTGGGCAGCATTACATACGCTAACCCCTTTTTGTTAGGAATACTTGTTAGATTTTGATGATGTCATCATTGTATTTGTTTATTCAAATGTATGTTTATTACTTGGCAAAATGTAAGGAAGAACCAGATGAGTATCTTCCATAGGCCAAATTGTGTTAAGTTAGATACTTAGGCAAAATGTAAAGAAGAACCAAATGAGTATCTTCTATAGGCTATATAAGTTAGGCTTTAAAAATCGGCAAAGTACAAATCACAGATAAGTATCTATCAGCCGAGTCTTGGTCAACTCAACTGTTCAGATAAGTTTAACCACAGACGAGCTATATCAGGTAACCCTTATCAGAGAAGTTCTGGTCAACAATTTAATCAGCAAAGTTGGACCAGACTGCAGTCAAGGAGAAAAGTTAAGTCATCAGAAGTTTGGCCATCAGATCAGTCAAGTTCAATCAGGACAGAAGGCTTCAGACAAGTCGGCACATCAGAGAAGTCGACATCAGAGAAGGTTGACTACAAATCAGACAATTTGACCACAGAGAGGTCAATTAAGTGATCAGCCAAGTAAACCAGTCCACGTCAGCATGCGTTTAATAGTAAATAATCAGGGAAAGTCACATGCGGGCGATAAGGGACAAATTGGAGAGATTTCCGGAAGGATATGATTTAAATAAATCATCCAGACCCATCTCTGAAGACTATATTCATATTAAATTCGGCGCCATCACATTAAGTCTTCACAACGGTCGTAAATGGATTAAAATAAGGGAATCCAGCCTTGCAACATTCAGATAGAAAAACAAAGAAGTCTATTTCCCAACGGATGGATTTGTTAAAGATTTGCAACGGCTATGAAGAAAAGCTCAAATGATCGTCACCTATATATATCTGAAGATTTGAAGTTGAGCAACACAATGGTGTGAACTATACTTTCAAGCGATCAAAGCAATCTAAGCAATCTGAAATCTATAGCATCGTGAAGAGTAGTATTCTCATTCATATACGAATAAATCTCTTAGTTAGAGAAGACAAAACACTCGTGTCTTAAACCTGAGTAAGGGGTACTTCACTGGTTGAAGTTTCGCGACTGATAGGCATCCAAGGATTTGAAGATCAAGTGGTGCTAGGCAGTCAGAAAGGAGTTGCAATGACAGGATTTCCACTGGTTCGAAGTTATTGTAGCTAAGTTGTAGAATCACTGTAATATTTATCACTGGTTGAAAATTATAGTGGATTTATCTCCAACTAGTTTGGAGAAAGTGGATTAGTCGAGGATTACCCCACCTCTGAGACCACTATAAATTGCCTGCGTACTTTACTATTTTAGCATCATACTTAACTGCTGCATTCATACTTAACTATTCCATTAGATATTTGCTTTCATCATCAGCTGACTTCTGCATACATATCAGCTGAGAAACTCATCCTTTGTGGAGAAGAGTTTCAATAAGTCTATTCACCTCCCTCTAGACTTATTACTGGACAACCTGTGACCTACAAGTGGTATCGGAGACAAGTTGGTTCAATTTTCTAGAACCAGATCTATATATCTTGCATATATTTATATATCTCATTTAGAATGGAACACATGCACTCTAGATTACCCGTGTTTTCAGTTGACGAGTATGATTTTTGGAAGATGAGGATGCAGGCACACTTATCCTCTATCCATGATGACATGTGGTGCATTATCGAAGATGGTCCTTTAATCTTTGAGAAGGACAACACACCTGAGGAGATTGCAACCGGGAAGCCAGAAAAGATCCCCAAGAAGAGGACGGAGCTGACCATTAAAGAAAAAAGATGGCCAACCTTGACAACCAGGCCAGAGATGTGCTATATGAAACTCTTGACAAATCAACTATGGTCAAGATCAAGAACTTCCAGAATGCCAAGGAGATTTAGGATACCCTTGCCGTGATGTGTGAAGGTACACAGCTGATAAAAGAAAACAAGTTGTCAATAGCCACTCCGAAGTTTGACAACTTCAAGATGAACACCGGAGAATCCATAGACCAGGTGGACACAAGGTTCAAAAAGATCATCAACTTAATAAACTCCCTCGAAAAAACTTATGGCAATAGGGAGATGGCCTTGAAAGTATTAAGATATCTTAGTCCCGAATGGAGTATGAAGGCGGTGGCCATGACGGAATCCAAAGGCCTCAATAAAATAAAGATTCAAGAACTATTCTCTGACCTGAAGGCTTATGAATTCGAACTTCCAAGTTCATCATCAAACGATCCTGCAGAGAAGGGAATAGCATTTGCAGCCGAGTCCCCCGCCAAGAGCTTATCTGATGTCAAACCTCCAAATCCACTCGATTTCAAGGAAGAGATGGCATTTATAATGCAAAGATTCAGCAATTTCCGAAAGAATTACTCCAAATATAAGAAAAATTATAAGGAGAATCCAAGGAGAAATCAAAAGGCCGGAAGTTGGAAGGTGGATGTTATAACTGTCATAAGACAGGACACATTCAAATTGACTGTCCTGATCTTAAGAAGGACGAGAGCAAGAAGGAGGTGAGCAGAAAAGAAGACCGAAGGAAAGCCCTCATTGGATAAGACCAAGAGAAAGTGGAATCAAGCAGCGGATTCTTCTTTGATGACGATGAGGAATATGACTGTCTGATAGCCAACCTAGCTGATGAAGAGGTAACATCTAAACCCTCTAATTCAAATAATAGCTCACACATGTCACAAGACATGGACTTGCACGAGTCTGTAAATTAGCTCCTCAAAGACTTTGAAAAATTAAAATCTGCACACCTATCTGTATCATCTGAGAAGACGAGAAGACCCAGCTGCAAGATGAGAATAGGCAGCTGAAAAATGATTTTGAAAAACTCAGCCTAGAGTTAAATAAACCAAATCTAATCTTGAAAAACAGGTTGCAGACAATTTTAAAAACCAGGCTAATGTCACTACAACTGAGATAAAACGATTAACTGTTTTGAATAGTGAAAAATCAGCTGCACTTGCTCATGTCAAAGCTGAGTTTACTAAATTGACTCAGCTAAGTAAAACTCAGGCGAAGGAAATAACCACCCTGAAGGGGTCTCTAACTTTGGATGAATTGTGTATGAAGAAAAGGCCACTATATTCCATATCGGGCCTTGGATATGACCCAAACACTCCCTTTAGTTTTGAAACTACTTTCATCAAGGGAGAAACACTTGTCCCGTCTGCTGAGCCTAATTACAAACCTATGTTTCAAAATAGGCAGCAGCCAAGTCACAGGTCTAGGCTGCAGCCAAGGTATACAAGGTAGCCACCTAGACATGAGACTAGGCAATGGATAAGGCAGAAGCAGCAGCCCCAGACAACATGCCTATTATTATAAAAGACTCCCGAAAAACATATTTCAAAATGGGAGGGGCAAATGGAAACTGCAAGGTTATCTAAATTTTCAAAATGAACAGATGTGGAGACCCCAAAGATTTCATAAATCGTCTCAGCCTAGATTTAGAAATGGAACACATCAATTTTATGAGGCATATCCAGTACATAATCCTAACAGAGGATACAGGCCCAGACAACACACACCTTTTAGGGGTAATAACAGCAACTTTCATAATCCCAGGAGAAATCAGTTCTCCAGGAAACCAACTAACCCCCGAGGACCCACGCAGATTTGGGTACCTAAATATTTGCTTGTCTAATTGCAGAAAAGGTGGAAGGACTACTACCACATCTCTACAAATTCAAACATTGGAGGTGAAGAATGGTATGTAGATTCTGGATGCTCAAGGCACATGACCAGGAACAAGAAGGTGCTGACAAATTATATCAAAGAAATAGGTCCAGACGTAACCTTTGGAGATAGCTCTAGAGGTCAGACTAAAGGCTTTGGAGAGCTGCACAGAGGAAACATCACTATATCAAAAGTTCATTATGTCAAAGGACTCAAATACAACCTTTTGAGCATAAGCCAATTTTGTGATGAGAAGAATCTAGTAGTCTTCATCATTTGGAAATGCATGGTGATAGATATCCTATCTGGAGAAGTGAAGCTGGAAGGATTCAGAAGGAGATATGTCTATATGATAGATTGGAACACATGAACTCCTAATACCTATTTTCTATCCAAGACAATAGCTGAGAATGGATGGTTGTGGCACAAGAGACTATGTCACCTAAATTTCAAAGCCATCAATAAGATTAGTTCTCAGAAGCTGGTCAGAGGACTTCCAGAAGAAGTATTCAAGAAGGAATCTCTCTGTGATGCATGTCAGAAAGGGAAGCAAACAAGAGCATCATTCAAGCCAGTCCAGCCTACTACTCTCACAACAAGAATCTTATATCTACTTCACATGGATCTATTTAGTCCCATCAAGCCAAGTACCATAAGTGGTAGAAAGCGTGCTCTAGTAGTAGTGGATGACTACTCAAGGTACACATGGGTTGTTTTTCTCTATAAAAAGAGTGAAACACTAACCAAGTTGCCTGAGCTGCTGAGAAGGATACAGAATGAGAAATCCCTCTCAATTATCAAGATCAGATCATATAGAGGAGAAGAATTTCTCAACAAGACAATCACTGATTATAGTGATCAGAATGGGATTCAGCATGAAGTCTCTGCAGCTAGGACTCCACGGCAGAATGGTCTTGCCGAAAGAAGAAACAGAACCTTGAAGGAAACAGCCAGGTCCATGATTGCAGAAGCAGACCTGCTCAAGAGGTTCTGGGCTGAAGATGTCAACACAGCATGCCACACTCAAAACAAGAGTATGATAGTAGTGAGACATGGCAAAACTCCCGATGAGGTTTGGAATGGCAGAACACCTACAGTTGCTTATTTTCATATTTTTGGTTTTAAGTGTTTCATCCACAACAATGGTAAAACCCAACTAAATGCCTTTGATGCTAAAACTGATGATGGTCTCTTTATGGGATATTCACAAAGAAGCAATGCATATAGAGCTTTTAAAAAAAGAACCTTAGTTGTGGAGGAAACACCTCATGTTGTATTTGATGAATCTTCTGTCGAGTACAGGAAAAAGGTGGAATTAATTGAGAACAGACTCAAATCTGCCACCCTAGAAGAAGTTATCATCCATGATACAGGAATGGTGGACTCACCTGCAGACCAGCCTAAAGACCCATCTGTAGCTGATAAAGACCCAACTGCAGATCAGATAGGACCTCGGAACCTACCTGATCCGATTCTTTGCCGATGAAGACCCATCGTAGGCCGATAAAGACCCAATGCAGATCGAGATAGGACCTCGTAACCTACGATCCGATTCTTTGGCGATGAAGACCCATCTGTAGCTGATAAAGACCCATCTGCAGACCAGACAGGACTTCCACCTGCAGATGACAAGACCGTAGCTGATCCAATTGTAGATCAAGGAAGCCAGAATCAAGCTAATGCTGAGAGAGAAGAAATCCAACAAAGCAAATCTACAGGGGGAACAAACCCTGAAGAAGAAGACATTCCTAAGTGGCTTAAGGATCATCCCATCCAACTAATCATTGGGAAGCTAACTGATCGATTCAAGACCAGACAGTCCACTCTACCAGCAGGAATGGCAATGTTTTCATGCTTTATGTCTCAAATTGAACCCAAGACCACAGAACAAGCTTTGGAAGACTACTCATGGATCAATGCAATGCAAGAAGAGCTTAACCAGATGGAAAGGAACAATATTTGGGAACTAACAGACAGACCAGATCATAAGAAGGTTATTGGCACCAAATGGGTGTACAAGAACAAATGCGATAAAAATGGAGCTGTTGTTAGGAATAAAGCCATACTTGTTGCTAAAGGCTATGCACAATGTGAAGGAATAGATTTTGATGAAACCTATGCACATGTTTCAAGATTAGAAGCCATCAGACTATTCTTTGCATATGCAGCATTCAAGGATTTCATAGTCTACCAAATGGATGCGAAGAGTGCCTTTCTTAATGGAATTCTAGAAGAAGAAGTCTATGTGGAGCAACCCCCTTGATTTGTCAAAGGAGATAAAGTCTACAAGCTTCTAAAGGCTCTATATGGACTCAAGCAGACACCAATAGCATGGTATGAAACATTATCTGTGTTTCTAGAAAAGAATGGTTTCAGCAAAGGAAAGGTGGACAAGACCCTATTAAGAGTGGAGCATGAAGACCACATATTATTAGTTTAAATATACCAGACATATTATTAGTTCAAATCTCATGCAAGGAGAGTTTGATATGAGCGTGATGGGAAAGCTGAATTTCTTTCTAGGTTTGCAAGTTAAACAGATGGAAAATGGAATTTTCATCAACCAGGCCAAATATACCAGGGATTTAATCAAGAGATTTGGAATGGAATCTGCCAAACCAACAAGAATCCTTATGAGCACAAGCACACACCTAGATGCAGATGAGGAAGGCATATCAGTAGATTCAACACACTATAGAGGACTCATTGGATCACTTCTTTATCTAACTACAAGCAGGCCAGACATTTCATATGCTGTAGGAGTATGTGCACGATTTCATCCCAAACCCAAGCAGTCACACCTGGAAGTAGCTAAGAGGATCATTAAATATCTTAAGTCTACCATTAATGTTGGATTATGGTATCATAAATATAACAACTTTGAGTTGTCAGGATATTCAGATACAGAATTTGTAGGATGTAAGATTAATAGAAAAAGCACTAGTGGAACGTGCCAATTCCAAGGAACCAGACTGATATCCTGGTTTAGCAAGAAGCAGATATCTAACTCTATTTCAACAACAGAGTCAGAATACCTAGCTGCAGGTAGCTGTTGTGCCCAGATTTTATGGATCAGACAACAGTTAAGGGACTACAACATCATTGTAAATGAAGTTAAAATATGGTTTGATAACAATAGTGCAATTGCAATCACCAACAACCCAGTATTTCACTCAAGGACGAAGCACATTGATGTCAAACATCATTTCATAAGAGATCATGTGCTTAACAAGAGAGTCAGAGTAGAAAGAGTCAGCACAGAATACCAGATTGCTGACATATTCACCATACCTTTACCAGACGAAAGGTTTTTGGAGCTGAGCAGGGAACTTAGATTACTAGAGTGGGAACCTAGTACAGACGAGAAAGCTGACTGAAGCAGATCAGATGAAGGACGGACTAAGCTGATCACAGACATCAGATCCTACCTGATGCAGAGCAGTCAACGGTCAACCAGCTAAGTTCTCTATTTATGACCGACTCTTGAATATTTTATTATTATTTAATTACACGTGGCAACTATACGTTCACACGACCTCCACAATGACCAATTAAATCCATCCGTTGTTTTTCAAATTTTCAAAAGTAGGACCATCTATTAATTTAAATTTAAATTTTAAAATCTCAAAAGGTGGACCACCGCTTAAATAAATAATATTAAATTCTAAACGTCGTTACAATTTTCTATTTAAAGATGGTAAAATCATTTCACTTTACCTTCTTCAAGCTTTCAAACCCTAGTTTTGAAAGAGCAAAAAATCCTTTCGGACTTTCAATACACTTAGAAAATTTTTCTTGCGCAGATTTTCGAGGGACTACTCGAAACCAATCTGGAAAACGATGTGCGTCATCTTATCAGATCTATGAAGACGAATGGGATATACCCATTTTTGGATATCAGCCCTAAATTTCTCTTCAAAGAGGCTGTTATCGCATTCTACAAGGAAGCTCGAGTTCTGGAATCGGGCATCAGGAGTTCAGCCCTTGGAGAACACACGCCGCAAACTGTCGGAAAGGCCTTCGGAATGAAACCTCGAGGCGTGGTCATCGAAGCCCTGAAGAAAAACACAGCCGACACGTGGCTGAAGATCAAGGCTCACGAGCAGCCGTCAAAGTTGAAGCTAACCGCCAAGAGAAGCGAGTTGAGGAAAGAGTATCGCTATGCATTGGATATTACCAACAAAATAGTGATGGGGATGGCGGGCAGCTACGACCAGTTGTCGTCAGCCAAGTTTATGGTGCTGGGAGCACTAATTCAGGATGAACCAATTGACCGGGCTGACTACATTTTTAGGCAACTAGTGCGCAAAGTAAACAAGGTCCAATGGATAGATGACGAGAAAAGATTCAAATCCAAGTTGGCCTTTGGAACTCAAATTAGTTGGATTTTGGAGCAGTTAGGAATGGCGAAGGGAAATCCTGACCCCTTCCACATCAACAAGAGACTTAGTCACTTGGACCAAGAGACTCTAAGGAGATTGGGCAAAGAGAGGAAAGCAGCTAAATTATTAAGGGAAATGTCTAGTGAGCCAACTCCCTACAGATATCCATCAAGCTCAGACGAATCTAATGGATCTCAAACTGCAGCCCGCGACCAACTTGCAGACCAGTCTGATTTAGACTCAGACAACACACCTATAGCTTTTAATTTCAAGAGGAGGAGGCCAGCCCCTGGAGAGCCATCAGTGATTCATTCTTCACCTGAACCCTCCCCCAAGAGGCCCAGGCGATTAGATTTTGAAAAGGAGGAGCAGCCAGATTACTTATCCACTCCTGCACCAGATCACATAGAGGATCAGCATGCTCCCTCTAGCCTGGAAACTCGAATGGTTCCTATTCTAACACCTCAATTCATGTCTGAAGAAGAAAAAACAGGATTGATTATCCAAATTGCCGAAGCAGACTACACTTTCAACCTACTCGAGAACAACTTCCTCAACCTATCTGTAGAGCAACTTCTTGTGGTAAAACATCATGCCCTTAAAGTTTCTTATATAAATGTTTTCGAGGAATGTAAAACTTTGAAATCTGTTCCATTTACTCAACTACAAATGTTTATTGAAAAGAGTAGCTGGGACTATCCCCAGGCTACGGAGCAAGTGCTCATGGCCTTCTGTCATGAGACAGATACAATCTTATTGCTCTAGGAGAACTGGTTCATGTCTCATTTTAAAACCAACATGGACCAGTTCATCCATCTTGCTATGGAAGGTGTTTTGGAGGGGATTGATGAAGAAGTTAAAGAAAAGAAAATTAGAATCGAAGAGATAGTGGATCAAGAAGAAGTAGGAGTTGAAAAATATGAAAAAGAAGAAAACATTATAGTTGAAGAAAAAGAAGAAGATGAAGTTGAAAAACAATCTGGAGAAGAAGATCAGGAAAATACAGAGGAATTGGAAGAAGAAGAAGATGACGAATGAGAAGAAGTCGAGCATGAATAAAAAGAAAATGATGATGATGATGATAATGATGATGATGAGGACAAGAAAGGTGATGAGGATGAAAAGAAGGATAATGAAGAAGAAGAGAAGGAAGAAGAGAAAGAAGTAGAAGAGAAAGAGGAAGAAGAGAAGGAAAAGGAGGCAGAAGAAGAAAAAGAAGGCAAAGATGAAGCCAGAGCAGATGAGGCTGGGGAACCTGTTCGCTACCCAGCCTAGATGAAGAAGAAGAAGAAGATAGATCGGGGACCCCAGAACAGACCCCATCTGATCAGCCGCCTGCAGGTAAGAGTCTGCAGACAGGTAGGTCAACTGCACACCTACCTGCTGGCGCAGAAAGCTCAGGTGAGCACCATCCTCAGACATGACCCATCTCCCTTGTGATGGCTGAGCTGATCCGCAGCATTGTCAAACAAACTGTTGAAGAGTTGCTTGCCACAAAAATCTCACCTGATCTGCAGACCATCAATGCAAAAATTGATACCCTACTGCAGAGGAATGTTCCTCAAACTCCTCCTTCTACAAACTCCAGAATGCCCCTTGGCATGTCTGACTGGATGCACAGGGTTGAGCAGCAATTGATTATACTGGTTGATGCTGGGAAAAAGGGGGAAGGAAGTAAGCAGGGGGAAGTAAGAGAAGTATCAGGACAAGTACAGGCTCAGGAACTCAAATCGAAGAAGAAGAAAGATATCCCCTTAATTGAAGCTGGGACATCAAGTCAAAAATGGAAGGAAGTAGCTGATCCTGAGCAGACTGAAGATCAGCCTACAGAGAAGAAAAGGAGAACAAGGAAAGGAGAAGAGCCAAGGTTCGAATGGGAAGGCAAACAAATGTGGCATGTTGAATAAATTCTGCCTACATAATTTCTGACTAGTTGGGTAGAGGCCAAGAAGGAGTTCACAGAGAAGTATTATCTCTAGGAAATACTCCAGGATAGAGAAAGCTCCCCCCAACAATCATTTTTCAACTACATGGAAACGAGATGGCCTACTCTTTGGAAGATCACGCTTAAATATGCAGCTAAATGGGATGTTTATCCTATGATCCCTTCATTTAAAGCAGAAGAAGCGCCTACCCATTTGGACAATGAATTGGATGAGCTAGTCCTGCAGAAAGAAATCACAGCTCTCTGCAAGAAAAATAAATTCTCAACTACAGAGGAGCAAGAGTTCGCCTCCCAGATCATCAAAAGGAAATATGGTGTGGCACCTGTCTGTAAGTGGCCTATTGGAGCTAAGTTATTTAGGCCTCCTAAGAAAACTGTCCGAAGAGGCAGAGGCAGATAGGATTTTCTTTGTAATTTTTGTTTTTGAAGTACTTGTAATTTTTTTTCTGTATTTGTTTGTTCATTCGAAGCTGGTGTACTTGTAAACAAACTCAGGAAAATTATATAAACAGTCATTTGAATGACAACCTCTAGTTATCTCAAAACAAGACTGATTTTAGTTTGTGTCTTGCACTTATGTGCATACCTGTTATTCATTTGAATAATTGCTTAAGTTTTGCCATCATCAAAATAGGGGGAATTTGTTAGGAATACTTGTTAGATTTTGATGATGGCATCATTATATTTGTTTATTCAAATGTATGTTTATTACTTGGCAAAATGTAAGGAAGGACCAGATAAGTATCTTCCATAGGCCAAATTATGTTAAGTTAGATACTTGGCAAAATATAAAGAAGAACCAAATGAGTATCTTCTATAGCCCATATAAGTTCGGCTTTAAAAATTGGCAAAGTACAAGTCACAGATAAGTATTTATCAGTCGAGTCTTGGTCAACTCAACTGTTCAGATAAGGTTAACAATAGACGAGCTATATCAGGCAACCCTTATCAGAGAAGTTCTGGTCAACAATTTAATTAGCAAAGTTGGACCAGACTGCAGTCAAGGAGAAAAGTCAAGTCATCTGAAGTTTGACCATCAGATCAGTCAAGTTCAATCAGGACAGAAGACTTCAGACATGTCGACACATCAGAGAAGTCGACATCAGAGAAGGTTGACTACAAATCAGACAGTTTGACCACAGAGAGGTCAGTTAAGTGATCAGCCAAGTAAACCAGTCCATGTCAGCATGCGTTGAATAGTCAATAATCACGAAAAGTCACATGCGGGCGATAAGGGACAAATTGGAGAGATTCGCGGAAGGATATGATTTAAATAAATCATCCGGACCCACCTCTGAAGACTTTATTCATATTAAAATCAAAAGATTTGGTGCAATCACATGGAAGTCTTCACAACGGTCGGAAATGGATTAAAATAAGGGAATCCAGCCTTGCCACGTTCAAAAAGAAAAACAAATAAGTCTATTTCTCCAACAGACGGATTTATTAAAGATTTGCAACGGCTATGAAGAAAAGGTCAAAGGATCGACACCTATATATATCTGAAGATTTGAAGTTGAGCAACACATCGGTGCAAACTATACTTTCAAGCGATCAAAGCAATCTAAGCAATCAGAAATCTATAGCATCGTGAAGAGCAGTATTCTCATTCATATACGAAGAAAGCTCTTAGTTGGATAAGACAAAACACTCTTGTCTTAAAACATGAGTAAGGGGTACTTCACTGGTTGAAGTTTCGCGACTGATAGGCATCCAAGGATTTGACGATCAAGTGGTGCTAGGCAGTCAGAAAGGAGTTGCAATGACAGGATTTCGACTGGTTGGAAGTTGTTGTAGCTAAGTTGTAGAATTACTGTAATATTTATCACTGGTTGAAAATTATAATGGATTTATCTCCAACTGGTTTGGAGAAAGTGGATTAGTAGAGGATTACCCCACCTCTGAGACCACTATAAATTTCCTGCGTATTTTACTGTTTTAGCATCATACTTAATTGCTCAATTCATACTTAACCGTTCCATTAGCTATTTGCTTTCGTCATCAGCTGACTTCCGCATACATATCAGCTGAGAAACTCATCCTTTGTGGAAAAGAGTTTCAATAAGTCTATTCACCCCCCTCGGGACTTATTCCTAAAAGACTTGTGACCTACACTTTTCATTGCTTATCTTATCGTATGTATAAAACCGGACAGAAACCTCTGGAAAACATTTACGTATGTAATATATGAGCTTTTACGTATGTTAACTTGTTACCGTACGTTAAGCTTATTAGCTTACGTACGTAACATGGTCCAGTTATATAATCTGCAGGACAGGTTTTTGGAAGTCATTTCGACTTCTTCCGCCTCTATCCGTTGGGTCTGGTCTTCTAGGGCGATATGGGGCAATATTCATCATCAAGCTTCATCTTGGTGAGTCTTCTTCTCGTTATCAACACCATATCACTTTTTTTTTTGTTGGATAGAGGTACTTTTCTTCTTAGAACCCTAGTTGAGTAAGTTTGGGGGTTTTTCCTGGAATCCTTGATTTAATCTGAAGTTGATGAATCGGTTATGTAATTCTTGTTGTTTGGGTTGTAATCTACGGACCAGAATTTCATTTATCATTTTCGTTTCACCCGGATCATGATTTTGATTCCCTTGAGAAAATCATTAAACCCTCAATTGTTTTTGTTGTTTGGCAGTGAGTTAGAGTCGGGTTTTGAGGAGTATTGTTGATTCATTGTGGAGCGATTCTCGTTATATTTTGGAAGTTCCGTGGTTGCTTGGGTTCGTCTATTTGTCGTTTCGTTCTTTCGTGGTTTCGAGGCAAGTGTCTTGCCCACATACTTCGTATTTGGGAGATATAGTAGTTGGGGATTAAATTATGCGTGCAATTTGAATGTTTTAAAGAATTGTTAGATTCTCGATAAAGGTTCTCTTCAAAATCAACTCGTGTGTTTGTAAATGAATGTATCGTTCTGAGAATGTATATTAGTGTTGTATATTGGAATGCCTTGTTTTTGTGTGGTACCGTTGTGTCCGACTATAACGCTAGTGGACTTAAAGTTATATCCTTTCGGCAAGGTGTGTGTGTGTGTTGATATGTGTACTTATTGATAAGGAGGTAGTGCTATTTGGTGGTGCTCGAGAAGTATATCTCTTTGTGGTATGTGAACGTGGTGTTATTGATATGCGTTGTGGATTGTTGTGTTGATATGTGGAACCAAGTAGGGTCCGATGGGGCCTATGGAGTTTGTTACTCGATGAGTACGAATGGTATTTGTGTGGAACCAGGTAGGGTCCGATGGGTCCTCTGGAGTACGTTACTTGATGAGTACGAATAGTATATATGGGTACCAGGTAGGGTCCAATGAGGCCTCTGGAGTTCGTTACTTGAGGAGTACGAACCGTATTTGTGTGATGCCAGGTAGGGTCGATTGAGGCCTCTGGAATTTGTTACTTGATGAGTACGAATAATAATTTTATTGCCGGATTTGCATGACCCGTGATTATATTATAGTTGTCGAGAACCGAGTAAATCTTTGTGCTGTGACCCTAGGTGATTTTTGAAAATATAAGGACTGTTTATTCCCAAAATGTTTTTCTCTAAAAACTCTCGAGATCTGTAAAATGCTTTATAATTCATTTACTTGATTTATTATTGCCTTCCATGGCTTCGGATTATTTTGCACAAATAAAATATCTCGGGAAGTCTTTCACTGTGTTCGATCCATTGCTTAATCAGATTATTATATTCTTGGAATATGTTGTGTATGGATCGTATTTGCACTTTATACTTGCACTAGAAAAATAGTGGAATTTTGCTAACCCCCGAGTAATTCGGGGGGGTGTATGTCTGTATTGTGTTCAGGTACGTACAGGTTCTAGGGTAGCAAACCACAGAGCCGATACGAAGGATGATGGAAGACAAATGATACTAATCACAAGCAGACTAGTACTTGGTACTGGTGGTCGTATTGTATTTTATTTTTCGTTGTAGTGTTCTCCCGTCGTATGGGAGTAATTGTTGTATTTTGAATTCTGTGCGGGTATGAGTTTTATATACTGATGTATATGAAGTTTAAGTTGTATGTATGGATGAAAGGACAAATCAGTCTACTGATTCGTATTTAGCCATGTTGGTATATGTTATGATGTCTTGTTTTGGTATCTAGCCTGGTAGATCCTCACAGAGAAGGTCTGCGGCGCTGTAATATTTCCGAGTGGATTGGGGGTGTTACACAACGTATACACATTTCGGTCGTGAGAGATTTTCAACTTCTTTGTTCATCTTAGAGAGAGAAAGAAAGGGAAAAGAACTATCAATTCCTAACCTTGTTCTTAGAGAAGAATTGATATTAAAGTCTTCCGATCAATATCCGCTGCCTGGTGACGTAGATACACCCGGCCTCTTCGGCGTTGAATCATTTATCAAACCTAAACGAATTGAATTCATATTAGTGTTGGTGATACAAAAAAAAAAAAAACAATGGCGGTTTTCGTTGCTCGAGAACTTTGCAAAACAAGGCTCGCTTTTTCCATCAAGATAAATTATCGAACGACTACGAGGGTATGACTTCTTTAGTTTTATCTTCATCTATTTATATTCTATATACGATGCTTGATCGATCCTCTTAGGGGTTCGGTTTTTTCCGGTTAGATCCATTTTATTTTTCCACAGCGTAACTTGATTTTAATTACCGAATACTCACAGTGGTATCTGAGTAAGGTTATGCGGTCGTATATTTGATAATTGTATTTGGAATGCTTAGTTGTATAATTTTATGATTTAGAATCATAGTTGTTTTAATCGTTAATGTTTAATTGTTTATCTAAAAAATTATTTTTTTGTCATTTTGTGTTATAATGTAAATCTATTTTTCTTTTGAAAAACTAATTTATTTGTGTAATATAAAAATTCGAAAAATATTATGTTTTGGATTCAGGATAAAAAGACGAGTCACAAAAAATGGCCGGAATCGACAACTCGGAGCTACCGGATGGCTGCCGGCCGTAGCCGATGTGCGATGGGCCAGTCTTTGCACTCGGCGGTGTGTGGAAGCGGTCCTCTCGTCCAAGGCTCGATCGTAACACCAGGCTGCGGGCTGGGTACAGGCCTTTTGGTTTCAACTACGTCTTTTATTTTTTATGTTCGGTAAATTAATTTCCTACAAATTAAATTGAATTTAATTTTGCTAAAATATAAATATGATATTTTTATTTTAAAGGTAATTAATCTAATGAAATATTCATTTTCTTCCGAAACAAGTTAAAAATAATGTTGTGTGAATTAATTGGATTAATTCTTATGGATGGATTAACTTTATATTGATTGGATCAATATTTAGACTAATTGTATATGCCATTAATCTTAATGTGATTGTTACATTATTATTTGAACGGTGATGTAGTTCATTGACTTACTTTTTGAATCTTAATTCCATGGGGTTGTAATGGTCGTTTTGATCTAATTTATTTTTTAGTACATTTGTATAGGATGAAAATTATATAAATGTATTAAATTAGTTGTGACGAAGAGCCGAGGACAAGCCGCCATGAAGACGAAGATTCAAGACTTGTAATTTGATTACTTATAATTTTTCTTGCTATCGAGTCGATGATAACTCGGTGCTTAGGAACGGTCCATGAACTAAATATTGGCAGATTTAGGTTGTGTATGTTTTTCATATTATATGGCAAACAAACAAACCGAAAAATTGTAATTATAAAATGATTAATTTGCAAAGTGCAAGATATGATCGCGTAATTCTCCCACTTATAATCAACAAGTTAAAAAGGTTAGAAGGTGTCCTACCCTCAATCAAACTCATTAAAATTGAAAACTAAAATGAAATATTATTTTCTGAGTATGTCGGAGTAATATTTCTGGGGAAGATTGATACATTCCAAGAGTGCATTAGATGCCTTCGGTTGTGACAAATCAAACCCCTAGAAGCTGTATGGGTTGCTGGATGAGATTCAATTGTCAGACTGATAAACGTTGATGGTTCAAACTTACATAGTTCGGCGAATCATAGAAACCGTATCGGTTGAGGGAAAGTGAACTAGGGGTAAACGAATATTGAATCATTCATTAGATGGGTTGGTATCAAATACCACTTTATAAAGAATATTATAATAGAAACCGTATGGTTGCTCTCTTTTAAACTTTGTAAAGAAATCGATCACCACTATGAAGTCAACCATGACTTCCGAATTTCACAGGGGAGTGTGAAATGCCGATAAAAATAGTGGGAGCCGAGTTTTAAAGAAATAAAGTCCTTAAAAGTCTTTACTCAGATCATAATTAAACAATCACTAACGAATCTCAAATTATTCTCTGCAGTTAACAAATAAACAAATCTCTAAAAAATGTCAATGAACCCACTCACGATTCTACTTGAAAAGAGCAGTCTTACTGGACCCAACTTTGTGGACTGGCTCCGCAATCTGAGGATAGTCCTCTGTATGGAGACGCTGGTTTATGTCTTGGAGGCGGACATCCCACTGGCTCCTGCACGGACCAGGACTAGCCAGTAAGATGTCGAAGCCCATGAGAAATGGGTCAGAGATGCTGTTAGGGTTCTAGGTTTCATTATGACCTCAATAAACACGAGCTTCAAAGGGACCATGAAAACATGCCCTCCGCAAGGGTGATTCTGGCACATTTTACTGAGCTCTATGGGGAGCATAGCCGAACTGCTCAGTGTGAGATATTGAAGCAGTTGTTTGGTGCTCGGATGAAGAAAGGTGAGAAAGTTGGGGATCATGTCCTCAAAATGATATCTTTGATCGAGAGATTGGAGGCTATTGATCTTAGGATGCATGCTTCTCTCCAGGCCGAGCTTATCCTTCAATCACTTCCTCACCCCTTCTCTGAGTTTGTAATAAAGCTCAACTGCAATGAGATTGCTTGCAACTCAGATGGATTAATGAACAAATTGAGTATGGCGCAGTCTCAAATGAAGACTTAGCCGAAGAAAACTGCACTTGTAATTTCTTCTAGGCCTCGGAGGTCCAAGAATAATAAGAAGAAGGGCAAGAAGCAGTTTAAGCCCAAAGGGGGTTACATAAAGATAAGGGCAAGGACCCAATATTTCCAAATAGTAAGGTGGGCAAGAAGACAGATGCTTGCCTCAACTGTAGTGATCTAGGCCACTGGAGGAGGCACTATCCAAAACTTGACCTCAATGCGCCTTCAGGTAAGAAACTAGTGATTTTGGAAACGAATTATTCTTTAACTGCTTATTCTACTTCTTAGATACTTGATTCTGGTGCAAGTTCTCATATATGTACAATGAATCAGGATCTGTAGCAAAGCAGGAAGCTTGGAGCTGGAGAAGTGATGGTGACAGTCGGCAGTGGGTATAGTGTTGAGGCTACTGACATCGAATCACTTATGTTGGATTTAGAATCCGGTTTTATTCTCACTTTAGATGATATTTTTTGTTTCGCCCAAGGGGCACAAAAACATTTTCTCAATTTCGATCATGGACTGTAAAGTATATCGTTTATTTATTAGAGATATATCATATCGTACCTATTTTGGAAATAAATTGGTTGGTTCACCTACATTACTAAATGGTTTATACCATTTGAATTTAAAGAACAAAACCACTCTGAACACTATAACTAGGAAGCTTGGTAGGAATGAAACAAACCAAGCACTGAAGTGGCATCTAACACTTGGTCATGTTGGTCAGAACAAGATTCATAAAATGGAGAAAGATGGACTTATGGGTCCATTGGGATTGGATCCATATCCAACTTGTGAATCTTGCTTTCAAGGCAAAATGACTAAGTCACCCTTCACAGGGACTTTTGAAAGAGTTGCTGAAAAACATAGGACTAATCCATACCAACCTGAGTGGCCTATTTGAAGTAGCATGAGATGGATTTCAGTATTTCATTATATTCACTGATGACCATATTAGATATGGATTTGTGTACTTCATGAAACATACATCTGAAGAGTTAGAAAAATTCAGGGAATTTAAGGCACTAGTTGCAAATCAAATGGGTCATCATATCAAGGCACTTAAGTCGGAATGAAGTGGCGAATATATGAGTACCAAGTTTGATAAGTTCTTAAAAGAACTGGGAATAGTGTCACAATTCACTCCTTCAGCTACTCCACAATCAAATGGTTTGTCAGAAAGAAGGAACCGAACCTCGTTGGACATGGTTCACCCTATGCACTACTACAAAATAACCATTTAACATCGGACTTTTAACAGCGGTTATGCAAAAAATGCTGTTAAAGACCGACAATTAACGATGGTTTTGTAGAAACCGCAGTCAGAATCCATCTTTTAACATTGGCTATACTCATAACCGCTGTTAAATATTTATTATCTTAATTTTAACAGCAGTTTTCTGTATAACCGATGTTAATGATCAATTTATTTTTAACCGATCTCCTTTCTTTCTTCTTTCTTTCTTCTTTCTTTCCTCTCTTTCTTCCTCGATGCTTCTGACTCCCCCCGACTCTGCCTTCCCGATGCTTCACAATCGACCCACAACCTCCGGCGACCTCGCGACCTCCGCAACCTTCCCGACACTTCGCAATTGACCTCAGTCCTCTACATTGAAATTAAGTAACTATTCCGAACTCTCTTCGTTGTTATTGTGTTTTGTGTTGTGTTGTGTGCTGTGTGTGTTGTGTATGTTTGTGTCGTGTGTGTACAATGTGTGTTGTGTGTTGTGTGTGTGTGTTGTATATGTTGTGTGTGTGCAGTGTGTGTGTGCAGTATGTGTTGTGTGTTGTGTTGTGTGCTTCGTGTGTGTAATGTATGTGCATGTGCACTATGTGTATGTGAGTGTAATGTAGTTTTACGTGTTATTTTCTTCTTGTTTGACGTATAATTTAATCGATTTAGTTGAGTGTGTGTGTTTAATTATGTGTGTTGCTTTTTACAACACTATTTTGTGAAACACGAATTATTTTGGGATAGAGGTGGTTAACTTCTTAAGGATGTTCTCCTTTTGGGATAGTTGTTAACTTTCGTCTTAAGGATCTATTCCCAACAGTTCGTTTAGATAGAATAGCAATATTGACAAAGCCATAAGTTGACGTAGTATAAAGGTAATTCTATTTTGACAACCGTCGTTCATTTTTCTATTTTAAACAATAGTTATAGGACAACCATACCTTTGTCATTCTCTGTGTGTAGTGGCAGTGTGTGTGCAGTGTGTGTGTGTGTGTAGTGTGTGGTGTTTTTTTTTACTGTGTTGTTTGTGTGTGCAGTGTGTGTGTGTGTGTGTGAAATGTGTGTGTGTGTGTGCAGTGGCAGTGTGTGTTTTTTTACTGTTTGTGCAGTGTATGTAGTGTGTGTGTGTGTGTGTGCAGTTTGTGTCAATGTGTGCCAGTGTGTGTCTGTTTACTGTGTATGTAGTGTGTGTACTGTGTGTGTGTGTGTCTACTCCGCTATGTGTGTGTTGATTTTATTTACTGAAAGCAACTCATATAATTGTGACTTCTTTTGTTTTAGTGTAATAAACAAAATGGAGGTTGGGAGTGTGGTTATTACGTTATGCACTGGATGTCGACTATCATCCAAGCGCGTAGTTTGGATGGTTGGATGGAGGTAGTACATTTTTAACTTGAATTGGTGATAAAACTGTTTACTCGTTCACATTTAAAGTTTGTTTATTATATGTTTATGCTTGAAGATGTTTGATGATGTTGGAGCACTGTCTAATGATGTTATTCATAAAATTCGAGCTGATTGGGGACACTATATCTTAGCGCGGTTCCCAGAAAACTATAGTTAAATATATTGAAACTACAACGGCGGTTCCCAGATAACCGCTGTTAAAATGTAAATATAACGGCGGTTCGGAAACAGCCGTTAAATATCCGCTGTTAATGCGGTTCATTATAACTGCTGTTAATTGGAAAGTTTAACAACGGTTATAAATAACCGCTGTTAATTGTCTAAAAACAACAGCCGTTGCTAAAACTGATGTTATAATTAACAGCGGGACATACAACTGCGGTTCCAAAACCGCTGTTAATTGGCCCCCAGAACTGCTGTTAAAAGCCTGTTGTGTAGTAGTGATGCTTAATGATACTAATCTACCGATTTACCTATGAAGTTATGCGCCACTTACTGCTGCACGTATCCTAAACAGATGTCCTTCCAAATCCGTTCCTAAGACTCCACATGAGATGCGGAAATGTAGAAAACCAAGTCTTAATCATATTAGGATTTGGGGATGTCATGCTTATTTCAAGAAGACTAAAGTAGAGAAACTGGAAGCTAGGTCTGTGAAGGGTCATTTCATAGGATATCAAGGGGATTCCATGGGATATTTATTCTACATGCCTGAAGATCATAGGATCATCGATGCTTTACAAGCACAATCCCTTCAAGATGAGTTCATTCAGGAAGGAGGCACAGGTAGAAGTATTTCTTTAGGAGAAATTATTGAAACACCCAATGAGACACCTGTACAAGATATTGGAATAAAATCTTATGAAATACAAACACAACCTCGGAGGGCTAGTAAAGCTTCTCATTTATCAGGGAGGTATGGCTATCTGCATCAAGAGGAACTGGGTCCTCATGAGATGATGGAAAGTAGCCAAGAGAATGATCCCTCTACTTATGACCAGGCGATGGTAGATGTGGACTCCGTGAAAAGGCAAGAGGCTATGGAAGCTGAGATAGACTCTATGCATGATAATCAGGTTTGGACTCTAGTAGATCTTCCTAAAGGTATAGTGCCTATTGGGATAAACGGATCTACACGAGAAAGACTGATGGAGATGGCAAGGTTGATACCTATAAGGCCATGCTTGTGGCGAAAGGTTATTACCAAAGAGAGGGAATGGATTACTTCAAGACTTTTTTTGCCTGTAGCCACGATAAAGTCTATTTGCATGATGCTTGCCATAGCAGCTTATTTTGATTATGAAATATGACAAATGGATGTGAAACTGGCTTTCTTAAATGGGTACCTTGAAGAGGAGATCTATATGGAATCTAAGGGATTCATATCTGAGGCCAATATTCATAAAATATGCGAGCTTCAGCATGCCATCTATAAACTGAGGTAGGCTTTGCAAAGTTGGAATTCTTGTTTTGATAAGACAATCAAAGAGTTTAATTTTGTCAAAAATGAAGAGGATCCACGTATTTACAAGAAGGTTATTGGGAGAAAAATTACGTTCTTAGTACTATATGTGGATGAAATTCTACTTATAGAAACGATGTAGGAATGCTCAATTCTATAAAATCTTGGCTTTCTATTAAGTTCTCAATAGAAAACTTGGGAGAAGCCACCTATATTCTAGGTATTCGTCTCTACCTATAGAGAAAATAGAATGATAAGTCTTTCCCAAGCCCTCTATATGGAAAAGATCCTGAAGCGATTTAGGATGAAAACTTTTAAAAGAGGGTTCCTACCTATGCGACATGGCATAAAACTTTCCATAGAGATGTGTCCTCAAAGTGAGGAAGACAGAAAAGAAACGAGAAAGGTACCCTATGCTTAAGCAGTGGGTAGACTCAGGTACGCCATGATATGTACTAGATCGGGCATTGCCTATGCTATGAGCGTAGTAAGTCAGTTTCAATCTGTAACACCCCCAAAATACGACCGGAAATGTCACACGCCGTAGACCCTTATCACAAGGATCTACCAGGCTAAACTCCAAAAGACTACTCAATGATTGACCGACCGGGGTCAATATCAATTACAAAGTAGACCGACAAGGTCATTAACCAATTCAAAAAGCAACGACATTCACATTACAATGACAATAATAAACTTGAACAAAAAAAAGAATGACGACCCAATTTAACAAATGAAAACTACACCCATTCAAGAGTTAACAATCGAACGACAGGGAAATACCGACCAAAAAGAAATAAAAGAAAAAGACTCTGACCCTTGTGTGATTAGAATCGTCGTCTACCATCTCCTTCCAAGCCAATCTTGTGACTGCTCCCGAGCTTCCAAAACTTGAGCGCATAACAGGCACCCACCCCCCGAAAACTCGGTGGTTAGCAAACTGGAATTTTGCTAGTGCAAGTACATAATATACAAGATATACGAATAATAACAACACAAAACTCAACAGTCGTGAAGCCCTAACACAAACCGCACATTCCCATAGTCAACACAGAATAGCATCACATACACAAGGTGAAAGATAATCACATTGTCATATTCTCTTTACGGAACATAACAACAATGAAACTCCAAACGAGCCCAAGGAGTCAAAAAAATCCCTTTTTATAAAAGGAAAAGTATTTTGATAAGAGAGTTTGAAAACATTATTATTGACTCGGGCCATCTTGCAATTTTGAAAATCGAATGGAAATACTATTAGAAAATACTTCAAAAGCTATCGAGTCCTCGACAATTTGCAAGAAAACCATTACAACGTTATTCGGGGTCCTCGACCCAATTGATAAAACACTAACACAAGTGAATCATTACAACATCTCATGGGGTTCTCGGCCCAATCCAAATAATATCATCACGAGATCAAATCTCAACATCCCACGGGGTCCTCGACCCAATACACAGAATAATCATCACAGTACAATCAAAGGCACAACCTCCCATTCGACAAATCCTGCTCAAGACCCCTGATTAATTAACCCTCAGAGATCTCGTCAAATATCCTTGGTTAATTAATCCTGATACCAACATTTAAAATAAGTTGGAACGAACTTTCAGAAGCATGAATTGCGGTCTACATCAAGACCAACATTTAAAAACGAGTTGCAAGATCTTTAAATTACGAAAATCATTTGGTAACGGGGTCTTAGCTATCACTCAAATATCCGTTACCAATAAGCGTGCCAGGCGCCTCCCTTGCACACCTGTGTACCTGCGTTCACTCCACTATATTGTCCGCCCATTGCACATGTCACCGCGCCGGCATTCACTCCCACAGGAGCCGCCCCTTGCTTGCGCATTAAGTAACACTGGTGTTCACCAATCATATGGAGCCGCTCATTACAGCATACACCAGGCCGGAGTACACGCCCCGCCCTCAGAGGCACCCGGATATGACGTCTCTCATAGCAAGTATTCATGTTGTTACAAATACCGAGCACACTGTCAACCATTGCAACAATTATCAAATCAGTTCATCAATTCACATAATTTATTCGCCAGTCCGTAACTACGCAAAATAAACAACAACTCGCACGTTATTCATCAAGACTTAACATATTAAGCCTTCAACACTACCAATCAACACTACATATATATCCTTATATCGTAACTCAACCGAAAATACAAACATTACCATATTACCTCTATAAATATCATTCGTACTTTAATCTAAGTTGAGTACGTCGACTAATATTGGTATTAATCACCCAACATTTATCTCCATATGTATATTTATATATATATATACATATATCTATACATATATCCACACACATATATATAATATATATAGATATTCGTAACATGATTCATACACTTCAGCAACAATGATTTCACGTAATTATAATTCGTATATCAAGGTACTTGCCTTGGTAATCTCTCGCGAATACTCCGGAAATATAGTTGATTGGAACAATCCGGAACTCCAACGGAAACGGCGATCGGAAAGGCTCAACACTGGATTATCGTAGGAAATTCATCCTTAATAACCTATCATTAAATAAACAATCAATCACACAAGGAAAAACATAGAAAGATGGCCGGACTCTAACTGTACTCTTCATAACATACGTTACACACCTACGTAACGTACGTTACGTCTGCACGTTAGCGCACGTAAGCTACAAGGAATAACGCACGCTAAGCATGTATTTGACAGTTCTTCTCGGTTCAGACGACTGTCTTGCCTGAGGGTATAATGTATGTAATGCCTAGAGCTTAACATACGTTATATTCACACATATAATACTCATGTGAATCAGAATGATCCTATAGTGTTGATGTCTTCGAATTCCAGGTTAATCATTCCATCATAAAACTTACTCCAATCTCGATTATAAATCCTCAAAGGTAGTTTGGAAAATCCGAGGTTGTTATCAACATTAAGTCTACGATCATTATGGAAACACCATACAATATGGTTTATTAATCTCAGAAAACTTTCCTTACTTGTTCATCATAACAAGATTCGAACTATAATGTTCTTAACTCAGGTAACTAAAGCATGAACATTCCAACTTCCAAAAACATGATGTTCGGATAAAAATCATCTATGGAGCTTAATAATCCCGGTAGTATGTTCATAACATCCTTAAGAACACGAATTCAAGGTTGAGGTAGCATTAACATACCTTAATATGAAGGAAACGCAGAGACAAGAGGTAGCATCCAACTTCGATTGCTTGAATGTCAAACCAAGATGTTTGTTAACTTAAATGATCGAGTCTATGTAATCTATAGGTGTCTTAAATGGCTGGAGACTCTCTAGAAATGAAGGAAAACGAAGTACAAGTGAAAGGGACGAAGTGAAATGAAATGGGGTGTTGTCCATATATATAATGTCTTGAGCTTTACGTACGTTAGCCTTAGCTATTTACGTACGTAATCGACTTAGCGCACGCTACCATTCGGTCTTAGCGTACGCTATCGTTCAATGGTAGCTTACTGTCTCATTCTGTACTCGCTTACGTACATTACACCCTATACATTACGTACGTAAGCTACACACATTAGCGTACGCTAGTTACAAACCTTAGCGTACGTTAACACGCGTTGACCCCAAAACTGTCCAGGTTCATCCGCGGGAATCTTTCTGAGCCCACGACCAGTCGTCCATGTGCTAGCCAGCATATTCAATCATTGACCTCCTCACGTACGCTACGTCTAGCTCGTAACACACGTTACGCTTACCTGTTAGCGTGCGTTACGACATAGTTGCATGTGAAGGGTTAAAAGTTGATATTATTATGCATGAGGATACGAATATGGAAATGATCATACTTCGATTATTGATAGCACAATTTCAGGTAATACAGGGTTCAAATACGGACGAAAATACCCACAATTTATCCGGATATTACACAATCGAATCCAGGGCAGGAACATTGGACTACTATAAAGAACACTCTTAAGTACCTGAAGAGGACTAAAGACTTAGTTCTTACATGCGGCGGAGGAGAACTTAAAGTGATGGGTTATATGAACTCAGACTTTTCGGGAGATATAGATGCACAGATGTCCACATAAGGGTATATCTTTACTCCGAATGGTGGAGCAGTGCCTTGGAGAAGTTCAAATCAAAGTGCGGCTGCAATTTCCACATGTCAAGCCGAATATCAAGCAGCCACGGAGGCTGCTAAAGAAGCATTTTAAATTAAGAAGTTCACTGCGGAACTTCAAGTGGTTCCTGACTCAGATCGACTCATGAAGCTATTTTATATGACAATGGCAGAGTTGTTGCACAGGCTAGGGATACTACGGCTCAACACAACACCAAGCACTTTGAGAGAAAGTATCATTTTGTTAGAGGAATGTTTTAAAAGGGGAACATTACACTGCAGAGAATAGACACAACAAATAATGTTACTGATTCTCTGACCAAGCCACTATCTCAGAAGGTCTTGGGGAGACATCTGGAGAGTATGGGTAGATACCATAGTTTGTCGTATTGAGTGCAAGTGGGATATTGTTAGGAATATACCCTCGAATACCACTCAGAGGAAGAGAGAGTGAGGATATTGTGTTGTAATTATGATTATTAAATTAAATAAAGGTGTTTATTATTTTTATATTATTGTATAATTCTCAGTGTGATTTAGTATATAGAAGAATAGTCCTTGCATTTGAGAGCAAACATTCCATTCCTTATGAAGATAAGGAGATATTAAATGGAAGTGTATAGGACTCGAATACTAAACCGGTTCGCAAGTCGATAAAACTTAATTGGGCATTACGTTTAGATGAGGCTTGTATAACGTGTACTTTGATGTGCAGAGTGTTTGTCTTCACTAAAGGTTATTGGGAGCACACATTTTTAGTATTCTCGAACTCGACTCACCTCGATTCGGTCACATGGATTTCACTCTGGGATTATCAATGACTGAATCAAAAGGTTGTGATAAATATATCTGAACCTTTCACTTGAGGTTTCAGCAGGAGATGTACTTGTAACATTAAATTAGTCATTAGAGTAGTTCGATCCAATCACTGGTTAGTGGGGTCAACCTCGAAGTGCAACTTAGTGGGCAAGTAGAAGTCTCTACTAAACACCAAGATAGGACTCTTTCTCCCGTGAGTGAGCAGGTAAATGTCTTATGCGGTTAATAGCAAATGCAATTATAAGTCTTTGGCCAAAGCATTTAGAGCTAGTTGTATTTGATACACGAGAGCTCAGTGATCTCGATTTGCATTAACAAATGCATAAAGTCAAGTTACAATATGGTTTGACTTTACCGTGACCCTAATACTTGACAGGGACATATGATTGAAGGGTTTATATGTATATGGTATTCACGACATAATAGTTTTAGAATGATTCTATCACTCGTTGCCAGTTGGGTTACGGTGTGGGCCACTAGGTTGGCTAAGTGATACCCGCAGGTTCCTCCCATTGTCGACTGAGACAGACATATTGAGTCGCGCACAAGGATATTTGACGGATAAATATCTATTTATTATCTCTTCATTAATATTGAAGATTAGATATCTAATTTGATTTGTTGGATAAATCGATGCAGTCATGAATTGAATTTAATTACCGGGTAATTAATTTAATTCACAAATAATTATTTCTTGGAGGAATGTAATTATAATCTTATATTTTATGTAATTTTAGTTCACTGGATTAATTAATTACTTAAGTATAAATACATTTGAGATAAAACGAAGTATACTTAACGGACTAGATACGCAAACATCCAGTACACGAACCGAGTGCTTCAGATCATTTCTTCTCATCAAATCCATATGGGCCGCCCCTCTCTTCCCCACCTTATCTTCCATGATATTTCCTTTAGTGCCATTATTTCGTGTGGGGTGTCTTTTAATTTGTTTTATACATATTGACTTAAGAGATAAAGATTGTAGTAATCTTTATATCTTACCATACCATGTTATAAAAACAAGACAAACACACACACACCACATATACACATTTTGTCCGTGAGCTAAGGGAGGTGAGGAGAGAAAAATCTTCCAACTTCTTTGTTCATCTTAAAGAGAAAGAAAGGAGAAGAAAAGAAGAGAAAAATTTCTATATCAATTATTAGCCGCGTTCTTAGAGAACGAATTGATATAAAAATTTTCCTATCAATATACACCGCGTGGTGACGCAGATACACCCGACATATTTGGTGTTAAATTATTTATCAAGCCTAAATGAATCATATTAGTGTTGGTGATACAAAACAGGAATGGAGGTTTTCATTGCTCGGGAACTTTGCAAAACAAGGTTCAGTTTTTCCATTAAGATAAAATTACCAAAGGACTACGAGGGTATGACTTCTTTAATTTTATGTTCGTCTATTTATATTCGGTATACGATGCTTAATTGATCCTCTTAAGGGTTGAGTTTTTATCCGGATAGACTGGTTTTATTTTTTCACCATGTAACTCAATTTTAATTACCGAATCCCAACAGCGAGGATGTGGACATGGATATGGCCGTGGTCATGGACGCGGTAAACCAAATGATGCAACCCTTAGCAACAAAAGGCATAAAGCATCCGACGAGCAGAATTCATCCAAAAAGGAAGCCTCATCATGTCATAGATGTGGCATGGCAACACATTGGGTGTTGGAATATTTTATTCCAAATATTCATTATAGAGTTTTGATGATTAGTTGTTGATCAAAGGAAAACAACAAAGAAGCAAAACAAAATAATGAAGAAGTCGAAGACGCAAAAAGCTGGACATAACATGTATAATGTACGCAAGCCGTACAGCTTAACGTACGCAACAAAGTGACAATAACGTACGTAATCGGAAGGTATAACGTACGTAATGAAAAGTTAACTCATTAGACGAGTCAGAAAAGTCGACTGTAGATAACATGCTTAACGCACGCTATATGCATTGTATAGCGCACACTATAGAAGGTGCTTAACGTATGTAACACAAAGTTGTTAACGTACATAATGAAGTATTTCAGAATTCAAACAAGACATCTGTTGGAAGAGTCCGGGTCAAAGTCAAGCATACAACGGTGTTTGACAAAAGCAGGCAACGGATATATT
The DNA here is from genome assembly GCA_033398695.1 of Orobanche coerulescens. Lineage (NCBI taxonomy): Eukaryota > Viridiplantae > Streptophyta > Magnoliopsida > Lamiales > Orobanchaceae > Orobanche > Orobanche coerulescens. The sequence continues at coordinate 66,717,731 of CM065804.1, read as the reverse complement.
GACTGATTAACACACACTACGAGGAAGGAATAACGTACACTACTCAACGTAGTTAATGTACATAATGAAGGATGACAACGTACGTAATGAAAGAAATGAAATCTACTGGACTAATCTGCATTAAGCTCAACGTACGTAACAATGAGTTGTTAACGTACATAACAAATTTAACATACGCAACAGAAGAAGTGTAACGTACGCTAAAGAGGAACAGTAGGCTAACGACTAGTTAGAGGAAATTGCCTATAAATACCAAACCATTTGGTATCAAACCACACAAGTGTTGGAATATTTTATTCCAAACATTCATTATCGAGTTTTGATGATTATTTGTTAATCAAAAGAAAATAACAAGGAAGCAAAACAAAACAACGAAGAAGTCGAAGACGCAAAAAGCTGGACAGATCTATTAACGTATGATATATCAACAGATTAACGTAAGTAATGTTTATAAGATAACGTACGTAATGCTATGGGCTTAACGTACATAATGAGGTGTTTCTGAATTCAAACAAGGAGCCGTTGAAGATGACGTCATGGCATAGGCCAGCATGCAATGGATATGAAGACTAAGTTAACGTACGTAATGGGAGTGATGATAACGTACGTAACGAAAGAAACGAAAGCTACTAGACTAATATGCACACAGCATAACGTACGTAACAAAATGATGTTAACGTACGTAATGAATCTAACGTACGTAAAGGATGGCTAATAACGTACGTAAAGGAATCTGAAAGAGCTAACGGCTAGTTGAGACTTTGGAGCCTATAAATACCAATTCCTATGGTATTGAACCTATAACAACTCCAAGCAAGTGATATATTGATCTGATATTGTTATATATTCTATTGTTGTTGTAACTGTGCTTATATTGATAAGTGTCCGAGTGTTATACACGAAAATATACACGAGAGAAAAAAGAAAGAATAAGATTGGATTCGGTGTTATTAAGATTAAGGATTCAGCATTGTTAGAATCGCAATCTATATCCGAGTGAGGTTTGTCTAGTACCCATAGAAAGCTAGATAGGCTGATTCCTTGTCCGATAGAAAAGGAAAATGGTTTAACTTGGACCGACAAAAAGAGAAGTGTGTAACGGTTTATTTCAGATCGATAGAAGATGAGATTGTAACGGCAATCCCTTGACCGATAGAAAAGAGGTGCAGAGGTTGATCTTTATCCTATAGAAAAAGATACGGAGAGAGGACATAGGCACGTTTGGCCGAACCTCTATAAATCTTGTGTCGTTTACTTTCTGCACCTTTAAATATGCTTCCACACAATAGCGCGTCTACCGAATCCTGCTCCAACAACAACAACCTTGAGCAAATCATCTATACTTATGATATAATTGTAAACATTCTTGTTGTGGTATTTGAGCTTATATTGATAAGTGTTTGAGTGTTATACACGAAAACATACACGAGAGGATAAAGAAAGGATAAGATTGGATTCGGTATTATTAGGATCAAGGATCCGGCATTGTTAGAATCGCAATCTATATCGGAGTGAGGTTTGTCTAGTACCCATAGGAAGCTAGATAGATTGATTCTTTGTCCGACAGAAAAGGAAAACGGTTTAACATGGACCGACAAAAAGACAAGTGTGTGAATGGTTTATCTCGGACCGATAGAAGACATGACTGTAACGGTAATCCCTCGACCGATAGAAGAGAGGTGCAGAGGTTGATCTTTAGCCTATAGAAAAAGATACGGAGAGAGGACGTACGCATGTTTGGCCGAACCTCTATAAATCTTGTGTCGTTTACTTTCTGCACCTTTAAATATGCTTCCACACAATAGCGCGTATACCGAATCCTACTCCAACAACAACAACCTTGAACAAATCATCTATACTTATGATATAATTGTAAACATTCCTGTTGTTGTATTTGAGCTTATACTGATAAGTGTTTGAGTGTTATACACGAAAACATACACGAGAGGATAAAGAAAGGATAAGATTGGATTCGGTATTATTAGGATCAAGAATCCGGCATTGTTAGAATCGCAATCTATATCGGAGTGAGGTTTGTCTACTACCCATAGAAAGCTAGATAGATTGATTCTTTGTCCGACAGAAAAGGAAAACGGTTTAACTTGGACCGACAGAAAGACAAGTGTGTGAATGGTTTATCTCGGACCGATAGAAGACGTGATTGTAACGGTAATCCCTCGACAGATAGAAGAGAGGTGCATAGGTTGATATTTAGCCTATAGAAAAAGATACGGAGAGAGGACGTAGGCTAGTTTGGCCGAACCTCTATAAATCTTGTGCCATTTATTTTCTGCACCTTTAAAAACGCTTCCGCACAATAGCGCGTATACCGAATATTATTTTAACAATTAGTATCAGAGTTGTACCTCCTATAAGCGACTTAACATCCAAGGAGAAGTCAATCCAAATGGCGTTTCAAATTGCCCCGGTCGAAGGTCTTGCCTTGAACTGACTACCATTCTTTGATGGATCAAATTATATGACTTGGAAGAAAAAGATGTCGATATTCATTCGTGCCTATGATATAGAAATCTGGAAGATCATTTGTTTTGGCCCGAAAGTTCCAATCAAATCCGACGGATCTCTTACGAGTTTCGAAAAATATAATGACGAGGATTCGAAGAACGATCATCTAAATTGTAAGCCACTCGACTTTTATATTGTGCCTTAAATCTATAAGAGGTCAACCGTATTTCATCGTGTGAATGTGCTAAAGAAATATGGAAAATTCTTAAAATCACACACGAAGGAACAACTCAAGTCAAGGAGACAAAGATTAATATGCTTCTCCATGACTACGAGCTATTCATGATGAAGGGTGACGATTCCATCACCAACATGCTCGACTGATTTTCGGTCATCACAAATGGACTTGCTTTTTTCGGGAAACCACTATCGAGTAGTGAAAAAGTCAAGAAAATCTTACAATCAGTACCTAGCGAATGGGATGGCACCGTGATGGCGATCATGGAATCTAAAGATCTCAACACACTCGACTTTAGTGCCCTCGTTGGTTCGCTAATTAATTATGAGATTGTTCTAAAATAACGAAGTGTCAAGCCGAAGCCGAAGGAAAGATCAATAGCTATGAAAGCTACAATGTCAAGAAAAGATGAAATCACGGTCGATGAAAGTGATTAAAAATCGGCATATTATGCCAAGAATATTAATAAGTTTCAAAACTTACTGAACCGGAGAAAGAAGGACATCAAATTGGGCGAATCTAAGAAATTCGAAAATAACTGTCGAATCTGTGATAAACTAGGCTGCTTTGCTAAAAATTGTTGGAACGCAAATCCTAAGAAGGAAGTTCTCGTTACAACATGGATCGATGAAGATGAAGATGATGATTTTCAATCAAAATAATCTCTCTCTCATGGCACGAAGTTCATTCGACGAAAGCGACGTCGAAAGCCAGGTAAGTACATCCTCTCAAGATGAACTCTTTGACGCATTCGGATTACTGCATACCGATTTTCAAAAGGCTTTATCCGAAATAAAATCCCTTAAATCGAAAAATAAAATTTTGGGAGACGAAATCTCCAAGTTTGAAAAAGGGAAAATTATTGAGACCGATCATTCAAAATGTCTTGAAATAGAAAATAATTTAAAGAATGATCTTTTCAGAGTTCAAGATGAACTTAAAAGTTTAACGAACAAATTGTCTCTTGGAAACGTGAAATTTGACAATATACTTTCTGTTCAAAAATATACGTTAAATAAATAGGAGTTACGATTCAAACCAAATATTAAAACCGAATCCTTAAATTTTAAAATAGTCCAATGTGAAAAATATTTAAAAACTGGGCATCATATTTCAAATTGGAAAATCCCACGTAAGACGATAAAAATTAAAAAGATTTAGATTCCTAAAGGAACCACTATTTCAAATATCGTCTATATTTCAAATGAAAAACCAACTCTCAGTTGGATCCCCAAAATTTAAAATTAAATATTTCATCAATTGGTATCTTTATCATTGATATTTTCAAAATTGATATTTTACTCAGGGGGAGTTGTTGTATTTTTAATGGTGAGATATATTTGTCAGGGGGAGTTTACCCATTTCTGCATTTATTATAATTTTATTTCATCATTTATTATCGTTTATATACTTTTTGCTCATAACAAAATGGGGGAGAAGAATGGAATAAAAGAAGAATGATATAAGAGGAATATAAGAATGTGAGAAAGCGTCATGAAAGAATGATGAGAAAAATAAAAATATATACGAATCATGAAAGGAGGATAAAAGACGAAGGAAGTCGAAAAAATGAAAAAGGAAAGAAGACGTTGAAAAAGAAGAAGAAGTTGAAAAGGAGAAAAAGAAAATGGGAGATGGAATCTAAGCCGAAAACTTTGATTTGTGTTTGTATATATATATATATATATATATATATATATATATATTATTTTGCAGGTTTATCCCATTCAAAGGTGTTGTTTTGTAATCATTAAAAATGGGGAGATTGTTGGAATATTTTATTCCAAATATTCATTATCGAGTTTTGATGATTAGTTGTTTATCAAAGGAAAATAACAAGGAAGAAAAACAAAACAACGAAGAAGTCGAAGATGCAAAAAGCTGGACAGAACATGTATAACGTACGCAAGCCATGCAGCTTGACATACGCAATGAAGTGACAATAACGTACGTAATCGGAAGGTATAACGTACGTAATGTGAAGTTAACTGATTAGACGAGTCAGAAAAGTCAACTGCAGATAAAATGCTTAACGCACGTTATATGCATTGTATAGCGCATGCTATCGAAGGTGCTTAATGTACGTAACACAAAGTTGTTAACGTACATAATGAAGTATTTCAGAATTCAAACAAGACACCCGTTGGAAGAGTCCGGGTCAAAGTCAATCATACAACGGTCAGTTTGACAAAAGCAGGCAACGGTATATTGACCGATTAACGCACGCTACGAGGAAGGAATAACGTACGCTACTTAACGTAGTTAACATACGTAATGAAGGACGACAATGTACGGAATGAAAGAAACAAAAGCTACTGGACTAATCTGCATTGAGCTTAACGTACGTAACAATGAGTTGTTAACGCACGTAACAAACTTAGTGTACGCTACAGAAGAAGCGTAACGTATGCTAAAGAGGAATAGCAGGGTAATGGTTAGTTGGAGGAAATTGCCTATAAATACCAAACCATTTGGTATCAAACCACACAACAACCTTGAGCAAATCATTTATACTTGTGATATCATTGTAAATATTCTTGTTGTTGTATTTGATCCTATATTGATAAGTGTTTGAGTGTTATACACGAAAACATACCCGAGAGGAAAAAGAAAGGATAAGATTGGATCCGGTGTTATTAGGATCAAGGATCCGGCATTTTTAGAATCGCAATCTATATCCGAGTGAGGTTTGTCTAGTACCCATAGAAAGCTAGATAGGTTGATTCCTTGTCTGATTGAAAAGGAAAATGGTTTAACTTGGACCGACAAAAAGACAAGTGTGTGAACAGTTTATCTCGGACCGATAGAAGACGAGATTGTAACAGTAATCCCTAGACCTATAGAAGAGAGGTGCAGAGGTTGATCTTTAGCCTATAGAAAAAGATACGGAGAGAGGATGTAGGCTCGTTTGGCCGAACCTCTATAAATCTTGTGTCGTTCATTTTCCGCAGCTTTAAATATGCTTCCGCATAATAGCGCGTATACCGAATATTGCTCCAACATTAGGCACGTACTTGCCGAACGAAAATACAACTCGCAGATCTATATCAAGATTCAATCAAGAAAAAAGATAGGAAGGACACCAATAACATTGCCTTTGATGATCCAATTGTTATTACTCACTTAGATGTCTCTGACTTCTTTGTTGACCCAAAAGGAGATAATATAGATCAGTTGATTGGTGGTGATGTGCTTGAGAACAATAATATCGACATTGTTCAATCCTTTATCATTTATTTCTTGTTGATAAGAAGATATAGCTTATTTTAGTTATTTACTTTCAAATCGTTGTATTTTCGTTAAAAACAATTACTTATTATTCCTTCAAATTCAATAATTATTGATCTTCTTTTAAAAAACGTCTTAGAAATTCAAATGGAATCTTGTGATATATGTCTTGATGATAGTGTCGCTACACACACTATCCTTCAAAAGAACAGGTATTTCTTGAGATTGACATTAGCTGAGGATAATATTAATGTAACACCCCCAATCCACTCAGGGATATTACACGCCGTAGACCCTCTCCTCGAATATCTACCAGGCTGGTAACAACATTTAACATCTCGACAATGCCTTAAAGGCTAAATGACTCAGTAGACCGATTTGGTCTTTCAATGAAAATATACAACTCAATTACAACACATACCCACGCAGGGGTCAAAGTACAACAAACTCCCGTACAACGGAGAAAAGATACTGCAGCGGAAAAAAAAATACAACTAGACCAATACGACATCAACGGATCCTCGTGTGATTAGTATCGTTCATCTTTCATCATCCTTCGTGCCGACCCTGTGTTATGCTCCAGAACCTGAATGCAAAAAATAGACATCCACCCCCCGAATACTCGGGGGTTAGCAAAACTCCACTGTTTTGCTAGTGCAAATACAAAGTGCAAATACGAGCCATACAATTCACATTCCACGAATAACAATAACCAGGAATCCTCAAAGATCCAAGCGAAACGAAAAGTACTTCTCGAGGCAAGAGTTTGAGAAAACCTTTCAAAATCGAAATATCATAAATCAATGGAAATAATTTACAAAATGCTTTAGAATGCCATCGAGAGTTTTAATAGAAAACAATTTAGGATTATCAAATCCTACTTTTCAAAATCCAAAAGACAAAAGGGGTCACCGCCCCAAAGGTTTACTTTCCGAAAAATGACCTTTACCAAACCGTTGGGATTTTAGCCCCAAATCCGTCAAATGACCTTTACAAAAACCATTGGGATTTTAGCCCCAAATCTCATCAACTCACAGTACAAAGAACGACCACAAGGTTCGTCTCCCAACATCAAAATCCACAAATAAAGGATTTAACACAAACAACAAAATACTCTAGTGCCATCCTAGCCAAGTAAGCCAAACGAACAACTTACCTCTTACACACTTAGTCGATGCACGCAATCATGAAAACCGTTCAAAAGCGCTCATTTCCGGAAATGCCATAAATAAGTCACATTTGTAAAATGCACCACAATTAACCGTCGATCCACGTCTCTGTGGACCCCTACCGAGACCCCGTCGGATCTAACCCGTAGTGGTTAAAAGTAAGCTCGTCGATCCACGTCTCTGTGGACCCCTACCGAGACCCGTCGGATCTAACCCGTAGTGAGCATACACACACACACACATATTACTCATGCAAAACTAACATGCTAAGAATGTAAGTTTATTAAGAATACTCACTAGAGATGGCCATTAACTCGACACCATTATCAAACTCTTCAAAACACAATAACAAGATTAAATACGGAATACACGATTCCATAACTTTAAACAATAGGAGTATCATCATCAATTCCTTCAACGTTCAAAATAATCAAATCATAATCAATTCTCAAAACACCGTTCACAAATCACACTCGTTTTGAAAGAAAGCCTTTAACGAGGCCAAACCGAAATCCTTTGAAACTTCATTTCAAATAACCAAACAAACACATCAAGACGACCACCGATCATCATATCCATAAAACGAGAAAAGTATGGGCAAGGTACTTGCCTCTGTATCACGAGAAATGGAAAAGTGAACGGATACGGCCGGGTAGCCCTCAAATTCCCGAAAACTATCTAGAACGCGATAGCACCGAAATTACTATGGGAAAACACCACATGAATCATCAATCACCAACGGAATTCAACATCGGAATCATAGAGCACCTATAATCCTCCGTAAGGAATAATAAAACATGATTACGACGAGAATCAAGGCCGAAAACAACGGAAATCCCAACAAACTATCAAAGGGAACTCATTCGAACATTTAATCGAACATTAAATGTTCAAGACCCTTCAAGAACAAAGAAATCACCCCTCGGGTTGAACGAACCAAAGATACGAGTATCCAATCCGTAGAACAAGTTCAAAACAACGTTTATACAACAATTAATTGATTAAAAACGGATTGGAATCGAAATCAAAAAGGAAAATCCCCAAAATCTACAAAAACAAGGGTTCAAGCCAAAAATACCTTGATTTGGATGAATGATTCAAGTAGAGGCCGAAAATCTACAACAAGACTTGAGGTGGATGATCTCTACAAGTTTGGGAGCACTCAAATCGCCCAAAAATCGCCCACAAATCGCCCTAGATGGAAGGAGGAAGAAGAGAGGAGAAAAATGAAGTTTTCTCCTCGAAAATCTGCTAAAAAACGCAGAAAAAGCCCGTGTGCCGCGGCACAGGACAAGTGTGCCGCGGCCCAGGGCCACAAAAACGCCCAGGAATCAGCTTAGTGCCGCGGCACAGCCTGAGTGTGCCGCGGCACACGGTACAGCCCCCTTCAACACCAAAAAGGCACATCGTGCAGTCTTGGCTATTTCGACCATAACTCCTTCGTCTGGACTCCGATTGACTCACCGTTTGAACCATTGGAAATCTAACTTCATGCTCTATAATGTTGCAAAGATTCAGAATTTTTGGAGTTTCCAAGAATTAATGGTGACTTTACAAAGTCGAACTCCCACGTGAAAAAGTCGATTAAGGACACGGAACTCAACATAACAACACCGAAACGAACTCGGATGACAAAAAGTGCAGAATTAATCATTCTCGGAATGACGAAACGGTCAGGAGAGAGTCGTCAAAACGAACTTCCGCCGAAAAAAGAAAATTACCGAAATTCGAAATTGCGGATATTACATTCTACCCTCCTTAAAAGAAGTTTCGTCCCGAAACTTAAAACAAGTAGGGGGGAGCAATATACCCGCCAGGAAAACTGGACGAGATACACCAAAAACAGAAAACTCGCGCCCAACGGCGAAACGCTGCAAGAAACGCAAAGAGACATACGGCGTGATAACACGCTCCACGACAACCAACACAACGTCGCCGTTAGGGATATAATAAAACCAACAAGTGACAAGCGTCATCAAATGGATAATACAATCAAGTCAATTATCCGAACAATCACAAAACACAACGAACGAAAATCAATACGATTGACCAACCCAACGGTACATCAATCAAAACGCGAGCCAATCGCTGAACAAATACGGAATTCCACCGCCCAAGGGTTGGAAGATCGAAAACGAGACTAATTTCCCAAACTTAAGGGAATTAGGAAGGAGCCTGAATGCTCAACGATCACGAAACGAGGACAAAAACCGAACAAACAAACGACCGAACCACAACGGTCGAGACAACAAAAAGCGAACAATCATGTTCGAATCACGAAGAACAATAAAATTCAAACAACAACTCCAAGGTTCACATCTCGACTCGAGACAATATATGATCCGGTGAAAACAACAACATATGCATTCACATAAGATCCACATGAAAGGGAATAGAAATTGAAAGGTCACAACGACAAACGAGTTATTCCGAAACAATACCGCACTTGTCCGATCAACAAAAGCAAGGGGCAGGACAAGCTCAGAAAATGTCAACGAACATAAACGAGTCGACAGAGTCGAAAACACAAGAGTCCCAAATCTGATCCACTTCGAATAAAAGAACTAATAGAACCAGATGATGTCACTCCCGAACAAGGTTCACAAGAATCGAACCGAACTCGAAAAAGTCACAACGATAACCAGATCGACCCACAACAAGATCACAGTTCGTTCGGACGATGAAACCGAAATACAGAACAATTTCATAAAGTTTCAACGAACATGAGCGAATCGATAGACTGGAGAAAGAGAAAATACAGAAGTCAAAATAGTACGGGCATTGCCCCCGACCTCATCCACGAAATTCACAAAAACAGGAGCAAGGTAACAAGACATTAAACAACCGACACATAACGGAACGATCACCGATGCACACGACCATACCAACCCAAGCTCTAACAGCTCGCACATGCGCGACAACGCAGAAATCACCACGAGGCGACAATATTCAACACCAACATCCCACCTCTCACAAGGGGCTAACATAACAAATGTGTGGAAAACGACTCAACGCTCACACCGCCAATTCGGTCATACTCGGGAGCAAACATCAAAATGACAACGCGAACATCATACATATATACCCAACCCTCAAACGGGAATGGATAGGTTTTAAAAACGAAAACCTCATTTTAAAAATAATTTAGAAGAACACCGATTGATCTTGAGTATCTCCTTTCAAAAAGCACAAACGTGAAACATCGTTATCGAGACTTTGGAGAACCGTTTCGCATTTGATAAAAATGAGGACACTTTCTCTTAGTGAAAACTTTCAGAATATTCGACCCTCGGGTCTAAATAAAAGTGTTTCTAAAACATTGAAAATATCTCAAAACATTTTGGTCCTCGAGGCAGAAAAATTTTGAAATATATTGTGGCACCTGGATGTACCACAAGAAAATAACTCATTTGAAAAAATATGTCTCGAAATTTATTTCTAAGATACTCAAGTTTTCGAAAATAATTCAATGCCAAAAAGGAAGATGCCAAAAAGGCTAGAATGCCCAAAAATTTCAGGTAATCACACGGAACATCATAGCGCTGTGGGTCTCGCGTCGGAACCCCAGGCTAAAAACCATTTACAAAAATGCCAAAAAGGCTGATGACCATAATATTTCAAAAACTCACGAAATCCATTTGCAAAATACTAAATACCGTCATAAGAATTTCGCCAAAGCGATCAAGGCCATAATGCCAAAAACTCGGTTAAGGGAAGCGGTTATCGAAATAAAACTCGGTCGGTAAAATACCGAAAGTCATTACAAAAGAACTCACGCAGCGGATAAAAGAAATACAGTTCAACATGCACAATCCAGCAACACTACTCCTCATAAGAACAAAATATTAGAGTGAAATAACCACATTCAGAACAAAACCACTGGCCCCATTCGAGGCCTCTAAAGACCCTACCGCACTGGCTAGTGAACAAGTCGAACGTGTATAAGCACAAAGCTTCCACAAGAGAACTTGTAAAACGTGCAAATCGATTCGAAAATCATCAGCAACGGACAAAAACAACAATAAAAAGACATCACAAGCGAAGACACTCCTCGTATAAATCAAATACGAGAGTCGATTAAATACATATCGTGAAATCAAAATCCACATAAGGATTCCATCACTTAACAAGTAATCATAAAAATAGCTCGTGTCACACGAGGCACAACACAAAGAAGGGAGACTTACTTCCACCGGTCGCACGAAGATGATGATCGCCCCACGATACTAACCACGACCAACAACTCAAACGACGCGTCGCGACACGACTCAGTCAGACTAAATCCGACGAGACAAAACTCAATAGACACCACTGACCCGACAACCTAGGTTTCCACAACCTAAGCTCTGATACCATTTATTTAACACCCCCAATCCACTCAGGGATATTACACGCCGTAGACCCTCTCCTCGAAGATCTACCAGGCTGGTAACAACATTTAACATCTCGACAATGCCTTCAAGGCTAAATGACTCAGTAGACCGATTTGGTCTTTCAATGAAAATATACAACTCAATTACAACACATACCCACGCAGGGGTCAAAGTAAAACAAACTCCCGTACAACGGGGAAAAGATACTGCAGCGGAAAAGAAAATACAACTAGACCAATACGACATCAACGGATCCTCGTGTGATTAGTATCGTTCCTCTTTCATCATCCTTCGTGCCGACCCTGTGTTATGCTCCAGAACCTGAATGCAAAAAATAGACATCCACCCCCCGAATACTCAGGGGTTAGCAAAACTCCACTGTTTTGCTAGTGCAAATACAAAGTGCAAATACGAGCCATACAATTCACATTCCACGAATAACAATAACCAGGAATCCTCAAAGATCCAAGCGAAACGAAAAGTACTTCTCGAGGCAAGAGTTTGAGAAAACCTTTCAAAATCGAAATATCATAAATCAATGGAAATAATTTATAAAACGGTTTAGAATGCCATCGAGAGTTTTAATAGAAAACAATTTAGGATTATCAAATCCTACTTTTCAAAATCCAAAAGACAAAAGGGGTCACCGCCCCAAAGGTTTACTTTCCGAAAAATGACCTTTACCAAACCGTTGGGATTTTAGCCCCAAATCCGTCAAATGACCTTTACAAAAACCATTGGGATTTTCTCCCCAAATCTCATCAACTCACAGTACAAAGAACGACCACAAGGTTCGTCTCCCAACATCAAAATCCACAAATAAAGGATTTAACACAAACAACAAAATACTCTAGTGCCATCCTAGCCAAGTAAGCCAAACGAACAACTTACCTCTTACACACTTAGTCGATGCACGCAATCATGAAAACCGTTCAAAAGCGCTCATTTCCGGAAATGCCATAAATAAGTCACATTTGTAAAATGCACCACAATTAACCGTCGATCCACGTCTCTGTGGACCCCTACCGAGACCCCGTCGGATCTAACCCGTAGTGGTTAAAAGCAAGCTCGTCGATCCACGTCTCTGTGGACCCCTACTGAGACCCCGTCGGATCTAACCCGTAGTGAGCATACACACACACATATTACTCATGCAAAACTAACATGCTAAGAATGTAAGTTCATTAAGAATACTCACTAGAGATGGCCATTAACTCGACACCATTATCAAACTCTTCAAAACACAATAACAAGATTAAATACGGAATACACGATTCCATAACTTTAAACAATAGGAGTATCATCATCAAATCCTTCAACGTTCAAAATAATCAAATCATAATCAATTCTCAAAACACCGTTCACAAATCACACTCGTTTTGAAAGAAAGCCTTTAACGAGGCCAAACCGAAATCCTTTGAAACTTCATTTCAAATAACCAAACAAACACATCAAGACGACCACCGATCATCATATCCATAAAACGAGAAAAGTATGGGCAAGGTACTTGCCTCGATATCACGAGTAATGGAAAAGTGAACGGATACGGCCGGGTAGCCCTCAAATTCCCGAACACTATCTAGAACGCGATAAAGACCGAAATTACTATGGGAAAACACCACATGAATCATCAATCACCAACGGAATTCAACATCGGAATCATCGAGCACCTATAATCCTCCGTAAGGAATAATAAAACATGATTACGACGAGAATCAAGGCCGAAAACAACGGAAATCCCAACAAACTATCAAAGGGAACTCATTCGAACATTTAATTGAACATTAAATGTTCAAGACCCTTCAAGAACAAAGAAATCACCCCTCGGGTTGAACGAACCAAAGATACGAGTATCCAATCCATAGAACAAGTTCAAAACAACGTTTATACAACAATTAATTGATTAAAAACGGATTGGAATCGAAATTAAAAAGGAAAATCCCCAAATCTACAAAAACAAGGGTTCAAGCCAAAAATACCTTGATTTGGATGAATGATTCAAGTAGAGACCGAAAATCTACAACAAGACTTGATGTTGATGATCTCTATAAGTTTGGGAGCACTCAAATCGCCCAAAAATCGCCCACAAATCGCCCTAGATGGAAGGAGGAAGAAGAGAGGAGAAAAATGAAGTTTTCTCCTCGAAAATCTGCTAAAAAACGCAGAAAAAACCCGTGTGCCGCGGCACAGGACAAGTGTGCCGCGGCCCAGGGCCACAAAAACGCCCAGGAATCAGCTTAGTGCCGCGGCACAGTCTGAGTGTGCCGCAACACCAAAAAGGCACATCGTGCAGTCTTGGCTATTTCGACCATAACTCCTTCGTCTGGACTCCGATTGACTCACCGTTTGAACCATTGGAAAGCTAACTTGATGCTCTATAATGTTGCAAAGATTCAGAATTTTTGGAGTTTCCAAGAATTAATGGTGACTTTACAAAGTCGAACTCCCACGTGAAAAAGTCGATTAAGGACACGGAACTCAACAAAACGACACCGAAACGAACTCGGATGACAAAAAGTGCAGAATTAATCATTCTCGGAATGACGAAACGGTCAGGAGAGAGTCGTCAAAACGAACTTCCGCCGAAAAAAGAAAATTACCGAAATTCGAAATTGCGGATATTACAATTAATACGATAATAGGTACATCAAACATCATGGAAGGCCCAGAAGGGCTTGATCATTCTACTAAATGATACTAAATTAGATATTGAAAATGCCACATATTCTAGTAAGTCTAAAAGAAACTTACTAAGTTTCAAGGATATCCTCCAAAATGGATACCACATCAAGACAATTACATAACGTGATAATGAATATCTTTACATAAATTCCTTTATGGCTGGACATAAGCTGACAAATGAAAAATTATCAACACTACCTTCTGGAATGTATTACACGTTCATAAAGGCAATTCAGACAAACCATGTCATGAACCTGAAGTTTAATAACAGAAAAAGCTTTATGCTTTGCATGATAGGTCTGGACATCCTGGAGTAACTATGATGCGTCGAATAATCAATAATCCATTAGGGCACAACCTAGAGAATCAAAATGTTCTTTCTACAAATCCACATCCAGAAAAGCACGGTGAAATTTCTTGGAATGAGAAAAACATGTCATATTTTGATTTTACAACTAATTGATATCAACAAGTAGTTGAAAAGATCATTCATTTGCGAAAGACTGCCGGATGGTTTTGTAGATACAAGAAAGTGGCACAGTCTCACATACATGTTGTAACACTCTCAAAACTGTATGGGAATATTACACACCATATATCCTTCCCACAATGATATACCAGGCTAAACATCCCAAAACGACCAAGTGTCTGCCTGACCGGGACAAACAATGCAATGATACGGACCGTTAAGGTCAGTTATATAAACAACTACATGGACCGGTGAGGTCGTACGACTGACGTAAACAGAAAAATAAAACTCTTTACAAAGAATGCCCACGCAGGGGTAAAGATACAAAATAGCAGAATGTGGAATACGACTCTGACGATTCAACACAACTCGACTAAACTCCTAACTCTCGATTAGTATCGTAGCCTGCCACTTCCTGTGCCGATCTTGTGACTGCTCTCCGAAACCGCAAGCACCTGGACACAAAACAGACACTACCAAGAAAAGGACTTTAGCCGACGACACTTTGTCCAGGTCGTCGGCTAAACTACAAAGTAGTCGTCGGCTAAAGTTCAACACTTTAGCCGACAACTTTTGTGATGGTCTAGCCGACGACTTGATCTGGATCGTCGGCTAAACCTCTCTCTCTCTCTCTCTCTATATATATATATATATATATATATACCTTCTTCTCTTCTTTCTTCTTCCTTTTCTTCTTTTCTCTTCACCCACCCACCCGACACCAGACCTCCCATCACCCACCCTCCGGAACACCGCCGCCCGACCGCCCAACCGCCCCCCGCCCGCCGCCCGGCCGCCGCACAGGTAACCCATTTTTTTTGTGTGTGTATTTTTAGTGTATTACTTTTATCTGTAATTAGGTTGTTTTTCATGTGTATGTATTGCTAGTGTATTGTGTTATTAATTGGTGTAGTGTTGAATTGGTGTATTTTTGTTGCCGTTGAATTGGTGTATTGTATATTTTTATTTCACCTCATAATTTCATCAGTCCGCCTGTAACGCCCCAATACTTATTTAAATGCTATTTATTTTGCTAACGATCATGGATTTTGATTTTTTTAAGGAAAAATATGAGATGTGTAACGTTCTTTTTAATTAAGAAAGCCAGGGCGTTACAGAATGGTATCGGAGCGGACCTCTCTCAGTACGGTGAGATATGGGGATGAACCAAGCGGAAGATGGTGAACATGTGACACCCGGGGCCGACGAGGGCGGGGAGTGATCGCCGGTGCAATAGAAAAGGGCACGGACAATGAGCGGCTCCGAGAAAGGGGAGTGATCGTCGGTGCAATAAGAAAAATGGCACGGACAAGGAGCGGCTCCTGACAAGGCTTCTAGGCGGAGGGGGACATGACTGAACCGAATTCTTACCAGAACGAGAGGTATTCCAAGACTGTATAGGTATGGGACTATACAGTTAAGGAGGTTTAAAAAGGTTTACTTATACAAAACAAGATATTTCAAAACTTTATTATTTTTAAAAGTATAACGAATAATTACGCCATGATTATATTTTCGGGAGAATATGTGGTTCATTGCTGCTGCCTGATCGCTAGGATTCCGCGTAGTATGGTTTTCAAATCCGATCAATTTTAAAATTTGTAAAACCTCGAAGTATTTCCAAGGTATCGAACCCAAGGGAATTGATGTGTCGAAAATAAAGGAAGTAACTCTACTCAAAATTTGACTGCTATTTAGGAATCCGAAAATTTGGTTTGTTTCTAATTATCTAACTTTAAAAATCGAAAAATAAAAATAAAATAAAAGATGAATTATCTAAATCAAGCAAATAAAGCAAATTAGCAAGATAAAATCACAAGTTGAAAGCTAATTGATCCTAGGGTAGTATCATCTAATTGAGTTCACACAATCCATTCACTTGATTCCTTTTCCCCAAATTTTAATTCAATCCTAGAAATAATCACTCAGCCGATCTAGAATTCCGATCAAGGCAACCTAGAAAGATAGTTAATTTAAACCCTTTTCCCCGCTAAGGCTCAAAGAATTTAAATCACTTAAAAAGCGTCAACTTATTTATCTATGATTTATCTTACTCCACTTAGGTCTTAAGATCAAATCATATTGTGCATCAAGCATTTCCACTAATTAATTAATCCTTCCGGGCAAAATTAATTAGCTAACATGCATCGATTAAGGGCCATTTAATCTAGCATGAGATTTAACACATCTTGAACACAAGCCTAGGATGAAAGGTAAAAAGGTAATCAAAGGGACATCATGTGAACATCAATTAAAATTACTAACCCTAGAATCAATCAATGAATTTAGCCAGACATAATTGAAATTAAACAAGAAATAGATGGAGAATACATATTATTAATATGAAAAGAGAGATTACAACCCTTACGGATGAACTCTGAATCTTCAATCTCCCAAAAAGTAGAAATACAATAATAATTCTCCTCCAAAAAGTTCTCGTCTCCAAGGAATTAATCTTGCGAAAAAAATGTAAAAGAAATGTAAAAGATGATGATAGATGAAAAAGGATGGTAAAGGGTGATAGAAGATCCTAAAACTAGGTCTAGGAGGGGGTGTATATAGCCTATGGGGGTTAAACTCCCGATTAGCCCTAATCTAGGAAACAAAAACTATCCAAAAGAGTCATAATCCGTCAAAATACGAGAACCCGCTGAGCAGCCTATCGGCCGCACCTATCGGCCGATAGGCTGGGCCGATAGTTGGTTCGTCGGTCGACTTCACTCGATAGGGCAGGAACACCTTTCGGACGCACCTATCGGCCGATAGGCTGGCCCGATAGGTTCGTCTGTCACTTGCAAAAAATCCGTTTCTTCCGTCCGTTTGACTCGACTCTCGGTCCTTTGTCTTGTTTTGGGTCCTTTTGGCTCTAAAAACCTGCAAACACACTAAAACCAACCCAAACGCGTAATACGGCTCGACTAATCATAAATAAGCCAAATACGAGCACATTAATCACGAAACGAGATAAAAACCTAGTATAAAATCCTAGAAAAATGTGGTGAAATTACCACTTATCAAACCCCCCCAAACTTAAGCCTTGTTCGTCCCGAACAACAAAAAGAAAAGAAAAAGAATGTCGTGAATCATCGTGCAACTCATAGTGTTCAACCTAATCAATACTATCCTGTAATTCTCTCTAAATAATCCGAGTGTCGTAAAAGCGAGCTGCACTCAGAATAATGATTCCGCAAAGTAGTCAAGTTCAGTCCTAATCATTCGTTCATGAAGAAAATCCAGCTCAAAGATTAAAAAAACGTGAGTCAAATCAACCGTCAATATGAAAGGCTAAAATAAACAAGTTAGTTTGTCCCGTTACACAGTCTAGTGGCACAATTTTCACTAGTTTCATAACAAATAAACCTCGGACAGTATTCCCTTATATATATGTTCAAGAATTTGATTCGAGTTGACCACTAGGTTAGGATCTCGGGATGTTTCATCGGGGTAATCCTAGGGTGGAACTTCCATTCTCATGTATTAGGAAACCGTTTGACGTAAAAGACACTCATGGGGCACATGGATGCTTCTAGTTACTAAGTTCCCGTCTACAGCGGAGAAACAACTCGAATATATAATTTCCGCATGTCCGAATCAAGGTCGCCGTTTTATGCGAGAGTAAACAGCGGGTCACGCGAATACCCCCGGTTAATAGGTTCCCTATCATTGACACATGTGAAATATCTAAATCACTAGTCTAATCAGGGTCGTCGTTTTACGCGAGGGTAAACAGCGGGTCACACGAATGCCCCCGGTTACTAGACTTCCCTTCATAGAACAACATTATCTCGACTTTTGGGAAAAACTGACCGACTCAAAACTCAATCTAAGTGCCAACACGACTAAAGAAACAGTACAACTCACTATCCGGAAGATGTAACCAAACGTATTGACGGTGATTTTAAAACAAGTATGTATCGTCTCTTATCTGCCAAGACCACTACAATCACGAAAAATTTTGGACCTAATTGAATACTATGCAAAACAGAAATAACTGACTACAACTCGACAAAAACTCGACCGTTTCTTCAGAGAGAAAAACAGTGTCGTAACATCGGTATCACACAAATAGAAGCACGAAAAATTCACGAAAAAAGAAAAACTAAGACAGGCAAGGCTATCTAAAAAAAATTAAAAATCTACCCAAGCAAGCCATCAAAGCAAACAACGAAAAGCAAATAAAAGCAAACACGAAAGCAAAAAACTACAACGACCTAAAAAAAAGAAACTGGCAAACACACCAAACGAAAATGAACATAAAAATCTAAAAACTAAGCAACAAAAGCCAAAACCACGCAACACCAATATGATAAGCACAAATAAAAACAACGGGCCCAACACAAGCAAATAATGATACAAGGCAAGGCATACAAGGTACTCACACGTGCCGAAATTAACAAAGCCGCACTTCTTCCCCCCCCCCCCCCCCCCCAAACTTATTTCGCATCCCAAAGGAGGAATAAGTTTGAAAAGAGAAAGGAGTGGCTTTGTTAACGGAGTACCTGATCACTGTGGCGGAAATGGCGGGTTTGTCGGCGAGCTCGGATCATAGTGGGCATGTGAATCGGAGAAAGGAGCAAAGTGGTACATCTCGTGTAGCATTCGGTTGTAGTGGTCCTCCTGGGCCCACCTATCTTCCTGCCTCTTCCTCTCTTGCTCCCTCCAAGCAATCTCCTCTTGTCGCCACACTCTGTCCTCTTCGGCTCGTTTCTCCACGAGCTCGTACAACTCATTGACCCGAGTGGCAACAACACCCACCCGAGTCTCAACCTCGCCCAGCCGAGTTCCCAAAGAACCAAACTCGGTTGTCAAAGAACGCATACTCGCCAAATGATAATTGTCTTGCGCCTGCATACTCTCCTCGTGTATCTCTCTCTCTCTCTCTCTCAAAAAATCTCGACTCAAAAGCCTCAAAATCCGGAGCTCTCATCTGAAAACTACTACCTCCACCGGTGGGAATCTCGTCATGGCTACCCCCCTCGGGTGTATCATCCAGCTCCTCCTCGGCTCCCTCCAAGAATGGCTCATCAATGGTCACCTCCCGGCGTTGCCTCTTACGAGACGCATCCAACGGTCGGATAAGTGCCAAATGAGCCTCGGAGCTCATACTCCACCTCGCATATACATCGGGCGCGTCGCCCATCACAGAGGTCAAGGTCGGAGATGGGAGTCGGAAGAGGGACACGGTTTTGTTCCGACCGTGTAATTTCCAGTCGAACCCCTCGGTGAAGGCAAGCATCTCTTGCCTCTGCAGTGTCGGTTTATCCAAATAGATGTCTCGGGACACCGGCTCTCCTGTAATGCGCACCCCGAGATGCTCCGCGATAGGGGTCACGAACGCCCCAATCCCAATCCTCTGCTTCCCGGTCAGCCGGGCTTGTTTCTCCATGTGCTCAATCAGAAAACATCCGGAGTGCTTCTGTGTACCGTTCAAGGCCGACCGTAAAAGGTGAAGATCAGTGGACAAGAACATCCCCGAGTCGGTACGGCTCAAAATCGTCGAGGTGAACAGACGGTGGACATAACGGAGAACTGGGTTCCTGATCGAGGAGGCCTTGGCATACGTCGGATTATAAATGAGAAGCGTCTCCTCCCTGCGGTAAATCATCTTGGACCACAGCTCTATGTTTTCTTTGGCATGATCGCCCTGCTCGAATGACCCGTCCTCGACCCCGTTGATAATGGCATTAACTTCGTCGGCCGAGAGCTCCCTTTCTATGTTGTCGAGGTTGAAGCGAATAGATGCCGGAGTCCCGTGCTCCCTAAAAACCTCAAGTGTGTACAGAAACTCCACGGTGAGCACGTGGTAAGCGAGATAGTTTGCCCGAAAAATTTGCTCAAACCCGCACTGTCTTGCTAGTAACATAATATCATCGTGTATCCCCATACCCCGAGCCGTCTCCTCATGCAAAAATCGGCAATGCTTGTGTGACATTCCGATAAGGTGCGACCACCTTCTTTTAGACTCGGATCCAGTCAATCTTAGCTTGAACTTCTTCGGGTCGAGCGCAGCCGGGATCGGAATAGCCGGCACTACCTTCGTCGGAGCCCTTTCCTTCTCTGTGGTTGCCTTAGACTTTCCGGCCTTACTCGGCTTCGACTTCTTGCTTTGCTTTCCAGCCATTTCAAAGTTCCTACAAAAACAACCATCCAATCAAAATCCAATAAGCAACTCATAATGCAAACATTCAACAAGCGTCGACATAATCCAATAATCCCACAATATCAACTAAGAGCCCTATAATGTCCAATAAACATCAAAATCATAGACCCGACAGCCATATACTACGATCAACAAATCACACAACCTCCCCCAAACTTAGACTCCCCCATTTCATATTCAAAGGATCAAAATCACAACCCACAATAACAAAACAACACACTACGATCATATTAGGGCAAATTCTCTCCAATCCAATCTAATTCATCAACAATTCAACTCATATCAATCCCAATTAACAATTCAATTCAACAAATTTACCCAATTTCAACAAATTCGAAATTAGGGTTCTTCCAATTTGGGGGTTTTTCTTCAAAATTCGTTCAATTTCATCAATTAATCCCCCAATTCGAAGTACCCATGAACAATCAAGCATAGATAACATGTTTCCATCAAGATTCTATCAACAATCGGGCATAAAATTCAAAGAACATCAAAGTCTAACAAAAGCCCCCAAAAAGAGGATCCCCAATTCGAAATTCAACAAAACTCCAAAAAGAATGCATCAAAGTGCTTCAAAACATGTATAGAATTGAAAAACAAGAGGATTAAGTGTCGAAATTAAGTACCTTGATCGAGTTTTTAAGGAAGAACAATAGAAAGAAATCACACCTTGCTCTTATCGGCCGATATGTGTGTGTGTGTGTGAGAAAATCGGGTGGTGAAGGTGTTTAAAAGGGGTATTAATCAACCGGGTCGAAGCGGATACTGGGCCGGGTATGTCCTATCGGGCAGGCCTATCGGCCGATAGGCTGGGCCGATAGGAACTACTGAAACTTACGTACCTCATATCGGGCGGGATATCGGTCGATAGGGTCTGCCTATCGACCACTGCTTGTAACATTAAAATTTTTTCAATTTTCCTCAGCCTATCGGCCGATAGGCTTGCCCGATAGGTTTGTCTGTCTCAAAGAATTTTTTCAACTTTTTCTATTTCGCATACTTGGTCCCGTTTTTGCTTGGATATGGTGATTAAAGACCTGCAAGTATCCAAAACTCGGCGTGCATGGATTAGAACTTAACAAAACTAACAAAGCTACTACGAAAATAGAAACTACAAAAATCACGCAAACGAAAAATCGAAAACAAATGAATAAAACGAACTAATATACATACGTTGGGTTACCTCCCAACAAGTGCTACGTTTAACGTCTTTAGCTAGACGATACCTCATTCATTCCGGGTCTTCAGCGACAACTCCCCCTTGAACGGGTTTGTTGATATCAAGATAGCATACGTCCCTCTCATTAGATCGAAACTCGTTCGCCTCCAACATTCGAACATACTGCGCAAATCCTCGGAAATTTCATCAACATCGGAATGTGAGTAAATGGAGTGTGAAATGCAATGCTCCAACAAGTCGGTCGGGGGCGGCATAATAGACTCAATTTCATAACATTCCTCAGGCGCATCCTCGGGCTTCTTCATCGCGTCATAGATAGAAATTTTCAGATTTTGATCATTAACCCGGAAGGTAAGATCACCCTCTTGGACGTCGATAAGTGCTCTCCCCGTCGCTAGAAACGGTCTCCCAAAGATCAATGGTTGATTCTCATCCTCGGGCATATCAAGAACTACGAAATCGGCCGGGAAGACTAAGTGTTGGACTCTAACGAGCACATCCTCCACAACTCCCCTCGGATAAGAGATCGACCGGTCCGCCATGAGTAGAGAAATGGTGGTCGGCTTCATCTCCCCAATCTTCAACCTCTTAAAGATGGATAGAGGCATAAGATTGATGCTTGCCCCGAGATCACACAACACATTACTGAACGTTTGGTCGCCAATCATGCATGTCAAAGTAAAACGTCCCGGATCCTTCTGCTTGAGCGGGAGTTTGTTTTGGATGATAGCGCTACACTCCTCTGTCAAATTTATTGTTTCAAACTTCGCCAACTTCCTCTTGCTTGACACAGCGTCTTTCAAGAATTTAACGTACCCTGGCATGTCTCTCAAAGCTTCTAGAAGTGGAATGTTGATATTCACCTTTTGAAACATGTCGATAAACCGTTGAAGCTTTTCATCATATCTCGACTTGGCCAATCGCTGTGGAAATGGAGCTTTTACCTCAAAATCCTTCACATTCGAACCTACAGGAGCCTTTCAACCGATAGAGGGGTCGATAGGCTCAACTGCTGGCATTCTGTCTGGGTATCGGGTGGGCCTATCGGCCGATAGTCTTGGCCGATGGGCCTGCTGTGTTTCATCTTCCTTCTCGTTCTCGGCTCCCGTTTCTAGTACATCTTTGTTTCCAGATTCCTCAATTTCATCCCCATAATTACTGTACCTTGTCCCACTCCGAAGCTCGATTGCGTTGCATTGTTGCGTCTTCGGGTTGGTCTCGGTGCTGCTCGGAAAATGGCCCGGCTTATGAAATCCGGCTTGGGCGTTCGCCATTTGACCCATTTGGGTCTCCACCATCGACATCTGCTTTGTCAAGGCTATCACTGAGTTTCCAATAGATGTCACACTATGCTCGAGAGCCCCGAACCTCTTGTCTACTTTATAAATAAAATCTTTTTGACTCGCCTCTAATCGTTCCAACATCTCTTCCATCGGTGTCTTAGCAACCGGCTCTTGAATAACCCCGTTTTTCACGTTAAATCCCGGTGGTGGCTGAAGAGCATTGTTCGGGTTGGCATAGGAGAAATTAGGGTGGTTTCGATTGTTCGGATAATAGTTCCCCCAATTTCCCCCTTGCCGGAAGTTTCCTCCTTGCACGTAACTTACATCCTCCTCAATTGCAATAGGCTCGTTTAGCTCTTCAAAAACTGCATTGACTCCCAAAGTCTTCTTTCTTAGTATCTCAAGCTCTTTTTGTTGTCTTTCAAATTTTGCCTTCAAATCACCGTAGGCGTCCTCGTCACCGGATGGAACCTTTCTTCTCGTCATCTTCCTATCGGTCACCTCCTCATAATCATTGTTGACCGCTAGCTCGATGAGATTCTTGGCCTCTTCATAATCGTTAGCAAGAAATCCCCCTTTCGAGGAATAGTCCAACTCTCTTCTAGCTTTCCTCGTCAAACCCCGATAAAACCGAATGTAGATTTCCTCCTTGTCAATTCCATGCTGTGGGCATTTGCGAAGTAGCTTCTTAATTTGGATCCATGCCTCGTATAAGTATTCATCCTCATATTGCTCGAATTGCAAGATATCGTTGATTTGTTTTTGCACCTTCGAGGGAGGATAGAACTGTGCTAAGAACAACCGAGTCATCTCTCTCCAAGTACCAATTTCCTTCCGATCTAGGCTCTTGTACCAATCTAGCGCATCGTCTTCTAAGGAGAACCGGAATAGGCGGAGCTTAATGACATCCGGAGGCACTCCGTTTTGCTTGATGGTGGCACATATGTCCAAAAACGACTCAAGATGAGCGTTTGGATCTTCATTAACTCCTCCTCCGTATGTTTGAGATTTCACCGTAGCGATGAGGGACGGCTTAAGCTCGAAGTTGTTGGCATCAATCTTCCCCCAACCTCCTTCTTGATAATCGTCCAGCTTAGGTCGAAAGCGGGCATTCAAAGGGATCTTCTCGGGACGAGCGAGTTCTCGTGGTTGGTCAACAATGCTGGCCATGGTATCAACGAAAGGTATAGAAATAGTCTCGGTTCTCGCTTCTTGCTTCTTCCTCCTCAAAGACTTCTCGATTTACGGATCCAAAGGAAATAAGTCCTTTCCTTGGGATCTTGTGATCATGCACCGCCTACAAGGAAGAGGAAACAAGATGTGAGGAAACGAGATCGAATATTAATAATAATAGTAAACAACCTAAAGTAACAATCTCTTCTTTTTCGAATTATCCTTTAAGTTTTCTATCAATTCCCCGGCAACGGCGCCAAAAATTGGTCGCTAGGATTCCGCGTAGTATGGTTTTCAAATCCGATCAATTTTAAAATTTGTAAAACTTCGAAGTATTTCCAAGGTATCGAACCCAAGGGAATTGATGTGTCGAAAATAAAGGAAGTAACTCTACTCAAAATTTGACTGCTATTTAGGAATCCGAAAATTTGGTTTGTTTCTAATTATCTAACTTTAAAAATCGAAAAATAAAAATAAAATAAAAGATGAATTATCTAAATCAAGCAAATAAAGCAAATTAGCAAGATAAAATCACAAGTTGAAAGCTAATTGATCCTAGGGTAGTATCATCTAATTGAGTTCACACAATCCATTCACTTGATTCCTTTTCCCCAAATTTTAATTCAATCCTAGAAATAATTACTCAGCCGATCTAGAATTCCGATCAAGGCAACCTAGAAAGATAGTTAATTTAAACCCTTTTCCCCGCTAAGGCTCAAAGAATTTAAATCACTTAAAAAGCATCAACTTATTTATCTATGATTTATCTTACTCCACTTAGGTCTTAAGATCAAATCATATTGTGCATCAAGCATTTCCACTAATTAATTAATCCTTCCGGGCAAAATTAATTAGCTAACATGCATCGATTAAGGGCCCTTTAATCTAGCATGAGATTTAACACATCTTGAACACAAGCCTAGGATGAAAGGTAAAAAGGTAATCAAAGGGACATCATGTGAACATCAATTAAAATTACTAACCCTAGAATCAATCAATGAATTTAGCGAGACATAATTGAAATTAAACAAGAAATAGATGGAGAATACATATTATTAATATGAAAAGAGAGATTACAACCCTTACGGATGAACTCTGAATCTTCAATCTCCCAAAAAGTAGAAATACAATAATAATTCTCCTCCAAAAAGTTCTCGTCTCCAAGGAATTAATCTTGCGAAAAAAATGTAAAAGAAATGTAAAAGATGATGATAGATGAAAAAGGATGGTAAAGGGTGATAGAAGATCCTAAAACTAGGTCTAGGAGGGGGTGTATATAGCCTATGGGGGTTAAACTCCCGATTAGCCCTAATCTAGGAAACAAAAACTATCCAAAAGAGTCATAATCCGTCAAAATACGAGAACTCGTGAGCACTTATCGGCCGCACCTATCGGCCGATAGGCTGGGCCGATAGTTGGTTCGTCGGTCGACTTCACTCGATAGGGCAGGAACACCTTTCGGACGCACCTATCGGCCGATAGGCTGGCCCGATAGGTTCGTCTGTCACTTGCAAAAAATCCGTTTCTTCCGTCCGTTTGACTCGACTCTCGGTCCTTTGTCTCGTTTTGGGTCCTTTTGGCTCTAAAAACCTGCAAACACATTAAAACCAACCCAAACGCGTAATACGGCTCGACTAATCATAAATAAGCCAAATACGAGCACATTAATCACGAAACGAGATAAAAACCTAGTATAAAATCCTAGAAAAATGTGGTAAAATTACCACTTATCACTGCCCAACGTCGACTCTGAGGTAATGTTTTCAAGTATTCACTCTTTTATGAAAACATAAAAATTATGGTACGAGTATAGAATGATTGTGTCAGCAAAAGATTTGAAAGGATATGTGAAAGTTTAAATGTTGTCCGAAAGGGACAAAATATGATTTCAAAGAAAGGTTTCAAAGTGATTTTGCTGGCACAATATTTTTAAAGTTATTGATGAAAATACTCAAACAAAGTTTGATACAGATTTCCAAAGTTCTTTACGAAACTCAATTTCGAGGACGAAATTTTTTAAAGGGGGGAGGATTGTAACGCCCCAATACTTATTTAAATGCTATTTATTTTGCTAACGATCATGGATTTTGATTTTTTTAATATTTGCAGGTTGTCCGATACTTGGACCGATATGTTCCTAGCATAAAATGAAGGAAACGATTTCAAAATAAATTATAAGGATTATTTTAGAATTTATGAAAGTAATTTCGAAAATTTTATTTAATTGATACGATAAAATTTTCATTACGTAACACTTATATCGCAAAAATAATATTAAATTATTATTTTAATATTATCGAAAATCGGTTAGAGCATATCGAAGATTTAACTCAGGGCAATGTGTCGGAAAATTGAATTTGGACATCGGGAAGGGGTTGAACCGGTGAGCCAAGTTGACGGACATTTGCCGGCCACCACGGACACGCGATCGACAATCACGGCCATGGCCGATGTAAGCTTCTAGGCCCCTATCGGATAAGTGTCCAAATTTGTCCGGATAAGGTCGATCGACAGCCGTGAAGCTTCTAGGCCACTATCCGGATAAAGCTGTCCAGCTGTCCGGATAAGGTCGGTCACGACCGACAGAAGCTTCTCGGCCAGCTGTCCGGATAAGGCCTCCAGCTGTGCGGGTAATGTTGATTTTCAACCGATTTGAGACCTTATTTATACATGTTACCGGACATGTTTTTGTACATATCATATATCATTTTGAATCTGTGAACCTCTACTTTAAAACGCCCGAAACATATTTTCCTTCCAAAATTTATAAAAGCCACAAAAATCCCGATCAAACAGATAGCTCAAATCCGACAGTTTTTCAAAGGTGTTTGATAAAAGTCCTCAAAGAGATTTCAGATTTTACATCAAGAATTTATGGCCGGAAATATGAAAAAGTATTTTCAAGTGCTAGGAGAAGCGTATCCGGGATCCAAGAAGGACAACCGAGCCAAATTCAAAGGAAGATATTTCAAGATTTCAGCAAACGAGGGGAGGTTATACTGTTTTAATATGTTACGGTCATCGTTGTGTCGTGTAACATGACGACCCGCGAGGGGTCAAAAGAATGAAAGAAATCCGAGATGAGTCTCACACAGATAAGAATATTTTATGTGCATTACCTAATATGATTTTGATGATTTATAAGGGTTTAATCTCACTGAGTATGCTTGCGTACTCACACCTCGTCATTTATGTTTTTCAGGCTAAGGAATCGACGAACGGGACAAGCAGAAGATGAATACATACTCCCAACACGATGAAGTTCTAAATAATAAAAGATGTTGTCACCGTAATTATTATTATTTTTACGAAATACGTGATGTTCTTCAACGAATATAATTTCAACAGACTATGTCCGAATATTTGATTTCCCATGTTTTTGTAAAACTGTACTGATGGTTGAATAAACGAGTTTTATTGAAGATTTACTGACTAAAATGCTTCCGCAAATACTCCGAATTTATATAAAAAATTTTTAAGGAAAAATATGAGCTGTATAACGTTCTTTTTAATTAAGAAAGCCAGGGCGTTACAGAATCAGAGGTCCCAGGTCCCATGATCGAAACCTTGCTCCGATACCATTCTGTAACGCCCTGGCTTTCTTAATTAAAAAGAACGTTACACGGCTCAATTTTTCCTTAAAAATTTTATATAAATCCGGAGTATTTGCGGAAGCATTTTAGTCAGTAAAACTTCAATAAAAGTCATTTATTCAAACATCAGTACAATTTTACAAAAAACATGGGAAATCAATTATTCGGACATAGTCCGTTGAAATTATATTCGTTGAAGAACATCAAGTATTTCGTACAAATAATAATAATTACGGCGACAACATCTTTTATTATTTAGAACTTCATCGTGTTTGGAGTATGTATTCATCTTCTGCTTGTCCCGTTCGTCGATTCCTTAGCCTGAAAAACATAAATGACAAGGTGTGAGTACGCGAGCATATTCAGTGAGATTAAACCCTTATAAATCGTCAAAATCATGTTGTATAATGCACATAAAACATTCTTATCTGTGTGAGACTCGTCTCGGCTTTCTGTCATTCTTTCGACCCCTCGCGGGTCGTCATGTTACACGACACAACGATGACCGTAACATATTAAAACAGTAAAACCTCACCGCGTTTGCTGAAATCTTGAAATATCTTCCTTTGAATTTGGCTCGGTTGTCATTCATGGATCCCGGATACCCTTCTTCTAGCACTTGAAAATAGTTTTTCATATTTCCAGTCATAAATTCTTGATGTAAATTCTGAAATCTCTTTGAGGACTTTTATCAAACACCTTTGAAAAACTGTCAGATTTGAGCTTCCTGTTCATTGGGCTTTATAAAGACTTTATAATTTTGGGAAGGAAAATATGTTATGGGCGTTTTATAGTAGAGGTCCAGAGCTTAAAATTGATATGTGATATGTACAAAAACACGTCCGGGAACATGTATAAATAAGGGCTCAAAGTCGCTTGAAAATCAACCTTACCCGGACAGCTGGAAGCCTTATCCGAACAGCTAGCCGAGAAGCTTCTGTCGGTCGTGACCGATCTTATCCGGACAACTGGACAGCCTTATCCGGATAGTGGTCGAGAAGCTTCTGTCGGTCGTGACCGGCAGTTGTCAGTCGGCGTGCCCGGCGGTGACCGGCAAATGTCCGTCAACTTGGCTCAGCCGGTTCAACCCCTTACCGATGTCCAAATTCGATTTTCCGACTGCTCCTGCACTGCCCGAGTTAAATCTTCGATATGCTCTAACCGATTTTCGATAATAATAAAATAATAATTTAATATTATTTCAAAGATAAGTGTTCTCAGAATGAAAATTTTATCGTATCAATTCGTCGAAAATTTTCGAAATTACTTTCATAAATTCTAAAATAATCCTTATAATTTATTTTGAAATCTTTTCCTTTTAAGTCCTTTATTTTATACTAGGGACATATCGGTCCAAGTATCGGACAACCTGTAAATATTAAAATCATCAAAATCCATGATCATTAGAAAAATAAATAGCATTTAAATAAGTATTGGGGCGTTACAATCCTCCCCCCTTTAAAAAAATTTCGTCCTCGAAATTGAGCTTCGTAAAGAACTTTGAAAATCTGTATCAAACTTTGTATGAGTATTTTCATCAATAACTTTAAAAATATTGTGTCAGAAAAAATCACTTTGAAACCTTTCTTTGAAATCATATTTTGTCCCTTTCGGACAACATTTATACTTTCACATATCCTTTCAAATCTTTTGTCGACACAATCATTCTATACTCATACCATAATTTTTAAGTTTTCATAAAAGAGTGAATACTTGAAAACATTACCTCGTAGTCGACGTAAGCAGCCGATGAACCACATATTCTCCGTAAAATATAATCATGCCGTAATTATTCGTTATAATTTTAAAAATAAGATTGTTTTGAAATTTCTTGTTTTGTTTATGTAAACCTTTTTAAACCTCCTTAATCAGTATAGTCCCATACCTATACGCCTTGGAATACCTCTCGCTCGTAAGAATTCGGCCTACCATGTCCCCTCCGCCTAGAAGCCTTGTCAGGAGCCGCTCGTTGTCCCTCCCATTTTTCTTATTGCACCGGCGATCACTCCCCTTTCTCGGAGCCGCTCATTGTCCGTGCCCTTTTCTTATTGCACCGGCGATCACTCTACGCCCTCGTCGGCCCCGGGTGTCACATGTTCACCAGCTTCCGCTTGGTTCATCCCTAAATCTCACCGTACTGAGAGAGGTCTGCTCCGATACCATTCTGTAACGCCCTGGCTTTCTAAATTAAAAAGAACGTTACACAGCTCATTTTTTTTCTTAAATTTTTTTTTATATAAATTCGGAGTATTTGCGGAAGCATTTTAGTCAGTAAATCTTCAATAAAACTCGTTTATTCAACCATCAGTACTGTAACACACCCGCACTAACTACCTAACTTACACTATCTTATATCATATTAGTACTTATAAATTATGGTGAAATTTCGACAGAGTTTCCCCTAAACTAGTACCTATCCCAAACATGTGACATAAAACCCACACAAGTATCATACAACGACATCTAGTCTCAATCCGAATCAAACACATGACATCAATATACCCGTAGCTATAACTACAAGAGATTAGTAAACAACAAAACTTCGAGCTTCCCAAATCAGTCATTTATTTTATATTACGATATTTAAACAACCTCACATCTTCAACAAACATACTAAGTGAGCTTAAAGTACCCCTCACACCATCAACGACACTCGAACACATGAGTAAATTACTACAATACATATTTATAAAACAAGGTTCAGAAACAAGAACTAAAACATGTTAAGCCCATGGTTAAGCCCGACGGGTCGTCATCCATGTACGTCGACCCTCAGTAACAGTGGAACTCCAACTCATCCAGCGAGGGAACTGTTGGGAGTATGCCCTCGAATGCCACTCAGAGGATGTTGAGTGAGGGTATTGTACTTGTAATTATGTAAATCATTAATATAAGGCAATGGATGTTTCTTTATTTACTGGTAGTTACTGGCATTCCTAACTCGTAAATATACATATAGAAACTAGTCCGTGTATTTGAGAGCAAAACGTTCCACTCCTTATTGGATAAGGGGGTCGGCATTGGAAAGGTTTATAGCTCAAATACTTAATCGTTCGCAAGTCAATGAAACTTAACTGGGCGTTAAGTTTGTGTGAAGACTTGTATGATGTGTTCTTTGACATGGAGAGTGCCTGTCGAACACTAATGGTTAGTGGGAGCACACGTTATAGGTATGCTAATTGGATTAGTATAGTCGAACCGACTCACCCTCGATTCGTCTCACGGATTTCACTCCGGGACATTCAATGACGGAATCGAAAGGTTGTGATCGGTATTCATGAACCTTCGACTTGAGGATTTAGTAGGGATGTGCTTGTGACGTCAAGATTTTCATTAGAGTAGTTCGACCTTGTAAACTGGAAGGCGGGGGTCAACCTCGACGTGCATCTTGACGGGCAAGTAGCAGGTCCTACTGAATACCAAGATAGAATTCCTTCTCCCGTTAGTGAGCGGGTTATATGTCCTATGCGGTTATTGGCAGATGAGATCATAAGTCTTTAGCCAAAGCATTGGAGCCAGTTGTATTAGATACACGACAGCTCGATGATCTCGATTTGCATTAACGCATGCATAGCGTCAAGTACAGATAGGGTTTGACTGACCGTGACCCTATAACTTGATCGGGACATTTGAAAGAAGGGTTTATACATTTACTGGTATTCACGACAGAATGGTTCTTGAATGATCCCATCATTCGTTCTCAGTTGGGGTACAGTGTAGGCCGCCAGGCTGGCTAGGTGGTGCTACTACTCTTTGGTTCCTCCCATTGCTGACTGAGACGAACCTACCGAGTCGCGCAATAGGATTGACGACGGAATGAATCAAGCTAATTTTCTCATTATGAATATTAGATATTGGATATCTAAATTTGGGACATTGGATGTTTAAATCGACTTATTAGATAAATTGATTTAAGGCCTAATGAATTAAATATTTCACTGGGTGATTAATTTAATTCATGAATATAATTATTTCTTGGAGAAATTAATTATGTTATTATGTGTTTGATATGATTAATTAATTGGATTAATTAATTGATATAAATACATTGGAACAGAATCGGAGTTTATCTGTTTGGACTCGCGAGAGTCCGAAACGAACCGAACTTGTCCGATTTCTTCTTGATAGCCGCCCCCTTCCACCAACCTTCCCTTTGGTCTTTGGTTTCCATTTTATAATGGATGATAATGACTTGTGGGGAAGACCTCTCATGTGAGATGAGTTGTTGGTGGTTATAAAGTGTATAAAGAATGAGAAGAAGACTAACTCTCACATGTATTCATTTGGAGCATTTCATACGTGAGATATAAGGAAGAGAGAGAGAGAGAGAGAGAAAAACTTATCCAAGTCTTCTTCATCTTCATCACTAGTTCTTGATTTTTTCTTGGAGAAAAAAATTGAGAGATAAATTGAGAGATAGTGAGTTATACACTTAGAGTGTTATAATCACAATCAAAAGCTTCATCACTTAGCTCTAGCCGTATCCTTAGTGTAACACCCTCGATATATTCAGGAATATTACAGCGCCGTAAATCCTTTACATAAGGATTTACAAGGCTGAAGAATTGAACAGACATTAAAAGGTACTAACGAATGGAAATAACGAAATTAAGATACAACAGTTCTGACCAAATACTGAAAGTACAGTTGTTCAACAGGAACTTAATAATGCATCACCAAATTCAAATTCAGCATAAATGACTTCGTACTCGAGTACTTATTGAAATAACCAATAAACAACAGACAAATAAACCCGGCCGAAACATCACTCTGCACCCTCGTCGTCATGCAGCTCCAGTGGTTGTTTTCCTGCTCTGCTGGATCCTGAACATAAACAAAATGTTCACCCCCGAAGGGGTTAGTACAACGATGCTAGTACAAGTACCACAACATACTATTCATATCTTACGAAGAATAATAACGTAAATGACAAAAAAAATACCAACGAGTCTTCTCCTACGAGAAACTCAAAAATGACATACACAACTGATAATCACAACATGATATCATAACATACACATGGTAATTCCGTCGATCCAGCGTTCACTGCCTAGAACCCACGATGATCCCGTCAGACCAACCCGTGGTGGAAAAACCCGTCCGATGATCCAGCGCACGCTAGCATAGATCCCCCGATGATCCCGTCGGACCAACACGAGGTGGACATACAACAACGACATTCATGCACGACAATATGTATAACATCAATACATAAAACAAATAATGTACTTGCCTCGATTTGAAGACAAGAACAATACTTCCACGAAAATGAACACTCGAAGGTCGTCCTCCTCAATCAATCACGTAATGAGATCAAACCTTAACAAAAGAAATGATATAGGATTTATCTCACCTCGTACGAATGTTTAACAATTCGATTTATGGCCAAAAGTTTATAAAATGTAATCTGCCTGAATTGCTTAGCGCACGCTAAGTACTCTGTGTAGCGTGCGTTAAGTCTGCTCGATAGCGCACGCAAACAACAAAGCTTAGCGTACGCTAACTATGCATGGTCAGTACTTCACTGATCAGTCAAATGACTCGTCTGATGGTCTAGCATACGTTACGTACCAAACGTAGCGTACGCTAACTCGTGCTCGATAGTGCACGTTAATCTATATAGCTTAGCGTGCGCTATCTGTGCATGGCAGTTTACTGCTGGGCAGTAAACTGTTCTCATCATGATCAAAACAATAAAATCTTTCGTGATAATTCATGTTACCTCCATGAATATCATGTACATACGATTATGAATGATCTTACGGATAACAACAACTTCGGATTCAAGGATATGCATACCATTAAAACCATATTCCATTTCGACTACAATTCTTCATATGACGATTCGAAAGGCTTAACGGTTGATATCAACACCTTATATCCATCGAAATTATCATGCTGTAGTTGTTTAACATTTCATCTATACTAGATAAATCCTTCCATGATCAATCCCCTTAGATTCATCTAACAATAATGATATTAAAGTCGAGTCCATGATTGTTATGAAGTTATCTACTAGATTCGGATTACCAATGATAGAAGCTTCCTTTACTTGTCTAATGTAATAAGATTCGAACCATGATGATCATAATCAATGTACTTAAGGCTTATTCATCTCAATATTCCAAACATGATGTACTTTGGATAATTCATTTATGAAAATCAATATCTCGTTAATATGATCATCCAATTCTTTAGAATCCAACTCTAAGTCTGGAGATAGGTTGAACATACCTTAATATGATGAAAATCACTGAACCGTAAGGTAGAATCCAACTCCGGTTGGTTGTATGCCACTCCAAGGTGCTATTCCACTTCAATGATTACTCCCAAGTGATAACCAATATACAAAGACCAACAAGATGTGTTCTAAGTGTGTAGAGGGATTATTACAGCTCTCTGGCCTCTCAAGGATGAAGAATGGATGGATGAAATGTAAGCCAAAACGGGTTGTTGTCCCATTTATAATATTCTGCATTTTAACAAGTTAGCGCACGCTACTAAGCTTCCTTAGCGCGCGCTAATAAGAGTTGACTTCAGAACTGTCGAGGTTCATCCACGGGAATCTTATCCGGACCCATGTCCCGGCTGGCGCATGTGCTAGCCGTCCCGCTCAATAATTGAGTTCTTAGCGCACGCAACTCCTACATGCATAGCGTGCGCTAGTGGTAGCCCGATAGCGCGCGTTAAGCTACATTCTTAGCGTGCGCTATCACGAGTTTGCATGAGAAATTTTGCATGTTGTTATACTTGTGTACAAAGATATCAATGCAAGAAATATCATACTCCAATAATCAAAACCACAAATCCGAATAATACAGGGTTTGAATACAGATGAAATACACCGTAATAAATCCGGATATTACATACTCTCCTACTAAAAAGGAGTTTCGTCCCGAAACTCAAGACGAAAATAACTCGGGATATCTGGACTTCATATCAGCTTCTGTTTCCCATGTGGCTTCTTCCTTTCCGTGACGTGACCATTGAACTTTGACCAAAACGATTGGTTTGTTCCTCAACTGCTTAACTCGACTCTCGAGTATCTTGACCGGTCTTTCTTCAAACGTCCCATCCTGCGCGACTTCAATCTCGCCGAAATCAATGATATGATCGGGATCCGTATATACCTCAGAATCGGGATACGTGGAACACGTTATGAACATGGCACAATGACGGCGGCAATGCCAATCTGTATGCCAACTCCCCAACTCTCTCGAGGATCTCAAATGGTCCGATATATCTCGGACTCAGCTTTCCTTTCCTTCCGAAACGAAAGATTCCCCGAGTAGGAGAAACCTTCAAAAGTACATGGTCTCCAGTATTGAATTCCAAAGGGCGACGGCGTACGTCCGCATAGGATTTCTGGCGACTCTGGGCGGTCAACAGCCTTTCATGAATCAAGGCTATCTTTTCTCGAGTCTGCACGATCAACTCTGGTTCTGTTCCGATCAAGTCTGACAAATCATCCCAACATAGGGGCGATCTACATCTCCTCCCGTATAATGCCTCAAACGGTGCCATCCTAATGGAAGCATGCCAACTATTGTTGTAGGTAAATTCAATCAATGGTAGATGAACTTCCCAATCGTTTGACCAATCTAAGGCACAGGCCCTTAGCATGTCTTCCACCGTTTGTATAGTCCTATCGGATTGTCCGTCGATCTGGGTGGTAAGTCAGGTCCGAAGTTCAATTCGGTCCCCAAGGCCTTATGAATTGCTTTCCAGAAGTGAGACACAAAACGACCGTCTCGATCAGAAACAATGGTCTTCGGCGTACCATGCAATCGAACTATTTCCGAAATAAATACTCGTGCCAACCTTTCTGGTCCCCACGTATCCTTAATGCCTAGGAAATGAGCTGATTTGGTTAAACGATCAACTATCACCCAAATCATGTTCATTCCTGTCCTGGTTCTCGGCATATTAGTGATAAAGTCCATTGATATGTCCTCCCACTTCCATTCAAAAATTGGGAGCGGCTTCAACATTCCGGCAGGCCGTTGATGCTCGATCTTAACCTGCTGACAAGTCAAGCATTTCGAAACATAGTCCGCTATGTCTTTCTTCATGTTGCCCCACCAGAAATTCTGCTTCACGTCCTTATACATTTTACTGGTGCCTGGGTGGATAGAATAGGGCGAACTGTGAGCTTCCTTCATAATCGTCTGTTTCAGAACATCAACATCGGAAACGCAGAGTCGGTTCTGAAATCTCAAAACTCCATCATCATGAATTATGAATCCGGGGGCCTTTCCTTTGATCACTTCATCACGTAACCGAATCATCAGAGGGTCATCTGCCTGTTTAGATTTGATTCCTTCGGTTAATGATGAAGTTATCTCCATCACGCACAGTTGTCCTTGGACTCTTTGTATCCACACTTCAATTCCTTCTCGAATCATCTCTCGTTGAAGGCTAAGTTGGGAGGTCAGCGTCTCCAGATCCGAATAGAAACAGGCTTGTGGCCGAGTGCATCACCACTACATTCGCTTTGCTGGATGGTATAAAATCTCCAAGAAATAGTCCTTAATAATTTCTAAACATATTCTTTGCCGCATGTTCAATTCTTTTCGATCGAATATGTACTTGAGACTCTTGTGATCCGTAAAGATCCGCGGTGAGTCCGTGCAGATAATGCCTCCAGATCTTCAAAGCAAAAACCACTGCTGCTAGCTCCAATTCATGTGTTGGGTAATTTACTTCATAAGGTTTCAGCTGTCGTGACGCATAAGCGATCACCTTATCATTCTGCATCAATACGCACCCGAGTCCTTGGTTCGAAGCATCACTGTAAACTATAAATCCTCTAGTTCCCTGTGGAAGTGATAGAATCGGTGCCGTTGTCAATCTTTTCTTTAATTCATCAAAGCTAACCTGACAGAACTCATTCCACTCAAACTTTTGAGTTTTCTGCAGGAGTCGAGTAAGTGGGCGGGAAATTTTAGAAAATCCTTCCACGAATCGTCGATAATATCCAGCAAGTCCTAAGAAGCTTCGGACTTCTTTCACGTTCTTTCGAGGCTTCCAATCCATAATTGCTTCGATCTTCTGAGGATCTACTCGGACTCCTTTAGCTGACACCACATGGTCGAGGAACATTACTTCCTTTAGCCAGAATTCACACTTAGAAAGTTTGGCGTATAATTGCTCGTTTCTCAAAAGTTCCAATACAATCCGCAAATGCTGCGCATGTTCTTCCGGGCTCTTAGAATACACTAGAATGTCATCAATGAACACGACCACAAATTTATCCAATAATTCAATGAACACACGGTTCATCAATTGCATAAATACAGCAGGTGCGTTAGTGAGACCAAACGGCATCACTACAAACTCATAATGTCCGTAGCGAGTTCTGAACGCTGATTTCGGAACATCAGATTCCTTAATCCTCAGCTGATGATATCCTGATCTCAGATCGATTTTAGAAAATACTGTTGCCCCTTGCAGCTGGTCAAACAGATCATCAATCCGTGGCAACGGATACTTGTTCTTAATCGTCATTTTGTTCACTTCCGGTAGTCAAGACACAAAGCGATCCATCCTTCTTTCGGACAAAAGAATCGGCGCTCCTGTGGTGAAACGCTTGGTCGAATATAGCCCTTGTCCAAGAACTCCTCCACCGCTTCTTGATTCGTACATCTCAAGAGGTGCCATACGATACGGCGCCTTAGAAATTGGTATAGCTCGGGTTCCACCAATGGTAAATTCTACATCCCTTCGTGGAGGTAGCCTGTAACTCGTCAGAAATACATCCGGAAATTCGCTCACAACAGAATGGATGAAAGTTCCACAATCTCGTCTTCGTTTCATTGCATAGCACCGCATTCGATACACTGCTTCAACAATCTAACAGCCTTTTCATCGCTTTGATCAATTTTCTGAGTGCCGGTTTCCATCCCTCAAACAATTTCGAACCGTCGCCGATCGAGATATTACTCCTTCGGTAGTTTACAATTGCTCCATATCGATTAAGCCAATTGTCTCCGAGTATCAGGTCATCTCCTTGCATTTCTATCACGATCAGATTTGAGAGCCACTCTCTGCCTCCAAATGATACAGGGAAATTTCTAGTTTCTAAGTTTCCGACAATCCTCTCTCCACTCGGTAAACCAACAACATAAGGTTCACAAGTATGAAAACCGGAAATATTCCAACGATTTATACAAGACAGAGATATAAAAGAATGCGTAGCTCCTGTATCGAATAAAACGCTAACTGGCTGGGAATGGATCTGGACAGTACCTGATGCGACAGCAGCATCCTGATCGTCTGTCCTCCTCATCTCGTATAGACGTGGGGGAGCAGATCCGGCACTCGATGTCCCCTTTCGGTCCCATTGTCCTCTGCCTCGTCCGCGGCCAAAATTCTGAGGTATCTGAACACTTTGCTGCGTCTGTTGGATACTGGCTTCCTTCTGGACTGGATGTGGTGTACGGGCTCTAAAAGACTTTGTAGCCTCTTCACAAAACACTGCCCGATGTCCCTCTCGTCCACAATCAAAACAAGTCACGGCAGGAAGGGGGCAATTCCGTCGATAGTGCCCCGTCTGGGCGCAGTTAAAGCATTTCCTGGTAACATCAGTAATAGTTGATGTCGCTCCGAAGTTCTTTCCGCTCCTAACTGGGTGCGGAGGTTTCTTGAAAGAGTGAAAGGATGACTGGGCCTTACGGGGCCCGCTGTTCTTGGGCTCTGTAAAAGTACCAGAGACTTTCTGTTTCTTGGATTCCGAAAATTTCTCCATGGCTGCTTCCTTGATCTCATATGCCAACGCCTTATCCTGGTATTGACGGACTGTGGTACATTCAAATCCGGACATGTACCTCTGGATTTATGGTTTCATTCTCATATCGAAATGGATCATCATTTCTACATCTGTTCTGACCACATGTCGAACAAATGCCAGCTGTTGGTTAAACGTCTTAATTGCCTGGGATACTGGCACATCAGAAGGTTGAGCAGAGAAAAACTCCCGAACTTTGGCTTCCCTCACAGGACGAGGGCAATACTGAGCTTCCATCATCAATCTAAACTCTGTCCAATCAGCATCATGGTCTACAGGCCGGATGGCTTCCCACCATTCGGACGCTTCCCCTATCAGAAAATATTGAGCGATAGAGGCTCTCTGGTCGTCTGGGCAGTTAATTCCGGCAAAGATTTTCTCTAGTTCCTTCAACCAATGGTCCCAGGTGGGAGTCTCAGAAATACCGTCGAATTTGCGTGGTTGCATCTTCGCCACCTCTTGCAGCCACCGGTCACCTCGATTTCCCATGTCTGGGATCCCTTGCTGTCTCTCTCCCTGCTGTAGTCCCACCGCCACTTGCATTCGGTCTACGACTTGGGCGAACTGAGTCATCTGGTTCACTACTTGACGAAGGATCTCTGGTACAACAGGATCTGGTTCGTTATTAATAGATTGTTGCGGCTCGCCTGAGCTATGACTGGCCTGGTTAGAAGGCGACGCTTCCCTTTCAGCATTTCTTCGTCCGCGTCCACGACCGCGACCATGTCCACGTCCGCCTCTCAACATACTGTAAGCATAAATACTCAATATACAGGAAACAACATCGTTCTAATATTTGAGTATAAAGAGACACAACATGTAAAGAATGAGATAGAGTTTAGGAACTTACAACCACCGTTCGCATGAAGACGTAGGCAGTGCAGTGATGTCATTCACGGCCGTTTACCTCAAAAGACATAAATGACCCCTATTTTAACCCAACGGCCAAGATATCCATAATCTTAGCTCTGATACCATATTCTGTAGCCCCCCCGATATATTCAGGAATATTACAGCGCCATAAATCCTTTACATAAGGATTTACAAGGCTGAAGAATTGAACAGACATTAAAAGGTACTAACGAATGGAAATAACGGAATTAAGATACAACAGTTCTGACCAAATACTGAAAGTACAGTTGTTCAGCAGGAACTTAATAATACATCACCAAATTCAAATTCAGCATAAATGACTTCGTACTCGAGTACTTATTGAAATAACCAATAAACAACAGACAAATAAACCCGGCCGAAACATCACTCTGTACCCTCATCGTCATGCAGCTCCAATGGTTGTTTTCCTGCTCTCCTGGATCCTGAACATAAACAAAATTGTCACCCCCGAAGGGGTTAGCACAACGATGCTAGTACAAGTACCACAACATACTATTCATATCTCATGAAGAATAATAACGTAAACGACAAAAAAAATACCAACGAGTCTTCTCCTACGAGAAACTCAAAAATGACATACACAATTGATAATCACAACATGATATCATAACATACACATGGTAATTCCGTCGATCCAGCGTTCACTGCCTAGAACCCACGATGATCCCGTCAGACCAACCCGTGGTGGAAAAACCCGTCCGATGATCCAGCGCACGCTAGCATAGATCCCCCGATGATCCCGTCGGACCAACACGAGGTGGACATACAACAACGACATACATGCACGACAATATATATAACATCAATACATAAAACAAATAAAGTACTTGCCTCGATTTAAAGACAAGAACAACACTTCCACGAAAATGAACACTCGAAGGTCGTCCTTCTCAATCAATCACGTAACGAGATCAAACCTTAACAAAAGAAATGATATAGGATTTATCTCACATCGTACGAATGTTTAACAATTCGATTTACGGCCAAAAGTTCATAAAATGTAATCTGCCTGAATTGCTTAGCGCACGCTAAGTACTCTGTGTAGCGTGCGTTAAGTCTGCTCGATAGCGCACGCAAACAGCAAAGCCTAGCGTACGCTAACTATGCATGGTCGATTTCACCGATCGAGATCGACTTGCTCGATGGTCTAGCGACGTTACGTACCAAACGTAGCGCACGCTAACTCGTGCTCGATAGCACACGTTAATCTATACTGACTTAGCGTGCGCTATTCTGCATGGCGCTTTCATCGCCGGGCAAGAAATCGCTCTCATCATGATCAAAACAATGAAATCTTCCGTGATAATTCATGTTACCTCCATGAATATCATGTACATACGATTATGAATGATCTTACGGATAACAACAACTTCGGATTCAAGGATATGCATACCATTAAAACCATATTCCATTTCGACTACAATTCTTCATATGACGATTCGAAAGGCTTAACGGTTGATATCAACACCTTATATCCATCGAAATTATCATGCTGTAGTTGTTTAACATTCCATCTATACTAGATAAATCCTTCCATGATCAATCCCCTTAGATTCATCTAACAATAATGATATTAAAGTCGAGTCCATGATTGTTATGAAGTCATCTACTAGATTCGGATTACCAATGATAGAAGCTTCCTTTACTTGTCTAATGAAATAAGATTCGAACCATGATGATCATAATCAAGGTACTTAAGGCATATTCATCTCAATATTCCAAACATGATGTACTTTGGATAATTCATTTATGAAAATCAATATCTCGTTAATATGATCATCCAACTCTTTAGAATCCAACTCTAAGTCTGGAGATAGGTTGAACATACCTTAATATGATGAAAATCACTAAACCGTAAGGTAGAATCCGACTCCGGTTGGTTGTATGCCACTCCAAGGTGCTATTCCACTTCAATGATTACTCCCAAGTGATAACCAATATACAAAGACCAACAAGATGTGTTCTAAGTGTGTAGAGGGATTATTACAGCTCTCTGGCCTCTCAAGGATGAAGAATGGACGGATGAAATGCAAGCCAAAATGGGTTGTTGTCCCATTTATAATATTCTTCATTTTAACAAGTTAGCGCACGCTACTAAGCTTCCTTAGCGCGCGCTAATAAGAGTTGACTTCAGAACTGTCCAGGTTCATCCGCGGGAATCTTATCCGGACCCATGTCCCGGCTGGCGCATGTGCTAGCCGTCCCGCTCAATAATTGAGTTCTTAGCGCACGCAACTCCTACATGCATAGCGTGCGCTAGTGGTAGCCCGATAGCGCGCGTTAAGCTACATTCTTAGTGTGCGCTATCACGAGTTTGCATGAGAAATTTTGCATGTTGTTATACTTATGTACAAAGATATCAATGCAAGAAATATCATACTCCAATAATAAAAACCACAAATCCGAATAATACAGGGTTTGAATACAGATGAAATACAACGTAATAAATTCGGATATTACACTTAGAGGATAGCAAGGTGATCGTCGTTCCGATCGTTTCTCCGGCGCGTGACAAGTAGAGACGCGGTGTTTTCGGCGTTGGATCATCCGAGAGCTTGGAGCGGATTGGATCGTAAGGAAAGAAATCTAAAGCTTGGGGAATAGCTCAAGAGAAGGAATCCATTTAATCAACGAACTACAAGGGTGCGTTTCTATATCTCTTGTGTTTCGTATAATATTCGTATATACGTAGCTCGATCGATCCTCGTAGGGATTCGGATCGAATTAATTTTCGTTTTACCGCTTCCACTGGGCCTTCGTTTTAGGCACCGAATCCCAACAGTGGTATCGGAGCGTAGGTCTTGAGATCGTATATACGATATTAGCATTTGGAATGCTTGATTAGATGGTGAATAATTTGGAATCATGTTAGTCATAATCGTGATATATGTTTTTCGTTCGTAATAATTGTATTTTTCGTAAGTTTATGTCTAAATATAAATCTTAAATTTTTGGAAAATATGATTTATATTGAAGATATGAAAGTCTAAAAATATATATATTGGATATCCGGTCGAAAATCTAGCTCCGAATCATCGTCGGATGACTTTTCGGACAAAGGGCGTGAAGTCGCCAGGTGACTGGCCGTGTCCGTGACACGGGCCGTGTCAGCGATCCCAAGCCATTGCCAGGCGACCCGACCGTGTCGGGAGACACGGGCCGTGCCTGGCCGGCACCGCCGAGCGTGACTCGCCATGCCGTGCGGTCACGGAAAGTCCGAGGGTGACTCGCCAAGCGACCTTTTTTGCCTCGGCTCGATTTTTCGTGTATTCTTGAAAATTAATCTCCCGTATGTTAAATTGGATTTAATATGATTAAAATGATTTATGGTATTTCATTTTATAAGGGAAATTTGATTAATTGGAATATTTATGGTCGACCGAATTATTTTGAATGTTATCATATTACCGATTGTGTGAATCGATTTGATCGGTTCGTATTGTTGATTGGATCAATGTATCTCTACGCTTTTCATTTATATAGTATTTATTGGATGAATGCTTTTGAATGGGGATGTGGTTCGTGGACTTAGTTTTGAATCGTTCGTTTTATTCGATTGGGTTGTAAAGGCCGTTTTGAGCCTATTTATTTTACTAGAAATGTTTGTATCTAGGATGCAATTTTCGATGTAAAATTTATATGTAATGACGAAGACTGGAGGAAGATCCATTTCGAGAAGACGAAGATTCAAGATGAAGACTTATAATTAGATTACGGAGTTTTTGTTTTCTATGAACGGTCCATGAACCACATGTTGGTAGCAACTAGGTTGTGAATGGTTGTGTCATGTTGTATGAATGCCACAAACGCGCTTAAATGATTAATGTGCAAAGTGTAACGTTAATCGCGATAATTCTCCCACAACAAATAATTAAGTTTATAAGGTTTCAAGGTTTTCCTTCCCTCCATCGAGTTTTCGGGAAATTGAAATCCAAACCGGATGTGCTATGCTTCCGAGTTATCGGGGTAGTCGTTTGGGGAGGACGGATAAATTACCGGGAGCGCATTGGATGCCTTCGGTTGGAGCAAATTTTATCCCTAGAAACCT
Source organism: Orobanche coerulescens (assembly GCA_033398695.1). Taxonomy (NCBI): domain Eukaryota; kingdom Viridiplantae; phylum Streptophyta; class Magnoliopsida; order Lamiales; family Orobanchaceae; genus Orobanche; species Orobanche coerulescens. Next base: position 66,673,989 of record CM065804.1, on the reverse strand, counting down.
GATAGGTTGCCGGATAAGATTCAATTGTGAAACTGATTTGCGTCGATGGTATAAACTTAACTTGTTCACGAACCATAGAAACCGTATAGGTTGAGGGGAGTGAACAAGGGGAAAAAGAAGATCGAATCATCCATTAGATGGGTTGGTGTTGGAACCACTTTATGAAAATTAATAGACTAGAAACCTGTTCGGTTGCCCTCTATTAAGATTTATAAAGAACTCGATCACCACTATGAAGTAGAGCGACGATACTTCCGGATATCACATGGGAGTGTGTTATTCCGATAAAAAATAGTGGGAGCTGGGTAACAAGAATAGAAAAGACCTTAATTCTATACTCAGATCATAATATAACAAGTCACTAATTAATCTGTTATACTTAATGCAGACAAATCTCAATATGACAATGAATCCACTCGCAATTCTGCTCGAAAAGAACACCTTAATGGGACCTAACTTTGTGGATTGGATCCGCAATCTGATGATAGTCCTCAGTATAGAGGCACTGGGATACGTCTTGAAGACGGACATTCCGGCGCCTCCTGTGCGGATCCGAGCCAATCAGGAAGAGATTGAAAACCATGAAAAGTGGGTTAAGGATGACGTAAAAGTCCGTGCTTATATGATGGCTTCCATGTCTAATGAGCTTCAGAGAGCTCATGACAAAATGACTTCTGCTAGGCAGATTCTATCTCACTTAACCGAGCTTTATGGTGAGCACAGCAGAACTGCTAGATATGAGATATCCAAGCAAATCGCTCGTGCAAGGATGAAGGAAGGTGAGAAGGTTGGGGAACATGTCCTCAAAATGATATCCATGATCGAGAGATTGGAGGCTCTTGATTTTAAAATGGATACTTCTCTCCAAACCGACCTTATCCTACAGTCTCTCCCTGATTCCTTCTCACAGTTTGTTATGATCTTCAACTGCAATGAGATTGCATGTAATTTAGCTGGGCTAATGAACAAACTTGTGACCGCTCAGTCTCAGATGAAGACTCCGCGGATGAAGGAGTCTGCTCCTGTGATTTCTTCTGGACCTCGGAGGTCTAAGAACAAGAAGAAAAAGACCAAGAAGCCAACTGGACCACAAGTTAAGGACCTTATGTAACACCCCCGATATATTCAGGAATATTACAGCGCCGTAAATCCTTTACATAAGGATTTACAAGGCTGAAGAATTGGACAGACATTAAATGGTACTAACGAATGGAAATAACGGAATTAAGATACAACGGTTCTGACCAAATACTGAAAGTACAGTTGTTCAGCAGGAACTTAATAATACATCACCAAATTCAAATTCAGCATAAATGACTTCGTACTCGAGTACTTATTGAAATAACCAATAAACAACAGACAAATGAACCCGGCCAAAACATCACTCTGCACCCTCGTCGTCATGCAGCTCCAGTGGTTGTTTTCCCGCTATCCTGGATCCTGAACATAAACAAAATGTTCACCCCCGGAGGGGTTAGCACAACGATGTTAGTACAAGTACAACAACATATTATTCATATCTCACGAAGAATAATAACATAAACGACAAAATACTAACGAGTCTTCTCCTACGAGAAACTCATAAATGACATACACAACTGATAATCACAACATGATATCATAACATACACATGGTAATTCCGTCGATCCAGCGTTCACTGCCTAGAACCCACGATGATCCCGTCAGACCAACCCGTGGTGGAAAAACCCGTCCGATGATCCAACACACGCTCGCATAGATCCCCCGATGATCCCGTCGGACCAACACGAGGTGGACATACAATAACGACATACATGCATGACAATATGTATAACAACAATACATAAAACAATTAAGGTACTTGCCTCGATTTGAAGACAAGAACAATACTTCCACGAAAACGAACACTCGAAGGTCGTCCTCCTCAATCAATCACGCAACAAGATCAAACCTTAACAAAAGAAATGATATAGGATTTATCTCACGCTGCATTTAATGTTTAACAATTCGATTTACGGCCAAAAGTTCATAAAATGCACTGCTGAATCGCTTAGCGCACGCTAAGTACTCTGTGTAGCGTGCGTTAAGTCTGCTCGATAGCGCACGCAAACAACAAAGCCTAGCGTACGCTAACTATGCATGGTCAGTACTTCACTGATCAGTCGACTGACTCGTCTGATGTCTTAGCGTACGTTACGTACCAAACGTAGCGTACGCTAACTCGTGCTCGATAGCACATGTTAATCGTCATAGCTTAGCGTGCGCTATCTATGCGTGGCAGTTTACTGCTGGGCAGTAAACTGTTCTCATCATGATCAAAACAATGAAATCTTCCGTGATAACTCATGTTACCTCCATGAATATCATGTTCATACGATTATGAATGATCTTACGGATAGCAACAACTTCGGATTCGAGGATATGCATAAGATTATAAAACGTTCCATCTATACTAGATAAATCCTTCCATGATCAATCCTTTAGATTTGTCTAACAATAATGATGTTAAAGTCAAGTCCAAGATTGCTATGAAGTCATCTACTAGATTCGGATTACCAATGATAGAAGCTTCCTTTACATATTCAATGTAATAAGATTCGAATCACGATGATCATAATCAAGGTACTTAAGGCTTGTTCATCTCAATATTCCAAACATGATGTACTTTGGATAAATCACTTATGAAAATCAATATCTCGCTACTATGATCATCCAATTCTTTAGAATCCAACTCTAAGTCTGGAGATAGGTTGAACATACCTTAATATGATGAAAATCACTAAACCGTAGGGTAGAATCCGACTCCGGTTGGTTGTATGCCACTCCAAGGTGTTATTCCACTTCAATGATTACTCCCAAGTGATAACCAATATACAAACACCAACAAGATGTGTTCTAAGTGTGTAGAAGGATTATTTCAGCTCTCTGGCCTCTCAACAATGCAGAATGGACGAGTAAAATGTAAGCCAAAATGGGTTGTTGTCCCATTTATAATATTCTGCATTTTAACAAGTTAGCGCACGCTACTAAGCTTTCCTTAGCGTGCGCTAATAATAGTTGACTTCAGAACTGTCCAGGTTCGTCCGCGGGAATCTTATTCCGGACCCATGTCCCGGCTGGCGCATGTGCTAGCCGTCCCGCTCAATAATTGAGTTCTTAGCGCACGCAACTCCTATCTGCATAGCGTGTGATAGTAGCCCGATAGCGCGCATTAAGATACATTCTTAGCGTGCGCTATCACGAGTTTGCATGAGAAATTTTGCATGCTTCTATACTTATGTACAATGATATCAATGCAAGAAATATCCTACTCCAATAATCAAAACCACAAATCCGAATAATACAGGGTTTGAATACAGATGAAATACACCGTAATAAATCCGGATACTACATACTCTCCTACTAAAAAGGAGTTTCGTCCCGAAACTCAAGATGAAAATAATTCGGGATATCTAGACTTCATATCAGCTTCCGTTTCCCAGGTGGCTTCTTCCATTCCGTGACGTGACCATTGAACTTTGACCACAACGATTGGTTTGTTCCTCAGCTGTTTAACTCGAATCTCGAGTATCTTGACCGGTCTTTCTTCAAACATCCCATCCTGCTCGACTTCGATCTCGCCGAAATCAATGATATGACTGGGATCCGGTATATACCTCCGTAACTGGGATACGTGGAACACGTTATGAACATGGCACAATGACGGCGGCAATGCCAATCTGTATGCCAACTCCCCAACTCTCTCGAGGATCTCAAATGGTCCGATATATCTCGGACTCAGCTTTCCTTTCCTTCCGAAACGAAAGATTCCCCGAGTAGGAGAAACCTTCAAAAGTACATGGTCTCCAGTATTGAACTCCAATGGGCGACGGCGTACGTCCGCGTAGGATTTCTGGCGACTCTGGGCGGTCAACAGCCTTTCACGAATCAAGGCTATCTTCTCTCGAGTTTGTACGATCAACTCTGGTTCTGTTCCGATCAAGTCTGACGAATCGTCCCAGCATAGGGGCGATCTGCATCTCCTTCCGTATAATGCCTCAAACGGTGCCATCTTAATGGAAGCATGCCAACTATTGTTGTAGGTAAATTCAATCAACGGTAGATGAACTTCCCAATCGTTTGACCTATCTAAGGCACAAGTCCTCAGCATATCTTCCAACGTTTGAATGGTCCTCTCGGATTGTCCGTCAGTCTGCGGGTGATAAGCTGTACTGAAGTTCAATTCGGTCCCCAAGGCCTTATGAACTGCCTTCCAAAAGTAAGACACAAAACGGCCGTCTCGATCAGAAACAATGGTTTTCGGCGTACCATGCAATCGAACTATCTCCGAAATAAATACTCGCGCCAATTTCTCTGGTCCCCATGTGTCCTTAATGCCTAGGAAATGAGTTGATTTGGTTAAACGATCAACTATCACCCAAATCATGTTCATTCCCGTCTTGGTTCTCGGCATATTAGTGATAAAGTCCATCGATATGTCCTCCCACTTCCATTCAAGAATTGGGAGCGGCTTCAACATTCCGACAGGCCGTTGATGCTCGATCTTAACCTGCTGACAAGTCAAGCATTTCGAAACATAGTCCGCTACGTCTTTCTTCATGTTCTCCCACCAGAAATTCTGCTTCAAGTCCTTATACATTTTACTGGTGCCCGGGTGGATAGAATAGGGCGAACTGTGAGCTTCCTTCATAATCGTCTGTTTCAGAACATCAACATCGGGAACGCAGAGTCGGTTCTAAAATCTCAAAACTCCTTCATCATGAATTATGAATCCGGGGGCCTTTCCTTTGATCACTTCATCACGTAACCGAATCATCAGAGGATCATCTGCCTGTTTAGATTTGATTCCTTCGGTTAATGATGAAGTTATCTCCATCACGCACAGTTGTCCTTGGACTCTTTGTAACCATACTTCAATTCCTTCACGAATCATCTCTCGTTAAAGGCTAAGTTGGGAGGTCAGCGTCTCCAGCATCTGAATAGAAACAGGCTTGCGGCTAAGTGCATCGGCCACTACATTCGCTTTGCCTGGATGATATAAAATCTCCAAGTCATAGTCCTTAATCAGTTCTAACCATCTTCTTTGCCGCATGTTTAATTCTTTATGACTAAATATGTACTTGAGACTCTTGTGATCCGTAAAGATCTGACAGTGAGTCCCGTACAGATAATGCCTCCAGATCTTCAAAGCAAAAACCACTGTTGCTAGCTCCAAATCATGTGTTGGGTAATTTACTTCATAAGGTTTCAGCTGTCGTGACGCATAAGCGAACACCTTATCATTCTGCATCAATACGCACCCGAGTCCTTGGTTCGAAGCATCACTGTAAACTATAAATCCTCCAGTTCCCTGTGGAAGTGATAGAATTGGTGCCATCGTCAATCTCTTCTTTAATTCATCAAAGCTAATCTGACACAACTCATTCCACTCAAACTTTTGAGTTTTCTGCAGGAGTCAAGTAAGTGGGCGGGAGATTTTAGAAAACCCTTCCACGAATCGACGATAATATCCAGCAAGTCCTAAGAAGCTTCAGACTTCTTTCACGTTCTTTGGAGGCTTCCAATCCATAATTGCTTCGATCTTCTGAGGATCTACTCGGACTCGTTTAGCTGACACCACATGGCCGAGGAACATTACTTCCTTTAGCCAGAATTCACACTTAGAAAGTTTGGCATACAATTGCTCGTTTCTCAAAAGTTCCAATACAATCCGCAAATGCTGCACATGTTCTTCCGGGCTCTTAGAATACACCAGAATGTCATCAATGAACACGACCACAAATTTATCCAAAAATTCAATGAACACACGGTTCATCAATTGCATAAATACAACAGGTGCGTTAATGAGACCAAACGGCATTACTACAAACTCATAATGTCCGTAGCGAGTTATGAACGCTGATTTCGGAACATCAGATTCCTTAATCCTCAGCTGATGATATCCTGATCTCAGATCGATTTTAGAAAATACTGTTGCCCCTTGCAGCTGGTCAAACAGATCATCAATCCGTGGCAACGGATACTTGTTCTTAATCGTCATCTTGTTCAGCTCTCGATAGTCAATACACAGTCGGAGCGACCCATCCTTCTTTCGGACAAAGAGAACTGACGCTCCCCAGGGTGAAACGCTTGGCTGAATATAGCCCTTGTCCAGTAACTCCTCCAGCTGCTTCTTCAGTTCGTACATCTCAGTAGGTGCCATACGATACGGATCCTTAGAAATTGGTGTAGCTCCGGGTTCCAGCTCAATGGTAAATTCCACATCCCTTCGTGGAGGTAGTCCAGGTAACTCGTCAGGAAATACATCTAGAAATTCGTTCACAATAGGAATGGATGAAAGTTCCACAATTTCGTCTTCTTTCTTCATTGCATAACACCAGTACCCGATACAGCCCTGTTTCAACAATCTGACAGCTTTCATCGCTTTGATCAATTTTCCTTAGCTTCCCGGTTTCCACCCCTCGAACAATATTTCGGAACCATCGTCAGCGATCAGCGAGATATTCCTCCTTTGGTAGTTCACAATTGCTCCATATCGATTAAGCCAATCGTCTTCGAGTATCAGGTCGTCTCCTTGCATTTCTATCACGATCAGATTTGAGAGCCACTCTCTGCATCCAAATGATATAGGGAAATTTCTAGTTTCTAAGTTTCCGACAATCCTCTCTCCACTCGGTAAACCAACAACATAAGGTTCACAAGTATGAAAACCGGAAATATTCAAACGATTTACACAAGACAAAGATATAAAAGAATGTGTAGCTCCTGTATCGAATAAAACGCTAGCTGAGGAAAGGATGCGGGCAGTGCACGATGCGCGACATGACATCACGATCGTCTGTCCTCCTCATCTCGCATGAGGCGTGGGGAAGCAGATCCGGCACTCGATGTCCCCTTTCGGTCCCATTGTCCTCTGCCTCGTCCGCGGCCAAAATTACGAGGCATCGAACACTTTCTGCGTCTGTTGATATCGGCTTCCTTACGGGTCGGCTGTGGTGTACGGGCTCTAAAAGACTTTGTAGCCTCTTCACAAAACCGCCCGATGTCCTCTCGTCCACAATCAAAACAAGTCACGGTAGGAAGGGGGCAATTAGTCGATAGTGCCCACTTTGGCGCGATTAAAGCATTTCTGGTAACATCGGTAATAGTTGATGTTGCTCAAAGTTCTTTCCGCTCCTAGCTGGAGTGCGGAGGTTTCTTGAAAGAGTGAAAGGATGACTGGGCCTTACGGGGCCCGCTGTTCTTGTGCTCTGTAAAAGTACCAGAGACTTTCTGTTTCTTGGATTCCGAAAATTTTTCCATAGCTGCTTCCTTGATCTCATACGCCAACGCCTTATCCTGGTATTGACGGAGTGTGGTACATTCAAATCCGGACATGTACCTCTGGATTTCTGGTTTCATCCTCATATCGAAATGTATCATCATTTCTGCATCTGTTCTGACCAAATGTCGAACAAATGCCAGCTGCTGGTTAACGTCTTAATTGCCTGGGATACTGGCACATCAGAAGGCTGAGCGGAGAAAAACTCCCGAATTTTGGCTTCCCTCACAGGACGAGGGCAATACTGAGCTTCCATTATCAATCTAAACTCTGTCCAATCGGCAACATGGTCTACAGGTCGGATGGCTTTCCACCATTCGGACGCTTCCCCTATCAGAAAATATTGAGCGATAGAGGCTCTCCAGTCGTCTGGGCAGTTAATTCCGGCAAAGATTTTCTCCAGTTCTTTCAACCAATGATCCCAGGTGGGAGTCTCAGAAATACCGTCGAATTTGGGTGGTTGCATCTTCTCCACCTCTTGCAGCCACCGATCACCTCGATTTCCCATGTCTGGGATCCCTTGATGTCTCTCTCCCTGCTGTAGTCCCACCGCTATTTGCATTCGGTCCACGACTTGGGCGAACTGAGTCATCTGGTTCACCACTTGACGAAGTATCTCTGGTACAACAGGATCTGGTTCGTTATTAATAGATTGTTGCGGCTACTTTGAGCTATGGCGCTTTGATTAGAAGGCGACGCTTCCCTTTCAGCATTTCTTCGTCCGCGTCCACGACCGCGACCACGTCCACGTCCGCCTCTCAACATACTGTAAGCATAAATACTCAATATACAGGAAACAACATCATTCTAATATTCGAGTATAAAGAGACAGAACATGTAAAGAACGAGATAGAGTTTAGGAACTTACAACCACCGTTCGCATGAAGACGTAGGCAGTGCAGTGATGTCATTCACGACCGGTTACCTCAAAAGACATAAATTACCCCTATTTTAACCCAACGACCAAGATATCCATAATCTTAGCTCCGATACCATATTCTGTAACACCCCCGATATATTCAGGAATATTACAGCGCCGTAAATCCTTTACATAAGGATTTACAAGTGAAAAAATTAGACAGAACATTAAAAGGTACTAACGAATGGAAATAACGGAATTAAGATACAACGGTTCGACCAAATCTTGAAAGTCTGATTGTTCAAGACAACTTAATAATACATCACCAAATTCAAATTCGGCATAAATGACTTCGTACTCGAGTACTTATTGAAATAACCAATAAACAACAGATAAATGAACCCGGCCAAAACATCACTCTGCACCCTCGTCGTCATGCATCTCCAGTGGTTGTTTTCCCGCTCTCCTGGATCCTGAACATAAACAAAATGTTCACCCCCGAAGGGGTTAGCACAACGATGCTAGTACAAGTACCACAACATATTATTCATATCTCACGAAGAATAATAACATAAACGACAAAATACTAATGAGTCTTCTCCTACGAGAAACTCATAAATGACATACACAACTGATAATCACAACATGATATCATAACATACACATGGTAATTCCGTCGATCCAGTGTTCACTGCTTAGAACCCACGATGATCCCGTCAGACCAACCCGTGGTGGAAAAACCCGTCCGATGATCCAGCGCACACTAGCATAGATCCCCCGATGATCCCGTCGGACCAACACGAGGTGGACATACAATAACGGCATACATGCACGACAATATGTATAACAACAATACATAAAACAATTAAGGTACTTGCCTCGATTTGAAGACAAGAACAATACTTCCACGAAAACGAACACTAGAAGGTCGTCCTCCTCAATCAATCACGCAACAAGATCAAACCTTAACAAAAGAAATGATATAGGATTTATCTCACGTCGTACGAATGTTTAACAATTCAATTTACGGCCAAAAGTTCATAAAATGCAATCTGCCTGAACTGCTTACCGCACGCTAAGTACTCTGTGTAGCGTGCGTTAAGTCTGCTCGATAGCGCACGCAAACAACAATGCCTAGCGTACGCTAACTATGCATGGTCAGTACTTCACTGATCAGTCGACTGACTCGTCTGATGTCTTAGTGTACGTTACGTAACAAACATAGCGTACGCTAACTCGTGCTCGATAGCGCACGCTAATATTCATAGCTTAGCGTGCGCTATCTATGCATGGCAGTTTACTGCTGGGCAGTAAACTGTTCTCATCATGATCAAAACAATGAAATCTTCCGTGATAACTCATGTTACCTCCATGAATATCATGTTCATACGATTATGAATGATCTTACGGATAGCAACAACTTCGGATTAGAGGATATGCATACCATTATAAAACCATATTCCATTTCGACTACAAATCTTCATACGACAATTCGAAAGGCTTAACGGTTGATATCAACACCTCTATATCAATCAATATTATCATGCTGAAGTTGTTAAACGTTCCATCTATACTAGATAAATCCTTCCATGATCAATCCTTTAGATTTATCTAACAATAATGATGTTAAAGTCAAGTCCAAGATTGCTATGAAGTCATCTACTAGATTCGGATTACCAATGATAGAAGCTTCCTTTACATATTCAATGTAATAAGATTCGAATCACGATGATCATAATCAAGGTACTTAAGGCTTGTTCATCTCAATATTCCAAACATGATGTACTTTGGATAAATCACTTATGAAAATCAATATCTCGTTACTATGATCATCCAATTCTTTAGAATCCAACTCTAAGTCTGAAGATAGGTTGAACATACCTTAATATGATGAAAATCACTGAACCGTAGGGTATAATCCGACTCCGGTTGGTTGTATGCCACTCCAAGGTGTTATTCCACTTCAATGATTACTCCCATGTGATAACCAATATACAAACACCAACAAGATGTGTTCTAAGTGTGTAGAAGGATTATTTCAGCTCTCTGGCCTCTCAAGAATGCAGAATGGACGAGTAAAATGTAAGCCAAAATGGGTTGTTGTCGCATTTATAATATTCTGCATTTTAACAAGTTAGCGCACGCTACTAAGCTAATAATAGTTGACTTCAGAACTGTCCAGGTTCGTCCGCGGGAATCTTATCCGGACCCATGTCCCGGCTGGCGCATGTGCTAGCCGTCCCGCTCAATAATTGTGTTCTTAGCGCACGCAACTCCTATCTGCATAGCGTGCGCTAATAGTAGCCCGATAGCGCGAGTTAAGATACATTCTTAGCGTGCGCTATCACGAGTTTGCATGAGAAATTTTGCATGCTTCTATACTTATGTACAATGATATCAATGCAAGAAATATCATACTCCAATAATCAAAACCAAAAATCCGAATAATACAGGGTTTGAATACAGATGAAATACACCGTAATAAATCCGGATATTACACCTTAAAGGAAAGGGCAAGGCCCCGATGGTTCCAAAGAATAAGAAGAAGAAGGATGCTTGTCTCAAGTGCGGTGAGCTGGGCCACTGGGCTAGAGACTGTCCGATTCTTCATGGCACTTCAGGTACAGAACTTTTAGTTTTGTAAACAAATTGTTCTGCTACTGTATTTTCTACTTCTGGATCTGGATTACGGTGCTAGTTCTCATATTTGTACCGTGAATCAGGATCTGGAACAAAGTAGGAAGCTTGGAGCTGGAGAAGTTATGATCACAGTCGGAAGCGGGCATAGTGTCAAGGCGACCGACATAGGATCACTTCTTCTGGGTTTAGAATCCAGCTTTGTTTTGACTTTATAAGATGTACTTGTTTTGCCCAAGGGGCACAAAAACATTGTATCCATTCCGGTCATGGACCGAAAAGGCTTTTCATTTTTCATTGGTGATGGTTCCTGCAAAATTTATTTTAGAAATAAACTAGTGGGTACTGCTACATTGTTGAATGGATTGTATCATCTAAATCTCAGCAACAAAGTAGTTGTAAATACTATGACTAGAAAACGTGGTAGGGATGAAACCAATCAAGTTTTGAAATGGCATCTTAGACTTGGTCATGTTGGTCAGACCAAGGTTTACAAGATGGAAATGGATGGACTTATGGGTCCATTGGGATCGGATCCCTTTCCTACTTGTGAATCTTGCCTTAAAGGCAAAATGACTAAGTCCCCTTCACAGGGACTTTTGAAAGAGCCGCTGATAAACTGGGATTAATCCATACCGACGTATGTGGTGTTTTGGAAGCAGCACGTGACGGATATCAATATTTCATTACGTTTACAATTGATCATACTAGGTATGGTTATGTATACTTAATGACAACATAAATCCGAGGCCTTTGAGAAATTCCAGGAATTCAAGGCCCTAGTCGAGAAACAAACTGGTAATCATATCAAAGAACTTCGGTCGGACCGAGGTGGCGAGTATATGAGTACGGAGTTTGATGAGTTCCTTAAGGAACATGGAATAGTTTCACAACTAACACCTCCAGGTACTCCTCAGTTAAATGGTGTGTCAGAAAGAAGGAACCGGACCCTGTTGAACATGGTCCGTTCCATGCTAGGCTATACTGACTTGCCGATTTACCTGTGGGGGTATGCACTCCTGACTGCCGCGTATATCTTGAACAGATGTCCTTCCAAATCCGTTCCTAAAACTCCACATGAGATGTGGGAGGGCAGGAAACCAAGTCTTAATCACATTAGCATTTGGGGATGTCCCGCCTATGTCAAGAAGACTAAGGTGGAGAAGTTGGAAGCTAGGTCCGCGAAGGGACGTTTCATTGGATTCCCATCTGGGACGATGGGATATCTATTCTACATACCCGGAGATCGAAAGATCGTTATTGCTTTACAAGAACACTTCCTGGAAGATGAGTTCATTCAGGAAGGCGGAGCATGTAGAAGTATTTCTTTAGAAGAATACAATGAAACTCCTCGGGAGACACTTATGCAAGAAACTAGAACCGAACCTTCTGAAACACAAGTACAACCACCTCGTAGGTCTAGTAGGGTGTCTCAATTACCTGAGAGGTATAGTTTTATGCACTTGGAGGAACTGGGTTTCCTCGAGGTTCCAAGTGATAAACAAGAGACCGACCCGCGACCAAATGACCTAGCAATGGTGGATGTAGACTCCATGAAATGGACTGTAGCAGTCTTCATGTAGTTGGGACCTTCATTTTGACGAGACGGTCAAACAGTTTGACTTCGTGCAAAATGAAGAGGAATCTTGTGTATACAAGAGGGTTAGTGGGAGCAATATCACATTCTAAGTACTATATGTAGATGACATTCTACTAATAGGAAATGATGTGGGAATGCTCAGTTCTGGGCTTGGCTTTCGAGTAATTTCTCCACGAAATACTTGGGAGAAGAAACCTATATTCTTGGGATTCGACTCTACTGGGATAGATCGAAGAGAATGATAAGTTTTTCCCAAGCCCTCTATATAGATTATATCTAAAAGAGGGTTCCTTCCGATGCGACATGGAATAAAACTCACCTTGAAGATGTGTCCTCATAGTGAGGAACAATGAAAGGAAATGAGTTATATACCATATGCTTCGGAAGTGGGTAGCCTTACATATACTTTATTGTGTACAAGACCTGACATTGCGCATGCTGGAAGCGTGGTAAGTAGGTTTCGGGCTAACCCAGTCAGGGAACATTAGACTGCCGTAAAGAATGTTCTCAAGTACTTTAGAAGTACTAAGAGATCTGATTCTTATATATGGTGGTGGAGAACAGAATATGGTGGGATTCACTGTATTGGACTTCCAAGGACAGAAAGACGATTATATGTCTACTTCTGGCTACATTTACTTTTAATGGAAGAGCAGTATCTTGTCATAGTGCCAAGTAATAGCGATCGCTAATTCCACTGTTAGTTTGAGTATAAAGCGGCCTCGGAGGCCTCAAACGAAGAATTTAGAAGTTCTTGGGTAAACTTCAAGTGATACCATGTCTTGAGTATGCATTCATTTGTCTTTGCGACAACGACGAGAGCGCAGCGCGAGGGAGCCGAGGTTTCACAACAGCACCAAACATATTGAGAGGAAGTATCATCTCGTAAGAAAATTTGTTCGCAAGAGATACATTGTGCTGCATAGAGTAGAGTCAGCCGACTACGTCGCTGATCTATTGACCAAGCCACATTCTCATATTAGCTTGGAGCATAATATGGAGAACATGGGTATTAGATACCATAGTGTGTGGCATTGAGTGCAAGTGGGAGATTGTTGAGAGTATGCCCTCGAATGCCACTCAGAGGATGTTGAGTGAGGGTATTGTACTTGTAATTATGTAAATCATTAATATAAGGCAATGGATGTTTTTTTATTTACTGGTAGTTACTGGCATTTCTAACTCGTAAATATACATATAGAAACTAGTCCGTGTATTTGAAAGCAAAACGTTCCACTCCTTATTGGATAAGGGGGTCGGCACTGGAAAGGTTTATAGCTCAAATACTTAATCGTTCGCAAGTCAATGAAACTTGACTGGGTGTTAAGTTTGTGTGAAGACTTGTATGACGTGTTCTTTGACATGGAGAGTGCCTGTCGAACACTAATGGTTAGTGGGAGCACACGTTATAGGTATGCTAATTGGATTAGTATACTCGAACTGACTCACCCTAGATTCGTCTCACGGATTTCACTCCGGGACAGTCAATGACGGAATCGAAAGGTTGTGATAGGTATTCGTGAACCTTCGACTTGAGGATTTAGTAGGGATGTGCTTGTGACGTCAAGATTTTCATTAGAGTAGTTCGACCCTGTAAACCGGAAGGCGGGGGTCAACCTCGACGTGCATCTTGACGGGCAAGTAGCAGGTCCTACTGAATACCAAGATAGAATTCTTTCTCCCGTTAGTGAGCGGGTTATATGTCCTATGCGGTTATTAGCAGATGAGATCATAAGTCTTTGGCCAAATCATTGGAGCTAGTTGTATTAGATACACGACAGCTCGATGATCTCGATTTGCATTAACGCATGCATAGCGTCAAGTACAGATAGGGTTTGACTAACCGTGACCCTATAACTTGATCTGGACATTTGAAAGAAGGGTTTATACGTTCTTGGTATTCACGAGAATGGTTCTTGAATGATCCCATCATTCGTTCTCGATTAAGTGCAGTGTAGGCCGCCAGGCTGGCTAGGTGGTGCTACTACTCTTTGGTTCCTCCCATTGCTGACTGAGACGAACCTACCGAGTCGCGCAATAGGATTGACGATGGAATGAATCAAGCTAATTCTCTCATTATGAATATTAGATATTGGATATCTAAATTTGGGACATTGGATGTTTAAATCGACTTATTAGATAAATTGATTTAAGGCCTAATGAATTAAATATTTCACTGGGTGATTAATTTAATTCATGAATATAATTATTTCTTGGAGAAATTAATTATGTTATTATGTGTTTGATATGATTAATTAATTGGATTAATTAATTGATATAAATACATTGGAACGGAATCGGAGTTTATCTGTTTGGACTCGCGAGAGTCCGAAACGAACCGAATGTTGCTACCCAAAATATTATCCGAAGATAGATATTGCTGGAATGGATGGATAGCAAACAAATGCAAGAGCACTTCCGTGAGAAAGATAAATAACACAAGATTTGCCGGGGTTGTTAGTCCCGGGCTTGAATGCTCTCGCGAGATATTATTAATACTAATATTCGGGGATACAAGTACTAATGTAAGAATACAATTACAATGAGTGTAATGATTCTTGTTATCTTAGCTAGTGAGCGTGTAGATTTCCGGAAGAACCAGATTTGATGCTCTGTGAGTTCTTGTAACAAACGAGATGAACGGTCGCGGCGGTGAGAGATCGACAGTCTCTCACGGCGAGTATTTAGCTGGATGCTTGGGCTCCTGGGCTTATGAATCTCTTGGGATATGTCTAGTGGAGACTTGCTGCCTCTGCCGATCGTCTTCTGGACGAGAGATTCGGAGAGAGAAGTCCTGAGATGGATTCCGGCGAGAAAGCAGGGAGCTTGATGGTATGTGTGTTCTTTAGTATTTCCGTGAATGAATTCGGAATGTGTTCTGAACCTTTTTCCAGTAGGAGGAGGCTCTCTATTTATAGGACTTTTGATATGCTGGGCGATCGCCTTTACTGCATTATAATAATAGGGCGATCGTCTTTTAGAACATGGGCTTGTTCCCTTAAAGTCATGCGCTTCTGTGGCGATCATTGTATGCGGTCGATAGAGCTGCCGCAGCGTCTGATTCTTTGCCACGGGTGGTCCCACTGACAACTTTCGGCGCGCCTGCCGGTAGGTAAGGTAGGTGACAGGCTGTGGTCAAAGGTCTTGTCTGTCAGCAAAAGATCTTGTCTGTCAGCGAAGATCTTGTCTGTCAGCGCCTTTTGTGGATCTGCACGTGGGTGCTGTTCTGAGATCCAGTCCTCGATGACTTTGACGGGCGATCATCTCTGCTCGGGGCGTAGGTCGACCATCCTTAGCCGGACACTAGAGTCGATCGCCAGATGCCAAAGGGCAATCGCCTTGGGAGTCGATCGCTAGGTACCTGATGGTGGTCTGATATCTTCGACTTGGCGAGCTAGCCATAGTTTGACTGGAGTTGACTTGGTCGCTCGGCCTTATAGTCGATCGCCTGTCGGGATGAATAAATCTTGACACAACAATTGCCCCCCAGCTCACTCCTATGTTGGAAACGTGGGGTGAGGTGGTTTTCTTGGCGATCGCTGAACTTTTGACGAGCGACTCTGCGTTTAACTGCACTGGCGATCGTCTTTGAGCTGATATACTCTGGGTTCGCCGCTAAACTGTGCGGGAAATGGCAGTGGGCGTGGAAAAGTCTCCGCGCACGTGTCGGGCTTCTATTGGAGGATATCAACGGTCATTAATGACTCCTCGGCTGACGCGTCCTTGAAAAGACGCGTACGCGGGTCTCGAGGGAGTCAATAAATGCGTCGTTTGAGATCCGACCCCTGGGATTTTCCCTTATTGCAAATGAGTCCCTGCCTTGTCCTATAAAAGGGCGCAGTGCTGCAGTCTTCGTCCTCACGCGCACTTACTGGAGAAATAAGGACTTGCTGAAGATTTTTCTGAAGATCTTAGTGCCGATCGTCGATCGATTTCACCTTCGGGTAAGAAAAAATCATTTTCTCCTTTTCTTTCTTTGAGAATGGTCGGCACGTCATCATCACATGGAGTGGGTACCAGTTCCGCCGCCGGGACATCGACTGTCCGGGGAGGACTTTCTTCCGACTTCCACCTGGAGACCGCCGCTGAGGCTATTCGGGCCGGAATCGACCCTCCTGAAGCCGAGGCTTTATTTAATGAAGCCTATGTTGCTAAGGAGGCGGCTGCGGAAGAAAGACGATCGCAGATAGAGAGGGATCTGGCGATTAGGGCCTACTGGGAGCAGCATAGCGCTTTCGGCCGGGCCTATAAGGCTTTTGCTGAGATAATGGAGAAGTTGGCCGGTCCGACTCCGAGATTCGATTTCCGGGGATACTCGGTCGCCTACCCTTATCAGCTTCCTAAACGGTCGCAGTACCAGGCTGTGCAGCGATCTTTGTGGTCGCTTGGCCAAATACGGAGTTCGACGACCAGGAAAGATCTGGCCGTCTGGAGGACGAGGTTCCACGTTCCTTCAGATGTGGACATGTTCGCGCCGGCGGAGAATGAGCGAGCCGATCAGCCTCCGATGGGTATGGTCGCCGTGAAAGAGGCGATTATGGAGGCCGGGCTGCACTTCCCTCTATCCTTTGCTGTCTCCCACCTCCTGGCCGCTTGGAACGTGGCGCCACTTCAGCTGACGCCGAACGCCTGGCTCCAAATTATCTGCACTCTCACTCTTTTCGGCGGTCACCGCCTATACCGCCTCCCATCGCCGTTGGAGATGAACCATTTGTTCAAGTTGACGGCTCAGAAAGGGTCGGTCGGCGGTTACCATATTCAGGGCCGATCTGGTCGGGTAATTCACGGAGTCCCGAATAAGATGCGGGGCGATCAGACGAAGTGGTTCTGGGTCGCCGGCAAGTGGAGGGCTTCTGCGAGCGACAATCCTTCGGGCGAGCTGGAGATCCCTACTGAGTTTCGGGAGTGGAATCCTGGTAAGGGTTTAGACTCTCCCTTCGTTCGGATGCGTTTTGGACTGATCTAATTTGATTTCGGTTTGGCAGGTTTTCACATTCCGGCGGTCGAGGAGCTGCCTTTTGACTTCCTGGTTGTCTGGGAGCGGATAAGGAGCTTGTCGGACGACGACCTTGACGCCAACCGGATCAATAAGGAGAGTCGTTGGTTGTTGGCTCGGCTATTCCGCTTCCCGAGACATCTCTCGGTACCAGGTATGAGTTTCTGCGACCTTCACTTTTTAGGCGATCGCCTTACTTGAGGAAAGTATCTGACTGTTGGTCGATTGTCTTAACTGTAGAGGTTCGCTTTCCTCGCTTTTTGGATCCCCCACCGGAGATCACCATGTCGAATCCTGGAGTTCTAGGCCGTCTCCGCCACAAGAGGTCGTCTCGGGCCCCACCTGTTGCGTTGCCAATTGTTCCGGAGGCGGAACCTCGCGTGGAGCCGATCGTGGCTGAGGAGGGAGTTCCGGAGGAGGGGCTTCAAGCGAATCGCAAGAGGCCGAGGCCGGAAGAAACTCCGGTTCCTGCCCCTGTCAATGAGGTGCCAATCGCTGCGCCTCCGATCACCGTTCTCGCTCCGGAGAATGAGCCGCCCTCTGCAGCTTTCATGCGGGAGATGGCGATCGCGGACGCTGAGACTCCTCGAGGGAAATCGTATTTCGGTCGGGACCCCGAGAAGGCTGAGAGGTAGATTGCGTTTTTGGGTTGAAATTTGCAATTGCGTAGGAGTTGTATTAACTTTGTTGTTTTGATGTAGGATCCGTCGCACAGATCCATCCTGCCCACCGATGGTGCTGGATTTCTTAGCCAGCCAATCTCCTCGCCAGTCCTGCGACATTCCTCCATATGTCAGCAAGGCTGCTTCTGCTCTGCCGAAGGCCTGGACGACCGTTCTGGATGCGATCGCTCATCAGCGATCGGGGAGTTCGATGCAGGCTGTTCTCGCCCTTTCTCTCCATACGGCGACCATGGCTGTCCAGGCTGCTCAGGAGTTTGAGGGGCGACCTTCCACTATTCGCCTGCAGGCGGATCTCGAGGCGGCTCGGAAAGAGAACCCCGAGTTTGCTGATAAGATCGTGGCGATGGAGAAGGACTCTCTGGAGGCGTCCAAGCGGGCGAGCCACGAGCTTGAGCTGGCGAAGAAGGAAACCGAGTTGTCTCGTCTGGCGGTTGACCGATTTCGGGACCAGATGCTGAATGTCGTCCGGGCGCAAAAGGCTTCTGAAGAGGAGGCCGATCGCCAGAAGGTGACGATCGCTCGGTTGACAGTGGCAAGTGAGTCGAAAGAGAAGGTTCTGCGAGGAGGCCGAGCTCCGGGGTCGCATAGCGGGCGATGGCGGAGGCGAAAAGGAGAGGTAGAGGCGACCAAGGCTGACCCCTTTCAAAACTTGGAGTTTGTCAGCGAGTTCGCCTATTATCTGGCGTTCGCCGACTCGATCCGAGCAGCTAAGAAAGGAGGTTTGGAGGTCGGGCCTCTGGCTGAGAACTTCAAGGCGTATGCATTGGAGCATCCTCTCCATTCAGCTTTCTCCTTGCCGATCTTGGATCTTGCGGACATCGGCGTGGATTTGAGCTGGTATCCATCTCCGGCCAATCTTGCTCATCCCGACGCTCCGGAAGATGAGGGGACCGCACCGGATACTGATGGCGAAGGCCAGGCAGGGGCCTGAGGCACTTCATTTTTGATGTTTTAGCTTATTTCCTTGTAATTTGTAGCTTTCTTTTGTAGCATTTAGGCCTTCGGGCGACCATGTATTTTGATCTTTTCAAGTAATGAAATGAACGTTTGAATTTCTGACTTGAATGATTGTTATTTTTGAGTCTTTGTTTGACTTTGTACAAATGTGTGAGGAGAGATCGTTGCGAGGGTAGTTCCAAATGAATTGATAAACTCATAAAGATAACTTTTTACAACAAATTCGATCGCTGCACAACATCTGGAAAAATGACGATCTCCGTATGTGGTTAAATAGCGACGATCATCGTATAGGTAGTCCGCACTCTTCCCCCTTGTTTTTATTCACTTAGTGGAAGTAAGGGGATGAAAATAATTCGTTGAGTGAGCGGTCTTCAGCTTTGTCGAATCCTCGAGGACGGTCGTCCGTCTTGAGGAACCGTGCACGATCGCGGAGTTCGATGGATCGACTCCCTGATCATGTCTTGATGCGCGAAGACATTGAGTGTCTCGTGACTGACTTTATTATGAGGGTCCTCTGTTAGGCTGCGCCTCGCCTCGTATTTAAACGAAGGGCGTGCGGTCTCGGTCTAGAGGAGTCCTTGTGTGGGGCAGCGTCGGATGATTCAACTCCACGCCCGCGGCTTGTTTAGCTCTGCTTCCACCTCGGCCCACCATGAAGATGGAGAACCTCGACGGTGTACGTTGAGACGGGGGTTGTGGCACGTCGCATTGTCCGGGTTCACCATGTTAGATGATGAACCTTTGAGGGCGAGCGATCGTGTCCACTGATCAATTTTGGAGGGCCCTCAGACTACGCCGGCCTCGTATTTAAACGAAGGGCCGGCGATCTTGGCCCGAAGGGACCTTGCATGGCCTAAGCAGTCGGTTCCATCGACCACCAGGACCATGGCTGCACTCTTCCACCTTGGATCGTCATGTAGATGCCGACCTTCGACGGTGTACGTTGTGCGGGGGAGGCGATCTCGTGCCTTAGTCCATCATGTTAGATGGTGAACCGTAGATGGCGATCGAGTCCTCCAGTTTCCTAAATAAAGATGGAGATTGGAGAGACTTCCGGGGTTCCCTTCTCTTGGTTAAAGCATGTAGAGACGGTCGCCGATGTTGATCCAGGGGTCGGCTCGTATGAGCTTTCCAGCCTGTTTTGTGTTCGACTCGGACGATCGTGTATAGAGATTGGTAGGGGCTTCGGATAAACCAATAAGCTGTCCAACTTGCCCTCCTCGAACAATCTCCAGAGCTGTTTGAGGAGGTCGCAGCATTGGTTGGTGCTGTGGCCGGGACTCTTATGGTAGGCACAATATTGATTGTTGTCCAGGTGACCGTGGTCCCTTATCGCCTTTGGCTTTTTGAGCTTTTCGTGCCCCTTGATGGCATAGAAAATATGTGCCGGAGTTCGGTTGAACGTATGGAGGAGATAGGCTTCCATGTCCTCGAAAGCCTTGAGATCTCCGGGTGTCTTAGCGATCGCCTTCTTTGCTTTGGCGATCGCTATATTCTGGACAGGAGGTGGCGTTTCCTCGCCTAGGCGGAGGGTGAGTAGCCTTTGTCTGGCCAGAAAATTGGCAGCCGTAGCGCGGAAGATCGCGTAGGTTGGGGGAACATCCTTGGTGAGATGTCTAAACATGAGTGAATGACCGTAGAATCCCCCCATGACCGAATAGAGAGCGAGCTCGTCACTGACGGGTTCGCCGGTGAGGATGATTTCGTCTACTTGGTCGATGTAATCTGCGTCGGTTTCGTCTTTCCCCTGCCTGATTTTCATCACGCGGTAGGGGCCTTCTGGTCTGACGACCTTGTTGGCGAAGTATGACGTGAAGTCATTCGCCATTTTCTTAAAGGAGGTGATTGATCGTGGTGGTAGTGAGGCGTACCACCTATGGGCCAGCTCGCCCAATGTTAACGGGAAGATCTGGCACTTGATTGCATCATATGCCCCACACCCAGTCATGTAGATTCGGAATTTACTCAGGTGGGTTTTGGGGTCCGATCTCCCCTCATACAGAGGTGTTTTGGGAGGAGCGATCGTTGGTTGTATGGGGGCAAGCTCGATGTGGACCGCGAGTGGCTCGGTCGGCCCGCTGATCTTTTTGCTGGCGCTTGCCCCAGTGTCCAAGAGTGCTTTCATCTCGTCAAGCTGGCGTTGTATAGCGGCCATCGCCGTGGCCTGGCTGCTCGTGGCTCGGCGTTCGGAGCGGGAGCCAAGACGATTGAGTACTGACCCCCTGGCGATCGGGACGGGAGTCAGATGGCTGACCTTCGTTCGGCTGTGAGTTGGGTAGACCGAACTCCTGGTGACGGATTCGGGTTCCGTCTTTTCGTGGTTGGAAACTGAATGCCCCGGTCACCAGGATGGGTCGCGCCCCAAGCGATTGAATATGGATCCGTCCGGTCGTGCGAGAGCCTTTTCTCGCGAATTGGGGCTTTCTGACGATCGCTCGCTCAGTAGCCCGTTGAATTTCCGTTTTCCCATGCGGCGGACGATCCAGGGAGTTATCGCGGGCGGCGCGCATGCTCTCCATCGCTCCTCTAGGATGGCCATAGCCTCCTCGATCTGTTCCTCGATTTGGAACTGATCGAATGAGAGGTTGGGGCCATCTCTCGGGTGCGGGATCGAGAGTCTCGCGTTGCCGTGGCTTCCACCTGTCGTCGGCTGGGGTTCGGATTGAGCCGGGATATGGTGTCCGGCGGTTCGGAGAGCAGCTTTCTTCGATGTACCGGCGGATGTCATGATTCTAAAGGTTTTCATTGAAGTGCAGTGAGTGTCACTTCAAGTATATGCCCCGAGAACAGTGAGTGTTCTTCGGGACGGTAGGAATAATAATTTGAGGGTTAGATCCCCTCCTTCTAGCGCCAATTGTTGCTACCCAAAATATTATCCGAAGATAGATATTGCTGGAATGGATGGATAGCAAACAAATGCAAGAGCACTTCCGTGAGAAAGATAAATAACACAAGATTTGCCGAGGTCGTTAGTCCCGGGCTTGAATGCTCTCGCGAGATATTATTAATACTAATATTCGGGGATACAAGTACTAATGTAAGAATACAATTACAATGAGTGTAAAGATTCTTGTTATCTTAGCTAGTGAGCGTGTAGATTGCCGGAAGAACCAGATTTGATGCTCTGTGAGTTCTTGTAACAAAGGAGATGAACGGTCGCGGCGGTGAGAGATCGACAGTCTCTCACGGCGAGTATTTAGCTGGATGCTTGGGCTCCTGGGCTTATGAATCTCTTGGAATCTGTCTAGTGGAGACTTGCTGCCTCTGCCGATCGTCTTCTGGACGAGAGATTCGGAGAGAGAAGTCCTGAGATGGATTCCGGTGAGAAAGCAGGGAGCTTGATGGTATGTGTGTTCTTTAGTATTTCCGTGAATGAATTCGGAATGTGTTCTGAACCTTTTTCCAGTAGGAGAAGGCTCTCTATTTATAGGATTTTTGATTTGTCGGGCGATCGCCTTTACTGCATTATAATAATAGGGTGATCGTCTTTTAGCACATGGGCTTGTTCCCTTAAAGTCGCGAGCTGCTTGGCGATCGGTATGCAGTCGATGGGAGCTGCACGTGTCTGAGATTCTTGTCACGGGCGGTCCCATTGACAACTTTCGGCGCGCCTGCCGGTAGGTAAGGTACGTGACAGGCTGTGGTCAAAGGTCTTGTCTGTCAGCAAAAGATCTTGTCTGTCAGCGAAGATCTTGTCTGTCAGCGCCTTTTGTGGATCTGCACGTGGGTGTTGTTCTGAGATCCAGTCCTCGATGACTTTGACGGGCGATCATCTCTGCTCGGGGCGTAGGTCGACCGTCCTTAGCCGGACACTAGAGTCGATCGCCAGATGCCAAAGGGCGATCACCTTGGGAGTCGATCGCTAGGTGCGTGATGGTGGTCTGATATCTTCGACTTGGCGAGCTAGCCATAGTTTGACTGGAGTTGACTTGGTCGCTCGGCCTTATAGTCGATCGCCTGTCGGGATGAATAAATCTTGACACAACACCGAACTTGTCCGATTTCTTCTTGATAGCCGCCCCCTTCCACCAACCTTCCCTTTGGTCTTTGGTTTCCATTTTATAATGGATGATAATGACTTGTGGGGAAGACCTCTCATGTGAGATGAGTTGTTGGTTGTTATAAAGTGTATAAAGAATGAGAAGAAGACTAACTCTCACATGTATTAATTTGGAGCATTTCATACGTGAGATATAAGGAAGAGAGAGAGAGAGAGAGAAAAACCTCTCCAAGTCTTCTTCATCTTCATCACTAGTTCTTGATTTTTTCTTGGAGAAAAAAATTGAGAGATAAATTGAGAGATAGTGAGTTATACACTTAGAGTGTTATAATCAAAATCAAAATCTTCATCACTTAGCTCTAGCCGTATTCTTAGAGGATAGCAAAGTGATCGTCGTTCCGATCGTTTCTCCGGCGCGTGACAAGTAGAGACGCGGTGTTTTCGGCGTTGGATCATCCGAGAGCTTGGAGCGGATTGGATCGTAAGGAAAGAAATCTAAAGCTTGGGGAATAGCTCAAGAGAAGGAATCCATTTAATCAACGGACTACAAGGGTGCGTTTCTATATCTCTTGTGTTTCGTATAATATTCGTATATACGTAGCTCGATCGATCCTCGTAGGGATTCGGATCGAATTAATTTTCGTTTTACCGCTTCCGCTGGGCCTTCGTTTTAGGCACCAAATCCCAACAGTGGTATCGGAGCGTAGGTCTTGCGATCGTATATACGATATTAGCATTTGGAATGCTTGATTAGATGGTGAATGATTTGGAATCATTTTAGTCATAATCGTGATATATGTTTTTCGTTCGTAATAATTGTATTTTTCGTAAGTTTATGTCTAAATATAAATCTTAAATTTCTGGGAAATATGATTTATATTGAAGATATGAAAGTCTAAAAATATAGATATTTGATATCCGGTCGAAAATCTAGCTCCGAATCATCGTCAGACGACTTTTCGGACAAAGGCGTGAAGGCGCCCGGGGTGACTCGGCCGTGTCCGGTGACACGGGCCGTGTCGACGATCCCAAGCCTGCCGAGCAGACCGACCGTGTCGGGAGACACGGGCCGTGCTGGCCGGCATCCGCCGAGCGTGACTCGGCCATGCCAGCGATCTGGAAAGGCTGAGGGTGACTCGGCCAGCGTGACCCTTTTTGCCCATTTCGATTTTTTCGTGTATTCTTGAAAATTAATCTCCCGTATGTTAAATTGGATTTAATATGATTAAAATTATTTATGGTATTTCATTTTATAAGGGAAATTTGATTAATTGGAATATTTATGGTCGACCGAATTATTTTGAATGTTATCATATTACCGATTGTGTGAATCGATTTGATCGGTTCGTATTGTTGATTGGATCAATGTATCTCTACGCTTTTCATTTATATAGTATTTATTGGATGAATGCTTTTGAATGGGGATGTGGTTCGTGGACTTAGTTTTGAATCGTTCGTTTTATTCGATTGGGTTGTAAAGGCCGTTTTGAGCCTATTTATTTTACTAGAAATGTTTGTATATAGGATGCAATTTTCGATGTAAAATTTATATGTAATGACGAAGACCGGAGGAAGATCCATTTCGAGAAGACGAAGATTCAAGACGAAGACTTGTAATTAGATTACGGAGTTTTTGTTTTCTAGGAACGGTCCATGAACCACATGTTGTTAGCAACTAGGTTGTGAATGGTTGTGTCATGTTGTATGAATGCCACAAACGCGCTTAAATGATTAATGTGCAAAGTGTAACGTTAATTGCGATAATTCTCCCACAACAAATAATTAAGTTTATAAGGTTTCAAGGTTTTTCTTCCCTCCATCGAGTTTTCGGGAAATTGAAATCCAAACCGGATGTGCTATGCTTCCGAGTTATCGGGGTAGTCGTTTGGGGAGGACGGATAAATTACCGGGAGCGCATTGGATGCCTTCGGTTGGAGCAGATTTTATCGCTAGAAACCTGATAGGTTGCCGGATAAGATTCAATTGTGAAACTGATTTGCGTCGATGGTATAAACTTAACTTGTTCATGAACCATAGAAACCGTATAGGTTGAGGGGAGTGAACAAGGGGAAAAAGAAGATCGAATCATCCATTAGATGGGTTGGTGTTGGACACCACTTTATAAAAATTAATAGACTAGAAACCTGTTCGGTTGCCCTCTATTAAGATTTATAATAACTCGATCACCACTATGACGTAGAGCGACGATACTTCCGGATATCACATGGGAGTGTGTTATTCCGATAAAAAATAGTGGGAGCTGGGTAACAAGAATAGAAAAGACCTTAATTCTATACTCAGATCATAATATAACAAGTCACTAAATAATCTGTTATACTTAATGCAGACAAATCCCAATATGACAATGAATCCACTCGCAATTCTGCTCGAAAAGAACACCTTAATGGGACCTAACTTTGTGGATTGGCTCCGCAATCTGATGATAGTCCTCAGTATAGAGGCACTGGGATACGTCTTGAAGACGGACATTCCGGCGCCTCCTGTGCGGACCCGAGCCAATCAGGAAGAGATTGAAAACCATGAAAAGTGGGTTAAGGATGACGTGAAAGTCCGTGCTTATATGATGGCTTCCATGTCTAATGAGCTTCAGAGAGCTCATGACAAAATGACTTCTGCTAGGCAGATTCTATCTCACTTAACCGAGCTTTATGGTGAGCACAGTGAATGCTAGATATGAGATATCCAAGCAACTGTTCGGTGCAAGGATGAAGGAAGGTGAGAAGGTTGGGGAACATGTCCTCAAAATGATATCCATGATCGAGAGATTGGAGGCTCTTGATTTTAAAATGGATACTTCTCTCCAAACCGACCTTATCCTACAGTCTCTCCACGATTCCTTCTCACGCTTTGTTATGAACTTCATGCAATGAGATTGCATGTAATTTAGCTGGGCTAATGAACAAACTTGTGACCGCTCAGTCTCAGATGAAGACTCCGCGGATGAAGGAGTCTGCTCTTGTGATTTCTTCTGGACCTCGGAGGTCTAAGAACAAGAAGAAAAAGACCAAGAAGCAAACTGGACCACAAGTTAAGGACCTTAAAGGAAAGGGCAAGGCCCCGATGGTTCCAAAGAATAAGAAGAAGAAGGATGCTTGTCTCAAGTGCGGTGAGCTGGGCCACTGGGCTAGAGACTGTCCGATTCTTCATGGCACTTAGTCTGAGAACTTTTAGTTTTCGAAACAAATTGTTCTGCTACTGTATTTTCTACTTCCTGGATACTGGATTCTGGTGCTAGTTCTCATATTTGTACCGTGAATCAGGATCTGGAACAAAGTAGGAAGCTTGGAGCTGGAGAAGTTATGATCACAGTCGGAAGCGGGCACAGTGTCGAGGCGACCGACATAGGATCACTTCTTCTGGGTTTAGAATCCGGCTTTGTTTTGAATTTATAAGATGTACTTGTTTTGCCCAAGGGGCACAAAAATATTGTATCCATTCCGGTCATGGACCGAAAAGGCTTTTCATTTTTCATTGGTGATGGTTCCTGCAAAATTTATTTTAGAAATAAACTAGTGGGTACTGCTACATTGTTGAATGGATTGTATCATCTAAATCTCAGCAACAAAGTAGTTGTGAATACTATGACTAGAAAACCTGGTAGGGATGAAACCAATCAAGCTTTGAAATGGCATCTTAGACTTGGTCATGTTGGTCAGACCAAGGTTTACAAGATGGAAAAGGATGGACTTATGGGTCCATTGGGATCGGATCCCTTTCCTACTTGTGAATCTTGCCTTAAAGGCAAAATGACTAAGTCCCCCTTCACAGGGACTTTTGAAAGAGCCGATAAATCGGGATTAATCCATACCGAGCGTATGTGGTGTTTTGGAAGCGACACGTGACGGATATCAATATTTCATTACGTTCTGAGATGATCATACTAGGTATGGTTATGTATACTTAATGAAAACATAAATCCGAGGCCTTTGAGAAATTCCAGAATTCAAGGCCCTAGTCGAAAACAAGCGGTAATCATATCAAAGCACTTCGGTCGGACCGAGGTGGCGAGTATATGAGTACGGAGTTTGACGAGTTCCTTAAGGAACATGGAATAGTTTCACAACTAACACCTCCAGGTACTCCTCAGTTAAATGGTGTGTCAGAAAGAAGGAACCGGACCCTGTTGAACATGGTCCGTTCCATGCTAGGCTATACTGACTTGCTGATTTACCTGTGGGGGTATGCACTCCTGACTGCCGCGTATATCTTGAACAGATGTCCTTCCAAATCTGTTCCTAAAACTCCACATGAGAGGTGGGCAGAAAACCAAGTCTTAATCACATTAGGATTTGGGGATGTCCCGCCTATGTCAAGAAGACTAAGGTGGAGAAGTTGGAAGCTAGGTCCGCGAAGGGACGTTTCATTGGATTCCCATCTGGGACGATAGGATATCTATTCTACATGCCCGGAGATCGAAAGATCGTTATTGCTTTACAAGAACACTTCCTGGAAGATGAGTTCATTCAGGAAGGTGGAGCAGGTAGAAGTATTTCTTTAGAAGAATACAATGAAACTCCTCGGGAGACACCTATGCAAGAAACTGGAACCGAACCTTCTGAAACACAAGTACAACCACCTCGTAGGTCTAGTAGGGTGTCTCAATTACCTGAGAGGTATAGTCTTATGCACTTGGAGGAACTGGGTTTCCTCGAGGTTCCAAGTGATAAACAAGAGACCGACCCGCGACCAAATGACCTAGCAATGGTGGATGTAGACTCCATTAAATGGGTCACTTGAGATCTTCATGTAGTTGGGACCTTCATTTTGATGAGACGGTCAAAGAGTTTGACTTCGTGCAAAATGAAGAGGAATCTTGTGTATACAAGAGGGTTAGTGGGAGCAATATCACATTCTAAGTACTATATGTAGATAACATTCTACTAATAGGAAATGATGTGGGAATGCTCAGTTCTGGGCTTGGCTTTCGAGTAATTTCTCCATGAAAGACTTGGGAGAAGAAACCTATATTCTTGGGATTCGACTCTACTGGGATAGATCGAAGAGAATGATAAGTTTTTCCCAAGCCCTCTATATAGATTATATCTAAAAGAGGGTTCCTTCCGATGCGACATGGAATAAAACTCACCTTGAAGATGTATCCTCATAGTGAGGAACAATGAAAGGAAATGAGTTATATACCATATGCTTCGGAAGTGGGTAGCCTTACATATGCTTTATTGTGTACAAGACCTGACATTGCGCATGCTAGAAGCGTGGTAAGTAGGTTTCGGGCTAACCCATTCAGGGAACATTAGACTGCCGTAAAGAATGTTCTCAAGTACTTTAGAAGTACTAAGAGATCTGATTCTTATATATGGTGGTGGAGAACAGAATGTGGTGGGATTCACTGTATTGGACTTCCAACGACAGAAAGACGATTATATGTCTACTTCTGGCTACATTTACTCTTAATGGAAGAGCAGTATCTTGGCATAGTGCCAAGTAATAGCGCGACTGCTAATTCCACCTGTTAGGCTGAGTATAAAGCGGCCTCGGAGGCCTCCAAATGAAGAATTTAGAAGTTACTGGGTAAACTTCAAGTGATACCATGTCTTGAAATTTGCTGTTCATTGCGACAACGACGGAGTCAGAGCGAGCAGGAGCTGAGGTTTCACAACAGCACCAAACATATTTAGAGGAAGTATCATCTCGTAAGAAAACTTGTTCGCAAGAGATACATTGTGTTGCATAGAGTAGAGTCAGCCGACTACGTCGCTGATCCACTGACCAAGCCACATTCTCAGATTAGCTTGGAGCATAATATGGAGAACATGGGTATTAAATACCATAGTGTGTGGCATTGAGTGCAAGTGGGAGATTGTTGGGAGTATGCCCTCGAATGCCACTCAGAGGATGTTGAGTGAGGGTATTGTACTTGTAATTATGTAAATCATTAATATAAGGCAATGGATGTTTCTTTATTTACTGGTAGTTACTGGCATTCCTAACTCGTAAATATACATATAGAAACTAGTTCGTGTATTTGAGAGCAAAACGTTTCACTCCTTATTGGATAAGGGGGTCGGCACTGGAAAGGTTTATAGCTCAAATACTTAATCGTTCGCAAGTCAATGAAACTTGATTGGGTGTTAAGTTTGTGTGAAGACTTATATGACGTATTATTTGACATGGAGAGTGCCTGTCGAACACTAATGGTTAGTGGGAGCACACGTTATAGGTATGCTAATTGGATTAGTATACTCGAACCGACTCACCCTCGATTCGTCTCACGGATTTCACTCCGGGACAGTCAATGACGGAATCGAAAGGTTGTGATAGGTATTCGTGAACCTTCGACTTGAGGATTTAGTAGGGATGTGCTTGTGACGTCAAGATTTTCATTAGAGTAGTTCGACCACCTTAAGCGGAAGGCGGGGTCAACCTCGGCGTGCATCTTGACGGGCAAGTAGCAGTCTCTCGAATACCAAGATAGAATTCTTTCTCCCGTTAGTGAGCGGGTTATATGTCCTACGCGGTTATTGGCAGATGAGATCATAAGTCTTTCGCCAAAGCATTGGAGCTAGTTGTATTAGATACACGACAGCTCGATGATCTCGATTTACATTAACGCATGCATAGCGTCAAGTACAGATAGGGTTTGACTGACCGTGACCCTATAACTTGATCGGGACATTTGAAAGAAGGGTTTATACGTTTACTGGTATTCACGACAGAATGGTTCTTGAATGATCCCATCATTCGTTCTCGATTAAGTGCAGTGTAGGCCGCCAGTGGCTAGGTGGTGCTACTACTCTTTGGTTCCTCCCATTCTTTGATCGAGACGAACCTACCGAGTCGCGCAATAGGATTGACGACGGAATGAATCAAGCTAATTCTCTCATTATGAATATTAGATATTGGATATCTAAATTTGGGACATTGGATGTTTAAATCGACTTATTAGATAAATTGATTTAAGGCCTAATGAATTAAATATTTCACTGGGTGATTAATTTAATTCATGAATATAATTATTTCTTGGAGAAATTAATTATGTTATTATGTGTTTGATATGATTAATTAATTGGATTAATTAATTGATATAAATACATTGGAACGGAATCGGAGTTTATCTGTTTGGACTTGCGAGAGTCCGAAACGAACCGAACTTGTCCGATTTCTTCTTGATAGCCGCCCCCTTCCACCAACCTTCCCTCTGGTCTTTGGTTTCCATTTTATAATGGATGATAATGACTTGTGGGGAAGACCTCTCATGTGAGATGAGTTGTTGGTGGTTATAAAGTGTATAAAAAATGAGAAGAAGACTAACTCTCACATGTATTCATTTGGAGCATTTCATACGTGAGATATAAGGAAGAGAGAGAGAGAGAAAAACCTCTCCAAGTCTTCTTCTTCTTCATCACTAGTTCTTGATTTTTTCTTGGAGAAAAAAATTGAGATATAAATTGAGAGATAGTGAGTTATACACTTAGAGTGTTATAATCACAATCAAAAGCTTCATCACTTAGCTCTAGCCGTATCCTTAGAGGATAGCAAGGTGATCGTCGTTCCGATCGTTTCTCCGGCGCGTGACAAGTAGAGACGCGGTGTTTTCAGCGTTGGATCATCCGAGAGCTTGGAGCGGATTGGATCGTAAGGAAAGAAATCTAAAGCTTGGGGAATAGCTCAAGAGAAGGAATCCATTTAATCAACGGACTACAAGGGTGCGTTTCTTTATCTCTTGTGTTTCGTATAATATTCGTATATACGTAGCTCGATCGATCCTCGTAGGGATTCGGATCGAATTAATTTTCGTTTTACCGCTTCCACTGGGCCTTCGTTTTAGGCACCGAATCCCAACAGGAACATACTCAAGCATCAGAATTACCTACAATGCATAAACTACGTGAGCTAAAGCCCAATAAGTAGAAATCATGCATGTTATGTATCATGTATGATGCAACATATGACATATGATTATCAATGAGAGTCTCTCAAAATCATTTTCTTATCCTTGGGCCCGTTGTACCACGTACTAAGCACCGAAATGAACTCAACATCATATCATATCATGAGGCATGCATCTACCATGCCAGACATATAAGGCATGCATTTACCACACCAAATATATCGTGAGATCATGCATCTACCATGTCTCACACATGATATAAGCACGCATCTACCGTGCTAAACATATCGTAAAAGCATGCATCTACCATGCCTCGGTGCTCTAGCAGCGGCCAACAAAACATTTTTCTTTTCTTTCTTTCCATGATCGTACCATGCATGCAGACACTAGTGAGTATCCTGTTATGCATGCACGTGAAGATGCTAATGGATGTTATGATCATGTAAGGTGCAACCAAACACTTTAAGAATAATACATATCAATCATCCAATACAATACACTCTCAAGGTATCATCAAGTTTACAAACAATACTATGTTTATGCATTGTAGTTGCAGATGGATTTCTACTAACCTTGATCGGGTAATACCCTTACGTTTATACCAATAGGGGGTGGTTGGGATGATATATCTTCAGAACCTGTTTCAAGGAATGTGTTTCAAGGATTTACATACCACACGCAAGGTTTAACTCTCTTTATATCGAAAGGGTTTACCACTTCGCATAACCGGTGTTCTATGTACTTTATGTCGGTTTATCAATGTATACCAGCCCATTAACCAATCGATTTTGGACTTATTATTCATTAATAAATCTATTAGTCTCTGTTTATAAAGTTCATTCAACTCTCACAACTTAAAATTTCAAGGTTTTATAACAAACACTTGATTAAGAGAGTTTATCAAAGTCTTGTCATAATCAGATTTTGTTTTGCTTATAATCACTATAATATAAGTTGAAATTGCACCAATTTTTGATATAATATCCCTAAGATACTTAAGAATAAGTATACTGAAACTCCTGACCCTGAAACATACGGATCAAGTAACATATACTATTAATTCCAAAAGGTGGCAGAATTGATTCCTTTATTGCCTTAGTGAGTTTTAAGCCATATAAATCCATATTAAACACAAGGGTTTGCCATGTCTGAATTCTGAACATCATTATAACATGTATAAGAACATATACAAGCTCTCACACCTTCGAAATAGCTAAGAAACATAGCAAGAATAAGGAAGAAACAAAGGAAACTCACCTTGATTGTCAAAGGAATTGAGGTGTTGATGTTTTTGATGATTTCTTCTTGAATTTTTGGTGATTTTTCGAAGAGGGGAGCTTCTTATTCATGTACAGACTGTAAATGAGGGTTGAGGGTCGTATTTATCCATCAAACAAGTGTCTTAAGTCGGTTATGAATGTGAAATGTCCAAAATACCCTCGAATGACTACTAGAGACTAGGTTTGAAATAATTGATCGATTCAAGTAGTTATGATCCGGTTCTTGGAGTGTTTGAACCGGTTCCTAGTAGATATTGACCTCATTTAGGGTATGGATGATCTTTAAAATGGTTTAGTAGAAGTTTAGGGTGTATGTTTATTGCTTAAACTCGATTACCCATGCGAACAATGTTGAAAATGCTAGTGAAGGACTTTATTGTCAAACTTTCTAAAACTTCAAAAACGAGACACTGTAGGTAAGAATGGAAGAAATCATTTATAAAAATATAATTAATATGATAAACTAAAAGATAAGTTCAATTCCTACCGCAGTTGGAACGAATGAGGTATAGACAGATCACAGTATTTTACAGACGTTATGAGATACAATCATAAATTGTATAGGTATTGACAAGAGTCAAAGGCACTTGACACATGTTAGTTTATTGAATGATGGTTATCCACTTGAATCGTCAATTTAAAGTGTCCCACTACACGCGCTGACTAAAATCTCGTGGTAAGCTAGTTAACCTCCGATAGACACGTCAGTGACACCTCTATAACTTCTAGGCTTGCCACGTGTACTTAGAGTTTTATAAGATCTTTACATATATTTTATTTTCGTATTATAAATACTATGAATAACATAACTTAGTCCCGTAACATATACCACGATTGTGTTTTAGACATGAGTTCAAATGTTTAGCACATTCCTATGTGTGAAATTAACTATAAGATCAACTGAACCATGAAACATCAAGTAATCCAAATAACACATAATTAAAAAGTTATGCATGAATCATATTGACCAAGTGAGTAATGTTAGGCTCGGGTATCACATTCTCCCCTCCTTATAAAAATTTCGTCCCCGAAATTTAACTTACCTGAAAAGATCAGGGTATTTAGCACTCATTTCATCTTCTCTCTCCCAAGTGGCTTCTTCTACGAGTTGATTTCTCCACAACACTTTGACTAGTGGCACCTCTTTATTTCTGAGTTTCGTTACTTCTCTTAGTAAGATTTGTACCGGTATCTCCTTGTAACTCAAATCTGCCTCCATCTCAACTGGTTCATTCTTGAGAATGTGGGATGGATTTGCAATGTATTTTCTTAGTAGAGAAACGTGAAATACATTGTGTATCTGAGACATTGATGCTGGCAACTCTAGTCGATAAGCCACTTCACCAACCCGCTCAGTAATAGGAAATGGCCCAATGTATCTTGGACTCAGTTTTCCTTTCTTACCAAATCTCATTATTCCCTTCATTGGAGAAACCTTCAGGAATACTCGATCACCCACGGCAAATTCCAGTGCTCTCCTTCTGGTATCTGCATAACTCTTTTGTCTGCTTTGAGCTGTTCTCATTCTTTCTCTGATTAGTGAAACTGCTTCTGTCATTTCTTGAATCATATCAGGACCTAAAACTCTTCCTTCACCAACCTCATCCCAATGTACTGGTGATCGACACTTCCGGCCATACAAAGCTTCATAAGGAGCCATTCCAATTGTACTCTGATAACTGTTATTGTAGGAGAATTCAATTAGGGGTAAATGTTTGATCCACTGGCCTTGGAAGTCCATAACATAGGATCTGAGCATATCTTCAAGAGTTTGTATAGTTCTTTCTGATTGCCCATCCGACTGTGGATGATAAGCAGTGCTGAAAGACAAGTGGGTACCCAATGCTCTATGCAGGCTCTTCCAAAAAGCTGATACAAATCGTGAATCTCTGTCCGATACAATAGATAATGGAACCCCATGTAGCCTCACTATTTCCTGTATGTAGAGTTGAGCATAACGATCGATGGAGTATGTCGTACAAACTGGGAGAAAGCGAGCAGATTTTGTCAATCTATCAACTATAACCCAGATAGAATTGTGTCCTTTAACCGTTCTTGGTAAACCTATCACAAAATCCATCGTAATGTCCTCCCACTTACATTTTGGAACAAATAAAGGTTTCAAGGTTCCTGCTGGTCTTTGATGCTCAGCTTTTACCTGTTGACATGTTAGGCATTGCTCCACATATTGTGCAATATCTTCTTTCATACCTGGCCACCAATAGTGTAGTTTCAAGTCTCTGTACATTTTGGTTGCTCCTGGATGTATTGAATATGGTGTTGAGTGTGCCTCTAGTAATATTTCTTTGCGAACATCTTCAAAATTAGGCAGATATAAACGATTTCTAAATCGAATAATACCATCTTCTGACAATTGGAAATCTGACGAGGTTCCTAATTTAATGTTTTTCTTTATCTTCTTCTAACTCTTGATCCTCTTTCTGGCCTTGCTGAATTCTATCTATTAAAGTAGGTCGAAGGGTTAGTGTTGACAATTTTGCTTCTAGCCATCCATGTTGGATAATTTCCACATCCATATTCATCAAATCGTGTAATTCTGGCTTCTAAATCAAGGTCATGGCCGCAATGGATTGTGCTGATTTTCTGCTTAGGGCATCTGCTACGACATTAGCTTTACCAGGGTGGTAGTTGATGACACAATCATAGTCTTTAACAAGTTCCAACCATCTCCGCTGTCTCATATTTAATTCTTTCCGAGTGAAGAAATATTTCAGGCTCTTGTGATCAGTATAAATGTCACAACGTTCTCCATATAGGTAATGCCTCCATATTTTAAGTGCAAACACCACTGCAGCAAGTTCTAAATCATGTGTCGGGTAGTTATTTTCATACTTCTTCAGTTGTCTAGATGCATATGCTATTACTTTACCATTCTGCATCAATACACAACCCAGACCATTCTTTGAAGCATCACTGTAGACTTTAAAACCTCCAGTTCCCATTGGAATGGTCAAGATCGGTGCCGATGTCAACCGCCTCTTCAGTTCTTGAAAGCTTTGCTCGCATGATTCTGTACACTTGAAGGAAACATTCTTTCTAGTCAATTATGTTAATGGAGAGGCAATCTTAGAGAATCCCTCTACAAATCGACGGTAATATCCAGCTAGACCAAGAAAGCTACGTACTTCTGTAGAATTTGTGGGTTGGGGCCAGTTATTGATTGCTTCAACTTTGCTTGGGTCTACTAAAAGCCCTACTCCGGATATAACATTCCCCAAGAATACCACTCGGTCTAACCAGAATTCACACTTTTTAAACTTAGCATATAACTGTTTCTATTTTAAGACTTCTAAAACTTTCCTTAGATGCAATGTATGGTCTTCTTTGGTCTTCGAATATATGAGAATATCATCAATAAACACGATAACAAACTTATCCAGAAAGTCTTTAAACACTCTATTCATTAAATCCATAAATGCTTGTAATATCCTAGAATTTCACTATGAATTTTTCGCATTATTTTATCTGGGATGTACTGTACAGAGTGGGACCGACACGATATGACTGGATAATTTTGGAAACCGTGACAGTCGTGCCAGTATGTCTATCGAGGGTATTTTGATTCTAGGATATTACATGCTTGTTGTGTTTTCGATGTCGGATATACCGTGCGAGTATTTGTTTGATTTCCGTACTTGGTCGACAGTTGTAATTGAGGATATCGTGCATCAGATGTATCGTATGGAAATGTTATCGAGACAAGTATATGTATTCGGTACGTCGCGTGTATATGTTCGGTTTATTGAGGCAGCGAGACGAGGCGGAAATGGCTAAGTATGGGAGCCATTAAATGCGTTATGTGTTGAAGCTTACGACGTTAAATTGGTAGAGTTACGACGTTATGGCCGAGACATTACGTACGTAACATAGGAATCAGACGATCGAGTCGTGGTCGGCAGTGGGACCCGTGTCGGCAACTTTCGGCGGAGGATGTTGACAGGTGAGTCAACGTCGTGTTACGACGTTATACGGACGTGTTACGACGTAACACGACCATTATCTTGTAGCAAGTCAACGTCGTATTACGTGCGCAGCGGAACAAGTGTTACGACGTTACGGCGATCGGCGAGTCGTGGCCGAGATGACTGGATGGCCAAGCATGGACGGACGTGACCCGTTGGGATGGCAGTATGGCGGACGTGACTCGTTGGGATGGCCGAGCATGGTCGCGGTGACTCGGCAGGGGCTAGGGCTGGCCGATTATGTACGTAAAGCGGTGGCGATTCTGGCCGTAGAGGCGATTACGTCGTAAGCCATCTGCCGATTCGTACGTAAAGTGCCGAACAAAGCGGGCCGAAGGTAGGCCACTGCCGATTACGTCGTAAGCTACGGCCGGTTACGTCACGTAATCGCGGCGAGTCTCGGCCTATATAAGGCCCGACCGAGTCATCTGCTCATTTCTTCCTTTTTCTTCGTTCCTGCGATTTCTTGACAAATATGATGGTTTTGAGTAGAATCAACTTATAACAACATGTTTTGGAAGTTGGAATCATGGATTAACATCATCCTCCACCGGATCGAAGGTAAGAACACATGAACTTTTGGTTTTAGATGTTCTTGAGGTTTCTTGGTGTTTTGGCGATTTGCTCCATTTTGATTCGGATTATTGATAGAACTTGATTGTATACTCGTAATCATTCAATACTCTTGAAGTTTTGTGGAACAAATTGAGTATTTCTTCGTTAAAGCGATTAAAT
This sequence comes from Orobanche coerulescens, assembly GCA_033398695.1. NCBI lineage: Eukaryota > Viridiplantae > Streptophyta > Magnoliopsida > Lamiales > Orobanchaceae > Orobanche > Orobanche coerulescens. Next base: position 66,637,085 of record CM065804.1, on the reverse strand, counting down.
TGGATTATGCCTTCAAAGTGTTCGGTGAAATGCCTCAATGAGTTGAACTTGGGAAATTCTATACGTTTTCGCATGGATGGTGATTGAATTGATATTATTGTTTAGGAATGAACTTTTGAAGGAAGTTGAATCGGTACCCTTCCCTTTTGTCGATTTCTTCGCACCGTCTTTATTCAAAACAAGTGATTACTTGTGTATGTCATCTTCTAGAGGTATGTTGATAATCCTCTCCTTGAATCCGGATTTTGATGTTATCGTTGAAGAAGGATTCGTATGAAGATGATTATGGTTTTGTTGTTACGATTCTCGCGGTTATATGAACTATATGTTGAAGACATTGTTTGGATTATTGAACACCGAATTTCGACTTGTGTCTGTATTGTTAAGAGTTGATATGGGTTGGTTTCATATGATCGAGATATCATTGAACCATCGAGTTTGGTTAGTTGGTCATTTCGGTTGTTGATTGTTATTGAACGTATCGTTAATCGATTATTGCATTAGGTTGCGTTTAGTGATCGTTGAAGTTAACCGTTGTGCTGCGGAGCTTGTAGACGAAGACGGCGGGATTGATGGTGGCTTCATCGTATGGGTATCCAGGCAAGTTATGCTTGCTCAGTTCATAATGTTAATAAATGATTTCGTTTTCATTTCATTTATGATTCATATAGCAATGGTATTATGGAATATATGAATTGTCGGAATGGTGGTATGTAAGATAAATCATAATGTATATGATTTTAAGGATGTCTAGTGGAAATGGGAACGTGAACTATAATTTGGTCTATTTCGACAAGTTGGATATCAAGGTTAGTTATCGTGTCGATGTTGAACCGGGACGATGGTTTGGTATTAGTTATGGATACATCATTTTGGATTGTCGGATAAACCGTGTATTCGTTCGGGCGGTTGGTCGTGGAAAGGTTAGCGTCTCGGCTTGAGGTAAATTAATATTGTTAGAATATGATAATCATCATGTTGCATTTTTGCATGTGTGTGTTGATATTTCATACGGTGAATGTGCACCATTGTTTGTTACGTTTTGTGAAGTGCTCTTTCTTGAGCCGTGTCTGTGGGGCCGATGTGTTGGGGATAAAACACCGTATGGTACCCGAATGGAAATGTGTTAGGGGATAAGACCTAAATGGCACCTATGTCAGGAGTATTCTGAGTAGATGCTTAGTGACCCTCATTTTGCCTTGGGAGTTTATGTGATATTGTCAGGAGTATTCCCGAGTAGATGCTTAGTGACCCTTGGCCGCCTTGGGAGTCTATGTGTTATTATTATATGCATTGTTGAGCATCTTTGTGGACTATTGTCGACGGAATACGACATTGTGGTCGTGTCGGTCTTTCATGATCGAGTCATCGTTGCCCTCTTGGAAAATCTTCGATCCTTGTTGGACATGCGTTTCTTGAGATCTGTCGTCATGTTGTATCGTGGCATATCTGGAGTCAGATACGTTATGATCGTTCATGTGTAGGATTTTCGGGACGGGCACGTGTAGCATGTGTTGGTTTCGACCTCATATTGAACCGTGCACACGAGGCGTACTTCGTGAGGCTGATTAGGTACGAGACCAGGCGTGTATTGATCAATACCCGTGGTTGGCTTGTACACGGACACATGTCCGGATCGAGCGTATCGTGACGTCCATCTTGAGTCTTATTGATTGGTCGTTCACAATCCATGTATAATTGGATCTGTTTGATATTCGGATTGTCTTTGAAACTCCGTATATATGATTTGTATATGGTTGACGATTTTATTCTCTCGTGTATCCGTCACCATTGAACCTTTATTAATCTCGTTCGGAGTTACCATATCAATGGACAACTCATTGATATCGATCCTTTATAAATCTCGTTTGGAGTTCACCCTGTCATTGGTAATCTCGTTCATTATTGATCCTTATTGATTCCAATTGGGAGTTGTCTCACCGTTGGTATTCTTGGTTATTAGTCCTTGATTGATGTTATTGGAGTTCACCGTGTCGTCGGTATTCTCAGTTGTTGATCCCTTATTTTCCCTATTGGAGTATACCGTGTCGTCAGTATTCTCGATTGTCGATTTCTTATTGTTCTTGTTGGAGTATACCGTATCGTTGGTACTTCAGGTCGTTGGTCCTTATTTATCTTGCTAGAGTTTACTATGTCATCAGTATTCTCGGTTGTTGACCTTGTTGATCTTATTGGGGTTTATCGTACCGTTGGTATTTCTGGTTGTCGACTCTTTTGATCTTGTTAGAGTTTACCATGTCGTTGGTATTCTCGATTATTGATTCTTCATTGATCCTTACCGTGTCGTCGGTATTCTCGGTTGTCGACCTTTTATTGATCTTGTTGGGAATTGCCGTGTTGTCGGTATTGCCGGTTGTTGATTCTTCATTGATCTTGTTGGAGTTACCACATCATTGGTATTCTCATTCGTGGTTGATCCCTTTATCGATCTTGTGTGGAAATATCATGTCATTGATATTTCCGTTGTGATGCATTAATTGTTTATCATTATTGACTTTGTCAACATTCGTGTTTTGCATTGATATTCGGGACTTGCTATTGTCTCGGAGCGGTTGGATTACAGGTGTGCCATGTGATATCGGTCTTATCGATTGGGATTCGATTGTGCGACCCGGCCGATAGAGTTATTCATGGCCGATCATTCTATAATTGAAATATGATAAGTTTGGGAATTTTGGTATCGTTTGGATACGATGTGTGGTTACTTTTGAATTCATTCATCACTAAGGATACGAGGCGTGGGTTGGTAAGAATTGATTTGTTATGGATTGTGACAGGTTGGTAAGATTACTACGGTGAGACTACATTGGAATTATTCTCACCTTGTAATTACATTGATATGTATTGTTTTTGTGATGTGATCGTTATCATTGTTGAGTATTATGGCTGACCCCGTCGTGGGCTTTATCTTTTAGGTACTCGGAGTTCGAGCTAGTAGCGGTCGTGAAGGGATGAGCTTTCCGGTGATACTGGCTATGGCGTAGTTGTTGGGATTTGAGTGTTCTTTCTGGTTTTTATAATTCCGCTGCAAATGTAATTAATTGTGTTTTATCCGATGTGTGTGTATATTTAAAATGGCTTTCGATATTCTTGAAACTGAGTTTTTATCCGCTGTGCGTGTGTGTTCTTTCAAAGGGCTTTTTGACATTTTTAAACGTTTGCGAAAATGATTTTAGCCTTGTGGGTTCTAATATGGGGCCCACGGCGCTGTAATATTCCCGGTCGGTTTTTGGGGTGTTACAGAAAATGGTATCAGAGCTTGGGTTTCGTAAAACCCGGGCGTGTGTGTTATGTGGCTCTACCGGTGCGGTAGTAGTGTGACTTTTGAAAATGATTTTCTGACTTTTGGGTCAAACCGATTTTGGAGGTTTCAAAATTTTTGAAATATTTTCAAATTAGTGTATTTGCGATGCCGGTGTGTTGAGACTTTGTATGGGAGTCGTATGCTGGTATCACGGAAGATCATCGACTTCACGGACCTGTAAGTATGTTCTTTCAGTTATTTCAGTTTTGATGATGATTATTTGAGTACGGTGTCGTGATTTTGAGATATTTCGGGATTGATATACTGATTATGACAGGTGTTGAGTTTCGAGGACGAAACTTATTGAAGTGGGTGTATATGTAATATCCTAGAATTTCACTATGAATTTTTCGCATTATTTTATCTGGGATGTCTTTGACAGTGCGGCCGACACGATATATTTGGATAATTTTGGAAACCGTGACGGATCGTGCGGTATGTCTATCGAGGGTATTTTGATTCTAGGATATTACATGCTTGTTGTGTTTTCGATGTCGGATATACCGTGCAGTATTTGTTTGATTTCCGTACTTGGTCGAGGTTGTAATTGAGGATATCGTGCATCGGATGTATCGTATGGAAATGTTATCGAGACAAGTATATGTATTGATGCGTCGCGTGTATATGTTCGGTTTATTGAGACGACAGACGGGGCGGAAATGGCTAAGTATGGGAGCCATTAAATGCGTTATGTGTTGAAGCTTACGTGCGTTAAATTGGTAGAGTTAAATGCGTTATGGCGAGACATTACGTACGTAACATAGAATCGACGATCGAGTCGTGGTCGGCAGTGGGACCCGTGTCGGCAACTTTCGGCGGAGGATGTTGACAGTGAGTCAACGTCGTGTTACGTCGTTATACGGGGCGTGTTACGTCGTAACACGACCATTATCTTGTAGCAAGTCAACGTCGTATTACGTGCGCAGCGGAACAAGTGTTACGTGCGTTGCAGGCGGCGGCGAGTCGTGGCGAGATGACTGGATGGCCGAGCATGGCGGGCGTGACCCGTTGGGATGGCCGAGTATGGCGGACGTGACTCGTTGGGATGGCCGAGCATGGTCGGCGATGACTCGGCAGGGGGCTAGGGCGGCCGATTACGTACGTAAGGCGGTGGCGATTCTGGCCGTAAGGGCGATTACGTCGTAAGCCATCTGCCGATTCGTACGTAAGTGCCGAACAAATCGGGCGAAGGTAGGCCTGCCGATTACGTCGTAAGCTACGGCCGATTACGCACGTAATCGGCGGCAGTCTCGGCCTATATAAGGCACGGACCGAGTTATCTGCTCATTTCTTCGTTTTCTTCGTTCCTTCGCGATTTCTTCACAAATATGATGGTTTTGAGTAGAATCAACTTATAACAACATGTTTTGGAAGTTGGAATCATGGATTAACATCATTCTCCACCAGGATAGAAGGTAAGAACACATGAACTTTTGGTTTTTAGATGTTCTTGAGGTTTCTTTGTGTTTAGGCCGATTTGCTCCATGTTGATTCGTATAAATGATAGAACTTGAATGTATACTCTTAATCATTCAAAACTCTTGAAGATTTGAGGAACAAATTGAGTATTTCTTCGTTAAAACGATTAAATTGGATTATGCCTTCAAAGTGTTCGGTGAAATGCCTCAATGAGTTGAACTTGGGAAATTCTATACGTTTTCGCATGGATGGTGATTGAATTGATATTATTGTTTAGGAATGAACTTTTGAAGGAAGTTGAATCGGTACCCTTCCCTTTTGTCGATTTCTTCGCACTGCTATTCAAAACAAGTGATTACTTGTGTATGTCATCTTCTAGAGGTATGTTGATAATCCTCTCCTTGAATTCGGATTTTGATGTTATCGTTGAAGAAGGATTCGTATGAAGATGATTATGGTTTTGTTGTTACGATTATTGCGGTTATATGAACTATATGTTGAAGACATTGTTTGGATTATTGAACACCGAATTTCGACTTGTGTCCGTATTGTTAAGAGTTGATATGGGTTGGTTTCATATGATCGAGATATCATTGAACCATCGAGTTTGGTTAGTTGGTCATTTCGGTTGTTGATTGTTATTGAACGTATCGTTAATCGATTATTGCATTAGGTTGCGTTTAGTGATCGTTGAAGTTAACCGTTGTGCTGCTGAGCTTGTAGACTATTACGGCGGGATTGATGGTGGCTTCTTAGTATGGGTATCCAGGCAAGTTATTCTTGCTCATTTCATAATGTTAATATATGATTTCGTTTTCATTTCATTTATGATTCATATAGCAATGGTATTATGTAATATATGAATTGTCGGAATTGTGGTATGTCGATAAATCATAATGTATATGATTTTAAGGATGTCTAGTGGAAATGGGAACGTGAACTATAATTTGGTCTATTTCGACAAGTTGGATATCAAGGTTAGTTATCGTGTCGATGTTGAACCCGGGACGGTGGTTTGGTATTAGTTATGGACTGTACATCATTTTGGATTGTCGGATAAACCGTGTATTCGTTCGGGCGGTTGGTCGTGGAAAGGTTAGCGTCTCCACTTGAGGTAAATTAATATTGTTAGAATATGATAATCATCATGTTGCATTTTTGCATGTGTGTGTTGATATTTCATACGGTGAATGTGCACCATTGTTTGTTACGTTTTGTGAAGTGCTCTTTCTTGAGCCGTAATCGTGGGGCCGATGTGTTGGGGATAAAACACGTATGGTACCCGAATGGAAATGTGTTAGGGGATAAGACCTAAATGGCACCTATGTGGAGTATTCTGAGTAGATGCTTAGTGACCCTCATTGTTGCCTTGGGAGTTTATGTGATATTGTCAGGAGTATTCTGAGTAGATGCTTCCGTGACCCTTGGCCGCCTTGGGAGTTTATGTGTTATTATTATATGCATTGTTGAGCATCTTGTGGACTATTGTCGGCGGAATACGACATTGTGGTCGTGTCGGTCTTTCATGATCGAGTCATCGTTGCCCTCTTGGAAAATCTTGATCCTTGTTGGACATGCGTTTCTTGAGATCTGTTGTCATGTTGTATCGTGGCATATCCGGAGTCGATACGTTATGATCGTTCATGTGTAGCATTTTCGGGACGGGCACGTGTAGCATGTGTTGGTTTCGACCTCATATTGAACCGTGCACACGAGACGACTTCGTGAGGCTGATTAGGTACGAGACCAGGCGTGTATTGATCAATACCCGTGGTTGGCTTGTACACGGACACATGTCCGGATCGAGCGTATCGTGACGTCCATCTTGAGTCTTATTGATTGGTCGTTCACAATCCATGTATAATTGGATCATTTGATATTCGGATTGTCTTTGAAACTCCGTATATATGATTTGTATATGGTTGACGATTTTATTCTCTCGTGTATCCGTCACCATTGAACCTTTATTAATCTCGTTCGGAGTTACCATATCAATGGACAACTCATTGATATCGATCCTTTATAAATCTCGTTTGGAGTTCACCTGTCATTGGTAATCTCGTTCATTATTGATCCTTATTGATTCCAATTGGGAGTTGTCTCACCGTTGGTATTCTTGGTTATTAGTCCTTGATTGATGTTATTGGAGTTCACCGTGTCGTCGGTATTCTCAGTTGTTGATCCCTTATTTTCCCTATTGGAGTATACCGTGTCGTCAGTATTCTCGATTGTCGATTTCTTATTGTTCTTGTTGGAGTATACCGTATCGTTGGTACTTCCGGTCGTTGGTCCTTATTTATCTTGCTAGAGTTTACTATGTCATCAGTATTCTCGGTTGTTGACCTTGTTGATCTTATTGGGGTTTATCGCATCGCTGGTATTTCTGGTTGTCGACTCTTTTGATCTTGTTAGAGTTTACCATGTCGTTGGTATTCTCGATTATTGATTCTTCATTGATCCTTACCGTGTCGTCGGTATTCTCGGTTGTCGACCTTTTATTGATCTTGTTGGGAATTGCCGTGTTGTCGGTATCCCCGGTTATTGATTCTTCATTGATCTTGTTGGAGTTACCACATCATTGGTATTCTCATTCGTGGTTGATCCCTTTATCGATCTTGTGTGGAAATATCATGTCATTGATATTTCCGTTGTGATGCATTAATTGTTTATCATTATTGACTTTGTCAACATTCGTGTTTTGCATTGATATTCGGGACTTGCTATTGTCTCGGAACAGTTGGATTACAGGTGTGCCATGTGATATCGGTCTTATCAGGATTGGGATTCGATTGTGCGACCCAGCCGATAGAGTTATTCATGGCCAGATCATTCTATAATTGAAATATGATAAGTTTGGGAATTTTGGTATCGTTTCAGATCTGATGCAATGTGGTTACTTTTGAATTCATTCATCACTAAGGATACGAGGCGTGGGTTGGTAAGAATTGATTTGTTATGGATTGTGACAGGTTGGTAAGATTACTACGGTGAGACTACATTGGAATTATTCTCACCTTGTAATTACATTGATATGTATTGTTTTTGTGATGTGATCGTTATCATTGTTGAGTATTATGGCTGACCCCGTCGTGGGCTTTATCTTTTAGGTACTCGGAGTTCGAGCTAGTAGCGGTCGTGAAGGGATGAGCTTTCCGGTGATACTGGCTATGGCGTAGTTGTTGGGATTAGAGTGTTGTTTCTGGTTTTTATAATTCCGCTGCAAATGTAATTAATTGTGTTTTATCCGATGTGTGTATATTTAAAATGGCTTTCGATATTCTTGAAACTGAGTTTTTATCCGCTGTGCGTGTGTGTTCTTTCAAAGGGCTTTTTGACATTTTTAAACGTTTGCGAAAATGATTTTAGCCTTGTGGGTTCCAATATGGGGCCCACGGCGCTGTAATATTCCCGGTCGGTTTTTGGGGTGTTACAATGCTGCTGGGGCATTTGTTAGGCCAAACGGCATCACCAAAAACTCATAGTGTCCGTACCTCGTACTGAATGCCGTTTTTGGGATGTCCTCTTCTTTTATCTTCAATTGATGGTACCCTGATTGCAGATCAATTTTGGGAAAGATAGATGCGCCTTGAAGTTGATCAAACAAGTCATCAATTCGAGTTAAAGGATACTTGTTCTTGATCGTAACTTTTTTGAGCTCTAGATATTCTATACACATCCTCAAGGAACCATCCTTCTTACGAACAAACAATATTGGCGCTCCCCATGGTGAATAACTAGGCCTAATGAGGCCTTTATCTAACAACTCTTGCAACTGGGTCTTTAATTCCTTTAATTCAGCTGGTGCCATTCTGTATGGTGACTTTGATATTGGTGTCGTTCCCGGCTGTAAGTTAATCAGAAACTCTATTTCACGATCTGGTGGCAGTCCCGGTAGATCATCAGGAAACATTTCAGGGTATTGTTTCACCACTGGTACTTCATTGACGTTTGAGAAATCTTGCTTTTCAATGCTCCTTACACTAACTATATAGCCTTCACAACCACTGTTTAATAGACGTTGTGCCTTCATTGCTGAGATTACTAGAAATCTAAAATTCTTACTAACCCCGACAAAATAAAAAGGTTCTTCCCCAGGTGGTTGTAGTGTCACAATCTTTCTCCGACAGTCAACAGTAGCATGATATTTTGATAACCAATCCATACCCAAGATTATGTCATAGTCATTCATGTCCAACACAATTAAATCAGCATAGAGTTCCCTATTTCGATAGGAATACTACACGCTCGTATGATCTTATTTGTTTGTTTTGGATCTCCAGAGGGGGTAACTACATTATAACCTACCTCAATTGTTTCTGGTACTCTACCCAGCGTTCTCACATACTCGGTAGATGCAAATGAATGTGTATCACCAGGATCAAATAATACCGATGCTGAAATACCAAAGATAAGATGGTTACCTGTGATAATAGACGGATTAGCTTCAGCATCTTCTCTGGTTATAGTGTAAACTCTAGCTGGTACCCTTTCATACGCTTTGGCTTTTGTCTTGTTTGGGCAAACGTTCGCCATATGTCCAGGTTGTCCACATAACAAGCATACTTTAGAACCCAATAAGCAAAATCCACTATATTGTTTTCCACAGTTAGGGCATGCCGGTAATTGTACAAAGGGTCTACCCTCTTCAGACTTCATACGCTTACTTGGTTCTCCTTGTTCCTGCCCCTTTTTAGATGGAAAATCAGCCTCTGGATTCTGCGATTGAGGTGGCCTCTTCTTTTCATTCTTAAACCAGTGTTGGCCTTGTCGTTGGGCAAATTGCCGTCGAACCTCTTGTGCTTGTCGAATCCTCAGTTCTGCCTGTTCTGCGACCAATGCTCTCTCAGCAATTATTGAATAAGTCGTCCCTTGAATTCCTGCCATGCTGACACCTCTGTATAGCTCTGGTCTCAAGCCTTCAAGGAACCTCTCCACTTTCAGTGCTTCTATGCTAACCATATGCTCAGCAAACCTAGACAGCATTTCGAACTTACAGATGTAGTCTGAAACCGTCATGCTTCCCTGTTTCAACTGTATAAATTCCTTCATCTTCATTGCACGAGCAGGAGCTGTAAAGTACTTATTTATGAATAGTTCCTTGAACTTAGCCCAAGTCATTGTTGCCACAGTTTCAATAGCGCTTATCATATCCCACCAATAACCTGCTGTTGTTGCCCAAAATATTTATCCGAAGATCAATACTGCTGGAAGACGGACAACAAACAACAATTGCGGGAGCACTTCCGAGAGAAGATAAATAATACAAGATTTGCCGGGTTTGTTAGGCCCGGGCTTGAATGCTCTCGCGAGATGTTATTAATACGAATATTCGTGGATACAAGTATTAATGAGAGAAATCTAAATACAATGAGTGTAAAAAGACTCTGTTGATCCGGCTCTTGAGCGAAGCTCGGTGTTCTTCGTCCCGCCGGTAATCTGCTCGAGGAGAAAAGGCCGGGAGAAGTAAAACCGAAAGAAAGCTGTTGCCAAGAGTTGGATGTTAGCCAAGTGCTTGATGTTTGCTCCTGTATTGCGTATGTATTGCAATAATGTCAGAGAGTGCAGAGAGAGTTTACAAATGCAGGGGGCTTCGTTTATATAGAGGCAGCCGGGTCCTGTCCTGTAGCTGACGATCGCCTGCCGGCCATTTTAATATTCTGCCGATCGCCTGCCGGCCAATACTTTAATGGGGCGATCCCACATCGAGGCTAAAGTCCAAGGAAGATCTTGTTTGTCCGAATAAAGTCAATGCAATGGTGGCGCCGGTGGCGGTCCAATAAGGAGCCATCACGTGTCCGGAGTCAGTCAACATGTGGCCCTACTGACAAGCTTTCGGCGGCCTTTCGGCTGGTGGAGGAAATCTGTCAGATTGTGGTCAATGGCCCGGGATTCGCGGATCTTGTCCCGGCCTTTGCACATGGTGCCAGTCCTGGTGCTCGGCCTTCGCCGACTGGGTGTCCATCGGTGGTGATCGACATGAGCGGTCGTCTCTAGCTGATCATCCGAGGTCGCCGATCGGCCATTGGATGGAGATCGCCAATGGTCGGTCACCAAGGGTAGATCGCCAGGTGCCGAGAGACGGTCGGTCGCAAAGGGTCGGTCGCCGAGTACCGAGAGGCGATCGTCTTGAGGTCGATCGCTCGATACCGGGACTAGTCCTGGGGCCTTCGGTTGGCCAGGCTTGCCTTGGTCGCTCGGCAGTAAGTCGGTCGCTCGGCCTGTAAGTCGGTCGCTCGGCCTAGGAGGCGATCGCCGGTCGGAAGGTGTTAAATCTTGACACAACAATTGCCCCCCAGCTTGCTCCTATGTTGAAGACATGGGGCGAGGTGGTTCTTGCTGGTGATCGTGTATGGATGAGGACGGGCGATCTGAGCTGACTTAGGACTCGGACTTGGGCTTAATCATGGTCGATTGGCTTAGCTATCTTTCGGTCTTGTACCTGCAAAAAACAACATTGGCCGATCCCCCATGGAAACTTGGTGGTTTCGCTTTGTTTGAAGAATCGTGCACAGTCGCGGAGATCGATGGACCGACCCCATGACCGTGTCTTGGTGCACAAAGACAATGAGTGCCTCGTGACTCACTTTATTATGAGGGTCCTCTGTTAGGCTGCGCCTCGCCTTGTTTTTAAACGAAAGGCGTGCGGTCTCGGTCTAGAGGAGTCCTTGCGCGGGGCAGCGTCGGATGAATCAACTCCACGCCCGCGGCTTGTTAGCTCTGCTTCCACCTCGGCCAGCCATGGAGATGGCCGACCTCGACGGTGTACGTTGAGACGGGGTTGTGGAATGAGTCCACTGATTACTGTTGGAGGGCCCTCGACTACGCCGGCCTCGTATTTAAACGAAGGCGGGCGATCTCGGCGAAAGGGACCTTGCATGACCAAAGCGGCCGGTTCCATCGATCGCCAGGGGCCATGGCTTTATGATGCGCGGTGGAGGCGATCTTAGGCCTTAGTCCGTCATGTTATATCCGGATGTAGATGGCGATCGTGTCCACCGGGTTCTTGATGATGTTGCGATCGGCGGAAGGCGCGATCGTCGCTCGGCCGATCGCTTTATTCGTAGGTCGAAATTGGCGATCGGGCGGCTAGTCACTCATGTTAGAATGGTGTAGGCGGTGATCGAGTCCTCCGGCTCTGTGGTAGTAGCGATCGGGCCGAAGGCGGAGGTCGTCGACGGGCGCCGACCGATCTACTCTAGCCGAGAAGAAGCCTTTGCGACAGGAAATCTGCGGCTCTAGCCGGAAGGCTGCGTAGGTCGTCGGCAGGGTCTTCGTGAGATGCCCGAACATAGGCGAGAAACCCCGAAAACTTCCTAGGACAGCGTAGAGGGCGGTCTCATCGCTACGGGCTCGCCGTTGAGGATGATCATGTCAACCCGGTCGATGTAGTCCGAGTCGGACTCTGTTCTCCTTGCTCGATTTGCATCATGCGATGGCGACCTTCCGGCCGGGCCACCCCGGTGGCGAAGTGTTCCGTGAAGACGTGCGCCACTCGTTAAAGGAGCCAATGGACCGAGGTGGCAATAAAGTGTACCACCGGTGGGCGAGGTCGCCCAAAGGTCGGAGGAACATTCGGCACTGTCGCGTCCGATGCCCCACACCCGGTCATGTAGATGTTGAACTTGTGCAGTGTGCTTGGGGGTCCGATCGCCCTTGGTACGGGTGTCCGAGGAGGCGATCTTGTCTGCACGGGGCGAGCTCGATGTCGATCGCGGCTCGCTTGGCGCGGCGATCGTCTTGGTGGCGCCGCCCGGATTGCGGAGCGCCTTCATGTCGTCGATCGACGTTGCATTGCGGCGATCGCGCGGCTCGGCGCTTGCGGATCGGCTTTGGGAGCGGGGCCGAGGCGATCGTGTGCGATCTCGGACCCCGCTGCTGCCGACCTCGGGAATTTTGCGGCGGGAGCCAGGCGGCTGGATCGCCTTGTGGGAGCCGGGTAGGCCGAGCTCCCGGTGACGGACACCAACTCCGTCGTCTCGTAGCCGGGCCGGACGCCCGGCCGCTGTGTCGGGTCGGCGCCTGTGCGATCGAATACGAGACGTGCCCATTGCCCGAGCGCCTCTTGTTGCGGGCGAGAGCCTCTGGCGGTGCTCGGCGGTAGTGCCTTGAGCTTCCGCTGATCTTCGGCGAGAGACCGGGCGCGTAGGCGGAGGCGCGTCGAGTGCACTCTGTCGCTCTGAAGGGCGGCCAGGGCCTTCGATCTGTTCCTTGGTTCGAACCGATCGAGCGAGAGGCTCGGGCCGCCTTCCCGGACGTGGTCGCGCCTCCGGCGCGGCGGCTACCTTCCACCATCGGCCGCGGCTCGGGCCCGGGACAGGCAGGGGTTTGGCCGGCTGGACGGCGGCTTTCTTCGACGCGGAGGCGTAAGACATGATTTCTGAAGGATTTCTTTTGAAGTGCAGTGAGTGTCACTTCAAATATCTGCCCCGAGAACAGTGAGTGTTCTTCGGGACGGTAGGTGTAAAAAATCGAGGGTTGGATGCCCTCCTTCTAGCCCCAATTGTTGTTGCCCAAAATATTTATCCGAAGATCAATACTGCTGGAAGACGGACAACAAACAACAATTGCGGGAGCACTTCCGAGAGAAGATAAATAATACAAGATTTGCCGGGTTTGTTAGGCCCGGGCTTGAATGCTCTCGCGAGATGTTATTAATACGAATATTCGTGGATACAAGTATTAATGAGAGAAATCTAAATACAATGAGTGTAAAAAGACTCTGTTGATCCGGCTCTTGAGCGAAGCTCGGTGTTCTTCGTCCCGCCGGTAATCTGCTCGAGGAGAAAAGGCCGGGAGAAGTAAGACCGAAAGAAAGCTGTTGCCAAGAGTTGGATGTTAGCCAAGTGCTTGATGTTTGCTCCTGTATTGCGTATGTATTGCAATAATGTCAGAGAGTGCAGAGAGAGTTTACAAATGCAGGGGGCTTCGTTTATATAGAGGCAAGGTCACGTCTGTAGCCGCGACGCTGCCGGCCATTTTAATATTACCGATTGTGCCGGCCAATACTTTAATGGGGCGATCTCACAAAGTCAGGCTAAAGTCCAAGGAAGATGCTGGCTGTCCGAATAAAGTCCAATGCAGTGGCTGGCGCCAGCTGGGCGGTCCAATAAGGAGCCATCACGTGTCCGGAGTCAGTCAACATGTGGCCCTACTGACAAGCTTTCGGCGGCCTGTCGGCTGGTGGAGGGAATCTGTCAGATTGTGGTCAATGGCCCGGGATTCGCGGATCTTGTCCCGGCCTTTGCACATGGTGCCAGTCCTGGTGCTCGGCCTTCGCCGACTGGGTGTCCATCGGTGGTGATCGACATGAGCGGTCGTCTCTAGCTGATCATCCGAGGTCGCCGATCGGCCATTGGATGGAGATCGCCAATGGTCGGTCACCAAGGGTAGATCTCCAGGTGCCGAGAGACGGTCGGTCGCAAAGGGTCGGTCGCCGAGTACCGAGAGGCGATCGTCTTGAGGTCGATCGCTCGATACCGGGACTGGTCCTGGGGCCTTCGGTTGGCCAGGCTTGCCTTGGTCGCTCGGTAGTAAGTCGGTCGCTCGGCCTGTAAGTCGGTCGCTCGGCCTAGGAGGCGATCGCCGGTCGGAAGGTGTTAAATCTTGACACAACACCTGCACTGCCCTGTAACATGAAGGATGCACAAAGTACCTTGTTCTCTTCAGAAACCTTACTATACTGGAACATGTTTTCTATAGTCCTTAGCCAATCTTATGCTTCTGTAGGATCTACTGCGCTCTCAAATGTTGGTGGATTCAACTTCCTGAACCTTCCTCCATCTAATTCAACTTGTTCTACTCGAGTTTGCGGTCGATTCCTGTCATCTCCCTGCTGTCCTCGCATGTCTCTTTGTTGGATGAGTTGTTGGATTTGTTGAGATTGCCTTTCTACTAGTTCAGTCAATCGACCAATGATCAGATCACGATCAGAACTTGTGGATGTCATTTCTGGATCTTGTGTTCTACCCCCATCACTGCCTTAAGTTCTTGTTCTCGGCATTATTTTCTATCTATGACTGAGCCCTATATCATATGGTCAATATAATTCATGAAATATGAGTGCACACAAATAAAATAACACTTACTGGATTTGGTGTGCTCCACTTGCTCTGAGCTCGTGTACATGGACAGTCTACAGGGCACAAACCGGGCTCTGTGAGCAAGACCTCTCTCAGTACGGTGAGATTTGGGGATGAACCAATCGGAAGCTGGTGAACATGTCACACCCGGGGCCGACGAGGGCGGGGAGTGATCGCCGGTGTAATAGAAAAGGGCACGGACAATGAGCGGCTCCGAGAAAGGGGAGTGATCGCCGGTGCAATAAGAAAAAGGGCACGGACAATGAGCGGCTCCTGACAAGGCTTCTAGGCGGAGGGGGACATGACTGAACCGAATTCTTACCAGAACGAGAGGTATTCCAAGACTGTATAGGTATGGGACTATACAGTTAACGAGGTTTAAAAAGGTTTACTTATACAAAACAAGATATTTCAAAACTTTCTTATTTTTGAAAGTATAACGAATAATTACGGCATGATTATATTTTCGGGAGAATATGTGGTTCATCGTCACGCCCAACGTCGACTCCGAGGTAATGTTTTCAAGTATTCACTCTTTTATGAGAACTTAAAAATTATGGTATGAGTATAGAATGATTGTGTCGGCAAAAGATTTGAAAGGATATGTGAAAGTTTAAATGTTGTCCGAAAGGGACAAAATATGATTTCAAAGAAAGGTTTCAAAGTGATTTTTGCTGACACAATATTTTTAAAGTTATTGATGAAAATACTCATACAAAGTTTGATACAGATTTTTAAAGTTCTTTACGAAGCTCAATTTCGAGGACGAAATTTTTTAAAGGGGGGAGGATTATAACGCCCCAATACTTATTTAAATGCTATTTATTTTGCTAACAATCATGGATTTTGATTTTTTTAATATTTGCAGGTTGTCCGATACTTGGACCGATACGTTCCTAGCATAAAATGAAGGAAACAATTTCAAAATAAATTATAAGGATTATTTTAGAATTTATGAAAGTAATTTCAAAAATTTTCGACGAATTGATACGAATAAATTTTCATTACATAACACTTATACTGCAAAAATAATATTAAATTATTATTTTAATATTATCGAAAATCGGTTCCAAACATATCGAAGATTTAACTCAGATGAGTCTGGAACAGGTCGGAAAACCGAATTTGGACATCGGGAAGGGGTCGAACCGGCTGAGCCAAGTTGACGGACATTTGCCGGTCACCACCGGACACGCCGACTGACAACTGCCGGTCATGGCCGACAGAAGCTTCTAGGCCACTATCCGGATAAGGCTGTCCAGCTGTCCGGATAAGGTCGGTCACGACCGACAGAAGCTTCTAGGCCACTATCCGGATAAAGCTGTCCAGCTGTCCGGATAAGGTCGGTCACGACCGACAGAAGCTTCTCGGCCAGCTGTCCGGATAAGGCTTCCAGCTGTCCGGGTAATGTTGAATTTCAATCGATTTGAGACCTTATTTATACATGTTACCGGACGTGTTTTCGTACATATCATATATCATTTTGAAGCTGTGAACCTCTACTTTAAAACGCCCGAAACATATTTTCCTTCCAAAATTTATAAAAGCCACAAAAATCCCGATCAAACAGATAGCTCAAATCTGACAGTTTTTTAAAGGTGTTTGATAAAATTCCTCAAAGAGATTTCAGATTTTACATCAAGAATTTATGGCCGGAAATATGAAAAAGTATTTTCAAGTGCTAGGAGAAGCGTATCCAGGATCCAAGAAGGACAACCGAGCCAAATTCAAAGGAAGATATTTCAAGATTTCAGCAAACGAGGTGAGGTTATACTGTTTTAATATGTTACGATCATCGTTGTGTCGTGTAACATGACGACCCGCGAGGGGTCAAAAGAATGAAAGAAATCCGAGATTAGTCTCACACAGATAAGAATATTTTATGTGCATTACACAACATGATTTTGACGATTTATAAGGGTTTAATCTCACTGAGTATGCTCGCGTACTCACACCTCGTCATTTATGTTTTTCAGGCTAAGGAATCGACGAACGGGACAAGCAGAAGATGAATACATACTCCCAACACGATGAAGTTCTAAAGAATAAAAGATGTTGTCATCGTAATTGTTATTATTTTTACGAAACACTTGATGTTCTTCAACAAACGTAATTTCAACGGACTATGTCCGAATAATTGATTTTCCATGTTTTTGTAAAATTGTACTGATGTTTGAATAAACGAGTTTTATTGAGGATTTACTGAATAAAACGCTTCCGCAAATACTCCGAATTTATATAAAAAAATTTTAAGGAAAAATGAGCTGTGTAACGTTCTTTTTAATTAAGAAAGCCATGGCGTTTCAAGTACAGTTTTACAAAAACATGGGAAATCAAATATTCGGACATAGTCCGTTGAAATTTATATTCGTCGAAGAACATCAAGTGTTTCGTAAAAATAATAATAATTACGGCGACAACATCTTTTATTATTTAGACTTCATCGTGTTGGGAGTATGTATTCATCTTCTGCTTGTCCCGTTCGTCGATTCCTTAGCCTGAAAAACATAAATGACGAGGTGTGAGTACGCGAGCATACTCAGTGAGATTAAACCCTTATAAATCGTCAAAATCATGTTGTGTAATGCACGTAAAACATTCTTATCTGTGTGAGACTCATCTCGGATTTCTTTCATTCTTTTGACCCCTCGCGGGTCGTCATGTTACACGACACAACGATGATCGTAACATATTAAAACAGTATAACCTCACCTCGTTTGCTGAAATCTTGAAATATCTTCCTTTGAATTTGGCTCGGTTGTCCTTCTTGGATCCCGGATACGCTTCTCCTAGCACTTGAAAATACTTTTTCATATTTCCGGCCATAAATTCTTGATGTAAAATCTGAAATCTCTTTGAGGACTTTTATCAAACACCTTTGAAAAACTGTCAGATTTGAGCTACCTGTTTGATCGGGATTTTTGTGGCTTTTATAAATTTTGGAAGGAAAATATGTTTCGGGCGTTTTAAATTAGAGGTTCACAGCTTCAAAATGATATATGATATGTAAAACAACACGTCCGGTAACATGTATAAATAAGGTCTCAAATCGGTTGAAAATCAACATTACCCGGACAGCTGGAAGCCTTATCCGGACAGCTGGCCGAGAAGATTCTGTCGGTCGTGACCGACCTTATCCTGACAAATGGGACAGCCTTTATCCGGATAGTGGCCTAGAAGCTTCGGTCGTGACCGACCTTATCCTGGACAAATGGGATGCCTTTATCCAGATAGTGGCCTAGAAGCTTCGCCGCCATGACCGGCTTGTCGTCGGCGTGTCCGGCGTGACCGCAAATGTCCGTCAACTCGCTCACCGGTTCGACCCTTCCCGATGTCCAAATTCGATTTTCCGACTGTTCCTGCACTCGTCTGAGTTAAATCTTCGATATGCTCGAACCGATTTTCGATAATATTAAAATAATAATTTAATATTATTTTTGCAGTATAAGTGTTCTGTAATGAAAATTTTATCGTATCAATTCGTCGAAAATTTTCGAAATTACTTTCATAAATTCTAAAATAATCCTTATAATTTATTTTGAAATTGTTTCCTTCATTTTATGCTAGGAACGTATCGGTCCAAGTATCGGACAACCTGCAAATATTAAAAAAATCAAAATCCATGATCGTTAGCAAAATAAATAGCATTTAAATAAGTATTGGGGCGTTACACCGTCGCACGTTAGTCTTCCGCCAGTCCGCCGCTGTCCGCCGCCCAGGTAGATTTTATTTTTTTACCCGATATTAGTCCGATTTTGTTGGTGTATTTTTTTCTCTAATTTATTAATTGGTGTATTGTGTTGAATTGTATGTATTGTTGGTATGTTGTGTTATTAATTGGTATATTGTGTTGAATTAGTGTATTTTTGTTGCTGTTGAATTGGTGTATTGTATATGTGTTGAATTGTATGTATTGTTGGTGTATTTTTTCTCTAATTTATTAATTGGTATATTGTGTTGACTTATATGTATTGTTGATGTATTGCGTTATTTACTTCAAGTATTGTTTTATAAATTGTTGGTGTATTGTGTACAGGGTAATGTATTATAAATTTATGTTCTTGAATGTGTTGTGCTGCATATAATGTTGGGCATATTATTGATGATATTAGTTGAATGTGTTGTGCGTTGATTGTTGTTGATAATGGGAGCTGGTGTACAGGTGCAAAAAACAGGTTTTGGAATCCCAAAATCTGAATTAAATTTTTTTTTATATTAGGTTTTAGCCGACGACCTTTACAACAGTCGTCGGCTAAAGTATATTATTTTTTAAAAAAAATGTTTTAGCCGACGACTATTGTTAAATGTCGTCGGCTAAAGTATATTACTTTTTTTTTGAAAAAAACTTTAGCCGACGACAGTATAAAAATCGTCGGCTAAACTTTAGCCGATGGCTAAAGGTCGTCGGCTAAACCTTGGCCGACGAATATCGGCCGACGGTTTATTAGCCGACGACTGAGAGGATTAGCAGACGACTTTGACCTTTAGCCGACGAGTTAAAGTCGTCGGCTAAACCCCAGATGTTGGTAGTGAGACATCCACCCCCCGATTACTTGTAATACCCGTACTTTTATTGACTGTTTGACTTTGTCGTCCTCCTTATTTTGTCTCTCTGTAAATGCTTGGAGATGTTGTTGATATTGTTATTGAGTTTCGTATCTTGTTTGGGTCTTGATCGTGTTGTTCTAAACCTTGCGGAATTGTTCTGGGCCAGAGAAATAGCGCACGTTAGGCCTAAGCTAACGCACGCTAATTCTGCTTGATTAGCGCACGCTAGCTTTGAGCCGTAGCGCGCGCTAAGGGGATCAGCCAGGTCAGAACCAGTAACCCATACTGCTCTCTGGACTGGCGGATTAACGCACGCTAGGAGTTGTTAGCGCGCGCTATTCGTGGTTACTAGCGCACGCTAACACCCGTCCGTAGCGCACGCTACCGGGCTGGCCGGCAGAGGCAGTGAGGTTGCCAGGTTTTCTGGACTATCAGGTAGCGTACACTAGGCTTCGGCTAGCGCACGCTAAGGCATATCGGTAGCGCACGCTAAGTTTTGACCAGGGCGGAGACAGTAAGTTCTGGACTCCAGTACTGGTTGCCACATTTTGGACTAGCGCACGCTAGAGTCAGACGATTAGCGCACGCTAACGGAGCCGGCAGAAGCCACTGGACTACCCGGTGACTTCGCTAGCGCACGCTAATGAAGGAGGCATGGCGTGCGCTAGACTGGGCAGATATATATGGCAGTTGACTTTATTTTCGTCATTTCTCATCTTCTTCACTCCTTTTCGACGGGAATCGCTCGGTAGAGACGATCTTGGGCGATTAGAAGCGATCTTCCTTATAACAACGACATATCTGGTTGGAGAACAAGGATTTCACAACATCTAATTCATCCTAACGTCCGAATCAAGGTAAAAATCCTTAGAACCCTACTTTTTGGGAATTTTGGGGTTTTTCGTAGATTCGTCCGATTTATCCGTTGTGAAGCTTGAGAACCTTGAGATTATGATGTATCTATACCGTATGCATGCTTGCCTACGATTTTATGGTTTGGATTGTGCCGTTTTCGGACTTGTGAGTTTTGGACGATTTTCCAACCTCTAGTTGATTATCCGTATATTTTTATGAATCGTAGACGGGTTTCGGGGGTTTCTTCGTGTAATTCGAATATGGATAATTGATTATCATATTCCTTGCGAATCGTTTAGGTGCCGGAAGCGCGTTCTTGGACCTACCGAACTCATACCTTTTTCCATTCGATTTGTCGATGTCTCAAAGGCAAGTATATATTTATGATTGTACGTTCTCGACTTTAAAAGTAAGATATATTGATGACATGATATGAACGAACCACTTTGGGGCGGCCCGATAGGTCCCCTAAGGGTTCCGTAGCCTCTGGTGCGGTTCCACGGTATTCATACATGTAATAATGACGGACGATATGAACGAACCACTTTGGGGCGGGCCGATAGGTCCCCTAAGGGTTCCGTAGCCTCTGGTGCGGTTCCACAATATTCATATATCCATTGATGTGATGCTATGAGATTTAGTTATTCCGGAATACTAGTCTTGAATTGATGAATTGACGGTTACCTTTACTTTATTGTCGAGGAGTATTGTGTTTCATACTTGATATACTTGCACTAGCTATTCGACAGCTAACCCCTTAGGGGGGAAATACTTTTTATGTATTTCAGGTTCCAGGAGAGCGGATAGGCAGGTATCGGGTCGGCATGAAGATGATGGGCAAGTGTGATACTGTGTCTTTCCTCCGGTTATGTTTTTGAGTTTTCCATTCAGTGTTGTTGTACTGGAATGGTTACTAAATACTCGAGTACTGTTTTCTTCTTTTCATTGATGTTCCGGCCTGTGTTTGCCGAGGTATTGATTTGTGTTGTGATGCCTTCGAATACATTGGTTATGTTTTGAATGCCGTTGTATTGTTCTTCATCTCAATGTATGTAGACCTTCTCGGTCAAGTTTCATAGTTCCGCGTATGTCCAGCCTTGTAGGTCCCACGGCGGGGCTCACGGCGCTGTAATATACCCCGAATAACTTGGGGGTGTTACAAAATATGGTATCAGAGCTTAGGTCTATGGATAACTAGGTTGTCGGTCTTTTGTGTCGAATGAGTCGTCATTTGTTCACAGTATCACTACTCTGCCATCATCACAGTGCGATCTGTACTTGTAAGACCTCTTAATCTTCTGGTGTTTCCTTATTCATTTTGCTTCTTTTTTTATTGGTATTCTTGAGAATCGATCACTTTGATGATGTGCAATTGAATTGTGCTTACGTACCTTGTGTGTTCTTCAGTATGTCAACTGGTAGGGGCCGTGGCCGTGGTCGTGGCCGTGGACGAGGAAGGGGTCGTGGCGCGGCTGTTTCCATCAGTTCAGTTGCGGGGTCGACCAACCCCAGTTTGTCGAACTCGGTGCATCCTGACACCGAGAGTCAGCACGACCAGTCAAACGGTCAGGGGAACAACGCGGATGTTGGAGTTGCGAATGCACTTCAACAATTGGCTACTCAGATGACCATTTTAGCCCAAACTGTTCAGCTGAATAATCCGAACCCAAACACGGATGCCCTGCTTCAGAATGTAATCCGAATGCACCCTCCACAGTTTGGCGGTGCCACCGATCCGTTAGGCTGGGAAGATTGGCTAGCGGAGTTGGAAAAGATTTTCGAGGCGGTTGATTGCCCCGAAGTGAGGAAAGTACCGATTGCTCAGTATTTTCTCACTAAGGAGGCTGCTACCTGGTGGAAGGTCATCAAGCCACAGGACCGTATTGCCACGTGGGATGAATTTAAGGAGCTTTTGGAGGCCGAGTTTTGTCCTTGGCCGGTGCGAGAGGGCCGAGTCCGAGCCTTTTTCGAGGCTAAACCACAAGATATTCCCGTTTCGCAGGCGATCGTGGAGTACAACCAACAATTGATCCATGTGAAGGACCAAGTGCGTAACGAGCGTGATAAGATCCGCTATTTTGATATGCGGATGAATTTGGACTTACGGCGGTACATGGCCGGATTTGCTTGTACCACACTGAAAGAGTATCAGGACAGAGCGTTAGCCCATGATATGTTGAACCCCGACAATGATACCGTTGAAGAACCGAAGAAGCAGAAAGTCACGGGAAATTTTTCTAACTCTAAGAGTGGCAACTTTCAGAGGTCACAGACGACTAACCGTTCTGCCGGACAGTCGTCACGTTCTAATAAAGGAAATAGGGGTTACCGTCCTACTCCGGGTACCACAAATCGCGCGGTGACTTTCTATAATTGTGGCCGTTCAGGCCCCATTAATTTGGAATGCCACTTCCCACCATTGAAGTGTCACACGTGTGGACAAATGGGACATAGAGCGGATTATTGTTCCGAGCCGAATAAGACTTTGGACACTCGGGCTTCTGCCCCAACACCACTTGATCAAAGTATGAATCAACAACAATCTTTTGGTCAACCTCAGCAGAATTTCGGCAAGAGCCGAGGACGGGGTCAGAATGCTGGAGGGGGAAACTCTAGCGTCGGTTCGGTACAACCACGGGTATATGAGATGCGTCGAACAGACGAACCCGACGCGGCGGTGGCTTCAGGTACCATTCATATTTCATCTCATCCAGTCCGTGTGCTTTTTGATTCGGGTGCTACACATTCTTTTATTTCTTTAGAGTGTGTACGCCGTTTGAATATAACTTGTATGACTGCTTGTGATCCCTTTACCGTGAAACTGCCTAGCGGGGATAGAATTGTGGGGAATCGGGAGATTAGAGATTTTCCGGTGATTATATCCGGTATGGAATGGTTATCGGATCTGATTGTAGTTGATATGGAAGGTGAGGACGTGATCCTCGGCGAGGATTGGCTTGATAGTCACCAAGCGATTATGAATAACCGTACCAAGGTTATCACCATGATGACTAAAGACGGATTTGAGTACTCATTTTTGGGACGTAAGTCGAGCCAATCCAAGTTACTTATCAGTGCCATGAAGGCCGTAAAACTCTTGAATAAAGGTTGTACAGGCTTTTGGTGTTATGCCTTGAAGATGGAAGGAAACGAAGTCAATTTCTCTTCGCTTCCAGTTGTTAATGAGTACCCCGATGTTTTTCCGGATGACCTCCCGGGATTACCGCCGGATCGAGAGATAGAATTTACCATGGACTTAGAGCCAGATACGGCTCCGATTTCTAAAGCACCTTACAAGATGGCACCTTCCGAGATGCAAGAATTGAAGAATCAATTGGGAGAACTTCTGGAAAAAGGGTACATCAGACCGAGCGCTTCGCCTTGGGGCGCGCCTGTTCTTTTCGTGAGAAAGAAGGATGGTTCATTACGTTTGTGCATCGACTACCGTGAGCTAAACAAAGTAACCATCAAGAATAAGTATCCTTTACCTCGTATAGACGATTTATTTGATCAGTTGCAAGGGGCTGCAGTTTTCTCGAAGATTGATTTAAGATCCGGGTATTATCAACTCAGGGTGAGGGAGTCCGATGTTCCGAAGATGGCGTTTCGGACGAGATATGGGCATTATGAATTTGTAGTTATGCCTTTTGGGTTGACTAATGCGCCGGCAGTTTCCATGCAGTTAATGAATAAAATATTCATCGAGTACCTCGACAGGTGTGTAGTCGTCTTTATTGATGACATCTTGATCTATTCTCGAGATAAGGAGGAACATGCCCGACACTTGCGTTTGGTTTTAGACATTTTGAGAACCGAGCACCTCTATGCAAAATTCTCGAAATGTGAGTTTTGGTTAGAAGAAGTTATGTTTCTCGGCCATGTGATTTCGGCCGAAGGAGTTCGTGTAGACCCACAGAAGATTGAGGCAGTGCTAGATTGGGCACCACCTAAAAATGTTAAGGAGGTTCGTAGCTTTTTGGGCCTTGCTGGGTATTACCGTCGGTTTGTCGAGGGGTTCTCGAAACTCGCTCGGCCGCTTAAAAAATTGCTCCAGAAGACCGAAAAATTTTTCTGGACGGATGAGAGACAACAGAGCTTCGATGAACTGAAGAGACGATTGACTTCAGCGCCGATTCTAACTTTACCACATGGTAGCGAGGGCTTTGCAGTTTATAGTGACGCTTCGGGTCAAGGCCTGGGCTGTGTGCTTATGCAGCATGATAAGACGATAGCTTTTGCGTCTCGACAATTAAAGCCTTATGAGATGAATTATCCTACTCACGATTTAGAGTTGGCCGCAATTGTCTTCGCACTCCAGATTTGGCGGCATTATTTGTATGGTTCACCGTGCCGGATTTATACCGATCACAAGAGCCTGAAATATATTTTCAGTTAGAAGGAGCTGAATATGAGACAGAGACGTTGGTTAGAGTTGATAAAGGATTATGATTTGGAAATTCTTTACCACCCCGGGAAAGCCAATGTCGTTGCGGATGCTTTGAGCCGCAAATTGGCCTCTCTTCAAATGCTCGAGGTTCTTACATCTCAGACGAAAATTCGTCAGGACTTAATTGAGCAAGGGATAGAAGTTTGGCTTCAACGAGTACAGGGACAGCTGTGTACTCTCGAAATTACTTCGTCCTTAGTTGATGACATCAAAGGGAAGCAGTGGAGTGACCCGATGATTTCTCAACTGAAGGAAGATGAAATTAAAGGAAAAGCTCCTGGCTTTATGGATCACGAGGATAGTATTCTGAGATTTCAGGACAGGATTTGTGTTCCGAACGATTTAGAGTTGAGGCAGAAAATTCTCCGAGAAGCTCATGCTACGCCTTACTCAATCCACCCCGGGACGAGTAAGATGTACAAAGATTTGAAGCGCAATTTTTGGTGGAATAACATGAAGAAGGATGTTACGGAGTTTGTACTACGGTGCTTGACGTGTCAACAAGTCAAGATCGAACATCAACGACCAGCGGGGTTGTTGAAACCACTTCCCATTCCCGAGTGGAAGTGGGAAGATATCTCGATGGATTTCATCACTCGCATGCCGAGAACTCGGGCCGGAATGAATATGATTTGGGTAATTGTCGATCGGCTGACCAAGTCTGTACACTTCTTGGGTATTAAGGATACTTGGGGACCGGATAGACTGGCTCGAACCTTTATTGCTGAGATCGTGAGGTTACACGGTGCCCCCAAGACCATTGTTTTTTATCGAGACGATCGTTTCGTATCGCACTTTTGGCAGGCCGTTCATCAGGCTTTGGGTACTGAGTTGAGATTGAGCACTTCCTTTCATCCTCAGTCGGATGGTCAGACAGAGAGGACGATTCAGACGTTGGAAGATATGTTACGGGCTTGTGCCTTAGACTGGAGTAATGATTGGGAGCTTCACTTGCCGTTGATCGATTTTGCTTACAATAATAGTTGGCATGCGTCGATCAAAATGGCCCCCTTCGAGGCACTTTATGGTAGGCGATGTAGGTCGCCATTATGTTGGGACGAGGCTTCTGAGCTAGTTGGGTCGGAGCCAGACATGTTGATGGAGACTAAGGAAAAGATTTCTATTATCCGGGACCGATTGCTGGCTGCCAGAGTCGTCAGAAATCTTATGCTGATACTCGTCGTCGACCCTTGGAGTTCGAAGTGGGGGATCATGTCTTACTCAAGGTGTCGTCGACCCGTGGAGTTTTCCGCTTCGGGAAAAAGGGGAAACTTAGTCCGAGGTATATCGGACCTTTCGAGATTTTGGACAGAGTTGGAGATTTAGCTTATCGCTTGGCGTTGCCTCCAGCTTTGAGTCACGTCCATAGTGTTTTTCATGTGTCTCAGTTGAGAAAATACGTACCGGATCCGAGCCACATTATCGACTACAGTGAGATTGACGTAGCCGAGGATATTACCTTTCCGGAGAGACCCGTGAAGATCCTTGAGCGTCGCGAGAAACAACTTCGGCATAAGACCATCCCACTGGTTAAAGTGCAATGGTCGAGACATGGATTCGAGGAGGCAACTTGGGAGACGGAAGAGAAGATGCGGGTGGAATACCCCGAACTATTTATTTCTTAAGTTTCGGGATGAAACTTCTTTTTAGAGGGGGAGAATGTAATACCCGTACTTTTATTGACCGTTTGACTTTGTCGTCCTCCTTATTTTGTCGCTCTGTAAATGCTTGGAGATGTTGTTGATATTGTTATTGAGTTTCGTATCTTGTTTGGGTCTTGATCGTGTTGTTCTAAACCTTGCGGAAGTGTTCTGGGCCAGAGAAATAGCCCACGTTAGGCCTAAGCTAACGCACGCTAATTCTGCTTGATTAGCGCACGCTAGCTTTGAGCCATAGCGCGCGCTAAGGGGATCAGCCAGGTCAGAACCAGTAACCCAGACTGCTCTCTGGACTGGCGGATTAACGCACGCTAGGAGTTGTTAGCGCGCGCTATTCGTGGTTACTAGCGCACGCTAACACCCGTCCGTAGCGCACGCTACCGGGCTGGCCGGCAGAGGCAGTGAGGTTGCAGGAGTTTTACGGACTATCAGGTAGCGTACGCTAGGCTTCGGCTAGCGCACGCTAAAGCTATTGCTTAACGCACGCTAAGGCATATCGGTAGCGCACGCTAAGTTTTGAGCAGGGCGGAGACAGTAAGTTCTGGACTCCAGTACTGGTTGCCACATTTTGGACTAGCGCACGCTAGAGTCAGACGATTAGCGCACGCTAACGGAGCCGGCAGAAGCCACTGGACTACCCGGTGACTTCGCTAGCGCACGCTAATGAAGGAGGCGTAGCGTGCGCTAGACTGGGCAGATATATATATGGCAGTTGACTTTATTTTCGTCATTTCTCACCTTCTTCACTCCTTTTCGACGGGAATCGCTCGGTAGAGACGATCTTGGGCGATTAGAAGCGATCTTCCTTATAACAACGACATATCTGGTTGGAGAACAAGGATTTCACAACATCTAATTCATCCTAACGTCCGAATCAAGGTAAAAATCCTTAGAACCCTACTTTTTGGGAATTTTGGGGTTTTTCGTAAATTCGTCCGATTTATCCGTTGTGAAGCTTGAGAACCTTGAGATTATGATGTATCTATACCGTATGCATGCTTTCCTACGATTTTAAGGTTTGGATTGTGCTATTTTCGGACTTGTGAGTTTTGGACGATTTTCCAACCTCTAGTTGATTATCCGTATATTTTTATGAATCGTAGACGGGTTTCGGGGGTTTCTTCGTGTAATTCGAATATGGATAATTGATTATCATATTCCTTGCGAATCGTTTAGGTGCTGGAAGCGCGTTCTTGGACCTACCGAACTCATACCTTTTTCCATTCGATTTGTCGATGTCTCAAAGGCAAGTATATATTTATGATTGTACGTTCTCGACTTTAAAAGTAAGATATATTGATGACATGATATGAACGAACCACTTTGGGGCGGTCCGATAGGTCCCCTAAGGGTTCCGTAGCCTCTGGTGCGGTTCCACGGTATTCATACATGTAATAATGATGGACGATATGAACGAACCACTTTGGGGCGGGCCGATAGGTTCCCTAAGGGTTCCGTAGCCTCTGGTGCGGTTCCACGGTATTCATATATCCATTGATGCGATGCTATGAGATTTAGTTATTCCGGAATACTAGTCTTGAATTGATGAATTGACGGTTACCTTTACTTTATTGTCGAGGAGTATTGTGTTTCATACTTGATATACTTGCACTAGCTATTCGACAGCTAACCCCTTAGGGGGGAAATACTTTTTATGTATTTCAGGTTCCAGGAGAGCGGATAGGCAGGTATCGGGTCGGCATGAAGATGATGGGCAAGTGTGATACTGTGTCTTTCCTCCGGTTATGTTTTTGAGTTTTCCATTCAGTGTTGTTGTACTGGAATGGTTATTGAATACTCGAATACTGTTTTCTTTTTTTCATTGATGTTCCGGCCTGTGTTTGCCGAGGTATTGATTTATGTTGTGATGTCTTCGAATACATTGGTTATGTTTTGAATGCCGTTGTATTGTTCTTCATCTCAATATATGTAGACCTTCTCGGTCAAGTTTCATAGTTCCGCGTATGTCCAGCCTTGTGGGTCCCACAGCGGGGCTCACGGTGCTGTAATATACCCCGAATAACTTGGGGGTGTTACATTACTCGGGTGTTAGCAAAATTCCACTATTTTGCTAGTGCAAGTATAATACGATACAAAATGCAACAAGTAAATAGCAACCACGAATTTGATACGGAAATCAACTATCAAAATGTTCCCGAGAAGTTTTAAAAATTTCGAACTCAAGCAAGGACGTATTTGAATAGAAACTCGTCATCTCGGGGATTTTTAAAATAGAAATTCTTTTGGACCTCGAGTCCCAATTTACAAAACCTTTTCGAAAGCGTTTGGGCCGCTGTCCGATTCTTGTTTCAAAACACACTAGTTGAGATATCATAATGGGTCCGTGATCCCAACTTTAAAACGTTATCCAATCAATCACTATTACACGATCACTGTTCGTACCCAGAGGCCTCGACGGACCATACCCGGACCACACGCATCATTCGTACACATCATGTACCGAACTCCAGAGGCCTCGATGGACCCTACCTGGACCACACACATCGTTCGTACACATCATGTACCGAACTCCAGAGGCCTTGTAAAACCCTACCTGAAACACATACCGTGTTCGTACACATCATGTACCGAACTCCACAGGCCTCGTCAGACATTACCTGGAACACACACATTATCACGATACAACTCATATTGATCAACTCACCACATTACCACGAGCAATACACATTATTATCAATATGTCAAACCATTCAACAATACACCGTATTACATATTCAAGTATGTAAATCAAAATGACACAAATATCATAATCATCACGACACTCAACCATGACTAACCACACCCGACACAAGCCATATGATTAACACAACCGACACAATTCCACGACATTAACCAAGTGAGAATATCATCACTACCATCAATCGTTCACATTAATCAAATCACACGAAGCATATTTACGAAAGTAAACCAATTCATCATAACCCTAACACGAAGTCCCTATTCACAAGACACAAATCGTATAGCAAGATACTTGCCTCGATAACCGATACGAACACTCCGACGAACACGGCTCAACTGGGAGACCTTGAACACCTATAATCCTCTGAAAAAAACAACGAAGATACGATTACAACAATAATCAAGGCAAAAAACAATAGAAATCCCACCAAACTATCAGGGGAAACTCACTGGGACATTTAATCGAACATTCAATATTCGATAACTCCCAAGAACACTCGAATCACCAATCGAGTTGAACATATTCGAAATACGGTTATATAACCCGTAGAGCATGATTAATAGAACTCAATAATATCAGCTGATTCATCAAAATCGGACGAGCAATGAAAATCAAGAAGGAAATCCCGAAAGTCAACCCTACGAGATTTCAAGAATTTACCTCGATCGGATGAGGAACAAGGATTAGATGATGATATAATCGACAAGAGCCCTCCAAAACGCCTTGGAATCTATTAGAACCGACCAAGAACTCGAGTTCCCAAGCCTCCCGTCCATCAGCCGCCAAAAGAATGAAAAAAATGAAGTGAAATGAAGCCTGGCCCCGTCGACAGGCCTATATATGGCCGACAGCATTACGGCCGTCAATTCATCAATTCAAGACTAGTATTCCGGAATAACTAAATCTCATAGCATCACATCAATACATATATGAATACCGTGGGACCGCACCAGAGGCTACGGAACCCTCAGAGGACTCATCGGTCCATCCCAGAGTGGTTCGTTCATATCATCCGTGGAATCGCACCAGAGGCAACGAAACCCTCAGGGGACCCGTCGGCCCACCCTAGAATGGATATAAATAATCATGCCATTAATATATCTTACTTTCAAAGTCGAGAACGTACAATCATAAATATATACTTGCCTTTGAGACATCGAGAAATCGAATGGAAAAAGGGTATGAGTTCGGTAGGTCCAAGAACGCGCTTCCGGCACCTAAATGATTCGAAAGGAATATGATAATCAATTATCCATATTCAAATTACACGAAGAAACTCCCGAAACCCATCTACGATTCATGAAAATACACGGATAAACAACTAGAGGTTGGAAAATCGTCCAAACTCTCACACGTCCGAAAACGGCACAATCCAATCAGTAAAATCGTAGGAGAAGCATGCATACATGATAGATACATCATAATCTCAAGGTCCTCAAGCTTCAAAATGGATAAATCGGCGAATCTACGAAAAACCCCAAAATTCCTAAAAATAGGGTTCTAAGGATTTTTACCTTGATTCGGAGGATAGAAATGTGCTAGATGTTGCATAAACCTTGTTATCCAATCCAAGATGACGATATCTGAAGAAGGACTGCCCTAAATCGCCCCAAATCGCCTCTCCCGAGCTCTCCCGATCGGAAAAAATGGAAATGATGTGAAATGACAAGTGCAGGGGTTGACTGTCCCCTTATATACTGTCCGAGTCTAGCGCACGCTACGCCTCAATATTAGCGTGCGCTAACGGGTCACCTGGTAGTCCAGTGGCTACTGTCATAAGACGTTAGCGCGGGCTACGAAACATCCCTAGCGTGCGCTAACTCGTGTCCTGCTAAAATCTCAGTTCACTGTCTCAGTCCACTAGCGTGCTTTAATACTGAGCACTAGCGTGCGTTACGCAACACATATAGCGTATGCTAGTCACTGCCTAGCGTGCGTTACCTGCTAGTCCAGAAAGTCTGAAACCTCACTGCCTCTGCCGACTCAGTCCGTTAGCACGCGCTACCGCTATGGCTTAGCGTGCGTTATGCAACAGCTTTAGCGTGCGCTAGCCGAAGCCTAGCGTACGCTACCTGATAGTCCAGAAACCTGGAAACCTCACTGCCTCTGCCGACCAGCCCATTAGCGTGCACTACGGGCGGATGTTAGCGTGTGCTACTAACCATGAATAGCGCGCGCTAACGAACTCCTAGCGTGCGTTAATCCGCCAGTCCAGAGAGTAGTTCGAGTTACTGGTTCTGACCTGACTGGTCCCTTAGCGCGCGCTACGGCTCAAAGCTAGCATGTGCTAATCAAGCAGAATTAGCGTGCGTTAGCCTAGGCCTAGTGTGAGCTATGTCTCTGGCCCAGAACACTTCCGCAAGGTCTAAACAACACGATCGAGAGCCAAACAAGATACGAAACTCAATAACAATATCAACAACATCTCCATGCGTTTATAGAGAGACAAAATAAGGAGAACGGCAAAGTCAAACAGTCAATAAAAGTACGGGTATTACATTCTCCCCCTCTAAAAAGAAGTTTCGTCCCGAAACTTAAGAAATAAAAAGTTCGGGGAACTCCGATCGCAAATTCTCTTCCGTATCCCAAGTCACCTCCTCGACTCCATGTCTCGACCATTGCACTAAAACCAACGGGATGGTTTTATGCCGAAGCTGCTTCTCACGACGTTCAAGAATATTCACTATTTTCTCCGGATAGGTAACATCCTTGGTTATGTAAATTTCACTATAGTAAAAAACATGACTAACGATATGAACAAGACCCAACATAGGGGGCAACGACAAGCGATAAGCTAAGTCTCCAACCCTGGAGTAGGACATGGTTTCCAAAATCGAATTCCAAAGGTCGACGATGAGTATCGGCATACGATTGATACGTTGAAGGGCATCTCAAAATACGAAAAGAAGTCAACTAAAATCGTTTGTACTGTATTCAACAATACCAAGAATTCTCAAAACATTATTCTAACTCGTAAGTGTAGCATGAGCTGTCTGTGCCGAATCCTGTCCGTAGGATTGTACCGATAAAGCTCAATATGGACAAAAACTAATAACACACAAAACAATGACAACAAGTCCCGAAACACTGTCATACAATCCGAACGCTCACACTGTCAAAGACAATGATCAACCCATAAACCTACCGAGAATATCGTCGACATGATAAACTCCAATGCTATCGGCGAAAGATCCACAATAATCGAGAATACCATCAACATGATAACCTCCAACACGATCAATAAGGGAACAACAAAGACTGAGAATCCCATCTACAAGGTAGCTCTAAACGATCAACAATAGTGGATCTCAAGGAAATAACCCCGACTGTCGAACAAACCCCTCGGGCATATGAACAACCAGTCACAAATAGTCAAACATATCCAATACAACATGGACTATGAACGACCGTAATAATAAGGCTCAAGAGGGACATCACAGTACGTCCGATCCGGAAATGTGTCCGTGCACATGTCCACTCCGTATACGAAAATCCAGAATATACGTGGGACAATGTACCTAATTAGCCTCACGGACTACGTCCCGTGTGCACGGTCCAATGCGGAAACATCCACGCATGACCATCATGTCTGGCTAAAAATCCTACACATAACCAATCGGCACGCAGATATGATTCCAGATATATCATAATGCAACATGACAAAGAAATTCAATACGGATGATACGACTCACCAAAGTGAACGATGATACATGAATAATGAAATATTGACACGACCAACAATATCCAACATAACCATACCGATTAACACGAACAATAATCTGGAAATCCTCAACCCTCAACGATCACAAAATTATCGAGTTCACAAGAATGATAGTGTGCTGCCTTGAGTCGGCCAACACGACAATAATAACTCGTGGATGGGCACCGTCCTTGGCGATCCCAATTCAATACCTTGATTGTCTTTGAACGACCAATTGATAACGACTCAACGGATGGGAACTATCTTCGACAGTCCCATTTCAATACTTCGATTACCTTAGAATGGTCAATCGATAACAACGATTCAACGGATGTCTCGGCACCTTTAATTGGTTACCGATAACGAAGATGATAATTCGAATATATCAATGCCTTCAATCGGCCAATACAATGTCAATAGAAAAACACCGATATCAATAACGACGATCACCACAATATCTCAATGGAACATCAGTCATGATAACAATCGATACGTCGATACCGAGAACCGGCTATCGACAGTAGCTTTACCAATAAGTATCGCAATGTCTTGAACCGGTCATTTACGAACAACAATAACATTTGGCATAATTTTCCGACGGGTGTCGTACCAAACAATCCCCTGATATCAATACAATCATAAAGAGACCAAGTCTCGAAATGATACACACATTCGTACACCTACACGAAAACATTAATCTCATTGATTAGTACAAGTATAAAACTTGCCTCGATATCAATACAACGAACTGTTACCAATTCAGTTGATTTCGTCTACGAGTTCCTCAGTCCTGACCAAGGTAATCTACGAACTCTTCAACCTCAACCGCAACACAACAGTCATAATCCATGATCAAACATCATATCTTATTGTAAAACGAAGGATTAACAATCAACAGGTTCGATACGACCAATACAACCAGGCCACAAACTCATCGGTTCCACAATATCTCGATTAAATACAGTCTGAACTATCCAACTCAGACCCTCACGAATCCATGTCCACAATACGAGCCGAAATCCGATGATCATATCTGCAACTAATTCGGACCAATAATAAGAGTTTAAATGTTATCGATTCCAAACTCAATTCTTAAATACGAATAGACAAGGTTCCCTTCTCGTAAATCCATCATTAAAATTTACCTATGACCGTCATCGATTCGAACCATTCGACTGGTTCAAAACAATAGATAATCATATTAAAAAGGTCATCAAACAATCCAATCATTCGACTTGAACATTTGCTCCATACGTATGGGCTTCCAAATTGAGAGATGAATAATAGTCTCATCAAACTCATAATCACATTCGTATTCCTATACGAATATTATTTCAAACACATAATTTAGCTCTAGATATGAATATTCCATATTCAAATTCAAAACCTCAATACTTCTTATAAATTTTTATCACCTCGTATAATTCAAGAGTTTCTTCAAGAACATGAAATATCCGAAATCACGTTCAGAACAACATATCCGAGGTATATATCTTCATGATACCATTTTCTTCATCATATGAAGAAGATATCAATAATCATATCAACATCCGAAATCTCTTATTACAATTCCAATAAATCTAATATAACATTATCACATGATGATCCCAACATGCTCTCTCTCGAGTAGTAATCCTTTAAAAACGAGCCACTATCAAAAGGGATACGAGGATTACCTTGTATGGACGAACCACGAGAAGAACAATTGAATTCCATTCTAAGAATCATCAAAAACTTCAAGAACAATACTTAAGTCCCAGCTCTCCATCTTAATCTTGTTTAAGAGGATCATCTCTCAAAGTTTAGGGACTTCAAGTACTTCCCAAGGCTCTCTCTATCGACTGAATGAAGGATAATGGACACAAAATGCCTCTCAGCACTCGTCTATCCTCTTTATAAAAACACATCACTAGCGCGCGCTAGACCTTATATTTAGCGTGCGCTACAGAACTAGCGTGCGCTATCCTTCCTTGATAGAGTGCGCTATCGGCCAGTCCAGAAGCTACTGCATTGCTTCGAAATTCATCTAACGAACGTAATGCCCATGCATTAGCGTACGTAAACAGGCGTTGACTTGCTACAGTGAAATGCTCAGTAGCGTGCGCTATTCCTCGACCTTAGCGCGCGCTAATCGCCGTTGACCCGACAACCTGTACCTTCCCAGAAGATGCCCGGGTCCTACATGCCGAAAGCAACCAATAAAGCCAAGATTCCCCGTTGACGATCTGAAATTAGTGTGCGCTACCAACATGCATTAGCGTGCGCTAATCACCGATAATAAACAGTCCGGGCCTACCTGTCGGCCACCTTCCGGGCCTTATACGGAATACCTTACATACGTTAGGGGTCCTCCTTAGGGTACGTAACTCGACCCTCTTAGCGTGCGCTAAGTATGCATCGTAGTGTACGCTAAGTACATATCTTAGCGCGCGCTAGGCATACCTTGTAGCGTGCGCTAACGTGGCTGTACTTAGCCATTTTCTGCTATTCTTGTCCGTCGTCTTGATATACTAGATGTATATACACGACATACAGAATACATATATACAATCTGATAATATTCTCATATGATATACCCAATATCAAAAGTACGATAACATGATACACGATATCTTCAAATGTAATTGTCGACCAACTACGACAATTATACTAATACAGCTGTCTCAGTCTTCCAATTATTTTATCCATACTGTATAAACACCAATCTTTCCAGTATATCTCGGATAAAATAATGCGAAAAAATTTATACTGAAATCCGGATATTACGTACTAAAAGTCGGGATATCACATTGTACCCCCCTTGAAATAAGTTTCGTCCTCGAAACTTGCAATGCCTTCAGAGCAAACAAATCAATCAAAATATCCAAACTCATCACAAGAGCAATCGTTGGCCTCCACCAGCGAATAACCAAGACAGTATACTTACAGGTGCGTGAAGTCGATGATTTCCCGTGATACTAGCATGCGACTCCCAAACAAAGTCTCAACACAATACTGATACACACCAATATCACAATTAGCAATTTGAAAATATCTTTCCGCATCTGTGACCACGGTCTCGTCTCTGTCCCCTGTCAGCGGACATTCTAAAGGATACACAAAGTACGTAAGTACAATCCAAATCGCACGTCCTCAATGTGACCGATTCTCAAGAATATCAAACTAAAAGCAAAGCAGTTAAGAAAACATAAGAAGAGTAATAGGACTTACAAGTACCGGACGCACTGTGATGATGGCAAAGTAGTGATATTGTAGACAAACAATGAGTCAATCGACCCAAAAGACCGACAGCCTAGGTATCCATAAACTTAAGCTCCGATAACATATTCTGTAACACCCCAAGTTATTCAGGGTATATTACAGCGCCGTGAACCCCACCGAGGGACCCACAAGGCTAATCATACGCGGAACTACAAAACTTGACCGAGAAGGTCTATATACAATGAAATGAAAGACGATACAAAAGGTATTCAAACCATGTCCAATGTATCCAAATACATCACAGTACAAAATCAAAAACTCGGCAACACAGGCCGGAACATCAAGGGAGACGGAAAATGAACAATACTCGAGTATTCAATAACCATTCCAGTATAACAACACTGAATGGAGGAACACAATACATAACCGGAGATAAAACACAGTATCACGCTTGCCCATCATCTTCATGCCGACCCGATACCTGCCTATCCGCTCTCATGGAACCTGAAATGCATAAAAAGTATTTCCCCCATAAAGGGGTTAGCCGTCGAATAGCTAGTGCATGTATATCAAGTATGAAACACAATACTCCTCGACAATAAAGTAAATGTAACCGTCAATTCATCAATTCAAGACCAGTATTCCGGAATAACGAAATCTCATAGCATCACATCAATACATATATGAATACCGTGGAACCGCACCAGAGGCTACGGAACCCTCAGAGGACTCATCGGTCCTGTTGGGATTCGGTGCCTAAAACGAAGGCCCAACGGAAGCGGTAAAATGAAAATTAATTCGATCTGAATCCCTACGAGGACCGATCAAGATACTTATATACGAATATATAAACGAAAAGCAAGAGTCGTAAGAAACTAACCCTCGAAGTCCATTGATTAAATGGTAACCTTCTCTTGAGCTATTCCCCAAGCTTTAGTTTGATCTCTACGAGTCCAATCCACTCCAAGCTCTTGAATGATCCAACGCCGAAAGCACCGCTTCTCTACTTGCCACGCGCCGGAAAAATGATCGGAACAACAACACTCGATTAACCTCTAAGGTTACAGCTAGAATCAAGTGATGGAGCTTTTATTATTTCACGCTAAGTGTATAATATATCTCTCAACAATTTTTCTCTAAGAAATGTGAATGATGGAAAAACACACAACAAAGTTTTTCTTCCTTCTCTCTATTATGATGCTGCCGTGAGTCTCCAAGGGTGTGAGAATGAGAGTTTTATTTTGGTCTTAAAATCATTCACAAGATAAGATTCCACCCACAAAATCACCTTTAACCTTATAATAAGAGATATGAAATCTCATATGTCAAAAGTCTTCCAACAAGAAAACAAGACAATGATCAAGGTAGGAAATCAAGGTGGGGGCCGGCCTCTAGAAGAAATCGGACGAGTTCGGTTCGTTTCGGACTCCCGAGAGTCCAAACAGATAAACTCCAATTCCGTTCCGATGTATTTATATTGTTTAATTATTCCAATTAATTAAACATATCAAATACAAAATAACATAATTAATTTTTCCAAGAAATAATTATATTCATGAATTAAATTAATCACCCAGTAATTTATTTAATCCATTAGGCCGTAAATCAATTTATCCAATAAATCGATTTAGACATCCAATGTCTCAAATTAGATATCCAATATCTAATATTCATAATGAGAGATTAAGCTCGATTCATTCCGTCGTCAATCCTAATGCGTGACTCGGTAGGTCCGTCTCAGTCAGCAATGGGAGGAACCAAAGAGTAGTAGCACCATCTAGCCAGCCTGGTGGCCTACACTGTACCCCGACTGAGAACGAATGATTGGGATCATTCAAGAACCATTCTATCGTGAATACCAGTATATGTATAAACCCTTTTTTCAAATGTCCCGATCAAGTTATAGGGTCACGGTCAGTCAAACCCCATCTGTACTTGACGCTATGCATGCGTTAATGCAAACCGAGATCATAGAGCTGTCGTGTATCTAATACAACTAGCTCCAATGCTTTGGTCAAAGACTTATGATCTCATCTGCCAATAACCGCATAGGACATATAACCCGTTCACTAACAGGAGAAAGAATTCTATCTTGGTATTCAGTAGGACCTGCTACTTGCCCGTCAAGATGCACGTCGAGGTTGACCCTCGCCTTTCGGTTTATAGGGTCGAACTACTCTAATGAAAATCTTGACGTCACAAGCACATCCCTACTAAATCCTCAAGTCGAAGGTTCACGAATACCTATCACAACCTTTCGATTCCATCATTGACTGTCCCGGAGTGAAATCCGTGTGACGAATCGAGGGTGAGTCGGTTTGAGTATACTAATCTAATTAGCATACCTATAACGTGTGCTCCCACTAACCATTAGTGTTCGATAGGCACTCTTTTTGTCAAAGAATACGTCATACAAGTCTTCACATAAACTTAACGCCCAATCAAGTTTCATCGACTTGGGAACGATTAAGTATTTGAGCTATAAACCTTTCCAGTGCCGACCCCCTTATCCAATAAGGAGTGGAACGTTTTGCTCTCAAATACAGGGACTAGTTTCTATATGTATATTTATGAGTTAGGAATGCCAGTAACTACCAGTAAATAAAGAAAACATCCATTGCCTTATTTTTGATGATTTATATAATAACAAGTACAATGCCCTCACTCAACATCCTCTGAGTGGCATTCGAGGGCATACTCCTAACAATCTCCCACTTGCACTCAATGCCACACACTATGGTATCTAATACCTATGTTCTCTAGATGACGCTCCAAGCTAGTCTGAGAAAGTGGCTTGGTCAGTGGATCGGCGACGTTGCCGGCCGAGTCTACTGCGGCAAGACAATGTATCCCTTGCGAACAAATTCTCTTACGAGATGATACTTCCTCTCAATATGTTTGGTGCTGTTGTGAAACCTCGGCTCCTTGGCCTGCGCTACAGCTCCGTCGTTGTCGCAGTATAGCGGAACAGGCAGCTCAGCGCATGGTGTCACTTGAAGTTCTCCCAGAAGCTTCTTAATCCAGAACCCTTCCTTGGAAGCCTCCGAGGCTGCTTGATACTCAGCCTGACAGGTGGAATCAGCAGTTGCGCTTTGCTTGGCACTATGCCAAGATATTGCTCCTCCATTAAGAGTAAATATGTAGCCAGAAGTGGACATCGAGTCGTCCTTCAGTCCTTGGATGTCCGAATTAGTGAATCCCACCACATCCAATTCTCCACCGCCATACATCAGAACCATATCTCTAGTACTTCTTAAGTACTTGAGAACGTTCTTTACGGCAGTCCAATGTTCTCTACCTGGGTTTGCCTGAAACCTACTCACCACGCTTACAGCATGCGCGATGTCAGGTCTTGTACACAACATAGCATACATAAGGCTACCCACGGCCGAAGCATATGGTATATTACTCATTTCCTTTCGTTGTTCCTCACTTTGAGGACACATCTTCAAGGAGAGTTTTATTCCATGTTGCATCGGTAGGAACCCTCTTTTATAATCATCCATCTCAAATCACTTTAAGATCTTATCTATATAGAGGGCTTGGGAAAGGCCTATTGTTCTCTTCGCTCTGTCCCGGTAGAGTCGAATACCAAGAATATAGGTTGCTTCTCCTAAGTCTTTCATGGAGAAATTACTCGAAAGCCAAGATTTTATAGAACTGAGCATTCCCACATCATTTCCTATTAGTAGAATATCATCCACATATAGTACTAAGAATGCGATCTTGCTCCCACTAACCCTCTTGTATACACAAGGTTCCTCTTCATTTTGCACGAAGTCAAACTCTTTGACCGCCTCGTCAAAACGAAGGTTCCAACTACGCGACGCTTGCTTCAGTCCATAAATGGAACGCTGAAGCTTGCACAATTTCTGAATATCGACTTCGGACACAAAGCCTTTAGGTTGATCCATATAGATTGTTGGGATTCCGAAACAAAAATGAAATACGCAGCGGAAATAAAAACGAATCCCAAACAGGATCGATCAAGTAGCGTATATACAAAATAAAATACGAAGGTAAAGATCATACCCTTGAAGCCTTTGAAATAAATCTTCGTAAATATGGATGACGATCACAAACCCCGTCCCGAACACGAAATCCCTTCGTTCCAAGCACCAAAAATTCGAAGCCTCTACTTCACACGCGTTGGAAGTTGCCCAGAAAAATTCGACGAGACTCCGTTCTCCAAGAACACGGCTAGGGAACTCGTAGGAATTTTTCTCTCTCAATTTATCTCTTATTTTTCTCAATTCAAAGTGAAAGAAAATAAGTTGAAAATTTCTCTCTCACTCTCAAACTCTCTCACGGCAGCCACACTCAAAATGAAGATGGAGTGTTGATTAAATAAGAGAGTTTGTCTTGTTATTTCTATTTAATAACCAAGTGATAATAATGTGATATTAAAAATATCATCAATCATCACTTAATTAAATGAAAAATGACAAGATAACATGCATGGTGATCATGCCATGTGAGGGGGGGCGGCCCATGTAGGAATCTTCCTAGAAACGAGCCGAGCCACTCTACTTCACACGCATTGGAAGTTGCCCGAAAAAATTCGACGAGACTCCGTTCTCCAAGAACACGGCTAGGGAACTCGTAGGAATTTTTCTCTCTCAATTTATCTCTTATTTTTATCAACTCAAAGTGAAAGAAAATAAGTTGAAAATTTGTCTCTCACTCTCAAACTCTCTCACGGCAGCCACACTCAAAATGAAGATGGAGTGTTGATTAAATAAGAGAGTTTGTCTTGTTATTTCTATTTAATAACCAAGTGATAATAATGTGATATTAAAAATATCATCAATCATCACTTAATTAAATGAAAAATGACAAGATAATATGCATGGTGATCATGCCATGTGAGGGGGGGCGGCCCATGTAGGAATCTTCCTAGAAACGAGCCGAGCCACTCGGATCATGTACCGGACGTTCGTCAAACGACTCCGTTAAATACACTCTATTTATTTAATGTATTTATATAAATTAATTAATCCAATTAATTAATTATATCAAATACAAATATATTTCTCTAAGAAATATAATTTATGAATTAAATTAATTACCCGGTAACTTAATTTTAATTCATTAGACCGCTATTTGATTTATCCAATAAATCATAATTAGATATCCAATATCTAATATTAATAGAGAGATAATAAATTCACATTTATCCGTCAACGCTCCTAATGCGCGACTCCGTAGGTCCGTCTCACCGGCATTGGGAGGAACTAATGAGTGCGGGCAAGACTTAGCCACTTAGCGGCCGCATCAGTAAACCCTGATCGAGAACGAATGAAGGGATCATTCCAGAACCATTATGTCGTGAATACTATATACGTATAGACCCTTCATCAGATGTCCCGGTCAAGTCTTCGGGTCACGGTAAAGTCAAACCCTACTGTTGACTAAACTCTATACATGTGTTAATGCAAATCAAGACCAACTGATCAATAGTGTATCTAATACTACTATATCAGAATGCTTTGGCCAAAGACTTAGGATCTTATTTGCCATTAACCGTATAGGACATTCGCCTGCTCTCTAACAGGAGATAGAATCCTTTCTTGGCGTACAGTAAAGACTGCTACCTGCCCGTATAGTCCGCACTTCGAGGTCGACTCAGCAATTAAGCAAATGAATCTAACTACTCTAATGACAAACTAAACGTCACAGGCACATCTTCTACTGAACCCTCAAGTCAAAGGTACACTTATACTATCACAACCTTTCGATTCGTCATCGACTCTCTGAGAGTGAATACCGTGTGACTGAATCGAGTATGAGTCGTGTTCGAGTATACTGGTCCCACCAATATACTTATAACTATGCTATCAAGACATGCACATGTCCTAACATTAGTTATACAAGTCTTATTAAAACTTAATGCCCATTTAAGTTTATTGACTTGCGAACGATTTACGTAAATAAACTTAAAACACTTCCAGTACATTTTCTCTTATCCCATAACGAGAATGGAATGTTCGATTTATTTACATGGACTTCATTTCAATGTTTACCAAGTCAAGAATGCAATTGAAATACAATAAACAGTGAATGAATCGAATTGCCTTTTTATTATTTATTATTCCATAATTACAAGTACAATGCCCATACTCTCTCATCCCCTGAGTGGCATTCGAGGGAATATTCCTAATAATCTCCCACTTGCACTCA
The DNA here is from genome assembly GCA_033398695.1 of Orobanche coerulescens. NCBI lineage: Eukaryota > Viridiplantae > Streptophyta > Magnoliopsida > Lamiales > Orobanchaceae > Orobanche > Orobanche coerulescens. The sequence goes on along the minus strand of CM065804.1, from coordinate 66,594,972 downwards.
ATGCCACATATCATGGTATCCAATACCCATGTTCTTTAGATTTCTTTCCAAGACAGCATGAGATAATGGCTTAGTCAGCGGGCCAGAGACATTGTCTTCTGAGTCTACTCTTTGTAATGAAACATATCCTTTTTCCACCATCTCTCGAATGATGTGGTACTTTCTCTCTATATGCTTGGTGTTGTGGTGAGCCCTCGGCTCCTTAGCTTGAGCGACAGCTCCATCATTATCATAGAATAGTGATATAGGCAACTCCGCATTAGGGACCACTTGAAGTTCTTGTATAAACTTCTGCATCCAAAATGCTTCTTTGCTAGCCTCTGAGGCAGCTTGATACTCTGCTTGGCAGGTGGAATTTGCAGTAGCAGTTTGCTTGGAGCTTCTCCAAGATACTGCTCCTCCATTGACAGTAAACAAATACCCAAATGTCGACTTAGAGTCGTCATTGTCTCCTTGAAAATCAGAATCGGTGAATCCAATCACCTTCAGTTCTCCACCACCATAAGTAAGAACTAAATCTCTAGTTCTTCTTAAGTACTTAAGAATATTCTTTATGGCAGTCCAATGTTCCCTTCCCGAGTTTGCTTGAAATCGACTTACCATACTCACAGCGTAGGCTAAGTCTGGTCTCGTACACAACATAGCGTACATGAGGCTACCCACTGCCGAGGCATAGGGTACCTTACTCATCTCTCTCTTGTCTTCCTCACTTTGAGGACACATTTTCGTGGTGAGATGAATTCCATGTCGCATGGGAAGGAAACCTCTTTTAGATTCATCCATCTTGAATCTTATCAGGATTTTATCTATATAGAGGGCTTGGGAAAGTCCTATCATTCTTCGCGGTCTATCTATATAAAGACGGATCCCTAGAATATAGGAAGCTTCTCCCAAGTCTTTCATGGAGAACGTTTTAGAAAGCCAAGCTTTCACAGTGCTGAGCATTGCTATGTTATTTCCTATAAGTAGAATATCATCTACATATAGTATTAAGAACGCAATGTTGCTCCCACTGACCTTTTTGTAAACACACAGTTCCTCCTCATTTCGTACGAAGTCAAAGTCCTTAACTGCTTCGTTAAATCGAAGGTTCCAACTCCGAGAAGCTTGCTTCAGACCATAAATTGCTCGTTGCAGCTTACACACTTTATGAATATTAGCATTGGACACAAAACCCTTAGGCTGTTCCATATAGATTTCCTCCTCGAGGTATCCATTTAGAAAAGCCGTTTTGACGTCCATTTGCCATATTTCATAATCATAATAGGCAGTAATGGCAAGCATCATGCGAATCGACTTTATCATAGCTACGGGCGAGAAGGTATCATGATAATCGATTCCTTCCCTTTGGGTATAACCCTTTGCCACAAGCCTGGCCTTATAGGCATCAACCTTGCAATCCCCATCAGTCTTTCTCTTATAGATCCATTTATTTCCAATAGTCCTCATGCCAGTTGGAAGTTCTACTAGAGTCCAGACCTGATTAGTATGCATCGAGTCTATCTCAGCTTCCATTGCTTCTTGCCATTTATCGGAGTCTACATCCACTATCCCTTGGTCATAGGTGACAGGGTCGTTTTCACTGCTATCGGGTGTGTCGTGGAGACCCAGTTCCTCGACATGTGTATAGCCATACCTCTCAGGTAAGTGAGATACCCTATCAGACCTTCGAAGTGGAGGCTGTGTTACAATAGGTTTGGTTCTTGATCCCTGATAAGATGTCTCCTTAGGACTTTCATTATGCTCTTCCAAAGAGATATTTCTACCCGAGCCACCTTCCTGAATGAATTCATCCTCAAGGAAGTGCGCTTGTAATGCCACAACGACCCTATGGTCTTCTGGCATGTAGAATAGATAACCCATCGAGTCCTCTGGGTATTCTATGAAACGTCCTTTTATGGACCTCGCTTCCAGTTTGTCCACTTTAGCCTTTTTGACATAGGCTGGACATCCCCAAATCCTTATGTGATTAAGGCTTGGTTTCTTACCCTTCCACATCTCATGCGGAGTGATAGGAACATATTTGGAAGGAAATCTATTAAGGATATAGGCAGCGGTTAGTAAGGCATACCCCCACAGGTAAATAGGTAAATCAGTGTAATTTAACATGGAGCGAACCATGTCCAACAAAGTCCGGTTTATCCTTTCTGAAACACCATTTAACTGTGGGGTTCCTGGAGGCGTGAATTGTGAAACTATTCCATGTTCCTTAAGGAACTCATCAAACTCAGTGCTCATATATTCGCCACCTCGGTCCGACTGAAGTGCTTTGATATGACATCCAGTTTGTTTTTCAACTAGGGCCTTAAATTCTTTGAATTTAGCAAAGGCTTCGAATTTATGTTTCATTAAGTACACAATCCCATACCTAGTATGATCATCTGTGAACGTTATGTGTTGGGAAAACAAGAACCCTGTATCGAAACAGCCGGGATATCCAATCCCTGTATCGAATGGTATTTGATAAAGAGGTTTTGACATATATGCCAATCCGCATACAGTAAAGGAAACTGTATCGAAGCATTGAGGCATTATCCTGTATCGAAGACCTGCCTCGAATCAGCATATTGTGAAGCCCTTCAATACAGCAAGAAGTCTTATAAAAAACCAAGTATGGAAACTGTCTCGAAACTCAAATACAGTTATCTTCCATACAGCTCACAACACGACAAAGAAGGAATCTCCAGAAGTCAAGTCCCGTTGAATAAAAAAGTATTTAAATACTCAAGGATAAAGTATTTAAATACTGTCAGTCAACAAATCTTCAAATCCCGCTAAATCCGGATCGTGCTATAATCCCGTTGGAACGGAATCTCACTCAAACGGATACATCTCAACGGATATATATTTCAGAGACTATATATATCTCATCTTGACATTGAGGATCAGTCACCAAAAACCCAAGCTATCGAAATTATTATCAGAGCAAAACATATCTCCAAAGCTTACTGCAACTCAGATCAAAAGAGATATACAGTGCTCATCATTCTGAACAACACTTCATCAGCTGAAAGCTCTTAAAGTCAAAGTTGTTGTTCCCCATCTGTTCTATACTTTGAACAAATACCTGTGGACCGAACAATCAGGCTTCTCCTAATCGTGTGAAGGATATGATTGAAGAAGACGAAGCTTCAGAACTGTGTGTGAAGAAGCAAGTCAAAGCATTAGCTCAAAACCAATCTATGTGAACGGTTGAAGCTAAGATCTTTATATCAATCAGTGTGAACGATATATTGATTGTGTGTGTTGTTATAATTACGTAGTTGTGTACGTAGTAATTATAATAAACTTTTTACTCCTGTGTGGAGGTCCAGTGGACGTAGAGGGGTTTACCTCAAACCACTTTAATTACTGTGTTATTTACATTCAGCCTTTACTGTTTTAATTACTGTGATTAATTAAGTATACTCTATACATTTAGTTGATGTATCCACAGCAACCCACTGTATCCAAGACTTCCGCTACGCACTCAGATTTAAAATCCATACAGTTTGTTGTTTAAACTATTTCCCAAACTGTATCCAGTATACTTAGGGGCCAACAAGTGGTATCAGAGCGGTTGATTCTAAAAAGAATCCGTCGTATTTTTAACCGAATCAGATCCAAAATCACTTATTTTCAAAACAGTATCTTTCATTCCTGTATTATCACATGGATACTTCTATGATTAACAAAGTCCCTATGTTCTCTATTAACGAATTTGACGACTGGAGAATTAGAATGGAGGCTCATCTTGCAGCAATGCACGAAGAGATGATTTTTGTTATACAGGATGGTCCTATCAAGATCATGAAGGTGAACACGGCCGCAAGGATTGAAGGCCAAGCCCATGCGGAGATGCTCGAGAAGGATCGCGAGCAATGGACCACAGATGAAAGAAAGCGAGCAAACCTTGACAACATAGCTAAGAACGCGTTATTTGTCACTCTTGACAAAGGCACATTCTCGAAGGTAAAGAGCTGCAAAACAGCCAAAGAAATCTGGGATAAACTCAAGTTGATTTGTGAGGGAACTGAGCTCTCAAAAGAAAACAAGATTTCAAAACTGACTCAGCAATTTGAATCTTTCGAAATGAAACAAACTGAGACACTTGAGGAAATTGACCTCAGATTCACTGGTATTGTTGGTGAACTTGAAGCGTTGGGCAAAATTTATACCCAAAAGGAGAAGAACTTAAAAATTTTCAGATCTCTCCCAGCCCGATGGGACATTAAGACCACAGCTATGCGTGTATCTTGTAATCTTAATGAAATATCTACTTTTGATCTCTTCTCTGACCTCAAAGCTTTTGAGTATGATTTTGACAGAAGAGAGAAAGCTGAAGAATCTCCTTCAAAGGTCACGGCTCTAGCCGCTGTATCAAACCGTCGACACAGCATGCCCAGCTCGTCGAAGCCTAGTCACAAGAATGCTGACAGTGACGACGACATCCTGTCTCAAGATGAAATGGCGCTTCTCATGCATAAATTCAAAAAGTTCATCAAATAGTCTGGAAAGACTCCCTACAGGCCCAAACCTGTCCAGAAGGTAAGTACCGAAACATCATCTGGTGATGCTAACCTGTGCTATAATTGCAGGAAACCATGGCATTATGCAAATAAATGTCCTCATCCCAAAGTCCAAAGATTGCCAGAGGCCGAGCAACAAGAGAGAGATGAAAGAAGACGTGCTTGGAAAGACAAGCTCAAGGCCCTGATTGGAGAATCAGAATCCTCCCCCACACCATCCAAATCAGCATAATGTCTTCAGGTGGTCACTGAAAGTGATTCATCTGACGATGAGTTCGATGATAAAGCATATATGTGCTTTATGGCCAAAGACATTCCAGAAGGTGAAGACAGCGACGATGAGGTGAGCTTAACCTCAGCAATTCCGTCAAACGCATCTCATACTTTTGAAAACATGATGAATGAATTTAAAAACATTCAAAAGGCCCATGAGACACTGAAAACTGAGAATATACAGCTTCAATTAACTAATTTAGAGCTGAAAGATGAAAATGACTTGCTGAAAATAAATTATGAAAATATGTCTCTTGATTGTGAAACCAGCAAGGTCGATTTTGAAAAACTCATGGAGAGCAATCATCAACTTGCTCATGAACTAAGTGAGGCTAAAACTCACAACGAGACCAAGACAAATGATTTGGTTCTACTACAATTTAAAATCACAACTCTCGAAAAGTGAGAAACTGGACTTGACACCACTCTGAAATCGTTCGAGAAATCGTCCAAAAAAATGGAAGAAATTTTGAGCACTGGGCAAAATGCTCATGATAAAAGTGGCTTAAGATATAGCTCATGTTCAAACAAAGGGAAAACTAGTACAGTGTTCGTCAAGAGTGTGGAACACATTCCAGAATAGGAAGAAATCCCTAGTCCCGAGAAGGAACCTGCTGTACCGAGAAAACCGAAGGCTGCTATTCCGCCCCCGCAATCCTATTCCAGACAGCGGAATCATAAGCCGTTCCAACCTATGAGGCGCACTCAACAAAGATGCTCCCGAGCATATCAACAGCGCCAAACTGCTCGTAAGGAAGGCTGTATCCAACCACCAAAGGCCCGCACGGCAGTACTATCAGTACAGCACGCCGAGGTATTGGATACAGGAGCCCCGTTATCCCTTGAGACAGCAGATGCCGGTTCAGTATCAACAACAGCATTGGGAATCCAACTGGAGACCCAGAAGGCAAGCTGTTAGGCCTAAGAAAATGGCTCCACCTCCAAGACGGCACTTGTACTGGATTAATAATAATAATCCTGAATTTTTCATGCATAATAATTATCATGGTTATAAGAACTAAGGATATGCCCCCCGTAGATATCACAACACTGTACCGAGTATGTCCTAGAGTAAACCAATTGCTGCCAGGAAAACTTGGGTACCAAGATGAACTAACAATCATGGACCCAAAAATCAAAGGGGACCTAAATCTACTTAATCTTTTTGTTACAGGACATTCTAGAGGAGGATACCTGGTACTTTGATAGTGGATGATCTCGACACATGACAGGAGATAGGAGCAAGCTATCAGATTTTGTACAAGGTCGCGGTCCAAAAGTTCGTTTCGGTGATAAATCTAAAGGAAGAACAAGAGGGAAAGGAAACCTACTTGTCGGGAAATTCAAAGTCACCGATGTTGCATATGTTGAAGGCTTACAGTATAATCTACTTAGTATTAGCTAGTTCTGTGATAAACAGTTCTCGGTGAAGTTCTATATAGATCGCTGTAGAGTCAAGAACATCCAAACCAAGGAAGTTGTGCTTACAGGAAGCAGATCAGGTAATATGTATATTGCTGACTGGAAGCCTATGAGCTCCTCAATTCCATGCTTTGTTGCCAAAGGTACTGCAGATCTTAGCTGGTTATGGCACAAGAGGATGTCTTACGTCAACTTCAAGACAATCAACAAGCTCTCAAGACAAGGAATGGTTAGAGGTTTGCCAAATGTGTCATTCAAGAAGGACAGCGTCTGCGGACCATGTCAGAAAGGCAAGCAAATCAAGTCAACCCTGAAGAGCAAATCCTACCTTTCAACCCAAAGAGTGTTGGAAATGCTACACAAGGATCTCTACGGTCCTGTAGACCCAGTAAGTTTGGGAGGTAAGAAATACTGCATGGTTATTGTTGATGATTATTCTAGGTATGCTTGGACGATCTTTCTTAGCAAGAAGAAGGAAACAACATCAAAGCTGCCCGAGCTCCTGAGAAAGTTGCAAAATGAAAAGGCATCGAGTATCGTGTGCATTCGTTCCGACAGAGGTACAGAATTTACTAACCGCTTTATAGAGCAATACTGTTCGGAAAATGGAATACAACACGAATACTCAGCTGCCCATACACCTCAACAAAATGGTGTTGCCGAGCGAAAGAATAGGACGTTGAAAGAAGCAACAAGGACAATGATTGCCGCAAGCAAATTGCCACAGCGTTTCTGAGGTGAAGCAACCAATACAGCATGCTACACTTAAAACCGCTGTATCGTCAACAAGCACCACAACAAAACAGCATATGAGGTATGGAACAACAAAACTCCGTTAGTTTTGTATTTCCACATTTTTGGATGCAGGTGTTATGTATTGAATAATGGGAAAGACCAACTTAGAACCTTTGATGAGAAATCAGATGAAGGAATATTCGTAGGATACTCCTCCGTCAGCAAAGCATTCAGAATCTTTAATAAAAGGAAGCTGACGATCGAGGAATCAGTTCATGTAGTGTTTGACGAACCACACCATGACTCTACAGGAGTAAATGATATCACTCAGAACATTCACCATCTATCTATCTTGGATCCTCCAACTCCCATAGAACCTGTAGTTGATTTAGAAATCAACCCCGCAGCTGTAAGAATCGATGTGGATGAAGCCGACTGCATGTCAAGTCAGTATCCACGTAATCTTTCGATCTGACGGGATCCTGAATTAGAACCCGACCGAAGATGGTTGAGAGATCACCCGCAAGAGCTGATCATTGAAAACATAAATGCTGGTGTTTCTACTCGTAGGAGAATACAGAGTACACAAGGAAATGTACTTTGTGCACAAGAAGAATCTGATGCTGAGATATCACGGTTTCCTGAGTGGAAATCTCAATCCGAGCTTAGAAGACTCAATATGTGCACTATTGCTGTATTCTTAGCCCAGTCCGAACCTGTTTCGACCATAGACGCTCTTAATAATTCTCATTGGATAACATCTATGGAAGAAGATCTTAACGGTTTCAAAAGAAACAATGTATGGTATCTTGTACCCAGACCAACACATCAATCGGTTATAGGAACCAAATGGGTATTTCGAAACAAAAAGGATCGAAATGGACTTATCATAAGGAACAAATCCAGACTAGTCGCACAAGGCTATAGTCAGGAAGAAGGCATAGACTATGATGAAACCTTCGCCCCTGTAGCGAGATTAGAAGCCATCAGGATATTTCTTGCCTTTGCCGCCCATAAGAGTTTTATTGTATACCAAATGGACGTCAAAAGTGCTTTCCTGAATGGAGATCTTGCAGAAGAAGTTTATGTTGAACAACCACTGTGGTTTGCCAACACAGACGGTATCGATCTAGTTTACTGTGCTAAGGAAAGCGCTGTATGGACTTAAACAAGCCCCTAGAGCACGGTACGAAACCCCGTCCCAAAGATCTAACCGACAACGGATTTGAGAAAGGTGTCATGACAAGACCTGTTCAAGAGACAGGAAGGTGATGACCTTCTTATGGTACAAATCTATGTGGATGATATTATTTTTGGTTCAACTAACCTTGCTCTATGTCAAAGGTTCTCTCATCTCATGCAAAGTAAATTTGAAATGAGTATGATGGGGGAACTTAGTTATTTTCTAGGTTTGCGGTGTAAAGCAGATGCCTACGGTATTTTCATCAACCAAGAAAATACAAAGAAGGAGCTTCTCAACAAAATTGGAATGAACACTTCCAAATCCTCGCCAACCCCCATGAGCACTTCCATGCAAATTAGTGCTGATGAAGCCGGAAAGCCGTTTGACCAATCACTCTACAGGAAGTTCATTGGTTCGCTCCTCGTACCTAACGGCTAGCGTGCCCATATCCACTTTCTTTGTTGGAGTGTGTGCAAGATATCAAGTTGCACCTAAGGAATCACACTTCAATACAGCAAACGAATCTCAAGTACGTTAAAGGAACAATCGATGCGGGACTATGGTATCCTAAAGAAGGCGGATTCGATTTAGTTGGATACGACTCGGATCTCGGAGGTCGCAAGCTAGATAGGAAGAGTACAAGTGGAACTTGTCACTTTCTTGACCTAGACTCGCTTTCTTGGTTCAAGAAGAAGCAATTGGCTAATTCTCTTTCCATGGCTGAATCGAGTACTATGTCAGCCGGTAGTTCTTTGTATGCATCCTTTGATGCAAAGAACAGCTTGTCGACTATGGAATCGATGCCAGAGAGACTCCAATCATGTGTGATAGCACGAGTGCAATTGCAATCACGCACAATCCTGTCCTGCACTCGCGCACTAAGCATATCAACATGAAGCATCACTTCATAAGGAATCACGTCGAGAACAAGGATGTTCGCCTTGAAAAAGTTCATACAGATGTTCAGCTGGCCGACATCTTCACCAAGCCGCTCGACACAGCAAGAATCAACATGCTCAGACAAGAATTGGGAATGCTACAGCCAGACTCCCTGTAAGTAAATTATTGTTTTTACTCAACAAATTGAGGGGGAACGCTGTAAGACCCAAGAATACAGTATCCAACGTTAATTATTTGTACACTCAGAATCGTCAATACAAAGATCAGTAGCGGCGAAGACATATGAATCCTACAGCTGATGTGTGCAATAATTAAGGGGGAATACTGTAGGACCCATGAATACAGCATTAATCCTTAAGTTGCTGTATGGAATTTAAAACCTATATGTACCTTTTTGAGGGGGGACGCTGTATCAACGCGGAAACAGAACATACTATAGGATTTCGATTCAGTATATGTATATTATCATATTATTTCTTTTTAAAATGATTTTTGTCCACGTGCCCTGTTTTTATGTCAAACGTTATGTACATTAAATGCCTTACACGACATCTGGACAACTGAATCTCAAAAGCCGCGATGTTTTAAATTGTTTATTGTTTCAAAACCGCCGTTTTAGGCATTTAGGGTGACACAAATGTCAGAAATGGGACCCGCTCATTCTTTAAACATTTTAATGGATTAGCGTACCAGTTACACTCAGTCCATCTTAACCGTTGATTTCAAAAACCGGTTCCCATCCCTTAAAATCTGACCATTCGTACTCTGCAAAACCCTATTTCGCCGCCCAACTATAAAAGGACTGAATCTGCCATTAGAGACTCTTTACGCTTTCTGCAAATTCAAGAGTTCTCAAGCAAAAACAGCCTACATACTTTTCTGCATCTTACTGCATATTTCTATTATTTTCTTGCACTTTTTCTTAAGTAATCATCAAATGGCTGGACAAACCTCTTCTCCTGCTCTGAAGAAAACTGCTAACATCATTGGTGGCCGGATCTTTTCAAGATCTGTTATCATTGAGCGCATTCTGTCTGAAACCAACGACGCAGAACCCATGGAGTACATCATAACTCGACTTCGTCAACAAGGCCTTTTATCGCTTTGGAAGTCAGACTGCTGATAAGTACGATGCACATCTGGTTGAGGAATTCTACCTCAACGCCGCCGTACGTTTTCTGTCATTGGCCCAAGGAGGTCATGTAGCCGACATCACCGCTACAATCCAGGGAGTTGAGATCTGTATTAATAACGATCTGCTCCAGAACATCTACAGGCTACTCGCTGATGGCCTGACTATGGAACAACTTGAGACATTCGGGTCTCAAGAGCTGATCACTAAATTTTATGGACTGTTCACAGGTTCCAAAGTTGTTGACATAGTTCAGACTACATGTCACAAGAAAAATTTTTGTCTCCCATATGTATATCTTCATGATTTTTGCTGCAGGATAATTGAGAATCGAACCGGTGCGTTCGAAATGTGTACCAACCTGAGGTTCAGGATGATGGTGGCTATTCTGACCTGTGAAAAGGTCAATTGGTGCCAAATAATCCTGAAATGCCTGCGAGAGGAGGTGTGCAAACCGGCCACCCAGAAGAGATCTTTTGGTTTGATGTTAAACCATATCCTAACGAAATGCGGACTGTCGCAATCCACCAATGCTAAGACAAATAACCCCAGGATGTACCTAGGAGGCGTCAAGCCTACTGCGTATAATCAAACCACGATGGTATGCAACCATCCAAAAACTGGAAGTATGCCAATTCCGCAGATCCACGAGATGAATCCTTGAAGTTCCAGGAAGTGGAATCTTCAAAGAAAAGAAAGAGATCTCACAGCAAGAAACCCACTGCTGGTGAGAAGCCCAAGAAGAGACTTAGGAGGCTTTCGAAAGTCAAAACTGCCAAGCCCTCCGAAGAAGTCTCCCCCGTAGCTCAACCCACTGACGAAGAACCCCAGGGCCCTGTAACACCCCCAATCCGCTCAGGGATATTACACGCCGTAGACCCTCTCCTCGAGGATCTACCAGGCTGATAACTAAAATCAAACACCTAAACATAGCCTTTAAGACTAAAATGACTCAGTAGACCGATTTGGTCTTTCAATAATAACATACAACTCCATTCCAAACACATACCCACGCAGGGGTCAAAATACAATAAACTCCCGTACAACGGGAAAAAGATACTGCAGCGGAAAAGAAAATACAACTAGGCCAATACGACATCAACGGATCCTCGTGTGATAGTATCGTTCATCTTTCATCATCCTTCGTGCCGACCCTGTGCTATGCTCCAAAACCTGAATGCAAAAATAGACATCTACCCCCCGAATACTCGGGGGTTAGCAAAACTCCACTATTTTGCTAGTGCAAGTATAAACACGAAAACAAGCCATACATATCATACTCCACAAAAACAGAATAATCGCGAATATACTTCCCGAGAAAATTCACTTGATCAAACCATTCAAAACGTGAAAGGTAGGAAATAACCCAATGTCCATATTACAAAACATTTGACGATCTCGGGAGTTTAGAAAACATTTGGGATATAAGAATTCTAAAACCTTTCGAAAACATTTAGGGACACAGCCCAAAAGTCATTTTCCAAAATTCAAGTTCCGGTAACAATACGCAGGGTCCACAACCCATTTCACAAAACACGGGGTCCGTGACCCAAATCACAAATCACATGTTCCTAAGGATTATTCGTGTCACGTGCTAACAAGCCACGAACCTCAGATGCTCCCGAAGAACAAACTCGAGTGAATAATCCAATAGGAAAAACATATCAAATCACATGTCTCCACGACACGAATATCACAACCAAACCACAACCATAAGTTATCCCGACATCGCGCTAACAAGCCACGAACCTCGGAGTCCCCGCAAGACATACCCGATGATAACCCCACAAGTTATCCCGGCATCGGTCTAGCAAGCCCCGAACCTCGGAGTCCCCGCAAGACATACCCGTATTGGATAACCCTACGGTTTCGCCCGACCCATACTAGCAAGTATGGATCCCGGAGATTCAACAATCCTACCCGGAGGCACATCACATACAACAAGCACACAACAATAGTCGATTATCAAGACAAGCAACATTAAGCATCACAACCTCCTTTCAAAGGAGTAACGACTAACATCACATCATGTCGAATACCTACCGAACAAACATACAATTCAATACACAATCCTCGGCAAACAATTATGGTCTATTATATTCACTCAATGCGATTATAACGTCTCTCAACGTACGAAACTAACACACATATTCCGAGAACATATCCATTCACGAAGTATTCGAATTATCGTTGAAAGACAATATTTATCGAGGACATACCGATCCTTTTTAACGTTCATTAAACATTGGATTTTGCATAAAATCATTTATCAATAATTATTCCGATGAAATATGAAATGTATGGGCAAGATACTTGCCTCGAATAATCGCAACACGGAGAATCGACCGAAGTAGGTTGACACGAACCGACTACGAACCCACCGACTCCACCGATCGCCAACTCGCGGTCATAAACTACGAAGGACAAGAACAACAATGAAATGAATTCCATAACACAACTCAAAGCCGTTGAATTCAAAGAACAAATGACGAACGTTCAAGCGTTTCCCCCAAAACGGCCAAGAACACGATTCGTTCCGTCAAAACCCGAAAACGGAATTCCAAGTTGAAATATGGATATACAATCCATAGAATATATTTAACAACATCATTTAACCTCAATCGATCCATCAAAAACGGATGAAAAACGAGATCGAGAACAAGTCCCCCAAAAAGTCAATTTGAAGGAAATCAAGAAATATACTTCGATTCGACGAAGAACAATGGATTTAATCAACAACACGGAACGAATCGGACAAAAATGCAAAAAACCCCAAATTCACGAAATTAAGGTTCTAAGGAAGATTACCTTGATTCGCTGGATCAAAGGATGATAACGGATGATTGATTGATGATATGAACTCAATAACTTCATGGATTTGTTGTCAAACAACATGGCTCCATGGTGGTATCACCCTCAGCCGCGGAAGGAAATGATAAGAAGGAGAAAAATGGCCAAAAACCCGTGTGCACGACCATAAATAGGCTGCACAGTGTGCCGCGACCCAGCGGGAGTGTGCCGCGGCACAGGCCCAAAAATGGCTCCCAGTGGTCGGCAGTGTGCCGCGGCTCAGCCGGCGCAGCCGCGGCACCGCTGATTAGGTTGGCCGAAAATGCCACAGAGTGTGCCGCCCCTGCCAAAGATGTGCCGCGGCCCTACGCAGACGGCCGCTCGGCGGGCTACCGAGCACTACGGCCGTGACTCGCCCGGCCGCCGAGCACTACCGGCCGTGGCTCGGCAAGACTGCCTGGGCCCAGTTGCCGGCCATGTCAGCCGGGCCCAACACCGACGGCCCGAACGACCCCGAAACCCGAACCTGAATACGAATCGATGATACGGTTACGACGTACTTGCAAAGACGAATCTGAGAGCTAAGAGAACATACATTTCCGACCACCCGAAGGCTCGGAATTCGACAACGTAAGTAATTACCCAAAACTTTGGGAAATTACGAAAATGGCCCAAAACGTCCGAAAATCACGATACGCAATCGAAACACCAAACCAAAGCTCGCAACATGAATAATAACATCAAATGAACTTACGAGAAACTCGAAACAACAGTTTCGGACGAGATTCGCAAGAATCGAGCTCAAGTGCGGAAAAGTCGCTAAAAAGCTCGGAACTCAACAAAACGATACCGAAACGAACTCGGATGACAAAAAGTGCAGAATTAATCATTCTCGAAATGACGAAACGGTCATGAGCGAGTCGTCAAAATGGACTCCGGCCAAAAAAAAGAAATTTACCGAAAATCGAAAATTGCGGATATTACATTCTACCCTCCTTAAAAGAAGTTTCGTCCCGAAACTTAAAACAAGTAGGGAGAAGCAATATCCCGCCAGGAAAACTCAACGAGATACGCAAGGAAACGCGTAACTTACGCCCATCGGCGAAACGTTACAAGCAACGCAAAGGAATATACGGCGTGAAAACACGCTCCACGACGACCAACACAACGTCGCCGTTAGGGATATAATAAAACCAACAAGTGTCAAGCGTCATCAAACAGATAATACAATCAAGTCAATTATCCGAACAATCACAAAGCACTAACCACCGTGCACAGTCGAGAAAACGAAAAATAAACACAAAACGATCCACTTCGAATAAAAGAACTTAATCTCAGAAATTCGAAACAACCAGGTTAGGAAAAATCATAACATACAACTGATAGACCACGCCCCCAAGGGACTCCTCGGAGTTGGTCCTGATATCAGTGTTCAAGTCCGTGCCTCGGAAGGCTCGGCGACTAACTCGCAAAACTGAACCCGATGTCCCTCAAGCCCGCACTTGTAACACGTTACTAGCGGAGAAGGACAATGTGCACGGACATGCCCCACCACATTGCAGTTAAAACACCTCCTGGCTTTACCAGGAGTCAAAGCAGACGACTTGGAACTCTCAGTCCCACGTAACGAGCGACAGAGCTTCACAGCAGAAAGACTACGACGTTGCGAACTAGAACCACCAGCTCCTGCACTGTCCATAAGGTCATCAGACTTCCTATGTTTCTTCGGCTCAGGCACACACTCCGATGATAACGAAGCTAGTTCACGGGCCAAGGCCCGATCTTGGTAGTCCCTCAACGAAGTGCAAGTGAGTCTCGACATATACACGCGAATCTCTGGCTTCATTCGTCTGTCAAAATGAAAGATCCTCTCTTCCTTGGTTCTCACCCGATCTCGCATATAACTGAGTTATTTGCTATAGTCGATGATAGCCTGTGACACTGAAATATCTTGCGGCTCTGCCAAATAAAATTCGTGAATCCTCTGCTCTCTAATCGGTTTCGGACAGAACTCATCTTCCATAAATGTCTGGAACTCCGCCCACGTGACATCACGATCACGAGGCTTAACATCTTCCCACCAATTAGCGGCATCTTTATCAAGAAGGTACTGCGCAATAGGTACCTTCCGCTCTTCAGGACAATCGACAGCCTCGAATGTAATATCCGCATTTTTCTTTCCCTTGTATTTTTATTTTTGGTGTATTCCTCGATCATAGTGACCCTCGTGTACCTTTCAGTGTGTCCTTCCTGTCAACTGTTGAACTGTATACTCGTTATTGTTGTGCGGAACCGCCATTTCGGGGTTGCCATGGATCCATTTCGTGTTATTGGTTCCCAAATATTGATTCCTATCGTTTTTATTCTCTTTCCGGATCATTTTTATCATTTTGGGACCCAAAAGGGGTGTGGGCCGCGGCACAAGGTGTGTGCGCCGCGGCACACAAATTTCTCCAATTGTTGGTCGAGCAAAGACTGCGTGTGCCGCGGCACACCCATCCGTGCCGCGGCACGCAGCCGAGTTAGTGCCGCGCACACCCGTCCCGGCCGCGGCACACCCGTGACATCTCGCGACCAAACCCGATCAGACGGTGCCGCGGACACCGCCAAACATGGGAGTAATTTTTCGCCTCGTGCCGCGCATACTTGCCAGGCCGCGGCACACAAAGTGGTCAACTGTGCAATCTCGTTCTTATTAGACGAGATTGGTCATTTCTCCTCCATTCATCACCTGCGCGAGAGAGAGAGGTCTAAGGGGGGAGAACTTCTCAAGCATTCTTCATTCGGGGGTCGATTTTCATCATTTTCCTTCGGTTGTGAGGCCCGGATAATCAATCTAACGCGTGTTCTACGGATCTTAGTACTTGAATCTCCAAAGGTAATATTTCTAGAACCCTATTTTCGATTAATTTGGGGGTTTTGGGATTTTCTTCCGATTCGTTCCGTTTTGTTGGTGGAATCATGATGTATACGATTAATATTGTTAGTATCTTTAGTTTTCCTACGGATTCATGGATATTTTGTGGATTTTTACGGAATCGAGAGGGTTTGGTTGTGGTCCGCCCTCGTTGTTATTTTTGGTACGAATATACATGAATCGTAGGCGGGTTTCCGGGTGTATTCCATTTCCGTAATCGTCTAGAGTTGGTTGTGATTGTGTTATTCGAATCGTTAGGTTCATTTCCGCCGGTTCCTCGCGGTCGTGTTCGATTCTTCCTTTCCGTTCGTATCACCGTCTATTAACCGAGGCAAGTACCCTTATGAACTTACAATCTTAATGTATTAGTATTGCATGAGAATTGTGTGTGTGTGTGTGTGTGTATGCTCACTATGGGTTAGACCCGACGGGGTCTCGGTAGGGGTCCACGGAGGGGTGGATCCGCGAGCTTGCTTTTAACCACTATGGGTTAGATCCGACGGGGTCTCAGTACGGGTCCACGGAGGGGTGGATCCACGGTTAATTGTGGTGCATTTTTACAAATGTGATTTGATTATGGCATTTCCGGAAATGAGTGATTTGGAACTATGTTTTCTTGAATTGCATGCATTACTATATGTGTAAGATGTAAGTCGTTCATTTGGTTACTTGTACTAGCGTAATTGCTAACCACTCTGGGGACCCGTTTTGGGGAAATTCGTTTTATGAATTTCAGGTCAGGTTCATCGAGACGATGGTCTTTGGACCAGTATGCGGATGATGGCCGTGCGTGATGATTGTGCACGAGTGGTGTCTTGTTGCTTTCTACCTTTTACCTTTGTGGTCTTTAAACTAATAGAAGTACTCGAGTACTTAAGAACTTTTACTTGTCGGGATTGTATTGTTGTTTATTATGTTGTGATGGATTATGGTGTCATGTTTGACCGGTTGAACCGGGTGATTTATTTTGTTGGGCGTCTTTATGACGAGGTATTTTTCTGTTGTTTCTGTTAGTCGATGAGTATGATGGTTGTTCAGCCTGGTGGGTCCCATGTAGGGATTCACGGCGCTATAATATACCTCGGATATCCTGGGGGTGTTACAGAAAATGGTATCGGAGCAAGGTTTATGGATACCTAGGCTTGTCGGTTTATTGGGTTTTGTGGTGTTTTGTTTTGCACATCATCGTCACGCTGCCATGATTCCGGTACTACCAGTGTCCGTAAGTTTTTCCTTCCTCTGTTCCTTATTCCCTTGTATCGCATCTCTGATTCTCGATTTGTGATTGTTCTTTTCTTATACTTACCATCGTATGGCTTTTGCTACTTATTTAACATCAGTATGGATGCTGGAAGAGGCCGTGGTTGTGGACGTGGTCGTGGACGCGGCCGAGGACGTGGGGCATCCGGTGGGGCGGCCACGTCGCAGTCTTCGGGAGCCGGCAGTACCGGCGACCGTCATAGCCATGCTTCTTCTCAGGAGCGTGCCGATCTTGGTATTGCGGCCGTTATGCACCAAATGGTGAACCAAATGGCGGCGATAGCTCAGGCGGTTCAGAACCCGGATCCGGCCCATGCTAATCGGGGCGGAGCGGATCGTTGGCTTCAGGATGTCATCAAGATGCATCCTCCTCAGTTTTCGGGAGCTTCAGACCCGATCGGCTGGGAAGGATGGATCAAGGAGATATCTAAGGTCTTCGTTGCCACTAACTGTCCCGAGGACCGTAAGGTCCCCATTGCCCAGTACTTCCTCACAGGGGAAGCTACGGATTGGTGGGAGGCCGTTGGGCCCAAAGACCATGTGGCTTCATGGGCCGAATTTCAGGAATTGATGGAGACCGAATATTGCCCGTGGCCGGTCAGGCAGGCCCGAGTACATGCCTTCTATGATGCTCAACCACGGGATATTCCCGTATCTCAGGCTATTGCCGATTTTAATAAGGAGTTGGGTTATGTGAAGACCCAAGTTGTCGAGGAGAGCGACAAAATTTTCCATTTTTCCAGACGGATGAAATTTTCGATTCGGGACTATATGTCGGGGCTCGTCTGTACTACCTTGAAGGATTACCAGAGTAGGGCCCTTGCTTATGATATGTCTGTGACGGCGAGTGAGGCGGCCCGCGAGAGCAAGCGAAAGTCTGCCGAATTTTCGGGCCACAAAGGTGGGGGTCGTGAAATTCAGTCTGCTAACTTTTCCATTGGTGGTGGCCCGGCTCGATCTCTGGGTTTCCCCGAGGTAGCAGTGCCCCTTCTCGAGAGGTGAAGTGTTTCAGCGTGGCGGCCAGCCACATCGGTCGTAATTGTCCGAGTCCTTTCGACATGTAATCGGTGTGGCAGTAGGGTCACAAGGCCGCTTCAGTCTTGAGAGGGAGAAAATCTTTGGTGCCCGGGCTTCCATTCCAGCGCCTAGGGAACCAAGTGTGAATCAGGGATCGTTTGCTCCTCAATCTTCGCCGAGTGCTGGTCGGGGGAGAGGTCGGGGTCAGCCCTCCAAGGGGGGAGCTTCCAGCGTCGGCTCAGCCCATCCGCGTGTCTATGAGATGCGGAGAGCCTATGATCCAGCGACTACCGTAGCGACAGGTACCGTTCATATTCTTTCTCATCCTGTCAGTGTGCTTTTCGATTCTGGTGCTACGCATTCGTTCATATCTCTGGATTGTGTGCGCCATTTGAGTCTCGACCGTTTGACGCCTTGTGAGCCCTTCATCGTTAAGCTTCCTAGCGGTGATAGGATCGTTGGTGATCAGGAGGTTCGAGACTGTTCTGTGTTTATTTGTGAGAGGGCTTGGCCCTCTAATCTTATTGTTGTGGGTATTGAGGGTGAGGACTTAATTCTCGGGGATGATTGGCTCGAGCGGCATGGTGCAATCATGAACTACCGCACGAGAATCATCACCATGTTAGCCGATGATGGCACCGAGCACTCTTTCGCCGGGCGAAAGAGGGGGAACCAGAAATTCGTTATTAATGCCTTGAAGGCGATGAGACTCCTGCGAAAGGGGTGTACCGGCTATTGGTGCTACGCCTTGAAGGCGGAGAGTGGTGGAGTCGAGCTTTCGTCGATTCCAATCATTAATGAGTTTTCTGATGTTTTTCCTGACGAGTTACCGGGATTGCCACCGGATCGTGAGGTCGAGTTCGCTATAGAGTTAGAGCCGGGTGCGGCTCCTATTTCGAAGGCGCCCTATCGCATGGCACCTTCCGAGATGTCCGAGTTGAAGAAGCAGTTGAGTGAGCTTCTTGAGTCGGGGTATGTTCGACCGAGCGCCTCGCCTTGGGGCGCACCGGTCCTGTTTGTGCGGAAGAAGGATGGTTCACTACGTTTGTGTATCGACTATCGCGAACTAAACAAGGTGACCATCAAAAACAAGTATCCTTTGTCGAGAATTGACGACTTGTTCGACCAGTTGCAGGGAGCTGCGGTATTCTCGAAGATTGATTTGAAATCGGGGTACTATCAGCTCCGGGTGAGAGAGTCCGATGTGTCGAAGACAGCTTTTCGGACGAGATACGGACATTATGAGTTTGTAGTTATGCCTTTCGGGTTAACTAATGCGCCGGCAGTGTTCATGCAATTGATGAACAAAGTCTTTATCGAGTATTTGGATAAGTGTGTCGTCGTCTTCATTGACGATATTCTTATTTATTCAAGGAACGAGGAAGAGCATGCCCATCATTTGCGGATAGTGTTAGACACTTTGAGGGCCGAGCAACTCTATGCGAAATTCTCGAAATGTGAGTTCTGGCTGACGGAAGTGATGTTTTTGGGTCACGTGATTTCAGCCGAGGGGGTTCGTGTAGATCCGCAGAAGATCGAGGCGGTGTTGGATTGGGCACCGCCCAAAAACGTGAGAGAGCTCCGTAGTTTCTTGGGTTTGGCTGGCTACTACCGTAGGTTCGTCGAGGGTTTCTCGGCGGCTCGACCACTTACACGCTTGCTCCGTAATCAGAAGTTAAATGCGGAATGACGAGAGGCGATTGATTTTGAGGAGTCAAGAAGCGTTTGACTTCAGCTCGGTTTTGGCATTGCCATGTGGCAACGAGGATTCGCCGTTTATAGCGATGCTTGGTCGTGGTCTTGGGTGCGTATTAATGCAGCACGGCAAGACCATTGCCTTTGCGTCGAGACAGTTGAGGCCGTATGAGCTTAACTACCCTACTCATGATTTGGAGTTAGCGGCAGTCGTATTTGCGCTCAAGATTTGGCGTCACTATCTTTTTGGCTCTACATGTCAGATTTTTACCGATCATAAAAGTCTGAAATACATATTTACTCAGCGGGAGTTGAATATGAGGCAGAGGAGGTGGTTAGAGCTGATTAAGGATTATGACCTCGAAATCCTTTATCATCCGGGCAAGGCGAACGTCGTGGCCGACGCCTTGAGTCGGAAACCGATTGCATTGCGATCGCTTGAGATCCTTACGTCTCAGTCCGAGCTTCGGCGAGCTTTGATCGAGTTAGATGTTGAGGTTCGGTTGCCGGGAACTGTCGGGCAATTTTGTGCTTTGGAAATTTCGTCGTCTTTGATCGATGAGATTAAGCTGAAGCAGTTAGAGGACCCGATGATTACTCAAATCCAAGAGAACGTTCTTAAAGGAAAGTCTCCTGGATTTGTGATTCACGAAGATGTTGTTTTGACGTTTCGGGGTCGGCTTTGTGTGCCGAACGACTCAGAGTTGAGACAGAGTATTTTGCGCGAGGCCCATGCTACACCTTATTCCGTTCATCCTGGTTCGAGTAAGATGTACAAGGACCTGAGAAGGAATTTTTGGTGGAATGATATGAAGGAGGAGGTCGCGCAGTTTGTAGCAAGGTGTTTGACTTGCCAGCAAGTCAAAATCGAGCACCAGCGACCGGCTGGGCTTTTGCAGTCACTTCCCATTCCGGAATGGAAATGGGAAGATATATCGATGGATTTCATTACGAGTTTGCCGAGATTGAGGTCGGGCATGAATATGGTATGGGTGATTGTTGATCGTCTGACCAAGTCGGCACATTTTCTGGGCATCAAGGACACTTGGGGTCCGGAGAAGTTAGCTCGTGTGTTTATCGCGCAGATTGTGAGACTTCACGGTACCCCGAAGTCTATTGTTTTGGATCATGATGGCCGTTTTGTATCGCACTTCTGGCAGGCGGTGCATAAGGCGTTGGGTACCCGGTTGCGTTTGAGTACCTCTTTTCATCCCCAGTCAGATGGACAGTCGGAACGCACTATCCAGACGTTCGAGGACTTGTTGCGTGCCTGTGCTCTCGATTGGAGTAGTGACTGGGAGGAACATTTGCCATTGATCGAATTCACGTACAACAACAGTTGGCACGCGTCGATTCGAATGGCACCGTTTGAGGCACTTTATGGGCGGCGATGTCGATCACCGATTTGTTGGAATGAGGCGTCCGATTTGGTCGGAACCGATCCGGATGTCGTTTTAGAGACGAGCCGGAAGATAGAATTAATTCGGGAACGGATGTTGACTGCCCAGAGTCGACAGAAGTCGTATGCCGACGTCCGTCGTCGACCTTTGGAATTCGAGGTGGGAGACCACGTTTTGCTAAAGGTGTCGCCGACGAAGGGGGTTTTTCGTTTCAGGAAGAAAGGGAAGTTGAGTCCGAGATTTATCGGCCCCTTTGAGATCCTCGAGCGAGTCGGTGGGTTGGCTTACCGTTTGGCATTACCTCCGGCCTTGAGTCATGTTCATAGTGTTTTTCATGTTTCCCAACTGAGGAAATATGTCCCGGATCCTAGTCACGTCATCGATTATGGCGAGATTGATATTGCCGAAGATATTACTTTTGAGGAGCGTCCTTTGAAGATTTTGGAGCATCGTGAGAAACGACTGAGGCATAAAACCATCCCTTTGGTCAAAGTGCAGTGGTCGAGACACGGTGTCGAGGAGGCAACTTGGGAAACCGAGGATAGCATGCGTGCTAGGTACCCTGAGTTATTTGTTTCTTAAGTTTCGGGACGAAACTTATTTTTAGAGGGGTAAAATGTAATATCCGCATTTTTCTTTCCCTTGTATTTTTATTTTTGGTGTATTCCTCGATCGTAGTGACCCTCGTGTACCTTTCAGTGTGTCCTTCTGTCATTTGTCAGGCGTATACTCGTTATTGTTGTGCGGAACCGCCGTTTCGGGGTTGCCGTGGATCCATTTCGTGTTATTGGTTCCCAAATATTGATTCCTATCGTTTTTATTCACTTTCCGGATCATTTTTATCATTTTGGGACCCAAAAGGGGTGTGGGCCGCGGCACAAGGTGTGTGCGGCGCGGCACACAAATTTCTCCAATTGTTGGTCGAGCAATCAGACTGTGTGCCGCGGCACACCCATCCGTGCCGCGGCACGGTGCAGTCGGTCGATGCAGCACACCGTCCGTGCCGCGCGGCACACCCGTGTGACATCTGCGACCAAACCCGATCAGACGGTGCCGCGGCACACGCAGCCGTGCCGCGCACCGCCGAAACACAGGAGTAATTTTTGGCACGTGCCGCGGCACACTTCGGCTGTGCCGCGGCACACAAAGCGGTCAACTGTGCAATCTCGTTCTTATTAGACGAGATCGGCGATTTCTCATCCATTCATCACCTGCGCGAGAGAGAGAGGTCTAATGGGGGAGAACTTCTCAAGCATTCTTCATTCGGGGGTCGATTTTCAACATTTTCCTTCGGTTGTGAGGCCCGGATAATCAATCTAACGCGTTTTCTACGGATCTTAGTACTTGAATCTCCAAAGGTAATATTTCTAGAACCCTATTTT
Source organism: Orobanche coerulescens (assembly GCA_033398695.1). NCBI lineage: Eukaryota > Viridiplantae > Streptophyta > Magnoliopsida > Lamiales > Orobanchaceae > Orobanche > Orobanche coerulescens. The sequence goes on along the minus strand of CM065804.1, from coordinate 66,572,358 downwards.
CGATTAATTTGGGGGTTTTGGGATTTTCTTCCGATTCGTTCCGTTTTGTTGATGGATTCATGATGTATACGATTAATACTGTTAGTATCTTTAGTTTTCCTATGGATTCATGGATATTTTGTTGATTTTTACGGAATCGAGAGGGTTTGGTTGTGGTCCGCCCTCGTTGTTATTTTTGGTACGAATATACAGGAATCGTAGGCGGGTTTCCGGGTGTATTCCATTTCCGTAATCGTCTAGAGTTGGTTGTGATTGTGTTATTCGAATCGTTAGGTTCATTTCCGCCGGTTCCTCGCGGTCGTGTTCGATTCTTCCATTCCGTTCGTATCACTGTCTATTAACCGAGGCAAGTACCCTTATGAACTTACAATCTTAATGTATTAGTATTGCATGAGAATTGTGTGTGTGTGTGTGTATGCTCACTATGGGTTAGACCCGACGGGGTCTCGGTAGGGGTCCACGGAGGGGTGGATCCGCGAGCTTGCTTTTAACCACTATGGGTTAGATCCGACGGGGTCTCGGTAGGGGTCCACGGAGGGGTGGATCCACGGTTAATTGTGGTGCATTTTTACAAATGTGATTTGATTATAGCATTTCCGGAAATGAGTGATTTGGAACTATGTTTTCTTGAATTGCATGCATTACTATATGTGTAAGATGTAAGTCGTTCATTTGGTTACTTGTACTAGTGTAATTGCTAACCCCTATGGGGACCCGTTTTGGGGAAATTCGTTTTATGAATTTCAGGTCAGGTTCATCGAGACGATGGTCTTTGGACCAGTATGCGGATGATGGCCGTGCGTGATGATTGTGCATGAGTGGTGTCTTGTTGCTTTCTACCTTTTACCTTTGTGGTCTTTAAACTAATAGAAGTACTCGAGTACTTAAGAACTTTTACTTGTCGGGATTGTATTGTTATTTATTATGTTGTGATGGATTATGGTGTCATGTTTGACCGGTTGAACTGGGTGAATTATTTTGTTGGGCGTCTTTATGACGAGGTATTTTTCTGTTGTTTCTGTTAGTCGATGAGTATGATGCTTGTTCAGCCTGGTGGGTCCCATGTAGGGATTCACGGCGCTGTAATATACCTCGGATATCCTGGGGGTGTTACATCGAATATCTTTCCCAACTGGAAAAGCCAACCATCCCAGCCCAACGCATCCGCAACACCGGCAAATCGAGGGGGATTCATACGAATTACCTCCCGAAGCCACTGATTTGCGCCAGTGTTCTGGGTCACATCTGTATGCTGAACTGCTGAGTCAATCGAGTCATCTGTAGCTACTCTGTAAAATAGTAGCGACGCCGATACCAATATCATCACCGGCAAGATGATCTCGACCATGCATCCGATCGCCACGACCACGACCTCGGCCCCTCGGCATCTTGAATAAGTAACCACTCGACTGAGAAAATTATAACACATAACACATACTACGATTACCATCGTAAGGCAACACACACATGAATATCACAGTAACGACGGCATCGTTCGGCGACATCAACGACTCGAACGATAACCAGTGCACAATTACAAAACATCATGAAACAACCACATATGTGCACAATCACACAAACCCAAGCTCTAACAGCTCGCACGGGTGCGACAACGCGCAATTCCCCATGAGGCGACAAACATTAAATACCAACATCACACCCCTCACGGAGGCTAACAATTCTAACGACAATATTAACATCGTACACACATTCCCGGACCGCAAACGGGAATGATAAGTTTTAAAAATGGAAACCACCCTTTTTGAAAACAATTTAGAAACACCAGTTGATCTTGAGTATTATCTTTCAAAAAGTAGTACAAACATTGTTATCGAGACTTTGAAAACCATCTTGCGTTTGATAAAAATGAGGATACTTTTCTTTTAGTGAAAAAAAATTTCAAAAATATTCGACCCTCGGGTCTAAGCAAATCATTTCTAATTAATTTGAAAATATCTCAAAATATTTTGGTCCTCAATTGGAATAATTTTGAATCGTATTGTGGCACCTTGAAAGTACCACGAGAATAAAATAATTCATTTTAAAATGTACGTCTCAGAATTCATTCTCTAAGATACTCAAGGTTAAAAAAAAAATATATATATTAGGCTAGAATGCCTAAAAACTCACATGATCATTTATCAAACCGTCATAAAACATTCAAGGCCAAAATGCCAAAAGCTCGGTTAAGGGAATCGGTTTTCGAAATAAAACTCGGTCGGTAAAATACCGAAAGTCATAACAAAACAACTCACGCAGCGGATAAAAGAAATACAGTTCAACATGCACAATCCAGCAACACTACTCTTCATATGAACGAAATATGAGAGTCAAATAACTGTTAGGAGTATGCCCTCGAATGCCACTCAGAGGTTGTTGAGTGAGGGCATTGTACTTGTAATTATGTAAACCATTTATATAAGGCAAATGAATGTTTCTTTATTTACTGGTAGTTACTGGCATTCCTAACTCGTAAATAAATATATAGAAACTAGTCCGTGTATTTGAGAGCAAAACGTTCCACTCCTTATTGGATAAGGGGGTCGGCACTGGAAAGGTTTATAGCTCAAATACTTAATCGTTCGCAAGTCGATGAAACTTGGTAGGCGTTAAGTTTATGTGAAGACTTGTATGACGTGTTCTTTGACATGGAGAGTGCACACAAACACTAATGGTTAGTGGGCGCACACGTTATAGGTATGCTAATTAGATTAGTATACTCGAATCGACTCACCCTCGATTCGTCACACGGATTTCACTCCGGGACAGTCAATGACGGAATCGAAAGGTTGTGATAGGTATTCGTGAACCTTCGACTTGAGGATTTAGTAGGGATGTGCTTGTGACGTCAAGATTTTCATTAGAGTAGTTCGACCTTGTAAACCGGAAGGCGGGGTCAACCTCGACGTGCATCTTGACGGGCAAGTAGCAGGTCCTACTGAATACCAAGATAGAATTCTTTCTCCTGTTAGTGAACGGGTTATATGTCCTATGCGGTTATTGGCAGATGAGATCATAAGTCTTTGGCCAAAGCATTGGAGCTAGCTGTATTAGATACACGAGAGCTCGATGATCTCGATTTGCATTAACGCATGCATAGCGTCAAGTACAGATAGGGTTTGACTGACCGTGACCCTATAACTTGATCGGGATATTTGAAAGAAGGGTTTATACGTATACTGGTATTCACGACAGAATGGTTCTTGAATGATCCCAATCATTCGTTCTCAGTCGGGGTACAGTGTAGGCCACCAGGCTGGCTAGGTGGTGCTACTACTCTTTGGTTCCTCCCATTGCTGACTGAGACGGACCTACCGAGTCGCGCAATAGAATTGACAACGGAATGAATCAAGCTAATTCTCTCATTATGAATATTAGATATTGGATATCTAAATTTGGGACATTGGATGTTTAAATCGATTTATCGGATAAATTGATTTACGGCTTAATGAATTAAATATATCACTGGGTGATTAATTTAATTCATGAATATAATTATTTCTTGGAGAAATTAATTATGTTATTTTGTATTTGATATGTTTAATTAATTGGATTAATTAATCGATACAAATACATCGGAACGGAATCGTAATTTATCTGTTTGGACTCACGGGAGTCCGAAACGAACCGAACTCGTCCGTTTTTGCATAATAGCCACCCCCTTTGTTTCCACCCACTTTCCTCTTGTCTTGTTGCTTTCATTTTATATGAAAGAACATGACATTGTGGGGTTTAAAATAATGTGGCATTATTTGTATTATTGAAGTGAGAGTTGAATAAAGGGAAGAAGATATCTCATTTCACATGCACCTTTTGATTCCTTGTGTAAGCCTTCCTACGTCAGTGAGATTGAGAGAGAGAGAGAGAGAGAAAAACCATTTTCTCAATTATCTTCATCTTCTTCATTCATTTTCTTCTTCATTTTTCTTGGAGAAAAATTGAGAGAAAATCATATAGAGAGAGTAAGATTAAAACACTTAGAGTGTAGTAATCTTTACATATATAGCTTCATCACTTAGCTCTAGCCGTATCCTCGGAGGATAGCAAGGTGATCATCGTTCCGGTTGTTTCTCCGGCGCGTGGCAAGTAGAGACGCGGTGTTTTCGGCGTTGGATCATTCAAGAGCTTGGGGAATAGCTCAAGAGAAGGTTACCATTTAATCAACGGACTTCGAGGGTTAGTTTCTTAGGACTCTTGATTTTCGTTTATATATTCGTATATACGTAGCTCGATCGATCCTCGTAGGGATTCGGATCGAATTAATTTTCGTTTTACCGCTTCCGCTGGGCCTTCGTTTTAGGCACCGAATCCCAACAGTGGTATCGGAGCGTAGGTCTTGCGATCGTATATACGATATTGGCATGTGGAATGCTTGATTAGATGGTGAATGATTTGGAATCATTTTCGTCATAATCGTGGTATATATTTTTACGTTCGTTGTAGTTATATTGTTCGTAAGTTTATGTCTAAATATAAATCTTAATTTCTTGGAAATATGATTTATATTGAAGATATGATTGTTGAAAAATATTGATATTGGATATCCGATCGAAAATCGAGCTCCGAATCGTCGTCGGACGATTTTTCGGACAAAGGGCAGGAAGCTGCCAGGGTGACTCGGCCGTGTCTGGTGACACGGGCCGTGTCCAGCAGTCCCCAGGCCACTGCCAGGCAGACCTGACCGTGTCAGGAGACACGGGTCGTGCCCGACCGGCAGCTGCCGAGCGTGACTCGGCCATGACAGGCCTGTCTGCCGGAAAGCTGCCGAGGGTGACTCGGCCAGGCAGCCCTTTTTCGCCTCGGCTCGATTTTTTCTTGTATTCTTGAAAATTAATCTCCCGCATGTTAAATTGGATTTAATATCATTAAAATGATTTATGGTATTTCATTTTATAAGGGAAATTTGATTAATTGGAATATTTATGGTCGACCGAATTATTTTGAATGTTATCATATTACCGATTGTGTGAATCGATTTGATCGGTTCGTATTGTTGATTGGATCAATGTATCTCTACGTTTTCCATTTATTTAGTATTTATTGGATGAATGCTTTTGAATGGGGATGTGGTTCGTGAATTTAGTTTTGAATCGTTCGTTTTATTCGATTGGGTTGTAAAGGCCGTTTTGAGCCTATTTATTTTACTAGAAAAATTTGTATCTAGGATGCAATTTTCAATGTGAAATTTATATGTAATGACGAAGACCGGAGGAAGATTCATTTCGAGAAGACGAAGATTCAAGACGAAGACTTGTAATTAGATTACAGAGTTTTTGTTTTCTAGGAACGGTCCATGAACCACATGTTGGTAGCAACTAGGTTGTGAATGGTTGTTTCATATTGTATGAATGCCACAAACGCGCTTAAACGATTAATGTGCAAAGTGTAACGTTAATCGCGATAATTCTCCCACAACAAATAATTAAGTTTATAAGGTTTCAAGGTTTTCCTTCCCTCCATCGAGTTTTCGGGAAATTAAAATCCAAACCGGATGTGCTATGCTTCCGAGTTATCGGGGTAGTCGTTCGGGGAGGACGGATAAATTACCGGGAGCGCATTGGATGCCTTCGGTTGGAGCAAATTTTATCCCTAGAAACCTGATAGGTTGCCGGATAAGATTCAATTGTGAAACTTATTTGCGTCGATGGTATAAACTTAACTTGTTCACGAACCATAGAAACAGTATAGGTTGAGGGGAGTGAACAAGGGGAAAAAGAAGATCGAATCATCCATTAGATGGGTTGGTGTTGGACACCACTTTATGAAAATTAATAGACTAGAAACCTGTTCGGTTGCCCTCTATTAAGATTTATAAAGAACTCGATCACCACTATGAAGAAGAGCGACGATACTTCCGGATATCACATGGGAGTGTGTTATTCCGATTAAAAGTAGTGGGAGCTGGGTAACAAGAATAGAAAAGACCTTAATTCTATACTCAGAACATAATTTAACAAGTCACTAATTAATCTGTTATACTTAATGCAGACATAACTCAATATGACAATGAATCCACTCGCAATTCTACTCGAAAAGAACACCTTAATGGGACCTAACTTTGTGGATTGGCTCCGCAATCTGATGATTGTCCTCAGTATAGAGGCACTGGGATACGTCTTGGAGACGGACATTCCGGCGCCTCCTGTGCGGACCCGAGCCAATCAGGAAGAGATTGAAAACCACGAAAAGTGGGTTAAGGATGACGTGAAAGTCCGTGCTTATATGATGGCTTCCATGTCTAATGAGCTTCAGAGAGCTCATGAGAAAATGACTTCTGCTAGGCAGATTCTATCTCACTTAACCGAACTTTATGGTGAGCACAACAGAACTGCTAGATATGAGATATCCAAGCAACTGTTCGGTGCAAAGATGAAGGAAGGTGAGAAGGTTGGGGAACACGTCCTCAAAATGATATCCATGATCGAGAGGTTGGGGGCTCTTGATTTTAAAATGGATACTTCTCTCCAAACCGACCTTATCCTACAGTCTCTCCCTGATTCATTCTCACAGTTTGTTATGAACTTCAACTGCAATGAGATTGCATGTAATTTAGCTGGGCTAATGAACAAACTTGTGACCGCTCAGTCTCAGATGTAGACTAGCGGGGTCACGCCCAAGCATGCATTTACATTATGGCTTGCTGCCCATGGGCGCCTTCGGACCAAGGACAGAATTAGGCATCTCGGCCTGGACGAATCTTGTAGCTTTTGTGCTTCTCAGCCTGAATCCGGAGCACATCTATTTTTTGATTGCCCATTCGGTGCCCATATCTGGGACGCCATCAAAGAGTGGATAGGAATCACCCGTTCGATGACTACCTTGAGGAGTGCACTAAAATGGATCAAAAAGGAGGCCAAAGGGAACTCCTGGCAAGCTAAGGGGCAGAAGATTGTTTTCGCTTCAACCGTGTATCACATTTGGAACGCTCGCAACCGTCTGATTTTCGAACGCGAAGTATTGCATATTGACTTCGTCATTCGCCGTATTAAAATGCACGGATTTATGATTTTGTTTGCTTTATTTCCGAACAATAAAGATAGTTTCTTTCGACTAGCTCCCGAGCGAGAGTGAGGAGCCGACGTTGTGGCTGCCCCTCTCATTTGGTTTGTTTTGATTATCCCACTTGAGGTGCCAACTTGTGGCCTTCCTTTTGGACTGTTTCTCTCCCGGGTATGCCCGGTGTATGTGTATCTCTTTAATCAATTAATTCATTTTTAACCGATAAAAAAAAAAAAGACTCCGCGGATGAAGGAGTCTGCTCTTGTGATTTCTTCTGGACCTCGGAGGTCTAAGAACAAGAAGAAAAAGACCAAGAAGCAAACTGGACCACAAGTTAAGGACCTTAAGGGTAAGGGCAAGGCCCCGATGGTTAGAAGAACAAAAGAAGAAGGATGCTTGTCTCAAGTGCGGTGAGGTGGGCCACTGGGCTAGAGCATCCCATTCTTCATGGCACTTGGTCTGAGTAACTTTTAGTTTTGGAAACAAATTGTTCGCTCTCGTATTTTCTACTTCTGGAATCTTGGATTAAGTGCTAGTTCTCATATTTGTCTTGTGAAGCAGGATGCGGGACAAAGTAGGAAGCTTGGAGCTGGAGAAGTTATGATCACAGTCGGAAGCGGGCATAGTGTCGAGGCGACCGACATAGGATCACTTCTTTTGGGTTTAGAATCCGGCTTTGTTTTGACATTAGAAGATGTACTTGTTTTGCCCAAGGGGCACAAAAACATTGTATCCATTCCGGTCATGGACCAAAAAGGCTTTTCATTTTTCATTGGTGATGGTTCCTGCAAAATTTATTTTAGAAATAAACTAGTGGGTACTGCTACATTGTTGAATGGATTGTATCATCTAAATCTCAACAACAAAGTAGTTGTGAATACTATGACTAGAAAATGTGGTAGGGATGAAACCAGTCAAGTTTTGAAATGGCATCTTAGACTTGTTCATGTTGGTCAGACCAAGGTTTACAAGATGGAAAAAGATGGACTTATGGGTCCATTGGGATCGGATCCCTTTCCTACTCGTGAATCTTGCCTTAAAGGCAAAATGACTAAGTCCCCCTTCACAGGGACTTTTGAAAGAGCCGCTGATAAACTGGGATTAATCCATACCAACATATGTGGTGCTTTGGAAGCAGCACGTGATGGATATAAATATTTCATTACGTTTACAGATGATCATACTTGGTATGGTTATGTATACTTAATGAAACATAAATCCGAGGCCTTTGAGAAATTCCAGGAATTCAAGGCCCTAGTCGAGAAACAAACTAGTAATCATATCAAAACACTTCGGTCGGACCGAGGTGGCGAGTATATGAGTACTGAGTTTGACGAGTTCCTTAAGGAACATGGAATAGTTTCACAACTAACACCTCCAGGTACTCCTCAGTTAAATGGTGTGTCAGAAAGAAGGAACCGGACCCTGTTAAACATGGTCCATTCCATGCTGGGCTATACTGACTTGCCGATTTACCTGTGGGGGTATGCACTCCTGACTGCCGCGTATATCTTGAACAGATGTCCTTCTAAATCCGTTCCTAAAACTCCACATGAGATGTGGGAAGGAAGGAAACCAAGTCTTAATCATATTAGGATTTGGGGATGTCCCGCTTATGTCAAGAAGACTAAGGTGGAAAAGTTGGAAGCTAGGTCTGCAAAGGGACGTTTCATTGGATTCCCGTCTGGGACGATGGGATATCTATTCTACATGCCCGAAGATCGAAGGATCGTTGTTGCTTTACAAGCACACTTCCTAGAAGATGAGTTCATTCAGGAAGGCGGAGCAGGTAGAAGTATTTCTTTAGAAGAATACAATGAAACACCTCGAGAGACACCTGTGCAAGAAACTGGAACCGAACTTTCTGAAACACAAGTACAACCACCTCGTAGGTCTAGTAGGGTATCTCATTTACCTGATAGGTATGGGCTTGTGCACTTGGAGGAGCTGGGTCTCCATGAGGTTCCAAGTGATAGCCAAGAGACCGACCCGACGACCTATGACCAAGCGATGGTGGATGTAGACTCCGCGAAATGGCGTGAAGCTATGGAAGCTGAGATAGACTCGATGCATGTAAATCAGGTCTGGACTCTAGTAGACCGCCCCAAGGGCATAGTGCCCATTGGGAATAAGTGGATCTATAATAGAAAGACTGATGGTGATGGCAAGGTTGACGCCTATAAGGCCAGGCTTGTGGCAAAGGGTTATACCCAAAAGGAAGGGATTGATTACCACGATACCTTATCACCCGTAGCCATGATCAAGTCTATTCGCATGATGCTTGCTATAGCTGCCTACCACGATTATGAGATATGGCAAATGGACGTAAAGACGGCTTTCCTTAATGGATTACTCGAGGAGGAAATCTATATGGAGCAGCCTAAAGGCTTTGTGTCCGAAGTCGATATTCAGAAAGTGTGCAAGCTTCAGCGTTCCATTTATGGACTGAATCAAGCGTTGCGTAGTTGGAACCTTCGTTTTGACGAGGCGGTCAAAGAGTTTGACTTCGTGCAAAATGAAGAGGAACCTTGTGTATATAAGAAAGTTAGTGGGAGCAAGATCGCATTCTTAGTATTATATGTAGATGACATTCTACTAATAGGAAATGATGTGGGAATGCTCAGTTCTGTGAAAGCTTGGCTTTCGAGTAATTTCTCCATGAAAGACTTGGGAGAAGCAACCTATATTCTTGGTATTCGACTCTACCGGGATAGAGCGAAGAGAACAATAGGCCTTTCCCAAGCCCTCTATATAGATAAGATCTTAAAGCGATTTAAGATGGATGATTCTAAAAGAGGATTCCTACCGATGCAACATGGAATAAAACTCACCTTGAAGATGTGTCCTCAAAGTGAGGAACAACGCAAGGAAATGAGTAATATACCATATGCTTCGGCCGTGGGTAGCCTTATGTATGCTATATTGTGTACAAGACCTGACATTGCACATGCTGTAAGCGTGGTGAGTAGGTTTCAGGCAAACCCAGGTAGGGAACATTGGACTGCTGTAAAGAACGTTCTCAAGTACTTGAGAATAACGAGAGATATGGTTCTTATGTATGGCGGTGGAGATTTGGATGTGGTGGGATTCACTGATTCGGACTTCCAAGGACTGAAGGACGACTCGATGTCCACTTCTGGCTACATATTTACTCTTAATGGAGGAGCAGTATCTTGGCGTAGTGCCAAGCAAAGCGCGACTACTGATTCCACCTGTCAGGCTGAGTATCAAGCAGCCTCGGAGGCTTCCAAGGAAGGGTTCTGGATTAAGAAGTTTCTAGGAGAACTTCAAATGATACCATGTCTTTGCTGTTCCATTTGTCTTTGCGACAATGACGGAGTCACGAGACAGCCAAGGAGCGAGGTTTCACAACGGCACCAAACATATTGAGAGGAAGTATCATCTCGTAAGAGAATTTGTTCTCAAGGGATACATTGTCCGCATAGAGTAGACTCGGCCGACAACGTCCGATCCACTGACAAGACACTATCTCGGACTAGCTTAGAGCGTCATCGGAGAACATGGGTATTAGATACCATAGTGTGTGGCATTGAGTGCAAGTGGGAGATTGTTAGGAGTATGCCCTCGAATGCCACTCGGAGGTTGTTGAGTGAGGGCATTGTACTTGTAATTATGTAAACCATTTATATAAGGCAAATGAATGTTTCTTTATTTCTTGGTAGTTCCGGAATTCCTAACTCGTAAATAAACATATAGAAACTAGTCCGTGTATTTGAGAGCAAAACTTTCCACTCCTTATTGGATAAGGGGGTCGGCCTTTGGAAAGGTTTATAGCTCAAATACTTAATCGTCGCAAGTCGATGAAACTTGGTAGGCGTTAAGTTTATGTGAAGACTTGTATGACGTGTTCTTTGACATGGAGAGTGCCTGTCGAACACTAATGGTTAGTGGGAGTACACGTTATAGATATGCTAATTAGATTAGTATACTCGAACCGACTCACCCTCGATTCGTCACACGGATTTCACTCTGGGACAGTCAATGACGGAATCGAAAGGTTGTGATAGGTATTCGTGAACCTTCGACTTGAGGATTTAGTAGGGATGTGCTTGTGACGTCAAGATTTTCATTAGAGTAGTTCGACCCTGTAAACCGGAAGGCGGGGGTCAACCTCGACGTGCATCTTGACGGGCAAGTAGCAGGTCCTACTGAATACCAAGATAGAATTCTTTCTCCTGTTAGTGAACGGGTTATATGTCCTATGCGGTTATTGGCAGATGAGATCATAAGTCTTTGGCCAAAGCATTGGAGCTAGTTGTATTAGATACACGAGAGCTCGATGATCTCGATTTGCATTAACGCATGCATATCGTCAAGTACAAATAGGGTTTGACTGACCGTGACCCTATAACTTGATCGGGATATTTGAAAGAAGTGTTTACACGTATACTGGTATTCACGGCAGAATGGTTCTTGAATGATCCCAATCATTCGTTCTCAGTCGGGGTACAGTGTAGGCCACCAGGCTGGCTAGGTGGTGCTACTACTCTTTGGTTCCTCCCATTGCTGACTGAGACGGACCTACCGAGTCGCGCAATAGGATTGACAACGGAATGAATCAAGCTAATTCTCTCATTATGAATATTAGATATTGGATATCTAAATTTGGGACATTGGATGTTTAAATCGATTTATCGGATAAATTGATTTACGGCTTAATGAATTAAATATATCACTGGGTGATTAATTTAATTCATGAATATAATTATTTCTTGGAGAAATTAATTATGTTATTTTGTATTTGATATGTTTAATTAATTGGATTAATTAATCGATACAAATACATCGGAACGGAATCGTAATTTATCTGTTTGGACTCACGGGAGTCCGAAACGAACCGAACTCGTCCGTTTTTGCATAATAGCCGCCCCCCCTTTGTTTCCACTCACGTTCCTCTTGTCTTGTTGCTTTCATTTTATATGAAAGAACATGACATTGTGGGGTTTAAAATAATGGGGCATTATTTGTATTATTGAAGTGAGAGTTGAATAAAGGGAAGAAGATATCTCATTTCACATGCACCTTTTGATTCCTTGTGTAAGCCTTCCTATGTGAGTGAGATTGAGAGAGAGAGAGAGAGAGAGAGAGAGAGAAAAACCATTTTCTCAATTATCTTCATCTTCTTCATTCATTTTCTTCTTCATTTTTCTTGGAGAAAAATTGAGAGAAAATCATATAGAGAGAGTAAGATTAAAACACTTAGAGTGTAGTAATCTTTACATATATAGCTTCATCACTTAGCTCTAGCCGTATCCTCGGAGGATAGCAAGGTGATCATCGTTCCGGTTGTTTCTCCGGCGCGTGGCAAGTAGAGACGCGGTGTTTTCAGCATTAGATCATTCAAGAGCTTGGGGAATAGCTCAAGAGAAGGTTACCATTTAATCAACGGACTTCGAGGGTTAGTTTCTTACGACTCTTGCTTTTCGTTTATATATTCATATATACGTAGCTCGATCGATCCTCGTAGGGATTCGGATCGAATTAATTTTCGTTTTACCGCTTCCGCTGGGCCTTCGTTTTAGGCACCGAATCCCAACAATAACCACATATCACAAAATCAAAATCCATAAGAGGATTCCGTCACTTAACCAATAATCATAAAAATGGCTCGTGTCACACGAGGCACAACACAAAGAAGGGAGACTTACATTCACAGGTCGCACGAAGATGATGATCGCCCACAATACTAATCACGACCAACAAACTCAGACGACGCGTCGCGACACGACTCAGTCAGACAAAATCCGACGAGACAAAACTCAATAGACACCACTGACTCGACAGCCTAGGTTTCCACAACCTAAGCTCCGATACCATTTATGTAACACTCCCAATCCGCTCAGGGATATTACACGCCGTAGACCCTCTCCTCGAGGATCTACCAGGCTGATAACTAAAATCAAACACCTAAACATCGCCTTTAAGGCTAAAATGACTCAGTAGACCGATTTGGTCTTTCAATAATAACATACAACTCCATTCCAAACACATACCCACGCAGGGGTCAAAATACAATAAAGATACTGCAGCGGAAAAGAAAATACAACTAGACCAATATGACATCAACGGATCCTCGTGTGATTAGTATCGTTCATCTTTCATCATCCTTCGTGCCGACCCTGTGCTATGCTCCAAAACCTGAATGCAAAAATAGACATCCACCCCCCGAATACTCGGGGGTTAGCAAAACTTCACTGTTTTGCTAGTGCAAGTATAAACACGAAAACAAGCCATACATATCATACTCCACAAAAACAGAATAATCGTGAATATACTTCCCGAGAAAATTCACTTGATCAAACCATTCAAAACGTGAAAGGTAGGAAATAACCCAATGTCCATATTACAAAACATTTGACGATCTCGGGAGTTTAGAAAACATTTGGGATATAATAATTCTAAAACCTTTCGAAAACATTTAGGGACACAGCCCAAAAGTCATTTTCCAAAATTCAAGTTCCGGTAACAATACGCAGGGTCCACAACCCATTTCACAAAACACGGGGTCCGTGACCCAAATCACAAATCACATGTTCCTAAGGATTATTTGTGTCCCGTGCTGACAAGCCACGAATCTCAGATGCTCCCGAAGAACAAACCCGAGTGAATAACCCAATAGGAAAAACATATCAAATCACATGTCTCCACGACACGAATATCACAACCAAACCACAACCATAAGTTATCCCGGCATCGCGCTAACAAGACACGAACCTCGGAGTCCCCGCAAGACATACCCGATGATAACCCCACAAGTTATCCCGGCATCGGGCTAGCAAGCCCCGAACCTCGGAGTCCCCGCAAGACAAACCCGTATTGGATAACCCTACGGTTTCGCCCGACCCATACTAGCAAGTATGGATCCCGGAGATTCAACAATCCTACCCGGAGGCACATCACATACAACAAGCACACAACAATAGTCGATTATCAAGACAAGCAACATTAAGCATCACAACCTCCTTTCAAAGGAGTAACGACTAACATCACATCATGTCGAATACCCACCGAACAAACATACAATTCAATACACAATCCTCGACAAACAATTATGGTCTATTATATTCACTCAATGCGATTATAACGTCTCTCAACGTACGAAACTAACACACATATTCCAAGAACATATCCATTCACGAAGTATTCGAATTATCGTTGAAAGACAATATTTATCGAGGACATACCGATCCTTTTTAACGTTCATTAAATATTGGATTTCGCATAAAATCATTTATCAATAATTATGCCGATGAAATATGAAATGTATGGGCAAGATACTTGCCTCGAATAATCGCAACACGGAGAATCGACCGAAGTAGGTTGACACGAACCGACTACGAACCCACCGACTCCACCGATCGCCAACTCGCGGTCATAAACTACGAAGGACAAGAACAACAATGAAATAAATTCCATAACACGACTCAAAGCCGTTGAATTCAAAGAACAAATGACGAACGTTCAAGCGTTTCCCCCAAAACGGCCAAGAACACGATTCGTTCCGTCAAAACCCGAAAACGGAGTTCCAAGTTGAAATATGGATATACAATCCATAGAATATGTTTAACAACATCATTTAACCTCAATCGATCCATCAAAAACGGATGAAAAACGAGATCGAGAACAAGTCCCCCAAAAAGTTAATTTGAAGGAAATCAAGAAATATACTTCGATTCGACGAAGAACAATGGATTAAATGATGTTAAACACAATAATACTACCAAGATTAATCATATCCATCATGAATTAATCAACAACACGGAACGAATCGGACAAAAATGCAAAACCCCCCAAATTCACGAAATTAGGGTTCTAAGGAAGATTACCTTGACTCGCTGGATCAAAGGATGATAACGGATGATTGATTGATGATATGAACTCAATAACTTCATGGATTTGTTGTCAAACAACATGGCTCCATGGTGGTATCGCCCTCAGCCGCGGAAGGAAATGATAAGAAGGAGAAAAATGGCCAAAAACCCGTGTGCAGGACCATAAATAGGCTGCACAGTGTGCCGCGGCCAATGAGTGTGCCGCGGCACAGGCCCAAAAATGGCTTCCAGTGGTCGGCAGTGTGCCGCGGCTCAGCCGGCGTGTGCCGCGGCACCCGGTACAGTCGGGTTGGCCGAAAAATGCCACAGAGTGTGCCGTGGCCCTGCCAGCATGTGCCGCGGCCCTACGGTACGGCCTGCTCGGCCGGAAGCTGCCGAGCACTACCGGTCGTGACTCGGCCCGAAGCTGTCGAGCACTACCGGTCGTGGCTCGGCCAGTACCGGCCTGGGCCCAGATTGCCCGGCCATGTCAGCCGGACCCAACTCCGACGGCCCGAACGACTCTGAAACCCGAACCTGAATACGAATCGATGATACGGTTACGATGTACTTGCAGAGACGAATCTGAGAGCTAAGAGAACATACATTTCCGACCACCCGAAGGCTCGGAATTCGACAACGGAAGTAATTACCCAAAACTTTGGGAAATTACGAAAATGGCCCAAAACGTCCAAAAATCACGATACGCGATCGAAACACCAAACCAAAGCTCGCAACATAAATAATAACATCAAATGAACTTACGAGAAACTCGAAACAATAGTTTCGGACGAGATTCGCAAGAATCGAGCTCAAGTGCGGAAAAGTCGCTAAAAAGCTCGGAACTCAACAAAACGATACCGAAACGAACTCGGATGACAAAAAGTGCAGAATTAATCATTCTCGAAATGCCGAAACGGTCAGGAACGAGTCGTCAAAATGGACTCCGGCCAAAAAAACGAAATTTACCAAAAATCAAAAATTGCGGATATTACAGGCCCAACCCCTGTGGAAGAGGTGTCTCCTACTGTATCGACAGTAGATCCTGAGCCTTTGGCGGCTAGGACGGATAATGAGACATCTGCCAACGAACAAGACTTTAGCGAGTCGGCTGCCCATTTGGATCCAACAGCTACTTCTCCTCTGCGGGATCCCACACCCGTACAGGATCCATCTTCCTTCAGGGCACCATCCCCTGTAAGGAGTCCCACTTCCATACAGGATCCCATACCTGTACAGGAATCCCTCGCGACAGCGTCTCCAGACGTTGTACGTAGTCCCTCCCCCGACTCCATCATTCATAAGACCCTTATTTCTGTTTAAATTGAACAGGCTTACGAAAGATTTCTCACATGGAAAGGCTACAGGCTAGCTCCGTACGAAACATTGTACAACTGGAGCGATTGGAGCCAAGAAGAAAGATTTGTCTCAGAAGTTACGAACTCAATGGATATTGAAGCCCTGATCCGATGGGAAAATGCCTTCTGCAAGGAGCTGATTGAAAGCCATTTGTTGCAGAAATCTGACGCTAGAATGAAAGGAAAGGACAAGTCAGAGGACTCTCCCGCAAATCCAAAAGACGATGACCATGACTCAGACGACGACGATGATGCTTTTCAAGCAGGTCTGAGGATGAGTCGTGAAGAGGCTGAAGCTAGAGACGCCTCTCCACCCAAAGGCGACGAAGGGCCATCAACCCAGAACAATCCCCCTTCACCACAGCATGAGAACATTCCCGACGAAGAGGAATCAGTCCCTCCTGTCGAGGAAGTTGAAGCAATTTTGGAACAGGCACCTGAGCCTGCTGCCACCGAAGAAGTTGTACTTGAAAGACAACAGGAGGATTCAGTCCCTCATGTATCCATGTCTACTGAAGAAAATTCGCAACAGGAAGCCACTCAACCCCCTGTCGCCGAACCAGAACCAGCTGCTCCCGCCCCTTCAACCGTGGAATCCGAGGACGGTATCGAACCTGAGGATGCCCAACTTACTTCACGCCCAACCGTGAACGTAAGGAGGTTGAACAGCGCTGAAGACTTTGCTCAACCAGATTCTCCTATTTTTGCCGCTAGGAAAGAGCGCCTGCGCGCACTTGGTCTTCAAACTGTATTCATCCAGGATGCAGTGAATGCTCTGTCTTCCGTTGAGAAAGCATTAAATTGGATGCATACTTCTGCTGTGGAGGACATGACCACTCTCCAACATGAAGTATCTCGTGTTGTCGAGGCATTCATTTTTCTACCAGAAGTTTTCAAGCAAGCTTTGAAAATCATGGAAGACAAGCAGGAGCAACTCCTGAAGGAAGAAGCAACAAAAACACGAATAGCTGAAGCCAAGACCGCATGTGCCATGATTGAAAACAGTTCTCAATTGCGCGCCCACGACAAATGCATTAAGGATATGTCGGAAATGCTTTCCTCCCTTGCGGAAAGAATGACTAACATTGAGACAAAACAGGATGCTGCACTAGAAATCCTAAAAAGTCTTGATGAAGCCAAAAAGTGGGAAGAGGCAAGAGAAGCTGCTAGGAGAATCAGGTTACAGCAAGAAAGGGAATTCGAGTCCGCCCAAGACAGCATCACTTCTGAGTTAAACAAGCTAGCCCATCACTCCCAAAGTTTTAGGATTTCAGGCTCCCGACCTGAATTTCATGATCCAAATGTCCCTTGGCAAACTCTTATCCAGAGACCTTCTGAAATTCGTCTGCCGACCAACCGCAACCCTACTGCCGATGAACTGAAGCAATGTAGGAAAAACGAACTGATGAGATACTTCGCAAAACTCGTCAGGGAATCCGCCATCTTCAAGAGCTATAAGACTTTAGCGGAGGCCGCAGAGAAATTCACGAAGATGCTAGAAGATGGAAAACTCCCTCTCCAGCTTGATATGAAGAGCAAACACAAAAGAGGAGATCGGATCACCCATCCAGAAGACTGGATTCTTGCCTTTGATCGATCCTATAAAGGAAGAGCTATATACCAGGATCGAGGCAACGATTCCCTACAGAACTGGTGGCGTGGTACCGAGAATGATCCAGGGAGAAAGCCGTGGAGACATGCAGATCACTATATGAGCTGAAATCATTGTATATTATTTCTTTTGTCTTTGCAATTTTTCCTTCGAAACAGCAAACCATGTACTCAATTTATTTTGAACATCAATAAAAGTGTTTGTTTGTCTTGAAAGATTACAACTCGTAATCTACTGTGTTGATGTATGATTACTTAAATTGTTTGATAAACAAACTCAAGTTAGGTAACTTGATTGAAAATAAAGCTGTACGAACTAGTCTACGAACAGTTCACGATTTCAGTTGTAAACTTAGAATACTTTGTAAGATTGTGCCTGCGCGCCAATCATAAGCTTAAGTTGTAAAAATCCTTAACTGTATCGAACTTGCCTGCGAGCAGTTCATCATTTAGACTAAGACAGACCTTTTGACGAAAGACCTAGAAATCTGCCAGAAGACATCAAAAGAAGATCGCTTCATGAAAAAGGTTTTGGCATCATCAAGAAGACTTGAAAAGTTAAGAAAGTAAGTCTTCGCAAATTGTCAAAAAGGGGGAAATTGTTGGGAAAACAAGAACCCTGTATCGAAACAGTCGGGATATCCAATCCCTGTATCGAATGGTATTTGATAAAGAGGTTTTGACATATATGCCAATCCGCATACAGTAAAGAAAACTGTATCGAAGCATTGAGGCATTATCCTGTATCGAAGACCTGCCTCGAATCAGCATATTGTGAAGCCCTTCAGTACAGCAAGAAGTCTTATAAAAGACCAAGTATGGAAACTGTCTCGAAACTCAAATACAGTTATCTTCCATACAACTCACAACAGGACAAAGAAGGAATCTCCAGAAGTCAAGTCCCGTTGAATAAAGAAGTATTTAAATACTCAAGGATAAAGTATTTAAATACTGTCAGTCAACAGATCTTCAAATCCCGCTAAATCCGGATCGTGCTATAATCCCGTTAGAACGGAATCTCACTCAAACGGATACATATAAACGGATATATATTTCAGAGACTATATATATCTCATCATGACATTGAAGATCAGTCACCAAAAACCCAAGCTATCGAAATTATTATCAGAGCAAAACATATCTCCAAAGCTTACTGCAACTCAGATCAAAAGAGATATACAGTGCTCATCATTCTGAACAACACTTTATCAGCTGAAAGCTCTTAAAGTCAAAGTTGTTGTTCCCCATCTGTTCTATACTTTGAACAAACAGCCCTGTGTGGACTGAACAATCTGTGCTTCTCCGGAACTGTGTGTGAAGGATTTGCATTGAATAAGACGAAGCTTCAGAACTGTGTGTGAAGAAGCAAGTCAAAGCATTAGCTCAAAACCAATCTGTGTGAATGGTTGAAGCTAAGATCTTTATATCAATCTGTGTGACCGATATATTGATTGTGCGTGTTGTTATAATTACGTAGTTATGTACGTAGTAATTATAATAAACTTTTTACTCCTGTGTGGAGGACCAGTGGACGTAGAGGGGTTTACCTCGAACCACTTTAATTACTATGTTATTTACATTCAGCCTTTACTGTTTTAATTACTGTGATTAATTAAGTATACTCTATACATTTAGTTGCTGTATCCACAGCAACCTACTGTATCCAAGACTTCCGCTACGCACTCAGATTTAAAATCCATACAGTTTGTTGTTTAAACTATTTCCCAAACTGTATCCAGTATACTTAGTGGCCAACATTATGATATATTGATATCCATCTCGGGCTACTTCTAAAGCACCACAAACATCAGTATGCACCAATCCAAGTTTATCGGCAGCCCTTTCAAAAGTCCCTGTGAAGGGGAACTTAGTCATTTTGCCTCTAAGGCAAGATTCACAAGTTGGATAGGGTTCTACACCCAATGGACTTAAAAGTCCATCTTTCTCCATTTTCTGAACCTTGGTCTGACCAACATGACCAAGTCTAAGGTGCCATTTAAGAGCTTGATTAGTATCTTTCCTACCACGTTTCCTAGTTATAGTGTTCACTGCTGTTTTATTTTGCATGTTCATATGATATAAACCATTCAACAATGTAGCTGTTCCAACCAATTTATTTCGAAAATAAATTTTACAACTGCCATTGCCAATGAAGAAACAAAATCCTTTCCGGTCCAAGACTGGAATGGATACAATGTTTTTATGCCCCTTGGGCAAAACAAGTACTTCATCTAATGTCAAAATAAAACTGGATTCTAAACCCAGAAGGATTGATCCAATATCGGTTGCCTCGATACTTTGTCCGCTTCCAACAGTGATCATTATTTCCCCAGCTTCAAGTTTTCTACTGCTCCGTGATCTGATTCATAGTACAAATGTGAGAAGTGGCACCTGAATCCAGAATCCATGAAGCAGAATATACAGTAGCGGAACAATTAGTTTCAAAAACAAAAAGTTCCGTACCTAATGCGCCATTAATCTTGGGACAAGTCCTTCGCCAGTGTCCCAGCTCACCGCATTCAAGACATTTGTCCGTAGGTTTTGGACCGCCTACCTTTTGAACCTTTCGGGCCTTGCCCTTTCCTTTTCGCACCCCTTTCTTGGGTTTGTACTGCTCGTAGGTCTTTTTCTTCTTGTTCTTGGACCTCTTAGGCCCAGAAGAAATCACAATAGCAGCCTCTCTCGGTTTAGTCTTCATGTTAGACTGCGCCGTCACCAGTTTATTCATTAGCCCAGCTAATGTGCATGTAATTTCATTACAGTTGAAATTCATTACAAACTGCGTGAAAGAGTGAGGGAGAGATTGAAGGATGAGATCAATTTGAAGGGATAAATCCATATTAAAGTTGAGCACCTCGAGCCTCTCAATCATAGAGATCATCTTGAGGACGTGGTCTCCCACTTTCTCCCCTTCTTTCATCCTAGCCTCGAACAACCGCTAGATATCTCATATCTAGCGGTCTCCACCGTGCTCTCCATAAAGTTCGGTCAAGTGTGCGAGAATCGCCAGCGTAAGTCATTTTCTCGTGCGCTCTCTGCAGCTCATTAGTCATTGAGCCCATCATAAAGCCACGGACTAGCACGTCATCCTTGACCCATTTTTCATGGACGTCAATGTCTTTCGGATTACCCCTAGTCCGGATTGGAGTCGGTGGAATGTCCGCCTCCAAGACGTATCCCAGAGACTCCATACGGAGTACAATCATCAGATTCCGCAACCAGTCAACAAAGTTGGGTCCAGTTAGGAGATTCTTTTCAAGTAGTATTGCAAGTGGGTTTTTAGCCATTTTAGAGAGATTCAATTTCGTTTTCCGCAAAGATTTAGACAAGATTAAATTAGTGACTTGTTTAATTATGACCGAGTATAGAATTTAAGGGCTTGTATAATTCTTGTCTCGGCTCCCACTAATTTTATTAGAATTATACACTCCCATGTTATAATCCGGAAATCATGGTTAGATCGACTTCTTAGTGGTGATCAAGTTCTTTACAAATTTTAACAGACGCAACCTATCAGGTTTCTTGCCAATTAATTTCTATAAAGTGGTGTCTAACACCAACCCGTCTAACGGATGATTTGATCTTCTTTTACCCCTAGTCTTCATGCCCTCAACCTATCAGGTTTCTTGGCAATCCAGACTATCTAAGTTGTTGACCATCAACGTCTATCAGTTTGACTATTGAATCTCACCCGGCAACCTATCAGGTTTCTAGTGGCGAAATTTATCACCAACCGAAGGCATCTAATGCACTCAAGAATTTTTCAACCTCTACCAAATGTACTACCCTGATAACTCGGAAGCATAGCACACCAAATGTATCAATTTTCTACGAGTTTGATGGAGGGTAGGAAACCTCGTAACCTTTTTCAAACTTAGTCTGTTTGTAGTCGGGAGAATTTCGCGATTAATGTTACACTTTGCACATTAATTCAATTATACGTGCGTTTGTTGGTTTGTCAATCATTCAAAATGAAAAATAGAAAACAGTAACCTAGTTACTACCAACATATAGCTCATGGACCTAATTCCTAAGTACTGGGCCAAGCGAATGACCCAATAAATAAAAAAAACAGTCTTCGATTCTTCGTATTCTCGGTCAGTTGTCTTCGGTCTTCTTCATACCCAAAATAATAATTACATCATTAAAAAATTGCATCCTATACAAGTTTTTCTAGTAAATATAAATAGGCTCAAAACAGCCTTTACAACCCAATCGAATCGAACAAATCAAAAACTAAGTCCACGAGCTATATCACCATCACATAAAGATTCCATACAACATGTAATGGCAACAAAATTAAATAATTAATATTAATATAAATTAATCTAATTAATCTATAAATAATCTATTCAATTTCTACTATATTAATCCAATTAATATAAAGTGGCATTAAAATTAAATAATCAATTAATATATTAATTCAATCAATATAAAATAAATCTATTCAATTTTAATGGTATTAATCCAATTAATACTAATAATCGTCATTTTAATTCGTTCGAAGTAATCCGGCCAAAATTATTTTCTCGTTTAATTTATTTCCCTTAACACAAAAATATTCCAAATATTAATTTAGTCAAATTAAAATTCAATTTAAATTTTGGGAAATAATTAAAACGAAATATAAACTTAAAACGGAGTCCCAAACAATGCGGTTTTAGGCCCAGCCCGCGGCCCGATTCAAAATCGGGCCAAAAACACGAGGGCTGCCTGGCCGAGCCATGCTCGGCACTGCCGAGTCCTCGACGGCAGCATCGGCCGCTTCTCGCACGGCCGAGACATGACCGAGCATGGCCGAGGATGCTGCACTGGCAAATGTGCAAAGGCCGCCAAAGCACCACTGCCGGTAGCCCCGATTCTTCGTTTTTCGGCTCGTTTCCAAAAACGTGATGCTACAACGTACAATTTAAAAATCTACGATTATACCAAATATGATTCTAAATCATAAACATCATCCATAAGCATTCAAAATGCACAAATAATCATATATACGGTATCATTGACCTCGCTCTGATACCACTGTTGGGATTCCGAAACAAAAACGAAATACGCAGTGGAAATAAAAACGAATCCCAAACAGGATCGATCAAGTAGCGTATATACGAAAAAAAATACGAAGATAAAGATCATACCCTTGAAGCCTTTGAAATAAATCTTCGTAAATATGGATGACGATCACGAACCCCGTCCCGAACACGAAATCCCTTCGTTCCAAGCACCGAAAATTCGAAGCCTCTACTTCACACGTGTTGGAAGTTGCCCGGAAAAATTCGACGAGACTCCGTTCTCCAAGAACACGGCTAGGGAACTCGTAGGAATTTTTCTCTCTCAATTTATCTCTTATTTTTCTCAACTCAAAGTGAAAGAAAATAAGTTGAAAATTTCTTCCTCACTCTCAAACTCTCTCACGGCAGCCACACTCAAAATGAAGATGGAGTGTTGATTAAATAAGAGAGTTTGTCTTGTTATTTCTATTTAATAACCAAGTGATAATAATGTGATATTAAAAATATCATCAATCATCACTTAATTAAATGAAAAATGACAAGATAACATGCATGGTGATCATGCCATGTGAGGGGGGCGGCCCATGTAGGAATCTTCCTAGAAACGAGCCGAGCCACTCGGCTCGGTACGGGACGCTCACAAACGACTTCGTTAAATACACTCCATTTATTTACCAATGTATTTATATAAATTAATTAATCCAATTAATTAATTATATCAAATACAAATATATTTCTCTAAGAAATATAATTTATGAATTAAATTAATTACCCGGTAACTTAATTTTAATTCATTAGACCGCTATTTGATTTATCCAATAAATAATAATTAGATATCCAATATCTAATATTAATAGAGAGATAATAAATTCACATTTATCCGTCAACGCTCCTAATGCGCGACTCTGTAGGTCCGTCTCAGCCGGCATTGGGAGGAACCAATGAGTGCGGGCAGCACTTAGCCAGCCTAGGGGGCCGCACTGTAAACCCCGACTGAGAACGAATGTCGTAAATACTATATACGTATAGACCCTTCATCAGATGTCCCGGTCAAGTCTTCTGGTCACGGTAAAGTCAAACCCTACTGTTGACTAAACACTATACATGTGTTAATGCAAATCAAGACCAACTGATCAATAGTGTATCTAATACTACTATATCAGAATGCTTTGGCCAAAGACTTATGATCTTATTTGCCATTAATCGTATAGGACATTCGCCTGCTCACTAACAGGAGATAGAATCCTTTCTTGGCGTACAGTAAAGACTGCTACCTGCCCGTATAGTCCGCACTTCGAGGTCGACTCAGCAATTAAGCAAATGAGTCTAACTACTCTAATGACAAACTAAACGTCACAGGCACATCTTCTACTGAACCCTCAAGTCAAAGGTCCACTTATACTATCACAACCTTTCGATTCGTCATCGACTCTCTGAGAGTGAATACCGTGTGACTGAATCAAGTATGAGTCGTGTCCGAGTATACTGGTCCCACCAATATACTTATAACTATGCTATCAAGACATGCACATGTCCTAACATTAGTTATACAAGTCTTATTAAAACTTAATGCCCATTTAAGTTTATTGACTTGCGAACGATTTACATAAATAAACTTAAAACACTTCCAGTACATTTTCTCTTATCCCATAACGAGAATGGAATGTTCGATTTATTTACATGGACTTCATTTCAATGTTTACCAAGTCAAGAATGCAAATGAAATACAATAAATAGTGAATGAATCGAATTGCCTTTTTATTAATTATTATTCCATAATTACAAGTACAATGCCCATACTCTCTCATCCCCTGAGTGGCATTCGAGGGCATATTCCTAACATAGTTTTCCTCCTCGAGGAATCCATTAAGGAAAGCCGTCTTTACGTCCATTTGCCATATCTCATAATCGTGGTAGGCAGCTATAACAAGCATCATGCGAATAGACTTGATCATGGCTACGGGCGAGAAGGTATCGTGGTAATCGATCCCTTCCTTCTGGGTATAACCCTTTGCCACAAGCCTGGCCTTATAGGCGTCAACCTTGCCATCACCATCAGTCTTTCTCTTGTAGATCCACTTGTTCCCAATAGGCACTATGCCCTTGGGGCGGTCTACTAGAGTCCAGACCTAATTGACATGCATCGAGTCTATCTCAGCTTCCATAGCTTCACGCAATTTCGCGGAGTCTACATCCACCATCGCTTGGTCATAGGTCGTCGGGTCGGTCTCTTGGCTATCACTTGGAACCTCATGGAGACCCGCCTCCTCCAAGTGCACAAGCCCATACCTCTCAGGTAAATGAGACACCCTACTAGACCTACGAGGTGGTTGTACTTGTGTTTCAGAAGGTTCGGTTCCAGTTTCTTGCACAGGTGTCTCCTGAGGAGTTTCATTGTATTATTCTAAAGAAATACTTCTACCTGCTCCGCCTTCCTGAATGAACTCATCTTCCAGGAAGTGTGCTTGTAAAACAACAATGATCTTTTGATCTTCGGGCATGTAGAATAGATATCCCATTGTCCCAGACGGGAATCCTATGAAACGTCCCTTCGCAGACCTAGCTTCCAACTTTTCCACCTTAGTCTTCTTGACATAGGCGGGACATCCCCAAATCCTAATATGATTAAGACTTGGTTTCCTTCCTTCCCACATCTCATTTGGAGTTTTAGGAACGGATTTGGAAGGACATCTATTTAAGATATAAGCGGCAGTCAGGAGTGCATACCCCCACAGGTAAATTGGTAAGTCAGTATAGCCCAGCATGGAACGGACCATGTTTAACAACGTATGGTTCCTTCTTTCTGACACACCATTTAACTGAGGAGTACCTGGAGGTGTTAGTTGTGAAACTATTCCATGTTCCTTAAGGAACTCGTCAAACTCCGTACTCATATACTCGCCACCTCGGTCCGACCGAAGTGCTTTGATATGATTACCAGTTTGTTTCTCGACTAGGGCCTTGAATTCCTGGAATTTCTCAAAGGCCTCGGATTTATGTTTCATTAAGTATACATAACCATACCTAGTATGATCATCTGTAAACGTAATGAAATATTGATATCCGTCACGTGCTGCTTCCAAAGCACCACATACGTCGGTATGGATTAATCCCAGTTTATCAGCGGCTCTTTCAAATGTCCCTGTGAAGGGGGACTTAGTCATTTTGCCTTTAAGGCAATATTCACAAGTAGGAAAGGGATCTGATCCCAATGGACCCATAAGTCCATCTTTTTCCATCTTGTAAACCTTGGTCTGACCAACATGACCAAGTCTAAGATGCCATTTTAAAACTTGATTGGTTTCATCCCTACCATGTTTCCTAGTCATAGTATTCACAACTACTTTGTTGCTGAGATTAAGATGATACAATCCATTCAACAATGTAGCAGTACCCACTAGTTTATTTCTGAAATAAATTTTGCAGGAACCATCACCAATGAAAAATTAAAAGCCTTTTCGGTCCATGACCGGAATGGATACAATGTTTTTGTGCCCCTTGGGCAAAACAAGTACATCTTCTAAAGTCAAAACAAAACCGGATTCTAATCCCAAAAGAAGTGATCCTATGTCGGTCGCCTCGACACTATGCCCACTTCTCTAGCTCCAAGCTTCCTACTTTGTTCCATATCCTGATTCACAGTACAAATATGAGAACTAGCTCCAGAATCCAGTATCCAGGAAGTAGAAAATACAGTAGCAGAACAATTTGTTTCCAAACCTAAAAGTTCTGTACCTGAAGTGCCATGAAGAATCGGACAGTCTCTAGCCCAGTGGCCTAGCTCACCGCACTTGAGACAAGCATCCTTCTTCTTCTTGTTCTTCAGGGCCTTGCCCTTACCCTTAAGGTCTTTAACTTGTGGTCTAGTTTGCTTCTTGGTCTTTTTCTTCTTGTTTTTAGACCTCCGAGGTCCAGAAGAAATCACAAGAGCAGACTCCTTCATCCGCGGAGTCTTCATTTGAGACTGAGCGGTCACAAGTTTGTTCATTAGCCCAGCTAAATTACATGCAATCTCATTGCAGTTGAAGTTCATAACAAACTGTGAGAAGGAATCAGGGAGAGACTGTAGGATAAGGTCGGTTTGGAGAGAAGTATCCATTATAAAATCAAGAGCCTCCAATCTCTCGATCATGGATATTATTTTGAGGACGTGTTCCCCAACCTTCTCACCTTCCTTCATCCTTGCACCGAACAGTTGCTTGGATATCTCATATCTAGTAGTTCTGTTGTGCTCACCATAAAGTTCGGTTAAGTGAGATAGAATCTACCTACCCGAAGTCATTTTCTCATGAGCTCTCTGAAGCTCATTAGACATGGAAGCCATCATATAAGCACGGACTTTCACGTCATCCTTAACCCACTTTTCATGGTTTTCAATCTCTTCCTGATTGGCTCGGGTCCGCACAGGAGGTGCCGGAATGTGCGTCTCCAAGACGTATCCCAGTGCCTCTATACTGAGGACAATCATCAGATTGCGGAGCCAATCCATAAACTTAGGTCCCATTAAGGTGTTCTTTTCGAGTAGAATTGCGAGTGGATTCATTGTCATATTGAGATTTGAGTCTGCATTAAGTACGATAGATTAATTAGTGACTCATTCAATTATGTTCTGAGTATAGAATTATGGTCTTTTCTATTCTTGTTACCCAGCTCCCACTATTTTTTATCGGAATAACACACTCCCATGTGAAATCCGGAAGTATCGTCGCTCTACTTCATAGTGGTGATCGAGTTCTTTATAAATCTTAATAGAGGGCAACCGAACAGGTTTCTAGTCTATTAATTTTCATAAAGTGGTGTCCAACACCAACCCATCTAATGGATGATTCGATCTTCTTTTTCCCCTTGTTCACTCCCCTCAACCTATACGGTTTCTATGGTTCGTGAACAAGTTAAGTTTATACCATTGACGCAAATCAGTTTCACAATTGAATCTTATCCGGCAACCTATCAGGTTTCTAGGGATAAAATTTGCTCCAACCGAAGGCATCCAATGCTCTCCCGATAATTTATCCGTCCTCCCCGAACGACTACCCCGATAACTCGGAAGCATAGCACATCCGATTTAGATTTCAATTTCCCAAAAACTCGATGAAGGGAAGGAAAACCTTGAAACCTTATAAACTTAATTATTTGTTGTGGGAGAATTATCGCGATTAACGTTACACTTTTCACATTAATCGTTTAAGCGCGTTTGTGGCATTCATACAATATGAAACAACCATTCACAACCTAGTTGCTACCAACATGTGGTTCATGGACCGTTCCTAGAAAACAAAAACTCCGTAATCTAATTACAAGTCTTCGTCTTGAATCTTCGTCTTATCGAAATGGATCTTCCTCCGGTCTTCGTCATTACATATAAACTTTACATTGAAAATTGCATCCTAGATACAAAATTTTTCTAGTAAAATAAATAGGCTCAAAACGGCCTTTACAACCCAATCGAATAAAACGAACGATTCAAAAACTAAGTCCACGAACCACATTCCCATTCAAAAGCATTCATCCAATAAATACTAAATAAATGGAAAGAGTAGAGATACATTGATCCAATCAACAATACGAACCGATCCAATCGATTCACACAATCGGTAATATGATAACGTTCAAAATAATTCGGTCGACCATAAATATTCCAATTAATCAAATTTCCATTATAAAATGAAATACCATAAATTATTTTAATCATATTAAATCCAATTTAACATGCGGGAGATTAATTTTTAAGAATACACGAAAAAATCGAGTCGGGGTTAAATTGGCCTGCCATGGCCGAGTCACCCTTGGCAGCATGCCGGCAGACAGGCCTGGCATGGCCGAGTCATGCTCGGCATCACGGGCCGGCCGCCTGCCAGCCTTGGGCCGCGCCTCGAGCTCGGGCCGCCCCAAGATGATGGTTGCCTGTGCCGGCCGCAATGACCCGGGCCGTGGCTCCTCGCTCCCGACCTCCCGACTGGGCCCAACGGCATTTTGGGGCTAGTTTTTCAACCGGATATCCTATATCTATATTCTCCAACATTCATATCTTCAATATAAATCAAATTTCTAAGAAATTAAGATTTATATTTAGACATAAACTTACGAAAAATATAACAACAAAGAACGTAAAAACATATACCACGATTATGACTAAAATGATTCCAAATCATTCACCATCTAATCTAGCATTCCAAATGCCAATATCATATATACGATCGCAAGACTACACTTCGATACCACTGTTGGGATTCGGTGCCTAAAACGAAGGCCCAGCGGAAGCGGTAAAACGAAAATTAATTCGATCCGATCCCTACGAGGATCGATCGAGCTACATATATACGAATATATAAACGAAAAGCAAGAGTCGTAAGAAACTAACCCTCGAAGTTCGTTGATTAAATGGTAACCTTCTCTTGAGCTATTCCCCAAGCTTTAGTTTGATCTCTACGAGTCCAATCCACTCCAAGCTCTTGAACGATCCAACGCCGAAAGCACCGCGTCTCTACTTGCCACGCGCCGGAAAAACGATCGGAACAACAACACTCGATTAACCTCTAAGGTTACGGCTAGAATCAAGTGATGGGGCTTTTATTATTACACTCTAAGTGTATAATATCTCTCTCAACAATTTTTCTCTAAGAAATGTGAATGATGGAAAAACACACAACAACGTTTTTCTTCCTTCTCTCTATTATGATGCTGCCGTGAGTCTCCAAGGGTGTGAGAATGAGAGTTTTATTTTGGTCTTAAAATCATTCACAAGATAAGATTCCACCCACAAAATCACCTTTAACCTTATAATAAGAGATATGAAATCTCATATGTCAAAAGTCTTCCAACAAGAAAACAAGACAATGATCAAGGTAGGAAATCAAGGTGGGGGGCGGTCTCTAGAAGAAATCGGACGAGTTCGGTTCGTTTCGGACTCCCGAGAGTCCAAACAGATAAACTCCAATTCCGTTCCGATGTATTTATATTGTTTAATTAATCCAATTAATTAAACATATCAAATACAAAATAACATAATTAATTTCTCCAAGAAATAATTATATTCATCAATTAAATTAATCACCCAGTAATTTATTTAATCCATTAGGCCGTAAATCAATTTATCCAATAAATCAATTTAGACATCCAATGTCTCAAATTAGATATCCAATATCTAATATTCATAATGAGAGATTAAGCTCGATTCATTCCGTCGCCAATCCTAATGCGCGACTCGATAGGTCCGTCTCAGTCAGCAATGGGAGGAACCAAAGAGTAGTAGCACCACCTAGCCAGCCTGGTGGCCTACACTGTACCCCGACTGAGAACGAATGATTGGGATCATTCAAGAACCATTCTATCGTGAATACCAGTATACGTATAAACCCTTCTTTCAAATGTCCCGATCAAGTTATAGGGTCACGGTCAGTCAAACCCCATCTATACTTGATGGTATGCATGTGTTAATCCTAACCGAGATCATCGAGCTGTCGTGTATCTAATACAACTAGCTCCAATGCATTGGCCAAAGACTTATGATCTCATCTGCCAATAACCGCATAGGACATATAACCCGTTCACTAACAGGAGAAAGAATTCTATCTTGGTATTCAGTACGACCTGCTACTTGCCCGTCAAGATGCACGTCGAGGTTGACCCCCACCTTCCGGTTTACAGGGTCGAACTACTCTAATGAAAATCTTGGCGTCACAAGCACATCCCTACTAAATCCTCAAGTCGAAGGTTCACGAATACCTATCACAACCTTTAGATTCCATCATTGACTGTCCCGGAGTGAAATCCGTGTGACGAATCGAGGGTTAGTCGGTTCGAGTATACTAATCTAATTAGCATACCTATAACGTGTGCTCCCACTAACCATTAGTGTTCGACATGCACTCTCTTTGTCAAAGAACACGTCATACAAGTCTTCACATAAACTTAACGCCCAGTCAAGTTTCATCGACTTGCGAACGATTAAGTTTTTGAGCTATAAACCTTTCCAGTGCCGACCCCCTTATCCAATAAGGAGTGGAACGTTTTGCTCTCAAATACACGGACTAGTTTCTATATGTATATTTACGAGTTAGGAATTCCAGTAACTACCAGTAAATAAAGAAAACATCCATTGCCTTATTTTTGATGATTTACATAATAACAAGTACAATGCCCTCACTCAACATCCTCTGAGTGGCATTCGAGTGCATACTCCTAACAGGTCCATCCCAGAGTGGTTTGTTCATATCATCCGTGGAATCACACCAGAGGCTACGAAACCCTCAGGGGACCCGTCGGCCCACCCAGAGTGGATATAAATAATCATGCCATTAATATATCTTACTTTCAAAGTCGAGAACGTACAATCATAAATATATACTTGCCTTTGAGACATCGAGAAATTGAACGGAAAAAGGGTATGAGTTCGGTAGGTCCAAGAACGCGCTTCCGGCACCTAAACGATTTGAAAGGAATATGATAATCAATTATCCATATTCAAATTACATGAAGAAACTCCCGAAACCCATCTACGATTCATGAAAATAAACGGATAAACAACTAGAGGTTGGAAAATCGTCCAAACTCTCACAAGTCCGAAAACGGCACAATCCAATCAGTAAAATCGTAGGAAAAGCATGCATACGGGATAGATACATCATAATATCAAGGTCCTCAAGCTTCAAAATGGATAAATCGGACGAATCTACGAAAAACCCCAAAATTCCCAAAAATAAGGTTCTAAGGATCTTTACCTTGATTCGGAGGATAGAAATGTGCTAGATGTTGCATAAACCTTGTTATCCAATCCAAGATGACGATATCTGAAGAAGGACTGCCTTAAATCGCCCCAAATCGCCTCTCCCGAGCTCTCCCGATCGGAAAAAGTGGAAATAATGTGAAATGACAAGTGCAGGGGTTGACTGTCCCCTTATATACTGTCCAAGTCTAGCGCACGCTACGCCTCAATATTAGCGTGCGCTAACGGGTCACCTGGCAGTCCAGTGGTTGCTGTCATAAGACGTTAGCGCGCGCTACGAAACATCCCTAGCGTTCGCTAACTGGTGTCCTGCCAAAATCTCAGTTCACTGTCTCAGTCCGCTAGCGTGCGTTAATACTGAGCACTAGCGTGCGTTACGCAACACACATAGCGTACGCTAGTCGCTGCCTAGCGTGCGTTACCTGCTAGTCTAGAAAGTTTGAAACCTCACTGTCTCTGCCGACTCAGTCCGTTAGCACGCGCTACCGCTATGGCTTAGCGTGCGTTATGCAACAGCTTTAGCGTGCGCTAGCCGAAGCCTAGCGTACGCTACCTGATAGTCCAGAAACCTGGAAACCTCACTTCCTCTGCCGACCAGCCCATTAGCGTGCGCTATGGATGGATGTTAGCGTGCGCTACTAACCATGAATAGCGCGCACTAACGAACTCCTAGCGTGCGTTAATCCGCCAGTCCAGAGAGCAGTTCGAGTTACTGGTTCTGACCTGATTGGTCCCTTAGCTCGCGCTACGTCTCAAAGCTAGCGTGCGCTAATCAAGCAGAATTAGTGTGCGTTAGCCTAGGCCTAGCGTGCACTATGTCTCTGGCGCAGAAAACTTCCGCAAGGTCTAAACAACACGATCAAGACCCAAACAAGATACGAAACTCAATAACAATATCAACAACATCTCCATGCATTTACAGAGCGACAAAATAAGGAGAACGGCAAAGTCAAACAGTCAATAAAAGTACGAGTATTACAGCTACGGCCTCCCACCAGTCTGCAGCTTCCTTTTCGAGCAGGTATTGAGCAATGGGTACTCTTCTTTCATCGGGACAAGCTACAACATCGAATGTTCTGTCTAACTGAAAGAGCCAGTTCTCCCAGCCTAACGAGTCCGAAGAACCTACAAAAAGGGGGCGTTGCATTCTCATCACATCTCGTAACCACTTACTAACTCCGTTATCCCCATCTGGGATCCCATCCCGGTATATGGTCTGATTCATATGCGCCAACTGGTCAACCACCTAACGAAGGATGGTGGCGGCGCCAACGTCAACATTACCTATGGTTGATTGCCCCCGATCATGCGATTGGTCATCTCCACCATCTGTACTGAGCTGATTGGCGCTCGACAACGAGTGAGTCGCCCTCTCATGCTCACATCCTCGGCCTCAACCTCTCGGCATACTGAACGGACAACCACCCAGAATAAGATAACAAAACAACATCACATAATCAACACAGGACAACAAACAGAAGCATGGTAAAACATTGACTCAAAGTCATTACACAAATACACGAACTAACACCGCAATAATAGAGCTTAAATTCAAAAGTAATTCGCACGGTCACATCAACATAGATGTTTGAATTTTACCAAAACAAATACGGTCAAAACCACATACATATCATTGGAATCAAACACTTGTAACATTCTTTAAAAATAAAATTTTGTCGAGGTATTTGTTCAAATGATAATATTTTAAAATTCGTGAGTTTGAAAGATTTTGCTGTAATGAAATTTTTGAAAATGTTTTTAATACCTCGTCATTTAACCAAAACCATGAACCCATTATCAAAACTATTTTGCTTGAAAGTACTTACAAAACAACACGTTGAAACTTCAATCTTCTCGATAAATGATATATCAAAATGACCTTATCAATATATATATATATATCATTATCACCGTTAGCGACACACAGGGTAACCACATGTTACCACGCCAACCATCACGAAGAATAACGCACATGATAATCCGCGGCCATGCCCCTCGGCATCGACCCCCAAAGGTTTAGCTAAACTAAACCCGGGTGGAAAACCTCTTGTACTCGCACTCTACATTTCCTAGATTAACTACCACATCAGGATAATGTCGTAAAATAATATGATCAAATCATACTATTCAGTCACCACACTTATGTATACAACCAAAATGTTCTAGCAAGGATGGTAACAATCAACCACACGTCAACGATACCCATACAGGATAACTAACCGAGTGCGACATTACCGATAAAATAGTTAAAATTCACAGTCGTCACTGGTGGACCATACGACTACATCTACTGAAATCAAATGATTAGTAGAGGGCGCGGATACAACTATAACAACAAGGTTAGCACCGTGCCAGTCAAAAGCTTACGGCCGTAACATCTATGAGCTTACGGCCGTAATCACTAGCTGTAGGACAGCAGCAGCATCCCAGCAGCCCCGATACGGCTCCGAAGGTTAAGGATCGACTCCTAACAATGTATTCCGACATATAGAAAACACTGCAACATTCTCCGATAGGTATAACAATATAATAAACTTGTCGCAATGAGTTTGTCCCAACACACAAACACATAACATTTTGAATTCCGAAAACCAAGGTCGTTTTGCAGAACAGAAATTTTCCCAAAATCCTTTCGATCGTAACAAAAAATATGACAGTAATACTTAGCAATGTCCGAGGTATTTTAAAACACATTTTCCAAATACCGTCTGATGGTGCTATTTGAAAATACATGACCAACTTGTCAAAATTCGACCAATTTCAAAATCCACACAACCGTTGTTTAACCACACCATTAAAATATTTTCAAAAATTTTGATTTCCGCAAAAATGCTCAAACCAGTAGAGTCCTTCAGAAAAACGTTTCAAACCTACCCGCAGTGGGCATAATTACAACAATCCAAAAATAATTGAACTTAAAACCACGTGCCCAAACGGCAAACAGGATTACCAGTTCAATCAAATGCATCTCGTGGGCATCAAGTTTAAACATACAACAAAACCATCTATCTGAGTCTCTCACAAACTCTACCGTCGATACCTTTTCCAAAACGATCAAGGTTCACAACTTTCACAACATACCACCCCAAACAGTGGTTGAAAGTCAAAACATCAATACGTCCAGTTCTATACACATACAGTGTGTCACAAGTATCCAATACAATCTCCATTACACAACACCGCGCAATTAAAATTATGCACCACAATTAACTCACATAGATGAAATCATGAAACACAAATACCTCGCATAAAAGAGGAGACTTACGTCCATAGGCCGCACAGAGATGACGGTCACCCACGATACTAATCGAGAGTTGGGAGTTTAGTCGAGTTGTGTTATATCGTCAGAGTCGTATTCTACCTTCTGCTATTTTGTATCTTTACCCCGGCGTGGGCCTTCTTTGTAAAGAGTTGTATTTTTCTGTTTACGTCAGTCGTACGACCTCACTGGTCCATGTAGTTGTTTATAACTGACCTTAACGGTCCATATCATTGTATTGTTTGCCCCGTTCGGGTAGACACTTGGTCGTTTTGTGATGTTTATCCTAGTAGATCCTTGTCCGAAGGATCTACAGCGTGTAATACTCCCATACGGTTTTGGGGGTGTTACACATGCTATAAGTACACCAGCTAAAATTGATTCCCTTAAGGACAAATAGATTTAACAGCAAATGAATACAAAATTCATCAAATATATGGTCTTCCAATTGGTTATGAAGATTCTATGCATAGTAAAAGAAAGCAGCAAAATGGAAACTGAACAATGACAAAAATGAGTAATCAACCAAATGAAAGTGATGTAATTCCTGAAAAATTACAAGTCTCTGAAAATTATGAGATCTCAATAAATTATTTATCTTCTAATCAGATACTATAGAGAGAAAATATCATCATGGATGATATACTCGCCATTCGTATAGCTCATCAAATTTTAAATGACCCTGAACTAAAATCTGTTACAAAATGTAAACAGAGAAATGATTGGCCAATGTGGGAAGGAGCTACAGAAGGGGAATTATATTCCTCTGATAACGGAAAGTATTTGTACCTATAGTACTGTAATACCCGGTTGTAATTCATTCATTTTCATTCAGTAATTATCAGTCTGTAATTGTCACTCAGTGTATTTTCACTCAATTATAATCATTCATCAATCATGTTATTTCACCATGTTCACCGTTCGGAAAAACTTCGAGTTGTGTATCGTTATTGTTCATTGTTTCAACTTTCCTCATATGAGTTCGACTTTGTTAGATCACCATTAATTTTTGGTAACTCCAAAAATTCTAAATCTTTGCAATATTATAGAGCATCGAGTTAGCTTTCCAATGGTTCAAACGGTGAGTCAATCGGAGTCCGGACGAGAGAGTTATGGTTGTTTTAGCTCACCCACTCATTTTTCAGCTTTTGGCCAATCACTGCCGACCGGACTCGGTCGTGTCGTCCGACACGGCCCGTGCCGTACTCGTCCGGAAAGTGCCGAAGTATCTGCCCACAGGACTCGACCGTGTCGTTTGGCACGGCCGAGTCGAACCCTTCCGGATAGGCCAGATTCGTCAAAGACGCCCGGCCGCCGGCCGTGTCGTGCAGCGCGGTCGAGTCATGCCGAGTCGCTGTCGGACGGGTCACTGTCGGTAGGCCCTCCGCGCCGCGACCGTGTCAAGCCGGACACGGTCGAGTCCCTGTCGGCCAGCTGTGCGACACGACCGTGCCGATCGGCACGGGCCGTGTCCGGCAGGGTAGTCAACCCCTATAAATTCATTTTTTGAGCATTTCAGCTCATTCCTTCCAGTTTTTTCCACCTTTTACGAGAGAGAGAGGCTTGAGGGAGAGTTTTCTTCATCAATTATCATTTGAGTGTGTATTTTTCATCACCTTCAATCATTTGGGAAGCTTGGATACTCGATTAAACTCGTGTTCTTCGGATCGAAGTGATTGGATATTCAAGAGGTAATTTCTTCGACACTTTGGACTTCGATTTTGTGTTGAGATATGATGTTTTGGACGTTTTAATCATGTTATATGAAGGGATATGTATATGATTATGAGTTTGTATAAGGATTCATTGGATTATCGAATGATTATTCAAGAACACTTTGATTATCGAGTTGAAATTGGGGGTTTTCGATTAATTGTCGTTATAATCACGTTTTCAGATATTTATTTCGGATTATTGATCATTTGGAAGGTGTTTATTGGTTTGAAACACCTCTTGGGGGATTTGATAGTGGTTCATTGAGATTTGATTGTAAACAATCGGAATTTGGCCACAACGTATTCGATATAATGCCCCAATGAACTTAGTTTAATCGTATCGACGTTTTGAGTTCGTTATATTCGTGTTTGATTCGTATATTGAACGAGTTGTTGGATATTGTATAATTCAAGGTTGTTCGAGCGACCGATATCTCAATTAGGACGTTGTTCGTGGAAGGATAATTGTCACCGGTATTGCGTAAGTTAATTCTTACTCGGTTAAAAGGATATTCATTCCTTTTGTTGTTGTTCATTCATAATCGTAACTCATTCATCATTGTCTTAATCGTATCAAAACTTGTCATTGTCAATTAATCACCTCAGTCATAAGGAACAACGGTTCCAATCATTTCATTGAGCTATCATTCATTTCACCATCATTTAATCTTGGTGAGTCATTATTCATTTTCGTTGTCACTTTTGTCATATTGTGGCATTAGGGTCATCTTGGCGTGCGTTGGTATGTGTAGGATTTTCATGTCGGGCACATTATAGTCGTGTGTTGGTTGGTGGCCTCACATTGGGTGCACGAGTTGATGGCTTTGTGAGACTGATTAGGTACAAGACCACACGTGTATTCGATCGATACTCGTTGGTGGCTTGTGCACGGACACATTTCCATCCCGGACGTAGTGTGGCGCCATTCCTTTGAGCCGTACTGATAGTCGATTCATATAGCATGTTTGATTGCGTATGTTTCGACAGGATAATTCATAATTTCAGATATATCATGATTGTGTATTTTCAACCCTTGAGGATTGTTGTTCTGTATGGCGGCCGTTGGGGATCTTGTTTCGTGTCATGGTAAGGCTAAGGCACGGGGAGAGCACGGTGACGGTGAGGAGTCCCAGTGATACTAGTAGGGGGGCCCAGTCTTATTTAGTCATTTATGTTTCCTTTATTTATTCCGCTGCAGACTTTCCGTTTGAATACTCGTTTCATTCAGTGTTGTGTATTTTATCGTCACATAAGATACACATGTATTCTATTTTATCCTGGGTGTGTTGTATGAAACTCCTAATCGGAGTAATTGATGTTGTAATGTGGTTCGGTACTACATTTACCCTGTGTAATTCATCCTTTTTCATTCGCCTGGTGGGTCCCAAGATCGGGGGTCCACGGCACTGTAATATCCGCCTAGTTTGGGGTGTTACAGAGTTGGTATCGGAGCGTGGTTTTGAATACTACCTTCCGAGTCATGTCTCATTTGAAATCATCGTCATCAGACTAGTATCATTGGACTTTCGCGTCACGTGTGACTCGTGCAGATGCCGAGCCAATCGATCGAAAGAAGCGTAAGATTTCTATCGCCATGGTATAATTTCGGCAATTATCATTCATTCATAATTTATCGATTAACAATCCTCAAATATCATTTTCATTTTGACCAGACGGTCATTTTAACTCATTAATCACTCAACTCATTTCATTACTCGGTTGTTGATCTGGAAGATCATATAATTAATCTTGTTAACTTGTTCAAGATAATCATTTCAATAATTTCATCAGACATCATGGCACCTCGATTAATCGTTCATGTAAACACGTGTTAGAGCGTATGCTCATTTTCATCATTTAATGACGTAATCATAATGTGATACTCATGCGAGATATATAATCATCATATGACTTTCCACTTCGCATGGAAAGGGTCGGGCAGAGGACGTGGAGGACGAGGCCGTGGCGCGGGCCGAATCCCGAGAACTCGTGCAAATACTCGTGCAAATGCCAGAATAATGCTAATTCATCAAGCGGCCGACGCCGCCACTCATTCACCGACGCGATCATTCATCGGGGAGTCGCACCGGACACGGCTCACCGAGGGTGTCCGGTTGACCCACTCGCATTTATGCAGGGCATGATGGCCCAAATGACCCAGATGGCTCAGTTGATGGAGACGATGCATAACTCCGTCAATCAAAATCAGCAGGCTCCTCCGCCGCCACCTCAGAGGCAAGAGAGGGGTGTAAGAAATATCATTAGCGATATCTCTCGCCAGCGACCACCTACTTTTGAGGGCTCATCTGAGCCGGCGGATATTGTTCATTGGCTTGAGCATTTTGAGAAGTTATTTGCTATGGTGGATTGCCCTGAAGGGCATAAAGTTTCAGTTGCGGCTTACTATCTCGGTAAGAGCGCTCATTCATGGTGGTTATCGTTGAAGCCCACAGACGAAACATGTACTTGGGATCAGTTCAAGACTCTCATGATGGAGAGGTACTATCCGGCCCCACTCAAGGAGGCCAAGTTGTCGGAATTACTCACTCCCGACCTTTCGGCGGATGATGATGTTCTCGCCATCGCCGAAAAATTTCAGGAACTTCTTCCGTTCGCCTCATCTATCATTCACTCAGAAGCGGACAAGATCAAGTATTTCAGCAAGAGGTCAAAACCCCGTATGAGACTTGATTACTTAATCATAATCGTGCCACTGCCGAGTTCATTGAGAAGGCTCTTACTTACGAGCTTACGGCTAAGGAAATTGCTAAGCGGCAACCTTCGTCTGCTAGCAAGAAGTCCAAGAACCGTAATCACCGACGGAGTCGTGCCACTTTCAAGAAACCACGTGCGGGCTCTACTTTTTCGAGCGACCTCCCACGACGTCTAAACCCGCGGAATCTCGGCCACGAGCGGCCGGTTCGGCCATCACTGTTTCAACCGTGAGGAACAGGGTCATTTCAGCACCAAGTGTCCGAAACAGTCTGTCACGTGCCACAATCGTGGGAATGCCGGGCATAGGGCCCGTTTTTGCCGTAGGGACTCTAAACCCACTCCGGCGTCATCTCAAGCCCCAGGTCATTCGGTGCACAATCAAAGCACTCGGTCGGCTGCTCAAGACGACAGAGCTAAAGGCGGAGCTAAGAGCTATCGACGGAGCGTCCGGTTCGGGGCCGGCAAGCCCCGAATTTATGAGATGAAGAAGACCGATGATCCCGAGGCCCGAATGATCTCGTGTACACTCGATATTCTATCTCAACCTGTGTGTACCCTTTTTGATACCGGTGCATCTCATTCATTCATTTCC
Organism: Orobanche coerulescens; assembly: GCA_033398695.1. NCBI lineage: Eukaryota > Viridiplantae > Streptophyta > Magnoliopsida > Lamiales > Orobanchaceae > Orobanche > Orobanche coerulescens. Next base: position 66,532,543 of record CM065804.1, on the reverse strand, counting down.
GAGTCATGTTTGAGTAGACTACGTGCGGGTAGTGCTACTAGTTGTGAGCCTTATGTCATTGGCCTACCCGATGGTAGACGAATTATCGTAATCGTGAGATTGAATTGTCCGATCTGGGCCATGGTCGTGTATGGCGCCGACCTAATCGTAGTAGATTTGCCGAGGGACGACGTCATCTTGGGTATTGATCGGATGGATCTTCATGATGCCATCATTAGTGTCCGTAAGCGTATGGTCACTATCATTTCGCATTTACGATGGGGTCGAATGTGTTTTTCAGGAGGTAATCCTTACTGCTCGTAAAGTCATTAATTTGATGAAAGCAAGACGTTACGCGATCGAGGATGTGTTGGTTATTGGTGCTATATGACCAAAACCGAAAAATCATCAGTATTGTTGTCGGATATTCCGGTTGTGAGAGAATATGCCGATGTATTTCCAGACGAGTTACCTGGTTTACCTCCGCAGAGAGATGTGGAATTCACGATCGAGTTGTAGCCTGGTACGTCTCCGATATCGAAGGCACCGTACCGGATGGCCCCGACCGAAATGCAGGAGTTGAAGAATCAACTTGAAGAATTGTTCGAGAAAGGTTATATCCGACCGAGTGCGTCTCCGTGGGGAGCACCAGTGCTGTTTGTCAAAAAGAAGGATGGTTCTTTTCGCTTGTGTATCGATTATCGGGAGTTGAATAGGGTGACAATCAAGAATAAGTATCCTTTACCCCGTATCGATGACCTTTTGGATCAACTTCAGGGAGCTTCAGTATTTTCCAAGATCGACTTAAGATCTGGATATCATCAGCTGCGGATTCGAGAGTCGGATATCGCGAGGACGGCGTTTCGAACACGCTATGGTCATTTTGAGTTCGTAGTTATGCCGTTCGGACTAACTAATGCACCTGCGGTATTCATGGTACTAATGAATCGGGTCTTCATCGACTTTTTGGATCGATTTGTTGTTGTCTTCATCGATGACCTTTTGATTTATTCTCGTAACCGAGAGGAACACGAGATTCATCTTCATCAGGTTCTCGACGTGTTGAGACGAGAGCAACTCTATGGAAAGTTTTCCAAATGCGAGTTCTGGATGTCTGAATTGACTTTTCTCGGACATGTAATTTCATCGGACGGAGTTCGTGTCGACCCTCAGAAGACGGAGGCTATCCGAGACTGGTTACCTCCGAAGAATGTTAAGGAGATCCGAAGTTTTCTCGGATTAGCGGGCTATTATCGGCGATTTGTGGAGGGATTTTCTAAAATCGCTCAACCCTTGACGAACCTTTTGCGGAAGGATAAGAAATACACGTGGTCCGACGCGTGTCAACGGAGTTTTGAGGAACTCAAGAGCCGATTAATGTCAGCACCTGTACTTTCCTTGCCACAGGGGACGGAGGGATTTGTGGTTTATAGTGATGCGTCCAGACAGGGTCTCGGATGTGTACTCATGCAGAATGGGAAGGTTATTGCTTATGTTTCACGACAATTGAGACCTTACGAGATTAATTATCCGACCCACGACCTTGAGCTAGCAGCCGTGGTGTTTGCTTTGAAAATTTGGCGTCATTATCTTTATGGCGTTAATTGTCAGATATTCACCGATCATAAAAGTTTAAAGTATATATTTACTCAGAAGGAGTTAAATATGCGACAGAGGCGGTGGTTAGAACTAATCAAGGATTATGATATTGAGATCCTTTACCACCCGGGCAAGGCGAACGTTGTCGCCGACGCCTTGAGTCGTAAGTCCGTTCAGGAGCAGATGCTTGCTCGTTTAACAGTTCAGAAGGAGCTTCAGCAGGAATTCCTTAGACCCGAGATCGAGGTCTGTCTTCAGCGAATTCAGGGACAACTTTGTATGTTAGAGATTTCATCGTCACTTGAGGAGGTAATCAGAGAGAATCAGAGTTCAGACCCTTCATTGTTGCGCATCCGTGAGGATGTGACTCAGGGGAAAGCCCCTGGATTCGTGGTCCACGAGGACGGACTTTTGAGGTTTAAGAACCGGTTGTGCGTACCGGCGAATGAAGAGTTGAAAAACTCGATTTTGAGAGAAGCTCATGCTACCCCTTATTCTGTTCACCCAGGGTCTAGCAAGATGTATAAAGACTTGAAACAAAATTACTGGTGGAGTAATATGAAGCGAGAAGTCGCGGAATTTGTTTCGAGATGCTTAACTTGCCAAAGAAGTCAAGATTGAACATCGACCGACGGGTATGTCAAAACCTCTCCCTATTCCAGAGTGGAAATGGGAAGACATTTCTATGGATTTCATCACGAGTTTTCCGACGAGTCGTCGTGGCATGAATACGATCTGGGTGATTGTGGACCGCTTAACTAAATCAGCTCATTTTCTTGAGATTAAGGATACTTGGGGTCCCGAGAGACTTGCCCAGCTATTCATCAAAGAGATTGTGAGACTGCACGGTACTTCTAAAAGTATCGTTTCCGATCGTGACGGACGGTTTGTGTCACATTTTTGGAAATCAGTTCATCGTGTTATGGGAACTCAGCTTAATCTCAGTACTGCCTTTCATCCTCAGTCCGACGGACAATCAGAGAGGACTATTCAGACATTAGAGGACATGTTGAGAGCTTGCGTCCTTGATTGGAAGGATGATTGGGAAGCCCAACTACCATTGATCGAGTTCACGTATAATAATAGTTGGCATGCTTCCATTAAGATGGCACCTTACGAGGCCTTGTACGGTCGTCATTGTCGCTCTCCTTTGTGTTGGGATGACTTGTCAGAATCAATCGGCACCGAGCCCGATATGCTTATAGCCGCCCGGGAAAAGGTAGCTTTGATCAAGAGTCGTTTGTTGACCGCTCAGAGTCGACAGAAATCATATGCAGATAACCGTCGTCGACCATTAGAGTTCGAGGCTGGTGACCATGTGTTGGTCAAGGTATCCCCGAGTCGTGGTATCTTCCGGTTTGGGAAGAGGGGAAAGTTGAGTCCGAGATTCATTGGACCGTTTGAGATTTTGGATCGAGTAGGCGAGTTAGCTTATCGATTGGCTTTACCTCCGGCGTTGAGCCGAATTCATAATGTGTTTCATGTCTCTCAGTTGCGTAAGTATGTTGCCGACCCGAGTCACATACTGCAGTTCGACGAAATCGAAATCGCCGACGACCACTCATATGAGGAGCGTCCTATACGAGTCTTAGAGCGGCGAATCAAACGGTTGAGAAATAAGACGATTCCTTTGGTTAAGATTCAGTGGTCTAGACACGGAGTCGAAGAGGCCACTTGGGAAACCGAGAAGAATATGCGGGAGAGTTATCCCGAGTTGTTTGACCCTTAGTTTCGGGGACGAAACTCTTTTAAGGGGGGGTGTATGTAATACCCGGTTGTAATTCATTCATTTTCATTCAATAATTATCACCGTAATTGTCACTCAGTGTATTTTCACTCAATTATAATCATTCATCAATCATGTTATTTCACCGTGTTCACCGTTCGGAAAAACTTCGAGTTGTGTATCGTTATTGTTCATTGTTTCAACTTTCCTCATATGAGTTCGACTTTGTTAGATCACCATTAATTTTTGGTAACTCCAAAAATTCTAAATCTTTGCAATATTATAGAGCATCGAGTTAGATTTCCAATGGTTCAAACGGTGAGTCAATCGGAGTCCGGACGAGAGATATATGGTCGTTTTAGTTCACTCGCTCATTTTTCAGCTTTTGGCCGATCACTGCCGACCGGACTCGGTCGTGTCGTCCGACACGGCCCGTGCCGTACTCGTCCGGAAAGTGCCGAAGTATCTGCCCACAGGACTCGACCGTGTCGTTTGGCACGGCCGAGTCGAACCCTTCCGGATAGGCCGTAATCGTCGCAAAGACGCCCGACCGTGCCGCCCGCACGGCCGAGTCTTGCCGAAGTCATTGTCGGACGGGTCATCGCTTGAGGCCCTCGCGCCGCGACCGTGTCAAGCCGGACACGGCCGAGTCCTCGCCGCCACCTGCCGGTTGCGACACGACCGTGCCGATCGGCACGGGCCGTGTCCGGCAGGGTAGTCAACCCCTATAAATTCATTTTTTGAGCATTTCAGCTCATTCCTTCCAGTTTTTTCCACCTTTTATGAGAGAGAGAGAGGCTTGAGGGAGAGTTTTCTTCATCAATTATCATTTGAGTGTGTATTTTTCATCACCTTCAATCATTTGGGAAGCTTGGATACTCGATTAAACTCGTGTTCTTCGGATCGAAGTGATTGGATATTCAAGAGGTAATTTCTTCGACACTTTGGACTTCGATTTTGTGTTGAGATATGATGTTTTGGACGTTTTAATCATGTTATATGAAGGGATATGTATATGATTATGAGTTTGTATAAGGATTCATTGGATTATCGAATGATTATTCAAGAACACTTTGATTATCGAGTTGAAATTGGGGGTTTTCGATTAATTGTCGTTATAATCACGTTTTCGGATATTCATTTCGGATTATTGATCATTTGGAAGGTGTTTATTGGTTTGAAACACCTCTTGGGGGATTTGATAGTGGTTCATTGAGATTTGAATGTAAACAATCGGAATTTGGCCACAACGTATTCGATATAATGCCCCAATGAACTTAGTTTAATCGTATCGACGTTTTGAGTTCGTTATATTCGTGTTTGATTCGTATATTGAACGAGTTGTTGGATATTGTATAATTCAAGGTTGTTCGAGCGACCGATATCTCAATTAGGACGTTGTTCGTGGAAGGATAATTGTCACCGGTATTGTGTAAGTTAATTCTTACTCGGTTAAAAGGATATTCATTCCTTTTGTTGTTGTTCATTCATAATCGTAACTCATTCATCATTGTCTTAATCGTATCAAAACTTGTCATTGTCAATTAATCACCTCAGTCATAAGGAACGACGGTTCCAATCATTTCATTTAGCTATCATTCATTTCACCATCATTTAATCTTGGTGAGTCATTATTCATTTTCGTTGTCACTTTTGTCATATTGTGGCATTCCGGGTCATACTGGCGTGCCGGTTGGTATGTGTAGGATTTTCATGTCGGGCACATTATAGTCGTGTGTTGGTTGGTGGCCTCACATTGGACTGTGCACACGAGTTGATGGCTTCGTGAGACTGATTAGGTACAAGACCACACGTGTATTCGATCGATACTCGTTGGTGGCTTGTGCACGGACACATTTCCATCCCGGACGTAGTGTGGCGCCTTTCCTTTGAGCCGTACTGATAGTCGATTCATTGGACCGTTTGAGATTTTGGATCGAGTAGGCGAGTTAGCTTATCGATTGGCTTTACCTCCGGCGTTGAGCCGAATTCATAATGTGTTTCATGTCTCTCAGTTGCGTAAGTATGTTGCCGACCCGAGTCACATACTGCAGTTCGACGAAATCGAAATCGCCGACGACCACTCATATGAGGAGCGTCCTATACGAGTCTTAGAGCGGCGAATCAAACAGTTGAGAAATAAGACGATTCCTTTGGTTAAGATTCAGTGGTCTAGACACGGAGTCGAAGAGGCCACTTGGGAAACCGAGAAGAATATGCGGGAGAGTTATCCCGAGTTGTTTGACCCTTAGTTTCGGGGACGAAACTCTTTTAAGGGGGTGTATGTAATACTATTGTAATTCATTCATTTTCATTCAAGAATTATCGACCGTAATTGTCACTCGGTGTATTTTCACTCAATTATAATCATTCATCAATCATGTTATTTCACCGTGTTCACCGCTTCGGAAAAACTTCGAGATGTGTATCGTTATTGTTCATTGTTTCAACTTTCCTCATATGAGTTCGACTTTGTTAGATCACCATTAATTTTTGGTAACTCCAAAAATTCTAAATCTTTGCAATATTATAGAGCATCGAGTTAGATTTCCAATGGTTCAAACGGTGAGTCAATCGGAGTCCGGACGAGAGAGTTATGGTCGTTTTAGTTCACTCGCTCATTTTTCAGCTTTTGGCGATCATCGCCGACGGACTCGGTCGTGTCGTCCGACACGGCCCGTGCCGTACTTCTCCCGAAAGTGCCGAAGTATCTGCCAACAGGACTCGACCGTGGCGTTTGGCACGGACGAGTCGAACCCGTCCGGATAGGCTGGGACCGTCACCGCCAAGACGCCCGACCGTGCCGTCTCAGCACGGCCGAGTCTTGCCGAAGTCGCCGGACGGTCATCGCCGGTAGGCCCTCGCGCCGCGACCGTGTCAAGCCGGACACGGTCGAGTCCCCGCCGCCACTGTCGGCCACCATGCGACACGACCGTGCCGATCGGCACGGGCCGTGTCCGGCAGGGTAGTCAACCCCTATAAATTCATTTTTTGAGCATTTCAGCTCATTCCTTCCAGTTTTTTCCACCTTTTATGAGAGAGAGAGAGGCTTGAGGGAGAGTTTTCTTCATCAATTATCATTTGAGTGTGTATTTTTCATCACCTTCAATCATTTGGGAAGCTTGGATACTCGATTAAACTCGTGTTCTTGGATCGAAGTGATTGGATATTCAAGAGGTAATTTCTTCGACACTTTGGACTTCGATTTTGTGTTGAGATATGATGTTTTGGACGTTTTAATCATGTTATATGAAGGGATATGTATATGATTATGAGTTTGTATAAGGATTCATTGGATTATCGAATGATTATTCAAGAACACTTTGATTATCGAGTTGAAATTGGGGTTTTCGATTAATTGTCGTTATAATCACGTTTTAGGATATTGATATCGGATTATTGATAATATGGAAGGTGTTTATTGGATTCAAACACCTCTTGGTGGATTTGATAGTGGTTCATTGAGATTTGAATGTAAACAATCGGAATTTGGCCACAACGTATTCGATATAATGCCCCAATGAACTTAGTTTAATCGTATCGACGTTTTGAGTTCGTTATATTCGTGTTTGATTCGTATATTGAACGAGTTGTTGGATATTGTATAATTCAAGGTTGTTCGAGCGACCGATATCTCAATTAGGACGTTGTTCGTGGAAGGATAATTGTCACCGGTATTGTGTAAGTTAATTCTTACTCGGTTAAAAGGATATTCATTCCTTTTGTTGTTGTTCATTCATAATCGTAACTCATTCATCATTGTCTTAATCGTATCAAAACTTGTCATTGTCAATTAATCACCTCAGTCATAAGGAACGACGGTTCCAATCATTTCATTGAGCTATCATTCATTTCACCATCATTTAATCTTGGTGAGTCATTATTCATTTTCGTTGTCACTTTTGTCATATTGTGGCATTCCGGGTCATACTGGCGTGCCGGTTGGTATGTGTAGGATTTTCATGTCGGGCACATTATAGTCGTGTGTTGGTTGGTGGCCTCACATTGGACTGTGCACACGAGTTGATGGCTTCGTGAGATCGACAGGTACAAGACCACACGTGTATTCGATCGATACTCGTTGGTGGCTTGTGCACGGACACATTTCCATCCGGACGTAGTGTGGCGCCTTTCCTTTGAGCTGCATCGATAGTCGATTCATATAGCATGTTTGATTGCGTATGTTTCGACAGATAATTCATAATTTCGATATATCATGATTGTGTATTTTAAACCCTTGAGGATTGTTGTTACGTAATCGACCCGCTTTGGGGATGCTGCTGTTTCGAGTCATGGTAAGGCTAAGGCACGGGGAGAGCACGGTGACGGTGAGGAGTCCCAGTGATACTAGTAGGGGGCCCCAGTCTTATTCAGTCATTTATGTTTCCTTTATTTATTCCGCTGCAGACTTTCCGTTTGAATACTCGTTTCATTCAGTGTTGTGTATTTTATCGTCACATAATATACACATGTATTCTATTTTATCCTGGGTGTGTTGTATGAAACTCCTAATCGGAGTAATTGATGTTGTAATGTGGTTCGGTACTACATTTACCCTGTGTAATTCATCCTTTTTCATTCGCCTGGTGGGTCCCAGTCGGGGGTCCACGGCACTGTAATATCCGCCTAGTTTGGGGTGTTACAAGTACAAACTCCGAAATCTTAAATCCCTCTTGGATGTAGATGGATCTTTGTTGGAACAAGAAATGAGAAAAATAAAGTTACGAGATATAGAGCAAGACTCGTAGCTCAAGGTTTCTCTCAAAGACCAGGAATCGATTGTGATGAAATATATTCTCCAGTAATGGACGCGTTACTTTCAAATTTTTTATTAGTCTAGCAGTGTCACAGAGGTTTGGCATGCGCCTTATGGATGTAGTAATTGCCTATCTATATGGGTCATTAAACACTAGTAGAAAAAACACTTTCTAAATCGGGTAAAAGAGACATTCTAAGTCGGTTAAATAACCGTTATAGATCCATCCGATGTATAAAATCTGGACTTAAATATCCAAAATAACCGATCTAGAAACGGGGACAAGTCCCCTCCGGACAAGCTAATAAAACGGGGACTTGTCCCTCCTGTAAAATGGGGACTTCTAAAATAACCGATCTAGAAAGTGACATGACCATTTTCTAGATCGGTTGTTTTCAGAACCGATCTAGAAAGTCTATTTGAACAGATCCAGAAAGTCTTTTTTTTTTCAAAAAAATGACCCTAACCCAGCTCGGGTCCGACCTGACCACTACCCGGACCTGACCCGAGACTGGGCCCAACCCAGTCTTGAAATATCAATGTATTTCAATTTGTGTCATGAGGGTTTTGAACCCTTGTAGTTGAGGAGTGAAGTCCAACCACTAGGATAAGGTGAGTTGTTTGATAAACTTACATTTATATTAAATTTAAATACAATTTTTTGAGTGGGTAGATCGGTTCTAAAATAACCGATCTAGAAAGTCCACTTTGTAGATCCGTTCTAAAACAACCGATCTAGAAAATTGTCAAGTCACTTTCTAGATCGGTCATTGTAGAACTGATCTAGAAAGTGGACTTTTCGGTTATTTTAGAGCTGATCTAGAAAATGGCCGCGTCACTTTCTACATCGGTTCCAACATAACCGATGTTAAAAGTCCGATGTGAAATGGTATTTTTCTACTAGTGAGAAAATGACATATATATGAAAATTCCCAAAGGATTTAAAATGCCTGAAGGATTACAGTCAAAGCCCCAAAGCATGTATTCAATCAAACTGCAAAACTCATTGTATAGACTGAAAAAATCTGGACGTATGTGGTATAATAGACTGAACGAGTATCTTTTGAAAAAAGGATACACGAATAATTATATCTGCCCTTGTGTTTTCATTAAGAAAATCGAAAGTGGATCTCCAATGGTAGCAGTTTATATTGATGATTTAGATTTAATTGGGACTCTGGAAGAGCTCAATAAAACTGCTGAATATTTGAAGAAAGAATTTGAGATGAAAGATTTGGGAAAGAGAAAATTTTGTCTTGGTTTGAAAATTGGAGCAATTGGAGCACTAACGTTCCATATATAAGTACAATTGGAGCACTGACGTCTCTGGATAATAATACTAGACCGAATGTCAATCTTCTCGCAAGATATAGTTGTGCACCTATTTTAAGACATTTGAATAGTGTTGAACACATTATAGATTACCTAAAAGGTACCATTGACCTTTAATTTTATTATTTAGAAAAATCTGATAATTCTCTAGTAGGATATTCGAATGCAGGGTTTTTATCAGCCCACATCAAGCCAAGTCAAAATCTGGCTATGTTTCACATGTGCTAGAACTGCTATATCATGGAAGTCTATGAAGCAGACCTCAACTGCAAAATCCTCAAATCATATTGAAATAATTGCAATCCATGAAGCAAGTCGAGAGTGTGTATGGTTGAGAAATATGATAAGTAACATCCAAGAGTCATGCGGATTAGATTCATCGAAGGTCAACCCAACTTTTTTGTATGAAGATAATGTCGCTTGCATCGCGCAACTCAATGAAGGATACATCAAAGATGATAAGACTAAGCATATTTCCCCAAGCTCTTCTACACACAATCTTCAAAAGAATGTGGATATCAATATTCAACAAATTTTGCTCAAGTGATAATTTGGAAGACTTACTCACCAAGGCATTACCAACATCACCATTTAGAAAGTTGGTAATCGAGATCAGATGTGCCAACTCAAAAATCTACAATGATCGCAAGTTCATGGGGAGCAGTTGAACTCTTTTCCGTTCCACTAGGTTTTGTCACATTGGGTTTTTCTAGCAAGTTTCAATGAGGCCACGTATGTTTTAGGGATTGGCCAATCAAGGGAGGTTTTGTAAATATATCTTCTAGATATATATTATTAGTGTTGACCAAGAAAACTAACCCTAAAACCCTAGCTCTTCCTAGTATAAATAGAACTCTTTAGTCCTCATATTGAGTACACATAATTCATATTGTCTTCTATATTTCTTCTTCATCTAATAAATTACGACACATAAATTATCGTAATAAATCTTTTTCAAGGCTCACTGCGCGGTGCCAAAGGAATGACTTTATTAGTTATACATAATAATAAATTAGCCAAGAAAAATTTCTTGTCGTTGCATTCGCTAATTGAAATAGAAAAAACAAGTATGGTATATATAATCTGTATGGTAATAAAAAGTATATTGATTATATATAATATTATGATATGGAAAATTATATAATTTAAAAGAAGTACAAAATTATTTAAAGAAATCCTAAATCGTACAGTCTCATATATATATATATATATATATATATATATATATATATATTGGTTCTCTGTGAATTTCCAACAATGTTATTACAATAAAAATTACAAAGAAAGGCAACCTATTACAATCTTAATAAATTAAAAAGCTGAATTAAAAATTACATCTTTAGCAGAGGCGAGGTAACTCTTTCCGTAAGACAATTCTACCCCCATATGAGAGCAGATGGTTCAGGCAATATGTCCCCAAGATAAAACTGCTATATGTTTCTGGGTTAGGTGCTCTCCAAAACTCAGAACTCCGGCGGACGTTCAAGTGCTGGAAACTGGGCACGAAACAAGAGGGAAATATGCTGCAATATGAGGTATGCTTGTATTTTTTCTATGTTCTGATTGTATGAAATGAAATGCATAAGACCCCCTTTTATATGGTCCAACTTCACTTCATCAGGTGGGGAATTACAACAAATTAAAGTGCCATCAATTCTCTTTAATCCTCCAGCTCATGAGTTACAAGAAATTAAAGCTCCATAAGGTGAGGAGTTACAACAAATTAAAGCTCCATAAATATTCTCATTTAATTCGAACGTTACATTATGGAGTGTGAAAAGTCATATTCCAGAAGCTATGTTCTCAACCTGCTTAATTTCAGACGAGATCAAATATCAGATTAGATAGGATCTGCCCCAAATATCAGATCTGATAGGTTCAGCCCCAAATATCAGATCAGATGGGTTCTGTCCCAAATATCATATCGGATAGGTTCAGCCCCAAATATCAGATCATATGGGTTCAGCCCAAATATCAGACAACTTTCAACCCAACTATCAGATCAGACAACTTTTAGATCAGACGGCTTCTAGATCAGGCAGCTTCTAGATCAGACAGATTTCAGATCAAAGAGCTTCCAGATCCGATAGCTTCCAGATCAGACAACTTCCAGATCAGACAAATTCCGGATCAGACAACTTCCAGATCAGACAGATTCCGGATCAGACAGCTTCTAGATCAGACAGCTTTCAGATCAGACAGCTTCCAGACCAGACAGCTTCCAGATCAGACAACTTTTAGATCAGACAGCTTTCAGCCCAAATATCAGATGGGTTTTCAAACCTGGTTAACTCTTCACCTTTTCAATTAAATGGCCAACTTTAATCATTTATTTCTCACTCACCGGAAATCGGTTTTGAGAAAAATAAAATCCTATGTTCATCTTCTCGAAGTGTAGATTCACAATTTATTATTTAATTCCCATGAATTAAATATTTTATCATTATTAAATTGGTTTTATATTGAGTTAAAACTCATTTTTTTCTAAAACCAATTTCCAACAATCCCCCACATGAGTGAAAATAAATGCATGCATGAATGCAGACTCACATACCCAGTTTCCAGAAAACACTGCTGCCTGGGAAAAGGTAGTTTGTGGCTTTAAACCTTCCTTAGTAAAATATCGCCGGATATACCGGCGGCTTAGTGGACATTGTGCCTTGAACTAATCCTCCTTGGTGTATACCTAGTCAACGACACTTACACAACAATGTTTCAACACCTTCCGTTCTCATAGTTGTGTCCGTTTTGGCCATGGACAACATTTTGGTTTCCTAAGTGTTTATTCGAGGTGGCCCGTCCTCACACTTAGATAGGTGGTCACCTTTTATAAAGTACCCTGCAATACTTCTCCTTTCCAAGGACAAGGAACCATTAAAAGTCCAGAGACTTAACCTCACCACAATCACAGGACTTAGCACTTATTCTGCTCTATAGGGATGGATTTATTATAAGCACTTTTCAATAGATATAACTCCATTTTTGATCAATTGTCACACGGTATTATGTCTCTGATGAATGTGTCGAGACTTACCATTATACATAAGACTCTGTGCTCTTCCAATTGCAGCTTGGCTATCGCAATGGATCGTAACACTAGGCACAGGCTTTTTCCAGCATGGAATATCCTCAAGAAAGTTACGGAGCCATTCAGCTTCTTCTCCAGCATTATCTAGAGCTATAAACTCCGATTCCATGTTGGATCGTGCTATACAAGTCTGCTTGCTTGATTTCCAAGATATAGCTCCACCCCCAATAGTAAATACATACCCACTTGTAGAGTGAGAGTCTTTCGTGTCTGAAATCCAATTAGCATCAGTATATCCTTCCAAAACTGCAGGATAATCACTATATAATAGCCCATAACATAGGGTGTACTTTAAGTATCTTAAAACCCTAGTCAGTGCATTCCAGTGCTCTTTACTCGGATTACTCGTGAACCTGCTCAACTTGTTTACAGCAAATGCCAAGTCTGGTCGTGTACAATTTGTAATGTACATCAGGCTTCCGATTACTCTTAAATATTCGACTTGAGCCATTGGATCACCTCTGTTCTTACTTAAGTGAATACTGGTATCAACAGGTATTTTAACAGGTGGGCTGTCAAAAGTATTAAACTTCTTGAGCACTTTCTCAACATAATAAGATTGTGATAGGAAGATACCTTCTGACTTTCTGATAATTTTAATTCCAAGAATTAAATCAGCTAAACCTAAATTCTTCATGTCGAAGTTTCTACTTAACATCCTTTTTATATTCGCAATTACTTCATTGCTACTACCCATGATCAACATATCGTCTACATATAAACAAACTATGACAAATGACTCCGGTGTGCCTTTAATATACACACATTTGTCACATTCTTTGATCTTGAATCCATTTTCCAACATAATTGTGTCAAACTTCATATGCCATTGTTTAGGAGCTTGTTTTAGTCCATATAATGACTTCAACAGTTTACACACTTTCTTTTCCTGACCAGGCACAATGAAACCTTCTGGTTGTGCTATATAAATTTCTTCATCTAGTTCACCATTCAAGAATGCATTTTTCAGATCCATTTGATGAATTTCAAGATTGTGCAATGCAGCAATAGCAATAAGCCCTTGAATGAAAGTTATTCTGGTTACTGGTGAATATGTATCGAAGAAATCATAACCTTCTTTCTGTTTAAACCCTTTGGCAACAAGTCGGGCCTTAAACTTGTCTATCGACCAGTCATCTTTGTATTTCTCCTTTAGGATCCATTTACATCCTAAAGGCTTACATCATGGCTTACATCCTCCGAGGCCCAGAAGAAATCACAAGAGCAGCCTCCCTCGGTTTAGACTTCCTGTTAGATTGTGCTGTTACCAATTTATTCATTAGCCCAGCTAATGTGCATGAAATCTCATTACAGTTGAAATTCATTACAAACTCCATGAAGGAGTCAGGCAGAGATTGAAGGATGAGATCAATCTGAAGGGAAAAATTCATATAAAAGTTGAGCACCTTGTAGAGATCATCTTGAGGACGTGGTCTCCCACTTTCTCCCCTTCCTTCATCCTAGCACTGAATAACTGCTTTAATATCTCATATCTAGCAGTCCTACTATGCTCTCCATAAAGCTCGGTCAAGTGTGCAAGAATTTGCCTAGCAGAAGTCATTTTCTCGTGTGCTCTCTGTAGCTCATTAGTCGTTGAGCCCATCATAAAGCCACGGACCAGCACGTCATCCTTGACCCATTTTTCATGGACGTCAATCTCTTCCTGATTACCCCTAGTCCGGACTGGAGTCGATGGAATGTCCGCCTCCAAGACATATCCCAGAGACTCCATGCTGAGTACAATCATCAGATTCTGCAACCAGTCAACAAAGTTGGGGCCAGTTAGGAGATTCTTTTCAAGTAGTATTGCAAGTGGGTTCTTTGCCATTTTTAGAGAGATTTTCGTTTTTTCTGCATTGATTTAGACAAGATTGAATTAGTGACTTGTTCTATTATGACCGAGTATAGAATTTAAGGGCTTGTATAATTCTTGTTTCGGCTCCCACTAATTTTATCGGAATTACACACTCCCATGTTATAACCCGGAAGTCATGGTAAGATCGACTTCTTAAAGGTGATCGAGTTCTTTTCAAATTTTAACAGACGCAACCTGTCAGGTTTCTTGCCTATTAATTTCTGTAAAGTGGTGTCCAACACTAACCCGTCCAACGGATGATTCGATCTTCTTTTACCCCTAGTCTTCACGCCCTCAACCTGTCAGGTTTCTTGGCAATCCAGACTATCTAAGTTATTGACCATCAACGTCTATCAGTCTGACTATTGAATCTCGCTCGGCAACCTATCAAGTTTCTAGGGGAAAAATTTATCACCAATCGAAGGCATCTAATGCACTCAAGAATTTTCAACCTCTACCAAATGTACTACACCGATAACTCGGAAGCATTGCACACCGGCTCGGGTATAAATTTTCTACGAGTTTGTTGGAGGGTAGGAAACCTTTTAACCTTTTTCAAACTTAGTTTGTTTGTTAGTCGGGAGAAATTTAGCGATTAATGTTACAATTTGCACATTAATTTATTTATACGCGCGTTTGTTTGTCAATCATTAAAAATGAAAAACAGTAAATAGCAACCTAGTTACTACCAACATATAGCTTATGGACTTTTTCCTAAGTACTGGGCCAAGCGAATGACCCAATAAAGAAAAATAAAATAGTCTTTGAGTCTTCGTCTTCTCGATCGGTTGTCTTCGGTCTTCGTCATAGCCAAATAAATAATTACATTATTGAAAAATGCATCCTATACAAATTTTTCTAATAAAAATAAATAGGCTCAAAACGTCCTTTACAACCCAATCGAATCGAACAAATCAAAACTAAGTCCACGAGTTATATCACCATCACATAAGGATTCCACACAACATATAACAGTAATGAAATTAAATAATTAATTTAATATACTAATCCAAGTAATCTAAGAAATTAATCTATTCAATTTCTACAATATTAATCCAATTAATATTGTAGCATTAAAACTAAATAATCAACTAATTAATATATTTATCCAATCAATATAAAATTAATCTATTCAATTTCATTGGCATTAATCCAATTAATACTAATAATCGTCATTTCAATTCTTTCGAAGTAATCCGGCCAAAAATAATATTCTCGTTTAATTAATTTCCCTTAACACAATATATTCCAACTATTAATTTAGTCAAATTAAAATCCAATTTAAATTTTGAGAAATAATTAAAATGAAATATAAACTTAAAACAAAGTTCCCGACTATCCGGTATTAGGCCCAGCCCGCGGCTCGATTCAAAATCGGGCCAAAAACCCGAGAGGTAGCATGGCCGAGCCATGATCGGCAGACTGGCCGAGACCCTCTCGCACTGGCGGCCAGCAAAGGTCGCCGCACCACCGCCGGCACCCGCTTCCTCGTTCTTTCGGCTCGTTTCCAAAAACGTGAAGTTACAACGAACAATTAAAATATCTACGATAATACCAATAATGATTCTAAATCATAAACATCAACCAAAAGCATTCAAAATGCACATATAATCGTATATACGGTATCATTGACCTCGTTCCGATACCACTATTGTGATTCCGAAAACAAAATCGAATATGCAGCGGAATAATAATAAAGAATCCCAAACAGGATCGATCAAGTAATATATATATGAAAAGAAAAAAAAAAGATAAAAGGATTAAGGTCCCATACCCTTGAAGACTTTGATAATATCTTCGTAAGTTGGTGTTGTTCACGAACCCGAGCACGAGCACGAAATTTCTTCGTCCCAAGCACCGAAAATACGATGTCTCTACGTCACCACGCGACGAAACTTGACCGGAAAAATCACCAAAACTCCGTTCTTGAAAGAACACGACTAGGAAGTTTCAAATGAATTTTTCTCTCCTTATTTTTCTTGATTTTCTTTCACCTCTAAGATGAAGAACAAAAACAATAAAGTTTCTCTCTCCCTCTCAATACTCCTCTCGGCTGAAGTGCTGGGAGTCTTCAAAAATGATGGTGATGATGTGATTATTTATTTGAAGTCACCATGACTTAAATAAGATCTTAAATGATGAGAATCAAATCAAATCACTTTGAAAAACATGTGAAGGGTTCACATGCCTAATCTTATAAATAAACAATCAACACACCTAGTTAACTGAGAGGGGGGGCATGAGGAAGTTTCCAAGAAAACGGGCCGAGTCACTTGGCTCGTATACCGGATGTTCGTCAAATGAATCCGTTAAATATACTCCGTTTTATTTTCAATGTATTTATAATTAATTAATTAATCTAATTAATTAATTATATCAAATAAAAATATATTTCTCTAAGAAATATTATTTATGAATTAAATTAATTACCCAGTAACTTAATTTCAATTCATAAGACCGCTATTTGCTTTATCCTATAAATAATAATTAGATATCCAATATCTATAATTAATAGGGAGATAATAAATTCATATTTATCCATCAACGATCCTGATGCGCGACTCTGTAGGTCCGTCTCAACTGGGATTGGGAGGAACCAATGAGTGCGGGCAGCACTTAGCCAGCCTAGCGTGCCGCACTGTAAACCCTGACTGAAAAAATGGGATCATTCCAGAACCATTATGTCATGAATACCATATACGTATAGACCCTTCATCAAATATCCCGGTCAAGTCTTCGGGTGACGGTAAAGTGAAAACCTACTGTTGACTAGACGCTATACATATGTCAATGCAAATCAAGACTGACTGATTACTAGTGTATCTAATACGACTAGACCAGAATGCTTTGGCCAAAGACTTAAGATCTTATTTGCCAATAACCGTATAGGACATTTGCCTGCTCACTAACAGGATATAGAATCCTTTCTTGGCATACAGTAAAGACTGCTACCTGCCCGTATAGTCCTCACTTCGAGGTTGACTCAGCGATTAAGAAAATGAGTCTAACTACTCTAATGACAAACTAAACATCACAGGCACATCTTTTGCTAAACTCTTAAGTCAAAGGTGTAATATCCGCATTTTTCTTTCCCCTTGTATTTTCTTTTTCGGTGAATTTCTCAGTCGTAATGACCCTCATGTACCTTACAGTATATCTTTCCCATCATCTATTGATCTGAGACTCGTTATTGTTGTTCGGGACCGCTGTTTCGGGGTTGCCGTGGATCCATTCTATGTTTTGATACGCTTTGAGGTGTTCCGTTTGATGTTTCGTTCATATTCCGGTGTTGTGAACCGCTTATATTTCGTAACCTAGCGCATGCTATCTTTTCTGTATAGCGCGCGCTAGGGGTCCCTTAGTAGTGCACGCTACGAATGATTCGTAGCGCGCGCTAGAGAGCAAGCCCTGGGAGCGGCAGTGCTATTTTTCCAGCCTTCTGGACTGGCGTATTAGCGTACGCTATGTAGACTAGCGCACGCTAATGTCGGGAGGCTAGCGCACGCTGATGATACCCGGTAGCGTGCGCTAGCGTGAGTTTCCAGTACTGGACAGTTTACTACTGAACTCGGTCAGGTGCCAGTTAGCGCACGCTAACGGGTCAGGTGAGTTTTGGGCAGTTAGCTTCTGGACTCGGCTGATGTCCAGGTAGCGCACGCTATTGGTCGATAGCGCGCGCTACCGAGTGGATTTTAGCGCACGCTACGTCTCGAGTAGCGCACGCTAACGGCCAGAAGTCTGGCTACTGGACTGGATGCTAACTATTTTGGCATGTAATTTTATCCCGTTAAGGCATGCTAACCTTGAGGATTAGCGCGCGCTAACACTCCCTGGCTATATAAACCAGGGAGTTGACCCAGATGAGCAGATTATTTTCATTTCTTCTCCTCTCCGCGACGCAGAGCTCCTCCAGGCGATTTCCGAGCGATCCCTTCCTCCGATTATTTCAGGCATCCTCTACCTTGAGTTTTTGAAGTAGATTAACAACACCTACTAGTGTTCTTCACCCTCAATCCAAGGTAAATCTCTTAGAACCCTACTTTTGGGCGATTTGGGGGTTTTGGGATTTTCTTCCGATCCGTTCCGTTTTGTTGGTTGATTCATGATGAATATGATTAATCTTGTTGGTATTCTTAGTTTCCCTATGGATTCATGGTATATTTCTTAGTTTTTGCGGAATCGAGAGGGATTGGTTGTGGTCCACCCTCGTTATTGTTTATATACGAATATACATGAATCATAGGCGAGTTTTCGGGTGTATTCCCATTCCGTATTCATTTGTAAATGGTTGTGATTGTATTCTTTGAATCGTTAGGTTCGGTTTCGTTGGTTCCTAGCGTTCGTTGGTGACTTTCCTTTCCGTTCGTTGCGTCATCAATTATTCAAGGCAAGTATTATTTTGGAAACCTTTATGCTTAACGTGAAATGGTAATGTATATTGTGTGTGCTTTGCTCACCCTGGGAGGGTCCGACGGGGCCTCGGGGGAATCTATGACTTCACTCTGGATTCATGAGTTTGTTTCGCTAGCCAGCTCGGGAGGGTCCTTAGAGGCCTCGGGTGGGATTCGTGGCTTCGTCCCGGTCCTAGGCGATGCCTGTGCGTGATTTGTTTTATGAAATGGCCAGCTCGGGAGGGTCCTGAGAGGCCTCGGGTGGGATTCGTGGCTTCGTCCCGGTCCTAGGCAAATTGTTTGACTGTTTGTTTCCGGAAAAGACATGTCTGGTTTTGGTTTTTGAAATGATATTGGTGCATGTACTATGAAATGTGTAAGCGATTGGTTTGCCTTGATTACTTATACTAGCGTAATTGCTAACCCCTATGGGGACCCGTTATGGGGAAATTCTTGTTATGGATTTCAGGTTATGATCATCCGGACGAGCGAGCTCTGAGACAGTACGAGGATGTTGGCCAGGGTCGTTGACATGTGCACTTGGGTATACTTATTTCTTTTGTCCACTTCGATATGGTTGTTTCCTATATTTATAACCGATAGATCAGATCATGAGTACTTAGGCTTTTCAAATTCAAACTCCGTGTTGTATTATTTTAAATTGCTACACTGTCGATTGTTACTCATTTAGTCGGTTGCTCCGGGTGTATTTTCATGTGATGTATTATTTGATTGTGCTTCCTCGCTAACCGAGATGGTTAGTCGAGGGGTGTTCACTGTTGTAGCCTGGTGGGTCGCATGTAGGGGTCCACGGCGCTGTAATATACTCCGAATATCTTGGGGTGTTACAGAAATGGTATCGGAGCTCTAGGTTTATGGATACCTAGGCTTGTTGGTTATTTGGGTCTAGTCGTGTTTTGTTTTGCACATTGTCACACCGCTGCCAGCATCTCGGTACTTCCAGTGCTCGTAACACCAGTATGGATGCCGGAGTATTTGCCAGCATCTTTTGTTTTCTTGCATAGTATTTCCGCTTTTCGAATCGTGGTTGCTTTTTCCTCCCTTACTCATCATCAATATAATTCTGTTATCTCTTAACACCAGTATGGATGCCGGAGGAAACGGTGGTCGTGGTTGTGGTCGTGGATGCGACCGAGGACGTCGGGCAGCCGGTGGGGCGGCCACGTCGCATTCTTCGGGAGCCGGCAGTACCGGTGACCGTCACAGTCATGCTTCTTCTCAGGAGCGCGCCGACCTTGGTATTGCGGCCGTCATGCAGCAAATGGTTAACCAAATGGCGGTTATAGCTCAGGTAGTCCAGAACCCCGATCAGGCTCATGCTAATCGGGGCGGAGCGGATCGCTGGCTACAGGATGTCATCAAGATGCATCCTCCTCAGTTTTCGGGAGCTTCGGACCCGATCGGCTGGGAAGGGTGGATCAAGGAGATATCTAAAGTCTTCACTGCTACCAACTGTCCCGAGGACCGTAAGGTCCCTATTTCTCAGTACTTTCTCACGGGGGACGCTACGGATTGGTGGGAGGCCGTTGGGCCCAAGGATCATGTTGCTTCGTGGGCCGAATTTCAGGAGTTGATGGAGACTGAATATTGCCCGTGGCCAGTTAGACAGGCTCGAGTCCATGCTTTCTACGATGCTCAACCTCGGGATATTCCCGTATCCCAAGCTATTGCTGATTTCAACAAAGAGCTGGGCTATGTGAAAACCCAAGTTGTCGCTGAGAGCGACAAAATTTTCCATTTTTCCAGGAGGATGAAACTGTCCATTCGGGACTATATGTCTGGACTCGTCTGTACTACCCTGAAGGATTATCAGAGTCGAGCTCTTGCCTATGACATGTCGGTGACAGCCAGTGCGGCGGTTCGGGAGAGTAAGAAGCAGAAATCCGCCGGAAATTTTTCGGGTCACAGAGGTGGAGGTCAGCAGAAGTCTCAGTCTGTGAATATTCCTGGAGGTAATTCGGCTCGTTTCTCTGGGGGCTATCGGGGTACTGCTGGTGCCTCCGTTCGGGATGCCAAATGCTTTAACTGGGGCGAGCCGGGCCATCGGAACCGGAAGTGTCCTCGTCCGCCTCTAACTTGTCACACTTGTGGTCAGTCGGGCCACAAGGCCTTCTTTTGTGAGCGGGTAAGAAAGCTTCTTGGTGCTCAGGCTTCTTTTCTAGCACCTTTGGAGCCGAGTGTGAACCAGGGCTCATTTGCTCCGCCGCCACCTCCGAGTGCCGGTCGAGGTAGGGGTCGGGGTCAGCCCGCTAGGGGAGGAGCTTCTAGTGTCGTCTCTGCCCAGCCGCGTATCTATGAGATGAGGAGGGCCGATGATCCAGCAGTTACTGTGGCGACAGGTACCGTTCATATCCATTCCCATCCTGTCAGTGTGCTTTTCGATTCGGGTGCTACGCATTCATTCATTTCACTAGAGTGTGTACGCCGTTTGAGTCTCGACTGTTTGTCACCTTGCGAGCCTTTCATCATTAAACATCCTAGCGGTGATAGAATTGTCGGTGATCGAGAGGTCCGGGACTGTTCTGTGTTTATTTGTGAGAGGGCTTGGCTCTCTAATCTCATTGTCGTGAGCATCGAGGGTGAGGATTTGATTCTCGGGGATGATTGGCTCGAGCGGCATGGCGCAATCATGAACTACCGCACGAGGATCATCACCATGTTATCCGAGGATGGCACCGAGCACTCCTTCGTGGGGCGAAGGAGGGGAAATCAGAAGTTTGTTATTAACGCCTTGAAGGCGGTGAGACTCCTACGAAAGGGGTGTACTGGTTATTGGTGCTATGCCTTGAAGGCAGAGGATGGTGGAGTCGAGCTTTCGTCGATTCCAGTCGTTAGTGAGTTTCCTGATGTTTTTCCTGACGAGTTACCGGGATTGCCACCGGATCGTGAGGTTGAGTTTGCTATAGAGTTAGAGCCGGGTGCGGCTCCGATTTCGAAGGCGCCGTATCGCATGGCACCTTCAGAGATGTCAGAGTTGAAGAAGCAGTTGAGTGAGCTTCTTTAGTCGGGGTATGTTCGACCGAGCGCCTCGCCTTGGGGCGCACCGGTCCTGTTTGTGTGGAAGAAGGATGGTTCACTACGTTTGTGTATCGACTATCGCGAACTAAACAAGGTGACCATCAAGAACAAGTATCCTTTGCCGAGAATTGATGACTTGTTCGATCAGTTGCAGGGAGATGCGGTATTCTCGAAGATTGATTTGAAATTGGGGTACTATCAGCTTCGAGTGAGGGAGTCCGACGTGCCGAAAACAGCTTTTCGGACGAGATACGGACATTATGAATTCGTAGTTATGCCTTTCGGGTTAACTAACGCGCCGGCGGTGTTCATGCAGTTGATGAACAAAGTCTTTATCGAGTATTTGGATAAGTGTGTCGTCGTCTTCATTGACGATATTCTTATCTATTCGAGGAGTGAGGATGAGCATGCCCATCATTTGCGGATAGTGTTAGACATTTTGAGGACCGAGCAACTCTATGCGAAGTTCTCGAAATGTGAGTTCTGTATGAGGGAAGTGATGTTTTTGGGTCACGTGATTTCAGCCGAGGGAGTTCGTGTGGATCCGCAGAAAATTGAGGCAGTGTTGGATTGGGCACCGCCCACAAATGTGAAGGAGGTCCGTAGTTTCTTGGGTTTGGATGGCTACTACCGTAGGTTCGTCGAGGGTTTCTCAAAAATAGCTCGGCCGCTTACACAGTTGCTCCAAAAATCCGAGAAGTTCGTCTGGAATGACGAGAGGCAGTCGAGTTTTGAGGAACTGAAGAAGCGTTTGACTTCAGCTCCGGTTTTGGCGTTGCCATGTGGCAACGAGGGATTCGCCGTTTATAGCGATGCTTCGGGTCAGGGTCTTGGGTGCGTATTGATGCAGCACGGCAAGACCATTACCTTTGCGTCGAGACAGTTGAGGCCGTATGAGCTGAACTACCCTAGTCATGATTTGGAGTTAGCGGCAGTTGTTTTTGCGCTCAAGATTTGGCGTCACTATCTTTTCGGCTCTACATGTCAGATTTTTACCGATCATAAAAGTCTGAAATACATATTTACTCAGCGGGAGTTGAATATGAGGCAGAGGAGATGGTTAGAGCTGATTAAGGATTATGACCTCGAAATCCTTTATCATCCGGGCAAGGCGAACGTCGTGGAAGACGCCTTGAGTCGGAAACCGATTGCATTGCGAACGCTTGAGATCCTTACGTCTCAGTCTGAGCTTCGGAGGGCTTTGATCGAGTTAGATGTTGAGGTTTTGTTGCCTGGAGCTGTCGGGCAACTTTGTGCTTTAGAGATTTCGTTGTCTTTGATCGATGAAATTAAGCTGAAGCAATTAGAGGATCCGATGATTACTCAAATCCGATAGAACGTTCTTAAGGGAAAGTCTCCTGGGTTTGTGATTCACGAAGATGGTGTTTTGAGATTTCTGAGTCGGCTTTGTGTGCCGAACGACTCAGAGTTGAGACAGAGTATTTTGCGTGAGGCACATGCTACACCTTATTCCGTTCATCCTAGTTCGAGTAAGATGTACAAGGACCTGAGGAAGAATTTCTGGTGGAATGATATGAAGGAGGAGGTCGCACAGTTTGTAGCGAGATGTTTGACTTGTCAGTAGGTCAAAATCGAGCATCAGCGACTGGCCGGGTTATTGCAGTCACTTCCCATTCCAGAATGGAAATGGGAAAATATATTGATGGATTTCGTTACGAGTTTGCCGAGATCGAGGTCGGGCATGAATATGGTATGGGTGATTGTTGATCGTCTGACCAAGTCGGCACATTTTCTGGGCATCAAGGACACTTGGGGTCCAGAAAAGTTGGCTCGTATGTTTATCACACAGATTGTGAGGCTTCACGGTACTCCGAAGTCTATTGTTTCGGATCGTGATGGCCGTTTCTTATCGCACTTTTGGCAGGCGGTGCATAAGGCGTTGGGTACCCGTTTGCATTTGAGTACCTCTTTCCATCCCAGCCAGATGGACAGTCGGAACGCACTATCCAGACATTCGAGGACATGTTGCGTGCTTGTGCTCTCGATTGGAGCAATGACTGGGAGGAGCATTTGCCATTAATTGAATTCACATACAAAAATAGTTGGCACGCGACGATTCGGATGGCACCGTACGAGGCGCTCTACGGGCGGCGTTGTCGATCGCCGATTTGTTGGAATGAGGCGTCCGATTTGGTCGGGACCGAACCGGATGTCGTTTTAGAGACGAGACGGAAGATAGAATTAATTCGGGAATGGATGTTGACTGCCCAGAGTCGACAGAAGTCATATGCCGATGTCCTTCGTCGACCTTTAGAATTCAAGGTGGGAGACCACGTTTTGCTGAAGGTGTCGCCGACGAGAGGAGTTTTCCGTTTCGGGAAAAAAGGGAAGTTGAGTCCTAGATTTATTGGACCCTTTGAGATTCTCGAGCGAGTCAGTGAGTTGGCATACCGTTTGGCATTACCTCCGGCCTTGAGTCATGTTCATAGCGTTTTTCATGTTTCCCAGCTGAGGAAATATGTCCCAGATCCTAGTCACGTCATCGATTATGGGGAGATTGATGTCGCCGAGGATATTACTTTTGAGGAACGTCCTTTGAAGATTTTAGAGCATCGGGAGAAACGACTGAGGCATAAGGCCATCCCTTTGGTCAAGGTGCAGTGGTCGAGGCACGGTGTCGAGGAGGCAACTTGGGAAACCGAGGATAGCATGCATGCTAGGTACCCTGAGTTGCTTGTTTCTTAAGTTTCGGGACGAAACTTGTTTTTAGAGGGGTAGAATGTAATATTCGCATTTTTCTTTCCCCTTGTATTTTCTTTTTCGGTGAATTTCTCAGTCGTAATGACCCTCATGTACCTTACAGTATATCTTTCCCATCATCTATTGATCTGAGACTCGTTATTGTTGTGCGGGACCGTTGTTTCGGGATTGCCGTGGATCCATTCTATGTTTTGATACGCTTTCAGGTGTTCCGTTTGATGTTTCGTTCATATTCCGGTGTTGTGAACCGCTTATATTTCGTAACCTAGCGCATGCTATCTTTTCTGTATAGCGCGCGCTAGGGGTCCCTTAGTAGCGCACGCTACGACTGATTCGTAGCGCGCGCTAGAGAGCAAGCCCTGGGAGCGGCAGTGCTATTTTTCCAGCCTTCTGGACTGGCGTATTAGCGTACGCTATGTAGACTAGCGCACGCTAATGTCGGGAGGCTAGCGCACGCTGATGATACCCGGTAGCGTGCGCTAGCGTGAGTTTCCAGTACTGGACAGTTTACTACTGAACTCGGTCAGGTGCCAGTTAGCGCACGCTACGCTTGTATGGTAGCGCACGCTAACGGGTCAGGTGAGTTTTGGGCAGTTAGCTTCTGGACTCGGCTGATGTCCAGGTAGCGCACGCTATTGGTCGATAGCGCGCGCTACCGAGTGGATTTTAGCGCACGCTACGTCTCGAGTAGCGCACGCTAACGGCCAGAAGTCTGGCTACTGGACTGGACGCTAACTGTTTTGGCCTGTAATTTTATCCCGTTAGCGCACGCTAACCTTGAGGATTAGCGCGCGCTAACACTCCCTGGCTATATAAACCAGGGAGTTGACCCAGATGAGCAAATTATTTTCATTTCTTCTCCTCTCCGCGACGCAGAGCTCCTCCAGGTGATTTCCGAGCCATCCCTTCCTCCGATTATTTCAGGCATCCTCTACCTTGAGTTTTTGAAGTAGATTAACAACACCTATGAGTGTTCTTCACCCTCAATCCAAGGTAAATCTCTTAGAACCCTACTTTTGGGTGATTTGGGGGTTTTGGGATTTTCTTCCGATCCGTTCCGTTTTGTTGGTGGATTCATGATGAATATGATTAATCTTGTTGGTATTCATAGTTTCCCTACGGATTTATGGTATATTTCGTAGTTTTTGCGGAATCGAGAGGGATTGGTTGTGGTCCACCCTCGTTATTGTTTATATACGAATATACATGAATCGTAGGCGGGTTTTAGGGTGTATTCCAATTCCGTATTCATTTGGAAATGGTTGTGATTGTATTCTTTGAATCGTTAGGTTCGGTTTCGTTGGTTCCTAGCGTTCGTTGGTGACTTTCCTTTCCGTTCATTGCGTCGTCAATTATTCAAGGCAAGTATTATTTTGGAAACCTTTATGCTTAACGTGAAATGGTAATGTATATTGTGTGTGCTTTGCTCACCCTGGGAGGGTCCGACGGGGCCTCGGGGGAATCTATGACTTCACTCTGGATTCATGAGTTTGTTTCGCTAGCCAGCTCGGGAGGGTCCTTAGAGGCCTCGGGTGGGATTCGTGGCTTCGTCCCGGTCCTAGGCGATGCCTGTGCGTGATTTGTTTTATGAAATGCCCATCTCGGGAGGGTCCTGAGAGGCCTCGGGTGGGATTCGTGGCTTCGTCCCGGTCCTAGGCAAATTGTTTGACTGTTTGTTTCCGGAAAAGACATGTCTGGTTTTGGTTTTTGAAATGATATTGGTGCATGTACTATGAAATGTGTAAGCGATTGGTTTGCCTTGATTACTTGTACTAGCGTAATTGCTAACCCCTATGGGGACCCGTTATGGGGAAATTCTTGTTATGGATTTCAGGTTATGATCATCCGGACGAGCGAGCTCTGGGACAGTATGAGGATGTTGGCCAGGGGCGTTGACATGTGCACTTGGGTCTACTTATTTCTTTTGTCCACTTCGATATGGTTGTTTCCTATATTTATAAACTGATAGACTGTACTCACGAGTACTTAGGCTTTTCAAATTCAAACTCCGTGTTGTATTATTTTAAATTGCTACACTGTCGATTGTTACTCATTTAGTCGGTTGCTCCGGGTGTATTTTCATGTGATGTATTATTTGATTGTTCTTCCTCGCTAACCGAGATGATTAGTCGAGGGGTGTTCGCTGTTGTAGCCTGGTGGGTCCCATGTAGGGGTCCACGGCGCTGTAATATACTCCGAATATCTTGGGGTGTTACAAAAGGTCCACTTCTACTATCACAACCTTTCGATTCATCATCGACTCTCCAAGAGTGAATACTGTATGACTGAATCAAGTATGAGTCATGTTCGAGTATATTGTATTAGGAATATGCCCCCGAATACCACTCAGGGGATGAGAGAGAAGGGGCATTGTACTTGTAATTATGGAATTATCAATAAAAGGCAATATGATTCATTCACTGTTTATTGTATTTCAAATGCATTCTTGATTTGGTAAACATCGAAGTGAAGTCCATGTAAATAAGAGTGAACATTCCATTCTCGTTATCGGATATGAGAAAATGTACTGGAAGTGTTAAACTTTTTTTACGTAAACCGTTCGCAAGTCGATAAACTTAATTGGGCATTAAGTTTTGAGTAAGACTTGTATAACTGATGCTAGGACGTGTGCATGTCTTGATAGCATAGTTATAAGTTAATTGGTGGGACCAGTATACTCGAACACGACTCATACTTGATTCAGTCACACAGTATTCACTCTTGGAGAGTCGATGATGAATCGAAAGGTTGTGATACTATACGTGGACCTTTGACTTGAGGGTTCAGTAGGAGATGTGCCTGTGATGTTTAGTTTGTCATTAGAATAGTTAGACTCATTTGTTTAATTGCTGAGTCAGCCTCGAAGTGCGGACTATATGGGCAGGTAGCACTGTATGCCAAGAAATGATTCTATCTCCTATTAGTGAGTAGGCGAATGTCCTATACGGTTAATGGCAACTAAGATCATAAGTCTATGGCCAAAGCACTCTGATCTAGTCTTATTAGATACACTAGTAATCAGTTGGTCTTGATTTGCATTAACACATATATAGAGTCTAGTCAACAGTAGGGTTTGACTTTACCGTGACTCGAAGACTTGACCGGGACATCTGATGAAGGGTCTATACATATATGGTATTCACGACATAATGGTTCTGGAATGATCCCTTAATTCGTCTTCAGTCGGGATTTACAGTGCGGCCCGCTAGGCTGGCTAAGTGCTGCCCGCACTCATTGGTTCCTCCCGATGTAAGAAAGGGGGTCTTTTATGTGAGGTGTGCCAAAAATATTTTAAAAGGGTAAGAGGCCCCACACATAAGATAGAAGGTCTCTTTGATTTTTTTAATAATTTTTTTTCTAATAAGCTCAGACCCCATATATAAGATATGGGGTCTCTTAAATTTTTTTAATATTATACCCAGAGAGCCCATTTTATACATAACGGGTCTCTTTATATATATATATATATATATATATATTCTAAATTCAATAATATCAGGTATTTTACCCACAAATTACATAAACCTGCTATAATATTAAGCAATTGCATTAAACCTAAAATATATTACACCTGCTATTATAATTCAGAAATATTAACAGCCATTAAACCTGAAAAATAACACATGTTGCTATAATATTTCTTAATAATTCAATAACAATTCCATAATAATCTATATTATTACAAAAAAATATATTTCCCACAAGTAATGCTCAAAACGCAAATGCTTTACATTAATTGTAATTTCCATAAATGTAAAAGCTTTACATCGTAACTTCAAAAAGCATAACAGAAAAAGTTCTAAAATCTAATCATTCACTCCAACTTATCAATAATTGGAACTGAAACTTATGCCGGTGAAAACATCAAAAGCTACCTTGAACTCCTCAGAAGTGCAGTAGTCCACGAACTTATCCCAATCAGGTTTAACTATCCAAGAATATTTCCATGGTGGTTGTTGTCTTGTCACTAGTAGAATAAACATCAAAGACTTCGGTATGTTTCACTTCAGTAATGTATATTAGCAAAGTAAAAACAAACAACAACTTCACTTTTTAATTTACTGAAGTAAAAAACCCGCTTAGACTTCAATAAATGGTACCAAACCAAAAAGCAGGAGCTAGTTCGAAATTTTAAGTTACAAAGACTTCGCTAATTTGATAATTACTGAAGTAAAAATTGTGAAATTTTATTTTTTACTAAAAAAAATTTTAATAGCGAAGTGTATGGCTTGAAACCGAAAATTAATATTTTGAGATTCAATTTTTTTACTAAAAAATCCCTGATCCTATCTCTCGTTTCTTCTCTCACTCTCTCGCCTCCGATCTCGGCTCCTCTCTCTCCCCCTCTCTTCTGCTCTCTTCTTTCTATCTTTCACTCTCAAAAGCTCACACACTCACACGCTCGTACACACATATTATGCTCTGCATACACACACACAGACGATTCGGACACACATATTCTCGACACCGATCTCAAAAAGTTTATCGATTCACATCGAAAGGGGCCAAACCCTTGGCCTCTCCCCCCCCCCCCCCCCCGCAATTGATACAGAGCTTCCTCTACCAGCTCTGCAAGGGCGTATCACACTGCCACAGCCATGGAGTTCTCTACCGTGATCTCAAACCCCAAAATCTGCTCCTTGATAAGGATAAAGGCATCCTCAAAATCGCACATCTCGGCCTCGGCAGGGCTTTCAATGTCCCACTCAAGAGCTACACGCACGAGTTATTATTAACTTATATGTTCTTCATTTGTTGATTTATCTATTTTTAACTAGAAATTATGAATTGCGGCTAAATTATTTTGATTCGTGTTTTGCACATCGTCAC
Source organism: Orobanche coerulescens (assembly GCA_033398695.1). Taxonomy (NCBI): domain Eukaryota; kingdom Viridiplantae; phylum Streptophyta; class Magnoliopsida; order Lamiales; family Orobanchaceae; genus Orobanche; species Orobanche coerulescens. The sequence continues at coordinate 66,503,227 of CM065804.1, read as the reverse complement.
TTCTGGTATAGAGCGCCTAAAGTGCTTCTAATCACTACTCTACTGCTGTTGATATGTGGTCTGTTGGTTGTATATTTGGTGTGAAAACTCTTCTACTTTCAAATTAACTGCATAATGTACTTGCTTTAGAATAGGGAATTATCGGTTAAGTATCTTAGCATCATTTTTGGCCTCTTGCAGCTGAGATGGCCAGAAGACAAGCTTTTTTTCCTGGAGATTCTAAGTATCAACAACTGCTCCATATTTTTAGGTGCAGTTCTTTTTTCTCTCTCTTATCTTTCCTTCTTACTCTTAGGTACTTACAGATTTGGCTTATTATCTCATGTGACTTGTGTATTATCTTCAGAAATTTTGGCTTGTTGAATGTCACCTTACAAAAATGTAGATTTAGGGTATGTTACATACACAATGAAGAACTCCTACCAACGTTCTTGATGTTGTTATCCCTCGTGTGTGTTTATTCTGTTGTATGTTTTAGTTTCCAGAACACTAGTATTTGTTAGATAATGTGATGAAAACCAAACCATATTAAGTACAGTGGTTCTTGTTTTTTTGGGTACTAGCCCTCAAGCAATATGCACCAGATGTGTGGCTTATTTGTATTCTAATAATCATATGCAACCCAATTGCTTATCCGATTGGCAAGGAAATTTTTCATACCCTTTATGGAAAGCCTGTTAGACCTTGTTTTGTATTGATTAGCTATAGATTAGATGTTATCCTGAAACCGGATTAAGTTTATCTTGAGCCTGAATACTGAAGAAACTATTGTGCTGATGGATACTTGATAATGGTAAGGTATCATAGAGAGCACAATTCAGTATACACTTTACATGCACTTGCGTTCACACATAGAAATATTAGCTTAACATGAATGGTATTATCAGAAGAGACACATTTGAGCAATACGGTGTTTCTTGTATTTCTATCCTTTTGAAATTGATCATCTATAGGTTCATGACTTTACTCTGTACCAGAAAAAAGAAGATGCGCCACTCTATGCACTCACATAGTAAGTGTGCCCTATGCACTTTTGCGATATATCTGAACTTTATTCTTGCATGTCAGGTATATGTTGTGGCCTCCGAGGACATGGATACCCTAGCTTTTTGAGCTCCACTGTTTCTCCGCCATTTAATGGATTCTAGCTCCAAAAAGACCCCTGTGATGGAATTCGAACTGTCAAAGGTACTAAGAAATTATCAAACGAATCGAAGTGCACACTTTTCTGATTCTATGTTGTTCTACAGGTTTTAGATGAGATGAACCTCACCAGAGATAAATTTATAGATCTTTGCATTCTATCTGGTTGTGATTACTGCGATAGCATACGAGGTAATATTGCTTGTTAATGGTGTTCGTTGTCTGGGGAACCAGACTTACTTATCTAGCTCTATACACAAGCAAATATAAACTGATAAATTGCGAAGTATGTTTCTGGTTATTATGAGAAAAGGGCGTCCCCTGAAATTTGCAAGTACATATATTTCCCAGATTAGAAGAAAATATTTCTTAAATATGCCCTTTAATTGTGTATTAGGCTGTTAATGGATTCACGAGAGAGGGTTTGTAGTTCCAGCGCTTGAAATGTTCTCCTCCTCCAAGAGTTGGATAGGATAGGAAATTAGCAGTCACTGTCAGTTATCTGTTGTGGCTAATATTTATGTTCCTTTGAAGTTTGCAATTACATGTATATATGTTAAATATGTTACCATTTTGTGAATACACCCTAACATGCATGTCGGATATATCTGTGTTTGCCTGAACTAGTTTCCTAAGACATCAACCCCAAGGCTATCGGGAAAAACTTCCTTTTATATTATCCATATTCTGTTCCTTAGGTGTTGGAGGACTCACTACTTTGAAACTAATTTGCCAACATAGCTCAGTCGAGCGCATTCTGGAGAATATCAATAAAGAAAGGTGCTTTTATTATGTTTATTTATAATGATTTTCTTGATTGCACTTGTGTCGATTTTCTGGAAATACTAGTTCTACACATCCAACAGTTGTTAAATTTGGGAGCAAATCAAGTTTTTTTTATATATTTTATCTTCCAAGGGAGTCATAAATAAAATTATTAAATATGAAATATTATTGGAGCAAAGAACTCTCTGAAGCAGCCTTGGGCCAGACCATTTATTCTTCTGAATACCTTATTCATCAAGTATTTTGTTGAAAAACTTATGGGTTAGAGTTCGGTGCTATTTTTAAAATTCAACTTCACCTGGTAGCTCAATAAACCGTGTGATTTTGTATCCTTGGAGATTACTACCCTAGTTATCCCATACATCTTAGATATAACCTTTTGAAGTGTCTGTTTCCATGTAATTTTTCTTGGATTTCAGCTATTGCTCCCTGGCCTATTTTTGTGACTTATTAAACAACTCTCTGACAGTTGATAAATGCAGAAGACTATGAGTGTAGAGGTAGTCTGCAACATTATCTAATTGTGAGAATTGCACAATGCAGCTCATTGTCTTCAAGATTCTTCTTAGTGCTTTAGGTGATTAAGATTGTTTTTTATTGGTATTTAAGTTGAACAAATGGGAATTGTTTGAAAGTTTGTTAGTTTGAACTGATGGTAATTAAATTTTGGGTGTTGTATAAAAAACTGATATCTACTCTAATGACTTTTTTAATGATTTCATGTTGCCATCTATGATGCTGTTTTAATTTTTGGTGTTTCTTTTAAGTTTGATGTATGAAGTTTGCTAATTTTCTATACTTTAGACATATAGAGAAATATATTTATTTGTTGAAGTTTTTGTATTAGGTAAACTACTTGGCAACCATTGAAATATTTTTGTCTTTGTTCAATCACATGTTATCCTTTTAAGTAGCAAGTCATTGAATATTTTAGTTTGATTCCTCTTGAAAACTTTGAATGTCCTCTACAATTTCTTAAATTGTTTCTTTAAAATTTTTCAAAGTAGTGATTCAGTGAAGTGCACTTCTCCATATGACAGTTTATAATTCTATGTTCTTTACGATGTATATTATCTTGAGTTACAGTGAACTCCATTGCTAAGATCTTCATATGACTTATGTTTCGGTACTTCATTGTCCTTATTTGTTGTTTGTACCACAACCACAGGTCTTCATTTGTTGTTGATCGTGTTATATGATAAACAAAAGTTACGACCTCATTACTTAATCTGTATTTGTGAAGGAATCGTTACCTGGTTGTAAAGGGATTTGGACTGTCTACCAAGAATTTACGCCGTGATTCCTCAAAAACGGCAACTGATGAAGATGAATATCATGCGTACTTGATTATTAGTTTGGAAAACCGCTCGATGGCATGCCATTATAAACTTTTTCTGTTGATAAGATGACAACATTAGGAAAAATGATACTGTTAATTGAGTAGAATTTTTGTTATCCTGAACGTGTGGTCTGCTTTTGTGCTACAGGTACTGCAAACAACTAGTAATCTTGAGGAGGTAACTGAAAATGTTGACTATTACGTCTAGGGAAGTAATATGTTTGAGTAGAAGTTATTTTTGACTGTTTGATAATGTTGTAGTATGTGTTTTACGACACGTTATGCTAATATGTTTTAGTTGGTGATATAATTTTGGCTTTGAGGCAAAATCATGTAATTTCTTTATTGGGGAAGAAGATTTGTTAAACCGGCAACAAAGTGATTATGTGGATATGTTTGCTTCACGTGCCGATGTTGAAGATTTGAAGAAGAAAGTTGATAAGTGGTGCTGAAGAGAGACTTGGTCGTTTTGAAGTATATGATCTTTTTTAATTTTTTTGTCCTATTTGTGGTGTTCATGATGAAATAGATAGAATTTTATTACACATTCTTTGTCTTTGTTATGATATGTATCTTGTTTTGAATTGGTTGGAACGCATGTTATTTTTTTTAGATGGTATGATATGCAATTATTGGTTCTTATATAATTGAGCTCTTCTGGTTGATGGTTAGTTATAGGTGAATGTAGATTTTGGCAATGAATTTTAAATTGAAATGTGAAATATTAATATATATTACTGCAGAAAATACTAATATATATTATACAATAACTGAAGTAAAAAGTCTTTTTTTACTACGTTAATTATAAAATAACCAAAGTTAAAATACATTCTTTTACTTCACTTACCCCCATATTTGGATCATAATTAGAAAAAAAAAACCGAGATAGACTTCGGTTATTAGGATATTAGACTTCGTATAAAAAGCGAAGTCTAAAGTATACCTTTTACTACACGAACATAGACTTCGGTAATTATAACGTTTTTACTTCAGATATTATCCGAAATATTTGACGTTTATTCTTATAGTGTGTTGTTCCGACTTCTAAATACATCCATTGAAGTCTTAATCTAGTCTTGAAACCTTTCCATCACTTTGAAGCTTTTGAAAGTATCCAACGTTTACGATTCTCAATAACATAAAATCCCCTCTGCATTGACACAAAATAATTAGTTATATATGCATAACATCTGAATTAGGGCAGCACTACAGCAGTAGCAAACCAATGAACATGCAAAGACACAAACCGCAACAAATTGTAACAAAAAAGAGACAATGATATAGATCTCAATGACAAAAGCCACCCTATACAACAATCAAGATGCACCACCGCCACAACATCGACAAACACAAAGACTCAAAGAAGACAAATAAAAGTCAACAAATGTCAACATTTGTAAAAAAAAGTAAGACGGGCAGACCAACAATAAATCAACCAAGAGCTGAAACTCTTAACCCCGAGCTCTATGCATTTTTTTTCTTAAAATATAAAGATGAGTATGTTTGCTTACCGTGATAGAATCATATAATTCATCTAGGAGTCCTTTTGGAAGGTGAGACCACTCCTTATAGGTGATGTTTACTCTTTCACGCACAACTACACCAATGTACGTGGAAAAATGAGATCGGTGATGTCCAATAGGAACAAGAGCACCTTCAAATTATATACAACAAAACAAAAGCAACACGCTATAAATCAGTAACATAGTTTAGGTTATTTTATATATATACACACAAACACTACATATTAGCCAATAATAAACAATCAGATTTCGTACAAATTACTTGTAAAGTTCCTTGCACACGAGCCGAATTTTGGTTTTCACATTCATAAGGTCCAAGAATCGATCATTACCAATCCTCTTCACCAAAATTTCGTTGGCCTACCATGAGGATATTGAAGATAAACTAAAATACAAGTAAAGAAAAGTCTGATCATTTAACAAGTGTGCAGGCACAACAAGCGGCAGTGCTGCTGAAAGGAAAAGTCAACAACTAGTAGTAAGCAGAGATCCAGTTAGTATACCGAACAAGCAAAACTACCTCTTTCAGGTCTTTTTCATTTTCTCTATAAGGCTCTGGAACTGTTCTCTTTATTTTTGCATGATCTTGAGGATTTGTGTGCATAAATGCCAGATTTTCAAGTTCGGACTGCAACAAGAAAATTCAAAATAAGCAGAAAGTTCCACATACACGAAGATTCGTTTAAATCAACGTGGTAAATCAACATATATTAACATTAATATTATTTTATCATGTCAATTTGAAAATATGATGTAAAATACACAAATTTTACTTTAAATGTTGCACTTCGACTGAGACGGAAGGGTAGTAAAGTTTGTGGTCTTGTTTTGGTTCAGGTAAAAGATCCAGTGTGAAGTCATCACCGCTTGTTTTGGTTCATCTACTTATGGTCGTCTTTGTGGACTTGGTTCTAGTGTCATTATCATGCCCTTGTCAATCTGCAAAGAGTTGAATTTGGGTGATCCTTCTCCGGCCAAGATGCTTCTTGCCTACTTTCCTGTTAAAGTAGGCAAGTTCATAATGCCAGGAGATTTTAATCATTGTAATAAATAACAGAGACTACTGAATTCGTCAAATACCATATCCAAACTTTGATGTCACAACTGTGTTTCAGCGAAGACTGAGATTATGAGACTGCTTGCCTTGGATTGTGGGGGTCTCAGCTATACTAGTATCGTATCATGAGCATCCAGGAACTAATTGACAGCTGAATTATATTATTAGCAGGAGAATGTCATAACTTTAGCTTCTGAATGAATTGAAGTATGTTTCATACCTGGCGGAAATAAAAAATTTATAGCATTCAATGCTGTGAGTTTTAGGAGGCCTTTTAAAGAAGAACTTCATTATTTACAAATTATAGAGGATGCAAGCGAATTGAATATTCAAGCACAACATACAGTAAACAAAACTAAACTTCCTTGCACAATATGCCTGCTCCCAAAATTCAAGCACCATAAAATAAATAAAAAACACATGCAGTAGCGAGTGTTTCATTGAATATAAACATACCAAAGCAAGCAATCCAGTAGGAAAATTATGTTAAAATCCAACCCATATTGGCCAAGATCAACATAAACTATTCAAAGGAAAGTTGAACAAGCTTTTGCAACTACAGGAAGCAAGCCTGCACACGAGGAAAGCTGCTTAAAAATCACCTTTCTCTTCCGACTCAGTATCCGTCTTATACACATACCTCTCTTTGACAATAGCCCGAACAAACTCTATCTCAACAGGATAATTGGTGCAAGACTCATTTTCCATGATTTCTCTAACCTTGGCGCCAGCATCAGCAAGTGCCTCGACCACAAACTTGTTAATCAGAAGATAATCTACATCGCCAAATTTCCTCTATATTTCCTCCATATTTTACTTTAAATGTGTATATGGCTGCATAATCAGAAAAAGAAAAAAGAACAAGCTGTTTTACCAGATTTTTTGCTTCCTCAAAATCTTCCGTATTCAACGGTCCGATAGTGATTACCCTTTCTTTCTTATCTTTCTTATCTGAATTGTCTCCGACCTCAGTAATATGCTTCTTTTCCTGGTTTAAACAACATGTGAAAGGAACAAGTCAGAATAATATAAACAAGTAAACTAGCTAGTTATTATGAGTATAGTGTTTACTCTATCTTTTAGCCTCTATCTTTACAGCAGTTATGTACAAGTTCTACTTGCCGATTTTTTTTTTGTTAAAAAACAATGTAAAGCAATCAATTCTAATTAAAACCAAAAGCAGTATAAACAAACCTTGAAATCACTTCCACTGTATCCTTTCGTCATTGTCGCAAGCTCCATAAATTTTGATTGTTCATCAACTTTCTCTTTGGACAACAGCGTCCTTAAGATCTTTTCTGTATATTAATACTAAAATCAACATAGTAAATCATTCTATAGACCTTGGCAACAAAGGTTGAAAATTCGTTTAACCTTTAATGGTAGTTGAACGATTCAAAATGATTCAACTTTTAATGATTCAAAATTCGTTCAATCGGAATGATTCAAGATGGGGGTTGCAGGCTGCTCAAAAACTATGAGAACTATAGCCTATGTCACATTCAATCAAAAAATATGAGAACAAATAGGACGAGAATTGTTAACTTGTTAACTCATTCAATCACATAAATTCATTAAGTCAGATTATAATGAAGAAACCGAAGCAAATATGAAAATAGGGAAACAAAAAAAAACAAAAAACATACCACGACGGAGAAGCTCCAGAAGGTGGCGGCGGCGAAGCTCCAGAAGATGGCGGTCGCGGCGAAACTCAGGCGAAGATGGAAAATCCGAAGAAGGGGAGAAAGAAGGTGGGAGATCGGGCAGAAAGAAGGAGCAAGATGGATATGCCTCGAACGGGTCCTCTTTGTAAACGCTTCATCAAATGGGTCGAGAACCCGGCGATGTTGTTGCGGTGGCGCTCCGAAGGGATAATAGCACCCTCTTGCAAAAGAAGGGTTTTCTTGCTGCCGCTTAAAGGAAGAAGACCGCGGTGATGAGTAGAGAGATATGGAGAGATGGAGAGATTAGAGTACTTCGTGTATTTGCCAAGTGTTAGACCTAATCTGAAGAAGAAAAGAAGAGACCGCTTGGGCAAAACAACAGGTCTCTAAGTTTTTACACTTTAGAGACCCGTCAACAAAAGCAAATGGTCTCTTATTTTTTACATATTAGAGACCCGTCAATAAAAACAACGGGTCTCTTAAGTATCTCACAGAAAAATGGCGGGCCCATTTGACATATAAGAGACCTGTTGTTTATAATAGCATGTCTCTATATTAAAGAGACCCGTTATCTTTATCAACGGGTCTTTTAGTCTGGATCTCTTTGCTTGTTTTTGTAGTAGTGGCCTATAAGGCCAAACTTTTGGTAAAGGGTTATACCCAAAGGGAAGGGATCGATTATCATGATACCTTCTTGCCCGTAGCTATGATAAAGTCGATTCGCATGATGCTTGCCATTGCTGCCCATTACGATTATGAAATATGGCAAATGGACGTCAAAACGGCTTTTCTAAATGGATACCTCGAGGAGGAAATCTACATGGAACAGCCTAAGAGTTTTGTGTCCAAAGCTAATATTCATAAGGTGTGTAAGCTACAATGAGCCATTTATGGGCTGAAGCAAGCTTCTCGAAGTTGGAACCTTCGATTTGACGAAGCAATCAAGGACTTTGACTTCGTGCAAAACGAGGAGGATCCATGTGTTTACAAAAAGGTCAGTGGGAGCAACATTCCGTTCTTAGTACTATATGTAGATAATATTCTACTTATAGGAAATAACATAGCAATGCTTAGCACTGTGAAAGCTTGGCTTTACAAAACATTCTCCATGAAAGACCTGGGAGAAGCTTCCTATATTCTAGGGATCCGTATTTACATAGATAGACCACGAAGAATGATAGGACTTTCCCAAGCCCTCTAGATAGATAAGATCCTGAGAAAATTCAAGATGGATGAATCTAAAAGAGGATTCCTTCCCATGCAACATGGAATTCATCTCACCACGAAAATGTGTCCTCAAAGTGAGGAAGACAAAAGAGAGATCAGTAAGGTGCCCTATGCCTCGGCATTGGGTTAGCCTCATGTACTCTATGTTGTGCACGAGACTGGACTTAGCCTATGCTGTTAGTATGGTAAGTCATTTTCAAGCAAACACGGGAAGGGAACACTGGACTGCCGTCAAGAACATTCTTTAGTACTTGAGAAGAACTAGAGATTTGGTTCTTACTTACGGTGGTGCAGAACTGAAGGTGGTTAGATTCACCGATTCTGATTTTCAATGAGATAAGGATGACTCTATGCTGACATCTAGGTATTTGTTTACTCTCAATGGAGGAGCAGAATCTTCGAGAAGCTCCAAGCAAAGCGCTACTGCATATTCCACCTGCCAAGCAGAGTATCAAGCTGCCTCAGAGGCTAGCAAGGAAGCATTTTGGATGCAGAAGTTTGTGCAAGAACATCAAGTGGTGTCTAATGTGGAGCTGCCTATATCACTATTCTGTGATAATGATGGAGCTGTCGCCCAAGCCAAGGATCCAAGGGCTCACCACAACACCAAGCATATAGATAGAAAGTATCACATGGTTCGAGAGATGGTTGAAAAAGGATATGTTTTGTTGCAACGAGTAGACTCAGAAGACAATGTCTCTGACCCGCTGACTAAGATGTTATCTCAGGCTGTCTTGAAAAGACATCTGAAGAACATGGGTATTGGATACCATGATGTATGGCATTGAGTGCATGTGGAAGATTTTTAGGAATATGCCCTCAAATGCCACTCAGGGGATGAGAGAGAAGGGGCATTGTACATGTAATTATGGAATTACCAATAAAAGGCAATATGATTCATTCACAGTTTATTGTATTTCAAATGCATTCTTGATTTGGTAAACATTGAAGTGAAGTCCATGTAAATAAGAGTGAACATTCCATTCTCGTTATGGGATAAGAGAAAATTCACTGGAAGTGTTTAATGTTTATTTACGTAAACCGTTCGCAAGTCGATAAACTTAATTGGGCATTAAGTTTTGAGTAAGACTTGTATAACTGATGCTAGGACGTGTGCATGTCTTGATAGCATATTTATAAGTATATTGGTGGGACCAGTATACTTGAACACGACTCATACTTGATCCAGTCACATTGTATTCACTCTTGGAGAGTCGATGACGAATCGAAAGGTTGTGATAGTATACGTGGACCTTTGACTTGAAGGTTCAGTAAGAATTGTGCCTGTGATGTTTAGTTTGTCATTAGAATAATTAGACTCATTTGCTTAATTGTTGAGTTAGCCTTGAAGTGCGGACTATATGGACAGGTAGAATTGTATGCCAAGAAATGATTCTATCTCCTGTTAGTGAGTAGGCGAATGTCCTATACGGTTAATGGCAACTAAGATCATAAGTATTTGTCCAAAGCACTCTGATCTAGTCTTATTAGATACACTAGTAATCAGTCGGTCTTGATTTGCATTAACACATGTATAGAGTCTTGTCAATAGTAGGGTTTGACTTTATCATGACTCGAAGACTTGACCGGGACATCTGATGAAGGGTCTATACATATATGTTATTCACGACATAATGGTTCTGGAATGATCCCTTAATTCGTCTTCAGTCGGGGTTTACAGTGCGGCCCGCTAGGCTAGCTAAGTGCTACCCGCACTCATTGGTTCCTCCCAATGCCGGCTGAGACGGACCTACAGAGTCGCGCATCAGGAGCGTTGACAGATAAATGTGAACTTATTATCTCTCTATTGATATTAGATATTGGATATCTAAATTATGATTTATTGGATAAAATAGCGGTCTTATGAATTGAAATTAAGTTACTGGGTAATTAATTTAATTGATAAATTATATTTCTTAGAGAAATATATTTGTATTTTATATAATTAATTAATTGGAATAATTAATTAGTATAAATATATTGGTGATAAAACGGAGTGTATTTATCAGAGTCGTTTGACGGACGTCCTGTACACGAGCCGAGTGATTCGGCCCGTTTGCACCAACCTTCCTATACCCCCCCCCCCACACACACATGGTCTTGGTTGTGTTTTTTGTTTTTTATTACACCATGCATGTTGTCTTCCACATGTTTTCAAAAGGTCATGATTAGATGATATATTTTAATATCTCATTTTTCTTCACCTTGAGATATATAATTGAAAACAAGACAACTCCTACCACAACCAATGTTGTGAGACATCATTCGGCCGTGACAAAAGGAGAGAGAGAGCATAGATTTTTCCATCTTTGTTCTTCATCTTAGAGGTGAAACAAAATCAAGAATAATAAGAGAAAAAAATTCATATAGTAATTCTTAGCCGTGTTCTACCATGAACGGATTGCTATATATTTTTCCGGTCAAGTTCCGATGCATGGTGACGTAAAGGCATCATATTTTCGGTGTTTGGGACGAAGGGATTTCGTGCTCGTGCTAGGGTTCGTGAACAACATCAACTTACGAAGATATTATCAAACGCTTCAAGGGTATGGGACTCTGATCCTTTGTCTTCGTCTTTTATTTTTCGTATATACGTACTTGATCGATCCTGTTTGGGATTCTTTATTATTATTCCTCTGCATATTCGTTATTGCTTCCGGAATCCCCACATACTGGTCCCACCAATATACTTATAACTATGCTATCAAGACATGCACATGCCCCAGCATCAGTTATACAAGTCTTACTCAAAACTTAATGCCCAATTAAGTTTATCGACTCGCAAACGGTTTACGTAAATAAACATTAAACACTTCCAGTGCATTTTCTCTTATCCGATAACGAGAGTGGAATGTTTGCTTTTATTTATGTAGACTTCACTTCAATGTATACCAAATCAAGAATGCATTTTAAATATAATAAATAGTTAATGAATCATATTGCCTTTTATTGATAATTCCATAATTACAAGTACAATGCCCCATCTCTATCATCCCCTGAGTGGTATTCGAGGGCATATTCGTAAGCATGATGTTGATTACGCCTTACAGGTCCTTGAGGATGATAGTTCCGCTGTCTATGATATGACATTGGTGGCAGACTGCAGCCTTTGTTGTACGCGGGGCAACTGTTATCTTTACAGAACTCGGGATCTCTTCAGGTACAGGAATGGGTTCCACACCCCTTACGAACACCGTACTAGTTTTCCCTTTATTGGAGAATAAGTTATATCATAAGCCACTTTTAGCATGAGCATATAGCCCGGTGCTTAGAATTTCTTCCATCCGTTTATAGGATTTCTCGAATGATTTCAAGATGGTCTCTAATTCTTCTTCTCGCTTTTCGAGAGATTTTACTTTGGATTCGAGCAAAGCATAATCATTTGTATTAATTTCATTGTAAGACTTAGTCTCATTTAGATCTTTAGCAAGTTGATGATTAATTTCCATGATTTTTTCAAATGTGACCTTGCTGTTTTTGAAATCAATAGACATATTTTCGTAGTTATTTTTCAGCCAATCATTTTCTTCTTTCAGCTCTAAGTTTGAAAGTACGAGCTGTATGTTTTCTCGTTTCATAGTCTCATGGGACTTTTGAATGTTTTTGAATTCATTCGTCATGTTTTCAAAAGTATGAGATGCATTTACAGAGATTCATCATGTCTTTGGCCATAAAGCACATATAGGCTTTATCTTCGATCTCATCATCGGACGAGTCACTGTCAGTGACAGCTTGAAGGGACTCCTCGATCTTGGTTAATGCGGGCGAGGCTTCTGATTCACCAATCAGGGCCCTGATCTTATTTTTCCATACACACCTTCTTTCGTTCTTTTCTTGCTGCTTGGCTTCCAGCAACTTTTGCACTTTCGGGTGCGGACACTTATTTGCATAATGTCCGGGTTTCCTACAGTTGTAGCACAAGTTGTAATCACCATAATAAGGAGATTCGGAATTTACCTTGTGAAAAGGCTTGGGCTATAATGGAGTCTTTCCAGACTGTTTGATGAATTTCTTGAATTTATGCATAAGAAGGGCCATTTCATCTTGTGACAGGATATCATCATCACTGTCAGCAGTCTTGTGGGCAGACTTAAATATGCTAGGTACCAAGCTGTTTCTCCTGTCAGATACAGCAGCCAGTGTTGTAGTCTTGGTAGGTGACTCTTCAGCCTTCTCTATCCTATCAATATCGTACTCAAAGCCTTTAAGATCAGAGAAGAGGTCAAAAGTAGAAATATCATTAAGATTACATTACACACGCATAGCAATAGTCTTAATGTCCCATCGGCCAGGGAGTGATCTAAAGATTTTCAAGTTTTTCCCCTTTTGGGTATACACTTTACCCAATGCTTCAAACAGCGCATTTTTAGCAACATTGTCGAGGTTCGCACGCTTACAATCGTCTGCTGTCTATTGCTCGTGCTCCTTCTCGAGCATTTCAGCATGAGGTTGTCCTTCTACCCTTGCGGCAGGATTAACCTTCATTATCTTTATTGGACCTTCTTGGATGACAAATATCATCTCCTCGTGCATGGCAGCAAGATGGGCTTCCATCTTGATTCTCCATTCATCAAACTCATTAATCGAAAACATAGGGACCTTGTTTATCGTTGAGGTATCCATTAGAGAAAATAGGAAAGATAAGACTATTTTAAAAAATAAGTGATTTTTGGATCTGATTCGTTTAAAAACACGACTGATTATTTTTAGAATCAACCTCTTCGATACCACTTGTTGGACACTAAGTACAATAAATAGGTTGGAAAGAGATAGTACTACAAACTATACGTTTTTTTAAGTTAGTTTGCATAGCAGAAGTTTAGGTGTGTTGCTGTAAATACAGCAACTAGGCGTTCTCCTGTTTGCTTAGTGCGTACAGGGTTTTACAATGTAGACTTGTATGAATCACAGTTATGGAAACAATAAAGATAGAAGGTAAATAACACACAATTTAAAGTGGTTCGAGGTAAAGCCCTCTACGTCTACTGGTCCTCCAAGCATGAGTAAAACGTTTATTATATAATAACTATGTACACCACTACGTGACCATAACTAAACATGTCTCCGTGTCGTTCACACAGATTGATACAGAGACTGAAGCCTTTTGCCGTTCACACAGATTGGCTAGAGCACTTTCTTGACTCGCTTTTTCACACACAATTTCAAGCTTCGTCTATAATGCTATTCTTTCCACACATGTCAGAATACGCAAGGATCTTCAGTCCACACAGGGTTGATGATTATCTCAACGGTAAAGGGTAGAATTCTTAGAACAACAGCTTGATCTTTGATATAAGTTTGATGTATGCTATGATATTCTTGTTGAGTATATTTCTTCGCTATAGATACACTATATGCTTGTGAAATATACTTACTCTTGATATAGCTTAAATTTTCAGAATCTATGTCAGAGCTTCGTGAGAATGATATATCAAGTGTTAGCACTATATATTCCTTAAGTCCTCAACTTGGGGCTATTTATAACCTTTGAAAAATGCATCCATTATAAATGTAGCCGTTGTAGGTAGGTGAGATGTTGACGTCTCTGATTGGCGGCTTGCTGAATATTTAAATTAAATCAGATCGCATTTAATGCTTTAGACATCCTTTCTGACTTTGCATTAAATGCTCTTCAGCACATTTAGACATTCTCACTCCGGCTGCATTAAATGTTGTCCTATCAGCAACAAATGCTGCTTTAACCGTGAATACTTTATGAATAAACAAAGTGTATTCCACAATGGTTTAAAGCATTTTTTAATTAGGCATGTCGGATGTGTTTTACTTTTCCCAAGTAAAACATCTTACATCCTGACTGCTATATCCGATGCATCAAGTCTTTTTCTGTAGCTTTAGGCTCTGTAGGATAGATTGTATGAGATCTTCAATGCTGTATGGAAGGGCTATATGGAGATTCTAGACAGCTTCCATACTTATCGGTATTTTAAGACTTTCTACTTCTTTGTTGTATGATGGCAATTATCAAAACAGGATTGTTTATCCCAACAGCAAGGCTTTCGAGTTTGGTCTTTTAGCAATCAAAGGGGATTTCTTGAATACAGTGGAAGTTATTGGCCACTAAGTATACTGGATAGAGCTTGGAAAGTGTTTTAAACAACAAGCTGTACAGTTTTTAAATCTGAGTACGTAGCGGAAGTCTTTAATACAGTTAGTTGCTGAGGATACAGCAACTCGGTGTGCAGTGTATACTTAAATAATCACAGTTAATAAAACAATAAAGGCAGAAGGTAAATAATACAAGGAAATTTAGCTTCTATAGTCTGAATGCCTCCATGGTCTTTTTGGGTCATTCTTGGTGTTTTTCCACCAGTATTGATGAGCTTCCTTGTCTCGGTTCTAATAAATGGCTCGACCTTCATATGATTTGTCGAAGACAAGAATCCAATCCTCTGGGTGGGTCACCAAGTCACCATTCATGTGCTTTGATTTCATCTGCAGCTTTAGCGGGAGCGTTCCGTCTTCCAGCTTGGTCTTGAATTCCTCTGCGGCTTCCTGCACCGTTCTACATCTATTGAATAATGGGGAATCCCTGATAAGTACAACAAAGTATCTTAACAGTTCATTTCTCCTCCAGTCTTTGATCTATGCAGCGGTAGGTTGACGGTCTGCCGGGAGGTTCATAGAGTGCGGCATTCGGACTAGGCTTTTCCAAGGATACTTAGGATCCTGGAATTCTGGTCTTTCTCCCTGTATCCTCACGTTCGGCGTTGAGATACGGGCTATGTCTGCAGTGATGGAGTCTTCAAACAGAGCTAACAACTCTTTCTCTTACTGCAACCTTGTTCTCCTAGCGGCTTCCCTTGCTTCTTCCCCCTTTTTGGCATCATCAAGGTATGACACCTTTTCATCAAGACGCTCCCGGATTTGCAAAGCGGCATCCTGTTTCGTCTCAATATTATACATTCTCTCAACAAGGGAGGAGAGCACCTACAACATATCTTTTATGTTCTTGTCATGGGCTCGCAGTTGGGAACTGGATTCGATCAGAGCAGATGCAGTCTTGGCCTCAAACACGCGGAGTTTCGATTGCTCTTCTTTCAGGATCTGTTCTTGCTTATCTTGCAGTTGGCTCAGATCTTGCTTGAAGACATGTGGCAAGACAGTGAAGGCTTCAACTACTCGAGAGACTTCATGCCTTAGTCCGGTCATTTCTTCAACAGCAGATGTGTGAAGCCAATCAAGAGCCTTTTCTACAGAGTGTAGAGCATTGACTGCGTCCTGAATAAAGACAGTTTGGAGGCCAAGAGCATGTAATTGCTCTTTTCTTGCTTCGGTGCTGGGAGAGTCTGGCTGGACAGAGTCCTCGACTCCATTTAACCTTCTCAAATTCACATCAGGGCGTGAAATGAGTTGGACATCCTCAGGTATAGCACCGTCTTTGGATTCCAAGGCGGTTGATGGGGCGGGAGTAACTGTTTCGGGTTCGGCGGCAGGGGATGCGACATCCTCCTGTGTCGAAGTGGTTTTTGTAGACATGGATACAGGAGGGACTAATTTTTCCTGGTGTCTCTCATCATCCGCCTGTTCCGGCAGAGGGACTAATTCCTCTTGTTGGATGGCACTAGATCTTACTTCGGTGGGGGCAGCGATAGGCTCGGGTGCCTGTTGCGAAACATGTTGTTTCTCCTCGACATGAGGGACTGAATCCTCATTGTCGGGAACATTGTCTTGCTGTGGCGAAGGGGGCGACTGATGGTTAGATGTCCCTTCATCTTTCTTTTCTTGGGCTTCCTCTCGACTCATCCGCAGACCAGCCTGTAGTGCGTCGTCATCATCGTCGGAATCAGGATCGGACTTTGGACTATCAGGAGTTTCCATGGATGAAGCTTTTCCTTTCCTTCGAGTTTCAGCCTTATCAAGCAGATGTCTCTCAATAAGCTCCTTAACGAATAAGTTGTCCCATTGGATCAGGACAGCAATTTCTTGAGTGTCCGTCACTTCCAAAACGAATTTTTCTTCATTACACCACTCGATCCAGTTGTACAAAGTTTCGTACGGAGCAAGTCTAAAGCTCTTCCATTGGGTAAACCGCTCGAAAGACTGTTCAATCTGAACGGAATGCAGGGTCTTGGAAATTATTGTGTCCGGGGAGGGACTCCGTACAGCGCCTGGGTTTGCTGTAGGAAGGGGTTCCTCTACAGGTGTGGAATCCTGTATTGGAGAGGGATTCCTTACAGGGGATGGTACCCCGAAGGAATATGGATCCTGAACGGGTGTGGAATCCCGTATAGGATAGGTAGCTATTGGATCCAAACAGGCAGCCGACTCGCCAGAGTCTTTTGAGTTGGCAGATGTCCTAGTATCCGCCGTAGCTGCCAAGGGCTCGGGATCTACTATCGATACAGTAACGGGCATCTCTTCCACAGGGGTTGGGCCCTGGGGTAGTTGATCAGTGGGTTGCGCCACGAGAGGAGCATCCTCGGAGGGTTCTGTAGCTTTAACTTTCGTAAGCCTCCTTAGCTTCCTTTTCGGCTTCTCAACAGCAACTGGTGTTTTGCTATGAGATCTTTTTCTTTTCTTAGAAGATTCAATACTTTAGGACTTAGAAGAAACGTCCCTCGGATCCGCAGACAGCGGAAAATTCTGGATAAAAGGTCTGTTGGCAATTAGGACGCTCTGGTTAAAGGCAGTGGGCCTGACGCCTCCTAAGAATATCCGTGAACTGATCTTCTTTGCTTCTGCGGTTTGCTGAAGTCCGCACTTCATCAAAACATGGTTTAAGAATAAACCAAATGATTTCTTATGAGAAGCAGGTTTAGACACCTCTTCCTGCAAATGCTTAAGGATGGCCTGACACCAATTGACCTTCTCGCAGGTCATTATAGCGACCATCATCCTGAATCTGAAATTGGTGCACATCTCAAAAGCACCTGTACGATTCTCAATAATACGGCAGCAAAAATCATGTAAGTAAACGAAAGGTAAGCAAAAAATCTTCTTATGGCATGTGGTGTGAACCACTTCCACCGTTGCTAAACCAGTGAATAAGCCATAGTACTGAGTCAGCAGTTCTTGGGACCCAAAGGTCTCAAGTTCTTCCATAGTCAGGCCATCAGAAGGTATCCTGAAGATGTTTTGGAGAAGCTCTTGGTCAACGCGGATCTCCACTACGTGGATAACGGCTGTGATGTCAGCGACATGACCTCCATGAGCCAGAGGCAAAAAACGAACTACGACGTTGAGGTAGAATTCCTCAACCAAATGAGCGTCATAGTTCTCGGCGGAGTGGCTCCCAAGGCGGTAGTGTAACACCCCCAATCCACTCAGGGATATTACACGCCGTAGACCCTCTCCTCGAGGATCTACCAGGCTGATAACAACATTTAACATCTCGACAATGCCTTCAAGGCAAAAATGACTCAGTAGACCGATTTGGTCTTTCAATAAATACATACAACTCGAATACAACTCATGCCCACGCAGGGGTCAAAATACAACCACACCCGTACAACGGGAAAAATATAGCAATGAAAATAAAGTACAACTATACCAATACGACATCAACGGGTCCTCGTGTGATTAGTATCGTTCATCTTTCATCATCCTTCATGCCGACCCCGTGCTCGCTCCAAAACCCGAATGCAATACAGACATCCACCCCCGAATACTCTGGGGTTAGCAAACTCCACTGCTTTTGCTAGTGAAAGTATAAAATACGAAAACAAGCCATACATATCATACTCCACAAAAATGAATAATCGCGAATATACTTCCCGAGAAAATTCACTTGATCAAACCATTCAAAACGTGAAAGGTAGGAAATAACCCAATGTCCATATTACAAAACATTTTACGATCTCGGAGTTTAGAAAACATTTGGGATATAAGAATTCTAAAACCTTTCGAAAACATTTAGGGACACACCAAAAGTCATTTTCCAAAATTCAAGTTCGTAACAATACGCAGGGTCCACAACCCATTTCACAAAACACGGGGTCCGTGACCCAAATCACAAATCACATGTTCCTAAGGATTATTCGTGTCCCGTGCTAACAAGCCACGAACCTCAGATGCTCCCGAAGAACAAACCCGAGTGAATAACCCAATAGGAAAAACATATCAAATCACATGTCTCCACGACACGAATATCACAACCAAACCACAACCATAAGTTATCCCGGCATCGCGCTAACAAGCCACGAACCTCGGAGTCCCCGCAAGACATACCCGATGATAACCCCACAAGTTATTCCGGCATCGGGCTAGCAAGCCACGAACCTCGGAGTCCCCGCAAGACATACCCGTATTGGATAACCCTACGGTTTCGCCCGACCCATACTAGCAAGTATGGATCCCGGAGATTCAACAATCCTACCCGGAGGCACATCACATACAACAAGCACACAACAATAGTCGATTATCAAGACAAGCCACATTAAGCATCACAACCTCCTTTCAAAGGAGTAACGACTAACATCACATCATGTCGAATACCCACCGAACAAACATACAATTCAATACACAATCCTCGGCAAGCAATTATGGTCTATTATATTCACTCAATGCGATTATAACGTCTCTCAACGTACGAAACTAACACACATATTCCGAGAACATATCCATTCACGAAGTATTCGAATTATCGTTGAAAGACAATATTTATCGAGGACATACCGATCCTTTTTAACATTCGTTAAACATTGGATTTCGCATAAAAATCATTTATCAATAATTATGCCGATGAAATATGAAATGTATGGGCAAGATACTTGCCTCAAAATCGGTACGCAAGTATTCCGACGAACACGGCTCAACCGGAAAGCTTCGAAACGCCCGATGCTATCTAAAAGGAAGACGACAACGAACGGAAGGGTTCAACTCGGTTTCTTCGTAAGAAACTCGACCCTAACATCATATAATTAATAAATCAATGATCATACGATGAGGAATAATCGTAGAACACCCGAAAACCCCACTATAACATTTTACCGGACACCTTCAAGGCGTCGGTCAAGAACTCGACCCAAATAACGAATCGATACGATCCAACCATGGAATAACAAGGGAAAAGATATAAAACATCTAAATAATCATCAATCCATCACAATCCTAAGTTAAATCGGATTAAAACGGATGAAAATAACCAAAACACCCAAATTCCCCAAAACTAGATTTCTAGGAAATCTCACCTGATTCGGTAGATCGGAGGATGTTATAGGACGGATGATTGATGATATGAACCTCCAAACTTCATGTATATGTTGTTAAACAACATGGCTTCAAGCTTAGAACACGCCCAGCTGCGGAAGAGGAGAAGAAGAAGGTGAAAAATGGCAAGAAAAACGTCTGTGGCCTTATATAGGGTTGATCGCCTGCCTGACACGGACCGTGCCGATCGGCACTGTCGTGTCGCACAGCTGTCCTAAAGGGACTCTACCTTTTACTTCTTTACACGGTCGCGTCTCTGATGGCATTCCGATATTGACCCGTCCGACAGCGACTCGGAATGACTAGACCGTGTCACGGAACACGGTCGGGCGTGTCGGCGATCGGTTCAGCTTATCCGGGAAGAGTTCGCACGGCCGTGTCGACGACACGGCCGGGTCCCGAGACAAACTTTCGGCATTTCCGACGAGTATGCACGGGCCGTGTCGGACGACACGGCCGAAGTTCGGCCGGCGGATCGCCAATAACGAGCGGGTGAGCTAAAACGACCATAACTCTCTCGTCCGGACTCCGATTGACTCACCGTTTGAACCATTGGAAAGCTAACTCGATGCTCTATAATATTGCAAAGATTTAGAATTTTTGGAGTTACCAAAAATTAATGGTGACTTTACAAAGTCGAACTCCCACGTGAAAAATTCGATTAAGGACACGGAACTCAACAAAACGATACCGAAAAGAACTCGGACGACAAAAAGTGCAGAATTAATCATTCTCGGAAATGACGAAACGGTCAGGAGCGAGTCGTCAAGACGAACTTCCGCTAAAAAATAAAATTACCGAAATTCGAAATTGCGGATATTACATTCTACCCTCCTTAAAAGAAGTTTCGTCCCGAAACTTAAAACAAGTAGGGGGGAGCAATATACCCGCCAGGAAAACTCGACGAGATACACAAAAATAGAAAACTCGCGTCCAACGGCGAAACGCTGCAAGAAACGCAAAGAGACATACGGCGTGAAAACACGCTCCACCACGACCAACACAATGTCGCCGTTAGGGATACAATAAAACCAACAAATGACAAGCGTCATCAAACGGATAATATAGCCAAGTCAATTATCCGACAATCACAAAACACAACGAACGAAAGTCAGTATGATTGACCAACCCAATGGTACATCAATCGAAACGCGAGCCAATCGCTGAACTAATACTGAATTCCACCGCCCAAGGGTTGGAAGATCGAAAACGAGACTAATTTCCCAAACTTAAGGGAATTAGGAAGGATCCTGAATGCTCAATGATCACGAAACGAGGACAAAAACCGAACAAACAAACGACCGAACCACAACGGTCGAGACAACAAAAGCAAACAATCATGTTCGAATCATGAAGAACAATAAAATTCAAACAACAACTCCAAGGTTCACATCTCGACTCGAGACAATATATGATCCGGTGAAATCAACAACGTATGCATTCACATAAGATCCACATGAAAGGGAATAGAAATTGAAAAGTCACAACGACAAACGAGTTATTTCGAAACGCCACACTCGTTCGATCAATGAAAGCAAGGGATAGGGCAAGCTCAAAAATGTTAACGAACATAAACGATTCGACAGAGTCGAAAATATAGATGTTCAAAATCTAATCCACTTCGAATAAGAGAACTAGTAAAACCAGATGATGTCACTTCCGAACAAGGTTCACAAGAATCGAACCGAACTCGAAAAAGTCACAGCGATAACCAGATTGACCCAAAACAAGATCACAGCTCGTTCGAACGACGAAACCGAAATACAGAACAAGTTCAGAAAGTATCAACGAACACGAGCGAGTCGATAGACTCGAGAAAGAGAAAATGCAGGAGTCTAAAAACAACACGGGTACTACATTCGACCTCTTATAAAAGAAGGTCGCCCCCGCAACTCACAACAGCGAAATCAAGGTGACGACACAACAAGCAACTGACAGAAACATCCTTCAAAGGCCTCTCAAAGCCGATTCCGATGATCGTCTTTGAAGCGCGAACTTCGAAAGTCTCGGTAGCCACCCGCAAACCGACTCGTGTCCCTCGAGTCCACACTTGAAATGTGTTACCGAGGAGAAGGAAAGATTACACGTGCATGCCCCGGCACATCACGGTTGAAACGCCTCAGCTCGGCATACCGAAAATACAGATGCTAGATACAATGGAACTAACACCGCAAAACAACATACCGGAGATGCCAACTCAGCATAACATATCAACGCATACAAAAATCACAACAACAACGGCATCGTTCGACGATTACAACAGCCCAAACGATAGCCAACACACAACCATAAACATCATGAAACGATCACCAATGTGCATAAACGCATAAAAATCCAAGCTTTAACAGCTCACACAGGTGTGATAACACGCAAGCCACCACGAAATGGCAACAATAAAGATCGTCATCACACCTCCCACAATGGGCTAACAAAACATATGCGTGGCGAACGACTCAACGTTCACACCACCAATTCAATCACAATTCGGAGGGCTAACACCCTAACAACAATACCAACATCATACACACCTTCTCCGACCACAAGCACGAAATGATGGGTTTTAAAAACGAAAACCACCCTTTTGAAAATAGTTTGGAAACACCAGTTGATCTTGAGTATCACTTTACAAAAAGTAGTGCAAACATTGTTATCGAGACTTTGAAAATCGTCTTGCGTTTGAACAAAAATGAGGACACCTTCTCTTAGTGAAAGACTTTCAGAATATTCGACCCTCGGGTCTAAGTAAAAGTGTTTATAAAACATTGAAAATATCTCAAAACATTTTGGTCCCCGAGTTAGAAGAATTTTGAAATATATTGTGGCACCTTGGACGTACCACGAGAAAATAATTCATTTTAAAAGTACGCCTCGAAATTTATTTTCTAAGATACTCAAGTTTTTCAAGGATAATTCAATGGGCTAGAATGCCCAAAAATTTCAGGTAATTACGCAGAACATTATAACGCCGTGGGCCCCACGCCAGAAGCCACCAGGCTAAAAACCATTTACAAAAACGTCAAAAGTTGATGACGATAATATTTCAAAAACTCACAGAAGCCATTTAGAAAATAATAAATACCGTCATAAGAATTTCGCCAAAACGATCAAGGCCATAATGCCAAAAACTCGGTTAAGGAATCGGTTTTCGAAATAAAACTCAGTCGGTAAAATACCGAAATCCATTACGAAAGAACTCACGCAGCGGATAAAAGAAATACAGTTCGACATGTACAGTCCAGCAACAATACTCATCATACGAACGAAATATGAGAGTCAAATAGTCACGTATCAAGAAATCAAAATCCATAAGAGGATCCCGTCACTTAACAAATAATCATAAAAATAGCTCGTGTCACACGAGGCTCAACACAAAGAAGGGAGACTTACAGCCACAAGTCGCACGAAGATGATGATCGCCCACGATACTAATCACGACCAACAAACTCAGACGACGCGTCGCGACACGACTCAGTCAGATAAAATCCGACGAGACAAAAACTCAATAGATACCACTGACCCGACAGCCTAGGTTTCCACAACCTAAGCTCCGATACCATTTCTGTAACACCCCCAATCCACTCAGGGATATTACACGCCGTAGACCCTCTCCTCGAGGATCTACCAGGCTGGTAACAACATTTAACATCTCGACAATGCGTTCAAGGCAAAAATGACTCAGTAGACCGATTTGGTCTTTCAATAAATACATACAACTCGAATACAACTCATGCCCACGCAGGGGTCAAAATACAACCACACCCGTACAACGGGAAAAATATAGCAGCTGAAAATAAAGTACAACTATACCAATACGACATCAACGGGTCCTCGTGTGATTAGTATCGTTCATCTTTCATCATCCTTCATGCCGACCGTGCTCGCTCCAAAACACGAATGCACACAGACATCCACCCCGAATACTGGGGTTAGCAAAACTCCACTGTTTTGCTAGTGCAAGTATAAAATACGAAAACAAGCCATACATATCATACTCCACAAAAACAGAATAATCGCGAATATACTTCCCGAGAAAATTCACTTGATCAAACCATTCAAAACGTGAAAGGTAGGAAATAACCCAATGTTCATATTACAAAACATTTTACGATCTCGGGAGTTTAGAAAACATTTGGGATATAAGAATTCTAAAACCTTTCGAAAACATTTAGGGACACAGCCCAAAAGTCATTTTCCAAAATTCAAGTTCCGGTAACAATACGCAGGGTCCACAACCCATTTCACAAAACACGGGGTCCGTGACCCAAATCACAAATCACATGTTCCTAAGGATTATTCGTGTTTCGTGCTAACAAGCCACGAACCTCAGATGCTCCCAAAGAACAAACCCGAGTGAATAACCCAATAGGAAAAACATATCAAATCACATGTCTCCACGACACGAATATCACAACCAAACCACAACCATAAGTTATCCCGGCATCGCGCTAACAAGCCACGAACCTCGGAGTCCCCGCAAGACATACCCGATGATAACCCCACAAGTTATCCCGGCATCGGGCTAGCAAGCCACGAACCTCAGAGTCCCCGCAAGACATACCCGTATTGGATAACCCTACGGTTTCGCCCGACCCATACTAGCAAGTATGGATCCCGGAGATTCAACAATCCTACCCGGAGGCACATCACATACAACAAGCACACAACAATAGTCGATTATCAAGACAAGCCACATTAAGCATCACAACCTCCTTTCAAAGGAGTAACGACTAACATCACATCATGTCGAATACCCACCGAACAAACATACAATTCAATACACAATCCTCGGCAAGCAATTATGGTCTATTATATTCACTCAATGCGATTATAACGTCTCTCAACGCATTTAAACTAACACACATATTCCGAGAACATATCCATTCACGAAGTATTCGAATTATCGTTGAAAGACAATATTTATCGAGGACATACCGATCCTTTTTAACGTTCATTAAACATTGGATTTCGCATAAAAATCATTTATCAATAATTATGCCGATGAAATATGAAATGTATGGGCAAGATACTTGCCTCAAAATCGGTACGCAAGTATTCCGACGAACACGGCTCAACCGGAAAGCTTCGAAACGCCCGATGCTATCGAAAAGGAAGACGACAATGAACGGAAGGGTTCAACTCGGTTTCTTCGTAAGAAACTCGACCCTAACATCATATAATTAATTAATCAATGATCATACGATGAGGAATAATCGTAGAACGCCCGAAAACCCCTCTATAACATTTTACCGAACACCTTCAAGGCGTCGGTCAAGAACTCGACCCAAATAACGTATCGATACGATCCAACCATGGAATAACAAGGGAAAAGATATAAAACATCTAAATAATCATCAATCCATCACAATCCTAAGTAAAATCGGATTAAAACGGATGAAAATAACCAAAACACCCAAATTCCCCAAAACTAGATTTCTAGGAAATCTGACCTGATTCGGTAGATCGGAGGATGTTATAGGATGGATGATTGATGATATGAACCTCCAAACTTCATGTATATGTTGTTAAACAACATGGCTTCAAGCTTAGAACACGCCCGGTGAAGAGGAGAAGAAGAAGGTGAAAATGGCAAGAAAACGTCTGCGGGGCCTTATATAGGCCGATCGCTCGCCGGACACGGCCCGCCGATCGGCACGCGGCCGTGTCGCATACCGCCGACAGGGACTCGACCGTGTCCTGCTTGACACGGTCGCGGTGCGGAGGGCCTTCCGACAGTGACCCATCCGACAGCGACTCGGCATGACTCGACCGTGTCCTGGAACACGGTCGGGCGTGTCGGCAGTCGGTTCTGGCTTATCCGGAAGAGTTCGGAACGGGCCGTGTCGGACGACACGGTCGGGTCCTGAGACAGAAACTTTCGGCATTTCCGGACGAGTACGGCACGGGCCGTGTCGGACGACACGGCCGAGTTCGGCCGGCAGTGATCGGCCAATAACGAGCGAGTGAGATAAAACGACCATAACTCTCTCGTCCGGACTCCGATTGACTCACCGTTTGAACCATTGGAAAGCTAACTCGATGCTCTATAATATTACGAAGATTTAGAATTTTTGGAGTTACCAAAAATTAATGGTGACTTTACAAAGTCGAACTCCCACGTGAAAAATTCGATTAAGGACACGGAACTCAACAAAACGATACCGAAACGAACTCGGACGACAAAAAGTGCAGAATTAATCATTCTCGGAAATGACGAAATGGTCAGGAGCAAGTCGTCAAGACAAACTTCCGCCGAAAAATAAAATTACCGAAATTCGAAATTGCGGATATTACAGGTAGAGTCCTTGTTGACGGATTCTTGTAGTGACGACCTCCATGGCATCGACGTCATCACTTTCAGCGTGAATGCGTTCCATCACGACAGTTCTGGAGAAGATCCGTTCATCGGTGAAGTTGAGTGACTTCTTGAGAGAGATGGAAGATGTCTGAGTAGACGCCATTGATGATTTTTCAAGTAATGGTGAAAAAGATACAAGAAAAATATGCAGTAAACACTGAAAAAACTTGTAGGATGAATGCTCGAGTGCTCTTAAAATATGCAGAAGACGTAAAGAGTCTCAAATGGCATTTACAGTCCTTTTATAGTAGGCGGCGAAGAAGGGTTTTCAGAGAACGAATGGTCAGATTTAAGGGATGGGAACCGGTGTTTAAAATGAACGGTCAAGATGGACTGAGTGTAACTGGTACACTTATTGATTGAGTTTTAAAATAGGAGCGGGTCCCACTTCTGACATTTCATATTACCCTTAATGCCTGAAACCGCGGTATTAAATATTAAACAATTTGAAAACATCGCGGCTTTTGAGATTCGATTGTCCAGATGTCGTGTAAGGCATTTAATATAAACGACGTTTGACATGAAAACAGGGCACGTGGACAAAAATTGTTTTTAAAATGAATATTATAATATATAATGAATCGAATTCCCATAGTATGTGCTGTATTCGCGACGATACAGTGTTCCCCCTTAAAAGGTACATGTAGGTTTCAATTCTATACAACAACTTTTGTACTAATGCTGTATTCATGGGTCATACTGTATTCCCCCTTAATTATTGCACACGCCAGCTGTAGGATGATTCATTTCGCTTTGTTCCCTACAATGCTGTATTGAAGGGTCTGAGTGTACAGATAATTAATAGTGGATACTGTATTCTTGGGTCTTACAGCATTCCCCCTCAATTGTTGAGAAAGACAGTAAATACTTACAGGGAGTCAGGCTGTAGCAATCCCAATTCTTGTCGAAGCATATTGAATCTTGTTGTGTCGAGAGGCTTGGTGAAGATGTCGGCCAACTGAATATCTGTACGAACCTTTTCCAGCCGAACATCCTTGTTCTCGACATGATTCCTAATGAAATGATGCTTCATGTGGATATGCTTAGTGCACGAGTGCAATACAGGGTTGTGCGTTACTGCAATTGCACTCGTGCTATCACACATGATGGGCGTTTCCTTGGCTTTAATCCCATAATCTGACAACTGATGATGCATCCAAAGGATCTGCATACAGCAACTACCAGCAGCATAGTATTCTGAGTCAACCGTGGAAAGTGAGTTTGCCAATTGCTTCTTACTAAACCAAGACACAAGTCTAGGTCCAAGAAAGTGACAAGTTCCACTTGTACTCTTCCTATCTAGCTTGCAGCCTCCGAGATCCGAGTCGCTGTAGCCAACTAAATCGAATCCGCCTTCTTTAGGATACCACAGTCCTACATCGAATGTTCCTTTAATATACTTCAAGATTCGTTTAGCTGTATTGAAGTGTGATTCTTTGGGTGCTACTTGATATCTCGCACACACTCCTACAGCAAACTGGATATCGGGCCTGCTAGCCGTTAGGTATAGGAGAGAGCCAATAAGCTTCCTGTAAAGTGATTGGTCAATCGGCTTTCCGGCTGCATCAGCACTAATTTGCACGGAATTGATCATGGGGGTTGACGATGATTTGGACGTATTCATTCCGAATTTGTTGAGAAGCTACTTGCTGTATTTTTCCTGGTTGATGAAAATCCCTGTAGGCAACTGCTTTACCTGTAAACCTAGGAAATAACTAAGTTCTCCCATCATACTCATTTCAAATTTACTTTGCATGAGATGAGAGAACCTTTGAGATAAAGCAAGGTTATTTGAACCAAATATAATGTCATCTACATAGATTTGAACCATTAGAAGCTCATCGCCTTCCTGTATTTTGAACAAGGTCTTATCCAAAGCACCTTTCTTAAATCCATTATCGGTTAGATACTGGGACAGGGTCTCATACCATGCTCTAGGGGCTTGCTCAAGTCCATACAGTGCTTTCCTTAGCCTGTATACTAGATCTATGCCGTCTGTGTTGGCAAACCCTCGTGGCTGTTTAACATAAACTTCTTCGGCAAGGTCTCCATTTAGGAATGCACTTTTGACGTCCATTTGGTATACAATGAAGCTCTTATGGGCGGCAAAGGCTAAAAAATCCTAATGGCCTCTAGTCTGGCTACAGGGGCAAACGTTTCATCGTAGTCTATGCCTTCTTCCTGTCTATAGCCTTGTGCGACTAGTTTGGATTTATTCCTTATAATTAGTCCATTTCGATCCTTCTTGTTTCTAAATACCCATTTGGTTCCAATAACTGATTGTTGCGTATGTCTGGGTACAAGATACCATACATTTTTTCTTTCGAAACCGTTAAGCTCTTCTTCCATAGATGTTATCCAATGAGAATTATTGATAGCTTCTATGGTAGAAACAGGTTCGGACTGGGCTAAGAATACAACAATAGTGCACATATTGAGTCTTCTAAGCTTGGATTGAGATTTCCATTCAGGAAATGGTGATTTATCAGTATCTGGTTCTTCTTGTGCACACAGTACATTTCCTTGTGTACTCTGTATTCTCCTACAGGTAGAAACACCTGCATTAATGTTTCCAATGACCAGCTCTTGCAGGTGATCTCTCAACCATCTTCGGTCGGGTTCTAATTTGGGGTCCTGTACTGTATCTTGAGTTGTTGTAGTTTCGGATTCAGCTTGTACAACGTCGGCTTCATCTACGTCGATTCTTACAGCTACGGGGTTGATTTCTAGGTCAACAACAGGTTCTATGTGAGTTGGTGAATCTAAGATGGAAAGTTGTTGGATGTTCTGAGTAACATCTTCTACTCCTGTAGGGTCATGGTGAGGTTCGTCGAACACTACATGAAATGATTCCTCGATCGTCAGCTTCCTTTTATTAAAGATCCTATAAGCTTTGCTGACGGAGGAATATCCTACAAATATTCCTTCATCCGACTTCTCAACAAAGGTTCTACGTTGATCCTTCCCATTGTTCAACACATAGCACCTGCATCCAAAAATATGAAAATACGAAACTAACGGAGTTTTGTTGTTCCATACCTCGTATACTGTTTTGTTGTGGTGCTTGTTGAAGATACAATGGTTTTGAGTGTAGCATGTTGTATTGGTTGCTTCACCCCAGAAACGCTGTGGCAACTTGCTTGCGGCAATCATTGTCCTTGTTGCTTCCTTCAGCGTCCTGTTCTTTCGCTCGACAACACCATTTTGTTGAGGTGTACGGGCAGCTGAGTATTTGTGTTGTATACCATTTTCCGAACAATATTGCTCTATAAAGCGGTTAGTAAATTCTGTACCTCTTTCGGAACGAATGGACACAATACTCGATCATTTTTCATTTTGAATCTTTCTCAGGAGCTCGGGCAGCTTTGATATTGTTTCCTTCTTCTTTCTTAAGAAAATTGTCCAAGCATAGATGGAGTAATCATCAACAACAACGAGACAGTATTTCTTACCTCCCAAACTTACCGGGTCTACAAGACCATAGAGATCCATGTGTAGCATTTCCAACACTTTGTGGGTTGAAAGGTAGGATTTGCTCTTCAGGGTGGACTTGATTTGCTTGCCTTTTTGACATGGTCCATAGAAACTGTATTTTTGGAATGATACATTAGGCAATCCTCTAACCAGTCCCTGTCTTGAGAGCTTGTTGATCGTCTTGAAGTTGACGTGAGACATCCTCTTATGCCATAGCCAGCTTAGATCTGCAGTGCCTTTGGCAACTAAACAAGGAATTGTGGAGCTCGTAGGCATCCAGTCAGCAATATACATATTACCTAATCTGCTTCCTGTGAGCACAACTTCTTTGGTCAGGATGTTCTTGACTCTACAGTGATCTATATAGAATTTCACCGAGAACTGTTTGTCACAGAACTGGATAATACTAAGTAGATTATATTGTAAGCCTTCAACATGAGCTACATCGGTGACTTTGAATTTTCCGACAAGAAGGTGTCCTTTTCCTCTTGTTCTTCCTTTAGATTTATCACCGAAGCGCACTTTTGGACTGCGACCTTCTACAAAATTTGATAGCTTGCTTATATCTCCTGTCATATGCCGGGAGCATCCACTG
This sequence comes from Orobanche coerulescens, assembly GCA_033398695.1. Taxonomy (NCBI): domain Eukaryota; kingdom Viridiplantae; phylum Streptophyta; class Magnoliopsida; order Lamiales; family Orobanchaceae; genus Orobanche; species Orobanche coerulescens. Next base: position 66,472,895 of record CM065804.1, on the reverse strand, counting down.
TCGAAATACCATATGTGCTTCTCCAAAATGTCCTGTAGCATACAAATTATGTAGATTTAGGTCCCCTTTGATTGTTGGGTCCGTGAATTTTAGTGCCTTTTGGTACCTAAATTTTCCTGACAACAATTGGTTTACTGTGGATTACATTTGGTACAGATTTGCAGTATCTATGTGGGGCATGTACGTAGTTACTGTATCCTTGATAATTATTATGCATATAAAAATCAGGGTTATTATTATTAATCCAGTACGTATGCCGTCTTAGAGGTGGAGCCATTTTCTTTGGCCTTACAACTTGCCTTCTGGGTGTCCAGTTAGATTCCCAAAGTTGTTGTCGATGCTGTGCGGACACCTGCTTTCTTGATGTATAATGAGGCTCCTTTATCCAGTACTTAGGCGTGCTGTACTGAAAGTACTGCCGTGCGGGCCTTTAGTATTTGGATACAGCCTTCTTTCTGAACAGCTATTGGCGCTGTTGATATGCTCGGGGAGCATGTTGTTGCGTGCGCCTTACAGGTTGGAATGGCTTATGATTCCGCTGTCTCGAATAGGATTACGGGGGCGAAATGGAAGCCTTTGCTTTTTGCGGTGCAGCGGGTTCCTTCACAGTATTATGAGTATCTTCCGATACAGGAATGTGTTCCACACTCTTGACGAACACAGTACTAGTTTTCCCTTTGTTGGAAAATGAGCTGTATCTTAAGCCACTTTTATCATGAGCATGTTGCCCAGTGCTTAGAATTTCTTCCATTCTTTTGGATGATTTCTCGAAAGATTTCAGAATGGTCTCAAGTTCGCTTCCTCGTTTTTCAAGAGTATTAAATTTTGCTTGAAGTAGAACAAAATCATTTATCTTGCTTCCATTTTGAGACTTAGTCTTACTTAGTTCATGAGCAAGTTGATGATTGCTCTCCACGAGTTTTTTCGTGCTCGACCTTGCTGTCTTCACAATCAATAGACATATTTTCATAATTTATCTTTAGCAAGTCGTTTTCTTCTTTCAGCTCTATGTTGGGAAGTTGTAGCTGAATGTTTTCATTTTTCAAAGTCGCATGGGCTTTTTGAATATTTTTAAATTCATTCATCATGTTTTCGAAAATATGCGATGCATTTACTGGAATAATTGAGATTGAGCTTACCTCATCATCGCTATCTTCTTCTTCCGGAATGTCCTTTGCCATAAAGCACATATATGCCTTATCTTCGAACTCATCGTCAGATGAGTCACTTTCAGTGACTACCTGAAGACATTCTTCGGATTTGGATGGTGTGGGGCAGGCTTCTGATTCTCCTATCAATGCCTTGAGCTTGTTTTTCCAAGCACGTCATCGTTCATCCCTCTCTTGCTGCTCGGCTTCCGGCAACCTTTGAACTTTGGGATGAGGACATTTGTTTGCATAATGTCCTGGTTTCCTGCAATTATAGCATAGGTTAGCGTCACTAGAGGAAGTTTCAGTACTTACCTTGTGAACAGGCTTGGGCCTGTAGGGAGTCTTTCCAGACTGTTTGATGAACTTTTTGAACTTCTGCATGAGGAGCGCCATTTCATCTTGTGACAGAATATCGTCATCGCTATAAGCATTCTTGTAATTTGGCTTTGATGGGTTGGGCATGCTGTGTCTATGGTTGGATACAGCAGCTAAGGCTATAGTCCTTGCGGGAGATTCTTCAGCTTTCTCTCTCCTATCTATATCGTACTCAAAAGCTTTGAGGTCAGAAAAGAGATCAAAGGTAGATATTTCACTAAGGTTACACGACACACGCATAGCTGTGGTCTTAATGTCCCAACGGGCAGGGAGAGATCTGGAAATCTTTAGGTTTTTCTCCCTTTGAGTATAAATTTTGCCCAAAGCTTCAAGTTCAACAACAATTCCAGTGAATCTGAGGTCAAGTTTCTCAAGTGTTTCAGTTGGTTTCATTTCAAAAGATTCAAATTGCTGAGTTAATTTGGAAATTTTGTTTTCTTTTGAGAGCTCAGTTCCCTCACAAATCAACTTGAGTTTATCCCAGATATCCTTGGCTGATTTACAGCTCTTTACCTTAGAGAATGTGCCTTTGTCAACGGTGACAAACAGTGCATTCTTCGCAACATTGTCGAGGTTGGCGCGCTTTCTTTCGTCAGAAGTCCATTGTTCGGGATCTTTTTCAAGCATCTAAGCATGGGCTTTGCCTTCAATCCTTGTGGCCGGATTTACCTTCATGATCTTGATGGGGCCATCCTGTATAACAAAAATCATCTCTTCGTGCATTGCTGCAAGATGAGCCTCCATCCTAATTCTCCAATCATCAAACTCATTAATAGAGAACATAGGAACTTTGTTGATCATTGATGTATCCATATGAGAGTGTAGGAATAAAATAAGTGATTTTGGATCTGATTCGGTTAAAAATACGACTGATTCTTTTTAGAATCAACCGCTTCGATACCACTTATTGGCCACTAAGTGTACTGGATACAGCTTGGAAAGTGTTTTAAACAACAAGCTGTACGGTTTTTAAATCTGAGTGCATAACGGAAGTCTTTAATGCAGTTAGTTGCTGAGGATACAGCAACTCGGTGTGCAGTGTATACTTAAATAATCACAGTTAATAAAACAATAAAGGCAGAAGGTAAATAACATAATATTCAAAGTGGTTCGAGGTAAACCCCTCTACGTCCACTGGTCCTCCACACAGGAGTAAAAAGTTTATTATAATTAGTGCGTACACAACTACGTAATTATAACCAAACCTAACCAATATATCGTTCACACAGAGTTATATAAAGATCTTAGCTTTCAACCGTTCACACAGATTGGTTTGAGCTAACACTTGACTGGCTTCTTCACACACAGTTCTGAAGCTTCCTCTTCTTCAATGCAAGTCCGTCACACACAGTTCGGGAGTAGAAAGGATTCCTCAGTCCACACAGGGCTGATATGAGTTTGTTCAAAGATCGAACAGGGTTTGAACAACAGCTATGACTTTCTGGGCTTTAAGTTGATCATGTGTTGTTCAAGGTTTGAGCACTGTATATCTCTTCTATCAGAATAGTAGAAAGCTTAGGGAGATATGTTTTGCTCTGAATATTTCTTGTAAGCTTTGTTCGTTTGTAAGTCGTGAATATTCTGTATATATTCTGTAGATATTCAGTCGTGTTTTTTTTTATCTTCGAACTCTGGAGATATATATAGCCTCTGAAATATATATCCATTTGAAATATATCCATTGAGCATGATTCTGCGACAACTGATATTTGACTGAGATCCGGATATTGCGGGATTTGAAGATCTTCCGATGACTTGCAGTATTTAAATACTTTATCCTTTAGTATTTAAATACTTCTTTATCAAACGGGACTTGACTTCTAGCGAATACTGAAGATTCCTTCTTGTCCTGTTTGAGAGCTGTATGGAACGATTGCTGTATTGATATTTCGAGACAGCTTCCATACTTTATCTTTGTGTGACTCTTTGTTGTATGATAGATTTACTGTATGGTGGGACTCCGAGAGGTCTTCGATACAGGATGATACTTGATCAGCTTTTCGATACAGCTATAGGCGGTATTCAGGATTTGGCATATTGTCAAAATATTCTGACAATACGATCGATACAGGGATTGTTTATCCTAACATCATCGATACAGGGTTTTTGTTATCCCAACAGAAGTCATCCCTCCAATGAACTTCCCAGGGCCAATCTTCTTGGCATTCTCAGATTGTTTAACTCCGCAGGTGGTAAGGATATGGTTGAGAATGAGACCGAAAGATTTCTTAGCGGACTCAAGTTTGACAGCCTCCTCCTGTATCCTTTTCAGCAGAATCTGGCACCAATTTACCTTTTCTCCTAACATTTTGAATGCTCCTGTCCGGTTATCTATAACCCAACAGCATAAGTCATGCAGATAGACATAGTGCAGACAAATATTATTTTTGTGGCATGAAGGATGAATGTTCTGTGCATCCGCATCCCCAGTGAATAGCTTCCAGTAGACAGTCAGCAATTCCTCCGACCCGAAGGTCTCCAGTTCTTCCATCTTCAGGCCATTCGATGGTAGCTTATAGATTTTTTCAAGCAGATCTTTGTTCAAAGAGATATGAATCCCTTGAACGGTTGCAGAAATTTCGGATACTTCACCTCCATTCCTCTTAGATGCGTAAACAATTGAAGCATCCAGGTAGAATTCTTCTATAATGCTCTCATCATATAATTCGGCGTGGTGACTTGCAAGGCGGTAGAGCCTTGCTGTTTAACCAAAGAAACAACAACTTCCATTCCATTGGAATCTTCTCCTTCGACAATAATTCTTTCCATCGCCACGGACCTTGCGAAAATATGTCCGTTGATGATAGTCTCCTTCTTCTTCATGGAGAGGGAGGAAGTCTGAGAAGTAGTCGTTTTATCAGAAAAAGTTTGAAGAAAAACTTGGAGAATATTGCAGAGAAATGCAGAAAATACATAGAATAATGTAGGCTGTTTTTGCTTAAGACTCGTTTAAAATTGCAGAAAGCATAAATAGTCTAAGGGATCAAGACAGTCCTTTTATAGGGTGCATACAGTGAACAGTCAGATCTAAGGGATGGGAACCGTCCTTTTAAAATGAGCGTACATGATGGATTCAGAATAACTGGTACGTCTTATCCATCTGTTTTTGAAATGATAACTGGTCCTACTTCTGACAGTTTGTCTTCCTTCATTGCACTAAACGACAGTTTTGAAATTATTAAAGTCACGTTATTTGAGGCATTGAAGTCCAAGTGTCTCTAAGGCATTAAAGAGTAAACCGTTTGAAATATAAATAGGGCACGTGGACTTAAAATGTTTTTGTACGAACAGTATTATAATATATTATATTAATTAACATCCTACAGCGTATGTGCTGTATCCGCGAAAGTACAACGTTTCCCCTTAAAAGGTTCATACAGGATTCAATTCTTACAACAATATCTGGATTAATATTGTATTCAGGGGTCGTACTATATTCCCCTTAATTAATGCACACGTCAGTTGTAGGAAGGTTTCATGCCTTCTTTGTCCTACAATACTATCTGACTGGTTTTGAGTGTACAGTTAATTAATGTGGATACTGTATTCTTGGGTCTTACAACATTCCCCCTCAATTGATGAATAAAAGCATAAAAACTTACAGGGATTCCGGCTGTAGCATTCCCAATTATTGACAAAGCATGCAGAATCTCGTCGTGCTGAGAGGTTTTGTAAAGATGTCGCCAACTGAATGTCTTTATGAATCTTTTCGATCCAAACATCCTTATTCTCAACATGATTCCTGATGAAGTGATGTTTCATATCAATAAGCTTAGTTCGCGAGTGCAATACAGGATTGTGCGTTATTGCAATTGCACTCTTGCTATCGCACATGATTGGCGTCTCTCGGGCACTGATTCCATAATCTGGTAATTGTTGTTGCATCCAAAGAATCTGCATACAGCAACTTCCAGTGGCATAGTACTCTGACTCAGCTGTAGAAAGCGAGTTGGACAATTGTTTCTTACTGAACCATGACACAAGTCTAGGTCCAATAAAGTGACAAGTACCGCTTGTACTCTTCCTATCCAACTTACAGCCTCCGAGATCCGAGTCGCTGTAGCCAAACAAATCGAATCCTCCTTCCTTAGGATACCACAATCTTACATCAACTATTCCTTTTACGTACTTAAGGATTCGTTTGGCTGTCATGAAGTGTGACTCGTTAGGTGCTACTTGATACCGAGAACACACTCTTACAGCAAACTGGATATCAGTCCTACTAGTCGTTAGGTACAAGACTGAGTCAATAAGCTTCCTGTAGAGTAATTGATCAACCAGCTTTCCAGCTTCGTCAGCACTAATTTGCATGGAAGTGCTCATGGGGGTTGATGAGGATTTGGAGTTCATCCCAAATTTGTTGAGTAGCTACTTGATGTATTTATCCTGGTTGATAAAGATTACTGTAGGCAATTGCTTCACCTGCAATCCTAGGAAATAACTAAGTTCCCCCATCATACTCATTTCAAATTTACTTTGCATGAGATGAAAGAACCTTTAACATAAAGCAAGGTTAGTAGAACCAAATATAATATCATGGACATATAATTGCACCGTTAACAGGTCATCTCCTTCCTGAATCTTGAATAGAGTCTTTTCCACAGCGCCTTTCTCAAATACATTATTGGAAAGGTACAGGGACATGCTCTCGGTGCTTGATTAAGTCCATATAGAGCTTTCCATACTCTGTATACTAGGTCTCCACCTTCAGTATTGAAAAACCCTGGTGGTTGTTCAACATAGACTTCTTCGGCGAGGTCTCCATTCAGTAATGCGCTCTTAACTTCCATTTGATATACTATAAAACTTTTATGGGCGGCAAAAGCTAGGAATATCTTGATGGCTTCTAGTCTGGCTATAGTGGCAAATGTCTTAGCGTAGTCTATTCCTTCTTCCTGTATGTAGCTTTGTGCGACTAGATGGGATTTGTTCCTGATAACAAGTCCATTCTCATCCTTCTTGATTTTAAATACCCATTTGGCTCCAATTACAACTTGATGTTTTGGCCTGGGTACTAGATACCATACATTGTTTCTTTCGAAAACATTAAGCTCTTTTTCCATAGAAGTGATCCAGTGACAATTATTCAAAGCTTCATTGGTAGAAACAAGTTCGGATTGAGCTAGGAATATAGCTAGGGTGCACATAGCTAGTCTCCTAAGTTCATCTTGAGATTTCCATACAGGAGAAAGAGATTTCTTATAATCGGGTTCTTCTTGCGCACACAGTACAGTTCCTTGTATACTTTGTATTCTTCTTCGGGTAGATACACAACCATCAATATCACCTATAATTAACTCCTGTGGGTGATCTTTCAACCATCTCCTATCAGTTTCTAGTTCGACATCCCATACTATATCTTGAGGTGCTGTAGCTTCAACTTCAGCTTATACAGCATCGACTTCGACTACTTCTTTTCTTACAGCTGCGGGATTGATTTCTAAGTCTATGACAGGTTCTATTGGAGTTTGAGGGTCATCAATGGAAAGTGTTCGTAATGAGATCCATCGAAAACTACATGGACAGATTCCTTGATTGTTATCTTCCTTTTGTTTAAGATCTTAAAAGCTTTGCTGAAAGAGGAGTATCCAATAAATATTCCTTCGTCTGACTTCTCGTCAAAGGTCTTGAGTTGATCTTTCCCATTATTCGGAACATAACACCGATATCCAAAAATGTGAAAATACAAAACTAATGGAGTTTTATTATTTCATACCTCATAGGCTGTTTTGTTGTGATGCTTGTTGATGATACAGCGGTTTTGTGTGTAGCACGCTGTATTTGTTGCTTCGCCCCAGAACCGTTGAGGCAACTTGCTTGCGGCGATCATGGTTCTTGTAGCTTCCTTTCGGCAACACCATTTTGTTGAGGAGTGCGGGCTACTGAGTATTCCTGCTGTATGCCATTATCCGAATAGTATTGCTCTATAAAGCAATTTGTGAATTCAGTACCTCTGTCGGAACGAATGGACACGATACTCAACCCTTTCTCATTCTGAAGCTTTTTCAGATGCTCTGGCAACTTTGTTGTAGTTTCTTTCTTCTTACTTAGAAATATTGTCGAAGAGTACCTGGAGTAATCGTCAACAATAACGAGACAATATTTCTTACCTCCTAAACTTACAGGGTCTACAGGTCCGTAGAGGTCCATGTGTAGCATATCCAGAACCCTATGGGTGGACATGTATGATTTACTTTTCAGGGGGGTTTTGACTTGTTTGCCTTTCTGACAGGGTCCACAGACGCTGTCTTTATGAAATGATACATCGGGCAAGCCTCTAACCATTTCATGTCTGGCGAGTTTGTTGATTGTCTTGAATTTGATGTGAGACATTCTCTTATGCCACAGCCAGCTTTGATCTGCTATGGATTTGGCAACAAAACAAGGAATAATGGAGCTCGTAGGGCTTCCAGTCAGCAATATACATATTACCTGACCCGCTTCCTGTGAGAACAACTTCTTTGGTCTTGATGTCCTTCACTCTACGGTGGTCTATATAGAATTTCACCGAGAACTGTTTGTCACAGAACTGGATGATGCTAAGTAGATTGTACTGTAGACCTTCAATATAGGCTACATCGGAGACTTTGAACTTTCCTACAAGCAGGGTTCCCTTCCCTCTTGTTCTTCCTTTAGACTTATCACTGAAGCGCACCTTTGGACCGCGACCTTCGACATAATCTGACAGCTTGCTGATATCTCCTGTCATATGCTGAGAATATCTGTTGTCAGAGTACCAGATGTCCTTTTCCTTGATATCCTGTAAGCATAGAATTTAAGTAGATTTAGGTCCCCTTTGATTGTTGGGTCCATGTATGTTAGTGCCTTTTGGTACCCATATTTGCCTAACAGCAATTCGTTTACTGTAGGTTACTTTTTTTTCGGTTTTATGTGGAGAAGGCACGTAGTCATTGTAACTTTGATAATCATGCATGTAAAATTTAGGGTTATTATTATTATTCCGGTATGATTGCCGTCTCGGAGGTGGAGCCATTTTCTTAGACCTTACATCTTGTCTTCTGGGTCTCCAGTTGGATTCCCAGAGTTGTTTATGATACTTTCACGGCGACCTGCTTTCTGGATGGATAGCGGGGCTCCTGTATCCAATATCTAGGTGCACTGTATTATTGAGATTACTGCGGTGCTTGCCTTTGATAATTAGATGCAGCCTTCTTTCTGAACGGCTATTGGCACTTTTGATATGCTCGGGGAGCATGCTGTTGATCATGCCTTACAGGTCTAGGGGGCTGAGGTTTCCTCTATCTGTGATATGATCTAAGTGGCGAAATCACAACCTTCATTGTACGGGGGGCATCTGTAGCCTTTGCAGGGCTTGGAATTTCTTCAGGTACATGAATGGATTCCACACCCCTGACGAATACCTTACTAGTTTTTCCCTTATTGGAGAATGAGTTATATCCTAAGCCACTTTTATCATGAGTATGTTGCCCATTGCTTATATTTCTTCCATCTGTTTAGATGATTTCTCGAGTGATTTCAGGATGGTCTCTAATTCTCCTTCTCGCTAATCGAGAAATTTTACTTTGGCTTCGAGTAAAGTAAAATCATTTGTCTTGCTCTCATTATGAGACTTAGCCTGATTTAGATCATGGGCAAGTAGATGATTGCTTTCCGTGAGTTTTTCAAATTTGACCTTGCTGTTTTCGCAATTAATAGACATGTTTTCGTAATTATTTTTCAGCAAGTCATTTTCATCTTTCAGCTCTAAGTTTGAAATTTGGAGATGTACGTTTTCGTTTTAAAGTGTCATGGGCCTTTTGAATGTTTTTTAATTCGTTCATCATGTTTTCAAAAGTATGCGATGCATTTGTGGGAGTAATTAAATTTGAGCTTACTTTATAATTGCTATCTTCATCGTCCTAAATTTCTTTGGCCATAAAGCACATATATGCTTTATCTTCAATCTCATCATCGGATGAGTCACAGTCAGTGACAGCCTGACGGAACTTCTCGGTCTTGTTGGACGCAAGCGAGGCTTCTGATTCACCAATCAGGGCCTTGAGCTTGTTTTTCTAGATACGTCTTCTTTCATTCTTTTCTTGTTGCTCAGCTTCTGCAAACTTTTGCAATTTCGGATGTGGACATTTATTTGCATAATATCTTGTTTTCCTACAGTTATAGCATAAGTTAGAATCATCGGATAAGGGAGTTTCTGAGTTTACCTTGTGAAAAGACTTGGGCCTGTATGGAGTCTTTCCAGACTGTTTGATGAACTTTTTGAAGTTATGCAGGAGCAGGGCTATTTCATCTTATAACAGGATGTCATCATTGTTGTCTACATTATGTGAGGATTTGGATGTGCTGGGTGCAGAACTGTGTCTCCTTTTAGATACAACGGCCAGTGCTGTAGTCTTGGCAGGTGAATCTTCGGCCCTTTTTCTCCTGTCAATATCATACTCAAAGGCTTTGAGGTCATAGAATAGGTCAAAAGTAGAGATATCATTAAGGTTACAGGATACACGCATGGCTGTAGTCTTAATGTCCCATCGGGCAGGAAGTGATCTAAAGATTTATAAATTTTTCTCCTTTTGGGTATACACTTTACCCAATGCTTGAAGTTCGCCGACAATGCCAGTAAATCTGAGGTTAAGCTCCTCAAGTGTTTCGGAAGAATTCTTTTCAAAAGATTAAAATTGCTGAGTAAGTTTGGAAATTTTATTTTCTTTTGAGAGCTCAGTACCCTCACAAATCAGCTTGAGTTTCTCCCATATTTCCTTAGCTGTCTTACAGCTTTTTACCTTTGAGAATGTGCCTTTGTCGAGAGTGACAAACAACACATTCTTAGCTACATTATCGAGATTCGCACGCTTGCGATCGTCAGCTATCCATTGCTCGCGCTCCATTTCGAGCATTTCAGCATAAGGTTGTCCTTCTATCCTTGCGGCAGAATTAACCTTCATTATCTTTATAGGACCTTCTTGGATGATGAATATCATCTCCTCATGCATGGCTGCAAGATGAGCCTCCATCCTAACTCTCCAGTCATCAAACTCGTTATTAGAGAACATAGGAACTGTATTTATCATAGAGGTATCCATTTTAGAAATAGGCAAGATGATGAAAATGTGATACGGTTTTCAGAAACTAGTGATTTGTGGGTTTGACTCGGTTAAAAATCGACTGATTCTTTCTAGAATCAACTGCTCCGATACCACTTGTTGGCCACTAAGTATACAATATATAGCTTGGGATATAATAGTGCAGTGAGCTGTACGATTTTCTAAGTTAGTTTGTGTAGCAGAAGTTTGTTGTGTGAGTGGCTGTAAATACAGCAACTAGGTGTTCTCCTGTTTGCTTGGTGCGTACATGGTTTTACTAAGTATACTATCAAATCACGGTAGAGTGAAAACAGTAAATACTAAAAGTAAACAATACACAGTTTAAAGTGGTTTGAGGTAAACCCCTCTACGCCCACTGGTCCTCCACACAGGAGTAAAGAGTTTATTAAAATCACTACGTACACAACTACGTGACTTTAACTAAACATGTCTCTGTATCGTTCGCACAGATTGATATAGGGACTGTAGCTTTCGGCCGTTCTTCTCACACGGATCGAAGCTTCGTCCTCAATGCTATTCTTCCTACACAGGTCGGAATACGCAAGGATCCTTAGTCCACACAGGGCTAATGATAAATCTCAACGAATAGGGTAGAACACTTCTCAAATAACAGCTTTATTAGGGATGAACAATCGCTGTATGCTGTGATGTTTATGTTGAGGACTTGTATATTTTTTCGCTTGGATACTGTTGTATGCTCACGAAATATACTTCTTTGTAATCGCTAGAATGTCAGGGATCTTTTCGGAGCTTTTGCGATTATGAATAACTTCGTTGTTTGAGTCCTCTAGCTTGGAGGTACTTATAACCTTGGAAATGTATCCATTATAAATGAAGGTGTTGCTGGTTGGTGAGATGTTGACGTCTGTCACTTGATTGGCGGCGGCTGAATGTTTGAATTAAAGCAGATCGCATTTAATGCTTCAGACATCCTTTCTGTCTTTGCATTAAATGCTCTTCAGAGCGTTCAGACTTGTCTCTCTCCGGCTGCATTAAATGTTGTCCTATTGTTTGGTATATTTTGAGTAATATTTTTAATAGTATTTTATGTATATAATTGTGTGTTTTGTTTGATAATTTATTCGTTTTACCATATATTTATATTATTTCATTTTGTTAGAATTTTCTATAATTTTGTGTCATTTTTGGATAATTAATTGGAATTAAATTATATCTGCAGGTTAACCAACCTAAGACAAGATGTATCAATTGGTTCAAGGACGATATTTTTCCAAAATTCAAATATAGTCACGACTGGTCTCATTTTATTCGTCTCGTCGATACGATCGTTTTAAAGAATATTCATCTGAATCCGAGTTCGTATGAAGAAGTTATGATCGTTCGAAGGACAATTAAATAGTCGGACCATATTGTGCCACGTGTCAACACTCGATTGGACCGAAAATTCAACTCTCCAGTGATGTCATCCATGACATCAGCACCTCCTTGGCAGCCCTGAATGATTGAGTAGTGGGGTTTAAAAATTGTAAAAATTATTATTTTATTAATTTTGTAGTAGTATAAATAGGAGAGAGTGTTGAGAGGAAAAAAAGGGGAGAAAAAAAGAAGAGAGATATTATTGTAAGAGAGAAAAATAAAAATATTGTGTAATAAAATTATATTTGAATAATAATATTATAAAATATTTATTTATTTGTGTTGTTATTATGAGTAGGTAATTTTCTTTTACTGGAGTTATGATGAAACCATGTCTATATTATTATTAATATTTATATAATAATTCCATCTAAATAATTTTAAGAATTATGATTTTCGCTTCAATAGGGGAATATTATTTCATCAATTATATCACGTATTTTTTATGGTTATAAATTCCCCATTGCTTTGTGATTATTAATATTAGTTAATTTCTTTGATTATTTGTTTTCCATTAAATTGGATACATATAATGCTTAAAAATTACATTTTCAAGCGAAGGAAAATCTATATTTGAATTATAATATTGCACTTATTGTTAAATTTATAGGAAAATAGTGAGATTGATTTCAGAATCTATTGCCTGAATTTCTTGGAACTAAAATATAAATTAAATAATAAATAGACATTGGTGGATTCTAAACCCTAGTAAATTATTTGAAATCAATGTATCTAAAATCTACTTAAAAATTAATGTTATTTAATGCAATTATTATAACCATTCAACAATAAATTTATTTTTACCCCACTATCATAGTCCTCCTTGTGGAATCGACCTTGCACCACATATCTACATCGAACGAATCGTGCGATTGTTAGTATTAGACTAAAGAATCAACAACGAGTTTTTGGCGCTATTGTTGGGGAGGCGCAAACGAAGTATACGAAGACTGTCGTCACCAAGTTAGTTAAATTCATCTACTAGTTATTTATTTTACTGCTTTTATTTATTATTATTATATGTCTTTTTAATATTCGTTTTAGATTGTGTTAATATAAATAATAGTTAGTAGTAGAATTTATTTTCTTTTATGTTCATAAAAAAATTCTGAAAATAATAAAAACTTATAATAATAAATATAAAAATATAATTAATAATAATAAAAAAACTATTCCTTTTCGTAAAAAGTAATAAAATAATAAAAAATAAAAAAATCCAAAAATATATAAAAATCTAAAAAAAAAATCTGAAAAAGTTTAAAAAAAATCGGAACTAATTTATTTTTATTTTAAAAAAAATCTGGAAAATAAAAAAAATCAGACTTTATGGTAATATTTTTGTAATTCTGAAATATTAATATTAAAAAAATCGAATTTTTTTAATTTAATTTTGAAAAATAAAAAAATTAAAAAATCTGGAATATATCTATAAACTGTTTTTATTTTAAAACTAAAATTAGAATATTATTTTCCACAATAAATAAAAATATAAATTATTTATTTTATTTTTAAAAAGTGAAACCTGCTAGTTTTATTTAAAAAAATTCCTAAAAAATCTAAAAAATCTAAAAAATTAAAACAGTTTAAGAACTAGTAAGTAATATGGAATATATGTAATACAAATTGTTCTCTCTATTTCTGAACTTAGAATTTTTTAATAAAAACAGAAACTTATTTTTTAAAATAAAATTACAATATTTTAATAAAAAGGGAAAATACTAAAAAATTAAAACCCTGAAAATTAAAAAAAATAGAAACGAAAATTGGTAATAAAAAAAATATTTTTATTGTTTTCAGAAATAAAATAAAAGTTTGTAATTTTTATTCTTTTTTAAAAAAAAAAATCTGAAATATTTTTTCCATGGGAAAATAAATAAATATATTTGGATATATATATATATATTTATATATATATATATATATTTAGCTGAATATTATTAGTCTAAAACTATAATAAAATTATAATAAATATATAAACTTAAAAAATATAAAATATAAAAAACAAAAAAATAGATTTATTTTAAATTTTAAAATAACTTATATCTTATCTTTAGTTTAAATAGAATCTTGTAGTGGTAAATATATATTGCGTTTTTAGTTGTTATTTTCTATTTACAGTATTATTAGACATTTAGTTTAATTGCAATATTTCTCGTCGTACAATTTAGTTTATCAATAGATATTGCTTCCGTAGATCAATTAGTAAGTTTATTCATTTGGATTCTATTACATCCTACAATATTCGTAATAATTATAATAATTATCACTATTATTATTAATAATAATAAAAATAAAAATCTCAAAAAAATAATAATTAAAACAATAAAATCCTTTAAAAGATTCAACAAGGGATTGATATTGTGCACTCACTATTTTGTTCGATTTGAATAGAGAAAAGCTAAATATCAATCTTGTACAAACTGATTATGAAAACCGACTGAATTTTGGCAAAAAGGCCTCTGTTGTACATGCCGAAGAAAGTTGGATTTTAAGTGCGACCGTTGTGACGCCTCCAACGATCTGGAAGTTCGATCGACTATCATAATTTGGTTTGTACGCAAAGTTAAAAAAATTAAAACATTGGTGAATGCAAGTTTGGCAACGAAATAATAAAGGTCGATTAACGAGAAAAAGATTGTCTTTAACTAAAATTGAAGTTCACCAAACAAACCCGATACCAAAAATGGATGAAATCGAAAATCGGATAATCAAGTTGAAAAAGAAAAAACTTTAATAGAATATTTTTCTCCAGTAACTGCTAATTCTCTTTCTTGCATAGTGTTGTCTACGACTAATGCAACTCATTTCGAACTTAAACCATCAATAATTCAACTTCTGCCATCTTTTCACGGTTTGGAAAGAGAAGATCCGTATATGCATGTCAAGTAATTTCTCGATATTTGTTCTACTTTTCGATTCCAAAATTTCTGTGACGAATCTGTCAAACTTAGACTATTTCCATTTTCTCTCAAAGATAAAGCAAAATTCTGGCTAAATTCTCTTCAAGCAAGAACAATTACTAGTTGGGACCAACTAGTGAAGAAATTTCTCGCAAATTTTTTTTCAATGTCCAAAACTGATATTCTTAGAAGAGAAATATCAAAAATTTTCCAAAAAGAAAATGAAGAATTTTATGAGTGTTGGGAAAGATTTAATGATTTGATCCTTAAGTGTCCCCATCATGGTTTTGAAATATGGCGTTTGGTAAAATAATTTTATGATGGTTTAACTCCAAACAATCGCCAATTAATCCAACCAATGCATGGTGGAAAATTTCTTCACCTTATTGGAGACGAAGCTTGGAATGCACTAGAAAATATGTCAATTAATTCACAACAATGGAATTCACTCGACTCTAGAGCCTAATCGATGCATACGACCCAAAAAAAGGTGGAATTTACGAGGTTAAACAAGATGTTGAAATAAAATATACTATAAATGATTTAGTACGAAAAGTGGATGCGTTAGTCTTGAAGCAATCCATCACCTCGTCAAACTAAAAAAAAATGAATTTTGCATTTCATGTGCGGAATTGTTTCATTCATCTCAATCTCGTCCCTCTGGTCCATAAAATCAAGAAATTTTTAATGAAGAAGTCAATGCGTTACACTCATATGGAAAATCTTCGGATAGCCCATTTGCTCCAACTTATAATCCAAATTGGAGGAATCATCCAAATTTTTCCTGGAAGCAGAACATGCCTCTAATGAATCAATGAGGACATCAAATGAACGTGTTAAATCAACAAAATGTCCGTCCTAATCAATATCCTCCAAATACTTATCAGTATCCTTCTACAGTGTCAAAGAAACCATCTTTGGAAGATACGTTGCAACAATTCATGCAATCTAATCAACAAATGTTCCAATCAACTCAGCAAGCTGTACAATCAAACTCACACGCTATTTCTAAGCTTGAAACACAAATTGGTCAACTAGCAACAACTTTAGCTGAAAGAGAAAAGGCAAAATTTTCGAGTCAGTACATCCCTAATCCTAAAGGACAATATGAAGTAAACTCTTCTAACGCAGACTTTCAATCCATAACTGCACTTAGAAGCGGAAAAGAAATGATCCAGAAGAAAAATCAAATGAACCACAAGTTTCAAAACCAAAAGTGTAACACCCCGAGATATTCAGAGTATATTACAGCGCCGTGGACCCCTACATGGGACCCACCAGGCTACAACAAGAAAACTCCACTCGACTAACCATCTCGGTTAGCGAGGACACACACTTTGATAATACAACAAATAAAAACACGCTCGGAGCAACCGGCGAATTAAGCTGTAACAAGAATTTCCCCACGACAGGTCCCCAAAGGGGTTAGCAATTACGCTAGTACAAGTAATCAAGCCAAACCAATCGCTTACACATTTCATAGTACATGCACCAATATCATTTCAAAAACCAAAACCAGACATGTCTTTTCCGGAAACAAATAGTTACAATTAATTTGCCTAGGACCGGGACGAAGCCAGGAATCCCACTCGAGGCCTCTAAGGACCCTCCCGAGCTGGCCACATTCATAAAACAAAACAAGAACCACACATCACCTAGGACCGGGACGAAGCCACGAATCCCACTCGAGACCTCTAAGGACCCTCCCGAGATGGCTAGCGAAACAAACTCATGAATCCAGGATGAAGCCATAGATTCCCTCCGTGATCCCGTCGGACCCTCCCGAGGTGAGCAAATCACACACAATATACATTACCATTTTACGTTAAGCATAAAGGTTTCCAAAAATACTTGCCTTGAATAATTGACGACGCAACGAACGGAAGGAAAAACACCGACGAACGCTAGGAACCAACGGAACCGAACCTAATGATTCGAAGAACACAATCACAACCAACTCTAGAGGAATACGGAAATGGAATATACCCGAAAACCCGCCTACGATTCATGTATATTCGTATAGAATTAACAACGAGGGCGGACCACAACCAAACCCTCTCGATTCCGTAAAAACCACAAAATATACCATGAATCCATAAGAAAACTAATGATACTAACAAGATTAATCATATTCATCATGAATCCATCAACAAAACGGAATGAATCGGACGAAAATCCCAAAACCCCCAAATTATCCAAAAGTAGGGTTCTAAGAGAATTACCTTGGATTAGGATGAAAGATTCGTGTTGATGTTGTTATAATACACCAAGAACTCAAGGAAGATGTTGGATGAGATGATTGGAGGAAGAAAACGCCAAGAAGATCGCCCGGAATCGCCTAAGCCGCGGAGAGGAAGAAGAAATGAGAATTTGTGTTCATCTCGGTCAACTCCCTGGTTTATATAGCTAGGGAGTGTTAGCGCGCGCTAATCCTCAAGGTTAGCGTGCGCTAACGGGACAAAAATACAGGCCATCCAGTTAGCGTCCCAGTCCAGTAGCCAGACTTCTGACCGTTAGCGTGCGCTACTCGAAACGTAGCGTGCACTAATAACCTCTCGGTAGCGCGCGCTATCGACCATTAGCGTGCGCTACGTGGACATCAGCCGAGTCCAAAAGTTAACTGCCCACTACTCACCTGACCCGTTAGCGTGCGCTACCATACAAGCGTAGCGTGCGCTACCTGGCACTTGACCGAGTTCAGTAGTAAATTGTCCAGTACTGGAGACTCACGCTAGCGCACGCTACCAGGTATCTCAGCGTGCGCTGGCCTCTCGACATTAGCGTGCGCTAGTCTACGTAGCGTACGCTAATACGCCAGTCCAGAAGGCTGGAAATAGCACTGCCACTCCCAGGGCTTGCTCTCTAGCGCGCGCTACGAAGCAGTCGTAGCGTGCGCTACTAAAGGACATCTAGCATGCGCTATGCAGAAAAGATAGCGTACGGTAGGTACGAAATATAAACGGTCCAAAACATCGGAATGTGAACGAAACATCAAACGGAACATCTCAAAACATATCATAACGTAGAATGGATCCACGGCAACCCCAAAACGGTGGTTCCGCACAACAATAACGAGAATCAGATCAACAGGTGACTGAAAAGATACACTGAAAGATACACGAGGGTCACTACGACCGAGAAATACATCAAAAATAAAAATACAAGGGAAAGAAAAATGCGGATATTACATTCTACCCCTCTAAAAACAAGTTTCGTCCCGAAACTTAAGAGACAAACAACTCGGGGTATCTAGCACGCATGCTATCCTCGGTCTCCCAAGTTGCCTCCTCGACACCATGTTTCGACCACTGCACTTTGACCAAAGGGATGGTCTTATGCCTCAGTCGTTTCTCGCGATGCTCCAAAATCTTCAAAGGATGTTCTTCAAAAGTAATATCCTCGGCGACATCAATCTCCCCATAGTCAATGATGTGACTAGGATCCGGGACATATTTCCTCAGCTGGGAAACATGAAAAACGCTATGACATGACTGAGGGCCGGGGGCAACGCCAAACGGTATGCCAACCCACCGACTCGCTCGAGAATCTCGAAGGGTCCAATAAATCTCGGACTCAACTTCCCCTTTTTCCCGAAACGGAAAACTCCTCTCGTCGGCGACACCTTTAGTAAAACGTGGTCTCCCACCTCGAATTCCAAAGGTCGACGACGGACATTGGCATATGACTTCTGTCGACTCTGGGCAGTCAACATCCGTTCCCGAATTAATTCTATCTTCCGCCTCGTCTCTAAAACGACATCCGGCTCGGTCCCGACCAAATCGGACGCCTCATTCAAACAAATCGGTGATCGAAAACGCCGACCATAAAGTGCCTCATATGGTGCCATCCGAATCGACACGTGCCAACTATTGTTGTACGTGAATTCGATCAATGGCAAATGCTCCTCCCAGTCAGTGCTCCAATCAAGAGCACAAGCTCGCAACATATCCTCGAACGTCTGGATAGTGCGTTCCGATTGTCCATCTGACTGGGGGTGGAAAGAGGTACTCAAACGCAAACGAGTACCCAACGCCTTATGCACCGCCTGCCAAAAGTGCGATACAAAATGGCCATCACGATCCGAAACAATAGACTTCGGAGTACCGTGAAGCCTCACAATCTGCGCGATAAAAACATGTGCTAACTTCTCCGGGCCCCAAGTGTCCTTGATGCCTAGAAAATGTGCCGACTTGGTCAGACGATCAACAATCACCCAAACCATATTCATGCCCGACCTCGACCATGGCAAACTCGTAACGAAATCCATCGATATATCTTCCCATTTCCATTCCAGAATGGGAAGTGACTGCAATAACCCAGCCGGTCGCTGATGCTCGATTTTGACCTGCTGACAAGTCAAACATCTCGCTACAAACTGCGCGACCTCTTCCTTCATATCATTCCACCAGAAATTCCTCCTCAGGTCCTTGTACATCTTACTCGAACCAGGATGAACGGAGTAAGGTGTAGCATGGGCCTCACGCAAAATACTCTGTTTCAGCTCTGAGTTTTTCGGTACACAAAGCCGACTCTGGAATTGCAAAACACCATCCTCATGAATCACAAACCCAGGAGACTTTCCCTTAAGAACGTTCTCTCGGATTTGAGTAATTATCGGATCCTCTAACTGTTTCAGCTTAATTTCATCGATCAAAGACGACGAAATCTCTAAAGCACAAAGTTGCCCGATAGCTCCAGGCAACAAAACCTCAACATACAACTCGATCAAAATCCGCCGAAGCTCAGACTGAGACGTAAGGACCTCAAGCGTTTGCAACGCAACCGGTTTCCGACTCAAGGCGTCGGCTACGAGGTTCGCCTTGCCTGGATGATAAAGGATTTTGAGGTCATAATCCTTAATCAGCTCTAACCACCGCCTCTGCCTCATATTCAACTCCCGCTGAGTAAATATGTATTTCAGACTTTTATGATCGGTAAAAATCTGTCATGCAGAGCCGAAAAGATAGTGACGCCAGATCTTGAGCGCAAAAACGACTGCCGCCAACTCCAAATCATGAGTAGGGTAGTTAAGTTCATACAGCCTCAACTGTCTCGATGCATATGTGATGGTTTTGCCGTGCTGCATCAATACGCACCCAAGACCCAGACCCGAAGCATCACTATAAATGGCAAAACCCTCGTTGCCACACGGCAACGCTAAAACCGGGGCTGAAGTCAAACGTCTCTTCAGCTCCTCAAAACTAGACTGCCTTTCGTCATTCCAGACGAACTTCTCGGATTTCTAGAGCAACTGTGTAAGTGGCCGAGCTAGTTTTGAGGAACCCTCAACGAACCTACGGTAGTAGCCAGCCAAACTTAAGAAACTACGGACCTCCTTCACATTCGTGGGCGGTGCCCAATCCAACACTGCCTCAATTTTCTACGGATCCACACGAACTCCCTCGGCTGAAATCACGTGACCCAAAAACATCACTTCCCTCAATCAGAACTCACATTTCGAGAACTTCACATAGAGTTGCTCGGTCCTCAAAATGTCTAACACCATCCGCAAATGATGGGCATGCTCTTCCTTATTCCTCGAATAAATAAGAATATCATCAATGAAGACGACGACACACTTATCCAAATACTCGATAAAGACTTTGTTCATCAACTGCATGAACACCGCAGGCGCATTAGTTAACCCGAAAGGCATGACTACAAACTCATAATGTCCGTATCTGGTCCGAAAAGCTGTTTTCGGCTCGTCGGACTCCCTCACCCGGAGCTGATAGTACCCCGATTTCAAATCAATCTTCGAGAATACCGCAGCTCCAGAATCGATCGAACAAGTCATCAATCCTCGGCAAAGGATACTTGTTCTTGATGGTCACTTTGTTTAGTTAGCGATAGTCGATACACAAACGCAGTGAGCCATCCTTCTTTCACACAAACAGGACTGGTGCGCCCCAAGGCGAGGCGCTCGGCCGAACATACCCCGACTCAAGAAGCTCACTCAACTGCTTCTTCAACTCGGCCATCTCTGAAGGTGCCATGCGATACGGTGCCTTCGAAATCGGAGCCGCGCCCGGCTCTAACTCTATAGCAAACTCAACCTCACGATCCGGTGGCAATCCCGGCAACTCGTCAGGAAACACATCAGGAGACTCACTAACAACTGGAATCGACGAAAGCTCGACTTCACCATCCTCCGCCTTCAAGGCATAGCACCAATAACCAGTACACCCTTTCCGCAGGAGTCTCATCGCCTTCAAGGCGTTAATAACAAGCTTCTGGTTTCTCTTTCGCCCCGCGAAAGAATGTTCAGTGCCATCCTCGGCTAGCATGGTAATGATCCTCGTGCGGTAGTTCATGATGCACCATGCCGCTCGAGCCAATCATCCCTGAGAATTAAATCCTCACCCTCGATACCCACGACAATAAGATTAGAGAGCCAAGCCCTCTCACAAATAAACACAGAACAGTCCCGGACTTCTCGATCACCGACAATTCTATCACCGCTAGGAAGTTTAACGATGAAAGGCTCGCAAGGTGACAAGCAGTCGAGACTCAAACGGCGTACACACTCTAGAGAAATGAATGAATGCGTAGCACCCGAATCAAAAAGCACACTGACAGGATGGGAATGAATATGAATGGTACCTGTCGCCACAGTAGCTGCTGGATCATCGGCCCTCCTCATCTCGTAGATATGCGGTTGGGCAGAGCCGACACTGGAAGATCCTCCTCTAGCGGGCTGACCCCGACCCCTACCTCGTCCAGCACTCGGAGGTGGCGGAAGAGCAAATGAGCCCTGGTTCACACTCGGCTCCATAGGTGCTGGGTGAGAAGAACGGGCGCCGCGAAACTGTATGAACTTCTCGCAAAAAGAAGCCTTGTGGCCCGACTGACCACAAGTATGACAAGTCAAAGGTGGACGAGGACACTCCCGGTTCACGTGGCCTGGCTTGCCACAGTTAAAGCATCTGGGGTCCCGGACGAAGGTTCCGGCGGCACTTCGGAAACTCCCAGAGAAACGAGCCGAACCACCCGTAGAAATATTTGCAGGTTGAGATTTCTGCTGACTTCCACCCTTGTAACCCGAGAAATCTCTAGTGGATTTCTACTTCTTACTCTCTCGGACCGCCGCACTAGCCGTCACCGACATATCATAAGCAAGAGCTCGACTCTGATAGTCCTTCAAAGTAGTACAGACGAGCCCAGACATATAGTCCCGAATGGATAGTTTCATCCTCCTGGAAAAATGGAAAATTTTGTCGCTCTCTTCGACAACTTGGGTTTTCACATAGCCCAACTCCTTGTTCAAATCGGAAATAGCTTGGGATACGGGAATATCCCGTGGTTGAGCATCATAGAAAGCATGCACTCGAGCCTGTCTGACCGGCCACGGACAATATTCGGTCTCCATCAATTCCTGAAATTCGGCCCACGAAGCAACATGGTCCTTGGGCCCAACGGCCTCTCACCAATCCGTAGCATCCCCAGTGAGAATGTACTGGGCAATAGGGACCTTACGATCCTCGGGACAGTTGGTGGCAACGAAGACCTTAGATATCTCCTTGATCCATCCCTCACAGCCGACCGGGTTCGAAGCTCCCGAGAACTGAGGAGGATGCATCTTGATGACATCCTGAAGCCAGCGATCCGCTCCGCCCCGATTAGCATGGGTCGGATCCGGATTCTGAACCACCTGAGCTATCGCCGCCATCTGGTTAACCATTTGCTGCATAACAGCCGCAATACCAAGATCGGCGCGCCCCTGAGAAGAAGAATGACTGTGACACCGGTACTGCCAGCTCCCAAAGAATGCGACGTGGCCGCCCCACCGGCTGCCCCACGTCCTCGGACGCGTCCACGACCACGTCCACGACCACGGTTTCCTCCGGCATCCATACTGGTGTTAAGAGGTAATAGAGGTATATCGATTATGAGTAAAGGAGAAAAAAGCAACTACGATTCAAGAAGTGAAAATACAATGCAAGAAATAGAAAAGCCGAATAAGAAAACTTACGAGCACTGGAAGTACCGAGATGCTGGCAGCGGTGTGACAATATGCAAAACAAAACACGACTAGACCCAAATAACCAACAAGCCTAGGTATCCATAAACCTAGCGCTCCGATACAATTTTCTGTAACACCCCCGAGATATTCAGAGTATATTACAGCGCCGTGGACCCCTACATGGGACCCACCAGGCTACAACAAGAAAACTCCACTCGACTAACTATCTCGGTTAGCGAGGACACACATTTTAATAATACAACAAATAAAAATACACTCGGAGCAACCGGCGAATTAAGCTGTAACACCTCGAGATATTCGAAATAATTACAGCGCCGTAAACCCTTTAAGTAAGGATTTACAAGGCTAATTTAAAAGAAATGCAAATATGATCCAACCGTATAAGTGAAGTTCAAAATACAGAATTGGTTCAACTGATCGAATGAGTTAACTTATACAACCATATCGAAAATGACATTATTAAAACATACGTACTCGAGTACTAAATGAACCAAGAAGACAAATCACAAAAACAATAAACATCAACCACATCACTGAGCCATTTCATCGTCTGCCGCAGACCGTGGTTGCTTCCCCGCTCCTCGGCTACCTGAACATCAAAACAATGTCCACCCCCGAAGGGGTTAGCAAAACAATGCTAGTACAAGTATCATAAAACATAAATCATCAGTGCATCATAAGACATGCAAAATGGACTTTCGTCATCGGAAATCCAACGATGTGAATCCTCATGATTCCATCAACACAATACAGGGTAATCCAGCGATCCAGCGCCCTTGGTATAGATCCCCATGATGATCCTGTCGGACCAACGCATGGTGGAAAACCCGTCCAGCGATCCAACGCCCTCAGCATAGATCCCCATGATGATCCCGTTGGACCAACGCATGGTGGACATTCGATCCAGCGCCCTCAGCATAGATCCTCATGATCCCCTCGGATCATTTATACCATAAACCAATTATTTATGCATACATATATGCATTTCAATATTTTCATCAATACGAACAATTAACAACGAATACCATGAGAAATTACGGAAATACATCTCATATTCGACAACATGAACAAAACCATAAGCATGATCAAAGTTCCAATATAAATCAAACTCAACATATGATACTTGCCTCGAAAATGGCAAGAATGGAAATACTCCAACAAATGACACGCGTCCGTATGTCACCGCCCCTCGATCGTCCCCTATGAAAGGCTCGGACCTAAGAAATAATAAAGAATTCCTCTCAAGTCGTACGAATGTCTAACAATCCGGTTTACGGCCGCAAGCTCTAAAAAAAATGAATTCTGTCTGAACTACTTAGCGCGCGCTACGTACTCTACGTAACGTGCGCTAAGCCTGCCCATTAAAGTACGCAAACGACCAAGTTTAGCGTGCGCTAGCTGCGTACTGACACTCTTCTCTGAACAGCCGACTGCCCTGCCTGATGATATAACATACGTTATGTACCCAACGTAGCCTACGTTACTCATTCCCGATAGCGCACGTTAATATATACATCTTAGCGTGCGCTAATCGTGCATGGCAGTCACTACTGGGTAAAAACTTGAGTTAAAGGTGATGAAAACTCATGAAATCCTCAGTGTTATACATGCCAACTCCGTGCAAACCATGCTCATACGGTTAATGAAAGATCTTTATGGATTAAATGACTACGAGACACAAGGATACGTATCATCATTACTACACCATAATTTATCTTGATCTTCAAGAAAATATCCTAAGTTCAATTCATTCCAAGTCCCAAAACATATGATCCCTTACGTAAAACATAAGAACTAGGTAATCTCCATACACTGGTCATGATCGGCTTTGAAGATACATGAATATGCTTAGGAGTCCACATACTAAAAAGGTTCAATGGATCATACGATGAATAAGTGCCGAAACGTCAAAAATATCCTTCTAACACATGATGTTCGACTACTTATGAATCTAGCTGACTTAGGTAAATCCCAAAACATGATAAAAACGTCCTTCAGAATACTACTAATATTGGTGAAGAATCACCTACCTCAAAGTAGTGAAGAACAAGGAGGAAATTCGAAGCAATCCAACGCCGAAGGCTTGAACAACAATCCCCAATGATCTACAATCTTCAACAAGAGCTAGGATGCCGACAAGAAGTGTTTAGGATGAAGAGAGTGACTTTCTAAGTTCAAGAATTTGGATGGGGGAGTGAAAAGTCTGAAAATATGAAAAAGGATGCTGTCCTATATATAGAAAATGGTTATTAGCGCGCGCTAGTCCATATTCATAGCGTGCGCTAACGGCTATTTGAAACGTTACTGATTTCACTATACTCAGCCTTTAGCATGCGCTATCCTCATATGAGTAGCGTGCGCTAACGCGTTGACTTGGCTTTTTCCCGAAAGCCGTCCAGGTTCATCCCGACACAATCCGACCAAGATCCCCGGCCTGATCTCACCTACCAACACGTCTCAATCATATTGACCACGTATAGCGTGCGCTAAGGTTCCTTCACAGTGTGCGCTATGGATCCAAGTTAGCATGCGCTACATGCGCAGAATCACAATATTAAATCACATTCATGAAATCATACGCTTAACAACACCGGATTATGAAATATGGAGAATAATACTCAGATCAAAATGCAATAATTACAATATCACAAGTTCCAAATACATATCAGAAGTCTCGGGTATTACATCTGTTGTGTCAAGAATTAACACCTTCCGACCGGCGATCGCCTAGGAGGACGGGCGACCGAGTTACTGCCGAGCGGCCAAGGCGGATCTGCCCAGCGGACAAGCTGCATCGACCAACCGAAGGTCCCAGGACAAGTCCCGGTATCGAGCGATCAACCTCAGATACGATCGCCTCTCGATACTCGGCGACCGACTCCTGGCGATCTACTAATGGACGATCATCTCTCGGTACTCGGCGACCGATCCTTGGCGATCGTCACTCGGTACTCGGCGACCTACTCCTAGCGGCCAAGCGGTCGGGCGACCATCCTTCGGCACTTGCCGACCTACCCTTGGAGACCGACCGTCTCTCGGCACCTGGCGACCTACACTTGGTGACCGATCATTTGCGACCTCCATCCACTGGCCGATGGCGACCTCGGATGATCAGCTAGAGACGACTGCCTCATATCGATCTTCACCGATGGCCATCCAGTCGGCGAAGGCCGAACCTTGAGACTGACACCACGTGCCAGGACCGAGACAAGATCCGCGAATCTCGGGCCATTGACCACAGTCTGGCAGATTCTCTCCACCAGCCGACAAGCCGCCGAAAGCTTGTCAGTAGGGCCGCATGTTGACTGACTCCGGACGCGTGTTGGCCCCTTACTGGACCGCCCAGCTGTGGCAGCCTCTTCCTTGGACTTTAGCCCGACATCCAGCATCTTACTTGGACTTTAGCCCGACAGCCCAGGAGATCGGCACATTATTATATTGGCCGGCGGGCGATCGGCACCTTATTATATTAGCCGGCAGGCGATCGGCCACTACAGGACAGGACCCGGCTGCCCCTATATAAGCAAGGCACCCTGCACTTGGACACTCCTTCAACTCCCTTCGGATTTCACACTATACAGAAGCAAACATCAAGCACTTGGCTAACATCCAACTCTTGGCAACAGCTATCATTCGGTCTTACTTCTCCCGGCCTTTCTCCTCGAGCAGATTACCGGCAGGGACGAAGAACACCGAGCTTCGCTCAAGAGCCGGATTAACAGAGTCTTTTTACACTCATTGTATTTAGATTTCTCACATTAATACTTGTATCCACGAATACTTGTATTAATAACATCTCGCGAGAGCATTCAAGCCCGGGCCTAACAATCCCGGCAAATCTTGTATTATTTATCTACTCTCGGAAGTGCTCCCGCAATTGTTGTTTGTTGTCCGTCTTCCAGCAGTATTAATCTTCGGATAAATATTTTGGGCAACAACAATTGGCGCTAGAAGGAGGGGATCCAACCCTCGATTTTTTATACCTACCGTCCCGAAGAACACTCACTGTTCTCGGGGCAGATACTTGAAGTGACACTTACTGCACTTCAAAGAAATCCTTCAGAAAACATGTCTTCCGCCTCCGCGTCGAAGAAAGCCACTGACCAGCCGGCCAGACCCCCTGTTCCATCCCAGTCCGAGCCGTAGCCGATGGTGGAAGGTAGCCTCCGCGGTCAGAGACGCTCGACCCCGTCCCGGGAAGGCGGCCCGAGCCTCTCGCTCGATCAGTTCCAAACCAATGAACAGATCGAAGAGGCCATAGCCGTCCTTCAGGAGCGACGGAGTGCTCTCGACGCGCCTCCTGCTATCACTCCCTCGGCCGCCCGCCGGAAGTCCAAGCGGAAGCACAAGGCATTGCTGGACGAGCGATCGCCAGGAAGCTCTCGCCCGCAAGGAGAGGCGCTCGGCAGCCGGGGCACGTCTATCTTCGATCGCACAGGCGACACCCGACCCGCGACCGGGGCAGTCCGGCCCCAGCTACGAGACGACGGAGTTGGTGTCCGTCACCAGGAGCTCGGCCTACCCGGCTCCCACAAGGCGATCCAGCCGCCTGGCTCCCGCTCGCCAGATTCCCGAGGTCGGCAGCAGCGGGGTCCGGAGGTCGGTACACGATCGCCTAGGCCCTCGCTCCCAAAGCCGATCCGCAAGCAGCCGAGCCGCGGCGATTGCCGCAATGCAACGTCAGATCGACGACGTGAAGGCGCTCCTGCAATCCGGGGCAGGCGCCATGAAGACGATCGCCGTGCCGAGCGAGCCGCTCGCGATCGACATCGAGCTCGCCCCCGTGCAGCACAAGATCGCTCCCCCGCAAACGCCCGTGTACCAGGGGCGATCGGACCCCCAAACACACCTGCACAAGTTCAACATCTACATGACCGGGTGTGGGGCATCAGACGCGACCCGGTGCCGAATGTTCCCTCTGACACTGGACGACCTCGCCCACCGGTGGTACACCTCACTGCCACCTCGGTCCATTGGCTCCTTTAACGATCTGGCGCACGTCTTCACAGAATACTTCGCCACCAGGGCCGCTCGGCTAGAAGGTCCCCATCGCATGTGGCGGATCAGGCAAGGGGAAGAGGAGTCCGACTCGGACTACATCGACCGGGTAGACGTGATCATCCTCAACGGCGAACCCGTAAGCGATGAGACCGCCCTCTACGCGGTCCTAGGAGGTTTTCAGGGCTTCTCGCCTATGTTCAGGCATCTCACGAAGACCCTGCCGACGACCTACGCAGCCTTCCGGGCTAGAGCCGCAGATTTCCTGTCTGTGCAAAGGCTTCTTCTCGGCTAGAGTAGATCGATCGGCGCCGTCGACGACCTCCAGCCTCACGGCCGATCGCTACTACCAGAGAGCGGAAGACTCGATCCCGCCATACCCATTTTAAATGAGGGACTAGCCGCCCCGATCGCCAATATCGACCTACGAATAAAGCGATCGGCCTCGAGCGACGATCGCGATCTTCCGCCGGATCGCAACATCATCGGCAACCGGTGGACACGATCGCCATCTACATCCGGCACATAACATGACGGACTAAGGCATAAGATCGCCTCCACCGCACATCATAAAGCCATGGTCCCGGCGGTCGATGGAACCGGCTGCTTCGGCCATGCAAGGTCCCTGTCGGCCTAGATCGCCCGCCCATCGTATAATTACGATGCCGGCGTATTCTGAGGGCTCTCCAACAATAAACAGAGGACACATCCCACAACCCCGTCAAAACGAACACCGACGAGGACGCCCATCTCCATGGTGGCCGAGGTGGAACCAGAGCTAACAAGCCGCGGAGGTGGGGTTGATTCATCCGACGCCGCCCGCGCAAGGACTCCTCTAGACCGAGACCGCACGCCCTTCGTTTAAATACGAGGCGAGGCGCAGCCTAACAGAGGACCCTCATAATAAAGTGAGTCACGAGACACTCATTGTCTTCGCGCACCAAGACACGGTCATGGAGTCGGTCCATCGATCTCCGCGACTGTGCACGATTCCTCAAACAAAGCGAAACCACCAAGTTTCCATGGGGGATCGGCCAATGTTGTTTTTGCAGGTACAAGACCGAAAGATAGCTAGCCAATCGACCATGATAGCCCAAGTCCGAGTCCTAAGTCAGCTCAGATCGCCCGTCCTCATCCAGACACGATCGCCAGCAAGAACCACCTCGCCCCATGTCTTCAACATAGGAGCAAGCTGGGGGGCAATTGTTGTGTCAAGAATTAACACCTTCCGACCGGCGATCGCCTAGGAGGACGGGCGACCGAGTTACTGCCGAGTGGCCAAGGCGGATCTGCCCAGCGGACAAGCTGCATCGACCAACCGAAGGTCCCAGGACAAGTCCCGGTATCGAGCGATCAACCTCAGATACGATCGCCTCTCGATACTCGGCGACCGACTCCTGGCGATCTACTAATGGACGATCATCTCTCGGTACTCGGCGACCGATCCTTGGCGATCATCACTCGGTACTCGGCGACCTACTCCTAGCGACCGACAGTCGGGCGACCATCCTTCGGCACTTGCCGACCTACCCTTGGAGACCGACCGTCTCTCGGCACCTGGCGACCTACACTTGGTGACCGATCATTTGCGACCTCCATCCACTGGCCGATGGCGACCTCGGATGATCAGCTAGAGACAACCGCCTCATATCGATCTCCACCGATGGCCATCCAGTCGGCGAAGGCCGAACCTTGAGACTGACACCACGTGCCAGGACCGAGACAAGATCCGCGAATCTCGGGCCATTGACCACAGTCTGGCAGATTCTCTCCACCAGCCGACAAGCCGCCGAAAGCTTGTCAGTAGGGCCGCATGTTGACTGACTCCGGACGCGTGTTGGCCCCTTATTGGACCGCCCAGCTGTGGCAGCCTCTTCCTTGGACTTTAGCCCGACATCCAGCATCTTACTTGGACTTTAGCCCGACAGCCCAGGAGATCGGCACATTATTATATTGGCCGGCGGGCGATCGGCACCTTATTATATTAGCCGGCAGGCGATCGGCCACTACAGGACAGGACCCGACTGCCCCTATATAAGCAAGGCACCCTGCACTTGGACACTCCTTCAACTCCCTTCGGATTTCACACTATACAGAAGCAAACATCAAGCACTTGGCTAACATCCAACTCTTGGCAACAGCTATCATTCGGTCTTACTTCTCCCGGCCTTTCTCCTCGAGCAGATTACCGGCAGGGACGAAGAACACCGAGCTTCGCTCGAGAGCCGGATTAACAGAGTCTTTTTACACTCATTGTATTTAGATTTCTCACATTAATACTTGTATCCACGAATACTTGTATTAATAACATCTCGCGAGAGCATTCAAGCCCGGGCCTAACAAACCCGGCAAATCTTGTATTATTTATCTACTCTCGGAAGTGCTCCCGCAATTGTTGTTTGTTGTCCGTCTTCCAGCAGTATTAATCTTCGGATAAATATTTTGGGCAACAACAACATCCTTCCTCCCTAAAAAGAAGTTTCGTCCCGAAACTTAAGATGAAAACAACTCTGGATATCTAGTCTTCATACTGTCCTCCGTTTCCCAAGTGGCCTCTTCAACTCCGTGTCGTGACCACTGCACTTTGACCAAGTGTATTGGTTTATGCCTCAATTGTTTGATCCGACTCTCAAGTATCTTTATGGGTCTCTCTTCGAAGGTACCGTCATTAGCTATCTCGATCTCGTCGAAGTCAATGATGTGACTGGGGTCTGGTACATACTTCCGCAATTGGGATACGTGAAACACATTGTGAACGTGACTCAGCGATGGCGGTAAGGCCAACCTGTATGCTAAATCCCCAACTCTTTTGAGGATCTCAAATGTACCGATATACCTCGGACTTAGCTTGCCTTTCCTCCCAAAACGGAAAATTCCTCGTGTAGGAGACACCTTCAATAGTACGTGGTCCCCAATGTCGAACCCTAGAGGGCGACGACGTACATCCGCATAAGACTTCTGTCGACTCTGGGCAGTTAACAGTCTTTCCCGAATCAAAGCTATCTTCCCTTGAGTCTGAATTATCAATTCCGGTTCCATCCCGATCAAGTCCGAAGAATCATCCCACCACAGGGGTGATCGACATCTTCTCCCGTACAAAGCTTCAAACGGTGCCATCTTAATAGAAGCATGCCAACTATTATTGAAGGTGAATTCAATCAACGGCAAATGAACTTCCCAATCAGTCGACCAATCTAAGGCGCAAGCTCTAAGCATGTCTTCTACTGTTTGTATAGTCCTTTCGGACTGACCGTCCGTTTAGGGATGATAAGCCGTGCTAAAGTTGAGCTCAGTTCCCAAAGCCCTGTGAACTACCTTCCAGGAGTGCGACACGAAGCGACCATCTCGATCTGAAATAATGGTCTTCGGCGTCCCATGTAGTCTGACTACCTCTGCAATGAACGCTCGCGCCAATCTCTCGGGTACCCAAGTATCTTTAATTTCTAGGAATTGAGCCGACTTGGTTAGTCGATCAACTATAACCCAAATCATGTTCATTCCCGTTTTGGTCCTTGGCATATTGGTGATGAAATCCATCGAGATATCCTCCCACTTCCACTCAGGGATCGAAAGCGGCTTTAACATTCCGGCAGGTCGCTGATGTTCAATCTTAACCTGCTGACAAGTCAAACACTTCGAAACGTACTCTGCTACGTCCTTCTTCATATTCCCCCACCAGAAGTTTTGTTTTAGATCCTTATACATCTTACTGCTGCCCGGGTGAATAGAATAAGGTGTGCTATGAGCTTCCTTTAGAATTGCCCGTCTCAAATCATCATCATCGGGAACGCAAAGTCGACTATGAAATCTCAGAACTCTATCATCTTGTATCATGAATCCTGGAGCTTTTCCTTTCTTTACTTCGTCACATAACCGAAGGATCAGAGAATCATTCAACTGCTTAGATTTGATCCCCTCGACTAGTGATGAAGTCAGTTCCATCATATATAGTTGCCCTTGTCCTGGTGCCCATACTTCAATCCCTTCGCGGATAAATTCCTGTTGAATGCTGGTTTGGGATGTAAGTGCTTCCAATACTCGAAGAGAAACAGGTTTATGGCTCAAAGCATCGGCTACTACGTTTGCTTTACCCGGATGATAGAGAATCTCCAAGTCGTAATCCTTGATCAATTCCAGCCACCTTCTCTGCCTCATGTTTAATTCTTTCTGACTGAAAATGTACTTGAGGCTCTTATCATATGTAAAGATCTGACAATGAGTGCCGTACAAATAATGTCTCTAAATTTTTAATGCAAAGACTACAGCGGCTAGCTCCAGATCATGAGTCAGGTAATTAACCTCGTACGGTTTCAATTGCCGAGAAGCATAGGCAATCACCTTATCCTTTTGCATCAACACACATCCCAGACCCTGATTTGAAGCGTTGCTGTATACCATGAATCCATCAGTCCCATCTGGTAACGCTAATATAGGTGCTCTCGTCAGTCTCTTCTTAAGTTCATCAAAACCAGCCCGGCATTTCTCATCCCACGTAAACTTTTGAGTTTTCTGTAACAGCTGAGTGAGCGTACGATCAATCTTGGAAAATCCCTCTACAAAGCGGCGATAATATCCAGCAAGTCCTAAGAAACTCCGGACTTCTTTCACGTTATTATTAGCTTCCCATTCCAAGATTTCTTCGACTTTCTTCGGGTCCACCTGAACTCCGTCAGCTGATATCACATGCCCAAGGAAAGTTACTTCCCTAAGCCAGAACTCGCATTTGGAAAGCTGTTCCTTCCTCAAGGTGCTCAAAACCACACGCAAATGTTCGGCATGCTCCTCTGCGTCCTTCGAATATATCAAGATGTCATCAATGAAGACGACCACAAATTTATCCAAGTATTCTAAGAATACCCGATTCATCAATTGCATGAATACCGCAGGAGCATTGGTAAGTCCAAATGGCATCACTACAAATTCATAATGCCCGTACCGGGACCTGAAAGCAGACTTTGGTATATATGATTCCTTAATTCTCAACTAATGGTATCCTGATCGCAAGTCAATCTTCGAGAATACCCTTGACCCTTGCAGTTGATCAAACAAGTCGTCGATCCGAGGTATAGGATACTTATTCTTGATCGTCATCTTGTTGAGCTCCCTGTAATCAATACACAGTCGGAGGGATCCGTCTTTCTTCCGGACAAAGAGAACGGGCGCTCCCCAAGGAGAAACGCTAGGTTGAATATAACCCTTGTGTAACAATTCCTCCAGTTGCTTCTTGAGTTCATACATCTCGGTTGGCGCCATGCGGTATGGTGCTCTGGAAATAGGAGCTGCTCCAGGCTCTAATTTGATAGTGAACTCCACTTCTCTATGTGGCGGTAACCCAGGTAGTTCGTCAGGAAATACATCTGAGAACTCATTCACAACTGAAATAGACGAGAGGTCTACTCCTTCCTCTTTCCTCATGGCATAACACCAAAGTCCATGACATCCCTGCTTCAGTAATTTCACGGCTTTCATTGCTTTGATCAATTTCCCCGAGCTTCCCGGTCTCCATCCTTGGAATAAGTGTTCAGATCCATCATCCGCAATGATAGAAATGACTCTCTTTCGGTACTTCAGAATAGCTCCATAATGGTTGAGCCAATCGTCTCCGAGAATTAAATCGCCACCGTAGATATCAACTACAATAAGATTCGATGGCTAATCTCTCCCTCCTATAGACACTGGAAAATTTCTAGCTTCTAGGGTTCCCACAATTTTCTCTCCGCTCGGTAATCCCACAACATAAGGTTCACAATCATACAAGCACGAGATTTTCAAACGATTAACACAGTTCAAAGATATAAAAGAATGCGTAGCTCCCGAATCGAATAAGACACTAACTGGATGCAAAAGGATATGAATCGTACCTGATGCAACAGCTGTGTTCTGATCATCCTTCTTCATCTCGTAAATATGCGGAGGAACGGACCCAGCGCTAGATGCCTCTCTTTTCCCAACATTCTGCTGCGGGAAACCGCTTTGCTCCGTTTGGTTTACACTAGTGTCCTTCGGAACTGGTACAGGAGTGAGAGTACCAAAAGATCGGGTCGCATTCCCACAAAATGTTGCACGATGCCCTTCCTGTCCACACTCGAAACAGGTCACAGCAGGCGTGAAACAGTCACGTCGAACATGCCCCGCTTTGCCACAGTTATAACATTTCTTCCCTCCGTCTGAAACGGTTGGTGCTTCCCGGAACTTCTTTCCACCTCGAGGCGGATGCGGAGGCCTCCTGGATGAATGAAAAAAGGACTGGCCCCTGCGAGGCCCACTACTCTTATTCTCCGTGAAGTTGCCAGCCACTTTCTGCTTCTTTGCTTCCGTTGATTTCTCTACTGCCGCCTCTTTCATATCATAGGCCAGCGCCTTGTCCTGATACTGTCGCAAGGTGGTAAATTCAAATCCAGGCATATATTGCTGAATTTCCGGCTTCATTCGGATGTCGAAATGAAAAATCCTCTCCACCTCGGTTCTGACCAAGTGGCGCACATAAGTCAGCTGGTGATTAAAAGTCTTAATCACGTCCGTTACAGATGCCTCTGAATTTTGTGGTGAGAAAAACTCCCGGACTCGGGCCTCTCTAACTGGCCGAGGACAATACTGAGCTTCCATCATTAATTTGAATTCCGTCCAGTCAACATTATGCTCCTCAGGTCGAATGGCCTCCCACCAGTCGAAAGCCTCCCCTTTCAGAAGATACTGGGCGACCGGAACCTTTCTATCGTTGGGACAGTTAATCCCCGCAAAAATCTTCTCTAATTCCTTCAGCCAGTGATCCCAAGAAAACGTCTCAGCAGACCCGTCAAATTTCGGAGGATGCAATTTGATCACCTCAGTAAGCCATTTATCTCCCCGAGTATCCACGTTATGCTGCTGTCCCATCGCCGTCTGCATGCGATCCACAACTTGAGCAAACTGGTTTATCTGAGCAACCACCTGCTGAAGCACTCCCGACACATCAGGATCTGCATTATTATTTGCTAATCCCTGTTGTCCTCCGGAATGGGAATCCGTTCGACTAGCGGTTATTTCTGGGGTAGACACCGAATCTTCTTGTCTCGCATTTCCACATCCGCGTCCACGACCGCGTCCACGTCCACGACCTCCTCTCAACATACTGTAAACACAAATACTCAATATCCAGGGCAAACTCTCTAAAAGGAAGTCCATCAATGTTTACAAAACATGAATTAAATAAAACGGTAGTATTTGAGATTAGGAAACTTACAACCACGGTCCACACGACGATGCTGGCTCAGCAGTGATGTTACAACCGACCAATAATCAAATAACGTAAACAGACCTAACTAACCCGACTGCCAAGATATCCATGAATCTTAGCTCCGATACCATATTCTGTAAAACCCCGAGATATTCGGAATAATTACAGCGCCGTAAACCCTTTAAGTAAGGATTTACAAGGCTAATTTAAAAGAAATGCAAATATGATCCAACCGTATAACTAAAGTTCAAAATACAAAATTGGTTCAACTGATCGAATGAGTTAACTTATACAACCATATCGAAAATAACATTATTAAAACATACGTACTCGAGTACTAAATGAACCAAGAAGACAAATCACAAAAACAATAAACATCAACCACATCACTGAGCCATTTCATCGTCCCGTCAGATCGTGGTTGCTTCCCCGCTCCTCGGCTACCTGAACATCAAAACAATGTCCACCCCCGAAGGGGTTAGCAAAACAATGCTAGTACAAGTATCATAAAACATAAATCATCAGTGCATCATAAGACATGCAAAATGGACTTCCGTCATCGGAAATCCAACGATGTGAATCCTCACGATTCCCTCAACACAATACAGGGTAATCCAGCGATCCAGCGCCCTTGGTATAGATCCCCATGATGATCCCGTCGGACCAACGCATGGTGGAAAACCCGTCCAGCGATCCAGCGCCCTCAGCATAGATCCCCATGATGATCCCGTCGGACCAACGCATGGTGGACATTCGATCCAGCGCCCTAAGCATAGATCCTCATGATCCCCTCGGATCATTTATACCATAAACCAATTAATTATGCATACATATATACATTTCAATATGTTCATCAATACGAACAATTAACAACGAATACCATGAGAAATTACGAAAATACATCTCATATTCGACAACATGAACAAAACCATAAGCATGATCAAAGTTCCAATATAAATCAAACTCAACATATGATACTTGCCTCGAAAATGGCAAGAATGGAAATACTCCAACAAATGACACGCGTCCGTATGTCACCGCCCCTCGATCGTCCCCTATGAAAGGCTCGGACCTAAGAAATAATAAAGAATTCCTCTCAAGTCGTACGAATGTCTAACAATCCGGTTTACGGCCGCAAGCTCTAAAAAAATGAATTCTGTCTGAACTACTTAGCGCGCGCTACGTACTCTACGTAACGTGCGCTAAGCCTGCCCATTAACGTACGCAAATGACCAAGTTTAGCGTGCGCTAGATGTGTACTGACAGTCTTCTCTGAACAGCCGACTGCCCTACCTGATGATATAACGTACGTTACGTACCCAACGTAGCGTATGTTACTCATTCCCGATAGCGCACATTAATATATACATCTTAGCGTGCGCTAATCGTGCATGGCAGTCACTACTGGGTAAAAACTTGAGTTAAAGGTGATGAAAACTCATGAAATCCTCAGTGTTATACATGCCAACTCCGTGCATACCATGCTCATACGGTTAATGAAAGATCTTTATGGATTAAATGACTATGAGACACAAGGATACGTATCATCATTACTACACCATAATTTATCTTGATCTTCAAGAAAATATCCTAAGTTCAATTCATTCCAAGTCCCAAAACATATGATCCCTTACGTAAAACATAAGAACTAGGTAATCTCCATACACTGGTCATGATCGGCTTTGAAGATACATGAATATTCTTAGGAGTCCACATACTAAAAAGGTTCAATGGATCATACGATGAATAAGTGCCGAATCGTCAGAAATATCCTTCTAACACATGATGTTCGACTACTTATGAATCTAGCTGACTTAGGTAAATCCCAAAACATGATCAAAAACGTCCTTCAGAATACTACTAATATTGGTGAAGAATCACCTACCTCAAAGTAGTGAAGAACAAGGAGGAAATTCGAAGTAATCCAACGCCGAAGGCTTGAACACCAATCCCCAATGATCTACAATCTTCAACACGAGCTAGGATGCCGGCAAGAAGTGTTTAGGATGAAGAGAGTGACTTTCTAAGTTCAAGAATTTGGATGGGGGAGTGAAAAGTCTGAAAATATGAAAAAGGATGCTGTCCTATATATAGAAAATGGTTATTAGCGCGCGCTAGTCCATATTCATAGCGTGCGCTAACGGCTATTTGAAACGTTACTGATTTCACTGTGCTCAGCCTTTAGCATGCGCTATCCTCATATGAGTAGCGTGCGCTAACGCGTTGACTTGGCTTTTTCCCGAAAGCCATCCAGGTTCATCCCGACACAATCCGACCAAGATCCCCGACCTGATCTCACCTACCAACACGTCTCAATCATATTGACCACGTATAGCGTGCGCTAAGGTTCCTTCACATCATGCGCTATGGATCCAAGTTAGCGTACGCTACACTTAGTCGATAGCGTGCGCTACATGCGCAGAATCACAATATTAAATCACATTCATGAAATCATACGCTCAACAACACCGGATTATGAAATACGGAGAATAATACTCAGATCAAAATGCAATAATTACAATACCACAAGTTCCAAATACATATCAGAAGTCTCGGGTATTACATAAGCATCAACCAATAATGTAGAAATATAGGGTAATACAAACGGAGTTCGAAATGAAAAGCCTAAGTACTCGCGAGTACAATCTATAAGTTTATAAATGTGAAAACAACCATATCGAAGTAGGCAAAAGAAATAAGATGACCCAAATGCATATGTCAATGGCCCTGGCCAACATCCTCGTACTGTCCCGGTGCTCGCTAGTACAAGTAATCAAGGCAAACCAATCGCTTACACATTTTATAGTACATGCACCAATATCATTTCAAAAACCAAAACGAGACATGTCTTTTCCGGAAACAAACAGTCACATTTAATTTGCCTAGGACCGGGATGAAGCCACGAATCCCACTCGAGGCCTCTAAGGACCCTCCCGAGCTGGCCACATTCATAAAACAAAACAAGCACCACACGTCACCTAGGACCGGGACGAAGCCACGAATCCCACTCGAGGCCTCTAAGGACCCTCCCGAGCTGGCTAGCGAAACAAACTCATGAATCCAGGACGAAGCCATAGATTCCCTCCGTGATTCCGTCGGACCCTCCCGAGGTGAGCAAATCACACACAATATACATTACCATTTCACGTTAAGCATAAAGGTTTCCAAAAATACTTGCCTTGAATAATTGACGACACAATGAATGGAAGGAAAAACACTGACGAACGCTAGGAACCAACGGAACCGAACCTGACGATTCGAATAACACAATCACAACCAACTCTAGACGAATACGGAAATGGAATATACCCGAAAACCCGCCTATGATTCATGTATATTCGTATAGAATTAACAACGAGGGCGGACCACAACCAAACCCTCTCGATTCCGTAAAAACCACAAAATATACCATGAATCCATAGGAGAACTAATGATACTAACAAGATTAATCATATTCATCATGAATCCATCAACAAAACGGAATGAATCGGACGAAAATCCCAAAACCCCCAAATTATCCAAAAGTAGGGTTCTAAGAGATTTACCTTGAATTAGGATGAAAGATTCGTGTTGATGTTGTTATAATACACCAAGAACTCAAGGAAGATGTTGGATGAGATGATTGGAGGAAGAAAACGCCAAGAAGATCGCCCGGAATTGTAATGTCCGGTATTCTTGTTTTTTGTTATCTTGAATTGTTTGTGTCTTGACGTCGGACATTTTCTTGTCGACGAGAATCAGAGTGAATTCTATCATAATACTATATTTGTTTCTACCGCATAGTCGTTGTGGTCGGGTGCGACTTGTTGTCACGTGCGTTTCTTTGATTAAATGTGTGCATATGATGCGTCGTTAATTACTCGTTATCGTTTTGAATCATTGCCGGTGACGTTGTTATGGTCGTCGTGGGGCGTGTTTTCACGCTGTATGTTCTTTCGCGTTGCTTGTAACATTTCGCCGTTGGGCGCGATTTTTTTTTTCGGTTCTTGTGTATCTCGTTGAGTTTTCCTGGCAGGATATTGCTTCTCCCTACTTGATTTAAGTTTCGGGATGAAACTTCTTTTAAGGAGGGTAGAATGTAATATCCGCAATTTCGGATTTTCGGTAATTTTCTTTTTCGGCGGAGGTCCATTTAGACCACTCGCTTGGGACCGTATCATCATTCTGAGAATGATTAATTCTACACTTTTTGTCATCCGAGTTCGTTTCGGTATTGTTTTGTTGAGTTCCATGTTTATTAACGACTTTTCCGCACTCGAGTTCGATTCTCGTGAATCTCGTTCGAAATTACTGTTTCGAGTTTTCCGTAAGTCCGTTTAACTTTGTTAGACTGGTTGTGAACTTCGGTTTGGTTATTCGATCACGTATCGGGATTTTCGGACGTTTTGGGACATTTTCGTAATTTCCCAAAGTTTGGGGTAATTACCTTCCGTTGTCGAATTTTGAGCCTTCGGGTGGTCGTAATCGTGTGTTCTATTAGCTCTTAGATTCGTCTTTGCGAGTACTTCGTAACCGTATCTTCGGTTCGTATTCAGGTTCGGGTTTCAGTGTCGTTTTCTTGAGTTCGGTGTTATTAAACGACTTTTCCAAGTATGAGTCTGACTTTGTAAAATCTCCATAAATTCTTGGAAACTCCAAAGAATCTGATTCTTTGCAATATTTTAAAGAATCGAGTTAGCTTTCCAATGGTTCAAGCGGTGAGTCAATCGGAGTCCGGACGAGGGAGTTATGGTTTAAATAGCTAAGTCACTCACATGTTCCAGTTATGGCTGAGCAGCCTGCCGGAAGGGCCGCGGCACACTTGGCCGATCCGCGGCACGCACACATTGCAATCTTCGGCCGACCCATCTATACCTTGTGCCGCGGCTCATGCCGGTAGGGCCGCGGCACACTACCTAGTCACTGCCGGCAGATTTGGCCCTATGCCGCGGCACACTTCGGCTGGGCCGCGGCACACTGTGTCAGCCTATTTAAGGCCCAGCAGTCGTTTTTTTCGCCATTTTTCTTCTTCTTCTCCTTCTCTTCCACGGCTGGGGTTGTTCCTATCATGGAGAGATGTTGTTGGTCAATAAATCCATGAATTCTTGGAGTTCATATAATCAATCATCCATCCTATAACATCCTTTGATCGAGCGAATCAGGTCAGATTTTCTAGAAATCTAATTTTGGGGATTTTGGGTATTTTGTTCGATTTCGTCCATTTAATCCGATTTAAATTAGGATTGTGATGGATTGATGATTATTTAGATGTATTGTATCATTTCCTTTGTTATCCCATGGTTGGATCGTATCGATTCGTTGTTTTGGTCGAGTTCTTGACCGACGCCTTGAAGGTGTCCGGTAAAATGTCATAGAGGGGTTTTCGGGCGTTCTACGATTATTATTCCTCGTATGATCGATGATTTATTGATTATATGTTGTTAGGGTCGAATTCTTGTGAAGAACTCGAGTCGGAACCCTTCCGTTCATTGTCTTCTTTGGGGTCCGAGCTTCCCGGTCGAACCGTGTTCTTCGGAGCGTTTGGTAGTGGTTATTAAGGCAAGTATCTTACTATACGACTTGTATCTTGCGACTAGTAATTACGTATGAGATGTGTGATGATTTTGCTTGCCTTCGTAATTATGTTCCGTTTGAGTTGGTTGGGTTTTCCATAATTTGAAGGCTGTGCGATAATATTGTTATATTAGTATACGTGTTAGGCGTTGTGCCATTTGTGCAGGATTGCGCCGTACATATGGGATGGTTGTACACTTGGTTGTGCAATGTATTGTGTACCGAACGTGTGTTATGTTGGATATGTGTCATTGATTGACGATAGTGTTGCGAGTGTTGAGATTGTGTTATGTGCGGGTGATGTACGATTTTGTGGTGATCAATGTGATTGATCAATTTTGCTCATTGTTGTATGTAATGTGAATGTGAATATGAATATGTTTGTGACCGCTAAGTTCACTCGTGTTGGTTCGACGGGACCTATGAGGATTCGTGGCAGTGGACTACGGTGTCAGAACTTAGTGAGGTACTGAGGTCCAATCGTGCTGGTCTGACGAGGCCTACGATAACGCATGGCAGTAGACCATGAGTTTCGGACACAGTACGTCCAACCGGGTGAGCTCGACGGGGCTTACGGTGACATGTGGCAGTGGACTACGGTGTCAGGACTGTGTATGTGATTGTTGAGATTGATATAATCCGTGCGGGTTGTTAAGCCTACGGAGACATGTGACAGTGGATCACGGTGTCGGAATTGGTTATGTCTGGTTAATAGTCCGTGCGGGTTGTTGAACCTACGGAGACACGTGATAGTGGATCACGATGTCAGAATTGATTATGTTTGTTTAATTGTGCGTGGTGTAGTCCGTGCGGATTGTTGAACCTACGGAGACACGTGACAGTGGATCACGGTGTCATGAGCATGATTATTTTCAAATCAAAGTTTTGAAAAGAAGGTTTTAAGAAAGGAATGTTGGGCCGAGCCCCACGAGATTTATGAAATGTTTTCGTACTGTAAATTATTGAAATACAATTTGAGATTTGGGTTAAGACCCTAAGATTTTCGAAAGGTTTTGAAATTTTAAAAAAATTCCTGAGATGATAATCTTATTTTCGAATGCTTCATAGCTTATCTTTCCTTGTGAAAACCTCCCGGGGATATTTGTTACTTGATTATTATATTTGATTCACGATTATTAATTGCTTGTTACATTTCGTATGATTTGATACTTGCACTAGTAAAACAGTGGAGTTTTACTAACCCCAGTGTCGGGGGTGGATGTCTGTTTTGCGTCCAGGTACATGCAGATTCAGGGGAGCAGTCACAGGATTGGCACAAGAGGATGACGAGCTGCGATACTAATCATGAGTCGAGAGTTGTTCTGATTTTGTTGTGTAGTCAGAGTTGATTTCAGTCTTCCGCTGTATTGTATTTCGACCCCTGTGTGGGTAATGTCGTTTAAGTAAGTTTTGTTGATTGGGTTGTGTGACCTCATCGGTCTGTGTATTCACGTGTAAGTGACCATAACTGTCTATATTATTATATTGTTTGACCCTGGCCGGGCAAGCATTTAGTTGTTTATGGATGTTTAGCCTGGTAGATCCTTGTGGAAAGGGTCTACGGCGTGTAATATTCTCAGGAGGATTTGGGGGTGTTACATTTATGGTATCGGAGCCTAGGTTGCGGAAACCTAGGCTGTCGGGTCGAGTCGAGTCGTGATTTGTCGAGTAATGTGTTGTCTTGTCGTTCGAGTCGTCAGGTGACAAGTTGAGTTGTGCGTAGTCACAACGTATTGGATATGTTTTCGGATGAGATTAGTATCGTGGGCGACCGTCATCTCCATGCGGCCTGTGGACGTAAGTCTCCTCTTTTATGCATAATATGTGTGTTCATGATTTCAATTATGTGTGATATTTTTAGTGCATAATTTTGTTTACGCGGTGTTGTGCAATGAAGTTGTATTCAACATTTGGATACGCCGTATGTGTATAGAACTGGATGTATTGATGTTTGGGCCTTGAACCACCATGTGGGTTGGTATGGTGTGAAAGTTGTGAACCTTGATGGGTTTTACGGTAAAGTTTGTGAGAAACTCCGATGAATGATTTTGCTGTGTGTTTAAACTTGATACCACGAGATGCATTTGATTGAATTGGCGACCCTGGTTGCCATTTGAGTATGTGGTTTTAAATTTGACTATTTTTGGAAGGTTGTAATTTTTGTCCGCTATGGGTAAGTTTGAGAGTGTTCTCTGAAGGACTTTACAGTTTTAGAATTTTTGTAATAATCGATTTTTGGAAAATATTTTGGTGGTGCAGTCAAACCACGGTTTATATGGATTTTTAAAATTTGTTAAACTTTGACAAATGGGTCGTGTATTTTCAAATGACACAATCAGACGGTACTTGAAAAATGTGTTTTGAAGTACTTCGGACAGTGTAAAATATTACCGTCGTTTGGATTATGAACTAAAGGATTTTGGAAAATTTTTATTTTGCAGAACGATTTTTGGTTTTCGGAATTTCGAACTTCATATGTCCACATGTTGGGGCAAGTGGTTGTGATAAGTTTGTGGTGATGTTGTGCTCGCCAGAGAATGTTTCAGTGTTTTCTAAATATTGAGATACATGGTTTTGATTGGACGATCGGGGTATTAAAAGTGTTTTCAAAAATTTCATTTCACCAAATTTTTCAAACTTGAGAATTTTAAAATTTTATCATTTGAATAATACCCCGGAAATATTTTATTTTGCTGCGAGAGTTTGATCCCTACGATACGTGTGTGGTTTTGACGGTGTTTGATTTGGTAAAATCCAAACACTTCTATCGATGTGACTATGTGGATTATTTTTTAATGGAGTTCTTAAATTACAGTGTTAGTTCGTGCACTTGTGTGATGACTTGGAGTTGATGCTTTATCGTGCTGCTATTATCGTCCTATGTTGACGTTGTGACATTTGTTTGGTTGCGTTATTCTGTTTGGTCATTCGTTCAGTATGCCGAGAGGTCGTGGCCGAGGACGTGGTCGTAGTCGTGGTCACGATCAGGAGCGTGGGAGGGCGACTCCCTCCTTGCCGAGTACCGATCAGCTCAGTACAGATCAGGGACATTCGACTAGCGTTAATGTTGACGTTGGCGCCGCCACCATCCTTCGTCAGGTGGTTGACCAGTTAGTGCAGATGAATCAGGCCGTACGTCGGGATGAGAACCCAAATAGGGATAACGGAACTAGTAAGTGGTTACGAGATGTGATGAAGATGCAGCCGCCCCATTTTGTGGGTTCGTCTAACTTGTTAGGTTGGGAAAATTGGCTCTTCCAGTTGGACAGAATATTTGACACTATAGCTTGTCCGGATGATAGGAGGGTACCCATTGCTCAGTACCTGCTCGACAAAGAAGCTTCAGACTGGTGGCACGCTGTAGTGCCTGCAGATCGTACGCCTACATGGGCTGAGTTTAAGACTGCCATGGAGGCAGAGTATTGCCCGTTGCCTGTTCGTGAACGCAGAATCGTTGAGTTTTTCTCGGCTACGCCCCAGGATGTGTCAATATCCCAGGCGATAGTCGATTATAATCGACAGTTGGCTTATGTTCGGGATCAAGTGAGAAGTGAAGCGGGCAAGGTCCGATACTTCAATATGCGCATGAAACCCCATATCTGTGAGAGTATGGCTCCACTTTTGTGTACCACCCTGAAAGAATATCAGGACCGAGCTTTAGCCATTGAGATGGCTGTTTCTGTGTCGGAATCTAGTTCAGTGAGTAAGAGACAGAAGACCTCGAGAAATTTTTCAAGAGGCCAGAGAAGTGAGATCCGTGAACCTGTTGCTTCGCATTTTCCTTCTGGAAGCACTCCTCGTTCGGTTGACCAGTCTAAGAACCTTACTCCAGAGGCGAGTAAGACGATCGGTGTGAAAACCTGCTTTAACTGCAGTCATGTAGGCCATGCGAGACAGAATTGTCGTTCGCCACCGGTTAATTGTTTTATGTGCGGCCAATTGGGGCACCAAGCGGTGCATTGTGAGACCGTTGCCATGATGTTCGGGGATCGGGTTTTCGTTCCTACTCGGGGAGGGCCCGGCGGTGTCCAGTGACGTAGTTGTGTATCGTACTTTGTGCTGTAATTCGTGTAGAGATTGATATTTGTTGCGTGAACTTTTTGGTTTTGTTTGTATTCTACCATGATGTTTTATTTTAAGTTTCGGGACGAAACTTATTTTTAATAGGATAGAATGTAATGT
This sequence comes from Orobanche coerulescens, assembly GCA_033398695.1. Classification (NCBI taxonomy): domain Eukaryota; kingdom Viridiplantae; phylum Streptophyta; class Magnoliopsida; order Lamiales; family Orobanchaceae; genus Orobanche; species Orobanche coerulescens. Next base: position 66,428,079 of record CM065804.1, on the reverse strand, counting down.
CCGGTATTCTCGTTTTCTGTTATCTTGAATTGTTTGTGTCTTGACGTCGGACATTTTCTTGTCGACGAGAATCGGAGTGAATTCTATCATAATACTAAATTTGTTTGTACCGCATAGTCGTTGTGGTCGGGTGCAACTTGTTGTCGCGTGCGTTTCTTTGATTAAATGTGTGCATGTGATGTGTCGTTAATTACTCGTTATCGTTTTGAATCATTGCCGGTGATGTTGTTATGGTCGTCGTGGGGCGTGTTTTCACGCAGTATGTTCTTTCGCGTTGCTTGTAACGTTTCGCCGTTGGGCGCGATTTTTTTTTCGGTTCTTGTGTATCTCGTTGAGTTTTCCTGGCAGGATATTGCTTCTCCCTACTTGATTTAAGTTTCGGGACGAAACTTCTTTTAAGGAGGGTAGAATGTAATATCCGCAATTTTGGATTTCCGGTAATTTTCTTTTTCGGCGGAGGTCCGTTTAGACGACTCGTTTGGGACCGTCTCGTCATTATGAGAATGATTAATTCTACACTTTTTGTCATCCGAGTTCGTTTCGGTATTGTTTTGTTGAGTTCCATGTTTATTAACGACTTTTCCGCACTTGAGTTCGATTCTCGTGAATCTCGTTCAAAATTACTGTTTCAAGTTTTCCGTAAGTCCGTTTAACTTTGTTAGACGTGTTGTGAACTTCGGTTTGGTTATTCGATCACGTATCGTGATTTTCGGACGTTTTGGGCTATTTTCGTAATTTCCCAAAGTTTGGGGTAATTACCTTCCGTTGTCAAATTTCGAGCCTTCGGGTGGTCGGAATCATGTGTTCTATTAGCTATTAGATTCGTCTTTTCGAGTACTTCGTAACCGTATCTTCGGTTCGTATTCAGGTTCGGGTTTCGGTGTCGTTTTCTTGAGTTCGGTGTTATTAAACGACTTTTCCAAGTATGAGTTTGACTTTGTAAAATCGCCATAAATTCTTGGAAACTCCAAAGAATTTGAATCTTTGCAATATTATAAAGCATCGAGTTAGCTTTCCAATGGTTCAAGCAGTGAGTCAATCGGATTCCGGACGAGGGAGTTATGGTCGAAAAAGCTAAGTCACTCACATGTTCCAGTTATGGCCGAGCAGCCTGCCGGAAGGGCCGCGGCACACTTGGCCGAGCCGCGGCACGCACACATTGCAATCTTAGGCCGACCCGTATGTACCTTGTGCCGCGGCACATGACGGCAGGGCCGCGGCACACTGCCGAGTCACTGCCGGCAGATTTGGCCCGATGACGCGGCACACTTCGGTTGGGCCGCGGCACAGTGTGTCAGCCTATTTAAGGCCCAGCAGTCGTTTTTTTCGCCATTTTTCTTCTTCTTCTCCTTCTCTTCTGCGGCTGGTGTTGTTCCTATCATGGAGAGATGTTGTTGTTCAATAAATCCATGAAGTCTTGGAGTTCATATCATCAATCATACATCCTATAACATCCTTTGATCGAGTGAATCAGGTCAGATTTTCTAGAAATCTAATTTTGGGGATTTGGGGTATTTTGTTTGATTTCGTCCGTTTAATCCTATTTAAATTAGAATTGTGATGGATTGATGATTATTTAGATGTATTGTATCATTTCCCTTGTTATCCCATGGTTGGATCGTATCGATTCGTTGTTTTGGTCGAGTTCTTGACCGACGCCTTGAAGGTGTCCAGTAAAATGTCATAGAGGGGTTTTCGGGCGTTCTACGATTATTCTTCCTCGTATGATCGATGATATATTGATTATATGTTGTTAGGGTCGAATTCTTGTGAAGAACTCGAGTCGGAACCCTTCCGTTCATTGTCTTCTTCGGGGTCCGAGCTTCCCGGTCGAACCGTGTTCTTCGGAGCGTTTGGTAGCGGTTATTAAGGCAAGTATCTTGCGACTAGTAATTACGTATGAGATGTGTGATGATTTTTCTTGCCTTCGTAATTATGTTCCGTTTGAGTTGGTTGGGTTTTCCATAATTTGAAGGTTGTGCGATAATATTGTTATATTAGCATACGTGTTAGGCGTTGTGCCATTTGTGCAGGATTGCGCCGTACATATGGGATGGTTGTACACTTGGTTGTGCAATGTATTGTCTACCGAACGTGTGTTATGTTGGATATGTGTCGTTGATTGACGATAGTTTTTGGAGTGTTGAGATTGTGTTATGTGCGGGTGATGTACGATTTTGTGGTGATCAATGTGATTGATCAATTTTGCTCATTGTTGTATGTAATGTGAATGTGAATATGAATATGTGTGTGACCGCTAAGTTCACTCGTGTTGGTTCGACGGGACCTACGAGGATTCGTGGCAGTGGACTACGGGGTCAGAACTTAGTGAGGTACTAAGGTCCAATCGTCTTTGGTCCAGCGAGGCCTACGATAACGCATGGCAGTGGACCATGAGTTTCGGACACAGTACGTCCAACCGGGTGAGCTCGACGGGTCTTACGGTGACACGTGGCAGTGGACTACGGTGTCAGGACTGTGTATGTGATTGTTGAGATTGATATAGTCCGTGCGGGTTGTTAAGCCTACGGAGACACGTGACAGTGGATCACGGTGTCGGAATTGGTTATGTCTGGTTAATAGTCCGTGCGGGTTGTTGAACCTACGGAGACACATGACAGTGGATCACGGTGTCGGAATTGATTATATTTGTTTAATTGTGCGTGGTGTAGTCCGTGGGGGTCGTTGAACCTACGGAGACACGTGACAGTGGATCACGGTGTCATGAGCATGATTATTTTCAAATCAAAGTTTTGAAAAGAAGGTTTTAAGAAAGGAATGTTAGGCCGAGCCCCACGAGATTTATGAAATATTTTCGTACTGTAAATTGTTGAAATACAATTTGGGATTTGGGTTAAGACCCTAAGATTTTCGAAAGGTTTTGAAATTTTAAAAAAATTCCCGAGATGATAATCTTATTTTCGAATGCTTCATAGCTTATATTTCCTTGTAAAAACCTCCCGGGGATATTTGTTACTTGATTATTATATTTGATTCACAATTATTAATTGCTTGTTACATTTCGTATGATTTGATACTTGCACTAGTAAAACAGTGGAGTTTTACTAACCCCCGAGTAATCGGGGGGTGGATGTCTGTTTTGCGTCCAGGTACATGCAGATTCAGTGGAGCAGTCACAGGATTGGCATAAGAGGATGACGAGCTGCAATACTAATCATGAGTAGAGATTTGTTCTGATTGTTGTTGTGTAGTCAGAGTTGATTTCAGTCTTCCGCTGTATTGTATTTCGACCCCTGTGTGGGTAATGTCGTTTAAGTAAGTTTTGTTGATTGGGTTGTGTGACCTCATCGGTCTGTGTATTCACGTGTAAGTGACCATAACAGTCTGTATTATTATATTGTTTGACCCTGGCCGGGCAAGCATTTGGTTGTTTATGGATGTTTAGCCTGGTAGATCCTTGTGGAAAGGGTCTACGGCGTGTAATATTCCCAGGATGATCCGGGGGTGTTACAGGAATCGCCTAAGCCGCGGAGATGAGGAAGAAATGAGAATTTGTGTTCATCTCGGTCAACTCCCTGGTTTATATAGCCAGGGAGTGTTAAGGCACGCTAATCCTCAAGGTTAGCGTGCGCTAACGGGACAAAACTACAGGCCATCCAGTTAGCATCCCAGTCCAGTAGCCAGACTTCTGACCATTAGCGTACGCTACTCGAAACGTAGCGTGCGCTAATAACCTCTCAGTAGCGTGCGCTATCGACCATTAGCGTGCGCTACCTGGACATCAGCCGAGTCCAAAAGTTAACTGCCCACTACTCACCTGACCCGTTAGCGTGCGCTACCATACAAGTGTAGCGTGCGCTACATGGCACCTGACCGAGTTCAGTAGTAAACTGTCCAGTACTGGACACTCACGCTAGCGCACGCTACCGGGTATCTCAGCGTGTGCTAGCCTCCCGACATTAGCGTGCGCTAGTCTACGTAGCGTACGCTAATACGCCAGTCCAGAAGGCTGGAAATAGCACTGCCACTCCCAGGGTTTGCTCTCTAGCGCGCGCTACGAAGCAGTCGTAGCGTGCGCTACTAAGGGACATCTAGCGTGCGCTATGCAGAAAAGATAGCGTGCGCTAGGTACGAAATATAAACGGTCCAAAACACCAGAATATGAACGAAACATCAAACGGAACATCTCAAAATGTATCATAACATAGAATGGATCTGCGGCAACCCCGAAACGGTGGTTCCGCACAACAATAACGAGAATCAAATCAACAGGTGACTGAAAAGATACACTGAAAGATACATGAGGGTCACTACGACCGAGAAATACATCGAAAATAAAAATACAAGGGAAAGAAAAATGCGGATATTACAAAAAGATTCTAAGGAAAAACAAGAATCTTATGTTCCAAAAGCTCCATTTCCTGAAAGACTTATTCCAAAAGATAAAAGTGCGCAATACAAAGATATATTGAAAATATTTAAACAAGTTCGAATAAATATTCCATTCCTTGATGCTATTAAACAACTGCCTGCTTATTCTAAGTTCTTGAAAGATCTTTGCACTGTAAAAAGAAGAACAAATGTTCCAAGAAAGGCATTTTTAGCTGAACATGTTACCTCAATAATCCAAATAAAACTTCTGCTAAGTATAAAGATCCTGATAGTCCTACAATATCTTGTGTCATTGGAGATCACATCATTAAACGAGCCTTCCTTGATTTAGGAGCCAATGTGAATTTATTACCATATTTTGTTTATACACAACTTGCATTAGGGGAGCTAAAATCAATATCTGTGGCACTCCAACTGGCTGATAGATTTATAAAAATACCTCGAGGAATCATAGAGGATGTTCTGATTCAAGTAAATAAATTCTACTTTCCTGTTGATTTTATAGTCATAGACACTGAACCTGTTGAGAATACCAAAGATCAAATCCCTGTCATTTTAGGAAGGCCTTTTTTAGCTACTTCAAATGCATTAATTAACTGTAGAAATGGCATCATAAAATTTTCTTTTGGAAATATGACTGTTGAACTAAATATGTTTAACATTTCTCAACAACATGATGATTATGATGATGTCTGTGAGGTAAATATGATAGAGAGTATGGGTTCTTATTTCTTTCTAAAAATAGATGATGATGATCTTTTTGAAAGTTGTCTTGCTCATTTTGGCTCAGATTTTGACATCGACAGTTCAATTAATGAAGTAAATTATTTACTAGAGTCTACACCATTATTGGATAATGATAAATGGAAGGCTAAAACTGAACCACCTGAGAGTCAAATGAATAAAGAAGTACCTATTGAAGATTCAAAGATAGAGCTCAATCCATTACCCGAGTCTCTAAAATATGCATTGTTAGGACCATTAGAAACCCTGCCTGTCATCTTAGCATCTGATTTAGAAAAAGAACGAGAAGATAAATTAATCAATGTCCTTAAAGAACATAAAGAAGAAATAGGCTGGACCATCTCCTATGTTAAAGGTATTAGTCCTTCTATATGCATGCATCGAATTCACCTTGTAGAAAATGCGAAAACTTCTCGAGAATTTCAAAGAAGACTAAATCCTAATTTGAAAGAAGTTGTAAGAGCTGAAATAATCAAACTCTTTGATGTTGGGATCATCTACCCTATTTCTGATAGCTCTTGGGTCAGTCCTGTTCATATAGTTCCAAAGAAATCTGGCATAACTGTAATCACGAATGAAGAAAATGAACTTGTTCCAACTAGATGGAGAGTCTGTATTGATTACAGAAAATTGAACTCTATTACAAGAAAAGATCATTTTCCACTTCTTTTTATTGATCAAATGCTAAGGTTAGCCGGTCATGCTTATTATTGTTTTCTTGATGGATATTCCGGCTATAACCAAATTCCCATTGCTCCTGAAGATCAAGAAAAAACCACTTTTACCTGTCCTTTCAGCACTTTTGCTTACCGACGAATGCCATTTCGTTTGTGAAATGCACCTGCTACTTTTCAGCGGTGTATGATGAGCATTTTCTCTGACATGGTTGTGCGATTTTTAGAAATTTTTATGGATGTTTTTTCTGTCGGGTCTAGCCTTGATGAATGTTTACACCACTTAACCCAAGTGTTGGTTAGGTGTAAGGAGAAGAATCTTGTCTTAAACTGGGAAAAATGTCATTTTATGGTTAAAAAAGGAATTGTCTTAGGAAATGTGATTTCTGAAAAAAGAATTGAGATGGACAAATCTAAAGTTGACTTAATATCCAGTCTTCCACCCCCACGAACAATTAAAGAAATTCGGTCATTCTTAGGCCATGCTGGTTTTTACCGTCGATTTATCAAAGATTTTAGCAAAATCTCAAGGCCATTATGTAATCTACTTTCAAAAGACACACCTTTCATATTTTATGATCATTGTATAAAATCTTTTAAGACACTCAAATCTATGATGGGCTCTACACCTATCATCAAATCTCCAAACTTGAATCTTCCTTTTGAAATAATGTGTGATGCATCTGACTATGCCGTCAGTGTAGTATAGGGTCAAAGAGAAAATAAATTGCCAACTGTAATATATTATGCAAGCATAACTCTAAATGATGCCCAATTAAATTACTCTACAACTGAAAAAGAATTGCTTGCAGTTGTTTTTGCCTTAGACAAATTTCGACCTTGATTGGTTCGAAAGTCATAATTTACTCCGATCATGCTGCATTAAAATATCTTCTTTCTAAGAAAGTTGCTAAACCTCACTTGATCCGTTGGATTCTATTGTTACAAGAGTTTGACTTAGAAATTCGAGATAAAAAAGGTTCTGAAAATGTTGTTGCTGATCATTTGTCTAGGCTAATCGTGAATTTTACTGATAAAGAATATAAATAAAGGCCAAAAAAAAGAGAACGGTCAGAAAGAAAAATGCGGGAGGTCAAGTGCGAAAATCATCACTATGTATACATAAAAATAGCACTTGAACTATCCCTTTAGTGATACATAATTCCTTCCAGAAAATCCATTGCATATTTTTTCTTACACAAGAGTATGACCTTGCCAGATGAATATTCAATTACCATGTAAAGTATAAAATAAATTGGGGATGATAGTTTGAGAGTTTTCATTACAAAAGAGGGGATGTTGATTGTTATTTGTAGGATTTGTTACGCATCTAAATTCACAATTGATCTTGACTACCAAACCTCATAATTTTCTCTTTATCCTACCCATACCCAAAGTCACGTTACAACCAAAAGAAAGACCTTTTGATTTTTGCATGAGTTTATTTTTTTAGTATTGGAGATTTGATTTTTGACCAAGCATATGGTAATGACACATTATGCTTTGATATGAGTGAACTCTTATCGAATATTCCTTATATACACTTGAGTGAAGAGTGACATCCACCGTGAGGGTATTGAATCTTTTTGCATTCGAACCTCAATGAAGTTGTTAGAATTTGGTGCAACATCCTATTTCACTTCGGTCATGATCACTTGTTTTCTCTTGATAGTGGTTTTACCATGAATTTTTCAGCATATGAGTATTATAACTCGGGTATAAGATTTGCCCGAGGACGTGCAAAAGATAAGTGTGGGGGAATTTGTTTGGTATATTTTGAGTAATATTTTTATTAGTATTTTATGTATATAATTGTGTGTTTTGTTTGATAATTTATTCGTTTGACCATATATTTATATTATTTCATTTTGTTAGAATTTTCTATAATTTTTTACCATTTTTGGATAATTAATTGGAATTAAATTATATCTGCAGGTTAACCAACCGGTACAAGACAGATCAATTGGTTCAAGGACGATATTTTTCCAAAATTAAAATATAGTTACGACTGGTCTCATTTTATTCATCTCGTCGATATGATCGTTTTAAAAAAAATTCATCCGAATACAAGTTCGTATGAAGAAATTATGACCGCTCGAAGGACAATTAAATAGACGGGCCATATTGTGTCACGTGTCAACACCGATTGGACCGGAAATTCAACTCTCCACTGATGTCATCCATGACATCAGTACTAGGTAAGAATTTAATAAAATTTGGTTTAAAACGATAGGAATATTTTTACTTCACTATCATAGTCCTCCATGTGGAATCGACCTGGCACCGCATATAAACATCGAACGAATTGTGCGCTTGCGAGTATTATACTAAAGAATTAACAACACCTATCAGCAATAAATACTGCTTTAACTATGAATACTTTATGAATAAATAATGTTTATCTCACAACGATTTAAAGCCTTTTTATATTCAGTCCTTTTGGATGTGTTTTACTTTTCCTAAGTAAAACTCCTTCAGCCTGTATGCTCTATCCAACATATTATGTCTCCTTGCTGTATGAGGAAGGTTTTGTACGATGGACTATTGAAGAACTCTTTACTATATACTGGGGTTGTATGACGAGTTCAAACAGCTTCCATACTTGATAGTTTTCTTACTTCTTTGAGACTACTTGTTGTATGTTGGTAATTATCAAAACAGGAATGTTTATCCCAACAAGGTTCGCAACAGGTTCAATTAGAGTCTAGGGGATTTCCATAATGGGTAGCGTCTGGACACCTTGTGTAATGCCCCGGTCTTTTATATGCATGAATTATTACGACCTCAAGTGCGACATTAGGGTTTTGCATTTACAAATAATAAAATTCTGACTAATGGAGTAAGTTTAGAACTATTTACACGTTTTTAATTCAGAAATTGGATGTTCGATTATTTGGTTGGGTTTACCTTCCGAATTTGATTTTTATGTTCCGATAGATAGAATTGTGATTCCGTCGACTTCTATATACACTATTTTTACGTTACGAGTACGATTTTCAAGAGTTTACTTTTCGAATTTTCGGGTATATTTTATGTCAAGTCTTTTTCTCGGATAATTCGTGTTCCGTAAAACGCAAAACTTTTCTCCAACTTTAAGCTGTATGTGCGATACTATAATTTAAGTATATGACATATATTCAATACTCGAGTAATTTTATCTGTGGAGGAGCGAAACGTAGAATATTATTCGACCGCTTTATCGATGACGTCTAGGGTTAACCAAGTAATAAAGGGACATCACCTCCCTTTCATTTTTTCCTCCTCACTTCATCTTCTTCCTCTCTTCATTTCTCACTTCAGCCGCCCCTCCGCCTTCACCAATGAAGAACACCATTGTTCTTCATTAAGAACTCAAGTTACAAGCTTATTTTGTGTCCCAAACTTGAATCCAAGTTCATATTCAAGTAAGTTACCTCATTCTCTTCATTTCTATCCAAGTAAAAATAGGTTTTGGCCACTTTAAAATTTGAAAAAATATATGAAGAGCTTAGGTTTAATGTTATAATGTTTTGTATGTTGTTTTTAAGTTGATTATAAGGTTCTTGAAAGTGTTTAAAACAAGTTTTAATCATGTTTTGATTTTTACATGTTGGCCGAAAATTTTAGGGTTTTATAACCTAATCATGTGTTGTTTTTCTTATGATTTTCTTACACAATATGTGGCTATATGATGATATGATGCTATGTTGAGTTTATAGGATTTTTATAAAATGTTTGGTGTTATGAAAGTAAGGAAGAATCATGCTTACTTCTTGATATGTTGTTGTATGTTCAAAAGTGACTTGATAATTGTGATGATGTATGAAATGAGTACATTATATGTTTTTGTTAGATTTTTATAAAATGTTTTAGAAAATTTATTTGAAAACAAGAGCATGAAGATAGATTTATGAAGATGGAAGATGTGTTGGTAATATTTGGTGTGGTTAAGGAACATGTTATGTATTGAGGATTTTAAAGTCATGTTTAGGTCATTTGTATGTTAGGACCAAGACTTTGATTATCAACATGAGTGTATGTTAAGTTTGTTGTTTGATGTTGGAAACAATTGATGCTTGATGATACTTGATATTAATGATGTTTGAAGGATTAATGTTGGGAAATAAAAATGAGTAAGTAGTTATGTTTTCAAAAGAAAAGATTATGAAATGGAGTTTGTAATGTCAAGAAGTATGCTTGTATGTCGACTCGTATATGTGTTATAAGTATGATATGTATGATTAGAGTTTACATATTTAGGGTTTTCGTTGCTAGAAACGAGCTCTAGGTTAATATGATGTTTTTTCCATTTTCGTCGGATATTGGCAATTTCATTACACTTCACGGAAACGGCCATAACTTTCTCCACGTTTAATATTTTTGAGATCTGTAAAATGGACATGAAACTAGACTTCAGTGGATTTCCAGTGGTATAAGATACACTATCTTTTTCTTACTGTGCATTGACAGAATGCTAATTCTTTCCAGACTTGATGCACATTATGTTATGATTATGTTAAGTGTTTGATGATGGTTTTCGAACCAAGGAATGTGTAACGTAATCGAGTATCGGTTATCGTTTTTAGTATCTTTATATGTTATATGGTTAGTTAGGTTCTCTAAGAGAATCATAGCTTTTATTATTAAACCTTAGTCGAATGCCAAAACTCTAAAGTCTAAACATGTAGATCGAGTCCGTTGTCCGTTAGACTTCGTTAAGTTCGATCGACCGCTAAACTTAGTTGTTTCCGATGAAAGGTGGAGCAGCAGACTGAAGCATACGGAAGTGCTGAGAACCATTTTTCTTGCGTTTATTACTTGTCCAGGTGGGCTTTCTATACGAAAATAATTTGAGCTTTGCTCTATTTTGATGAAATGTTTTACAAGCAAATTATGATTTCAAATGTTTATGAGGCATAAAAACTTTTATGTGGATTCTTACGAACCTATCACTGTTGGCTTGCCAACCTATGAAATGATTGGATCCTGAGCTAGACAAAGGTCGCTGGCCAGGGTTAGTGTACATAGTACTCGGGATTGTGAGCTCTCTTTGGAGTGGCCGATCTCGGGGAGTAACGTTCGCGGGAGGTGGCCACCTTCCCCGGCGTAAATTATGGATATGGTGAATCTGATGATATATGCAATGAAATAAAATGATTTAGTAAACATGGGCTTTTTTTTAAAACCCCCGTGTATTACTGCTTATATGCATGATGACAAATACGAAAGCATGTTTTATGTTTTGTCAATATGTTTACGGAGTACATTGTACTCAGCCCTGTATATGTTTTAAAATGTATAGGTTGAGCAAGGGATATGACGGAGGGTGTTGAGTGGAAGTCTTTTGTTTACGATCAATGTTAAGCCCCGGTTACATATCTTCATATATGTAACCAACCATGTTTTTCCGCTGCAAACACTCTTTATGATTTTACTTTCTAAGTTATGTTGATTGTAATATGCTATGAAGCCTTTTTCTAAACATGAAGGCTAATATTATAACTATGTATCCTACTTTGGATTCTAAGTCATTTCCCTGGGATTGACTCCCCTTCATGATGCCTTGATAGGTTATTCATGGAAATTCACCCCTATTTCTTATGAAACGTATGTCTCCCCCTTTCTTCCCCGCTTCTTAATTCCTACCCCTGGTCATGCCCTGGCTGAGCCGTCCTTAGAGATAAGGGGCCGTGACAGAATGGTATCGAAGCGGTTCGTTCGCTATGAGTCTATGTTCTTTCAAGCGAAGTTTAGTTCGATTCCCTAAACTGATTTAAGAATCAATTGTCAACTCAACACCCCATCACGTCATGCTCAACTGAAGAGTAAGGTAAAAGATTTACTTGTCTTTATGATTCAAACTTCTTTTGCCATGAAAATGTATCTCTTTACGAGATTTTATGAAATGTTAATTATGAACATATATGGAACGGTATATGTATGACGAAGCATGTACTATATGAATTCTTATTTTTCGATTTACGCATGAATTGTGGCTGATGAAGAAACATGAAAGACGAGAACCTAGAAACTTCCTTAGTGTCTTCTATTTCGCGAACGAGAACTTATGCGCCTTAAGTATTCCAGCACGTGTACGAATATGAAGGACGGACAATGACGATGTAATAACAAGGATCGACGATGCAGTGACGTATCCAACAAGTATCACTTACGTATGAGTTATACGAGTATGGTTATTTATATCGGGATGTCCATTTATGGCGGAACCCGAATAACTTTCATAACATACCCCGTTAGAGAGTATATTATTATTTTTATGTTAGGTGTTTCTCAGAGTCCAGAGTTCGAGTCGAGAACTTAGGACGAGATTTATATCCTTCTTCTGAGAACCCCTTGGTAGAGTTGTTCTATTATGTTGAGACATTGATGTATTATACGTATACCTCCTTCATAGGATGGCGACCACGAAGACGCCGCCGCGTAAGTCAACGAGGAGAAGGCGTACGCTGTGCGACCTTGTGGAGGCTTTCTGCAGCACGTATCGAGGAACAGGTGCCACCGTGGGCCAGTGCGTGGCAGACCTCGAGGCGACATGGCGCTTAGCTGCTCTTCACGGTGTCTCAGACTACGAGGGCATTCAGCGCCTTATCGACCTCCTTCCGATCGAGTGGAGGGAGTGGGCTGCTGCAGTCTCATTGTACGATATCTTTTTGCGTGAGCCCACTTTAGTACCGTCCAGAGATTTCGTGGCCTTTGCTATCCGCATCACCACCCAGTACCTCCAGCACCGTGCACCTCCCACTGGAGCTTGCGTGTACCGACCTTATGCTAGGGGAGCTTTGTCGGAGAGGCTAGCTACACCTTTACCGAGCCAGGTGGTTCTTGTTTCACCGTATCATGCTCAGGATGGGTTAGACATGGAGGCAGGGACATCGGCACCTCGCCACAGGGACATGAGGACCAAGCCTTTTATTCTCAGGAGGACGTCTCCGCCACTTAGACCTATGCCAGTCATCGATCCAGTCCATCCACGACCGATCGCAGATGATGCACATCTACTTCGCACGAAGAAGCGCAGTCACTGAAGACCCTGTTGCAGTATCTCCAGCTTTAGACAAGGAGTCAGAAGAATATCCGGACGAGGATCCGGAGGAGTTCTCCGAGGAGGACAACTCGACCGCCGAGTCGAGGGCGACTTGAGATAGCTCAGGATGGTGCTAGCCATTTATTTTGTATTTTGTATGCGGAACGTCACTTCTTTTGAATATACGTGTCGTTACGATGTCTAGCACTTTCTTATATTATAGACGGCAATGCTATTTGTTAGAGCATCCTGTATATTGGTATATGTGTAGGCATGTAGCCTAGATCAGCTTATATTAATAGTCAGTAAGACCTCGTTGAAGGCAATTGTACTATTATGATGCATATGATATATTGATATATATTTTGACCCTTCATGGGCTTTTATTCTCATGAGTATGATATTATTCTCTTTCTCGACCTTGCTACGAGAGTTATCAATGAGTATGTGTTGATGCATTATGATTATGTAGCCGCGAACTCCTTTCTATGATCCAGTATGATGATAATTACGGACCATTGAGAATGAACTGATGATGATTATGTGCACCACAGAATGCCACCCAGAAGAGAAAGAATGAGAGGAGGACATGAACGCGTCCCTACACCACCTCCTCCTCCACCCCAAGGGGCTATTCAAGAGCTTTTCCTCAAGCAGAATCCCCCTACTTTCAATGGGTCTAGAAACCCGAGCGATGTTGAGCTTTGGGTTAGAGCTATGGAACGAATTTTTAACTTCCTAAGGTGTACCAACCAAGAGCCTCTTTCTTTTGTGCTCTTCCAACTCACTGGATCTGCAGACTTCTGGTGGGAAGCGCGCAGAAAGATCCTAACGGCTGAGAAACTGGAAAACTACTCTTGGGAGGAATTCAAGGAGTCACTGTATGACAAGTATGTTCCAAAAACCTTCAAGGTCAAGAAGGACGCTGAGTTCTATAATCTGAAGCAAGGAAGGATGTCAGTAATCGAGTATGATAGAATGTTCTGTGAGTTATCAAGGTATGCTCCAGACCAAGTTGATATGGATGAGAAGATGGCAGGAAAATTTAGATCAGGACTGAGACATGAGATAGGCATGTCCCTAGCTAGCCATGGAAGGCTAAGCTACACTGAATCGCTGAACAGAGCTCTGGATATTAAGGCTGCAATGCCAGAAGAGAAGCGAGCGCCCACAGTTACACCACCACCCACTAAGACAAATTCCCATGAATATAAGGGGAAGCATAAGTGGGAAGGACGAAACAATGGTGGCCATGGGAACAACCAGGCTAACAGGAAGCCGTGGCAGGGAAATATATCTCATGGACAGCCTCAGGATCAAGGAGGCAACAATCAGGGACGACAGATGGTTCCTGCTCATGGAGGCAATAATCAGGGGTGAGTTGCAAACCTCATATGTCCCAAGTGTAACAAGCAGCATCATGGTGCCTGTCTGTTGGGCACTGGAAGTTGTTACACGTGTGGTCAGAAAGGCCATATTATGAGGAATTGTCCTAAGCAGCAGCAGGGAGAGAGACCAAACCACCAGGGTCAACCCCAGCCACTGAGATCAATATAAGGACAGCCGCAACTACCGCCACCACCTAAACAGCAGAATCAGAATGCTAGGTCGTATGCCATCAATCAAAAGCAACTCGAGAAGGATAAGGGTAACTTGGCAGGTATGGGCAAACTTCTTAACCTACCTGTAATTATTTTGTTTGATACTGGAGCATCGCATTCATTTATTGCTAGAGCATGTGTGGATAATCTTAGAATTATACCGGAATGTGCTAGTCATGTCATGAGAGTATCTTCACCACCAGGAGGAATTTCCACTACCACACATGTTTGTTCTAATCTGGAATTAGAACTAGGGAATCTTAAAGTGGTAACTAATAATCTGAATGTTATGACGATGTGGGATGTTGATGTAATCCTAGGAATAGATTGGTTAGCCGAGAATTATGCCACAATTCTTTCTTATGAGAACAAATTTTCCTTCAGACCACCGGGAAAGGACCCCACAGACTTTCACGGCATAAGAATGGGTAGAGGATCACCCGTTATCTCTGCTCTCCAAGCCAAGAAGATGATGAGAAAGAAGGATTGTCAGGCTTTCCTTGTTTACCTTAATGAAGAAGCTGGAGAAGAGCAGATGATAGGTGATGTGCCAATTGTGCGAGAATTCGAGGATGTATTCCCAGAAATGTTACCGGGTTTACCACCAGATCGACAAGTGGATTTCAACATCGACCTGGAGCCAAGGTCAGCCCCAGTGTCGAAAGCACCATATAGGATGGCACCGAAGGAACTACAAGAACTCAAGATCCAACTGAAAGAGATATTGGATTTAGGTTTCATTAGACCGAGTGTTTTTCCATGGGGAGCACCTGTCCTTTTTGTGAAAAAGAAGGATGGTACACTGAGAATGTGTATAGATTACAGGGAGCTGAACAAGCTCACACTCAAGAACAAGTATCCTCTGCCAAGGATAGATGACTTGTTTGACCAAATCAAGGGAACAACTGTGTTTTCTAAGATAGACCTTAGGTTTTGGTATCATCAGTTGAAGATTCGACCAGAAGATATACCCAAGACAACTTTCCGAACAAGATATGGACACTATGAGTTTATAGTCATGCCTTTTGGATTAACTAATGCCCCTGCAGTATTCATGGATCTTATGAACAGAGTTTTCCACCCGTACTTGGATAAGTTTGTATTGGTGTTCATAGACGATATTCTCATCTACTCTAGAAATGAGAAGGAGCATGAAAAACATCTCAGGATAGTGTTGGAAACACTGAGAACAGAGAAACTCTTTGCCAAATTCAGTAAGTGTGAATTTTGGTTGAAAGAAGTAATGTTTCTTGGGCACATTGTGTCAGCAGATGGTATTAAAGTAGACCCAGCTAAAGTGGAAGCAGTACGTGATTGGAAGTCACCAACCAACCCTAATGAGATTAGGAGTTTTTTGGGTCTAGCTGAGTACTACCGAAGGTTCATCGAAGGATTTTCCTAGATTGCTAGACCAATGACACAACTATTGCGGAAAGAAATTAAGTATTTATGGAGAGATGAATGTGATGAGAGTTTTCAAGAACTCAAGAGAAGGTTGACTTTGCGCCAGTTTTAGCAGTACCAAAAGTGAACAAGGAGTATGTGGTTTACACGGATGCTTCTAAGAATGGGCTAGGTTGTGTATTGATGCAAGATGGGAAAGTGATAGCGTACGCATCAAGACAACTTAGGTCGCATGAAGTGAACTATCCCACGCATGATTTGGAACTAGCTGCAGCTGTGCACTCATTGAAGATATGGAGGCATCACCTTTATGGGGTAAGATGTGAAATTTTCACTGATCACAAGAGTTTAAAGTGCTTTTTCGAGCAGAAGGACTTGAACATGAGACAGAGAAGATGGCTCGAATTGGTAAAGGATTATGATTGTGGTATTAACTATCACCCCGGCAAGGCTAATATGGTAGCAGATGCCTTGAGTCATAAGACTCAATCGCAATTAGGATACCTACTTACCACGGAAGGGGATCTAATCTAAGATTTTGAAGGAATGAGTTTAGAGGTGGGTCATCCACTGGAAACGATAATGGTTCATGTCGCGACGTTAGTGATTACACCAGATCTTAGAGGACGGATAGTGAATGTGCAGAGGAGAGATGAAGCATTCAGGAAACTACGTACGTATGAGAATTAGATCCGATAACCCAGGAAGTTACCGCGAAGCGGATGATAACGCAATTATGTTCGAAGAAAGAATATGAGTCCCACATGATGAGGAATTAAGGAATGAGATTATGAGTGAGGCTCATTGTTGTTAACCAAAATATTATCCGGAGATGATATTGCTGGAATGGTCGAGTAACAAACAAATACGAGAACACTTCCGTGGGAAAGTAAATAACACAAGATTTGCTGGGGTTGTTAGTCCCGGGCTTGAATGCTCTCGCGAGATGTTACTAATATAAATACCTTGGAGTACAGATATTAATGTTAGAATGCTATTACAATGAGTGTAAAGATTCTATTTATCTTAGCTATAGAGCGTAACGATTGCCGGTAGAACCAGATCTGATTTCTGTGAGTTCTTGCTTTTGATGTTTTGTATATGTGAATGAATATTACGGCGTGTGTGTATGTATTCGTAAGGTGAGTCCACCGTTCTCTCTGTACGTTTTTTCTCTCCTTTGGCCACTGTTGGAGGCCTCCTATTTATAGGAGAAAAGGTTGATGGGTCCTCTCCGGCGATCGCGGGCGACCGCCGTTTTCTATA
Source organism: Orobanche coerulescens (assembly GCA_033398695.1). Taxonomy (NCBI): domain Eukaryota; kingdom Viridiplantae; phylum Streptophyta; class Magnoliopsida; order Lamiales; family Orobanchaceae; genus Orobanche; species Orobanche coerulescens. Next base: position 66,411,013 of record CM065804.1, on the reverse strand, counting down.
TTAGAATAAGGTGGGCGATCGTCCCGTCACGTGGGACTCTTCCCTTAAAGTCCGAGGTTGCTGCTGGCAGCCAGCTGTGCGAGCCAATGGGAAACCTGCACGCGTCCTGAGTTGCTGTCTGGGGAGGACCCACCTTGTACCTTTCGGCGGGCCTGTCGGTAGGTGTGAGGTTGGTGACAGGTTGGGGTCAAAGGCCTTATTTTGCGGCGCCTTTTGTGGATCTGCACGTGGGTCTACGTCCGAGATTCGGTCTTTGAAGACTTTGACGGGTGTCGGATTCACATGAAGTATGGGACGATCGTCTACAGTTAGATATCATTGGCGATCGCCAGATGCCTACAGACGATCGCCTTGGACGCCGATCACTAGGTGCTTGCCCCGCGTCTGTCTTCTTTGGCTGACTCCTGACCATCATGCCGATCGCCATCGAGGCGTATAAATCACCGTACAACAATCCCCCCCCAGCTCGCTCCGATGTTGAAAACATGGGGTGAGGTGGCACTATTGGCGATCACCTGTTCTAGACGATTGGCTCGTCTGCTTATGACAAGGACGATCTGATTTCGGATCCGGACGATCTGATTTCGAATCCGAACGATCTCCTTATGCACTAGAAATAGCGGGAAATGGAGGCGGGCTCTTGAAACGTTGCAGGGACACGCGTCGCGCTATCGTTGGGGGAGTCTGACGGTTTTGTCAGACTTGTCGTTTGGCGTGCCCTCGAAACGACGCGTACGCGGGTTTCGAGGGCTTCATTTAATGTGTCCCCCCCTGACGGTTTCACTCCAGCCCCTGGAATTCTGCCTATTTGCACAGAGGCCCCTGCTCTAGCCTATAAAAGGGCTAGGGCCATTTCAGTTCAACTCTTTATGCGCCCTTGATTTTTAGACGAAGACTCTGTCGAATTTCTTTGAAGCTCCTTGCGCCGACCGTCTTTCTTTCTAGGTAAGAACAAAAATTTTCTCTCCCCCTTTACTTTTAAGAACATGTCTGGAGGAGGATCTAAAACATACGAGGCTGGTAGCTCTTCCGCCGCCGTGGCTTCGCCTGACCGGGAAGAAACCCCCGTGGCTCTTCATATGGAAACGGCCGTCGAGGCCATTCGTGCGGGGATTGCACCCGCGGAGATTGAAGAGCTTTTCAATGAAGCTGATGTGGCGAGGTTGGCGGTGGCGGGGCAGAGGGGCTCGCCGGCGGATGAGGATGAAGCGGTGAGGTTGTACTGGGAATAGAACTGCGTGTTCGGCCCTGCCTTCTTGGACTTCTCCGGTCTTATGGAGGGGATTGCCGGACCGTGCCCCCAGTTTGACTTCGGAGCCTATTCTACCACCCACCCCTATGAGCCCATGAAACAGACGGCGTTTCGGGCCGCGCACCGCTCCCCGTGGACCCTAGGTCAGATTCGGATTTCGGCGACCAGGAAAGACTTGAGTCACTGGAGGGCAAAATACCATATTCCTTCTGATGTTTCATTGTATGTGCCCTTGGAGAATGAACGTGTCGACCAACCTCTCGAGGGTTTGGTCACTGTCAATGAAATGATTCTGGAGGCCGGCCTGCGGTTTCCCTTGCCATTCGCCGTGTCATATTTGCTGACCGCCTGGAATGTGGCGCCGCGCCAGCTGACGCCGAATGCCTGGCTGCAGATCATTTGCACCTTGACACTTTTTGGAGGTCATCGGTTGTTCCGTCTACCTTCTGCGCTGGAAATGAACTATCTCTTGAAACTGACTGTGCATAAGGGATCGGTCGGCGGTTATCACATACAAGGTCGCATGGGAAGGGTGGTCCTTGGGATGCCGAACAAGGTTTGGGGCGACCTGGCAAAATGGTGCTGGGAGCGTGGAAGCCGGCATCGAGCGATAAGCCGGAGGAAGAGTTGAATATCCCCATCAGTTTTCGCGATAGGATTCCGAGTTAGGGTTTTAACACTCCCTTTGTTCGGATACATCTTGGACTGATCTAATTTGGTTTCCTCTTTGCAGGTTCCCTCATTCCAGCGATCGGCAAACATCCTTTCGACTTCTTGACCATTGATCGGTCAAAAACTTATCCTAAAAATAGGAGTTCTTGAGTCGCTCGCAAATATATACGAGGTAGAAGTAGTTGTGGTAAGTTCTACCAAGGTCTTTTCTCTCGAGGATTGTCCAATAGGGCTTCGTATAATATTTTGTATAAATTGCAAGAAGTAAATACTAAAATATACTAAAATATATTTTTTTGGGTTTTTAAATTAACTAAATTAAAATGCACTATATTTTAAACCAAACTATTTTTAATAAGACTATTTTTATTAAGACTATTTTTATACTAGACTATTTATATTAAGACTATTTATATTAAGACTATTTTTAACTAGACTATTTATATTAAGACTATTTTTAACTAGACTATTTTTAACTAGTGAAAATGAATAGAATTAAAATGAGTTGGGAATTTATAAAATCTAGGGGATTATGGGTTCATTAAATTAGGTTTTTAATTAAGTATCGTAATTGATTTATACGGATATAAAAGAAAAAACAAATGTTTATCGAGTAATCAACTTTTCACCTCTGTACTTTCGTAATCAAAGATGTCTTAATCACTTTTGCTTTTTTAAGATGTTGATAACAAGATTAACACTTGATAGATTGAAAAGATGTGTTTCCAATACACTTAACAATCAATCAAGGAGGTTTCACTAGTAGAAATAGGATATGATCAATCTCTATTTAAACCAATTAGTCCTTTCATTTCTCTAACTTGACTATTTTTAGGATAAACAATCGTTCATCGAGTAATCAACTTTTCACCTCTGTACTTTCGTAATCAAAGGTGTCTTAACCACTTTCGCAATCTTAATATGTTGATAACAAGATTAACATTTGATAGATTGAAAAGATATGTTTCCAATTCACTCAACAATCAATCAAGAAGGTTTCATTAGTAAAAACAGGATATGATCAATCTCTATTTAAACCAATTAGTCCTAAAAATAGTTTAAATCAATCAAATACTCAATATATAACCTAATAGAAATCCCCCTTCCCCTATGAAGAAAGATTAGCTACTCATTGGTTTATACAAACTAAAATTATAATAGAAATAATTGATATATATAATATATATAAAAACTTTTAATTACTAGAACTTAATGACAATAGATAAAACTTACTTGAATATGATGAATCAATGTGCAAGAAACAAACTTCAAAATATAACTTCAAACTTGTTTAAAGGTTACAAGCTTATAAAAATTGAAAGTAAAATACTAAGTGCTTATTGATCAAGCACTTTTCAATTACAAACTAAATGAAAGAAAAAAAAACTTCAAACCAAAAATAAAATACGAACTAAAATTCAAAGTTCTAAGGAAAATATATTGCTAAAAGAAAGGAGTATTTCTTAGCAAGAAGATGGGTTTGAGAATTGGTAATTGGTGATTTTGCAATGGATGAAGATGTCCTTTTATAGGTGATTTTCAAAAATACAATTGATTATTTAATTCAAAATATCTATTGTAATATCTTTGATTAATTCTTTGTTCACACTTCACCCATGTCTTTGAATTTTCAGATTTTTGACCAAAAAAATATCTTGTGGTTGAGTTCACAAGTTGGTCAAAAGTGGACTAATTTTGCATGGCATCTGCTGAAAAACGGCGATGAAAGACGGCCCAGTTTGCCCCGTGTTGTGCACCGTTTTGTGGTGACTCGGTCTCTTCCGGAATACGCGCGAGGACACGGCGCTAAATGCCGGCCGTGTGTGAAACGGCCCAAGACACGGCCCTTGTTGCGCCGTATGTGAAACAGCTTACATAACACGGTCCTGTTTGCGTCGTGTTGTAGGTCGTTTTGCCTTGAAAAATTCCCGTCGTTGGATTTGATCTTGTTTTCCGTCTTTTTTGATGCTTCATATCAGTAATCTGTAAAATAACCATTTTTAGCTCATGTTTGGACATATCTGTAAAATATGTATTTTTAATCACAAATCAGTACGATTATGCCCGGAAAAATGAATATTTTGTATATGAATTTTAGATCAATTATGCACTAATCAAATACCCCACACTTAAATTCTTGCTAGTCCCGAGCAAGACTCTTTATTAATCACACACAAAATAAAAATTAAAATAAGACATAAAATAAAAAATAAAAAAAATAATACACACAAATTTAAGAAAAGTAATTATATATAAAGATAAAAAGAGATCAAAATGCCATTAATACAAAATAACCAACTTTATACAGTAGATAGAAATGAATCAAGATTCAAAATAAATCTACTAACGATTTTTGTAACACCCCCGATATATTCAGGAGTATTACAGCGCCGTAAATCCTTTACATAAGAATTTACAAGGCTAAATAAAGGAAATGACAATAACAGATACCAGTTTATGAAATTTCTGAAATAAAATACAACCGACTGGTTCAAATCGAAATTACAAATATTCTAAGAAGAGTTATTATTATTACATCACTAATATCCAAACATTATAAATCGACGACGTACTCGAGTACTTATTAAAATAACCAACAAATAATGACAAGAAACCCTATTTCGAACATCACACTGCACCCTCGTCGTCATGCATCTCCAGTGGTTGTTTTCCCGCTCTCCTAGATCCTGAACATACACAAATGTTCACCCCCGAAGGGGTTAGCACAACGATGCTAGTACAAGTACAATAATCATACAACAGTGATATAATCAACAGTTATATCATAACAAGTTTCTCCAACGAGAATATCCACAACACATATCATATTATAACAGTTTCAACATACTGATGGTATTCCAACGATCCAGCGCACACAACTATAGATTCCCATGATGATCCCGTCGGACCAACACATGGTGGAACTACCTGTCCAACGATCCAGCGCACACAGCTATAGATTCCCATGATGATTCCCGTCGGATCAACGCATGGTGGACATATATTCACAACATTTTTACACGATACAATCACATCATAATTGTCATAATATAAACAATTCTAATTAGAGTACTTGCCTCGGTTTGAAGACAAGAACAATACTTCCACAAAAACGAACACTCGAAAGTCGTCCTCCTCAATCAATCACGCAACAAGATCAAACCTTAACAAAAGAAATGACATAAGATTTATCTCACGTCATACGGATGTTTAATAATTCGATTCACGGCCAAAAGTTCATAAAATGCAATCTGCCCGAACTGCTTAGCGCATGCTAAGTACTCTGTGTAGCGTGCGTTAAGTCTGCCCGATAGCGCACGCAAACAACAAAGACCAGCGTACGCTAACTATGCATGGTCGATTTCACCGACCGGCCAATCGACTGCTCGATGGTCTTGCGTACGTTACGTACCAAAGGTAGCGCACGCTAACTCGTGCTCGATAGCGCACGTTAAACTTCATAGCATAGCGTGCGCTATCTATGCATAGCAGTTTACTGCTGAGTAGTAAACTGTTCTTGCCATGATCGAAACAATGAAATCTTGCGTACTAATTCATGTTACTTCCATGAATACCATGTTCATACCCTTATGAATGATTTTACGAATAATGACAACTCCGGATTCAAGGATATGCATACCAATATAAAACCATATTCCATTTCGACTACAAATATTCATACGACAATTCGAAAAGCTTAACGGTTGATATCAACACCTCTATATCAATCCATATTATCATGCTGAAGTTGATAAACGTTCTATCTATACTAGATAAATCCTTCCATGATCAAACCTTTAGATTTATCTAACAATAAGGATGTTAACGTCTAGTCCAAGATTACTATGAAATCATCTATTAGATTCGGTTTACCAATGATAGAAGCTTCTCTTCACATGTTCAGTGTAATAAGATTCGAATCATGATGATTATAATCAAGGTATTTAAGGCTTATTCATCTCACTATTCCAAACATGATATACTTGGATAATTCATCTATGAAAATCCATATCTTGTTAACATGATCATCCAAATCGTTAAAATCCAACTCTAAGTCTTGAGATAGATTGAACATACCTTAATATGATGAAAATCACTGAACCGTAAGGTAGAATCCAACTCCGGTTGGTTGTATGCCACTCCAAGGTGCTATTCCACTTCAATGAATAATCCCAAGTGATAACCAATATACAATCACCAACAAGATATGTTCTAAGTGTATAGGAGTATTATTACAGCTCTCTGAACTCTCAAGAATGAAGAATGGGCGAAAGAAATGAAAGCCAAAACGGTTGTTGTCCTATTTATAATATTCAGCATTTTAACAAGTTAGCGCACGCTACTAAGCATTCCTTAGCGTGCGCTAATAATGGTTGACTTCAGAATTGTCCGGGTGCATCCGCGGGAATCTTATCCGGACCCCTGTCCCGGCTGGCGCATGTGCTAGCTGTCCCGCTCAATAATTGAGTCCTTAGCGCACGTTACTCCTACCTGCATAGCGTGCGCTAATAATAGCCCGATAGCGCGCGTTAAGATACATTCTTAGCGTGCGCTAACACGAGGTTGCATGAGCAATTTGCATGTTTCTATACTTATGTACAATGATATCAATGCACGAAATATCATACTCCAATAATCAAAACCACCAATCCGAATAATACAGGGTTTGAATACAGATGAAATACACCGTAATAAATCCGGATATTACATACTCTCCTACTAAAAAGGAGTTTCGTCCCGAAACTCAAGACGAAAATAACTCGGGATATCTAGACTTCATATCGCCTTCCGCTTCCGTGTGGCTTCTTCCATTCCGTGACGTGACCATTGAACTTTGACCAAAACGATTGGTTTGTTCCTCAGCTGCTTAACGCGACTCTCGAGTATCTTAACCGGTCTTTCTTCAAACGTCCCATCCTGCTCGACTTCGATCTCGCCGAAATCAATGATATGACTGGGATCTGGTATATACCTCCGTAACTGGGATACGTGGAATACGTTATGAACATGGCACAATGACGGCGGCAATGCCAATCTGTATGCCAACTCCCCAACTCTCTCGAGGATCTCAAATGGTCCGATATATCTCGGACTCAGCTTTCCTTTCCTTCCGAAATGAAAGATTCCTCGAGTAGGAGAAACCTTCAAAAGTACATGGTCTCCGATACTGAACTCCAATGGGCGGCGGAGTACGTCCGCATAGGATTTCTGGCGACTCTGGGCAGTCAACAGCCTTTCACGAATCAAGGCTATCTTCTCTCGAGTTTGCTCGATCAACTCTAGTTCTGTTCCGATCAAGTCCGATGAATCGTCCCAGCATAGGGGCGATCTGCATTTCCTTCCGTATAATGCCTCAAACGGTGCCATCTTAATGGAAGCATGCCAACTATTGTTGTAGGTAAATTCAATCAATGGTAGATGAACTTCCCAATCGTTTGACCAATCTAAGGCACAGGCCCTTAACATGTCTTCCACCGTTTGTATAGTTCTCTCAGATTGTCCGTCAGTCTGCGGGTGATAAGCTGTACTAAAGTTCAATTCGGTCCCCAAGGCCTTATGAATTGTTTTCCAAAAGTGAGACACAAAATGGCCGTCTCGATCAGAAACAATGGTCTTCGGCGTACCATTCAATCGAACTATCTCCAAAATAAATACTCGTGCCAACCTCCCTGGTCCCCACGTATCCTTAATGCCTAGAAAATGAGCCGATTTGGTTAAACGATCAACTATCACCCAAATCATGTTCATTCCTGTCCTGGTTTTCGGCATATTAGTGATAAAGTCCATCGATATGTCCTCCCACTTCCATTCAGGAATCGGGAGTGGCTTCAACATTCCGGCAGGCCGTTGATGCTCGATCTTAACCTGCTGACAAGTCAAGCATTTCGAAACATAGTCCGCTACATCTTTCTTCATGTTGCCCCACCAGAAATTCTGCTTCAAGTCCTTATACATCTTACTGGTGCCCGGGTGGATAGAATAGGGCGAACTGTGAGCTTCCTTCATAATCGTCTGTTTCAGAACATCTACATCGGGAACGCAGAGTCGGTTCTGAAATCTCAAAACTCCATCATCATGAATTATGAATCCGGGGGCCTTTCTTCTGATCACTTCATCACGTAACTGAATCATCAGAGGATCATCTGTCTGTTTAGATTTGATTCCTTCGGTTAATGATGATGTTATCTCCATCACGCACAGTTGTCCTTGGACTCTTTGTAACCATACTTCAATTCCTTCACGAATCATCTCTCGTTGAAGGCTAAGTTGAGAGGTCAGCATCTCCAGCATCTGAATAGAAACAGGCTTGCGGCTAAGTGCATCGGCCACTACATTCGCTTTGCCTGGATGATATAAAATCTCCAAGTCATAGTCCTTAATCGATTCTAACCATCTTCTTTGCCGCATGTTCAACTCTTTACATTGAATATGTACTTGAGACTCTTATGATCCGTAAAGATCCGACGGTGAGTCCGCACAGATAATGCCTCCAGATCTTCAAAGCAAAAACTACTACCGCGGCTCCAAATCATGTGTCGGGTAATTTACTTCATAAGGTTTCACTGTCGCGACGCATAAGCGATCACCTTATCATTACGCATCAATACGCACCCAAGTCCTTGGTTGAAGCATCACAGTAAACTATGAATCCTTGATTCCCTGCGGAAGTGATAGAATTGGTGCCGTCGTCAATCTCTTCTTCAATTCATCAAAGCTAATCTGACACAATTCATTCCACTCAAACTTTTGAGTTTTCTGCAGGAGTCGAGTAAGTGGGCGGGAGATTTTAGAAAACCCTTCCACGAATCGACGATAATATCCAGCAAGTCCTAAGAAGCTTCGGACTTCTTTCACGTTCTTTGGAGGCTTCCAATCCATAATTGCTTCGATCTTCTGAGGATCTACTCGGACTCCTTTAGCTGACACCACATGGCCGAGGAACATTACTTCCTTTAGCCAGAATTCACACTTATAAAGTTTGGCGTACAATTGCTCGTTTCTCAAAAGTTCCAATACAATCCGCAAATGCTGCGCATGTTCTTCCGGACTCTTAGAATACACCAGAATGTCATCAATAAACATGACCACAAATTTATCCAAAAATTCAATGAACACACGGTTCATCAATTTCATAAATACAACAGGTGCGTTAGTGAGACCAAACAGCATCACTACAAACTCATAATGCCCGTAGCGAGTTCTGAACGCTGATTTCGGAACATCAGATTCCTTAATCCTCAGCTGATGGTATCCTAATCTCAGATCGATTTTAGAAAATACCGTTGCCCCTTGCAACTGGTCAAACAGATCATCAATCCGTGGCAACGGATACTTGTTCTTAATCGTCATCTTGTTCAGCTCTCGATAGTCAATACACAGTCGGAGCGATCCATCCTTCTTTCGGACAAAAGAATCGGCGCTCCCTGTGGTGAAACGCTTGGTGAATATAGCCCTTGTCCAAGAACTCCTCCATTGCTTCTTGATTCGTACATCTCAAGAGGCGCCATACGGTACGATGCCTTGGAAATTGGTGTAGCTCCGGTTCCACCAATGGTAAATTCCACATCCCTTCGTGGAGGTAGCCTGTAACTCGTCAGAAATACATCCGAAATTCGTTCACAACAGGAATGGACGAAAGTTCCACAATTTCGTCTTCTTTCTTCATTGCATAACACCAATATCCGGTACAGCCCTGTTTTAACAATCTGACAGCTTTCATCGCTTTGATCAATTTTCCTGAGCTTCCTGGTTTCCATCCTTCGAACAGTACTTCGGAGCCATCATCAGTGATCAGTGAAATATTCCTCCTTCGGTAGTCTACAATTGCTCCATACCGATTAAGCCAATCGTCTCCGAGTATCAGGTCATCTCCTTGCATTTCTATCACGATCAGATTTGAGAGCCACTCTCTGCCCCCAAATGATACAGGGAAATTTCTAGTTTCTAAATTTCCGACAATTCTCTCTCCACTCGGTAAACCAACAACATAAGGTTCACAAGTATAAAAACCGGAAATATTCAAACGATTTACACAAGACAAAGATATGAAAGAATGTGTAGCTCCTGTATCGAACAAAACGCTAACTGGCTGGGAAAGGATTTGGACAGTACCTGATGCGACAGCAGCATCCTGATCATCTGTCCTCCTCATCTCATACAAACGTGGGGGAACAGATCCGGCACTCGATGTCCCCTTTCGGTCCCATTGTCCTCTGCCACGCCCGCAGCTAAAATTCTGAGGCATCTGAACACTTTGCTGCGTCTGCTGACACTTGGCTTCCTTCGAATCGGGCCGTGATGAACGGGTTCCATTGTACTTAGTGGCATCCTTACAAAACGCCGCACGGTGCCCTTCATGTCCGCACTCAAAAATGTAATCGGAGTGCGCAAACAATCACGCCAAAGGTGGCACAGGCGACCACGCTAAAGCACTTCCTAGCCGTATTCGTCGTGGCCGACATTGTTCCGTAATTCTTTCCGCTCTTAGATAGGTGCGGAGGTTTCTTTAAAGAAAAGAAGACTGGGCCTTGCGGGCCCACTTTGCTCTTGTGCTCGTAAAAGTACCAGAGACTTTCTGCTTTCTTCGACTCCGTAAACTTCTCCATTGTCGCTTCTTTTATTTCGTACGCCAACGCCTTATCCCGGTATCAAGTGAGAGTGGTACATTCAAAACCGGACATGTACCTCTGGATTTCTGGTTTCATCCTCATTTCAAAATGAATCATCATCTCCGCATCTGCTCGACCGGATGTCGAACAAATGCTAATCTGGTTAAACGCCTTAATAAATGCAGGATACGGGTTCGTCTCGATGGTTGAGCGGAGAAAATTCCAATTTTGGCTTCCTCACAGGACGAGGGCAATACTGAGCTTCCATCATCATTTTAAATTCCATCCAATCGGCATCATGATCTGCAGGTCGGATAGCTTCCCACCACTCGGATGCTTCCCCTATCAGAAAGTACTGGGCAATAGGAGCTCTCCTGTCGTCCGGGCAATTAATTCCAGCAAAAATTTTCTCCAGTTCCTTCAACCAATGGTCCCAAGTGGGAGTCTCGGAAAAGCCGTCAAATTTGGGTGGTTGCATCTTTGCCACTTCTTGTAACCATCGGTCACCTCGATTTCCCATTTCTGGAATCCTTTGTTGTCCATCTCCCTGCTGAATTCCTGCCGCCACTTGCATTCGGTCCACGACCTGAGCGAACTGAGTCATCTGGTTCACGACTTGACGAAGGATTTCTGGCACACCAGGTTCCGGTTCGTTATTGATGGATTGCTGCGGCTCGCCTGAGCTATGACTAGCCTGATTAGAAGGCGACGCCTCCCTTTCAGCGCGTCCACGACCGCGACCACGTCCACGTCCGCCTCTCAACATACTGTAAGCACAAGTACTTAATATACAGGAAACATCTGTAACACCCCGAGATATTCGGAATAATTACAGCGCCGTAAACCCTTTAAGTAAGGATTTACAAGGCTGATTAAAAGAAAAATGAATATAATCCAACTGTACAACTGAATTTCAAACGTAGAACTTATTCAACTGATCCAAAGAGTTAAACTTTTACAACCATATCGAATATGACACTTATTAAATCAGACGTACTCGAGTACTAAGTAGACCAAGGAAACACATCATAATAACAATAGACATCAACCACATCACTGAGCCATTTCATCGTCTCTGCTTGCATCGTGGTTGCCTTCCCGCTCCTCGGCTACCTGAACATCAAAACAATGTCCACCCCCGAAGGGGTTAGCAAAACAATGCTAGTACAAGTATCATAATTCATAATCGTCAATACATCATAAACAAGCAAAACGGACTTCCGTCATCGGAATCCAACGATGCGAATCCTCACGATTCCATCAACATAATACAGGTAATCCAAATGATCAGCGCCCTTGGTATAGATCCCCATGATGATCCCGTCGGACCAACGCATGGTGGAAAACCCGCCCAACGATCCGGCGCCCTCAAAGATAGATCCCCATGATGATCCCGTCGGACCAACGCATGGTGGACATTCGATCCAGCGCCCTCAAAGATAGATCCTCATGATCCCCCTCGGATCATTTAAACCATAAATCAATCAACTGTGCATACACATATGCACTTCAATACGTTCATCAATACGATCGATTAACAACGAATATCACGAGAATTTCAGAAATACATCTCATATTCAACAATATGAACAAAACCACAAGCATGATCAACGTTTCAATATAAATCGAACTCGACATATGATACTTGCCTCGGAAATGGCAAGGATGTAATACTCCGACAAACGTCACGCGTCCCTATGTCACCGCCCCACGATCGACCCCTATGCAAGGCTCGCACCTTGTTCAAAAAGAGATACAAGGAACTTAACATACCACTCGACACTAACATACGCTCACCGAATACTAATATTAAGATCGTAAAGTAGTGACACTAGGTTGGTTCACGGTTAGAACACTAAGTAAGAACTAAACCGGGAACGATAAGGTACTCTATAAGGGCTGAACGATCGTTTCGAAAATGAAGTACCGTTGTTTAAGAGTTCATTGTTTCACAAGGTGTTGAGGGTTTTGTGTTAAATAAGGAAATGAATGTCAAATCCCCATATGGTCGGCCAAGATGATTCGACCCCCAATATTACTCAAGACGACAAGCATGCTTAAATATTTCGCAAGGAAAACGACACTACGGTGATTCGGTTTAAGTTCAAGGACCTAGTTGATACATATATGTATTACCTCAAGAACATGGAGGACATTGTCATAACAATTTCTTCTAACATATATGAATTTCTCCAATGGAACATAAAAAGGAATCGGAGAATATAACTGAAATCATGCTTATTACTCCCACGAATTTAGGATGCTACAAGTTAAGGTTTCATCCACCGAGGCTAAATCAAGACTCTACGTAATGAAAGAAAGATAAGGTATAATCGGGTTCTAAACTACAAAACATGGTGCTGGACTCAAAAGATCATTATCTAGTCCAAATATTTCCAAAACAAGCTCAAAGTATAGTTTAAGAATGTAAACTCTAGCTTGGTGAATCGTAACATACCTTAAGAGATGAAAGAATAAGAAAATCTTCAATAAACTCTTCACCGGAAGCTTGATCACCAACTCACCCGGCCTAAGCTTCCCAAATTCGGAGGTAATTGATGATATGAGGGATATGAGGTGAAGGATAGTCTCAAGAACGCAAAAATCGCCAAGGCAAAAGTGGGAAATGAAGTGAGGGTCATGTTCTATAAATAGATTTCTAAGCATTACGACGTTATGCACTAACCCTTACGACGTAACAAGCTTAACGCACGTTATACCCTAGCATTAACGCACGTAATCGCCGACTGCAGTTCCTCGGATCGATTTCGCCATTCCTTTACGTACGTAGTCACGCGGGTTTTACGACGTAATACTCATGTCTATAGCGTCGTAACACATGTACCATAGCGCACGTAACGCCTATGTCCGTGTTCATGCGGGAATCACACGAATCTTCCCGGCCCTCTCTTCGGCCCCCACAAGCCGACCCTTATCCGAACCCAAGTTGACTTAGCTTACGACGTTAAGGACATCGATAACGACGTAACATCAATCCTTAGCGACGTTATGAACGCTTGTTAACGACGTTAGTACGTGCAAAATCATGCATGCAATGCTTAAAGATATAAAAACATAAGGGCACAACACGGAAACCAATCTACGATTTATAACATCACGAAGTCGAAATAATACAAGGTTGAGTACAAGGTAAATACACCATTTATTCGGGCATTACATACTACCCTTCTAAAAAGAAGTTTCGCCCGAAACTTAAGACGAAAATAATTCCGGTATCTCGACTTCATACTCTCCTCCGTCTCCCAAGTTGCTTCTTCGACTCCATGTCGAGACCACGAACTTTTACCAAGGCGATCGGTTTATTCCTCAATCGCTTGACTCGACTCGAGTATCTTTATTGGTCTCTCTTGAAGGTGCCGTCATTAGCTATCTCGATCTCGTCGAAATCAATAATATGACTCGGGATCGGTACATACTTCCGCAATTGGGATACGTGAAACACGTTGTGAACGTGACTCCGATGGCGGTAAGGCCAACCCGTATGCTAAATCCCCAACTCTCTCGAGGATCTCAAACGGTCCGATATATCTCGACTTAGCTTGCCTTTCCTCCCAAAACGGAAAATTCCCGTAGGAGACACCTTCAATAGTACGTGATCCCCAATGTCGAACTCCGAGGGCGACGACGTACGTCCGCATAAGACTTCGCCGACTCGGCGCCAACAGCCTTTCTCTAATCAAAGCTATTTTTTCTTGAGTCCGAACTATCAATTCCGGTTCCGTCCCGATCAAATCCAAGAATCATCCCGACAGGGGTGATCGACATCTCCTCCCGTACAAAGCTTCAAACGGTGCCATCTTAATAGAAGCATGCCAACTGTTATTGTAGGTGAATTCAATCAATGGCAAATGGACTTCCCAATCGGTTGACCAATCCAAAGCACAAGCTCTAAGCATGTCTTCTCTGTTTGTATAGTCCTTTCGATCGACCGTCCGTCCGAGGATGATAAGCCGTGCTAAAGTTTAGCTCGGTCCCCAAAGCCCCGTGAATCGCCTTCCGGAAGTGCGACACGGCGACCATCTCGATCCGAAATAATGGTCTTCGGCGTTCCATGCAACTCCGACTATCTCCGCAATAAATACTCGCGCCAACCTCTCGGGTCCCCATGTATCTTTAATTCCCAGGAAATGAGCCGACTTGGTTAGTCGATCAACTACAACCCAAATCATGTTCATTCCCGTCCTAGTCCTTGGCATACTAGTGATGAAGTCCATCGAGATATCCTCCCACTTCCATTCGGGGATCTAAGCGGTTTTAACATTCCGGCAGTCGTTGATGTTCAATCTTAACTCACGACAAGTTAAACACTTCAACGTACTCGCTACGTCCTTCTTCATATTCCCCCACCAGAAGTTTTGCTTTAAATCCTTATACATCTTACTACTGCCTGGGTGAATAGAATAGGGCGCGCCATGAGCTTCCTTCAAAATTGTCCGTCTCAAATCATCATCCTCGGGAACGCAAAGTCGATTCTGAAATCTCAGAACTCCATCGTCTTGTACCACGAATCCTGGGGCTTTTCCCTTCTTTACTTCATCACATAATCGAAGGATCAGAGAATCGTTCAATTGTTTAGACTTGATCTCCTTGACTAGTGATGAAGTCAGTTCCATCACGTAAAGTTGCCCTTGGATTCCTGGTGCCCATACTTCGATCCCTTCGTGGATCAGTTCTCGTTGAATGCTGGTTTGGGACGTAAGTGCTTCCAACACTCGAAGAGAAACAGGTTTTCGGCTCAAGGCATCGGCTACTACGTTTGCTTTCCCCGGATGATAAAGAATCTCCAAGTCGTAATCCTTGATCAATTCCAACCACCTTCTCTGCCTCATGTTTAATTCTTTCTGACTGAAAATGTACTTGAGGCTCTTATGATCGGTAAAGATCTGACAATGGGTGCCGTACAAATAATGTCTCCAAATTTTCAGTGCAAAGACTACAGCTGCTAACTCCAGATCATGAGTCGGGTAATTAACCTCATACGGCTTCAATTGCCGAGAAGCATAAGCAATCACTCTATCCTTCGCATCAATACACAACCTGCACTCGATTCAAGCGTCAGATACCATGAATCCATCACCCCCTCCGGCAAAGCTAATATAGGTGTCCGTCGGCCTCTTCTTAAGTTCGTCAAAACCACTGCACTTCTCATTCCACATGAATTTTTGAGTTTTCCAGAATAAATTGAGTGAGTGGACGAGCAATTTTGGAAAATCCTTCTACAAAGCGGCGATAATATCCAGCAAGTCCTAAGAAGCTTCGTACTTCCTTCACGTTTTTAGGAGCTTCCCAATCCAAGATTGCTTCGACTTTCTTCGGGTCCACCTAAACTCCGTCGGCTGATATCACATGCCCAAGGAAGGTTACTTCCTTAAGCCAGAACTCGCATTTTGAAAATTTTGCATACAGCTGTTCCTTCCTCAAGGTGCTCAAAACCACACGCAAATGCTCGGCATGCTCCTCTGCGTTCTTCGAATATATCAGGATGTCATCAATGAAGACGACCACAAATTTATCCAAGTATTCCAAGAATACCCGATTCATCAATTGCATGAATCTGCAGGAGCATTGGTAAGTCCAAACGGCATCACTATGAATTCATAATGCCCGCATCGGATCTCGAAAGCGATTTCGTGATATCCGATTCCTTAATCCTCAACTGGTGGTATCCTGATCGCAAGTCAATCTTCGAGAATACCCTTGCCCCTTGCAGTTGATCAAACAAGTCGTCGATCCGAGGTATAGGATACTTATTCTTGATCGTCATCTTGTTGAGCTCCTGTAATCAATACACAATCGGAGGGATCCGTCTTTCTTAGGACAAAGAGAACGGCGCTCCCAAGGAGAAACGCTAGGTTGGATATAGCCCTTCTGTAACAATTCCTCCAGTTGCTTCTTGAGTTCATACATCTCGGTTGGCGCCATGCGGTATGGTGCTCTGGAAATAGGAGCTGCTCCAGGCTCTAATTCGATAGTGAATTCCACTCCCCTCTGCGGAGGTAACCCAGGTAGTTCGTCAGGAAATACATCTGAGAACTCATTCACAACTGAAATAGACGAGAGCTCTACTCCTTCCTCTTTCCTCATGGCATAGCACCAGAGTCCTTGACATCCCTGCTTCAGTAATTTCACAGCTTTCATTGCCTTGATCAATTTTCCCGAGCTTCCCGGTTTCCATCCTCGGAATAAGTGTTCAGATCCGTCATTAGCAATGATGGAAATGATTCTCTCTCGGTAATTCAGCACAGCTCCATAACGGTTGAGCCAATCATCCCCGAGAATTAAATCATCACCGTAGATGTCAACTACAATAAGATTCGATGGCCAATCTCTTCCTTCTATAGATACTGGGAAATCCCTAGCTTCTAGGGTTCCCACAATTTTCTCTCCGCTCGGTAACCCCACAACATAAGGTTCACAGTTATACAAGCACGAGATTTTCAAACGATTAACACAGTTCAAAGATATAAAAGAATGCGTGGCTCCTGAATCGAACAAGACACTAACTGGTTGCAAAAGGATCTGAATCGTACCTGATGCAACGGTGTGTTCGATCCTCGATTTTCTCATTTCGCATAAGCGCGAGGAACGGACCCAAGATCGATGCCTCTCTCTTCCCGCCGTTACTGCTGAAATCCACTGGCTGTGTCTGGTTCACACTCGTCTCCCTGGATCGGAGCCGGAGTACGAGTACCAAAAGATCGGGTCGCATTCCCACAAAATGTTGCACGATGTCCTTCCTGTCCCACACTCAAACAGTCACGCAGCGCGAAACAATCACGTCGAACATGTCCCGCTTTGCCACGCTTATAGCACTTCTTCCGTGTGTATGCAAACAGCTTGGTGCCGCCGGAACTTCTTTCCACCTCGAGAAGGATGCGGAGGTCTCTGGATGAACGAAAAGAGGATCGACCCCTGCGAGGCCCGCTGCTCTTATCCTCCGTGAAGTTGCTGACACCTTCGTTTCTTTGCTTCCGTCGATTTCTCTCACGCCTCTTTCATATCATAGGCTAACGCCTTGTCCTGATACTGTCGCAAGGTGGTACATTCAAATCCGGACATATACTGCTGAATTTCCGGCTTCATTCGCATGTCAAAATGAAAAATCTTCTCCGCCTCGGTCCTGACCAAGTGGCGCACATAAGTCAGCTGGTGATTAAAAGTCTTAATCACTTCCGTCACAGATGTTCCCGAATCTTGTGGTGAGAAAAACTCCCGAACTCGGGCTTCTCTAACTGGGCGAGGACAATACTGCGCCTCCATCATCAACTTGAATTCCGTCCAGTCAACATTGTGCTCCTCCGGTCGAATGGCCTCCCACCGCCGAAAGCCTCCTGTCGAAGATACCGGGCGACGGAACCTTCTGTCGTTGGGACAGTTAATCCCTGCAAAAATCTTCTCCAACTCCTTCAGCCAGTGATCCCAAGAAAGCGTCTCAGCCGAACCATCAAATTTCGGAGGATGCAATTTGATCACCTCGGTAAGCCATCTATCTCCTCGATTATCCACGTTATGTTGTTGTCCCATCGCCGTCTGCATGCGATCCACAACTTGAGCAAACTGGTTTATCTGGGCAACCACCTGCTGAAGCACTCCCGGCACGTTAGGATCTGCATTATTATTTGCCGATCCCTGCTGTCCCCCGGAATGGGAATCCGTTCGACTAGCGGTTATCTCTGGGGTAGATACCGACTCTTCTTGTCTCGCATTTCCACGTCCGCGTCCACGACCGCGTCCGCGTCCACGACCTCCTCTCAACATACTGTAAACATAAATATTCAATATCCAGGGCAAATTTTCTAAAAATACATCCATCAATGCTCACAAAACATGAATTAAATAAAACGGTAGTATTTGAGATTAGGAAGCTTACAACCACGGTCCACACGACGATGCTGGCTCAGCAGTGATGTTACGAACGACCAATAATCAAATAACATAAACAGACCCAACTAACCCGACTGCCAAGATATCCATGAATCTTAGCTCCGATACCATATTCTGTAACACCCCGAGATATTCGGAATAATTACAGCGCCGTAAACCCTTTAAGTAAGGATTTACAAGGCTGATTAAAAGAAAAATGAATATAATCCAACTGTACAACTGAATTTCAAACGTAGAACTTATTCAACTGATCCAAAGAGTTAAACTTTTACAACCATATCGAATATGACACTTATTAAATCAGACGTACTCGAGTACTAAGTAGACCAAGGAAACACATCATAATAACAATAGACATCAACCACATCACTGAGCCATTTCATCGTCCTGTCGGTACTGTGGTTGCCTTCCCGCTCCTCGGCTACCTTAACATCAAAACAATGTCCACCCCCGAAGGGGTTAGCAAAACAATGCTAGTACAAGTATCATAATTCATAATCGTCAATACATCATAAACAAGCAAAACGGACTTCCGTCATCGGAATCCAACGATGCGAATCCTCACGATTCCATCAACATAATACAGGGTAATCCAAATGATCCAGCCCTTGGTATAGATCCCCATGATGATCCCGTCGGACCAACGCATGGTGGAAAACCCGTCCAACGATCCGGCCCTCAAAGATAGATCCCCATGATGATCCCGTCGGACCAACGCATGGTGGACATTCGATCCAGCGCCCTCAAAGATAGATCCTCATGATCCCCCTCGGATCATTTAAACCATAAATCAATCAACTGTGCATACACATATGCACTTCAATACGTTCATCAATACGAACGATTAACAACGAATATCACGAGAATTTCAGAAATACATCTCATATTCAACAATATGAACAAAACCACAAGCATGATCAACGTTTCAATATAAATCGAACTCGACATATGATACTTGCCTCGGAAATGGCAAGGATGTAATACTCCGACAAACGTCACGCGTCCCTATGTCACCGCCCCACGATCGACCCCTATGCAAGGCTCGCACCTTGTTCAAAAAGAGATACAAGGAACTTAACATACCACTCGACACTAACATACGCTCACCGAATACTAATATTAAGATCGTAAAGTAGTGACACTAGGTTGGTTCACGGTTAGAACACTAAGTAAGAACTAAACCGGGAACGATAAGGTACTCTATAAGGGCTGAACGATCGTTTGAAAATGAAGTACCGTTGTTTAAAAGTTCATTGTTTCACAAGGTGTTGAGGGTTTTGTGTTAAATAAGGAAATGAATGTCAAATCCCCATATGGTCGGCCAAGATGATTCGACCCCCAATATTACTCAAGACGACAAGCATGCTTAAATATTTCGCAAGGAAAACGACACTACGGTGATTCGGTTTAAGTTCAAGGACCTAGTTGATACATATATGTATTACCTCAAGAACATGGAGGACATTGTCATAACAATTTCTTCTAACATATATGAATTTCTCCAATGGAACATAAAAAGGAATCGGAGAATATAACTGAAATCATGCTTATTACTCCCACGAATTTAGGATGCTACAAGTTAAGGTTTCATCCACCGAGGCTAAATCAAGACTCTACGTAATGAAAGAAAGATAAGGTATAATCGGGTTCTAAACTACAAAACATGGTCTTTGGACTCAAAAGATCATTATCTAGTCCAAATATTTCCAAAACAAGCTCAAAGTATAGTTTAAGAATGTAAACTCTAGCTTGGTGAATCGTAACATACCTTAAGAGATGAAAGAATAAGAAAATCTTCAATAAACTCTTCACCGGAAGCTTGATCACCAACTCACCCGGCCTAAGCTTCCCAAATTCGGAGGTAATTGATGATATGAGGGATATGAGGTGAAGGATAGTCTCAAGAACGCAAAAATCGGCCAAGGCAAAAGTGGGAAATGAAGTGAGGGTCATGTTCTATAAATAGATTTCTAAGCATTACGTACGTTATGCACTAACCCCTTACGTACGTAACAAGCTTAACGTACGTTATACCCTAGCATTAACGTACGTAATCGCCTCACTGCAGTTCCTGGATCGATTTCGCCATTCCTTTACGTACGTAGTCACGCGGGTTTTACGTACGTAATACTCATGTCTATAGCGTACGTAACACATGTACCATAGCGTACGTAACGCCTATGTCCAGGTTCATGCGGGAATCACACGAATCTTCCCCGGCCCTCTCTTCGGCCCCCACAAGCCGACCCTTATCCGAACCCAAGTTGACTTAGCTTACGTACGTTAAGGACATCAGATAACGTACGTAACACTGAATCCTTAGCGTACGTTATGAACGTTTGTTAACGTACGTTAGTACGTGCAAAATCATGCATGCAATGCTTAAAGATATAAAAACATAAGGGCACAAATACGGGAAACCAATCTACGATTTATAACATCACGAAGTCGAAATAATACAAGGTTGAGTACAAGGTAAATACACCATTTATTCGGGCATTACAACATCATCGTTCTAATATTCAAGTATAAAGAGACACAACGTGTAAAGAACGAGATAGAGTTTAGGAACTTACAACCACCGTTCGCATGAAGACGTAGGCAGTGCAGTGATGTCATTTACGGCCGGTTACCTCAAAAGACACAAATGACCCCTATTTTAACCCAACGGCCAAGATATCCATAATCTTAGCTCCGGTACCATATTCTGTAACACCCCCGATATATTCAGGAGTATTACAGCGCCGTAAATCCTTTACATAAGAATTTACAAGGCTAAATAAAGGAAATGACAATAACAGATACCAGTTTATGAAATTTCTGAAATAAAATACAACCGACTGGTTCAAACCGAAATTACAAATATTCTAAGAAGAGTTATTATTATTACATCACTAAAATCCAAACATTATAAATCGACGACGTACTCGAGTACTTATTAAAATAACCAACAAATAACAGACAGTAAACCCGGTCGGAACATCACTCTGCACCCTCGTCGTCATGCATCTCCAGTGGTTGTTTTCCCACTCTCCTAGATCCTGAACATACACAAATGTTCATCCACGAAGGGGTTAGCACAACGATGCTAGTACAAGTACAATAATCATACAACACAGATATAATCAACAGTTATATCCTAACAAGTTTCTCCAACGAGAATATCCACAACACATATCATATTATAACAGTTTCAACATACTGATGGTATTCCAACGATCCAGCGCACACAGCTATAGATTCCCATGATGATCCCGTCGGACCAACACATGGTGGAACTACTCCCAACGATCCAAATAGACACAATATAGATTCCCATGATGATTCCCGTCGGATCAACGCATGGTGGACATATATTCACAACATTTTTACACGATACAATCACATCATAATTATCATAATATAAACAATTCTAATTAGAGTACTTGCCTCGGTTTGAAGACAAGAACAATACTTCCACAAAAACGAACACTCGAAAGTCGTCCTCCTCAATCAATCACGCAACAAGATCAAACCTTAACAAAAGAAATGATATAGGATTTATCTCACGTCATACGGATGTTTAACAATTCGATTCACGGCCAAAAGTTCATAAAATGCAATCTGCCCGAACTGCTTAGCGCACGCTAAGTACTCTGTGTAGCGTGCGTTAAGTCTGCCTGATAGCGCACGCAAACAACAAAGACTAGCGTACGCTAACTATGCATGGTCAGTACTTCACTGACCAGCCAACTGACTCGTCTGATGGTCTAGCGTACGTTACGTACCAAAGGTAGCGCACGGTAACTCGTGCTCGATAGCGCACGTTAAACTTCATAGCATAGCGTGCGCTATCTATGCATGGCAGTTTACTGCTGAGCAGTAAACTGTTCTTGCCATGATCGAAACAATGAAATCTTGCGTACTAATTTATGTTACTTCCATGAATACCATGTTCATACCCTTATGAATGATTTTACGAATAATGACAACTCCGGATTCAAGGATATGCATACCAATATAAAACCATATTCCATTTCGACTACAAATATTCATACGACAATTCGAAAAGCTTAACGGTTGATATCAACACCTCTATATCAATCCATATTATCATGCTGAAGTTGATAAACGTTCTATCTATACTAGATAAATCCTTCCATGATCAAACCTTTAGATTTATCTAACAATAAGGATGTTAACGTCTAGTCCAAGATTACTATGAAATCATCTATTAGATTCGGTTTACCAATGATAGAAGCTTCTCTTCACATGTTCAGTGTAATAAGATTCGAATCATGATGATTATAATCAAGGTATTTAAGGCTTATTCATCTCACTATTCCAAACATGATATACTTGGATAATTCATCTATGAAAATCCATATCTTGTTAACATGATCATCCAAATCGTTAAAATCCAACTCTAAGTCTTGAGATAGATTGAACATACCTTAATATGATGAAAATCACTGAACCGTAAGGTAGAATCCAACTCCGGTTGGTTGTATGCCACTCCAAGGTGCTATTCCACTTCAATGAATAATCCCAAGTGATAACCAATATACAATCACCAACAAGATATGTTCTAAGTGTATAGGAGTATTATTACAGCTCTCTGAACTCTCAAGAATGAAGAATGGGCGAAAGAAATGAAAGCCAAAACGGTTGTTGTCCTATTTATAATATTCAGCATTTTAACAAGTTAGCGCACGCTACTAAGCATTCCTTAGCGTGCGCTAATAATGGTTGACTTCAGAATTGTCCGGGTGCGTCCGCGGGAATCTTATCCGGACCCATGTCCCGGCTGGCGCATGTGCTAGCTGTCCCGCTCAATAATTGAGTCCTTAGCGCACGTTACTCCTACCTGCATAGCGTGCGCTAATAATAGCCCGATATCGCGCGTTAAGATACATTCTTAGCGTGCGCTAACACGAGGTTGCATGAGCAATTTGCATGTTTCTATACTTATGTACAATGATATCAATGCACGAAATATCATACTCCAATAATCAAAACCACCAATCCGAATAATACAGGGTTTGAATACAGATGAAATACACCGTAATAAATCCGGATATTACAATTTTTGAAGTTAAAAAACGGTTTTTATTTTTGTAATTCCAAAATGCAAGGTTTTCCCCCCAAAAGGTTGATTATTTCTTTCCCCCTCGTGACTTCACACGACTCCCTTTAATGGTTGCTCTCGATCACTCGTTTATTTTTCGACTCAATATGAAGAAGAATTTCATCGGCGTCATCAAATATTGTGATTTTTCACGAAATTGAGTGTATTGAAATTCAGCCGCTAATTAATTCAGATCTTGCTCATTAACTACATCCCTTTTAGTGATAGCTTTCACACCGTTATTTGCTAACGTGTAGCTCTTTTCACCAACATAATTTCTATCTCTTTTAAAGGGTGATAGCTTTCACACCGTTATTTGCTAACGTGTAGCTCTTTTCACCAATTTTTCTGTGAGACGGCAGATACGCACCAACAATGGTTAGTCCTTTATTTTTCGCAAATTTTAAGACCCCCAAAATTAGGCAGCTGTTGCTGCTCAACACTTCTCCTTTTTGTCATTTTTTTTTAGGTGATGGCTTTCACACCGTTATTTGCTAACGTGTAGCTCTTTTCACCAATGACTCCTTTTTTTTTAGGGAATAGAATTTTTGCAGAAAATCATTTATTAGTTAAGCATGAAAAATCAAAAACTCCACAAATTAAGTAAATTTCAGTTCTATTTTTCATCAACCGACTGATTCTTCTTTTCTCAAGGTAACGAATGACTCGATTTTATATGATAACTACAAGGCTTGGAAAGAGAGATTAAGGCTCAATCAATTTTGGAATATACAATTTTTTACCGGTTAAAACAATTTTAGAAGCTTGTATATAGCTAAATTATTGGTGTTATGGCCAGATCTAGAAATCTCACAAATAAACAATATATATATATATATAAATATACATAAAAAAAAAAAATCAAAGCCAAATAACAAAAATAATCAAATCACACCACAATAATTAAAACATACCACCCCCAAACTTGAAAAAGAAATTGTCCTGAGTTTTTTAAAAAAAAAATAATAAAAAGTAAGAGAACAAAAAATACTCCCTGTTATGAAAATTGATGCTTGAGCTATGCCTTTTTGGATCTGCATGAAAAAATATACAAGGCAAACAACAACAACAACAAAAGTATACCCGGAAGTATTACAGAATTTTTAAGATGCGCATCAAGAAAATCCGAAGAGTCGCCTTACGCTGCCATCAATGCTTTTATAAAAAACACACAATAAAAATTACAGCAATAAAATAACAATACATAAATCGCGAATAGATGCGCGTCAAGAGATCAAGAAGAAACTCCTTAAGCTGCCACCATTTAGCACGATTATTTCACACGACAGAAAGTAAAAATAACAAGAGTTCTGATATGGGGTATCAAAGGGAGAGGAATGAATCCACTTTTCGTTTTCTCACGGTGAGATCTTCCATCCAGACAATGTTAGCTAGAGCTGGATCTGGTTGAGGAACAAATTCAATGAGTTTTTTGATTAGCTCTTCTGGTGTTGTTGCAACGACTATGATTCGTTTAGCACGCTCGGAAATAAAACCTTTTTCAGCAGATTAGTCGATGAAAGATAGTAAACCATCAAAGAAACCATTGACATTAAGCAGACCTATTGGTTTTTGATGAACATTTAGCTGGGCTCTGGTAACCACATGAAAAAGTTCCTCAAGGGTGCCAAAACCACCGAGAAGGGTGATAAAGGCGCCAGAATTATTTGTCATTTGAGTTATGCGATCTTGCATATGGACTGAATTTTATCTTCTCTGTTTGTAGATGGAATTCCTAAAGATCGACATTTTAAATTACAATTCCATCTAGCACATTTATAGCAAACGGCTAGCATCTTTGCTCGTCGTTTCTTTGCATATGAACTTTTTCCAAGCCCTGGCAAAAATCTAGTCGGTGTTTCTGTGAATTCACCTTCTATTCTTACTTTGGCTTCAATAATGAATCTTATGTCAAAAGGTATGCTTTTATTCATAAGCAACCTCATCCTTTCAAGCCTTGTCTTGTAAATCTTTAAAATTGCATTTTTTTCTTAGAAAGGGAAATCTTTATTCAATTTCATACAATGTTTCTTCCATGACGAAAAAATTAAAATGAAAAACGATAAAATATCTACAAATATCAGTTGTTTGTGGGAAACTGAAAAATCCGACTTTGATAGTCACGGAGTACCGTTATCCGCCACTTGACCGGACAGAAGAATAAAAGATGCAGAAATAAAGAAAGATAAAATAACAAGATATAAACAAAACTATACAAAAAAAAAATTATATTTGGCCTAAAAAACAATCCCCGGCAACGACGCCAAAATTTGATCGGTCAAAAATTTATCCTAAAAATAGGAGTTCTTGAGTCGGTCGGAAATATATACGAGGTAGAAGTAGTTGTGGTAAGTTCTACCAAGGTCTTTTCTCTCGAGGATTGTCCAACAGGGCTTCGTATAATATTTTGTATAGATTGCAAGAAGTAAATACTAAAATATACTAAAATATATTTTTTTGGGTTTTTAAATTAACTAAATTAAAATGCACTATATTTTAAACCAAACTATTTTTAATAAGACTATTTTTATTAAGACTATTTTTATACTAGACTATTTATATTAAGACTATTTATATTAAGACTATTTTTAACTAGACTATTTATATTAAGACTATTTTTAACTAGACTATTTTTAACTAGTGAAAATGAATAGAATTAAAATGAGTTGGGAATTTATAAAATCTAGGGGATTATAGGTTCATTAAATTAGGTTTTTAATTAAGTATCGGAATTGATTTATACGGATATAAAAGAAAAACGAATGTTTATCGAGTAATCAACTTTTCACCTCTGTACTTTCGTAATCAAAGATGTCTTAATCACTTTTGCTTTTTTAAGATGTTGATAACAAGACTAACACTTGATAGATTGAAAAGATGTGTTTCCAATACACTTAACAATCAATCAAGGAGGTTTCACTAGTAGAAATAGGATATGATCAATCTCTATTTAAACCAATTAGTCCTTTCATTTCTCTAACTTGACTATTTTTAGGATAAACGATCGTTCATCGAGTAATCAACTTTTCACCTATGTACTTTCGTAATCAAAGGTGTCTTAACCACTTTCGCAATCTTAAGATGTTGATAACAAGATTAACATTTGATAGATTGAAAAGATATGTTTCCAATTCACTCAACAATCAATCAAGAAGGTTTCATTAGTAAAAATAGGATATGATCAATCTCTATTTAAACCAATTAGTCCTAAAAATAGTTTAAATCAATCAAATACTCAATATATAACCTAATAGAAATCCCCCTTCCCCTATGAAGAAAGATTAGCTACTCATTGGTTTATACAAACTAAAATTATAATAGAAATAATTGATATATATATATATAATATATAAAAACTTTTAATTACTAGAACTTAATGACAATAGATAAAACTTACTTGAATATGATGAATCAAAGTGCAAGAAACAAACTTCAAAATATAACTTCAAACTTGTTTAAAGGATACAAGCTTACAAAAATTGAAAGTAAAATACTAAGTGCTTATTGATCAAGCACTTTTCAATTACAAACTAAATGAAAGAAAAAAAAACTTCAAACCAAAAATAAAATACAAACTAAAATTGAAAGTTCTAAGGAAAATATATTGCTAAAAGAAAGGAGTATTTCTTAGCAAGAAGATGGGTTTGAGAATTGGTAATTGGTGATTTTGCAATGGATGAAGATGTCCTTTTATAGGTGATTTTCAAAAATACAATTGATTATTTAACTCAAAATATCTATTGTAATATATTTGATTAATTCTTTGTTCACACTTCACCCATGTCTTTGAATTTTCAGATTTTTGACCAAAAAAATATCTTGTGGTTGAGTTCACAAGTTGGTCAAAAGTGGACTAATTTTGCATGGCATCTGCTGAAAAACGGCGATGAAAAATGGCCCAGTTTGCCCCGTGTTGTGCGCCGTTTTGTGGTGACTCGGTCTCTTCCGGAATACGCGCGGGGACACGGCGCTAAATGCCGGCCGTGTGTGAAACGGCCCAAGACACGGCCCTTGTTGCGCCGTATGTGAAACGGCTTACATAACACGGTCCTGTTTGCGTCGTGTTGTAGGTCGTTTTGCCTTGAAAAATTCCCGTCGTTGGATTTGATCTTGTTTTCCGTCCTTTTTGATGCTTCATGTCAGTAATCTGTAAAATAACCATTTTTAGCTCATGTTTGGACATATCTGTAAAATATGTATTTTTAATCACAAATCACTACGATTATGCCCGGAAAAATGAATATTTTGTATATGTATTTTAGATCAATTATGCACTAATCAAATACCCCACACTTAAATTCTTGCTAGTTCCGAGCAAGACTCTTTATTAATCACACACAAAATAAAAATTAAAATAAGACATAAAATAAAAAATAAAAAAATAATACACACAAATTTAAGAAAAATAATTATATATAAAGATAAAAAGAGATCAAAATTCCATTAATACACAATAACCAACTTTATACAGTAGATAGAAATGAATCAAGATTCAAAATAAATCTACTAATGATTTTGAAGTTAAAACACGGTTTTTATTTTTGTAATTCCAAAATGCAAGGTTTTTCCCCCAAAAGGTTGATTATTTCTTTCCCCCTCGTGACTTCACACGACTCCCTTTAATGGTTGCTCACGATCACTCGTTTATTTTTCGACTCAATATGAAGAAGAATTTCATCGGCGTCATCAAATATTGTGATTTTTTACGAAATTGAGTGTATTGAAATTCAGCCTCTAATTAATTCAGATCTTGCTCATTAACTACATCCCTTTTAGTGATAGCTTTCACACCGTTATTTGCTAACGTGTAGCTCTTTTCACCAACATCATTTCTATCTCTTTTAAAAGGTGATAGTTTTCACACCGTTATTTGCTAACGTGTAGCTCTTTTCACCAATTTTTCTGTGAGACGGCAGCTACGCACCAACAATGGTTAGTCCTTTATTTTTCGCAAAATTTTAAGACCCCCAAAATTAGGCAGTTGTTGCTGCTCAACACTTCTCCTTTTTGTCATTTTTTTTTAGGTGATAGCTTTCACACCGTTATTTGCTAACGTGTTGCTCTTTTCACCAATGACTCCTTTTATTTTTAGGGAATAGAATTTTTGCAGAAAATCATTTATTAGTTAAGCATGAAAAATCAAAAACTCCACAAATTAAGTAAATTTCAGTTTTATTTTTCATCAACCGACTGATTCTTCTTTTCTCAAGGTAACGAATGACTCGATTTTATATGATAACTACAAGGCTTGGAAAGAGAGATTAAGGCTCAATCAATTTTGGAATATACAATTTTTTACCGGTTAAAACAATTTTAGAAGCTTGTATATAGCTAAATTATTGGTGTTATGGCCAGATCTAGAAATCTCACAAATAAACAATATATATATATATAAATATACATAAAAAAAAAAATCAAAGCCAAATAACAAAAATAATCAAATCACACCACAATAATTAAAACATACCACCCCAAACTTGAAAAAGAAACTGTCTTGAGTTTTTCAAAAAAAAAAATAATAAAAAGTAAGAGAAAAAAAATACTCCCTGTTATGAAAATTGATGCTTGAGCTATGCCTTTTTGGATCTGCATGAAAAAATATACAAGGCAAACAACAACAACAACAAAAGTATACCCGGAAGTATAACACAATTTTTAAGATGCGCATCAAGAAAATCCGAAGAGTCGCCTTACGCTGCCATCAATGCTTTTATAAAAAACACACAATAAAAAATACAACAATAAAATAACAATACATAAATCGCGAATAGATGCGCGTCAAGAGATCAAGAAGAAACTCCTTAAGCTGCCACCATTTAGCACGATTATTTCACACGACAAAAAGTAAAAATAACAAGAGGTCTGATATGGGGTATCAAAGGGAGAGGAATGAATCCACTTTTCGTTTTCTCACGGTGAGATCTTCCATCCAGACAATATTAGCTAGAGCTGGATCTGGTTGAGGAACAAATTCAATGAGTTTTTTGATTAGCTCTTCTGGTGTTGTTGCAACGACTATGATTCGTTTAGCACGCTCAGAAATAAAACCTTTTTCAGCAGAGTAGTCGATGAAAGATAGTAAACCATCAAAGAAACCATTGACATTAAGCAGACCTATTGGTTTTTGATGAACATTTAGCTGGGCTCTGGTAACCACATGAAAAAGTTCCTCAAGGGTGCCAAAACCACCGAGAAGGTTTTACTTTCAGCCAGAGGTTTTGGAATTACTCCCAACACTCTTACTCCTTCCATATAGGCAGAAGCAGCAGCTCGTCCCATTAATCCTAGACTTCCTCCTCCGTAAACTACATGAATGCATTTTTCTCCTAAAGTACGACCCAAGTTGTATGCTGCTTCAGTAAAGCATGCATCTTTTCCATAACTAGCTCCACCAAAAATGCAGACTGAGTTAAATCTTTTTGTGGAAGATGATGACTCCATTTTTGAAAAGAATTTTTTTAGAGAGAAAAAGAGAAAAGTACAAGTTTGAGGGATGAATAAAAGAAACAAGCACAAAGGTTATTTATAGAAGAAAAAATGAGGAAAAATTGCTTAAAAAGTTTGTGATTGCGTTGATTGCGCTTCAACTACTCAATAGAATAATGAATGCATTTATCGCGTATCACATTTTTTATTCAGAAAATCTCACCATACGACAAAAATAAAAGATACTCACGTGTATGTACAGTAGTTGTGATTGTGGCTCACATCTTCCTCTGATTTTACGTTCAGAAACGGCTTAAACGTCTTCTATGAGTCGTGGAGAAGCTTCCCATCCAATTTTCTTACAAATTGGCAAACAGGGTCTTTTAATGTCAGATTCCCAAGACGTTGTTCATATTCTGGTTTGAATTTATTCCACAAACATCGAATTCCGTAATATACAAGTCCACTAGGATGCGTGTCAAGAGAAATTTCGATATTATCTAAATTCTCTTTATTCAGACCATCATTAATGAACTGAATTTTATCTTCTCTGTTTGTAGATGGAATTCCTAAAGATCGATATTTTAAATTACAGTTCCATCTAGCACATTTATAGCAAACGGCTAGCATATTTGCTCGTCGTTTCTTTGCATATGAACTTTTTCCAAGCCCTGGTAAAAATCTAGTCGGTGTTTCTGTGAATTCACCTTCTATTCTTACTTTGGCTTCAATAATGAATCTTATGTCAAAAGGTATGCTTTTATTCATAAGCAACCTCATCCTTTCAAGCCTTGTCTTGTAAATCTTTAAAATTGCATTTTTTTCTTAGAAAGGGAAATCTTTATTCAATTTTATACAATGTTTCTTCCATGACGAAAAAATTAAAATGAAAAACGATAAAATATCTACAAATATCAGTTGTTTGTGGGAAACTGAAAAATCCGACTTTTATAGTCACGGAGTACCGTTATCCGCCACTTGACCGGACAGAAGAATAAAAGATGCAGAAATAAAGAAAGATAAAATAACAAGATATAAACAAAACTATACAAAAAAAAATTATATTTGGCCTAAAACAATCCCCGGCAACGGCGCCAAAATTTTATCGGTCAAAAACTTATCCTAAAAATAGGAGTTCTTGAGTCGCTCGCAAATATATACGAGGTAGAAGTAGTTGTGGTAAGTTCTACCAAGGTCTTTTCTCTCGAGGATTGTCCAACAGGGCTTCGTATAATATTTTGTATAGATTGCAAGAAGTAAATACTAAAATATATTTTTTTGGGTTTTTAAATTAACTAAATTAAAATGCACTATATTTTAAACCAAACTATTTTTAATAAGACTATTTTTATTAAGACTATTTTTATACTAGACTATTTATATTAAGACTATTTATATTAAGACTATTTTTAACTAGACTATTTATATTAAGATTATTTTTAACTAGACTATTTTTAACTAGTGAAAATGAATAGAATTAAAATGAGTTGGGAATTTATAAAATCTAGGGGATTATGGGTTCATTAAATTAGGTTTTTAATTAAGTATCGGAATTGATTTATACGGATATAATAGAAAAAACGAATGTTTATCGAGTAATCAACTTTTCACCTCTGTACTTTCGTAATCAAAGATGTCTTAATCACTTTTGCTTTTTTAAGATGTTGATAACAAGATTAACACTTGATAGATTGAAAAGATGTGTTTCCAATACACTTAACAATCAATCAAGGAGGTTTCACTAGTAGAAATAGGATATGATCAATCTCTATTTAAACCAATTAGTCCTTTCATTTCTCTAACTTGACTATTTTTAGGATAAACGATCGTTCATCGAGTAATCAACTTTTCACCTCTGTACTTTCGTAATCAAAGGTGTCTTAACCACTTTCGCAATCTTAAGATGTTGATAACAAGATTAACATTTGATAGATTGAAAAGATATGTTTCCAATTCACTCAACAATCAATCAAGAAGGTTTCATTAGTAAAAATAGGATATGATCAATCTCTATTTAAACCAATTAGTCCTAAAAATAGTTTAAATCAATCAAATACTCAATATATAACCTAATAGAAATCCCCCTTTCCCTAGGAAGAAAGATTAGCTACTCATTGGTTTATACAAACTAAAATTATAATAGAAATAATTGATATATATTGTCACACCCCCTTGAAGTTTACTATCAGATACCGGATATTAAAAATATCCTTATTATATATTACAGCACAGCGGAAAACTTAAAACCTTTAAGAGGAAACTCTTTTTACACACCAAAAGTCACTTTTACACATCAGCCGACTATTATATTACAACCAAAAGAAAACATCGGCTGTATAGGTTTATAAACAAACTTAGACTTAACACACACAGAGAACACTCCACAGGTCTGATGTTCATATACAACGGCTCGTTGGTGTAGAGAAGCGTCCCGGACATCAACCTATGCCTGATACCCCGAATTATTACCTGTATCACAAGAATTCAACTAAATGAGCGAAAGCTCAGTAAGTAGTGACACACAATGCATGAATGCATTTATGAATGAGTTTTTGAAATGCAGTTTCATTTTCCTTTAACTTTCAAAAACTCTTTTATAGCGCGCTGCTATGTACACCTCGAGTTCCTGGCCCGGGCCAAAAGTGTGCATGTCCAACCATAGACAGAACAAACTGCCCAATCATAACACATGGCTCAGCCTGGCGTGTCCCAGACTCCACCAGGATCATGGCTATAAGGTGCCCAATCATACACATGAGTCACCACGGTGTGTCACAGACTCCACCGCAAAACATCACACAAAGTGTCCAATCATAACACATGGATCACTATGACGTGTCCCAGACTCCGCCATAAAACAGCCCCTTACCAGTATCCCGCGATGCACATAACCAAAACAGTTTGTTCTGATCACCTTTAGAACGCCTATACTATGATCAATGCATGTGACAGCAACTTCCAATGCTATGCTATGATCATATGCATCATGATAATACCACATGTATAAATGCTCTATGGGGCGCATCACACAATAAAAATAGAGCAATATGTTATCCACATATACACAAGGTACGAACAATATCCAAAATAACAATCATCAACACATATCTCATACAATTGCTCTTGTGATACAGTTTTGAAATAAGTTACTACTTACCTTGATCAGGTGATACCTTTGCTTTTATACCAATAAGAGTTGGTTGTGATGATATATCTTCAAATCCTTGATTGTGAACTGAATTGAGGTGTTGATGTTTTTTGTGATTTCTCCTCAATTTTTTGATGGATTTTCGAAGTGTGGAGCTTATGGATCGAGTTCAGAATGTCTAGAAGAGTTTAGAATCCGTTTCCTCCCTTATCTAAGTGAAAGAGTCGGTTTATAAGGGTGAAAGTTCTAAAATACCCCTCAATGGCCTTCAGAAGTCAGGTTTAGAAGAATGGACCGGTTGAAGTTGTTATAATCCGGTTCTTGGATGTTTTAAACCGGTTCTTAGTAGATATCGATCATGTTTAGGGTATGGATGTATGGTCCAAGGTTTTTGATAAAGTTTAATATGTATTTTTATTGTTTAAACTCAGGCGAATACCTTCGAAAGTGGTAGAAACTGAGTTTGTTATTATCTTTATAAAATTTTATATAACTAAACCCTAGAAATAAGAGTCCGAGTACTCACTTAGAAATATAACATTATTGGATAATGAACTAAAGGACAAATTCTATTCTACCCGACCGCATTTGGGACGAATAAGGTACTTACAAATCGAATGACTTAACAAAGGTTCTCACTGAGGCCCTGAATTTCATCATTGATGGTATTCACCAGTATCAAGATGTTTGACACGTGTTATGTAATATCCGTAATTTTTCCATTTTTAGGAGTTTCCATTTTTGGTGTATGTCTATTTTTATCGACTCGCTTGTAACCGTTTCGACATTTCGAATCTATTTTGTTCTTGGAGTTTTTCCATTTGGATGAGTTTTGATGATGTTTTCACGTAATTTCGTTTTATGACATGTTTTGCCGTATGAACGTTCGATTCTTGTAAAACTCGTTCGTTTCCGTTGTTTCTTGGTTTGTACAAGTTCGTATGGTTGAGTTGGTCATGTGGAGACTTTCGGTTTGTGAATCCGACGTCGTTTCGTGATTTTCGGTCACTTGGGCCATTTTTGTAATTTCCTAATAGTTTAGGGAATCTCGTTTTCGTTGTCGCGTTACGGACCCTTCGGTGGTCGGATTTGTATTTTTCTTTCAGCGCTTAGCTCCGTCGTCTTGTATGCTTCGCGTTCATGTTCCTGGATTCTGGTCTCATCCAGTGTAGCGGGTTTCGCACCCTCCAGCGGCTTCACTGGCGATATGACATCAGTGATCTTGACTGCTGTGTAGGTAGCGCACGCTACCCTCTGTTGCCTTGCGTGCGCTATCAAGAAACGATTAGCGACGCTAACCCTTATTATTAGCGTACGCTAACGAATGGTGGCAGTAGCCACTGGACTGTCACGGCCCCGTTAGCGCACGCTACATATGGAAGTTAGCGTGCGCTAACTTCACAAATATATAAGCCCAGCGGGCAGTTTTCAGAGCAGCAGTTTCATTCTTTTCCCTTCGTTTCTTCGACGTGCGACCTCAGAGGCGATTTTCATCAGTCCCGATCGGCGTTCTATTCACATTCCATCACCGTAGAGTCGTGCTAACATATCATAATCAACATAATCACCTTTCATCAGCCGAATTAAAGGTAATTCCTCAGGAACCCTAATTTTGACGAATTTGGGGGATTTCGGGATTTGAGGGTTTAGTTCCGAATTGTTCATCTATATTACGATATTCTTCACCGAGTGTGATTATTGAATGATTCCAAATCCAGTTTCCTTGATTTTAATCCGCGAATTATCAATACGGGGAGATTTTGCGTAAACCCTCACCCGTATTGATTGAACGTCTATTGTCGTTATTTGTAATCGGGGTTTTGGGAGTATTCCTTTCGATTATTGATGTCCGTTGGGACTGAGTTATGCTAATTCTTCATTTAGGAACCGTCGTTTTCCATTCGGATCATCCGTAGTCATTTTTCACTTCCGATTCTTCGAAGAATGTCTCAAAGGCAAGTACTTTACATTTGTTTACATGTTCTAGTATTTGAATTATGGTTGTATCGTGGTTTTTGTGGATGGTTATGTGTATGTTCACCTAGGGACGGTCCGACGGGGCCTCTAGGGATACGTATTGCCGCGAGTGTGCGTATCGTGAACTGTGGTTAGCCACCCAGGGATGTCCGACGGGACTCTGCGGGGTACGGTGGCCGTGAGTCTCGTACCAACGGTTAACTTTGAATTGTGATTTGTTGGAGATAATGTGTTTTGTGATTGTAAATATTCCGGAATATAAAATGTTTTCTAAAATGACTTTTTGGCGCATATATTCATCTGATTAGAATGTAGTTCAAATGGATTGTACTTGCACTAGCAGTTGTCGCTAACCCCTTAAATGGGGGAAATACTTTTTGTATTTCAGGTATTGATCGTGGGGATAAACGAGCACTCGGGACGTATGAGGATGATGGGCAAGCATGATATTGTCCAGTATTTGACTTTCGATGTTATGTCTGTCGGTTACTATTGATGTCTGATTTTGGGATTTATGTATTATAAAATTGGTTTAAGTACTCGAGTACTTCCTGTTTGAAATTGTTAATGTTGTGTTCCCGTTGTGGGAAATGGATTTGATGTCAAAATTTAATTTTCGGTTTGTAGTCTTTTATTTGAATTGTCATTTTATTAATGATAGCTTTTCGTTTTCGAATGTCTTGTTGGTATGTTAGCCTGGTGGATTCCACAGTGTGGGGTCCACGGCGCTGTAATATGCCCTGAACATCTTGGGGGTGTTACAGAATATGGTATCAGAGCTTAGGTTTATGGATACCTAGGCTGTCGGACATTTGGGTCTAGTTAAGTGTCGTTTTTGGGACAGTATCACTGTTATGCCATCATCTCAGTACGCCGGTGCTCGTAAGTTTTCCTAACTTGACTCGTTTCACCGTTCTGTTCTATTTCTGTCTTAGTATCTTTTGCGTTTTGCGTTTGAATTGTACTTACCCGTTGCTTCTTCAGAATTCCTGCTGGTAGAGGACGCGGACGCGGTCGCGACGCGGTAGGGGACGTGGCGCGGCCGGTGGGGCGGCCATGTCCGATCACTCGGGAACCGATTCGGCGATGCCTTCTTTGTCGAGCAGTGTTCCCCTAGTTCGGAGGTCACGGGACTATCTGCTAGCTCGGTAATGCTCATGAGAATGTGGGAGTGGCCAACATATTACGGCAAGTAGCGAACTGGATGACGCTGCGGACTCGAGCCGTTACAGTCGGCCATGCTAATGCCAACCGGTTCCGCCCTCTGGATCCGGTAATGATAAGCTACTTCAGACGTGATTCGTATGCGTCCTCCGCAGTTTGATGGTGCTTGACCCTTCCGGTTGGGAGAATTGGTTATTCGAGTTGGAGAAAGTGTTTGAGGCGCTAAGCTGTTCAGGAGAGGAAAGTACCCATTGCACAGTACTTCCTCGAAAAGGAGGCAATGACGTGGTGGCAAGCGGTGAAACCGCGTGACCGGGCAGCTACGTGGGCGAGTTTCGAGATCCGATGGAAGACGAACACGCCCTTGGCGGTGAAAGAAGGGAGGATCCGAGCCTTCTTTGAGGCTAAGCCCCAAGATGTTCCTATTTCTCAAGCTATCAAGGA
Source organism: Orobanche coerulescens (assembly GCA_033398695.1). Lineage (NCBI taxonomy): Eukaryota > Viridiplantae > Streptophyta > Magnoliopsida > Lamiales > Orobanchaceae > Orobanche > Orobanche coerulescens. Next base: position 66,374,309 of record CM065804.1, on the reverse strand, counting down.
CTACAATCAACAGCTGCACTACGTGAGAAACCAAGTCCGAGATGAGCTAGACAAGATCCGCCACTTTGATATGCGGATGAAGCCGAGGGTGCGCCACTACATGTCTGGTCTGGGGTGCACGACTTTGAAAGATTATCAGAATAAAGCGATGGCTTACGAGATGTCGTTTTCTGCGACAGAGACGGCAGCTGAAGGAAAGAAGCAGAAGACCTCCGGTCAGTTTTCGGGAGGCAAGTCAGGAGGGTATCCGAGGGCTCATTCTGGTTCGCGAGTCTTCGGGAGTCAGTCGCCATCAGTTGGTCGAGGGAACGGTTCTAGGTCTGCTCCTGCTGGTTCCGTTCGTGGTCCTACATGCTTCAACTGCAGTCGTCCGGGCCACATGATGAGTGAGTGTGATAGGCCTCCGATTCAGTGTCTTGCTTGTGGTCGGATGGGTCATCGTGCCAAGTTCTGTACGGATGCAGCTCGGGCTCCAGTTACTCAGATATCTGCTCCAGCTGCAGGAGAGCCGAGTGTGAATCAGGCACCAACAGTTCCTCAGCCGCAGCAGAGTTTTGGTAGAGGTCGAGGTCGTAGTCAGCCTTCTAGAGGGGGAGCTTCTAGTGCGGGGTCTGTTCCGCCCCGTGTGTATGAGATGAGGCGAGCCGGAGATCCCGACGCGACGGTGGCTACAGGTACCGTCCACATCCTTGACCATCCTGTTTCCGTATTGTTCGATTCTGGTGCTACGCATTCTTTTATATCTATGGATTGTGTGCGTCGTCTACATATTGATTGCCTTGTTGCTTGTGAGCCTTTTGTTGTTAGACTTCCTAGCGGGGATAGCATCGTAGGGGACCGTGAGATTAGAGATTTTTCTGTGAGTATCGCGGGGAGGGATTGGCCTTCTAATCTGATTGCGGTAGATATTAGAGATGAGGACTTGATTCTGGGTGAGGATTGGATGGACCGTCATGGGGCGATCATGAATTATAGAACGAGGACTGTTTCGATGTTAGCCTCTGATGGTACCGAGCATTCTTTTGTAGGGCGTAAGCGGGGTAACCAGAGATTACTGATCAGCGCTTTGAGGGCGGTGAGACTTCTTCGGGGAGGTTGCACGGGCTATTGGTGTTACGCTTTGAGATCGGAAGAAGGGGGAGTCGAGCTCTCGTCTATTCCGGTAGTATGTGAGTATCGTGATGTTTTTCCAGATGAGTTGCCGGGTTTGCCGCCGGGCCGAGAGGTTGAGCTTACTGTCGATCTAGAGCCGGGTGCAGCACCTATCTCTAAGACGCCATACCGTATGGCGCCTGCCGAGATGCTTGAGTTGAAGAAACAGTTGGGAGAGTTGCTAGACATGGGGTATATTCGACCGAGTGCTTCGCCTTGGGGCGCACCGGTCCTATTTGTAAAGAAGAAGGATGGATCACTTCGTTTGTGCATCGACTACCGAGAGTTGAACAAAGTGACCATCAAAAACAAATATCTACTCCCGAGGATTGATGACTTGTTTGATCAGTTGCAAGGAGCGACCGTGTTTTCGAAGATTGATTTGAGATCGGGGTATTATCATCTCCGAGTGAAGGATACCGATATTCCGAAGACGGCCTTTCGGACGAGATACGGTCACTACGAGTTTGTGGTTATGCCTTTTGGGCTAACCAACGCACCAGCCGTGTTCATGCAGCTTATGAACAAAGTCTTTATCGAGTACCTCGATAAGTGTGTAGTCGTTTTTATCGATGACATCCTGATTTACTCGAGGAGCGAGGAGGAGCACGCCCGTCATTTGCATATTGTGTTAGATATTTTGAGAACTCGCATCTTTGCGAAGTTCTCAAAGTGCGAGTTTTGGTTACGGGAAGTTATGTTTCTCGGTCATGTGATCTCGGCCGAGGGTGTTCGTGTGGACCCACATAAGGTAGAGGCATGTTGGATTGGGCGCCGCCAAGAACGTGAAAGAGGTCCGTAGTTTTCTCGGGATTAGCCGGTATTATCGTAGATTCGTCGAGGGGTTCTTTAAACTGCTCGACCGACTCGATTGTTACGTGTCGAGAAGTTTGTGTGGACCGATGAGAGGCGTAATAGTTTTGAGGAGTTGAAGAAGCGGTTGACGACCGCTCCTGCTTGGCCTTACCGAGTGGTAATGATGGTTTCTCAGTTTATAGTGATGCTTCGGGCCAAGGGCTCGGATGCGTACTTATGCAGCATGGGAGGACGATTGCCTATGCTTCCCGTCAGTTGAAACCATATGAATTGAATTACCCTACGCACGATCTTGAGTTGGCCGCAGTTGTGTTTGCGTTGAAAATCTGGCGTCATTACTTGTATGGCCTGGCCGTGTCAGATTTTCACCGATCACAAGAGCCTGAAGTACATCTTCACGCAGAAGGAGCTTAATATGAGACAGAGGAGATGGTTGGAATTGATTAAGGATTACGATCTTGAGATCCTCTATCATCCGGGCAAGGCTAATGTGGTAGTAGATGCCTTGAGCCGGAAATCGGTATCGCTTCGAGTGCTTGAGTTGCTTACGGCCCAGTCGGGACTTCAGCGAGAGTTTATGAGGTTGAGCATTGAGGTTGTACTGCCAGAGAGTTCCGGGCAGTTATGTACTCTTGAGATTTCTTCATTTCTGGTCGAGGACATTAAATCGGGACAGTTGGAGGACCCGATGTTTATTCAGCTTCGGGAAAGTGTAGAGAAGGGGAAAGCCCCGGGATTTGTTATTCATGAGGACGGAGTGTTGAGATTCCGAGGTCGGTTGTGTGTTCCGAACGACTCGGAATTGAGACAGAGCATTATGCGAGAGGCTCATGCGTCACCATACTACCCATCCGGGCTCGAGTAAGATGTATAAAGATCCGAGGAAGAATTTACGGTGGAGCGATATGAAGAAAGAGGTAGTTCGGTTTGTGGCTAAGTTTTTGACTTGTCGGCAAGTCAAGATTGAGCATCGTGGCCACCGGATTATTGAAACCACTTCTGCCCGGAATGGAAGTGGGAGGACATCTCTATGGATTTTGTCACGAGTTTACCGAGAACGAAGACCGTATGAATATGGTGTGGGTGATTGTAGACCGATCGACTAAGTCGGCACATTTTCTCGGGCATCAAGGATACTTGGGGTCCGTAAAAGTTGGCTCGTATTTTTATTGCCTGATAGTGAGGCTTCATGGTACGCCGAGGACCATTATTTCGATAGAGATGGTGGTTTGTATCGCACTTTTGGCAAAGGTACATAAGGCATTGGGGACACGATTACGTTTGAGCACTTGCTCCATCCCTGCATCGACAAGGTCCAACGTACCATCCAGACGTTCGAGGATTTGTTGCGCGCGTGTGCATTAGACTGGAGTAGTAACTGGGAGGATCACTTGGCCTTAATTGAGTTTACTTATAATAATAGCTGGCACGCGTCGATTAAGATGGCACCATATGAGGCACTTTATGGCCGACGTTGCCGATCACCGATATGTTGGGATGAACCGTCCGATTTGGTTGGCACTGAGCCGGACCTTGTGTTGGATACGAGAGAGAAAGTTGAATTGATTAGAAAGAGGATGTTGGCTGCTCAGAGTCGACAGAAATCTTATGCGGATGTTAGGCGTAGACCCTTGGAGTTTGAGGTGGGAGATCACGTCGTGAGAGTATCTCCGACGAAAGGAGTTTTCCGTTTTGGGAAGAAGGGGAAACTCAGCCCGAGATATATTGGACCCTTCGAGGTATTGGAGAGAGTCGGCGAGTTGGCATACCGTTTGGCTTTACCTCCGTCGCTCAGTCATGTACATAGTGTATTTCACGTTTCCCAGTTGAGGAAGTACGTTCCGGACCCGTCCCACATTATTGACTTTGGGGACATGGAGATCGAGAAGGATATTACGTTTGAGGAGAGGCCCGTCAGAATTTTGGAACGTCGTGACAAACAGTTAAGGCACAAAACCATTCCTTTGGTTAAGGTGCAATGGTCGAGGCACGGAGTAGAAGAAGCGACGTGGGAGCTAGAGGAGGATATGCGTTCGAGATACCCCGAGCTTTTTGATTCTTAAGTTTCGGGACGAAACTTTATTTTAGAGGGGGAGAATGTAATATCCGTAATTTTTCCATTTTTAGCAGTTTCCATTTTTGGTGTATGTCTATTTTTATCGATTCGCTTGTAACCGTTTCGACATTTCGAATCTATTTTGTTCTTGGAGTTTTTCCATTTGGATGAGTTTTGATGATGTTTTCACGTAATTTCGTTTTATGACATGTTTTGCCGTATGAACGTTCGATTCTTGTAAAACTCGTTCGTTTCCGTTGTTTCTTGGTTTGTACAAGTTCGTATGGTTGAGTTGGTCATGTGGAGACTTTCGGTTTGTGAATCCGACGTCGTTTCGTGATTTTCGGTCACTTGGGCCATTTTTGTAATTTCCTAATAGTTTAGGGAATCTCGTTTTCGTTGTCGCTACGGACCCTTCGGTGGTCGGAATTGTATTTTTCTTTCAGCGCTTAGCTCGCTGCCTTGTATGCTTCGCGTTCATGTTCCTGGATTCTGGTCTCATCGTGTGTATCGTGTTTCGCACCCTCCACAGCAGCTACTGGCCGATATGACATCGCAGCATCAATCGGCTGCAGGTAGCGCACGCTACCCTCTGTTGCCTTGCGTGCGCTATCAAGAACAGATTAGCGACGCTAACCCTTATTATTAGCGTACGCTAACGAATGGTGGCGAGCACCGGACTGCCACGGCCCGTTAGCGACGCTACATATGGAAGTTAGCGTGCGCTAACTTTACAAATATATAAGCCCAGCGGGCAGTTTTCAGAGCAGCAGTTTCATTCTTTTCCCTTCGTTTCTTCGACGTGCGACCTCAGAGGCGATTTTCATCAGTCCCGATCGGCGTTCTATTCACATTCCATCACCGTAGAGTCGTGCTAACATATCATAATCAACATAATCACCTTTCATCAGCCGAATTAAAGGTAATTCCTCAGGAACCCTAATTTTGACGAATTTGGGGGATTTCGGGATTTGAGGGTTTAGTTCCGAATTGTTCATCTATATTTGGATATTCTTCACCGAGTGTGATTATTGAATGATTCCAAATCCAGTTTCCTTTATTTTAATCCGCGAATTATCAATACGGGAAGATTTTGCGTAAACCCTCACCCGTATTGATTGAACGTCTATTGTCGTTATTTGTAATCGGGGTTTTGGGAGTATTCCTTTCGATTATTGATGTCCGTTGGGACTGAGTTATGCTAATTCTTCATTTAGGAACCGCTGCTTTTCCATTCGGATCATCCGTAGTCATTTTCACTTCCGATTCTTGAAGAATGTCTCAAAGGCAAGTACTTTACATTTGTTTACATGTTCTAGTATTTGAATTATGGTCAGATCGTGGTTTTTGTGGATGGTTATGTGTATGTTCACCTAGGGACGGTCCGACGGGCCTCTAGGGATACGTATTGCCGTGAGTGTGCGTATCGTGAACCGTGGTTAGCCACCCGGGGATGTCCGACGGGACTCTGCGGTACGGTGGCCGTGAGTCTCGTATCAACGGTTAACTTTGAATTGTGATTTGTTGGAGATAATGTGTTTTGTGATTGTAAATATTCCTAATATAAAATGTTTTCTAAAATGACTTTTGGCGCATATATTCATCTCGATTAGAATGTAGTTCAAATGGATTGTACTTGCACTAGCGATTGTCGCTAACCCTTAAATGGGGGAAATACTTTTTGTATTTCAGGTATTGATCGTGGGGATAAACGAGCACTCGGGACGTATGAGGATGATGGGCAAGCATGATATTGTCCAGTATTTGACTTTCGATGTTATGTCTGTCGGTTACTATTGATGTCTGATTTTGGGATTTATGTATTATAAAATTGGTTTAAGTACTCGAGTACTTCCTGTTTGAAATTGTTAATGTTGTGTTCCCGTTGTGGGAAATGGATTTGATGTCAGAATTTAATTGTCGGTTTGTAGTCTTTTATTTGAATTGTCATTTTATTAATGATAGCTTTTCGTTGTCGAATGTCTTGTTGGTATGTTAGCCTGGTGGATTCCACAGTGTGGGGTCCACGGCGCTGTAATATGCCCTGAACGTCTTGGGGGTGTTACATGTTATCGGAATAAGAAAGGGTTATTTACTTGAATCATCAATCCAAATTGACTCAGCATACCCGCCGACTATAACCCTGAGACCAACCGATAGACACGTCACTGATATTACTTACTGCTAATAGGCTTACCACTTGAACTTGGGGTTATGTTCAATGCTTAGCCACTTCAATGCCTTTAACTTAACTATCAAATAAGGTGAATCATGAAATGCCAAATAATACTTGAAAACAAGTAATGCATGAATCATATTATTCAAATAATAGCAGTTTCATGTCACACTGTCACATTTTTATACGATTAAGCATGAAGTCTTGCATGTTTTAAGATTAATATGTTAATATTGACTAGACCTTGTGTGTGAGAGTTTTTGGGCATCACAATCTTCCCTCCTTATAGAAATTTCGTCCTCGAAATTTACTTACCGAATAGAGCCGGATATTTTTGCCTCATTTCATCTTCCTTTTCCCACGTGGCTTCTTCAACTGAGTGATTCTTCCACAACACCTTAACAAATGATATCTTTTTGTTCCTCAATTCTGTTTGCTTACTATCCAGGATCTTGACCGGTGTCTCTTCATAATTCAAGTCCTCACTTAACGGCAATTGCTCATAGCTCAACATATGTGATGGATCCGATACATACCTTTTCAACATTGAAACGTGAAAGACATCGTGAACATTTGTTAGTGATGGCGGAAGTGCTAACCTGTATGCCACTTCTCCAATTCTTTCGAGTACCTCAAATGGGCCTATGTATCTTGGATTTAATTTCCCTTTCTTTTTGAATCTCATGACGCCCTTCATTGGTGCCACCTTGAGAAACACTTTGTCCCCGACATCAAACTCAAGCATTCGTCGTCGGTTGTCCACGTAGCTCTTCTGCCGACTCTGAGCTGTTAGCATTCTTTTTCTAATTTTCTCAATGGCTTCTTTGGTTTTCTGCACCAATTCTGGTCCAAGAAACTTCCTCTCACCCAGCTCATCCCAATGAATCGGTGATCTGCACTTTCTGCCATAAAGAGCTTCGTAAGGCGCCATGCCAATAGTAGAGTGGAAGCTATTGTTATACGCAAACTCTATCAAAGGCAGGTAGGTATTCCACGACCCTTGGAAATCCAGTACGCACGCTCTTAACATGTCCTCCAGAGTCTGGATAGTTCTCTCCGTGACCATCGGTTTGTGGGTGAAACGTCAGATCGAATGCCAACTTTGTTCCCGAGCTTTATGTAAGCTCTTCCAGAATGATGAAGTAAAATGGGGATCTCTGTCTGATACAATTGATAAAGGCACGCCATGCAATCTTACAATTTCTCTAACGTATAGATCCGCCAACTTATCCATGGAATACGTAGTATGTACTGGAAGAAAGTGAGATGATTTTGTAAGACGATCAACTATAACCCATATGGCATCGTGACCTTCTCTGGTTCTTGGAAGTCCAACTACGAAGTCCATAGTGATGTCTTCCCATTTCCATTTAGGAACATCCAGTGATTGTAATGTCCCTGCGGGTCTTTGATGTTCTGCCTTTACTTGTTGACAAGTTAGGCACTGAGCCACAAATTTAACCACATCGTTCTTCATCCCAGGCCACCAATAGTGCATCTTTAGGTCCTTGTACATCTTGGTGGTTCCAGGATGTACTGTATATGGAGCGTTGTGAGCTTCTGGCAGTATCTCCTTCTTCAGATTACTATTGTCCGGTACACATAGCCTCCCCTTGAAGTTGATAACTCCATCTGGTGTAATTCCGAAATCCTTGGATTTGCCTATCTCAACTTCTTTCTTCAAATGAGACATATAGGGGTCCGTAAGTTGATCCTGTTTAATGGTCTCAAGTATGGTAGGTTGCGCCATTGAAAATAGTTTTCGACATGCCCTTCTTGCACAATCTGCAATCCCCACTTCTCCAACTCTCGTAATAATGGTTTCGAGTCCCTATTAATGCCGATACGCTAGCATTAGACTTTCTACTTAAAGCATCTGCAACAACATTTGCCTTACCTGGATGATAGTTTATTGTGCAATCAGAATCCTTAACCAATTCCAGCCATCGCCTTTGCCGCATATTAAGTTCCTTCTGTGTGAAATAATACTTCAAGCTCTTATGATCCGTGTAGATTTCACATCTTTCTCCATAGAGGTAATGTCGCCATATTTTCAAGGCAAATACTACGGCTTCTAATTCAAGATCATGAGTTGGATAGTTTTTCTCATAATCCTTCAGTTGTCGTGAAGCATAAGCAATTACTCTTCCCTCTTGCATAAGCACAGCTCCCAATCCTGACTTTGACGCATCGCTATAAACAACAAATCTTCCCGCAGTTGTTGGAATTGAAAGGATCGGTGCAGATGTTAACCTCTGTTTCAGTTCTTCAAAGCTATTTTCACATGTGTCAGACCACTGAAACTTAACGTTCTTTCTCGTCAATTGAGTAAGCGGTGAGGCTATCTTGGAGAATCCTTCAACTAATCGTCTATAATAACCTGCTAACCCCAAGTAACTACGTACCTCATGAACATTCTTCGGTCTGGGCCACTTAGTCACGGCTTCCACTTTCCCTGGGTCAACTGAAATTCCTTCCTTCGACACTACATGCCCAAGGAATGCCACTTGTTCCCTCCAGAATTCGCATTTCTTAAACTTAGCATATAGTCTTTTATCCTTTAGGATACCCAACACTATTCTTAGATGTTCTTTGTGCTGATCCAATGATCGAGAGTAGATAAGGATGTTATCAATAAAGACAATGACAAACTTATCCAAGTACTCTCTAAAGACTCGATTCATTAAATCCATGAAAGCAGCAGGGGCATTGGTTAGACCAAAAGGCATCACTAGAAATTCATAGTGTCCATACCTGGTTCGAAATGCCGTCTTTGGTATGTCATCTTCTTTGATTTTCAATTGATGGTAACCCGACCTTAAATCAATCTTTGAAAACATTGCAGCACCCTGAAGCTGGTCGAATAAATCGTCAATCCTTGGTAAAGGATATTTGTTCTTGATGGTCACCCTATTCAATTCTCTATAATCGATACAGAGTCTCATGGTACCATCCTTCTTCTTGACGAAGAGTACTGGGGCTCCCCATGGTGAAAAACTGGGTCGTATGAATCCTTTATCAAGCAATTCCTGCAACTGAATTTTTAATTCTTTCAATTCTATAGGAGCCATTTTGTACGGTGTTTTCGATATTGGGGCCACTCCTGGAATCAACTCAATGTTGAATTCAATTTCTCTGTTTGGAGGTAGCCCTGGTAATGTAACACCCCAAACTAGGTGGATATTACAGTGCCGTAGATCCCCAACTGGGACCCACCAGGCAAATGAAAATGAATGAATTACACAGGATAAATGTAGTACCGAACTACATTACAACAATAATTACTCCGATGAGGAGTTTAGTTACAACACACCAGGACAATACCGAATACTAGTGTATTTTATATGAAGATAAAATACACAACACTGAATGAAACGGAGTATTCAAATGAAAGTCTGCAGCGGAAAATAAAGGACAATAACATGAATAACTGAAAGATCGGGGCCCCCTACTAGTATCACTGGGACTCCTCTACGTCAGCGTGTTCTCCCCGTACTTTTGCCTTGCCAAGATCTGAAAAACAAAATCCCCAAACGGGGTCAGTTACAAAGAAGAACAATCCTTAAGGGTTGAAAATACACAATCATGATTATATCTGAAATTATGAAATATCGTGTCGAAACATACGCAATCAAACATGCTATATGAATCAACTAACAGTACGGCTCAAAGGGTGGCGCCACACTACGCCCGGGATGGAAATGTGTCCGTGCACAAGCCACCAACGAGTATCGATCGAATACACGTGTGGTCTTGTACCTAATCAGTCTCACGAAACAATCAATCTCGTGTGCACAGTCTAATGTGAGGCCACCAACCAACACACGACTATAATGTGCCCGACATGAAAATCCTACACATACCAACCGGCACGCCAGTATGACCCGGAATGCCACGATATAACAAAAGTGACATCGAAAATGAATAATGACTCACCGAGGTGGAATGGTAACGAAATAAATGACAGCTCAATGAAAAGATTGGAACCGTCGTTCCTTATGACTGAAACGATTAATTGATAACAACAAGTTTTGATACGATTAATATAATGATGAATGAGTTATGATTATGAATGAACAACAACAAAAGGGATGAATATCCTTTTAACCGAGTAAGAATTAACTTACACAATACCGATGAAGAAAGTCCTTCCACGAACAAAAGTCCTAAATGAAGTGTCGGTCGCACGAACAACCTTAATTCAATACAATTACCAACAATCCGATCAATATACGAATTAAACACGAATATAACGAACTCAAAACGTCGATACGATTAAACTAAGTTCATTGGGGCATTATATCGAATACGTTGTGGCCAAACTCCGATTGTTTACAACTAAACCTCAACAATACAAACCTCAAATCCCCAAGAAGTGTTTCAAACCAACAAAACATCTCCAATACGATCAATAATCCGTTATGAATATCCAAAAACGTGATTATAACAACAATTAGTCGAAAATCCCCAATTCCAACTCGATATTCAAGGTGTTCTTGAATAATTCCTCAATAATCCAATGAATCCTTATACAAACTCATAATCATATACATATACCTTCATATAACATGATTATAACGTCCAAAACATCATATCTCAACACAAAAAATCGAAATCCAAGGTGTTGAAGAATATTACCTTTGAAGATCCAAGTACTTTAATCCGAAGAACACGCGTTAGATCGATTATCCGGGCTTCACGATCGAAAGGAGATGAAGAAAATCAAACACTCAAATGATTTGTGAAGGAAAAACCCTCCCTCAAGCTCTCTCTCTCGGTTGTAGGTGAAGAAAAGGGAAAGAAATGAGCTGAAATGCTCAAAAAACGAATTTAAAGGGGTTGACTGCCCTGCCGGACACGGCCCGTGCCGATCGGCACGGCCGCCGCTAAATCGTCTCGGCAGGGACTCGACCGTGTCCTGCTTGACACGGTCGCGGCACGGAGGGCCTTCCGATAGTGACCCGTCCGACAGCGACTCGGCATGACTTGACCGTGTCCTGGAACACGGTCGGGCGTCTGGGCAGTCGATTCTGGCTTATCCGGAAGAGTTCGACTCGGCCGTGCCAGACGACACGGTCGAGTCCTGTGGGCAGAGACTTCGGCATTTCCGGACGAGTACGGCACGGGCCGTGTCGGACGACACGGCCGAGTTCGGTCGGCAGTGATCGGCCAATAACTGAAAAATGAGCGGGTGAGCTAAAACGACCATAACTCTCTCGTCCGGACTCCGATTGACTCAACGTTTGAACCCATGGAAAGCTAACTCGATGCTCTATGATATTGCAAAGATTCAGAATTTTTGGATTTACCAAAAATTAATGGTGATCTAACAAAGTCGAACTCATATGAGGAAAGTTGAAACAATGAACAATAACGATACACAACTCGAAGTTTTTCCGAACGGTGAACACGGTGAATGAACATGATTGATGAATGATTATAATTGAGTGAAAATCCACTGAGTGACAATCACCGAATGAAATTACTGAATGATAATGACTGAATTACAACCGGGTATTACATACACCCCCCCTTAAAAGAGTTTCATCCCCGAAACTAAGGGTCAAACAACTCGGGATAACTCTCCCGCATACTATCCTCGGTTTCCCAAGTAGCCTATTCGACTCCGTGTCTAGACCACTGAATCTTGACCAAAGGAATCGACTTATTCCTCAACTGTTTGATTCGCCGCTCCAACACTCGTACAGGATGCTCCTCGTACGAATGATCATCCGCAATCTCGATTTCGTCGAACTGAAGTATGTGACTCGGGTCGGCAACAAACTTCTGCAACTGAGAGACATGAAACACATTATGAATTCGGCTCAAAGACAGAGGTAAAGCCAATCGATAAGCTAACTCGCCTACTCGATCCAAAATTTCAAACGGTCCAATGAATCTCGGACTCAACTTCCCCCGTTTTCCGAAACGGAAAATACCTCGACTCTGGGATACCTTGACCAAAACATGGTCACCCGTCTCGAACTCTAGTGGTCGACGATGATTATCTGCATATGATTTATGTCGACTCTGAGTTGTCAACATACGACTCTTGATCAAAGCTACCTTCTCCCGGGCGGCTATAAGCATATCGGGCTCGGTGCCGATTGATTCTGACAAGTCATCCTAACACAAAGGAGATCGACAACGACGACCGTACAAGGCCTCGTAAGGTGCCATCTTAATGGAGGCATGCCAACTATTATTATACGTGAACTCGATCAGTGGTAGTTGGGCTTCCCAATCGTCCTTCCAATCGAGGACGCTTGCCCTCAACATGTCCTCTAATGTCTTAATAGTTCTCTCTGATTGTCCGTCGGACTGAGGATGAAAGGCAGTACTGAGATTAAGCTGAGTTCCCATAGCACGATGAACTGATTTCCAAAAATGGGATACTAATCGTCCGTCACGATCGGAAACGATACTCTTAAGAGTACCGTGCAGTCTCACTATCTCCTTGATGAACAACTGGGCCAGTCTCTTGGGACTCCACATATCCTTGATTTCAAGGAAATGAGCTAAATTAGTAAAGCAGTCCGCGATCACTCAGATCGTATTTATGCCACGACGACTCGTCGGCAATTCGTGATGAATTCCATAGAAATGTCTTCCCACTTCCATTCTGGAATAGGGAGCGGTATCAGCATACTCGCCGGTCGCTGATGTTCCATCTTGACTTGTTGACAAGTTAAGCATCTCGAAACAAATTCTGCGACTTCTCGCTTCATATTACTCCACCAGTAATTTTGTTTCAAGTCCTTGTACATCTTGCTGGACCCCGGATGAACAGAATAAGGGGTAGCATGAGCTTCTCTCAAAATAGAGTTTTTCAACTCGTCATTCGCGATACACACATCCGATTCTTAAATCTCAAAAGTCCATCCTCGTGGATCACGAATCCGGGGGCTCTCCCGAGCCACATCCTCACGAATGCGCAACAATGCCGAGTCGAACCCCGATTCTCCCCGATTGCATCCTCAAGAGATGATGAAATCTCTAACATACAAAGCTGTCCACGAATTACTGAAGCGGACCTCGATCTCGGGTCTAAGGAATTCCTGTTGGAGCTCCTTCTGAATTGTTAAACGAGCAAGCATCTGCTCCTGAACGGACTTACGACTCAAGGTGTCGGCGACAACGTTCGCCTTCCCCGGGTGGTAAAGGATCTCGATATCATAATCTTTGATTAATTCCAACCACCGTCTCTGCCGCATATTTAACTCCTTCTGAGTAAATATATACTTTAAACTCTTATGATCGGTGAATATCTGACAGGTAACGCCATAATGATAATGACGCCAAATCTTCAAAGCGAACACCACGACTGCTAGCTCCAGGTCGTGGGTTAGATAATTAACCAGCTAATCCGAGGAAACATCGGATTTCCTTAACATCTTTCGGAGGTTGCCAATCTCGGATAGCCTCCGTCTTCTGAGGGTCGACACGAACTCTGGCAGATGAAATTACATGCCCGAGAAAAGTCACTTCGGACATCCAGAACTCACATTAAGAAAACTTCCATAAAATTGCTCGCGTCTTAACACATCGAGAACCTGATGAAGACGTACCTCCTGTTCCTCTCGATCACGAGAATAAATCAAAATGTCATCGATGGAGACAACAACAAACTGATCCAAAAAGTCGATGAAAACCCGATTCATTAACTCCATGAATACTGCAGGTGCAATAGTTAGCCCGAACGGCATAACTACGAACTCATAATGACCATAGCGTGTACGAAACGCTGTCCTCGCGATATCCGACTCTCGAATCCACTACTGGTGATATCCAGATCTTTAGTCGATCCTGGAAAATACGAGGCTCCACGAAGTTGATCTAAAGATCATCAATACGGGGTAAGGGATACTACTCTTGATCATCACCCTGTTCAACTCCTGGTAATTAATACACACACGAGACGAGCCATCCTTCTCCTTGACAGATCACACTGGTGCTCCTCACGGGGACGCAATCGGTCGGAGATAACCTTTCTCGAACTACTCCTCAAGTTGAATCTTCAACTCCTGCATTACAGTCGGGGCCATCCGATACGGTGCCTTCGATAAAGGGACGTCTGGCTCAACTCACTCCGAATTCCCTACTCTATGTGAAGGCAACGGATAACTCAAATGCGGAAATACATCGTCAATCGATGACAATGATACCACGAATGATTGAACATTTCGATTGCCCTATAATGGTCAATCGATAAAAAGAGATACCAATAATGATTGAACAACTCGATTGCCTTAGAAAGGCCAATAGATGAAGATGATACAATGAATGTTTGAATAACTCGATTGCCCTAGAAAGGCCAATCGATGAAAATGATACAATGAATGATTGAATAACTCGATTGCCTTAGAAAGGCCAATCGATGAAAATGATACAATGAATGATTGAATAGTTCGATTGCGGAATTTCTCTGCTTTCGTCATAATAATACTTCTTCTGGAACAACGGGGATTACTTCCCTGAAGCACACATTCAACAACCAACGACGGAAAAATAGCGATCAAACGCTAACAAACACTGAGGATAGTATCAAGACGATCAAACCAACTAATACCGAAAATTACATCGTCCTAAGATAAATTCACCACGATTAGATCCATCAACCAATTGCGGTCATTAAGCTTAATTCGGTATGATTCCGAAAATTCTTCCATCGTCAAGTAGACCGATGGTATGAGGTCCACAAGCAATAGGACTATCCCGAAATAAGTCTATTCAAGCATGATTCGAAAATGAATGAATGCGGTGTACCAGAATCAAAAGGTACACACAAGTTGAAATAAAATTACGAGTATACCTGAAATCATTCGGGCCACCGGATCGTCGTTCCTCCTCATCATTTGAATGCAGGACTTGCGGCCCCGAACCGGACGCTCCCGTCGATAAATACGAGCCCCAACTCTATTTGCTTTCGATGTCTTAAACAGCGTTGACAAAGCGATCGATTACGAAAGGCGGTGCTTGGGCTCGAGATGCCGCGGAGCCGACTTGGAGTCCTTTCGGCAAAAGCGGGCCTTATGCCAAAAATTCCCACAATTATAGCACGTGATAGACGGTTTCGGACACTCGGTGCTGAAATGACCGGCGTTCCATAATTGAAGCGGTGATGGCCGGCGGCCACTCGGGAATGAGATCCCGCGATTATGCACCGTAGGAGGTCGCTCGAAGCGATAGGATTCACACGAGGTTTCTTGCGGGTTGGTGACCGCCTTCGGATAGATTACGCCGTTGATTTCTGTTGACATATGCAAAGTTCTTTGCCGGCAATTTCCTTAGCTGCTGGCACTTACGGGAGAGTTCTCTCGATTAATCCGGTCAGAGTGGTGCAATGATGATTGAGCAACTGCACATGGGTCATCATGGCCTGCATAAAAGTGAGTGGATCAACCCGAACATCTTCTAATCGAGCCGAGTCCTGGGCACGATTTCCCGGCAGCGAGTGATTATTTCTCGGGTTTCGGTCCGCACCGCGACCTCTCCCCGTGCATCCCTTGACAGTTCTCTCCATACTGAAGTATGAAGGTCGCATAATGATTATATTTCCCGCATGATTAGCACGTTATGATTATGTCATGAGATGATGAAAATGAGTATACATGCTCTAACTTAGTGATTATATGAATGATTTACTGAAGTTACATGATTATCTGATGAAATTCTTAAAATGATTATCTTGAATAACTTAACAAGATTGATAATATGATCATCAGTTGACAAATTGAGTAATGAAATGAATTGAGTAATTAATGAGTTAACATGATCGTCCTGATCATTAACTGAGTATTGAAATGAATTAAGTGATTTATGAGTTAATATGATCGTCCTGATCATAATGAATGATGATGTTTGAAGATTGTTAAATGATGAGTGATGAATGAATGACTATTGCCAGAAATTATACCATGGCGTTAGAAATCTTACAGTTCTTAGATGCGATTGGCTCGGCATTTGCACAGGTCACACGTGGCGAAAGTCCAATGATACTAGTCGATGACGATGATTTCAAATAAGACATGACTCGGAAGGTAGTATTCAAAACCACGCTCGATACCAACTCGTAACACCCCAAACTAGGCGGATATTACGGCCGTAGATCCCCAAGCCCAGGACCCACCGAGCAAATGAAAATGAATGAATTACACAGGATAAATGTAGTACCGAACTACATTACAACAATAATTACTCCGATGAGGAGTTTAGTTACAACACACCAGACAATACGAATACTAGTGTATTTTATATGAAGATAAAATACACAACACCGAATGAAACGGAGTATTCAAATGAAAGTCTGCTGGAAAATAAAGGACAATAACATGAATAATCGAAGATCGGGGCCCCCTACTAGTATCACTGGGACTCCTCGACGTCAGCGTGTTCTCCCCGTACTTTTGCCTTGCCAAGACCTGAAAAACAAAATCCCCAAACGGGGTCAGTTATAAAGAACAACAATCCTTAAGGGTTGAAAATACACAATCATGATTATATCTGAAATTATGAAATATCCTGTCGAAACATACGCAATCAAACATGCTATATGAATCAACTAACAGTACGGCTCAAAGGGTGGCGCCACACTACGCCCGGGATGGAAATGTGTCCGTGCACAAGCCACCAACGAGTATCGATCGAATACACGTGTGGTCTTGTACCTAATCAGTCTCACGAAACAATCAATCTCGTGTGCACAGTCTAATGTGAGGCCACCAACCAACACACGACTATAATGTGCCCGACATGAAAATCCTACACATACCAACCGGCACGCCAGTATGACCCGGAATGCCACGATATAACAAAAGTGACATGAAAAATGAATAATGACTCACCGAGGTGGAATGGTAACGAAATAAATGACAGCTCAACGAAAAGATTGGAACCGTCGTTCCTTATGACTGAAACGATTAATTGATAACAACAAGTTTTGATACGATTAATATAATGATGAATGAGTTATGATTATGAATGAACAACAGCAAAAGGGATGAATATCCTTTTAACCGAGTAAGAATTAACTTACACAATACCGATGAAGAAAGTCCTTCCACGAACAAAAGTCCTAAATGAAGTGTCGGTCGCACGAACAACCTTAATTCAATACAATTACCAACAATCCGATCAATATACGAATTAAACACGAATATAACAAACTCAAAACGTCGATACGATTAAACTAAGTTCATTGGGGCATTATATCGAATACGTTGTGGCCAAACTCCGATTGTTTACAACTAAACCTCAACAATACCAACCTAAAATCCCCAAGAAGTGTTTCAAACCAAAAAACATCTCCAATACGATCAATAATCCGTTATGAATATCCAAAAACGTGATTATAACAACAATTAGTCGAAAATCCCCAATTCCAACTCGATATTCAAGGTGTTCTTGAATAATTCCTCAATAATCCAATGAATCCTTATACAAACTCATAATCATATACATATCCCTTCATATAACATGATTATAACATCCAAAACATCATATCTCAACACAAAAAATCGAAATCCAAGGTGTTGAAGAATATTACCTTTGAAGATCCAAGTATTTTAATCCGAAGAACACGCGTTAGATCGATTATCCGGGCTTCACGATCGAAATGAGATGAAGAAAATCAAACACTCAAATGATTTGTGAAGGAAAAACCCTCCCTCAAGCTCTCTCTCTCGGTTGTAGGTGAAGAAAAGGGAAAGAAATGAGCTGAAATGCTCAAAAAACGAATTTAAAGGGTTGGCGCCTGCCGGACACGGCCGTGCCGATCGGCACGGCCGCGTCCGCAGCCGGCGGGGACTCGGCCGTGTCTGCTTGACACGGTCGCGGCGCGGAAGGGCCTTCCGATAGTGACCCGTCCGGCGGCCGACTTCATGACTCGACCGTGTCCTGGAACACGGTCGGGCGTCTGGGCAGTCGATTCTGGCTTATCCGGAAGAGTTCGACTCGGCCGTGCCAGACGACACGGTCGAGTCCTGTGGGCAGAGACTTCGGCATTTCCGGACGAGTACGGCACAGGCCGTGTCGGACGACACGGCCGAGTTCGGTCGGCAGTGATCGGCCAATAACTGAAAAATGAGCGGGTGAGCTAAACCGACCATAACTCTCTCGTCCGGACTCCGATTGACTCACCGTTTGAACCCATTGAAAGCTAACTCGATGCTCTATGATATTGCCAAGATTCAGAATTTTTGGAGTTACCAAAAATTAATGGTGATCTAACAAAGTCGAACTCATATGAGGAAAGTTGAAACAATGAACAATAACGATACACAACTCGAAGTTTTTCCGAACGGTGAACACGGTGAATGAACATGATTGATGAATGATTATAATTGAGTGAAAATCCACTGAGTGACAATCTCCGTATGAAATTCTTGAATGATAATGATGAATTACAACCGGTATTACATACACCCCCTTAAAAGAGTTTCGTCCCCGAAACTAAGGGTCAAACAACTCGGGATAACTCTCCCGCATACTATCCTCGGTTTCCCAAGTAGCCTCTTCGACTCCGTGTCTAGACCACTGAATCTTGACCAAAGGAATCGACTTATTCCTCAAGCTGTTTGATTCGCCGCTCCAACACTCAAATGCACGGGGCGCTCCTCGTACGAATGATCATCCGCAATCTCGATTTCGTCGGCCGAAGTATGTGACTCGGGTCGGCAACAAACTTCCGAATCGAGAGACATGAAACACATTATGAATTCGGCTCAAAGCGGAGGTAAAGCCAATCGATAAGCTAACTCGCCTACTCGATCCAAAATTTCAAGCGGTCAATGAATCTCGGACTCAACTTCCCCGTTTTCCGAAGCGGAAAATACCTCGACTGGGATACCTTGAACAAAACATGGTCACCCGTCTCGAACTCTAGTGGTCGGCAGCGATTATACGCATATGATTTACGCCGACTCTGAGTTGTCAACATACGACTCTTGACCAAAGCTACCTTCTCCCGGGCGGCTATAAGCATATCGGGCTCGGTGCCGATTGATTCTGACAAGTCATCCTAACACAAAGGAGATCGACAACGACGACCGTACAAGGCCTCGTAAGGTGCCATCTTAATGGAGGCATGCCAACTATTATTATACGTGAACTCGATCAGTGGTAGTTGGGCTTCCCAATCGTCCTTCCAATCGAGGACGCATGCCCTCAACATGTCCTCTAATGTCTGAATAGTTCTCTCGATTGTCCGTCAATTTGAGGATGAAAAGCGATCTTGAGATTAAGCCGAGTTCCCATAGCACGATGGTGATTTCAAAAATGGGATACTAATCGTCCGTCACGATCGGAAACGATACTCTTAGGAGTACCGTGCAGTCTCACTATCTCCTTGATGAACAACTGGGCCAGTCTCTTGGGACTCCACATATCCTTGATTTCAAGGAAATGAGCTAAATTAGTAAAGCAGTCCGCGATCACTCAGATCGTATTTATGCCACGACGACTCGTCGGCAATTCGTGATGAATTCCATAGAAATGTCTTCCCACTTCCATTACGGAATAGGGAGCGGTATCGCATACTCGCGGTCGCTGATGTTCCATCTTGACTTGTTGTGAGTTAAGCATCTCGAAACAAATTCTGCGACTTCTCGCTTCATATTACTCCACCGGTAATTTTGTTTCAAGTCCTTGTACATCATCTTTGGACCGGATGAACGAGAATAAGGGTAGCATGAGCTTCTCTCAAAATAGAGTTTTTCAACTCGTCATTCGCAGTACACACATCCGATTCTTAAATCTCAAAAGTCCATCCTCGTGGATCACGAATCCAGGGGCTCTCCCCGAGCCACATCTTCACGAATGCGCAACAATGCCGGGTCCGAACCCCGATTCTCCTGATTGCATCCTCAAGAGATGATGAAATCTCTAACATACAAAGCTGTCCACAGATTGAGCCAGACCTCGATCTCGGGTCTAAGGAATTCCTGTTGGAGCTCCTTCTGAATTGTTAAACGAGCAAGCATCTGCTCCTGAATGGACTTACGACTCAAGGCGTCGGCGACAATGTTCGCCTTCCCCGGGTGGTAAAGGATCTCGATATCATAATCTTTGATTAATTCCAACCACCGTCTCTGCCGCATATTTAACTCCTTCTGAGTAAATATATACTTTAAACTCTTATGATCGGTGAATATCTGACAGGTAACGCCATAATGATAATGACGCCAAATCTTCAAAGCGAACACCACGACTGCTAGCTCCAGGTCGTGGGTTGGATAATTAACCAGCTAATCCGAGGAAACATCGGATTTCCTTAACATCTTTCGGAGGTTGCCAATCTCGGATAGCCTCCGTCTTCTGAGAGTCGACACGAACTCTGGCAGATGAAATTACATGCCCGAGAAAAGTCACTTCGGACATCCAGAACTCACATTAAGAAAACTTCCATAAAATTGCTCGCGTCTTAACACATCGAGAACCTAATGAAGACGTACCTCCTGTTCCTCTCGATCACGAGAATAAATCAAAATGTCATCGATGGAGACAACAACAAACTGATCCAAAAAGTCGATGAAAACCCGATTCATTAACTCCATGAATACTGCAGGTGCAATAGTTAGCCCGAACGGCATAACTACGAACTCATAATGACCATAGCGTGTACGAAACGCTGTCCTCGCGATATCCGACTCTCGAATCCGCGGTGATATCCGGATCTTAAGTCGATCTGGAAAATACCGAGGCTCACGAAGTTGATCTAAAAGATCATCAATACGGGGTAAGGGATACTACTCTTGATCATCACCTGTTCAACTCACGTAATGAATACACACACGAGACGAGCCATCCTTCTCCTTGACAGATCACACTGGTGCTCCTCACGGGGACGCAATCGGTCGGAGATAACCTTTCTCGAACTACTCCTCAAGTTGAATCTTCAACTCCTGCATTCTGGTCACGGCCATCCGATACGGTGCCTTCGATAAAGGGGACGTCTGGCTCCAACTCACTCTGAATTCCCCTACTCTATGTGAAGGCAACCAGATAACAAATGCGGAAATACATCGTCAATCGATGACAATGATACCACGAATGATTGAACATTTCGATTGCCCTATAATGGTCAATCGATAAAAAGAGATACCAATAATGATTGAACAACTCGATTGCCTTAGAAAGGCCAATAGATGAAGATGATACAATGAATGTTTGAATAACTCGATTGCCCTAGAAAGGCCAATCGATGAAAATGATACAATGAATGATTGAATAACTCGATTGCCTTAGAAAGGCCAATCGATGAAAATGATACAATGAATGATTGAATAGTTCGATTGCGGAATTTCTCTGCTTTCGTCATAATAATACTTATTCTGGAACAACGGGGATTACTTCCCTGAAGCACACATTCAACAACCAACGACGGAAAAATAGCGACCAAACGCTAACAAACACTGAGGATAGTATCAAGACGATCAAACCAACTAATACCGAAAATTACATCGTCCTAAGATAAATTCACCACGATTAGATCCATCAACCAATTGCGGTCATTAAGCTTAATTCGGTATGATTCCGAAAATTCTTCCATCGTCAAGTAGACCGATGGTATGAGGTCCACAAGCAATAGGACTATCCCGAAATAAGTCTATTCAAGCATGATTCGAAAATGAATGAATGCGGTGTACCAGAATCAAAAGGTACACACAAGTTGAAATAAAATTACGAGTATACGAAATCATTCGGGCCACGGATCGTCGATCCTCCTCATCATATGAATGCAGGACTTGCGGCCCCGAACCGGACGCTCCCGTCGATAAATACGAGCCCCAACTCTATTTGCTTCCGGTGTCTTAAGCAGCGTTGACAAAGCGATCGATTACGAAGGCGATTGCTTGGGGCTGAGATGCCGCCGGAGCCGACTTGGAGTCCTTTCGGCAAAAACGGGCCTTATGCCAAAAATTCCCACAATTATAGCACGTGATAGACGGTTTCAGACACTCAGTGCTGAAATGACCCGGCGTTCCACAATTGAAACAGGTGATGGCCGAACTGGCCACTCGGGAATGAGATCCCGCACGATTATGCACCGTAGGAGGTCGCTCAGAAACGATAGGATTCACACGAGGTTTCTTGCAGGTTGACTGACCGCCTTCGGATAGATTACGCTTCGTTGATTTCCTGTTGACATATGCAGGTTGCTGCTCAGCAATTTCCTTAGCAGCTGGCTCGTACGGGAGAGTTCTCTCGATTAATCCGGTCAGAGTGGTGCAATGATGATTGAGCAACTGCACATGGGTCATCATGGCCTGCATAAAAGTGAGTGGATCAACCCGAACATCTTCTAATCGAGCCGAGTCCTGGGCACGATTTCCCGGCAGCGAGTGATTATTTCTCGGGTTTCGGTCCGCACCGCGACCTCTCCCCGTGCATCCCTTGACAGTTCTCTCCATACTGAAGTATGAAGGTCGCATAATGATTATATTTCCCGCATGATTAGCACGTTATGATTATGTCATGAGATGATGAAAATGAGTATACATGCTCTAACTTAGTGATTATATGAATGATTTACTGAAGTTACATGATTATCTGATGAAATTCTTAAAATGATTATCTTGAATAACTTAACAAGATTGATAATATGATCATCCAGATTGACAACTGAGTAATGAAATGAATTGAGTAATTAATGAGTTAACATGATCGTCCTGATCATTAACTGAGTATTGAAATGAATTAAGTGATTAATGAGTTAATATGATCGTCCTGATCATAATGAATGATGATGTTTGAAGATTGTTAAATGATGAGTGATGAATGAATGACTATTGCCAGAAATTATACCATGGCGTTAGAAATCTTACAGTTCTTAGGTCGATTGGCTCGGCATTTGCACAGTCACACGTGGCGAAAGTCCAATGATACTAGTCGATGACGATGATTTCAAATAAGACATGACTCGGAAGGTAGTATTCAAAACCACGCTCGATACCAACTCGTAACACCCCAAACTAGGCGGATATTACGGTCCGTAGATCCCCAACCAGGACCCACCGGGCAAATGAAAATGAATGAATTACGGGATAAATGTAGTACCGAACTACATTACAACAATAATTACTCCGATGAGGAGTTTAGTTACAACACACCAGACAATACGAATACTAGTGTATTTTATATGAAGATAAAATACACAACCTTTGAATGAAACGGAGTATTCAAATGAAAGTCTGCAGCGGAAAATAAAGGACAATAACATGAATAAGCTGAAAGATCGGGGCCCCTACTAGTATCACAGGACTCCTCGACGTCAGCGTGTTCTCCCCGTACTTTTGCCTTGCCAAGACCTGAAAAACAAAATCCCCAAACGGGGTCAGTTACAAAGAACAACAATCCTTAAGGGTTGAAAATACACAATCATGATTATATCTGAAATTATGAAATATCCTGTCGAAACATACGCAATCAAACATGCTATATGAATCAACTAACAGTACGGCTCAAAGGGTGGCGCCACACTACGCCCGGGATGGAAATGTGTCCGTGCACAAGCCACCAACGAGTATCGATCGAATACACGTGTGGTCTTGTACCTAATCAGTCTCACGAAACAATCAATCTCGTGTGCATAGTCTAATGTGAGGCCACCAACCAACACACGACTATAATGTGCCCGACATGAAAATCCTACACATACCAACCGGCACGCTAGTATGACCCGGAATGCCACGATATAACAAAAGTGACATCAAAAATGAATAATGACTCACCGAGGTGGAATGGTAACGAAATAAATGACAGCTCAATGAAAAGATTGGAACCGTCGTTCCTTATGACTGAAACGATTAATTGATAACAACAAGTTTTGATACGATTAATATAATGATGAATGAGTTATGATTATGAATGAACAACAGCAAAAGGGATGAATATCCTTTTAACCGAGTAAGAATTAACTTACACAATACCGATGAAGAAAGTCCTTCCACGAACAAAAGTCCTAAATGAAGTATCGGTCGCACGAACAACCTTAATTCAATACAATTACCAACAATCCGATCAATATACGAATTAAACACGAATATAACGAACTCAAAACGTCGATACGATTAAACTAAGTTCATTGGGGCATTATATCGAATACGTTGTGGCCAAACTCCGATTGTTTACAACTAAACCTCAACAATACCAACCTCAAATCCCCAAGAAGTGTTTCAAACCAAAAAAACATCTCCAATACGATCAATAATCCGTTATGAATATCCAAAAACGTGATTATAACAACAATTAGTCGAAAATCCCCAATTCCAACTCGATATTCAAGGTGTTCTTGAATAATTCCTCAATAATCCAATGAATCCTTATACAAACTCATAATCATATACATATCCCTTCATATAACATGATTATAACGTCCAAAACATCATATCTCAACACAAAAAATCGAAATCCAAGGTGTTGAAGAATATTACCTTTGAAGATCCAAGTACTTTAATCCGAAGAACACACGTTAGATCGATTATCCGGGCTTCACGATCGAAATGAGATGAAGAAAATCAAACACTCAAATGATTTGTGAAGGAAAAACCCTCCCTCAAGCTCTCTCTCTCGGTTGTAGGTGAAGAAAAGGGAAAGAAATGGTGAAATGCTCAAAAACGAATTTAAAGGGGTTAAGCGCCTGCCAGGACACGGACCGTGCCGATCGGCACGGCCGCGTCATGGCCCGGCCGGCGAGGACTCGGCCGTGTCTGCTTGACACGGTCGCGGCGCTGAAGGGCCTTCCGATAGTGACCGTCAAGCGGCGACTCGGCATGACTCGGCCGTGTCTGGAACACGGTCGGGCGTCTGGCGATCGATTACGGCTTATCCGGAAGAGTTCGACTCGGCCGTGCGACGACACGGTCGAGTCACGTGGCGAGACCCGGCATTTCCGGACGAAATGCAGCCTGGCCGTGTCGGACGACACGGCCGAGTTCGGTCGGCGATGATCGGCGATAAGCGAAAAATGAGCGGGTGAGCTAAAACGACCATAACTCTCTCGTACGGACTCCGATTGACTCACCGTTTGAACCCATGGAAAGCTAACTCGATGCTCTATGATATTGCGAAGATTCAGAATTTTTGGAGTTACCAAAAATTAATGGTGATCTAACAAAGTCGAACTCATATGAGGAAAGTTGAAACAATGAACAATAACGATACACAACTCGAAGTTTTTCCGAACGGTGAACACGGTGAATGAACATGATTGATGAATGATTATAATTGAGTGAAAATCCACTGAGTGACAATCACCGAATGAAATTACTGAATGATAATGACTGAATTACAACCGGGTATTACATACACCCCCCCTTAAAAGAGTTTCGTCCCCGAAACTAAGGGCCAAACAACTCGGGATAACTCTCCCGCATACTATCCTCGGTTTCCCAAGTAGCCTCTTCGACTCCGTGTCTAGACCACTGAATCTTGACCAAAGGAATCGACTTATTCCTCAACTGTTTGATTCGCCGCTCCAACACTCGTACAGGACGCTCCTCGTACGAATGATCATCCGCAATCTCGATTTCGTCGGCCGAAGTATGTGACTCGGGTCGGCAACAAACTTCCATGGCGAGAGACATGAAACACATTATGAATTCGGCTCAAAGCCGGAGGTAAAGCCAATCGATAAGCTAACTCGCCTACTCGATCCAAAATTTCAAGCGGTCCAATGAATCTCGGACTCAACTTCCCCGTTTTCCGAAGCGGAAAATACCTCGACTGGGATACCTTGAACAAAACATGGTCACCCGGCTCGAACTCTAGTGGTCGACGACGATTATACGCATATGATTTACGCCGACTACGAGTTGTCAACATACGACTCTTGATCAAAGCTACCTTCTCCCGGCGGCTATAAGCATATCGGGCTCGGTCGATTGATTACGACAAGTCATCCTAACACAAAGGAGATCGACAACGACGACCGTACAAGGCCTCGTAAGGTGCCATCTTAATGGAGGCATGCCAACTATTATTATACGTGAACTCGATCAGTGGTAGTTGGGCTTCCCAATCGTCCTTCCAATCGAGGACGCATGCCCTCAACATGTCCTCTAATGTCGAATAGTTCTCTCGATTGTCCGTCGGATTTGAGGATGAAAAGCGATCGAGATTAAGTGAGTTCCCATAGCACGATGAATCTGATTTCAAAAATGGGATACTAATCGTCCGTCACGATCGGAAGCGATACTCTTAGGAGTACCGTGCGATCTCACTATCTCCTTGATGAACAAGCTGGGCAGATCTCTTGGGACTCCACATATCCTTGATTTCAAGGAAATGAGCTAAATTAGTAAAGCGATCGCGATCACTCGGATCGTATTTATGCCACGACGACTCGTCGGCAATTCGTGATGAATTCCATAGAAATGTCTTCCCACTTCCATTACGGAATAGGAGCGGTATCAACATACTCGCCGGTCGATGTTCCATCTTGACTTGTTGTGAGTTAAGCATCTCGAAACAAATTCTGCGACTTCTCGCTTCATATTACTCCACCGGTAATTTTGTTTCAAGTCCTTGTACATCATCTTTGGACCGGATGAGCGAGAATAAGGGGTAGCATGAGCTTCTCTCAAAATAGAGTTTTTCAACTCGTCATTCGCAGTACACACATCCGATTCTTAAATCTCAAAAGTCCATCCTCGTGGATCACGAATCCGGGCTCTCCCTGAGCCACATCCTCACGAATGCGCAACAATCGAGTCGAACCACGATTCTCCTGATTGCATCCTCAAGAGATGATGAAATCTCTAACATACAAAGTTGTCCCTGAATTCGCTAAAGCCAGACCTCGATCTCGGGTCTAAGGAATTCCTGTTGGAGCTCCTTCTGAATTGTTAAACGAGCAAGCATCTGCTCCTGAACGGACTTACGACTCAAGGCGTCGGCGACAACGTTCGCCTTCCCCGGGTGGTAAAGGATCTCGATAACATAATCTTTGATTAATTCCAACCACCGTCTCTGACGCATATTTAACTCCTTCTGAGTAAATATATACTTTAAACTCTTATGATCGGTGAATATCTGACAGGTAACGCCATAAAGATAATGACGCCAAATCTTCAAAGCGAACACCACGGCTGCTAGCTCCAGGTCGTGGGTTGGATAATTAACCAGCTAATCCGAGGAAACATCGGATTTCCTTAACATCTTTCGGAGGTTGCCAATATCGGATAGCCTCCGTCTTCTGAGGGTCGACACGAACTCTGGCAGATGAAATTACATGCCCGAGAAAAGTCACTTCGGACATCCAGAACTCACATTAAGAAAACTTCCATAAAATTGCTCGCGTCTTAACACATCGAGAACCTAATGAAGACGTACCTCCTGTTCCTCTCGATCACGAGAATAAATCAAAATGTCATCGATGGAGACAACAACAAACTGATCCAAAAAGTCGATGAAAACCCGATTCATTAACTCCATGAATCTGCAGTGCAATAGTTAGCCCGACGGCATAACTACGAACTCATAATGACCATAGCGTGTGCAAGCGGCTGTCCTCGCGATATCCGACTCTCGAATCCGCGCGGTGATATCCGGATCTTAAGTCGATCTGGAAAATACCGAGGCTCCACGAAGTTGATCTAAAAGATCATCAATACGGGGTAAGGGATACTACTCTTGATCATCACCTGTTCAACTCACAGTAATTAATACACACACGAGACGAGCCATCCTTCTCCTTGACAGATCACACTGGTGATCCTCACGGGGACGCAATCGGTCGGAGATAACCTTTCTCGAACTACTCCTCAAGTTGAATCTTCAACTCCTGCATTCTGGTCGGGGCCATCCGATACGGTGCCTTCGATAAAGGGGACGTACCGGCTCCAACTCACTCCTGAATTCCCCTACTCTATGTGAAGGCAACCAGATAACTCAAATGCGGAAATACATCGTCAATCGATGACAATGATACCACGAATGATTGAACATTTCGATTGCCCTATAATGGTCAATCGATAAAAAGAGATACCAATAATGATTGAACAACTCGATTGCCCTAGAAAGGCCAATCGATGAAAATGATACAACGAATGATTGAATAACTCGATTGCCATAGAAAGGCCAATCGATGAAAATGATACAATGAATGATTGAATAGTTCGATTGCGGAATTTCTCTGCTTTCGTCATAATAATACTTCTTCTGGAACAACGGGGATTACTTCCCTGAAGTACACATTCAACAACCAACGACGGAAAAATAGCGACCAAACGCTAACAAACACTGAGGATAGTATCAAGACGATCAAACCAACTAATACCGAAAATTACATCGTCCTAAGATAAATTCACCACGATTAGATCCATCAACCAATCGCGGTCATTAAGCTTAATTCGGTATGATTCCGAAAATTCTTCCATCGTCAGGTAGACCGATGGTATGAGGTCCACAAGCAATAGGACTATCCCGAAATAAGTCTATTCAAGCATGATTCGAAAATGAATGAATGCGGTGTACCAGAATCAAAAGGTACACACAAGTTGAAATAAAATTACGAGTATACCTAAAATCATTCAGGCCACCGGATCGTCGATCCTCCTCATCATATGAATCTGGGACTTGCCGGCCCCCGAACCGGACGCTCCCGTCTGATAAATACGAGCCCCAACTCTATTTCTTCCAGTGTCTTAAACGACGTTGACAAAGCAGTCTGATTCTGAAAGGCTGATTGCTTCGGGGCCTGAGATGCCGCCGGAGCCGACTTGGAGTCCTTTCGGCAAAAACGGGCCTTATGCCAAAAATTCCCACAATTATAGCACGTGATAGACGGTTTCAGACACTCAGTGCTGAAATGACCCGGCGTTCCACAATTGAAACTGGTGATGGCCGAACTGGCCACTCGGGAATGAGATCCCGCACGATTATGCACCGTAGGAGGTCGCTCAGAAATGATAGGATTCACACAAGGCTTCTTGCAGGTTGACTGACCGCCTTCGGATAGATTACGCTTCGTTGATTTCCTGTTGACATATGCGGAGTTCTTTGCTCGGCAATTTCCTTAGCGGTGGCTCAAATGCGGGAGAGTTCTCTCGATTAATCCGGTCAGAGTGGTGCAATGATGATTGAGCAACTGCACATGGGTCATCATGGCCTCCATAAAAGTGAGTGGATCAACCCGAACATCTTCTAATCGAGCCGAGTCCTGGGCACGATTTCCCGGCAGCGAGTGATTATTTCTCGGGTTTCGGTCCGCACCGCGGCCTCTCCCCGTGCATCCCTTGACAGTTCTCTCCATACTGAAGTATGAAGGTCGCATAATGATTATATTTCCCGCATGATTAGCACGTTATGATTATGTCATGAGATGATGAAAATGAGTATACATGCTCTAACTTAGTGATTATATGAATGATTTACTGAAGTTACATGATTATCTGATGAAATTCTTAAAATGATTATCTTGAATAACTTAACAAGATTGATAATATGATCATCAGTTGACAACCGAGTAATGAAATGAATTGAGTAATTAATGAGTTAACATGATCGTCCTGATCATTAACTGAGTATTGAAATGAATTAAGTGATTAATGAGTTAATATGATCGTCCTGATCATAATGAATGATGATGTTTGAGGATTGTTAAATGATGAGTGATGAATGAATGACTATTGCCAGAAATTATACCATGGCGTTAGAAATCTTACAGTTCTTCCGGTCTGATTGGCTCGGCATTTGCACAGGTCACACGTGACGCGAAAGTCCAATGATACTAGTCTGATGACGATGATTTCAAATAAGACATGACTCGGAAGGTAGTATTCAAAACCACGCTCTGATACCAACTCTGTAACACCCCAAACTAGGCGGATATTACAGTGCCGTAGATCCCCAACTGGGACCCACCAGGCAAATGAAAATGAATGAATTACACAGGATAAATGTAGTACCGAACTACATTACAACAATAATTACTCCGATGAGGAGTTTAGTTACAACACACAAGGACAATACCGAATACTAGTGTATTTTATATGAAGATAAAATACACAACACTGAATGAAACGGAGTATTCAAATGAAAGTCTGCAGCGGAAAATAAAGGACAATAACATGAATAACTGAAAGATCGGGGCCCCCTACTAGTATCACTGGGACTCCTCGACGTCAGCGTGTTCTCCCCGTACTTTTGCCTTGCCAAGACACGAAAAACAAAATCCCCAAACGGGTCGATTACAAAGAACAACAATACTTAAGGTTTGAAAATACACTATCATGATTATATACGAAATTATGAAATATCCACAGCCGAAACATACGCAATCAAACATGCTATATGAATCAACTAATAGTACGGCTCAAAGGGTGGCGCCACACTACGCCGGGATGGAAATGTGTCCGTGCACAAGCCACCAGCAGTATCGATCGAATACACGTGTGGTCTTGTACCTAATCGATCTCACGAAACAATCAATCTCGTGTGCACGATCGATGTGAGGCCACCAACCAACACACGACTATAATGTGCCCGACATGAAAATCCTACACATACCAACCGGCACGCCAGTATGACCCGGAATGCCACGATATAACAAAAGTGACATCGAAAATGAATAATGACTCACCGAGGTGGAATGGTAACGAAATAAATGACAGCTCAATGAAAAGATTGGAACCGTCGTTCCTTATGAATGAAACGATTAATTAATAACAACAAGTTTTGATACGATTAATATAATGATGAATGAGTTATGATTATGAATGAACAACAACAAAAGGGATGAATATCCTTTTAACCGAGTAAGAATTAACTTACACAATACCGATGAAGAAAGTCCTTCCACGAACAAAAGTCCTAAATGAAGTGTCGGTCGCACGAACAACCTTAATTCAATACAATTACCAACAATCCGATCAATATACGAATTAAACACGAATATAACGAACTCAAAACGTCGATACGATTAAACTAAGTTCATTGGGGCATTATATCGAATCCGTTGTGGCCAAACTCCGATTGTTTACAACTAAACCTCAACAATACCAACCTCAAATCCCCAAGAAGTGTTTCAAACCAACAAAACATCTCCAATACGATCAATAATCCGTTATGAATATCCAAAAACGTGATTATAACAACAATTAGTCGAAAATCCCCAATTCCAACTCGATATTCAAGGTGTTCTTGAATAATTCCTCAATAATCCAATGAATCCTTATACAAACTCATAATCATATACATATCCCTTCATATAACATGATTATAACGTCCAAAACATCATATCACAACACAAAAAGTCGAAATCCAAGGTGTTGAAGAATATTACCTTTGAAGATCCAAGTACTTTAATCCGAAGAACACGCGTTAGATCGATTATCCGGGCTTCACGATCGAAAGGAGATGAAGAAAATCAAACACTCAAATGATTTGTGAAGGAAAAACCCTCCCTCAAGCTCTCTCTCTCGGTTGTAGGTGAAGAAAAGGGAAAGAAATGGTGAAATGCTCAAAAACGAATTTAAAGGGTTGGCGCCTGCCGGACACGGCCGTGCGATCGGCACGGCCGCGTCGCGCAACTAGCGGCGAGGACTCGGCCGTGTCTGTTTGAAAGCAGTCGCGGCGCGGAGGGCCTTCCGATAGTTACCGTCCGGCTGACTTCGGCATGACTCGGCCGTGTCACGGAACACGGTCGGGCGTCTGGCGATCGATTCGGCTTATCCGGAAGAGTTCGACTCGGCCGTGCCACGACACGGTCGAGTCTGTGGGCGAGACCCGGCATTTCCGGACGAGTACGGCACAGGCCGTGTCGGACGACACGGCCGAGTTCGGTCGGCAGTGATCGGCCAATAACTGAAAAATGAGCGGGTGAGCTAAAACGACCATAACTCTCTCGTCCGGACTCCGATTGACTCACCGTTTGAACCCATGGAAAGCTAACTCGATGCTCTATGATATTGAAAGATTCAGAATTTTTGGAGTTACCAAAAATTAATGGTGATCTAACAAAGTCGAACTCATATGAGGAAAGTTGAAACAATGAACAATAACGATACACAACTCGAAGTTTTTCCGAACGGTGAACACGGTGAATGAACATGATTGATGAATGATTATAATTGAGTGAAAATCCACTGAGTGACAATCACCGAATGAAATTACTGAATGATAATGACTGAATTACAACCGGGTATTACAGGTAAATCCTCTGGGAATACTTCTAGAAATTCCTGTACCACAGGTACATCTTCGGGTTTGTGGATCTGCTCCTTCTGTTTGTCCACCACACTGGCTAAATAACCGAAACATCCATTTCTAAGTAATTTTTGTGCCATCATTGCTGAAATTATTCTTGTTCTCAATTTGCTGCTACTCCCAACAAACACAAACTCCTCTTCATTTGGTGGTTGGAATGTAACAATCTTCTTTTTACAATCCATGGTAGCATGATGCTTGGATAACCAATCCATCCCTAGAATTACTTCATAATCCGACATGTTGAGCACAATGAGATCAGCATCCATTTCCCGATTATTGATTACTACACTACAGGATCGGAGAACTTTGTCTGAGGTCAAGAGTTCTCCTGAAGGGGTAGACACATTAAACTGCCCACCAAACTCTTCCAGTGGTTTGCCCAACCTTTTCACATACTTGGTCGATGCAAATGAATGTGTTGCTCCTGGATCTAACAATGCATATGCAGGAATACCACAGATTAGTATGTTACCTGAGACAACTGCAGGGTTGGCATCAGCCTCTGCCTGCGTGATTGCAAATACTCTTCCTTGTACTTTCTTCTGCTCGGAGTCATTAGAGGTACACTCCTTCGCAAAATGACCCATCTTTCCAGATTTGTAGCAGGCTCCGGGTCCTTCCATGCAGACGCCAAAGTGATATCTTCCACATTTTGCACATTTTGGCTTTTGTTTACCTCCAGTGGATGGCTGTCCTCTGTTGTTGTCTTTAAACCGTTTCTGGCCATTACCTTTGTAGAACTGGCCTTGCCTCTTGTTACCCTTGTTTGAGTTCTGCCACTTGCCTTGGCCCTGCTGATAATTCGGCTGGTTCTGGTTTTCTTTAGCCTCTTTCTCCTTTCGTTCCTCCATGATTTTCCTTTGAGCCATTTCTGCATTTAGAGCTCGCTGAACCACTGCCACATATTTTGAGCCTCCAGTTTCCCCGACTTGCACATCTCTATATATCTCTGGTTTCAGACCCTCGATGAATTGCTCGACCTTTAGCTCATCCGTGCTTACCATGTGTGGCGCATACCTTGAAAGCTCCTCAAATTTTCTGACATATTCATCAACTGACATGTCACCTTGCTTCAAGTTTGAAAATTCCTTCCGTTTTGCAGCTCGTGCAGCTTTTGTAAGGTATTTCGCCTCGAAAAGCTCTTTAAATTCCTCCCATGTCAGTCTACGAACATCATATATACCCATCATGGTGTCCCACCAGTAACTAGCATCATTACGGAGGTAAAATACCGCACATGAAACCTTGGCCTCATCAGGGATTCTGACGTAGCTGAACATCCTTTCCATAGTTCGGAGCCAATTCTCAGAGACGCTCGTATCGAGCCCACCTTCAAATGTGGGAGGTTTTAGTTTTTGGAACCTCTCACTAACCAGATCAATGGAATCATTTCGAGGAGGTGGAGAACGACGAGCCTCGGCTTCACGTCTAACATCTCGTTCTATAAGCCTTTCCACAAGATCCGTCAGTCGGTCGATACGGTTATCCCTCGCTCCTTCAGCACTACCTTGCATTCTATTCTCTTCCATGATCTCTTAGTAGCCTTCACTTCTCACACAAGGATCTTTTATTAGCCAATATTAATATAAACACGCAAATAGCAAGTAAAATAAATAAATAAAACCATTGACTGATGGGTTGCTCCTCTCCGCCAAGCGATTGTTGTATATGAACGGTCTTCAGAAACATTTTAAACCTTTGCTCCGATACCAAAACTGTCACACCCCCTTGAAGTTTACTATCAGATACCGGATATTAAAAATATCCTTATTATATATTACAGCACAGCGGAAAACTTAAAACCTTTAAGAGGAAACTCTTTTTACACACCAAAAGTCACTTTTACACATCAGCCGACTATTATATTACAACCAAAAGAAAACATCGGTTGTATAGGTTTATAAACAAACTTAGACTTAACACACACAGAGAACACTCCACAGGTCTGATGTTCATATACAACGGCTCGTTGGTGTAGAGAAGCGTCCCGGACATCAACCTATGCCTGATACCCCGAATTATTACCTGTATCACAAGAATTCAACTAAATGAGCGAAAGCTCAGTAAGTAGTGACACACAATGCATGAATGCATTTATGAATGAGTTTGTGAAATGCAGTTTCATTTTCCTTTAACTTTCAAAAACTCTTTTATAGCGCGCTGCTATGTACACCTCGAGTTCCTGGCCCGTGCCAAAAGCGTGCATGTCCAACCATAGCCAGAACAAACTGCCCAATCATAACACATGGGTCAGCCTGGTGTGTCCCAGACTCCACCAGGATCATGGCTATAAGGTGCCCAATCATACACATGAGTCACCACGGTGTGTCACAGACTCCACCGCAAAACATCACACAAAGTGTCCAATCATAACACATGGATCACTATGACGTGTCCCAGACTCCGCCATAAAACATCCCCTTACCAGTATCCCGCGATGCACATAACCAACACAGTTTGTTCTGATCACCTTTAGAACGCCTGTACTATGATCAATGCATGTGACAGCAACTTCCAATGCTATGCTATGATCATATGCATCATGATAATACCACATGTATAAATGCTCTATGGGGCGCATCACACAATAAAAATAGAGCAATATGTTATCCACATATACACAAGGTACGAACAATATCCAAAATATCAGTCATCAAGACATATCTCATACAATTGCTCTTGTGATACAGTTTTGAAATCAGTTACTACTTACCTTGATCAGGTGATACCTTTGCTTTTATACCAATAAGAGTTTGTTGTGATGATATATCTTCAAATCCTTGATTGTGAACTGAATTGAGGTGTTGATGTTTTTTGTGATTTCTCCTCAATTTTTTGATGGATTTTCGAAGTGTGGAGCTTATGGATCGAGTTCAGAATGTCTAGAAGAGTTTAGAATCCGTTTCCTCCCTTATCTAAGTGAAAGAGTCGGTTTATAAGGGTGAAAGTTCTAAAATACCCCTCAATGGCCTTCAGAAGTCAGGTTTAGAAGAATGGACCGGTTGAAGTTGTTGTAATCCGGTTCTTGGATGTTTTAAACCGGTTCTTAGTAGATATCGATCATGTTTAGGGTATGGATGTATGGTCCAAGGTTTTTGATAAAGTTTAATATGTATTTTTATTGTTTAAATTCAGCTACTTTTGCGAATACCTTCGAAAGTGGTAGAAACTGAGTTTGTTATTATCTTTATGAAATTTTATATAACTAAACCCTAGAAATAAGAGTCCGAGTACTCACTTAGAAATATGACATTATTGGATAATGAACTAAAAGACAAATTCTATTCTACCCGACCGCATTTGGGACGAATAAGGTACTTACAAATCGAATGACTTAACAAAGGTTCTCACTGAGGCCCTGAATTTCATCATTGATGGTATTCACCAGTATCAAGATGTTTGACACGTGTTATCGGAATAAGAAAGGGTTATTTACTTGAATCATCAATCCAAATTGACTCGGCATACCCATGACTATAACCACGAGACCAACCGATGAACACGTCACTGATATTACTTACTGCTAATAGGCTTACCACTTGAACTTGGGGTTATGTTCAATGCTTAGCCACTTCAATGCCGTTAACTTAACTATCAAATAAGGTGAATCATGAAATGCCAAATAATACTTAATAACAAGTAATGCATGAATCATATTATTCAAATAATAGCAGTTTCATGTCACACTGTCACATTTTTATACGATTAAGCATGAAGTCTTGCATGTTTTAAGATTAATATGTTAATATTGACTAGACCTTGTGTATGAGAGTTTTTGGGCATCACATATATAATATATATAAAAACTTTTAATTACTAGAACTTAATGACAATAAATAAAACTTACTTGAATATGATGAATCAAAGTGCAAGAAACAAACTTCAAAATATAACTTCAAACTTGTTTAAAGGTTACAAGCTTACAAAAATTGAAAGTAAAATACTAAGTGCTTATTGATCAAGCACTTTTCAATTACAAACTAAATGAAAGAAAAAAAAACTTCAAACCAAAAATAAAATACAAACTAAAATTGAAAGTTCTAAGGAAAATATATTGCTAAAAGAAAGGAGTATTTCTTAGCAAGAAGATGGGTTTGAGAATTGGTAATTGGTGATTTTGCAATGGATGAAGATGTCCTTTTATAGGTGATTTTCAAAAATACAATTGATTATTTAACTCAAAATATCTATTGTGATATCTTTGATTAATTCTTTGTTCACACTTCACCCATGTCTTTGAATTTTCAGATTTTTGACCAAAAAAATATCTTGTGGTTGAGTTCACAAGTTGGTCAAAAGTGGACTAATTTTGCATGGCATCTGGTGAAAAACAGCGATGAAAAATGGCCCAGTTTGCCCCGTGTTGTGCGCCGTTTTGTGGTGACTCGGTCTCTTCCGGAATACACGCGAGGACACGGCGCTAAATGCCGGCCGTGTGTGAAACGGCCCAAGACACGGCCCTTGTTGCGCCGTATGTGAAACGGCTTACATAACACGGTCCTGTTTGCGTCGTGTTGTAGGTCGTTTTGCCTTGAAAAATTCCCATTGTTGGATTTGATCTTGTTTTCCGTCCTTTTTGATGCTTCATATCAGTAATCTGTAAAATAACCATTTTTAGCTCATGTTTGGACATATCTGTAAAATATGTATTTTTAATCACAAATCAGTACGATTATGCCCGGAAAAATGTATATTTTGTATATGAATTTTAGATCAATTATGCACTAATCAACCGCCTGGGAGCAAATTCGCGGTTTGCTGGACTCCTACATCGACGTTCGTACACTTAACCACAAAACTCATCGGTTGGAAGCTCGATTGTTTCGCTTCCCTCGTCATCTGAAGGTTCCAGGTATAAATTTTTACTTCCTATTTTCTTCTTGAAGATCGTCTATTTGAAAGAGATGTCTAACTTGTCTGAATTTATTCTTTGACAGAGATCCATTTTCCCCGTTATACCGAGCCCCCGAAAGAGATCTCAATGTCGAACCCCGGTCTTTTGGGTTGTCTTCACCAGGGAAAGAAGACGGGTCATGCCCCTGCAATGACGTCCCGTCCTGTCCCCGAGGTGAGACCTACTAAAGTGCCGGTCGTCGAGCCGGAAGCTCGGGAGGAGGAGCAGCTCCAGTGCAACCGCAAGAGGCGGAGGCTGGAGGAGCCCCTGCCGACTGCTGAGGCGGAGGTATCCATTTTGGAACCGCCGGTTGCCGCGCCACCTATCTCTGTTGTTCCGATGGTGGAGGGGTCCAGGCACTCTGCTGCCTTCCTCAAAACTGCGGCGATCGCCAAACCCGAAACTCCTCGGGGCAAGCCCTTTTTCGGCAGCGACCCCGATTTGGTCAACAGGTAAGACCGGTTTGATCTTTGTGAGTTAGGCTATTTGTGTAGGATGTATACTAACTCCTTTGTTTCTTTTTGTTTATGTTTCGGGATCCGTCTTGCCGATCCGGACACCTCGCCGATGGTGTTGGATTTCCTGGCGAGCAAGTCTCCGCGCCAGTCCCTCGACGTCCCTTCTTACGTCTCCCGGGCCATCACCTCTCTTCCTAAGGCCTGGACGACCGAACTCGACGCGATTGCTCGTCGGCGGTCTGGAGATGCCATGCAGGCGACGCTCGCCCTGACTCTCCAGGCGGCGATGATGGCCGCCCAAGCCGTTAAGGATTACGAGGGGCGACCCTCTAATTCTCGCCTCCATCAAGATCTCGAGGTTGCTCGGAACCAGAATGCCGAGTTCGCTAACCGGATCATGGCCATGGAGAAGGAACATATTGAGACAGCCAAACGGGCCAAACAAGACCTCGACCGGATGAAGCAAGAGCTTGGCCGGTCTAAGGAGGTGGCCGATCGGTTCCGCGACCAGATGACGGATGCTCGTCGGTTGCACGCGGCCTCGCAGGAGGAGGTGACTGGGCTGAAGGTGACAGTGGATCGTCTCAACGGCGAGCTAGAGAAGGCGAAGGGAGAACTGGCCGCCAAGGTAGCCGAGCTTGCGGATGCTGACAAGACGACTGCGGGTTTGAAGGAGCAGTTAAAGGCGATCGAGACCGATCCCTACCTTAATGTGGAATACGTCGGCGAGTTCGCCTACTATATGGCCTACGCCGACGCTATCTGAGCAGCCAAGAAGGTAGGGATCGAGGTCGGCCCTATGATGCAAACCTTCAAGGCCTATGTACTCGAGCATCCCCTGCAGCCGGACTTTTCCCTGCCGATCCTAGACCTCACCGACTTAGGGATCGGTCTGAGCTGGTATCCATTTCCGGATAAACTTGTTTATCCAGAAGCCGGTGAGGAAGCACGCGCCGATCCGTCAGCTGGAGGCGAAGGCCAGTCCGGGGTGGCCTGAATGATGTTGGAGTTTATTTTGTTTTCCTTTGCATTGTAATTTCCAGTTTTCTCTTATATCGCCTTCGGGCTTGTATGTACGATCGTTTGTTTGAATGTTGAATGGATCTGATTGTATTGGTACACTTGAAAATTCTTACTTGTAAATTTCTTGAACAAAACCGATCGTCATGCGTGTGTTTGAACGAAGCCGATCGAGTATGGTCCCTTCCTCCCGATCGCATTTCAGGAATAGCTCCACTTTGACCCTTGTTTTTGTTCACTTAGTGTAAGTAAGGGAACGAAAATAGTATATTTGACGAGCTATCTTGAGTTGTGCCGATTCTTTGAGGGAGGACGACTGTGTGCACGGTCATTGAGTTCGATGGACCGACCTATGTAACCATGTCTTTATGTGCGAGGGACATTCCATCCGTAGGTCTGTCCCGCGACTCACTTTATTGTTAGGGTCCTCCGTTAGGCTGCGCCCGCCTTGTATTTAAACAAAAGGCGAGCGGTCTTTGTCTGGAGGAGTCCTTGCACGGGGCGTCGTCGGTTTATTCGACTCCACATCCACGGCTTGTTAGCACTTTTCTACCTCGGGTCGGCATGTTAGATGGCGACCCTCGACGGTATACGTTGTGATGGGGTAGGGACGCGTCGCCTTGTCCGGGTACATCATGTTAGATGATGTACTTTTGAGGGCGCGCGAGCGTGTCCACGGATTTAATTGGAGGGTCCTTCGGCTACGCTCGCCTCGTATTTAAACGAAGGGCGAGCGATCGCAGCCCAAAGGAACATTGCATGGACGAAGCTGTCGGTTCCATCGACCTACAGGACCATGGCTGCACTTTTCTACCTCGGATCGCCATGTTAGATGATGACCCTCGACGGTATACGTTGTGCTTAGAGGGGCGATCGCTTGCATAGGTCTGTCACGTTTAGACGATGACCTCTTGTAGGGCGAGCGAGCCGTCCTCTTTTTAGTTGTTCGTTTTCGTCGAGGCGAATCATATAGATGGGATACGAAAATCTCATTATACTCTTTGTACATTGGGTAACTGAAACTGAATACAAAATTTTCACTAGTAGTATTTCTTCAAATGCACGGCGTTCCAGGGATATTAGTCTGGAGTGCCGTCTAGGTGTTTGAGTTCGTAGGCTCCCCTAGTTAGCCACTTAGATATCCTGAAGGGTCCTTCCCAATTTGGGCCAAAGACTCCTGTGTGATTCTGGACTTTTTTGAGGACTAGGTCGCCCACTTGGAACCGTCTTTCCTTGACCTTTGAATTGAAGAACTTCTCGGATCTCCTTTTGTGGATTGTGTTCTTCATTTCCGAGGCCAGTCGCCGTTCTTCGAGCATGTCCAAGTCGATCCGCCGGGCCACATCATTGTCCGTCGTCATCTCTTGTTCAGTTTGGTGGCTGAGGACGGCGATCTCTGAAGGGATCACCGTTTCTGTTCTGAAGGCGAGGGCGAACGGGGTTTCGCCAGTCGAGTTTCGGGTCGTCGTATGGTAGGACCATAAAATGTCTGGGAGCTCGCTCGCCCATCGTCCTTGTTTGGATTCAAGTCTTGCTTTGATCGTGTGTTTGATGATTTTGTTTACAGCCTCTACCTGCCCATTTGTCTGAGGGTGGTAAGGGGCCGAGAACAACTTTTTGATTCCCCACTTCTCGTAGAATTGCATGACTTCCAAGCTGTCGAACTGCTTTCCATTGTCGGAGATGATGGCCTGGGGTAGACCGAACCGGCATATGATGTTCTTCCAAATGAACTTGATTACTTGTTCTTGGCCGATCTTGTTGAGTGGTTTGGCCTCAGCCCATTTCATGAAATAATCGACCCCCACGATGGCGAATTTACAACCCCCCGGCGCCGTCGGCAAGAGACCGATGAGGTCGATGCCCCATTGGGCGAACGGCCATGGGCTGTACATAGAAGTGAGCTGTTCGGGGGAGAGCTTGATGTTTGGGCCCATCACTTGACATCTGTGACACGATCGGGCGTAGGCGATCGCGTCTTTTTGTAGTGTAGGCTAGAAAAAACCTTGCCTGGTCGTTTTGTGGATGAGAACTTGCCCGCCAGCATGGTTTCCACATATTACATCATGAATCTCGGCTAAAACAAGCCGGCCTTCCTCTGGCGTGATGCACTTAAGGAGAGGAAGGCTGAAAGCTCACTTGTAAAGCCGGTCGTCCAATAGGGTGTATCTGGTCACACGGAGCTGAAGCTGACGAGCTTTGATACGGTCGGCGGGGACCGTTCCGTCCTTCAAGTATTTAATGAATGGAGTCATCCAGTTCTCCTCGGAGATGACAACTTTGGTAATCAGGCTTTTGTCGATCGCCGACTTTGCTGATTTTGTGATTTGGAAGTTAGAGAAATCTGCTGCCACATCTGATGATGCTAGTTTGGATAGGGCATCGGCCTGGGAGTTATGCTCTCTCGGGACTTGTTCGATCAGAACTTCTTCAAACTTCGTGCACATTTCGGCGACCAGTTCTTCGTATTTGATCATTTGTTCGCCGCGCGCCTCATATTCTCCCTTGACTTGGTTCACGACCAAGAAGGAGTCCATGAAGATGTGGAGACAGCAAACATCCAGGGCGAGGGCTAGATCGAGCCCGCCTACCAAGGCTTCGTATTCAGCCTCATTGTTGGTCGCCCGAAACCCAAAACATACAGCATTTGTGAAACTTTGGCCATCGGGGCTGATGAGGACAATCCCTGCCCCTGCTCGCGAGTTGGTTGCCGAGCCATCCACGTACAACTTCCAAGCGGGGCGACCGATCTGGGTCGGACTGGGTGGGAATGTTAATTCCACCACGAAGTCCACCAGAGCTTGGCCTTTGATCGCCGTGCGAGGAGCGTACGTGATACCGTATTAGGCAATCTCCAGTGACCACTTGAGGAGTCGCCTGTTAGTGTCTGGCCAGTGCAGGACTTGCCTTAAGGGGAGAGTCGTCAGAACCTCCACTTGATGTTCAAAGAAGTAGGCCCTTAGCTTGCGAACACTCATGACTAGAGCGTAGGCGATCTTCTCCAGAGACGTGTATCGCGTTTCCGCGTCATGGAGCGCTTGGCTAACAAAGTAGATCGACAAGTGGACTTGCCCCTCTGCTCGTACTAAAACAGCACTTAGCGCGACCTCCGAGGCCGTCAGGTAAAGGAATAGCTTTTTGCCGGGGATCAGCTTTGCCAAGATCTGGGGGTTAGACAAGTACTCCTTAATTTTGGCGAATGCTATTTGACTCTCCTTTGTCCATGCGAACTTCTTGTTCTTTATGGTCGCGAAGAATGGCTTGCTTTTATCCCCGAGCCGAGATATAAAACGGTTGAGGACAGCTAGACAACCAGTGAGGCGTTGCACCTGTTTGACATTCCACGGCTCCTGCATGTCGAGGATCGCCTGGATCTTGGTGGGGTTCGCCTCGATCCCTCTATGACTCATGATGTGCCCCAGGAATTTTCCGGAGCTCACCCCGAAGTTTCATTTCTTGGGGTTCAGCTTCATATTGAACCTCTAGAGGATGGCGAACGTCTCGGCAAAGTCATTGAGGTGATCTTCCTTTTTGAGGCTTTTGACCACGATGTCGTCAATATAGACCTCCATGGTCTTGCCGATATGGTTGGCGAACATCCCGTTGACTAGCCGTTGGTAGGTTGCCCCTGTATTCTTCAGGCCGAATGGCATTCGGACCCAAAAGTATATGTCTTTTCCTGTGTGGAACGATGTGTGCTTTATGTCCTTCTCCGCCATTGGGATCTGATGGTATCCGGCGAAGGCATCCATGAACGACATCATTTCGCAACCTGCTGTACTATCGACCAAGTGGTCGATATGAGGCATCGGAAAGTGATCTTTTGGGCATGCCGTATTGAGGTCGGTGAAGTCGATGCATAACCTACAGGAGTTGCTAGGCTTTTTTACGAGCACCACGTTGGCTACCCACTGTGGCTCGTCGGTAGCTACTCCGATTAGTTTATTGTCGAGTAGCTTCTTGACTTCTATGTCGAGCGCTGCGTACTTCTCAGGACCGAATTTCCTACATTTCTGGTGAACAGGTTTCCTTGCCGGGTCGATCTTTAGATAGTGGCAAGCATGTTCAGGACTTACGCCGACCATATCTTGATGCGACCAGGCAAAGACTCCGATGTTTTACGTAGTAAGCTGATCAGATCATCCTTTAATTCGAGGTCGACGCCAGTGCCGATCTGTACTTCCCGCTCTGGGCGAGCCGGATCTATTGTTATACTTTCCAACTCTTCAATGGGGACGGTCGCTTCTCTTTTGGAACGATTTCTGGACTCGATCCTTGGATCGATGTCGAGGCTTGGATCGAAACCGATCCTTGGCTCGATGTCGTCCGTTAATCGATGTGAGATGCCGTCTTCTGAGTCAGGCTGGTACGAGGTGCTCGGCTCGTCGATCTCCATCGGTTGATTGTCGATCGTCTCAATGTTATAAATAGTACGGGAAGTGTTGAAAGAAGTTAAGACACAGGAGTAATTCAAACATTTCTTAGCCATTAGTTGGTCTCCGTTTACAGTACTGACCGGCCCATCGGCAGTGGGGAATTTGATACAGTAAAGGAAGGAAGAGGCGACCGCCTCGAAGGTTTCTAGAAATGGACGACCTAGGAACCCATTATAGATGCTGGGCCTATCTATGATTACAAATTTGAGGTTCCTAGTAATCCTAACCTTGGGATCGTAATAACATATTAGCTCGACAGAGAGCTTGATCCTTCCGTAGGCTTGGACTGTGCTGTCGCCGAACCCTTCGAGCACGGTGTCAAATGACATGACGAACTTGGTCAGGTTGCCGAGCTGGTCAAGAGCGGATTTGAATATGATATTGCAAAACCTCCCATTGTCAACCAGCACGTGATCGACCATTTTCCCAAGGATACATGCAGAGATCACCAATGCATCCTCTTTGGGGCACTGCACTCCCTCTCTATCCTTGTTGGAGAAAGTGATGAGCGCGTCTTTGGATATGGTCAACTCTAGGGGTACCACGACATGGACCCTGGCGAACGCTCTTAATTCTGCCTTCCGCTTTCTGTTCGACATGGTGGAAACTGGGGAAAGTCCTCCGAGGTTTCCACCTCCCGCCTGAAGCATATTGATCCGACCACTAGGGTTGATCGGAGGGATTGATTCGTCAGAATACTCCAACTCGTTCTGCTCGATCCTGGCGACCGGATTGGGAGGGATCCCGTCGTTCTGTCGGCGCTCGCGCCCCCCGGTCATCTCTGTTCGGGGCTCTGGCTTGGTAACCAATTTATCCAATTTGCCTTAATCAAACAGTCTCCAGAGTTGTCTGAGGAGGTCGCGGCACTGACTGGTGTTATGGCCGGCACTCTTGTGGTAGGCACAAAATTTGCTGCGGTCTAGATGACCGTGGTCCCTCACCGGTTTTGGTTTGCTAAGCCATTTGTGCCCCTTGATGGCGTTGAAGATGTGGGCTGGAGATAGGTTGAGGTTGCGGAGGAGGTGAATTTCCACATCCTGGAAAGCTTTGAATTCGCCGGGCGGCTTCGCGATCGCCTTTCTGGGCTTGGCGACTGCCATTCTCGAGATGGAAGATGGCGCCTTCCCTTCCCCGGTATATCCCTCATCTAAGCGGAGGGTGAGCATTCTCTGCCTAGCCAGGAAATCAGCGGCCCTGACGCGAAAGATCGCGTAGGTCGGGGGGATGTCCTTTGTAAGGTGCCTGAACATGGGCGAGTGGCCATAGAATCCCCCTAGGACCGAGTAGAGAGCGAGCTCGTCACTAATAGGCTCGCCGGTGAGGACTATTTCATCCACCCGGTCGATGTAGTCTTCATCGGGCTCGTTCTTCCCCTGCCTGATTTTCATCATGCGGTGGGGGCCTTCTCGCCGAGCAACTTTGGCGGCGAAATACGTGTGAAGTCGTTCGCCAGCTTCTCAAAACAATTAATCGAGCGAGGTAGTAGTGAGATGTACCACCTATGGGCAAGGTCGCCCAATGTCAATGGAAACATTCGGCATTTCGTCGCGTCCGATGTTCCACATCCGGTCATGTAAATCCGG
Source organism: Orobanche coerulescens (assembly GCA_033398695.1). Taxonomy (NCBI): domain Eukaryota; kingdom Viridiplantae; phylum Streptophyta; class Magnoliopsida; order Lamiales; family Orobanchaceae; genus Orobanche; species Orobanche coerulescens. Next base: position 66,329,510 of record CM065804.1, on the reverse strand, counting down.
AACTTGCTTAAATGGGTCTCAGGATCCGATCTCCCCTCGTATAGAGGTGTTTGAGGGGGAGCGATCTTCGGTTGAACTGGGGCGAGCTCGATCTGGGCTGCGAGTGGCTCACTCGGTCCAACGATCGATCTCCTGGTGCCTGCCCTAGTCTCTAGGAGCACCTTCATTTCGTCGAGCTGGCGCTGCATGGAAGCCATCGCTGTAGCCTGACTGCTCACTGATTAACTCTCGGAACGGGAGCCAAGGCGATCATGTACTGATCTCCTGGCCCCATGGTAGGTGATGAGTTCTCTGCCACCGGGCTCATTTCTTGGGCGAGTGGGGGCCCGTTGGCCGGCTTGTCTTCTGGGAGTCTGATATGCCGAACTCCTGGTGATGGATTCGGACTTCGATGTTTCCCGGCTGGGGCCTGAATGCCCGGGTCGCCATGAGGGATCGCTCCCTAGGCGGCTGAAGACGGAATCATCCCGCCTTACGTGAGCCTTTTCCTGCAGCTCGGGGCTTTCCGACAATTTCTCGACGTATAGCCCCTTAAGCTTCCGCTTGCCTGCTCGGCGAATGGCTGACGGAGTAATGGTGGGCGAGTTGCATGCCCTCCGTCGCTCCCTGAGGATGGCTATAGCCTCCTCGATCTGTTCCGTGGTCTGGAACTGATCGAATGAGAGGCTGGGACCGTCCCTCGGGTGCGGGAGTGAGAGTCTAGCGTCGCCGCGATCGCCTTCCGCCGTAGGCTGGGATTTGGTCTGGGCAGGAATAAGATGTCCGGCAGATCGCAAGGTGGCTCTTTTGGAGGTCGTGGCAGATGTCATGTTTCTGAAAGCTTTTTCTTTGAAGAACAGTGAGTGTTTCTTCAAGTATATGCCCTGGAGAACAGTGGGTGTTCTTCGAGACGGTCGGAATAAAAATGAAGGTTAAGATCCCCTTCTTCTAGCGCCAATTGTTGTTACCCAAAATATTATCCGGAGATGATATTGCTGGAATGGTCGAGTAACAAACAAATGCGAGAACACTTCCGTGGGAAAATAAATAACACAAGATTTGCCGGGGTTGTTAGTCCCGGGCTTGAATGTTCTCGCGAGATGTTATTAATATAAATACCTTGGAGTACAGATAATAATGTGAGAATGCTATTACAATGAGTGTAAATATTCTAGTTATCTTAGCTATAGAGCGTGTAGATTGCCGGTAGAACCAGATCTGATTTCTGTGAGTTCTTGCTTTTGATGTTTTGTATATGTGAATGAATATTACTGCGTGTGTGTATGTATTCGTAAGGTGAGTCCACCGTTCTATCTGTACGTTTTTTCTCTCCTTTGGCCACTGTTGGAGGCCTCCTATTTATAGGAGAAAAGGTTGTTGGGTCCTGTCCGGCGATCACGGGCGACCGTCGTTTTCTCTATTAGAATAAGGTGGGCGATCGTCCCGTCACGTGGGACTGTTCCCTTAAAGTCCGACGCTGCTGCTGGCAGCCAGCTGTGCGAGCCAATGGGAAACCTACACGCGTCTTGAGTCGCTGTCTGGGGAGGACCCACCTTGTACCTTTCGGCGGGCCTGTCGGTAGGTGTGAGGTTGGTCACAGGCTGGGGTCAAAGGCCTTATCTTGCGGCGCCTTTTGTGGATATGCACATGGGTCTACGTCTGAGATTCGGTCTTCGAAGACTTTAACGGGTGTCGGATTCACATGTAGTATGGGACGATCGTCTACAGTCAGATATCATTGGCGATCGCCAGATGCCTACAGACGATCGCCTTGGACGCCGATCGCTAGGTGCTTGCCCCACATCTGTCTTCTTTGGCTGGCTCCTAACCATCATGCCGATCGCCATCAAGGCGTATAAATCGCCACACAACACTCATGATACTCCCTATACTGCTCATCCCGGGAGTACCAAGATGTACCAAGACCTAAAGAGAAATTTCTGGTGGGACGGTATGAAACGAGATGTAGCTTCTTTTTTCGAGCGGTGTTTGGCTTGTCAGCAAGTGAAAGCACTACACCAATGACCATATGGAAAGTTACAGCCATTGACCATTCCAGAATGGAAGTAGGAAGGAATAGCTATGGATTTTGTGACTAGTTTGCCGTGGACTAAACGAGGAAACACTGCTATATGGGTTATAGTAGACAGACTCACAAAATCAGCTCACTTTTTGCCTATCCCGATCACTTACGGATCTGAGAAGTTGACATAGTTATATGTCCGTGAAATTTTATGTTTTCACGGAGTGCCGATATCAATCACGTCAGATTGAGATCCAAAATTTAACTCTAGATTTTGGACAAGTCTACAGAAGGAATTGGGTACACATCTGAACTTTAGTACCGCTTTCCACCCGTAGACCGATGGACAATCGGAAAGGACGATTCAAACACTAGAAGACATGTTAAGAACTATAGTGTTGGATCAAGGTGCGAATTGGGAGCATGTTTTGCCGTTAATCGAATTTGCTTACAACAACAGTCATCAAGCAATGATAGGTATGGCGCCGTATGAAGCATTATACGGCAGAAAATACAGGTCACCACTTTATTGGGATGAAGTGGGTGAGAGAAATATTTTAGGGCCAGATACAGTCAGCGAGATGATCGATATTATCCGCAAGATACGACAGAGAATACAAGCCAGACTCGACAGAAGTCATACGCCGATATACGCCGAACTGAATTGCATTTCGAGAGTGGGGATAAGGTTTTCCTCAAGGTTTCCCCTTCTAGGGGAATAATCAGGTTTGGTGTTAAAGGCAAGCTTAGGCCACGTTTTATAGGGCCATATGAGATTCTTGAGAGGATCGGCCCAGTTGCTTATAGGTTGTCTCTGCCACCTAGTCTTGGGAATGTTTATAATGTTTTCCATGTTTCTCAGCTGAGGAAGTATGTATTTGATCCCAAGCATGTGATTCATCAGATTGACATAGTTCTTAGTCACGATACGAGTTATGTAGAGAGGCGTGAAGCTATTTTAGACCATAAAGTTCAAGAACTGAGGAATAAGTTGATTCCTTTGGTGAAAGTATTATGGAATCACCACAGTCAGGAAGAAGCTACGTGGGAACTCGAAAGCAAGATGAGGGAGAAATACCCAAAACTTTTTGATAAGATATGTAAATTTCGGGACGGAATTTCTTGTTAGATGGGTAGGATGTAATGCCCCGGTCTTTTATATGCATGAATTATTACGACCTCAAGTGCGACATTAGGGTTTTGCATTCACAAATAATAAAATTCTGACTAATGGAGTAAGTTTAGAACTATTTACACGTTTTAATTCAAAAATCGGATGTTCGACTATTTGGTTGGGTTTACCTTCCGAATTTGATTTTTATGTTTCGATAGATAGAATTGTAATTCCGTCGACTTCTATATACACTATTTTTACGTTACGAGTACGATTTTCATGAGTTTACTTTTCGAATTTTCGGGTATATTTTATGTCGAGTCGTTTTCTCGGATAATTCGCGTTCCGTAAAATGCGAAACTTTTCTCCGACTTTAAGATGTAAGTGCGATACTATAATTTAAGTATATGACATATATTCAATACTCGAGTAATTTTATCTTTGGAGGAGCGAAACATAATATTATTCGACCGCTTTATCGATGACGTCTAGGGTTAACCTAGTATATAAAGGGACATCACCTCCCTTTCATTTTTTCCTCCTCACTTCATCTTCTTCCTATCTTCATTTCTCACTTCAGCCGCCCCTCCCCCTTCACCAATGAAGAACACCATTGTTCTTCATTAAGAACTCAAGTTACAAGCTTATTTTGTGTGCCAAACTTGAATCCAAGTTCATATTCAAGTAAGTTACCTCATGCTCTTCATTTCTATCCAAGTAAAAATAGGTTTTGGCCACTTTAAAATTTGGAAAAATATATGAAGATCTTAGGTTTAATGTTATAATGTTTTGTATGTTGTTTTTAAGTTGATTATAAGGTTCTTGAAAGTGTTTAAAACAAGTTTTAATTATGTTTTGATTTTTACATGTTGGCCAAAAAGTTTAGGGTTTTATAACCTAATCATGTGTTGTTTTTCTTATGATTTTCTTACACAATATGTTGCTATATGATGCTATGTTGAATTTATTGGATTTTTATAAAATGTTTGGTGTTTTGAAAGTAAGGAAGAATCATGCTTAGTTCTTGATATGTTATTGTATGTTCAAAAGTGACTTGATAATTGTGATGATGTATGAAAAGAGTACATGATAGGATTTTGTTAGATTTTTATAAAATGATTTTGAAAATTTATTTGAAAACAAGAGCATGAAGTTAGATTTATGAAGTTGGAAGATGTGTTGGTAATATTTGATGTGGTTAAGGAATGTAACAGCCCGAAAACAGTGGCTCTTACAGTGCCGTGGACCCCCTACCGGGACCCACCAGGCGATATCATGATATAGACTTACAACCTGACAACGTGGCACCGTACCACAATAAAACCCCCGATGTGGAGTATAAGTTATACATGTCTTTAATATGAGCAAACGTACACAGGATCCAAATTCGGTACAGACCATATGACGATGGGCAATACCTAACAGATTATAGTACATTCATCCGACACAAAATAAAATGAAAATCACAATAATACATAACCGAATATCAAAAGACTCGGGGCCCCCGAAATAGCATCCTTCAAAATCCTCCGTCGCCATTGTGCTCCTCCTGTGCCTTGCCCTTTCCTCGCCCTGAAATACAAGTATTTCGCCCCAAACCACAGGGTCAGCTATACATGATAATAATTCTCATGACATTATACAATTCATATATACACTGATCTCAAAGAAAACCATCGACTACTGAATATACCCCGAAGGCGTATAAACAATCAGTCCCAACTGTCGAACATAACCAAATATACGAATGGCCATATAATATGGCTCAAGACGGACGTCACAGTACGCCCGATCCAGAAATGTGTTCGTGCACATGTCCACCCCGTATACGGAATCCAGAATATATTTGGGACGATGTACCTAATTAGCCTCACGAACTACGTCTCGTGTGCACGATCTAAATGCGGAAAACATCCACGCATAATCATCAAGTGTCTGGCTAAAAATCCTACACATAACCAATCGGCACGCAGATATGACTCCAGAGATGTCACGATACAACATGACAACGAAACTCAACGAATTACACATTTATCAAGGAATCGAACGACTCACCGAAGTGTCAACAAAGCTCAAAAGGACTAACGGTAACAAGGACGGTAATTTCGGGTATATCATCCCCAACACCATGACAGTACGATCAAGGGTATCACCATATCACGAATCATAGATTATCAGAACATTTCATACACACGAAACGCATAATAATCACAAGAATTCAACCATCATTATAACCAAGCAAGATAACTTGCCTCAATTCCGTAGATGAATAATCCTTCTTTGAATGGTCAAACGAACGGTATCCTCGTCTAACAATACTCACGTGAACAAGCAACCTTGAATGAAATGTAATTTCATTCAACAACACATTCGTACGATAACAGTATTATTACATAAATAATATTCGTAAATTTACTTGGATAAATCAATTATCCTATTGATCACTTTAATGTTCTTATTACAAATCATCATATGTTTATCATGTTCATTCACATATTCTAACATTAATGTCAAATACTCGAAGTCCAGTTTATTACCAATGTAACATTGTGAAAGCATCTTTTCAAATCATCGCCACTACCGATTACGATATAAGTTTGTGTTTAATTACGTTCTTCATTATTTTACCAACGATTACATAAGAACTGATTTCTATATGAAGCATAAGCTCAAGTTTTTAGTGAACTAAGAACATCATCTTAATTTACGTCTCTTAACATACACGGATTAATGAAATGGAATTTGGCTACTCATCTACCGCATTTGTATCAACATATTCACTACAATCCTCTTAAGAACATTATTAACATATTAATGTAGCATTTAAAACCCTTTTAAGCTATCAACGAACTCGATTAACTTGATCATATGAAGATTACAACTTCCTTCTATCAAAATCTATTGTTTTACTTTTGAAGAATTTATTAAAAGACTAGTTATATCATTGGATACTTGAAAATCTAAAAGTAACTTCATCCCATCTTGTGAAGATCATCTTTAAAGGGTTAACATAATTCTTCCAACAATTTATTAACAAAGTGTTGGTTTTAGAGGCCAAAATTATGGTTCCATATTACCTTCAAGAATCAATTGAATGTTCAAGACAAGTTTAACATTTCTCACCTTTAATCATTAAGGATTTCATCCCTAACATGTTCCTAGTGTTGAGACTATAATCAATTTCCGATTATCATGTTATACATCAGGTTTTATGTATATCATTATCAACACAATCACATTATGAAGTTATTTACATCAAGAAGTAACACTAATTCCCTTAATGTTAATCTTCACTTAGTTTGAGCATGATTCAATTAACTTATCATGTTTACACTAGCTTAAACTAACAGTATGTGAAGTATTTATCTACTAACATCATCATAAGCATGGATTTGATATGAGTTAAAGAAAGACCAACCTCAAAATGAAGAACAACACCAACACTTCAAGGGATACACTTCAATCTCTAACTCTCCAAGTCACCAATCAAGTGCTGAAGCTCCAACACAAGTTAGAAGGGCTAGAAACGGAGTTGTAAGGGAAGGGAATCTTTTTTCTCAGTTGGGAGGTTGAATGGGTCGAGTAGGAAATGAATGGCAAGTCATATTTTTATAACCTGAACTCGGCGTTACGTACGTTAAAGAAAGGTGTTAACGTACGTTACAGTCCTTACGTACGTAATCTTATGATCATTACGTACATAACCAATTTCATCAGATCTTTCTGCCTCAAAACATGCAAATCGTTACGTACGTAACTATATAGCTATTACGTACGTAATAGCCGTTCACTTGTCTGTCGCGATCGACACCCGACCACCTACCCCCGCTCGGCCCCACCCGCCGAAAGGCGGACTGCTGGTGGATCTCCCGCATTAGGTACGTTAGCATATGGATGTTACGTACGTAAGGCGACGTACATAGCGTACGTTAAGAAGATAGGTTAACGTACGTTAAGTGCTATAACAAGCATAAATGGAATTCTCCCAATATCACCCAACAATTAATATAGTATGAATGACCATGATTCCAACTTAACATAATTCGTCGATATATTTGCTATAACAATACAGATATGGTGCGAAGATACTTGGTTTAAATCAGAAAATACAATAGTAAAGGCGAGGGTATTACATACTCCCCCCCTTAATAGGAGTTTCGTCCCCAAAACTAAGGGGTAAACATCTCGGGGTATTTCTCTCGCATGCTATTTTCAGTCTCCCACGTAGCTTCCTCGACTCCATGTCTCGACCACTGAATTTTTAATAAGGGAATCGCCTTGTTCCTCAGCTGTTTAATTCTTCTCTCAAGTATCTGCAGAGGCCGTTCTTCATACGAATGGTCATCGGCTATTTCGACCTCGTCGAATTGAATAATGTGGCTTGGGTCAGCAACATACTTCCTCAACTGAGATACATGGAATACGTTGTGAATCCGGCTCAAAGCTGGTGGTAATGCTAAACGATAGGCTAGGTCGCCTACTCGTTCCAGGATCTCAAACGGACCAATATACCTTGGGCTCAACTTGCCTCTCTTCCCGAATCGGAAAACACCTTTAGTAGGAGATATTTTGACTAGTACATGGTCACCAACCTCAAACTCGAGTGGTCGTCGACGATTATCTGCATATGATTTCTGGCGGCTTTGGGCCGTTAATAGACGACTCTTGATCAGGGAAATCTTCTCGCGGGCTGCCAATAACATATCAGGTTCCGTACCAATAGATTCAGACAAATCATCCCAACACAAAGGGGACCTACAACGACGACCATACAATGCCTCATAAGGTGCCATCATGATCGAGGCGTGCCAGCTATTATTATATCTGAATTCTACCAACGGTAGTTGGGCTTCCCAGTCGGGCTTCCAATCGAGAGCACATGCCCTCAACATATCCTCTAGGGTTTGAATAGTCCTCTCAGACTGACCGTCGGTCTGAGGATGAAAAGCTGTACTGAAGTTCAACTGTGTACCCATCGCACGATGAACCGCCTTCCAAAAGTGCGACACGAACCGTCCGTCACGATCCGATACAATACTCTTAGGGGTACCATGAAGTCTCACAATCTCTTTGATGAATAACTGGGCCAACCTCTCGGGGCCCCACGTATCCTTGATCTCCAAGAAGTGGGCTGATTTAGTTAGTCGATCCACAATTACCCAAATCGTATTCATGCCTCGACGGCTTGTCGGTAAGCTAGTAATAAAATCCATCGATATGTCTTCCCATTTACACTCGGGAATCGGAAGCGGTTTCATCATGCCAGCTGGTCGTTGATGCTCAATCTTGACCTGCTGACAGGTCAAACATTTCAAAACGAATTCGGAAACCTCCCGTTTCATGTTACCCCACCAATAATACGGCTTCAAATCCTTATACATTTTGTTCGATCCCCAGTGTATGGAATACGGGGTAGCATGAGCCTCCTTCAGAATAGTATTCCTCAACTCTTCGTCTGCTGGTACACATACTCGGTTTTTAAAGCGTATCAGTCCATCCTCGTGAACCACAAATCCAGGAGCTTTCCCCTGATCGATTTCTCCTCGAACTCTGGATAAGAATGGGTCCGTCATCTGTTTGGTCCTGATCGTCTCATCAAGGGATGATGAAATCTCAAGCGTGCACAGTTGTCCCTGAATGCGTTGTAGCTAGACCTCAATCTCTGGTCTCATGAACTGTAATTGCAACTCCTTCTGGGCGGTCAAACGAGCCAGTATCTGCTCCTGCACCGTCTTGCGGCTCAAGGCATCGGCAACCACGTTTGCCTTGCCTGGATGATAAAGGATCTCGATATCATAGTCTTTGATTAGCTCTAACCACCTCCTTTATCTCATATTCAACTCCTTTTGGGTGAAAATATACTTCAGGCTCTTGTGGTCCGTAAAAATCCGGCAGGTAACTCCATACAGATAGTGGCGCCAGATTTTTAAGGCAAACACTACGGCTGATAACTCCAAATCATGAGTCGGGTAGTTGACCTCATAAGGACGCAACTGTCTGGACGCATAGGCGATCACTTTCCCGTCCTGCATTAATACGCAGCCAAGGCCCTGTCTCGATGCATCGCTATATACCACGAATCCTTTCGTTCCTCTAGGTAGTACCAAAACAGGTGCTGAAATTAATCGACTTTTGAGTTCATCAAAGCTTTGCTGACATGCTTCCGACCACAAGTACTTCTTATCTTTTCTCAACAGATTAGTCATCGGTTGAGCAATTTTGGAAAATCCTTCCACGAATCGTCTGTAGTAGCCTGCTAGACCCAAAAAACTACGAACTTCCTTCACGTTCTTTGGAGGTAGCCAGTCTCGGATAGCTTCTGTCTTCTGTGGGTCTACTCTTACTCCATCTGCTGATATTACATGTCCCAGAAAAATAACTTCAGACATCCAGAATTCACACTTAGAAAATTTTCCATAGAGTTGTTCTCGCCTTAATGCATCGAGAACCTGGCGGAGGTGACACTCATGCTCCTCACGATCACGAGAGTAGATCAAAATGTCGTCAATAAAAATGACTACAAAACGATCCAGATAATTAATAAAAACTCGATTCATCAATTCCATGAATACTACGGGTGCATTAGTCAGTCCGAATGGCATGACAACGAACTCATAATGCCCATAGCGAGTGCGAAAAGCTGTCTTCGGGACGTCAGACTCTCGAATCCGCAATTGGTGGTACCCGGATCTCAAGTCGATCTTGGAAAATACAGCGGCTCCCTGGAGCTGATCCAATAGATCATCGATGTGAGGTAAAGGATATTTTTTCTTAATTGTTACTTTGTTCAGCTCACAGTAATCAATACACAAACGCAGCGATCCGTCCTTCTTCCGTACGAATAACACCGGCGCTCCCAAAGGGGATGCACTGGGTCGAACATATCCTTTCTCAGTTAACTCCTCAAGTTGTCTTTTCAACTCCTGCATCTCATTCGGGGCCATACGATATGGTGCTTTCGAAAGCGGGGACGTCCCTGGCTCTAACTCAATGGTGAATTCTACCTCTCGCTGTGGGGGTAGTCCTGGAAGCTCTTCCGGAAATACATCTGGATAGTCTCGAACTACTGGAATATCAACCAATTTGACTGGTCGGTCAGTCGTCTTGGTCATGTAACACCAGTAACCAATACATCCCTGGTTCAGTAATCTCACAGCCTTCATAGCGCTGATGACTCTCCCAGAATGATTGGGATTATCACCCCGAAAAATACACTCGATGCCATCATCCGATGTGACGGTCACCATTCGCTTACGGACGCTAAGTACGGCATCGTGACGATCCATCCAGTCGATACCCAAGATTACATCATCTTTAGGTAAATCAACCACAATCAAGTCGGACAACCACTCACGGTTGTTCATGCTAATCGGATAGTTCTGTACTTCGTGGTTCCCAATAATTCTTCTACCATCGGGTAGTCCAATTACATAAGGTTCACAATCGGTAACATGATTCAAATGCAAACGACTCAAACAAGAACTAGACAAAAAGGAGTGTGAAGCACCAGTATCAAAAAGAACACAAACGGGCTAAGAGTGGATCTCGATAGTACCTGCAATCATGCTGGCTTCGGGATCATCGGCTTTCTTCATCTCGTAGACTCTGGGTTTTGCAACCCCGGAAGCAGGTGTACCAGCTTGATTTCCACGGCCCATCCCTTTGTTTGCCCTGGTAGTCTGGTAAGAAGCGGACGGAGGAGCACGTTCCTGAACAGAAGACTGTACTGGAGCAAGAAATGCTACTAGAGCACGCCCGAGTCCACCCTTGCAATATCGAGCACGATGACCGTTCTTCCCGCAAGTGTGACAGGCAACGGCCGGCTTTGGACACTTGGAGCTGATATGCCCCTGGTCCCCACAGTTATAACACACGACAGGTGAGCTGATTGCCCTAGAGTGCGTTCCTGTCGGTTTCGGTGCCATAGGTGGCCGTTCAGAAGGATTTGGTACAGGATGGGGTTTCTTGAATATCCCCCGGTTACTGTCTCCTTGGGTCTGGTTCCTGGATCTCTTGTTGGAAAACTGAGTCTGCTTCTTAGAAATCTCCTTCGCAGTAAGTTCACACTCCAAAGCCTTCTCAATAAACTCCGGTAAGGTCGTACAGTGGTGATTGAGTAATTGCATCCTCATTCGGGGTTTAAGCCTCTTGAGGAAGTATTTGATCTTATCAGCTTCCGAACGGACAACTGACGTAGCAAAAGGGAGAAGTGCTTAGAATTTTTCAGGAATCGCTAACACATCCTCGTCTTCCGATGGATCGGGGTTCAGTAATTCGGACAGTTTGGCTTCACGGAGGGGTGCAGGATAGTAACGATCTAGCATAAGATTCTTGAATTCCTCCCAAGTACTCGCGCCATCGGCAGGCCTCACAGAAAGCCACCAAGTATGGGCACTCTTACTAAGGTAGTAGGCTGCCACAGCAACTCGATTTTCCTCTGGGCACTCCACCATCTCGAACAGTTTCTCGAAATGCTCTATCCAGTGTACAATATCACCAAGCTCAGATGAGCCTTCAAAAGTTGGAGGTCGCTATCGTGATATGTCGCTAATAATCCGGCTCACGATCCCGCCAGGCACCAGAGGCGGAGGCTGTTGCCCCTGCTGTTGCCCAGTAGTATTCCTATGCATAGCTTCCATCAGCTGACCCATTTGGGTCATCTGGGCCATCATGCCCTGCATCACGGTGTAAGGATCGACACGTGCATTCTCTCCAGTGTGGTGTGATTGGTCCTTAGAAGGCAAATCACTGCCTGCGGAACTCTGTTCCACATTCGCGCGTTTGTTGGCTCGTGGTATCGGGATTCGGCCTCTTCCGCGGCCTCGTCCCCCTCTGCTACGGCCTCTCGGATTCCTTTCCATACTGAAAGAATCAAGTCACAAGTACAGTTCAATTTATCAATCATAATTCATGCTAAGTTAATAGCAACAGGGAATTTCATATCCAACATAGCAGTTCGTAAAGAATCACTGGCACCGCAGGTGCTACACACTCAATATCAACATCAAGTCAAAACAATTCAAATCACATAATTAGTTTAGGTTTTCCTCAAACAGATGAATTTTACCTCATGTTAGCAAGATGCCAAGATAAGTAAGGAGACCAATACGTCGTCAATATCATGCCAGTAATCAAATTATGGTTCATGAGAACATACCGTATTCGACGGGTCAGGCGCTTGCACAGGTTACACGTGGCACGAAGGTTTCTTGATGCTATTTCGATTCTACAATGACTCAAAATAAAAACACACTCTCTGATGCCATCTTCATGTGACCAGCGTGGCTATTACGGTCTTTGTGGACCCTAAGGACCCACCAGGCGATATCACGATATAGACTTACAACCTGACAATGTGGCACCGTACCACAATAAAAACCCCGATGTGGAGTATAAGTTATACATGTCTTTAATACGAGCAAACGTACATAGGATCCAAATTCGGTACAGACCATATGACGATGGGCAATACCTAACAGATTATAGTACATTCATCCGACACAAAATAAAATGAAAATCACAATAATACATAACGGAATTGTAACACCCCCAATCCGCTCAGGGATATTACACGCCGTAGACCCTCTCCTCGAGGATCTACCAGGCTGATAACTAAAATCAAACATCTAAACCTCGCCTTTAAGGCTAAAATGACTCAGTAGACCGACTTGGTCCTTCAATAATAACATACAACTCAATTCCAAACACATACCCACGCAGGGGTCAAAATACAATAAACTCCGTACAACGGGGAAAAGATACTGCAGCGGAAAAGAAAATACAACTAGACCAAAAAGACATCAACAGATCCTCGTGTGATTAGTATCGTTCATCTTTCATCATCCTTCGTGCCGACCCTGTGCTATGCTCCAAAACCTGAATGCAAAAATAGACATCCACCCCCCGAATACTCGGGGGTTAGCAAAACTCCACTGTTTTGCTAGTTCAAGTATAAATACGAAAACAAGCCATACATATCATACTCCACAAAAACAGAATAATCGCGAATATACTTCCCGAGAAAATTCACTTGATCAAACCATTCAAAACGTGAAAGGTAGGAAATAACCCAATGTCCATATTACAAAACATTTGACGATCTCGGGAGTTTAGAAAACATTTGGGATATAAGAATTCTAAAACCTTTCGAAAACATTTAGGGACACAGCCCAAAAGTTATTTTCCAAAATTCAAGTTCCGGTAACAATACGCAGGGTCCACAACCCATTTCACAAAACACGGGGTCCGTGACCCAAATCACAAATCACATGTTCCTAAGGATTATTCGTGTCCCGTGCTAACAAGCCACGAACCTCAGATGATCCCGAAGAACAAACCCGAGTGAATAACCCAATAGGAAAAACATATCAAATCACATGTCTCCACGACACGAATATCACAACCAAACCACAACCATAAGTTATCCCGGCATCGCGCTAACAAGCCACGAACCTCGGAGTCCCCGAAAGACATACCCGATGATAACCCCACAAGTTATCCAGGCATCGGGCTAGCAAGCCCCGAACCTCGGAGTCCCCGCAAGACATACCCGTATTGGATAACCCTACAGTTTCGCGCGACCCATACTAGCAAGTATGGATCCCGGAGATTCAACAATCCTACCCGGAGGCACATCACATACAACAAGCACACAACAATAGTCGATTGTCAAGACAAGCAACATTAAGCATCACAACCTCTTTTCAAAGGAGTAACGACTAACATCACATCATGTCGAATACCCACCGAACAAACATACAATTCAATACACAATCCTTGGCAAACAATTATGGTCTATTATATTCACTCAATGCGATTATAACGTCTCTCAACGTACGAAACTAACACACATATTCCGAGAACATATACATTCACGAAGTATTCTAATTATCGTTGAAAGGCAATATTTATCGAGGACATACCGATCCTTTTTAACGTTCATTAAACATTGGATTTCGCATAAAATAATTTATCAATAATTATGCCGATGAAATATGAAATGTATGGGCAAGATACTTGCCTCGATATCACGAGCAATGGAAAAATGAACGGATACGGCCGGGTAGCCCTCAAATTCCCGAACACTATCTAGAACGCGATAGCACCGAAATTACTACAGGAAAACACCACATGAATCATCAATCACCAACGGAATTCAACATCGGAATCATAGAGCACCTATAATCCTCCGTAAGGAATAATAAAACACGATTACGACGAGAATCAAGGCCAAAAACAACGGAAATCCCAACAAACTATCAAAGGGAACTCATTCGAACATTTAATCGAACATTAAATGTTCAAGACCCTTCAAGAACAAAGAAATCACCCCTCGGGTCGAACGAACCAAAGATACGAGTATCCAATCCGTAGAACAAGTTCAAAACAACGTTTATACAACAATTAATTGATTAAAAACGGATTGGAATCGAAATCAAAAAGGAAAATCCCTAAATCTACAAAAACAAGGGTTCAAGCCAAAATACCTTGATTTGGATGATTGATTCAAGTAGAGGTCGAAAATCTACAACAAGACTTGAGGTGGATGATCTCTACAAGTTTGGGAGCACTCAAATCGCCCAAAAATCGCCCACAAATCGCCCTAGATGGAAGGAGGAAGAAGAGAGGAGAAAAATGAAGTTTTCTCCTCGAAAATCTGCTAAAAAACGCAGAAAAAGCCCGTGTGCCGCGGCACAGGACAAGTGTGCCGCGGCCCAGGGCCACGAAAAATGCCCAGGAATCAGCTTAGTGCCGTGGCACAGCTGAAGTGTGCCGCGGCACACGGTACAGCCCACTCCAACACGAAAAAGGCACATCGTGTAGTCTTAGCTATTTCGACCATAACTCCCTCGTCTGGACTCCGATTGACTCACCGTTTGAACCATTGGAAAACTAACTTGATGCTCTATAATGTTGCAAAGATTCAGAATTTTTGGAGTTTCCAAGAATTAATGGTGACTTTACAAAGTCGAACTCCCACGTGAAAAAGTCGATTAAGGACACGGAACTCAACAAAACGACACCGAAACGAACTCGGATGACAAAAACTGCAGAATTAATCATTCTCAGAATGACGAAACGGTCATGATAGAGTTGTCAAAACGAAATTCCTCCAAAAAAAGAAAATTACCGAAATTCGAAATTGCGGATATTACATTCTACCCTCCTTAAAAGAAGTTTCGTCCCGAAACTTAAAACAAGTAGGGGGGAGCAATATACCCGCCAGGAAAACTCGACGAGATACACAAAAATAGAAAACTTGCGCCCAACGGCGAAACGCTGCAAGAAACGCAAAGAGACATACGGCGTGAAAACACGCTCCACGACGACCAACACAACGGTACATCAATCGAAACGCGAGCCAATCTATGAACTAATACGGAATTCCACCGCCCAAGGGTTGGAAGATCGAAAACGAGACTAATTTCCCGAACTTAAGGGAATTACGAAGGAGTCTGAACGCTCAACAATCGCGAAACGAGATCAACAAAAACCGAACAATCAAACGATCGAACCACAAAGATCGAGACAACAAAAATCGAACGATCATGTTCGAATCACGAAGAACAATAAAAATTCAAACAACAACTCCAAGGTTCACATCTCGACTCGAGACAATATATGATCCGGTGAAAACAACAACATATGCATTCACATAAGATCCACACGAGAGGGAATAGAAATTGAAAAGTCACAACGACAAACGAGTTATTCCGAAACAATACCACGCTCGTTCGATCAACAAAAGCAAGGGGCAGGACAAGCTCAGAAAATGTCAACGAACATAAACGAGTCGACAGAGTCGAAAATACAGAAGTTCTAAATCCGATCCACTTCGATTAAAAGAACTAGTAGAACCAAAAGATGTTACTTCCGAACAAGGTTCACAAGAATCGAACCGAACTCGGAAAAGTCACAGCGATAACCAGAGCGACCCAAAACAAGATCACAGCTCGTTCGAACGATGAAACCGAAATACAGAACAAGCTCAGACAATATCAACGAACACGGGCGAATCGATAGACTGGAGAAAGAGAAAATATAGAAGCCAAAAATAATACGGGTATTATATTCGACCTCTTCTAAAAGAAAGTCGTCCCCGCAACTCACAATAACGGAAACAAGGTAACAACACAAAAAGCAACCGACAGAAAATCTCCTATGGGCCTCTCAGAGCCGATCTCGATAAGCTGTCAAGCGCAAACTCTGAAAGTCTCGGTAGCCAATTCGCAAAACTGAATTCGGTGACCCTCGAGTCCACACTCGAAATGTGTTACTGACGAGAAGGACAAATTGCACGCACATTCCCCCAGCACATCACGGTTGAAACACCTCGGCTCGGCATACCGAAAATAAAAATGCTAGATACAATGGGGCATAACGTCGTAAAACAACATAGCGGAGATGCCAACTCAGCACAACAAAGAATCATAACACATATCATATACAACGATTACCATCGTAAAGTAATATATACACATACACCACAGCAACGACGGTATCGTTCGGCGACCTCAACGGCCCGAACGATAACCAGCACGTAATTACAAACATCATAAAACAATCACACATGTACACCAACGTACAAACCCAAGCTTCAACATCTCACACTCGTGTGGCACACGCAATCCACCACGAGACGACAACATTTAACACCAACATCCCCCCTCTCACAGGGGGCTAACACAACAAATGTGTGGAAAACGACTCAATGCTCACACCGCCAATTCGATCATACTCGGGAGCAAACATCAAAATGACAATGCAACATCACACATACATATCCATCCCTCAAACGGGAATGGATAGGTTTTTAAAATGAAAACATCCTTTTGAAAATAATTTAGAAAAATGCCGGTTGATCTTGAGTATCACCTTTCAAGAAAAAGTACAAACGTGAAACATCGTTATCGAGACTTTGGAGAACCACCTCGCATTTGATAAAAATGAGGACACTTTCTTTTCGTGAAAAACTTTCGGAAATATTCGACCCTCAGGTCTAAGTAAAAGTGTTTATAAAACATTGAAAATATCTCAAAACATTTTGGGTCCTCGCGGTAGAAGAATTTTGAAACATATTGTGGCATCTTGGATGTACCACGAGAAAATAATTCATTTTGAAAGTACATCTCGAAATTTATTTTCTAAGATACTCAAGTTTTTTTCAAAGATAATTCAATGGGCTAGAATGCCCAAAAATTTCAGGTAATTACACAAAATATTATAGCGCCGTGGGTCCCGCGCCGGAACCCACCAGGATAAAACCATTTACAAAAACGCCAAAAAGGCTGATGACGGTAATATTTCAAAAACTTACAAAAGCCATTTATAAAATACTAAATACCGTCATAAGAATTTCGCCAAAGCGATCAAGGCCATAATGCCAAAACTCGGTTAAAGGAATCGGTTTTTGAAATAAAACTCAGTCGGTAAAATACCGAAAGTCATTACAAAAGAACTCACGCAGCGGATAAAAGAAATACAGTTCAACATGCACAATCCAACAACACTACTTCTCATATGAACGAAATATGAGAGTCAAATAACCACATATCACAAAATCAAAATCCATAAGAGGATTCCGTCACTTAACAAATAATCATAAAAATAGCTCGTGTCACACGAGGCACAACACAAAGAAGGGAGACTTACATTCACAGGTCGCACGAAGATGATGATCGCCCACGATACTAATCACGACCAACAAACTCAGATGACGCGTCGCGACACGACTTAGTCAGACATAATCCGACAAGACAAAACTCAACAGACACCACTGACCCGACAGCATAGGTTTCCACAACCTAATCTCCGATACCATTTATGTAACACCCCCAATCCGCTCAGGGATATTACACGCCGTAGACCCTCTCCTCGAGGATCTACCAGGCTGATAACTAAAATCAAACATCTAAACCTCGCCTTTAAGGCTAAAATGACTCAGTAGACCGACTTGGTCCTTCAATAATAACATACAACTCAATTCCAAACACATACCCACGCAGGGGTCAAAATACAATAAACTCCCGTACAACGGGGAAAAGATACTGCAGCGGAAAAGAAAATACAACTAGACCAAAACGACATCAACAGATCCTCGTGTGATTAGTGTCGTTCATCTTTCATCATCCTTCGTGCCGACCTGTGCTATGCTCCAAAACCCGAATGCAAAATAGACATCCACCCCCGAATACTGGGGTTAGCAAAACTCCACTGCTTTGCTAGTGCAAGTATAAATACGAAAACAAGCCATACATATCATACTCCACAAAAAGAATAATCGCGAATATACTTCCCGAGAAAATTCACTTGATCAAACCATTCAAAACGTGAAAGGTAGGAAATAACCCAATGTCCATATTACAAAACATTTGACGATCTCGGGAGTTTAGAAAACATTTGGGATATAAGAATTCTAAAACCTTTCGAAAACATTTAGGGACACATCCCAAAAGTCATTTTCCAAAATTCAAGTTCCGGTAACAATACGCAGGGTCCACAACCCATTTCACAAAACACGGGGTCCGTGACCCAAATCACAAATCACATGTTCCTAAGGATTATTCGTGTCCCGTGCTAACAAGTCACGAACCTCAGATGCTCCCGAAGAACAAACCCGAGTGAATAACCCAATAGGAAAAACATATCAAATCACATGTCTCCACGACACGAATATCACAACCAAACCACAACCATAAGTTATCCCGGCATCGCGCTAACAAGCCACAAACCTCGGAGTCCCCGCAAGACATACCCGATGATAACCCCACAAGTTATCCGATCGGGCTAGCAAGCCCGAACCTCGGAGTCCCCGCAAGACATACCCGTATTGGATAACCCTACGGTTTCGCCCGACCCATACTAGCAAGTATGGATCCTGAGATTCAACAATCCTACCCGGAGGCACATCACATACAACAAGCACACAACAATAGTCGATTGTCAAGACAAGCAACATTAAGCATCACAACCTCCTTTCAAAGGAGTAACGACTAACATCACATCATGTCGAATACCCACCGAACAAACATACAATTCAATACACAATCCTCGGCAAACAATTATGGTCTATTATATTCACTCAATGCGATTATAACATCTCTCAACGTACGAAACTAACACACATATTCCGAGAACATATCCATTCACGAAGTATTCGAATTATCGTTGAAAGACAATATTTATCGAGGACATACCGATCCTTTTTAACGTTCATTAAACATTGGATTTCGCATAAAATAATTTATCAATAATTATCCCGATGAAATATGAAATGTATGGGCAAGATACTTGCCTCGATATCACGAGCAATGGAAAAATGAACGGATACGGCCGGGTAGCCCTCAAATTCCCGAACACTATCTAGAACGCGATAAAGACCAAATTACTATGGGAAAACACCACATGAATCATCAATCACCAACGGAATTCAACATCGGAATCATCGAACACCTATAATCCTCCGTAAGGAATAATAAAACACGATTACGACGAGAATCAAGGCCAAAAACAACGGAAATCCCAACAAACTATCAAAGGGAACTCATTCGAACATTTAATCGAACATTAAATGTTCAAGACCCTTCAAGAACAAGAAATCACCCCTCGGGTCAAACGAACCAAAGATACGAGTATCCAATCCGTAGAACAAGTTCAAAACAACGTTTATACAACAATTAATTGATTAAAAACGGATTGGAATCGAAATCAAAAAGGAAAATCCCCAAATCTACAAAAACAAGGGTTCAAGCCAAAATACCTTGATTTGGATGAATGATTCAAGTAGAGGTCGAAAATCTACAACAAGACTTGAGGTGGATGATCTCTACAAGTTTGGGAGCACTCAAATCGCCCAAAAATCGCCCACAAATCGCCCTAGATGGAAGGAGGAAGAAGAGAGGAGAAAAATGAAGTTTTCTCCTCGAAAATCTGCTAAAAAACGCAGAAAAAGCCCGTGTGCCGCGGCACAGGACAAGTGTGCCGCGGCCCAGGGCCACGAAAAACGCCCAGGAATCAGCTTAGTGCCGCGGCACACGGTACAGCCCACTCCAACACGAAAAAGGCACATCGTGTAGTCTTAGCTATTTCGACCATAACTCCTTCGTCTGGGCTCCGATTGACTCACCGTTTGAACCATTGGAAAGCTAACTTGATGCTCTATAATGTTGCAAAGATTCAGAATTTTTGGAGTTTCCAAGAATTAATGGTGACTTTAAAAAGTCGAACTCCCACGTGAAAAAGTCGATTAAGGACACGGAACTCAACAAAACGACACCGAAACGAACTCGGATGACAAAAAGTGCAGAATTAATCATTCTCAGAATGACGAAACGGTCATGATAGAGTTGTCAAAATGAACTTCCTCCAAAAAAAGAAAATTACCGAAATTCGAAATTGTGGATATTACAGGAATATCAAAAGACTCGGGGGCCCCGAAATAGCATCCTTCAAAACCCTCCGTCGCCATTGTGCTCCTCCTGTGCGTTGCCCTTTCCTCGCCCTGAAATACAAGTATTTCACCCCAAACCACAGGGTCAACTATACATGATAATAATTCTCATGACATTATACAATTCATATATATACTGATCTCAAAGAAAACCATCGACTACTGAATATACCCCGAAGGCGTATAAACAAGCTGTCCCAACTGTCGAACATAACCAAATATACGAACGACCATATAATATGGCTCAAGACGGACGTCACAGTACGCCCGATCCGGAAATGTGTCCGTGCACATGTCCACCCCGTATACGGAATCCAGAATATACGTGGGACGATGTACCTAATTAGCCTCACGAACTACGTCTCGTGTGCACGATCTAAATGCGGAAAACATCCACGCATGATCATCAAGTGCCCGGCTAAAAATCCTACACATAACCAATCGGCACACATATATGACTCCAGAGATATCACGATACAACATGACAACGAAACTCAACGAATTACACCTTTATCAAGGAATCGAACGACTCACCGAAGTGTCAACAAAGCTCAAAAGGACTAACGGTAACAAGGACGGTAATTTCGGGTATATCATCCCCAACACCATGACAATACGATCAAGGGTATCACCATATCACGAATCATAGATTATCAGAACATTTCATACACACGAAACGCATAATAATCACAAGAATTCAACCATCATTATAACCAAGCAAGATAACTTGCCTCAATTCCATAGATGAATAATCCTTCTTTGAATGGTCAAACGAACGGTATCCTCATCTAACAATACTCACGTGAACAAGCAACCTTGAATGAAATGTAATTCATTCAACAACACATTCGTACGATAACGGTATTATTACATAAATAATATTCATAAATTTACTTGAATAAATCAATTATCCTATTGATCACTTTAATGTTCTTATTACAAATCATCATATGTTTATCATGTTCATTCACATATTCTAACATTAATGTCAAATACTCGAAGTCCAGTTTATTACCAATGTAACATTGTGAAAGCGCTTTTCAAATCATCGCCACTACCGATTACGATATAAGTTTGTGTTTAATTACGTTCTTCATTATTTTACCAACGATTACATTAAAACTGATTTCTATATGAAGCATAAGCTCAAGTTTTTAGTGAACTAAGAACATCATCTTATTTTACGTCTCTTAACATACACGGATTAATGAAATGGAATTCGGCTACTCATCTACCACATTTGTATCACCATATTCACTACAATCCTCTTAAGAACATTATTAACATATTAATGTAGCGTTTAACACCCTTTTAATCTATCAACGAACTCGATTAACTTGATTATATGAAGATTACAACTTCCTTCTATCAAAATCTATTGTTTTACTTTTGAAGAATTTATTAAAAGCCTAGTTATATCATTGGATACTTGAAAATCTAAAAGTAACTTCATCCCATATTGTGAAGATCATCTTTAAAGGGTTAGCATAATTCTTCCAACAATTTATTAACAAAGTGTTGGTTTTAGAGGCCAAAATTATGGTTCCATATTACCTTCAAGAATCAATTGAATGTTCAAGACAAGTTTAACATTTCTCACCTTTAATCATTAATGATTTCATCCCTAACATGTTCCTAGTGTTGAGACTATAATCAATTTCCGATTATCATGTTATACATCAGGTTTTATGTATATCATTATCAACACAATCACATTATGAAGTTATTTACATCAAGAAGTAACACTAATACCCTTAATGTTAATCTTCACTTAGTTTGAGCATGATTCAATTAACTTATCATGTTTACACTAGCTTAAACTAACATCATGTGAAGTATTTATCTACTAACATCATCATAAGCATGGATTTGATATGAGTTAAAGAAAGACCAACCTCAAAATGAAGAACAACACCAACACTTCAAGGGATACACTTCAATCTCTAACTCTCCAAGTCACCAATCAAGTGCTGAAGCTCCAACACAAGTTAGAAGGGCTAGAAACGGAGTTGGAAGGGAAGGGAATTGTTTTTCTCAGTTGGGAGGTTGAATGGGTCGAGCAGGAAATGAATGGCAAGTCATATTTTTATAACCTGAACTCGGCGTTACGTACGTTAAAGAAAGGTGTTAACGTATGTTATAGTCCTCCTTACGTACGTAATCTTATGATCATTACGTACATAACCAATTTCATCAGATATTTCTGCCTCAAAACACGCAAATCGTTACGTACGTAACTATATAGCTATTACGTACGTAATAGCCGTTGACTTGGCTGTCGCGATCGACTCCCGACCACCTACCCCCGCTCGGCCCCACCCGCCGAAAGGCGGATCTTGGTGGATCTCCGCATTACGACGCGTTAACATATGGATGTTACGTACGTAAGGCGACGTACATAGCGTACGTTAAGAAGATAGGTAAACGTACGTTAAGTGCTATAACAAGCATAAATGGAATTCTCCCAATATCACCCAACAATTAATATAGTATGAATGACCATGATTCCAACTTAACATAATTCGTCTATATATTTGCTATAACAATACAGATATGGTGCGAAGATACTTGGTTTAAATCAGAAAATACAATAGTAAAGGCGAGGGTATTACAAGGAACATGTTATGTATTGAGGATTTTAAAGTCATGTTTAGGTCATTTGTATGTTAGGACCAAGACTTTGATTATCAACATGAGTGTATGTTAAGTTTTTGTTTGATGTTGGAAACAATTGATGCTTGATGATACTTGATATTAATGATGTTTGAAGGTTTAATGTTAGCAAATAAAAATGAGTAAATAGTTATGTTTTCAAAAGAAAAGATTATGAAATGGAGTTTGTAATATCGAGAAGCATGCTTGTATGTCGACTCGTATATGTGTTATAAGTATGATATGTATGATTAGAGTTTACATGTTTAGGGTGTTCGTTGCTAGAAACGAGCTCTAGGTTAATATGATGTTTTTTCCATTTTCGTCGGATATTGGCAGTTTCATTACACTTCACGGAAACGGCCATAACTTTCTCCAAGTTTAATATTTTTGAGATCTGTAAAATGGACATGAAGCTAGACTTCAGTGGTTTTCCAGAGGTATAAGATACACTATCTTGTTCTTAATGTGCATTAACAGAATGCTAATTATTTTCCAGAATTGATGCACATTATGTTATGATTATGTTAAGTGTTTGATGATGGTTTTCGAACCAAGGAATGGGTAATGGAATCGAGTATCGGTTACCGTTGTTAGTATCTTTATATGTTATATGGTCAGTTTTTGGCAGTTGCTGAATGATTTAGTGCAGAATGGTTAAGAGACCAGAATGGTTGAGAGGCTCTGTATGGTTGAGTGCAGAATGAAATTTGGTTGTTTGTTAACTGTTCTGAATGGTAACTCTGAATGGTAACAAATTACCATTTTACCCTTCTGTATAAAAGTAGCAATTAAAAATCCCATTTTTCCTCCCCTTGCGTAGCAAAACCTCTCCTTTTTATAAATAAAAACTCTAATTTTTATAAATAATTGTGTATAATATTTTCAAATTTAATTCATTTAAAATAATAATAATAATAATTATTATTAGTATGTATAATATTTTTAAATTTAATTCATTTAAAATAATAATAATAATAATAATAATTATAATTATTATTATGTATAATATTTTTAAATTTAATTGATTTGAAATAATAATAATAATAATAATGCATAATATTTTTTAATTTTATTAATTTAAAATAATAATAATTATTATGTATAGTATTTTTTAATTTAATTCATTTAGAAAATTATAATAATAATTATGTCTAATATTTTTTTATTTAAATTCATTTAAAAAATAATAATAATAATAATTATGAATAATAATTCTTAATTTAAGAGGAGGGATAAATGTGGAAATTGTTTGCCTCTTAATGGTTGAGAGAGGGTATGAATGCTTAATGGTTAAGAGGTTATTGTAACCATTAAGAGGTCATATTTTTTTTGCCAAACAGTCCTGACCTCTTAGCGATTCAGAGGTAGGCTCTTAATG
Organism: Orobanche coerulescens; assembly: GCA_033398695.1. Taxonomy (NCBI): domain Eukaryota; kingdom Viridiplantae; phylum Streptophyta; class Magnoliopsida; order Lamiales; family Orobanchaceae; genus Orobanche; species Orobanche coerulescens. Next base: position 66,304,912 of record CM065804.1, on the reverse strand, counting down.
TAACCATTAAGAGCCAAACAAACAGCCCCTAAGAGAATCATAGCTTTTATTATTAAACCTTAGTCGAATGCAAAAACTCTAAAGTCTAAACATGTAGATCGAGTCCGTTGTCCGTTAGACTTCGTTAAGTTCGATCGACCGCTAAACTTAGTTGTTTCCGATGAAAGGTGGAGCAGCAGACTGAAGCATAAGGAAGAGCCGAGAATTTTGCTTGCGTTTATTACTTGTCCAGGTGGGCTTTCTATACGAAAATGATTTGAGCTTTGCTCTATTTTGATGAAATGTTTTACAAGCAAATTATGATTTCAAATGTTTATGATGCATAAAAACTTTTATGTGGATTCTTATGAACCTATCACTGTTGGATTTCTAACCTATGAATGATAGGATCCTGAGCTAGACAAAGGTCGCTGGCCAGGGTTAGTGTACACAGTACTCGGGATTGTGAGCTCTCTTCGGAGTGGCCAATCTCGGGGAGTAACGTTAGCGGGAGGTGGCCACCTTCCCCAGCGTAAATTATGGATATATTGAATCTGATGATATATGCTATGAAATGAAATGATTTAGTAAACATGGGCTTTTTCTTAAAACCTCCGTGCGTTACTGACACGTTCTTAGTGTAACTATCGCAAGTGCACGATATCGTATCAAGTAGTAAGTGGACTTTTTGGGTCCGGTTTATCGATCCCACGAGGAAGTTTGGTTATAATTTGAATTATACACTATTAGTCTATTTTTATAGATACTAAGATGAGTGAAACATACAATTAAAGAGTTTGGTTTAATAATTGCAAAGAAAATGCAATAATAGTTCTAATATTTTAAGGAAATAAAAAGATTGCAACAATAATAGATTGATTAACAATAAAATGAAATAGTTGGGATTACAAACTTAGTTCGTCATTAGTTATAGAAGATGTATAGGAGATGATAAGATGAATTTACTTATTATGTTGTGTAGATTTGATTTTCCTTAAAAAGACGGTTTCTCTTTCGAACTATAAAATGCCCCTTATATATTGAATCAATCCACTATATTTCTATGTTGATTGGCTTCAATACATAGCATTAGAATTTATGAAAATAACTCAAAGAATCATTTAAGGTCTAGAGGTATATTTCTATCCCCTAGAACAACTTAGAGTGAAGATCATTTGATCTAATCAAACATATTTTCTTTCGAAACATATGAAGATCACACACAATAATAAGTAATTCACAATAGATCTTTACACAAACTTAAATAACATGACTAACCTTGTTTATAATCCCAACTTAAGGTAACTTAGCCCATGAAGGGTTTAATATACATAATACAAGTTTGAGTGGTCATTATTAGTTGAACAAGAGAAAGAATTGATCCTAACTCTCTTAGTAGATAAAGGAGAAAGAAGCAATAAACTCTCTGGACAACATATGCTATACCACACTGTAATATCCGGGGGTAATTTTTTTTTCGTGTTACTGTTGAGTTGTACGTATTCATTTGGAATTGTACAAGTGTTCTTGTTTGGACCGATACAATGTATATTGTACTAGAATATTTCGGGATCGAAATATTTATACTGGTCGACGGTTTGGTTTCGTCGTTTGGTTGTTGCTTGGCGAGTTTGGAATTTTGGCTAAGTTTATAGCCATAGAGTACGCTACCTGTGTAGCATTACGTACGCTAATTTGTTGCGATTACGTACGTTACGTCCTGAGGTTTTCGTACGTAATGCGTGGTCGGTGGTAGGAACCTTCCTCGTAGTCAACTTTCGACCGGTAGGACCAGGGTATCTTTAGGGTATCATTTATATATATATATATAAATATATTATCACTCATCTCACTTTTGTCATCTCTCACTCCCTCACGTGAATTTCCTCTCTCTCTCTCCCTCACCTTCCCTCCCTCACGTTATATATTATAGATATATATATTATATATGTCATCTCCCTCTCCCTCACCTCCCTCTCTCATTTTTTTTCCTCCCTCACCTTCTCGCTGCCATCTCTCTCTCTCCGTCATCTCTCCCTCTCGTCCTCTCTCTCTTCTCTCCATCTCTCCCATTTCTTTTTCCGGCGAGGTAGAGTTAAGGACGGGCAGCGGCTTCTTCATTCCCGGCGACGGACTGGAGTTGACAACCGTAGTAGAGGACTGACATCTCCGGCGAAGACCGGAGCTCGGCGGCGGCAGGTGGCTCGTGACGGAGCAGCGACGGTCTGATCGGAATTTCCGGATCGGACGGCGTTGCAAAATCCGATCGAGCTGTTCTGATTTCCGGCGAGACGAAGCTCAGGCACCGGCGTTCTTCATGGTTTCCGGACATGGACGCTTCTCCATTGTTTCCGACGACTGGAGGTAGTTTTTGTCCTAACAGACAGGAACAAGCTTGTGATTTCCGGCGAGGAGTTGCAAAGGAGTGGTGAAAACCGCCATGGACGGAAACGGGCTGGAGTTGGACAAGGTCCGTGGTCGATTTTTCCGTGGCCGAGTTTTGTTTTTCGACCGGATTAGGCAAGGGTTGCCGGCCGATCGACTCTTCTTGTTAGTTTTTATGTGTGTGTGTCTCGCGAGTGTGTGCGTGTTCTCTAGATATATATATATATATATATATATATATATATATATATATATATATATATATATATATATAATGTATATATAAGGCTGTGTGTGTATACAGGTATATATATGTATTATATGTGTACTGTGTGTTATATATATACTTTTATATATATATACTGTGTGTGTGGTGTAATATGTATATATATATAGTGTGCAGTGGTGTGTGTTGTACATATATATATGTATATATATATATATATATATATATGTATATATATAAATTGTGAAGTATGGTGTAAATATATATATATATATATATATATATATATATATATATATAACGTGCGGTGTGTGTGTGTTGTATATATATAATGTGCAGTGGGTGTGTGTTTAGTAAGTGTCTGGTAGTTGGTGTGTGTGTGTATATATATATATATATATATGTGTGTGTGTGTGTGTGTGTGTATACGGATAATACGAGTATAGTATGTGTTCGTGTTGGAATGGGAATTATCTATTGTGTTGTTTTCGATCGATATCGTGTTATCGAATGAATTGTATTTCATTCAAGGTTGTTCGAGTGCTTGTGATTGTCGGAGGACACCGCTGATCGATTCGTGGTAGGACGTTGATCGTGGAAGGACTTTCTCGCCTTCGGTTTGAGGCAAGTTTTATACTTGTACTGGTCAATGAGATTAATGTTATCATGTATGTGTATGAATGTGTGTATTATTTCGAGACTTGATCTCTTTATGATTTTGTTGATATCAGGGGATTGTTTGATACGATACCCTTTGGCAAATTATGCCAAATATTATTGTTATTTGTAAATGGCCGATTTAAGGCATTGCGATACTTGTTGGTAATATATTTGTCGATAGCCGGTTCGCGGTATCGACATATCGACTGTTATTGTTGATTGATGTTCCTTTGAGATATTGTTGTTGATCGCCGGTTCGCGGCATCGACGTATCGATTGTTATTATTGATTGATGTTCCATCAAGATATTTTTGTGAATCGTCGTTATCGATATCAATGTTTTTCTATTGATGTCGTTTTGGCCGATTGAAGGCATTGACGTATTCAATTATCATCTTCGTTCTTGGTAACCGATTAAAGGTGCTGAGACATCCGTTGTATAATTGTTATCGGTTAACCGTTCTGAAGGTAATCGATATATTGAATTGGGATTATCAAAGATAATTCCCATCCGTTGTATAATTAATATCGATTGTCCGCTCTAAAGGTAATCGATATATTGAATTGGGATTATCAAAGATAATTCCCATCCGTTGTCAAAAAGATAATTCCCATCTGTTGTATAATTGTTATCGATTGGCCATTCTACGGTAATCGAAGTATTGAATTGGGATTATCAACGATAATTCCCATCCGTTGAATTATTATTGTCGTGTTGACCGATTCAAGGCAGCACACTATTATTCTTGTGAACTCGGTAATTTTGTGATCGTTGAAGGTTGAGGATTTCCCGAACTGTTGTGTTGTGATCGTTGCTCGTGTTAATCGGTCCTTAGGGATTTTGATCCCAGGATGGTTGTTTTGAATATCATTGGTCGTGTCGATCTTTCATTATTCGTGTGTCATCGTTCACTTGGTGAGACGTATGATCCGTATTGGATGTGTTATCCTTTGAGTTTCGTTGTCATGTTGTATCGTGACATATCCGGAATCATATCTGCGTTCCGATTGGTTATTGTGTAGGATTTTTAGCCAGGCACACGATGGTCATGCGTGGATGTTTCCGCATTGGACCGTGCACACGAGACGTAGTTCGTGAGGCTAATTAGGTACATTGTCCCACGTATATTTCTGGATTCCGTATACGGGGTGGACATGTGCACGGACACATTTCCGGATCGGGCGTATTGTGATGTCCATCATTGAGCCATACAATTTTGTTCGTTCATAGTCCATTTAAATGTGTGGATGTGTTCGACGTTTTGTGATTTAGCGTTCATACGCCAGAGGGGTATGTTCGACAGACAGGTTTGTTTCTTTGAGATCTGTATTGTGATGATTTACAGCTTCGGGCTGTTCGTCATTCAGGCCACCGTGATATTTTGGCAGCTTCTGGCTGTTCGGCTTTCAGGCCATCGTAATATTTTGGCAGCTTCGGCTGAGGGCTTTCAGGCCATTGTGATGTATCGGTATTTCCGTTGGAGCCTTCGGGCATTGTGATCCTTATTTATTTCAGCGTTGGTTTGATTTACCTTCGGATAACGTATTGTTGTGTTCTATATTGATGATTCGCCGTTGGGAACTTATGTTCTAACCTATTGAGCAGGTATTGATCGTATGCCGTGGGCATAGTGTTCCACGAATGCTCGATTCTTACTTTGGTTTGTGAGCATCTCGTACTACCATTGTTGTACTGTTTATTCTGCCTTTGGATGCATATCATGTTGTGCATGTATTTGATATTCATAATTCTGGATGACTGACCCCGTGGGGGCGGAACATGTTTTCATGTTTTAGGTGCTTGCGAGGAGAGAGTTGAGACACAGGGGCATGACGATGGCGACGAGGCATTCGAGCGATACTAGTCCGAGATATTTTGGTGTTCATGTTGGTCAGACAGTTGGAGTACTCCAATTTTGTTCAGTCATTGTCGTTTTGTATTATCCGAGCAAGGCTCGTGGATGTTGTTGTATTTTTATTTTGGCCATGTAGGCCCATTCTTGTCGTTGAAATTCCATATCGGAATAGTATGTCGGACGTCATAGTAGGGTCTGTGATTTCCTATTTTGGTCAGTTTGTTGTAATTTAGTCGTGTTCGCCTGGTGGATCACCTGATGTGGGGTCCACGACACTGTAATAACCCAATGGTATTTGGGGGTGTTACACACACTAACACAAATCACTCAAGAACACAAGTGTGTTTTTCACACAAAAAGAAAATATTACAAAAAGTGGAAAAATTATATGATGAATGATGATTGATGATGGATCTAAGGGGTCTATTTATACACCTAAAGTCATCTAATAGCTCCAAAACTCCAGCATTATTACAATAGATCGGATCAATGCCAGTCATCCCCTCAATAATACACCAAAAGTATAAAAAATTAGACAAATGATCACAATCTGTCAAGAGTTACGGCCGTAACTAGGATGTCTTACGGCCGTAACATTCAGTGGTTACGGCCGTAACATGGCTTCGTAAATTTGTACACTGGTTGCTTTGTGAGTTACGTTTTCAGCCCAGAATTTCTCAGACTTTGCGTTTTTGCCCCAAATCTTCTTCGGATGATAATTTTTTATATATAATCTGATTTTGAATCCGGAAAGAATGCCGAACTCGTCTCGGAAAGCCCTACAACATGAATACATAAAAACTCAACAAAGATAATATTTTATAAACATGTTATTTCTTGAGTAAATCAGTAATTCAATCCGATTAAGACTAGATTTACATTATCATCCGATAAAAATAAAATTATTAAAAACTAATTAAATAAAAGCAAAAAACGAGTAGACTTGCTCAATTATGGGTGATATTTATCGATACAAACCATGGATAAGTATATAAAACTGACACTTATCACACCCCCAAACTTGAATTCTTGCTAGTCCCGAGCAAGACTCTTTATTATTCACGCTCAAAATAAAAATAAGACACAAAATAAGAAAAATAATACACACACAAATTAAGAAAAATAATTATATAAAAAGAGAAAAAGAGATCAAAATGCCATTAATACACAACAACCAGCTTTATACAGTAGATATAAATGAATCAAGATTCAAAATAAATCTACTAATGATTTTGAAGTTAAAACACAGTTTTAATATTGTAATTCCAAAATGCAAGGTTTTCCCCCCAAAAGGTTGATTATTTCTTTCCCACTCGTGATACACACGACTCCCTTTAATGGTTGCTCTCGATCACTCGTTTATTTTTCGACTCAATATGAAGAAGAATTTCATTGGCGTCGTCAAATATTGTGATTTTTCACGAAATTGAGTGTATTGAAATTCAACCGCTAATTAATTCAGATCTGCTCATAAACTACATCCCTTAGTGATAGCTTTCACACCGTTATTTGCTAACGTGTAGCTCTTTTCACCAACTATTTCTATCTTTTTTTTAAGGTGATAGCTTTCACACCGTTATTTGCTAACGTGTAGCTCTTTTCACCAATTTTCTGTGAGACGGCAGCTACGCACCAACAATGGTTAGTCCTTTATTTTTCGCAAAATTTTAAGAACCCCAAAATTAGGCAGCTGTTGCTGCTCAACACTTCTCCTTTTCGTCATTTTTTTTAGGTGATAGCTTTCACACCGTTATTTGCTAACGTGTAGCTCTTTTCACCAATGACTCCTTTTTTTTAGGGAATAGAATTTTTGCAGAAAATTATATATTAGTTAAGCATGAAAAATCAAAACTCCACAAATTAAGTAAATTTCAGTTCTATTTTTCATCAACCGACTGATTCTTCTTTTCTCAAGGTAACGAATGACTCGATTTTATATGATAACTACAAGGCTTGGAAAGAGAGATTAAGGCTCAAAGATTTTTGGAATATACAATTTTTTTACCGGTTTAAAATGATTTTAGAAGCTTGTATATAGCTAACTTATTGGTGTTATGGCCAGATCTAAAAATCTCACAAATCAAAATAATATATATATATATATATATATATATATATAAACACTAAACCTAAAAAAACAAAAATCAATGCCAAATAATAAAAACACACCACACACTACAATAATCAAAACATACCACAGTCATATGATTCAAAGAAAAATAAAAATCATAGTTCAAAAACAAACAAAATAAACAAACAAGTTCCAAACACCCCCAAACTTGGAACTAAAACTGTCCTCAGTTTTAAAAAAATAAAAAGCAATGCAGAAAAGCAGAATACTCCCTGTTAAGAAAGTTGTTGCTTGAGCTAACGCCTTTTACAATCTGCAAGAGAATAAATATATGAGGCACACAATAAAAGAAAATAAAATATACTCGGAAGTATAACACAATTTTTAAGATGCGCATCAGGAAAGTCCGAAGAGTCGCCTTACGCTGCCATCAATGCTTTTATAAAAAAAACACAATAAAAATTACAGCAATAAAATAACAATACATAAATCGCGAATAGATACGCATCAAGAGATCAAGAAGAAACTCCTTAAGCTGCCACCATTTAGCACGATTATTACACACGACAGAAAGTAAAAATACAAGAGGTCCGACATGGGTTATCAAAGGGAGAGGAACGAATCCACTTTTTGTTTTCTCACGGTAAAATCTTCCATCCAGACAATTTTAGCTAGAGCTGGATCTGGTTGAGGAACAAATTCATTGAGTTTTTTGATTACTTCTTATGGTGTTGTTGCAACCACTATGATTCGTTTATCACGCTCGGAAATAAAACCCTTTTCAGCAGAGTAGTCGATGAATGATAGTAAGCCATCAAAGAAACCATTGACATTAAGCAGACCTATTAGTTTTTGATGAACATTTAGCTGGGCTCTGGTAAACACATGAAAAAGTTCCTCAAGAGTGCCAAAACTACCGGGAAGGGTGATAAAGGCGCCAGAATTATTTATCATGTGAGTTATGCGATCTTGCATATTTACAGATCTAAACTCATCTCCAATAGTTGACACGGTGATTTTACTTTCAGCCAGAGGTTTTGGAATTATTCCCAACACTCTTACTCCTTCCATATAGGCAGAAGCAACAACGCGTCTCATTAATCCTAGATTTCCTCCTCCATAAACTACATGAATGCATTTTTCTCCTAAGGTACGACCCAAGTTGTGGGCTGCTTCAATAAAGCATGCCTCTTTTCCATAACTAGCTCCACCAAAAATGCAGACTGTGCTAAATTTTTTTGTTGAAGATGATGACTCCATTTTTGAAAAGAAATTAATTTTAGAGAGAAAAAGAGAAAAGTACAAGTTTAAGGGATGAATAAAAGAAAAAAGCACAAAGTTTATTTATAGAAGAAAAAGAAGGTAAAAAAAAATGTTTAACAAGTTTGTGATTGCGTTGGTTGCGCTTCAACTACTCAATAGAATAATGAATGCATTTATCGCGTATCGCATTTTTTATTCATAAAATCTCACCACAAGACAAAAATAAAAGATACTTACGCGTGTGTTCTGTAACACCCCCAGATTTAACCGGAAATATTACAGCGTCGTGGGCCCCGAGATGGAACCCACAAGGCTAAAAGAAATTTTCGCAAATATTTACAAATGCCCAAGAGGCCAACGACGGTACTATCTTTAAAAATTCACAAAGACTTATAAAATCCATTTATCAAAAACCGTCGTAAAAACTCATTTGAAATCGCAAGGCCAAACAGCCGACACTCAAAAGTTTAGAAAACGATTTCCAAAGTAACCTCAGTTACTAGATACTAAAAGAGCATTTCAAAATACTCACGCAGCGGAAAAAGACCAACCATAAAGATACTCTAGCAGCGGAATACAAGAACTAATCAAGAAACTCAATGCACACAACATGTCCTAGCCAGTATCCTCCGGGAAGCTCATCTCTCCACGACCGCTACATGCTCGATACTCCGAGAACCTAAAAAGAAATCCCACGACGTGGTCAGCCATAATATCCAACAATGATAACCGTCACATCACATTAATAATAACATACCAATGAGAATACAACATAAGAATACGACCAACGTAATCTTGCCGCCATAACTTTACTTACTCAAGTAATTCTCATCAGAATAACCATTATCACAATTTCACATCCTGTACTCGATTAACCAATAAACTCGAACATAATATCTGTATTGTACCTCAAACAATACTCAAGATCCTCAAACTATCATATCCAACTCACGATACGGAAATCTACCATTTCTGACCAATACGATCCATCGAATAATATCATCAAATCCCAAGACGATAACCGATTGTCCACCAAAGACAAGACCAAAGAAAATATGGAACATACCTCGAGATATGATGTGCCACGATAATCATATCAGTCTAATCTGAGATCAGAACAATGCAATACGGACAAGGTCCTAACACAAGACCTACAAATGCATACTCATATGACAACGTCAATATGCTCAAAAACAATAAGAACTATGTATACTCAATGGAAATCCCATGATCCAGCGCCCTCAGCATAGATCCCAAGATGATCCTACAAGATCAACACGAGGTGGATAACCAACAATATACATATGCACAACAATAACACAATACTGGGTAATCCAACGATCCAGCGCCCTCAGCATAGATCCCAAGATGATCCCGTCGGACCAACACGAGGTGGAAAAACCCGTCCAATGATTCAGCGCCCTCAGCATAGATCCCAAGATGATCCCGTCGGACCAACACGAGGTGCACATCCGATCCAGTGCCCTCAGCATAGATCGTGCGATCCCATCGGATCAACACAACATAAACAACACAATATGCATACACATATGCAAAACAATATGTTCATCATCATGAACAACGCAACATGAACGACAATATGACAAATCAATTAAGACGACCTCATGTTCGACAACATGAATGATAATACGCATGATCAAATCACTAACTCTAACTGAATCGATATAAGATACTTGCCCCGAGTCCTTCGGGAGAAATCTCGATATCAAACCATCACCGACGATTATCCGCAATGCTCGGCGATCCAAACGTACCATGGACTACAGATACTCATATCCTCGTCTTTACCATAATGTATCATCGATACTCGAACATACCATTAACTGAGATAAAGCATATACATTATGATTTACCTCCCAGAATCGAAAGAATGATATGCGATCCGAATACCCAGAGATCACAATAATAATCATCGCTATATGCATTATAAACGAAATGAAACTGAAACCATTCATTAAATATTATAACTGAGCAAGTAATAACTTGCCTCGATACTGATATGACGATGATGAAGTCGTTACCAATTCCATTGTCATCATCTACAAGTTCCTCGGTCCCGACCAAAGCAATTCACGAACATTCTCGAACATGACCGCATCATACGTTTATAAACACCGATCAATAAACTTGACCTAGTACAATAATCGATTAAACAACAATCCGATAATAATCAACAACCGCTAAAACCAATTCACAAACCCAATGGCTCAACAATATCTCAGTTAACCACAAGTCCGATCAAACCAACTTAAACGATCACGAATTCATAACCGAAACACAATATATTACCCTGCCTGTTGACTTAGCGCACATTAATCTTTTACCGTAGCGTGCGCTACATTGTTCCCGATAGCGTGCGCTAGCCAGTAGGCTTAGCGTGCGCTGCTAACGTGCAGTTACATGCATTTCGGATACCGATCAACATATGGCGATTATCAAAAACTCTAAGTGATTCTGAACCATGTTCATAGCTATTAAACAACGAAATCTAATATCCTTTACCATATAGGTAATCATCCGACTCCTAATTCAAGTCATATATTCATATTTCATCTTCCTTAATATCAACAACCTAATCACCAAGAACTCATAATCATGCCATGTTCACCATTATATGAAGGAACCAACAAAAACAACATCACAGATCCGAAATGAAGGAAGACATTAGCCAACATATCTATTTGAAGATAAACAACGCATTCGAAACCATCCAATTCATATCAATATATTCACATCAACAATAACATTATCATAATCCGGTAATCCAACTCATAATCATACTTATCAACTTGTTTATATGATAATCATCAGCTCAAGAACATCATATACAATCCAAAACGAAATCTCAAAGTGAAGAGTAATTACCTTTTTGAAGGAATGGATTGATTTCCATGGTTGAATCCATTTCCAAGAATCACCAATGATTTCAAGCTTCAAATGTTGTTATGGATGATTAACTCCACCCTAATCCAGTGTTTGGAACCTCAAATATATCCAAACTCTCTCTCTCTCGGCTGAAAGAAGAAAAAAATGACGAAATGCTTCTTAGCACCCTTCTGTCCCCTTTTATAATATTCATTATTAGCGTGCGCTAACATCTTATGTTTAGCGTGCGCTAACTGACTTTGTTAGCGTGCGCTATCGAAGCCCAGAGGCTACTGCCTCGCCAGAATTAGCTTACGTACGTAATGCCCATGCATTAACGTACGTAAAACATCCTGCCTAGCGTACGCAAGTCATTTACCTTAGCGTGCGCTAATACCAGTTGACTTGCTACAGTCTACACCTACCACGCAGATGCTCGTGACACCACAAGCCGAAATCAACCAATAAAGCCAAGATTCCCTGTTGACCGATATATAGTTAGCGTGCGCTAATCAACATGCATTAGCGTGCGCTAACACTACATTACAACATCCGTTAACTTATCAGAACGTGCGCCGAAAGTGGCCTGGTCCACGCGTAGATTCCTTCCGATCGGACTGCATTAGCGTGCGTTATCTTATATCCGTAGCATGCGCTAAACCTGCACGATAGCGTGCGCTACTCATGATTATTAGCGTGCGCTAATAATGTTGCACTTAGCTAATTTCTGCAATTTCTGTCCGACATCTTGACGTACCAAAAACGAACATGAGACACACTGAACACAAACACTGAATCCAATAATATTCTTATACGATATACTCTAAATCGAAAGTACGATAACCTGAGACACAATATCCTTAAATGTAACTATCGACCAGATACGACAATTATACCGATATTGATATCTCAGTCCTTTTTATTTTATCCCTACTGTACAGATTCCACGTTGTACAATATAACTCGGACAAAATAATATCAAACAACAGTAGTAGAAATTCCGGATATTACATGTACAGTAGTTGTGATTGTGGCTCACATCTTCCTCTGATTTTACATTCATAAACGGCCTAAACGCCTTCTATGAGTCGGGGAGAAGCTTCCCATCCAATTTTCTTACAAATTGGCAAACAGGGTCTTTTAACGTCAGATTCCCAAGACGTTGTTCATATTCTGGTTTGAATTTATTCCACAAACATCAAATTCCGTAATGTACGAGTCCACTAGGATGCGTGTCAAGAGAAATTTCGATATCATCTTGTAACACCCCCAAATCCTATTGGGTTATTACAGTGTCGTGGACCCCACGCCAGGAGATCCACCAGGCGAACATGACTAAAAATACATTAATTAACACAACAAGGGAAAATCATAGTCCTTACCATGACATCCGACACAATATTCCGATAAGGAATTTCAACGACAAAAGTAGCCTAAATGGCCAAAAATGAAATACAACAACATCCACGAACATCTGTTCGGGTAATACAACACGACAACAACTGACAAGACTGGAGTACACTCCAACTGACTGACCGAAAATGAACAACTCGTACTAGTATCGCTCGAATGCCTCGTCGCCATCATCATGCCCCTGTGTCTCAACTCTCTCCTCGCAAGCACCTAAAACATGAAAAACATGTTCCGCCACTGGTCAGTCATCCAGATAATGAACATCAAATACATGTATAACATGATATGCATCCAAAGGCAGAATGAAACGGTACAATGATGATAATAATACGAGATGCTCACAAACCAATGTAAGAACCGAGCATTCGTGAAATACTATGCCCACGGCATACTATTAATACCTGTTCAACAGGTTAGAACATAAGTGCCCAACGGCGAATCATAATCACAGAGTACCACAATGAATTACACGACATGAACCAAACCAGAACTGAATTAATTATGAATCACAATGCCCGAAGGCTCCAATGAAATTACCAAGACAATCACAAAGGCCTTAAAGACACTCAGCCGAAGCTGTCAAATATCACAATCACATGAAGCCGAAACAGCCCGAAGCTGTTATTGATTAGGGCCGAAGCCACGGCATGAAAACCGTACCACAATTAGGGCCGAAGCCACGGCATGAAAGCCGTATCACAATTAGGGCCGAAGCCACGGCATGAAAGCCGTATCACAATTAGGGCCGAAGCCACGGCATCCAGCCGTATCACAATTAGGGCCGAAGCCACGGCATCCAGCCGTATCACAATTAGGGCCGAAGCCACGGCATGAAAGCCGTATCACAATTAATGATAGTATGCTGCCTTGAGTCGGCCAACACGATGATAGTAACACACGGATAGACACCGTCCTTGACGGTCCCAAATTAACACCTCGATTGCCTTAGAACGGCCAACCGACAACAATAATGCAGCGGATGATTCAATACCTCGATTGCCTAAAACGGTCAATAGACAACAATGATACCATGAATGAGTGAATACCTAGATTGCCTTAGAAAGGTCAATCGATAACAATGATTTAGTGAATGATTGAACATTTCGATTTGCCTGAGAATGGCCAATCGATAACAATGATTTAGTGAATGATTGAACATTTCGATTTGCCTGAGAATGGCCAATCGATAACAATGATACGATGAATGAGTGATTACCTCGATTGCCTTAGAAAGGCCAATCGATAACAATGATATGAAGGATGCCTCGGCACCTTTAATCGGTTACCGACGACGAAGGCGAGAAATGAATAAGCCAATGCCTTTAATCGACCTGTACAGTTTTAATGACAATCCAAACAGGAATAACAATGATCTCAACGATGTCTTTAATTGACATCTATATTAACAACAATCGATACATCGATACCGCGAACCGGCTATCGACAATGACATTAATAATGAGTATCACAATGCCTTGAATCGGCCGTTAACGAACAACAATAAACATTTGGCAAAATTGCCGGAAGGTATCGTATCGAACGATCTCACGGATATCAATGAATTCATGAAGAGACTAAGTCTCGGAATGATACAACACATTCATACGCATACATGATGACATTAGCTCATTGACTAGTACAAGTATAAAACTTGCCTCAACCGAAGGCGATGAATTCCTTCCACGAACAACGAACGGCGTCCTCCGATAAACACAAGTACTCGAACCACCTTGAATGAAATACAATTCGTTCAATAACACAATATCAATCGAAATCAACATAACGACCGAAAGAAACTCTTTGAGGCATTTAATCGAACACTAAATGTTCAAAGTTCCTCAAGAGCCTAAAAATCATCAATCGGGTTGAATGAATCTAAAATATGGATATACAATCCATAGAACACGATTAATAATGTTTACTAACATCAACCGATTCATCAAAATCGGACTAGAATCGAAAATCAAGAACAAATCTCGAAAAATCCAATCCTAGGAGATTTCAAGAAATTACCTCGATCCGACGAAGAACAATGATTTGATGATGATATAATCGATAAGGATCCTCAAAAATGCTTAGAAATCGAGTGGAATCGACCAAAAACTCCACTTCCCGATTTTTCCCGTCGCCAGCCGCACCCGGGTGCAGAAAAGTGATGAAATGAAGGTGTGGCCCGTCCCTGGCCTATATATGGCCGACAGGGTTACGGCCGTAACCGGCATTCGTCAAAATCTGCCAAAGACCAAATGGACACTTACTACGTAATCGCACACCTTACGGCCAGAATCGGCCTTCGTCAAAATCCGCCCGGCCAGACGGCCATACCCGATCACGCTTACGGCCGTAACTCGGGCACCTTACGGCCGTAACCGCACCTTACGGCCAGAACTTCGGCCGAGCAGCCTCGCTCCGGCCGTGACTCGGCCGTGGCCACTCATTGCCGGACGACCCCGAAACCCGAACCTGAGTAGAAATCGAAGATACGGTTACGAAGTACTCGCAAAGACGAATCCAAGCACTAAGAGAACACACGATTCCGACCATCCGAAGTGTCGGAATTCGACAACGGAAATAATTACCCCAGACTTTGGGAAATTACAAAAATGGCCCAAAACGTCCGAAAATCACGATACGTGATCGAAACACCGAACCAAAGCTCGCAACATGAATAATAACATTAAATGAACTTGCGAGAGACTCGAAACAACAGTTTCGGACGAGATTCGCAAGAATCGAGTTCAAGTGCGGAAAAGTCGCTAAAAAGCACGGAACTCAACAAAACGACACCGAAACGAACTCGGATGACAAAAAGTGCAGAATTAATTATTCTCGAAATGACGAAACGGTCATGAGCGAGTCGTCAAAACGGACTTCCGCCGAAAAAAGAAAATTACCGAAAAATCGAAATTGCGGATATTACATACTACCCCCCTTAAAAGAAGTTTCGTCCCGAAACTTAAAACAAGTAGGGAGAAGCAATATTCCGCCATGAAAAATCAACGAGATACACACGAACAAGAATGATCACAATGAATGATAATGAATCGAAATCTAACAAGGATCAAAAATGACTCACCGGGGTGAAATGATAACGTAATGAGTGATAGCTCAAATGAAATGATTGGAAACATAGTTTCCCGTGAAGTGAATGATTAGTTTGATAATTATAAGTCTCAACGTGATTGATATATGATGAATGAATTATTTGAATGAATGAACGACAAATGGAATGAATGATTATACTATTACCGAGCAAGAATTAACTTGTTCAAAACCGGAGATGAATGTCCCTACCTATGGCTCTCGAAGCCTGGTAGGACCCCTTGGATGAAGCACGAGCTGGAGTAACAAAGTCCCCCGAGGCCCTTGAGCTCTCTCGAGATCTACCTAACTAGGACCCTGCAATATTTCCGTAGGTGTCCCGGGTTCCCACGTAAAATGCATAATAGCCGGCACCGTACACCGAGTACTCACGTGCCTGCCGAATCACGATTAAAGCAAACAACGGTCGAACTCGCTGCCTCGAGAGGAAGATGCTTTCTCAAAGACGAAGACGACCGGAAAACGACCTCTTGGACGTCGTAGCCCGATGTCCTCGAACGAACAGCATCCTAGTCCTCTCACCCAAGAAATCAAGGATGCTTCGAGTAAGCTCCTTGATCAAAAACTCGCCCAAGAGCCTTCTCGATGAACTCACTAAGTGAATTACAATTGTGATTTAACAATCGCATCCTCAATCGGATTTAGCCTCTTGCTAAAATATTTAATTTTATCCGCCTCAGTACGGATAATTGACGAAGCAAACTGAAGTAGTCCCTGAAACTTCTCAGCAATGACAATAACACCCTCGTCCTCGACATATTCGGGGTTCAAAACTTCTGACAACTTGGCTTCACGAAGTGGAGCCGGATAATACCTCTCTAACATGAGAGTCTTGAACTCGCTCCAAATACAATCACGATCGAAGGGTTTCACAGAAAGCCACCACGAATAAGCGCCCTTACTCAAGTAATAAGCCGCTACTGCCACTTTACTCTCTTCCGGACACTGAACCATGTCGAAGAGTTTATCAAAATGCTCGAGCCAATGAACAATATCAGCTGGTTCCGACGAACCCTCAAAAGTAGGCGGCATCTGACGAGAGATATCGCCCACAATCTGATTCACTCCTCGAGTCTGTCCATGACATGGCACCTGGCATCCCTGTTGCGGTGGACCACGAACTATCGAGGTCTGCATGGTCTCCACTATCCGCGTCATCTGAGTCATCTGGGCCATCATGCCCTGCATAAATATGAATGGATCAACCCGAACACCTTCCGAGTGAGATGCCTCTCGGGTACGACTCCCTGACAGTGAATGATTATCTGACAGTGAATGAGTAGACTCGCTATTTGATGAATTAATGATATCCCTCGCGTTCGTGTGGGCATGCACACGATATCCTGGGTTCTGGCCCGCACCGCGGCCTCTTCCCCTGCGTCCTCTGACAGCTCTATCCATACTGAAGTAGGAAAATCACACGATGATTGTAGATTCCGCATGAATATCGCATTATGATTACATTACAGAGTGACAATAATGAGCATACACGCCCTCGCACAATGAATGCATTAATGATTTAATGAAATGATCGTCGACATTACGTCAGAGTATGATAAGATCGTATGAGACATCAAATGAGGTAACATGATTGCCTGATGAAATTCCTGAAATGATTACCTTGAACAAGTTAACAAGGTTGAAAATTCGATCCTCAAGATCAACAACTGAACCGTGAGATGGGCTGAACGATTAATGAATTAACTGAACAATGAGATTGACTGAGTGACGAGTGAATTAGCTAAACGATGAGATTAATTGAGTGATGAATGAATTAGCTGAACGATGAGGTTAATTGAGTGATGAACGAAGCAACTGAGCCATGATATTGACTGAATGATGAATGAATTAACTGAGTGATGAATGAGTTAACTAAGTGATGAATTAACTAACTAATGATATTGGCTGAGTGATGAATGAATTATCTGAGTGATGAATTAATTAACTGAATAATGAGATTGACTGAGTAATGAATGAATTGACGGAACAATGAGATTGACTGAGTGATTAATGAATTAATATGAACAATGAGACTGACTAAGTGATGAATGAATTATGTGAGTGATGATATTGACTGAGTGACGAATGAATTAACTGACTGATGAATGAATTATCTGAGTGATGATATTGACTGAGTGATGAATGAATTAACTGAGTGATGAATGAATTATATGAGTGATGATATTGACTGAGTGACGAATGAATTAACTGACTATTATCTGAGTGATGATATTGACTGAGTGATGAATGAATTAACTGAGTGATGAATGAATTATCTGGGTGATGTTATTGATCGAGTGATGAATGAATTAATCGATCGATGAATGAATTATCCGAGTGATGATATTGGTCGAGTGATGAATGAATTAATCGAGTGATGAATGAATTATCCGGGTGATGTTATTGGTCGAGTGATGAATGAATTAAGCGAGTGATGAGATCAAAATGATGATTGAAAATTATTAATCGATAAATGAGTTGATCCTTAATGCTTACACAAGTCACACGTGCTCCAAAACAATTAATCATGAATCAATTATAGCACTAATATCACATATAGGTTTCAGCAAAGCATGAACGATTAATGACATGATGGATGTATGAACACAAAGAGAATCGAGTCCTTACACAGGTCATACGAAGCTTCGAGGTCTCGCGATACTAGTCTTCACTGACGGCGACTCGATGAATGAATGACTCGTGCGATCGCACTAATATTACGACTCACAAAACTCGATCGACTAGATTGTCATAACACGACAATCCCACTACTACCGCGTCGGTAGGACCACATAACTCACATCTCGGGTATTCCACAACCCAAATCTCGATACCATTTCGTAACACCCCAAATCCTATTAGGTTATTACGGTCATGGACCCCACGCCAGGAGATCCACCAGGCGAACATGACTAAAAATACATTAATTAACACAACAAGGGAAAATCATAGTCCTTACCATGACATCCGACACAATATTCCGATAAGGAATTTCAACGACAAAAGTAGCCTAAATGGCCAAAAATGAAATACAACAACATCCACGAACATCTGTTCGGGTAATACAACACGACAACAACTGACAAGACTGGAGTACACTCCAACTGACTGACCGAAAATGAACAACTCGTACTAGTATCGCTCGAATGCCTCGTCGCCATCATCATGCCCCTGTGTCTCAACTCTCTCCTCGCAAGCACCTAAAACATGAAAAACATGTTCCGCCCCCACGGGGTCAGTCATCCAGATAATGAACATCAAATACATGTATAACATGATATGCATCCAAAGGCAGAATGAAACGGTACAATGATGATAATAATACGAGATGCTCACAAACCAATGTAAGAACCGAGCATTCGTGAAATACTATGCCCACGGCATACTATTAATAATTGCTCAACAGTTAGAACATAAGTGCCCAACGGCGAATCATAATCACAGAGTACCACAATGAATTACACGACATGAACCAAACCAATCGAATTAATTTTGAATCACAATGCCCGTAGGCTCCAATGAAATTACTAAGTCATTCACAAAGGCCTTAAAGACACTCAAATTGTCACAAATATCACAATCACATGAAGCCGAAAGCGGCCAATTATTGATTAGGGCGAAGCCACGGCATGAAAACCGTACCACAATTAGGGCGAAGCCACGGCATGAAAGCCGTATCACAATTAGGGCGAAGCCACGGCATGAAAGCCGTATCACAATTAGGGCGAAGCCACGGCATCCGGCCGTATCACAATTAGGGCGAAGCCACGGCATCGGCCGTATCACAATTAGGGCGAAGCCACGGCATGAAAGCCGTATCACAATTAATGATAGTGTCCGCCTTGAGTCGGCCAACACGATGATAGTAACACACGGATAGACACCGTCCTTGACGGTCCCAAATTAACACCTCGATTGCCTTAGAACGGCCAACCGACAACAATAATGCGTGGATGATTCAATACCTCGATTGCCTAAAACGGTCAATAGACAACAATGATACCATGAATGAGTGAATACCTAGATTGCCTTAGAAAGGTCAATCGATAACAATGATTTAGTGAATGATTGAACATTTCGATTTGCCTGAGAATGGCCAATCGATAACAATGATTTAGTGAATGATTGAACATTTCGATTTGCCTGAGAATGGCCAATCGATAACAATGATACGATGAATGAGTGATTACCTCGATTGCCTTAGAAAGGCCAATCGATAACAATGATATGAAGGATGCCTCGGCACCTTTAATCGGTTACCGACGACGAAGGCGAGAAATGAATAAGCCAATGCCTTTAATCGACATGTACAGTTTTAATGACAATCCAAACAGGAATAACAATGATCTCAACGATGTCTTTAATTGACATCTATATTAACAACAATCGATACATCGATACCGCGAACCGGCTATCGACAATGACATTAATAATGAGTATCACAATGCCTTGAATCGGCCGTTAACGAACAACAATAAACATTTGGCAAAATTGCCGGAAGGTATCGTATCGAACGATCTCTGGATATCAATGAATTCATGAAGAGACTAAGTCTCGGAATGATACAACACATTCATACGCATACATGATGACATTAGCTCATTGACTAGTACAAGTATAAAACTTGCCTCAACCGAAGGCGATGAATTCCTTCCACGAACAACGAACGGCGTCCTCCGATAAACACAAGTACTCGAACCACCTTGAATGAAATACAATTCGTTCAATAACACAATATCAATCGAAATCAACATAACGACCGAAAGAAACTCTTTGAGGCATTTAATCGAACACTAAATGTTCAAAGTTCCTCAAGAGCCTAAAAATCATCAATCGGGTTGAATGAATCTAAAATATGGATATACAATCCATAGAACACGATTAATAATGTTTACTAACATCAACCGATTCATCAAAATCGGACTAGAATCGAAAATCAAGAACAAATCTCGAAAAATCCAATCCTAGGAGATTTCAAGAAATTACCTCGATCCGACGAAGAACAATGATTTGATGATGATATAATCGATAAGGATCCTCAAAAATGCTTAGAAATCGAGTGGAATCGACCAAAAACTCCACTTCCGATTTTTCCGTCGCCACCGCACTGGTGCGTAAAAGTGATGAAATGAAGGTGTGGCCCGTCCCCCGGCCTATATATGGCCGACAGGTTACTGGCCGTGCCGGCATTCGTCAAAATCGCCCAAAGACCAAATGACACTTACGGCCGTAACTCGCACACCTTACGGCCAGAATCGCCACAAAATCCGCCCGGCGCTAAATGCCGTACCGATCACGCTTACGGCCGTAACTCGGCACCTTACGGCCGTAATCGCACCTTATGGCCGTAACTCGGCAAAGCAGCCCCGCTCGGCCGTGACTTCGTGTGGCCACTCCGACGGCCCGGACGACCCCGAAACCCGAACATGAGTAGAAATCGAAGATACGGTTACGAAGTACTCGCAAAGACGAATCCAAGCACTAAGAGAACACACGATTCCGACCATCCGAATTGTCGGAATTCGACAACGGAAATAATTACCCCAGACTTTGGGAAATTACAAAAATGGCCCAAAACGTCCGAAAATCACGATACGTGATCGAAACACCGAACCAAAGCTCGCAACATGAATAATAACATTAAATGAACTTGCGAGAGACTCGAAACAACAGTTTCGGACGAGATTCGCAAGAATCGAGTTCAAGTGCGGAAAAGTCGCTAAAAAGCACGGAACTCAACAAAACGACACCGAAACGAACTCGGATGACAAAAAGTGCAGAATTAATTATTCTCGAAATGACGAAACGGTCATGAGCGAGTCGTCAAAACGGACTTCCGCCGAAAAAAAGAAAATTACCGAAAAATCGAAATTGCGGATATTACACATCTAAATTCTCTTCATTCAGACCATCCTTAATGAATTGAATTTTATCTTCTCTGTTTGTAGATGGAATTCCTAAAGATCGACATTTTAAATTACAGTTCCATCTAGCACATTTATAGCAAACGGCTATCATCTTTGCTCGTCGTTTCCTGGCATATGAATTTTTTCCAAGCCCTGGTAAAAATCTAGTCGGTGTTTCTGTGAATTCACCTACTATTCTTACTTTGGCTTCAATTATGAATCTAATATCAAAAGGTATGCTTTTATTCATAAGCAACCTCATCCTTTCAATTCTAGATTTGTAGATTTTTAAAATTACTTTTTTGCTTAGAAAGGGAAATCTTTTTTTAATTTTATATAATGTTTCTTCCATGATAAAAAAAAATAAAAAAAATAAAATGAAAATAATTGAAGAAAATATCTACAAATATCAGTTGTTGTGGGAAACTGAAAATTCCGACTTTAATAGTCACGGAGTACCGTTATCCGCCACTTGACCGGACAAACACAATTGGGTACTAAGTTACAACGTCGAGAAATCTGTACTTATAAAAATAGTTTACAATGTAAGATTTCAATTATAACACTTATACTTCCCCGGCAACGGCGCCAAAAACTTGACACGTTCTTAGTGTAACTATCGCAAGTGCACGATATCGTATTAAGTAGTAAGTGGACTTTTTGAGTCCGGTTTATCGATCCCACGAGGAAGTTTGGTTATAATTTGAATTATACACTATTAGTCTATTTTTATAGATACTAAGATGAGTGAAACACATAATTAAAGAGTTTGGTTTAATAATTGCAAAGAAAATGCAATAATAGTTCTAATATTTTAAGGAAATAAAAAGATTGCAACAATAATAGATTGATTAACGATAAAATGAAATAGTTGGGATTACAAACTTAGTTCATCATTAGTTATAGAAGATGTATAGGAGATCATATGATGAATTTACTTATTATGTTGTGTAGATTCGATTTTCCTTAAAAAGACGGTTTCTCTTTCGAACTATAAAACGCCCCTTATATATTGAATCAATCTACTATATTTCTATGTTGATTGGCTTCAATACATAGCATTAGGATTTATGAAAATAACTCAAAGAATCATCTAAGGTCTAGAGGTATATTTCTATCCCCTAGAACAACTTAGAGTGAAGATCATTTGATCTAACCAAACATATTTTCTTTCGAAACATATGAAGACCATAAATATCGTCATTTATTGGCCAAATAAATAAATATTATTAAAACAATGAAAATCACACACAATAATAAGTAATTCACAATAGATCTTTACACAAACTTAAATAACATGACTAACCTTGTTTATAATCCCAACTTAAGGTAACTTAGCCCATGAAGGGTTTAATATACATAATACAAGTTTGAGTGGTCATTATTAGTTGAACAAGAGAACGAATTGATCCTAACTCTCTTAGTAGATAAAGGAGAAAGAAGCAATAAACTCTCTGGATAACATATGCTATACCACACTAACACAAATCACTCAAGAACACAAGTGTGTTCTTCACACAAAAAGAAAATATTACAAAAAGTGAAAAAATTATATGATGAATGATGATTGATGATAGATCTAAGAGGTCTATTTATACACCTAAAGTCATCTACTAGCTCCAAAACTCCAGCATTATTACAATGGATCGGATCAATGCCAGCTATCCCCTCAATAATACACCAAAAGTATAAAAAATTAGACAAATGATCACAATCTGTCAACAGTTACGGCCGTAACTAGGATGTCTTACGGCCGTAACATTCAGTGGATACGGCCGTAAGATGGCTTCGTAAATTTGTACACTGGTTGCTTTGTGAGTTACGTTTTCAGCCCAGAATTTCTCAGACTTTGCGTTTTTGCCCCAAATCTTCTTCGGATGATAACTTTTGATATATAATTCCGATTTTGAATCCGGAAAGAATGCCGAACTCGTCTCGGAAAGCCCTACAACATGAATACATAAAAAGTCAACAAAGAGAATATTTTAAAAACATGTTATTTCTCGAGTAAATCAGTAATTCAATCCGATTAAGACTAGATTTACATCATCATCTGATAAAAATAAAATTATTAAAAACTAATTAAATAAAAGCAAAAAACGAGTAGACTTGCTCAATTATGGGTGATATTTATTGATACAAACCATGGATAAGTGTATATATAAAACTGACACTTATCAGTTACTGCTTATATGCATGATGACAAATACGAACGCATGTTTTATGTTTTGGCAATATGTTCACGGAGTATGTTGTACTCAGCCCTGTATATGTTTTAAAATGCGCAGGTTGAGCAAGGGATGTGATAGAGGGTGTTGAGTGGAAGTCTTTTGTTTACGATCAATATTAAGCCCCGGTTACATATCTTCATATATGTAACCAACCATGTTTTTCCGCTGCAAACACTCTATATGATTTTACTTTCTAAGTTATGTTGATTGTAATATGCTATGAAGCCTTTTTCTAAACTTCAAGGCTAATATTATAACTATGTATCCTACTTTGAATTCTAAGTCATTTCCCCAGGATTGACTCCCCTTCATGATGCCTTGATAGTTTATCCATGGAAATCCATCCCTATTTCTTATGAAATGTATGTCTCCCCCTTTCTTCCCCGCTTCTTAATTCCTGCCCCTGGTCATGCCCTGGCTGAGCCGTCCTTAGGGATAAGGGGCTGTGACACCTTGGATTAGGCCTTCTACTCCTATAAGGTCTCAATGGGGTTCATCAAAGACTACATGAACTGATTCTTCTATTATCAAGTTCTTTTTGTTGAATATCCTGAATGCCTTGCTGACAGAGGAGTATCCAACAAAAATAACTTCATCAGAGTTTTCATCAAAGGTCTTCAGTTGATCCTTCCCATTGTTGAGAACATTACTCCTGCATACAAATATGGAAAGTATGCAATCATTGGAGTTATATTGTTCCATACCTTGTATGTTGGTTTGTTATGGTGCTTGTTGATGATATAGTGGTTTTGTGTATAGCATGCTGTATTTGTTGCTCTCCCCAGAAATGCTGCGGCAACTTGCTTGCAGCAAACATGGTTCTTGTTGCTTCTTTCAGAGTCCTTTATTTTGCTCGGCAACACCATTCTATTGAGGAGTTTAGGCTGCTGAGTATTCATGTTGTATGCCATTGTCCGCACAGTATATCTCTATAAAGCGATTTATGAATTATGTGCCTCTGTCGGGACGAATGGATAAAATACTCGACCCTTTCTCATTTTGCAGCGTTTTCAGGTGTTCCACAACTTTATGGTTATTTCTTTCTTCTTATTCAGGAAGATAGTCCAAGCATACTTGGAAAAATCATAAACAATGGCAAGACATTATTTCTTACCTCCCAGGATGACAGGGTGTACAGGACCGTAGAAATCCATATGTAACAGATCCAGGACCCTGTGGGTCGAAAGGTATGATTTCCTCTTCAAAGAGGTCTTGACTTACTTGTTGTAATATCCGCAATTTCGAATTTCGGTAATTTTCTTTTTTCGGCGGAAGTTCGTTTTGACGACTCGCTCATGACCTTTCGTCATTTCGAGAATGATTAATTCTGCACTTTTTGTCATCCGAGTTCGTTTCGGTGTCGTTTTATTGAGTTCCGTGTCCTTAATCGACTTTTTCACGTGGGAGTTCGACTTTGTAAAGTCACCATTAATTTTTGGTAACTCCAAAAATTCTAAATCTTTTCAATATTATAGAGCATCGAGTTAGCTTTCCAATGGTTCAAACGGTGAGTCAATCGGAGTCCGGACGAGAGAGTTATGGTCGTTTTAGCTCACCCGCTCGTTATTGGCGATCATCGCGGCCGAACTCGGCCGTGTCGTCCGACACGGCCCGTGCACTCGTCCGGAAAATGCGAAGTTTCGCTCAGGACCCGACCGTGTCGTCCGACACGGCCCATGCCGAACTCTCCCGGATTAGCCTGAAACGACTGCCGACACGCCCGACCGTGTTCCAGGACACGGTCGAGTCGTGCCGAGTCGCTGTCGGACGGGTCACTATCGGAAGGCCCCTCCGCGCCGCGACCGTGTCAAGCAGGACACGGTCGAGTCCCTGTCGGCCAGCTGTGCGACACGACCGTGCCGATCGGCACGGGCCGTGTCCGGCAGGGCAGTCAACCCCTATAAAAGGCCCTGCAGACGTTTTTCTTGCCATTTTTCACCTTCTTCTTCTCCTCTTCCGCAGCTGGGCGTGTTCTAAGCTTGAAGCCATGTTGTTTAGCAACATATCCATTGAGTTCCTTGGGTTATATCGTCAATCATCCGTCCTATAACATCCTCCGATCTACCGACCAGCCGATTTCCTAGAAATCTAGTTTTGGGGAATTTGGGGGTTTTGGTTGTTTTCGTCCGATTAATCCGATTTAACTTAGGATTTTGATGTATTGATGAATATTTAGATGTATTATATCATTTCCTTTATTATTCCATGGTTGGATCGTATCGATTCGTTGTTTGAGTCGAGTTCTTGACCGACGCCTTGAAGGTGTCCAGAAATGTCTTAGAGGGGTTTTCGGCGTTCTACGATTATTCTTCCTCGTATGATCGATGATTTATTGATTGTATGATGTTAGGGTCGTGTTTCTTGCGACGAAACCGTGTTGAACCCTTTCGTTCGTCGTCGTCTTCCGTTTCGATAGCATCGGGCGTTTCGAAGCTTTCCGGTTGAGCCGTGTTCGTCGGAATACTTGCGTACCGATTTTGAGGCAAGTATCTTGCCCATACATTTCATGTTTCTTTGATATAATTCTTGATAAATGATTTTATGCAAAATCCAATATTTAATGAACGTAAAAAGGGATTGGTATGTTCTCGATAAATGTTGTCTTTCAACGATAATTCGTATACTTCGTAAATATGTGTTCTCGGAATATGTGTGTTGGTTTTGTATGTTTAAAGATAATATGATCACTTCGAGTGAGTTGATAGACCGTAATCCTTTGCCGGGGATTACGTATTGTTATTGTGTACTTGTTCGGTAAGAACGTAATGTGTGTGATATTAGTTGTTACTCCTTGAAAGGAGTTTGTGATGCTTAATGTTGTTTGGATTGATAAGTGATTATTGTTGTGTGCTTGATGTATGTGATGTGCCTCCGGGTATGATTGTTGAATCTCCGGGATCCATACTTGCTAGTATGGGTCGGGCGAAACCGTAAGGTTATCCAATACGGGTATGTCTTGCGGGGACTCCGAGGTTCGGGGCTTGCTAGACCGATGCCGGGATAACTTGTGGGGTTATCATCGGGTATGTCTTGCGGGGACTCCGAGGTTCGTGGCTTGTTAGCGCGATGCCGGGATAACTTATGGTTGTGGTTTGGTTGTGATATTCGTGTCGTGGAGACATGTGATTTGATATGTTTTTCCTATTGGGTTATTCACTCGGGTTTGTTCTTCGGGAGCATCTGAGGTTCGTGGCTTGTTAGCACGGGACATGAATAATCCTTAGGAACATGTGATTTGTGATTTGGGTCACGGACCCCGTGTTTTGTGAAATGGGTTGTGGACCCTGCGTATTGTTACCGGAACTTGAATTTTGGAAAACGACTTTTGGATTTGTGTCCCTAAACGTTTTTGAAAGGTTTGAGAATTCTTAAAATCCCAAGTATTTTCAAAACTCCCGAGATCGTAAAATGTTTTCACAAGATGTATATCGGGTTTACCCCTATATTTTGATTTAACCATTTTGATTAAGTGATTTACCTCGGGAAGTATGTTTATGATTAACATGTTCCGTGGAGTATGATATGTATGGCTCGTTTTCGTATTTTATACTTGCACTAGCAAAACAGTGGAGTTTTGCTAACCCCCGAGTATTCGGGGGGTGGATGTCTGTATTGCATTCAGGTTTTGGAGCAGAGCACAGGGTCGGCATGAAGGATGATGAAAGATGAACGATACTAATCACACGAGGACCCGTTGATGTCGTATTGGTATAACTGTACTTTATTTTCCGCTGCTATATTTTTCCCGTTGTACGGGTGTGGTTGTATTTTGACCCCTGCGTGGGCATGAGTTGTATTCGAGTTGTATGTATTTATTGAAAGACCAAATCGGTCTACTGAGTCATTTTAGCCTTAAAGGCGATGTTTAGATGTTTGATTTTAGTTACCAGCCTGGTAGATCCTCGAGGAGAGGGTCTACGGCGTGTAATATCCCTGAGTGGATTGGGGGTGTTACAGAATGGTATCGGAGCTTAGGTTGTGGAAACCTAGGCTGTCGGGTCAGTGGTGTCTGTTGAGTTTTGTCTCGTCGGATTTTATCTGACTGAGTCGTGTCGCGACGCGTCGTCTGAGTTGGTTTGTTGTGATTAGTATCGTGCGGCGATCATCATCTTCGTGCGACCTGTGGATGTAAGTCTCCCTTCTTTGTGTTGTGCCTCGTGTGACATGAGCTATTTTTTTGATTATGAGTTAATTGACGGAATCCTCTTATGGATTTTGATTTCGTGATACGTGATTATTTGACTCCCATTTTTCGTTCATATGAGGAGTAGTGTTGCTGTCTTGTGCATGTTTGACTTTATTTCTTTTATCCATGCGTGAGTTCTTCGTAGAATGGCTTTCGGTATTTTACCGACGAGTTTTATTTCAAAATCAATTCCCTTAACCGAGTTTTGGCATTATGGCCTTGATCATTTTAGCGAAATTCTTATGACGGAATTTAGTATTTTGTAAATGGATTTTGTGAGTTTTTGAAATATTACCGTCATCGGCCTTTTTGGCGTTTTTGTGAATGGTTTTTAGCCTGGTGGGTTCCGGCGCGGGACCCACGACGCTATATTGTTCTTTGTAATTACTTGAAATTTTTGGGCATTCTAGCCAATGAATTATTTTTGAAAACCTTGAGTATCTTAGAAAATTAAAATTTGAGACGTACTTTTAAAACGAATTATTTTCTTGCGGTGTTTTCAAGGTGTTTTCTAATGCCGCAATACATTTCAAAAATTTTCCGGTTGAGGACCAAAATATTTTTGAGATATTTTCAAATGCGATTGCTTAGACCCAAGGGTCGAATATTTTTGAAAGTTTTTCACTAAAGGAAAGGACTCCACATTTTTTATCAAACGCAAGATGATTTACAAAGTCTCGATAATGTTGTTTTTACTAAAATTTGTAAAATTATACTCAAGATCAACCGTTGTTTCCAAAGCTTTTCAAAAGGTGGTTTTCGCTTTTAAACCCTATCATTCCCCGCCATGGACCGGAAATGCGTGTATGGTTTTCGAACTTTCGTTACGGTGTCAACCCCGAATTGTGATTGAATTGGTGGCGTGAGCGTCGAGTCGTTCGCCACGCATATGTTTTGTTGGCCCTCTGTGAGAGGTGTGAACTGGTATTTACTGTTTATCGCCTCGTGGTGATTTGCGTGTTGTCGCACGGGTGTGAGCTGTTGAAGCTTGAGTTTGTACGTTTGTGTACATGTGTGATTGTTTCATGATGGTTGTAATTATGTGCTGGTTATCGTTCGGGCCGTTGAGGTCGCCGAACGATACCGTCGTTGCTGTAGTGTTTGTGTGTGTATTACTTTATGATGGTAATCGTTGTATATGGTATGTGTTATGATTCTTTGTTGTGCTGAGTTGGCATCTCCGCTATGTTGTTTTGCGATGTTATGCCCCATTGTATCTAGCATTTGTATTTTCGGTACGCCGAGCCGAGGCGTTTCAACCATTATGTGCCGGGGCATGCACATGTAAATTGTCCTTCTCGTCGGTAACACATTTCAAGTGTGGACTCGAGGGACACCGAATTCAGTTTTGTGAATTGGCTACCGAGACTTTCGGAGTTCGCGCTTCATGATCATCGGAATCGGCTTTGAGAGGCCTTGAAGGATGTTTCGCCGGTTGCTTGTTGTGTCGTCACCTTGTTTTATTGTTGTGAGTTGCGGGCGACCTTCTTTTATAAGAGGTCGAATGTAGTACCCGTGTTGTTTTTAGACTCACCGCATTTTCTCTTTCTCGATTCTATCGACTCGCTCATGTTCGTTGACACTTTCAGAACTTGTTCTGTATTTCGGTTTCATCGTTCGAACGAGCTGTGATCTTGTTTTTCTGTTTATCGCTGTGACTTTTCCGAGTCCGGTTCGATACTTGTGAACCTTGTTCGGATGTAACATCTTTTGGTTCTACTAGTTCTTTTATCCGAAGTGGATCAGATTTTGAACTTCTGTATATTCTACTTTGTCGACTCATTTATGTTCGTTGACATTTCTGAGCTTGTCCTGCCCCTTGTTTTTGTTTATCGAACGAGTGTGGCATCATTTCGGAATAACTCGTTTGTCGTTGTGACTTTTCAATTTCTATTCCCTTTCATGTGGATCTTATGTGAATGCATACGTTGTTGTTTTCACCGGATCATATATTGTCTCGAGTCGAGATGTGAACCTTGGAGTTGTTATTTGAATTTTATTGTTCTTCGTGATTCGAACATGATTGTTCGCTTTTGTTGTCTCGATCGTTGTGGTTCGGTCGTTTGTTTGTTCGGTTTTTGTCCTCGTTTCTTGATCGTTGAGCATTCAGGCTCCTTCCTAATTCCCTTAAGTTTGGGAAATTAGTCTCGTTTTCGATCTTCCAACCCTTGGGCGGTGGAATTCCGTATTTGTTCAGCGTTTGACCCGCGTTTAGATTGATGAACCGTCAGGTTGGTCAATCGTATTGATTTTCGTTCGTTGTGTTTTGTGATTGTTCGGATAATCGACTTGACTATATTATCCGTTTGATGACGCTTGTCATTTGTTGGTTTTATTGTATCCCTAACGGCGACATTGTGTTGGTCGTCGTGGAGCGTGTTTTCACGCCGTATGTCTCTTTGCGTTTCTTGCAGCGTTTCGCCGTTGGGCGCGAGTTTTCTATTTTTGTGTATCTCGTCGAGTTTTCCTGGCGGGTATATTGCTCCCCCTACTTGTTTTAAGTTTCGGGACGAAACTTCTTTTAAGGAGGGTAGAATGTAATATATGCAATTTCGAATTTCGGTAATTTTATTTTTTCGGCGGAAGTTCGTTTTGACGACTCGCTCATGACCTTTCGTCATTTCGAGAATGATTAATTCTGCACTTTTTGTCATCCGAGTTCGTTTCGGTGTCGTTTTATTGAGTTCCGTGTCCTTAATCGACTTTTTCACGTGGGAGTTCGACTTTGTAAAGTCACCATTAATTTTTGGTAACTCCAAAAATTCTAAATCTTTTCAATATTATAGAGCATCGAGTTAGCTTTCCAATGGTTCAAACGGTGAGTCAATCGGAGTCCGGACGAGAGAGTTATGGTCGTTTTAGCTCACCCGCTCGTTATTGGCGATCACCGGCCGAACTCGCCGTGTCGTCCGACACGGCCCGTGCTGCACTTTCGTCCGGAAAATGCCGGTTTCGTCTCAGACCCGACCGTGTCGTCCCGACACGGCCCATGCCGAACTCTCCGGATTAGCACGAACGATCGCCGACACGCCCGACCGTGTTCCGTGACACGGTCGAGTCGTGCCAGTCGCCGCTTGACGGGTCACTATCGGAAGGCCCTCCGCGCGACCGTGTCAAGCAGACACGGTCGAGTCCTGTCGGCCAGTGTGCGACACGACCGCGCCGATCGGCACGGGCCGTGTCCGGCAGGCGATCAACCCCTATAAAAGGCCCCGCAGACGCTTTTTCTTGCCATTTTTCACCTTCTTCTTCTCCTCTTCCGCACTGGGCGTGTTCTAAGCTTGAAGCCATGTTGTTTAGCAACATATCCATTGAGTTCCTTGGGTTATATCGTCAATCATCCGTCCTATAACATCCTCCGATCTACTGAATCAGGTCGATTTCCTAGAAATCTAGTTTTGGGGAATTTGGGGGTTTTGGTTGTTTTCGTCCGATTAATCCGATTTAACTTAGGATTTTGATGTATTGATGAATATTTAGATGTATTATATCATTTCCTTTATTATTCCATGGTTGGATCGTATCGATTCGTTGTTTGAGTCGAGTTCTTGACCGACGCCTTGAAGGTGTCCGGTAAAATGTCTTAGAGGGGTTTTCGGGCGTTCTACGATTATTCTTCCTCGTATGATCGATGATTTATTGATTGTATGATGTTAGGGTCGTGTTTCTTGCGACGAAACCGTGTTGAACCCTTTCGTTCGTCGTCGTCTTCCGTTTCGATAGCATCGGGCGTTTCGAAGCTTTCCGGTTGAGCCGTGTTCGTCGGAATACTTGCGTACCGATTTTGAGGCAAGTATCTTTCCCATACATTTCATGTTTCTTTGATATAATTCTTGATAAATGATTTTATGCAAAATCCAATATTTAATGAACGTAAAAAGGGATTGGTATGTTCTCGATAAATGTTGTCTTTCAACGATAATTCGTATACTTCGTAAATATGTGTTCTCGGAATATGTGTGTTGGTTTTGTATGTTTAAAGATAATATGATCACTTCGAGTGAGTTGATAGACCGTAATCCTTTGCCGGGGATTACGTATTGTTATTGTGTACTTGTTCGGTAAGAACGTAATGTGTGTGATATTAGTTGTTACTCCTTGAAAGGAGTTTGTGATGCTTAATGTTGTTTGGATTGATAAGTGATTATTGTTGTGTGCTTGATGTATGTGATGTGCCTCCGGGTATGATTGTTGAATCTCAGGGATCCATACTTGCTAGTATGGGTCGGGCGAAACCGTAAGGTTATCCAATACGGGTATGTCTTGCGGGGACTCCGAGGTTCGGGGCTTGCTAGCCCGATGCCGGGATAACTTGTGGGGTTATCATCGGGTATGTCTTGCGGGGACTCCGAGGTTCGTGGCTTGTTAGCGCGATGCCGGGATAACTTATGGTTGTGGTTTGGTTGTGATATTCGTGTCGTGGAGACATGTGATTTGATATGTTTTTCCTATTGGGTTATTCACTCGGGTTTGTTCTTCGGGAGCATCTGAGGTTCGTGGCTTGTTAGCACGGGACATGAATAATCCTTAGGAACATGTGATTTGTGATTTGGGTCACGGACCCCGTGTTTTGTGAAATGGGTTGTGGACCCTGCGTATTGTTACCGGAACTTGAATTTTGGAAAACGACTTTTGGGCTGTGTCCCTAAACGTTTTTGAAAGGTTTGAGAATTCTTAAAATCCCAAGTATTTTCAAAACTCCCGAGATCGTAAAATGTTTTCACAAGATGTATATCGGGTTTACCACTATCTTTTGATTTAACCGTTTTGATTAAGTGATTTACCTCGGGAAGTATGTTTATGATTAACATGTTCCGTGGAGTATGATATGTATGGCTCGTTTTCGTATTTTATACTTGCACTAGCAAAACAGTGGAGTTTTGCTAACCCCCGAGTATTCGGGGGGTAGATGTCTGTATTGCATTCAGGTTTTGGAGCAGAGCACAGGGTCGGCATGAAGGATGATGAAAGATGAACGATACTAATCACACGAGGACCCGTTGATGTCGTATTGGTATAACTGTACTTTATTTTCCGCTGCTATATTTTTCCCATTGTACGGGTGTGGTTGTATTTTGACCCCTGCGTGGGCATGAGTTGTATTCGAGTTGTATGTATTTATTGAAAGACCAAATCGGTCTACTGAGTCATTTTAGCCTTAAAGGCGATGTTTAGATGTTTGATTTTAGTTACCAGCCTGGTAGATCCTCGAGGAGAGGGTCTACGGCGTGTAATATCCCTGGGTGGATTGGGGGTGTTACACTTGTCTTTCTGACAGGGTCCACAAACACTATTTTTATGAAATGAGACATCGGGCAAGACTCTGACTATTCCCTGTCGATCCATATTTTTGATAGTCTTGAAACTAATATGAGACATCCTCTTGTGCCATAGCCAACTTTAATCTGCAGTGCCTTCGGCTACAAAACAATGAATTGCAGTACTAGTGGATTTCCAGTCAGCAATATACATGTTACCTGACCGGCTTCGTGTAAGGACAATTTGCTTGGTATTGATGTCCTTCACCCTTCAGTGATCTACAAAGAATTTGATCGAGAACTTTTTATCGCAAAACTGGCTAATGCTAAGTAAATTGTACTCTAGTCCTTCTACGTAGGCTACGTCGGTGACTTTCAATTTTCCTACAAGGAGTGTTCCTTTCCCTCTTTTTCTTCCTTTAGATTTATCACTGTATCGCACCTTTAGGTCCCCTTTGATTTTTGGGTCCTTGGTTATTAGTGCCTTCAGGTACCCATTTTTGCCCGACAACAATGGGTTTGATGTAGGTTGCATTTGGTCCTGTTTTCCGAGATTTATGTGGCGAATAGCCGATATAGAGATGCCAAACCTTCCCGTCATTGTCACACTCAATCACGAAAAATGATAATAAATCTATAATGGCTTTATTGAAGGGTCCCATTAACTCCACTGACTTTGGGGATCTCCCCCGCTAGTGCTGAAATTCGAAAATTAAATATGAACAACCGCAACCTTCTCCCGAAGTTATGGGGTCATCAAGATGAGCGTGATCGAAGGTTCAGAGGATTCGAAAGAAAGCAAAGGAGTTACTGTAACACCCCCAAACCACTCGGGGATACAGCGCCGTAGACCCTCTCTGTGAGGATCTACCAGGATAAATACAGACACACCACAATACAATACATACCGACATGGAACGGACCATTAGACCGATTTGGTATTTTACCACGACATACACATCAACCATATATTACTCTTTCTCGCAACTCATACCCACGCAGGGGTTAACATAAACCAACATTCCCATAAAAGGGGAAAATAAACACAACGGAAGGACAAAACAACAAGACATCACCAAATACTAAACACTCCACTGTTTTGCTAGTGCAAGTAAAAATACAAAGACAAGCCATACATATCATACTCCAAGAACATAGAAATCGTGAATATACTTCCCGAAATAATTCACTTGATCAAAACTATTTGAATTATGAAAGATAGGAATAAAACCATTTTATATCTTACAAAACATTTTGCAATCTAGGGAGTTTAAAAAAACATTTGGGGTTTAAGAATTTTCAAGCCTTTCGAAAGACTTAGGGACACAGCCCAAAAATTATTTATTTCAAAATACGATTCTGATAACAAAATACGGGGTTCACGACCCAATCATAACATTCCAACCACAAGCACGGGGGGTCTGTGACTCAACTTATCCACATCACATACAAGAATAACCCGACAGAAACTACATCGTGTCAAACATTACCATGACAACAGTCTCACAGAACGACAACAGAGAGCACAACTTTGCAACTTAACCATCCGGTCGAACTCGACACACCACAGAGCTACAATACACAGAGCAACCACGGGACTCACATACCCATAACAAATTATCACAGCCAAGGTACAAATCACACACAACACATTTACTGGTGCCATTACTATTTGGACTGCCATTCTAATCAGACGAAATATGCACCAAAAATCAAAGTTCTCCAACAAAACATTTCAAAGTTAACCGTTGGTACGAGACTCACGTCCGACGTACCCCGCAGAGCCCCGTCGGACATCCCTGGGTGGTTAAACCTAGTTCGCGATACGCACACACACGGCAATACGTATCCCCTAGAGGCCCCGTCGGACCGTCCCTAGGTGAACATACGCTTATCATCCACAATGCCACGGGAAGCCATAATTCGAATACTAGAATATGCATACAAATGCTAGGTACTTTGTTAGTATGGCCACTTTAGTCGACGTATACTCACAACTATTGTCACATAACCACAAGCAATTACCAATACCAAACTACACCAAGTGCCACAACTTCCTTACGAAGGAATAACAACTAATACCACACAACGGCACATATTCACCGAACAATTACACATATCAATACACAATCCTCGGCAAATAATTTCAGTCTACTAACATCACTAAATATTATTGTAAGCTCACCAAACATACGCAACCAACACACATATACCGAAAGCACATTTGTTTACGAAGTATACGAGTTATCTTTTGGAAGACAACATTTATCGAGAACATACCTATCTTTTTTAGAGTTTATTCAAACATTCGGATTGCACATAAAATCATTTATCAATGATTCCGTCTACGAAACATGAAAAGTATGGGCAAGATACTTGCCTCGATACCACAAGCAATGAAACGACGAACGGACACGGTCGGGTAGCCCTCAAACTTCCAAGAACGAACAAGAACTCGACAACTCCACGAAAACTACGAAAATAACATCACCACGAATTAGTAACGCTAAACGGAATTCGAATCAACTCGAAAAACAACAAGGATCCGAGGGTTTCTTCGAGAAAATCGGAAGTCAAGTCCCGGGTGATAAAAATCATTAATCAAGTTACAAAATCCGAAGATTATGACCAAGACAACCGGATTACTATGAACAATTCGTCAATAACGGACAAAATCAATGAATCACGAAGAAAACCCCCAAAAATCACACAATTAGGGTTCTACGGAAGAAATTACCTTGATTCGACGAAGAACAAGGATTCGACGATGGTATAATCGAAAAGGGTCTTCCAAAATGCCTTGGAATTGGTCGGAACCGGCCAAGAACTCCTCCGCTCGAACACTCCCGTCCGCAGCCGCCACCAGGTGAATAAATCGCGAGCAAATGAGGTCTGGCCGAAGCCCAGGCCTATATATGGCCGACATCGTTACGGCTGTAATCGGCAGGGCCTTATGGGCGTAGCT
The DNA here is from genome assembly GCA_033398695.1 of Orobanche coerulescens. Classification (NCBI taxonomy): domain Eukaryota; kingdom Viridiplantae; phylum Streptophyta; class Magnoliopsida; order Lamiales; family Orobanchaceae; genus Orobanche; species Orobanche coerulescens. The sequence continues at coordinate 66,268,525 of CM065804.1, read as the reverse complement.
CGGTTAACGCCTATAGCGTACGTAATGGCCGACACCTAGCGTACGCAACGAACATCGCTTACAGCCGTACTCGGCATGGCCTTACGGCCGTAACCGAACTCCCAGGGCCACTGCCCGAAATCTGCCGACCCATTACGGCCGTAACCGGCCAACGCCTAGCGGCCGTAACAAAGCCTTACGACCGTAACCTGATGGACCTTACGGCCATAACTAAGTCCTCCCAGGCCAGGGTGTGCGGATGCCTTATGGCCGTAATCGGCCCGGCCTTACGGCCGTAATCGGCCCAGCCAGCCCTCCGACTGCCTGGCTCGATACTCGACGACGTCTCGATCACGCGAATGCACCGGCTATGATCCAAAACAATAACGAACAGGCTATGAAACTCAACGTACCGCAACACAAGCATGAAATTCCAAAGACGCGGACGAAAACAGTCTGTTCGACCGAAGAAAATTCAATGAAACCGGAATGAAGATATCGGGTATTACATTCTAGCCCCTTAAAAGAAGTTTCGTCCCCGAAACTTAAAACATAAAATGATCAACGTGGTACACCCTCAGATAAAACACGCTATTCGTTGCCAACAACCTGCAACGACTCACATGCAGCACGCAACTGCTACCATTCATATCGCTACACCAGAACGATAACGAAACACAACGAACAAAATCAACATGATTGACCAACCCGAACGGCACAGTAATCAAAACACGAGTTAACCGTTGAGCTATTAAATTCCAACGACCCAAAGTTTAGAAGATCGAATATGAAGTTAATTTCCCGAACTTAAGGAAATTACGAAGTGATCTGAACGCTCAAAAATAATGATACGAGATCAACGAATACCGGACAACAAACGATCGAGACAACAACGGTCGAACAATCATATCTGAATCATAATAAATAACAGAAATCGAATAGCATCCCCAAAGTCCACAGCACGAATCAAGACAATATATGGTCCGGTAAAAACGACATGATTTACATTTACATAAGATTCACAGGAGTGGAACCGAATTCGGAAAAAGTCACAACGACAAACGGATTAACCCGAAACAATACCACAACTCGTTCGAACAACAAAAAGTGAAGAGTAGAACAAGTCCAGAAAATATCGACGAACATAAACGAGTCGATAGAGTCGAACAAACCGAAAGCGAAAAAATATGGGTATTACACCATATCACCTTTAAAAGAGGTTTCGTCCCCGAAACCTAAACAACGAGAACGAAGTGCTAGAATAGCAACCTTCCCAGAAATCTTCTCTTGGTCCCGCATCTGATCTCCATGACTATCTGTACTGCGGTCACGACCGCGCCCTTTGCCCCTCGGCATTCTAAGCAGATACTCACTCAATACCACGCCACAACATCACAAAATAATATACCAAATTGTCAAGTCGGCTTGACATATCACATAAGAAAACTAATAGCAACTCGATAAGAAGATCCACGGGGTATCCTTTTAAATGATCTCATTTGAAAATCCTTGGATTTGCATGTTTATTCAAAATAAAATTTTGAAAGTATTTTTGGTACCTCGGGCTTTTTGTCAAAACTTTTAAACAACGGACTTTAACTGTCTCATTTGAAATTATTTGCAAACCAATATTTCCTTACAACAGTTATTATTAAAATCACTATGCCACTACACAATCATTTTGGAGTGATTCAAGATCACGCACGACAAATGGCTCAGTACAGAAAACTTTTCTAAATCCGAGTTTAAAGTTAAGTCGAGTAAGATTCTTCATCTTTAACAATATATTTTGAAAATAAAATTGTATTGATTTTTTGAAAATAAAAATTTTTATGGTGTGAAAGATTTTTAAAAATCATGTACTCGAATCATTTGAAAATACAACAGTACTTCAAAAATCATTTTTGAAAATCTTCTCAACACTACACAATAATCAACGATGGTAACATTTCACAAATGTTCAAGGTACTTTAAAACGACTCTTTCAATACCGTCGGGGTTCCTTTAGAAAATTTAAGGCCGGCTCGCCAATTTTAAATGATTTTCAAAGTCCACACGAAGCCGCCGATTAAGCGAACCGTCAAAACTTTATGAAATTCAATTTCCACAACTTGCTCAAGTTTATAAAATTTTCAGGAAAGCGTTTTCGAACAGACACACAACAGACATAATTTATCACTTTATCAAAATATGACCCATTATCATCAAATCCAATCACACGTCAACATCATCTATCCACATAATTACAGTATCACACAAGAAACCGTCAAAAGATAATTAACATTTAAAACTGAAATCCTACCTCTCAGTAATGAGGACTCTCACAACAAGTGCATTTAGGACGACTTAACGTTCACACCACCAACTTAATCACAATTTTGAGCATTATTGACCAAATAATAATGCCGACATAACTACATACCCCCGAACCGACGATCATGAAATCAAAAAGTCGAAAGCAAGAGCCACGTTTCGAGTAAATTTTTGGTAGACCTCATTTGAGTCTTTTAAAATCAAATTTTGAAAACTTGCAATGCAAGATGAAAATAAAATATAAGTAGTTAAGTTCTAAAAAAAAATCCGGTCTCGAGGTCGTCATACGAAATAAAAATTTTCCTTTCTTAAAGGATGTTTTAAAATAAACTTCACGTGACTCTTCAAAATCAATTAATCTTTGAAATATCACATTGACAAACTTTCCTTGCGGGATCACACCAAGCCGTTACTCTAGTAAAACGATTCACACAATATATATACATATTTAAACACCGATATCACTTTTTATTCCAGCACAATACGAGAATCAAACAAGTATGGAGTACGTATTCACGAGGCACATTTAAGCTCCACATAATAGCACAGAATCACACAAGCTCGTATAACACGAGACACAACAAAGTAGGGAGACTTACATCCACATATCGCACGAAGATGATGGCTGCACCTCGATACTAATCACGACCGACACCTCAGACGATGCGTCGCGACACGACTCAGTCAAACAAAATCGGACAAGACAAGACAAGACAAGACAAGACCTGACAACAAAAAACTCGACCCGACAGCTTAGGTTTCCGCAACCTAAGCTCTGATACCATTTTCTGTAACACCCCTAAACCACTCGGGGATATTACAGCACCGTAGACCCTCTCCGTGAGGATCTACCAGGCTAAATACAGAAAATCCACAATACAATACATAGCGACATGGGTAATTAACGGACCATTAGACCGATTTGGTCTTTTACCACGACATACACATCAACCATATATTACTCTTTCTCGCAACTCATACCCACACAGGGGTTAACATAAACCATTCCCATAAAAGGGGAAAATAAACACAACGGAAGGACAAAACAACAAGACATCACCAAATACTAAACACCGGTCTACATGTGATTAGTATCGCCGTTTTCCATCATCCTTCGTAACGAGCCTGTGAATCACTCCCCAGCAACCTGCAAATACCTGGACGCAATATAGACATCCACCCCCCGAATACTCGGGGGTTAGCAAAACTCCATTGTTTTGCTAGTGCAAGTAAAAATACAAAGACAAGCCATACATATCATACTCCAAGAACATAGAAACCATGAATATACTTCCCGAGATAATTCACTTGATCAAAACCGTTTGAATTATGAAAGATAGGAATAAAACCATTTTATATCTTACAAAACATTTTGCAATCTCGGGAGTTTTAAAAAAAAACATTTGGGGTTTAAGAATTTTCAAGCCTTTCGAAACACTTAGGGACACAGCCCAAAAATCATTTAGTTCAAAATACGATTCCGATAACAAAATACGAGGTCCACGACCCAATCATAACATTCCAACCACAAGCACGCGGGGTCCGTGACTCAACTTATCCACATCACATACTCACAAGAATAACCTTTGATGGAAACTACACCGTGTCAAACATTACCATGACAATAGTCTCACAGAACGACAACAGAGAGCACAACTTTGCAATTTAACCATCCGGTCGAACTCGACACACCACAAAGCTACAATACACAGAGCAACCACGGGACTCACGTACCCATACCAAATTATCACAGCCAAGGTACAAATCACACACAACACATTTACTGGTGCCATTCCAGCCAAGTACGATACCATTTGGACTACCATTCTAATCAGATGAAATATGCGCCAAAAATCAAAGTTCCCCAACAAAACATTTCGAAGTTAACCGTTGGTACGAGACACACGGCCGCTGTACCCCGCAGAGCCCCGTCGGACATCCCTGGTTGGTTAACCCTAGTTCGCGATATGCACACACACGGCAATACGTATCCCCAGAGGCCCCGTCGGACCGTCCCTAGGTGAACATACACATATCATCCACAACACCACGGGAAGCCATAATTCGAATACTAGAATATGCATAGAAATGCTAGGTAGTTTGTAAGAATGGCCACTTTAGTCGACGTATACTCCCAACTATTGTCACATAACCACAAGCAATTACCAATACCAAACTACACCAAGTGCCACAACTTCCTTACGAAGGAATAACGACTAATACCACACAACGGCACATATTCACCGAACAATTACACATATCAATACACAATCCTCGGCAAATAATTTCAGTCTACTAACATCACTAAATATTATTGTAACATCACCAAACATACTCAACCAACACACATATACCGAAAGCACATTTGTTTACAAAGTATACGAGTTATCTTTTGGAAGACAACATTTATCGAGAACATACCGATCCTTTTTAGAGTTCATTCAAACATTCGGATTGCACATAAAATCATTTATCAATGATTCCGTCTACGAAACATGAAAAGTATGGGCAAGATACTTGCCTCAATACCACAAGCAATGAAACGACGAACGGACATGGTCGGGTAGCCCTCAAACATCCAAGAATGAACAAGAACACGACAACTCCATGAAAACTACGAAAATAACACGAATTAATAACGCTAAACAGAATTCGAATCAACCCGAAAAACAACAAGGATCCGATGGTTTCTTTGAGATAATCAGAAGTCAAGTCCCGGGTGATAAAAATCATTAAACAAGTTACAAAATACGAAGATTGTGACCAATACAACCGGATTACTATGAACAATTCGTCAATAATGGACAAAATCAATGAATCACGAAGAAAACCCCCAAAAATCGTACAACTAGGGTTCTACGGAAGAAATTACCTTGATTCGACGAAGAACAAGGATTCGGCGATGGTATAATCGTAAAGGGTCTTCCAAAATGCCTTGGAATTGGTCGGAACCGGCCAAGAACTCCTCCCCTCGAACACTCCCGTCCGTAGCCGCCACCAGGTGAAGAAATCGCGAGCAAATGAGGTCTGGCTGAAGCCCAGACCTATATATGGCCGACATCGTTACGGCCGTAATCGACAGGGCTTTACGGCCATAACTCGGTCAATGCCTATAGCGTACGTAACGGCCAACACCTAGCGTATGCAACGAACATCACTTATGGCCGTACTCGGCATGGCCTTACGGCTGTAACCGAACTCCCAGGGCCACTGCCCGAAATATGCCGACCCATTACGGCCATAACCGGCCAACGCCTAGCGGCCGTAACAAAGCCTTACGACTGTAACCTGATGGACCTTATGGCCATAACCGAGTCCTCCCAGTCCAGGGTGTGTGGATGCCTTACGGCCATAATCGGCCCGGCCTTACGGCCGTAATCAGCGCAGCCAGCCCTCCGACTGCCCGGCTCGATACTCGATGTTGTCTCGATCACGCGAATGCACCGGCTATGATCCAAAACAATAACGAACAGGCTATGAAACTCAACGTACTGCAATATAAGCATGCGATTCAAAAGACACGGACGACAACAGTCCGTTCGACCGAAGAAAATTCAACGAAATCGGAATGAAGATCTCGGGTATTACAATTACTCAGCGTCTTCAATATGATGGATCGGTAGCTTCCTGCCTACTGAAATTTATGTGAATTTGCGGTGAGCTCTTACGACGGTTGGTTAGAGTAGACCAGGCATGTAATCGCAGTAAGCATGGTTATATGCATGTAAATTTAGGATTTTGGCTCCAGTACAGTTGCTGCATAGGATGAGGAACCATATTCTTCTGCCTTGTTGCCTGCCTTCTGGGTTTCCAGTTGGATTCCCAGACTTGCGGTTGGTAGAACTGCATGGTAGCTTGCTTACAGACAGATACTTGGTTTCTTGTACCCATCATCTGGGGGCACAGTACTATTGGTAGTATTGAGGTGCATACCATTGATACTTAGGTACAACCTTCCTTCTACCCGGATGCTGGTGCTGTTGGTATGCTCAAAGAGGATACTGTTGATGTCTGGTATTGTGTCTTACAGGTCTATGAGACTGGGTTTTCCGCTGCTTATGATATGAGTTAGGTGGCAGAATTGAAGCCTTTGCTGCTCGAGAAGGAGAATCTGTAACCTTTGCAGGAACATCTTTTGGAGTTTATTTAGATTCTAGAATGGGTTCCACTCCTTTGACAAACACAATAATAGTTTTGCCTTTGCAGAGAATGAGTTGTATCCCAAACCACATTTCTCAAGGGCGTCTTGCCCAGTGCTTAGGATGTCTTTCATCCTCCTCGATGATTTCTCAAAGGACTGGTCTCGAATTCTCCTTCTCTTTTCTCGAGAAGCTGTATTTTAGCTTTTAACAAAGATTAATCATTTGTCTTGCATTTACCTAGTTTTTACCTCATTTAGTTCGGTTGCAAGTTGATGATTGCTTTCCATGAGTTTTTTATGAATGATCTTGCTGTTTTCGCAATCTAGAGACATACTTTCATAGTTATTTTTCAGCATATCGTTTTCGTCCTTCAGCTCTAAAATTGAGAGAGAGTTGTAGGTTTTCTTGTTTAAGCATCTCATGGGCCTTTTGAATGGTCTTAAACTCATTCATTGTGTTTTCAAATGTATGTGATGCATTAATAGGTGTAGCAAAGGTTGAGCTTACCTCATCATCAATGTCTTCATCATCATCCTTCTTTCGCCATAAAGCACATACAGGCTTTATCTTCTTTTTCATCATCGGAGGAGTCACTGTCAGTGATTGTCTGTAGGCACTCCTCTATTTTGATCGGTGTAGACGAGGCTTCTGATTTTCCGATCAGGGCCTTTAGATTGTTTTTCCAGATGTAACTTTTCTCATCCTTTTTTTTTTGCTCGGCGTCGCAACTTCTGCACTTTAGGATGAGGACATCAATTTACATAGTGTCCTGGTTTCCTACAATTATATCACAGGTTAGAATTTGCAGATGATTGTGATTCCGAACCCACCTTGTTAAATGATTTAGGCCTCTAGGGGGCCTTTCCAGATTTCTTAATGAACTTCCAGAATCTGTGCATGAGCAAGGCTATTTCGTCTTGTGATATGATGTCATCATCGCTCTCAACTGCCTTGGATGCAGCTTTGGATGTGCTGGGGGCAAAGATGTGTCTCCTATCGGACAACAGCGAGCGTTGTAGTCTTAGCAGATGACTCTTTGGCCTTCTGTCTCCTGTTAATATCGTACTCAAAAGCTTTTGTTGGAACATTTTGTTCCATACATAAATTAAAAGTGTTTTTGATGATTAAAGGCGATAAACAAAACAAAACAACGAAGAGGCGAAGCAAGCATCGAAGGAAAATGAAGTGCAAAATGCTGGAGAAAATCAAAGCTATCATACGTAACAATACTATGTTAACGTACGTAATATGAGGAAGCTTACGTACGTAATGGAAGTTGAATAACGTACGTAACACAGTTCAAACAAGTGAACGTTGGAGGAGTCGAAGTCAGAAAAGCATGCAACGGATATATGATGTCATCAGTGATGTAATGTTAACGTACGTAACGAAGTCTATGCTAGCATACGTAACTCAAATGACGAAACTCCCTGGACTGGATTGTGAAGAGGCTAACGTACGTAACACGTGGAGGTTACCGTACGTAATCAAGCTTATGTACGTAACTAGAGTTACATAGCATATGTAATGTAGTGTGCAGCAGCTAACGGCTAGTTTGTTGATGGAGCCTATAAATACCAAGGAGATGGTATTGATTCAATACAACAACTTCAAGTATACTACACATTGATCTGAGATTGATATTCATTATATTGTTGTTGTAATATTGAGCTTACATTAAGTGATCGAGTGTTATACACAAAATCATACACGAGTGGTAAAAGAAAAGATACAATTGGATTCGGTGCTATTAGGATCAAGGATCCGGCATTATTAGAATCGCAATCGCTATCGAGTGAGGTTTATCTAGTACCCATAGAAAGCTAGAGAGGTTGATTCCTTGTCCTACAAAAAGGAAAATGGTTTAACTTGGACCGACACAAAGACAAGTGTGAGTGGTTTATCACGGACCAATAGAAGAGGTGATTGTAAACAGGTTATACCTCGACCGATAGAAGAGAGGAGAAGAGGTTTTTCTTTCGCCTATTGAAAAAGATATACCGAGAGAGGACGTAGGCTCGTTTATAGCCGAACCTCTATAAATCCTCGTGTGCTTTAAATTTCTGCACTTGATATTTATGCTTCCGCAACACGTCGCAATATCCGATAACGTACCAACAACTTTAAGGTCAGAGAAGAGATCGAAAGTAATATATCATTTAAATTACAAGACAAACATATAGTTGTGGTATTAATGTCCCATTGGGCAGGGAGTTATCTAAAGATTTTAAGGTTCTTCTCCTTTTGGTTTTACACTTTACCCAATGCTTCAAGTTCATCGGCACTGCCGGTTAATCTGAGGTCAAGTTCCTCGAGTGTTTCGGAAGATTTCATTTCAGAGGATTCAAGTTGCTGAGTTTGTTTTGAAATATTGTTTTCTTTTGAGAGCCCAGTTCCCTCACAAATCAATTTGAGTTTCTCCCAGATGTCCTTGGCTGTTTTGCAGCTCTTTACCTTGGAGAATGTTCCTTTGTCAAGAGTGACAAATAGCGCATTCTTGGCGCTGTTGTCAAGATTCGCATGCTTGCGATCATCAGTTGTCCACTATTCCCGTTCCTTCTCAAGCATTTTTGCAGGAGGTTGTCCTTCTATTATTGCGGCTGGATTGACCTTCATGATCTTGATAGGTCCTTCTTGGATGATAAATATCATCTCTTCGTGCATCAAGGCAAGATGGGCTTCCATCCTGATTCTCTAGTCATCAAATTCGTTAATGGAAAATATGGGAACTTTGTTGATCGTAGATGTATTCAAGGCAGAAGCAAGTGGTTTTGTAGATCTAATTCAGGTTAAAAATAGATTGATTCTTTGTAGAATCAACCTCTCTAATACCACTTGTTGGTCACAATATACAATATACAGCTTAGAAAGGGGGTTGAATAAGATGTATTCTTTTTCGAAGTATGTTTGCGTATCGAAAGTCTGTTACTAAGTTGCTATAAATATAGCAACTAGATGGCCTCCTGTTATCTTGGTGCTTACAGGGATTTCAAGTTAAGTATACTAAAATCACATAGGCAATAAGAAAACAGTAAAGATACACAGTTTAAGGTGGTTCGAGGTAAACCCCTCTACATCCACTGGTCCTCCACACAGGAGTAAATAGTTCGTTAAAATCACGGCGTACACAATTGTATGATTTTAATTTAACTCGCCGCAGTATCTTTCACACAGATTGATACAACCGACAGTAGTTTTTGGCCATTCACACAGATTGACTATGGCTTCTTCGACTTGCTTCTTCTCACATAGATTGAATCTTCATCCTGAACTCTATTCGTCCCACACAGGTTGGAATAGCTTTGCTTAGTCCACACAAAGTTAAGTATCTCAACAATAAGAATGTGTTATCAGGAGTTCGAACAGCAGTTGTAGGCTTGATAGGCTTTTGCTTGTAGATATGTTGTTCGTGTTGAGGACTTGTATATTTCTTCACTTCATATATCGTTTTATGCTTGAAAAAATATAATGCTCTTGTAAGTTTGATGTTTAGATTATTGTTCGCGTGTAAATTATGTAAATCGTCAAGTGTTCAATGTCCTCTTGCTTGGGACTATTTATAATCTTAGAAATAGATCCATTAAAAATGTATTTGTTGGCCGGTTAGTGAGATTGATATAGCTCTGATTGCGGCTTCACAATGTTTTGAATTAAAGGCGATTCACGTTTAATGCTTCGGACATTCCTTTTGACCCGCATAAAATGCTCTTCTGTCAGTAGTTTCGTCAACCGCATTAAATGATGTCCTATCAACAGTAAATGCTACTTAACCATGAATACTTTATAAATAAAGAATGTTTGTTTCACAACGATTTAAAGTTCTTCAGTCCTATTGGTTTTGTGTTATAGTTTTCCTAAGTAAAACACATACAACATTGTTTGTTGTAGCCAACATCTCATCCTGCTGTATCTTGAAGGCTTAGCTGTAGGATTTGACTCTTGGCACGCTATATGATCTTGCGCTGTATGGACAGGCTGTTTGGATAGGCTTAAATGAACATGTTGTATGGACAGGCTGTTCTGACAGGTTGTATGTAGCATCTTTCATTTTTGCCAACAACGTCTATACTTAACAGATATTCTATCTTGATGATACTTTGCTATATGTAGCATTTATCAAAATACCAGGAGGATTTTCCCTAACACAAACACAACCTCACAGGTCTAGTGGAGCTTCTTGTTTACCTGAGAGGTATGATCAGGAGGAACTGGGCCTTCATGAGATGAAGGAAATTACCCAAGAAAGTGATCCCTCTACACTTCGCAATATATGGGCTTTAACAACGCTTTTTTCAATGTTACAAGCAAAAGTGTAACCATATATGCCTTGAAAGTGATCTAGGCCTACACTTTTTTTTGGTGTTAGCATTGTTATAAATCACTGTTACGGTAGACGTTATTCAGTATCTACGGTAACGTTGAAGTCGGTGTAGCCATTGGTCTTTAAAAAATGTGTAGCCGTTGATCTTTAAAAATCAATAAAAAAATAGGCGAGCTCAATGATTGTCCGAATATTAGTCAATTAAATAGGCGGGCTCAATATTTGTCCAAATATTTCAATTAAGCGGGTCAAATTTCAATTATTCACTCCCAACTCTTTCTCTCAGCTCTCTCACAGCTCAACCGTTGACCAACCAACCGGAAAATACATTTCGTATTGTATATCTTCCAAATATATATAAAAAAAGTAGGAAAAATAAATATAAGTAAAATAAATATAAGTTATATATATGTATATCCTATCCTTATATAACATATATATATATCTTATATGTCGGTGATGGTCGAAATCGCATTTCTTCATCGGGCGACTCTCACTTCTCTTCCTTTGGAGTTTCTTCATTTCTTCTTCATTTGCACACTTGATTTCTTATTCTCCTGTCCGCAGTTCATTCACTTCCCAATTTACCTACAAGGTTCAGTAATAAATCACCCCGCATCACTGGAAGCTGTCGACCGGCGCCCCCAATTCCCATCACATCCTCTACAAATCTTGTGGTCATAATAAACTCTCTTTCCCCACAACTTTAATCCCTTCCAAATCCCCTTCTCTTTGTTCATAGAACTATCCCACTCCCACCTCCTATAGCAGCCAGAATTTCGATCGGCAACACTGCCTCCTCGAAAACTATGGTCTATTTCAAGCACGGACCGTTTCTCGGCTCGAGGCCCACCTCAGTAATCAGGCCCAATTTCCGGGTTTCCCCCTTCCTTCAGAAATGTCGCCGGGTTTTGAGGCTTAAGAGGAGAAAATCCAATTTGACGGTCTGTGTTGCGCTGGAGGATGAGAAATCGAAACATTTGGGGGCAGAAAATGGAGGAGGGCATGCTGGGATGGAAGCATCAGCGGTGATGACGGACGGCGTGGTGGAGAAGGTGGTGCGGAAGAAATCAGAGAGGTTCGTATATTTGGTGGCAGCGGTTATGTCGAGCCTCAGGGTTACTTCTATGGCGGTCATGTCTATTTACCACCGATTCTCTTGGGAAATGGAGGTAAATTTCTACTCCAGCTCCAGATTGCATCAGTTCCCCCATGAAATTGCAAATTTTTACCCATCTCTGAGTTGTAACTAGAAATAATTATTTTACCCTTTCAAGCTTAAACTTTTGTTATTGATAGTCTCTTGAATACTTAAAAGATGCATTTTAATTGTTGATGTGTGATAAGTTATAAATTTTAATCAGGGCTGAACCTGGGGATATTCTGGATTAGGAGGAAATTTTAAAAATAAATGAATTCGTTTAATTAATTTAATTATTGTAGTAAATTTAATCTGTGGCCTTAAGTTTGTAATCCTTTGTTGATTGACCAATTTGTGGGCGTAGGGTGGAGAGGTACTGTAACACCCCAAACTAGACGGATATTACAGTGTCGTGCATCCCCGACTGGGACCCACCAGGCAAATGAAAATGATGAATTAAATAATATAATTGTAGTACCGAACCACATTATATTACCAAGTACTCCGATGAGGAGTTCAAGTACAACACACCAGGACAATACCGAATACTAGTGTATTTTATATGAAGATAAAATACACCACTCTGAATAATTAAACATCTCAAACGGAAGTTGCAGCGGAAATACACTTGACGGAAATAACTGACATGACTGAAATGACTGAAATAAACGGAAAGACTGGGGCCCCCTACTAGTATCACTGGGACTCCTGGACGTCAGCGTGTTCTCCCCGTGCCTTTGCCTTGCCAAGACCTGAAATACAAAATCCCCAAACGGGGTCAGTTACACAGAACAACAATCCTCAAGGGTTGAAAATACACAATCATGATATATCTGAAATTATGAATTATCCTGTCGAAACATACGCAATCAAACATGCTATATGAATCGACTAACAATACGGCTCAAAGGATGGCGCCACACTACGCCCGGGATGGAAATGTGTCCGTGCACAAGCCACCAATGATCGAACACGCGTGGTCTTGTACCTAATCAGTCTCACGAGACACATTGACTCGTGTGCACAGTCCAATGTGAGGCCAACAACCAACACACGACATAAATGTGCCCGACATGAAAATCCTACACATACCAACCGGCACGCCAGTATGACCCGGAATGCCACAATATGACAAAAGTGACAACGAAAATGAATAATGACTCACCAAGATTAAATGAGGGTGAAATGAATGATAGCTCAATGAAATGATCGGAACCGTCGTTCCTTATGACTGAGGTGATTAATTGACAATGACAAGTTTTGATACGATTAATACAATGATGAATGAGTTACGATTATGAATGAACAACAACAAAAGGAATGAATATCCTTTTAACCGAGTAAGAATTAACTTACTCAATACCGATGAAGAATGTCCGTCCACGAACAACGTCCTAAATGAAATGTCGGTCGCTCGAACAACCTTGAATAACAATAATTACCAACAACCGCTCAATACAAGTATCAAACAACAAAACACGACTAACCCAAAGGTCGAAACAACGATAATCAAACTCATATGGGCATTCTAACGAACATGTAGCCAACCACACGACTTCGAAAATATCCAAACCCGAATATGTCGAAACCAACACCAAAATGAGTATTAGAAACCATCAAAACACTTCCAATGATATCAATAATCCACTAGGAATCCGTAATTCAAGTTTACAACCACGTCAATCGGAAAATCCCCAATTAACCAAAGTCAACCCCAAAGGGTTCTTGAAATAATTCCGAAAATAACCATTAAATCCGTAGGAATATATATATACAAGGTAGATAATCCATATCCAACATATTCCGATGATAATCCAAGCTTACACGAAGAAATCGGAAGGAAAAACCCAAAAATCCGAAATTCAAGATCCAAGAAATTAATACCTTTGATTTGATGTATTGGAGATGATGAAGTGATTATAATCCAACTCAAAGACTTGAAGATGATGATTGATGATTACACCTTGAAGAATACTCTCAAAATCGCCCAAATCGCCAAGAACCAACGAGAGAAAGAGATTAGGATGATAAATGACGAACTCTGACCAAACTGTCGATTTATAGCGATCCGAGGTTAGCGTGCGCTAGCCCTTATGAATAGCGTGCGCTAACGAGTAGTTTGGGTAGTCCAGTACCCACTTTCCGAACACGGTAGCGCGCGCTACGTACCTTTTGTAGCGTGCGCTACGACCATACTACTAGCGTACGTTAAAGCCCATAGTTAGCGTGCGCTAACGAATAATTTGATGCCCGATCCGGAGTCCGAACTGCCTGTTCTCTGATCTGACCTCGATAGCGTGCGCTACAACCATTATTTAGCGTGCGCTATATAATCGGTTGCGTACGCTAAAAACAACACATAGCGTGCGCTATGAATTAATCCAATGCAGTCCAGTAGCCACTGGACTCAACCTGATCTGTCCTTAGCGCGCGTTACACCACATATTAGCGTGCGCTACTACAACTCACTAGCGCGCGCTACTTACCATTCGTAGCGTGCGCTACTTATAACTCACCTGCAGTCCAGTACCTTCTGGACCGCAGCCAGGGTAACCTTAGCGTGCGCTAATGCTGAGTGGTAGCGTGCGCTACCTATACCCAATTAGCGTACGCTAAAATGAGTACGTAGCGTGCGCTACTCCTCAAGCACAGCTCGCAACGAAAATGACTATGACGATAAACACGGCACGAAACTCCAATCAGATTAGTGATGAATGACGATTGATACACGATATAATTACTCTGAATGATGAATACCATGACTGAATCTGAGTGACAAATGATTAATAATGAGTGAAAATTACTGAGTATCAATTACTGAATGATAAATACTGAATGATAATTACTGACTTACAACCGGGTATTACATACACCCCCCCTTAAAAGAGTTTCGTCCCCGAAACTAAGGGTAAACAACTCGGGATATGAACTATCCCTCACGATCTGCAAACAATAAAGTCCAAAAAGTTCTCGGGACCAATTCAATTGCACGCCCAAGTCCCCAAGTCTTGACGTCTCGGATCACAGTGAACGATCTCCCGAATATCACGAAGTCTCGGTACGAAACCAAAAGGAATGCATCAAACGATCTCAAAATCTCAAGGTTCTCAAATACGATCATTATAAGATAGATCAACAATAAATGATCCACAACCACGACACATTATTACAGATTGAGTTATATAGTCATCTGAAAGACAAGGCTATATATCAAATGTACCCAACATCGATATCCTCCAAATCATCGATCTCCTCGATCCCAACGATTCAACGAAGACCCAAATCTGAACTCACTGCTTAAAATGACCCCGAGAGGTTACCAAAACGAGAGTGACTAAGATGAATGATAAATGATTAGAAATCCGACAAGGATCAAGAATAACTCGCCGAGGTGAACTAATAACGAAATGAGTGATAACTCAAATGAATTTATTGGAATCATTATTCCCCGAGAAGTGAATGATTGGTTGATAAATATAAGTCTTAACGTGATTGATATATGATGAATGACCTATGCGAACAATTGAACGACGATGAAATGAATGATTATCCTATTACCGAGCAAGAATTAACTTGCTCAACACCGGTGATGAATGTCCTGTTGTATCACTGTTTAAGCAAACAACAGTCGAACTCGTCGTCTGAGATGAAGATGCTCTCCCAGCATGAATACGACTAGAAACGATCTCTTGGACGTTGGAGTCCGATGTCCCTCTGAACTCTTTCCATACCGAGGCAGGAAAGTCACGTGATAATTACAGATCTCGTATGAAGATTGCACTATGATTACGAGACGGAATGATAACAATGAGCATACATGCTCTAACAAAATGGATGCATTAGTAATGCAATAAAACGATCGTCGACATGACGCCGTAATATGAGAAGATCGCATGAAAAATCAAGTGAGGTGACAAGCCTATCTGATGAAATTCCTGAAATGATTACCTTGAACAAGTTCACAAGATTGAAAAATTTGATTCACAAGATCAACAACTGAACCGTGAGATGGACTGGATGGTTAATAAATTAATCGAACAATGAGATTGACTCCGTGATGAATGAATTAATTGAACAATGAGATTAACTGAGTGATGAATGAATTGGTGAACAATGAGATTGATTGAGTGATGAATGAATTGGTGAACAATGAGATTGAGTGAGTGATGAATGAATTAATTGAACAATGAGGTTAATCGAGTGATGAATGAATCGATCGAACAATTTTTAGAAAATCCTTCCACAAACCGCCGATAATAGCCGGCTAATCCGAGAAAGCTTGGATTTGCTTAACATTCTTCGGAGGTGACCAATCTTGGATAGCCTTCGTCTTCGAGGATCAACACGCACTCCATCCGATGAAATTACAGTCCGAGAAAAGTCACCGGACATCCAAAGACTCACCTTTGGAAAACTTCCCATAAAGTTGCTCTCGTCTTAACATGTCGGAACCCGATGAAAATGAACCTCGTGTTCCTCCCGGTCACGAGAATAATCAAAATGTCATCGATGAAGACAACAACAAAACTGATCCAAAAGTCGATGAAAACGATCTCATTAACTCCATGAATACCGCAGGTGCAATAATCAACCCAACCGGCATAACCGCAAACTCATAATGACCATAGCGTGTTCGAAAAGCCGTCCTCGTGATATCCGACTCTCGAATCCGCAACTGATGATATCCAGATCTTAAGTCGATCTTGGAAAATACTGAAGCTCACGAAGTTGATCCAAAAGATCGTCGATACGGGATAGAGGATACTAATCTTGATCCTCACCTGTTCAACTCCCGATAATAATACACACACGAACGAACCATACCTCTCCTTGACAGATAACACCGGTGCTCCCCACGGGGACACACTCGGTCGGAGATAACCTTTCTCGAACTAATCCTCAAGTTGAATCTTCAACTCCCGCATTGATCGGGGCCATCCGATACGGTGTCTTCGATAATGGGGACGTCTGGCTCAACTCACTCCCGAATTCCACTACTCTATGAGAAAGCAACCAGATAACTCGTCTGGAATACATCGTCAAACGATGACAATGATACCACGAATGATTGAACATTTCGATTGCCCGAGAATGGTCAATCGATAAAAAGTGATACAATGAATGATTGAACATCTCGATTGCCTTAGAAATGCCAATCGATGAAAATGATGCAATGAATGATTGAATAACTCGATTGCCTTAGAAAGGCCAATCGATGAAAATTATACAATGAATGATTGAATAGCTCGATTGCCTTAGAAAGGCCAATCGATGAAAATGATACAATGAATGATTGAATAGCTCGATTGCCTTAGAAAGGCCAATCGATGAAAACGATACAATGAATGATTAAATAGCTCGATTGCCTTAGAAAGGCCAATCGATGAAAATGATACAATGAATAATTGAATAACTCGATTGCCTTAGAAAGGCCAATCGATGAAAATGATACAATGAATGATTAAATAGCTCGATTGCCTTAGGAAGGCCAATCGATGAAAATGATACAATGAATGACTGAACAACTCGCTTGCGGAATTTCTCTGCTTCCATCATAATAGTAATCCTTCTGGGACAACGGGATTACCTCCTCAATACACATTCGGCGACCAACGACGAAAATGATAGTGACCATGCGCTTACGAACATTGAGAACGGCATCATGACAATCCATCTAATTAACACTCAATATTACATCGTCCTTAGATAAATTCACCACGATTAGGTCCACTAACCAATTGCGGTCATTAAGCTTACCTTGGTATGATTTCCGAAAATCTTCTATCGTCAGGTACACCGATGGTATGAGGTCCACAAGCAATAGGACTATCCAAATTAAGTTTATTCAATCATGACTTGAAAATGAATGAATGCGGTGCACCAGTATCAAAAGGTACACACGGGTTGAAATAAAATTACGAGTATACCTGAGATCGTTCGGGCCACCGGATCGTCGATCCTCTTCATCACATGAATCCGGGACCTGCCGGCCCCGAACCGGACGCTCCGTCGATACATATGAGCTCCACCTTTGTTTGCTTCCATTGTCTTAAGCAGCCCGACAAAGCGGTCGATTCGAATCGGCCGATTGTTTGAGGCTCGAGATGCCGCGGAGCCGACACGAGTCCTTTCGGCAAAACGGGCCTTATGCCCAAAATTCCCACAATTATAGCACGTGACATCTCGGACACTTGGTACCGACATGACCAAGGTCCCCAGCATTATAACGGTGATGGCAAAATTGGCGCTCGGGAATGAGATTCCGCACGATTATGCGCCGAAGGAGGTCGCTCGAACGATAGAACTCACACGAGGCTTCTTGAAGGTTGGTGACCGCCTTCGGATTGATTACGCGTTGATTTCTTGCTTTGACGAATGAAGGTTGTTGTTCGGCACTTTCCTTAGCGGTGGCTCATACGGGAGAGTCCTCTCGATTAATCCGGTCGAGTGGCGCAATGATGATTGAGCAATCGCACATGGGTCATCATGGCCTGCATAAAAGTGAGTGGATCAACCCGAACATCTTCTGATCGAGCCGAGCCACAGGCACGATTTCCCGGCAGTGATTAATTCTCGTGTTTCGGTCCGCACTGCGCCTCGTCCTCCACGTCTCTGCCACCCTTTCCATCAAGTGGAAAGTCATATGATGATTATATATCTCGCATGAGTATCACATTATGATTATATTATAAAATGATGAAAATGAGCATACGCGCTCAAATACGACGATTACATGAATGATCAATTGGCGTGACATGATTTCGATGAAATTCTTGAAATGATTATCTTGAACAATTTAACAAGACTGATGATATGATCTTCAAGATCAACAACTGAGTAATGAAATGAATTGAGTGATTAATGAGTTAACATTATCGACTTGATCACAATTGAAATTGATAAATGAGGATTGTTAACTAATGAATTATGAATGAATGATTATTGCCAGAAATTATACCATGGCATCAGAAATCTTACAGTTCTTGGTCCGATTGGCTCGGCGATTGCACAGTCACACGTGGCGAAAGTCCAATGATACTAGTCCGATGACGATGATTTCAAATGAGACATGACTTGGAGGGTAGTATTCAAAACCACGCTCCGATACCAACTCGTAACACCCCAAACTAGGCGGATATTACGGTCGTGCATCCCCCCAGGACCCACCGTGGCAAATGAAAATGATGAATTAAATAATATAATTGTAGTACCGAACCACATTATATTACCAAGTACTCCGATGAGGAGTTCAAGTACAACACACCAGACAATACGAATACTAGTGTATTTTATATGAAGATAAAATACACCACTCAATAATTAAACATCTCAAGCGGAAGTTGCGGCGGAAATACACTTGACGGAAATAATCGACATGGTGAAATGATCGAAATAAACGGAAAGACCGGGCCCCCTACTAGTATCACTGGACTCCTCGACGTCGGCGTGTTCTCCCGTGCTTTTGCCTTGCCAAGACACGAAATACAAAATCCCCAAACGGGAGTCGATTACAGAACAACAATCCTCAAGGGTTGAAAATACACAATCATGATATATCCGAAATTATGAATTATCACGCCGAAACATACGCAATCAAACATGCTATATGAATCGACTAACAATACGGCTCAAAGGATGGCGCCACGACGCCGGGATGGAAATGTGTCCGTGCACAAGCCACCAACGATCGAACACGCGTGGTCTTGTACCTAATCGGTCTCACGAGACACATTGACTCATGTGCACGATCAATGTGAGGCCAACAACCAACACACGACATAAATGTGCCCGACATGAAAATCCTACACATACCAACAAGACGCCAAGATGACCGGAATGCCACAATATGACAAAAGTGACAACGAAAATGAATAATGACTCACCAAGATTAAAAGAGGGTGAAATGAATGATAGCTCAATGAAATGATCGGAACCGTCGTTCCTTATGATCGAGGTGATTAATTGACAATGACAAGTTTTGATACGATTAATACAATGATGAATGAGTTACGATTATGAATGAACAACAACAAAAGGAATGAATATCCTTTTAACCGAGTAAGAATTAACTTACTCAATACCGATGAAGAATGTCCGTCCACGAACAACGTCCTAAATGAAATGTCACGCTCGAACAACCTTGAATAACAATAATTACCAACAACCGCTCAATACAAGTATCAAACAACAAAACACGACTAACCCAAAGGTCGAAACAACGATAATCAAACTCATATGGGCATTCTAACGAACATGTAGCCAACCACACGACTTCGAAAATATCCAAACCCGAATATGTCGAAACCAACACCAAAATGAGTATTAGAAACCATCAAAACACTTCCAATGATATCAATAATCCACTAGGAATCCGTAATTCAAGTTTACAACCACGTCAATCGGAAAATCCCCAATTAACCAAAGTCAACCCCAAAGGGTTCTTGAAATAATTCCGAAAATAACCATTAAATCCGTAGGAATATATATATACAAGGTAGATAATCCATATCCAACATATTCCGATGATAATCCAAGCTTACACGAAGAAATCGGAAGGAAAAACCCAAAAATTCGAAATTCAAGATCCAAGAAATTAATACCTTTGATTTGATGTATTGGAGATGATGAAGTGATGATAATCCAACTCAAAGACTTGAAGATGATGATTGATGATTACACCTTGAAGAATACTCTCAAAATCGCCCAAATCGCCAAGAACCGAAGAGAAAGAGATTAGGATGATAAATGACGAACTCGACCAAAGCGTCGATTTATAGCGATCCGGGTTAGCGTGCGCTAGCCCTATGAATAGCGTGCGCTAACGAGTAGTTTGGGTAGTCCGGTACCTTTGTCCGAACACGGTCGCGCGCTCGTACCTTTGTAGCGTGCGCTACGACCATACTACTAGCGTACGTTAAAGCCCATAGTTAGCGTGCGCTAACGAATAATTTGATGCCCGATCGGAGTCGAAGCTGCTGTTCTCGATTCGACCTCGATAGCGTGCGCTACAACCATTATTTAGCGTGCGCTATATAATCGATTGCGACGCTAAAAACAACACATAGCGTGCGCTATGAATTAATCAATGCGGTCCAGAGCTACCGGACTCAACTCGATCGTCCTTAGCGCGCGTTACACCACATATTAGCGTGCGCTACTACAACTCACTAGCGCGCTACTTACCATTCGTAGCGTGCGCTGCTTATAACTCACCGGTCCGGTACCTTCCGGATGCGGCCAGTAACCTTAGCGTGCGCTAATGCGAGTGGTAGCGTCGCTACCTATACCCAATTAGCGTACGCTAAAATGAGTACGTAGCGTGCGCTACTCCTCAAGCACTTCATAGCGAAAATGACTATGACGATAAACACGGCACGAAACTCCAATCAGATTAGTGATGAATGACGATTGATACACGATATAATTACTCTGAATGATGAATACCATGACTGAATCTGAGTGACAAATGATTAATAATGAGTGAAAATTACTGAGTATCAATTACTGAATGATAAATATTGAATGATAATTACTGACTTACAACCGGGTATTACAGGTACCTCATGCAGAAATGTTTGTTATGTTTGCCAACAACGATGGAAATATGGATCAAACAAGGTATTATTATACTGGTTTGCCTAAATTTATCTTCAGGCAATTTTTTTATGCTTTTATCAATCTCTGTCTTGAGTTGGTTCTTTATTTTTTTTATTCTTTTTACATCTCGTAGTAGCTAATAGCTATCTCAGTTACTTTCCTTTGCTTGTTATTTTGACATGATTTGTCTCCTTAAAGGATAAACCAGATGAATGAATGAATGAACGGATGATTTCTTCTGTTGGGTTGTTAATTAATTCCAATATGTCAGTTTTACTATTGTTGCTCATAATTTTTAACATGCTCTTATTTCAGGTTATAAAGAACGGGGAGATGCTATAGGTGTCACATTTAAGAAACAGAAGAGTTCTATCTAATGGTTTCAACTTCCCTTGGTAAAGAGAATCTGCAGGTTATTATTGAAACTCTCTTCCTCTTCATCCCTTGCTCTCTCTCTCTCTCTCTCTCTCTCTCTCTCTCTCTCTATCTATCTCTCTCTCTCTCTGTATATCTCTGTGTCATGTAAACATGAGGGAATTGTGTAGCGAACTTAATATCATGCTGATTAAGTTTGAATAGCTCATTTGATATACAATGATGGTGACAAAGCATTTGGCATGTCATCTGAACTCTATCTTGATGAGAGGATGAGAATTGCATCTGATGGCATCTGTAAAGACAATGAATAGGTGCTAGCAAGACTATTTTTCTGAGAAGAAAGCCCGCATTATCAAGCTGATCTTTTACATCATCTTCTTTGTTCTGATCATTATTGTGTGTTCGGGTATTTGTCATTCTCATTAAAATTTTATGTTGTTTGAATATATATTTACTGCTACCGGATTGCTTCCACGAGTTCTCTCGGTCCTCTACTCGAATAATGAAAAATTCAACCCATGCAGGTCACTTTTGAAAAGTCAATTAGCCATGCTCTTGTTTAGCTTTCGATGTAAATCATTCTTGAGAACTTCTTTGTTATTCGATATGTCATTTCTTGGTTTTAAAATTACCGTATTGTTTCATTATTACTTAACTAGTTAGGGAGTGTTTAAAAGTTGAGTTGTTAAAATAATGTGTTCAGTATATAAGCAACAGTCATGGAATTTTTTATATTTCTGAATCTCTGATATCTTCGGCTAATTAATTTACGTTAAAATGTTATGTCCCATGTCTAAATATTTGTGCCTATGTATCGATATGTGCATGTGTTTAGATGTGTTTATTTATGTGCATGGTTACATTAATATTTAGTGTAAAAGGTTTGAGAAAGGAATTGGTGGAAGCACTTCTAATTCTATCAAAGAACTTGTTAGCAATGGAGCCCTGAGTCTTCACATGGAACGGTCAGCATTTTATTTTATTATGCTTGCATCAGAAGTAACTTGTTGACGTGCTCATAATTTATGAACTCTCGTTGCAGTTCTCAGCATCCGAAGACCATTCTAATTATGGATGAGGTTGATGGTATGTCTGCTGGAGATAGAGGGAGGGGGGTAGATGATCTTATTGCCAGCATCAAAATCTCAAAAGTTCCTATAATATGCATTTGTAATGATCGCTATAGTCAGAAACTCAAGGGCCTTGTGAACTACTGGTTGCTTTTTAGCTTCCGGAAGCTGACAAAGCAGCAGGTATCATCTGCTATATTCATCATATCTATTGGTGCAAAAAGTGAAATTAGATATTTATCTAACTTTTGTAATATTCTCTCATTTTGGCTGAAATCTAAATCTTAACAGTGTCAAATTATATTTTATGCTTGCGTAGTCAGATTTAGTAATTGCAATATCAAACCGAGGTAGTACGAAAAACATTATACTAAGAAATCATATGATTTTGTTCTGTTATATTTCGATTAGGAATCGCTCTATATGATTTTGCTATTTATTATGTTATATTTCACTAGGTACCTGTTTGATTCGTCGAAATTTATCTTTCTGCTGCGTATACCATATTTCATAAGGTATATGTCTCCCAATACTAACTTTCATATCCTGTCTTACAAGTTTAAATATGTTGTTTATATTCATGTCAATTTGTGCAGGATTACTCAGTTGAACAAACCCCGCAATTGTTCGGACATTAAATTTTTGTTCGGTTGCCCGAAGCCTACAATTGTTGTGTAGTTAGGCAAAACCTCAGGGTTAATTTTATAATTAGTCCATAAGCTTATAAACGAATATTTGCTCATGCTAAAAATATCTGTATTTATCATTTTAGTTTTCAAAATTCAAGATTTCGGAATTGGAATTCAGATTCCGTTTGATAAACAGATCCTAAGCGACAATTTTTTTCTACTGCAGGTTTTGAATATGTTGTTGAGATTAGCATGAATGCAAACTGTGATGAGTATCACTATTTTTTGTAATGGGTGGATATACTTGGCCCTTTGGTGATTCGAATCATTGCGATAGGATCCTTAACATCCTTATATTCATTTTGGATTTATGTAGTTATTTCGGATAGTTTATGTATTTGGATGGTTGTTTGATAACCTTTTATGTATTGGGATGTTTGAATTTATTTTTAATGGGTAACTCTATTTTTAAATACCATATGTTGATTTTTAGCATTTAGAGTGTTGGTAAAAGACCTACGAAGATGTAGCCATTGACCCCAAAAATATACTCTTTACGTGTTGGTAAAAGAATAACGTAGTGTAGCCACAGATATTAAATTATTTAAGAAACAAGTGTAGACGTAATGATAAAGGGTGTTTCCAACAATATCGAAGTGTTTCATAATTTTGTTACAGTAGTACTAAACAGGTGTAGCCATAGGTCTACAGCTATACTTTTAATGGTGTCACCACATAGATAACGGTGTTGGCATAGGTCTACAACAACACCTCTTAAGGTGTAGGAACAGAACCAAAAAGTGTTGGCATAGGGGTCTACAGCTACACCTTTCCGTAGTGTTACGAGAAACAATAAAAGTGTTAGCGTAGACCCCTATGGGAGCGGCTATTTTTGTAACACCCTCAAATTTGGTCAAAGTGTAGCCGTAGCCTGTTTGTTTTCTTTTACCAACACTTTTTGGGCTGTGAACACACTTTTATAGGTGTGACTGAAGCCCATATATGGCGTATTGCTACTTATGACTAGAGGCTATGGAGATAGACTCTATGCATGCTAATGAGGTCTGGAATATATTGGGTCCTCCTAAGGGCATAGTGCCTATGGATCTATAAGAGAAAGACTGATGGAGATGGCAATGCTGAAACTTATAAGGCCAGGCTTGTGGTGAAGGGTTATTCCGAAAAATAGGGAATCGATTACTTCAAGATCTTTTTGCCTGTAGCCATGATAAAGTCTATGCGCATGATGCTTGCTATAGCACCCATTTTTATTATAAATTATGGCAAATGGATGTGAATATGGCATTCCTAAATGGATACCTAGAGGAGGAGATCTATATAGAACAGCTAAAGGGATTCATATATGAGGCCAATTTTCATAAAGTAGGCAAGCTTCAGCATGCCATCTATGAACTGAAGGAGACTTCACGAAGTTGGAATCTTCATTTTGATCAGACAGTTAATGAGTTTGATTTTATCAAAAATGAAGAGGAGCCATGTATTTACAATAAGGTTAGTAGGAGCAAAATTGCATTTTTAGTACTATATGTGTATCACATTATACTTATAGGAAACGGCGTAGGAATGCTTAGCTTTGCGAAAGCTTGGTTTTCTAACACGTTCTCAATGAAAAACTTGGGAGAAGCCATCTATATTCTAGGTATTTGTCTCTTTCAGGATAGATCGAAGAGAATGATAGGTCTTTCCCAATTCCTCTATATTGAAAAGATCTTGAAGTGATTTAAGATGGAAAATTCTAAAAGAGGGTTCCTACTTATGCCACATGGCGCAAAATTTTCCTTAGAGATGTGTACTCAAAGTGAGGAAGACATAAATGAAATGAGCAAGGTACACTATGCTTCGGCACTGAGTAGCTTATTTGTGAGTGTAGTTAGTCGGTTTCAGACAAATCTAGGGCAGGAACATTGGACTGCTGCAAAGAATATTCTTAAGTACCTGAAAAGGACTAAAGACTTGCTTCTTACATACGGCAGTGGAGATCTTAAAGTGATGGGTTATACGGACTGCAATGTTTTGGGAATATGGATACGCAGATGTCCACATCAGGGTATGTCTTTACTCAGAATGGTGGACAAGTATCTTGGAGAAGTGCAAAGCAAAGTGCGACTGTGATTTCCACATGTCAAGCCAAATATCAGGCAGCCACGAGGCTGCTAAAGAGGTGCTTTGGATTAAGAAGTTCAGTGAGGAACTTCAAGTGATTCCTGACTCATATCGACCTGTGGCACTATTTTGTGTCAACGATGGAGCTATTGCACAGGCCAAGGAGCCTAGGGCTCACCACAACACCAAGCACATTGAGAGGAAGTATCATTTTGTTAGATAATGGTTAAGAAATGGATCATTACACTACAGAGAATAAACACAGCAAATAACGTTGTTGATCTGCTGACTAAGCCACTATCTCAGAAGGTCTTAGAGAGACATCTGGAGAGTATATTGGATACTATAGTTTGTGGCATTGAGTGCAAGTGGGAGATGTTAGGAATATGCCCTTGAATGCCACTCAGGAGATGAGAGAGTGAGTGCATTGTATTATAATTATGAATATTAAATTAAATAAATTATTTACTATTTCTATATCATTGTATATCACTGGAACTGTGATTTGGTATATAGAATAATAGTCCTGGCATGTGAGAGTAAATTCCATATATATAGGTACTGGAAGTGTTTAGGGATGAATGTTTAACTAGTTCCCAAGCCGATAAAACTTAACTGGGCAATAAGTTTAGACAAGACTTGTATAACATGTGTTTTGACATATCGAGTGCATGTCTTCAATAAGGGTTAGTGGGAGCACACGTTATAGGTATGCTAATGATATTAGTATACTCGGACTCGACTCGACTCGATTCAGTCACATGGATTTCACTCTGGGATAGTAAATGGCTGAATTGAAAGATTTTGATAGGTATACGTGCATCTTTGACTTGAGGTTTCAGTGGAAGATGTGCTTGTGGTATTAAGTTAGTCATTAGAGTAGTTCGATCCAATCAGTGGTTGGTGGGATCAACCTCGAAGTACAACCTAGTGGACAAGTAGTAGTCTCTACTGAATACCAAGATATGATTCTTTCTCATTTAAGTAAGCAGGCAGATACCCTATGCGGTTAATGGAAAATAAGATTATAAGTCTTTTGCCAAGCATTTAGAGCTAGTTGTATTTGATACATGAGAGCTCGATGATCTCGGTTTGCATTAACAAATTTATGGAGTCAAGTTACAATAGGTTTGAAATTACCGTGACCCTAATACTTGACCGGGACATATGATTGAAGGGTTTATACGTATACGGTATTCACGACATAATGGTTTTAGAATGATTCTATCATTCATTCTCAATTGGATTGCGATGCGGGCCACTAGGATGGCTAAGTGTTACCCGCAGACTGACCTACGGGTTCATGCACAAAGATATTTGACGAAAAAATGAGAATTTAGTATCTCTTCATTTATATTGGATATTAGATATCTAATTTCATTTATTGAATAAAAACAAGGTATAATCGGGTTCTAGTCTCCAAAAAATGGTGCTGGACTCAAAAGATCTTTAACTAGTCCAATGATTTCCGAAACAAGCTCAAAGCATAGCTAAGAACATAAATTCAAGCTTGGTGAATCGTAACATACCTTAAACGGAAGAATAAGTTGGAATAACTTGATGAACTTTATGCCCAAAAGCTAGAACACCAATCCTCAAAGTCCCTTCGTCTTCAATGAGGTGTTAAGGAGTTGATATGAAGGTTGAAAATGGAGAGGGAAACTCTCAAAGTCGCGGAATTATGTTATGGGTTGAAGTGGAAGTCTGAAAATGAAGGAGGGTGCTGTCCTTTTTATAGAAAAGGCTTATTAGCGCGCGCTACTCCTTGTGGTTAGCGTGCGCTAACGGGCTATCAGCCTACTGTCTCTGACGTGTCTCGGTATAGCGTACGATAAAGACAATGAATAGGTGCTAGCAGCACTATTTTTCTGAGAAGAAAGCCCGCATTATCAAGCTGATCTTTTACATCGTCTTCTTTGTTCTGATCATTATTGTGTGTTCGGGTATTTGTCATTCTCATTAAAATTTTATGTTGTTTGAATATATATTTACTACTACCGGATTGCTTCCACGAGTTCTCTCGGTCCTCTACTCGAATAATGAAAAATTCAACCCATGTAGGTCACTTTTAAAAAGTCAATTAACCACGCTCTTGTTTAGCTTTCGATGTAAATCATTCTTGAGAACTTCTTTGTTGATTCGATATGTCATTTCTTGGTTTTAAAATTATCGTATTGTTTCATTATTACTTAACTAGTTAGGGAGTGTTTAAAAGTTGAATTGTTAAAATAATGTGTTCAGTATATAAGCAACAATCATGGAATTTTTTATATTTCTGAATCTCTGATATCTTTGGCTAATTTACGTTAAAATGTTATGTCCCATGTCTACATATTTGTGCCTATGTATCGACATGTGCATGTGTTTAGATGTGTTTATTTATGTGCATGGTTACATTAATATTTAGTGTAAAAGGTTTGAGAAAGGAATTGGTGGAAGCACTTCTAATTCTATCAAAGAACTTGTTAGCAATGGAGCCCTGAGTCTTCACATGGAACGGTCAGCATTTTATCTTATTATGCTTGCATCATAAGTAACTTGTTGACGTGCTCATAATTTATGAACTCTCGTTGCAGTTCTCAGCATCCGAAGACCGTTCTAATTATGGATGAGGTTGATGGTATGTCTTCTGGAGATAGAGGGAGGGGGGGTAGATGATCTTATTGCCAGCATCAAAACCTCAAAAGTTCCTATAATATGCATTTGTAATGATCGCTATAGTCAGAAACTTAAGGGGCCTTGTGAACTACTGGTTGCTTCTTAGCTTCCGGAAGCTGACAAAGCAGCAGGTATCATCTGTTATATTCATCATATCTATTGGTGCAAAAAGTGAAATTAGATATTTATCTAACTTTTGTAATATTCTCTCATTTTGGCTGAAATCTAAATCTTAAGAGTGTCAAATTATATTTTATGCTTGCGTAGTCAGATTTAGTAATTGCAATATCAAACCGAGGTAGTACGAAAAACATCATACTAAGAAATCATATGATTTTGTTCTGTTATATTTCGATTAGGAATCGCTCTATATGATTTCGCTATTTATTATGTTATATTTCACTAGGTACCTGTTTGATTCGTCGAAATTTATCTTTCTGCTGCGTATACCATATTTCATAAGGTATATGTCTCCCAATACTAACTTTCATATCCTATCTTACAAGTTTAAATATGTTGTTTATATTCATGTCAATCTGTGCAGGATTACTCAGTTGAACAAATCTCGCAATTGTTCGGACATTAAATTTTTGTTCGGTTGCTCGAAGCTTACAATTGTTGTGTAGTTAGGCAAAACCTCAGGTTTAATTTTATAATTAGCCCATAAGCTTATAAACTAATATTTGCTCATGCTAAAAATATCTGTATTTATCATTTTAGTTTTCAAAATTCAAGATTTCGGAATTGGAATTCAGATTCCATTTGATAAACAGATCCTAAGCGGCAATTTTTTTCTACTGCAGGTTTTGAATATGTTGTTGAGATTAGCATGGATGCAAACTGTGATGAGTATCACCATTTTTTGTAATGGGTGGATATACTTGGCCCTTTGGTGATTCGAATCATTGCGATAGGATCCTTAACATCCTTATATTCATTTTGGATTTATGTAGTTATTTCGGATGGTTTATGTATTTGGATGGTTGTTTGATAACCTTTTATGTATTGGGATGTTTGAATTTATTTTTAATGGGTAACACTATATCGAACAGCCTAAGGGATTCATATATGAGGCCAATATTCATAAAGTAGGCAAGCTTCAGCATGCCATCTATGAACTGAAGGAGACTTCACGAAGTTGGAATCTTCATTTTGATGAGACAGTTAATGAGTTTGATTTTATCAAAAATGAAGAGGAGCCATGTATTTACAATAAGGTTAGTGGGAGCAAAATTGCATTTTTAGTACTATATGTGGATCACATTCTACTTATAGGAAACGGCGTAGGAATGCTTAGCTTTGCGAAAGCTTGGTTTTCTAACACATTCTCAATGAAAAAATTGGGAGAAGCCATCTATATTCTAGATATTCGTCTCTTTCGGGATAGATCGAAGAGAATGATAGGTCTTTCCCAATTCATCTATATTGAAAAGATCCTTAAGTGATTTAAGATGGAAAATTCTAAAAGAGGGTTCCTACTTATGCCACATGGCGCAAAATTTTCCTTAGAGATGTGTACTCAAAGTGAGGAAGACATAAATGAAATGAGCAAGGTACACTATGCTTCGGCAGTGAATAGCTTATTTGTGAGTGTAGTTAGTCGGTTTCAGTCAAATCCAGGGTAGGAATATTGGACTACTGCAAAGCATATTCTTAAGTACCTGAAAAGGACTAAAGACTTGCTTCTTACATACGGCAGTGGAGATCTTAAAGTGATGGGTTATACGGACTCCAATTTTTTGGGAATATGGATACGCAGATGTCCACATCAGGGTATGTCTTTACTCAGAATGGTGGACAAGTATATTGGAGAAGTGCAAAGCAAAGTGCGACTATGATTTCCACATGTCAAGCCAAATATCAGGCAGCCACGAGGCTGCTAAAGAGGTGATTTGGATTAAGAAGTTCACTGAGGAACTTCAAGTGATTCCTGACTCATATCGACCTGTGGCACTATTTTGTGTCAACGATGGAGCTATTACACAGGCCAAGGAGCCTAGGGCTCACCACAACACCAAGCACATTGAGAGGAAGTATCATTTTGTTAGAGAATGGTTAAGAAATGGATCATTACACTACAGATAATAAACACAGCAAATAGCGTTGTTGATCTGATGACTAAGCCACTATCTCAGAAGGTCTTAGAGAGACATCTGGAGAGTATATTGGATACTATAGTTTGTGGCATTGAGTGCAGGTGGGAGATGTTAGGAATATGCCCTTGAATGCCACTTAGAAGATGAGAGAGTGAGAGCGTTGTATTATAATTATGAATATTAAAGTAAATAAATTATTTACTATTTCTATATCATTGTATATCACTGGCACTGTGATTTGGTATATAGAATAATAGTACTGGCATCTGAGAGCAAATTCCATAGATATAGGCACTGGAAGTGTTTAGGGATGAATGTTTAACTAGTTCCCAAGTCGATAAAAGTTAACTGGGCAATAAGTTTAGACAAGACTTGTATAACATGTCTTTTGACATATCGAGTGCATGTCTTCACTAAGGGTTAGTGGGAGCACACGTTATAGGTATGCTAATGATATTAGTATACTCAGACTCGACTCGACTCGATTCAGTCACATGGATTTCACTCTATGATAGTAAATGGCTGAATTGAAAGATTTTGATAGGTATACGTGCATCTTTGACTTGAGGTTTCAGTAGAAGATGTGCTTGTGGTATTAAGTTAGTCATTAGAGTAGTTCGATCCAATCACTGGTTGGTGGGATCAACCTCGAAATACAACCTAGTGGATAAGTAGTAGTCTCTACTGAATACCAAGATATGATTCTTTCTCATTTAAGTAAGCAGGCAGATATCTTATGCGGTTAATGGCAAATAAGATCATAAGTCTTTTGCCAAGCATTTAGAGCTAGTTGTATTTGATATATGAGAGCTTGATGATCTCGGTTTGCATTAACAAATTTATAGAGTCAAGTTACAATAGGTTTGAAATTACTTTGACCCTAATACTTGACCGGGACATATGATTGAAGGTTTATACGTAAACGGTATTCACGACATAATGGTTTTAGAATGATTCTATCATTCATTCTCAATTGGGTTGCGATGCGGGCCACTAGGATGGCTAAGTGTTACCCACAGACTGACCTACGCATTCATGCACAAAGATATTTGACGAAAAAAATGAGAATTTAGTATCTCTTCATTTATATTGGATATTAGATATCTAATTTCATTTATTGGATGATTAATTTAATTCATAAATAATTATTTCTTGGAGAAGTATAATTATAATTTTGTATTTTATAAAATTAATTAATTTGATTAATTAATTAAGTTTAATACATTTGAGATAAAAACAAAGTGTACTTAACGGACTAGACACGTGAATGTCCAGTACACAAACCGAGTAGCTCGGCTCCTTTCTTCTCATAAAAAACAACACAGCTGCCCTCTCTCTACCCCACCACACCTTACATGATCGTTCCTTTCTTTTCATGATATGGTGTGGAGTGAATTGGACTTGTTTTAAAATATGAAGACATAAGATAACAAGATAATATTTATCTTAAAAATCTTATCAAATCATGTTATAAAACATGCCAAAACCACACCACATTTTAAGTCGTAGTGAGAAGTGAGAGGAGTGAACAATTTTCTTCATCTTGCTTATCTTAGAGAGAGATAAATAAAAATAAAAGAAGAGAGGACAAATACTATATCAATTCCTATCCGTGTTCTTAGAGAACGAATTGATATAGAATTATTTCCATCAATATCCGTCGTGTGATGATGTAGAGGCACCCGGCATCTTCAGTGTTGGATCATTCGTCAAGCATAATCAAATTGGATTCGTATTAGTGTTGGTGATATGAAAAGGAATGGATGTTTTTTGTGGTCGGGAACTATCAAAGCTAGGATCTTCATCATCAAAGAGAAATTATTAAAGGGTCTACAAGGGTATGACTACTTTATCTCTGACTTTTAAACCAAACCAAACCAAACATACCCAGTATATCCCGCTCAGAGCAGGGTCTGGGGAGGGTAAGATGTATGCAGACCATGCCCCTACTTATTACGGTAGGGAGGCTGTTTTCGTGAAGACCCCCAGCTTAGTGCACAGCAGAATCTTGTGTGATAAATATAAAGGAAAACATATGATTCAAAAATGCTCGAGACAATACCTGAGCCCATGGCTTGATCCACATGGGACTTACCTAAGCGGAATTTGGCTACTTCACTCCCGATGAACGCTGCTCTAACAAAAGAGAGGTTGGCTCTCCGCACAGCTCCCTGTCAAAAATACACCACATGCAAAGACAATATGATAAAATATACAATAAAAGTAAAAATGCAATGCTCTAGGTCAAAGCTAACCAAGACAACCCAACCCTGAGGCTCTCAACTACAGCACCGCTCCCTACAAAAGAATCCACAACTCTGATCTGGTGCCTCCAAGCGCACCTATCAATAGTCATGGCCTCGGAAAGGTTTAAGGCCTTCAAATCTAATCTCAGTTGCTCCTCCCATGTCCTCCTCGGTCTGCCTCTCCTCCTCTCCCCGACAACCATTAAACTCTCAACCCTCCTTACCGGAGCAGATGCCTGCCTCCTGCGGACGTGGCCAAACCATCTCAATCTCCCTTCCCTAACTTTTGCTGAAATGGGCGCCACTTCCAGCGCGTTCCTGAAAACCCCGTTCGCAATTCTATCTAATATAGTGCGACCACACGACCAAAGTAACATTCTCATTTCAGCCACTTGCAACTTTCTCTCAAGCAACTTCTTCATCGCCCAACATTCGGAGCCATACAACATTGCAGGTCGGATTGCCGCTCTATAGAATTTACCCTTCAACTTTAGAGGGACTTTCTTGTCGCACAGGACCCCTGTCGCTGCTCTCCACCTTAGCCACCCCGCCTTGATGTGATGCGTGACATCTTCTTCACACTCACCTTCCTTCTGAATGATCTAACCCAAATGCTTGAACTTATCCGTACGGGGTACGATCTGATCCGCAATCATTACCTCAACATCTTCCTCGTTGGCCTCACCACTAAAGTTACACCAGAGATACTCGGTCTTAGACCGGCTCACACGCAAGCCCTGGGATTCTAACTTAGCCCTCCAAAGCTCCAACTTCGAGTTCACCTCCCTCCCCGACTCCGCCACTAACATAATGTCGTCAGCAAAAAGCATGTACCACGGGATGCCATCTTGAATCCCTCGCGAAATGACGTCAAGGATTAGAGCGAAGAGAAGAGGGCTTAGCGCCGACCCCTGGTGTAGCCCTATCTCAACCGGAAAAAACTGGGTGTCACCAACTGGGGTCCTAACGCATGCCCTAGCTTGGGAGTACATGTCTTGGATCGCCCTAACGAACGGCAACGACACCCTCCTCTCTACTAGGCTCCTCCAAATAATATCGCGCGGAATGCTATCATAAGTTACCGGATACCAAAAAGGCCATTTAAAAAATACTCACGCAGCGGATAAAGACAAACAATTAAAATACTCTAGCAAATGAATACAAAGAATCGATCGTAAACTCAAAACACAAATACATGCCCTTGCCGATCCTCCGGGAAGTTCATCTCTCCACGACCGCTACAAGCTTGATAATCCAAGAACCTAAAAAGAAAGCCCACGACGGGGTCAGCCATAATATCCAACAATGATAACCATCACATCTCGTCAATAATTACATATCAATGGAAATACTAAGTAAGAATACGACCAATGTAATCTTACCATCATAACTTTACGAGAATCCACGATTCGTATCCTTAACAACACATTAAGATAATAACGAAATATCTGTACGGTATCTCAACAATACTCAAGGTTCTCAAAACATTATCATAACTCGCGATACGGAAATTATACCAACTCTGGCCAATTCAATCCATCGGATAACATCGACAATTCCAATACGATAATCGATTGTCCATCAAAGACAAGTACCAAGGAAATACGGAACATACCTCAAGATACGAAATACCATGACAATCATGTCAGTCTAATCCGAGATCATATCAACATAGCATATGGACATGGTCCTAACACAAGACCTACAAATGCATACTCATATGACAACGTCAATATGATCACAACAATAACGACAATGTATACTTATGGCAAACCCATAATATACATATGCACAACAACAATACATGGCAATCCGATGATCCAGCGTTCACTGCCTAGATCCCCCGATGATCCCGTCAGACCAACCCGAGGTGGAAAACCCGTCCGTTGATCCAGCGCACGCTAGCATAGATCCCCCGATGATCCCGTCGGACCAACCCGAGGTGGACATACAACAACAATGCACAAATGCATATAACAATGATACACAATGCATGACAACAATGATACACGCATGTATCACAACATGATCGACATGAAATGACAAAAATGATTAGAGTACTTGCCCCGAGTCATTCGAGAGCAATCTCGATGTCCAGACCATCACGAACCATTATTCTGAATATTCGATGATCCGAAATGTCACGGATGGTAAATAATTCACGCCTTTGTCTATACCATGATGTATCCTCGATACCAAGTATGCCAACAAGAATGTAAATCATATACATTATGATTTAATTCCCAAAACTCAAATACAACCTATAATCTCAACTCTCCTGTGATTACGATTTATAAACATTGCTATACGAATTATAAACGAATGAAACTGAAACCATTCATTAAATATTATAAACTGAGCAAGTAATAACTTGCCTCGATACCAATGAAGTCGTTACCAATTCCTTGTCGTCGTCTACATGTCCCTCGGCCCTGATCAAAGCAATCTACGAACATTCTTGAATACGACCGCAAAGCATGGTTCTAAACATCGATCAATAATCTCAACCTATTACAATAATCGATTTAACATACATTCGATAACAATCAACAATCGATATAACCAATCCACAAACCCAACGATTCCAAAATATCTCGATTAAACACAAGTCCGAACAATCTAACTCAAACAATTATGAATTCATTCCCATGATTCCACAAAGCCCACATATCGATTCGATAAGGCGAGTATACAAACTTAACCGAAATATTCCAATCAATTTCTCTTTCAAAACTTCAATCAAACACCTTGAAGGCGGAATTCAAAGGTATATTCGAATCATCAATCAACAAACACCAACCACACCAAGAACACGAAGAACATAATCACAAACATATATATCCTTGTTCCAAGCTTTCCTAGATGTTATCACTTGATAAACCAACTCAAAAGCTGAGGTTTATGGGTTAAAAACCGAGTTTGGGTTATTTGGGATGAAAGGGGATCGTGTAGGATGGGTTGGGAAATGAAATTCCCGACTGCTTTACGTTTTTATACGCCCATGCATGTTAGCATACGCTAACTTCATCAATAGCGTGCGCTACCTGTTCCCAGAATACAGACAGTATAGTTTTTGCCATTTTGAGCATAACTCAAACATCCAGACTCCGATTAACTCACCGTTTGAACCATTAGAAAGCTAACTCGATGCTCTATTATAATGTTATGTTTCAGAATTTTTGGAGTTTTCAAGAATCGGTGGTGATTTTCCAAAGTGGAACCTTATACACATTACTTTCCAAACAAGTGTCCAAATCTTATTTCCACTAACATTTCAACATATAGTCTTCTTAATCATATCATATACACCAAGAATCATAATCACTTGCATGTTCATTATCATACGAAGTAAACAATAACAAAAAAATTAAGAACCCGAAATGAAGGGAGATATTAACCAACATATCTCTTGAAGAAAAACAACACCGTTCAAAACCACACGAATCATATCAATATCCGCATATCAACCATATTATCAACATAATTCAGTAATCCATCTCATAACCATACTCATCAACTCATAAACATGACGATCATCAACTCAAGAACATCATATACAATCCAAAATGAAATCCCAAAGTGGGGAGTAATTACCTTTTTGAAGGAATGGATTGAATCCCAAGGTTGAATCCGTTTTCAATCACTTCCAAGCTTCAAATGTTGTTAAGAATGATCAACTCAAGTGTTTGGAACCTCAAATTCTCTCTAAGACCTCACTCTATCGGTTCACATGAAGAAATGGACGGAAATGACGAATAATGGCCAACTGCACTTATATATATTGTACATTACTAACGTACGCTAACATCTTCAGTTAACGTACGTTGCACACTTAGCGTGCGCTAACTGTCTTTGTTAGCGTGCGCTATCGAAGTCCAGAGGCAACTGTCTTACTGCATGAAGTGATTTACGTACGCAATGCCCATGCAATAGCGTACGTAAATGCCTCTATTTAGCGTACGCAAGTGTCCTACCTTAGCATGCGCTACTCATAGTTGACTCGTTTGTCTGTATGCTTCCGAAAACAGGTCCACACGCCAAAAGTGTTGACGAGGATAAGATTTCTTTTTGTCCGATATACAGTTAGCGTGCGCTAATCAACATGCATTAGCGTGCGCTATCACTACATTACAACATCCGTTGACTTATCAGAACGTTCGTCGAAAGTGGCCTGGTCCACACGCAGATTCCTTCCGATCTGACTGCATTAGCGTGCGTTATCTTATATCCGTAGCGTGCGCTAAACCTGCACGATAGCGTGCGCTACTCATGATTATTAGCGTGCGCTAATAATGTTACACTTAGCCATTTTCAGCTATTCTTGTCCAACGTCTCAACATACAGAATACGAACATACGACATACTGAATACATATACTTCTTACATCCAATTGTCGACCAAGTACGACAATTATACCAATACAGATGTCTCGGTCCTTCAATTATTTTACCCATACTGTACAGATTCCACGTTGTACAACATAACTCGGATAAAATAATATTAAACAACAGTAGTGGAAATTCCGGATATTACAAAAAGCATAGGGCCGTGTATAGCATGACCATAATCCCAACGTAATTTTCATGAGCCAACATAAAAATCACAAAGGTCAACCTAAAGGGTATAATGGGTCTTCATTAATCTTCCAACTTCTTGGATCGTCATACGCGATCAAATGGCTCCCCGAGTCCGCCCTTCGTCTCCTTCTTGTCCTCATTACATTAATGAAAAATATACTACACTAGTAAAGTAAATTACAAGGGGACAAACGATACGCAGGCTGTAAATAATAATAATAAATTAAAAGACAACACGCAGGCCAGAAAAACTAATTATAATTAAACCACATGCAGGCCGTTAAAACTAACCCAAATAAATAAAAACATATGGTCATGCCATACACCATACAGATAGCATAATTAATTATTACATAATTAATTAAAACGTACTATTAAAATTAATTATCACATAATTAATTAAAAACATAATATGAATCTGCCTGACAGTCAGACATAATAATAAATTCCTATTAAAATCAACAAACGTGGATAGTAGCCAATATGGCCGTGCTACACACGGACGCGTGGGTTCGAAATTCGCCACAAACAAAGCAGCATTTTGGCAACATTTATTCTGGAATTTTTAAAACAGTCTAAGGGTTAAATAATACTCAGTGAATAAATTTTCAAACAAGTGTCGTGGCCCAGATTGTGCAGCGCGCGGAAGATATTCCAAATACTGTGGGATCGAATCCCGCATTAATCGCAGATATTTTTGCTGATTTTCGGTGGTCCGCGGTTCCTAACCGGACCCGGGCCGCCGACCCGCCAGAAAACAGATCTGTTCCAAAATAGTTCTGGACAGAAAAATCGCAAAAATAGTCTAGAAAATTAATTTTAACGATCTGATTTAATCAAATTAAATCAGAAAAATATTTGTAATCTCTATTTTATAAATATAATCAAGAACACAATTTATATATTCAAATATTATAAATATGGTCTACATAAATAATTAGATTACTTGCAAGTTGACTCCGATACCACTATTGAGTTTTATGTGTATTTAATACAATAAAATTGAGCAAAACACAGCGGGAAAATTAACAAAAAACACAAATGAGGATCTTCATGCAGTAATTTAATTGATTTATATAAAGTTCATCGAATTACCTTAATTTGAAGAATAGATTTGTAACCCGGACTAGAAGTTGATTAATATCGTCTTCCTCTATCGGTGATACACACGAACAACAGGTACAAGTCGGATTGCTAAATCTTTAAGAATAATATTGATAAAAAGTACAACATGTAATTCCTTGCCAGAAGGATTTGTACTGTTGCTCAAAATCAACTAAGGGAAGAAGACAGAAATGGCCGAGACAGACTTTCCAGACAGAAAACGGTTCGGCCAATTTGAGGAGGGGAGGGCCGATTTCTTTGTAACACAATTAGGATTGTGTGATTTTTGTCGTATGACAACTCCTTCTCCAAGACCCTTTATTTATACTAAATAAACTCTAGAGTCAAGTTCTAGTATTTGCTTAGTTGCCCCTCAACTTATTAAACAATACAATATACACCATATCATATATTATATATTACTTATTATTAATCATTTAATAAATATAACATCCAATATTATATTTATCTTTCCCAGTTGATACAATTAAATAATATAATATATGATATCCTATATTATATATTACTCATTGTAACACCCCGAGATATTCGGAATAATTACAGCGCCGTAAACCCTTTAGATAAGGATTTACAAGGCTAATATTAAAAGAAGTGTAAAAATAAACCAATCGAACACTGGAATTCACATACAGATTTGAAACAAACGATCAAATGTGCTGACTTATACAACCATATCGAAAAGACTTTATTAATACAGACATACTCGATTACTAAACGAACCAAGAAGACAAATCATAATAATAAGAACATCAACCACATCACTGAGCCATCTCATCGTCCTGTCGGTACTGTGGCTGCCCTCCTGCTCCTCGACTACCTGAACATCAAAAACAATGTCCACCCCCGAAGGGGTTAGCAAAACAATGCTAGTACAAGTATCGTCATAGAATAAATCACTAATACATCATAAAACATGCAAACGGACTTCCGCCACCGGAATCCAACGATGCGAATCCTCACGATTCCATCTACACAATACAGAGTAATCCAGCGATCCAGCGCCCTTGGTATAGATCCCCATGATGATCCCGTCGGACCAACGCATGGTGGAAAACCCGTCCAGCGATCCAGCGCCCTCAGCATAGATCCCCATGATGATCCCGTCGGACCAACGCATGGTGGACATTCGATCCAGCGCCCTCGGATAGATCCTCATGATCCCCTCGGATCATTTATACCATAAATGAAACAATTATGCATACACATATGCATTTCAATATGTTCATCAATACGAACAAACAACAACGAATATCACGAAAATTCTCGAAATACATCTCATATTCAACAATATGAATAAAACCACAAGCATGATAAATCGAACTCGACATATGATACTTGCCTCGAAAATGGCAAGGACGAAACACTTCAATGTTCTCGACACGCTCGAAGGCCGCCTCCTTCGATCAACGTAACAAGCTCGAACCTTAACAAAAGGAACGATATACAAATCATCTCAAGTCGAACGATGGCCTAACAATTCGGTCTACGGCCGAAATGCTCAAAATAACCAATGCTGGACTTCTTAGCGCGCGCTCGTACTCGTAACGTGCGCTAAGACGGCTGATAGCGACGCTATCGTATAAGACTAGCGTCGCTAGCCACGGTCTGGCGATCGACTTACTGGTCTCATAACGACGCTACGTGCGTTTGGGCGTATCGACCCCGATAGCGCACGTTAACTCACACGTGTTAGCGTGCGCTAATATTGCATGGCAGAATACTGCAAGCCGAAAACTGGGTTGAATGGTGAGGAACTCATGAATCCTATCGTGATAATACAAGTTATCCTCGGGCAAATCATGCTAATAAGGTTTGTGAAAGATTTATGATCGTGAAATACAAATATACGGATAGCCAACTCAACATCATAATTCATCTACGATCTCCAAGAAATAATCTAAGTTCCATTTGTTCTACGTTCCAAAACACATGATTCCATTGTGTAAAACGTATCAACTGGGTAAATATCCGATTATTGATCATAACTCGATTTGAACATGCTTATGAGTCCTTATGATAAGATGGTTCAAAGGTTCATACGATATATAATGCCGATACGTCAAAAGTATCCTTCTAACATGTGATGACCGATTATAAACGAAATACTTGCTATCAAAACATGATTCAAACTTCCTTAGGAACATTACTAACATCAATGAAGAATCACCTACCTCAAAGTAGTGAAGAATACGGAGGAAAATGAAGCGATCCAACACCGAAGGCTTGAACACCAATCTCCAATGATATACGATCTTCAATCTCGAACTAGGAGGTTGATATGAAGTGTTTAGGACGAAGGGAGTTATGATCTAAGTGTAAGAGTTCGGGTTATGGGAGGAGAAAAACTGAAATCTCGAATAGGATGATGTCCTATTTATAATAAATGGCTATTAGCGCGCTAGACCACATTCGTAGCGTGCGCTAACGGCTCACGATCTAAATCGTACTCGGCACTTAGCGTGCGCTACGCATATACCAGTAGCGTGCGCTAAGGCGTTGACTTCGGCTTTTCCGAAAGCCGTCCAGTACATCCGACACGATCCGGCGGGTCCCG
Source organism: Orobanche coerulescens (assembly GCA_033398695.1). Taxonomy (NCBI): domain Eukaryota; kingdom Viridiplantae; phylum Streptophyta; class Magnoliopsida; order Lamiales; family Orobanchaceae; genus Orobanche; species Orobanche coerulescens. The sequence continues at coordinate 66,227,575 of CM065804.1, read as the reverse complement.
GCGAGATCTCACCTACCGCCGCGTCCCAATCAATTTGACCACGCATAGCGTGCGCTAATTACATTACATGGCGTGTGTTATGAAACCATGTTAGCGTACGCTACCCGCTTTGTAGCGTGCGCTACATGCGAGAATCACAACCATGAAATTAAACGCTCGGCAACATCGGATTATGAAATACGGAGAATAATACTCGAGACAAAGTACAATCATTACAATATCACAAGTTCCAATTACATAGAAATCTCGGGCATTACATCCTTCCTCCCTAAAAAGAAGTTTCGTCCCGAAACTTATGATGAAAACAACTCCGGATATTTAGCCTTCATACCGTCCTCCGTTTCCCAAGTGGCCTCTTCGACTCCATGTCGTGACCATTGTACTTTAACCAAGTGTATAGGTTTATTTCTCAACTGTTTGATCCGGCTCTCAAGTATCTTGATTGGTCTCTCTTCGAAGGAGCCATCATTAGCTATCTCGATCTCGTCGAAATCAATGACGTGACTGGGGTCCGGTACATACTTCCGAAGTTGGGATACGTGAAACACATTGTGAACATGACTCAGCGATGGTGGTAAGGCCAACCGGTATGCTAAATCCCCAACTCTCTCTAGGATCTAAAATGGTCCGATATATCTCGGACTAAGCTTGCCTCTTCTCCCAAAACGGAAAATCCCTCGTGTAGGAGACACCTTCAATAGCACGTGGTCCCCAGCGTCGAACTCTAGAGGGCGACGACGTACATCGGCATAAGACTTCTGTCGACTCTGGGCAGTCAACAGTCTCTCTCGAATCAAGGCTATCTTCTCTTGAGTCTGAATAATCAATTCCGGTTCCGTCCCGATCAAATCCGAAGAATCATCCCGGACAGGGGCGATCGGCATCTTCTCCGTATAAAGCTTCAAATGGGGCCATCTTAATAGAAGCATGCCAACTGTTATTATAGGTGAACTCGATCAAGGGCAAGTGAACTTCCCAATCGATCGACCAATCTAAAGCACAAGCTCTAAGCATGTCTTCTCATGCGTATAGTTCTTTCAGTGACCATCCGTTTGGGGATGATAAGTCATGCTAAAGTTGAGCTCGATCCCAAAGCCACGTGAAGCCTTTCGAAGTGTGACACGAAACGACCATCTCGATCCGAAATAATGGTCTTGGCGTCCGTGCAATCGACTATCTCCGCAATAAATATTCGTGCCAATCTCTCGGTCCCCATGTATCTTTAATTCCCAGGAAATGAGCCGACTTGGTTAGTCGATCAACTACAACTCAAATCATGTTCATTCCCGTTCTAGTCCTTGGCATACTAGTAATGAAGTACATCGAGATATCCTCCCACTTCCACTCAGTGATCTGAATCGGTCTTAACATTCCGGAAGTTCGTTGATGTTCAATATTAACATTCTGAAAAGTAAAACACTTTGAAAAGTACTCCGCTCGTCCTTCTTCATATTCCCCACGGAAGTTTTGCTTTAAATCTTTATACATCTTATCTTTGCCGGGTGAATAGAATAGGGCGCGCTGTGAGCTTCCTTCAGAATAGTCCTTCTCAAATCATCATCATCGGGGACGCAAAGTCGACTCTGAAATCTCAGAACTCCATCATCTTGTATCACGAATCCCGGGGCTTTTCCTTTCTTTACTTCGTCGCCTAATCGAAGGATTAAAGAATCGTTCAATTGTTTAGACTTGATCTCCTCGACTAGTGATGAAGTCAGTTCCATCACATAAAGTTGCCCTTGGATTCCTGGTGCCCATACTTCAATCCCCTCGCGGATCAGTTCTCGTTGAATACTGGTTTGGGACGTAAGTGCTTCCAACACTCGAAGGGAAACAGGTTTACGGCTCAAAGCATCGGCTACTACATTTGCTTTCCCCGGATGATAGAGAATCTCCAAGTCGTAATCCTTGATCAATTCCAGCCACCTTCTCTGCCTCATGTTTAACTCTTTCTGACTGAAAATGTACTTGAGGCTCTTATGGTCTGTAAAGATCTGACAATGAGTGCCGTACAAATAATGTCGCCAGATTTTCAAGGCAAAGACCACACTGCTAGCTCCGGATCATGAGTCGGATAATTAACCCGTGCGGTTTCAATTTCCGAGAAGCATAAGCAATCACTTTATCCTTCGCATCAACACACAACCCAAACCACGATTTGAAGCATCGTGTATACCATAAATCCGATTCCTTACAGCGGCGCTAATATAGGTCTGTCGTCGGCCTCCTCTTAAGTTCACAAAACTAGCTTTGGCACTCCTCATTCCACATGAACTTTTGAGTTTTCTATAACAGCTGAGTGAGCGGACGAGCAATTTTGGAAAATCCCTCTACAAAGCGGCGATAATATCCATCAAGTCCTAAGAAGCTTCGGACTTCTTTCACGTTTAGGAGCTTCCCACTCCAAGATTGCTTGACTTTCTTGGGTCCACGAACTCCGTCGGATGATATCACATGCCCAAGGAAGGTTACTTCCTTAAGCCAAAATTCGCATTTAGAAAGCTTAGCATACATTTGTTCCTTTCTCAAGATGCTCAAAACCACACGTAAATGTTCGGCATGTTCCTCTGCGTCCTCGAATATATCAAGATGTCGTCAATGAAAACGACCACAAATTTATCCAAGTACTCCAAGAATACCCGATTCATCAATTGCATGAATACGCAGAGCATTGGTAAGTCCAAATGGCATCACTACAAATTCATAATGCGTCTGCAGGATCCAAAGCGATTTGGTATATCCGATTCCTTAATTCTCAACCGATGGTATCCCGCTCGCAAGTCAATCTTCGAGAATACCCTTGCCCCTTGCGAGTTGATCAAACAAGTCATCGATCCGAGGTATAGGATACTTGTTCTTGATTGTCATCTTATTGAGTTCCTGTAATCAATACACGGTCGGAGGGATCCGTCTTTCTTAGGACAAAGAGAACAGGCGCTCCCCAAGGAGAAATGCTTGGTTGAATATAACCCTTACGCAACAATTCCTCCGATTGTTTCTTGAGTTCATACATCTCGGTTGGCGCCATGCGATATGGTGCTCTGGAAATAGGAGGCTGCTCCAGGCTCTAATTCGATAGTGAATTCCACTTCTCTGCGGAGGTAATCCGGTAGTTCGTCGGGAAAAACATCGAGAACTCATTCACAATCTGAAATAGATGAGAGCTCTACTCCTTCCTCTTTCCTCATGGCATAGCACCAAAGTCTGTGACATCCTTGCTTGATAATTTCACGGCTTTCATTGCCTTGATCAATTTCCCGAGCTTCGGTCTCCATCCTCGGAATAAGTGTTCGAGATCCATCATCGGCAATGATGGAAATGACTCTCTCTCGGTAATTCAGCACGACTCCATAGCGGTTGAGCCAATCATCTCCGAGAATTAAATCGTCACCGCAGATGTCAACCACAATAAGATTCGATGGCCAATCTCTTCCTTCTATAGAATCTTTGGGAAATCCTTAGCTTCTAAGGTTCCCACAATTTTCTCTCCGCTCGGTAATCCCACAACATAAGGTTCACAATTATACAAGCACGAGATGTTCAAACGATTAACACGGTTCAAAGATATAAAAGAATGCGTGGCTCTGAATCGAACAAGACACTAATCGGTTGCAAAAGGATCGAATCGTACTGATGCAACAGTGTGTTCGATCATCGATTTCCTCATCTCGTACGGGCGTGGAGGAACGGACCCGGACCTTTGGATGCCTCTCTCTTCCCGGCGTTACTGCTGCTGAAATCCACTTTGCTGCGTCTGGTTCACACTCGTCTCCTTCGGATCGAGCCGGCGCGAGTACCAAAAGATCGGGTCGCATTCCCACAAAATGTTGCGCGATGTCCTTCTGTCCACACTCAAGCAGTCACACGGTAGCGCGAAACAATCACGTCGAACATGTCCGTCTTGCCACGGTTGTAACACTTCTTTTACGTGAAGCTTGATCGGTCTTGCCGGAACTTCTTTCCTCCTCGACTAGGATGCGGAGGTCTCTGGATGAGTGAAAAGAGGACCGACCCCGGCGGGGCCCGCTATTCTTATTCTCCATGAAGTTGCCCGACACCTTCTGTTTCTTTGCTTCCGTCGATTTCTCTCTGCCGCTTCCTTCATATCGTAGGCCAACGCCTTGTCCCAATCTCCTCAAGGTGGTACAATCAAATCCGGACATATATTGCTGAATTTCCGGCTTCATTCGCATGTCAAAATGGAAAATCCTTTCCGCCTCGGTCCTGACCAGGTGGCGCACATAAGTTAGATGGTGATTAAAAGTCTTAATCACTTCCGTCACAGATGCTTCCGAATTTTGTGGTGCGAAAAACTCCCGAACTCGGGCCTCTCTAACTGGGCGAGGACAATACTGTGCCTCCATCATCAACTTGAATTACGTCCGATCGGCATTATGCTCCTGCGGTCGAATGGCCTCCCACGATCGAAAGCCTCCCGGTCGAAAGATACCGACGGCCAGGAACCTTCCTATCGTTGGGGATTAATCCCGCAAAAATCTTCTCTAATTCCTTCACCCAATGATCCCGAAAGCGTCTCGGTGGGCCGTCAAATTTCGGAGGATGCAATTTGACCACCTCGGTAAGCCATTTATCTCCCGATTATCCACGTTATTCTGCTGTCCCATCGCCGTCGCATGCGATCCACAACTTGAGCAAGCTGGTTTATCTGGGCAACCACTGTGAAGCACTCCCGGCACGTTAGGATCGCATTATTATTTGCCGATCCTGCTGTCCCCGGAATGTGAATCCGTTTGACTAGCGGTTATCTCTGGGGTAGATACCGACTCTTCTTGCCTCGAAGTACCACGTCCGCGTCCACGACCGCGTCCGCGTCCACGACCTCCTCTCAACATCCTGTAAACATAAATACTCAATATCCAGGACAAACTTTCTCCAAGTACATTCATTAATGTTTACAAGACGTGAATTAAATACAACGGTAGTATTCGAGATTAGGAAACTTACAACCACGATCGATTGGCGATCTTTGGCTCAGTGATGATGTTACGAACGACCAATAATCAATAACGTAAATGCACCAACTAACCCATTGCCAAGATATCCATAAATCTTAGCTCGATACCATATTCGTAACACCCCGAGATATTCGGAATAATTACTGCGCCGTAAACCCTTTAGATAAGGATTTACAAGGCTAATATTAAAAGAAGTGTAAAAATAAACCAATCGAACACTGGAATTCACATACTGATTTGAAACAAGCGATCAAATGTGCTGACTTATACAACCATATCGAAAAGACTTTATTAATACGGACATACTCGATTACTAAACGAACCAAGAAGACAAATCATAATAATAAGAACATCAACCACATCACCGAGCCATCTCATCGTCACAGCCGATGGTGGCTGCCCTCTGCTCCTCGACTACGAACATCAAAAACAATGTCCACCCCAGAAGGGGTTAGCAAAACAATGCTAGTACAAGTATCGTCATAGAATAAATCACTAATACATCATAAAACATGCAAACGGACTTCCGCCACGGAATCCAACAATGCGAATCCTCACGATTCCATCTACACAATCTGAGGTAATCCGGCGATCCAGCGCCCTTGGTATAGATCCCCATGATGATCCCGTCGGACCAACGCATGGTGGAAAACCCGTCCGGCCCGATCCGGCGCCCTCAGCATAGATCCCCATGATGATCCCGTCGGACCAACGCATGGTGGACATTCGATCCAGCGCCCTCAGCATAGATCCTCATGATCCCCTCGGATCATTTATACCATAAATGAAACAATTATGCATACACATATGCATTTCAATATGTTCATCAATACGAACAAACAACAACGAATATCACGAAAATTCTCAGAAATACATCTCATATTCAACAATATGAATAAAACCACAAGCATGATAAATCGAACTCGACATATGATACTTGCCTCGAAAATGGCAAGGACGAAACACTTCAATGTTCTCGACACGCTCGAAGGCCGCCTCCTTCGATCAACGTAACAAGCTCGAACCTTAACAAAAGGAACGATATACAAATCATCTCAAGTCGAACGATGGCCTAACAATTCGGTCTACGGCCGAAAAGCTCAAAATAACCAATCTGCCTGGACTTCTTAGCGCGCGCTACGTACTCTACGTAACGTGTGCTAAGACGGACTGTTAGCGTACGCTATCGTATAAGACTAGCGTGCGCTAGCCACGGTCTGGCGATCGACTTACTGGTCTCATAACGTACGCTACGTGCGTTTGGCGTTATCGACCGATAGCGCACGTTAACTCACACGTGTTAGCGTGCGCTAATATTGCATGGCAGAATACTGCAAGCCGAAAACTGGGTTGAATGGTGAGGAACTCATGAATCCTATCGTGATAATACAAGTTATCCTCGGGCAAATCATGCTAATAAGGTTTGTGGAAGATTTATGATCGTGAAATACAAATATACGGATAGCCAACTCAACATCATAATTCATCTACGATCTCCAAGAAATAATCTAAGTTCCATTTGTTCTACGTTCCAAAACACATGATTCCATCGTGTAAAACGTATCAACTGGGTAAATATCCGATTATTGATCATAACTCGATTTGAACATGCTTAGGAGTCCTTATGATAAGATGGTTCAAAGGTTCATACGATATATAATGCCGATACGTCAAAAGTATCCTTCTAACATGTGATGACCGATTATAAACGAAATACTTGCTATCAAAACATGATTCAAACTTCCTTAGGAACATTACTAACATCAGTGAAGAATCACCTACCTCAAAGTAGTGAAGAATACGGAGGAAAATGAAGCGATCCAACACCGAAGGCTTGAACACCAATCTCCAATGATATACGATCTTCAATCTCGAACTAGGAGGTTGATATGAAGTGTTTAGGACGAAGGGAGTTATGATCTAAGTGTAAGAGTTCGGGTTATGGGAGGAGAAAATCTGAAATCTCGAATAGGATGATGTCCTATTTATAATAAATGGCTATTAGCGCGCGCTAGACCCTGTTCGTAGCGTGCGCTAACGGCTCACGCCTAAGCTGTACTCGGCACTTAGCGTGCGCTACGCATATACCAGTAGCGTGCGCTAAGGCGTTGACTCGGCTTTTCCCGAAAGCCGTCCAGGTACATCCGACACGATCCGGAGTCCCGGCCAGATCTCACCTACCGCACGTCCCAATCAATTTGACCACGCATAGCGTGCGCTAATTACATTCTGTAGCGTGCGCTATGAAACCATGTTAGCGTACGCTACCCTTAGCCTGTAGCGTGCGCTACATGCACAGAATCACAACCATGAAATTAAACGCTCGGCAACATCGGATTATGAAATACGGAGAATAATACTTAGACAAAAGTACAATCATTACAATATCACAAGTTCCAATTACATAACAGAAATCTCGGGCATTACACTCATTATTTAATTTCTTTAATAAATATAAAATCTAATATTATATCTATTAATTATATTTGCTTGTCTTCAATTGTCGTATGTGTGACCCAAAAGACCTATATTATGTTGGCAATTATTTAATATCTTATTAAATAATAAGTCATAAGCAGTCTCTAACAAGACATTATGACTACCCAAATATAGTCCACTAAACCATTTAACATGTCAAATTTCCTTGTCACGCGATATCATATTTGAACTAAGTCATGGAAATTGTCATACTTATTACGTTCAAATGCTTTCTCGATCTTAAGTAGACTGATTGAATCAAATGACTCTTCGTTTGAGCATGGCCATGCATTTCCTTTAGTCCTACTTATCCAGGGACCCAGCAATATCTCTCTCCCTAAAGAGAGGAGACAAATCCCCATCTTGATCATTCATTGTCCTCTACATGACTCCACTAATCCCGATGGCTAACCTTTATGATCACCATTTTTCAGATGACGTTGTATTATGTCAAGGCATAGCAGTTATCATGTTGGACTCTATGATAATCTCAGGTTCAAGGATTTATTGACATATTGTTATATTGAGATTCACTTATGATATTTCTATACAGTGATCTCAATGCGGGTCTGTCGCGTTCTCCAATAAATACTCATAAGTTTGTCCGTACCATACGCATAATCATCTGATGATTATCAATCAAACTTATACTAGTATATTAATCACTTGAGTCTCCACTCTACGTGATTGGATTAGGGACATTTGCATAATCTTATTATTCGTGAATAATTATTATTCGATTATTATAATATTAAAATATGCACACGTTATAATAATCAACGAGAAATAAATGATATCAAATAATTTTACTTAAATGTGACAATTACAAATCTAGGTACATCGAATGTCCTAATGCACTATTCCCTGTTAGATTGATACCGCCACTAGAAGGGGGGTTGAATAGTGCGGTTAAGAGTATTGTACTCTTTTTCGTGCGGAAGCAAAAATAGCGGAGTATAAAAGTGCAGATAAAAAAGAACACAAGGAATTGTTCGAGAGGTTCGGCTATTAACGAAGCCTACGTCCCCTACCTAGTTTTATCGACTAGGACTTTTCTTAGAACTTGGAATTTGCACTTTCTAGTTTAGTGCCAACTTCTTACAACTTCTTGATTTCCGGGCTCAAGAACAACCTCACAAAAACACTCTTGTTTTTCTAGGTACAAGATAACCAATACACAAAATAAGTGCGAGTAGAAACTCGGCTTTCACGATATATCGCTCTAAGATACAAGAATGAAGATTGAAATTATAGAACAAATCTTCTTGTATCACAATCTAGAATAAGAATATCTCTCAGAATGTTTGCTTGATATTGCTTGAATATGCTAGTAGGCTCGGAATTCTTGTGTGTCTTCAATGTCCATGAAGGTGGCTATTTATAGCCTTCTTGAGCTCATTTTCCCGTTGGAGCAAGAAATGAGTTACGTGCGTTATAGGATCCGCTTACGTCGTTACATACGTTACGTCGTTATATGAAGCGCATAACGGCCGTAATGAAAGTGCCAAAGCTGTCGGTGAACTCGATGAAATGCGTTACGTGCGTTACGTTCCTTAGGGTTACGTCGTAATATCTGGTCAAAGATCCGTTGATTGAGACGACTTGTTGCAACGGCTAGTGGCTTTTCCAGCGGTCGAATAATTCAAGCTTTACGACGTTATATGATCTTGGTTACGACGTTACTGCTGAAAAAACTTACAAAAATAGTGAACGTTAAATGCGTTAGGAAGTATGTGTTACGTCGTTATACATTATATGTTACGTACGTTAATGTGATATATGTTACGTACGTTAACTGAAGAGAAAGTATGTTTTAAGTAAATTTTGGTTTAAATAACACATCATCAAAACGATCTAAAAAATATTGTTTCAACAATCTCCCCCTTTTTGATGATGACAAAATTTACTTTATGTGAGTTTTTGAAAAACATGATTTTAATAAAAAATTGGAAACTCCCCCTGAACACGAGCATTGCAAAAATAATATGCTCCCCCTGAAAACGTGCACGGGTTAGTTCAAAAGTTGATTTCAAAAACGAATACATACTATTCTCCCCCTTTTTGTCATTAACAAAAAGTTGAGAAAACCTGCAAGAGACATCAATGATACGCATAATAAACAACATAAACCAAGTCAATGATTAAACAAAACGATAACCAACATAATGTATGAAAAGATAGTCATTACAGGCAAGCATAAATATGAAATGTTTGGTCTTTTAATAAACAGGAAACATCATCATTAGAAAGGATAGCCCGACTAGTCAAGGTCCGCCTCCGTGGTGTCAGTATCCCGAAATGTGTGCAAATGCTCTTCACCATGATCTTGACCTCACTCATGTCCTTCTCAAGTCTATCCATACGAGAAGCCATCCGGGAAGAGGAGGATTAGGACGAGGACAGGAGGAACCAAGGCTGTGATGACGGACGAGGTCTAGTATGATCGAGCCCCTCGATGTGATCCTCTCCTCGGTCTCGGAAGAGTGCCCCCATCAATGAGCCGATCATCATCCTTAATATAAGCAAAGTATATCCACCACGATTTCTCGTGCGGAGATACCTCATCGTCCGTAACGTCCCTTGATGAGGCTCCCCACAGAATCGGAACCCGTGGACCCAGACGAGTCAACTCCGGCTTTCTCAAAAATTTCGGTTAAGATAGAACCAAAAGGCATTCCTGACCTTCTCTGACGATCAACTTTTGCGTAGCTCTTTTTGTGGAAAATTTGTCCCTTTTCCACAAACCATTTCAGCACAATAGACGCAAAGTTGACTTGATGATCCTTCCACACATGATAGATAATCTCCATATCGATATTCACAAGACGAATTTGAGCATTAACTTTCGGCATAAGACAACGAGTGATAGCATCATGAAGCAACCGAATGTTTATCCCAAAGTCATTATTTTCAAACCGCCCGGAATGAACATTTAAAACAGCTTTGTCCGATAAGAAATCACGGACTTTCGACTCGTGAACACTATAACTTTCATCATCGGACCAGTCGTTAAAGACTTCGTCCGGAGGAGCAAACTCTCCCTTGCAACGAAAACCCTCATTCGGGAGTCCAAAAATCTCCGAAAGTTTCGCTTCATCAAAAGATATAGATTTACCACGCACAAGCGAGTTAACAACGGCAAGTCCGTCGGCATCATAAGTGACAAAGAAATTCGCATAAAACTCTTTCACACATTCTTCATAAATAGGTCGAGCAAGACTAACGAATTTATTGATCCCAAGCATATCGAAAAATTCTTCGATAGCAACACCAGCATTATTCAGCGATTCAAAATCAAAGTGATGACTCGGAGTTACCTCTTCGTCAATAAGGATTTCATTGAAGACCTTCATGGCTTGAGCATTCCGAAATGAAAGATCGCTGGAAACCGTGGGGGATGCTTCAGAGGTTTCTCCTCTTCTCTTTTTGCCAGTTCTGGGAGCCATGAGGATTGAATCGGTTGAAAAAAAAATGAAGTTTTGATGAAGTTTTGATAGGGTTTGCCGGTTCCGTTCGTCGCTTGATGCTAGGGATTTTTAAGAAATGAAACAGGGAACTGAACGATGGGTTTATATATATGATGGTCAACGAGCGTTTACGTACGTTATATACCCTATGTAACGTACGTAGCGTAAAAACCTAAACTCTCTGGACTGATTCCTGTGTTTCGTTACGTAACGTAACAACATGTTACGTACGTAAGGTCCTATTACGTACGTAATGGACCGCGTATACCGTACGTAAGCAAGACCAAATGAACAGTCTTTTCCTTTCGATGATGTCCCGTTTTGAATGACCATTTTAATGTTACTATGATGAGTATGCAATATTTAAAAATGATCAGCATGTCCCATTCCTAAACTTATGCGAATAAAGTTGAAAGCTTCTTCGGGTAATGGTTTTGTAAAAATATCCGCCAATTGTTCATTAGTACCAACAAATTGGAGACGAACATTCCCGTTTTGGACATGGTCACGAATAAAATGGTGACGAATTTCGATGTGCTTTGTCCTACTATGCAAAATGGGGTTTTTACTTAAATTAATGGCACTTGTATTGTCACAATAAATAGGAGTATTTTTAAGTTCGATGCCATAATCAAGTAATTGATTTTTGATCCAAAGAACTTGTGCACATGCACTTCCATGACCACATATTCTTGTTTGTGGAAGTAGCGACACTAGTCATTTCTTACTTCCCCATGAAATTAAACATGAACTCATAAAATGACAAGTTCGGTGGTGCTTTTTCTATCAATTTTACAACCACCGAAATCGGCATCACTATATGCAAAAGTTGAAAATCAATCCGGAAGGATACCATAGGCCTAAACCAAGGTATATTTTAAATATCGAAAAATTCGTTTACATGCTATGAGATGAGATTCTTTAGGGTTAGCTTGAAAACGAGCACATAGACAAGTAGCAAACATAATATCGGGTCTAGATGCGATTAAATAAAGTAAGGATCCGATCATACCTCGATCTTGTTTTTGGTCAGATTTACCTTTTTCATCTTTATCGAGTTTAAGAGTGGAAGACATAGGAGTGGATATTTCTTTGCAATCTTCCATCTTAAATTTCTTTAGTAGCTCATTGACGTACTTGGATTGGTGAATGAATATTCCGTCATTGAGTTGCTTAATCGAGTCCGAGAAAGTTTTTCAACACTCCCATCATACTCATTTCGAACTCTCCCTTCATAAGATTTGAAAATTCCTTGGACAGAGTTTCGTTAGTTGCACCAAAAACAATATCGTCCACATAGATTTGACAAATTAACATATCATCATTTAAGACCTTAATAAGCAGTATTATCAACATTTCCTCTTTTATAACCATTTAAGATAAGAAAAGAGCTTAGGCGATCATACCATGCTCTCGGAGCTTGTTTTAATCCATAGAGAGCTTTATGGAGCTTGTACACATGATCCGGATGATCATAGTCTTGAAACCCGGAGGTTGCTTGACATAAACTTCCTCTGGATGATTCCATTTAGGAACGCACTTTTTACATCCATTTGATGGAGTTTGATCTTCTTGTATGCGGCAAAGGCACGAGAAGGCGAATAGCTTCAAGGCGAGCAACGGAGCGAACGTCTCTTCATAGTCCAAGCCTTCTTCTTGATTATAACCTTGGGCGACCAACCTCGATTTATTTTTAATAGGAGACCATCATCATCGGTTTTGATTTTATGAACCCATTTGGTACCAATGATTGATTTGCCTAGGTGCGGAACTAATTCCCAAACTTTATTTCTTTCGAATTGGTTTAGCTCTTCTTGCATAGCAATAGCCCAATTCTCATCATTTATGGCTTCATCGATGTTCTTTGGTTCTGTAAGAGAAATAAATGCAATATTGTTAATACAATCATTTATATTTCTCCTAGTTCGTACACCTTCATCGATTTTTCCGAGAATTTGTTCCATCGGATGGTCTTTCACATTTGCCCAATCTTTAGGAAGGTTGTAAGTATTTTCCTCCTGTTTGTCCGAGCTTACGTCGAGCTTCTCCAATTCCTTTGATACTTCGGATACTTCTTTAGCTGGAACCATACCTGCATCATCATCAAAAACAACCTTTCTCGGGGGTAAAACTGTATCATCGAATTTTACATGAATGGACTCTTCTACCGAGCCTCTTCTACAATTAAATACACGATAAGCTTTACTATTAGTAGAATAACCAAGAAATATTCCAATATCTGATTTAGAATCGAATTTACCCAAATTGTCTTTTCCATTATTATGAATGAACACTTTACACCCAAATGGATGAAAATAAGATAAATTGGGCTTTTTACCTTTAAAAATCTCATAGGGAGTCATCATCTTATTTCTCCTGAGATGGACACGATTTATAACATAACAAGCAGTGTTAACGGCTTCGGCCCAAAAGTATTTAGGAAGACCATACTCGTTGAGCATTGTTCGGCTCATTTCTTCTAGAGAGCGATTCTTCCTTTCGACAACTCCATTTTGTTGAGGTGTCCGAGGTGCCGAAAAGTTGTGCCCAATACCATATTTATCGCACCAATCTTCAAAGAGATTAGAATCAAATTCTCCACCATGATCGGTTCGAATGGCGATAACTGGTAATCCTTTTTCCTTCTGGGTAACCAATTTTACCTGTCCCTTTTATTTGGCCCTTTTTATTATCGCCAAAGGTAACGCAGCCACGATCTTCCTTTTTCAGCTCCGTGAAGAGATGTTCATTTCCACTCATGTGGTTTGAACATCCACTATCAACATACCATTTATTTGATAATGTTGTCTTCCTTGCTTGTACCTACAAAAACCATTTTCTTCCGTTTTATCGGTACCCAGGCTAATTTGGGTCCTGAGGAGTTAGATATAAAAACTTGGTTTTTAATAACGGTCCCTTTTGGTACCCAAATTTGTTTAACCCTTATAGTACGTCTAGCGTCTCGACAGTAGGTTTCGGTATGTCCAGGTTTTAAACATTTTGGACATGATGGGATACCCGTTTTTAAAGTGTCCGAATCTTTTGTGGTAATTTCTAAGGACTTTTCATTGGAAATGAATTATATCCAAGTCCTTGTTTTGAAAGAGAAAATTTTTGACCAAATAATAATTGCTCGAATTTGTCATTACCACATGAAAACTTTCTGACATAAAGTTTAAATTCTTTTTGAGTTTTATGCAATTCATCTTTCAGAATTTTCTCAGTTTCCAAGCAATGTGTATGATCAGTAGAAACTTCCTTGCTTTTCAATAATTTAGCATTTTCAATTTCAAGGAGTTTTATTTTCTTTTTCAAATCTTTATTGCTATTGCAAGCCTTTTCGTATTCATTATTTAGAGATTCAAAAGCATCAAGTAGTTCTTCATGAGAATCACTAACCTCGACTTCTTCGTCACTCTCTTCGGATGCGCGGGCCATTAGAGCAAGATTGGTTTGGACTTGTGGTTCATCATCCTCATCATCGTCACTCCATGTGGCGACATAAACCTCCTTCTTTTTGAACTTTTCATGCGGTGGTTTTGATGAACTTATTGGAGCCGCAGCACGACAATCTTTTGCAAAATGGCACAGAACGCCGCACCTTCGACAAGTGTTGTCGAACTTTTTGTTTTGAGGAAAGTGAGTCTTTTGGATTCATCCCTTGATTCTTGCTTTATATCTCTCCGCGCCTTTGAAGAAGATTTTTAAATTTCTTTATGTTTTTGGCATAGAAGGCGGTTTCTTCGTCCTCTTCCTCGATAGGTTCATCCTCTAGGTCGCTTTCTTCTTTGGCTTTGAAAGCGATAGTCCTTTCTCTCTCCTTAGGTTTTGGTTTGAGTGCGAGATTTGATGACGATCTCATAATTGATGAGAGATCCGATGAGAGCGCTGAACTCTATTGTATTGAGGTCTTTCGACTCCATAATAGCCGTGTGATGGCGTCCCATTCTCTTGGTAGAGACCGAAGGATTTTCTTGGCTTTATCACTACTTGATATCGGTTTCCGAATGAAGCTAGCCCATTTGTGATTGCGAAAGCGGTCAAGCATTGTGGTGATGCTTTCTTCTTCTTTCATGATGAAGAGTTCATAATCGTGAAGAAGCATATTAATTTTAGTTTCCTTCACTTGACTCGTACCTTCATGAGTGATCTCTAGCATTTTCCAGATTTCTTTTGCCGTTTCGCAGGAAGAGATTCTATTGTGATCTTCCGGATTGAGAGCACAATAAAGCAATTGTGTAGCTTTCTTGTTGAAGTGATCGTTCTTCCGGTCGGCATCGTCGTACTCTTGAAACTTTTGAGAGAGCCATCCGATTTCTTAGGAATGGTAGGTCCAAGGGCAATGACCTTCCATATTTCAATATCATGAGCTCGGATGAAGATGGACATCTTCTTCTTCCACGTCATAAAGTTTGAACCATCGAAGAAAGGAGGGCGATTGAGAGCGTTGCCTTCAACGGAGGAGTGGATAAAGGCCATTTGGATCTTTTCTCTAGCGGGTGTTAATCCGGTGGTAAAGAGACCTCTCCGATACCAATTGTTAGATTGATACCGCCACTAGAAGGGGGGTTGAATAGTGCGGTTAAGAGTATTGTACTCTTTTTCGTGCGGAAGCAAAAATAGCGGAGTATAAAAGTGCAGATAAAAAAGAACACAAGGAATTGTTCGAGAGGTTCGGCTATTAACGAAGCCTACGTCCCCTACCTAGTTTTATCGACTAGGACTTTTCTTAGAACTTGGAATTTGCACTTTCTAGTTTAGTGCCAACTTCTTACAACTTCTTGATTTCCGGGCTCAAGAACAACCTCACAAAAACACTCTTGTTTTTCTAGGTACAAGATAACCAATACACAAAATAAGTGCGAGTAGAAACTCGGCTTTCACGATATATCGCTCTAAGATACAAGAATGAAGATTGAAATTATAGAACAAATCTTCTTGTATCACAATCTAGAATAAGAATATCTCTCAGAATGTTTGCTTGATATTGCTTGAATATGCTAGTAGGCTCAGAATTCTTGTGTGTCTTCAATGTCCATGAAGGTGGCTATTTATAGCCTTCTTGAGCTCATTTTCCCGTTGGAGCAAGAAAATGAGTTACGTGCGTTATAGGATGCTTACGTCACGTTACATCGTTACGTCACGTTATATGAGCGCATAACGGCCGTAATGAAAGTGCCAAAACTGTCCAGTGAACTCTGATGAAATGCGTTACGTACGTTACGTTCCTTAGGGTTACGTACGTAATATCCTGGTCAAAGATCCGTTGATTGAGACGACTTGTTGCAACGGCTAGTGGCTTTTCCAACGGTCAGAATAATTCAAGCTTTACGTACGTTATATGATCTTGGTTACGTACGTTACCTGTACAGAAAAAACTTACAAAAATAGTGAACGTTACGTACGTTAGGAAGTATGTGTTACGTACGTTATCTGTTATATGTTACGTACGTTAATGTGATATATGTTACGTACGTTAACTGAAGAGAAAGTATGTTTTAAGTAAATTTTGGTTTAAATAACACATCATCAAAACGATCTAAAAAATATTGTTTCAACATTCCCAACATATACTTCCCATGATCATGCAGAATGAGTGAATTTGATCCTTCACCGTGGTAAATCCAACTTTTGTATTTATTCTAAACCCTTTCTTTTTCAAGTGCTCAATAAAACATCAAGCGGAGAATGTTACATATCGCTGCAATATTTACATTTCTTGCATGGACAATAATATAATGTACTACCACTATCATGCTCCTTCACAACTAAATAGACTCTCTTATTCCATTTATGATTCTTGGATTTCATTTGCGTATGTCATTCCAACTTTTATCCATCTTAAGACATAAATAACATCAAACATAGATCAATAATACTTATATACACCAATATATACACATAAATTTTTAAATATCACAATATTACACAAGATCTTGATGGTTTATAACACCCTTCAAGTTCTACCCATAACTAACTATCTGAATGAACATAATTAAATCATCCAGATAATCATAATCATCATCTTAACAATATTCCGTAAACATTATTATAATCTTCATTATAATCCTCTCGATATTAATATCTCAATATTTATATATGGATAATGTGAATGGTTGAAACAATTAAAGTTCTACGAACATATCTCAAACATAATTTCTTGAATGATCATACCAAATAAAATTGTCGTTTCCTCCTTTCTTGTTGTGTATTTTCTGAGTTTGGTGTAAATAAGATGTCTCAAGTGTCATATGAAAATACGTTGCTGGAAAAAAAGGCGGGGGGCTTTAGCCGACGAATTGCCGTCGGCTAGAGTGTCGTTGGCCTCGGCTAGAGTGTCGCCATTCGTCGGCTAAACCCTTCACCTTTATAGCGGACGAGAACTTAGGGTGGTGGCAACGGTGCGGGGTTGGGGGGCGGGTTCACCCTACCCGGGCGGTGAACACCGCCGCCACCCCTCCGGGTACCATGCGGCTAGAGGGAGGCCGGGCAAGGTAGCCGAGTGAAGGTAGAAGAGCAAGTGACCGTTGGCACTTCCAACGGATAAAAAATGGACCGTTTGAAATTTAATTTTTTTTTTTCTTTTTCACTTCCAACTTTTTTTAGTTATATCTTTTTTTAGGATCTATTTTTTTTTAAGTATTATTAATTTTTTTTTAGTATTATGTAATTTTTTTAAGTATTTTGTAATTTCCTTTTAAGTATTTTGTAATAATAAAATATTATGTGTTTTTATTAAATTGTTTGATATAATTTTAAATATAAAAAGATAAAAAAAAAAAAAAAAAAAAAGTGGTGAGGGTTGATGAGGCATGGTTGCCACTAAAAAATAGTGAGTGGGGGTTGGATGAGTTGGAAGAATGTTATTGGTGGGGAGTGGGGATAGATAAGACACCATTGCCACCACCCTTAGGGGTCGGCCAAACTCAGGACTTATCTGACGATGCAAGCTGGCCATGGCCGGTCATCAGCTAAATTAGTTATTTTGGTAGTGTTCCCTATTACTAGGTGCTCCTCGCAAGAAAAGATTTTCAATGTGGGATTACATCTGTTGTCAAATGAAGTAGAGGACTTCCCCCTTCTCCCAGCTCAAAACATTCAACTTTTAGCATCGGTATTCGGAATTGGATTTGAGAGGATAAATACACTATTATTATCTGCTTGGATGTAGATTACGCCAAAATTTACTAAAATAACGCCATTCTAAATAAAATTCCAACAAGTTTCTTCTGAATTGGCATACATAGATTAGGCATTTAAATTCATTCTTTTTTTTTTTTTTTTTTGGATAGCACCCACATGCATCTTGTGGCAAGTTTGAGTCCGAACTCCAGATCTCTCACACTACAGATGGAGAGAGGTATCACCAGAAAAACCTTGTTTAATGCTTGCAAATAGCAGTCTTCACTTATGAATTATGATTCTGCCTCATTTAATCACAGTTTAAAATCTATGGTGTTTTAGATTTTCTCGTTCGACTCTTGCGCGCAATTAAGCCTTTTTGGCAGATTAAACCCCTATATTTTATAAAATGAAATATTTATCTCATATGTAAATTAAATAGTCATATTATATACTTATGTTTTTTAAAAACAATATTAAGATTACCCCATTGTGTAAATTGAATAGCCGCATTACTCCTTTGTGTTTTTAGGAAGTTGCATATGCACCCTCTATAATCTGGTGCACAAAGCGGTGATTTTCACCATCCGAATAAAACACAGGAGTTAATGTACAAGTTTTTAGAACACTAGGAATAATGTGCTTAATAAATTTACACAAGAGATAATCTGCATTTTTAAAAACGCATGGGTAATATGATTAATTAATTTACATGGTGAGGTAAACTTCCTACTAGGGCTGTTACCGAACCGAACCCTATCGAACTTTCACTGGGTTCGACTCGGCTTGATTTTTTTAACATATTCAATTCAACTCGATTCGGCCGAATATCAAAAATAAAGGTTCGATTCAGGTTCGAAATCCTTTTTTTAGGTTCATTATTCGATTCGATTCGGTATTTCGGATCGAACGTTCGCAAATAGTTCGATTCGATTTCATAAAAAAATATTGATATTTGTTACATAATCATAAAGTCCCAAAAATATTTCTTCATAGTTATAAAAAACTATGAAGATCATCAAGAAACATTGGATCCGAGTTGGGCTATAAAAACGAGGGTTGCGCTGGGGTGTTTCGGCTATAAAAATTGAAGAATCGACTGGGGTTATAAGAATATCGGGCCGAGTCGAATATTTGATCCGATCTGGGTCGAATCCAAAATCAATATTCAGGAATATATTTGATGGGACGGATCGAGCCCAAATCGAGCTTTATTGAGCCGAATCTGTGGAATCGAATCGTATAATTGGGTTCCCACACGGCCTTGTAGGAGTAGTTTCCGAAATATAGGCTTATTCGGAGTCGACTGGACTCCGGGCCGTGGCACTACGCTTGAAAAAAGTCAATTTCTCACCTTGCACTGCTTGGCCGCGGCACAAGGCTGTCGAGCCGCGGCCCCCCCGAAACTCCTGGGCGCTGCCGACCCTTCTGTACTTTGGGCCGCGGCCCCTGCCGATCACACCCCTGCCGAGCGCTGCCGAACACCCCCTGCCGAGCGCTGCCGATCACCTAGGGCCGCGGCGCATCCTTACCGAGCCGCGGCCCCCGTCCTTGTTTCACACGGTTGGCACGTCTGTACTGTAACACCCCAAACTAGGCGGATATTACAGTGTCGTGGACCGCCGACTGGGACCCACCAAGCGAATAAAAATTAATAAATTAAATAATATAATTGTAGTACCGAACCACATTATATCATCAATTACTCCGACGAGGAGTTTCATTACAACACACCCAAGATAATACCGAATACATGTATATTTTATATGAAGATAAAATACACAACACTGAATGAAACGGAGTATCCAAATGGAAATCTGCAGCGGAAAATAAATAACGACAACATGAATGACTGAAAGGATTGGGGGCCCCTACTAGTATCACTAGGACTCCTCGCTGTCAACGTTCTCTTCCCGTGATTTTGCCTTGCCATGACCTGAAAACAATATCCCCCAACGGGGTCAGTTACACAGAACAGCAATCCTCAAGGGTTGAATAAACACAATCATGATATATCTCAATTATGAAATATCCTTTAGTTATGCGCAAGTGTACAAGACGAGTGCCCGGACACACACGTCCTTGTACCTAATTAGTCTCATGGAGGTAAACGTTACCGTGTGCACAGTCCAATGTATCGGTGAACCCAACACATGACTATCGTGTGCCCGACTAAAAATTCCACACATCCGCACCCGGCCACGCAATATGAACCCAGAAGGTCACACGATCAAAAGTGACCATGATGATTATTAATGAATGATAATCCGATAAAGTCACGAATGACTCACCGAGATAAAATAATAGTGAAGTGAATGATAGCTCAATGAAATGATTGGAACCGTCGTTCCTCGTGAATGAAGTGATTATTCGACAATTACAAGTCTCAATACGGTTAATACATTATGAATGAGTTATGATTATGAATGAACAACAACAAAAGGAATGAATATCCTTTTAACCGAGTAAGAATTAACTTACACAATACCGATGAAGAATGTCCTTCCACGAACAAACGTCCTAAATGAGATGTCGGTCGCTCGAACAACCTTGAATAACACAATTACCAACAATCCGTTCAACATACGAATCAAACACGGTTGTAACTTGTAATACCCGTACTTTTATTGACTGTTTGACTCTGTCATCCTCCTTATTTTTGTCGCTCTGTAAATGCTTGGAGATGTGGTTGATATTGTTATTGAGTTTCGTATCTCGTTTGGTTCTTGATCATGTCGTTTAGACCTTGCGGGAATGTTCTGTGCTAGAGAATTAGCGTACGCTAGGCCTAGGCTAACGCACGCTAACTCTGCTTGATTAGCGCACGCTAGCTCTGAGCCGTAGCGCACGCTAAGAGTATCAGTCAGTCGGAACCCGATGTCGGTTGCTCTGGATGGCGGATTAACGCACGCTAGGAGTTTGTTAGCGCGCTATCCATGTATAGTAGCGCACGCTAACATCCGTCCGTAGCGCACGCCACTGGCTGGTCGTGACGGTGAAGTTGCCGAGGTTTTACGGACTATCGAGATAGCGTACGCTAGGCTTGGCTAGCGCACGCTAAAGCTATATAGCATAACGCACGCTAAAACATTGGCGGTAGCGCCGCGTTAAGTATTGAGCGGGCGAGTCGGTAAGTTACGGACTCGATCTTGGATGCCATATTTCGGCTAGCGCACGCTAAGGCAGATGATTAGCGCACGCTAACGAGACCGGCGAAGCCACTGGACTATCCAGGTGACTTCGCTAGTGCACGCTAATGAAGGAGGCGTAGCGTGCGCTAGGCCCAGACAGATATAAATATGACGATTGACTTTATTTTCGTCATTTCTCACCTTCTTCACTCCTTTTCGGGAATCACTCGGGAGAGGCGATCTTAGCGATTGGAAGCGATTTTCCTTCTAACAACAATATATTGGGTTTGAGAACAAGGATTTCTCAACATCTAGTTCCTCCTAACGTCCGAATCAAGGTAAAAATCCTTAGAACCCTACCTTTTGGGAATTTTGGGGTTTTTCGTAGATTCGTCCGATTTAACCGCTTTGAAGCTTGAGAACTTTGAGATTATGATGTATCTATACCGTATGCATGCTCTTCCTACGATTTTACGGTTTGGATTGTGCCGTTTTCGGACTTGTGAGATTTTGGACGATTTTCCAACCTCTAGTTGATTATCCGTAAATCTTTATGAATCGTAGACGGGTTTCGGGGGTTTCTTCGTGTAATTTGAATATGGATAATTAGTTATCATATTCCTTACGAATCGTTTAGGTGCGGGAAGCGCGTTCTTGGAGCTACCGAACTCATACCTTTTTCCATTCGAATTGTCGATGTCTCAAAGGCAAGTATACATCTATGATTGTACGTTCTCGACTTTGAAAGTAAGAAATATTGATGGCATATCATGAACGAACCGTTTTTACGGCATTCATAGATATATTGTTGGCATGTAATGAACGAACCGTTTTGACGGCATTCCTACATGTATCGGCGTATGAGGTGAACGAACCGTTTTTATGGCATTCACATACGTAACGGCGTATGAGGTGAACGAACCGTTTCTACGGCATTCACATACGTCTTATGAGATTTTAGTTATTCCGGAATACTAGTCTTAAATTGATGAATTGACGGATTATATTTACTTTATTGTCGAGGAGTATTATGTTTCATATTGATATACTTGCACTAGCTATTCGACGGCTAACCCCTTTATGGGGGAAATACGTTTTATGTATTTCAGGTTCCAGGAGGGCGGACAGGCAGGTATCGGGTCGGCACGAAGATGGTAGGCAAGTGTGATACTGTGTCTTTCTTCCAGTTATGTTTGGAGTTTCCCGTTCAGTGTTGTTGTACTGGATTGACTTTTGAATATTCGAGTATCGTTTTTCCTTTCCTTGATGTTCCGGTCTGTGTTTGCCGAAGTATTGATTTGAGTTGTGATGTGGTGAATACATTGGTTATGTTTTGAACACCTTTGTATTGTTCTTAATTCCATTGTATGTAGACCTCCTCGGTCAAAGTTTATAGTTTTGTGTATGTTTAGCCTTGTGGGCCCCACGGCGGGGCTTACGGCGCTGTAATATTCCCTGAATAACTTGGGGGTGTTACAGAATATGGTATCAGAGCTTAGGTCTATGGATACCTAGGCTGTCGGTCTTTTGGGTCGATCGAGTCGTTAATTCTCCGCAGTATCACTACTCTGCCATCATCAGTGCGACCGGTACTTGTAAGACCTCTCACTCTTCTGGTGTTTCCTTATTCGTTTTGCTTCCTTTTATCGGTATTCTTGAGAATCGGACACTTTGAGGATGCGCGATTAAATTGTGCTTACGTGACTTGTGTGTTCTTCAGTATGTCAGCTGGTCGTGGCCGTGGCCGTGGTCGTGGCCGTGGACGAGGAAGAGGTCGTGGCGCGGCCGTTTCCATCAGTTCAGTTGCGGGGTCGACCAACCCCAGTTTGTCGAACTCGGTGCATCCCGATACCGAGAGTCAGCACGACCAGTCAGGCGGTCAAGGGAACAACGCGGACGTTGGAGTGGCGAATGCACTTCAACAATTGGCTACTCAAATGACTATTTTGGCCCAAACTGTTCAGATGAATAACCCGAACCCGAACACGGATGCCTTGCTTCAGAATGTAATCCGTATGCACCCTCCACAGTTTGGTGGTGCCACAGACCCGTTAGGCTGGGAAGACTGGCTAGCGGAATTAGAGAAGATTTTCGAGGCGGTTGATTGCCCCGAGGTGAGGAAAGTACCAATTGCTCAGTATTTCCTCACTAAGGAGGCCGCTACTTGGTGGAAGGTCATCAAGCCACAGGATCGTATTGCCTCGTGGGATGAGTTTAAGGAGCTCTTGGAGGCCGAGTTTTGTCCTTGGCCGGTACGAGAGAGCCGAATTCGAGCATTCTTCGAGGCTAAACCACAAGATATTCCCGTTTCGCACGCGATCGTGGAGTATAACCAACAATTGATCCATGTGAAGGATCAAGTGCGTAACGAGCGTGATAAGATCCGTTATTTTGATATGCGGATGAATTTGGATTTACGGCGGTACATGGCCGGATTTGCTTGTACCACACTAAAAGAGTATCAAGACAGAGCTTTGGCCCATGATATGTTGAGCCCCGACAATGATACCGTTGAAGAACCGAAGAAGCAGAAAGTCGGGGGAAATTTTTCTGGCTCTAAGGGTGGCAACTTTCAGAAGTCACAGACGACTAACCGCTTTGCCGGACAGTCGTCACGTTCTAATAAAGGGAAGAGGGGTTACCGTCCCACTCCGGGTACCTCAAATCGCACAGTGACTTGCTATAATTGTGGTCGTCCAGGCCACTTTAGTTCGGAGTGCTACTTCCCACTATTGAAGTGTCACACGTGTGGTCGATGGGGCATAGAGCGCTTATTGTTCCGAGCCGAACCAGGACTTTGGACACTCGGGCCGCCCCAACACCTCTTGATCAAGGTATTAATCAACGTCAATCTTTTGGTCAACCTCGGCGAGAATTTGGCGGGGCCGGGACGGGTCGAATCTTGAGGGGGAAACTCTAGCGTCGGTTCGGTGCAACCACGAGTTTATGAGATGCGTCGAGCAGACGAACCCGACGCGGTGGCTTCAGGTACCATTCATATCCTATCTCATCCAGTCCGTGTACTTTTTGATTCGGGTGCTACACATTCTTTTATTTCTTTGGAGTGTGTACGCCGTTTGAATATAACTTGTCTGACTACTTGTGATCCCTTCATCGTGAGACTGCCTAGCGGGGATAGAATTGTGGGGAACCGGGAGATTAGAGATTTTCCGGTGATTATATCCGGTATGGATTGGTTATCGAATTTAATTGTAGTTGATATGGAAGGCGAGGACGTGATCCTCGGCGAGGATTGGCTTGATAGTCATCAAGCGATTATGAACTACCGTACTAAGGTTATCACCATGATGACTAAAGACGGATCTGAGTACTTATTTTTGGGGCATAAGTCGGGACTATCCAAGTTACTTATCAGTGCCATGAAGGCCGTAAAACTTTTGAATAAAGGTTGTGCGGGCTATTGGTGTTATGCCTTGAAAACGGAAGGAAATGAAATCGATTTCTCTTCGATTCGGTTGTTAGCGAGTACCGATGTTTTTCCGAATGACCTCCGGGATTGCCGCAGATCGAGAGATAGAATTTACCGTGGACTTGGAGCCGATGCGGCTCCGATTTCTAAAGCACCTTACCGGATGGCACCTTCCGAGATGCAAGAATTGAAGAATCAATTGGGAGAACTTACGGAAAAGGGTACATCGGACCGAGCGCCTCGCCTTGGGGTGCGCTGTTCTTTTGTGAGGAAGAAGGATGGTTCACTACGTTTGTGCATTGACTACCGTGAGTGAACAAAGTAACCATCAAGAACAAGTATCCTTTGCCACGTATAGACGATTTATTTGATCAATTGCAAGGGGCTTGCTTTTCTCGAAAATTGATTTAAGATCCGGGTATTACCAACTCGGGGTGAGGGAGTCGACGTTAGAAGACGGCATTTCGGACGAGATATGGGCATTATGAATTTGTAGTTATGCCTTTCGGGTTGACTAATGCACCGGCAGTTTTCATGCAATTAATGAATAAGATATTCATCGAGTACCTCGACAGATGTGTAGTCGTCTTTATTGACGACATCTTGATCTACTCTCAAGATAAGGAGGAACATGCCCGACACCTGCGTTTGATATTAGATATTTTGAGAACCGAGCACCTCTATGCAAAATTCTCGAAATGTGAATTTTGGTTGGAAGAAGTTATGTTTCTCGGCCATGTGATTTCGGCCGAAGGGGTTCGTGTAGACCCGCAGAAGATCGAGGCAGTGCTAGATTGGGCACCGCCTAAGAATGTTAAGGAGGTTCGTAGCTTTTTGGGCCTTGCTGGATATTACCGTCGGTTTGTCGAGGGGTTCTCGAAACTCGCTCGGCCGCTTACAAAATTGCTCCAGAAGACCGAAAAGTTTATCTGGACGGATGAGAGACAACAGAGCTTCGATGAACTGAAGAGACGACTGACTTCAGCACCGATTTTAACTTTACCGCATGGTAGCGAGGGCTTTGCAGTTTATAGTGACGCTTCGGGTCAAGGCCTGGGCTGTGTACTTATGCAGCATGATAAAATGATAGCTTTTGCGTCTCGACAATTAAAGCCTTATGAGATGAATTATCCTACTCACGACTTAGAGTTGGCCGCAATTGTCTTCGCACTCAAGATTTGGCGGCATTATTTGTATGGTTCACCGTGCCGGATTTATACCGATCACAAGAGCCTGAAATATATTTTCAGTCAGAAGGAGCTGAATATGAGACAGAGGTGTTAGTTAGAGTTGATAAAGGATTATGATTTGGAAATTCTTTACCACCCCGGAAAAGCTAATGTCGTTGCGGATGCTTTGAG
Source organism: Orobanche coerulescens (assembly GCA_033398695.1). Taxonomy (NCBI): domain Eukaryota; kingdom Viridiplantae; phylum Streptophyta; class Magnoliopsida; order Lamiales; family Orobanchaceae; genus Orobanche; species Orobanche coerulescens. The sequence continues at coordinate 66,201,610 of CM065804.1, read as the reverse complement.
CCGCAAATTGGCATCTCTTAAAATGCTCGAGGTTCTTACACCTCAGACAAAAATCCGTCAGGACTTAATTGAACAAGGGATAGAAGTTTGGCTTCAACGAGTACAGGGGCAACTGTGTACTCTCGAAATTACTTCGTCTTTAGTTGATGACATCAAAGGGAAGCAGTGGAGTGACCCGATGATTTCTCAACTGAAGGAAGATGTAATCAAAGGAAAAGCTCCTGGCTTTATGGTGCACGAAGATAGTATTTTGAGATTTCAGGGCAGGCTTTGTGTTCCGAACGATTTAGAGTTGAGACAGAGAATTCTCCGAGAAGTGCATGCTACGCCTTACTCAATCCACCCCGGGACGAGTAAGATGTACAAAGATTTGAAGCGTAATTTTTGGTGGAATAACATGAAGAAGGATGTTACGGAGTTTGTACTACGGTGCTTGACGTGTCAACAAATCAAGATCGAACACCAACGACCAGCGGGGTTGTTGAAACCGCTTCCCATTCCCGAGTGGAAGTGGGAAGACATTTCTATGGACTTCATCGCTGGCATGCCGAGAACTCGGGTCGGAATGAATATGATTTGGGTACTTGTCGATCGGCTGACCAAATCCGCACACTTTTTGGGTATTAAGGATACTTGGGGACCGGATAGACTAGCTCGAACTTTTATCGCTGAGATTGTGAGGCTACACGGTGCCCCCAAAACCATTGTTTCTGATCGAGATGGCCGTTTCGTATCGCACTTTTGGCAGGCCGTTCATCAGGCTTTGGGTACTGAGTTGAAATTGAGCACTTCTTTTCATCCTCAGTCGGATGGTCAGACAGAGAGGACGATTCAAACGTTGGAAGATATGTTACGGGCTTGTGCCTTAGACTGGAGTAATTATTGGGAGCTTCACTTGCCGTTGATCGAGTTTGCTTACAATAATAGTTGGCATGCGTCGATCCAAATGGCACCCTTCGAGGCACTTTATGGTAGGAGATGTAGGTCGCCATTATGTTGGGACGAGGCTTCTGAGCTAGTTGGAACGGAGCCGGATACGTTGATGGAGACTAAAGAAAAGATTACTATTATCCGGGACCGACATCGGGCCGCCCAAAGTCGTCGAAATCTTATCTCGATACTCAATGCCGACCCTTGGAGTTCGAAGTGGGGGATCATGTCTTACTCAAGGTGTCGCCGACCCGTGGAGTTTTCCGCTTCGGGAAAAAGGGGAAACTTAGTCCGAGGTATATCGGACCTTTCGAGATTTTGGACAGAGTTGGAGATTTAGCTTATCGTTTGGCGTTGCCCCCAGCTTTGAGTCACGTCCATAGTGTTTTTCATGTGTCTCAGTTGAGAAAGTACGTACCGGATCCGAGCCACATCATCGACTACAGTGAGATTGACGTAGCCGAGGATATTACCTTTCCAGAGAGACCCGTGAAGATCCTTGAGCGTCGCGAGAAACAACTTCGGCATAAGACCATTCCACTAATTAAAGTGCAATGGTCGAGACATGGAGTCGAGGAGGCAACTTGGGAGACGGAAGAGAAGATGCGGGTGGAATACCCCGAACTATTTATTTCTTAAGTTTCGGGACGAAACTTCTTTTTAGAGGGGGAGAATGTAATACCCGTACTTTTATTGACTGTTTGACTCTGTCATCCTCCTTATTTTTGTCGCTCTGTAATTGCTTGGAGATGTGGTTGATATTGTTATTGAGTTTCGTATCTCGTTTGGTTCTTGATCATGTCGTTTAGACCTTGCGGGAATGTTCTGTGCTAGAGAATTAGCGTACGCTAGGCCTAGGCTAACGCACGCTAATTCTGCTTGATTAGCGCACGCTAGCTCTGAGCCGTAGCGCACGCTAAGAGTATCGGTGTCGAACCGGATTCGGATCGCTCTCGATCGGCGGATTAACGCACGCTAGGAGTTTGTTAGCGCGCTATCCATGTATAGTAGCGCACGCTAACATCCGTCCGTAGCGCACGCCACGGCCTGGTCAGCAGAGGCAGTGAAGTTGCCAGGTTTTCTGGACTATCAGATAGCGTACGCTAGGCTTCGGCTAGCGCACGCTAAAGCTATAGCATAACGCACGCTAAAACATTGGCGGTAGCGCACGTTAAGTATTGAGCAGGGCAGAGTCAGTAAGTTCTGGACTCCAGTACTGGATGCCATATTTTGGGCTAGCGCACGCTAGGGACAGATGATTAGCGCACGCTAACGAGACCGACAGAAGCCACTGGACTATCCGGTGACTTCGCTAGCGCACGCTAATGAAGGAGGCGTAGCGTGCGCTAGACTGGACAGATATAAATATGACAGTTGACTTTATTTTCGTCATTTCTCACCTTCTTCACTCCTTTTCGACGGGAATCACTCGGGAGAGGCGATCTTAAGCGATTGGAAGCGATTTTCCTTCTAACAACAATATATTGGGTTTGAGAACAAGGATTTCTCAACATCTAGTTCCTCCTAACGTCCGAATCAAGGTAAAAATCCTTAGAACCCTACCTTTTGGGAATTTTGGGGTTTTTCGTAGATTCGTCCGATTTAACCGCTTTGAAGCTTGAGAACTTTGAGATTATGATGTATCTTTACCGTATGCATGCTCTTCCTACGATTTTACGGTTTGGATTGTGCCGTTTTCGGACTTGTGAGATTTTGGACGATTTTGCAACCTCTAGTTGATTATCCGTAAATCTTTATGAATCGTAGACGGGTTTCGGGGGTTTTTTCGTGTAATTTGAATATGGATAATTAGTTATCATATTCCTTACGAATCGTTTAGGTGCCGGAAGCGCGTTCTTGGAGCTACCGAACTCATACCTTTTTCCATTCGAATTGTCGATGTCTCAAAGGCAAGTATACATCTATGATTGTACGTTCTCGACTTTGAAAGTAAGAAATATTGATGGCATATCATGAACGAACCGTTTTTACGGCATTCATAGATATATTGTTGGCATGTAATGAACGAACCGTTTTGACGGCATTCCTACATGTATCGGCGTATGAGGTGAACGAACCGTTTTTACGGCATTCACATACGTAACGGCGTATGAGGTGAACGAACCGTTTCTACGGCATTCACATACGTCTTATGAGATTTTAGTTATTCCGGAATACTAGTCTTAAATTGATGAATTGACGGATTACATTTACTTTATTGTCGAGGAGTATTGTGTTTCATATTGATATACTTGCACTAGCTATTCGACGGCTAACCCATTTATGGGGGAAATACGTTTATGTATTTCAGTTCCGGGGAGGCGGACGGGCGAGTATCGGGTCGGCACGAAGATGGTGGGCAAGTGTGATCCGTGTCTTTCTTCCGCTTATGTTTGGAGTTTCCGTTCGGTTGTTGTACTGGATTGACTTTTGAATATTCGAGTATCGTCTTTCCTTTCCTTGATGTTCCGGTCTGTGTTTGCCGAAGTATTGATTTGAGTTGTGATGTGGTGAATACATTGGTTATGTTTTGAATACCTTTGTATTGTTCTTAATTCCATTGTATGTAGACCTCCTCGGTCAAAGTTTATAATTCTGTGTATGTTTAGCCTTGTGGGCCCCACGGCGGGGCTTACGGCGCTGTAATATTCCCTGAATAACTTGGGGGTGTTACATAACTAACACAAAATGTCGATACGACTAAACCAAGCTCGTTGGGGCATTATATCAAACACGTTGTGACCAATCTTCGATTGTTTACAACCAATCCTTAACTATACCATTATCAAATCCCCAAAGAGTAATCCAAACCAATAAAACATCTTCAATACAATCAATAATCCAATATGACTATCCGAATTTGTGATTACAACAACAGCTAATCGAAAACCCCCAAATTCAACTCAATATTCAAAGTGTTCTTGAATAACCCTTCAATAATCCAATGAATATTCATACACACTCATAATCATACGTACATATCTTCAAACAACATGATTATAACGTCCAAAACATCATATCTCAACACAAAATCGAAATCCAAGATGTTTGAAGAATATTACCTTTGAAGATCCAAACACTTTGATCCGATGAAAACGTGTTAAATCGACAATCCAAGCTTCCCAAACGAATGAAGATGATGAAATCCGAACACACAAGTGATTGATGATGAAAAATCCTTTCCTCAAGCTCTCTCTCTGATACAAGGTGAAGAAATGAGAAAATGAGCTCAAAGTCCCATCCAAGTCTATATAAAATGTCGAACGTTACGGCCGTAACTCGGCCTACTTACGGCCGTAACATCTCAAGTCAAGGGCCTTACGGCCGTAACCAGCCATCTCGTACGGCCATAACTCGGCTTTATCCAAAATCTGCCGACAGTCATACGGTCGTACCCGCACCTGCCTTACGGGCGTAACTCGCCCTCATCCAAACACCTGCCGACAGTCATACGGCCGTACCCGCACATGCCTTATGGGCGTAACTCGACCGATACGGCTGTACCCGGACAAACTTACGGGCGTATGAAGCCTTCGTCGAAACTGCCTGGGCACCCTGCCCGAATCGTACGGCCGTAACCGGCCAAGCCTTACGGCCGTACCAGCCTCATCTTATAGCCGTATGCCGCAACCCTTACCGCCATAAGTCATATTCGTCCGAACTGTCCTGAAGACAACGAAAGCATGTTATGGCCGTATCCGACAATCCTTACGGCCGTAACTCACCTTCGTTCAAAATCACCTTGAGCCAACGAATGCATGTTACGGCCGTAATGCCCAACTAGTTACGGTCGTAACTCGCTGCTGGAAGTGACAAAAATCCGACAACTCCATCTACTCGTTACAAACGGTGAATGATCCGACGTACAATACTTGTACGATTGTAATTAAGTCCAAAAACACGTGATAGATGATACTTCCAACACAAGACTATATTCACGATGATTATTATATTACTCTCGTCTCGACTCTCAATCGGAGATGAATGACGATCGGCAACTGATACACGGTTATAAAATGCCAACGATGAATACAAATGAATGAATCATGAATAATGAGTGATTATTAATGAGTGAGAAATTACCGAGTGACCATTACTGAATGATAATGAATGAATTACAACTGGGTATTACATACTCCCCCCCTTAAAAAGAGTTTAGTCCTTGAAACTAAGGGTCAAACAACTCGGGATAACTCTCCCGCATACTATCCTCGGTTTCCCAAGTAGCCTCTTCGAATCCGTGTCTAGACCACTGAATCTTGACTAAAAGAATCGTTTTGTTTCTCAACTGTTTGATTCGCCGCTCTAAAACTCATATAGGACTCTCCTCATACAAATGATCATCCGCGATCTCGGTTTCGTCGAACTGAAGTATGTGACTCGGGTCGGCAACATACTTCCGCAACTGAGAGACATGAAACACATTATGAATTCGGCTCAACGCCGGAGGTAGAGCCAATCGATAAGCTAACTCGCCTACTCGATCCAAAATCTCAAATGGTCCAATGAATCTCGGACTCAACTTCCCCAATTTTTCGAATCGAAAAATACCTCGACTCGGGGATACCTTGACCAACACGTGGTCACCTGTCTCGAACTCTAGTGGTCGACGACGATTATCTGCATATGATTTCTATCGACTCTGAGCTGTCAACAAACGACTCCTGATCAAAGCTACCTTCTCACGGGCGGCTATAAGTATATCGGGCTCGGTGCCGATTGATTCTGATAAGTCGTCCCAACACAAAAGAGATCGACAACGATGACCGTACAAGGCCTCGTAAGGTGCCATCTTAATCGAAGCATGCCAACTATTATTGTACGTGAACTCAATCAACGGCAGTTGGGCTTCCCAATCATCTTTACAATCGAGGACGCATGCCCTCAACATGTCCTCCAATGTCTGAATAGTCCTCTCTGATTGTCCGTCGGACTGAGGATGAAAAGCGGTACTGAGATCTGTTGGAATATAAAACGCAGCGGAAGCGAGTTGGTGAAAGTAATTTGATAAAAGGTTTTATAAACTAACCAACGTAAAAACCAGATCTATTTAGGCTTGTCAACTTGTAATACCACCAGTATTACATGCTTTTTACTTTGGGCGCTCACGTCTATTTTTCCTGTTTGATAAATAAATGTACTACATTGCAATAGAACATATTATGTATAATATGGTTGTACGGCATCGTATCTATTATTCGTGTATTGTGATGGAATGATGATTGACGCACTTCCAGTGACATACCTCGATGTCGTTAGGTAATTATCGGTGCGAATATGACGGTGGCCAACGTCTTGTTCCCCGAGAGATTTCCGGACAACATGGAGAGGGAGTCGTGTCATAAATGATAATTTGACAAACAAAACTATCCTTTACGTACGTTATACTCCAACCCGTTACGTACGCTATGTCTGAGCCATTACGTACGTTATATGTTGGCCCTTACGTACGTAACAACGGTCTTCGGTCTTCGGACAGGAATCTTCGTCCGGTAGTACGCGTGCCGACCAACTTTCGGCGTGATTGCGACAGGCAAGTCAACGAGGTGTTACGTACGTAAACCCGTTTTAGTTACGTACGTAACGATGTGGGTGAATCGTTCCAGTGAGTTCCTTACGTACGTTAAGTATTTTGCCATAACGTACGTAAAGCCTATTACGTACGTAATGCGTGAGGCATAACGTACGTAAGGGCAACTTAAGTTTATAAAAGAACACCTTGCCTTTCATTTCTCCCGTCCCAAACATCACCCCTCTTCCTTGTACACTACTCTCCACCATCATTGAACCAATTCTAGCTTCCCAATTCAAGTCCTATCCTATTAGAGTGCGTTAATCAAGCTTCGGGGAAGGTCTTGAAGGTGTTATCTTCTCGTTCTCCTTCGTCCACCGTCGTTATTCATCATCTTTTGTCAATTAAGGTAAGTTTATTCAATCTTGAACTCATTTCAGTATTGTTTAGTAAGTTTTAGTAAATCTCGGATGCCTTGGGTAGCTTAGAACCCTCCGTAATAATCGAACCGGTATATAGCCATCGCAATTGTTAATCGATATCCATCAAAGCTTGAAATTGGAATGAATAATGGTAGAACTCATAACCATATTGCTAATCACAAGCTTCTCGGAATCATCTTGAGGGATTTCATTTATAACCATACTATCATGTTGAATAAAACCGTCAATGAATCCTTGATGAAGTTACCAACAATTTCTAGCTAAATAGATACCGAAACATGTTAAAATGATGGATTAATCGTTCTAGACTTGCATATTAAGACAACGATGAAATATTGGTGATTGTCGGTTATAATTAACTAGGAATGTTGTGTTAAAACACTATTGTTTAGCGGACGGATAACTTATAGAGAATGTTGCCGAACCTAAGAACTTAATGGCACGCATTATGGATAAAAAATGGAGAAATTCGATTCCGACATCATAAACAACTAGGATAGGGTTTTAACATACGGGAAGGGGAGGAACGTCGTGATCATTATTAATATCACGAGATGTTAATTGACAAACATATAATAGGTCGGATTTCCAAGTGCGATCGTTCAAGCCGTTGCCTTGTCAGGAGATAACTCGCGTCGGATTTGAGGCAAGTGAATCTTGCTCGGACTTTCCGTCTTATAATTTTAGACATAGTAAATGTTCCGTTGTGGAATGGTGCTATTACGGTTATTTTGTCCGGAGTATTCCCGAGTAGATACTACCGTGACCCTTGGCCGCGGCCTTGGGAGTTTTCTTGTTAGACCGTGTTGCGGGATAAAACTGAATGGTACCCACGTCAGGAGTATTCTGTGTAGATACTTCCGTGACCCTTGGTTGCGACCTTGGGAGTTTATGTCTTGATAAAAGGAATAACATGGAACATTCGGATAACTTTATTCCTGGAAATTATTAGATTTTACTTTTGAGTTAGGTTGGGATTGTTTCGACCTAGGTTCTGGGTACGACATGTCGTGCCAGGTAAATTTGTTGAATTTGTGCAGGACACCCCCGAAGGTTACGGCCAGGCGTGAGCTGTGTTGGAAAAAGGCCTGTTAATTTCTTAAATAAATTTGAACATTCCACGTTGTGTAATAACCGTATGTACGGACACTATTTGTATTTGTACCCTTGGGATGCATGAATACTTTCTTAATTACTTCCGTATATTACCACTTTTAAATAAAATATTTTAGAAACTTGCCTTGTGGGTCCCTCATGGGATCTACGGCACTGTGGCGTCCCGGTTCATTATGGGGGCGTTACAGAAAATGGTATCGGAGCCCAAAACACTCACGTGGAAAGTTTTACCAAAAATATTTTGAAAACGTTTTGCCTTCAAAATCCAACACTCCTGACGACCGTAACTCCTCGAGGGATGTCGAGGTAGAATACATGTAATTTCTTATGGACCAAGTATGATGTTTGGATTCAGTAAGGACTCAAAGAATGTTTGCATTAAACTAACCTGTTAGATTGAACGAACATCACCAATGGCACGTCGAGGAGCTAGAAGAAACGTAAATGACGCACAAGGTTCCGCTATGAACCAGCAGGGAGACAGAAACACCGGAGAGACTAACCCAGCCGGAAATCAACCTCCACCTGTTAATCAGAACGAACAGGAAGCGGAAAACCAGAACAACGGGGGATTTGATCCAGCCTTTGTTCAGACTCTCGCCCAGGCCATTGCTATGGGAATCGCCAGTCAACCGGCGTAATGTACTACCATTAACATAGAAGAAAACAGGAAGGACCGTTGGTGGGAGAAATGTCAAGGCCGGACCGCCATTATTCGACGGGTCGTGGATAAGCACGTGGACGATTGGATCTCGGAAATGGAGATCGCCGAGGTGATCGGGCGCCAGAAACCGGAAAGTGCCACTCGGAATCAACCACTCGTGACACCGCAGCCCGATGGTGGAGGACCTATAAGCCGAGGACAGATAGTCGGATGGCCCGAGTTTTCCAAACTATTGAGAGACGAGTAATCTGCCCCCGATCGGGCCTGCATCGCCGAGCGGAGCTTCTTCAGCAGACCTCGAATTTGCCACATCGTAAATCATTCGGGCATACAGACCGAGCTAAGCTATGTCGCACGAGATGGTTCCATCCGAAGACGGCCAATTTGTCACCTTGCTCAACGGTTGCGGAGGATGTTCAACGCTACGCGGCGGGGTTTCATTGCACCACGTTGAGGGCATATGAGGACGTGGTCACAAAGATACGCCGTACGGTTGTCGATTCGGATGCCGGCACAACCAAAAGAAGCGTAAGATAGCAAATCAGTCCGGGAGCACCACAGAGTGAATTTGGGAATGGGTTTCTCCAAATCATCGCCTTCGTCCCCAACAGAAAGGAACATCCGACGGGCCTTCTCGCCGGAGGCTGTTTCAATTGTGGCATAGCAGGCATACCATGAGTCGGTGTCGTAAAGCATCGACAAAGTGTTTTTCATGCGGAAGAGGCGGGCACATGTCTCGCTCGCTCTCGGATCAAACCTACTCCAAACCCGGCTCCTCGTAGTCAACAAGGTTCGACAGACATCCGAGCGTCCGCCATGTCCGACTACCGATCTCCACCTCACCGCCTCCTCTACACGGTGCGGGAAGAGGGCGTGGTCGCGGGGAGGTATCGCACCCTCCTCGGGACGCCGCCGTCCCGCATGTTCGAACTAAGGGCTACTGACGACCCGACCACTCCTGCCTCTCGTACTCTCCTTATTAAATCTCACTGTTCATGTACTTGTTTGATACTGGAGCAACCCACTCGCTTATATCCGTAGAATGTGTTAACCGTTTACATCTCCCTTGTGTACCTGTGAGTCCTTTCTTGTTAAGCTACCCGAGGGCGCAGGTGGAGGGTAACTTGGAAGTTCGAAATCGTCCGATTCAGTATCAATAATTTGGGCCGGACCCAATCTCATGGTCTTTCCACTCCAAAACGAAGATGTGATCTTAGGTATGGTGGATGACGAAGCACAAGACGATATTGATACCTATCGCCCGACCGTTTCTATCACGACCCATGACGGTGCCACTCACACGATTAGAGGCCGAGAGCACTTCAAAGACAAAAGGGTCCTCGGTCTCCTTTCGGTAGCACCTCGTGATGATCGAGGAGCGTACATCGGTGTTATATTCTTCAGAGGGCACGTCACAATTGTCGGTTGCTAATATTCCCGTAGTGAATGAATTTCGGACATATTCCCGACGAACTACGGATTGCCACCACATAGGGAGGTCGATCTCTCAATCGAACTTGAGCCAGAACGACGCCTATCTCCAAGGCACCATACAGATGGCACCGGCCAAATGAAGGAATCAAGTCACAACTCGAAGAATTGCTAAGGAAGGGGCTCATTCGTCCGAGTACTTCGCCATGGGGTGCGCCGATTCTTTTGTGAAGAAAAAGGACCGCTCTGCGCTTTGTGTATCGATTACAGGGAACTTAATAAGGTCACTATTAAGAACCGTTACCCACTTCCAAGGATTGATGATTTCTTGGACCAACCGCAAGGGGCGACCGTGTTTTCAAAGATCGACTTACGTTCGGGATATCACCAATTAAGAATTCGAGAGGAGGATATTCCTAAGACCGCATTTCGATCGAGATATGGACACTACGAGTACATGGTGGTGTCGTTTGGCACGACTAATGCTCCAAATTGCTTTTATGGAATTAATGAACAGTGGTTACGAGAATTTCTCGATAAATGTGTGGTGGTTTTCATTGACGATATTTTAATCTATTCCCGAAGCCGATGGGAACATGAGGAACACTTGAGGCGGGTGTTGAGCGTTTTAAGGCAACATCAGCTGTATGCTAAACTTTCTAAGTGCGAGTTACGGATGCGAGGTGACCTTTTTGGGACATGTGATTTCGGCAGGAGGCGTTAAAGTAGACCCCGTAAGATCGAGACAGTTATGAATTGGGAACCACCTAGGAATGCCAAAGAGGTGAGAAGTTTCCTGGGATTGGCGGGATATTATCGACGGTTTGTCGAGGCCTTCTCCTGTGTCGCTCAGCCATTAACAAATCTGCTTAGGAAGGACACCAAGTTTGTTTGGACGACGGATTGTCAGGAGAGCTTCGACAAGCTGAAGAGGAAGCTTACTACTGCCCCAGTATTGGTACTACCGCAGGGTACGGAGGGATTCGTAATATGCACTGATGCGTCTAAGCACGGGTTAGGATGTGTGTTCATGCAGAACGACAGGGTTATCGCTTACGCCTCTCGTCAACTTAAACCTTATGAGGTGAACTACCCGACACATGACTTGGAACTAGCTGCAGTGGTCCACGCTCTTAAGATCTGGAGACATTACCTATATGGGGTTACCTGTAAGATCTTTACGGACCACAAGAGTTTAAAGTATATTTTCACGCAGAAAGAGTTAAATATGAGACAGAGGCGTTGGTTGGAGCTAATCAAGGATTACGATGTGGAGATTCTATATCACCCTGGTAAGGCCAACGTCGTAGCAGACGCACTGAGTCGGAAAAATGCGCAGGAGGTGACACTATCTGGTTTGACAGTACAGCTGGAGTTGCAGCAAGATCTCCGGAGAAATGACATTGAAGTGTGGATACAACACCGCCAGGGACAGTTGAGCTCGATTGATATTCGCTCGTCCTTGCTGGACGAGATACGCCTAGCACAGATGGAGGATCCAGAACTTCGTGCGATCGGCGCAAAGGCCGAAGGGGGAGTTATTTCAGACTACAGGATCCAAGGGGGCTTAGTTAGATTCAAGAACCGTATTTGCATCCCACCTAATGACGAGCTTAAGCAAACTATACTTAAGGAAGCTCATTCTACTCCTTATTCGATACATCCCGGGGCGAGCAAAATGTACAAGGACCTGCGAAAGAGTTTCTGGTGGAAGAATATGAAGCAAGAGGTAGCAAGGTTTGTCGCTCGATGTATGGTATGTCAACAGGTGAAGATTGAACACCGTAGACCGGCCGGAATCATGCAGCCCTTACCCATTCCGGAATGGAAATGGGAGAGCATATCAATGGACTTTGTCACCAAGTTACCAGTGACGGCGGGGGGAAAAGACACGATATGGGTTATTGTAGACCGACTGACAAAGTCGGCACACTTCATTCCAATTCAGGAGGCCATCGGAACAGAACAGCTGGCTACCATCTTTGTTCGGGAAATCGTGAGATTACATGGCGTTCCTGGGATTATTTCGAGATAGAGACACTAGATATGTGTCCCGCTTCGGAAGGTCATCCACTGTGCCATGGGTACTCAATCGCATTTCAAGCCGCCTATCATCCTCAAACAGATGGACAAACAGAACGCACCATACAGACCCTGGAGGATATGTTGAGAGCATGTGTACTCGATTGGGGCAAGGACTGGGCTAAACACCTCTGCCTAGCAGAATTTTCGTACAACAACAGCTGGCATGCAAGCATAGGCATGGCCCCTTTGAGGCCCTGTATGGAAGAAAGTGCAAGTCTCCCTATGTTGGGACGATGCATCCGATGTCATCGCCACCGAGTTGGATCTAATCCAGAATCCATTAAGAAGATAACCATTGTTCGAAAACACATGTTGGCGACAGAGTCGCCAAAAGTCTTACGCTATGGACCGACGACCGTTGGAATTTATGGTTGGGGATCATGTTTGGGTTAAAGTATCGCCAATGCGGGGCATTCGACGCTTCGCCAAAAGGGCAAGCTAAGCCCGAGATTTATTGGCTGCTCGAAATACTGGACCGAGTCGGTAAACTCGCTTATCGGCTAGCATTACCGCCATCGTTAGACGGAGTGCATAATGTCTTCCACGTCTCCCAGCTGAGAAAGTACGTGTACGATCCTAGCCACAAGATCAACTTCGAGGAAGTAGAGATTTCCAATGATGCTACCTTTAGGGAAGTTCCAACAAATGATTTTAGATCGACGCGTAAAGACACTAAGGAACAAGAACATACCCCTCGTGAAGGTTCGGTGGTCGCACCACGGCACGGAAGAAGCGACTTGGGAGACCGAGGCGAGCATGAGAGAGAATCATCCCGAGTTATTTTCTTAGTTTCGGGACGAAACTATTTTAAGGGGTGGTATGTAATACCACCGATTACATGCTTTTACTTTGGGCGCTCACGTCTATTTTTCCTGTTTGATAAATAAATGTACTACATTGCAATAGAACATATTATGTATAATATGGTTGTACGGCATCGTATCTATTATTCGTGTATTGTGATGGAATGATGATTGACGCACTTCGGTGACATACCTCGATGTCGTTAGGTAATTATCGGTGCGAATATGACGGTGGCCAACGTCTTGTTCCCCGAGAGATTTCCGGACAACATGGAGAGGGAGTCGTGTCATAAATGATAATTTGACAAACAAAACTATCCTTTACGTACGTTATACTCCAACCCGTTACGTACGCTATGTCTGAGCCATTACGCACGTTATATGTTGGCCCTTACGACGTAACAACGGTCTTCGGTCTTGGACAGAATCTTCGTCCGGTAATGCAGCGTTCCGACCAACTTTCGGCGTGATTGCGGCGAGCAAGTCAACGAGGTGTTACGTCGTAAACCCGTTTTAGTTACGACGTTTAACGATGTGGGTGAATCGTTCGGTGAGTTCCTTACGACGTTAAGTATTTTGCCATAACGCACGTGCCTATTACGCACGTAATGCGTGAGGCATAACGCACGTAAGGGCAACTTAAGTTTATAAAAGAACACCTTGCCTTTCATTTCTCCGTCCCAAACATCACCCTCTTCCTTGTACACTACTCTCCACCATCATTGAACCAATTCTAGCTTCCCAATTCAAGTCCTATCCTATTAGAGTGCGTTAATCAAGCTTCGGGGAAGGTCTTGAAGGTGTTATCTTCTCGTTCTCCTTCGTCCACCGTCGTTATTCATCATCTTTTGTCAATTAAGGTAAGTTTATTCAATCTTGAACTCATTTCAGTATTGTTTAGTAAGTTTTAGTAAATCTCGGATGCCTTGGGTAGCTTAGAACCCTCCGTAATAATCGAACCGGTATATAGCCATCGCAATTGTTAATCGATATCCATCAAAGCTTGAAATTGGAATGAATAATGGTAGAACTCATAACCATATTGCTAATCACAAGCTTCTCGGAATCATCTTGAGGGATTTCATTTATAACCATACTATCATGTTGAATAAAACCGTCAATGAATCCTTGATGAAGTTACCAACAATTTCTAGCTAAATAGATACCAAACATGTTAAAATGATGGATTAATCGTTCTAGACTTGCATATTAAGACAACGATGAAATATTGGTGATTGTCGGTTATAATTAACTAGGAATGTTGTGTTAAAACACTATTGTTTAGCGGACGGATAACTTATAGAGAATGTTGCGAACCTAAGAACTTAATGGCACGCATTATGGATAAAAAATGGAGAAATTCGATTCGACATCATAAACAACTAGGATAGGGTTTTAACATACGGAAGGGGGAGGAACGTCGTGATCATTATTAATATCACGAGATGTTAATTGACAAACATATAATAGGTCGGATTTCCAAGTGCGATCGCTCGCCGTTGCCTTGTCCTGAGATAACTCGCGTCGGATTTGAGGCAAGTGAATCTTGCTCGACTTTCCGTCTTATAATTTTAGACATAGTAAATGTTCTTGTTGTGGAATGGTGCTATTACGGTTATTTTGTCAGGAGTATTCCCGAGTAGATACTACCGTGACTTGGCCGCGGCCTTGGGAGTTTTCTTGTTAGACCGTGTTGCGGGATAAAACCCGAATGGTACCCACGTCCGAGTATTCCCGTGTAGATACTTCCGTGACCCTTGGTTGCGACCTTGGGAGTTTATGTCTTGATAAAAGGAATAACATGGAACATTCGGTGATAACTTTATTCTGGAAATTATTAGATTTTACTTTTGAGTTAGGTTGGGATTGTTTCGACCTAGGTTCTCGCACGACATGTCGTGCTGTAAATTTGTTGAATTTGTGCAGGACACCCCCGAAGGTTACGGCCAGGCGTGAGCTGTGTTGGAAAAAGGCCTGTTAATTTCTTAAATAAATTTGAACATTCCACGTTGTGTAATAACCGTATGTACGGACACTATTTGTATTTGTACCCTTGGGATGCATGAATACTTTCTTAATTACTTCCGTATATTACCACTTTTAAATAAAATATTTTAGAAACTTGCCTTGTGGGTCCCTCATGGGATCTACGGCACTGTGGCGTCCCGGTTCATTTTGGGGGCGTTACACAACTAATTAACTAAACAGATTAATAAACAATTAAATAAATATATTTACGCATGGGAGTCGGTAATTTTACCTTTGACGCGAAGTGGTAGAAAATCCCTTCTTGATCGATTTATGTCCTCTTCGTGCTCCTCTCCGATCTTCTTGTATTTCTACCTCAAGATCTTCTAGAGTATATCCCGCCTACGTCCGGATGTCGTGTGGGCAACAATCTAGGACTAAATTTGCACAAGAAGGATCGGCCGAATTTCCTCACAAGAAAACTCACGATTTTGTTCTCTCTATTTTTCTTGAATATTTTGAGTATTTTAGAAAAATATTGTGTTTACCAAATTATGGAATCCAAGACACAAGTCAAGATCCACAATTAAAACACACACACAAAAATCGATTTTCTTGGGCAAAATTAATTAATGAATAATTCGGCCACCCCTATACATGTATTTATAGGTGTTTTGGGCTACTCTAGGGACCTTAAGGAGGATATGGTAAGGACTCTTAATAGATATCTTCTTCCCATATTAGGACTCTTCCTAATATTAAGACTCTATTAATATCAACTTAGTCCACTAATAAGTTAATATTGCACTTCCTACCAAAATCCCAAATTACGAAATTGGGCTCCTTTTTGAATTAATTATTTCCCGTGTTTAAGATATTCCATGTCCATTAATTAATTTAAGCTCTTGTGACTTTTAATTAATTAATGTATTATACATGAGTATACCACTCGACCTTTATTATTATATCGGAAAATTAATTCCACTGCGGTTTGATATAATAATCCTTTCGAGTGCCTCAAGGGACATGATCAACCCGATTGGTCGGGACACGATTTCTAGCTATAATATTAATTATCATATAAATAATAATATTGCCCAAAATATCGAGCATATTGAGTCAATCATTGTGGCTCTCACCCATGATAAATCAAAGCAATAAATATTAAATATATATAATTAAATATTAATCACTGGAATTAAGAAATAATAATTATCCGAGATGTACGTTCTTCTTATAGTCAAGATGAAGAATCTATCTCACCTCGATCTGTCAACGTATAACAAATACGCTAATATATGCTAATGGTCAAGACCAACCAATCTCAAGCATATACTACAACCTCTCATATAACGGTCTAATGTTACATAGGTTGTGAACTAAATATTACTATATAAGGAACCGATAATGTGATCTTCTGTGTGACACTACACACCACATTATCTACAATATAAAGTAAATTAGACTGTATTTGCATAACCATAGCGTGAATAAATATGCAAAACATGTGATAAATGAATTAAATATTCTCATAGATAAAGACCTGGAAATTAGGTAATACAAGCATAAAGTATGCTTTGACGTATACAACCCTAACAATCTCCCACTTATACTCAAAGCATGCTTTTGAAGTATACTATCTAGACTATGTCTATCTATCTCCCACTTATACTCAAAGCAATGCTGCCATACATCTCAACCCCATTCCTTCCACATGCCCTTCAAATGATTTTGAGGGCAACCCTTTCGTGAAAGGATCAGCTAGGTTGTCTTCTGATGCTATCTTGGAGACAATGATCTTCCTTCTCTTCACAAAATCTCGAATGATATGATTTTTGCGCTTGATATGTTTGCTTGCTTTGTGGGCTCGTGGTTCCTTCGAATTTGCTACAAGACCGTATTATCACAATACAGTTGTAATACTCTGGGCAAATTAGGAATCACCCCAAATCCTTTAGGAAGTACTTGAGCCATACCGCCTCTTTAGCCGCTCCCGAGGCTGCTACATATTCGGCTTCCATGGTAGAGTCCGCTATGCATTTCGCTTCACACTCCTCCAACTTATGGCTCCACCTCCCAAAGTGAAAACATATCAGGAAGTTGATTTCGACTTTTCTTTGTCCGCACCGAAATCCGAGTCGGTGTAACCCAAAGGACAAAGCGTATCTGATTGATATACAAGCATATGCTCCCTAGTCCTTCTCGGTACTTGAGTATATGCTTGACAAAGAATCCAATGTCCCGGTCTGGGTTCGACCGATATCTCGCCACCATGCCTACGGCTTGACAGATATCGGGCCTAGTGCAAAGCATAGCATACATGAGGCTTCCCACCGCCGAAGCATAAGGGACCAGCTTCATGTCATCTATCTCCTTCGTGTCTTAGGACACATAGCCTTAGATAGTTGAATTCCATGTCTGTAAGGTAAGAAACCTTTCTTGGAATTCTCCATGCTAAACCGCTTTAGCACCGTATCGATATAGGATGCGAGATAAGCACAACATCCTTTTCTTGCGATCTCGAAAGATCTTAATACCAAGGATGTGTCCAGCTTCTCCCAAATCCTTCATATCGAATCGCTCGTATAGCCATACCCTTACGTCGATAATACCTTCACATTGTTTCCAATTAGAAGTATATCATCTACGTATAGTACAAGAAACACCAAAGACGTTTCCATCACACTTTTGTATACACAAACCTCACTAGGACACTGTTTCAAAACCATACGATTGAATGACCTCATCAAATCGCATGTTCCAAGACCTTGATGCTTGCTTAAGACCATAAATGGCTCTCTTAAGCTTGCATACTAAGTGCTCGACCTTCAAAGAATGAATCCTTGAGTTGGCGCATATAGATTTCCTTATCAAGACTCCGTTCAAGAACGCAGCTTTGACATCCATCTCGCCAAATCTCCATAAACAAATGCGCAGCAATAGCAAAAAGAATCCGGATCGATTTAAGCATGGCTACTGGCGAAAAGGTTTCATCGTAGTCGATGCCCTCTTTATGAGTGTAACCTTTCGCAACAAGCCTTGCTTTGTAGGTTTCAACCTTCCCTTTCGATCCTCTCTTACGCTTGTAGACCCACTTACTTCCAATGGGTTTTACCCCATTGGGTAGTTCTACTAGCTCCCACACTTGGTTAGAATCCATAGATCCCATTTCGGATTCCATTCGCTTTCCAGGATTGACATCCTTGTCTTGAATCGCTGTTTGTACGTATATGGATCCGTTTCATCCTGGTCCGGGGAGTGGTCCGAAGATGCTCCCATGCCGATGAAACGTTCGGGTTGACGAATAACCCTCCCACTACGACGAGGCGTGTCCTTAGTTTGCGTATCCACAATAGTGTCAATACGTGGTACACTAGGTGTTTGCACAATTGGTATTGTCGAAATCTCGCCCCTAAGTTCTTCTAGAATGACCTCACTCCTAGGCTTGTGACTTATCACATAGTCCTCCTCTAAGAACCGGGCATTGGTGCTAACAATGACCTTCGGTCTTTAGGATCGTAGAATAAGCCACCCTTCGTTCCTTAGGATATCCTACAAACACTGCATTGCACGAGATGCCA
This sequence comes from Orobanche coerulescens, assembly GCA_033398695.1. Classification (NCBI taxonomy): domain Eukaryota; kingdom Viridiplantae; phylum Streptophyta; class Magnoliopsida; order Lamiales; family Orobanchaceae; genus Orobanche; species Orobanche coerulescens. The sequence continues at coordinate 66,183,077 of CM065804.1, read as the reverse complement.
ACTTATCGCCTTCCTTATTCAAGACGTGTGCCGGAGAACCCCAAATCCGAACATGTCTCTAGATCGGGCTTGCGCCATTCCACGATTACGTGGGTGTTTTGGAATCGATTTGAAGGTACCAAGTTTAGAATGTACGCCGCTGTTTCCAAGGCGTATCCCCAAAACGAAATAGGCAAATCGAATAACTCATCATTGACCTAACCATCTCTAATAAAGTACGATTCCTTCGTTCAAAGAACACCATTTTGTTGTGGTGTACGGTATTGTGAGTGGAAGTAATCCCCTCATGTGCCAGAAATCCAAAACTCTCCACTAAGGTATTCGCCACCACGATCGATCGTAGTGACTTGATACTGCCCATGACGCTTCTCCGTTTCACCTTGAATTCTTTGAACTTATCAAAAGATTCAGACTTACGTCGCATCAAATAGATATATCCATATCTCGAATAATCATCTATAAACGTGATGAAGTATTCGAAACCACCCTTAGCTCGGATGTTCATTGGACCACATACATCGGTGTGAACCAATTCCAACACCTTTTGTGCACGATTTCCTTTGCTTTGAAAAGCCCTTTTAGTCATTTTACCTTCCGTGCAGGATTCGCAGTTGGAAATGACTCAACTTGGAGCGAATCCAATGGGCCATCGCTCACCAATCTTTGAATCCTTCCAAGGTTAATATGACCCAATCGTAAATGCCACAAATATGTTGGATTTATGCTCGAAAGTTCCTTTTTTATTAGGATTAGTCAAAGAATTAAGCGATTTATGCAAGGGAGTCAAAAGATTGATGATATAAAGTTCTTCATTATAAGTACTCCCGAAATATATTCACCATTTCTTTTAATAATTGCATTATCTTCAAAAGAAACGAATATCCATCACGACGCAATTTAGAAGCGAAATCAAATTCATTCTAAAATCGGGTACTAATAATACATTATTAAGAACTAAAATTTTATCATCAACTTTTAGCCGCACGACTCCCAGCAATGCCTTCACTGAATAGTCGCCTACCTTATTGTAATCTCATCCGCACTAAGTACCTTGGTTACTTGGAACCCCCGCGAGTCATAACAAACATGATCGGTGGAGCCCGAATCCACTATCCACGAAGTGATGGAACAGCACCAAACATGTTTTGACTACTAGTGCATGAGACGTACCTCTCTTAGGGCCACTCTTGAAATGTCCTTTCGGATCATAGCTTGAAGCACTTGCCCTTCGGCTTTTTGTTCGCTCGGTTGAGGAGCCTTTGACCGAGGAGCCTTGCCCTTAGCTTTGAAAGTCGTCACTTGCTTCGCCAACCTCGCTTTTTCTTCTTTCCCCATTCGGGTTTTGAAGAAGCGACGGCTGCCGCAAGAATTTGATGATAACCTTGTTTGAAGAGACCTTCGGCGATTGAAGCTCACGGAAGTTCCGCCAATGTGTAAGTCCTACGATTCATATTGTAGTTTAGGCGGAATCGCTCAAAGCTTCTTGGTAACCGCCCAAGATAATATCGACTGCGATTCCGCATCGATAGTTGCCCCAAGATGCTCGCCTGCTCAAATGAGACATCATTTTAAGAACGTGATCCCTTACCGGGTCCCTTCGGACATTTGGGTTGTCATCAAAACCCTCATCGCATTTTGCCTAGCCGCCTGGCTCGATGACCAAACATCTCGGTGAGATTTTTCATCATTTCGCGGCCGAGCCCATCGTCGATGCCGATGCCGCAATACATTTGTTAAAGAAGCCAAAATGTAACAAATGAGCCATCTCATCGACTTTTTCCATTTCCGAATTCAGCCAACTCTTCAGGAGTGGCATCCGGTTCAGTTCCAAAGGACTCTCCTCGATTAAAACAAACTTATGCCCTCGGCGATCAAGACAATATCAAGATTTCTTTTCCGATCGGCAAAGTTAGTGCCATCAAGTTTGTTTTCTTTGAGAATAACAAATAGTGGATTGAAAGACATCCGAGAATAAAATTAAAACACCATTCATCACATAATTCGACGCAAAATATATTGAAAAACCTTAAAACAATATATATGCAATCAACCAACACCTTGAAAAACCGCACATGCAAGCCACGATAGTGTGGACGTTTACATATACTTTTTCAAGTAGATTTTAACGTCTTTAATTTTACTATCTAGCCAAGACACATTTTGACAAGTAAAATTAATAGTTGGTTCTTCTTGGCCATGTATTTAATTAACATAGACTCGATGGGAGCTTATTAATTAATACACCTAAGTGAACACCATAATTTAACAAACCTTAGAATATTATTTAATGATAATAGTCCTACAGATGGAGAGGTCCTATCATAAAAATAATATTCACCTTTTTGTTATCAAATTTGAAGTTTAAAACCGGTGAGCCAATAATTTAGCACATCCGATGTGGAGGAAGACTCTAATGTCAACGCGCATGCTAATTATTTCACAATTTAAACCAATTATGGAGGCCAATTTGATTTTGAAAAATCAATTTTAAAATCACTTAGTTATTTTGAAAAATTAAGGTTTTTAATTTTCTCGTCCTAACATGCAAGGAAACATATCACGCATACATTCCATACATGCCATACATCAAAACAATAAAAACCAATAAATAATAAAAAAATTGGATAATTAAATCCAATTATCATGGCTTTTATTCCTCGTTTTGAATAACGAGAAAATCTTCGGCTCGTTTGCTCCCACTACTTCAAGCATCTCGCGGAAAAACGAATTGGGCGACCCGAACCCGAATCGCTCGTCCATTGCCCGGCTGCCCGAACTGCCCGTACTGCTGCCCGAACTGACCGAGCTGCCCGAGCTGCCCGAGCTGCCCGAGCTGACCGACCTGCCCGGACCGTACTGCTGGCCGAACCGCCGATCGGCTCCTTGCTGGTCCCGGTTGGTTCGTCCGATCGGGACTCCTCTTCGCGCCGGACTTCTTTTTCTTTCGTACTTTGAGTGTCCCAACTTGATTACAATTTTATTCAAAATAAAATACATCGAATTTACATCAAATTACAAGAAAAATAAATCATATTCTACCCGTGGATTTTCTCACGGGAAAAACTTATACATGCCACAAAAACGGGCTAAATTACCAAAACGCGTAAATAAATAAAACATCACATAGCCATGATAATTGGATCATATTTTCCTGCAAGACAAATTCTAGCAAAATATTCCAAAAAATCATACTATACGAATATTTAATTGCTAGCATATTAATCACCAAATTAATTAAATTGAATGTAACCTAAAGACCGCTCCGATACCAATTGTTGGAATATAAAACGCAATGAAGCGAGTTGGTGAAAGTAATTTGATAAAAGGTTTTATAAACTAACCAACGAAAAACCAGATCTATTTAGGCTTGTCAACTAATTAACTAAACAGATTAATAAACAATTAAATAAATATATTTACGCATGGGAGTCGGTAATTTTACCTTTGACGCGAAGTGGTAGAAAATCCCTTCTTGATCGATTTATGTCCTCTTCGTGCTCCTCTCCGATCTTCTTGTATTTCTACCTCAAGATCTTCTAGAGTATATCCCGCCACGTCCGGATGTCGTGTGGGCAACAATCTAGGACTAAATTTGCACAAAGAAGGATCGGCGAATTTCCTCACAAGAAAACTCACGATTTTGTTCTCTCTATTTTTCTTGAATATTTTGAGTATTTTAGAAAAATATTGTGTTTACCAAATTATGGAATCCAAGACACAAGTCAAGATCCACAATTAAAACACACACACAAAAATCGATTTTCTTGGGCAAAATTAATTAATGAATAATTCGCCACCCCTATACATGTATTTATAGGTGTTTTGGGCTACTCTAGGGACCTTAAGGAGGATATGGTAAGGACTCTTAATAGATATCTTCTTCCCATATTAGGACTCTTCCTAATATTAAGACTCTATTAATATCAACTTAGTCCACTAATAAGTTAATATTGCACTTCCTACCAAAATCCCAAATTACGAAATTGGGCTCCTTTTTGAATTAATTATTTCCCGTGTTTAAGATATTCCATGTCCATTAATTAATTTAAGCTCTTGTGACTTTTAATTAATTAATGTATTATACATGAGTATACCACTCGACCTTTATTATTATATCGGAAAATTAATTCCACTGCAGGTTTGATATAATAATCCTTTCGAGTGCCTCAAGGGACATGATCAACCCGATGGTCGGGACACGATTTCTAGCTATAATATTAATTATCATATAAATAATAATATTGCCCAAAATATCGAGCATATTGAGTCAATCATTGTGGCTCTCACCCATGATAAATCAAAGCAATAAATATTAAATATATATAATTAAATATTAATCACTGGAATTAAGAAATAATAATTATCCGAGATGTACGTTCTTCTTATAGTCGATGTAAGAATCTATCTCACCTCGATCCTGTTCAACGTATAACAAATACGCTAATATATGCTAATGGTCAAGACCAACCAATCTCAAGCATATACTACAACCTCTCATATAACGGTCTAATGTTACATAGGTTGTGAACTAAATATTACTATATAAGGAACCGATAATGTGATCTTCTGTGTGACACTACACACCACATTATCTACAATATAAAGTAAATTAGACTGTATTTGCATAACCATAGCGTGAATAAATATGCAAAACATGTGATAAATGAATTAAATATTCTCATAGATAAAGACCGGGAAATTAGGTAATACAAGCATAAAGTATGCTTTGACGTATACAACCCTAACAAGATCAAGATGAGTTCCCATAGCATGATGAACTGATTTTCAAAAATGAGACACAAATCGTCCGTCACGATCGAAAACGATACTCTAAGGAGTACCATGCACTTTCACTATCTCTTTGATGAACAACTGGGCAAGTATCTCGGGACCCCACGTATCCTTAATCTCAAGGAAAATGAGTTGACTTTGTTAAACGGTCCACAACTACCCAGATTGTATTCATGCCACGACGACTCATCGACAAACTCGTGATGAAGTCCATAGAAATATCTTCCCACTTCCACTCTGGAATAGGGTGCGGTTTCAGCATACCTGCCGGTCGCTGATGTTCTATCTTGACTTGCTGACAGGCTAAACATCTCAAAACAAATTCTGCGACTTCTCGCTTCATATTACTCCACCAGTAATTTTGCTTCAAGTCATTATGCATCTTGCTAGACCCCGGATGAATGGAGTAAGGGGTAGCATGAGCTTCTCTCAAAATCGAGTTTTTCAACTCGTTATTCGCCGGTACACATAACCGATTCTTAAATCTCAAAAGTCCATCCTCGTAGACCACAAATCCAGGGGCTTTCCCCTGAGCCACATCCTCACGGATGCGCAACAATGATGGGTCTGACCCCTGATTCACTCTGATTGCCTCCTCAAGTGGCGATGAAATCTCTAACATGAAAAGTTGCCCTTGCTCTCGCTGAAGCCAGACCTCAATCTCGGGTATAAGAAATTCCTGCTGAAGCTCCTTCTGAACTATCAAATGAGCAAGCATTTGCTCCTGAACGGACTTACGACTCAAGGCATCGGCAACCACGTTTGCCTTACCTGGGTGGTACCGGATCTCGATATCATAATCTTTGATTAGTTCCAACCACCGCCTCTGTCGCATGTTTAACTCCTTCTGAGTAAATATATACTTCAAACTCTTATGATCAGTGAATATCTGACAGGTAACGCCATAAAGGTAATGACGCCAAATCTTCAACGCGAAAACCACGGCTGCTAGCTCCAGGTCGTGGGTCGGATAATTAACCTCGTAAGGTCTCAATTGTCGTGAAGCATAGGAAATAACCTTCCCATTCTGCATTAATACACATCCTAGACCGTGTCCGTATGCGTCACTATAAACCACAAATCCTTCCGTCCCTTATGGCAAGGAAAGGACAGGTCTGAAATTAACTAGCCCTTGAGTTCCTCAAAACTCCGCTGACACGTGTCGGACCACATGTATTTCTTATCCTTTTGCAAAAGGTTCGTCATTGGTTGAGCAATTTTTGAAAATCCTTCCACAAATCACCGATAATAAACTGCTAATCCGAGAAATCTTTGGATTTCCTTAACATTCTTCGGAGGCAGCCAATCACGGATAGCCTCCGTCTTCTGAGGATCAACACGTACACCGTCTGGTGAAATGATATGTCCGAAAAACGTCACTTCGGACATCCAGAACTCACTTGGAAAACTTTCCATAAAGTTGCTCTCGTCTCAACACGTCGAGAACCTGATGAAGGTGAACCTCGTGCTCCTCTCGGTCACGAGAATAAATCAAAATGTCATCAATGAAAACAACCACGAACTGATCCAGATAATCGATGAAGACTCGATTCATTAACTCCATGAACACCGCAGGAGCATTAGTTAACCCAAACGGCATTACCACGAACTCATAATGACCATAGCGTGTACGAAACGCTGTCCTTGCGATATTCGACTCTCGAATTCGCAACTGGTGATATCCAGATCTTAAGTCGATCTTGGAAAATACTGAAGCTCCCTGAAGTTGATCTAAGAGATCATCAATACGGGGTAGAGGATACTTATTCTTGATCGTCACCCTTTTCAACTCCCGATAATCAATACACAAGCGAAATGAATCATCCTTCTTCTTGACAAACAACACTGGTGCTACCCACGGGGACGCACTCGGTCGGATATAACCTTTCTCGAACAATTCCTCAAGTTGATTCTTCAACTCCTGCATTTCGATCGCGGCGATCCGATATGGTGCCTTCGATAATGGGGACGTAGCAGGCTCCAACTCTATCGTGAATTCCACATCCCTCGGTGGAGGTAAACCAGGTAGCTCGTCTGGGAGTACATCGTCAATCGATAACAATGATACCACGAATGGTTGAACACCTCGATTGCCTTATAACGGTCAATCGATGACAATGATACAATGAATGGTTGAACACCTCGATTGCCTTAGAACGGCCAATCGATGACAATAATACAATGAATGATTGAACACCTCGATTGCCTTAGAACGGCCAATCGATGACAATGATATAAAGAATGATTGAACACCTCGATTGCCTTAGAACGGCCAATCGATGACAATGATATAATGAATGATTGAACACATCGATTGCCTTAGAACGGCCAATAGATGACAATTATATAATGAATGATTGAACAACTCTGATTGAGTAATTTCACTGCTTTCATCATATTAATGATTCTTCTGGAACAACGGGGATTACCTCTCTGAAATACACACTCGGCTCCAACGACTTAAATGATAATGACCATACGCTTACGAACACTGAGGATGGCATCATGACGATCCATCCAACTAATACCCAATATTACATCGTCCTTAGGTAAATCCACCACGATTAGGTCCGCCAACCAATCGCGGTCATTAAGCTTAATTCGGTCAGTTCTTAACCTCATGATTTTCGAAAATCTTCTACCGTCAGGTAGTCCAAAGATATAAGGTCCACAATTAATAGGACTATCCAAGTGAAGTCTATTCAAATATGATTCGGAAATGAATGAATGCGATGCACCAGTATCAAGAAGGGTACACACAGGTTGAGATAGAATTATGAGGATACCTGAGATCATTCGGGCCTCCGGATCGTCGGTCCTCTTCATCGCGTGAATTTGGGACTTGCCGGGCCCCGAACCGGATGCTCCTGTCTGATAAATATGAGCTCCACCTTTATGCGCTTCCGTCGTCTTAAACGACGCTGACAGAGCAGCCTGATTCTGAATCGCTGATTGCTTCGGGGCCTGAGATGCCTCTGGAGTCGGCTTGGAGTCCCTTCGGCAAAAACGAGCCTTATGCCAAACAATCCCACAGTTATGGCACGTGATAGACGGTTTTAGACACTTAGTGCTGTAATGACCCGGCGCTCCACAGTTGAAACAGGTGATGGCTGATCTGGCCGCTCGGGACTGAGATCCAGTAGGATTAGGCGCCGTAGGAGGTCGCTCAGAAAAGTTAGGACTCGCACGAGACTTCTTGAAGGTTGACTGACCGCCTTTGGACTGATTACGCTTCGCTGATTTCTTGCTGACAGATGAAGGTTGTTGCTCAGCAATTTCCTTAGCAGCAGGCTCACACGTGAGAGTTCTCTCGATTAATTCGGCCAGAGTGGCACAATGATGATTAAGCAATTGCATATGGGTCATCATGACCTGCATAAAAGTGAGTGGATCAACCCGAACATTGTCCGATCGAGCTGAGTCCTGGGTACGACTTCTCGACAGTGAGTGATTATTTCCCGGGTTTCGGCCCACACCGCGGCCTCTCCCCGTGCGTCCCATGAAAGCTCTCTCCATACTGAAGTAGGAAGGTCGCATGATAATCATAGATCTCGTATGAGTACCTCATTATGATTTACGTCATGAAATGATGAAAATGAGCATACGCGCTCTAACACAGTGATTACATGAATGATTAACTGAGGTGACATGATTATCTGAAGATATTCTTGAAACGATTATCCTGAACAAGTTAACAAGATTAATGATATGATCCTCAAGAACAACAACTGAGTAATGAAACGAACTGAGTGATTAATGAGTTAACATGATCAACATGATCAAAATGAAAATGATGTTTGAGGATTGTTAACTGATGAATTATGAATGAATGATTCTTATTGCCAGAAATTATACCATGGCATTAGAAATCTTATAGTTCTTTCGGTCTGAGAGGCTCGGCATTTGCACAGGTCACACGTGACGCGAAGGTCCAATGATACTAGTCCGGTGATGATGATTTCAAATATGACATGACTCGGAAGGTAGTATTCAAAACCACTCTCCGATACCAACTCTGTAACACTTCAAACTATGCGGATATTACAGTGCTGTGGACCCCCGACTAGGACCCACCAGGCAAATAAAAATTAATGAATTAAATAATATAATTATAGTACCGAACCACATTATATCATCAATTACTCCGACGAGGAGTTTCATTACAACACACCCAAGATAATACCGAATACATGTATATTTTATATGAAGATAAAATACACAACACTGAATGAAACGGAGTATCCAAATGGAAATCTGCAGCGGAAAATAAATGACGACAACATGAATGACTGAAAGGATTGGGGCCCCCTACTATTATCACTGGGACTCCTCGCTATCAACGTTCTATTCTCCTGCTTTTGCCTTGCCATGACCTAAAAACAATATCCCCCAATGGGGTCAGTTACACAGAACAACAATCCTCAAGGGTTGAATAAACACAATCATGATATATCTCAATTATGAAATATCCTTTAGTTATGAATTTAAGCTGAAGAGGAGCATCATAGTACGCCCGTAATGTTCTGTGCAAGTGTACAAGACGAGTGCCCGGACACACCCGTCCTTGTACCTAATTAGTCTCACGGAGGTAAACGTTACCGTGTGCACAGTCCAATATATCGGTGAACCCAACACATGACTATCGTGTGCCCGACTAAAAATTCCACACATCTGCACCCGGCCACGCAATATGAACCCAGAAGGTCACACGATCAAAAGTGACCATGATGATTATTAATGAATGATAATCCGACAAAGTCAAGAATGACTCACCGAGATGAAATAATAGTGAAGTGAATGATAGCTCAATGAAATGATTGGAACCGTCGTTCCTCATGAATGAAGTGATTATTCGACAATTACAAGTCTCAATACGGTTAATACATTATGAATGAGTTATGATTATGAATGAACAACAACAAAAGGAATGAATATCCTTTTAACCGAGTAAGAATTAACTTACACAACACCGATGAAGAATGTCCTTCCACAAACAAACGTCCTAAATGAGATGTCGGTCGCTCGAACAACCTTGAATAACACAATTACCAACAATCCGTTCAAGATACGAATCAAACACGGTTGTAACTAACACAAAACGTCGATACGAACAAACCAAGCTCATTGGGGCATTATATCAAATACGTTGTGACCAATCTTCGATTGTTTACAACCAATCCTTAACTATACCAATATCAAATTCCCAAAGAGTGATCCAAACCAAGAAAACATCTTCAATACAATTAATAATCCAATATGACTATCCGAATTTTTGATTACAATAACAACTAATCGAAAACCCCCAAATCCAACTCAATATTCAAAGTGTTCTTGAATAACCCTTCAATAATCCAATGAATATTCATACACACTCATAATCATACGTACATCTCTTCAAACAACATGATTATAACGTCTAAAACATCATATCTCAACACAAAATCGAAATCCAAGATGTTTGAAGAATATTACCTTTGAAGATCCAAACACTTTGATCCGATGAAAACGTGTTAAATCGACAATCCAAGCTTCCCAAACGAATAAAGATGATGAAATCTGAACACACAAGTGATTGATGATGAAAAATCCTTTCCTCAAGCTCTCTCTCTCGGATACAAGGTGAAGAAATGAGAAAATGAGCTCAAAGTCCCGTCCAAGTCTATATAAACTGCCGAACGTTACGGCCGTAACTCGGCCTACTTACGGCCGTAACATCTCAAGTCAACGGCCTTACGGCCGTAACCAGCCATCTCGTACGGCCGTAATCGCCTTCGCCCAAAATCGCTGACAAATCATACGGCCGTATTCGCACTCGCTTACGGGCGTAACTCGCCCTCGTCCAAACACCTGCCGACAGTCATACGGCCGTACACGCACATGCCTTACGGGCGTAACTCGACCGATACGGCCATACCCGACTAAACTTACGGGCGTATGAAGCCTTTGTCGAAACTGCCTGGGCACCCTGCCCGAATCGTACGGCCGTAACCGATCAAGCCTTACGGCCGTATGCCGCAACCCTTACGGCCGTAAGTCCTACTCGTCCGAACTGTCCTGAAGACAACGAAAGCATGTTACGGCCGTATCCGACAATCCTTACGGCCGTAACTCACCTTCATTTAAAACCACCTTGAGCCAATGAATGCATGTTACGGCCGTAATGCCTGACTAGTTACGGCCGTAACTCGCTGCTGGAAGTGACAAAAATCCGACAACTCCATCTACTCGTTACAAACGGTGAATGATCCAACGTACAATACTTGTACGATTGTAATTAAGTCCAAAAACATGTGATAGATGATACTTCCAACACAAGACTATATTCACGATGATTATTATATTACTCTCATCTCGACTCTCAATCGGAGATGAATGACGATCGGCAACTGATACACGGTTATAAAATGCCAACGATGAATACAAATGAATGAATCATGAATGATGAGTGATTATTAATGAGTGAGAAATTACCGAGTGACCATTACTGGTTGATAATTACTGAATGATAATGAATGAATTACAACTGGGTATTACATGTACTCTGGGCCGCGGCCCCTGCCAAATCCTGCACGCCATTTTTGTGCTGTGTGCCGTGGCACACTTGGCCCGGGCCGCGGCACACGGGTCAACCCAGCAAGTGGGTATCTTTTTATGCAGATTTTTGCATCGGGACATCATCACTTCATCTTCTACACTTTCAAGAACAAGAGGGAGAGATAGAGAGAGAAACAAGAGAGGGAAATATATTTCTTCATTTTCTCGGAGATTTATCGGTCGGATCGTCGTGATCTTTTGATAAGAGTTTGGTAGCTATTGGGCAAATCTTTTCACCGGTGTATATCGAGATTTTGAGTCCGGAAGTTCGGGTATTTCGTTAGCTCTTTGTGTAAGCTATTTACGGTTGTTTCTTTTCTCGATCTTGTTGTTGTTGTTGATTCCAAATACTTGAAGAACATTTATTACCAAGTATTTGACGATTGGTGTATACCCCTAGTTTGTATTAGGGACGATTGTGTATTTTGTGTGTATTGGTGATAGTGAATTTAAGCGGCTTCGGTCCCGTGGTTTTTACTCTCGTCTTGAGGGATTTTCCACGCTAAAATTGTGTCTCGTTATTTATCGCTTTCGAATATCATTTGTATTATTCTTGTCGAGTTGTAATTGTTGCTCTACTCGTCGGTAACCACAAAGTTACGATTAAAGAGTGGGAATTTGTCAAACGAGGTTCCGCTTTATTCGTTGTGACGTGACGTTTGTCGGTATTTTTTCCCAACAAAGTGGTATCGGACTTGTTTCGTGGTTGTTTAAGTATCTGAATTGTAAGATGGAATCCAACATGAGTAGAATGGTTAACTTGAACGGTTCAAACTACCACGTATGGAAGGGGAAGATGGAAGACCTTCTATACGTGAAGGATTATTATTTGCCGGTTAAGCAAAGATAAACCGGAAGGGAAGTCCGACGTGGAGTTAACTATTTTGCATCGCCAAGTTTGCGGATATATTCGACAATGGGTGGATGACAACGTTTTGAACCATATTAGTGGAGAGAAGGATGTACGAGAGTTATGGCACAAGCTCGAGCAATTGTATGCTCGGAAGACGGGGAATAATAAGTATTCCTCATTAAACAAATGATGAATTTGAAGTTTCGAGATGGGACTCCTCTATCGAATCATTTAAATGCATTCCAAGGCATAATTAATCAACTTGCCGGAATGGGAATTAAATTCTAAGAGGAGGTACAAGCTTTGTGGTTGTTAGGCACATTGTCGGATTCTTGGGAGACGTTTCGAACGTCGTTGTCTAACAACGCCCCAGATGGAGTCATTTCGATGGAATTAGCTAAAGGGAACATGAGGTCCGAAGAAAAGCACAAGGATCTTCGTCATAGTCGGATGTTCTAGTTACCGAAAGACGGGGGAGAGGTCAAAGTAGAGGTCCGAGTAATAGAGGGCCACAAAGGAGTAGTTCTCGGGGAAAGTATGCCAATATCGAATGTTACCATTGTGGTAAGAAAGGGCATACTAAGAAATTTTGCCGACAATTGAAGAAGGAGAATCGCCAAGGCCGAGAAAATTCACAAAAGAAGGAAAGCGGTAGTAATGATAAAGCCAAAGTTAATACTACTACCGAAGAATTCTTTGTATGTTGCGACTATGATATTGTGAACCTTGCGAGAGATGATTCGAGTTGGGTGGTCGATATTGGATCTACATGTCATGTTACATCACGTAGAGATTTTTACTCTTCTTATACTCCGGGTAATTTTGGTATAGTCAAGATGGGCAACGATGGGTTATCCAAGATTGTTGGAGTGGGAGATGTGCATTTGAGATTCGACACCGGAATGGAACTTGTTTTACGGAATGTAAAACATGTTACGGATACGAGGCTTAATGTTATGTCCGTTGGTTTACTCGATGATGACGGTTATCATAGCGGTTTTGGCAAGGGGTTGTGGAAACTCACTAGAGGTTCCTTGATTGTCGGGAGAGAACAAAAGGAAGGAAAATTGTACGTGACACTTCCGAAGGTCACGACTAATTTCGTGAACACAATCGACAAAAATGACATGGAGAAAAAGGAGTGGCACTATTGTCGAAGAAGGAGGCGTTATCTGGGGTTCACAAGGTGCACCTTAAAAGATGCTCTCATTGCCTAGCCGGGAAGCAAAGGAGAGTTACTTTTAAGAGTCATACTCCTTCACGGAAGGAAAATGTGCTTGATCTTGTTCATTCCGATGTTTGTGGTCCTATGGAGACTAGGACGCTCGGTGGTTTCCGATATTTTGTCACATTCATCGACGATCACTCTAGGAAGGTGTGGGCTTACACCTTGAAGACCAAAGATCAAGTGTTAGACACTTTCAAACAATTTCATGCCTCAGTAGAAAGAGAGACCGGGAAGAAGCTAAAGTGTATCCGGATGGACAATGGTGGAGAGTACACCGGACGCTTTGATAAATATTTCCGAGAACAAGGGATCCGACATTAAAAGACGCCCCCGAAGACTCCGCAACTCAATGGCTTGGCGGAGAGAATGAACCGGACTTTGGTCGAGAGAGCTCGTTGTTTGCTCTCACATGCCGGATTGCCAAAGTCGTTTTGGGGAGAAGCTTTGAACACGGCGGTTCATGTTATCAATTTGACGCCATGTGTTCCTTTGGAGTTTGATGTCCCGGATAAGGTGTGGAGCGGTAAAGATATCTCATACCGCCACTTAAAGGTTTTTGGATGTAAAGCTTTTGTTCACATCCCGAATGATGAGAGATCAAAGCTTGATTCCAAGATGAAGCCGTGTATTTTTATTGGCTACGGGCTTGATGAGTTCGGGTATAGATTATATGACCTGGTTACAAAGAGGCTTGTTCGGTCGAGAGACGTTGTTTTTGTAGAAGATCAAACGATGAAATATGTTGAGAATGGAGAGTCGGCTCCACAATACGACTATGATCTTATTGATATGGACCCCGTTCCTCCACAACATGTTGAGACACTGGGTGGAGAGGATGTCCAAAATGATGAACAACAAGATGTCGGTGACAACGATAAGTTAAGACAAGATGACACCGATGGAGCTCATCCTGAGCTACCTGTGACGAACATGTCATGTTTTGTTCCACATAGGCAGTCGACGAGGGACCGTCATCCCTCCACCCGTTATTTGGCCGATGAGTATGTCTTACTCACCGATGAGGGAGAGCCCGAATATTTTGCGGAGGCCATGGAGGATGAAAAGAAGAAGGAATAGATGGATGCCATGCAAGACGAGATGAGTTCCTTGCATGAGAATAATACTTACTAGTTGATGAGGTTGCCAAAAGGCAAGAGGACCTTGAGAAACAAATGGGTGTATCGGGTGAAGTCGGAGGAGCATACCTCGTTGCCCCGATACAAAGCTAGACTCATGGTGAAAGGATTTAGTCCAAAAAAGGGCATTGATTTTGACGAGATTTTTTCTCCGATTGTGAAGATAGGATCAATTCGATTGGTCCTTGGTATTGCGGCTAGCCTTGATCTTGAGGTCGAGCAAATGGATGTCAAGACGGCTTTTCTTCACGGAGACCTTGACAAATAAATTTATATGAAGCAACTGGAAGGATTTGAGGTCGAAGGAAAAGAGGATTATGTGTGTAAACTTCGGAAGAGTTTATACGGGTTGAAAAAAGCACCAAGGCAATGGTACAAGAAGTTTGAGTCGGTTATGGGGGAGCAAGGCTACCGGAAGACGACTCTCGACCATTGCGTATTTTTCAAGAAATTCGGAGATGATGATTTTATCATCTTATTGCTCTATGTGGAGGACATGTTGATCGTTGGCAAGAATGCCGAGAGGATTGCCAACTTGAAGGAAGAATTGAGTAAGTCTTTTGCCATGAAAGACTTGGGGGCAGCTAAACAAATTCTTGGAATAAGAATCACTCGGGATAGAGCAGCCCGGAAATTGCACATGTCGCAAGAGCAATATATCGAGAAGGTTCTTAAATGCTTCAACATGGACAAATCTAAAGTTGTTAGTTCGCCTCTTACTAACAATTTTAAATTTACGAGCCAAGATTGCCCTAAGACGAAGAATGAGATTGAGGATATGGATAAAATTCTGTTGGGATAGCAAATCCCTGTATCGATGCTGCTTGGATAACAAACCCTGTATCGATCGTATTGTCAGAATGTTTTGATAATATGCCAAATCCTGAATACCGCCTCTAGCTGTATTAAAAAGCTGATCAAGTATCAAACATGTATCGAAGAATTCTCGCAGTCCCAACCATACTGTATATTGATCATACAACAAAGAGTCCTGCAAAGCTAAAGTATGGAAGCTGTCTCGAATATCAATACAGTGATCTTTCCATACAGCTCTCAACAGGACAAGAAGGAATCTTCAGTATTCGCTAGAAGTCAAGTCCTGTTGATAAAGAAGTATTTAAATACTAAAGGATAAAGTATTTAAATATTGTAAGTCAGAAGATCTTCAAATCCCGCAATATCCGGATCTAAGTCAAAAATCAGTTGTCGCAGAATCTTGCCCAACCGATATATTTCAAACGGATATATTTCATAAGCTATATATATCTCCAGAGTTTGAAGATCATCAACCACGAAAGAACGACTGAAAATCTACAAATTATTCACGACTTACAAAAGAACAAAGCTTACAAGAAATATTCAGAGCAAAACATATCTCGCCAAACTTTCTGCTATTCAGATAGAAGAGATATATAGTGCTCAAACCTTGAACAACACATCATCAGCTTAAAGCCCAGAAAGTCATAGCTGTTGTTCAAACCCTGTTCTATCTTTGAACAAACTCATATCAGCCCTGTGTGGACTGAGGAATCCTTGCTACTCCCGAACTATGTGTGAAGGACTTGCATTGAAGAAGACGAAGCTTCAGAACTGTGTGTGAAGAAGCCAGTCAAAGTGTTAGCTCAAACCAATTTGTGTGAACGGTTGAAAGCTAAGATCTTTATATCAATCTGTGTGAACGATATATTGATTAAATGTTGTTATATTTACGTAGTTGTGTACGCAGTAATTATAATAAACTTTTTACTCCTGTGTGGAGGGCCAGTGGACGTAGAGGGGTTTACCTCGAACCACTTTAAATACTGTGTTATTTACCTTCTGCCTTTATTGTTTTATTAACTGTGATTATTTAAGTATACACTGCACATCGAGTTGTTGTATCCTCAGCAACTTACTGTATTTAAGACTTCCGCTACGCACTCAGATTTAAAAATCGTATAGCTTGTTGTTTAAAACACTTTTCAAGTTGTATCCAGTATACTTAGTGGCCAACAAGTGGTATCAGAGCGGTTGATTCTAAAAAGAATCAGTCGTATTTTTAACCGAATCAGATCCAAAATCAGTTATTTTATAAAATAGTCTTTTTCATTCCTACATTCTCATATTGATACATCAATGATCAATAAAGTTCCTATGTTCTCTATTAATGAGTTTGATGATTGGAGAATCATGATGGAGGCTCATCTTGCAGCTATGCACGAAGAGATGATTTTTGTTATATAGGATGTCCCCATCAAGATAATGAAGATAAATCCGGCCGCAAGGATTGAAGGCCAAGCCCATGCTGAGATGCTCGAGAAGGAGCGCGATCAATGGACTACAGACGAAAGAAAGTGCGCCAACCTCGACAATGTTGCAAAGAATGCGTTGTTTGTCACCCTCGACAAAGGCACATTCTCGAAGGTAAAGAGCTGTAAAACAGCCAAGGATATCTGGGATAAACTCAAGTTGATTTGTGAGGGAACTGAGCTCTCCAAAGAAAATAAAATTTCAAAACTAACTCAACAAATTGAATCTTTGAAATGAAACCAACTGAAACACTTGAGGAACTTAACCTCAGATTCACTGTAATTGTTGGTGAACTTGAAGCTTTGGGCAAAATTTATACTCAAAGGGAGAAAAACTTAAAGATTTTCAGATCTCTCCCTGCCCGATGGGACATTAAGACCACAGCTATGTGTGTGTCGTGTAACCTTAGTGAAATATCTACCTTTGATCTCTTTTCTGACCTCAAAGCTTTCGAGTATGATATAGACAGGAGAGAGAAAGCTGAAGAATCTCCAGCTAGGACTATAGCCTTAGCCGCTGTATCCAACCGTCGACACAGCATGCCCAGCCCATCAAAGCCAAATTACAAGAATGCTGACAGCGACGACGATATCCTGTCACAAGATGAAATGGCGCTCCTCATGTACAAATTTAAAAAGTTCATCAAACAGTCTGGAAAGACTTCCTGTAGGCCCAAGCCTGTTCACAAGGTAAGTACTGAAACTTCCTCTAGTGACGCTAACCTATGCTATAATTGCAGGAAACCAGGACATTATGCAAACAAATGTCCTCATCCCAAAGTTCAAAGGTTGCCGGAAGCCGAGCAACAAGAGAGGGATGAATGAAGACGTGCTTGGAAAAACAAGCTCAAGGCACTGATAGGAGAATCAGAAGCCTCCCCCACACCATCCAAATCCGAAGAATGTCTTCAGGTAGTCACTGAAAGTGATTCATCTGACGATGAATTCGAAGATAAGGCATATATGTGCTTTATATCAAAGGACATTCCGAAAGAAGGATATAGTGATGATGAGGTAAGCTCAACCTCAATTTCCACTAAATGCATCGCATACTTTCGAAAACATGATGAATGAATTTAAGAGAATTCAAAAAGCCCACGAGACTTTAAAAAATGAAAACATTCAGCTTCAACTTTCCAACATAGAGCTGAAAGAAGAAAACGACTTGCTAAAGATAAATTATGAAAATATGTCTATTGATTGTGAAAACAGCAAGGTCGAGCATGAAAAACTCGTGGAGAGCAATCATCAAATTGCTCATGAACTAAGTGAGACTAAGTCTCAAAAGGGAAGCAAGACAAATGATTTTGTTCTACTTCAAGCTAAATTTAATACTCTCGAGAAATGAAAAAGCGAACTTGAGACCATTCTGAAATCTTTCGAAAAATCATTTAAAAGAATGGAAGAAATTCTAAGTACTTGGCAACATGCTCATGATAAAAGTGGCCTATGATACAGCTCATTTTCCAACAAAGGGAAAACTAGTACTGTGTTCGTCAAAAGTGTGGAACACATACCTGTATCGGAAGATACTCCTAGTCCTGTGAAGGAACCTACTGCACCACGAAAAGCAAAGGCTGCCATTCCGCCCCCGCAATCCTATTCAAGACAGTGGAATCATAAGCCATTCCAACCTGTAAGGCGCACGCAACAGCATGCTCCCCGAGCATATCAACAGCGCCAACAGCCGTTCAGAAAAAAGGTTGTATCCAAATACCAAAGGCCCGCACGGCAGTACTTTCAGTACAGCACGCCTAGGTATTGGATACAGGATCCTCGTCATTCATCGAGACAACAAGTGTCCGCACAGTATCGACAACAGCTCTGGGAATCCAACTGGAGACCCAGAAGGCAAGCTGTAAGGCTAAAGAAAATGGTTCCACCTCCGAGACGGCATACGTAGTGGATTAATAATAATAACCCTGATTTTTACATGCATAAAGATTATCATAGATACAGTAACTACGTACATGCCCCACGTAGATACCGCAAATATGTACCAAATGTAACCTACAGTAAACCAATTGCTGTCAGGAAAATTTGGGTACCAAAAGGCATTAACATTCATGGACCCAACAATCAAAGGGGACCTAAATCTACATAATTTATGTACTACAGGACATTTTGGAGAAGGACATATGGTACTTCGACAGCAGATGCTCCCGGCACATGACAGGAGATAGAAGCAAGCTATCAGATTTCGTAGAAGGTCGCGGTCCAAAAGTGCGCTTCGGTGATAAATCTAAAGGAAGAACAAGAGGAAAAGGAAACCTTCTTGTCGGAAAATTCAAATTCACCGATGTAGCTCATGTTGAAGGCGTACAGTACAATCTACTTAATATTAGCCAGTTCTGTGACAAACAGTTCTCGGTGAAATTCTATATAGATCACTGTAGAGTCAAGAACATCCTGACCAAAGAAGTTGTGCTCACAGGAAGCAGATCAGGTAATATGTATATTGCTGACTGGATGCCTACGAGCTCCACTATTCCTTGTTTAGTTGCCAAAGGCACTGTAACACCCCCATAATACGTCCGGAAATGTTACACGCCGTATGCCCTTCTCACAAGGATCTACCAGTATAAACTCCACTAGACTACACAATGATTGACTGACCGGGGTCAATCTAAATATAACGTAGACCGACAAGGTCATTAAACAATTCAGAAACTAATGAATTTTACATCTCAATGACAAAAATAAACTTTCACATAAAAAGGGATGACAACTCCATTTAATAAATGAAAACCTACACCCGTGCAAGGGTGAATACTCAACCAAATGGGAAAATACCGACTCAGACTCTGACTCTTGTGTGATTAGCATCGTCGTCTTCCATCTCCTTCCAATCCAATCCTGTGACTGCTCCCGAGCTGCCAAAACCTGAGCGCATAACAGGCACCCACCCCCCGAAAACTCGGGGGTTAGCAAACTGAAATTTTGCTAGTGCAAGTACATAATAGACAAGATATACGAACAATAACAACACAAAATTCAACCGTCGTGAAGCCTTAACACAAACCATACATTCCCATAGTCAACACAGAATAGCACTCGCATACACAAGGTGAAATATAATCACATAGTCATATTCTCTTTACGGAACATAACATCAATGAAAATTTAAACGAGCCCAAGGAGTCGGGAAAATCCCTTTTGTAAAAGGAAAAGTATTTTGATAAGATAGTTTGCAAACGTTATTATTGACTAGGGCCGTCTTGGGGTTTTGAAAACCGAATGGGAACACTTTTGGAAAATAATTTCAAAAGTTCTCGGGTCCTTGACCCAACATATGAAAAACAATTACACGAAAGCCATGTCACGTTATTCGGGGTCCTCGACCCAATTTATAGAAGACAGTCACAAACGAAATCATTACAACATCTCACAGGGTTTTCAACCCAATCCAAATAACATCATCAAGAGATCAATCATCTCAACATTTCACAGGGTCCTCGACCCAATACACAGAATAGCACCACAATACAATCAAAGACACAATCTCTCATTCGACATATCCTGCTCAAGACCCCCGATTAATTAACCCTCAGAGATTTCGCAAACCTACTTGGTTAATTAACCCTGATACCAACGCTTTAAAAACAAGTTGAACCAAACTTTCAAAAAAAACACGAATCGCGGTCTATAACAAGACAACATTTAAAAGTGAGTTGAAAGAATTTGAGATACGAACATCGTTCGGTAATGGGGTCTTAGCTATTACTCAAATACTCGTAACCAATAAGCCTGCCAGGCGCCTCCCTTGCGCACATGTGTACCGGCGTTCACTCCACTATGTTGGCCACTCCTTGAACATGTCACCGCGCCGGCGATCACTCCCGCAAGAGCCGCCCCTTGTGCGCGCATTAGGTAACACCGGCGTTCACCACCCATATGGAGCCGCACATTACAGCATACACCAGGCCGGAGTGCACGCCCCGCCCTCAGAGGTTCCAAGATACGGCATTTCTCACAACAAGTATCCACATTATTTCAAACATCAAGCACACAGACAAACGTCACAACAATTATCAACTCAGTACATCAAATCACACAATTTCTCCGCCAGTCCATAACCACACAAATAAACAATAACACACACGTTATCAATCAAAACTCAATCACAATAAGCCTTCAAGCATAACCAACAAACACCGCACATATATCCCTATATTGCGACTCAACCGAATATATATATATATATATATATATATATATATATATATATATATATATATATAACCTTACTATATTATATGAATAACTATAGTTCATCCATCAATCCAAGTTGAGTACGTCAACTAGTGTTAGCATTCATTACTCGTCATTCACTGACATAGGCATATATATATATATATATCAATATATGTATATACATACATATATTTAACATATAAATATATATAAATCTATCTATATATATATACATATATATACATATATACATATATACACATATATACATCCGTATAAATTCATACACTTCGACAACAATGATTTCATGCAGTTACAATTCGTATATCAAGGTACTTGCCTTGGTAATCTCTCACGGATACTCCGAAAATACGGTCGATTGGCAAAATCCGGAACTACAATGAAAACAACGATCGGAAGGGCTCAACACCAAACTTTTGTAGGGAATTCGTCCCTAATATCCTATCATCAAATAAACAATCAATCACACGAGGAAAAACATCACAAAACGACCGAATCTCCCTCAGCGGCATTTTCCCGGACACCTTGAAGGCGTCAAGTGAAAACTCATATAAATGACGAATCGGACATGACAAAACAGTGGAAAGATGATGAAATTGATAGAATACAACTTAATCTATAATTATCCATCAGTAATATAAGTTCATATGGCTCGAACAAACAAAATCTGCCAAGATCCCCAAATTTCCCAAAGTTTGGATTTTAGGAAAAACTAACCTTGATTCGGTCGATTGAAGGATGTTATGGAATGATCGATCAATGATATGAACTCAGGATCTTCGTGTATTTGTTGTTCAACAACATGCCTTCTTGCTCTCAAAACCTCTGGCCGCGGAAGGAAAAGAATGAAATGAAAAATGTGTTGAAACAGGGCTGCTCGGTCAAATATATAGGCAGACCGCCCTAGCGTGTGCTAGCGTGCCGGCAGCGTGCGCTAGCGGGCCGACCATGGTCCAGTCCAGAGGCTCCTGGACTGACCCTCTCGCCCAGGTAGCGTGCGCTAGCTGCCGAGCAGCGTGCGCTACGTCTTCCGGTTAGCGCACGCAGCGACCGGCCGTAGCGTGCGCTACCGGCCAACTCTTCGGAGTCCAGAACCTCAGGGCCTCACTGCACGACCCAGGTAGCGTGCGCTGGGTGCCGCATAGCGTGCGCTACGCCTGCCGGTTAGCGCGCGCAGCCTCTCGGCAGTAGCGTACGCTATGCCGGTCCCTGCCGTGCCCGTCCGGCCAGCGCCCAGCTGCCGTGCCGGTTCCTCCTGCAACCGTCCGGCCAGCGCCCGGCTGCCGTGGCCTGACGACTCGATTCCTAAAAAACGCACGGAACGAACACGACGAAACGCTCGCGGACAACAACATTGATCCGAAATGAAATTAATATACAACAAATCATCACATATGGCCATAAACACAAAATCGATTGTCGAGAAAAATAATAACAACGCTCGAAAACCGAGAAATTTCCGGTCTAAAAAAGAAAAATTCGAATTAATCAGAATAAAAATCTCGGATATTACATTCTACCCCCCTTAAAATAAGTTTCGTCCCGAAACTTAAAATAGAGAGCGGCGGAACAATCAAGAAAATAACTATTTGCTCAGCCCCAAAACATAACGAGCAATGCGCGAATGCGAGGTTCTAAAAATGTAAGTGGACACGATAAGTCGAGGTGGAGGAGTATGAATTTCGAGACAAAAGCTCCAAGAGTTAAGAAAATCATAAAACGGCTCAGACGTCATGAAACCATGTTTCGAGCTCGACCTACCGCATCCAAGTTCATAACACATTCGGAAGTGTTAATTGCACGCGTGGGAAGACCACAATAATCCATGGAGTCTGACAAAACAACTCTGAAATTCATTCGGAGGATGGTAGGCTAGGTAGAACATGGTAGTTTAAAATCGTCGAGAGGATCACAATTGAATTACCAACAATGAAAGGTCACACAATACCGGAAATACTAAGAAAAGTACGGGTAATACACTCCCCCATACTAAAAGGACATTACGATCCCGAAACTTAGAACAACAAAAGATTGAAACGTAAAGTAATGAAACGAAAAACGATCGAAGTCACGATTGTTGGAATCAGCAACGATTAGGACATATTACAAAATATTCATTCTCCCATGTTAGGCTCCTCAGAAGGAGACATAGGGTTTCGAGACATTTTCCGGTCACTTGCTCTGTTCGCCAACAGGGTAGCATTCTTTGCCAGTTCGGAAATTATCTCACAATGTTTCTCCCGATGACCTTCACACCCGCACCGGTAACAAGTCAAGAGTGGAAAGGGACAATTTGCACGAACATGTCCCCGATGATTGCAGTTGAAGCACCCTCCCTTCTTACCGAGAATCACTGATGCTGGCTTCGGATTACCAGCGCTCACTCCCGATCGCGAAGACGACGCGTTCGAATGATGTGGGGGTTTGGGAGCCTTAGACTCTTCACCGACCAAAAATTTCCCATATGTCCTTAGTCTCTTGGCTTCGCTCGTGGGCTCGACTACTGAGGAGATTGTAACACCCCAATTTCACTTTGGGTTATTACACGCCGCAGGACACACAAAGGTCCCGCCAGGCTGACGACACATGGGATTAAGCCACAATCCAATACATAATAACCACGACATAACAGTCCAACAAAGGATACAAAACACGAGTTAGGCCTCGGCCGCGGCCAAAATAGTATAGTTCAACATCAATCACTGATCGCAAACATTACACGACAAAGTACAACTCAAAACCAACAATAATACAGTATATAAAACAGACTCAAACATCACAATACAATGACTGATACGAGCTCTCTAACATCCAGTGTGCTTGTCAACTCCGTGTGCGCCACATGGGGGCTCCTGTCCCTCAAGAGTACCTGAAATGTACAAAACATTCCACCCCAACGAGGGGGTTAGCCACAACTGCTAGTGCAACACTACGCCATATATGGGCTTTAACAACGCTTTTTTCAGTGTTGCAAGCAAAACTGTAGCCATATATGTCTTGAAAGTGATCTAGGCCTACACTTTTTTTTGGTGTTAGCATTGCTATGAGTCACTGTTACTGTAGACGTTATTTAGTATCTACGGTAACATTGAAGTCCGTGTAGTCGTTGGTCTTTAAAAATGTGTTGCCGTTGGGCTTTAAAAATCAATAAAAAATAAGCGGGCCGTCAGCCACACGTTATAGTTGTTCTTTCTTTTTCTTTGTCTAGTAGTTTCCCAGTTCATCGCAATTTTGGATTTCTTGCTTTCGTTCCTTCCGATTTCCGGGGTCTTCGCGATTTCTCGTGATTTTGCACTCCAGATTTTAGCCTCTGGTCTATTGAGTGGCTTGAATTGACGCCGCGATAGCCGTTCTTCCTCTGCCTGCACAGATCCGGTTCCCAGATTTGATTTTCACGCGTTATGAATTTGGGGCCGTCTCCATCCATACGCGGATGCAGTTTGCAGTCCTTCCCTTCGCGATCTGAGGGATGTTTTGGGAGTGCGCTGTTTGTCTCGCCAAGGGGCTACCATTCCGCTATTCCAGATCCCTTTCACACCATCGCGTCTGGCATGCCATCGTTTTCAACTCAGTGACTCGACCTGTCCGACTCTATCTTCTCATCGCGGCTTGCTTTTTCTACTCTCTGAGTTGGGTTCCGATTCGACTCACTCACTCTTGCTGAGTCAATCACGACCGAGGGTTCCCTCTGCTCCCATAATATCTGAACCCTTGCCTTCAGACTCTGGTTTTGGCTGATTCTCATCATCACCAAATAACTCCAAACCACTTTCTTCTTCTGAATCATATGATGTATCAGATTCTTAATCTGGGAAATCTTCTTCCTCCATATTTCTCTACAGACGCGGAAGAAGCCTCATTATTTACTTTGCTCGGACTACATCTCAGAGTTGGGCTTTATTTCTGGGCTGACATCAACGACCCTCGTCATGGCTGCGGCAATCTTCAAATGGCAAGATCTGCTCATTCGAAATACAGGTTGGTTTGGCCGTTCTTGTTGCTGAATAATTTGCACCAATTTTTTACATTATGTGATTTAATCTGCGATGATGTTCGGCTATCACAATTTGAGTTGGTGATTTTGGTCGTTCTTCTTTGAATTTTTGTTTTGATGAAATTTGGATGGTCGAGCGCCATTTTAATCATGGTACAATCACTTTGTAATCGTTTGGACCATTGATGCTTTATCTTTTGTCGATTTATCCGCCACCGTAACACATTGACCGCTCGCTTTTAGCCGGATTCTTCCGGTTTGGTTTGGTTTCGGTTTGTGATTATCACACATTTTGGAATTCGTGGTCGGATTATCAGTATTTAAATATTGTAATAATGCTTTCACGATATTAGATATTTCACAAACTTACCAGGTTATTCAGAAGCTTATCTCATGATGTGTTAATGTCAAATGAAATGATAGAGGCATTTTGTTTTAGCTTTGCGGTGGTCAAGTTGGCTACTTGGTGACATAATTGAAAGTGCCATTGTACATGCCATTTGAGTCATTTAACTATGGAACTATTGATTAATATCTTCTTGTCATATTTGTTTGCATGAACAAAGTTTGTTGCTATTGCAATCTCGCTTTTCATAGTCTTTAATATTTGCGCCGCTTGGTCGACTGTTGGTTCTCAAATTATATGCGAAGAAGTTGTTGCATCATGTTCTGGAGGTCCTCGTGGCAATGAACAGTTAAGATTTTTTTTTCTTTTTGTAGTTTCTGTTCTCTCTTCTCCTTTTTTTTTTATTTTTGTTTTTGTTCCTTTGACTAGAGACAATACCAGCCAAGGTCAATTTATATACAAAATACTTATGTGTAACGCTAGTTGGTGTGTTGAATTTGAAGTTTGCCGTCGAAAACCTCATCGATTTAGATGAATTGAATAATTTATAAGTGCAATCAGATGTAAAATATTTTCTTGATTATATTCACATCAATCATGAAGGAACGAAATACTGTTTTTTTATTCTCACATTATAAAGGTTTCTAGTCGTTCCTTCACCATGTCGCTAATAAATGTTTGTACATACAGTGATGGAGGGGGTATAAATATTTTGAACAAAGTAGCTTTGCCCTTTCTAAAACTTTTTATATTATTTGTTCAAATTGACCATTATAGCTCCATCTACTATTTTTTTTATGTTGTGAACCATAGAAATCGGCATATTGTATAACACATTTGTATGCTGCAGTAAATTAAAATGCAGTCGTAACACTTCCTCATCTTAGCATAACAGGCAAAGCATCCTTTCATATGGACATCCTATGATTCCCTAGTGAAGTCTCTTTTTTCCAGAATTAATAATTTAATAAGCATAGCTCCTTATAGTGAAGGATTTAGTATGAGAATACCATAATCTTTTGAATCCGAAAGCTACATTTCAGAAGTGAGAAACTAAAATCAGAATAGAATAATATCCTATTGGTTAAAGAGATAGAGAAATCCATTGACATAATCTATGATGTCATGACAGTCCTAAGAATTGCAACTGGAGTTCATCAATTAAATTGATTTTGAACTTCTGATTTTCTCAACTCTGATTTTCTATGCTTTTTATCTCCACGAATCATTCTAACGAGAGGGGAAAAGAAATTTTTGTTATGGAAAGTTTGATTTAGAGCAAGTCGTATATGATACTATGCTACTCTGAGCAATTATGTTGCTCATGGTTTTGAGTGTGTTATGTAGGGTGTGGAACATGATTATATGGTAGAAATAATATTCAAATGGTAGGTTTTAGTTTAGTTCCCCTATCTACGAGTTACCTATTTACTTTATTAAAAACTAACAACTAAAGAAGTAGAAAGAGAATCCATTTGAAATGCTTTGGGTACAAAGGAACACATTATAATTGACATATGCCCTTTGCTACCAGTTCCAAGCAAAGGGAGTTCCGTTACCATTGATGGTGCACTTTTATCTTGTATTCTTTTTCCTGATGAGAAGTTTTGGGGGACTCTCCTCAACCTGGAAAATCCTCTAAAAACCCACATTTAGAGGATAGATAAAACTTACTTTGTTTTTCTTGATGAGAAGGGTGGGGGGACTCTCAACCTGGAAAACCCAAATTTAGAGGATAGAGAAAATTTACTTCATCGTAGTATGTCTATTGGACATTCGATGCGAAAAAATTTTTAAGTAATAATATTTTGTGTTATTTACAGCTCACTGAAGCACTATGGAACAAGGAAGGTAAGCCTGTTGAGCTGATTGTGCTAAGGCCAAGAATTGGTCAACTAAAGCTGACTGTGACAGTCGGCACAAGCCCAAAGACGAACATGTAAGAAACATCACAGTTTGATTTAAAATTTTAGGCAATATCTCCCAAGGGAGTACCAATGCATTTTTCTTCTACTGGAAAGGAAGTTATTCAAAAATCGGGTGTTTAAAACATATTCAAAAGAGAGATAGAAATCACTTTAAATGAGCTCTTGTTTAGTGTGTGTGGTTGGTGGAAAACATATTCTTTCTCGTTGTCCCTCAAACGTGTGTTTACCCAAAGTTAAAGTTCTAATATAACTTTCTTTTTCTTTCTTTTACCTTGTTTTGAATTAATGATTATCTAGTGTATACCGATGCGACGGATAAAAGCAAAAGCATAACAAAAATCCAGACAGAAAAAGATCACCAAAAATTTTGCTTGCTTACATCTTTCTTCAAGACTCGCATCTGATTCGAAATTGATATACATGAGGGATGACTTGGTGTAGAATTCACAATTCACATCAGGCATATTTGATTACATTCTTTCTTCCCTTCCTCCAGGTTTTAGTATAAAATATTTTCTTTTCATGTCCATACCAGGCTACTGACTTCGATGTTGAAGCCGCTCAGTTAGGGATTGTGTATATCGATGAAATTGACAAGATAACCAAAAAGGTGCAGCAGATGTTTAAAGTCTTCTTCAACATCATGTGCAACGTCCGTTCCAGATCAGTGCATGTCAGACTTAACTGCAAAGATTCGGGCTCAACTTCAGCAAGAGATGGATGAGAACTTGACCATAAAGTTCGAGAGATGATGAAAAAATTAGCTGGCCAGAATCCGGATTTAAGTCTTTCTTAGTATTTACGTTATCTTTCGGGTTTTTCGGATTGTGATGGTATTAATGCAATGGTACTAAAGTTAGCTTTTGGATGGTACTAAGTTAGTTATTCTATGGTACTTAAGTTAGCTTTTTGACCGGTTTATTTATGTCGAATGATGATAATGTCTATGGTTTATTTGGATGGCTTGAAAAGCCTTGTTTATGTAAAACTTTGACGGGTTATTTGATTATGGTTTATTTGAATGGTTTTATTATGGTTTAAACTATTACCAAAACAAAAAATTGTTCACAAAATAAATGTTACAATAATGGAAAAGGGTGTTGCCAAAACAAAAATGAGTTTCAGCAGCTGGTGTTATGGTAGAGATTAGTGGTGTTGCCATTGGTCTACAGTAACACGTTTATGGGTGTTGCTACAGAGGTATTGGTGTTGTCATTGGTCAACAGTAACACTTCTATTGGTGTTGCTACATAGGTAAAAAGTGTTGGCATTGGGGTCTGTAGCAACACATTTTTCCTGTGTTACCATAAAGTTAAAAAGTGTTGGCATAGACCCCTATGGTAGCGGCCATTTTTGTAACACCACCAAATTTCGGAAAAGTGTTACCGTAGCATGTTTTTTTGCTTTAAGCAACACTTTTTACCCCTTTGAGCACACTTTTTTGAGTGTTGCTGAAGTCCATTTATGGTGTAGTGCAAGTACAGTATTACAATATTTTAATCCACAGGCATTTCCAAATTATTTCAAAATCCAAAACAGTTCAATTCGCGATATTCCGGAATATCAATATCGATCGTCAGTAAAAACACTCCGACGATCCTCGCGACCCGGTCCGGACCTCAAGCCACCAAGTCCCTGTGTGCCCCGTCGAGCAACCCCAGGTGAGGATGTCCACTCAAAGTATCTCTCGTGACCCGGTCCAGCCGCTAAGCCACCGAGTCCCCGTGTGACCCCGTCGAGTCAATCCCCGAGTGAGAGTACCCGAGAGCAACCTTTCAACTCTCATCATTAACTAAACCATCACAAAAATGCATGCTATAAACTAATGCAATAAAGTACTTGCCTAGACTTTCTTACTCTTAAAGGAACAACAGCGAACAAGGCTACGGTCCGAACTATCTTCCAAATCCCGCTCCTAACAAAAATCGAGGCTCAATCATTTACAATTTTTTTGGAAAACACTAAAATCCATCCTAAGTTATACCCTTAGGACCATTTCATCGAGCACTAAGGGGGCATAACGGGTTTTGCTCGATTTACAAAAGAAGATTTGGAATCAATCCACAAAACCTTGAGGAAATCATGAAATCATACTTATGCAACTATTTCAACTATAATTCATCATAAATTTGGAGCTAAAACGGTTGGAGAAATGAGATCACTAAAACCCCCAAACTTCCCCAAGTTAGGGTTCTACGGAAAAGATTTGAGTTTCAACCGTGTTCCACCGAAACCCTCGCCTACACAGCCCTGGAGTCGTCTAGAAGCTCGAAGAAGAGGAAATAAGGTGAAAAATGACAAGTGTTGACCGCAACACATGTATTTATATAAGTGAGCCCTAGC
Source organism: Orobanche coerulescens (assembly GCA_033398695.1). NCBI lineage: Eukaryota > Viridiplantae > Streptophyta > Magnoliopsida > Lamiales > Orobanchaceae > Orobanche > Orobanche coerulescens. The sequence continues at coordinate 66,153,361 of CM065804.1, read as the reverse complement.
GCGCGCTAACGCTTACCGAATAGCGTGCGCTATCGGCCTAGGTCTGCAGCCCAGACCCTTCTGCCCAGCCGAGCTGGTGTGCACCACATCCGACAGCGTGCGCTACTCAATCGAGTTAGCGTGCGCTATACCGCCGAGTTAGCGCGTGCAGCTTCCGCCTTAGCGTGCGCTATCTGGTGTCCAGTCTAAGTCCAGAACCTTTCTGCCCTGTTCAGAAACCCTTCTGTCCATCCTGGTAGCGTGCGCTACGACCGACGAGTTAGCGCACACAACGACCGTCTTAGCGCATGTTACCTGTTGGTCTGGCCAAAGTCTAGACCTCACTGTCCTTACTGCCCGGGCTGCTTAGCGCGCGTTATCACCCGACAGTGGCGTGCGCTACCTGTTCCCCTAGTGTGCGCTACTAAGTTGCCTTAGCGTGCGCTAGATCGATCCTTGTCCCAGTCCAATGCCCTCTGGACTGTCCCATGCTGCCGGTTAGCGTGCGCCATCCTTCCGGCGGTAGCATGCGCTAGCCTACGACCTCCATTGCGTACGTTACTCGGATAACTTAGCGCACGTTAGCCCTAGGTTGCGGAAGCGATACAAACAGTACGACACACCGATAACGAATATTAGCGGAATACTAACAAGAAACATAACATACAGGCTCAATCTCGAATCAAACACATGATACCAATATTCGAAAAATTACAAACCAAACCACAAAGTTCATGAATTCATAATTATAACCAATAAAAGGTACGATTATTACATTCTCTCCCCCTAAGAATAAGTTTCGTCCCGAAACTTACGAAGTGAATAATTCGGGGTATCTAGACTTCATATGCTCTTCTGTCTCCCACGTGGCTTCTTCCGATCCATGTCTCGACCATTGTACTTTGACCAAAGGGATAACTTTACGCTTAAGTTATTTTACCCGATGCTCCAAAATCTGGATTGGTTTTTCCTCAAAGGTGATATCGGAATTCAATTAAATCTCTCCAAAGTCAATGATATGCTTAGGGTCTGGTACGTATTTCCTCAACTGGGAAACATGAAATACATTATGCACATGACTCAGTGAAGGCGGAAGGCCCACGCGGTAAGCAAGTTCGCCAATTCGTTCTATAATCTCGAATGGCCCAACATATCTCGGACTGAGTTTACCCTTCTTCCCAAAGCGATAAACTCTACGGGTTGGCGATACTTTTATCAACACATGATCGCCGACTTCAAACTCTAGCGGTCGACGTCAATTATCGGCATATGACTTCTGTCGGCTTTGGGCCGCCAAAAGCCTCTCACGAATCAAAGAAATCTTTTCCTGGGTCTCCACTAACATATCCGGCTCCGTCCCAATCAGTTCAGAGGAATCATCCCAACACGATGGTGACTTACATTTCCGTCCATATAGAGCCTCAAACGGTGCCATCTTAATCGACGCATGCCAGCTATTATTGTAGGCAAATTCGATTAGTGGCAAGAGCGATTCCCAGTCATGCTTCCAATTTAAGGCACATGCTCGCAGCATGTCCTCAAGGGTCTGAATTGTCCGTTCAAACTGCCCATCAGTCTGAGGATGGTACGATGTACTGAGCCTCAGTTCCGTCCCTAAAGCTCAGTAAATGGATTGCCAGAAGTGCGACACAAATCTACCATCTCGATCGGAAATAATGCTCTTAGGAGTCCCGTGTAATCTCACAATTTCTTCAATGAATACACGAGCTAGTTTCTCGGGCCCACAATTATCCTTAATTCCCAGAAAGTGAGCTGACTTGGTTAGTCGATCGACAATAACCCAAATCATGTTCATCCCCGTTCTCGTACTCGGCATATTGGTGACAAAATCCATCGTTATATCCTCCCATTTCCATTCTGGGATTGGTAGCAATTTAAGAAACCCCGCTGGCCGTTGATGTTCAATCTTGACTTGCTGACACGTCAAGCATTTCGACACGAACTCTTTAACATCATTTTTCATATTGCTCCACCAATAGTTATTCTTCACGTCCTTATTCATTTTGCTTGTACCGGGGTGAAGAGAATATGGTGTAGTGGGTGCTTCCCTCAATATGGTCTGCTTAAGCTCAACGTCTGCAGGTATACAAAGTCTACCTCTAAACCTTAAAACACCATCATCCTGAATCATAAATCCGGGGGCTTTTCCTCCCATCACATCCTTTCTTAGCTGGACTAGTAACGGATCCTCAAATTGCTTCGACTTGATTTCATTGACCAAAGACGACGTGATCTCCAAGGTACATAATTAGCCTTGAACTTTCTGAAGCCAAATCTCTATATCTTGCCTAATTATGTCTCGACGGATCGTGTTGAGATGTAAGCATACTCAGCATTTGGAGGGCTACGGGTTTGCGACTCAATGCGTCCGCTACCCCATTAGCTTTTCCTGGATGATATAATATTTCAAGATCGTAATCCTTAATCAGCTCTAACCATCGACGTTGTCTCATATTTAGCTCCTTTTGGCTAAATATATATTTTAGGCTTTTGTGATCCGTGTAGATTTTACACGAAGAGCCATAAAGATAATGCCTCCAAATCTTTAGCGTGAATACAACCGCCGATAACTCTAAATCATGGGTAGGGTAATTTATTTCATATGGTTTCAATTGTCAGGACGCATATGAAATTACTCTAGCTCTCTGCATTAATACCCAACCCAATCCAAGTCCAGAAGCATCACTGTACACTTCGAAATCATCGGTGCCCTGAGGTAATGATAACACGGGCGCCGAAGTTAATCGTCATTTAAGTTCATCAAAGCTGTTTTGCCTCTCATCAGTCCACTTGAACTTCTGAGATTTCTGGAGCAATTAAGTAAGTGGTCGAGCGATTTTTGAAAATCCCTCGACGAATCTGCGATAATATCCGGCAAGCCCTAGAAAACTTCTGGTGTCCTTCACACTCCTAGGGGGTTCCCACTCAACAATGGCTGCTATATTTTGGGGATCCACCCGAACTCCATCAGCCGAAATTACATGACCAAGGAATGTCACCTCTTTAAGCCAGAATTCGCACTTTGAGAATTTAGCGTAAAGTTTCTCCATTCTCAAAGTGTTCAGCACCACTCGGAGATGTTCAGCATGATCTTCCTCATTCTGGGAGTAGACAAGAATATCATCAATGAAAACGACCACAAATTTATCAAGATAGTCCATAAACACGGCAGGAGCGTTGGTTAGGCCAAATGGCATAACCACAAATTCGTAATAGCCATACCGAGTACGGAAGGCAATCTTCGGAATATCAGAATCCTGAATCCTCAGCTGGTAATATCCCGATTGCAAGTCAATTTTAGAGAAAACTGTGGCACCCTGAAGTTGGTCGCACGAGTCATCTATCCGAGGCAAAGGATATTTGTTCTTAATGGTTAACTTATTCAATTCCTGATAATCAATGCATAGACGGAATGATCTGTCCTTCTTATTAATGAAGAGGACCAGCGCACCCCAAGGTGATGCACTAGGTCGAATGTACCCTTCATCCAGAAGCTCGCCCAATTGTTTCTACAGTTCTAACATCTCGTAGGGTGCCATACGATACGATGCTCGGGAAACAGGTGATGCGTTTGGCACAAGATCGATAGGAAACTCTACCTCTCTAGATGGGGGTAATCCCGGTAGATCATTTGGAAATACATCAGGATATTCATTTACAACTGCAAATGACAATAGATCGGCTTTACCGTCATTTGTGCTCATGGCGTAACACCAATAACCAATACAGTCTTGTTTCAACAATTTTATCGCCTTAACGGCGGAAATCACCCCACCTCAACTACCCGGTTTACGACCCAAGAAAGTATGCTCGACACCATCTTCCGCTATTATGGAAATAGTTCGCGTTCGGTAGTTCATGATAGCACCATGACGATTCAACTAATCATCTCCCAGAATTACGTCCTCTCCTTTCAGATCTACCACAATGAGGTCTGAAGGCCAATCTCGACTCCCGATATACACGAGACAATTTTTAATCTCTTGGTTCCCCATCAAACGCTCTCCGCTAGAAGTACTTACTATGAATTGTTTGCACTCAATCAAACACCCAAGACTCAAACGTTTCACACAATCAAGAGCAATAAATGAATGGGTAGCTCCCGAATCAAATAATACCGATACAGGTAGAGAAAGTATTTGCGTGATACCTGCAGCTATCGGAGCCTCTGTGTCATCCGCGCGTCTTATCTGGTACACTTTTGGCTGTACCGAACCCACACTCGATGCAGCTTGATGATCTAACCGGCCCCTACCTCTTCCACGTCCCAAAGTCTGTTGCGGCTAATTAGACGTAGTCACCGAGTTCACAATCGGAGTTGGTGCCGAACTCTGCTGTTTAATAAATCTAGTGGCAGCCTCGCAATGAGCCGCCCAATGACCGGCCTGACCGCATGTGAAAGAAATAACGGGAGGAAGTGGACACTCTCAATACTGATGGCCTGTTTGATTACAATTGAAACATTGTCCTCTACCAAAAGCAGAAGACTGGCTCGGTTGTAAACTCGGAGCACTACTGGCTTGCTGAACAAACTTCCCGATAGCGGAGTGAGAAGCTTGAGATTTGTGAAATCCACCACTCTTACTTCCCGAAAAACCACCAGTCGTCTTCGGCTTCTTTATCTCGGTACCCGACCTTGACGCAGAAATGACCATCTCGATAGCCAAAGCACGATCCTGATATTCCTTCAAAGTAACACATCTGAAACCCGCCATAGCCTCACGAATCCTCGGCTTCATTCTCAAATCAAAGTAACGGATTTTATCCGCTTCAGTCTTTACTTGCTCACGAACATGGTTCAGTTGCTGATTATATGTGACAATGGCCTCGGTGATAGGTACATCTTGAGGTGTTGTCATAAAGAAATCTGCAATTCGTTTTTCTTTAATAGGCCAAGGACAATACTCTTCCTCTATCGTAGCTTTAAACTCGGCCCAAGTGGCCACACGATCCGTAGGTTTCGCAGCTTCCCACCAATCCGCAGCCTCCTTGTCAAGGAAATACTGCACAATAGGGACCCGTCTCTCTTCGGGGCACGCAACGGCATCAAAAATCCTGCCAAACTGAAACAATCATCCTTCCCAGCCCAACGTATCAGACGCACCAGTAAAACGAGGAGGTTGCATTTTCATCACTCCCTGAAGCCATTTACTCTCATCTGTCGGTTGATCATGATGCCCGGACTCATTCAACCTAACTAACTGTGCTGCCACCTGCTGGAGTATAGCAGCTATGCCGGCATTCACATTAGAGTCAGCCGACGGTTCTTGACTTAGAGTAGGATCATGCTGACCGCTTGGGTTCAGAGAAGCGGTGTTCGGTTCCGTATGGGATGCCGAATCAGATGCGTCACTAGAAGGTGTGCCAGATTCGTTAGCGGCACCACGACCACGGCCTCTGCCGCGTCCACGTCTGCCACATCCCCCAAGGCCTCTCAACATACTGAGATATAAAAGGATTAAAATTATCAGAACAGTTCACAGTCTAAGGATTTCAAATCTTCAATATTATGAAAACGACCAAGTACAAAGAGAGTTCAAGGAGTCTTACTACCACGGGTCACACGGCTCAACAGCAACACATGGTGTTAAGCTCGATCAGTTTATACGACTCTTACGACTTGACAACCCAAATAACCAAAGGCCTAGGTATTCCCGAAGCCTAAGGCTCTGATACCATAAATGTAACACCCCAATTTCACTTTGGGTTATTACACGTCGCAGGACACACAAAGGTCTCGCCAGGCTGACGACACACAGGATTAAGCCACAATCCAATACATAATAACCACGACATAACAGTCCAACAAAGGATACAAAACACGAGTTAGGCCTCGGCCGCGGCCAAAATAGTATAGTTCAACATCAATCACTGATCGGAAACATTACACGACAACGTACAACTCAAAACCAACAATAATACAGTATATAAAACAGACTCAAACATCACAATACAACGACTGATACGAGCTCTCTAACATCCAGTGTGCTTGTCAACTCCGTGTGCGCCACATGGGGGCTCCTGTCCCTCAAGAGTACCTGAAATGTACAAAACATTCCACCCCAACGAGGGGGTTAGCCACAACTGCTAGTGCAAGTACAGTATTACAATATTTTAATCCACAGGCATTTCCAAATTATTTCAAAATCCAAAACAGTTCAATTCGCGCTATTCCGGAATATCAATATCGATCGTCAGTAAAAACACTCCGACGATCCTCGCGACCGGTCCGGCCCTCAAGCCACCAAGTCCCTGTGTGCCCCGTCGAGCAACCCCAGGTGAGGATGTCCACTCAAAGTATCTCTCGTGACCCCATCTAGCCGCTAAGCCACCGAGTCCCCGTGTGACCCCGTCGAGTCAATCCCTGAGTGAGAGTACCCGAGAGCAACCTTTCAACTCTCATCATTAACTAAACCATCACAGAAATGCATGCCATAAACTAATGCAATAAAGTACTTGCCTCGACTTTCTTACTCTCAAAGGAACAACAACGAACAAGGCTACGGTCCGAACTATCTTCCAAATCCCGCTCCTAACAAACATCGAGGCTCAATCATTTACAATTTTGTTGGAAAACACTAAAATCCATCCTAAGTTCTACCCTTAGGACCATTTCATCGAGCACTAAGGGGGCATAATGGGTTTTGCTCGATTTACAAAAGAAGATTTGGAATCAATCCACAAAACCTTGAGGAAATCATGAAATCATACTTATGGAACTATTTCAACTATGATTCATCATAAATTTGGAGCTAAAACGGTTGGAGAAATGAGATCACTAAAACCCCCGAACTTCCCCAAGTTAGGGTTCTACGGAAAGATTACCTCAATTCCTTGATGAAAATGATGTAGGATTGATAGATATTTACTTGAAGATGAAAATATTTGAGTTTCAACCGTGCTCCGCCGAAACCCTCGCCTACACAGCCCTGGAGTCGTCTAGAAGCTCGAAGAAGAGGAAAGAAGGTGAAAAATGACAAGTGTTGACCGCAACACATGTATTTATATAAGTGCGCCCTAGCGCTCGCTAACGCTTACCGAATAGCGTGCACTATCGGCCTAGGTCTGCAGCCCAGACCCTTCTGCCCAGCCGAGCTGGTGTGCACCACATCCGACAGCGTGCGCTGTACCGCCGAGTTAGCGCGTGCAGCTTCTGCCTTAGCGTGTGCTATCTGGTGTCCAGTCTAAGTCCAGAACCTTTCTGCCCTGTTCAGAAACCCTTCTGTCCATCCTGGTAGCGTGCACTAAGACCGACTAGCGTGCGCTACGACCGACGAGTTAGCGCACGCAACGACCATCTTAGCACGTTACATGTTGGTCTGGCCAAAGTCCAGACCTCACTGTCCTTACTGTCCGGGCCGCTTAGCGCGCGTTATCACCCGACAGTGGCGTGCGCTACCTGTTCCCCTAGCGTGCGCTACTAAGTTGCCTTAGCGTGCGCTAGCTCGATCCTTGTCCCAGTCCAGTGCCCTCTGGACTGTCCCATGCTGCCGGTTAGCGTGCGCCATCCTTCTAGCGGTAGCGTGCGCTAGCCTACAACCTCCATTACGTACGTTACTCGGATAACTTAGTGCACGTTAGCCCTAGGTTGCGGAAGCGATACAAACAGTACGACACACCGATAACGAATATTAGCGGAATACTAACAAGAAACACAACATACAGGCTCAATCTCGAATCAAACACATGATACCAATATTCGAAAAATTACAAACCAAACCAAAAGTTCATGAATTCATAATTATAACCAATAAAAGGTACGATTATTACAGAAATTTCATAGGATATCGTTTGATTTTGATACTCCTTCACTGTAGCATGAATAGTTGTCGTACGAACCAGCTCGCCGCTTTCATTCCCATCGTCACGTCTACGTCCGTCGAGGCTCGACATACTAATGCAGATAATACCGTTCAACAATATTAATTTATCATTCGTACAATAAACCACAATTATCACCCGAGTTTTAGTTAGCATCCTTAGAATAACGGTAATATCGTAAAGCACAAAGTTTTATGAAGTTAATTTCAAGTCCTTCGACGAGGACGGTCATTATATGTATGCACTTAATACAAACAAATTTTTGGAAAAGAGGGCTAGTCACGTTGCGCCCAAGACTTGTAAATACTGTCTTTTAATTCGGAAGAGGAAGTTTATATAACGACTCTAAAAATTATTTTCGAGTAATGTATAAAAGAAAACTTGAAAATTGAATTGTAACTAATTTGAAATATTTCAAAAGTGTTAGAGTCCCAAATACCATAATTTTGAAAATCTTTCCTCTTCTACCAAAATGTTTATTCGAAAGAATTTTCCACCGAGATACGTGACCATTTAACATGACGACATTAAATCATGGCTTTTCACAATATTAGAAAATTTCAAAGCACCACTTTAAAATATTCGTGATACTACAGCGCCGTGGGCCCCATGCCAGAACCCACCAGGCTAAAATAAAACTCAGTTTGCAAGATACCAAAAGTCATCTCGAAATACTCACGCAGCGGATAAAATTAACACTCAAAGATTTACTCTAATGAAATTTAGAAACCGATAAATATGCTCGACTTCCGAAGCATACTACATAGCTATTTTTACTCGGACCGTATACGCATGTTATAACCTTAAACAATAATATCACCAACAAGTTACAATCCCTAACCTAAAACAATAATATCACCAACAAGTTACAATCCCTAGTTCACATTAAACACATTAGCACAATATAATCAAATACATATATAAAGGGACTTACGATCGGGAGACTTACCATCACAGATTGCCTGAAGATGATGTCGGAACCATGATACTAATCACAACTCTGATGCGCACGACTTACACCGGACATGGACTTGACCCAACGGCCTAGGTTTTTCGCAAACCTAAGCTCCGATACCATAATTGTAACACCCCCAGAATACGTCTGGAAATGTTACACGCCGTAGGCCCTTCTCACAAGGATCTACCAGGCTAAACTCCACTAGACTGCACAATGATTGACTGACCGGGGTCAATCTAAATACAACGCAGACCGACAAGGTCATTAAACAATTCAGAAACTAATGAGTTTTACATCTCAATGACAAAAACAAACTTTCACACAAAAAGGGATGACAACTCCATTTAATAAATGAAAACCTACACCCGTGCAATTGTGAATACTCAACCAAATGGAAAAATACCGACCCAGATGGAATAAAAGAAAAAGACTCTGACTCTTGTGTGATTAGTATCGTCGTCTTCCATCTCCTTCCAAGCCAATCCTGTGACTGCTCCCGAGCTGCCAAAACCTGAGCGTATAATAGGCACCCACCCCCCGAAAACTCGGGGGTTAGCAAACTGGAATTTTTCTAGTGCAAGTACATAATATACAAGATATACGAACAATAACAACACAAAATTCAACCGTCGTGACGCCTTAACACAAACATACATTCCCATAGTCAACACAGAATAGCACTCGCATACTCAAGGTGAAAGATAATCACATAGTCATATTCTCTTTACGGAACATAACATCAATGAAACTTTAAACGAGCCCAAGGAGTCAGGAAAATCCCTTTTGTAAAAGGAAAAGTATTTTGATAAGATAGTTTGCAAACGTTATTATTGACTCGGGTCATCTTGGGGTTTTGAAAATCGAATGGGAACACTTTTGGAAAATAGTTTCTAAAGCTCTCGGGTCCTTGACCCAACATATTGAAAACAATTACACGAAAGCCATGTCACGTTATTCGGGGTCCTCGACCCAATTTATAGAACACTGTCACAAACGAAATCATTACAACATCTCACAGGGTTTTCAACCCAATCCAAATAACATCATCAAGAGATCAATCATCTCAACATTTCACAGGGTCCTCGACCCAATACACAGAATAGCACCACAATACAATCAAAGGCACAATCTCTCATTCGACATATCCTGCTCAAGACCCCCGATTAATTAACCCTCAGAGATTTCATCAAACCTCCTTGGTTAATTAACCCTGAAACCAATGCTTTAAATACAAGTTGAAACAAACTTTCAAAAAAACACGAATCGCGGTCTATAACAAGACAACATTTAAAAGTAAGTTGAAAGAATTTGAGATACAAACATCATTCGGTAACAGGGACTTAGCTATCACTCAAATGCCCGTAACCAATAAGCCTGCCAGACGCCTCCCTTGCGCACCTGTGTACCGGCGTTCACTCCACTATGTTGGCCTCTCCTTGAACATGTCACCGTGCCGGCGATCACTCCCGCAAGAGCCGCCCCTTGCGCACGCATTAGGTAACACCGGCGTTCACTACCCATATGGAGCCGCACATTACAGCATACACCAGGCCGGAGTGCACGCCCCGCCCTCAGAGGTTCCCGGATACGACATTTCTCACAACCAGTATCCACATTATTTCAATCATCAAGCACACAGACAAACATCACAACAATTATCAACTCAGTACATCAAATCACACAATTTCTCTGCCAGTCCATAACCACACGAATAAACAATAACACGCACGTTATCAATCAAAACTCAATCACAATAAGCCTTCAAGCATAACCAACCAACACCGCACATATATCCCTATATTGTGACTCAACCGAAAATATATATATATATATATATATAGAGAGAGAGAGAGAGAGAGAGAGAGAGAGATAGATATATAGATATATATATAACCTTACTATATTATATGAATAACTATAGTTCATCCATCAATCCAAGTTGAGTATGTCAACTAGTGTTAGCATTCATCACTCGTCATTCACCGACATAGGCATATATATATATATATATATATATATATATATATATCAATATACGTATATACATACATATATTTAACATATAAATATATATATAAATCTATATATATATATACACACACATATATATATATACACACATATATACATCCGTATAAATTCATACACATTGACAAAAATGATTTCACGCAGTTACAATTCGTATATCAAGGTACTTGCCTTGGTAATCTCTCGCGGATACTCCGAAAATACGGTCGATTGGCAAAATCCGGAACTCCAATGAAAACAATGATCGGAAGGGCTCAACACCAGATTTTTGTAGGGAATTCGTCCCTAATATCCTATCATCGAATAAACAATCAATCACGCGAGGAAAAACATCACAAAACGACCGAATCGCCCTCAGCAGCATTTTCCCAGACACCTTGAAGGCGTCAAGTGAAAACTCATATAAATGAGGAATCGGACATGACAAAACCGTGGAAAGATGATGAAATTGATTGAATACAACTTAATCTACAATTATCCATCAGTAATCTAAGTTCATATGGCTCGAACGAACGAAATCTACCAAGATTCCCCAAATTTCCCAATGTTTGGATTTTAGGAAAAACTAACCTTGATTTCGTCGATTGAAGGATGTTATGGAATGATCGATCAATGATATGAACTCAGGATCTTCGTGTATTTGTTGTTCAACAACATGCCTTCTTGCTCTCAAAACCTCTGGCCGCGAAAGGAAAATAATGAAATGAAAAATGTGTTGAAACAGGGCTGCTCGGTCAAATATATAGGCAGACCGCCCTAGCGTGCGCTAGCGTGCCAGCAGCGTGCGCTAGCGTGCCGGCAGCGAGTGCTAGCGGGCCGACCATGGTCGAGTCCAGAGGCTCCTAGACTGACCCCCTCGCCTAGGTAGCACGCGCTAGCTGCCGAGCAGCGTGCGCTACGTCTGCCGGTTAGCGCGCGCAGCGACCGGCCGTAGCGTGCGCTACCGGCCAACTCTCCGGAGTCCAGAACCTCAGGGCCTCACTGCCGGGACCAGGTAGCGTGCGCTGGGTGCCGCATAGCGTGCGCTACGCCTGCCGGTTAGCGCGCGCAGCCTCCCGGCAGTACCATACGCTATGCCGGTCCCTACCGCGCCCGACCGGCCAGCGCCCAGCTGCCGTGCCGGTTCCTCCCGCAACCGTCCGGCCAGCGCCCAGTTGCAGTGCCGGTTCCTCCCGCAACCGTCCATCCAGCGCCCGGCTTGTAATACCCGAGATTTTCGTTTTCGGTTATTTTTTATTTTTTATCGGTTGTGCCGGTTATTTTGCTCTGTTGGCGATTACTTGAGTTTTCCCTTATGTTGGGTACGGCATGATGTACCGTGTTGTGGTGTTCGTCGGGTACGGCTTATCATTGCGTAAGTCGAGCTAATAGTATGTCGCGCTTTGTTATTTGTTTGTTTTCGATTTGGATCGTTGGTGTTGTCCGTTAGTGTTTCGTTGCATGTTGAATAATCATTGTTTTGTCAAGAAGTATCGTTGTTGTGCATTTGGTGGACTTTGTAATATGACCACCGGCACTTATTAAGTCTAAAAATTCTTAAACTTTACAATGTGATAGAGCATCAAATTAGCTTTCCAATGGTTCAAACAGCGAGTCAATCGGAGTCCGGACAAAAGAGTTATGGCCGAAATATCACAGGCTACACAGTGTATAATTAGCGCACGCTAAACGCATTTATTAGCGCGCCCTAAAGAAGTCTGGCAGAGGGTTCTGGACTGCATTTTGCAGCCGACAGCGCACGCTACACATACCTTAGCGTGCGCTAGCATTGGCGATATATATGGGCTCAGAGGTCAACTTTCGTCATTTCTTCCTCCCATTTCTTCCTTCCGGTGATCTAGACGATCTTGAGGGCGTATAACCATGGATTTTGGCCTGATATCATCACCCATCAATATCTTTGAGTTCCTAGTATGGATTTAACGTCTCAATATCTTTCCCCATTTTAATCAAGGTAAAATTCTTAGAAACCTAATTTCGGGTATTTTGGGGGTTTTCTTTGTGATTCGTTGATTTTATCCGATATGACGAATTGTTCATGATAATCCCGTTGTATTTGTCATGATATTCGGATTTTGTAACTCATTTATCGATTTTTATCACCCGGAACATGATTTTGGCTTTCTTGGAACAAACCCTTGAACCCTTGTAGTTTCTTAGTGTCGATTGGGATTTCATTTAATGTTGTTGATTCGTAGCGGTGTTATTCTCGTAGTGATTATGTTGTTATTGATTTCTAGCGAAGGTGGTCGGTTTTCGGGGCTGTTTCGGCCGAGCCGCATTCGTCGGAGTATTCAAAAATTGATTTCGAGGCAAGTATCTTGCCCATACATTACGTGTTTTGTGAATATAATGGTTGAAAATTGACGATATGTGCTAAATGAATGTTTACAACCTTTTCTCAAAAGAATTGGTATATTTACTATCATGGTTTTCTTAAAGGACGACTCTTGTGTTCGGGACTTAATGTGCTTATTTGGCTATGTGTGTTAGTGTTGAGTATAGGATCTCCCTACTTTCGGGTGATGTCATTATGTGTGAATATGTCGTCGGTAATTTATGGTTAAATCCTTTTGTTAAGAATTGTGTGTGGAGTCATGTGGTTATCGGTGGATATGTGAGTTGTGTGATATTGGTTGTGTCGTTCGGTATTGTTGAGATAAGTGTGTTTCTTTGTGGATAGTATTAATTCTGGGTCGTGAGTATGTGTTGGATATTTGGCCATTCTAGCAAAATACCTCGACTATATATATTGTGATTGACTCTTGATGATTGTGGTTTTGGAAATGTGAATTGATGAGAGTTGTAAGGTTTTTTCTCGGGTACTCTCACTCGGGGATTGACTCTACGGGGTCACACGGGGACCTGGTGGCTTAGCGGCTGGACCGGGTCGCGAGAGTTACTGCGAGTGGGCATTCTCACTTGGGGTCGCTCGACGGGGCGCATAGGGACTTGGTGGCCTTACGGCAGGACCGGAGGCTGGACCGGGTCGTGAGAATTGCCAGAGTATTTGTACTGTTGAGTAATTGTGATATGTCTGGAGTATCACAATGCTTGTTGCTCGGAGTCGAGAGACATTATATATCGAGTCTTGGTGTTTGGCTAAAATGGCAGAAAAATAATGTGTTATCTGTAATGTGTTTTTGGAAGTGAATTGAAGTGAATGAACGGGTCGTGGACCCTGTGTTTGGTGATCGGAATGATCGGTTAATGGACCCTATGTTTGGTGATCGAAATGATTGGGTCGTGGACCCCGTTTGTTAACGGATTTGTATTTTGGAAAATGAACTTTGGGGCTGTGACCCTAAGTGGCTTTCGAGGAAATAGGAACTTTTCAATCACAAATGTTTTCAAAACTCCCGAGATTTGGAAGTGTTTTCAAGTGATTTCTTGTTTTGTTTCTACTTTCAAGACTTAGAACTATTTTTAATTAAACAAAATATCTCGGGAAGTCTTTTGTTATATTCTCCGAATGTGTTATAATGGCTCGTATTTGCACTTTATACTTGTACTAGCAAAACAGTGGAGTTTTGCTAACCCCCGAGTATTTGGGGGGTGGATGTCTGTTTTGCATCCAGGTACATGCAGGTTTGGGAGCAAAACACAGGATCGGCGCGAAGGATGATGGAAGGCGAATGATACTAATCACATGAAGGCTAATTTTGGGTGCAGTTAGTCGGAGTACGTGTATGGTCTTTTCCGCTGTCGTACTTTTTGTTTGTGAGTGTATTTTACCCTTGCATGGGTATGAGTCGATATATAAATGTGTATTTTTGACTTGTATGTTAGTGATGAAAGACCAAGTTGGTCTACGGATTTGGTATTTTATCATGTCGGTATGTAATTTATTGTGTGGTTTCGATGTCTAGCCTGGTGGATCCTCACGGAGAGGGTCTGGGGCGTGTAATATTCCCAGTTTGATTTCGGGGGTGTTACATTTATGGTATCGGAGGTTAGGTTGCGGAAACCTAGGCTGTCGGGTCCAGTCGGGTATTGTCGTGTCTTGTCCTGTCAGATTGTGTTTGTCTAAGTCGTGTCGCGACGCGTCGTCTGTGATGTCGGCCGTGATTAGTATCGAGGTGCAGCCATCATCTTCGTGCGACCTGTGGATGTAAGTCTCCCTACTATATTGTGCCTTGTGATATACGAGCTTGTATGATTTTGTGTTATGACATGGAGTTTAAAGGTGATTTGTGATTATGTGGCCTATGTTGTTTGATCCTCGTATGATGCTAGAATGAAAGTGGTGCCAACGTATATGTATATATACATGCATCCTGATATAAGTCGTTTTTACAAGAGTAATGGACTTGGTGTGGTTACGCAAAGAAAAATTCATCAATGTGATATTTTAAAACTTTACATGTTTTGGGGAGTCACGTATATTTTGTTTTAAAACATCCTCCACATGGAGGAAAAAAGTTGATTTTTGTATAATGACCTGAAGGCCGACTTTTTTTTTGAGAATTTAAACTACCGATATTTTATTTTCATCTTGTATTATAAGTTTTTAAAACATGATTTTTGAACTCAAATGAGGTCTACAAAATGTAATCAAGATGTAACTTTCGCTTTCAACTTATCGGTTTTATGGTTGTTAGTTGAGAAACACGTGATTATGTTCTTGTTGTTTGGGCAGTGTTGCCAGTTTTAAATTAAAACAGTGATGTGAATGCTAAGTCGTTCGGTATGAGTTAATACAGTTCTCTTTGATAATAGACGAGATTTCGATTTTGGATGACAATTGTCTTTTGATGGTTGCTCATGAAGTGTTAAATTGATGGCTTTGAGATTCGAATGTGTTGTTTAATTGTGACCTTCGATTCTAGTAATGTCGTATATACGTTCGCGATCATGTTGCTGAGCTGGATCAACTAGCGCATGCTAAGTGCGAGGCTAGCGCGCACTAATACAACATGGGTGGCGCACGCTAAATAATTGTGGTAGCGCGCGTTAGTTAGCCTGGTCTGAGGCTAGAGGACTGCATGTCTTTTAGCCGTTAGGCCTGACCTTTGCAGTCAATCACCCATGACTGTATTCTATGTGTATTGTCTAGTAATGACAACTGTTTTGTATGAATGTGTGTCATGACTTTTCGTTGCGCTAAGTGATAATTGATTCTATTCAGTAAATTGATAAATTATGTCTGCTGTGTGTGTTCAAAAATATTTTCCTGAAACTTTCATAAGTTTCTGCAAGTTGCGGAAAATCAAATTTTGAAACTAATTTGACGTTGCGATTAAATCGGCGGCTTCGTATTAACTTTGAAATTGTTTGAAATTTGCGAGCCGGCCTAGGATTATCCAATAAAACCTCAACGGTATTGAAAGAGTTGTTTTAAAGTACCTTGACCATTTTGTAAAATGTTGCCGTCGTTGATTTTTGTGTAGTGTTGGGAGAATTTTCGGAAATGACTTTTAACGTACTATTGTATTTTCGAATAATTCGAGTACATGGTTTTCAAAAATCTTTCACACAAATTTTTTTTTTTCAAAAACCAATAAGATTTTTTTTTAATATATAGTGAAAGATAAAAAATCTTACTCGATTTAAACTTCAAACTCGGATTTGGAAAGTTTCCTATACTGATTAAAGTATGTACGGATGATTTTATGACCTTGCGTGGTTATCTTATTTATTATTAACGGTGATACTGATGTGTAGTGGCGTGGTGATTTTGACAATGCCGGTTGCACAGAAAATATTGCTTTGCAAATGATTTGAAAATGAGTAGGTTAAAAGTCTTTTGTTTACAAGTTTTAATGAAACAACCCGAGGTACCAAAAGTACTTTTAAAGTTTATTTTGAATAGCATACAAATCCAAGGATTTTCAAATGATATGTCGTGGATTTTCCTTATCGAGTTATTATTAGTTACCTTATGTGATATGTCGCGCTGAGTTGGTACTTTAGTATAATATTTTGCGGAATCGCGTCATCATATTGAGTGAGAATCCGCTTAGTGTGTCGAGGTACAGAGGACGCGGCCGTGACCGCGGTACAGTTGGTCATGGAAATCGGATGCGGAACCAAGAGAATATTGATGGGAAGGCTGCTATTCTAGTACTTCGTACTCGTTGTTTAGGTTTCGGGGACGAAACCTCTTTTAAAGGTGATATGATGTAATACCCATATTTTTTTTTTGCTTCCGTTTCGTTCGACCGTATGGACTCGATTGTGTTCATTGATGCTTCTGACCTTGTGTTGTTCTCACCCTTGTCATTCGAGCGAGTTCGCATATTGTTCCAAATTGATGTGAATATCGTTATGATCTTTCCAAGTTCGGATCGATATCTTGTGAACCGTGTTCAAAACTAACACCTCATGGTTCCTACAAGTTATTGATGTCTTGATTTGAGGTATAAACTTCAGAGGTTATCGTTGTTGTTCGATCATTGCTATTCGTTCGTCGTTGTCCAATCATTATTGTTTGATCTCGAAATCGTGATTATTGAACATCTGGGCCACTTCGAAATTTCCATAAGTGTTGGGAAATTATCTTTGTATTTGATCTTCCAAACATCCGAGGTTATTGGAATTACATTCTTGTTCAACGTTGGACTTGTGTTTTGGTTGTTGTACTGCTTAGATTTATCAACCGCAGTGGTTCATGTTCGTTGCTTTTCGTAAACATTCTTGCGTATGGAATCACACCGCAGTAGCTGCATCGCATGGAGCTCTGTCTTGTGATCAATATTAGATAACGTGTGTTATCTAGAGTCGCCTTGCTCTTGTTTTAAGTTTCGGGACGAAACTTATTTTTAGTAGGGTAGAATGTAATACTCGAGATTTTCATTTCCGGTTATTTTTTATTTTTTGTCGGTTGTGCCGGTTATTTTGCTCTGTTGGCGATTACTTGAGTTTTCCCTTATGTTGGGTACGGCATGATGTACCGTGTTGTGGTGTTCGTCGGGTACGGATTATCATTGCGTAAGTCGAGCTAATAGTATGTCGCGCTTTTTTATTTGTTTGTTTTCGATTTGGATCGTTGGTGTTGTCCGTTAGTGTTTCGTTACATGTTGAATAATCATTGTTTTGTCGAGGAGTATCGTTGTTGTGCATTTGGTGGACTTTGTAAGATCACCACCGGCACTTATTACGTCTAAAGATTCTTAAACTTTACAATGTGATAGAGCATCAAATTAGCTTTCCAATGGTTCAAACGGCGAGTCAATCGGAGTCCGAACGAAAGAGTTATGGCCGAAATAGCACAGGTTACACAGTGTATAATTAGCGCACGCTAAACGCATTTATTAGCGCGCGCTAAAGAAGTCTGGCAGAGGGTTCTGGACTGCATTTTGCAGCCGATAGCGCACGCTACACATACCTTAGCGTGCGCTAACTGTTGGCAGTATATATAAGACTGCAGAGGTCAACTTTCGTCATTTCTTCCTCCCCTTTCTTCCTTCCGGCGATCTAGACGATCTTGAGGGCGTATAACCATGGATTTTGGCCTGATATCATCACCCATCAATATCTTTGAGTTCCTAGTATGGATTTAACAACGTCTCAACATCTTTCCTCATTTTAATCAAGGTAAAATTCTTAGAACCCTAATTTTGGGTATTTTTGGAGGTTTTCTTCGTGATTCGTTGATTTTGTCCAATATGATGAATTGTTCATGGTAATCCCATTGTATTGGTCATGATATTCGGATTTTGTAACTCATTTATCAATTTTTATCACCCGGAACATTATTTTGGCTTTCTTGGAACAAACCCTTGAACCCTTGTAGTTTCTTAGTGTCGATTGGGATTTCGTTTAATGTTGTTGATTCGTAGCGGTGTTATTCTCGTAGTGATTGTGTTGTTATTGATTTCTCGCAAAGGTGGTCGGTTTTCGGGGCTGTTTCGGCCGAGCCGCGTTCGTCGGAGTATTCACAAATTGATTTCGAGGTAAGTATCTTACCAATACATTACGTGTTTGTTGAATATAATGGTTGAAAATTGACGATATGTGCTAAATGAATGTTTACAACCTTTTCTCAAAAGAATCGGTATATTTACAATCATAGTTTTCTTAAAGGACGACTCTTGTGTTCGGGACTTAATGTGCTTATTTGGCTATGTGTGTTAGTGTTGAGTATAGGATCTCCCTACTTTCGGGTGATGTCATTATGTGTGAATATGTCGTCGGTAATTTATGGTTAAATCCTTTTGTTAAGAATTGTGCGTGGAGTCATGTGGTTATCGGTGGATATGTGAGTTGTGTGATATTGGTTATGTCGTTCGGTGTTGTTGAGATAAATGTGTTTCTTTGTGGATAGTATTAATTCTGGGTCGTGAGTATGTGTTGGATATTTGGCCATTCTAGCAAAATACCTCGACTATATATATTGTGATTGACTCTTGAGGATTGTGGTTTTGAAAATGTGAATTGATGAGAGTTGTAAGGTTTTTTCTCGGGTACTCTCACTCGGGGATTGACTCGACGGGGTCAAACGGGGACCTGGTGGCTTAGCGGCTGGACCGGGTCGCGAGAGTTACTGCGAGTGGGCATTCTCACTTGGGGTCGCTCGACGGGGCACACAGGGACTTGGTGGCCTTACGGCGGGACCGGAGGCTGGACCGGGTCGCGAGAATTGCCAGAGTATTTGTACTATTGATTAATTGTGATATGTCCGGAGTATCACAATACTTGTTGCTCGGACTCGAGAGACATTATATATAGAGTCTTGGTGTTTGGCTAAAATGGCATAAAAATAATGTGTTATCTGTAATGTGTTTTTGGAAGTGAATTGAAGTGAATGAACGGGTCGTGGACCCTGTGTTTGGTGATCGGAATGATCGGTTCGTGGACCCTATGTTTGGTGATCGAAATGATCGGGTCGTGGACCCCTTGTTTTGTTAACGGATTTGTATTTTGGAAAATAAACTTTGGGTCTGTGACCCTAAGTGGCTTTCGAGGAATTAAGAACTTTTCAATCACAAATGTTTTCAAAACTCCCGAGATTTAGAAGGGTTTTCAAAGTGATTTCTTGTTTTGTTTCTACTTTCAAGACTTAGAACTATTTTTAATTAAACAAAATATCTCAGGAAGTCTTTTGTTGTATTCTCCGAATGTGTTATGTATAGCTCGTATTTGCACTTTATACTTGTACTAGCAAAACAGTGGAGTTTTTCTAACCCCCGAGTATTTGGAGGGTGGATGTCTGTTTTGCATCCAGGTACATGCTGGATTGGGAGCAAAACACAGGATCGGCGCGAAGGATGATGGAAGGCGAATGATACTAATCACATGAAGGCTAGTTTTGGGTGCAGTTAGTCGGAGAACGTGTATGGTCTTTTCCGCTGTCGTACTTTTTGTTTGTGAGTGTATTTTACCCTTGCATGGGTATGAGTCGAGATAGAAATATGTATTTTTGACTTGTATGTTACTGACGAAAGACCAAGTTGGTCTACGGATTTGGTATTTTATCATGTCGGTATGTAATTTATTGTGTGGTTTCGATGTCTAGCCTGGTGGATCCTCACGGAGAGGGTCTGCGGCGTGTAATATTCTCGGTTTGATTTCGGGGGTGTTACATGGCTATCGTGGCCTGACGACTCGATTCCTAAAAAACGCACGGAACGAACACAACGAAACGCTCGCGGACAACAACATCGATCCGAAATGAAATTAATATACAACAAATCACCACATATGGCCATAAACACAAAATCAATTGTCGAGAAAAATAATACTAACGCTCGAAAACCGAGAAATTTCCGGTCTAAAAAAGAAAAATTCGAATTAATTAGAATAAAAATCTCGGATATTACATTATACCCCCCTTAAAATAAGTTTCGTCCCGAAACTTAAAATAGAGAGCGGCGGAACAATCAAGGAAATAACTACTTGCTCAGCCCCAAAACATCACGAGCAATGCGCGAATGCGAGGTTCTAAAAATGTAAGTGAACACGATAAGTCGAGGTGGAGGAGTATGAATTTCGAGACAAAAGCTCCAAGAGTTAAGAAAATCACAAAACAGCTCAGACGTCCTGAAACCATGTTTCGAGCTCGACCAACCGCATCCAAGTTCATAACACATTCGGAAGTGTTAATTGCACGCGTGGGAATAATAGTTTCGAACAAAATTTTGCAAGGATCAAGTTCAGATGTGGAAAGACCACAATAATCCATGGAGTCTGACAAAACAACTCTGAAATTCATTCGGAGGATGGTAGGCTAGGTAGAACATGGTAGTTTAAAATCGTCGAGAGGATCACAATTGAATTACCAACAATGAAAGATCACACAATACCGGAAATACTAAGAAAAGTACGGGTAATACAATCCCCCATACTAAAAGGACATTACGATCCCGAAACTTAGAACAACAAAAGATGGAAACGTAAAGTAATGAAACGAAAAACGATCGAAGTCACGATTGTTGGAATCAGCAACGATTAGGACATATTACAAAATATTCATTCTCCCATGTTAGGCTCCTCAGGGTTTCGGGACATTCTCCGGTCACTTGCTCTGTTCGCCAACAGGGTAGCATTCTTTGCCAGTTCGGAAATTATCTCACAATGTTTCTCCCGATGACCTTCACACCCGCACCGGTAACAAGTCAAGAGTGGAAAGGGACAATTTGCACGAACATGTCTCCGACGATTGCAGTTGAAGCACCCTCCCTTCTTACCGAGAGTCACCGATGCTGGCTTGGTATTCCCAGCGCTCACTCCCGATCGCGAAGACGACGCGTTCGAACGACGTGGGGGGTTGGGAGCCTTAGACTCTTCACCGACCAAAAATTTCCCAGAAGTCCTCGGTCTCTTGGCTTCGCTCGTGGGCTCGACTACTGAGGAGATTTCATAGGATATCGTTTGATTTTGATACTCGTTCACTGTAGCATGAATCGTTGTCGTACGAACCAGCTCGCCGCTTCCATTCCCATCATCACGTCTACGTCCGCCGAGGCTCAACATACTAATGCAGATAATACCGTTCAACAATATTAATTTATCAGTCGTACAATATACCACAATTATCACCCAAGTTTTAGTTAGCATCCTTAGAATAATGGTAATATCGTAAAGAACAAAGTTTTATGAAGTCAATTTCGAGTCCTTCGACGAGGACGATCATTATATGTATGCACTTAATGAAAACAATTTTTTGGAAAAGAGGGCTAGTCACGTTGTGCCCAAGACTTGTAAATACTGTCTTTTATTTCGGAAGAGGAAGTTTATATAACGACTCTAAAAATTATTTTCGAGTAATGTATAAAAGAAAACTTGAAAATTGAATTGTAACTAATTTGAAATATTTCAAAAGTGTAGAGTCCCAAATACCACAATTTTAAAAATCTTTCCTCTTCTACCAAAATGTTTATTCGAAAGAATTTTCCACCGAGATACGTGACTATTTAACATGACGACATTAAATCATGGCTTTTCACAATGCTAGAAAATTTCAAAGCACCACTTTAAAATATTCGTGATACTACAGCGCCGTGGGCCCCGTGCCGGAACCCACCAGGCTAAAATAAAACTCAGTTTGCAAGATACCAAAAGCCATCTCGAAATACTCAAGCAGCGGATAAAATTAATACTCAAAGATTTACTCTAATGAAATTTAGAAACCGGTAAATATGCTCGACTTCCGAAGCATACCACAGAGCCATTTTTACTCAGACCATATACGCGTGCTATAACCTAAAACAATAATATCACCAACAAGTTACCATCCCTAGTTCACATTAAACACATTAGCACAATATAATCAAATACATATATAAAGGGACTTACGATCGGGATACTTACCATCACGGATTGCCTGAAGATGATGTCGGAACCACGATACTAATCACAACTATGATGCGCGCGACTTACACCGGACATGGACTTGACCCAACGGCCTAGATTTTTCGCAAACCTAAGCTCCGATACCATAATTGTAACACCCCCAGAATACGTCTGGAAATGTTACACGCCGTATGCCCTTCTCACAAGGATCTACCAGGCTAAACTCCACTAGACTACACAATGATTGACCAACCTGGGTCAATCTAAATACAACGCAGACCGACAAGGTCATTAAACAATTCAGAAACTAATGAATTTTACATCTTAATGACAAAAATAAACTTTCACGGAAAAAGGGATGACAACTCCATTTAATAAATGAAAACCTACACCCGTGCAAGGGTGAATACTCAACCGAATGGGAAAATACTGACCCAGATGGAATAAAAGAAAAAGACTCTGACTCTTGTGTGATTAGCATCTTCGTCTTCCATCTCCTTCCAAGCCAATCCTGTGACTGCTCCCGAGCTGCCAAAACCTGAGCGCATAACAGGCACCCACCCCCCGAAAACTCGGGGGTTAGCAAACTGGAATTTTGCAAGTGCAAGTACATAATATACAAGATATACGAACAATAACAACACAAAATTCAACCGTCGTGAAGCCTTAACAAAAACCATACATTCCCATAGTCAATACAGAATAGCACTTGCATACACAAGGTGAAAGATAATCACATAGTCATATTCTATTTACGGAACATAACATCAATGAAACTTTAAACGAGCCCAAGGAGACAAGAAAATCCCTTTTGTAAAAGGAAAAGTATTTTGATAAGATAGTTTGCAAATGTTATTATTGACTCGGGCCGTCTTGGGGTTTTGAAAGCGAATGGGAACACTTTTGGAAAATAATTTCAAAAGCTCTCGGGTCCTTGACCCAACATATGGAAAACAATTACACGAAAGCCATGTCACGTTATTCGGGGTCCTCGACCCAATTTATAGAACACTAACACAAACGAAATCATTACAACATCTCACAGGGTTTTCAACCCAATCCAAATAACATCATCAAGAGATCAATTATCTCAACATTTCACAGGGTCCTCGACCCAATACACAGAATAGCACCACAATACAATCAAAGGCACAATCTCTCATTTGACATATCCTGCTCAAGACCCCCGATTAATTAACCCTCAGAGATTTCGTCAAACCTCCTTGGTTAATTAACCCTGATACCAACGCTTTAAAAACAAGTTGAAACAAACTTTCAAAAAAATATGAATCGCGGTCTATAACAAGACAACATTTAAAAGTGAGTTGAAAGAATTTGAGATACGAACATCATTCGGTAACGGGGTCTTAGCTATCACTCAAATACCCATAACCAATAAGCCTGCCAGGCGCCTCCCTTGCGCACCTGTGTACCGGCGTTCACTCCACTATGTTGGACGCTCCTTGAACATGTCATCGCGCCGGCGATCACTCCCGCAAGAGCCGCCCCTTGCACGCGCATTAGGTAACACCGGCGTTCACCACCCATATGGAGCCGCACATTGCAGCATACACCAGGCCGGATTGCACGCCCCGCCCTCAGAGGTTCCCGGATATGGCATTTCTCACAACAAGTATCCACATTATTTCAAACATCAAGCACACACACAAACGTAACAACAATTATCAACTCAGTACATCAAATCGCACCATTTCTCCGCCAGTCCATAACCACACAAATAAACAATAACACGCACGTTATCAATCAAAACTCAATCACAATAAGCCTTCAAGCATAACCAACCAACACCGCACATATATCCCTATATTGCGACTCAACCGAATATATATATATATATATATAACCTTACTATATTATATGAATAACTATAGTTCATCCATCAATCCAAGTTGAGTACGTCAACTAGTGTTAGCATTCATCACTCGTAATTCACCGACATAGGCATATATATCAATATACGTATATACATACATATATTTAACATATAAATATATATAAATCTATATATATATATATACACACACATATATATATACATATATACATCCGTATAAATTCATACACTTCGAAAACAATGATTTCACGCAGTTACAATTCGTATATCAAGGTACTTACCTTGGTAATCTCTCGCGGATACTCCGAAAATACGGTCGATTGGCAAAATCCAGAACTCCAATGAAAACAACGATCGGAAGGGCTCAACACCATATTTTTGTAGGGAATTCGTCCCTAATATCCTATCATCGAATAAACAATCAATCACACGAGGAAAAACATCACAAAACGACCGAATCTCCCTCAGTGGCATTTTCCCAGACACCTTGAAGGCGTCAAGTGAAAACTCATATAAATGACGAATCGGACGTGACAAAACCGTGGAAAGATGATGAAATTGATAGAATACAACTTAATCTACAATTATCCATCAGTAATCTAAGTTCATATGGCTCGAACGAACGAAATCTACCAAGATCCCCAAATTTCCCAAAGTTTGGATTTTAGGAAAAACTAACCTTGATTCGGTCGATTGAAGGATGTTATGGA
Source organism: Orobanche coerulescens (assembly GCA_033398695.1). Lineage (NCBI taxonomy): Eukaryota > Viridiplantae > Streptophyta > Magnoliopsida > Lamiales > Orobanchaceae > Orobanche > Orobanche coerulescens. The sequence goes on along the minus strand of CM065804.1, from coordinate 66,128,256 downwards.
ATGATCGATCAATGATATGAACTCAGGAACTTTGTGTATGTGTTGTTCAACAACATGCCTTCTTGCTCTCAAAACCTCTGGCCTCGGAAGGAAAAGAATGAAATGAAAAATGTGTTGAAACAGGGCTACTCGGTCAAATATATAGGCAGACCGCCCGAGCGTGCGCTAGCGTGCCGGCAGCGTGCGCTAGCGGGCCGACCATGGTCCAGTCCAGAGGCTCCTGGACTGACCCCCTCGCCCAGGTAGCGCGCGCTAGCTGCCGAGGAGCGTGCGCTACGTCTTCCGGTTAGCGCGCGCAGCGACCGGCCGTAGCGTGCGCTACCGGCCAACTATCCGGAGTCCAGAACCTCAGGGCCTCACTGCCCGGCCCAGGTAGCGTGCGATGAGTGCCGCATAGCGTGAGATACGCCCGCCGGTTAGCGCGCGCAGCCTCCTGGCAGTAGCGTACGCTATGCCGGTCCCTGTCGCGCCTGTCCGGCCAGCGCCCAGCTGCTGTGCCGGTTCCTCCCGCAACCATCCGGCCAGTGCCCAGTTGCAGTGCCGGTTCCTCCCACAACCGTCCGACCAGCGCCCGGCTGCCGTGGCCTGATGACTCGATTCCTAAAAAACGCACGGAATGAACACGACGAAACGCTCGCGGACAACAACATCGATCTGAAATGAAATTAATATACAACAAATCACCACATATGGCCATAAACACAAAATCGATTGTCGAGAAAAATAATACCAACGCTCGAAAACCGAGAAAATTCCGGTCTAAAAAAGAAAAATTCGAATTAATCAGAATAAAAATCTCAGATATTACAGGCACTGCAGATCTAAGCTGGCTATGGCACAAGAGGATGTATCAAGTCAACTTCAAGACGATCAACAAGCTCTCAAGACAGGGATTGGTTAGAGGATTGCCGAATGTATCATTCCAAAAAGACAGTGTCTGTGGACCATGTCAAAAAGGCAAGCAAATCAAGTCAACCCTAAAAAGCATATCCTACCTTTCAACCCACAGAGTGTTGGAAATGCTACACATGGATCTCTATGGTCCTATAGACCCGGTAAGTTTGGGAGATAAGAAATACTGTCTCGTTGTTGTTGATGATTACTCCAGGTATACTTGGACAATTTTCTTAAGCAAGAAGAAGGAAACAACATCAAAGATGCCCGAGCACCTGAGAAAGCTTCAAAATGAAAAAGAATCGAGTATCGTGTCCATTCGTTCCGACAGAGGTACAGAATTTACTAACCGCTTTATAGAGCAATACTATTCGGAAAATGGGATACAGCATGAATACTCAGCTCCCCGTACACCTCAACAAAATGGTGTTGTCGACCGAAAGAATAGGATGCTGAAAGAAGCAACAAGGACAATGATTGCCGCAAGCAAGTTGCCACAGCATTTCTGGGTTGAAGCAACCAATACAACATGCTACACTCAAAATCGTTGTATCGTCAACAAGCACCACAACAAAACAGCATACGAGGTATGGAACAACAAAACTCCGTTAGTTTCGTATTTTCACATTTTTGGATGCAGGTGCTATGTGTTGAACAATGGGAAGGATCAACTTAGAACCTTTGATGAGAAGTCAGATGAAGGAATATTTGTAGGATATTCCTCCGTCAGCAAAGCTTACAGGATCTTTAATAAAAGGAAGCTGACGATCGAGGAATGAGTTCATGTAGTGTTCGGCGAACCTCACCATGACCCTACAGGAGTAGAAGCTATTACTCAGAACATCCAACAACTTTCCATCTTAGATCCACCAACTCCCATAGAACCTATTGTTGACCTAGAAATCAACCCCACAGCTGTAAGAATCGACATAGATGAAGCTGATGTTGTACAAGCTGAAGCTGAAACTACAGCAACTCAAGATACAGTACGGGACCCCGAATTAAAATCCGACCAAAGATGGTTGAGAGATCACCCGCAAGAGCTGATCATTGGAAACATTAATGCTGGTGTTTCTACCCGTAGGAGAATACAAAGTACACAAGGAAATGTACTGTGTGCACAAGAAGAACCAGATACTGAGATATCACCATTCCCTGAATGGAAATCTCAATCCGAGCTTAGAAGACTCAATATGTGCACTATTGTTGTATTCTTGGCCCAGTCCGAACCTGTTTCTACCATATAAGCTCTCAATAATCTCATTGGATAACATCTATGGAAGAAGAGCTTAACGGTTTCGAAAGAAACAATGTATGGTATCTTGTACCCAGACCTACGCATCAATCAGTTATTGGAACCAAATGGGTATTTAGAAACAAGAAGGATCGAAATGGACTAATTATAAGGAATAAATCCAGACAAGTCGCACAAGGCTGTAGACAGGAAGAAGGCATAGACTACGATGAAACTTTTGCCCCTGTAGCCAGACTAGAGGCCATTAGGATATTTTTAGCCTTTGCCGCCCATAAGAGCTTCATTGTATACCAAATGGACGTCAAAAGTGCATTCATAAATGGAGACCTTGCCGAAGAAGTTTATGTTGAACAACCACCAGGGTTTGCCAACACATACGGCATCGATCTAGTATACAGGCTAAGGAAAGCACTGTATGGACTTAAGCAAGCCCATAGAGCATGGTATGAGACCCTGTCCCAGTATCTAAACGATAATGGATTTGAGAAAGGTGCTGTGGACAAGACCTTGTTCAAAATACAGGAAGGCGATGACCTTCTAATGGTTCAAATCTATGTAGATGACATTATATATGGTTCAACTAACCTTGCTTTATGTCAAAGGTTCTGTCATCTCATGCAAAGTAAATTTAAAATGAGTATGATGGGAGAACTTAGTTATTTCCTAGGTTTGCAGGTAAAGCAGTTGCCTACAGGAATTTTCATCAACTAGGAAAAATACAGCAAGGAGCTTCTCAACAAATTTGGAATGAACACTTCCAAATCATCGTCAACCCCCATGAGCACTTCCGTGTAAATTAGTGCTGATGAAGCCAGAAAGCTGGTTGACCAATCACTCTACGGGAAGCTTATTGGCTCTCTCCTGTACCTAACGGCTAGCAGGCCCGATATCCAGTTTGCTATAGGAGTGTGTGCGAGATATCAAGTAGCATCCAAAGAATCACACTTCAATACAGCTAAACGAATCCTGAAGTATATTAAAGGAACAGTCGATGTAGGACTGTGATATCCTAAAGAAGGCGGATTCGATTTAATTGGCTACAGCGACTCGGATCTCGGAGGCTGCAAGCTAGATAGGAAGAGTACAAGTGGAACTTGTCACTTTCTTGGACCTGGACTTGTTTCTTGGTTCAGTAAGAAGCAACTGGCAAACTCACTTTCCACGGCTGAATCAGAATACTATGTTGTGTAACACCCCCAGATCGAACCGGGAATATTACACGCCGCAGACCCTCTACGTGAGGATCCATCAGGCTAGACATCAAAACAACACATTACATTACATACCGACGAATAAAAATAACGAACCAATAGACCGATTTGGTCTTTCGACACTGACTTACAAATAAAAATACATAAACTCATCCAGACTCATACCCACGCAAGGGTAAAATAATTACCACCACAAACAATAAGACAGCGGAAAAGACGATACAATGGACTCCGACTAACTGAACCCAAAACTGGCCTTCGTGTGATTAGTATCATTCGTCTTTCATCATCCCTCGTACCGATCCTGTCTTGCTCCCGAAAACCTGCGTGTACCTGGACACAATACAGATATCCACCCCCGATTACTCGGGGGTTAGCAAAACTCCACTGTTTCGCTAGTGCAAGTATAAAGTGCAAATACGAGCCATACACAACACATTCCGAGAATATAACTAAAGACTTCCCGAGATATATTTATTTAAAAATAGTTCAAGTCTTGCAAGCAGAAACGAAGCAAGTAAGCATTTTGAAAACATTTCCAAATCTCGGGAGTTTTGAGAACATCAGAAATTGAAAAGTTCTTAATTCCTCGAAAGCCATTTAGGGTCACAGCCCCAAAGTTCATTTTCCAAAATACAAATCCGTTTAACAAAACACGGGGTCCACGACCCAACCATTCCGGTCACAAAACACAGGGTCCAAGACCCGATCATCCACTTCAATTCACTTACAAGGACACATTACACATAACACATTATTCCTATGCCATTCTAGCCAAGCACCAAGACTCGATATATAATGTCTCTCGACCCCAAGCACAAAGCATTGTGATACTCCCGACAATATCACAATTAACGAAAACATCAACGTCATCCTCAAGATGAAAACCACAACTGGTAACCCGCGGCCGTACCCCTTAGTATCGACCCCCAGACATCCCGTCGGACACTCCGGGTGGGAAACCACTTCCGCGGCCGTACCCCTTAGTATCGACCCCCAGACATCCCGTCGGACACTCCGGGTGGAAGTTCATCCACACACGCACCCAAGTCCACTTCCGTGGCCGTACCCCTTAGTATCGACCCCCAGACATCCCGTCGGACACTCCGGGTGGAAGGAACAACACACACACACATTCCAAAATCACAGTTGCAAACCACAAGCCTCGAAGGTCAATCACAATATATATAGTCGAGGTAACTTACTAGAATGGTCAGTTCATCCAACATATACTCATGACCAAGTAATGATACGATTCACAAGGAAGCACAAGATTTCAACAGCACCGAACGACACAACTAATATCACACATACTCACATATTCATCCATAAACACGTGACTCCAAGCACATAATTTGACAAAAGAATTACACTTTACATTTACCAACGACATAATCATACGCAATGACATCACAAGAAAGTAAGGTGATTCTATACTCGACACTAGCTCACATATTCAACTAAGCACATTAATTCTCGACACACACGGGTCACCTTTACAAAAAGCATGATGGTAAATATTCCGATTCTTTTGAAAAATGGTTATTAATATTTATTTAGCATATATCGACGATTAACAACCATAATATCCACAAAACACGTAATGTATGGGCAAGATACTTGCCTCGATAATCGATACCGGACACTCCTACAATCACGGCTCAGTCGGGACACCTCGAACACCTACGATTCCCCGGCGAAGGAAAAGAATACACCCACGATCGAGAAGCTTGAAGAAAACGACAAACGGAAGGGTTCCGACTCGAGTTCTTCACAAGAATTCGACCCTAACAACATATAATCAATAAATCATCGATCATACGAGGAAGAATAATCGTAGAACGCCCGAAAACCCCTCTATGACATTTTATCGGACACCTTCAAGGCGTCGATCAAGAACTCGACCAAAACAACGAATCGATACGATCCAACCATGGAATAACAAGGGAAACGATACAATACATCTAAATAATCATCAATCCATCACAATCCTAAGTTAAATCGGATTAAACGGACGAAAACGAACAAAATACCCAAAATCCCCAAAATTAGATTTCTAGAAAATCTGACCTGATTTGGTAGATCGGAGGATGTTATATGATGGATGATTGATGATATGAACTCCAAGACTTCATGGATTTATTGTCCAACAACATCTCTCCATGATTAACCAAGCTCCATCCGCGGAAGGGAAGAAAACGAGTGAGAAATGGCTGAAGAAAAATGTCTGCTAGCCTTAAATAGGCCATTGCCGTAGGGTTACGACGTAATCGGCCATGGCTTACGACGAATCGCCATGGCCGAACTCATCGCTGGAAATGCCGGAAACATTACGTGCGTTACCGGCCAGGCCTTACGACGTAATCGCCTTACGACGTATCGCCAATCACTATCGTGCGTTACTCGGCGGTGGCTCGCCTCAAATGCCCGGCCATGACTCGGCCGGGACCAACTCCGACGGACCGAACGACCCCGAAACCCGAACCTGAGTACGAATCGAAGATACGGTTACGAAGTACTCGCAAAGGCGAATCCGATCACTAAGAGAACACACGATTCCGACCACCCGAAGGCTCGGAATTGGACAACGGAAGTAATTACCCAAAACTTTGGGAAATTACGAAAATGGCCCAAAACGTCCGAAAATCACGATACGCGATCGAAACACCAAACCAAAGCTCGCAACATGAATAATAACATTAAATTAACTTACGAGAAACTCGAAACAACAGTTTCGGACGAGATTCGCAAGAATCGCACTCAAGTGCGGAAAAGTCGCTAAAAAGCTCGGAACTCAACAAAACGATACCGAAACGAACTCGGATGACAAAAAGTGCAGAATTAATCATTCTCAAAATGACGAAACGGTCATGAGCGAGTCATCAAAACGGACTCCGGCCGAAAAAGAAATTTACCGAAAATCGAAAATTGCGGATATTACATTCTACCCTCCTTAAAAGAAGTTTCGTCCCGAAACTTAAAACAAGTAGGGAGAAGCAATATCCCGCCAGGAAAACTCAACGAGATACGCAAGGAAACGCGTAACTTACGCCCATCGGCGAAACGTTACAAGCAACGCAAAGGAATATACGGCGTGAAAACACGCTCCACGACGACCAACACAACGTCGCCGTTAGGGATATAACAAAACCAACAAGTAACAAGCGTCATCAAATGGATAATACAATCAAGTCAATTATCCGAACAATCACAAAACACAACGGACGAAAATCAATACGATTGACCAACCCAACGGTACATCAATCAAAATGCGAGCCAATCGCTGAACAAATACAGAATTCCACCGCCCAAGGGTTGGAAGATCGAAAACGAGACTAATTTTCCGAACTTGGAAAGGTCACAACGATATATAGATCAATTTGGGACAATATCAGAACTCGCTCGAATGACAAAGGTGAGAAACAACACCAGGTCAGAAGCATCAACGAACACAGTCGAGTCGATACGGTTGGACGAAACAGAAGAGAAAGAAAGAAAAATGCGGGTATTACATCATATCCCCTTTAAAAGAGGTTTCGTCCCGAAACCTAAACAACGAGAACAAAGTGCTGGAATAGCAACCTTCCCGACCATATCCTCTTGGTCCACATCCGATCTTCATGGCCATTAGTATCGTGGTCACGACTGCGTCCTCTGCCCATCGGCATACTAAGCGGATTCCCACTCAATATGATTGCACAACTTCGCAAAATATTATACTAAAGTACCAACTCAGCACGACATATCACATAAGGTAACCAATAACAACTCGAAAAGAAAATCCACGAGGTATCCTTTTAAAGGAAATCTTTTGAAAATCCTTGGATTTGTATATCTATTTCAAATAAACTTTAAAAGTACTTTTGGTACCTCGGGTTGTTTCATCAAAACTTGTAAACAACATACTTTAACCGTCTCATTTGAAATCATTTGAAGTCATCATGCCTCTACGTATCATCATCACCGTTAACAACTAACAAGTTAACCATGCAAGATCATCAAATCATTCTTACATACTCTAACATTTCCAATTCCGAGTTTGAACTTTACATCGAGTGAGATTTTTCATCTTTCACTATATTTTTTTTTTTGAAAATAAAAATCGCATTGGTTTTTGAAATAAAATATTTTTATGGTGTGAAAGATTTTTGAAAATCATTCACTCGAATTATTTGAAAATACAACAATACGTTAAAAATCATTTTCGAAAATTCTCCCAACACTTCACAAACATCAACGATGGTAATATTTTACAAAATGTCTACATGTACTTTAAAACAACTCTTTCAAATACCATCGAGGTTTTATTTGAGAATCCAAGGCCGGCTTGCCAATTCCAAATAATTTTCAAAGTATACACGGAGCCGCCGATTAATCGAACCGTCAAAACTTTGTGAAGTTTCCAGGAAAGTGTTTTTGAACACACACAGCAGACATAATTTATCAATTCATCAAACACAATCAAATATCACCTAGCAATACGAAAAGTCTTAACACACATTCACGCACAACAGTTGTTATCACTAGACACCACGTAGAGAATACAACTACAGGTGTTTGGCCGCAAAAGTTAGACCTAACGGCTATAATGCGGTTCCATAGCCTCTGCCCAGGTTGATTAGCGCGCGTTACAACAAAGATTAACGTGTGCTAAACACGCCACGTTAGCGCGCGTTAGGCTCGTATTAAGCCTGTGCTAACTGCTCTAATCACCAACACGATTGCAAACATATATGAGGTAATACTAGACTCGAAGGTTACAAATAAGCAACAACATACGAGTCTAAATGTCATCGATTCACATAATTATAACATCTCACAAGCAACCATCAAAAGAAAATCATCCTACAAAAATGAAAATTTTACTTCTCAATAAAGAGGACTATCTCAACACATACATACCGATGGACTCAACATTCACGTCACTATTTTAATCATAAAACTGGCACCACTGCTCAACAACGAGAGCATCATCAATACGCATCTTCTGACCAACATTCATGAAACCGAAAACTTACAAACGAGAGTCACGTCTTGAGTATATTTTGAAGACCTTATTTGAGTTAAAAACCGAGTTTTGAAAACTTATAGTATGAGATGAGAATGAAATATCGGTAGTTTGAAGTCTAAAAATTTTCAGCCTTGAGGTCATCATACAAAAATCAAAATTTTTCCTCCCTTGGAGAACATTTTAAAAATTTACGTGGCTCCCCGGAAGCCTTCGAAACTAAAAATTCCAAGGTTGTTGCTCTTGCAAGCAAAACAATTCATACAAGGATACATTTGGCCATATCATTCTTCATTCTAGCACAAAACGGGAATTAACAAATATATGTCACTTACTCACGATGCACCTTCAAATACTACTACATAACACAGAATCATACAGGCTCGTATAGCTCGTGGTACAACATGTAGTAGGGAGACTTACATCCACAGATCGCACGAAGATGATGGCTGCACCTTGATACTAATCACGGCCGACATCCTGCAGGGCGACGCGTCGCGACACGACCGATCGGACAAAATCTGACAATACAAGACTCAACAACACATAACTCGACCCGACAGCCTAGGTTTCCTCAACCTAAGCTCCGATACCATAAATGTAACACCCCCAGATCGAACCGGGAATATTACACGCCGCAGACCCTCTCCGTGAGGATCCACCAGGCTAGACATCAAAACAACACATTACATTACATACCGACGAATAAAAATAACGAACCAATAGACCGATTTGGTGTTTCGACACTGACTTACAAATAAAAATAAATAAACTCATCCAGACTCATACCCACGCAAGGGTAAAATAATTACCACCACAAACAATAAGACAGCGGAAAAGACGATACAATGGACTCCGACTAACTGAACCCAAAACTGGCCTTCATGTGATTAGTATCATTCGTCTTTCATCATCCCTCGTACCGATCCTGTCTTGCTCCCGAAAACCTGCGTGTACCTGGACACAATACAGATATCCACCCCCCGATTACTCGGGGGTTAGCAAAACTCCACTGTTTCGCTAGTGCAAGTATAAAGTGCAAATACGAGCCATACACAACACATTCCGAGAATATAACTAAAGACTTCCCGAGATATATTTAGCTAAAAATAGTTCAAGTCTTGAAAGCAGAAACGAAGCAAGTAAGCATTTTGAAAACATTTCCAAATCTCGGGAGTTTTGAGAACATCAGAAATTGAAAAGTTCTTAATTCCTCGAAAGCCATTTAGGGTCACAGCCCCAAAGTTCATTTTCCAAAATACAAATCCGTTTAACAAAACACGGGGTCCACGACCCAACCATTCTGGTCACAAAACACAGGGTCCACGACCCGATCATCCACTTCAATTCACTTACAAGGACACATTACACATAACACATTATTCCTATGCCATTCTAGCCAAGCACCAAGACTCGATATATAATGTCTCTCGACCCCAAGCACAAAGCATTGTGATACTCCGGACAATATCACAATTAACGAAAACATCAACGTCATCCTCAAGATGAAAACCACAACTGGTAACCCGCGGTCGTACCCCTTAGTATCGACCCCCAGACATCCCGTCGGACACTCCGGGTGGAAAACCACTTCCGCGGCCGTACCCCTTAGTATCGACCCCCAGACATCCCGTCGGACACTCCAGGTGGAAGTTCATCCACACACGCACCCAAGTGCACTTCCGTGTCCGTACCCCTTAGTATCGACCCCCAGACATCCCGTCGGACACTCCAGGTGGAAGGAACAACACACACACACGTTCCAAAATCACAGTTGCAAACCACAAGCCTCGAAGGTCAATCACAATATATATAGTCGAGGTAACTTACTAGAATGGCCAGTTCATCCAACATATACTCACGACCAAGTAATGATACGATTCACAAGGAAGCACAAGATTTCAAAAGCACCGAACGAAACAACTAATATCACACATACTCACATATTCATCCATAAACACGTGACTCCAAGCACATAATTTGACAAAAGAATTACACTTTACATTTACCAACGACATAATCATACGTAATGACATCACAAGAAAGTAAGGTGATTCTATACTCGACACTAGCTCACATATTCAACTAAGCACATTAATTCTCGACACACACGGGTCACCTTTACAAAAAGCATGATGGTAAATATTTCGATTCTTTTGAAAAATGGTTATTAATATTTATTTAGCACATATCGACGATTAACAACCATAATATCCACAAAACACGTAATGTATGAGCAAGATACTTGCCTCGATAATCGATACCGGACACTCCTACAATCATGGCTCAGTCGGGACACCTCGAACACCTACGATTCCCCGGCGAAGGAAAAGAATACACCCACGATCGAGAAGCTTGAAGAAAACGACAAACGGAAGGGTTCCGACTCGAGTTCTTCACAAGAATTCGACCCTAACAACATATAATCAATAAATCATCGATCATACGAGGAAGAATAATCGTAGAACGCCCGAAAACCCGTCTATGACATTTTACCGGACACCTTCAAGGCGTTGATCAGGAACTCGACCAAAACAACGAATCGATACGATCCAACCATGGAATAACAAGGGAAACGATACAATACATCTAAATAATCATCAATCCATCACAATCCTAAGTTAAATCGGATTAAATGGACGAAAACGAACAAAATACCCAAAATCCCCAAAATTAGATTTCTAGAAAATCTGACCTGATTCGGTAGATCGGAGGATGTTATATGATGGATGATTGATGATATGAACTCCAAGACTTCATAGATTTATTGTCCAACAACATCTCTCCATGATTAACCAAGCTCCAGCCGCGGAAGGGAAGAAAAAGAGTGAGAAATGGCTGAAGAAAAACGTCTGCTAGCCTTAAATAAAGCCGATCGCCGTTACGTTACGACGAATCGCCATGGCTTACGACGAATCGCCATGGCCGAACTTCACCGCTGAAATGCCGGAAACGCGTTACGATGCGTTACCGTCAGTGGCCTTACGACGTAATCGCCTTACGACGTAATCGCCGATCACTACCAGACGTTACTCGGCCGTGGCTCGCCTCAAGATGCCCGGCCATGACTCGGCCGACTAACTCCGACGGCCCGAACGACCCAAACCCGAACTCGAGTACGAATCAAGATATGGTTACGAAGTACTCGAAAAGACGAATCCGAGCACTAAGAGAACACACGATTCCGACCACCAAGGCTCGAATTCGACAACTAAGTAATTACCCAAAACTTTGGGAAATTACGAAAATGGCCCAAAACGTCCGAAAATCACGATACGCGATCGAAACACCTAACCAAAGCTCGCAACATGAATAATAACATTAAATGAACTTACGAGAAACTCGAAACAACAGTTTCGGACGAGATTCGCAAGAATCGCACTCAAGTGCGGAAAAGTCGCTAAAAAGCTCGGAACTCAACAAAACGATACCGAAACGAACTCGGATGACAAAAAGTGCAGAATTAATCATTCTCGAAATGACGAAACGGTCATGAGCGAGTCGTCAAAATGGTCTCCGGCCGAAAAATAAATTTACCGAAAATCGAAAATTGCGGATATTACATGTTGCTGGTAGTTGTTGTATGCAGATCCTTTGGATGCAGCAACAGTTGTCAGATTATGGGATTGAAGCCAAGGAAACGCCAATCATGTGCAATAGCACGAGTGCAATTTCAATAACGCACAACCCTGTATTACACTCGCGCACTAAGCACATCAACATGAAGCATCATTTCATAAGGAATCATGTTGAGAACAATGATGTTCGGCTGGAAAAAGTTCATACAGATATTCAGTTGGCCCACATCTTTACCAAGCCTCTCGATACAGCAAGATTCAACATGCTTCGACAAGAATTGGGATTGCTACAGCCTGACTCCCTGTAAGTATTTACTGTTTTTACTCAACAATTGAGGGGGAATGCTGTAAGACCCAAGAATACAGTATCCACCATTAATTATTTGTACACTGAGAGCCTTCAATACAGCACTGTAGGAAACAAAGCGATATGAATCATCCTACAGCTGACGTGTGCAATAATTAAGGGGGAATACAGTATGACCCATGAATACAGCATTAATCCAAAAGTTGTTGTATGGAATTGAAACCTATATGTACCTTTTAAGGAGGAACACTATATCGTCACGGATACAGCACATACTATGGGATTTTGATTCATTATATATTATAATATTTCATTTTAAAAACAATTTTTTCCACGTGCCCTGTTTTCATATCAAACGTCGTTTACATTAAATGCCTTACACGACATCTGGACAATCAAATCTCAAAAGCCGCGATGTTTTCAAATTGTTTAAAATTTAATACCGCCATTTCAGGCATTAAGGGTAATATCAAATGTCAGAAGTGGAACCCGCTCCTATTTTAAAAATCAATGGACAAGTGTACCAGTTACACTCAGTCCATCGTGACCGTTCATTTCAAACACTGGTTCCCATCCCTTAAATCTGACCATTCGTTCTCTGAAAACCCTTCTTCGCCGCCTACTATAAAAAGGACTGTAAATGTCATTTGAGACTCTTTACGCCTTCTGCATATTTTAAGAGCACTCAAGCATTCAGCCTACAAGATTTTCTGTGTTTACTGCATACTTTTCTTGAATCTTTTTCATCTTTTCTTGAGAATCATCAATGGCGTCTACTCAGACATCTTCCACATCTCTCAATAAGTCACTCAACTTCATCGATGGACGGATCTTCTCCAGATATGTCGTGATGGAACGTATTCACGCTGAAAGTGATGATGTCGATGCCATGGAGGTCGTCACTACAAAAATCCGTCAACAAGGCCTCTACCGCCTTGGGAGCCACACTGCCGAGAACTATGACGCTCAGCTGGTGGAGGAATTCTACCTCAACACCGTAGTTCATTTTCTGCCTCTGGTTCAAGGAGGTCATGTCGCTGATTAATAGCCGTTATCCGCGGAGTGGAGATCCACGTTGACCGAGAGCTGCTCCAAAACATTTTCAGGCTACCCTCTAATGGCCTGACCATGGAAGAACTTGAGACTTTTGGGTCTTAAGAACTGTTGACTCAATACTATCGCTTGTTCACCAGTTTGGCAACGGTGGAAGTGGTTCACACCACATGCCATAAGAAGAATTTTTGTTTACTGTTTGTTTATTTACATGATTTTTGCTGCCGCATTATTGAGAACCGTACAAGTGCGTTTGAGATGTGCACCAATCTCAGATTCAGGATGATGGTCGCTATAATGACCTGCGAGAAGGTCAACTGGTGTCAGGTCATACTTAAACGTTTGCAGGAAGAGGTGTCTAAACCTGCTACTCAGAAGAAATCGTTTGGTTTATTCTTAAACCATGTTTTGACGAAGTGCGGACTTCAACAAACCACAGAAGCAAAGAAGATCAGTTCGCGGATATTCTTAGGAGACGTCAGGCCCACTGCCTTCACCCAGAGCATCCTGATTGCCAACAGACCTTTTATCCGGAACTTGCCGTTGTCTGCAGATCCGAGGGACATTTCTTCTAAGTCCCAAAGTGTCGAATCTTCGAAGAAGATAAAAAGATCTCACAGCAAAACACCAGTTGCTGTTGAGAAGTCGAAAAGGAACCTAAGGAGGCTTACGAAAGTTAAAGCTATAGAACCCTCCGAGGATGCTCCTATTGTGGCGCAACCCACTGATCAACTACCCCAGGGCCCAACCCCTGTGGAAGAGATGCCCGCTACTGTATCGATAGTGATCCCGAGCCCTTGGTGGCTACGACGGATATGAGGACATCTACCAACTCAAAAGACTCTGGCGAGTCGGCTGCCTATTTGGAGCCAACAGCTACATCTCTTATATGGTATTCCACACCCGTTCAGGATCCACCTTCCTTCGGGGTACCATCCCCTGTAAGGAATCCCTCTCCAATACAGGATTCCACACCTGTAGAGGAACCCCTTCCTAAAGCAAACCCAGACGCTGTACGGAGTCCCGCCCCGGACACAATAATTTCCAAGACCCTGCTTTCAGTGCAGATTGAACAGTCATTCGAGCGGTTTCTCCAATGGAAGAGCTTTAGACTTGTTCCGTACGAAACTTTGTACAACTGGAGCGAGTGGTGTAACGAAGAGAAATTCGTTTTGGAAGTGACGGACAATCAAGAAATTGCTGTCCTGATCCAATAGGACAACTTATTCGTTAAGGAGCTAATTGAGAGCCATATGTTTGATAAGGCTGAAGCTAGAAGGAAAGGAAAAGCTTCGTCAATGGAAACTCCCGACAGTCCAAAATCTGATCCTGATTCCGACGACGATGACGACGCACTCCAGGCTGGTTTGCGGATGAGTCGAGAGGAAGCCCAAGCCAAGAAAGATGAAGGGACATTTACCCATCAGTCGCCCCTTTCGCCACAGCAAGACAACGTTCCCGACAATGAGGATTGAGTCCCTCAAGTCGAGGAGGAAGAACATGTTTTGCAGTAGGCACCCAAGCCTGCCGTCGCTGCCGAAGAAGAAGAATCACGCACCTTTTAGCAAGAGGAATCAGTCCCTCTGCCGGAACAGGCGGACGCTGAGAGACACCAGGAAGAATTGGTCCCTCCTGTATCCATGTCTACAGAAACCTCTTCGAAACAGGAGGATGCCGCACCCCCTGCCGCCGAACCCGAAACAGTAACTCCCGCCTCATCAACCGCCTTGGAATCCGGCGACGGTACTATACCTGAGGATATCCAACTCAATTCACGCCCTAACATGAATTTGAGAAGGTTAAATGGAGTCGAGGACTTTGCCCAGCCAGACTCTCCCCGCACTGAAACAAGAAAAAAGCGATTACGTGCTCTTGGCCTCCAAACTGTCTTTATTCAGGACACAGTCAATGCTCTACACTCTGTAGAAAAGGCTCTTGATTGGCTTCACACATCTGCTGTTGAAGAAATGACTGGATTAAAGCATGAAGTCTCTCGAGTAGTCGAAGCCTTCACTGTCTTGCCAGAGGTCTTCAAGCAAGCCCTGAGCAAACTGCAAGAGAAGCAAGAAAAGATCCTGAGAGAAGAGCAATCGAAACTCCGCGTATCTGAGGCCAAGACCGCATCTGCTCTAATCGAATCCGATTCCCAACTGCGAGCCCATGACAAGAATATAAAAGATATATCACAGGTGCTCTCCTCCCTTGTTGAGAGAATGTCAAATATGGAGACGAAACAGGATGCCGCTCTGGAGATCCTGGAACGTCTTTATGAAAAGGTGTCATACCTTGATGATGCCAAAAAGGGGGAAGAAGCAAGGGAAGCCGCTAGGAGAACGAGGTTGGAGCAAGAGAAAGAGTTGTTAGCTCCGTTTGAAGACTCCATCACTGCAGACATAGCCCATATCTCAATGCCGAACGTGAGGATACAGGGAGAAAGACCAGAATTCCAGGATCCTAAGTATCCTTGGAAAAGCTTAGTCCGAAAGCCGCACTCTATGAACCTCCCGGCAGACCGTCAACCTACCGCTGCAGAGATCAAAGACTGGAGGAGAAATGAACTGTTAAGATACTTTGTTGTACTTATCAGGGATTCCGCTTTATTCAATAGATGCAGAACGGTACAGGAAGCCGCAGAGGAATTCAAGAAGAAGCTGGAAGAAGGAACGCTCCCACTACAGCTGCATATGAAATCAAAACATAAGAATGGTGACTTGGTGACCCATCCAGAGGATTGGATTCTTGTCTTCGACAAATCATAATAAGGTCAAGCCATCTATCAGAATCGAGACAAGGAAGCCCATCAACACTGGTGGAAAAACACCAAGAATGATCCAAAAAGACCATGGAGGCATTCAGACTATAGGAGTTAATTTCTTTGTATTATTATTTTTGTAATCTTATCTTCCGAACAGCAAAATTTTGAACTCATCAATTCTACATCAATAAAATTTTTGCCTGTCTTGAAAGATTACAACTCGTAATCTACTATTTTCTCATATGTTTACAGTCACTTTATTTATTCTTATTGTATTCATATTATGAAACCTATCTCATACACAAGCCGTAAGAACTTTTCTGCGAACAGTTCATAGTTTAAGTTGTATGCATCTAGAAAACAATGTAAGATTGTGCCTGCGTGCCAATCATAAGTTTTCAATGTAACTTTCTTTTGATAAAAGCTGAACTTGCTTGCGAGCAGTTCTTAGTGTTAAGCCAAATACCGAAGGCCAGAACATTCGAAAGAAGACCAAGAAGTCTGCCCTACTTCAAACCGCTAAATGTCAAAGTTTTGGCATCATCAAGGATGTTTGGATAACATCATAAGGTTTTAAAAAGGAAGACTCGGAAGGACTTGGCAAATTATCAAAAAGGGGAAAATTGTTGGGATAACAAATCCCTGTATCGATGCTGCTTGGATAACAAACCTTGTATCGATCGTATTGTTAGAATGTTTTGACAATATGCCAAATCCTGAAAACCGCCTCTAGCTGTATTGAAAAGTTGATCAAGTATCAAACATGTATCGAAGACTTCTCGCAGTCCCAACCATACAGTATATTGATCATACAGCAAAGAGTCCCGCAAAGCTAAAGTATGGAAGCTGTCTCGAATATCAATACAATGATCTTTCCATACAGCTCTCAACAGGACAAGAAGGAATCTTCAGTATTCGCTAGAAGTGAAGTCCCGTTGATAAAGAAGTATTTAAATACTAAAGGATAAAGTATTTAAATACTGTAAGTCAGAAGATCTTCAAATCCCGTAATATCCGGATCTCAGTCAAATATCAGTTGTCGCAGAATCTTCCCAACGGATATATTTCAGAAGCTATATATATCTCCAGAGTTTGAAGATCATCAACCACGAAAGAATGACTGAAAATCTACAGATTATTCACGACTTACAAAAGAACAAAGCTTACAAAAAATATTCAGAGCAAAACATATCTCGCCAAGCTTTCTGCTATTCAGATAGAAGAGATATACAGTGCTCAAATCTTGAACAACACATCATCAGCTTAAAGCCCGGAAAGTCATAGCTGTTGTTCAAACTCTGTTCTATCTTTGAACAAACTCATATCAGCCCTGTGTGGACTGAGGAATCCTTGCTACTCCCGAACTGTGTGTGAAGGACTTGCATTGAAGAAGACGAAGCTTCATAACCGTGTGTGAAGAAGTCAGTCAAAGTGTTAGCTCAAACCAATCTGTGTGAATGGTTGAAATCTAAGATCTTTTAATCAATCTGTGTGAACGATATATTGATTAAGTGTTGTTATAATTACGTAGTTGTGTACGCAGTAATTATAATAAACTTTTTACTCCTGTGTGGAGGACCAACGGACGTAGAGGGGTTTACCTCGAACCACTTTAAATACTGTGCTATTTACCTTCTGCCTTTATTGTTTTATTAACTGTGATTATTTAAGTATACACTGCACATCGAGTTGCTGTATCCTCAGCAACTTACTGTATTTAAGACTTCCGCTACGCACTCAGATTTAAAAATTGTACAGCTTGTTGTTTAAAACACTTTCCAAGTTGTATCAAGTATACTTAGTGGCCAACAAATTCCATATGCCTCGGCGGTCGGGAGTTTAATGTATGTTATGGTTTGTACTAGGCCCGACATTGCTCATGTCGTGGGAGTGGTGAGCCGGTTTCTATCGAATCCCAGAAAGAAGCATTGGGAAGCCATAAAATGGATATTTAGTTATTTGCGGAGTACTTCCAAATTGGGGATTACGTTTGGAAATGGGAAAGCAATGCTTGTTGGTTATTCCGATTCGGATATGGCCAGTAATGAAGATAACCGAAAATCCACTTCTGGTTATTTGATGACGTTCGCATGGGGAGCCGTGTCATGGCAATCAAGATTGCAAAAGTGTGTTGCCTTATCTACAACGGAGGCCGAGTATATTGCGGTGGTGGAAGCGTGTAAAGAGCACTTATGGTTGAAAATATTTTTACGAGAGCTAGGCTTCCGACAATGACGTTATGTGGTTCTTTGTAATAGTCAAAGTGCAATTCATTTGGCTAAGAATGCAACTTTTTAAAAGAGAACAAAACATATCGATGTGAGGTATCATTGGATCCGAGATGCTTTGGAGGATGGTTTGTTTGAACTTGATAAAGTTCATACCGATGATAATGGTTCCGATATGTTAACCATAAGTAGAGATAAGGTGAAAGTGTGTTGTTCGATCGCCGGGATGGCTAACTCTTCCTATATTCCGAAAAGGGGGAGATTTGTAGGAGTAATTTCTGAAATATAGGCTTTTTCGGAGTCGACTGGACTCCGGGCCACGGCACAAACCCTCCGGGCCGTGGCACTACGCTTGAAAAAAGTCATTTTCTCACCTTGCCGGCCGCGCAGACAAGGCCGCGAGCCATGGCCCCGAACTCCTGGCGCCGCCGACCTTTCGTACTGGCCGCGGCCCCTACCGAACACACCCTGTCAAGCGCTGCCGAACACCCCCTACCGAGCGCTGCCGATTATCTGGGGCCGCGGCACATCCCTACCGAGCCGCGGCCCCCGTCCTTGTTTCACATGGCTGGCACGTCTGTAGTCTGGGCCGCGGCCCCTGCCGAATCCTGCGCGCATTTTTTGTGCTGTGTGCCGCGGCACACTTGGCCCGGGCCGCGGCACATGGGTCAACCCAGCAAGTGGGTATCTTTTTATTCAGATTTTTGCATCGGGACATCATCACTTCATCTTCTACGCTTTCAAGAACAAGAGAGAGATAGAGAGAGAAACAATAGAGAGAAATACATTTCTTCATTTTCCCGGAGATTTATCGGTCGGATCGTCGTGATCTTTTGACAAGAGCTTGGTAGCTATTGGGCAAATCTTTTCACCGGTGTAGATCGAGATTTTGAGTCCAGAAGTTCGGGTATTTCGTTAGCTCTTTGTGTAAGCTATTTATGGTTGTTTCTTTTCTCGATCTTGTTGTTGTTGTTGATTCCAGATACTTGAAGAATATTTATTACCAAGTATTTGACGATTGGTGTATACCCCTAGTTTGTATTAGGAACGATTGTGTATTTTGTGTGTATTGGTGATAGTGGATTTAAGCAGCTTCGATCCCGTGTTTTTACTCTCGTCTTGAGGGGTTTTCCACGCTAAAATTGTGTCTCTTTATTTATCGCTTTCGAATACCATTTGTATTATTCTTGTCGAGTTGTAATTATTGCTCTACTCGTCGGTAACCACAAAGTTACGATTGAAGAGTGGGAATTTGTCAAACGAGGCTCTGCTTTATTCGTTGTGACGTGACGTTTGTCGGTATTTTTTCCCAACAGGCCCTACTTCCTAGAGTGGGGTAATCCACAATTCCCCATCACAAAGAAATCATTTTTAAATATTTTAACTTGTCACACCAAAACTCAATTAAATTTTAATTTTTATATCAGAATACCTATTAGAAAGATCTAGCATCTAGGTAGAAAGGTTTGCTGCAGAATTGTGTGGCAATGTAAGGCCCTGTTCTTTTGAACTTATTTTTCAGTTTTTCAATTTAGTTCAGTTCAGGTCCATTCAGTTCAGTTCAGTTCAGTTCAGTTCAGTTCAGTTCTTCTTCTTCTTATTATTATTATTATTAATCTTAATTATATTATTGTTATTATTACTAATAATATTACTATTATTGTTGTTGTTGTTGATTACTATTATTATTATTATTTATAATTATTATTATTATTATTTACCCTTAATATATATTTGATTCGATTCGATTCAGTCCATTCGATTCATTTCACTTAGATCCATTCGATTGGCCTGGCCTCAATTGATTCGATTGATTCTATTCAGATTCATTCAGTCCAAAAGAACAGAGTCTAAGTAATTAAGGTAAATCTGTTAATTAAGTATCCGAGAGAATTGGGTTTGATCGCTGAGGATCATCGTGAAGGTGGCATAACCCCTATTGTCAAAAAATATCAACAGAAACAATCATTATCGGCCGAGGGTGATAGGACAACACCCTGAACCACACCCAATACACACCCCGTACTTTATGGTTGTTGTACCGCATACTTTACCGACAAACCATGATTTATCATATATACTAATGCTTTTCTCCTTTTCATCGTGCGAATCCATTATAGTTTAGGAGATAAAACTGTAAAATCCGCTAATTATATAAGAGACCTGCTATTCCCCCCCCCTTCCCCCCTTCTCTTTTTTTTCCATTCTATCCTTTAATTATTTTTGTTATTTTTTGTTTTTTTAGCAATTTTATCTTAATATATTTAACATTAATATTATTTTTTTGTTATTATTAAAATTAATAGTTTCTCATATTTTATATATTATTTTAAAATATATTGTTAGAAACTTTATTTTTTTTTCCTTTTCTATCCTTTACTCCTTTGCACTTTAATTTTTTTTCATATTATTTATTTATTTATTCTTTTTTCTTTGAATTTTTATTTTACTTTATTATTATCAAAATTAAAAATTTCTATTATTTATTTAATTTTATTTATATTATTTATGATTAAAAATAACTACGACACAATATAATAAATAATAAATGCGAAAAATACGATCAACATTGATAAATAAATTATTCAATTACATTATCTGGTCATCAAATCGAACCAAGATTGTATCCTTTCTCCATATGGATCAGCCCATCCTTTACAATCTTCACTCACATTATTCCACCATAAAATTGGAATTGGTGGTACAGGATAATCGGAGTTCAAAAAAACTTGTACAAAGTGATTACCATTAACTAATGCAATTGCTATATGTTACGTTGTTGAAATGGAATTGGAGCTGACCTTAATGGCAAGTGTGTAAAACAACTTCCACTAACAGGAGTAAATGCATGCAGCACAACATTATATCGTGTTGCAATGACAGCCCCACACATAATATATATCAAGATAATAATATATAATCTGAATAATAATATATATTATTTGTATAGATGACTATTGATGTAGTGGAGGATATTGCAATTTGTTATTTGGAAAAGGGTTGTTTTTGAAATATATGGAAAATGTTTGTTGGTGAATTTTGGGATAAACTCGGCCTTTTTTTTATCGGAATCGGCCCACTGAATAAGACTCACTACTCCGCATTGAGGTCCGTCGCTTTTTGGCCAAAAAACGACATTTAGGCCTTCGATTTTGCTTTTTTCTGTTTTTAGGGACTTAATTGTAATTTTCTAAAAGTCTGTGTGGTTTTTAGCTTCCATAGGGTATATATATATATATATATATATATATATATATATGTATATATATATAATATGTATATATATGTGTGTGTGTGTGTGTGCGCGCGCGTGTAAGGCCATTATTTCAGACGTTCAATGAATTGAAGTTTCCTCTAAATTTTATTGAAATTCTTAGATCGGTTGAATCTAGATCTGTTCGAACATATTTTCTAAATATTTTTTTTAAATATAAATATATTGTATAGAAATAAATTTATAAATTAGTAAAAAAATTATCGAAAAAATATCAGTAAAAAATTGAAAAAAATTTAAAGTATTATATATATATATATAGTGTGTGTGTGTTTTAAAAAAGTGGGAAAGACAAAAAAAATATTTTGGTCTTTTTTATCTAAGATGGAGGATTAGCAAAGAGGGAGATTAGCATTAGAGGGAGATTAGCATAACCCTTATATAATCAGCCCCAAGCGTGCACACACACTCATTCATTGGCGTGTATGAATATGCGTGTATCGAGAGAGAGAGAGAGAGAGAGAGAGAGAGAGAGAGAGAGTGTGATGATTATATATTTAAAGGTTTCTTACATCACTGTTTTATTCCAAGTGGGGAATTAGGCCAAAGGAACTTTCGGAGGGCCAAAGGCTTTATGGCACATATCATTACATACATACAATTAATAACTCTGCATATCTAACCGTTTTGTGATTATTCCGATGCCCCCTTTAGTCAACGAAATCACAACAAACCTTTTTCTTTTTTTTTTCTCTCTTGTCTATCACATTGATTCTTTTAATACTACCATACTCAAATTACCTCCAATACAATATTATATGTATTATATATATATATATCACCCTTAATTAATAATACAGTAAAACCTTTCAAAAAGAATACTCTATTAAGGAATAAATTCTATTTAGCAATAAAAATTTATGGTCCCAACTTGGGACTAGTTATAATTTGGAATAAACTCCATATTGTCATAATTCATATACTTTTAAATCCCGACATAAGGAAATACACCTCCATTTAGGAATAAATCATAATAAAATACATATATATATATATATAATTTTTACAATAGATTTAAGTTGATCTAAAATACTTGTTCAAGGTTAATTGTGACAAAGCTTTAATCTTTTATGTTGTAATCATATCTTTCAACTTGCGTGTGCCCATTAGCTCGTTCAAATGACCACCTTCTTGTTGAATCCAAAACAATTCCAACTTGTCGAGTAAGCTTAAAGCTTTTTCACATGAAATTTTTTGTACTTCTATTCTATCATCCTCCAGATTATTTTTCCCATTTTCTTGCTTAATTCCGTCAATGATTTCTTCATCGGTTAAAGCATAAACAATTTTCTTGCCTAATTCCTAAGTTTACAACATATTATATACATGTATCTACTAATTATAATATTTATAGATTATACATGCACTTTAAAATTTAAAAAAAAATCTTCTTAAAACTCTATTTAACAATAATCTCCATTTAAAAATATTTTTCTATGTTCCCAAGAATATGACTTTTAAAAGATTATATTATAAATTTAAAACATTTAGAAATGCGCTTGCTAGCAGCTAGCTACAGTTCATCAATTTTATGTACTCATCATTAAATAAAGGGGATATCTTGGCTACAATCCCCTCTAAAATTATACAAGATAGGATTCAAGGACTCACAAAAATAATTCAGGACCCACAAATTGATTCAAGAACCCACGCACAAAATTATAGGGAGTTTGGCTACAAAAAAAATTGTAGCAAACATATTCTCTTAAATTAAGTAATCTAATGATCACCAATTTTCTTAATTAATTAATAAACCTGCGGTTAAAACACATGGGATATTCATCACCTGTCCCATTATTAATACGTTCCCTCCATTAAAACAAGTAGGAGTATGATGTCCCCGCGGCGGTGGCCTTGGACGTTGTCACAGCCGTCAAAGCTTGTTCTCCGGGGTCGCTCGGAATTCCCACGCACGGCGTGTGAAGATGGTTAGCCTGGAGGATCCGGATTTGCCTTTTCAAGAATTTGACATAGCGAATGGCCTCATCCAGCATGGTAGCTGTGTCCATCTTAGTGCCACCGGGGACAAGTCTTTGCAGTATTCTGATTTTCTCACTTATCCTCTCACGGCGGTGGCGGGCAGCCACACTTTGCGGGTCATCGCTAATCCTCACGTTTCTGCGTTTGGGCCGTCGGATCGTGGCAGGGTCGATGTCCACCGGCTGCATTGCCGCGAGTTTGAACATCATTTCTTTCATGGCTCCCAATTCTTCTTCTTCCGGCGGCTCCTCTCCTATTAATTCATAATCTCCTCCTAGTTTATCATCTCCTTTCAATAAATTTCCCGTTTGGTTTTGGGCAGCGTTTAGTAAATTCGTAGATGGTAGGAGAGAGGGATGGTTATTATGGATTTCAGTTGGGAGATTATAGTAACTAGGCGGCTTAGGACATTGTGTTTGATCAAGGCCATGAACAAGTAAATGGTCTTCCATTGCAATATTATCGTACGGCTCCCACGTGGTGTTTGGGAACTTCTGATGGCTCATATCCATCGCAAATACAGCTTATAACCAGCTTGTGTGACTTCGAAAAACAGTATGTGTGTGTGTGTGTCTTAATCTTTTAGTACGGGACGATATATATGGAAAACTACCAGCCTTGAGTACTGAATTTCCATGGCGTGATGCTTTTAGTGGATAACTTATGAGAAGCAGTCTTTGATTGGGTTCTCAATAGTTTTAAGTACTTCTAGGGTTTAAAGAAAGTGAGAGGGAGAAAGAGATATGGGAGAGAGATATGGGTGATTCTAGTGAAGATTGAAACCAAAACCAGTTTTTAAAGAGACAAACGGCGTAAAGAAATTTGTTAAAATTGAATGGGACCACCCTTTTAAGATACTATGAAAATGACCTGACCTTTCCAAATTTTTTTGGTTCTGGTTTGGTTCGATCTTATGGAATTATATATATATATATATATATATATATATATATATATATTTGATAGATTGATTTATTCAATATAGTAATATCAAAAAAATTATTTTTATTCATTATATTTTTTGAAATATGTTTCAAACACGAAATTATAAATTATAAAATCGCCATTATTATTCACTGAAATTATAAAAGAATTAAGTTATGTTTAATAAATTTAATATAATATGTGTAATATTGCATAATACTATAAATAATGTAGTTTGATTTGATATATGTAATTGTCGTATAAACCCCAACTGTTTCCGAATAATACTCCAAAATTGATTGGCGTAAGAAAATGCAATTTCTTCCTTCCTATGGTCATATCGCTTAAAAATCACCCCACCGAGTCTAACTACGGCCACCACTGAGGAGGAAGGCCCTTATGCCTTCTTGCCTTGCAGATCGACCGAATATCACGGCAAGCGAGCCGCCACTTTAATAAAAAAAAATGGAGGAGAAGTTAAAAGCAGAGAATTTAATCGAAAACACATCATTTTCAGTCAGATGATGACGATTTCGGAAATTAACAGCTTTTCAGCCATGCCAAACAGCGCCTTATTCGATATATCCTACGGAGTGTCAGATCTGTTTTCTTTATAATTTTTTTTTTGGGGGGTGGGGGGTGGGGGGGTGGGGGGGGTGGGGCTTTAGGTGATTAAGTTCCTGAGCAGATTGGTTTTGGCTTGAAATGGCCATATTCAGTTACTTGTGGTTTCATGTCCGTGGAGAGTCAAACGGGAGAACAAAGCAAAGGAGAAAAAGGAGACATGAAGACGATGGAAGGGATTACAGATCGCTACTTCTCGGGTCATAACCCAAAGGTAAAAAATTAAAGTGGAATCAATTTTTTAATACCAAAGCATAAAATTGATAAATTCTATATCCCTATTCATAAAACTATAAGTTTTTGGTATCATTTTGATTAAAAAGACTAAAATGTCCTCTCTTTTGTTGTATTGTTGAAACACCACTTTTTATTTATTTATTTAATTTAAACTACTTTTCTTCTCTTTTTCTTTTTACTTTCCTCCTCCGATCGATATTAATGTCCAACAACCAAAATTTAACTACAAACATATACATCAAAACAACACAACCATTTTATTTTTGTGAAAGGTCTCTCAAAAATCTTATAGAAATCACAAGATTGTTCGAAAATAAAAGTTGACGTTGAAATAGGACTTCATTTGTCGTCTTGAGTTCGTAAAGAAGGTATGCATCATTATTTAAACGATGAAAAAAATTCCAGATCTGTTTACGGACGATCGCCGCACACGCGATGGGAAGCCACCGCAACGATCGCGTCTGCAACGATAAATCGCGAACGACCTTAACATCGTGCGCAACACTAACGTGTACGATCGCTTAACACGATCGCCTACAATCGCGGCGCAATGATCGTTCATCATGAAACTTGCACACGATCACCGCACACCTGTGATACACATCGTGCATCCGTGTCCAAGATGCACCGCTTTATAATATTGTTCGCTCATTTTTCGAATAGTTATTCATCTTTTTGTAATCGGATGTCGTGGCGGCGTATTTTGATACATCACGGTGGTCATTGGGAGCGATCGACATATGTAGACGGGGACTCCTTTTTGTCTATATCGACACGAGCAAAGTTAGTCGTGCAAACCTCGTGGGGGTTATCGAGAGAGGTTTGGGTGGTCCAAATGAGTCCGATTACAAATTATGGTACTTGACACACATGGACAAAGGAAACAAAGTAAAAGTCCTATTACGGGCGATACGAGATACTTCGATTACTAGTAGAATACAAGGAGGATCCCGAGGTCTATATTGAGAACAGCAGCCTCCTCCACTCCCGAGGTTAATATGGGATGTAGCAATGAGAGTAGAGCCCGACAACATAAATTATGACATGCCTTCCAAAGAGTATCAATACGAGGAAGATGAGGAAGACGAGGAAGATGAGGAGGTGCATACATCCGAAGATGAAGATTGTTGTAAAGACTTGCTTGAGTCACTATCTGCGGAATTTCTTGCTTGGATTCGCCAACCGGCCCAAATGGATAGGATTATGAGTCGTCGGAACTTCTCATCCGACCATCAATCTGCGAGCGAGCATGAGCATCTACAATCAATGCGTAACTGGATCATTCCATTTCCGGACCCCGGTAGTGTCAGGACTTTGGGTTGGGTCGAGCAGCCTCCACCGATTACTGGTCAGCTAGAGGTGGGGTCCACCTTTCGTTTGAAGACAGAGTTGAGGATAACTGTAGGAATGTATCATTTGGAAAATATGCTACAGTGTATCACTGATCATTCCGCCGATAAACGTATAGTGTTTGTTTGTAAGAGTGGGCGAAAAAATTGTCAGTTTAGGTTGTGTGCTATTGAGGGTGCAACTATTTGGAGAATTACTAAGTTGACATTGGAGCACAGCTGTCACCCTAATTTGAACCGTGCTGCCGCACGATCGGTCACTTCTGAGGTTGCCGCCCATTATTTTGCTAAAAGATTGACCGCTGAGGGGGTCACTTTGAGGCCAAAGGAGATGATTGCAGAGATGTGTAGGGAGTACGGCATTGATATGCTATACATTTTTGCTCTCCGGACGAGGAATATAGCGATAGAGAATACATATGGCGGCTTTGATGAGTCGTATCAGAGGCTCCCATCTTATCTGTATTTGTTAAAACAGCGTAATCCAGGGACAATTTATGATTTGCAGACGACTCGTGAGGGAGTGTTTCGCCACATGTTCGTTGCACTCGGACAGAGTATTAGGGCATTTGATACGTGCCTTAGACCGGTGATTATAGTTGATGGGACCCACCTGAAGGGAAGGAATAAAGGAACTCTATTTGCGGCCATCACATTTGACGGGAACGAGCAAGTATTTCCTCTTGATGTTGGTCTCGGTCCAATAGAAAACGACGAGTCATGGACTTATTTTCTGTATAACCTGCGCGATGCTACAATCCGATGGAAGATATTGTGAGTGACCAACATAAGAGCATTCAGAATGTTGTTCGAGCCGTCTATCCGAATGCATTCCACGGGTTTTGCTATCACCATCTTGCAAAAAATCTGACCTCCTACGGTGCGCATGCTATAGGACTCTTTAGAACTGCTGCCTACACGCATCGAGAAGAAGTTTTTGAAAACTACTTTTCGAAACTACATATCGAAAGCCCTAATGGGGCGCACACGCGCCTTTCTGAAATTGGGCCAGAGAGGTGGGCTAGGTCGTGTTGTGTCGAGAATTATACTCTCCGACCGGCGATCGCCTCGGAGATCGGGCGACCTAGTCACTGCCGAGCAGCCGGGGCAGAACTGCCGACCAGCGACCAGGCAGCCTAGCCTTAGCCCAGCAGACAAGATCAATCGGCCAACCGAAGGTCCCAGGACAAGTCCCGGTGCCGAGCGATCGACATCAAATACGATCGTCTCTCGGTACTCGGCGACCGACTCCTGGCGACCGACAAGCGGAAGATCATCTCTCGGCACTTGCCGACCGACCCTTGGTGACCGACCGATGTCGACCCTCAGCGACTGGCCGATGCCGACCCTCGGTGACCAGCTAGATACGACCGCATCATGTCGATAGTCATCCAGTCGGCAAAGGCCGAGCCTTGGGACAGACACCACGTGCAGAGCCGAGACAAGATCCGCAATTCACGGATCATTGACCACAGCCTGTCAGCATCCGTCCACCAGCCGACAAGCCCGCCGAAAGTTGTCAGTAGGACCGCATGTGATAGTGACTCCGGACGCGTGCTGGCTCCTCATTGGACCGCACAGCTGGCTGCCAGCCACTGCCTTGGACTTTAGGCCGATAGCCCGTGTGATCGCCCCATTATAATATTGGCCGGCAGACGATCGCCCCATTATTATAATGTCCGGAAGGCGATCGCCCGCCAGAGGACAAGGCACCGCTGCCCCTATATATAGCAAGGCTCCCTGCACTTGGATTCCTCTCGGATTTTTGCTCACTAAACACTCCCTGCATTATCGTGATTTCAGTACACATTACAGAATCAACACACATCACTTGGCTATCTCCAACTCTTGGCAACAGCTATCATTCGGTTCTTACTTCTCTCGGCCTCTCTCATCAAGCAGACGATTGGCAGGGACGAAGAACACCGAGCTTCGCTCAAGAGCCGGATTAACAGAGTCTTTTTACACTCATTGTATTTAGATTTCTCACATTAATACTTGTGTCCACGAATATTTGTATTAATAACATCTCGCGAGAGCATTCAAGCCCGGGCCTAACAAACCCGGCAAATCTTGTGTTATTCATATTCTCTCGGAAGTGCTCCCGCAAATTGTTGTTTGTTCTCCGTCTTCCAGCAGTATTTAATCTTCGGATAAATATTTTGGGCAACAACAATTGGCGCTAGAGGAAGGGCATCTAACCCTCAAATTTTTATACCTACCGTCCCAAAGAACACTCACTGTTCTCGGGACATATACTTGAAGTGACACTCACTGCGCTTCAAAGAAATCTGTCAAAAATCATGTCTTCCGCCTCCGCGTCGAAGAAAGCCGCTGGCCAGCCGGCCAGACGCCTCGTTCCGTCCCAGTCCGAGCCACAGCCGATGGTGGAAGGTAGCCGCCGCGGTCAGAGACGCTCGATCCCGTCCCTGGACGGCGGCCCAAGCCTCTCGCTCAATCGGTTCCGAACCAAGGAACAGATCGAAGAGGCCATGGCCGTCCTTCAGGAGCGACGGAGTGCTCTCGACGCGCCTCCCGCTATCACCCCCTCGGCCGTCCGCCGGAAGTCCAAGCGGAAGCTCAAGGCATTACTGGCCGGGCGATCGCCAAGAGGCTCTCGTCCGCAAGAAGAGGCGCTCACCAGCCGGGGCACCTCTGTCTTCGATCGCCTGGGCAGTGACCCGTCTTGGCGACCGGGGTAGTCCGGCCCCAGCTACGAGATGACTGTAATACCCGAGATTTCTGTTATGTAATTGGAACTTGTGATATTATAATGATTGTACTTGATCTGAGTATTATTTTCCGTATTTCATAATCCGATGTTGTCGAGCGTTTAATTTCGTGGTTGTGATTTAAAGATTGTAAATCTGCGCATATAGCGCACGCTACAGGATATGTTTAGCGTGCGCTAACGTGGATTCATAGCGCACGCTACTGAGGGTCTTTAGCGCACGCTATGCGTGGTCAAATTGATTGAGACGTGCGGTAGGTGAAATCTGGCCGGGGGACCCTTGTCGGATTGTGTCGAATGAACCTGGACGGCTTTCGGGAAAAGCCAAGTCAACGCCTTAGCGCACGCTACAGACATGTGAATAGCGCACGCTAAGTCGACTTGATAAAGTCGAGGCCGTTAGCGCACGCTACGAGCGGTGACTAGCGCGCTAATAGCCATTTATTATAAATAGACAAAGATCCTATTCGTGATTTCAGTTCTTCTCCTCCCATAACCCGAACTCTTACACTTAGAACATAACTCCCTTCGTCCTAAACACTTCGTATCAACCTCCTAGTTCGAGATTGAAGATCGTATATCATTGGAGATTGGTGTTCAAGCCTTCGGTGTTGGATTGCTTCATTTTCCTCCGTGTTCTTCACTACTTTGAGGTAGGTGATTCTTCACCGATGATTAGTAATGTTACTAAGGAAGTTTGAATCATGTTTGGATAGTAAGTATTTCGTTTATAAGCGGTCATCACATGTTAGAAGGATACTTTTGACGTATCGGCACTATATATCGTATGAACCTTTGAACCATCTTATTATAAGGACTCCTAAGCATGTTCAAATCAATTTATGATCAGTAATCGGATATTACCCAGTTGCTACGTTGTACACGTTGGAATCATGTGTTTTGGAACGTAAGACGATCGGAACATAGATTATTTCTTGAAGATCGTAGATGGATTATGATATTGAGATGACTATCCGTATATTTGTATTTCATAATCATAAAACTTCCACAAACCTTATTAGCATGATATGCCCGAGGATAACTTGTATTATCACGGTAGAATTCATGAGTTCTTCACCATTCAACCCAGTTTTCGGTTTGCGATTACGCCATGCAAGATTAGCGCACGCTAACTCCGTGAGTTAACGTGCGCTATCGGGGTTGATTAACGCACGAAACATACGTAGCGTACGTTATGAGACCAGGTAGTCGATCGCCGATCCGTGGCTAGCGACGCGCTAGTCTTATACGATAGCGACGCTATCAGCTTAGCGCCGCGTTACGAGAAATGCGTAGCGCTAAGCACTCCAGGCAGATTGTTTATTTTGAGCTTTTCGGCCGTAGACCGAATTGTTAGGCCATCGTTCGACTTGAGATGATTTGTATATCGTTCCTTTTGTTAAGGTTCGAGCTTGTTACGTTGATCGAAGGAGGCGGCCTTCGAGTGTGTCGAGATCATTGAAGTGTTTCGTCCTTGCCATTTTTGAGGCAAGTATCATATGTCGAGTTTGATTTATCATGCTTGTGGTTTTGTTCATATTGTTGAATATGAGATGTATTTCTGGAAATTCTCGTGATATTCGTTGTTGTTTGTTTGTATTGATGAACATATTGAAATGCATATGTGTATGCATAATTGATTGATTATGGTATAAATGATCCGAGGGGGTCATGAGGATCTATGCTGAGGGCGCTGGATCGAATGTCCACCATGCGTTGGTCCGACGGGATCATCATGGGGATCTATGCTGAGGGCGCTGGATCGTTGGACGGGTTTTCCACCATGCGTTGGTCCGACGGGATCATCATGGGGATCTATGCTGAGGGCGCTGGATCGCTGGATTACCTTGTATTGTGTTGATGGAATCGTGAGGATTCGCATCGTTGGATTCCGGTGGCGGAAGTCCGTTTTGCATGTTTTATGATGCATTGATGATTTATTGTATGATGATACTTGTACTAGCATTGTTTTGCTAACCCCTTCGGGGGTGGACATTGTTTTGATGTTCAGGTAGCCGAGGAGCGGGGAGGCAACCACAGTACCGACAGGACGATGAAATGGCTCAGTGATGTGATTGATGTTATTGTTATTGAGAGTTGTCTTCGTGTTTCGTTTAGTACTCGAGTACGTCTGTTTTAATAATGTCTTTTCGATATGGTTGTATAAGTTAACTCTTTTGATCGGTTGAATCAAATCTGTCTTTGAACTTCAGTTGTACGATTGGTTTATGTTTACACTCTTTTTAAAATTAGCCTTGTAAATCCTTACCTAAAAGGGTTTACGGCGCTGTAATTATTCCGAATATCTCGGGGTGTTACAACGACGGAGTTTGAGTCCGTCACCAGGAGCTCGGCCTACCCGACTCCCAGGAGGCAGCCCAGCCGTCTGGCTCCCCCTCGCCTAATAGCCGAGGTCGGCAGCAGCGGAGTCTGGAGATCGGTACACGATCGCCTCGGCTCCCGCTCTCAAAGCCGATCAACAAGCGACCGAGCCACGGCGATGGCTGCGATGCAACGTCAGCTCGACGACATGAAGGCGCTCCTGAAATCCAGGGCAGGCGCCATGAAGACGATCGCCGAGCCAAGTGAGCCGCTCGCGATCGACATCGAGCTCGCCCCCGTGCAGCACAAGATCGCTCCTCCGCAAACACCTTTGTATGAGGGGAGATCGGACCCCGAAACACACCTGAACAAGTTCAACATCTACATGACCGGGTGTGGGGCATCTGACGCGACCAGGTGCCGAATGTTCCCTATGACGCTGGACGACCTCGCCTACAGGTGGTACACCTTATTGCCACCTCGGTCCATAACCAGCTGACGCACGTCTTCACGGAGTACTTCGCCACCAGGGTCGCCCATCCAGAAGGTCCCCTTCGCATGATGCAAATCAAGCAGGGAGAAGAAGAGTCCGACTCGGACTACATCGACCGAGTGGACGAGATCATCCTCAACGGCGAGCCCGTAAGCGATGAGATCGCCCTCCACACGGTCATAGCAGGATTTAATGGCTTTTCGCCTATGTTCAGGCATCTTACGAAGAGCCAACCTACGACCTACGTGACCTTCCGAGCAAGAGCCGCAGACTTTCTGGCCAGGCAAAGGTTTCTCCTTAGCCTCTGAGCAGCGCGATCGGCGCCCGAATGACGATCTCCCACCCGATCACCGTTATCAACCTATGAATAATGCGATCGGCAGACGAGCGACGATCACCAGTCTTCCAGCCCAATCGCCGATCATCACGCTACATCACCAAAACCCGGAGGACACGATCGCCATCGACAGTCCACCATTTAACATGACGGCCTAAGGCATGAAGATCGCCTCCACCGCACATCATAAAGCCATGGTCCTGGTAGCCGATGGAACCGGCTGCTTCGGCCATGCAAGGTCCCTTTGGGCCGAGATCGCCCGCCCTTCGTTTAAATACGAGGCCGGCGTAGTCTGAGGGCCCTCCAAAATTAATCAGTGGACACGATCGCCCGCCCTCAAAGGATCATCATCTAACATGGTGAACCCGGACAATGCGACACGTGTCACAACCCCCATCTCAACGTACACCGTCGAGGTTCGCCATCTACATGGTGGGCCGAGGTGGAAGCAGAGCTAACAAGCCGCGGAGGTGGAGTTGATTCATCCGATGCTGCCCCGCGCAAGGACTCCTCTAGACCGAGACCGCACGCCCTTCGTTTAAATACGAGGCGAGGCGCAGCCTAACAGAGGACCCTCATAATAAAGTGAGTCATGAGACACTCAATGTCTTCGCGCACCAAGACACGGTCATGGAGTCGGTCCATCGAACTCCGCGACTGTGCACGATTCCTCAAACAAGCGAAACCACCAAGTTTCTACGAGGGATCGGCCAATGTTGTTTTTTGCAGGTACAAGACCGAAAGATAGCTAGCCAATCGACCATGATAGCCCAAGTCCGAATCCAAAGTCAGCTCAACAAGATCGCCCGTCCTCATCCTACACGATCGCCAGCAAGAACCACCTCGCCCCATGTCTTCAACATAAGAGCAAGCTGGGGGGCAATTGTTGTGTCGAGAATTATACTCTCCGACCGGCGATCGCCTCGGAGATCGGGCGACCTAGTCACTGCCGAGCAGCCGAGGCAGAACTGCCGACCAGCGACCAGGCGGCCTAGCCTTAGCCCAGCAGACAAGATCAATCGGCCAACCGAAGGTCCCAGGATAAGTCCCGGTGCCGAGCGATCGACATCAAATACGATCGTCTCTCGGTACTCGGCGACCGACTCCTGGCGATCGACAAGCGGACGATCATCTCTCGGCACTTGCCGACCGACCCTTGGTGACCGACCGATGTTGACCCTCAGCGACTGGCCGATGCCGACCCTCGGTGACCAACTAGATACGACCGCATCATGCCGATAGTCATCCAGTCGGCAAAGGCCGAGCCTCGGGACAGACACCACGTGCAGAGCCGAGACAAGATGCGCAATTCACGGATCATTGACCACAGCCTGTCAGCATCCGTCCACCAGCCGACAAGCCCGCCGAAAGTTGTCAGTAGGACCGCATGTGACAGTGACTCCGGACGCGTGTTGGCTCCTCATTGGACCGCACAGCTGGCTGCCAGCCACTGCCTTGGACTTTAGGCCGACAGCCCGTGTGATCGCCCCATTATAATATTGGCCGGCAGACGATCGCCCCATTATTATAATGGTCGGAAGGCGATTGCCCGCCAGAGGACAAGGCACCGCTGCCCCTATATATAGCAAGGCTCCCTACACTTGGATTCCTCTCGGATTTTTGCTCACTAAACACTCCCTGCATTATCGTGATTTCAGTACACATTACAGAATCAACACACAGCACTTGGCTATCTCCAACTCTTGGCAACAGCTATCATTCGGTTCTTACTTCTCTCGGCCTCTCTCATTAAGCAGACGATCGGTAGGGATGAAGAACACCGAGCTTCGCTCAAGAGCCGGATTAACAGAGTCTTTTTACACTCATTGTATTTAGATTTCTCACATTAATACTTGTGTCCACGAATATTTGTATTAATAACATCTCGCGAGAGCATTCAAGCCCGGCAAATCTTGTGTTATTCATATTCTCTCGGAAGTGCTCCCGCAAATTGTTGTTTGTTGTCCGTCTTCCAGCAGTATTTAATCTTCGGATAAATATTTTGGGCAACAATAGGTCGAAGTGTCCGGTACGACGCTATAACTTCTTGACATCCAATGCTGTTGAATGCTTTAATAATCGTATGTTGTGGGCGAGGCGTTTACCTGTTTGCTCGTTACTTGAGATATTTCGCCTAATTTTAGAGAATTGGTTTGATGAGAAGCGGGGAGAAGCTACGTCAAGAGACCATGAGTTGACAATGCACACTTTTGAAAAGTTTTCTAACTCTGTACAAGCCAGTATGACTCTTACCGTTCGAGCTACCACCCCACTTGTTTATAAAGTCGAAGAAAACAAAGTTTCTTATGAGGTCGACCTTCGAACATGGACATGCTGTTGTCATGAGTTTGATTTGGATCAGATTCCATGTCGTCATGCCGTTGCCGCTATAAGGTAATTGTCTATGCTGTTGTGTGTACATGGATGGTGGCCATTCAATGTTTTTGTCTATGCTGTCGTGTACATGGTCATGGCAGAATGCTTACGATCGTAACCCACGATGGGCACGATCGTAACCCACGATGGGCACGATCGTAGCCCACGATGGGCACGATCGTAACCCACGATGGGCATGATCGTAACCCAATGGGCACGATCCTAACCCACGATGGGCACGATCGTAATCCACGATGGGCACGATCGTAGCCCACGATGGGCACGATCGTAGCCCACGATGGGCACGATCGTAACCCACGATGGGCACGATCGTAACCCAATGGGCACGATCTTAACCCACGATGGGCACGATCGTAACCCACGATGGGCACGATCGTAACCCCACGATCGCCATGATCATAAGCCAATGGGCACGATCGTGACCCACGATGGGCACGATCGTAACCCACGATGGGCACGATCGTAACCCACAATGGGCACGATCGTAAACCACGATCGACACGATCGTAACACACGATCGGCACGATCGTGTTTTGCCATCGTGTGGAAAACAGGACAGGTCTGGATTTATCCTGCACCTCATCAATATCAAAAATACATTATCCTATACAACATCCTTGACATAATTGCTTATTGTAACAGGCGCGCCGGCAATGGTTTGTCCGTGTACGATTTTGTTAGTCCTTATTTCAAGCAACAAGGCCTTAGAGAGACTTATAAGGAGCATATTAGTCCCATCCCACATCCTGATGAGTGGAATGTCCCACCGGAGATCTCATCCATCGTTTGCGTACCTCCAGAGGGGGTACGACAAGCCGGCCGACCAAGGATGAGTCGCGCACGGTCCGCTGTTGAAAATTTGCCCGCAGGTGGACGGCCTCAGGTGTGCGGTAGGTGTAAAGGAACCGGCCACAATAGAAAATCTTGCAAAGCATTCATTCCCATAGGTGGTGTGGATTTGAATATCCCTGAAGAAACTCAAGGAATCGATGAACAAACGAGGCAAAGGCGCCGGCAGAAGAAGAGGTGTAGCATTTGCCGTAATGATGACCATGACATAAGGGGATGTCCATACCGTGAAACTTAAATTGCTTATGTATTTTTATATTTTGTGACTTACTAGCAACAATCATGTGCTGATATTTTGATCCTCGATGGACCATGTATTGATTCAGTATTCTGATTATTAGTTGAAATGCATAATTTTGTGTCTATTTTCTTTACCTTTGAATTGAAATTTAAGTGTTCAGCTATGTAAAACAAATAAAGGTGATTATGGAGCCAAACATTAACCATAACAAAGTAGCTCACTTCAAAGAGCAATAGTTTACAGCAAAGGGATATCCAAATCATATAACTTTACAAAACAAAATTTAATCACCATCACATAAAAATATCTAATAATAACATAAAAAACGATCACTTGGATCCTTTTTCCCCCATCTGCTGCTGTATCTTTAGTCTTGTATCACCATCTTCATGAACTTCCTCTTCTAAAATA
The DNA here is from genome assembly GCA_033398695.1 of Orobanche coerulescens. NCBI lineage: Eukaryota > Viridiplantae > Streptophyta > Magnoliopsida > Lamiales > Orobanchaceae > Orobanche > Orobanche coerulescens. Next base: position 66,091,798 of record CM065804.1, on the reverse strand, counting down.
ACTTCTTTGCTTTTCTTCTCAGAAATCTCCAAATCATTATCATCATCACCATCTAGTATGACTGGAGTGCTAGCAGTGTTTTTAAATAGGCCCTGTTTCATGGAACGCATTAATTCGCAATGATAGTCACTACACATACAACAAAATCAAAAAACTTACTCTGAGCATTGAGTATCTTCCTCTCGGCCTAGTTCTGTATGGTGGGTTGGGGGGAGGTATCCTCCTTCTTCTTTTCGGTGGTGGTGCTTCGATTCCTCCTAAATCGCTTTCTCGTAATCGGCCGCTCATTTCGCGTATTTGATTTTAATGGATTTTAACTGATGTTAATTGATTAGGGTTTGTAGTGAAAAGGGGGGCTACGGTAGGGAACATGTATTTCACTCTCAGTCAATGAAGATGAGCTTATATTGAAAAATGGGGGGGGAACCGACCCACGATGAGATTTTATAATAAAATAATTTGATGTTGACCTTTGCAGTAAACACGATTGTGCACACGATCGCCGGGATCATGTGTTCGAATCGTGTGACACGTTGGCAACCAGGTGTCACGTTGTCTTTGGTGTCAAATTGGCACTGTATCCACGTATGCACACGATCGTGTACACGGTCATGTCCACGATGGAACACACGATCGTGACCCACGATCGTGTCCACGATGGAATACACGATCGTGTGCACAAAAACATCAAGAATTTTCACTAATTTCTCAAATTACTCGTCAATTTAGGTGTTGCTACTTATATATTAACAATTATTTGTTAATGATACACTTATTTAAAAAGTTATTGATTGAATTAACATAATATATTGCATATCATGTGTCGTCTATCTGTTCTCAGTGTATTAGTTCGTACGGATAAGTTCAATCATCTGGATGAAATATCTCATATACTAATGAATTACAACGAAATGACAAATAGGAGTTTGTATAAGAAGCTATATAGTAATTAATGTTTGAACAAGCGATGTTTGAATCACAAAACATCATTCTAGATAACACAATAAATCAAATTTGCAAAAATACCAAAAGTTCATATGCACACGATCGTGACCACGATCGTGTCCACGATGGAACACACGATCGTGTGCACAAGAACATCATGAATTTTCACCAATTTCTCAAATTACTCGTCAATTTAGGTGTTGTTACTTATATATTAACAATTATTTGTTAATGATACACTTATTTAAAAAGTTATTGATTGAATTAACATAATATATTGCATATCATGTGTCGTCTATCTGTTCTCAGTGTATTAGTTCGTACGGATAAGTTCAATCATCTGGATGAAATATCTCATATATTAATGAATTACAACGAAATGACAAATAGGAGTTTGTATAAGAAGCTATATAGTAATTAATGTTTGAACAAGCGATGTTTGAATTACAAAACATCATTCTAGATAACACAATAAATCAAATTTGCAAAAATACCAAAAGTTCATATGCACACGATCGTGACCCACGATCGTGTCCACGATGGAACACACGATCGTGTGCACAAGAACATCATGAATTTTCACTAATTTCTCAAATTACTCGTCAATTTAGGTGTTGTTACTTATATATTAACAATTATTTGTTAATGATATACTTATTTAAAAAGTTATTGATTGAATTAACATAATATATTGCATATCATGTGTCGTCTATCTGTTCTCAGTGTATTAGTTCGTACGGATAAGTTCAATCATCTGGATGAAATATCTCATATAGTAATGAATTACAACGAAATGACAAATAGGAGTTTGTATAAGAAGCTATATAGTAATTAATATTTGAACAAGCGATGTTTGAATCACAAAATATCATTCTAGATAACACAATAAATCAAATTTGCAAAAATACCAAAAGTTCATATGCACACGACCGTGACCCACGATCGTGTCCACGATGGAACACACGATCGTGTGCACAAGAACATCATCAATTTTCACTAATTTCTCAAATTACTCGTCAATTTAGGTGTTGTTACTTATATATTAACAATTATTTGTTAATGATAAACTTATTTAAAAAGTTATTGATTGAATTAACATAATATATTGCATATCATGTGTCGTCTATCTGTTCTCAGTGTATTAGTTCATACGGATAAGTTCAATCATCTGGATGAAATATCTCATATACTAATGAATTACAACGAAATGACAAATAGGAGTTTGTATAAGAAGCTATATAGTAATTAATGTTTGAACAAGCGATGTTTGAATCACAAAACATCATTCTAGATAACACAATAAATCAAATTTGCAAAAATACCAAAAGTTCATATGCACACGATTGTGACCCACGATCGTGTCCACGATGGAACACACGATCGTGTGCACGGCCGTGCCCACGATGGTACTCACCGTCGTGTGCACACGGTCATGCCAGCCATCGTGCGCACACGACAGCATCAACCCATGACCGTGGGTATGTTGCACACGATCGTAACACACGATGGCCACGATCGTGTGCATCCATCGTGTGTAACACAGAGCCAAAACATAAAGATTTAACAACACAACACGATCGTGACCCACGATGGTCACGATTGTGTTCATCCATCGTGTGTAACACAGAGCCAAAACATAAAGATTTAACATGACACATTCATATTGCCAAAACTGTCTAAATACAACATAAATATTTAACAACACACCATAAACCATTTTACATGTCTAAAGGCAACATAAAGATTTTAGCAGCTAAACCATATCGATATTTCTTAATATATTTTTCATTAAGTTCCTTGATTTGGTGCCTTGCTCCTGGGTTTGCAGAGTCGAGTCGATCCAAGTACATGCACGCGAAGGGGCCACAACTGTGATTGTCGTTTTGTATGAACTGTAGCTCTCGTGGCATAATTTTGAAACTCATCTCCGTGTCATACTTCTTCTTCGATTGGTTGTTCAGCCAATACCCGGATTGAGCTAGCACACGAGGCATCAGACGCGTAATCGGTCGCAGTTGGTTGAATCGGTATCGACCATCTTCGTGGTGGTGTGACAAGGAATCGTACAACTCCACGGTCCATGTTATGATGTCAATCTTGATAGTCACCCAGTGGCTCTGGTCGAGGCAACAAATGGCAATGATCTGTTGAAACAAAATATGTAATCATATAAGATCATCACATCAAACATAGCGAATCATTTATAAATCATCAATTATTTATAAATATAAATTTCAAACTTACTTCGTTGTAATTTAACCATGGAACCGCATGTGGTGTATCAAGACCTGTCATGTAGTCCTCGATGCATTTAGGAATTTTCCACTCCTTATAAACCGGCTTCCCCGTCACCTTGATACCAAGTGGATCATCCGGATGGAGTCTTGCAAACTCGTTGGCCAAAACTAACTAAAAAAAGCCAAACCACAAAATTAAAAAAAATCGATATCACACCAATGATATACAAGTGAGTAGATTATAGAACTTACGTAAAATAGGGAGCCGGCAAGTACAGTGCCAACTCTACCGACACCAACACTACGGACTCCCCTCCGAAGCCTCGCTCGAGTTGCAAGCACATAATAGTCTATCACCTCAGCATCAAAGTCTTCACGGCTAGACTCTATCCAGTCAAATAACGCCTGGGTGAGAGCATGCCCAGTCTCCAAACACCGGACAATAGCATCACGTGGCTGCTCCCTCCTAAACTGTAGGTACAACTTCTTCAGAGCCTCGGTATCTCTTGGAGGCGCAACCACAAAAGGCTCCCGAAGAGCAGCAGATGGTCGACTCACTCGCGGTGGAAGACTACGCTCACCCAAATGCTGCATTCCGGCACTCTCACCATCTTCGTCACCCTCAGCATCCCTCTCACAACTATAACAATCAGAGAGTTGTACAGCCGGCTGCTCGATCTCAAAAACTGGCTGCTCGATCTGAAATGGAGGTTGCTGCTCAGGACCACCACCCTCACTTCGAAACATCGCACTGTAATGATGCTCGTCCTGAAACCAGTCAAACATCGTCCCATACTGCTGAAACGGCGCCTCAAATGGCTCATAACTGATGCTCGTAATCAAGGGGCTGCTGAGTCCGCTCAATAGAATGATGAATCTGAGAATGGTGACTGTGCTGGACCTCAGAATGGTGGGTAGGCGGATGCTGAGAATGGTGACTAGGCTGACGCTGAGAATGGTGACTCGACTGACGCTGAGAATGATGACTAGGCTGACGATGAGAATGGTGACTGTGTGCTGCGCCAGAGACTGAGTGACGTGGAGGGTCAGGAATCCTCCGCTGGGCGCTGCTAATAGATGCAGAATGACGAGGCCTATCATGGCTCCCAGCTGAGTAGTGTACCGGGCTCCTAGAACGTCTATGCATAGGTCCGAAGAAATCCACGATCCCAGAAAGCACCCGGCGAGAAACTCGAGCAATAAATCCGGACTCAGAATCGTCGTACAAGATCGCCTTCAAACGGCGATTGAAGTACTCATCCCTGCTCGTGTCCTGGGTGTGGTCCGGACAAGGAAGTCCGTGGACACAACACACCCTCTCTGGCTGCCTCTCCCGGTCCGATGTCTCTGCACCATCTACTGGTGGGGTACTCTGCCGGCGTCGCTTCGACACTTTATGTACCGACTCATATGTAATCAATTTTCCAGCAGCCTTCTTCAACATATCTATAACTTTCTTCCTCGGGATCGGCGCAGCCTCATCCTCCTTATTCTTCACAGCTATTCTTACAGGCTTAATGAACTTAACGTCATATGGCGAGCCATTCTCAAAGCTCAGGTAGTAGTACTCAGCCTCATCCTCCTCCAAATGCGGTAAAGAGGGAAGTACTGCGGCCGCAAAATTAGTCATTAAATAATACCATTAGATGGGCAATCACATAACGTTTAAGAGATGAAGTCAGGAGAAAATACGTTTACAAATTTATGTACCTTATCGTCGAAGAAATGAGTGAAATCACAAAACATCTTCCTCGTAGTCCACATCAAACACCGGGGGACTTGGATAGTTTTATATCGAATACCACACAATGCTCCCAATGCAGGAATCATCTCATACGACCATATTTGTAAAGCCCAAACAGGACCATAGAAGTGATAGTCCTTGTGCTCTTGTCCCTCCTTCATGGCAACGTTGCCTATGTAGTAAGATAAAACCCCAAAGGCATAAGAACCCCAAGGAAACATATCCCACTGCTCGAAATCCTCCACTAATGCCCATGCCCATGTCTCGACCATCATGTCGTCACGGCATAGGATAAAGTAGTAGTATATAAGCAAATTGGCAACCTTGACATAATCTCTTATGTCTCTACCAAAATCTCGAGCATTGAACCTCTTCCACAGAACACTAACCTTAATATTTTTGCCATGGAGTATTCTGTGGAAAATATTGTCAGACGGAAGGAGATGGTCGTCCTGGGGATGGAAGGTAGAGTTTCCAAAATGGAGTCCCGTGATCATGGCAAAATCACAGGCCGTAAAACGAATGGTCCTCCCGCAAACCTGGAACCACGACTCATCCGAGGGGATTTGATCACCCTCCAATTGACGGGCAATCAAGTGATGTAGGGCAGTATTTGAACTCCCATTCCTCCTAACTTTAATCAAGCGCCCCAGGACCCCCTCAGTCAAGCTCTCGATAGCTCGATCAGCAACTGCGGAATTGCGGCCCATACTTCTTAATGTCTCAATGATCTCTTTAAATACCGCCTCCCGTATGTAAAGATTCACTTGACGTGTAACAAAACGCAATGTAGGTCTCTTCCATACGCAACCAGTCTGCAATATGGACATACAACTCATAAGAATATGATAGAATGCTTAAGAGAACGTTAAAAAAATTCTGCCTTGCACACGATCGCAGCACACGATCGATGCCGGTGGTGTGAAGACCTTCGTGGGCCATCCGTCGGTTCACACGACGGGCAACGTTCGTGTGCCTGCGTTCGTGTGCAAGCCAGGAGCTTTTGGTCTTCTAGCACACGACGGCACACGATCGGCGACCGTCGTGTGTAACCATCGTGCCCACGAAGACCATCGTGTACGATGGTCTCATCTTCTTCAAGACGATCGTGGGAAGATGAACAACCGTCGTGGCACGATCGTGTGTGAATGAAAATACACTAACCGGCTCATTGACGAATTGCTCTTCAGATGGAGTGTCACTAGCGGAACTTCTGGCGTCTTCAGATTCTCTGTGGTAGTCGGAGGTCGACATTTTCTGGCCGGCGAAGGGTTTCACGACGGGAGAGTTTTTTTGCAGAGAGAAGGAGAGTTTTTTTGCAGAGGAAAATATTGAGTTGTGGGACCGTTTTTTTATTGTTGTTTCGTTTTAATAATCTTCCTTTTTCTTTTTTATGTTTTTTTTCTTTTAGTGGTAGACTTTAAGGGTAATAAAGTCTTTTAACACATTTTGGTATCAAAAACTTATAGTTTTATGAATGGGGATATATAACTTGTTACTTTTATGCTTTGGTACTAAAAAAGAGAGGGCCCAAAAATAAAAATAAAGAAACCTAAATTATAAAAGAATAAATACTCTTTTAATTTATTAAACTACACATCTGATTTCTTTCACATATAAATATATATATATATATATACATATATATATATATATATATATATATATATATATATACACGAGGCTTGATCCAACCCGTGCGATGCACGGTCTTTGATTGCAGACGCTTGAATGAGCATATGACGGTATTTAGATGCCTATTAGAGAATTTGTATTGTATTTATTTTGGAGGATTTAATTGTGATCTTATCATAACTTTTGTATTTAAATTAGTTTATTTACATTAAAAGTTACAATTAAAATTGTCTTTTCACAGAATCACATGTAGTCTTTTAATATGAATAAGGACTCATCCGTAACGCTTTTTCTATGTAGAATTCTTTTAGTCTATGCAATTAGTTATATGTAATGCATTGCATTTATTTTAAATGTTCATAGTGTAATGTTTTATCAACCCGTGCGTTGCACCCATTGCATCTAAATATTCATAGTATAATGGTCGGTACTAATTAGGTTTCCAGTACTTAAAATAGTTTATTCACATTAAAAGAGTACATGTAAAAAGACTTTTTCTAAGACGCTACATTTAAAAGAGTCTCTTTACATGTAATCTTTAAATACTAACAACTTTTGTTTCAACATTCTACAATTTTATGCAATCTTGAAACTACGATATGATTTCGTTTTTAATTCACAACGGTTACCAACTTACCATCCCCCAAGCAAAAAGTAAAAGTGAATAATACAAAAGGAATGAACATGAGTCTCCAATATATTGTAGGAGACTATTAGTAGCATCATCATGAGATAGAGAGAAAGAGTGCATATTGATTATGTAAATCATTAATATGAGGTAAATTTCCATTAAAGAATGCCACCTATAAAGCAAAATACCCATGCAGCCATGCTGTATCTATAATATTTTTCAGCTTCTTTATTCAATGTATACCAATATCGTACCTATGTGTCTGCATACATACGTGATACGTGTTTATGTATGCATTGATGAATGTATGTATGTGTCAAATTTACCAACTGCTGGAGGTCCGACTCATTATTCACATAAGCTTCCCATTATTACATGCATATATTCATTCATTAGCTTTTCATGAGTTGTACACTTTAAAACAATCATTTTATTTCAATCCATTTTGTTTCATTTCTTTTAGCAAACACCATCCGATTGATTATTGACATCAATTCATTGTGTTTTGAGATTGTTTTGCTACGGTTGGATCCAGTCCAACAGATTAAAACACAAAACCAATGGGGTAAAAAAATTCGGTTAAGATGGGATCCAATCCATTCCAAGATATACATCTAATTTTTTATCACTATCCTAAAAACATCCGCCTCCCATCCATCTTTTTCTCTGATTTTGCAGATCAACCACCAAACACGAACACAGCTTCACACACAAACTACCGTCGTTGTAACTCCTTACCCGAAATAATCAAACACAACATCAAACCCTTTAATGTTTCTGCTCAAAATCATTTAGTTTATGTGTTTTTTAACGAACAAAGAAAAGAAAGTAACATCAAATCACAGATCTCCATATTCGAAAGAATACCACAGCAAGTCTTTAACTCCATACAAACATCAAACCCTTTAATGTCAGAAGCACACACAAACATCTTTAAAGAATACCACAGCAAGTCTTTAACTCCATATTCGAAAAGGTAGGCCAAGATTAAAAAATAGTGACAACCTCTTATCTACATATAAATAGAAAACGTAACAGGAGGCTTATATGGCAAACTGCAAAACTGGTGTGGTTTTTTGCTATGTTGTTTTCTCGTCTTTGGATGGTTTATATAGTGCTTCAAACATTAATACTTCAGCAACACTTCATATTCATCAATTATGAGAGCATGGTTCCAGGAACCCTTTTGTGTTCACTCCATCATTACACGATTGTTTGTATTCCTTGGAGTTTAATATGTAGATGTAAATTCGTGAGTTTATAAAAAACGAAATTATTTTTGGTGTGCAATGCATTAGTTGTACAATACTAATTTTTGTGCACAATCCCTTGCACATTAAATTAAGGGGGGTAAGCTTTATATATAATAGAATTTTTTTTGCACAACCCCTCTTGCACATTAAATTAAGGGGGATAAGTTTTATATATAAAATAAATATATATACATACTAGTTTTGTACCCGATGCACGGGGTTGCCCATAGGTGTTGTTTTACGTTTGTTATTTAAAAAAAAAAATTAAGAAATATTTTGTTATATGCTATATTTTTTTTAGTAAATACTACTATTGTTGAAATGAGCCAGATTTTATAAACTCAATATTTGAGGAAAAAAGAGCTGATGTTATATTACATATCTTCGACTATAGCTACCTGTTTTTTTGAAGAAGGTCAATAAAAACACATTTTATTATTGAATATAAGTTTATATAATGAGTTTATTTAGTAATCAAAATAGTTATTAAATATATGTTGTATTATATATACTCTGTCCCTCTTGAGGTTTACGTTTATATATATTATTTTTTATAAATATGGCAAAACAATTTCTACTTTTTAATCCGTGTTGTACATTTTTTAGTAAATTTACATATATTATTATTTATATTTAAAGTAAAAAAATTTTATATTGATTATCTAATATTTTCAATATTATTTATTTTCGTTTTTACACTTTATTCAATATGTCTAGTTTGTTTGATACCTTTTTTATATTTAATAACTTAGATTCAATTATATAACGTATATTTTGGAATGTTGGTTTCCTATTTTTTTCTACGAAAGAAAATTAGGGTGAAATTTTGAAACCAACAAAATTATAAACCTATAAATTATATGAAATATATTATGGGATGGTGATATATCGAGCTAATTATTAATTTTTTTGAAAGAGTTTATAAATATCATAGATTTTCAAAAATATGTGAAATATAGTCATGTTACATAAAATAAAAAATAGAGTCTTATAGAAATCCTAAATTCATAATGAAGGCAAAGTTGAGAGCAAGTATTTTTTTGTAATGTGGCTCGATATTTTCAAAAGTTAACAATTAAATGAAGAGCGAAAAATACAACGAAGAGTGGAAAATATAATGTTATCTAAGATATGCCACTGTTAATTTACTAAATGGAAAAAAACACCGTATTTGTATTCGAATATTATTTTTCTTGTGGATGCCTTGTTTTTGGCCAGTGTTTTCTTCTTGTGTTTTATATTGATATGCATTTTTTATTCCGCTCGATGAAACTAAGCAAGCAATGCGATTGAAAACTCTGAGATATGTTGTTATGCAAGTGCCATGGGGGGACCCTGATAATAAAATTGATTGTGGTTTGTATGGCATATACTATACGGAGAAATACATGGGGCATGAAGTGAACCATCTGATGGATTGAAAAAAATAAACCAAAGTAAGCCACACAGAAACCAAAACAAAATAACACACGCAACATTCATATATCACCGATTGAGGTATACAGAAATCAAAGCAAACCAAAGTTGTTGAGGTATACACAAACCAAATAAACGAGCGCATGCAGCATTGGAAAAAATAAATCAAAGTAAATCAAAGCTATTGACGTATACAAAGGCCACTCTTTGCAGAGTATGAATCAGGTCAAAGATGAATAAATCACACCTTACACCGCAAGGGTTCTATCTCTGGGAAGGCAACAAGTATTTGCAAGAGAATATCCAAAATCTATATCAAGGAATCAGAGCAGTGAGATGTTGAGAAATGAATACAACCATCACAACTATGAAATATAGAAATAAGATAAGTTCACGATCTCCAACATCTTATTTGCTTTATATGAACTACAAAACAGAAATATTTATTGACCATTATCTGTTTTCGACGGAGGCGTAAAAATTATTATGAACAAACAAAGGGAAGAAGATACAGAAACAAACATGGGGGGTTGGGGGGGGGGGGGCTGAGTGTATGTGCTCGAGTGTGTGTGACGGGGAAAAAAAAATAAAAGGTGGAAAGAATTAGATGGAAAGATTGTTAAGCCCAATATAAGAATATAACCCATGTTTGATCGTTCGAGGCCTATGCCGCAAATTCCCCTCGTTTGAAATGCATACTAAAGTCGAGGTCTATCCAATTATTATTTCTTAGTTTTGCGTCGCTGTTCAGCAGGCAACAAAAAAAAGGTGCCTGCATTTCAACTAAAGAATAAGGAATGTGTAAAAATGATATTTAGTTGCATAAATGTGTTCCTCATGTGTCCGCATTTGCGATGAGTTCAATTCGATAAATGTAGAAATACTAAATATCATAAAGCAAATATTTTACACTATCGAATGTCATTCTTCAATCGACCGCAAAATTTTTTAAACACAAGCAAAACATAATGCAAATAGATAGGAAAATATCTGCAAAACCGGATACAAGGGCCCACACAACCACAAACTTCGAGACACAAATAATAAGATGTAAACAACAAAAATCTCTAACTAAATCATTAAAACTCGAGAAAAATTACGCTACATTCTTCCTCTCTTTTTGAAGTACCGCCTAATTAAAAAATTCAGAAAGAGCAAAGTGAGAACAAACCTGATTATGGAAATGAAAGGAGGATGTATCGAAGCAGACTGGAGGCAGACTGAGAGAAGATTTATTAGGTGTTTGTTTTGATGAATAGAACACGAATCCATGTCCAGTTTTCCAAACCGGTGCCAAAATAATTGATTTTTAATAAAAAACTATCTTTTGAGGTTGAAGAAACAGGGACTCAAGCAAGCAATAATAACTTGAGGATTCCAAGCAGCTTTTTCAACCAAAAAAAAAAAAAGATGAAAACAATCATGCTACATACATGATTAACTTAATGCAGCTCAATACCTTGCAATAAGCAGATTAATGTCCACCACCAAGGTCCCCATAATGGTTGCTGATGGCATACAGCTCATAAACATGTGAGTCTTCAGTTGCACCCTCACTCTTCATGTATTTGCTCAAATCAAGATTATGGATAGGAAAGTTGACAAATATGTCCAGTTTATTTTTTAGCCATCTGCTATAAGAGAATCTAGGTCATGTTCCATGATGTATGTGTTGATTTTACAATATCAATCACGTATTGTGACATGACAATAGCAATTATCTCAAACTCATCGCCGTCTCATGATATTTTCCATATAAATGGAAAAACCTATGATGTTGACGGTTTTGGAATTTCGTTCTATTTCTCCTTCATATGAAGGTTGCGACAGGAAGGGCATCCGGCGTAAAACTTTGCCACTTTGTTATTTGCATGAGTTATGGTGTTAACTAATTTTAGACAATTAAACGACACTATAATCTTCATGCCACCGACCCCAACATAATTGGGATTAAGGTGCTGCTGCTGCTATAAGAGAATCTCTTCAAGTGAAAGACAAGTATATTTGGCAACCTCCACAAATCCAACTTTTTAACTGCCTGTCTATGTTCCCTGCACTGAGAACAGTACCTTCATCCATTAAATATTTAAGAATGTGAGAGACGAGAAAAATCAGTGTCGACAGATGTTCACAGCAAACTGAGAATGTGTTTAGAGGAACATTCTAACACACCACATATCATCAGGACCTAGGGGCTCATATTTTAGAAATGCATCCAAAAACGAAAATAGAGAGATAGCCTCCTGCTTGGTTTTCTTAGCTAGAATTCCAGACCTGTGCACCACAGGAAGATCTTTTAAAAAGCTGGAATCATATAGCTCATCCTTTTTCCGTCCAGTCAAGCATGACTTTAACTATACAACCAGGATTTATGGGTGAGTCCCTCACTATAGGCCTGCAACCATAACCTTTGTCATCAGTGATACAGAGCCGGAAAGACAACTCCCTGCTCGACATTCCTTCTGGCTCTATTTCTTCAGTTGATCGGAGTTCTGGTTCCAACTGAGTGCCAGAGCTCGTCATTTGCTCTTCCATTTCGTCATCTGTAAAGCCATTTTCTCCACTACTGTGGATTGTTGTTGAAGTCAGATATGCTTTCCTTCTTAGAGGGGAAAGCATTCTGTTTATAGCAAGACCAATATCAGCTCCAGATTGTGGGTCCTCCAAGAAAGTAATTAATGGTGCTAGGAATAGCTTCCGTTCACTGAAAAAAAAGTGCTGGCATGGTCAGCGAGCTAGGCAATGAGTGAAAATTAGATCACCAAATCTGAAAAGTAAAAATCATTTTGTCATGAGATAAATTTTCATGAATCGCGAATCTAATATAGGAATGCGGCGAATGCTTCACATTAGACAGTTGTTTTCTATCTTCTCCAAGAACAATAACATTAACAGCCAGAACCACTTTCATGGTAGTAATATTGTTATTCAAATAATCTGAATAATAGTTGCAAACTATGTACCCATCCTCCACTCCCTTAGAATTTTTTCAGGGAAAAAAAGGTAATTACAATATGCCCAACTATGTACAAAATCATGCTTGTTATTAGCATTCATCAAAAGATCTAGATAGACAAAAATAATAAACTATTTTATGATCTTAGATTTCAATGTCTGGAACAGGTATAATAAAAGAAGTAACCACAGCCCAAAATATCTAAAGATTGAAATTCTCACAAATTTACAAATAAAACAATGAAAGATGGCACACCAAAAAGCAAAAGCTCATATTTATCGATCGCAAAGCTCTAGCCTCGTAATATATGCCTCTCTTTTGGGGAGCCTATAGGCAACAATATGTTCATCATCCTTTATTATGTTCATAGACCTGAATATAAAGGTTCGAGGCTTCAGGCAAACCGAACTATAAGTACTTGATGCAAAACTCCGATATACAAACATCAACAGAGAGATAAAATGCAAATACACATCTACCTCAGCAAGGAGCAAATATTCATCATTGCGCAAGCAACAGGCAATGCCCAAAGAGATAGTAAGATACCATACACAAACCAGAGCAAGTTAAATGCAAATATAAAATGATTCTGTGGTAGGCACATATCCAAAAACTCCATGCAGGCAAACCAATAAAGAATCTCACCTGGACCACTAACTATCACACAAGCCAACGATGAAAGAACAATCTTGAAACCTACAAGATTGAAGGCAAAAAAAAATTGTCAAAAAAATTTCAGCCGAAACAATGGGTGGTGCACAAGCGCAATTAACAATCTGCCAACGCAGAAGCGAACATAATATACACAAGAGAACGCTATACATTGTGTCCATACAACGAATTGAAGGCACGATTTAAAACGCAACCTGCCTAGCATACAGGTTGTTAAAAATACAAGCTAGCTCAGTGCGAGAGAGAATGAGCAGTATAAAATAGTTGGCGTAAATAGAGCAGAGAGAGGTGAGTAGAGGCCGCTGTGAAAAACAAGTATGTGTTTTTTTTAAATAGAACGAACCCTGGCAGAACATTTATTTAGTAATACAAAGCAGGCACGAATTGCCAAAGCCGAAAGAAATGCCAGATCAATATCACTATAATCACTCTAAAAAATAATAATAATAGCCGACCACCGATCTTCCAGAAGAAGCCCGAATAAGCGGATGAATAGAAAAATCAGAATCAGCTGTACGTTAACGGGAAAGAAAGCTGGTAGATTTAGAACACACAAAATATCGGTAGTAGAACGGATAAAACAAATAACGATAAAAAAAATCCATGTAGGCAAACCAGTAAAGAACCTCACCGCAGCCACTAACTATCACACAAGCAAACCGATGAAAGAACAATCCCGAAACCTACAAAACCCAAGCCTACAAGTTATTAAAAACATAAGCTAGCTAAATGCGAGAGAGAACGAACAGTATAAAATAGTTGACGTCAATAGAGCAGAGAGAGGGCATAACAGGTCGATGTGGAAGACAAATAGGTCTTGTTGATACTAACTGTGAAAGCACTTAGAAAAGACTAACAGACATCCCGACACGCATGAATCGCCGAGGTCAAAGGATGCGCCAGACCGATATAACTATTATTACCGTCAAAAAATATAATAGTAGCCGACCAACAAAGCTCCTACAAACAACAATAATAGCATACAAAATATTGGCGACGCACGTCAGCTCATAGCAAGAACGCTGTCAATAACACTTTATTTATTAGCTGCAAATGCAGCCACAAAATAGTCTCCGAAATCAATAGACCTGAAAGACCAATACCACAATCGGATATACAAGCATTTTTTCAAAACATTTAAGTTACCTAATCGTAAATAGTAAAAACACATCCCAAACCCCTCAATACACATACAGCAGCACATAGGCATAAATATCAGCATTTTTCATTTTCAAACAAACACAATTAATGGAATAATCCTTTCAATATTTCAGCAACACATCCACAAAGTACATAATAAACTCAACCACATAAACAAAATATATATGAGGTCAGCAATAGTTCTAAAACATAAATAGGTTACGCTAGAAAAGATCACCCTAAATTACTCACCCGCCACTGACCAAGGCAACTCCATACATCTGCAAACTCTTTTGGATGGAAAACGTTAGATCACTAAATCAAAGAGACATGACGAAACAAGCATCACAGCAACATCAGCATCAAGTCACCACAAGGGCCGTAATTGTGATTGAAGAGGCTATAGGTCAAAGAAATATTGACGCGTAACAAAAGCTAACAAGCTTTCATTATATTTTTTTTATATAAAGAGCATTATGTAAAGAAAACGGAGCATGCCAAAGAGCGAGGCTCTAGGCCTGAGTCTAACCCGCCTATAGTCAGCTACACCCCTGATCATCACAACAACTTATAGCTAACACGCTCAAAAGAGCCGAAATCGTAATAAGCAGAAATTCAAAGTCTAGTAATAACTGAAAGAAAAATAAATTCCAATCCCCACTTCCACTTTCGCACCGGACACTTCATAGTCGACAAAGTATGAACTAACCAACAACAGGGCTATGTTTGGTTGCTCCTAGAATAACACAAAAAAATAAATATGAATATTACATATCTTAAGAAGAAAGAGGCAAAATCATTGAGAAACAAAGAGAAAAACAAAGAAGTAGGTTTATCAAAGAGGTCGAAAAAGAAGATAAAGAGAAGCCTCAAGAACGTCTCAGGGAGGGAAAAAAAGGAGAAGACCCTTTTAACCAAACAGCCTCATCCTCCCAGAAGGCCCTAAAAGACTATCTATACAAGAGTTCAAAATAGAAACATATACAACAAATAAAGTTTTCATTAGAAACGTTGAATATAGATTTTCCAGAAGTGGACGCACTGTGAGAAGAGCCTGAAGCAGCGGCATCGAACTGTTCATGAAGTTTCTGATTCTTCACAAGCACGAATTTGTACTATATGTTATCAACAAACCACCAAATGGGATGGAAACATGATTGGAGCCACTAAAACTTTCATACAATCATATCTGCATACATTAAACATAAAATGTTTACATTTCAAAATATTATCTCTGAAACGATTGATCACAACATGCATATATCAAGAAGCATAATGCTAAATCAAGGACAATATATTAAATATTCAAAAAATAAAATTAATCTACATATATCAACATAATGCTATTGGGTGTTCCAAAAAAAAACAATATACATATGCAAGAGGGGAAAACCTGCCAAAATCAGTAAAAGGAGAAATGCGAAAAGCATGGCGAGACGAAGCGCCTCAAGCCGTTCCCGGGGTCTTCTGAGCCGGCTTCTTCTTCCTTTCTTTCTCATTCAAAGAAAAATTCTAAGTTACAATTTATATAGAAGCAACTTGTTAACGATAACCCAATGCTCCAAATGATACAAGAGTTCAAAATAGAAACATATACAACAAATAAAGTTTTCATTAGAAACATTGAATATAGATTTTCCAGAAGTGGACGCACTGTGAGAAGAGCCTGAAGCAGCGGCATAGAACTGTTCATGAAATTTCTGATTCTTCACAAGCACGAAATTGTTCTATATGTTATCAACAAACCACCAAATGGGATGGAAACATGATTGGAGCCACTAAAACTTTCATACAATCATATCTGCATACATTAAGCATAAAACGTTTACATTCAAAATAATATCCCTGAAACGATTGATCACAACATGCATATATCAAGAACCATAACGCTAAATCAAGGACAATATATTAAATATTCAAAAAATAAAATTAATCTACATATGTCAACATAATGCTATTGGGTGTTTCAGAAAAAAAAAAAAAAAAAACAATATACATATGCAAGAGGGGAAAACCTGCCAAAATAAGTAAAAGGAGAAATGCGGTAAGCATGGTGAGATGAAACGTCCCAAGCCATGCCCAGGGTCTTCTGAGCCGTCCTCTTCTTCCTTTCTTTTTTATTCATAGAAAAATTCTAGGTTACAATTTATATAGAAGCAACCTGTTAACGATTAACCCAATGCTCCAAATGATATGATAGCCCTGACATAATGGATATAGAATTAAGAAACAAAATAGCCGAAATAAAGAAGGCCCAAAAAAAAACTCACCGAAAGCAGAAGAAGAAAAAAAACTAACCTGCAAAGAAAAGAAAAACCAAAGAGCACCGAAGGCAGAAAACAAAATGAAAGAAAAGGAAATTCAGAAAACGGAAATAACAACAACAACATCTAAGTCTTAGTCCCAAAATGATTTGAGGTCGGCTAACATGAATCAAACTTTGAAACCGTCAATAATCGTTACATAAATAACATAAAAGGGAAAAAGAGGGAAAAAGTAGAGAAAAAAGCAAATAAAAAAGATAATGAATGAAAAAAAAAAAAAAAAGAAAAAAAAAAGAAAAAAAAAAGAAAAAAAGATAACATAAAAAGAAAACCTAATTCTGAAGCAGAACGAGCAAAAATAGAGAAGAAGCAAAGGGAATATGAAGCCAAAAAAAAGGAGATGTCAGCCCTGGGCGAGGGAAGAGACGAGTCAGGCAGGACGCGCGTGGAGGAGGTGAAGAAGGCAGGAGAGGTGAGAGACGATCGGCGAAGAAATAGGGCAGAAGAGAAGAAGAAGGAGGTGAAGAAGGCAGGAGGCGGGCGATGGAAGAAAGAGGTGAAGAAGGTAGGAGGCGGGCGACGAACGAAGCCTCTTATATTATACGCTGAAATATATATATATATATATATATATATATATGGCTGGCAATTCGTGCGTGTCGGGTCGTTATCGGGTCGACACGATAACGACACGACACAATAAGGCCAAACACGAACATGACCCATTAAGTATATGCCCGACACGAACACGAACACGACACGAAAGGTTGAAATACAGACACGACACGAACATGACACGACACGATAACGACACGATACGCACGAATCGATAAATTCAAATAAAAAATTAGAAAATAAACTTAAAATATTTAAAATGATAATAAAATTAATGCTAAAAATATATAAATATTATCGGGTTACACGAACACGAACACGAAAGTTATCGTGTAACACGAACACGACACGAATCCGACACGAACACGACACGAAATTAGCGTGTCCTTATCGTGTCGACACGATAAGGACACGAACACGATAAGACCAAACACTAACCCATTAATTTCGTGCGTGTTAGGTATTAGTTATCGTGTCGTGTCGAAATATTATATATATATATATATATATATATATATATATATATATATATATATATATATATACTAGGTTGGCCGTCTTGCTATGCACGGTGGTGCCCAGGAAAGGTCAAAACTTTTCTTTGCTGGTAAAAGCAAACCAAGTTTACATTAGGAAAGGTCGAAACTTTTCTTTGGTAGTAAAACCAAACCAAGTTTACATTAGAAGGTTCACCTATATAGGATAGTATTACAGAATACAGAGGCAATATTTTGTATTAAAGATGCAGTATTTTGTAGTTCGAGAACAAGTTGTTTACTTACACGGGCCATCAACTGCCAAAATAGGTTGGTTATATACATAGGCTGTTAGCTCGTACGATAGAATAGGATGGCTCAAAGTTGGTACAGTTGTATCAGTGAGGCCTTTAAGATTCAAGTACGCGCCCTTGCGATGATTTGCTCGCTCCTTTTTGGGCATGTGAACCCTCTGAAATCCATGTAATTAATTACAATGTCAGCAGGACTTGGACCCCATATTCGAATGCATATTGAATAATGACATTTGAAGAGATTAGCAAAATCCAAAAAGTTGTCTAACAACATCATAATATCATAGTCGCTGAATGTGCAAAAAGGATGATGACGACGATGAATACATCAACATGAAAATCGACATTAGTGCATACTATCTTGTAAGAGAGGTCAACAGAACGAAAATCCAACAGGAAGGCACCCCACAAATATGAAGATACAACTTGCAACAATTTATGAAATTGCAACACGTAAACTCAATAAAATCCATGTGGAAGAAGTTCAAAGAGGACAGACCTGAGGCCTGCTGGTCGTATGCCTCTATTATTTCCCGATATACCAGGCATTAGAGAATTGTATAAGAGTTGATCTATTTTCTTTCTTATATGACGGCTTCGTAGTCGAAGGCGCATAATCTGCTAAAAAACAATGCAGTGTATCAGAATAATCGAAATTTGTCAGATTCGGCATTGAGTCGAAATCTTGATTATGATCATAAAGCCTTTTTGTTTTTTTGCCTGCATGCTCTCTGTTATCAAATAGAATGCTTTGCACCTTTTTTTCCTTTCTCGAATGGAACGAATCTGAACAACGTCGATTTCCATTTATTAAAATATGACAGTTCAATTAGTGAGAAATATGACAGTTGATCTATTTTCCTTGCGCTCGTGGACTGGCTTCGCTTCTGTTAGCACTGCCCGAGTGTTGGATGGTTTATTTTTTCGTCGAGTACACATTTCTTGGCAGCGTCTAGGGTTCCTTTTTTGGGGGCTGTTAAATTTCTTGCAAAATATTTTCGGGAATCCTTAGAGATCGCTGGATATATTTTTTGGGGCCTTCATCTTTGAGCCTTGGATTTGATTGTTTTTAGTTGTTTATATGATGTCTTTGATGTTCTTGTTATGATGTCCTCTCTAGCTGTTTATACTGATTATTTATACTGAATATTAATGATTTCTTTCTCAGATTTTTCTTCTTCTCTGCTGCTGATGGTGGTTGTTGTATTTTTTTTATCAGGTATGGCTTGTTATTTTATCGGGTCTGCTTGGTAGGTTCGGTCATATGTATTTGTTCAACTTCGGTTATTTTTTGTGCTGAATTGTTGTAGTTGCCTTATAAATCATGGTTCTCTTTTTTTTGGGGGGGGGGTATATTCTGGATGGTTGTTCTTCGTTGGAGTGGACATTGCCTTTTGTTTTATAAAGAATACATAAAAGATTTTTCTTTTTTAATTTAGTTAATAACATTACTATACGCAGAGGCAAAAGATTTTGCTCAGAGAAAACATTAATCCGTTTCCTGTAGCTTTCATGATTTCATCTAAGTTTTGATGAAACTCGACAAACACGGCTTTAAACCTCCTTTCAGCTTCTTTCATTTCCTAGGCATGGCTCTCCTTTTTTTTGGGGGGGGGGGGGGGGGTATATTCTGGATGGTTGTTCTTCGTTCACTGGACATTGCCTGCTGTTTTATAAAAATTACATCACAAACTGGACCATATAAAGGCATTTAGAACAGCAGTTACGGACCATATCCTATTTCTTCAGGATCTTGGAAAGGTCTGAGAGATTGATGAAACTGTTTTTTTTCCTTTAGTTAATAACAGTACTATACGCAAAGGCAAAGGATTTTCCTAAGAGAAAACATTAGTCCGTTTCGTGTATCTTTCCTAATTTCATCTACATGTAATGCTTTACAAGGCAACTCTTTTGATAAAACTCGATAAACACGGCTTTCAAACTTCCTTCAGCTTATTTCAGTTCCTCTTTGTTGCAACTCAGTCCATTCTCTCTCGGGTCTTTGAAAACTCTTTTAATAGTTAGGCTCGGACCGTCAAATGTTTTTGTAATCTTTATACGACCAAGGATTTCTAAAATAACCATTCCGTGTTCGTTGGTATGTTCCCGGTCTAATGGGGTACCATCAGATTTTTGAAGGGGCGGAATATCACGTTTACCATCACAGTGCTGCAAGTACGCTTCTATATCAAATGAATATATTCTATTAATCACAAAAAGAAAATTGTCAACTATAGAACTGAAAAATTGAACAAATTATATTGTCATGGTAAACTGTTAATAGAAGTTTCTTTTGCGCTTTTGGTCCCACTACTGTTTTCTTTGTGCACTTTTGGTCCAACAGGAGGTTCTTTTTATCTGCGCATTTGGAAGGGATTATAAATGAAACAATTGATTCTTATGGGATCTTTCCTGCTCGTCCACATAAAATCTAACTCGATGAGTGTCTCCAGTCGGAGTCCTCTCTCCGTAAGGGCCAGAAATAGCATCAGCACAATTCCCTTTCGTGCTGACACGAGTAACCTCATCAGGTGTATGAATATCAACAGGCCGCTGGGAACTAGCACCCATTGTCTGGCCGAACTTTTTCATCAAAGTCTGTGTGACATCAAGGGTGATCTTCTTCCTTAGCTGCTGCAACACATCTTCACTTACGGAAGACGTCGGTCCACATGTGTAAAATCCCACTATTTTACATTATATAAATTATAAAGTAAATACTATTATATGACAATAATTAGTGAAGTTATTTATAAAAGTGATATATTGATTTAAATAAATTATTGTGGTATTATTACATAATAAATTTTAAAATATATATTTGGACATTTTCTAGGAAGTATCGTGGACAAGTATCAACGTTGAAAAAAATCACCAAGGATTTTTGAGAAGTTAAAAAAATTCAAAAAATTAATAGTGTTGTAGAAAATTTAGTTAGCTTTCCAATGGTTCAAATGGCGAGTCAATCGGAGTCCGAACGAAAATGTTATGATCGATTTAGTGGAGACTGCCAACTGCCGAGCACCAGGAATCTTCCGGGCCGGACCTACGCACGTGGCTCGGCCGGGGCTGCCGATAGTGACTTGCTAGGTCCCGCGCACGTGGCTCGGCCATGGCTGCCAGTAGTGACTCGGTAGGGCCCGCGCACGTGGCTCGGCCAGTGCTGTGTGACGTAGGGCGACTATGTCAAATTGACTGGGCACCTGTTTTGTGTCCTATAAATATAGCCTTTTCCTAATTCATTTATACTCAAAACTTTAACTATATACAGACACTCAATATTTATAAATATACATCTTTATATTTCCGATGGGATTCCGTTCTGCCGACGATACGGTGTCATTTTCCGGCGAGTCAGACCAGCTTTCCTGACATACTGACTCGAACCTGTCCGATTAAAATCCCCAGTAAATTTCTGAAATCCAGATCGAGGTGCTATCTTTGAGTTCGATTATCTACCAATCCGTAAGTGATTTTTGATATCTTATTCGTGGGTTTTGTATATAAAATACATCACTAAAATATTAATGTTTGAAATCTCAAATTAGACATCATTTAGATATGTAAAAATGAGTGATTATGGACAAGTCAAGACTGATTTTAAGTGCAGAAACATAACTTAAATCGCGAATAACTTTTTATCCGTAAATCATTCTTCGATTCCGTTTCATGCGTTTTTCTCCTGAAGTATTTATATATATTTAGTTATTTTTGTTTTAATTTTTGGAAATGATAAAATTTCCGACTCCGTTTCCGTGTTAATTAAACTTAAATAATTTAATGATAACAGACACTATGAACAATCGAACTACGTATCTGCCCATATGACGTACTTATATTTTTAACGGCAATTTTAACTATCATTTTCTATATATGCAATTATAAAATAATTAAACCGAAATAAATAAATTTATGTTCTTATATAAAATATCCAGAATTATTCTAAGGAATATTTGAAATAGACGAAATAGATTTCTATTTCAACTCAAGTTATTAAGTATTAACTTTGGAAATATTTGAGATTAATAAATTGAAATCATTCTCGATGATACTTTGTTAAATAAATTATAAGGATTATTGTTTGATTTATTACAGCATAAGTAATAGTTAAATTATAAATTATTGAAAATATTTTAAAAATATTCAAGGATGATATCTAAGAGCTATTTACCAATGTATATAATTTTTAGACGATGATTTTGTTGAAATATAAAATAAAGGGCGAGCCATTAAATTAAATTGAGATGTCTTAACAAAATGCTAATAGCATATTATTATTAGGAGATCGATACCTTATCTAGGAGCGGACGGCCGAACTCTCGAGATTTAATTGGAAACATCTTATCGACGACTCACAAGGCAAGTTCGTTCAACTTGCTCGGCCCTAGCATTATTGCAATTTTATGTTGCCAATTGTGATGCTGTGAATATGTGTATTATGTGATGAATGTGAAGAGATGCAAAGTTATGCCGTTCCAGTGGGAACAAAGAGAATTTATAACGAACGTTCGTTCCGCACCCGGATATTGGGGGTGTGCACCCAGATATTGGGGGTGGTAGAAATTGCACTATCCGGATATTGGGGATAGGTGCTTATGTGTTATTGTATGTATATGTGATTGTGTTGTTAGCTGATACTTTTGGAACTGTAAAATTCGTACATATGAGCATATTGTTGTAATGTGTTATAGTGACCGGGTATGGGTGGTATTGTTATACTTGCGATTCACGGGAACTTAAATACAGGCTTGGGAATGCGAAGGGACGGGGCATGCTTGAGAAGCATTTGGATAGAGTTAAATTTTCCTGGCAATTATTTCGGAAATAAAGAGCATGTATTAAATTTTAAAATCGTGTGTACTTCAACTTTCCTGTTCGTATGATGAAAATTTATTATCAATTCCAATATTATTATTTTTACCAAAAGTTCTTGTGAGATAAAAACGAATAACCTAGCTTGGTGGGTCCCATGAGAGATCCACAGCGCTGTAGCTACCCAAGATTTTGGGGATGTTACAGTAGATGGTATCGGAGAGAGATTAATCGAACTACACACTTTTTTAAAAAAAAATTAAGTCTAAAAGCGAGGCAACTACACATATTTTCAAGAATAATATCTTTGAAGAAATATCTTTTCGACTACACTGCAATCATTACAAGCGCATCAAGCATCCACCGACTTCGCATACCCTGTACAAGTAAGTGTTATGTTTTGAAGTACTTTTTCATGTTGTTTGAATTTATTTTGAGAACATAAGTTGAAATAAAATCATATACTATTAAGTATAACACACAACCAAGATACGCTTCAATAGAGTCCGAGAAGTCTCCTGACTCTGCCATCAAAAATAAAAATAAAAATAATACTTAAAGATATCACATGATATCACAACAATCAAAAAGCGATCAACTAGAATGGAACACAACCCAATAAAAAAACTAGTAAAACGACAAGGGATAAGGTATTTTAGAGGTTCAGGTCAACATTCAACTTCCGTTTCTTTCCCTTTGACCACTCAATTCGAGCTACTGCAGGATCGGGCTCAGGAACATATGCTTTCAATATATCTAATAAGTCTTCAGCTTTTGAAGCTGACATCAGAATACCGCGTGCAGACGGTGTAATAACATGTTGTTCCACTGCATGGTCGATAAAATTTAACAATCCATCATAGAATCCATTAATGTTCAACAATCCTATTGGTTTTTGATGGATGTTCAGCTGGGACCAAGACACCATGTGAAAAATTTCCTCAAGTGTTCCAAACCCTCCCGGTAAAGCAATGAAAGCATCAGACTTGTCAAGCATGAGATTCATCCTTTCAGTTAGGTTGGACACCTGTACTTCATCTCCTATTGTTTTTCCAGTAGGTTAAGTAAGAGCACTAGGAATGATACCTTGAACTTGACCGCTTGCTTCATAAGCACCTTTTGCTATGTACCCCATCAACCCACAACTTCCCCTCCATAAATCAACGTAATATTCCTTTCAGCTAATATTTTACCAAGATTATATGCTGTAGTGATGGTTTCACCACTTTTTCCGGGATTAGATCCACAGAAAACGCAGATACTTGAAAATTTAAGATCAGAGGTTACTTCCATCTCTTTTACTTTCTTTCTTTTGTGTTTGCTAGAAATATTATTGGTGTAAAGTGACGAAAAAAAAGATAATATTTATAGAAGTATAATTGAGGGTGAAACATTATTTAAATTAACTTATTAGGGGGAATTATGAAAACAATAATTGTAATTTTAACTTATTCGGCGAAAAAGTAAACGCGTTAATTGGGCTTCACGTATTCAGTAGAATATTGAATGCATTTATTGCATGTCACTATTTTTTTATTTAAAAAGAGAAACTTTAATGGAAATGCCAAAATTAAAACTCATGTGAATGTACAGTAGTCGTGATTGTGACACAGCTTCCTCTGATTTTATGTTCAGAAACGACTTCAATACCTTCTATGAGTCAGGATGAGTTTCCATCTAATTTTCTTATAAATTGGCAAACAGTGTCCTTTACTATCATATTCTCGAGATGTTGTTCATATTCAAATATAAATCTATTTCAAACAAAGAATTTCATATTGCACATACCCACTAGACTGCGTTTCAAGAGTCATTAGAACACTATCGAATGATTCCTTATTCAGGCCATCCTTATTGAACTTGATTTTGTCTTCTCTGATTGTGCAATGAATTTCTAAAGATCGACATTTCGAATAGCAATCTCAACGAGCGCATTTATAACAAATTCCCATTTTCTTCACTCGTCGTTTTTTTTTTCAAATATGAACTTTTCCAAGCCCTGATAAGAATTTAGTGGGCGCTTCTGTGAATTCACCTCCTATTCTTACCTTGACTTCAATTATGAATCAAACATCATAAGGTATGCCTTTATGCATTATCAATCTCTAACCAAAATTCTCCACAAGACTACCAAATACGAGTGGACCGAGGCATGTCAAAGAGCTTCGACGAACTCAAGTGGCGGCTGATGAGTGCTCCAGTGTTAATGCTTCCTCAAGGTATGGGCAACTTCGTCATCTATAGCGACACTTCTAAACAAGGACTGGGTTGCATTCTGATGCAACACGGTAAGGTCATCGCATACGCGTCACGCCCATTGAAACCTTACGAAGTCAACTACCCCACTCATGACTTAGAACTTACTAGTGAGATCTATGCTTTGAAGATTTGGAGACATTAATTATATGGTTCCACGTGCCAAATCTTCATGGATCACAAAAGTCTCAAGTACATCTTCACGCAGAAGGAGTTAAACATGAGGCATAGGAGGTGGTTGGAACTCATCAATGATTACGACGCGGATATCCAATATCACCCAGGGAAGGTAAATGTGGTAGCTGACGCTCTTAGCGGAAAGACCACCAGGAGCACATATTATGTAGATTGACATCACAAGTGGAGCTGCAACGTGAGCTAACAAATAAGAACATTGGGTCTATATTCGAGAAAAACAAGGACAACTGTGCACCATCAACCTGCGATTATCATTGCTGGAATTCTTTAGGGGCAAGTTAAGCCCACGTTTCATCAGACCTTTTGAATGCGTTGGAGACTTAGCTTATCGCTTAGCCCTATAATTATCTCTATAATGAGTCCATAACGACTTTCACGTATCACAATTGAGGCATTATGTTCACAATCCCAGTCACAAGTTAAATCACGAAATTTTGGATATTTCCAAGGATACTACTTTCGAAGAGATACTAGTTGCCATTTTATATTATTACATAAAGAAATTAAGGAATAAATCTATTCCTCTAGTTAAAGTCCAGTGGTCGCACCATGGAAATGAAGAAGCCACTTGAGAAATTAAAAAAGCAATGCGTAACTGGTACCCCGAGTTGTTCCAAACATAAGTTTCGGGTCGAAACTTAATTTTTAGAGAGAGAGTATTTAATACTCAAATTGTTACCATTTTAAGAATGGAGGAGATAATTTTTAAAGATGCAGTATGATAATATGCTTGGTGTATTTACTGCTATCAATGTTATACTTGATGTCTTTGCTATTTATGTGATAATAGATTAGCTCCGCGAATGACGCAATGTGATAATATGCTTGGTGTATTTACTGCTATATGTGTCTTTGTTATCTATGTGATAATCAATGAGATCCTCTACTGATGTTGTACTTGATATTTTTAAATAAATCGAATAACATTATCCATTAATCGTCGGAAAATCCACGATAGAACCCGACGGTGCGCAACGTCGTGTTCTCCGACAGGATTTTTCAGCGAATATTGAGAAATGTACTCGAGAATAACTTAATGATGATAACCTCGTTCCAAGTTTCGGGACGAAACTTATTTTTAGAGGGAGAGTATGTAAAATCCCAATATTTTACATTATATAAATTATAAAGTAAATACTATTATATGACAATAATTAGTGAAATTATTTATAAAAGTGATATCTTGATTTAAATAAATTATTGTGGTATTATTACATAATAAATTTTAAAATATATATTTGGACATTTTGTGGGAAGTATCGTGGACAATTATCAACATTGAAAAAAAATCACCAAGGATTTTTGAGAAGTTAAAAAAATTCTAAAAATTAATAGTGTTGTAGAAAATTTAGTTAGCTTTCCAATGGTTCAAATGGCGAGTCAATCGGAGTCCGAACGAAAATGTTATGATCGATTTAATGGAGACTTCCAACTGCCGAGCACCAGGAATCTTCCGGGCGGGACCTACACACGTGGCTCGGCCGGGGCTGCCGATAGTGACTCGCTAGGGCCTGCGCACGTGGCTCGGCCATGGCTGCCAGTAGTGACTCGGTAGGGCCCGCGCACGTGGCTCGGCGATCTTTGTGTGACGTGGCGGGCGTGTCAAATGTTGGGCACCTATTTTGTGTCCTATAAATATAGCCTTTTCCTAATTCATTTATACTCAAAACTTATGTAACTATATACATACACTCAATATTTATAAATATACATCTTTATATTTCCGATAGGAGTCCGTTCTGCCGACGATACGGTGTCGTTTTCCGGTGAGTCAGACCAGCTTTCCTGACATACTGACTGGAACCTGTCCGATTAAAATCCCCAGTGAATTTCTGAAATCCAGATCGAGGTGCTATCTTTGAGTTCGATTATCTACCAATCCTTAAGTGATTTTTGATATCTTATTTGTGCGTTTTGTATATAAAATACATCACCATAATATTAATTTTTGAAATCTCATATTCGACATCATTTAGATATGTAAAAATGAGTGATTATGGACAAGTCAAGACTGATTTTAAGTGCAGAAACATAACTTAAAATCGCGAATAACTTTTGATCCGTAAATCATTCTTCGATTCCGTTTCGTGCGTTCTTCTCTTGAAGTATTTATATATATTTAGTTATTTTTATTTTAATTTTTGGAAATGATAAAATTTCCGACTCCGTGTCCGTGTTAATTAAACTTAAATAATTTAATGATAACAGACACTATGAACAATCGAACTACGTATCTACCCATATGACGTACATATATTTGAAACGGCAATTTTAAGTATCATTTTCTATATATGCAATTATAAAATAATTAAACCGGAATAAATAAATTTATGTTCTTATATGAAATATCCAGAATTATTCTAAGGAATATTTGAAATAGACGAAATGGATTTCTATTTCAACTCAAGTTATTAAGTATTAACTTTGGAAATATTTGAGATTAATAAATTGAAATCATTCTCGATGATACTTTGTTAAATAAATTATAAGGACTATTGTTTGATTTAATACAGCATAAGTAATAGTTAAATTATAAATTGTTGAAAATATTTTTAAAAATATTCAAGGATGATATCTAAGAGCTATTTACCAATGCATTTAATTTTTAGACGATGATTTGTTGAAATATAAAATAAAGGGCGAGCCATTAAATTAAATTGAGACATCTTAACAAAATGCTAATAGCATATTATTATTAGGAGATCGATACCTTATCTAGGAGCGGACGGCCGAACTCTCGAGATTTAATTGGAAACATCTTATCGACGACTCACAAGGCAAGTTCGTTCAACTTGCTCGGCCCTAGCATTATTGCAATTTTATGTGTTCATTGTGTATTGATTATGTTGTGCCAATTGTGATGCTGTGAATATGTGTATTATGTGATGAATGTGAAGAGATGGAAAGTTATGCCGTTCCAATGGGAACAAAGAGAATTTATAACGAACGTTCGTTCCGCACCCGGATATTGAGGGTGTGCACCCGGATATTGGGGGTGGTAGAAATTGCACTATCCGGATATTGGGGATAGGTGCTTATGTGTTATTGTATGTATATGTGATTGTGTTGTTAGCTGATACTTTTGGAACTGCAAAATTCGTACATATGAGCATATTATTGTAATGTGTTATGTCTGACCCGGGTATGGGCTGGTATTGTTATACTTGCGATTGCGGGAACTTAAATCTGAGGCTTGGGAATGCGAAGGGACGGGGCATGCTTGAGAACGGCGACTGGATAGAGTTAAATTTTCCTGGCAATTATTTCGGACATAAAGAGCATGTATTAAATTTTAAAATCGTGTGTACTTCAACTTTCCTGTTCGTATGATGAAAATTTATTATCAATTCCAATATTATTATTTTTACCAAAAGTTCTTGTGAGGTAAAAACGAATAACCTAGCTTGGTGGGTCCCATGAGAGATCCACAGCGCTGTAGCTACCCAAGATTTTGGGGATGTTACAGTAGATGGTATCGGAGAGAGGTTAATCGAACTACACACTTTTTAAAAAAAAAAAATTTAAGTCTAAAAGTGAGGCAACTACACATATTTTCAAGAATAATATCTTTGAAGAAATATCTTTTCGACTACACTGCAATCATTCCAAGCGCATCAAGCATCCACCAACTTCGCATACCCTGTACAAGTAAGTGTTATGTTTTGAAGTACTTTTTCATGTTGTTTGAATTTATATTGAGAACATAAGTTGAAATAAAATCATATACTATTAAGTATAACACACAACCAAGATACGCTTCAATAGAGTCCGAGAAGTCTCCTGACTCTGCCATCAAAAATAAAAATAAAAATAATACTTAAAGATATCACATGATATCACAACAATCAAAAAGCTATCAACTAGAATGGAACACAACCCAATAAAAAAACTAGTAAAACGACAAGGGATAAGGTATTTTAGAGGTTCAGGTCAATATTCAGCTTCCGTTTCTTTCCCTTTGACCACTCAATTTGAGCTACTGCAGGATCGGGCTCAGGAACATATGCTTTCAATATATCTAATAAGTCTTCAGCTTTTGAAGCTGACATCAGAATACCGCGTGCAGACAGTGTAATAAAATGTTGTTCCTCTGCATGGTCGAGAAAATTTAACAATCCATCATAGAATCCATTTATGTTCAACAATCCTATTGGTTTTTGATGGATGTTCAGCTGGGACCAAGACACCATGTGAAAAATTTCCTCAAGTGTTCCAAACCCTCCCGGTAAAGCAATGAAAGCATCAGACTTGTCAAGCATGAGATTCATCCTTTCAGTTAGGTTGGACACCTGTACTTCATCTCCTATTGTTTTTCCAGTAGGTTCAGTAAGAGCACTAGGAATGATACCTTGAACTTGACCGCTTGCTTCATAAGCACCTTTTGCTACGTACCCCATCAACCCACAACTTCCCCTCCATAAATCAACGTAATATTCCTTTCAGCTAATATTTTACCAAGATTATATGCTGTAGTGATGGTTTCACCACTTTTTCCGGGATTAGATCCACAGAAAACGCACATACTTGAAAATTTAAGATCAGAGGTTACTTCCATCTCTTTTTCTTTCTTTCTTTTGTGTTTGCTAGAAATATTTTTGGTGTAAAGTGACGAAAAAGAATGATAATATTTATAGAAGTATAATTGAGGGTGAAACATTATTTAAATTAACTTATTAGGGGGAATTATGAAAACAATAATAGTAATTTTAACTTATTCGGCGAAAAAGTAAACGCATTAATTGGGCTTCACGTATTCAGTAGAATATTGAATGCATTTATTACATGTCACTATTTTTTTATTTAAAAAGAGAAACTTTAATGGAAATGACAAAATTAAAAAGTAAACGCTCATGTGAATGTACAGTAGTCGTGATTGTGACATAGCTTCCTCTGATTTTATGTTCAGAAACGACTTCAATACCTTCTATGAGTCAGGATGAGCTTCCATCTAATTTTCTTACAAATTGGCAAACAGTGTCCTTTACTATCATATTCTCGAGATGTTGTTCATATTCAAATATAAATCTATTTCAAACAAAGAATTTCATATTGCACATACCCACTAGACTGCGTTTCAAGAGTTGTTAGAACACTATCGAATGATTCCTTATTCAGGCCATCCTTAATGAACTTGATTTTGTCTTCTCTCATTGTGCAATGAATTCCTAAAGATCGATATTTCGAATAGCAATCTCAACGAGTGCATTTATAACAAATTCCCATTTTCTTCAATCGTCGTTTTTTTTTTCAAATATGAACTTTTCCAAGCCCTGATAAGAATTTAGTGGGCGCTTCTGTGAATTCACCTCCTATTCTTACCTTGACTTCAATTATGAATCGAACATCATAAGGTATGCCTTTATGCATTATCAATCTCTAACCAAAATTCTCCACAAGACTACCAAATACGAGTGGACCGAGGCATGTCAAAGAGCTTCGACGAACTCAAGTGGCGGCTGATGAGTGCTCCAGTGTTAATGCTTCCTCAAGGTACGGGCAACTTCGTCATCTATAGCGACACTTCTAAACAACGACTGGGTTGCATTCTGATGCAACACGGTAAGGTCATCGCATACGCGTCGCGCCCATTGAAACCTTACGAAGTCAACTACCCCACTTATGACTTAGAACTTACTGGTGAGATCTATGCTTTGAAGATTTGGAGACATTAATTATATGGTTCCACGTGCCAAATCTTCATGGATCACAAAAGTCTCAAGTACATCTTCACGCAGAAGGAGTTAAAAATGAGGCATAGGAGGTGGTTGGAACTCATCAATGATTACGACGCGGATATCTAATATCACCAAGGGAAGGTAAATGTGGTAGCTGACGCTCTTAGCGAAAAGACCACCAGGAGCACATATTATGTAGATTGACATCACAAGTGGAGCTGCAATGTGAGCTAACAAATAAGAACATTTGGTCTATATTCGAGAAAAACAAGGACAACTGTGCACCATCAACTTGCGATTATCATTGCTGGAATTCTTTAGGGGCAAGTTAAGCCCACGTTTCATCAGACCTTTTGAATGCGTTGGAGACTTAGCTTATCGCTTAGCCCTATCATTATCTCTATAATGAGTCCATAACGACTTTCACGTATCACAATTGAGGCATTATGTTCACAATCCCAGTCACAAGTTAAATCACGAAATTTTGGATATTTCCAAGGATACTACTTTCGAAGAGATACTAGTTGCCATTTTAGATT
The DNA here is from genome assembly GCA_033398695.1 of Orobanche coerulescens. Taxonomy (NCBI): domain Eukaryota; kingdom Viridiplantae; phylum Streptophyta; class Magnoliopsida; order Lamiales; family Orobanchaceae; genus Orobanche; species Orobanche coerulescens. The sequence goes on along the minus strand of CM065804.1, from coordinate 66,060,020 downwards.
ATCGCATAAAGAAATTAAGGAATAAATCTATTCCTCTAGTTAAAGTCCAGTGGTCGCACCATGGAAATGAAGAAGCCACTTGAGAAATTAAAAAAGCAATGCGTAACTGGTACCCCGAGTTATTCCAAACATAAGTTTCGGGTCGAAACTTAATTTTTAGAGGGAGAGTATTTAATACTCAAATTGTTACCATTTTAAGAATGGAGGAGATAATTTTTAAAGATGGAGTATGATAATATGCTTGGTGTATTTACTGCTATCAATGTTATACTTGATGTCTTTGCTATTTATGTGATAATAGATTAGCTCCGCTAATGACGCAATGTGATAATATGCTTGGTGTATTTACTGCTATATGTGTCTTTGTTATCTATGTGATAATCAATGAGATCCTCTACTGGTGTTGTACTTGATATTTTTAAAGAAATCGAATAACATTATCCATTAATCGTCGGAAAATCCACGATAGAACCCGACGGTGCGCAACGTCGTGTTCTCCGACAGGATTTTTCAGCGAATATTGAGAAATGTACTCGAGAATAACTTAATGATGATAACCTCGTTCCAAGTTTCGGGACGAAACTTATTTTTAGAGGGAGAGTATGTAAAATCCCAATATTTTACATTATATAAATTATAAAGTAAATACTATTATATGACAATAATTAGTGAAATTATTTATAAAAGTGATATCTTGATTTAAATAAATTATTGTGGTATTATTACATAATAAATTTTAAAATTTATATTTGGACATTTTCTGGGAAGTATTGTGGACAAGTATCAACGTTGAAAAAAAATCACCAAGGATTTTTGAGAAGTTAAAAAAATTCTAAAAAGTAATAGTGTTGTAGAAAATTTAGTTAGCTTTCCAATGGTTCAAATGGCGAGTCAATCGGAGTCCGAACGAAAATGTTATGATCGATTTAGTGGAGACTGCCAACTGCCGAGCACCAGGAATCTTCCGGGCGGGACCTACGCACGTGGCTCGGCCGGGGCTGCCGATAGTGACTCGCTAGGGCCCGCGCACGTGGCTCTGCCATGGCTGCCATTAGTGACTCGGTAGGGCCCGCGCACGTGGCTCGGCCAGTGCTGTGTGACGTATGGCGGTTGTGTCAAATTGACTGGGCACCTGTTTTGTGTCCTATAAATATAGCCTTTTCCTAATTCATTTATACTCAAAACTTATGTAACTATATACAGACACTCAATATTTATAAATATACATCTTTATATTTCCGATAGGAGTCCGTTCTGCCGACGATACGGTGTCGTGTTCCGGCGAGTCAGACCAGCTTTCCTGACATACTGACTGGAACCTGTCCAATTAAAATCCCCAGTGAATTTCTGAAATCCAGATCGAAGTGCTATCTTTGAGTTCGATTATCTACCAATCCGAACTGATTTTTGATATCTTATTCATGCGTTTTGTATATAAAATACATCACTAAAATATTAATTTTTGAAATCTCATATTCGACATCATTTAGATATGTAAAAATGAGTGATTATGGACAAGTCAAGACTGATTTTAAGTGCAGAAACATAACTTAAATCGCGAATAACTTTTGATATGTAAATCATTCTTCGATTCCGTTTCGTGCGTTTTTCTCTTGAAGTATTTATATATGTTTAGTTATTTTTGTTTTAATTTTTGTAAATCAAAAAATTTCCGACTCCGTTTCCGTGTTAATTAAACTTAAATAATTTAATGATAACAGACACTATGAACAATCGAACTACGTATCTGCCCATATGACGTACTTATATTTTTAACGGCAATTTTAAGTATCATTTTCTATATATGCAATTATAAAATAATTAAACCGGAATAAATAAATTTATGTTCTTATATAAAATATCCAGAATTATTCTAAGGAATATTTGAAATAGACGAAATGGATTTCTATTTCAACTCAAGTTATTAAGTATTAACTTTGAAAATATTTGAGATTAATAAATTAAAATCATTCTCGATGATACTTTGTTAAATAAATTATAAGGACTATTGTTTGATTTATTACAGCATAAGTAATAGTTAAATTATAAATTGTTGAAAATATTTTTAAAAATATTCAAGGATGATATCTATGAGCTCTTTACCAATGCATTTAATTTTTAGATGATGATTTTGTTGAAATATAAAATAAAGGGCGAGCCATTAAATTAAATTGAAACGTCTTAACAAAATGCTAATAGCATATTATTATTAGGAGATCAATACCTTATCTAGGAGCGGACGGCCGAACTCTCGAGATTTAATTGGAAACATCTTATCGACGACTCACAAGGCAAGTTCGTTCAACTTGCTCGGCCCTAGCATTATTGCAATTTTATGTGTTCATTGTGTATTGATTATGTTGTGCCAATTGTGTAATATCCGCAATTTTCGATTTTCGATAAATTTTTTTTTTTTCGGCCGGAGTCCGTTTTGACGGCTCGCTCATGACCGTTTCGTCATTATGAGAATGATTAATTCTACACTTTTTGTCATCCGAGTTCGTTTCGGTGTTGTTTTGTTGAGTTTCGTGCTTTTTAGCGACTCTTCCGCACTTGAGTTCGATTCTTGCGAATCTCGTCCGAAACTGCTGTTTCGAGTTTCCCGCAAGTCCGTTTAACTTTGTTAGACGTGTTGTGAACTTCGGTTTGGTTATTCGATCATGTATCGTGATTTCCGGGCGTTTTGGGCCATTTTGTAATTTCTTGAAAGTTACGGGTATCCGTATCTGTAATTGTTGTCTCGACCCGTTTCTTGGCCGCGTATGATTAATTATGGTATTACGTTTTCATTTCGAGTCGTTGATGTCGTCCGCGAACTTTTTGTCGTGTTTGTTCCGTGTGTTTTCGGAAATCGAGGCGTCGGGTCGTGGCGGCTAAGCAGCTGGCCGGACCGGTGCGGCACTGTTGGAAGTCTTGAGCCGGCCAGCGAGCACGCGAGAACCGACGTAGCGCACGCTTCTGGCCGGGGCCGCTGCGCGCTTCAGCCGATGTAAGCGCCTGTGTCGAGTCGGCCAGCGTCTGTGCTCGGGCACAGGCGGAGGATTACGAGGTTACGGACTCGGTCGGGATCGGCGGTAGCGCACGCTGCTTGTCGGTCGTAGCGCACGCCAGCCGGCGGGTAGCGCACGCTGTCGGCCGACTAGCGTCGTTACAGGTGAGTTTGTTAGTCCGAGAGGCTCTGGACAGTCGCGAGCTTCCGTGTAGCGCACGCTAGCGGGAGTCGGGCGGACAATCATGGTCGGCGGGGTGGTCGGTGGTGCCGGGTCATGCGGGCCATGGCGAGAGTGCTCGGCGTCTTGGCGATAAGCGCACGCTAGTCCGGAAGGCTAGCGCACGCTAATTCCGACCCGATATATAAATGACAGACCAACGACTTTTGATCATTTTTCATTTCATTTCTCTTGGTCATGGTGAGGTTTTGGAGGCGAAACCATGTTGTTGGACAACAAATCTATGAAGTTTCTGAGTTTATATCACCTATCAATCATCCTATAACATCCTTCGATCCAGCGAATCAAGGTTAGATCTTTAGAACCCTACTTTTGGGTAGATTTGGGGGTTTTCGCGTTTTTGTCCGACTCGTTCCGTTTTGTCGATTAATTCATGATGAATATGATTAATCTTGTTGGTATTCTTGGTTTCCCTACGGATTCATGGTATATTTAGTGATTTTTACGGAATCGAGAGGGTTTGGTTGTGGTCCGCCCTCATTGTTGTTTATATACGAATATACATGAATCGTAGGCGGGTTTTCGGGTGTATTCCAATTCCGTATTCATTTAGAAATGGTTGTGATTGTATTCTTCGAATCGTTAGGTTCGGTTTCATTGGTTCCTAGCGTTCGTCGGTGACTTTCCTTTCCGTTCGTTGCGTCGTCAATAATTCAAGGCAAGTATTTTTTTGGAAACCTTTATGCTTAACGTGGAATGGTAATGTATTTTGTGTGTGATTTGCTCACCTCGTGTTGGTCCGACGGGATCAAGGAGGGAATCCAAAGGTTTTCGTCCCGGATTCATGAGTTTGTTTAGCTAGCCAGTGCGAGAGGGTCCTTAGAGGCCTCGTGCGGGAATCTATGATATGACTCTGTTCCCAAGGCGATGCATGTGCGTGTTTTGTTTTATAATATAGCCAGCGCGGGAGGGCCCTTAGAGGCCTCGTGCGGGAATCTATGATATTACTCTGTTCCCAAGGCAAATTGTTTGACTGTTTGTTTCCGGAAAAGACATGTCTAGTTTTGGTTTTTGAAATTGATATTGGTGCATGTACTATGAAATGTGTAAGCGATTGGTTTGCCTTGAATACTTGTACTAGCGTAATTGCTAACCCCTTTGGGGACCCGTTTTGGGGAAATTCTTGTTATGGATTTCAGGTTATGTTTAGCCAGACGAGCGGGCGATGGGATGGTACGAGGATGTCGGCCAAGGTTGTTGACATGTGCAATTGAGTCTTGTTATTTCCTACCGTCTCTTTTGATGTGGATGTTTTCCAAATTGTAAACTTATAGATTGTACTCGCGAGTACTTAGGCTTTTCTTTTCGGATTGTGTTTGGACTTCGTTGGAGTTACTGTATTTGTCGGTTGATGTTTATTATGCCGGTTGTGCCGGACGTGTTGTTTTATGTTCTTGTTGTTAACAATTGTTTCCTTGCTAACCGAGACGGTTAGTCGAGAGGTGTTTTCTTGTGTTAGCCTGGTGGATCCCATGTAGGGGTCCACAGCGCTGTAATACACCTCGAATATCTCGGGGGTGTTACAGAAAATGGTATCAGAGCTCTAGGTTTATGGATACCTAGGCTTTTTGGTTATTTAGGTCTAGTTGTGTTTTATTTTGCACATTGTCACACCGCTGCCGGCATCTCAGTACATCCAGTGCTCGTAAGTTTTCCTTACTCGATTCTCTTGTTTTCTCGTATTGAAATTCCACTTCTTGAACTGTGATTGCCTCTCTCGTACTTATCGTCGAGTTGTTTTTCGATCCATCCAGTTCATGTACTTTTGATTCTAGTATTGTGCAGTCCTTCTGTAATATCCGCAATTTTCGATTTTCGGTAAATTTCTTTTTTTTGGTCGGAGTCTGTTTTGACGGCTCGCTCATGACCGTTTCGTCATTCTGAAAATGATTAATTCTACACTTTTTGTCATCCGCGTTCGTTTCGGTGTTGTTTTGTTGAGTTCTGTGCTTTTTAACGACTTTTCCGCACTTGAGTTCGATTCTTGCGAATCTCGTCCGAAACTGCTGTTTCGAGTTTCCCGCAAGTCCGTTTAACGTTGCTATATGTGTTGTGAGCTTCGGTTTGATTATTCGTTGACGTATGGTGATTTTCGGGCATTTGGGCCATTTTCGTAATTTCCCAAAGTTTGGGGTAATTACCTTCCGTTGTCGAATTTCGAGCCTTCGGGTGGTCGGAATCGTGTGTTCTACTAGCTCTTAGATTCGTCTTTGTGAGTACTTCGTAACCGTATCTTCGGTTCGTATTCAGGCTCGGGTTTCGGTGTCGTTTTGTTGAATTCAGGATTACTAAACGACTTTTCTAAGTATGAGTTCGACTTTGTTAGATCACCATTAATTTTTGGTGACTCCAAAAATTATAAATCTTTGCAATATTATAGAACATCGAGTTAGCTTTCTAATGGTTCAAACGGTGAGTCAATCGGAGTCGGACGAGAGAGTTATGGTCGTTTGATTTTGGCGAGCACTTCCAGAGCCTTTCGGCCGATAGGGGGTCGATAGACTCTCTGCCGGCATTCCGTAGGGGTATCGGTTGGGCTATCGGCGATAGGTGGCCGATAGGTTCTTCGTGTTACACTATAAATGTGTTGTTTTGAGCGTGAATGGCTCATTTCCTCCTTCCTTTTCCTTAGACGAGAGAGAGTGAGAGAGGAGGAGAGCTTCTCATCATTATCATTTGGAGGGTTGATTTTCATCATTCTTCTTCGGTTGTGAAGCTTGGACAATCAATCCAACGCGTGTTTTACGAATCTAAATACTTGAATCACTCAAGGTAATCTCTTGAAACCCTACCTTTTTGGATAATTGGGGATTTTGGGGTTTTGTCCGATTCTTTCCGTTTTGTTGATGGATTCTTGATGAATATGATTATTCTTGTTGGTATTCTTAGTTTCCTACGGATTCATGGTATATTTCGTGATTTTACGGAATCGAGAGGGTTTGGTTGTGGTCCGCCCTCGTTGTTATTTTTGTGCGAATATACATGAATCGTAGGCGGGTTTAGTGTATTCCATTTCCGTAATCGTTTAGAAGTGGTTGTGATTGTGCTATTCGAATCGTTAGGTTCATTTCCGCCGGTTCCTTGCGGTCGTGTTCAACTCTTCCGTTCCGTTCGTGTCATCGTCTAATTAATCGAGGCAAGTACCTTGTCCATACTTTTCTTGTTTCGCGGATATGATGATTGGTGATCGTCTTGGTTTGTTTGTTTGTTTGAAATGAGTTTTCAAAAGATTTGGTTAGCCTCGTTAAAGGCCTCTTTCAAAACCGTGTGTGTTTTGTGATTGGTGTGGTTCGAGAATAACTATGTGAATTCTATGAATATGCTTGGTGTTCATGTTGCACTTAGTATTGTGTGTGGACGTATATTATGTCATTTCGGTGCGTTGTGGATTGACGTGGTGTTTTGCTAAGTGTTTGATGCCTCTGGGCGAATTGTTTGAATATCCTTGATGTGATATGTTATTTGTGTGAATGTGTGGATATGGTTGAAGGTCTACGGTGGCACATGGCATGTGATCATGTGGCGAGGATGCAACAAGTGATTGATCCAACCGTGAGAGCTCGAGATAATCTACGGTGGCACATGGCATGTGATCATGTGGCGAGGATGCAACAAGCGATTGATCCAACCGTGAGATGTGTATGATTTGTTTCGCTAGCCCTCGGGAGGGTCCTTCGAGGCCTCGAGTGGGATGTCGGTGGTATCGTCCCCTGGCGATGCGCGTGCGTGATTATGTTTCGTTGATTTTTCGTCCGTTGAGGACACGTGATGTTGGGCTTTGACCAGTAAATTATTGGTGGTTTCTATTTGCGAAAACAAAACCTTTGGGTTGTGACCTGTTGATTTTGGAAAGAAGGATTTTATAATCCTAATTTGTTTTCTATTAAAACTCTCGATGGCATTTTAAAGCTGTTTTGTAAATTGTTTCCCTTATTTGCGATCTTTCGGTTTTGGAAATGTTTACTCAAACTCTTGCCTCGGGAAGTACTTTTCTTTACGTTTGGATCTTTGAGGATTCTGATTATTATTGTTCTTGGAACTTGTATTGTATGGCTCGTATTTTTGCACTTGTACTTGCACTAGCAAAACAGTGGAGTTTTGCTAACCCCCGAGTATTCGGGGGGTGGATGTCTATTTTTGCATTCAGGTTTGGAGCATAGCACAGGGTCGGCACGAAGGATGATGAAAGATGAACGATACTAATCACACGAGGTTCCGCTGATGTCGTATTGGTCCAGTTGTATTTTCTTTTCCGCTGCGGTATCTTTTCCCCGTTGTACGGGAGTTTATTTTATTTTGACCCCTGCGTGGGTATGTGTTTGGGAATGAGTTGTATGTTATCATTGAAAGACCAAGCCGGTCTACTGAGTCATTTTAGCCTTAAAGGCGATGTTTAGATGTTTGATTTTAGTTATCAGCCTGGTAAATCCTCGAGGAGAGGGTCTACGGCGTGTAATATCCCTGAGTGGATTGGGGGTGTTACATAAATGGTATCGGAGCTTAGGTTGTGGAAACCTAGGCTGTCGGGTCAGTGGTGTCTGTCGAGTTTTTGTCTCGTCGGATTTTATCTGACTGAGTCGTGTCGCGACGCGTCGTCTGAGTTTGTTGGTCGTGATTAGTATCGTGGGGCGATCATCATCTTCGTGCGACCTGTGGCTGTAAGTCTCCCTTCTTTGTGTTGTGCCTCGTGTGACACGAGCTATTTTTATGATTTATTTGCTAAGTGACAGAATCCTCTTATGGATTTTGATTTCTTGATACGCGACTATTTGACTCTCATATTTCTTTCATATGAGGAGTAGTGTTGCTGTATTGTGCATGTTGGACTGTATTTCTTTTTTTTTCCGCTGCGTGAGTTCCTTTGTAATGGCTTTCGGTATCTTACCGACTGAATTTTATTTCGAAAATCGATTCCTTTAACCGAGTTGTTGGCCTTGACCGTTTTGACGGTAGTTGGGTGTTTTCAAATGATTTTGTGAGTTTTGATAAGTACTACCGTCATCGACCTTTTTGGGGCATTCTAACCCATTGAATTATTTTTGAAAACCTTGAGTATCTTAGAAAATTGAAATTCGAGACGTACTTTTAAAGCGAATTATTTTCTTGCGGTGTTTTCAAGGTGTTTTCTAATGCCGCAATACATTTCAAAAATTTTCCGGTTGAGGACCAAAAATATTTTTTTGAGATATTTTCAAATGCGATTGCTTAGACCCAAGGGTCGAATATTTTTGAAAGTTTTTCACAAAAGGAAAGGTGTCCTCATTTTTGTTCAAACGCAAGATGATTTTCAAAGTCTCGATAATGGTGTTTGTACTACTTTTTGTAAAATGATACTCAAGATCAACTGTTGTTTCCAAACTGTTTTCAAAAGGTGGTTTTCATTTTTAAAACCTATCATTACTGATAGCGGACCGGAAATGCGTGTATGGTTTTAGAACATTCGATACGGTGTTAACCCCAATTGTGATCGAATTGGTGGCATGAACGTCGGCGTTGCCACGCATTTGTTGTACTAGCCCTCTGTGAGAGGTGTGAACTGGTGTTTACTGTTATCACCTCGTGGTGATTTGCGTGTTGTCGCACGAGTGTGGGTTGTTAAAGCTTGAGTTGTACATTTGTGTACATGTATGATTGTTTCATGATGGTTGTAATTATGTGCTGGTTATCGTTCGGGCCGTTGAGGTCGCCGAACGATACCGTCGTTGCTGAAGTGTTTGTGTGTATTATTTTACGATGATAATCGTTGTATATGATATGTATTATGATTCCTTGTTGTTATTAGTTGGCATCTCCGCTATGTTGTTTTGCGACGTTATGCCCCATTGTATCTAGCATTTGTATTTTCGGTATGCCGAGCCGAGGCGTTTCAATCGAGATGTGCCGGGGCATGCACGTGTAAATTGTCCTTCTCGTCGGTAACACATTTCAAGTGTGGACTCGAGGGACACCGAATTCAGTTTTGTGAATTGGCTACCGAGACTTTCGGAGTTCGCGCTTCAGCACCGTCATCGGAATCGGCTTTGAGAGGCCTTTGAAGGATTTTTCTGTCAGTTGCTTGTTGTGTCGTCACCTTGATTTCGCTGTTGTGAGTTGCGGGGGCGACCTTCTTTTATAAGAGGTCGAATGTAGTACCCGTGTTGTTTTTAGACTCCTGCATTTTCTCTTTCTTGAGTCTATCGACTCGCTCGTGTTTGTTGATACTTTCTGAACTTGTTCTGTATTTCGGTTTCGTCGTTCGAACGAGCTGTGATCATGTTTTGGGTCAATCTGGTTATCGCTGTGACTTTTTCGAGTTCGGTTCGATTCTTGTGAACCTTGTTCGGAAGTGACATCATCTGGTTTTACTAGTTCTCTTATTCGAAGTGGATCGGATTTGGAACTTCTGTATTTTCGACTCTGTCAACTCGTTTATGTTCATTGACATTTTCTGAGCTTGTCCTGCCCCTTGCTTTTGTTGATCGAACGAGGGTGGTATTATTTCGGAATTACTCGTTCGTCGATGTGACTTTTCAATTGTTATTCCCTTTCCTGTAGATCTTATGCGAGTGTGCATCTTGTTGTTTTCACCGGATCATGTTTTGTCTCGAGTCGAGATGTGAACCTCGGAGTTGTCGTGTGAACCTTATTGTTCTTCGTGATTCGAACATGATCGTTCGCTTTTGTTGTCTCGACCGTTGTGGTTCGGTCGTTTGTTTGTTCGGTTTTGTCCTCCTTTCGTGATAGTTTAGCATTCAGGCTCATCCCTAAATACCTTAAGTTTGGGAAATTAGTCTCGTTTTCGATCTTCCAACCCTTGGGCGGTGGAATTGATATTAGTTCAACGATTGGCTCGCGTTTGATTGATGTACCGTTGGGTTGGTCAATCATACCGACTTTCGTTCGTTGTGTTTTGTGATTGTCGGATAATTGACTTGGCTATATTATCCGTTTGATGACGCTTGTCATTTGTTGGTTTTATTGTATCCCTAACGGTGACATTGTGTTGGTCGTCGTGGAGCGTGTTGTCACGCCGTATGTCTCTTTACGTTTCTTGCGGCGTTTCGCCGTTGGGCGCGAGTTTTCTATTTTTGTGTATCTCGTCGAGTTTTCTGGCGGGTATATTCCCCCTACTTGTTTTAAGTTTCGGAATGAAACTTCTTTTAAGGAGGGTAGAATGTAATATCCGCAATTTTCGATTTTCGGTAAATTTCTTTTTTTGGTGAAGTCTGTTTTGACGGCTCGCTCATGACCGTTCGTCATTACGAAAATGATTAATTCTACACTTTTTGTCATCCGCGTTCGTTTCGGTGTTGTTTTGTTGAGTTCGTGCTTTTAACGACTTTTCCGCACTTGAGTTCGATTCTTGCGAATCTCGTCCAAGCTATTGTTTCGAGTTTCCCGCAAGTCCGTTTAACGTTGCTATACGTGTTGTGAGCTTCGGTTTGATTATTCGTTGACGTATGGTGATTTTCGGGCATTTGGGCCATTTTCGTAATTTCCCAAAGTTTGGGGTAATTACCTTCCGTTGTCGAATTTCGAGCCTTCGGGTGGTCGGAATCGTGTGTTCTACTAGCTCTTAGATTCGTCTTTGTGAGTACTTCGTAACCGTATCTTCGGTTCGTATTCAGGCTCGGGTTTCGGTGTCGTTTTGTTGAATTCAGGATTACTAAACGACTTTTCTAAGTATGAGTTCGACTTTGTTAGATCACCATTAATTTTTGGTGACTCCAAAAATTATAAATCTTTGCAATATTATAGAACATCGAGTTAGCTTTCCAATGGTTCAAACGGTGAGTCAATCGGAGTCCGGACGAGAGAGTTATGGTCGTTTCAGTTTTTGGCCGAGCACTTCCAGGAGCCTTTCGGCCGATAGGGGGGGTCGATAGACTCTACTGCCGGCATTCTGTAGGGGTATCGGTTGGGCCTATCGGCCGATAGGCTGGCCGATAGGTTCTGCTGTGTTACACTATAAATGTGTTGTTTTGAGCGTGAACAGCTCATTTCCTCCTTCCTTTTCCTTAGACGCGAGAGAGAGTGAGAGAGGAGGAGAGCTTCTCATCATTATCATTTGGAGGGTTGATTTTCATCATTCTTCTTCGGTTGTGAAGCCCGGACAATCAATCCAACGCGTGTTTTACGAATCTAAATACTTGAATCACTCAAGGTAATCTCTTGAAACCCTACCTTTTTGGATAATTGGGGATTTTGGGGTTTTGTCCGATTCTTTCCGTTTTGTTGATGGATTCTTGATGAATATGATTATTCTTGTTGGTATTCTTAGTTTCCCTACGGATTCATGGTATATTTCGTGATTTTTACGGAATCGAGAGGGTTTGGTTGTGGTCCGCCCTCGTTGTTATTTTTGTGCGAATATACATGAATCGTAGGCGGGTTTCCGGGTGTATTCCATTTCCGTAATCGTTTAGAAGTGGTTGTGATTGTGCTATTCGAATCGTTAGGTTCATTTCCGCCGGTTCCTTGCGGTCGTGTTCAACTCTTCCGTTCCGTTCGTGTCATCGTCTAATTAATCGAGGCAAGTACCTTGTCCATACTTTTCTTGTTTCGCGGATATGATGATTGGTGATCGTCTTGGTTTGTTTGTTTGTTTGAAATGAGTTTTCAAAAGATTTGGTTAGCCTCGTTAAAGGCCTCTTTCAAAACCGTGTGTGTTTTGTGATTGGTGTGGTTCGAGAATAACTATGTGAATTCTATGAATATGCTTGGTGTTCATGTTGCACTTAGTATTGTGTGTGGACGTATATTATGTCATTTCGGTGCGTTGTGGATTGACGTGGTGTTTTGCTAAGTGTTTGATGCCTCTGGGCGAATTGTTTGAATATCCTTGATGTGATATGTTATTTGTGTGAATGTGTGGATATGGTTGAAGGTCTACGGTGGCACATGGCATGTGATCATGTGGCCAGGATGCAACAAGTGATTGATCCAACCGTGAGAGCCTGAGATAATCTACGGTGGCACATGGCATGTGATCATGTGGCCAGGATGCAACAAGCGATTGATCCAACCGTGAGATGTGTATGATTTGTTTCGCTAGCCAGCTCGGGAGGGTCCTTCGAGGCCTCGAGTGGGATGTCGGTGGTATCGTCCCTAGGCGATGCGCGTGCGTGATTATGTTTCGTTGATTTTTCGTCCGTTGAGGACACGTGATGTTGGGCTTTGACCCTGTAAATTATTGGTGGTTTCCTATTTGCGAAAACAAAACCTTTGGGCTGTGACCCTGTTGATTTTTGGAAAGAGAAGGATTTTATAATCCTAATTTGTTTTCTATTAAAACTCTCGATGGCATTTTAAACTGTTTTGTAAATTGTTTCCCTTATTTGCGATCTTTCGGTTTTGGAAATGTTTACTCAAACTCTTGCCTCGGGAAGTACTTTTCTTTACGTTTGGATCTTTGAGGATTCCTGATTATTATTGTTCTTGGAACTTGTATTGTATGGCTCGTATTTTTGCACTTGTACTTGCACTAGCAAAACAGTGGAGTTTTGCTAACCCCCGAGTATTCGGGGGGTGGATGTCTATTTTTGCATTCAGGTTTGGAGCATAGCACAGGGTCGGCACGAAGGATGATGAAAGATGAACGATACTAATCACACGAGGTTCCGCTGATGTCGTATTGGTCCAGTTGTATTTTCTTTTCCGCTGCGGTATCTTTTCCCCGTTGTACGGGAGTTTATTTTATTTTGACCCCTGCGTGGGTATGTGTTTGGGAATGAGTTGTATGTTATCATTGAAAGACCAAGCCGGTCTACTGAGTCATTTTAGCCTTAAAGGCGATGTTTAGATGTTTGATTTTAGTTATCAGCCTGGTAAATCCTCGAGGAGAGGGTCTACGGCGTGTAATATCCCTGAGTGGATTGGGGGTGTTACACCTTCGTCTCTCTGGAGTATGTGCGCCGTTCTGGGCTTGACCGTTTGTCGTTTTGCGAGCCTTCCATCGCTAAACTTCCTAGCATTGGTGGGATCATTAGTGATCGAAAGATCCGAGTTTTGCTCCGTGGTATATTGTGAGAGGGCTTGACTCTCTAGTCTTTTGTTGTATGATGGAATCTATGTTTGGTAATTGCGGTATACTAAATGTATGTTGAGCCGAATGTACTGATGGGTTGGACACCGAAGGGTGCAGTATGATGTAGAAGTTTTGAACATTGATATGTTCCGGTATAGGTATTGATGGCAGAGTTTGTTGAGAAACTCACATAGCTGGTTTCGACATACGTCCAAATCGGTGATCTTTGGTTACGCTGTCAAACTTGAAGAGATAGTTTGACATATGCTTGGAATTAGTATTCTGAGTTGCGCTTGTTGACCGGTGATTTTTGAATGCCGTATATGCGTGTGTTCGGGAATTGTTGGTACTTGGCTAATTATTGTTATTTACAACCAATGTGTTTCTATTAATAATAATACATGCGGCGTGCATGCTTGAAAATCTACGAGACTTGATCGTATTGTGGGTTTTGAAAAGTGACATGAATTTGGGCGAGCCGACCTTGTATTTTCTAATAAAACGTTGTGTCTTATTTATAGGTAGTGTTTAAAAGTGTTTAGGACATTTTATTAAATGCTACATTTGTTAAGCCCTTGTCGTGTTAAAAGGGTCTTGAAAATGATTTTTAACTTATCGATTTTATTTTGAATAACTAGAGTATACGATTTTAAAATCGAGTTAGCTGGGAAACCTAAATTTTGTCGAGTCAAGTTGTGTTGGTTGAGTTTTGTCTCGTCGGATTTTGTCTGACTTAGTCGCATCGTGACGCGTCGTTTGAGATCATTGGTCGTGATTAGTATCGAGGGGCGGTCGTCACTTACGTGCGACCTATGGATGTAAAACTCCCTTCCTTGTGTTGTGCCTCGTGTGACACGAGTTATTTGTATGATTAGTCGTTAAATGATGGAATCCTTCTGTGGATTTTGATTTCACGATATGTGTTTATTCGACTCTCGTATTTGGTTTATACGAGGAGTGTCGTGGCTGCTGATGTATTTTCGTACCGCATTTTATCCGCTGCGTGAGTTCTTTCAAACGGCTTTCAGTATTTTGCAAACTGAGTTTTATTTCGTAAAACCGATTCCTTGAATCAAGTTTTGGCATTTTGGCCTTGAATATTTCATGATGGTTTGACATATGATTTTTTGAGCTTTGGAAAATATTACCGTCATTGGTCTTTTTAGCATTTTCGAAATGAGATGGGAAATTGTGCTTAGCCTGGTAAACCCGTGTGAGAAAGGTTTACGGCATGTAATTTTTCTGATATGTTCTGTTGTCTCTGTGGGTCATTAGCGCACGCTACGCTTTGCGGATAGCGCGCGCAAGAGTGCGTTGGTAGCACGCTAAGGGGAGGATAGCGCACGCTACCTGGTAGTTGAGCGATCCAGAGCTACTTTGGGTAGTGAAGTTCTCGTTAGCGCACGCTAACACTTGGGGTTAGCGCACGCTAACAGTGTATTTTTGGTCAGGAGTTTTGTTCTTGATATCGTTTTCCATCCAGTTTTGATAAACCGATTGTTGTTTTAACGATGTTGTTAAACATATCCTAAGGGTTGTATATCACTGTCGTGATTTTGAGCGATTTGATGCGTGTGATATGATGTGTTTAAGTGAATGTTGATACGTGCGAATTTTGGGCATTTTGGCCTATTGTACTTCTGAAAAACCTTGAGTATCTTAGAAAATAAACCTCGAGACGTACTTTTAAATGAATTATTTTCTCACAGTGCTCTCAAGATGCCTACTAGTGCCACGCTATGTTTCAAAATTATTCTACTTTGAGGATCAAAATATTTTGAGATATTTCTAATGATTTAGAAACGCATTCGCTTAGACCCGAAGGTCGAATATAGCTGAAAAGTTTTAATTTAACGAAAGGTGTCTTCATTTTTTTTATCAAACGCAAGATGATTTTTTTAAAGTCTCGATGACGATGTTTGTACTACTTTTGATATATGATACTCAAGATCAACTGGTTCTTGCAAGTTATTTTCAAAAGATGGTTTTCGTTTTCAAAACCTATCATTTCTATTTGTGGTCCGGGAATATATGTGTGATGTTCGTGCTCTCGTTAGGGTGTTAACCCCCGAGTTGTTGTTGAATTGGCGGTGTGAGCGTTGAGTAGTTCGCCACACAGTTGTCGTGGTAGCCTCTGTGAGGGGTGTGATATTGGTATTGGATGATGTTGTCGCCTCGTAGCGGTTTATGCGTTATCGCATATATGCGAGCTGTTAGAGCTCGGGTTGGTATGATTGTGTGCATCGGTGATTATTTCGCGTTGTGTCGATTGCTTGTTATATTGTTACCTTGGTGCCGTTGTTGTGAGTTTCGGGGGCGAGGTCAAAGGTAATACCCGTACTATTTTGACTTCTATATCTTCTCTTTCTCCAGTCTATCGATTCGCTCGTGTTCATTGATACCTTCTGAACTTGTTCTGTACCTTGGTTTCATCGTTCGAGCAGTACATGTCTGGTTTTGAGTCGATCTGGTTATCATTTGTGACTTTTCCGAATTCGGTTCGACTATTGTGAACCTTGTTCGGAAGTAACATCTTTGGTTCTAATAGTTCTTTTATTCAAAGTGGATCGGATTTTGAACTTACGTATTTTTGGCTCTATCAACTCGTTTATGCTCGTTAACATTTGAACTTTCCTATCCCTTGCTTTTGTTGATCGAACGAGGGTGGTATTGTTTGAATAACTCGTTTGTCGTTGTGGCTTTTCAATCGCTATTCCCTTTCTGTGGATCTTATGGGAATGCACGTCTTCTTTATTCTCACGGTCATCACGGGAGTTGTTGTTTGAATTTTATTATCCTACGTGTTTCGGACATGATTGTTCGATTTTTGTTGTCTCAATCATTTGTTTGTTCAGTTTTTGTTCTCGTTTCGTGATTGTTGAGCGTTCAGGCTCCTTCGTAATTCCCTTAAGTTCGGGAAATTAATCTCGTTTTCGATCTTCCAATCTTTAGGCGGTGGAATTCCGTATTTGTTCAGCGTTTGGCTCGCATTTTGATTGATGAACCGTTGGGTTGGTCAATCATATTGATTTTCGTTCGTTGTGTTTTGTGATTGTTCGGATAATTGACTTGATTGTATTATCCGTTTAATGACGCTTGTCACTCGTTGATTTTATTATGTCTCTACCGGTGACGTTGTGTTAGTCGCCCTAGAGCGTATTTTCACGCCGTATGTCTCTTTGCGTTTCTTGCAGCGTTTCGCCGTCGGGCGCGAGTCTTCGGTTTTTGTGTATCTCGTCGAGTTTTCCTGGCAGGGGATATTGCTTCTCCCTACTTAATTTTAAGTTTCGGGACGAAACTTCTTTTAAGGAGGGTAGAATGTAATATCCGCAATTTTCGATTTTCGGTAAATTTCTTTTTTCGGCCGGAGTCCGTTTTGACGGCTCGCTCATGACCGTTTCGTCATTCTGAGAATGATTAATTCTACACTTTTTGTCATCCGAGTTCGTTTCGGTGTTGTTTTGTTGAGTTCCGTGCTTTTTAGCGACTTTTCCGCACTTGAGTTCGATTCTTGCGAATCTCGTCCAAATATTGTTTGAGTTTCCCATAAGTCCGTTTAACTTTGTTAGACGTGTTGTGAACTCGGTTTGGTTATTCGATCACGTATCGTGATTTAGGGCATTTTGGGCCATTTTGTAATTTCTTGAAAGTTACGGGTATCCGTATCTGTAATTGTTGTCTCGACCCGTTTCTTGGTCGCGTATGATTAATTATGGTATTACGTTTTCATTTCGAGTCGTTGATGTCGTCCGCGAACTTTTCGTCGTGTTCGTTCCGTGCGTTTTCGGAAATCGAGGCGTCGGGTCGTGGTGGCCGAAAGTGGCCGGACCGGTGCGGCATCGGAAGTCTTGAGCAGCCGGCGAGCACGTCGAGAACCGGCGTAAGCGCACGCCTTCTGGCCGGACGCTGCAGCTAGCTTCAGCGATGTAGCGCACGCTGCCGAGTCGGCCAGCGTACGCTATCGGGCACGGGCAGAGGATTACGAGGTTACGGACTCGGTCGGGATCGGCGGTAGCGCACGCTCTGCCGGTCGTAGCGCACGCCAACCGGCAGGGTAGCGACGCCGTCGGCCGACTAGCGACGTTACTGGTGAGTTTGTTAGTCCGAGGCTCGGGCCAGTCGGCTAGCGCGCAGCTTCCGGCCGTAGTGCACGCTAGCGGGAGTCGGGCGGGCAGTCATGGTGGCGGGGTGGTCGGTGGTGCCGGGTCATGCGGGCCATGGCCGAGAGTGCTCGGCCGATCTTGGCGATAGCGCACGCTAGTCCGGAAGGCTAGCGCACGCTAATTCCGGCCCGATATATAAATGATGCAGAGCCAATGACTTTTCGGGTCATTTTTCATTTCATTTCTCTTCGGTCCGCGGCTGGGGTTTTGGAGGAGACGAAACCATGCTGTTGGACAACAAATCCATGAAGTTTATGAGTTTATATCACCGATCAATCATCCTATAACATCCTTCGATCCAGCGAATCAAGGTTAGATCTTTAGAACCCTACTTTTGGGTAGATTTGGGGGTTTTCGCGTTTTTGTCCGATTCGTTCCGTTTTGTCGATTAATTCATGATGAATATGATTAATCTTGTTGGTATTCTTAGTTTCCTACGGATTCATGGTATATTTCGTGATTTTTACGGAATCGAGAGGGTTTGGTTGTGGTCCGCCCTCGTTGTTGTTTATATACGAATATACATGAATCGTAGGTGGGTTTTCGGGTGTATTCCAATTCCGTATTCATTTAGAAATGGTTGTGATTGTATTCTTCGAATCGTTAGGTTCGGTTTCATTGGTTCCTAGCGTTCGTCGGTGACTTTCCTTTCCGTTCGTTGCGTCGTCAATAATTCAAGGCAAGTATTTTTTTGGAAACCTTTATGCTTAACGTGGAATGGTAATGTATTTTGTGTGTGATTTGCTCACCTCGTGTTGGTCCGACGGGATCAAGGAGGGAATCCAAAGGTTTTCGTCCTGGATTCATGAGTTTGTTTAGCTAGCCGGTGCGGGAGGGTCCTTAGAGGCCTCGTGCGGGAATCTATGATATGACTCTGTTCCCAAGGCGATGCATGTGCGTGTTTTGGTTTATAATATAGCCAGCGCGGGAGGGCCCTTAGAGGCCTCGTGCGGGAATCTATGATATTACTCTGTTCCCAAGGCAAATTGTTTGACTGTTTGTTTCCGGAAAAGACATGTCTAGTTTTGGTTTTTGAAATTGATATTGGTGCATGTACTATGAAATGTGTAAGCGATTGGTTTGCCTTGAATACTTGTACTAGCGTAATTGCTAACCCCTTTGGGGACCCGTTTTGGGGAAATTCTTGTTATGGATTTCAGGTCATGTTCAGCCAGACGAGCGGGCGCTGGGATGGTACGAGGATGTCGGCCAAGGTTGTTGACATGTGCAATTGAGTCTTGTTATTTCCTACTGTCTCTTTTGATGTGGATGTTTTCCAAATTGTAAACTTATAGATTGTACTCGCGAGTACTTAGGCTTTTCTTTTCGGATTGTGTTTGGAGTTCGTTGGAGTTACTGTATTTGTCGGTTGATGTTTATTATGCCGGTTGTGCCGGACGTGTTGTTTTATGTTCTTGTTGTTAACAATTGTTTCCTTGCTAACCGAGACGGTTAGTCGAGAGGTGTTTTCTTGTGTTAGCCTGGTGGATCCCATGTAGGGGTCCACGGTGCTGTAATACACCTCGAATATCTCGGGGGTGTTACAAATTGTGATGCTGTGAATATGTGTATTTTGTAATGAATGTGAAGAGATGCAAAGTTATGCCGTTCCAGTGGGAACAAAGAGAATTTATAACGAACATTCGTTCCGCACCCGGATATTGGGGGTGTGCACCCGGATATTGGGGGTGGTAGAAATTGCACTATCTGGATATTGGGGATAGGTGCTTATGTGTTATTGTATGTATATGTGATTGTGTTGTTAGCTGATACTTCTGGAACTGCAAAATTCGTACATATGAGCATATTGTTGTAATGTGTTATGACTGACCCGGATATGGGCTGGTATTGTTATACTTGCCAGTTGCAGGAACTTCAGAAATACAGGCTTGGGAATGCGAAGGGACGGTGCATGCTTGAGAACGGCGACTGGATAGAGTTAAATTTTCCTGGCAATTATTTCAGAAATAAAGAGCATGTATTAAATTTTAAAATCGTGTGTACTTCAACTTTCCTGTTCGTATGATGAAAATTTATTATCAATTCCAATATTATTATTTTTACCAAAAGTTCTTGTGAGGTAAAAACGAATAACCTAGCTTGCTGGGTCCCATGAGAGATCCACAACGCTGTAGCTACCCAAGATTTTGGGGATGTTACAGTAGATGGTATCGGAGAGAGGTTAATCGAACTACACACTTTTTTAAAACAAAAAAAAAAATTTGAAGTCTAAAAGCGAGGCAACTACACATATTTTCAAGAATAATATCTTTGAAGAAATATCTTTTCGACTACACTGTAATCATTCGAAGCGCATCAAGCATCCACCGACTTCGCATACCCTGTACAAGTAAGTGTTATGTTTTGAAGTACTTTTTCATGTTGTTTGAATTTATTTTGAGAACATAAGTTGAAATAAAATCATATACTATTAAGTATAACACACAACCAAGATACGCTTCAATAGAGTCCGAGAAGTCTCCTGACTCTGCCATCAAAAATAAAAATAAAAATAATACTTAAAGATATCACATGATATCAAAACAATAAAAAAGCGATCAACTAGAATGGAACACAACCCAATAAAAAAACTAGTAAAACGACAAGGGATAAGGTATTTTAGAGGTTCAGGTCAATATTCATCTTCCATTTCTTTCCCTTTGACCACTCAATTCGATCTACTGCAGGATCGGGCTCAGGAACATATGCTTTCAATATATATAATAAGTCTTCAGCTTTTGAAGCTGACATCAGAATACCGCGTGCAGACGGTGTAATAAAATGTTGTTCCACTGCATGGTCGAGAAAATTTAACAATCCATCATAGAATCCATTAATGTTCAACAATCCTATTGGTTTTTGATGGATGTTCAGCTGGGACCAAGACACCATGTGAAAAATTTCCTCAAGTGTTCCAAACCCTCCTGGTAAAGCAATGAAACCATCAGACTTGTCAAGCATGAGATTCATCCTTTCAGTTAGGTTGGACACCTGTACTTCATCTCCTATTGTTTTTTCAGCAGGTTCAGTAAGAGCACTAGGAATGATACCTTGAACTTGACTGCTTGCTTCATAAGCAGCTTTTGCTACGTACCCCATCAACCCACAACTTCCCCTCCATAAATCAACGTAATATTCCTTTCAGCTAATATTTTACCAAGATTATATGCTGTAGTGATGGTTTCACCACTTTTTCCGGGATTAGATCCACAGAAAACGCAGATACTTGAAAATTTAAGATCAGAGGTTACTTCCATCTCTTTTTCTTTCTTTCTTTTGTGTTTGCTAGAAATATTTTTGGTGTAAAGTGACAAAAAAAATGATAATATTAATAGAAGTATAATTGAGGGTGAAACATTATTTAAATTAACTTATTAGGGGGAATTATGAAAACAATAATAGTAATTTTAACTTATTCGGTGAAAAAATAAACGCGTTAATTGGGCTTCACGTATTCGGTAGAATATTGAATGCATTTATTGCATGTCACTATTTTTTTATTTAAAAAGAGAAACTTTAATGGAAATGACAAAATTAAAAAGTAAACGCTCATGTGAATGTACAGTAGTCGTGATTGTGACACAGCTTCCTCTGATTTTATGTTCAGAAACGACTTCAATACCTTCTATGAGTCAGGATGAGCTTCCATCTAATTTTCTTATAAATTGGCAAACAGTGTCCTTTACTATCATATTCTCGAGATGTTGTTCATATTCAAATATAAATCTATTTCAAACAAAGAATTTCATATTGCACATACCCACTAGACTGCGTTTCAAGAGTCATTAGAACACTATCGAATGATTCCTTATTCAGGCCATCCTTAATGAACTTGATTTTGTCTTCTATGATTGTGCAATAAATTCCTAAAGATCGATATTTCGAATAGCAATCTCAACGAGCGCATTTATAACAAATTCCCATTTTCTTCAATCGTCATTTTCTTCGACGACGATTATCTGCATATGATTTCTGTCGACTCTGAGCTGTCAACATACGACTCTTGATCAAAGCTACCTTCTCCCGGGCGGCTATAAGCATATCGGGCTTGGTGCCGATTGATTCTGATAGGTCGTCCCAACACAACGGAGATTGACAACGACGACCGTACAAGGCTTCGTAAGGTGCCATCTTAATCGAAGCATGCCAACTATTATTGTATGTGAACTCAATCAACGGTAATTGGGCTTCCCAATCGTCTTTCCAATCGAGGACGCATGCCCTCGACATGTCCTCCAAAGTCTGAAATAGTCCTCTCTGATTGTCCGTCGGACTGAGGATGAAAAGTGGTACTGAGATTAAGCTGAGTTCCCATATCATGATGAACTGATTTCCAAAAATGTGACACGAATCGTCCGTCATGATCGGAAACAATACTCTTAGGAGTACCATGCAATCTCACTATCTCTTTGATGAACAACTGGGCCAGTCTCTCGGGACCCCACATATCCTTAATCTCAAGGAAATGAGCTGATTTAGTTAAGCGGTCCACAATCACCCAGATTGTATTCATGCCACGATGACTCGTCGGCAAACTTGTGATGAAGTTCATAGAAATATCTTCCCACTTCCACTCTGGAATAGGGAGCGGTTTCAGCATACCTGCCGGTCGCTGATGTTCAATCTAGGCTTGCTGACAGGTTAAACATCTCGAAACAAATTCCGCGACTTCTCGCTTCATATTACTCCACCAGTAATTTTGTTTCAAGTCCGTGTACATCTTGCTAGACCCTGGGTGAACGGAATAAGGGGTAGCATGAGCTTCTCTCAAAATCGAGTTTTTCAACTCGTCATTCGCCGGTACGCACAACCGATTCTTAAATCTCAAAAGTCCATCCTCGTGGACCACGAATCCAGGGGCTTTCCCCTGAGCCACATCCTCACGGATGCGCAACAATGATGGGTCTGAACCCTGATTCTCTCTGATTGTCTCCTCAAGTGGCGATGAAATTTCTAACATGCAAAGTTGCCCTTGCACTTGTTGAAGCCAAACCTCGATCTCGGGTCTAAGGAATTCCTGCTGAAGCTCCTTCTGAACTGTTAAACGAGCAAGCATTTGCTCCTGAACGGACTTACGACTCAAGGCATCGGCAACCATGTTTGCCTTACCCGGGTGGTGCAGGATCTCGATATCATAATCTTTGATTAGTTCCAACCACCGCCTCTGTCGCATATTTAACTCCTTCTGAGTAAATATATACTTCAAACTCTTGTGATCGGTGAATATCTGACAGGTGACGCCATAAAGGTAATGACGCCAAATCTTCGATGCGAAAACCACGGCTGCTAGTTCCAGGTCGTGGGTTGGATAATTAACCCCGTAAGGTCGCAATTGCCGTGAAGCATAGGCAATAACCTTCCCATTCTGCATTAATACACATTCGAGACCCTGTCCGGATGCATCACTACAACCCACAAATCCTTCCGTCCTTTGTGGTAAAGAAAGGACAGGTGCTGACATTAACCGGCTCTTGAGTTCTTCAAAACTCAGCTGACACGCATCGGACCACGTGTATTTCTTATCCTTTCGCAATAGGTTCGCTATTGATTGAGCGATTTTAGAAAATTCCTCCACAAACCGCCGATAATAACCGGCTAATCCGAGAAAGCTTCGGATTTCCTTAACATTCTTCGGAGGTAACCAACCTTGGATAGCCTCCGTCTTCTGAGGATCCACTCGCACTCCATCTGATGAAATTACATGTCCGAGAAACGTCACTTCGGACATCCAGAACTCACAATTAGAAAACTTTCCATAAAGTTGTTCTCGTCTCAACACGTCGAGAACCTGATGAAGGTGAAACTTTTGTTCTTCCTGGTCACGAGAAAAATTAAAATATCATCACTGAAGACAACCACACACTGATCCCAAAAGTCGACGAAAACCCGATTCATTGATTCCATGAATATCGCAGATGTATTAGGTAACCCAAACGGCATTACCACGAACTCATAATGACCATAGCGTGTTTGAAACGCCGTCCTCGCGATATCCGACTCTCGAATTCGCAACTGATGATATCCAGATCTTAAATCGATATTGGAAAAAATACTGAAGTTCCCTGAAGTTGATCTAAGAGATCATCAATACGGGGTAGAGGATACTAATCTTGATCATCACCCTGTTCAACTCCTGATAATCAATACACAAGCGAAATGAACCATCCTTCTTCTTGACAAACAATACTGGTGCTCCCCACGGGGACGCACTCGGTCGGATATAACCTTTCTCAAACAATTCCTCAAGTTGATTCTTCAACTCCTGCATTTCGGTCGGGGCCATACGGTACGGTGCCTTCGATATTGGAGACGTACCAGGCTCCAACTCAATCATGAATTCCACATCTCTCTGTGGAGGTAAACCAGGTAGCTCGTCTGGGAGTACATCGTCAATCGATAACAATGATACCACAAATGATTGAACACCTCGATTGCCATAGAACGGTCAATCGATGAAAATGATACATTGAATGATTGAACACCTCGATTGCCTTAGAACGGCCAATCGATGAAAATGATACAATGAATGATTGAACACTTCGATTGCCTTGGAACGGCCAATCGATGAAAATGATACAATGAATGATTGAACAATTCGATTGCCTTGGAAGGGCCAATCGATTAAAATGATACAGTGAATGATTGAACACTTCGACTGCCTTGGAATGGCCAATCGATGAAAATGATACAATGAATGATTGAACACTTCGACTGAGAAATTTCACTACTTCCATCATATTAATGATTCTTCTGGAACAACGGGGATTTCCTCCCTGACATTCACACTCGGCTCCAATGACTGAAATGATAGTGACCAAGCTCTTACGAACGCTGAGGATGGTATCATGACGATCCATCAAACTAATACCCAATTTCACATCGTCCTTAGATAAATCCACCACGATGAGGTCCGCCAACCAATTGCGGTCATTAAGCTTAATTCGGTATGATTTCCGAAAATTCTTCTATCGTCAGGTAGACCAATGATATAAGGTCCACAATCAATAGGACTATCCAAATTAAGTCTATTCAAACATGATTCGTAAATGAATGAATGCGGTGCACCAGTATCAAAAGGTACACACAGGTTGAGATAAAATTACGAGTATACCTGAGATCATTCGGGCCACCGGATCGTCGGTCCTCTTCATCACATGAATCCTGGACTTGCCGGCCCCCGAACCGGAAGCTCCCGACTTATAAATATGAGCTCCGCCTCTATTCGCTCCCATCGTCTTAAACGACGCTGACAGAAAAGTCTGATTCTGAATCGTTGATTGCTTCGGGGCCTGAGATGCCGCCGGAGCCGGCTTGGAGTCCTTTCGGCAAAAACGGGCCTTATGCCCAAAAACCCCATAATTATGGCACGTGATAGACGGTTTCAGATACTTGGTGCTGTAATGACCCGGCGCTCCACAGTTGAAACAGGTGATGGCCGAACTGGCCGCTCGGGACTGAGATCCCGCACAATTATGCGCCGTAGGAGGTCGCTCAGAAATGTTAGGGCCCGCACGAGGATTCTTGAAGGTTGACTGACCGCCTTCGGACTGCTTACGCTTCGTTGATTTCTTGCTGACAGATAAAGGTTGTTGGTCAGCAATTTCCTTAGCAGCAGGCTCATACGGGAGAGTTCTCTCAATTAATTCGGCCAGAGTGGCGCAATGATGATTAAACAATTGCATATGGGTCATCATGACCTGCATAAAAGTGAGTGAATCAACCCGAACATCTTCCGATCGAGCGGAGTCCTGGGTACAGTTTCCCGACAGTGAGTGATTATTCCCCGGGTTTTGGCCCGCACCGCGGCCTCTCCCCGTGCATCCCTTGACAACTCTCTCCATACTGAAGTAGGAAGGTCGCATGATAATTATAGATCTCGTATTAGTATCGCATTATGATTTACGTCATGAAATGATGAAAATGAGCATACGCACTCTAATACAGTGATTACATGAATGATTAACTGAGGTGACATGATTATCTGATGAAATTCTTGAAATGATTATCTTGAACAAATTAACAAGATTAATGATATGATCTTCCAGATTAACAACTGAGTAATGAAATAAATTGAGTGATTAATGAGTTAACATGATCGTTCTGATCAAATGAAAATGATGTTTGAGGATTGTTAACTGATGAATTATGAATGAATGATTATTGCCAGAAATTATACCATGGCGTTGGAAGTCTTACAGTTCTTTCGGTCTGATTGGCTCGGTATTTGCACAGGTCACACGTGACGCGAAAGTCCAATGATACTAGTCCGATGATGATGATTTCAAACGAGACATGACTCGGAAGGTAGTATTCAAAACCACGCTCTGATACCAACTCTGTAACACCCCAAACTAGGCGTATATTACAGTGACGTGGATCCCCGACTGGGACCCACCAGGCAAGTAAAACTAATGAATTAAATAATATAATTGTAGTACCGAACCACATTATATTACCAAATACTCCGATGAGGAGTTTAAGTAACACACCAGGACAATACCGAATACTAGTATATTTTATATGAAGATAAAATACACAACACTGAATGAAACGAAGTATCCAAATGAAAATCTGCAGTGGAAAATAAATGACAACAACATGAATGACTAAAAAGATCGGGGCCCCCTACTAGTATCACTGGGACTCCTCGCCGTCAACGTTCTATTCCCGTGCTTTTGCCTTGCCATGACCTGAAAACAAAATCCCGGTAAAGTCGATTCTGTGAGAACAACAATCCTCAAGGGTTGAAAATACACAATCATGATATATCTTAAGTTATGAAATATCCTTAATTATGAATTACGCTGAAGAGGAGTATCATAGTACGCCCGTAATGTTCTGTGCAAGTGTACAAGACGGATGACCGGACACACCCGTCCTTGTACCTAATTAGTCTCACGGAGGTAATCGTTACCGTGTGCACAGTCTAATGTATCGATCCCAATACATGACCATCGCGTGCTCGACTAAAAATTCCACACATCCGCACCCGGCCACGCAATATGAACCCAGAAGGTCATATGAACGAGAATGACCAAAATGAATATCAATGAATAATAATCCGACAAGGTCAAGAATGACTCACCGAGATGAAAATAATAGTGAAGTGAATGATAGTTCAATGAAATGATTGGAACTGCCGTTCCTCGTGAATGAAGTGATTATTCGACAATTACAAGTCTCAATACGATTAATACAATGATGAATGAGTTATGATTATAAATAATCAACAACAAAAGGAATGAATATCCTTTTAACCGAGTAAGAATTAACTTACGCAATACCGATGAAGAATGTCCTCCACGAACAACGTCCTAAATGAGATGTCGGTCGCTCAAACAACCTTGAATAACACAATTACGAACAATCCGTTCAACATACGAATCAAACACGATGAATACCAACTCAAAACGTCGATACGACTAAAACCAAGTTCATTGGGGCATTATATCAAACACGCTGCGACCAATCTCCGATTGTTTACAATCAATCCTCAATTATACCAACATTAAATCCCCAAGAAGTGTTTCAAACCAACAAAACATCTTCAATATGACCAATAATCCAAAATAAATATCCAAATTCGTGATTTCAACAACAATAATCGAAATCCCCCAAATCCAACTTAATATTCAAAGTGTTCTTGAATAATCCTTCAATAATTCAATGAATAATCATACATATCCATAATCATGCGTACATCACTTCATACAACATGATTTTAACGGCTAAAACATCAAATCTCAATATAAAATCGAAATCCAAGATGTTTGAAGAATATTACCTTTGAAGATCCAAGTACTTTGATTCGACGAACACGCGTTAGATCGACAATCCGAGCTTCACAACCGATTGAAGATGATGAAAATTGAGTACTCAAGTGATTGATGAAGAAAGATCTATTCCTCAAGCTCTCTCTCTCTCTCGGACAAGATGAAGGAAATGAGAAAAATGAGGAAAAGTCCCGTCCATGATCCTTATAAACTGCCAAAAGTTACGGCCATAACTCGGCCTTCTTACGGCCGTAACATCCCAGGTCAACGGCCTTACGGCTGTAACCATCCCACTCGTACGGCCGTAACTAGGCTTCGTCCAAACACCTGCCGACAGCCTTATGGCCGTACCCGCCCGGTCTTACGGGCGTAACTCGCCCTCGTCTAAAAATACCTGCCGACATCCATACGGCCGTACCCGCACACCTTACGGGCGTAACTCGACCGATACAGCCGTATCCGTCCAAACTTACGGGCGTACGCCCCCTTCGTCGAAACTGACCAGGCACCCTGCCTACAACGTACGGCCGTATCCGGCCAAGCCTTACGGCCAAGCCTTACGGCCTTACCTTCCTCGTCTTACGGCCATATGTCGCAACCCTTACGGCCGTAAGTCCCTCTCGTCCGACACATCCTGAAAAACACGAACACTCCTTACGGCCGTATCCTGCCCATCTTACGACCGTAACTCGCCTTCGGCCAAAAACGCCTGGACACCGTGCTCGACACGTACGGCCGTAACCGGCCAAGCCTTACGGCCGTACCTGCTCAACTTACGGCCGTATGCCGCAACCTTACGGCCGTAAGTCCCGTTCGTCCAAAATGACCTGAAATCAACGAATGCCTGTTACGGCCGTATCCGACAATCTTACGGCCGTAACTCATTGCTGGACAATGTGAAAATCCGATAACTCCGATTCCTCGCTACGATTGAAGAATGATCCGACATACCATACGTATGTGAAAGTGAACAAGTCCAACACATGCCAAAGATGAAATTTCCAGCACAAGACTACCAATCACGATGATAATGATAATACTCCCATCTCGATCCATAAACGGAGATGAAATGACGATCGGTAACTGATACATGGTTACAACACGCCCACAATGAACGCAAATGAATGAATCATGAATGATGAATGATTATTAATGAGTGAAAATTACTGAGTGATAATTACTGACTGATTAATACTGAATGAAAATGAATGAATTACAACCGGGTATTACAATCTTTGCTCGTCGTTTCTTTGCATATGAACTTTTTCCAAGCCCTGGTAAAAATCTAGTAGGTGTTTCTCTGAATTCACCTGCTATTCTCACCTTGGCTTCAATAATGAATCGTATGTCAAAAGGTATGATTTTATTCATAAGCAACCTCATCCTTTCAAGTCTTGTTTTGTAATTTTTTAAAATGACATTTTTGCTAAGAAAGGGAAATCTCTTTTCAATACTACTCAAAGTTTCTTCCATGAATAAATAAAATAAAATAAAATAAAATAAAAAGAGAAAATATTAACAAATATCAGTTGTTGTGGGAAACTGAAAAATCCGACTTTGATAGTCACGGAGTACCGTTATCCGCCACTTGAACGGACAGAAGTGTAACACCCCCAAAACCGTATGGGAATATTACACGCCGTAAACCCTTTCCGCAAGGATCTACCAGGCTAATCATCCATAAACAACCAAATGCTTGCCCGGCCAGGGTCAAACAATATAATAATACAGACCGTTAAGGTCACTTACACATAAACACAGGCCAGATGAGGTCACACAACTCTATCAACGATGACTAACAACATTACCCACACGGGGTGAAATACAATACTGCGGAAGACCGAATCAACTCTAACAATACAACTAAACTCTATCAACTCTCAACTCTTGATTAGTATCGCAGCTCGTCATCCCCTTGTGCCAATCCTGTGATGCTCCCGAACTGCATGTACACGGGCCTTGAGCAGGACATCCACCCCGAATACTCGGGGTTAGTAAACTCCTTTGTTTTACTAGTGCAAGTATCAAACCATACGAAATGTAACAAGCAAATAGCAACTACGAATTTAATACGCAAATCAATTATCAAAATGTTCTAGAAGTTTTAGAATTTCGAACTCAAGTAAGAGATATTTGAAAAGGAACACATCATCTCGGGGATTTTTAAAGCGAAATTCTTTTGGACCTTGAGTCCCAATTTACAAAACCTTTTCGTAAACATTAGGGCCTTAGCCCGATTCTCGTTTCAAAGCATACTAAATAATATATCATTATGAGTCCGAGATCCATATTTAAAATGTTACCCGAACAATTCTTGCTACACGATCATTGTTCGTACACATCATGTACCGAACTCCGAGGCCTCGACGGACCTTACCCGGACCACACACCGTTCGTACACATCATGTACCGAACTCCGAGGCCTCAACGGACCCTACCCGGCCACACACCTTGTTCGTACACATCATGTACCGAACTCCGAGGCCTCAACGGACCCTACCCGGCCACAACATCGTTCGTACACATCATGTACCGAACTCCGAGGCCTCGTCGGACCCTACCGGATCACACACCTTGTCCGTACACGTCATGTACCGGACTCGAGGCCTCGTCGGACCCTACCGGATCACACACTTTGTTCGTACACATCATGTACGAACTCCGCAGGCCTCGTCGGACCACACCGAACACACACACATCGACACGACACAATTCATAATCATTAAATGTTAAGCCATTCCACATTACACCGAAATGTACAATCAAGTATGTAAACCAAAACAACACAAACATCATGATCATCACAACGACTCTTAACCAACATAACACACATTCGGTACACAATACATTGAACAACCATGTGTACAACCATCTCATATGTACATCGCAATCCTGCACAAATGGCACAACGCCTAACACGTATACCAATATATCACTATTATCACAAAGTCTTCAAATTTCGGAAAACACAACCAACTCCAACGGAACATATTTACGGAGGCAAGCAAAATCGTCATACATATCATACGTAATTACTAGTCACAAGATACAAGTCGTATAATAAGATACTTGCCTTAATAACCGCTACCAAACGCTCCGAAGAACACGGTTCGACCGGGAAGCTCGGACCCCGAAGAAGACAACGAACGGAAGGGTTCCGACTCGAGTTCTTCACAAGAGTTCGACCCTAACAACATATAATCAATAAATTATCGATCATACGAGGAAGAATAATCGTAGAACGCCCGAAAACCCCTCTATGACATTTTATCGGACACCTTCAAGGCGTCGATCAAGAACTCGACCAAAACAACGAATCGATACGATCCAACCATGGAATAACAAGGGAAATGATACAATACATCTAAATAATCATCAATCCATCACAATCCTAAGTTAAATCGGATTAAACGGACGAAATCGAACAAAATACCCAAAATCCCCAAAATTAGATTTCTAGAAAATCGACTGATTCGCTCGATCAAAGGATGTTATAGGACGTATGATTGATGATATGAGCCTCAAAACTTCATGGATTCATTGCCCAACAACATCTCTCCATGATATACTCACCCACAGCCGCGTACGGGAAGTAAAAGAATGAAGAACTGGGTGAAAAATACGCTACCAGGCCTTAAATAGGCTGATCGGCGGGTTACGACGTAATCGGCCATGGCTTACGTCGAATCGGCCATGGCCGAACTCACCTGGAAAATGCCGAACGTTACGTCGTTACGGCCAGTGGCCTTACGTGACGTAATCGCCTTACGACGTAATCGCCGATCACTACCGCACGTTACTCGGCCGGTGGCTGCCCGAGCATGCCCGCCATGACTCGGCCGACCAACTCCGACGGCCCGAATGACCCCGAAACCCGAACTCGAGTACGAATCAAGATACGGTTACGAAGTACTCGAAAAGACGAATCCGAGCACTAATAGAACACACGATTCCGACTACCCGAAGGCTCGAAATTCGACAACGGAAAGTAATTACCCCAAACTTTGGGAAATTACGAAAATGGCCCAAAACGCCCCAAAATCACGATACGTGATCGAATAACCAAACCGAAGCTTGCAACATGAATAATAACATTAAATGGACTTCCGAGAAACTCGAAACAACAGTTTCGGACGAGATTCGCGAGAATCGAACTCATGTGCGGAAAAGTCATTTAAGAACACGAAACTCAACAAAACGATACCGAAACGAACTCGGATGACAAAAAGTGTAGAATTAAATATTCTCAGAATGACGAAACGGTCAAAAGCGAGTCGTCGAAACGGACCTCCACCGAAAAATGAAAATTACCGGAAATCCGAAATTGCGGATATTACATTCTACCCTCCTTAAAAGAAGTTTCGTCCCGAAACTTAAAACAAGTAGGGAGAAGCAATATCCCGACAGGAAAACTCAACAAGATACACAAGAAATGCGTAACTTTCGTCCATTGGCGAAACGTTACAAGCAACGCGAAAGAATATACAGCGTGACAACACGCCACACGACGACCATAACAACGCCACCGGCAATGATTCAAAACAATAACGATCAATTAACGACGCATCACATACCACATCATATGCACACATTTAATCAAGGAAATGTACGCGACAACAAGTCTCACCCGACTAAAACGGCTATGCGATAGAAACAAATAGAGTATTACGATAGAAATCATTCCGATTCTCATCAACAAGAAAATGTCCGACATCAAAACACAAACAATTCAAGATAACAGAAAATGAGAATACCGGATATTACATTCTATCATACAAAAAATAAGTTTCGTCCCGAAACTTAAACTAAGGTTATCACAGTGATACGAAACAAATATAATGACACATAATAAAATACCATGCTCATGACCTCGTGGTCCACTGACACGCCTCCGTAGGTTCAACAACTAAACGGGAACTTACACAAAACAAAATATCATTCAACAAGTTCCAAATGTAAAAGCGTCACAAAAAACATCTCTACACGCGAAACAATCCGTGTAGCGAGTACCAAAAACACCATCACTAGACATCACTGGGCCCTCCGGAAGTAGGAATAGAATTCCGGTCCCTTATCATCTCGGCAATAATCTCGCGATCTTGAACTCGATGCCCTCGTGTCCACAATTATAACAAGTCACCTGGCGGTTTCTTACAATGCGCGTTCATGGCCTAGAACGTTACAGTTGAAACACCTAGGAGCATTACCAGAACTCAAAGACACCGACTTGGGTCTTTTGGGTTCTCTAACTGACCGAGAAGGTCCCATACTCGGCTGATACGAGGGTTGAGGTGTGGGAATCCCAATTCCCTTACTTCCGTGCGTCATCGAAAATCTTACGCTTTTCGCTACCGATACGGACTCGGTAGACATTATAGCCATCTCAAACGCCAAGGCTCGATCCCGATAGTCCTTCAAGGTTGTACACATAAAAGGAGCCATACACCGCCGAATCGAGGTTTCATACGCATATCGAAATAACGAACCTTATCCGCCTCACTTTTCACCGATCCCGAACATAACACAGTGCCGATTATAATCGACTATCGCTGGATATCGACACGTCTCGGGCGTAGCGAGAAAAACTCAACAATCCTACGCTATTTAACAGGCGGCGGACAATACTCGGCCTCCATGGCGCTTTGAATTCACCAAGTAGCGGACGATCACTAGGCGCTACGGCCTCCCACCACTGCAGCCTTCCTATCGAGTAGGTATTGAGCAATAGGCACTCTTCTCTCATCGGGGCAAGCTACAACATCAAATGTTCTCCCATTTGGAAGAGCCAATTCTCCCACTTAACGAGTCCGAAGAACCTACAAAACGGGCGGGTGCATTCTCATCACATCTCGTAACCACTTATCAGCTCCGTTATCTTCATCCGGAATCCCGTCTCGGTGTATGGTCTGATTCATATGCGCCAACCGGTCAGTCACCTGACAAAGGATGGTGGCGGCGTCAATATCAACATTACCTCTGGATGATTGCTGCTGATCACGACCACGACTACGACCACGTCCTCGGCCACGGCCTCTCGGCATACTGGATGGACGACCAATAAGAATAACACATCCAAACAAATAGCACAACGTCAAGATAAGACAATAAATAGCAGCACGTTAAAACAT
The DNA here is from genome assembly GCA_033398695.1 of Orobanche coerulescens. NCBI lineage: Eukaryota > Viridiplantae > Streptophyta > Magnoliopsida > Lamiales > Orobanchaceae > Orobanche > Orobanche coerulescens. Next base: position 66,026,720 of record CM065804.1, on the reverse strand, counting down.
CAACTCCAAGTCATCACACAAGTGACGAACTAACACTGTAATTTTAGAACTTCATTAAAAAAAATAATCCACACAGTCACATCAACAGAGATGTTTGGATTTTACAAAATCAAACACGGTCAAAACCACACACGTATCGCAGGGATCAAACACTAACAACAAAAATAAAATGTTTCTGGGGTATTATTCAAATGATAAAATTTTAAAATTCTCAAGTTTGAAAAAAAAAATTGGTGAAATGAAATTTTTGAAAACACTTATAATACCTCGGTCGTTTAATTAAAACCATGTACCTCATTATCAAAACTGTTTTGATTGAAGCTATTTGCAAAACAACACATCGAGGCTTCAATCTTTTCGCTAGATGATATCGTCAAAATGACCTTATCAATATATCATTATCTTTGCTAGCGTTATACGGGGTAACAACATGTTACCACACCATCCATCACTGATATATCAACAGAGATTAAATAATCAAGGGGCACGGGTACAACTGTAATAACAAATTTCTACCGGGTCAGTCAAAAGTTTACGGCCGTAACAACATGCAGTTTACGGCCGTAACAACTCTGAGCTTACGGTCGTAATGGAAAACATCTTACGGCCGTAACATCTAGCTGCAGGACTGCAGAATTGTCACAGTAGCCCCCAACACACAAACACATAACATTTAAATTCCGAAAATTAGGGTCGTTTTGCAAAACAAGATTTTTCCAAAAATTTTGATTTCCACAAAAATGCTCAAATCAGTAGTCTTTAAGAAAAAAATGTTTTCAAAGCTACCCGTAGCGGGTATAATTACAACAATCCAAAATAGTCGATATTAAAACCACATGCCCAAATGGCAAACAGGGTCGCCAATTCAATCACATACATCTCATGGCATCAAGTTTAAACACACAGCAAAATCATTCATCGGAGTTTCCCACAACTCTACCGTAAAACCCATCAAGGTTCACAACTTTCACACCATACCAACCCACATGGTGGTTCAAGGGCCAAACATCAATACATCCAGTTCTATACACGTACATCGTATCCAAGTATCGAATACAACTTCATTACACAACACTGTGTAAATAAAATTATGCACCACAAATATCACACCTAAATGAAATCATGAACACAGATATTATGCATAAAAGAGGAGACTTACGTCCACAGGCCGCACGGAGACGACGGTCGCCCATGATACTAATCTCATCCGACAACATATCCAACGCGTTGTGACTACGCACAACTCAACTTGTCACCTGACGACTCGAACGACAAGACAACACATTACTCGACAAATCACAACTCGACTCGACCCGACAGCCTAGGTTTCCGCAACCTAATCTCTGATACCATAAATGTAACACCCCCAAAACCGTATGGGAATATTACACGCCGTAAACCCTTTCCGCAAGGATATACCAGGCTAATCATCCATAAACAACCAAATGCTTGCCCGGCCAGGGTCAAACAATATAATAATACAGACCGTTAAGGTCACTTACACATAAACACACAGACCGATGAGGTCACACAACTCTATAAACAGGACTGACTAACAACATTACCCACACAGGGGTCGAAATACAATACAGCGGAAGACTGATTCAACTCTAACAATACAACTAAACTCTATCAACTCTCAACTCTTGATTAGTATCGCAGCTCGTCATCCCCTTGTGCCAATCCTGTTGCTCCCCGAACTCGCATGTACCGACGCATCAGGACATCCACCCCGAATACTCGGGGGTTAGTAAAACTCCACTGTTTTACTAGTGCAAGTATCAAACCATACGAAATGTAACAAGCAAATAGCAACTACGAATTTAATACGCAAATCAATTATCAAAATGTTCCCGAGAAGTTTTAGAATTTCGAACTCAAGTAAGAGATATTTGAAAAGAACACATCATCTCGGGATTTTTAAAGCGAAATTCTTTTGGACCTCGAGTCCCAATTTACAAAACCTTTTCGTAAACATTAGGGCCTTAGCCCGATTCTCGTTCAAAGCATACTAAATAATATATCATTATGAGTCCGAGATCCATATTTAAAATGTTACCCGAACAATTATCGCTACACGATCATTGTTCGTACACATCATGTACCGAACTCCGGAGGCCTCGACGGACCTTACCGGACCACACACCTTTGCTCGTACACATCATGTACCGAACTCCGGAGGCCTCAACGGACCCTACCCGGCCACACACACTGTTCGTACACATCATGTACCGAACTCCGGAGGCCTCAACGGACCCTACCCGGCCACAACATCGTTCGTACACATCATGTACCGAACTCCAGAGGCCTCGTCAGACCCTACCTGGATCACACACTTTGTTCGTACACATCATGTACGAACTCCAGAGGCCTCGTCAGACCCTACCTGGAACACACACACATCGACACGACACAATTCATAATCATTAAATGTCAAGCCATTCCACATTACACCGAAATGTACAATCAAGTATGTAAACCAAAACAACACAAACATCATGATCATCACAACGACTCTTAACCAACATAACACACATTCGGTACACAATACATTGAACAACCATGTGTACAACCATCTCATATGTACATCGCAATCCTGCACAAATGGCACAACGCCTAACACGTATACCAATATATCACTATTATCACAAAGTCTTCAAATTTCGGAAAACACAACCAACTCCAACGGAACATATTTACGGAGGCAAGCAAAATCGTCATACATATCATACGTAATTACTAGTCACAAGATACAAGTCGTATAATAAGATACTTGCCTTAATAACCGCTACCAAACGCTCCGAAGAACACGGTTCGACCGGGAAGCTCGGACCACTAAGAAGACAACGAACGGAAGGGTTCCGACTCGAGTTCTTCACAAGAGTTCGACCCTAACAACATATAATCAATAAATTATCGATCATACGAGGAAGAATAATCGTAGAACGCCCGAAAACCCCTCTATGACATTTTATCGGACACCTTCAAGGCGTCGATCAAGAACTCGACCAAAACAACGAATCGATACGATCCAACCATGGAATAACAAGGGAAATGATACAATACATCTAAATAATCATCAATCCATCACAATCCTAAGTTAAATCGGATTAAACGGACGAAATCGAACAAAATACCCAAAATCCCCAAAATTAGATTTCTAGAAAATCAATTCGATTCGCTCGATCAAAGGATGTTATAGACGTATGATTGATGATATGAGCCTCAAAACTTCATGGATTCATTGCCCAACAACATCTCTCCATGATATACTCACCCACAGCGTCACGGGAAGTAAAAGAATGAAGAACTGGGTGAAAATACGCTACTGTGCCTTAAATAGGTGATCGCCGGGTTACGACGAATCGCCGGCCATGGCTTACGAATCGCCATGGCCGAACTTCACTGGAAAATGCCGGGCGTTACGTCGTTACGGCCGGGGCCTTACGACGAATCGCCTTACGTGCGAATCGCCGATCACTACCGCGTTACTCGGCCAGTGGCCTGGCCCGAGCATGCCCGGCCATGACTCGGCCGGGACCAACTCCGACGGCCCGAACGACCCCGAAACCCGAACCTGAGTACGAATCGAAGATACGGTTACGAAGTACTCGAAAAGACGAATCCGATCACTAATAGAACACACGATTCCGACTACTCGAAGGCTCGAAATTCGACAACGGAAAGTAATTACCCCAAACTTTGGGAAATTACGAAAATGGCCCAAAACGCCCCAAAATCACGATACGTGATCGAATAACCAAACCGAAGCTTGCAACATGAATAATAACATTAAATGGACTTCCGAGAAACTCGAAACAACAGTTTCGGACGAGATTCGCGAGAATCGAACTCATGTGCGGAAAAGTCATTTAAGAACACGAAACTCAACAAAACGATACCGAAACAAACTCGGATGACAAAAAGTGTAGAATTAAATATTCTCAGAATGACGAAACGGTCAAAAGCGAGTCGTCGAAACGGACCTCCGCCGAAAAATGAAAATTACCGGAAATCCGAAATTGCGGATATTACAAGAAGAATAAAAGATGCAGAAATAAAGAAAGATAAAATAACAAGATATAAACAAAAGTATACAAAAAATTATATTTGGCCTAAAACAATCCCCGACAACGGCGCCAAAATTTGATCGGTCAAAAACTTATCCTAAAACTAGGAGTTTTTGCGTCGCTCGCAAATATATACGAGGTAGAAGTAGTTTGTGGTAAGTTCTACCAAGGTCTTTTCTCTCGAGGATTGTTCAACAGGGCTTCGTATAATATTTTGTTACGAATTGCGAGAAATAAATACTAAAATATTATAAAATATATTTTTGGGTTTTTAAATATTAATTAAATTAAATGCACTATTTTTAATTTAAACTATTTTTAATAAGACTATTTTTATACTAGATTATTTATATTAAGACTATTTTTACTAGACTATTTTTTTAGTAAGACTATTTTTATACTAGAATATTTATATTAAGACTATTTTTTACTAGACTATTTGAATAGGATTAAAATGAGTTGGGAATTTATAAAATCTAGGAGATTATGGGTTCATTAAATTAGGTATTTAATTAAGTACAGGGATTGATTTATATGGATATAAAAGAAAAATGAATGTTTATCGAGTAATCAACTTTTCACCTCATAACTTTCGTATTCAAATGTGTCTTAATCACTTTCGCTTTTTTAAGATGTTGATAACAAGATTAACACTTGATAGATTGAAAAGATGTGTTTCCAATACACTTAACAATCAATCAAGGAGGTTTCACTAGTAGAAATAGGATATGATCAATCTCTATTTAAACCAATTAATCCTTTCGTTTCTTTAACTTGACTATTTTTAGGATAAACGGTTGTTCATCGAGTAATCAACTTTTCACCTCATAACTTTCATATTCAAAGGTGTCTTAACCACTTTCGAAATCTTAAGATGTTGATAACAAGATTAACATTTGATAGATTGAAAAGATATGTTTCCAATTCACTCAACAATCAATCAAGAAGGTTTCATTAGTAAAAATAGGATATGATCAATCTCTATTTAAACCAATTAGTCCTAAAAATAGTGTAAATCAATCAAATACTCAATATATAACCTAATAGAAATCCTCCTTCCCCTAGCAAGAAAGATTAGCTACTCATTGGTTTATACAAACTAAAATTATAATAGAAATAATTGATATATATAATATATATAGAAACTTTTAATTACTAGAACTTAATGACAATAGATAAAACTTACTTGAATATGATGTATCAAAGTGCAAGAAACATACTTCAAAATATAACTTCAAACTTGTTTAAAGGTTACAAGCTTACAAAAATTGAAAGTAAAATACTAAGTAAAATACTAAGTGCTTATTGATCAAGCACTTTTCAATTACAAACTAAATGAAAGAAACACTTCAAACCAAAAATGAAATACAAACTAAAATTGAGAGTTCTAACGAAAATATCTTGCTAAAATAAAGGAGTGTTCTTTGCAAGAAGAGGAGGATTTATTTTGCAATGAATGAAGATGTCCTTTTATAGGTGATTTTCAAGAATACAATTGATTTATTTAATTTGTGGCATCTTGGATAAGTCTTTGGTGTTTGATTCACACTTGATCTTCCTTGCATGTTTTGATTTTCAGATCATTGACTTCATACATAGTTGTTGAGCTCACAAGATGCTAAATGTGGAAAATTCCACAAATATCAGCCTGAAAATGGCGATGAAAAACGGCCCAGTTTGCCCCGTGTTGTGCGCCGTTTTGTGGTGACTCGGTCTCTTCCAGAATACGCACAAGGACACGGCGCTAAATGCCGGCCGTGTGTGAAACGGCCCAAGACACGGCCCTTGTTACGCCGTATATGAAACGGCCTACATAACACGGTCCTTTTTGCGCCGTTTGTATGGTCGTTGTTTCCTTGAAAAATTCCCGGCGTTGATTTTGATCTTGTTTTCCGTCCTTTTTGACGTTTCATGTCAGTAATCTATAAAATGACCATTTTTAGCTTATGTTTGGACATATCTGTAAAATATGTATATTTAATCACAAATCAGTATGATTATGCCCGGAAAAAGGAATATTTTGTATATGAATTTTAGATCAATTATGCACTAATCAGTATTGTTGTTGGTTTCATTTGTGAAAACAAAACCTTTGGGCTGTGACCCATGTTGATTTTGGAAAGAGAAGGATTCGGTAATCCTAAATTGTTTTCTATTAAAACTCTCGATGGCATTTCAGACTGTTTTATAAATTATTTTCCCTTGATTTGTGACCTTTCGGTTTTAGGATGTTTTACCCAAACTCTTGCCTTGGGAAGTATTTTTCGTTACGTTTGGATCTTTGAGGATTTCTGGTTATTGTTGTCCTTGGAACTTGTATTGTATGGCTCGTATTTGCAGTTTGTTCTTTCACTAGCAAAACAGTGGAGTTTTGCTAACCCCCGAGTATTCGGGGGGTGGATGTCTGTTTTTGCATTCAGGTTTGGGAGCATAACACAAGGTCGGCACAAAGGATGATGAAAGATGAACGATACTAATCACACGAGGATCCGTATGATGTCATTGGTTTAGTTGTATTTTATTTCATTGTAGTTTTCTTTCCGTTATGCGGAGTGTGTTGTATTCGACCCCTGCGTGGGCATGTAATGTGTTTGAGTTGTATGTATTTATTAAAAGACCAAATCGGTCTACTGAGTCATTTTAGCCTTAAAGGCATTGTTGAGATGTTCGATGTTGTTACCAGCCTGGTAGATCCTTGAGGAAAGGTTCTACGACGTGTAATATCCCTGAGCGGATTAGGGGTGTTACATGTGGGGAGTTATCATGTTAATGATATTCTCGTTTGATGCATTGGTTGTTTATTATTATTGCTTGTGTGAGCTTTCATACTTTTATCGATATCCGATATTGTTCTTGTTTCGGGGCAGTTGGTTTACAGAGGTATCGTGTATTATCGATTTTATCAGAATTGGGATTCGATTGTGCAATCCAACGGACATGATTGGCCATGAACAGATTATTCCATATTGGAGATATATTTATGTTTTGAGAATCTTGACATTGCTTGAATACAGTATAGATGGTTATCTTTGAATTCATTCGTCACTTGAGAATGCGAGGTGTGGATTGAGGTAAGGGTTGATTTGATATGAGTTACCACGAATTGGTAAGGTTACTACGGTGAGACTATATTGGAAGTATTCTTACCTTGTGGATACATTGATATGTAATTGTTTATGTTGATGCGATCAATATCATTGTTGAGTATTGTGGCTGACCCCGTCGTGGGCTTTATCTTTTAGGTACTTGGAGATCGAGCTAGTAGCGGTCGTGAAGGGATGAGTTTCCCGGTGATACTGGCTATGGCATGGTTATTGAGATTCGAGTATTCTTTCTGGTTTTTGTAATTCCGCTGCAAATGTATTTCCTTCTGTGTTGATATCCGCTGCATGTGTATCTTTAAATGGCTTTCAGTATTTTACCATCTCGTATGTACTTTTTAAATGCCCTTTTGGCGTCTTCGCCTTCTGCTTTCAAATGGTATTTGATGACGGTATTTGGGAACTATATTTTGAAAATATTTGAGTTTTTAAAATATCACCGTCTTTGACTCGTTGGCATGTTTGTAACGTTTTGAAAATGATTTTTAGCCTTGTGGGTTCCGGCGTGGGGCCCAAGGTGCTGTAATATCCCCTGATGGTTTTGGGGGTATTACACCAAGATTGCTAATCTGTCTAACATCAAAATTGGCTTATATATTGACCATAAAAACTAGAGTTACAAACACACACAACACACAAAACACACACAGTACACACAAACATAAACAAACACACTGCCACAACCACATAAACACACACACACACAGACATCACACAAACACACAGAGACAACCACACACACACATACACACACACTTCCACACACACAGACACATACTGCCACACACACACACACAGTACATACACAAATACACACACAACACACAAACACACACACAGCACACAAATACACACACAATACACACACACAGTACACACACAAACACATACAACACACACACACTACACACACAGCACACAAACACACACACACAACACACAAACAAACACACACACACAACACATAAACACACACACTCACAGTACACACACAGCACACAAAGACACACACACACAGTACACACACAAACACACACACACACACAGCACACAAACACACACAGTACAAACACACACACACAGCACACAAACACACACACACACACAGCACACAAATATTTACACACTCAGCACACACACACACACAGCACACAAAGACACACACACAGTACACACACAGCACACAAACACACACACACAGCACACAAACAAACACACACACACACACAGCACACGAACACATACACACATACAGTACACACACAAACACACAAACAACACACTGCCACACACACAAACACACACAAACACACACACACACACACACACACTGCCACACAACGGAACATGACACACACAATTCTTAATATAAAAAGAGTCATTTACCAATATATCCTGCCACAACATTTCTTTATCCGGCTTGTCGGGTACTTGCTTCCAACTCTTGTACAGTATCGACACATGATCTTTGGAAAGTTTTTCCAAGTACGTACTTAACTTCAATTTGTGTTCATATTTGATCTTTCCCCGTACTGGATCAATGTCAATAGGTATTTTTTTCCGCCAACACGGCGTTTCGACATACTTCTACATCGCGTGGGATTTCTCGATGTAGAAGTACTATGTGTATGAGCATCGGGAGACCGGGAGGAATGAGGAGAATGAGCGGGAGAAGGAGTGTTAGGGGAACGAGAAGGAGACGCCGTGTGCCTGCATAAACAAATAAATTTAATCATCAACCACAATATACACTGCACACATAAAACATGTAATACCCAGTTGTAATTCAGTCATTATCATTCAGTAATTTCATTCGGTGATTGTCACTCAGTGGATTTTCACTCATTTATAATCATTCATCAATCATGTTCATTCACCCGTGTTCACCGTTCGGAGAAACTTCGAGTTGTGTATCGTTATTGTCCATTGTTTCAACTTTCCGCATATGAGTTCGACTTTGTTAGAGCACCATTAATTTTTGGTAACTCCAAAAATTCTGAATCTTTGCAATATTATAGAGCATCGAGTTATCTTTCCAATGGTTCAAACGGTGAGTCAATCGGAGTCCGTACGAGAGAGTTATGGTCGTTTTAGCTCACCCGCTCATTTTTCAGTTATTGGTCGATCACTGCCGACCGAACTCGGCCGTGTCGTCCGACACGGCCCATGCTGTACTCGTCCAGAAATGCCGAAGTCTTTGCCCACAGGACTCGACCGTGTCGTCTGGAACGGCCGAGTCAAACTCTTCTGGATAAGCCAGAACCGACTGCCTAGACGCCCGACCGTGTTCCAGGACACGGTCGAGTCATGCCGAGTCGCTGTCGGATGGGTCACTATCGGAAGGCCCTTCACGCCGCGACCGTGTCAAGCAGGACACGGTCGAGTCCCTGCCGGCTAGTTGCGTGCCGCGACCGTGCCGATCGGCACGGGCCGTGTCCGACAGACAGTCAACCCCTATAATTTCGTTTTTTTTGAGCATTTCAGCTCATTTCTTCATTCTTTCACCTTCATACGCGATAGAGGGTCTTGAGGGAGAGATTTCTTCATCAATTATCATTTGAGTGTGTATTTTTCATCATCTTCAATCATTTGGGAAGCTTGGATACTCGATTAAACTCGTGTTCTTCGGATCGAAGTGGTTGGATCTTCAAGAGGTAATTTCTTCAACACCTTGGATTTCGATTCTATGTTGAGATATAATGTTTTGGACGTTATAATCATGTTATATGAAGGGATATGTATATGATTATGAGTTTGTATAAGGATTCATTGGATTATTGAGGGATTATTCAAGAACACTTTGAATATCGAGTTGAAATTGGGGGTTTTCGATTAATTGTCGTTATAATCACGTTTTCGGATATTCGTCTTGGATTATTAAATCATATTGAAGATGTTTTGTTGGTTTGAAACACTTCTTGGGGGATTTGATATTGGTATATTGAGGTTCGATTGTAAACAATCGGAGTTTGGCCGCAACGTGTTTGATTTAATGCCTCAATGGATTTAGTTTAATCGTATCGACGTTTTGAGTTCGTTATATTCGTGTTTGATTCGTATATTGAACGGGTTGTTGGATATTGTATAATTCAAGGTTGTTCGAGCGATCTATATCTCAATTAGACGCGCTCGTGGAAGGATAATTATCACCGGTGTTGTGTAAGTTAATTCTTACTCGGTTAAAAGGATATTCATTCCTTTTGTTGTTGATCATTCATAATCATAACTCATTCATCATTGTATTAATCATTTTGAGACTTGTAATTGTTGAACAATCACTTCATTAACGGGAACGGCGGTTCCAATCATTCCATTGAAACTATCAATCACTTCATTATCACTTTCATATCGGTGAGTCATTCTTGACTTTGTCAAATTATTATTATTCATTGATATTCATTATGGTCATTCTCGTTCATATGACCTTATGGGTTCATATTGCGTGGCCGGGTGCGGATGTGTGGAATTTTTAGTCGGGCACATGATGGCCATGCATTGGAAGTGATACATTGGACTGTGCACACGGTAACGATTACCTCCGTGAGACTAATTAGGTACAAGGACGGGTGTGTCCGGTCATCCGTCTTGTACACTTGCATAGAACACTACGGGCGTACTATGATACTCTTTTTCAGCGCAATTCATAACTAAGGATACTTCATAACTTCAGTTAAATCATGTTTGTGTATTTTCAACCCTTGAGGATTGTTGTTACGTATGGCGACCATTTGAGGATTTTGTTTTTCAGGTCATGGCAAGGCAAACGCACGGGAATAGCATGTTGATGTCGAGGAGTCCCAATGATACTAGTAGGGCCCCCCGATCTTTCAGTTATTCATGTTATTGTCCTTTATTTTCTGCTGCAGACTTTCATTTGGATACTCCGTTTCATTCAGTGTTGTGTATTTTATCTTCATATAAAATACACTAGTATTCGGTATTGTCCTGGTGTGTTGTAACTAAACTCCTCATCGGAGTAATTATTGTTGTAATGTGGTTCGGTACTACATTTATCCTGTGTAATTCATTCATTTTCATTTACCTGGTGTAACACCCCCGAGTTATTCAGGGATATTACAGCGCCGTAAGCCCCGCCGTGGGACCCACAAGGCTAAACATACGCGGAACCATAAATTTTGACCGATAAGGTCTACACACAATGGGATGAAAAACAATACAAAGGTATTCAAAACATGACCAATGTATTCACAAACATCACAACTCGAATCAATACTTCGGCAAACACAGGCCGGAACATCAAGGAAAACGGAAAAACAATACTCGAGTATTCAATAACCAATCCAGTACAACAACACTGAATGGGAAACTCCAAACATAACTGGAAGAAATACACAGTATCACACTTGCCCACCATCTTCATGCTGACCCGATACCTGCCTGTCCGCTCTCCTGGAACCTGAAATACATAAAACGTATTTCCCCCATAAGGGGTTAGCCGTCGAATAGCTAGTGCAAGTATATCAAGTATGAAACACAATACTTCTCAACAATAAAGTAAAGGTAACCGTCAATTCATCAATTCAAGACTAGTACTCCGGAATAACTAAATCTCATAGTATCACATCAAGACGTATATGAATACCGTGGAACCGTACCAGAGGCTACGGAACCCTTAGGGGACCTATCGGCCCGCCCCAAAGTGGTTCGTTCATATCGTCCGTCATTATTGCATGTATGAATACCGTGGAACCGCACCAGAGGCTACGGAACCCTTAGGGGACCTATCGGCCCGCCCCAAAGTGGTTAATTCATATTATCCATGGAATCACACCAGAGGCTACGAAACCCTCAGAGGACCATTGGCCCGTCCCGGAGTGGATAGAAATAATCATGCCATTAATATTGTATACTTTCAAAGTCGAGAACGCACATTCATAATTATATACTTGCCTTTGAGACATCGACAATTCGAATGGAAAAAGGTATGAGTTCGGTAGGTCCAAGAACGCGCTTCTGGCACCTAAACGATTCGCAAGGAATATGATAATCAATTATCCATATTCAAATTACACGAAGAAACCCCCGAAACCTGTCTACGATTCATAAAGATAAACGGATAATCAACTAGAGGTTGGAAAATCGTCCAAAGTCTCACAAGTCCGAAAACGGCACAATCCAAACTGTAAAACCGTAGGAAAAGCATGCGTACGGTATATCTACACCATAATCTCAAAGTTCTCAAACTTCAAAATGTAATATCCGCAATTTTCGATTTCCGGTAATTTCTTTTTTTCGGTCGGAGTTCGTTTTGACGACTCGCTCATGACCGTTTCGTCATTCTGAGAATGATTAATTCTACACTTTTTGACATCCGAGTTCGTTTCGGTGTCGTTTCGTTGAGTTCTGTGCTTTTTAGCGACTTTTCCGCACTTGAGTTCGATTCTTGCGAATCTCATCCAGCTGTTGTTTGAGTTTCCCGCAAGTCCGTTTATCTTTGTTGGACGTGTTGTGAACTTCGGTTTGGTTATTCGATCACGTATCGTGATTTTCGCATTTGGGCCATTTTCGTAATTTCCCAAAGTCCGGGGTAATTACCTTCCGTTGTCGAATTTCGAGCCTTCGGGTGGTCGGAATTGTGTGTCCTACTAGCTCTTAGATTCGTCTTTGTGAGTACTTCGTAACCGTATCTTCGGTTCGTATTCGTGTTCGGGTTTCGGTGTCGTTTTGTTGAATTCAGGATTTCTAAACGACTTTTCTAAGTATGAGTTCGTCTTTGTTAGATCACCATTAATTTTTGGTGACTCCAAAAATTATAAATCTTTGCAATATTATAGAACATCGAGTTAGCTTTCCAATGGTTCAATCGGTGAGTCAATGAGTCCGGACGAGAGAGTTATGGTCGTTTCAGTTTTTGGCCGAGCACTTCCAGGAGCCTTTCGGCCGATAGGGGGGGCCGATAGACTCTACTGCCGGCATCCCGTATGGGTATCGGTTGGGCCTATCGGCCGATAGGCCGGCCGATAGGTTCTGCTGTGTTGCACTATAAATGTGGTTTTGAGCGTGAACAGCTCATTCTTTCCCATTTTTCCACCGAGTCGCGAGAGAGAGAGTTAGAGAGGGAGAGAGTTCTTCATCCGGGGGTCGATTTTCATCATTTCTTTTCGGTTGTGAGGCTCGGATAATCAATCTAACGCGCGTTCTACGGATCTTAGTACTCGAATCTTCCAAGGTAATGCTCTAAAACCCTATTTCGATTAATTTGGGGGTTTTGGGTTTTCTTCCGATTCGTTCCGTTTCGTTGGTGGATTCATGATGTATACGATTGATATTGTTAGTATCTTTAGTTTTCCTACGGATTCATGGATATTTTGTGGATTTTTACTAATCGAGAGGGTTTGGTTGCGGTCCGCCCTCGTTGTTATTTTGGTACGAATATACATGAATCGTAGGCGGGTTTCGGTGTATTCCATTTCCATAATCGGATAGAAGTGGTTGTGATAGTGCTATTCGAATCGTTAGGTTCATTTTCGTCGGTTCCTCGCGGTCGTGCTTGATACTTCCGTTCCGTTCGTAGTCGTCTCCCTTTTTGTTAGCATCGGGCGTTCCGAAGCTTCCCGGTTGAGCCGTATCCGTTCGTGGTTCCGTGCTCGTGGTATCGAGGCAAGTACCTTGCCCATACTTTTCTCGTTTTATGTATATGATGATCGGTGGTCGTCTTGATGTGTTTGTTTGGTTATTTGAAATGAAGTTTCAAAAGGATTTCGGTTTGGCCTCGTTAAAGGCTTTCTTTCAAAACGCGTGTGTTTTGTGAACGGTGTTTTGAGAATTGATTATGATTTGATTATCTTGAACGTTGAAGGATTTTATGAGGATACTCTCTTGTTTAAAAGTTATGGAATCGTGTATTCCGTATTTAAGCTTGTTATTGTATTTTTGAAGAGTTTGGTAATGGTGTCGAGTTAATGGCCATCTCTAGTGAGTATTCTTAATGAACTTACATTCTTAGCATGTTAGTATTGCATGAGTAACGTGTGTGTGTGTATGCTCACTACGGGTTAGATCCGACGGGGTCTCGGTAGGGCTCCACGAAGCTGTGGACCGCGAGCTTGCTTTTAACCACTGTGGGTTAGATCCGACGGGGTCTCGGCAGGGATCCACGAAGCTGTGGGTCCGCGGTTAATTGTGGTGCATTTTTACAAATGTGATTCGATATTGGCATTCCCGGAAATGAGTGCTTTTGAACGGTCTTCATGATTGCATGCATTGACTAAGTGTGTAAGAGGTAAGTTGTTCGTTTGGCCTACTTGGCTAGGATGGCTCTAGAGTAATTTGTGGTTTATGTTTTAAATCCTTTATTTGTGGATTTTGATGTTGGGATACGAACCTCGTGGTCGTTCTTGTGTACTGTGAGTTGATGAGATTTGGGGCTAAAATCCCAAGGGTTTTGTAAAAGTCGTTTTATGGATTTGGGGCTAAAATCCCAACGTTTTGGTTAATGTCATTTTCCAGAAAGTAAACTTTTGGGGTGGCGACCCCTTGGTCTTTTGGATTTTTGAAAAGTAGGATTTGATAATCCTAAATTGTTTTCTATTAAAACTCTCGATGGCATTCTAAACTGTTTTATAAATTACTTCCATTGATTTATGATATTTCGTTTTTGAAATGTTTTCTCAAACCCTTGCCTCGGGAAGTACTTTTCGTTTCGTTTGGATCTTGAGGATCCTCGGTTATTGTTATTCGTGGAATGTGAATTGTATGGCTCGTATTTGCACCTTGTATTTGCACTAGCAAAACAGTGGAGTTTGCTAACCCCGAGTATTCGGGGGTGGATGTCTGTTTTGCATTCGGGTTTTGGAGCATAACACCGGGTCGGCACGAAGGATGATGAAAGATGATCGATACTAATCACATGAGGAACCGTACATCGTGTGTTGGTTCGGTTGTACTTTATTTTCATTCTTTGTATTGTTCTGTTTATGCAGGTGTAGTTATTTTGTCCCTGCGTGGGCATGAGTTGTATTCGAGTTGTATGTATGCGTGGAAAGACCAAATCGGTCTCGAGTCATTGTAGCCTTGAAGGCATTGTCGAGATGTTAAATGTCGTTACCCGGCTGGTAGATCCTTGAGGAAAGGTTCTACGGCGTGTAATATCCCCGAGCGGATTGGGGTGTTACATAAATGGTATCGAGCTTAGGTTGTGAAAACCTAGGTCATCGGGTCGATGGTGTCTATTGAGTTTTGTCTCGTCGGATTTAGTCCGTGAGTCGTGTCATGACGCGTCGTTTGAGTTTGTTGGTCGTGATTAGTATCGTGGGCGATCATCATCTTCGTGCGACACTGTGGAAGTAAGTCTCCCTTCTTTGTGTTGTGCCTCGTGTGACACGAGCTATTTTTATGATTATTTGTTAAGTGGTTGAATTTTATGTGAATATTGATTTCACGATAAGTATTTAGTCGACTCGTATTTGATTTATACGAGGAGTGTAAATCGTTTGTGATGTCTTTTATTGTTGTTTTTCTCGTTGTTGATGATTTTCGAATCGATTTGCACGTTTTACAAGTCTCTTGTGGAAGCTTTGTGCTTATACACGTTCGACTTGTTCACTAGCCAGTGCGGGAGGGTATTTTATCAGCGGTTTTGTTCTGAATGTGGTATTTTATCGTTTATTTTCGTTTAAAGACTTGTATTGTCTTGATTTTAAACGTTTTGATGCGTGTGCTAGGAGTTGTTTTAGTGGACGTCGGTATGTGTGAGTTTTGGGCATTCTGGCCTATTGGATTTTTGAAAACCTTGAGTATCTTAGAAAAATAAATTTCGAGACATACTTTTCAAATGAGTTATTTTCTTGTGGTACATCCTAGATGCCACAATGTATTTCAAAAATTTTCTACCTCGAGGACCAAAAGGTTTTGAGATATTTTCAACACTTTTATTTAGACCCGAGGGTCGAATAATTTGGAAGTTTTCACTAAGAGAAAGTGTCTTCATTTTTATCAAATGCGAAATGGTTCTCCAATGTCTCGATAACGATGTTTCACGTTTGTACTTTTTTTGAAAGATGATACTCAAGATCAATCGGTGTTCTTCTAAATTATTTTCAAAATGAAGTTTTCGTTTTAAAACCTACCCATTCCCGTTTGAGGGCTGGGTATGTATGTGTGATGTTCGCGTTGTCCTTTTGATACTTTCTCCCGAGTATGACCGAATTGGCGGTGTGAGCGTTGAGACGCTTTCCACACATTGGTTATGCTAGCCCCTGTGAGAGGCGGAGTGTTGGTATTGAATGTTGTCGCCTCATGGCAATTTCGCGTTGTCACGCATGTGCGAGTTAGAGCTTGATTTGGTATGACCGTGTGCATCGGTGATGGTTCCGTTATGCGTCGATTGTTTAATGTCTTGTTACCTTGCTCCCGTTTTTGTGAATTTCGTGGACGAGGTCGGAGGTAATGCCCGTACTATTTTGACTTCGTGTTTTCTCTTCCCATCTATCGATTCGCTCATGTTCGTTGGTACTTTATGAACTTGTTCGGTATTTGATTTCATCGTCCGAGCAGTGTGATCTTGTTGTGGGCGATCCGGTTATCGGTGTGACTTTTTCGAGTTCGGTTCGATTCTTGTGAACTTTGTTCGGGAGTAACATCATTCGGTTCTACTAGTCCTTTTATTCGAAGGGATCGGATTTTGAACTTCGTATTTTCTACTTTGTCGACTCATTTATGTTCGTTGACATTTCCGAGCTTGTCCCGCCCTTGTTTTTGTTTACGAACGAGAGTGATATCATTTGAATAACTTATTTGTCGTTGTGACTTTTCAATCGCTATTCCCTTTCCTGTGGATCTTATGGGAATGCATGTCTTGTAGTTCTCACGGATCATCACGGGAGTTCTTGTTGAACTTTATTGTTCTTCGTGATTCGAACGTGATTCTTCGATTTTTGTTGTCTCGATCGTTTGTTTGTTCGGTTTTTGTTCTCGTTTCGTGATTGTTGAACGTTCAGGCTCCTTCGTAGTTCCCTTTAGTTCGGGAAATTAGTTTCGTTTTCAATCTTCCATCCCTTAGGCGATGGGATTCCGTGCTTGTTCAGCGGTTGACTCGCGTTTTGATTGATGTACCGTTGGGTTGGTCAATCATATTGATTTTCGTTCGTTGTGTTTTGTGATTATCGGATAATTGACTTGACTATAGTATCCGTTTGATGACGCTTGTCACTTGTCGGTTTTATTATATCCCTAACGGCGACGTTGTGTTGGTCACCGTGGAGCGTGTTTACACGCCGTATATTCCTTTGCGTTGATTGTAACATTTCGCCGTTGGGCATTGGTTACGCATTCTTGTGTGTCTCGTTGAGTTTTTCCTGGCGGAATATTTCTTCTCCCTACTTGTTTTAAGTTTCGGGACGAAACTTCTTTTAAGGAGGGTAGAATGTAATATCCGCAATTTTCGATTTCCGGTAATTTCTTTTTTTCGGTCGGAGTTCGTTTTGACGACTCGCTCATGACCGTTTCGTCATTCTGAGAATGATTAATTCTACACTTTTTGACATCCGAGTTCGTTTCGGTGTCGTTTCGTTGAGTTCTGTGCTTTTTAGCGACTTTTCCGCACTTGAGTTCGATTCTTGCGAATCTCATCCAGCTGTTGTTTGAGTTTCCCGCAAGTCCGTTTATCTTTGTTGGACGTGTTGTGAACTTCGGTTTGGTTATTCGATCACGTATCGTGATTTTCGGGCATTTGGGCCATTTTCGTAATTTCCCAAAGTCCGGGTAATTACCTTCCGTTGTCGAATTTCGAGCCTTCGGGTGGTCGGAATTGTGTGTCCTACTAGCTCTTAGATTCGTCTTTGTGAGTACTTCGTAACCGTATCTTCGGTTCGTATTCAGGTTCGGGTTTCGGTGTCGTTTTGTTGAATTCAGGATTTCTAAACGACTTTTCTAAGTATGAGTTCGTCTTTGTTAGATCACCATTAATTTTTGGTGACTCCAAAAATTATAAATCTTTGCAATATTATAGAACATCGAGTTAGCTTTCCAATGGTTCAAACGGTGAGTCAATCGGAGTCCGGACGAGAGAGTTATGGTCGTTTCAGTTTTTGGCCGAGCACTTCCAGGAGCCTTTCGGCCGATAGGGGGGGCCGATAGACTCTACTGCCGGCATCCCGTATGGGTATCGGTTGGGCCTATCGGCCGATAGGCCGGCCGATAGGTTCTGCTGTGTTGCACTATAAATGTGGTTTTGAGCGTGAACAGCTCATTCTTTCCCATTTTTCCACCGAGTCGCGAGAGAGAGTTAGAGAGGGAGAGAGTTCTTCATCCGGGGGTCGATTTTCATCATTTCTTTTCGGTTGTGAGGCTCGGATAATCAATCTAACGCGCGTTCTACGGATCTTAGTACTCGAATCTTCCAAGGTAATGCTCTAAAACCCTATTTCGATTAATTTGGGGGTTTTGGGTTTTTCTTCCGATTCGTTCCGTTTCGTTGGTGGATTCATGATGTATACGATTGATATTGTTAGTATCTTTAGTTTTCCTACGGATTCATGGATATTTTGTGGATTTTTACGGAATCGAGAGGGTTTGGTTGCGGTCCGCCCTCGTTGTTATTTTGGTACGAATATACATGAATCGTAGGCGGGTTTCCGGGTGTATTCCATTTCCATAATCGTTTAGAAGTGGTTGTGATTGTGCTATTCGAATCGTTAGGTTCATTTTCGTCGGTTCCTCGCGGTCGTGCTTGATTCTTCCGTTCCGTTCGTTGTCGTCTCCCTTTTTGTTAGCATCGGGCGTTACGAAGCTTCCCGGTTGAGCCGTATCCGTTCGTGGTTCCGTGCTCGTGGTATCGAGGCAAGTACCTTGCCCATACTTTTCTCGTTTTATGTATATGATGATCGGTGGTCGTCTTGATGTGTTTGTTTGGTTATTTGAAATGAAGTTTCAAAAGGATTTCGGTTTGGCCTCGTTAAAGGCTTTCTTTCAAAACGCGTGTGTTTTGTGAACGGTGTTTTGAGAATTGATTATGATTTGATTATCTTGAACGTTGAAGGATTTTATGAGGATACTCTCTTGTTTAAAAGTTATGGAATCGTGTATTCCGTATTTAAGCTTGTTATTGTATTTTTGAAGAGTTTGGTAATGGTGTCGAGTTAATGGCCATCTCTAGTGAGTATTCTTAATGAACTTACATTCTTAGCATGTTAGTATTGCATGAGTAACGTGTGTGTGTGTATGCTCACTACGGGTTAGATCCGACGGGGTCTCGGTAGGGCTCCACGAAGCCGTGGACCGCGAGCTTGCTTTTAACCACTGTGGGTTAGATCCGACGGGGTCTCGGCGAGGATCCACGAAGCCGTGGGTCGCGGTTAATTGTGGTGCATTTTTACAAATGTGATTCGATATTGGCATTCCCGGAAATGAGTGCTTTTGAACGGTCTTCATGATTGCATGCATTGACTAAGTGTGTAAGAGGTAAGTTGTTCGTTTGGCCTACTTGGCTAGGATGGCTCTAGAGTAATTTGTGGTTTATGTTTTAAATCCTTTATTTGTGGATTTTGATGTTGGGATACGAACCTCGTGGTCGTTCTTGTGTACTGTGAGTTGATGAGATTTGGGGCTAAAATCCCAAGGGTTTTGTAAAAGTCGTTTTATGGATTTGGGGCTAAAATCCCAACGTTTTGGTTAATGTCATTTTCCAGAAAGTAAACTTTTGGGGTGGCGACCCCTTGGTCTTTTGGATTTTTGAAAAGTAGGATTTGATAATCCTAAATTGTTTTCTATTAAAACTCTCGATGGCATTCTAAACTGTTTTATAAATTACTTCCATTGATTTATGATATTTCGTTTTTGAAATGTTTTCTCAAACCCTTGCCTCGGGAAGTACTTTTCGTTTCGTTTGGATCTTGAGGATCCTCGGTTATTGTTATTCGTGGAATGTGAATTGTATGGCTCGTATTTGCACCTTGTATTTGCACTAGCAAAACAGTGGAGTTTTGCTAACCCCCGAGTATTCGGGGGGTGGATGTCTGTTTTTGCATTCAGGTTTTGGAGCATAACACCGGGTCGGCACGAAGGATGATGAAAGATGATCGATACTAATCACATGAGGAACCGTACATCGTGTGTTGGTTCAGTTGTACTTTATTTTCATTCTTTGTATTGTTCCCGTTGTACGGGTGTAGTTGTATTTTGTCCCCTGCGTGGGCATGAGTTGTATTCGAGTTGTATGTATCTGTGGAAAGACCAAATCGGTCTACTGAGTCATTGTAGCCTTGAAGGCATTGTCGAGATGTTAAATGTCGTTACCAGCCTGGTAGATCCTTGAGGAAAGGTTCTACGGCGTGTAATATCCCTGAGCGGATTGGGGGTGTTACACAAAAATGGGTAAATCGGACGAATCTATGAAAAACCCCAAAATTCCCAAAAGGTAGGGTTCTAAAGATTTTTACCTTGATTCGGACGCTAGGAGGAATTAGATGTTGAGAAATCCTTGTTCTCCAACCAAATATGTTGTTGTTGGAAAGAAGATTGCTTCCAATCGCCCAAGATCGTCTCTCCCGAGCGATTTCCGTCGAAAAGGAGTGAAGTAGGTGAGAAATGACGAAATGGAAGTCAACTGTCATATTTATATCTGCCCAGTCTAGCGCACGCTACGCCTCCTTCATTAGCGTGCGCTAGCGAAGTTACCGGGTAGTCCAGTGGCTACTGCCATAAGATGTTAGCGCGCACTACGAAACATCCTTTGCGTGCGCTAACTGCTGCCCTGCCAAAATCTCAGCTTACTGCCTGGGTCCTCTAGCGTGCGTTAATACTGAACACTAGCGTGCGTTACACAACACATATAGCGTACGCTAGCCGCTGCCTAGCGTGCGCTACCTGCTAGTCCAGAAAGTCTGAAACTCCACTGCTACTACTGACCAAAACATTAGCGTGCGCTACCATTATGCCTTAGCGTGCGCTACGTACAGTTTTAACGTGCGTTAGCCGAAGCATAGCGTGCGCTACTTGATAGTCCAGAAACCTGACAACCTCACTGCCTCTGCCGACCCGGCCATTAGCGTGCGCTACGGACAGATGTTAGCGTGCGCTACTAACCACGAATAGCGCGCGCTAACAACTCCTAGCGTGCGTTAATCCGCCAGTCCAGAGAGCAGTTCGAAATACTGGTTCTGACCTGACTGATCCTCTTAGCGCGCGCTACGGCCCCAAAGCTAGCGTGCGCTAATCAAGCAGAATTAGCGTGCATTAGCCTAGGCCTAGCGTGCGTTATATCTCTGGCCCAGAACATTTCCGCAAGGTCTAAACGACATGATCAAAAACCAAACGAGATACGAAACTCAATAACAATCTTAGCAACATCTCCAAGCATTTACAAAGCGACAAAATAAGGAGGATGACAGAGTCAAACAGTCAATAAAAGTACGGGTATTACATTCTCCCCCTCTAAAAAGAAGTTTCGTCCCGAAACTTGAGAAATAAATAGTTCGGGGTATTCCACCCGCATCTTCTCTTCCGTGTCCCAAGTTGCCTCCTCGACTCCATGTCTCGACCATTGCACTTTAACCAGTGGAATGGTCTTATGCCGAAGCTGTTTCTCGCGACACTCAAGGATCTTCACGGGTCTCTCCGGAAAGGTAATATCCTCGGCTACGTCAATCTCACTGTAGTCGATGATGTGGCTCGGATCCGGTACGTACTTCCTCAACTGAGACACATGAAAAACACTATGGACGTGACTCAAAGCTGGAGGCAACGCCAAGCGATAAGCTAAATCTCCAACTCTGTCCAAAATCTCGAAAGGTCCGATATACCTCGGACTAAGTTTCCCCTTTTTCCCGAAGCGGAAAACTCCACGGGTCGGCGACACCTTGAGTAAGACATGATCCCCCACTTCGAACTCCAAGGGTCGACGACGGGTATCAGCATAAGATTTCTGACGACTCTAGGCGGTTAGCAATCGATCTCGGATAATGGAAATCTTTTCCTTAGTCTCCATCAACATATCCGGCTCCGTTCCAACTAGCTCGGAAGCCTCGTCCCAACACAATGGGGACCTACATCGTCTACCATAAAGTGCCTCGAAGGGTGCCATTTTGATCGACGCATGCCAACTATTATTGTAAGCAAACTCGATCAACGGCAAGTGAAGCTCCCAATCATTACTCCAGTCTAAGGCACAAGCCCGTAACATATCTTCCAATGTCTGAATCGTCCTCTCTGTTTGTCCATCCGACTGAGGATGAAAAGAAGTGCTCAATCTCAACTCAGTGCCCAAAGCCTGATGAACGGCCTGCCAAAAGTGCGATACGAAACGGCCGTCTCGATGAGAAACAATGGTCTTGGGGGCACCGTGTAATCTCACGATCTCAGCAATAAAGGTTCGAGCCAGTCTATCCGGTCCCCAAGTATCCTTAATACCCAAGAAGTGAGCTGACTTAGTCAACCGATCGACAATTACCCAAATCATATTCATTCCGGCTCGAGTCCTCGGCATGCCAGTGATGAAATCCATAGAGATGTCTTCCCACTTCCATTCGGGAATGGGAAGCGGTTTCAACAACCCCGCTGGTCGTTGATGTTCGATCTTGACTTGTTGACACGTCAAGCACCGTAGTACAAACTCCGTAACATCCTTCTTCATATTATTCCACCAAAAATTGCGCTTCAAATCTTTGTACATCTTGCTCGTCCGGGGTGGATTGAGTAAGGCGTAGCATGAGCTTCTCGGAGAATTCTCTCGCTTCAACTCTAAATCGTTCGGAACACAAAGCACCTCGAAATCTCGAGAATACTATCCTCGTGAACCATAAAGCCAGAGCTTTTCCTTTAATTACATCTTCCTTCTTGAGAAATCATCGGGTCACTCCACCGCATCCCTTTGATGTCATCAACTAAAGACGAAGTAATTTCGAGAGTACACAATTGTCCCGTACTCGTTGAAGCCAAACTTCTATCCCTTGCTCAATTAAATCTGACGAATTTTAAATCCGAGATGTAAGAACCTCGAGTATTTGAAGAGATGCCGACTTGCGACTCAAAGCATCCGCAACGACATTAGCTTTTCGGGATGATAAAGAATTTCCAAATCATAATCCTTTATCAATTCTAACCAACGCCTCTGTCTCATATTCAGCTCCTTCGATGAAAATATACTTGTGCTCTTGTGATCGGTATAAATCCGGCACGGTGAGCCATACAAATAGTGCCGCCAAATCTTGAGCGCGAAGACAATTGCGGCCAATTCCAAATCGTGAGTAGGATAATTCATCTCATAAGGCTTTAATTGTCGTGATGCAAAAGCTATCGTCTTATCATGCTGCATAAGTACACAGCCCAGACCTTGACCCGAAGCGTCACTGTAGACTGCAAAGCCCTCGCTACCATGCGGTAAAGTTAAAATTGGCGCTGAAGTCAAACGTCTCTTTAGTTCATCGAAGCTCTGTTGTCTCTCATCCGTCCAAACAAACTTTTCGGTCTTCTGGAGTAATTTCGTAAGCGGTCGAGCGAGTTTCGAGAACCCCTCGACAAACCGACGGTAATACCCAGCAAGGCCCAAAAAGCTACGAACCTCCTTAACATTTTTAGGCGGTGCCCAGCCTAGCACTGCCTCGATCTTCTGCGGGTCTACACGAACCCCTTCGGCCGAAATCACGTGGCCGAGAAACATAACTTCTTCCAACCAAAACTCACATTTCGAGAACTTTGCATAGAGGTGCTCGGTTCTCAAAATGTCTAAAACCAAATGCAAGTGTCGGGCATGTTCCTCCTTATCTCGAGAATAGATTAAGATGTCGTCAATAAAGACGACTACACACCTGTCGAGGTACTCGATGAATATTTTATTCATTAATTGCATGAATACTGCCGGCGCATTTGTCAACCCAAAAGGCATAACTACAAATTCATAATGCCCATATCTCGTCCGAAACGCCGTCTTCGGAACGTCGGACTCCCTCACCCTGAGTTGATAATACCCGGATCTTAAATCGATTTTCGAGAAAACTGCAGCCCCTTGCAATTGATCAAATAAATCGTCTATACGCGGTAGAGGGTACTTGTTCTTGATGGTTACTTTGTTCAGCTCGCGGTAGTCGATGCACAAACGTAGTGAACCATCCTTCTTCCTCACGAAAAGAACAGGCGCGCCCCAAGGCGAAGCGCTCGGTCTGATGTACCCTTTTTTCAAAAGTTCTCCCAACTGATTCTTCAATTCTTGCATCTCGGAAGGTGCCATCCGATAAGGTGCTTTAGAAATCCGAGCCGCATCTGGCTCTAAGTCCACGGTAAATTCTATCTCTCGATCTGGCGGTAATCCCGGGAGTTCATCCGGAAAAACGTCGGGGTACTCACTAACAACCGGAATCGAAGAGAAATCGATTTCGTTTCCTTCCGTTTTCAAGGCATAACACCAATAGCCCGTACAACCTTTATTCAAAAGTTTTACGGTCTTCATGGCACTGATAAGCAACTTGGATGGACCCGACTTACGTCCCAAAAATGAGTACTCGGATCCGTCTTTAGTCATCATGGTGATAACCTTGGTACGGTAGTTCATAATCGCTTGATGATTATCAAGCCAATCCTCGCCGAGGATCACATCCTCGCCCTTTATATCAACTACAATTAAATTCGATAACCAATCCATACCGGATATAATCACCGGAAAATCTCTAATCTCCCGGTTCCCCACAATTCTATCCCCGCTAGGCAGTCTCACGATGAAGGGATCGCAAGCAGTCAGACAAGTTATATTCAAACGGCGTACACACTCCAAAGAAATAAAAGAATGTGTAGCACCCGAATCAAAAGTACATTTGGATGAGATAGGATATGAATGGTACCTGAAGCCACCGCCGCGTCGGGTTCGTCTGCTCGACGCATCTCATAAACTCGTGGTTGCACCGAACCGACGCTAGAGTTTCCCCCTCCAGCATTCTGACCCCGTCCCCGGCCCCTGCCGAAATTCTGTTGAGGTTGACCAGCTGGGGCAGAAGCCCGAGTATCCAAAGTCTGATTCGGATCGGAACAATAAACCGCCCTATGTCCCATCTGTCCGCACGTGTGGCACTTCAATGGTGGAAAGTGGCATTCCAAATTAATGTGGCCTGAACGGCCACAATTATAGCAAGTCACCGCGCGATTGGTGGTACCCGAAGTAGGACGGGAACCCCTCTTTCCTTTATTAGAACGTGACGACTGTCCTGTAGAACGGTTAGTTGTCTGCGACTTCTGAAAGTTGCCACTCTTAGAGTTAGAAAAATTCCCCGCTACTTTCTGCTTCTTTGATTCATCCACGGTATCGTTGTCGGGGCTCAACATATCATGGGCTAAAGCTCTGTCCTGATACTCCTTCAGTGTGGTACAAGCAAATCCGGCCATGTACCGCCGTAAGTCCAAATTCATCCGCATATCAAAATAACGGATCTTATCACGCTCGTTCCGCACTTGATCCTTCACATGGATCAATTGTTGGTTGTATTCCACGATCGCCTGCGAAACGGGAATATCTCGTGGTTTAGCCTCGAAAAAGGCTCGGATTCGGCTCTCTCGTATCGGCCAAGGACAAAACTCGGCCTCCAAGAGCTCCTTAAATTCATCCCAAGAGGCAATACGATCCTGTGGCTTGATGACTTTCCACCAAGTAGCGGCCTCCTTAGTGAGGAAATACTGAGCAATCGGTACTTTCCTCACCTCGGGGCAATCAACTGCCTCGAAAATCTTCTCCAATTCTGCTAGCCAATCTTCCCAGCCTAATGGGTCTGTGGCACCGCCAAACTGTGGAGGGTGCATACGGATCACATTCTGAAGCAAGGCATCCGTGTTTGGGTTCGGGTTATTCATCTGAACCATTTGGGCCAAAATAGTCATTTGAGTAGCCAATTGTTGAAGTGCATTCGCCACTCCAACGTCCGCGTTGTTCCCCTGACCGTCTGACTGTTCGTGCTGACTCTCGGTGTCGGGATGTACCGAGTTCGACAAACTGGGGTTGGTCGACCCCGCAACTGAACTGATGGAAACGGCCGCGCCACGACCTCTTCCTCGTCCACGGCCACGACCCCTACCAGCTGACATACTGAAGAACACACAAGTCAAGTAAGCACAATCCAATCACGCGTCATCAAAGTGTCCGATTCTCAAGAATACCAACAAAAAGGAAGCAAAACGAATAAGGAAACACCAGAAGAGTGAGAGGTCTTACAAGTACCGGTCGCACTATGATGATGGCAGAGTAGTGATACTGCGGACAATTAATGACCCGATCGACCCAAAAGACCGACAGCCTAGGTATCCATAGACCTAAGCTCCGATACCATATTCTGTAACACCCCCGAGTTATTCAGGGATATTACAGCGCCGTAAGCCCCGCCGTGGGACCCACAAGGCTAAACATACGCGGAACCATAAATTTTGACCGATAAGGTCTACACACAATGGGATGAAAAACAATACAAAGGTATTCAAAACATGACCAATGTATTCACAAACATCACAACTCGAATCAATACTTCGGCAAACACAGGCCGGAACATCAAGGAAAACGGAAAAACAATACTCGATTATTCAATAACCAATCCAGTACAACAACACCGAATGGGAAACTCCAAACATAATGGAAGAAATACACAGTATCACACTTGCCCACCATCTTCATGCTGACCCGATACCTGCCTGTCCGCTCTCCTGGAACCTGAAATACATAAAACGTATTTCCCCCATAAGGGGTTAGCCGTTGAATAGCTAGTGCAAGTATATCAAGTATGAAACACAATACTTCTCAACAATAAAGTAAAGGTAACCGTCAATTCATCAATTCAAGACTAGTACTCCGGAATAACTAAATCTCATAGTATCACATCAAGACGTATATGAATACCGTGGAACCGCACCAGAGGCTACGGAACCCTTAGGGGACCTATCGGCCCGCCCCAAAGTGGTTCGTTCATATCGTCCGTCATTATTGCATGTATGAATACCGTGGAACCGCACCAGAGGCTACGGAACCCTTAGGGGACCTATCGGCCCGCCCCAAAGTGGTTAATTCATATTATCCATGGAATCGCACCAGAGGCTACGAAACCCTCAGAGGACCATTGGCCCGTCCCGGAGTGGATAGAAATAATCATGCCATTAATATTGCATACTTTCAAAGTCGAGAACGCACATTCATAATTATATACTTGCCTTTGAGACATCGATAATTCGAATGGAAAAAGGTATGAGTTCGGTAGGTCCAAGAACGCGCTTCCGGCACCTAAACGATTCGCAAGGAATATGATAATCAATTATCCATATTCAAATTACACGAAGAAACCCCCGAAACCCGTCTACGATTCATAAAGATAAACGGATAATCAACTAGAGGTTGGAAAATCGTCCAAAGTCTCACAAGTCCGAAAACGGCACAATCCAAACCGTAAAACCTTAGGAAAAGCATGCGTACGGTATATCTACGCCATAATCTCAAAGTTCTCAAACTTCAAAAATGGGTAAATCGGACGAATCTATGAAAAACCCCAAAATTCCCAAAAGGTAGGGTTCTAAAGATTTTTACCTTGATTCGGATGCTAGGAGGAATTAGATGTTGAGAAATCCTTGTTCTCCAACCAAATATGTTGTTGTTGGAAAGAAGATTGCTTCCAATCGCCCAAGATCGTCTCTCCCGAGCGATTTCCGTCGAAAAGGAGTGAAGTAGGTGAGAAATGACGAAATGGAAGTCAACTGTCATATTTATATCTGCCCAGTCTAGCGCACGCTACGCCTCCTTCATTAGCGTGCGCTAGCGGTTACCGGGTAGTCCGGTGGCTACGCCATAAGATGTTAGCGCGCGCTACGAAACATCCTTTGCGTGCGCTAGCTGCCGCCCTGCCAAAATCTCGGCTTCTGCTGGGTCCTCTAGCGTGCGTTAATCGAACACTAGCGTGCGTTACACACATATAGCGTCGCTGGCCGCCTAGCGTGCGCTACTGCTAGTCGTAAAGTCGAAACTCCATGCATTACTGCCAAAACATTAGCGTGCGCTACCATTATGCCTTAGCGTGCGCTACGTACAGTTTTAACGTGCGTTAGCCGAAGCATAGCGTGCGCTACTTGATAGTCGAAACTCGACAACCTCACCGCCTCTTAGGCCGGCCATTAGCGTGCGCTACGGACAGATGTTAGCGTGCGCTACTAACCACGAATAGCGCGCGCTAACAACTCCTAGCGTGCGTTAATCCGCCATCCAGAGCAGCGATTCCAAATCGGTTCGACTGGTGATCCTCTTAGCGCGCGCTACGGCCCCAAAGCTAGCGTGCGCTAATCAAGCAGAATTAGCGTGCATTAGCCTAGGCCTAGCGTGCGTTATATCTCTGGCCCAGAACATTTCCGCAAGGTCTAAACGACATGATCAAAAACCAAACGAGATACGAAACTCAATAACAATCTTAGCAACATCTCCAAGCATTTACAAAGCGACAAAATAAGGAGGATGACAGAGTCAAACAGTCAATAAAAGTACGGGTATTACACCTGGTGGGTCCAAGTTGGGGATCTACGGCACTGTAATATCCGCCTAGTTTGGGGTGTTACAGAGTTGGTATCGGAGCGTGGTTTTGAATACTACCTTCCGAGTCATGTCTCATTTGAAATCATCGTCATCAGACTAGTATCATTGGACTTTCGCGTCACGTGTGACCTGTGCAAATGCCGAGCCAATCAGACCGGAAGAACTGTAAGATTTCTAACGCCATGGTATAATTTCTGGCAATAGTCATTCATTCATCATTCATCATTTAACAATCCTCAAACATCATTCATTGTGATTAGGACGATCATGTTAACTCATTAATCACTTAATTCATTTCATTACTCAGTTATTGATCAGGACGATCATGTTAATTCATTAATTACTCAATTCATTTCATTACTCAGTTGTCGATCTGGATGATCATATTATTAATCTTGTTAAGTTATTAAAAATAATCATTTCAAGAATTTCATCAGATAATCATGTAACTTCAGTAAATCATTCATATAATCACTAAGTTAGAGCATGTATACTCATTTTCATCATCTCATGACATAATCATAACGTGCTAATCATGCGGGTAATATAATCATTATGCGACCTTCCTACTTCAGTATGGAGAGAGCTGTCAGGGGATGCACGGGGAGAGGCAGTGCGGACCGAAACCCGAGAAATAATCACTGGCCGGAAATCGTGCCTGGGACTCGGCTCGATCGGAAGATGTTCGGGTTGATCCACTCACTTTTATGCGAGGCCATGATGACCCATGTGCGGTTGCTCAATCATCATTGCGCCACTGGCCGGATTAATCGAGAGAACTCTCCGTATGAGCCATTTGCTAAGGAAAGTCTTGAACAACAACCTTCATTTGTCGGCAAGAAATCAACGAAGCGTAATCAATCCGAAGGCGGTCGGCCAACCTTCAAGAAGCCTCGTGTGAGTCCTATCGCTTCGGCGACCTCTACGGCGCATAATCGTGCGGATCTCATTCCCGAGCGGCGATTCGCCATCACCTGTTTCAATTGTGGAACGCCGGGTCATTTCAGCATTGAGTGTCTGAAACCGTCTATCACGTGCTATAATTGTTGGAATTTTGGGCATAAGGCTCGTTTTTGCCGAAAGGACTCCAAGTCGGCTCCGGCGGCATCTCAGGCCCCGAAGCAACCAGCGTTTCAGAATCAGACTGCTTTGTCATCGTCGTTTAAGACAATGGAAGCAAATAGAGTTGGAGCTCGTATTTATCAGACGAGAGCGTCCGGTTCGGGGACCGGCAAGTCCCAAATTCATATGATGAGGAGGATCGACGATCCGGTGGTCCGAATGATTTCAGGTATACTCGTAATTTATTTCAACTTGTGTGTACCTTTTGATGCTGGTACACCGCATTCATTCATTTTCGAATCATGCTTGAGTAGACTTATTTTGGGATAGTCCTATTGCTTGTGGACCTCATACCATCGGTCTACCTGACGATGGAAGAATTTTCGGAATCATGCCGAAGTAAGCTTAGTGACCGCGATTGGTTGGTGGACCTAATCGTGGTGAATTTATCTTAGGACGATGTAATTTTCGGTACTAGTTGGTTTAATCGTCTTGATACTATCTTCAGTGTTTGTTAGCGTTTGGTCGCTATCTTTCCGTCGTTGGTTGTCGAATGGGTGCTTCAGGGAAGTAATCCCCATTGTTCCAGTAGAATTATTATTATGGCGGAAGCAGAGAAATTCCGCAATCGAGTCATTCAATCATTCATTGTATCATTTTCATCGATTGACCTTCCTAAGGCAATCGAGTTATTCAATCCTTCATTGCATCATTTTCATCGATTGGCCTTCCTAAGGCAATCGAGCTATTC
Source organism: Orobanche coerulescens (assembly GCA_033398695.1). Lineage (NCBI taxonomy): Eukaryota > Viridiplantae > Streptophyta > Magnoliopsida > Lamiales > Orobanchaceae > Orobanche > Orobanche coerulescens. The sequence goes on along the minus strand of CM065804.1, from coordinate 65,996,243 downwards.
AATCATTCATTGTATCATTTTCATCGATTGACCTTCCTAAGGCAATCGAGTTATTCAATCCTTCATTGCATCATTTTCATCGATTGGCCTTTCTAAGGCAATCGAGCTATTCAATCATTCATTGTATCATTTTCATCGATTGGCCTTTCTAAGGCAATCGAGTTATTCAAACATTCATTGTACCATTTTCCTCGATTGGCCTTTCTAAGGCAATCGAGATGTTCAATCATTCATTGTATCACTTTTTATCGATTGACCATTCTAGGGTAATCGAAATGTTCAATCATTTGTGGTATTATTGTCATCGATTGACGATGTATTTCCAGACGAGTTATCTGGTTGCTTTCACATAGAGTAGTGGAATTCAGGAGTGAGTTGGAGCCGGTACGTCCCCTTTATTGAAGGCACCGTATCGGATAGCCCCGACCAGAATGCAGGAGTTGAAGATTCAACTTGAGGAGTAGTTCGAGGAAGGTTATCTCCGACCGATTGCGTCCCCGTGAGGAACACCAGTGTGATCTGTCAAGGAGAAGGATGGCTCGTCTCGTGTGTGTATTAATTACCAGGAGTTGAACAGGGTGATGATCAAGATTAGTACCCCTTACCCCGTATTGATGATCTTTTAGATCAACTTCAGGGAGCTTCAGTATTTTCCAGGATCGACTTAAAATCTGGATATCACCAGTTGCGGATTCGAGAGTCGGATATCGCGAGGACGGCGTTTCAAACACGCTATGGTCATTATGAGTTCGTAGCTATGCCGTTCGGGCTAACTAATGCACCTGCGGTATTCATGGAGTTAATGAATCGGGTTTTCATCGACTTTTTATATCAGTTTGTTGTTGTCTTCATCGATGACATTTTGATTTATTCTCGTAGCCGAGAGGAACACGAGGTTCATCTTCATCAGGTTCTCGACGTGTTGAGACGAGAGCAACTTTATGGAAAGTTTTCTTAATGTGAGTTCTGGATGTCCGAAGTGACTTTTCTCGGACATGTAATTTCATCAGACGGAGTTCGTGTCGACCCTCAGAAGACGGAGGCTATCCGAGATTGGTTACCTCCGAAGAATGTTAAGGAAATCCGAAGCTTTATCGGATTAGCCGGTTGTTATCGGCGGATTGTGGAAGGGTTTTCTAAAATCGCTCAATCAATGACGAACCTTTTGCGAAAAGGTAAGAAATACATGTGGTCCGACGTGTGTCAGCGGAGTTTTGAGGAACTCAAGAACCGGTTAATTTATTTTGTCTTTTCCTTGCCAGAAGGGACGGAAGGATTCGTGGTTTTTAGTAACGCGTCCGGACACGGTCTCGGATGTGTATTAATGCAGGATGGGAAGGTTATTGCCTATGCTTCACGGCAATTGCGACCTTACGAGGTTAATTATCTGACCCACGACCTGGAGCTAGCAGCCGTGGTTTTCGCGTTGGGAATTTGGCGTCATTACCTTTATGGCATCACCTGTCAGATCTTCACCAATCACAAGAGTTGAAGTATATATTTACTCACAAGGAGTTAAATATGCGACTGAGGCGGTGGTTGGAACTAATCAAAGATTTTGATATCGAGATCCTTTACCACCCGGGCAAGGCGAACGTTGTCGCCGACGCCTTGAGTCGTAAGTCCGTTCAGGAGCAGATGCTTGCTCGTTTAACGATTCGAAGGAGCTTGGCGGGAATTCCTTAGACCCGAGATCGAGTGCAGCTTGTGAGTTCAGGGACGGCTTTGTATGTTAGAGATTACATCGTCACTTGAGGAGGTAATCAGAGAGAATCAGAGTTCAGACCCTTCATTGTTGCGCATCCGTAAAGATGTGGCTCAGGGGAAAGCCCCTGGATTCGTGGTCCACGAGGATGGACTTTTGAGGTTTAAGAACCGGTTGTGCGTACCGGCGAATGACGAGTTGAAAAACTCTATTTTGAGAGAAGCTCATGCTACCCCTTATTCTGTTCATCTGGGGTCCAGCAAGATGTACAAGGACTCGAAACAAAATTACTGGTGGAGTAATATGAAGCGAGAAGTCGCAGAATTTGTTTCGAGATGCTTAACCTGTCAACAAGTTAAGATTGAACATCAGCGACCGGCGGGTATGCTGAAACCTCTCCCTATTCCAGAGTGGAAGTGGGAAGACATTTCTATGGATTTCATCACGAGTTTGCCGACGAGTCGTCGTGGCATGAATGCGATCTGGGTGATTGTGGACCGCTTAACTAAATCAGCTCATTTCCTTGAGATCAAGGATACGTGGGGTCCCGAGAGACTTGCCCAGCTGTTCATCAAAGAGATAGTGAGATTGCACGGTACTCCTAAGAGTATCGTTTATGATCGTGACGGGTGATTCGTGTCTCATTTTGGAACTCAGTTCATCGTGCTATGGGAACTCAACTTAATCTCAGTATTGCCTTTCATCCTCAGTCCGACGGACAATCAGAGAGAACTTTTCAGACATTGGAGGACATATTGAGGGCATGCGTCCTCGATTAGTAGACGATTGGGAAGCCCAATTACTGTTGTTTGAGTCCACGTACAGTTTAGTTGGCATGCTGCGATAAAGGTAGCACCTTATGAGGCCTAGTACGGTCGTCGTTGTCGATCTCCCTTGTGTTGGGACGACCCATCAGAGTCAATCGGCACCGAGCCCGATATACTTATAGCCGCCCGGGAGAAGGTAGCTTTGATCAGGAGTCGTCTGTTGACTGCTCAGAGTCGACAAAAATTATATGCAGATAATCTTCGACCACTAGAGTTCGAGATGGGTGACCACGTTTTGGTCAAGGTATCCCCGAGTCGAGGTTTCTTCCGTTTTGGAAAACGGGGGAAATTGAGTCCGAGATTCATTGGATCGTTTGAGATTCTGGATCGAATAGGCGAGTTAGCTTACCGTTTGGCTTCACCTCTGGCGTTGAGCCAAATTCATAATGTATTGCACGTCTCGCAATTGCGGAAGTATGTTGCCGATCCGGGTCACATACTTCAGTTCGACGAAATCGAGATCGCAGATGATCATTGTATGAGGAGCGTCCCATACGAGTGTTCGAGAGGCAAATCAAACAGTTGAGGAATAAGGCGATTCCTTTGGTCAAGACTCAGTGGTCTAGACACGGAGTCGAAGAGGCTACTTGGGAAACCGAGGATGGTATGCGGGAGAGTTATCCCGAGTTGTTTGACCCTTAGTTTCGGGGACGAAATTCTTTTAAGGGGGGGTGTATGTAATACCCGGTTGTAATTCAGTCATTATCATTCAGTAATTTCATTCGGTGATTGTAACTCAGTGGATTTTCACTCATTTATAATCATTCATCAATCATGTTCATTCACCCGTGTTCACCGTTCGGAGAAACTTCGAGTTGTGTATCGTTATTGTCCATTGTTTCAAATTTCCGCATATGAGTTCGACTTTGTTAGAGCACCATTAATTTTTGGTAACTCCAAAAATTCTGAATCTTTGCAATATTATAGAGCATCGAGTTAGCTTTCCAATGGTTCAAACGGTGAGTCAATTGGAGTCCGGACGAGAGAGTTATGGTCGTTTTAGCTCACCCGCTCATTTTTCAGTTATTGGCCGATCACTGCCGACCGAACTCGGCCGTGTCGTCCGACACGGCCCGTCTTGTACTCGTCCGGAAATGCCGAAGTCTCGCCACAGGACTCGGCCGTGTCGTGCAGCGCGGCCGAGTCAAACTCTTCCGGATAAGCGAGAACCGACCCGGACGCCCGCCGTGTTCCAGGACACGGTCGAGTCATGCCGAAGTCATTGTCGCTTGACGGTCACTATCGGAAGGCCCTTCGCGCGCGACCGTGTCAAGCAGGACACGGTCGAGTCCTCGCCGCCGATTGCGCGCCGCAACCGTGCCGATCGGCACGGGCCGTGTCCGGCATACCAACCCCTATAATTTCGTTTTTTTTGAGCATTTCAGCTCATTTCTTCATTCTTTCACCTTCATACGCGAGAGAGGGTCTTGAGGGAGAGATTTCTTCATCAATTATCATTTGAGTGTGTATTTTTCATCATCTTCAATCATTTGGGAAGCTTTATTACTCGATTAAACTCGTGTTCTTCGGATCGAAGTGGTTGGATCTTCAAGAGGTAATTTCTTCAACACCTTGGATTTCGATTCTATGTTGAGATATGATGTTTTGGACGTTATAATCATGTTATATGAAGGGATATGTATATGATTATGAGTTTGTATAAGGATTCATTGGATTATTGAGGGATTATTCAAGAACATTTTGAATATCGAGTTGAAATTGGGGGTTTTCGATTAATTGTCGTTATAATCACGTTTTCGGATATTCGTCTTGGATTATTAAATCATATTGAAGATGTTTTGTTGGTTTGAAACACTTCTTGGGGGATTTGATATTGGTATATTGAGGTTCGATTGTAAACAATCGGAGTTTGGCCGCAACGTGTTTGATTTAATGCCTCAATGGATTTAGTTTAATCGTATCGACGTTTTGAGTTCGTTATATTCGTGTTTGATTCGTATATTGAACGGGTTGTTGGATATTGTATAATTCAAGGTTGTTCGAGCGATCTATATCTCAATTAGGACGTCGTTCGTGGAAGGATAATTATCACCGGTGTTGTGTAAGTTAATTCTTACTCGGTTAAAAGGATATTCATTCCTTTTGTTGTTGATCATTCATAATCATAACTCATTCATCATTGTATTAATCATTTTGAGACTTGTAATTGTTGAACAATCACTTCATTAACGGGAACGGCGGTTCCAATCATTCCATTGAAACTATCAATCACTTCATTATCACTTTCATATCGGTGAGTCATTCTTGACTTTGTCAAATTATTATTATTCATTGATATTCATTATGGTCATTCTCGTTCATATGACCTTCTGGGTTCATATTGCGTGGCCGGGTGCGGATGTGTGGAATTTTTAGTCGGGCACATGATGGCCATGTATTGGGAGTGATACATTGGACTGTGCACACGATAACGATTACCTCCGTGAGACTAATTAGGTACAAGGACGGGTGTGTCCGGTCATCCGTCTTGTACACTTGCACAGAACACTACGGGCGTACTATGATACTCTTCTTCAGCGCAATTCATAACTAAGGATACTTCATAACTTCAGTTAAATCATGTTTGTGTATTTTCAACCCTTGAGGATTGTTGTTACGTATGTGACCCGGGATTTTGTTTTTCGTGTCATGGCAAGGCAAACACACGGGAATAGCATGTTGATGTCGAGGAGTCCCAGTGATACTAGTATGGGGCCCCGATCTTTCAGTTATTCATGTTATTGTCCTTTATTTTCCGCTGCAGACTTTCATTTGGATACTCCGTTTCATTCAGTGTTGTGTATTTTATCTTCATATAAAATACACTAGTATTCGGTATTGTCCTGGTGTGTTGTAACTAAACTCCTCATCGGAGTAATTATTGTTGTAATGTGGTTCGGTACTACATTTATCCTGTGTAATTCATTCATTTTCATTTGCCTGGTGGGTCCCAGTTGGGGATCTACGGCACTGTAATATCCGCCTAGTTTGGGGTGTTACAAAACACACACACACACACTGCACACACTCACACATACACACACTGCACTCTCTCTCACACATACACACACTGCACTCTCTCTCACACATACACACACTGCACTCTGCACTCTCACACACACACACACTGCACACACACACACACACACACACACACACACTGTGCACACACTCACACACACTGCACACACATACTATACACACTGCAGACACTGCATATACACATACACAAACAATTTTTAATAACAAATAATGAAATAAATCTTAAATACTCAATTATAAAAACTCATAAACCAACACAATGTTCAACATTAATACTAAAATTCAACAAAACCAACTTTATCATTAACAATATCACAAGATTGAACATTAATACTACAATTCAACATAATCGACTGTGCCTTCATCATCAACTATCTAACTTGACTCTAGATAACAACGTTTTCCCATATGCCTTCATCATGATCATCTCGAATGGCATGTATGTCATCTGCTTCATTTTCTTCAACGATAGTGGGCATCCATGTTGATAAAAGAATAAACTCACAAATGTCAAAACTTGATTCTTCAGTTTCATTAATATCCACACTTCTACCCGGAATGACCACTGACAATATTTCATTACATGGATCCTTGACATAGAACACTTGTTTAGCTTGATATGCCATGATAAAAGGCTCGTCAGTATAAGCTATCTTATGAAGCTCTACCAATGTAAAGCCCAGTTCATCGATTACCACACCCGTGTTATTAGCAACCCACTTACACTTAAAAATAGGCACTCTAAACTTAACATAATCAAGTCCCATATATCTTCAATAACTCCATAGTAACTTGTCGATGCCATAACTGGATTTTTATCTTTTGAGCTTGAAAAGTGCATGGACTCGGCTTGAAGAGTAACTCCGCTATTTTGAACCGAACTTTTGTCATCTTATGACTTTGTATAGAATGAGTACTTATTGATATCATATCCATTCTAAGTTACGACATCGGACTTCGGCCTGAAGCTAGCCATTTTAACATTTCAAATGCGCTATCACTTTTGGAGATTTGTACCTTAAACCACCTCAAAGAAGTCTTATTATGTTCAATCAACAATCATTTCTCGCTCATTCGGGAATTTTTTGTCTTCAAAAGATTCTTGTGAGTAGACAAGTACGGAAGAACCTCATTAGTGTTATTCAAAACGTACAAATGTGCTTGAAGCACCTCATCACGATTCTTGGTTAATATTTTAACACCCCGTGTACCCTTTCCATTAAGTTTCCCATCATGTCGAGACTTCGGAAGCCCTACAGATGGTGTTTGTGACATGTAATTTGTGCAAAACTCGATTGCTTCTTCTGCAATATACCTCTCAACAATAGATGCTTCTGGACGAAATGGGTTTTTAGTATACCCTTTATCGCTCAATCGGAAACATCTATCGCAAATAAACGGGGCCACACTCTTCAATCTCTCTAACTACATGGACAAGTAAGTGAACCATAATATTAAAAAAAAGAAGGAGGAAAATACATCTCCAATTGGCACAAGATAACAATAGCCTCGTTTTTCCACTCATCCAAAACCAAATGATCAATCACTTTGCTACATATAGAATTGAAGAAAAAACACAAGCGAGTTATGGCATTTCTAACTTTTTTAGGCAAGACGTCACGTATAGCCACATCTAGAAGATGTTGCATCAAGACATGATAGTCATGAGACTTTAAGCCGACCAATGTCAGATTTTGCATCTATACAAGACTCTTAATATTCGACGAATAACCTTGTGGCATTTTAATGCCTTGTAAACAATTACAAAAGCTGATTTTCTCTATTTTCGATAAAGTATAACATGCCGGGGGAAGATAAGTTTGTTTACCGACTACTTGCGGATGCAACTGAGGACGTATACCCGTTTCCTCTAAGTCTTGATGAGCTTGGATACCATCCTTTGTTTTGTATTTAACATTGGGAAGTATGCCGATCACACTATCGCATACATTTTTTTCGACATGCATGACATCTATGCAATGTCTAACATCTAGATGTCTCCAGTAAGGAAGATCAAAAAATATTGACCTCTTCTTTCAAATGTTTGTCGTAGCAGCCTTCTTGTTAGTTTTTGCAAATATAGTATTTATGTTCTTCACGTGATCGTATACTTGCTCACCTGTTAAGGGCATCGGCGCAAGTCCATTTTCTGGGAATCCATTAAAAGCTTTTCGCAATCTACGATACGGGTGATGGCGACTGAGAAACCTTCGATGTTGAGTGTAAACTGTTTTATTTCCATGTTTCAACTGGATGTAGCTTGTGTTTTCTTCACATATAGGATGCATGATGTCCCTTCACACTATATCCACTCAAGTTTCCATATGCAGGAAAGTCATTAATCATACAAAATAACATTGCACGTAACTTGAAACTTTGCTGGTGGTAACCATCAAACACGTAAATCCCTTCATCCCACATCATTATCAAGTCATCAATCAACGGACTTAGATAAACATCTATGTCATTTCCTGGTTGTTTAGGTCCTGAAATCATCATTGACAACATAACGTACTTCCGTTTCATACATAACAAATGAGGTAGATTATATATCACAAGCAAAACAGACCAAGAGCTATGCTTGTTGCTTAAGTTACTGAACGGATTCATTCCATCTGTGGAAAGTCGAAGCCTAAGGTTTCTTGCCTCACTCCCGAATCTGTAAATAAATGATCTATTTTCTTCCATTGTGCAGCATCAGCTGGATGACGAATTAGCCCGTCACATTTTCTCTCATTTGCGTGCCATGTGAGATTTTTGCATCATCTCCTTGTTGTGTGTTCTCTCCATCATTCTTCACTTTGTATCGTGATACCCCACACCTAGGACACTTATGCAATTCTTCAAACTCTTTTCTGTACAGTATGCAATCATTGGGACAATCGCGTATTTTTTTATACTTCATATCCATCGGACACAAAACCTTATTCGCCTCATAGGTACGCTTAGGCAATGTATTGCCTTTTGGTAGCATCTCATTCATCAACTGGAGCAATTCGGTGAAACTTTTGTCACTCCACCCATTTATTGCCTTCAAATTAACCACCTTCAACACGACAGATATTCGTGTGAAATTTTCACACCCCAGATATGTAACACTCCCAGATCCGAACGGGAATATTACAGCGCCGTAGGCCCTGAGATGGAACCCACAAGGCTGAAGGAAATTTTCGCAAACATTTACAAACGCCCAAGAGGCTAACGACGATATTATCTATTAAAAACATTCGAAGATTTATAAAACTCGTTTATCAAACCGTCGTAAAAACTCATTTGAAACCACAAGGCCCAAAATGCCAAAACTCAATAGTTTAAAAACACATACGTTAAGCTATCGCTTACACGTACCGACAGAATATATTTAGAAAATGATTGCCAAAGTAACCTAATTTACTAGATACCAAAAAGGTCATTTAAAAATACTCACGCAGCGGATAAAGACAAACAATTAAAATACTCTAGCAGCGGAATACAACAACTGATCAGAAACTCAAAACACAAATACATGCCCTTGCCAGTATCCTCCGGGAAGTTCATCTCTCCACGACCGCTACAAGCTTGATAATCCAAGAACCTAAAAAGAAAGCCCACGACGGGGTCAGCCATAATATCCAACAATGATAACCATCACATCTCATCAATAATTACATATCAATGGAAATACTAAGTAAGAATACGACCAATGTAATCTTACCGTAGTAACTTTACGAGAATCCACGATTCGTATCCTTAACAACACATTAAAATAATACCGAAATATCTGTACGGTATCTCAACAATACTCAAGGTTCTCAAAATATTATCATAACTCACGATACGGAAATTATATCAACTCTGGCCAATTCAATCCATCGGATAACATCGACAATTCCAATACGATAATCGATTGTCCATCAAAGACAAGTACCAAGGAAATACGGAACATACCTCAAGATACGAAATACCATTACCATCACGTCAGTCTGATCCGAGATCAGATCAACACAATATATGGACATGGTCCTAACACAAGACCTACAAATGCATACTCATATGACAACGTCAATATGATCACAACAATAACGACAATGTATACTTATGGCCACCCATAATATACATATGCACAATAACAACAACATATGGTAATCCAACGATCCAGCGCACACAACTATAGATTCCCATGATGATCCCATCGGACCAACGCATGGTGGCATTACATCCGGTAGCACCACGACTATAGATTCCCATGATGATCCCGTCGGACCAACGCATGGTGGACATATGACAACAATGCACAACTGCACAAAACAACAGTGCACAATACACGACAACAACAATGCACAAATGCATGACAACAACGATACACGAATATATCACAACATGATCGGCTCAAATGATAAAAATGATTAGAGTACTTGCCCCGAGTCCTTCAAGAACGATCTCAATGCCTAAACCATCACGAACCATTATCCTCAATACTCGACGGTCCAAAGTATCACGGATTGCAGATAATTCATATCTCCGTTTTTATCACGATATATCCTCGATATACAAGTATACCAATAACAAAAGCAAATCATATACATTATGATTTAGATTCCCAAAACTCGAATATGATTTATAATCTCAAGTCTCCTGTGATTACGATTATAAACATTGTTATACGAATTATAAACGAATGAAACGGAAACCATTCATTAAATACTATAAACTGAGTAAGTAATAACTTACTTCGATACCGATATAATTACGAGGAAGTCATTACCAAATCCATTGCCGTCATCTACAAGTTCCTCGGTCCCGACCAAAGTAATCAACGAACATTCTCGAGCTTGACCGCAACACACGGTTGTAATCACTGATCAATATTCTCAACCTATTACAGTAATCGATAGACAACAAGTTCGACAACAATTAACAATCGATAAAACCAATTCACAAACCCAACGGCACGACAATATCTCGATTAAACACTAGTCGATCAACCCTACTCAAACCAAAGACGAATTTACAACCACAACACGAAAATACCGCACTTTCGCCTTCTTAGCGCACGTTAATCACCTAACGTAGCTTGCGCTAAGTTGCTCCGTTAGCGCGCGCTAGGCAGTAAACGTAGCGTGCGCTAATCCGTCAGATGCATGTTTTTCAGATACCGATCAACTTATGGCGATTTCAAGAACACCAAGTGATTCTGAATCATGTTCAAAGCTATCAAAACAACGAAATCCGATATCCTTTAACATATAAACAATCTTCCAACTTATAATCCAAGTTCTATATCCATATATCATCTTCCTCAATATCAACATCATGAAACATTAAGAACGTAACAACACTTTCATAATCTATCATTACAGGGAGTAATCATCGACAATAACATCAACATCCGAAACTGAGGAGAATGATTAATCCACTTATCTCAAGAAAACGAACAACACTATTCAAACCACAAGAATCATATCAATATCTTCATGTCAACAATAACATCATCATAATCCGGTAATCTATCTCATAATCATGCTTATCAACTTGTTTATGTAATAATCATCAACTCAAGAACATCAACATTCAATCCAAAACGAAATCCAAAGATGAAGAGTAATTACCTCTTTGAAGGAATGGATTGAATCCCAAGGTTGAATCCGTTTTCAATCACTTCCAAGTTTCAAATGTTGTTAGGAATGATCAACTCAAGTGTTTGGGACCTCAACTTCTCTCTAAGACCTCTCTCTATCGTCTGAAGGTGAAAGAATGGACGAAATGCTTCATAATACCCGTTTGTCCCTTATATAGAATACATTACTAGCGTGCGCTAAACCTTATGTTTAGCGTGCGCTACGGCCTTAGCGTGCGCTAACTGACCTTTGATAGCGTGCGCTATCGCAGTCCAGAGACAACTGTCTTAGTGCATGAAGTGATTTACGTACACAATGCCCATGCAATAGCATACGCAAATGCCTCTATTTAGCGTACGCAAGTGTCTTACCTTAGCGTGCGCTACTCATAGTTGACTCGTTTGTCTGTATGCTCCGAAGACTGGTCCACATGCCGAAAGTGCTGACGAGGATAAGATTCCTTTTTGTCTGATATACAGTTAGCGTGCGCTAATCAACATGCATTAGCGTGCGCTAACACTACATTACAACATCCGTTGACTTATCAGAACGTGCGCCGAAAGTGGCCTGGTCCACACGCAGATTCCTTCCGATCTGACTGCATTAGCGTGCGTTATCTTATATCCGTAGCGTGCGCTAAACCTGCACGATAGCTTGCGCTACTCCTGATTATTAGCGTCCGCTAATAATGTTACACTTAGCCATTTTCAGCTATTCTTGTCCAATCGTCTCAACATACAGAATACGAACATACGGCATACTGAATACATATACTTCTTACATCCAATTGTCGACCAAGTACGACAATTATACCAATACAGATGTCTTGGTCCTTCAATTATTTTACCCATACTGCATGCATTCCACGCTGTACAACATAACTCGGATAAAATAATCTTAAACAATGAGTGGAAATTAGGATATTACATACTACACCACTTAAAATAAGTTTCGTCCTCGAAACTTGCAATCCGTCATAAAAACAAACAAATCGTTCAACCAAAATATCCCGAAACCATCACGACAACGATCAATCATCATTATTACCGAATAACCAAAATAGCATACTTACATATGCGCCAAGTCGACGATCTCCTGAGATGCTAGCAAGTGACTTCACTGTAAAGCTTCAACACGCTTACGATCACAATTCCATGGATCTCAACAAAACTATAACATCTTCGGAAGAAATAATCTATCCGTTTCAAATCATGTCTGCTTGATTACACAATCAAGTCCAAATCCTGATACAAATCAATAATACACGATACATCTGTGAAACAACTGCCCAACACAATGGCAACGAATCCCGAAATATCAACACAAAATCTGAACGCTCAGATGATCACCAGCAATGATCAACTCATAAATTAATCGAGAATATCATTGACATGATGAACTCTAATATGACCAATCCAAAGGTCGAAACGCAATCGAGAATATCATCACCATGATAAACTCCAACACGGTCAACACATAACCACGGAAACCGATATAGAGTTCTCAAAACGACACACCAATCACATACAGTGGATCTCAACGAAACACAACCGACTGGTGAACATTCCCCTCGGCATACGAACAACAAATCGTAAATCGACGAACATACCAATTCATACAAGGAGTGGGAACGACCACTCAATATCCAAAACAACCAGCATGGGGTCACCATCCCCAAATTTATACTTACAAAGAAATCAATCAAAGATCACTATGTTAAAATTGCGCTACTACCGCACCAATGGAATCACATAACACATATGTTAGGTTTCACAATATCCCAAGTTTCCAAAATAATATTATGTGCATGAATCTACAACACGCAACATATTTCTCTTATCCGATAACTCAACCGATCATCACCGGATAATCAAACTGCCATACTAAAGTTCGAATCTCTTTTCCTCGTACCATACTGATGTCTTATCCAGTTCGTGAATCTCATTCAGAACTTCACCACGATATGCATTATGCATTAAATGCGTATGTACATCAATCACATTTTCAAAACCAGTTTGAAATCATATAATCTTGTCAAGGAGACAAATTTTGAAAGTTCTTTCAAAAATTTCAAAACTCAAAACATAAATTTTGGTAAGACCACCAAATTAATTCTCGAAAAATAAATGGCTCACCGGTGCCAAGTATTTGATAACAGCTTTCCTTCGAATCCACACGATTTGAAGTTTTAAAATGAAAACTATGCAAATGATTGACCACATCCGTACTCTATATACCAATCCGGCTCACAAATCCCACTGATATTCCATCAGAAAACTACACGATAGAATCCAAAATCTCAATGTATAAACTTCGACAAAAACTCCTTTTCCACATATGACTCGCAACGCCAATCATTTTCCATCCTGGATCACCTCAATTATGCTATGACAATGCATTGAAACAAATCAACACAGCAAAAGACTTCCCGAGAAGTTTATTTTGAACAAGTAATCCAGAACCCCGAAAGGCAGGAACGACATAGATAAACGATTGATAAAGTGTTTTACAAGTCTCGGGAGTTTTTAAGAAAACAGAAAAGTCTTTTGAAATATTAGGGTCTTAGCCCGTATCTCGTTCCGCACTACAAGAAGTTTAAAAAGTAGGAAACTCTTTTTCCCCAAGTCCCGAGTTATAAAACAATTTCAAAATCTATTGGGTCTCGCCCAAAAATCGTTACTGGTAAAACATCTCAGAAACATTCATTTTGAAAAGTATCATTTTCAAATGCTCAAAAACAGTTCATATATCTCAAGATGAACTAACATGATTACATGTTCTCCTGAACAATCCACAATATTTCTCTCAAATGCAAAACTCCGTTCCAAAACTTAATCGACATATTGATTTCCAAAATCATAACTTCTCAAGATCATCAATCCCGTCCCAACTCGTCATCTTATACCGTAACGCATAATATCTTTCGAACCTCGTAACATATCAACTTAGAACGACAATAAATCTCAATGCAATTCAAAATCCAATACTTATAGATCGTGAAGCCGACGATTCCCGTGATCTGCACATGTCTCGACTCAAGAAAATACTCGACACGAGATATTTTCAAAACACACTTTTGCAAACTCGGTTCAACTCGAGAAAACAACACGGCTCTATCGATGAAACACGTTAATACTATTTGGAAAAGTTTATAACAAGACCGATTACACTGGCAAATCGCACAACGCATAAGCCCGAGTGAACAACAAAACTCACGGCTCCAATATTTTTCAATCGACAACTCAAATGGCAATGCGAAACGACCCAACTCAACCCGATCGCCTAGGTTTTCTCAACCTAAGCTCGATACCATATTCGTAACACTCCCGAGATCCGAACGGGAATATTACGGCGCCGTGGGCCCGAGATGGAACCCACAAGGCTGAAGGAAATTTTCGCAAACATTTACAAACGCCCAAGAGGCTAACGACGGTATTATCTATTAAAAACATTCGAAGATTTATAAAACTCGTTTATCAAACCGTCGTAAAAACTCATTTGAAACCACAAGGCCCAAAATGCCAAAACTCAACAGTTTAAAAACACATACGTTAAGCTATCGCTACACGTGCTTACGAATAGATTTAGAAAATGATTTCCAAAGTAACCTAAGTTACCAGATACCAAAAAGGTCATTTAAAAATACTCACGCAACGGATAAAGACAAACAATTAAAATACTCTAGCAGCGGAATACAACAACTGATCAGAAACTCAAAACACAAATACATGCCCTTGCTAGTATCCTCCGGGAAGTTCATCTCTCCACGACCGCTACAAGCTTGATAATCCAAGAACCTAAAAAGAAAGCCCACGACGGGGTCAGCCATAATATCCAACAATGATAACCATCACATCTCATCAATAATTACATATCAATGGAAATACTAAGTAAGAATACGACCAATGTAATCTTACCGTCGTAACTTTACGAGAATCCACGATTCGTATCCTTACCAACACATTAAAATAATACCGAAATATTTGTACGGTATCTCAACAATACTCAAGGTTCTCAAAACATTATCATAACTCGCGATACGGAAATTATATCAACTCTGGCCAATTCAATCCATCGGATAACATCGACAATTCCAATACGATAATCGATTGTCCATCAAAGACAAGTACCAAGGAAATACGGAACATACCTCAAGATACGAAATACCATTACCATCACGTCAGTCTGATCCGAGATCAGATCAACACAACATATGGACATGGTCCTAACACAAGACCTACAAATGCATACTCATATGACAACGTCAATATGATCACAACAATAACGACAATGTATACTTATGGCCACCCATAATATACATATGCACAATAACAACAACATATGGTAATCCAACGATCCAGTAGCACAAATATAGATTCCCATGATGATCCCATCGGACCAACGCATGGTGGCATTACATCCGTAGCACCACGACTATAGATTCCCATGATGATCCCGTCGGACCAACGCATGGTGGACATATGACAACAATGCACAACCGCACAAAACAACGATGCACAATACACGACAACAACAATGCACAAATGCATGACAACAACGATACGAATGTATCACAACATGATCGACTCAAATGATAAAAATGATTAGAGTACTTGCCCGAGTCCTTCAAGAACGATCTCAATGCCTAAACCATCACGAACCATTATCCTCAATACTCGGCGGTCCAAAGTATCACGGATTGCGATAATTCATATCTCCGATCTATCACGATATATCCTCGATATACAAGTATACCAATAACAAAAGCAAATCATATACATTATGATTTAGATTCCCAAAACTCGAATATGATTTATAATCTCAAGTCTCCTGTGATTACGATTATAAACATTGTTATACGAATTATAAGCGAATGAAACGGAAACCATTCATTAAATACTATAAACCGAGTAAGTAATAACTTACTTCGATACCGATACAATGACGAGGAAGTCATTACAAATCCATTGCCGTCATCTACAAGTTCCTCGGTCCCGACCAAAGCAATCAACGAACATTCTCGAGCTTGACCGCAACACACGGTTGTAATCACCGATCAATATTCTCAACCTATTACGATGAATCGATAGACAACAAGTTCGACAACAATTAACAATCGATAAAACCAATTTACAAACCCAACGGCTCGACAATATCTCGATTAAACACTAGTCAGATCAACCCTACTCAAACCAGCACGAATTTACAACCACAACACGAAAATACTGCACTTTCTGCCTTCTTAGCGCACGTTAATCACCTAACGTAGCTTGCGCTAAGTTGCTCCCGTTAGCGCGCGCTAGGCAGTAAACGTAGCGTGCGCTAATGCTGTACAGATGCATGTTTTTCAAATACCGATCAACTTATGGCGATTTCAAGAACACCAAGTGATTCTGTATCATGTTCAAAGCTATCAAAACAACGAAATCCGATATCCTTTAACATATAAACAATCTTCCAACTTATAATCCAAGTTCTATATCCATATATCATCTTCCTCAATATCAACATCATGAAACATTAAGAACGTAACAACACTTTCATAATCTATCATTACAGGGAGTAATCATCGACAATAACATCAACATCCGAAACTGAGGAGAATGATTAATCCACTTATCTCAAGAAAACGAACAACACTATTCAAACCACAAGAATCATATCAATATCTTCATGTCAACAATAACATCATCATAATCCGGTAATCTATCTCATAATCATGCTTATCAACTTGTTTATGTAATAATCATCAACTCAAGAACATCAACATTCAATCCAAAACGAAATCCAAAGATGAAGAGTAATTACCTCTTTGAAGGAATGGATTGAATCCCAAGGTTGAATCCGTTTTCAATCACTTCCAAGTTTCAAATGTTGTTAGGAATGATCAACTCAAGTGTTTGGGACCTCAACTTCTCTCTAAGACCTCTCTCTATCGTCTGAAGGTGAAAGAATGGACGAAATGCTTCATAATACCCGTTTGTCCCTTATATAGAATACATTACTAGCGTGCGCTAAACCTTATGTTTAGCGTGCGCTACGGCCTTAGCGTGCGCTAACTGACCTTTGATAGCGTGCGCTATCGCAGTCCAGAGACAACTGTCTTAGTGCATGAAGTGATTTACGTATGCAATGCCCATGCAATAGCATACGTAAATGCCTCTATTTAGCGTACGCAAGTGTCTTACCTTAGCGTGCGCTACTCATAGTTGACTCGTTTGTCTGTATGCTCAAGTGGTCCACATGCCGAAAGTCTTGTGAGGATAAGATTCCTTTTTGTCGATATACTGTTAGCGTGCGCTAATCAACATGCATTAGCGTGCGCTAACACTACATTACAACATCCGTTGACTTATCGTAACGTGCGCCGAAAGTGGCTCGGTCCACACGCAGATTCCTTCCGATCATTTGCATTAGCGTGCGTTATCTTATATCCGTAGCGTCGCTAAACACGCACGATAGCTTGCGCTACTCCCGATTATTAGCGTCGCTAATAATGTTACACTTAGCCATTTTCAGCTATTCTTGTCCAATCGTCTCAACATACGAATACGAACATACGGCATCTTGAATACATATACTTCTTACATCCAATTGTCGACCAAGTACGACAATTATACCAATCTGAGATGTCTTGGTCCTTCAATTATTTTACCCATACTGCATGCATTCCACGCTGTACAACATAACTCGGATAAAATAATCTTAAACAACATAGTGGAAATTAGGATATTACATACTACACCACTTAAAATAAGTTTCGTCCTCGAAACTTGCAATCCGTCATAAAAACAAACAAATCGTTCAACCAAAATATCCGAAACCATCACGACAACGATCAATCATCATTATTACCGAATAACCAAAATAGCATACTTACATATGCGCCAAGTCGACGATCTCCTGAGATGCTAGCAAGTGACTTCACTGTAAAGCTTCAACACGCTTACGATCACAATTCCATGGATCTCAACAAAACTATAACATCTTCGGAAGAAATAATCTATCCGTTTCAAATCATGTCAGCTTGATTACACAATCAAGTCCAAATCGATACAAATCAATAATACACGATACATCGTGAAACAACCGCCCAACACAATGGCAGCGAATCACGAAATATCAACACAAAATCGAGCGCTCGGATGATCACCAAGAATGAGCAACTCATAAATTAATCGAGAATATCATTGACATGATGAACTCTAATATGACCAATACAAAGGTCGAAACGCAATCGAGAATATCATCACCATGATAAACTCCAACACGGTCAACACATAACCACGGAAACCGATATAGAGTTCTCAAAACGACACACCAATCACATACAGTGGATCTCAACGAAACACAACCGACTGGTGAACATTCCCCTCGGCATACGAACAACAAATCGTAAATCGACGAACATACCAATTCATACAAGGAGTGGGAACGACCACTCAATATCCAAAACAACCAGCATGGGGTCACCATCCCCAAATTTATACTTACAAAGAAATCAATCAAAGATCACTATGTTAAAATTGCGCTACTACCGCACCAATGGAATCACATAACACATATGTTCCGGTTTCACAATATCCCAAGTTTCCAAAATAATATTATGTGCATGAATCTACAACACGCAACATATTTCTCTTATCCGATAACTCAACCGATCATCACCGGATAATCAAACTGCGATACTAAAGTTCGAATCTCTTTTCCTCGTACCATCGATGTCTTATCCGGTTCGTGAATCTCATTGAACTTCACCACGATATGCATTATGCATTAAATGCGTATGTACATCAATCACATTTTCAAAACCAGTTTGAAATCATATAATCTTGTCAAGGAGACAAATTTTCGAAAGTTCTTTCAAAAATTTCAAAACTCAAAACATAAATTTTGGTAAGACCACCAAATTAATTCTCGAAAAATAAACTGGCTCACTGGTGCCAAGTATTTGATACTTGATTTCCTTCGAATCCACACGATTTGAAGTTTTAAAATGAAAACTATGCAAATGATTGACCACATCCGTACTCCTATATACCAATCCGGCTCGTCACAAATCCCATGATATTCCATGAGAAAACTACACGATAGAATCCAAAATCTCAATGTATAAACTTCGACAAAAACTCCTTTTCCACATATGACTCATACGCCAATCATTTTCCATCTGGATCACCTCAATTATGCTATGACAATGCATTGAAACAAATCAACACAAAGAAAAGACTTCAGAAGTTTATTTTGAACAAGTAATCCGTAACCCGAAAGGCGAGGCGACATAGATAAACGATTGATAAAGTGTTTTACAAGTCTCGGGAGTTTTTAAGAAACAGAAAAGTCTTTTGAAATATTAGGGTCTTAGCCCGTATCTCGTTCCGCACTACAAGAAGTTTAAAAAGTAGGAAACTCTTTTGGACCCCAAGTCCCGAGTTATAAAACAATTTCAAAAATCTATTGGGTCTCGGCCCAAAAATCGTTCTGATAAAACATCTCAAAACATTCATTTTGAAAAGTATCATTTTCAAATGCTCAAAAAGCGATTCATATATCTCAAGATGAACTAACATGATTACATGTTCTCTGAACAATCCACAATATTTCTCTCAAATGCAAAACTCCGTTCCAAAACTTAATCGACATATTGATTTCCAAAATCATAACTTCTCAAGATCATCAATCTGTCCCAACTCGTCATCTTATCTTGTAACGCATAATATCTTTGAACCTCGGAACATATCAACTTAGAACGACAATAAATCTCAATGCAATTCAAAATCCAATACTTATAGGCCGTGAAGCCGACGATTCCCGTGATCTTGGCACATGTCTCGACTCAAGAAAATACTCGACACGGATATTTTCAAAACACACTTTTGCAAACTCGGTTCAACTCGAGAAAACAACACGGCTCTATACGATGAAACACGTTAATACTATTTGGAAAAGTTTATAACAAGACCCGATTACTACAGCGGCAAATCGCACAACGCATAAGCCCGAGTGAACAACAAAACTCACGGCTCAATATTTTTCAATCGACAACTCAAACGACGCAATGAAACACGACCCAACTCAACCCGATTGCCTAGGTTTTCTCAACCTAAGCTCGATACCATATTCGTAACACTCCCAGATCCGAGCAGGAATATTACAGCCGCCGTGGGCCACGATATGGAACCCACAAGGTGAAGGAAATTTTCGCAAACATTTACAAACGCCCAAGAGGCTAACGACGGTATTATCTATTAAAAACATTCGAAGATTTATAAAACTCGTTTATCAAACCGTCGTAAAAACTCATTTGAAACCACAAGGCCCAAAATGCCAAAACTCAACAGTTTAAAAACACATACGTTAAGCTATCGCTTACACGTACCGACAGAATAGATTTAGAAAATGATTTCCAAAGTAACCTAAGTTACCAGATACCAAAAAGGTCATTTAAAAATACTCACGCAGCGGATAAAGACAAACAATTAAAATACTCTAGCAGCGGAATACAACAACTGATCAGAAACTCAAAACACAAATACATGCCCTTGCCAGTATCCTCCGGGAAGTTCATCTCTCCACGACCGCTACAAGCTTGATAATCCAAGAACCTAAAAAGAAAGCCCACGACGGGGTCAGCCATAATATCCAACAATGATAACCATCACATCTCATCAATAATTACATATCAATGGAAATACTAAGTAAGAATACGACCAATGTAATCTTACCGTCGTAACTTTACGAGAATCCACGATTCGTATCCTTAACAACACATTAAAATAATACCGAAATATTTGTACGGTATCTCAACAATACTCAAGGTTCTCAAAACATTATCATAACTCGCGATACGGAAATTATATCAACTCTGGCCAATTCAATCCATCGGATAACATCGACAATTCCAATACGATAATCGATTGTCCATCAAAGACAAGTACCAAGGAAATACGGAACATACCTCAAGATACGAAATACCATTACCATCACGTCAGTCTGATCGGAGATCAGATCAACACAACATATGGACATGGTCCTAACACAAGACCTACAAATGCATACTCATATGACAACGTCAATATGATCACAACAATAACGACAATGTATACTTATGGCCACCCATAATATACATATGCACAATAACAACAACATATGGTAATCCAACGATCCAGCGCACACAGCTATAGATTCCCATGATGATCCCATCGGACCAACGCATGGTGGCATTACATCCGGCGCACCTGACTATAGATTCCCATGATGATCCGTCGGACCAACGCATGGTGGACATATGACAACAATGCACAACCGCACAAAACAACGATGCACAATACACGACAACAACAATGCACAAATGCATGACAACAACGATACGAATGTATCACAACATGATCGACTCAAATGATAAAAATGATTAGAGTACTTGCCCGAGTCCTTCAAGAACGATCTCAATGCCTAAACCATCACGAACCATTATCCTCAATACTCGGCGGTCCAAAGTATCACGGATTGCGGATAATTCATATCTCCGTTTTTATCACGATATATCCTCGATATACAAGTATACCAATAACAAAAGCAAATCATATACAT
Organism: Orobanche coerulescens; assembly: GCA_033398695.1. Classification (NCBI taxonomy): domain Eukaryota; kingdom Viridiplantae; phylum Streptophyta; class Magnoliopsida; order Lamiales; family Orobanchaceae; genus Orobanche; species Orobanche coerulescens. The sequence continues at coordinate 65,974,482 of CM065804.1, read as the reverse complement.
TATGATTTAGATTCCCAAAACTCGAATATGATTTATTATCTCAAGTCTCCTGTGATTACGATTATAAACATTGTTATACGAATTATAAGCGAATGAAACGGAAACCATTCATTAAATACTATAAACCGAGTAAGTAATAACTTACTGATACCGATACAATGACGAGGAAGTCATTACCAAATCCATTGCCGTCATCTACAAGTTCCTCGGTCCCGACCAAAGCAATCAACGAACATTCTCGAGCTTGACCGCAACACACGGTTGTAATCAGCGATCAATATTCTCAACCTATTACGATGTCGATAGACAACAAGTTCGACAACAATTAACAATCGATAAAACCAATTTACAAACCCAACGGCTCGACAATATCTCGATTAAACACTAGTCAGATCAACCCTACTCAAACCAGCACGAATTTACAACCACAACACGAAAATACTGCACTTTCTGCCTTCTTAGCGCACGTTAATCACCTAACGTAGCTTGCGCTAAGTTGCTCCCGTTAGCGCGCGCTAGGCGAGAAGCGTAGCGTGCGCTAATCTTTGTACAAATGCATGTTTTTCAGATACCGATCAACTTATGGCGATTTCAAGAACACTAAGTGATTCTGAATCATGTTCAAAGCTATCAAAACAACGAAATCCGATATCCTTTAACATATAAACAATCTTCCAACTTATAATCCAAGTTCTATATCCATATATCATCTTCCTCAATATCAACATCATGAAACATTAAGAACGTAACAACACTTTCATAATCTATCATTACAGGGAGTAATCATCGACAATAACATCAACATCCGAAACTGAGGAGAATGATTAATCCACTTATCTCAAGAAAACGAACAACACGATTCAAACCACAAGAATCATATCAATATCTTCATGTCAACAATAACATCATCATAATCCGGTAATCTATCTCATAATCATGCTTATCAACTTGTTTATGTAATAATCATCAACTCAAGAACATCAACATTCAATCCAAAACGAAATCCAAAGATGAAGAGTAATTACCTCTTTGAAGGAATGGATTGAATCCCAAGGTTGAATCCGTTTTCAATCACTTCCAAGTTTCAAATGTTGTTAGGAATGATCAACTCAAGTGTTTGGGACCTCAACTTCTCTCTAAGACCTCTCTCTATCGCCTGAAGGTGAAAGAATGGACGAAATGCTTCATAATACCCGTTTGTCCCTTATATAGAATACATTACTAGCGTGCGCTAAACCTTATGTTTAGCGTGCACTACGGCCTTAGCGTGCGCTAACTGACCTTTGTTAGCGTGCGCTATCGCAGTCCAGAGACAACTGTCTTAGTGCATGAAGTGATTTACGTACGCAATGCCCATGCAATAGCGTACGTAAATGCCTCTATTTAGCGTACGCAAGTGTCTTACCTTAGCGTGTGCTAATCATAGTTGACTCGTTTGTCTGTATGCTCCGAAGACTGGTCCACATGCCGAAAGTGCTGACGAGGATAAGATTCCTTTTTGTCTGATATACAGTTAGCGTGCGCTAATCAACATGCATTAGCGTGCGCTAACACTACATTACAACATCCGTTGACTTATCAGAACGTGCGCCGAAAGTGGCCTGGTCCACACGCAGATTCCTTCCGATCTGACTGCATTAGCGTGCGTTATCTTATATCCGTAGCGTGCGCTAAACCTGCACGATAGCTTGCGCTACTCCTGATTATTAGCGTCCGCTAATAATGTTACACTTAGCCATTTTCAGCTATTCTTGTCCAATTGTCTCAACATACAGAATACGAACATACGGCATACTGAATACATATACTTCTTACATCCAATTGTCGACCAAGTACGACAATTATACCAATCTGAGATGTCTTGGTCCTTCAATTATTTTACCCATCTTGCATGATTCCACGCTGCATACAACATAACTCGGATAAAATAATCTTAAACAACGATGATGGAAATTAGGATATTACATACTACACCACTTAAAATAAGTTTCGTCCTCGAAACTTGCAATCCGTCATAAAAACAAACAAATCGTTCAACCAAAATATCCGAAACCATCACGACAACGATCAATCATCATTATTACCGAATAACCAAAATAGCATACTTACATATGCGCCAAGTCGACGCTCTCTGAGATGCTAGCAAGTGACTTCACTGTAAAGCTTCAACACGCTTACGATCACAATTCCATGGATCTCAACAAAACTATAACATCTTCGGAAGAAATAATCTATCCGTTTCAAATCATGTCTGCTTGATTACACAATCAAGTCCAAATCCTGATACAAATCAATAATACACGATACATCTGTGAAACAACTGCCCAACACAATGGCAACGAATCCTGAAATATCAACACAAAATCTGAACGCTCAGATGATCACCAGCAATGAGCAACTCATAAATTAATCGAGAATATCATTGACATGATGAACTCTAATATGACCAATCCAAAGGTCGAAACGCAATCGAGAATATCATCACCATGATAAACTCCAACACGGTCAACACATAACCACGGAAACCGATATAGAGTTCTCAAAACGACACACCAATCACATACAGTGGATCTCAACGAAACACAACCGACTGGTGAACATTCCCCTCGGCATACGAACAACAAATCGTAAATCGACGAACATACCAATTCATACAAGGAGTGGGAACGACCACTCAATATCCAAAACAACCAAGATGGGGTCACCATCACCAAATATATACTTAAAAAGAAATCAATCAAAGATCACTATGTTAAAATTGCGCTACTACCGCACCAATGGAATCACATAACACATATGTTCAGGTTTCACAATATCACAAGTTTCCAAAATAATATTATGTGCATGAATCTACAACACGCAACATATTTCTCTTATCCGATAACTCAACCGATCATCATAGGATAATCAAGCGCCATACTAAAGTTCGAATCTCTTTTCCTCGTACCATCGATGTCTTATCCGATTCGTGAATCTCATTCGAACTTCACCACGATATGCATTATGCATTAAATGCGTATGTACATCAATCACATTTTCAAAACCGGTTTGAAATCATATAATCTTGTCAAGGAGACAAATTTTGAAAGTTCTTTCAAAATTTTCAAAACTCAAAACATAAATTTTGGTAAGACCACCAAATCAATTCTCGAAAAATAAAGCGGCTCACTTTGGTGCCAAGTATTTGATATGATTTCCTTCGAATCCACACGATTTGAAGTTTTAAAATGAAAACTATGCAAATGATTGACCACATCCGTACTCTATATACCAATCCGGCTCGTCACAAATCCCACCGATATTCCATCGTAAAACTACACGATAGAATCCAAAATCTCAATGTATAAACTTCGACAAAAACTCCTTTTCCACATATGACTCAACGCCAATCATTTTCCATCTGGACCACCTCAATTATGCTATGACAATGCATTGAAACAAATCAACCCGACAAAAGACTTCCCGAGAAGTTTATTTTGAACAAGTAATCCGAACCCGAAAGGCGGGAACGACATAGATAAGCGATTGATAAAGTGTTTTACAAGTCTCGGGAGTTTTTAAGAAAACGAGAAAAGTCTTTTGAAATATTAGGGTCTTAGCCCGTATCTCGTTCCGCATTACAAGAAGTTTAAAAAGTAGGAAACTCTTTTTCGGACCCCAAGTCTGAGTTATAAAACAATTTCAAAAATCTATTGGGTCTCGGCCCAAAAATCGTTCTGATAAAACATCTCAAAACATTCATTTTGAAAAGTATCATTTTCAAATGCTCAAAAGCGATTCATATATCTCAAGATGAACTAACATGATTACATGTTCTCTGAACAATCCACAATATTTCTCTCAAATGCAAAACTCCGTTCCAAAACTTAATCGACATATTGATTTCCAAAATCATAACTTCTCAAGATCATCAATCTGTCCCAACTCTGTCATCTTATCTGTAACGCATAATATATTTCGAACCTCGAACATATCAACTTAGAATGACAATAAATCTCAATGCAATTCAAAATCCAATACTTACAGATCGTGAAGGCGACGATTCCCGTGATCTTGGCACATGTCTCGACTCAAGAAAATACTCGACACAGATATTTTCAAAACACACTTTTGCAAACTCGGTTCAACTTGAGAAAACAACACGGCTCTATCGATGAAACACGTTAATACTATTTGGAAAAGTTTATAACAAGACCCGTACTACCTGGCAAATCGCACAACGCATAAGCCCGAGTGAACAACAAAACTCACGGCTCCAATATTTTTCAATCGACAACTCAAATGACGCGACGAAACACGACCCAACTCAACCCATTGCCTAGGTTTTCTCAACCTAAGCTCGATACCATATTCGTAACACTCCTAGATCCGAACGGGAATATTACAGCGCCGTGGGCCACGAGATGGAACCCACAAGGTGAAGGAAATTTTCGCAAACATTTACAAACGCCCAAGAGGCTAACGACGGTATTATCTATTAAAAACATTCGAAGATTTATAAAACTCGTTTATCAAACCGTCGTAAAAACTCATTTGAAACCACAAGGCCCAAAATGCCAAAACTCAACAGTTTAAAAACACATACGTTAAGCTATAAACACACGTACCGAGAATAGATTTAGAAAATGATTGCCAAAGTAACCTAAGTTACGGATACCAAAAAGGTCATTTAAAAATACTCACGCATGAGATAAAGACAAACAATTAAAATACTCTAGCAATGGAATACAACAAGCGATCGAAACTCAAAACACAAATACATGCCCTTGCCAGTATCCTCCGGGAAGTTCATCTCTCCACGACCGCTACAATCTTGATAATCCAAGAACCTAAAAAGAAAGCCCACGACGGGGTCAGCCATAATATCCAACAATGATAACCATCACATCTCATCAATAATTACATATCAATGGAAATACTAAGTAAGAATACGACCAATGTAATCTTACCGTCGTAACTTTACGAGAATCCACGATTTGTATCCTTAACAACACATTAAAATAATACCGAAATATGCATGCGGTATCTCAACAATACTCAAGGTTCTCAAAACATTATCATAACTCGCGATACGGAAATTATATCAACTCTGGCCAATTCAATCCATCGGATAACATCGACAATTCCAATACGATAATCGATTGTCCATCAAAGACAAGTACCAAGGAAATACGGAACATACCTCAAGATACGAAATACCATTACCATCACGTCAGTCTGATCCGAGATCAGATCAACACAACATATGGACATGGTCCTAACACAAGACCTACAAATGCATACTCATATGACAACGTCAATATGATCACAACAATAACGACAATGTATACTTATGGCCACCCATAATATACATATGCACAATAACAACAACATATGGTAATCCAACGATCCAGCGCACACAGCTATAGATTCCCATGATGATCCCATCGGACCAACGCATGGTGGCATTACCTGTCCAGCGCACACAGCTATAGATTCCCATGATGATCCCGTCGGACCAACGCATGGTGGACATATGACAACAATGCACAACTGCACAAAACAACAGTGCACAATACACGACAACAACAATGCACAAATGCATGACAACAACGATACACGAATGTATCACAACATGATCGACTCAAATGATAAAAATGATTAGAGTACTTGCCCCGAGTCCTTCAAGAACGATCTCAATGCCTAAACCATCACGAACCATTATCCTCAATACTCGACGGTCCAAAGTATCACGGATTGCAGATAATTCGTATCTCCGTTTTTATCACGATATATCCTCGATATACAAGTATACCAATAACAAAAGCAAATCATATACATTATGATTTAGATTCCCAAAACTCGAATATGATTTATAATCTCAAGTCTCCTGTGATTACGATTATAAACATTGTTATACGAATTATAAGCGAATGAAACGAAACCATTCATTAAATACTATAAACCGAGTAAGTAATAACTTACTTTGATACCGATACAATGACGAGGAAGTCATTTGCCAAATCCATTGCCGTCATCTACAAGTTCCTCGATCCACCAAAGCAATCAACGCGAACATTCTCGAGCTTGACCGCAACACGGTTGTAATCAGCGATCAATATTCTCAACCTATTACGATGTCGAGAGACAACAAGTTCGACAACAATTAACAATCGATAAAACCAATTTACAAACCCAACGGCTCGACAATATCTCGATTAAACACTAGTCGAGATCAACCTACTCAAACCGACGAATTTACAACCACAACACGAAAATACGCACTTTCGCCTTCTTAGCGCACGTTAATCACCTAACGTAGCTTGCGCTAAGTTGCTCCGTTAGCGCGCTAGGCGATGGCGTAAGCGTACGCTAATCTTTGTCTGGATGCATGTTTTGAGATACCGATCAACTTATGGCGATTTCAAGAACACCAAGTGATTCTGAATCATGTTCAAAGCTATCAAAACAACGAAATCCGATATCCTTTAACATATAAACAATCTTCCAACTTATAATCCAAGTTCTATATCCATATATCATCTTCCTCAATATCAACATCATGAAACATTAAGAACATAACAACACTTTCATAATCTATCATTACAGGGAGTAATCATCGACAATAACATCAACATCCGAAACTGAGGAGAATGATTAAACCACTTATCTCAAGAAAACGAACAACACTATTCAAACCACAAGAATCATATCAATATCTTCATGTCAACAATAACATCATCATAATCCGGTAATCTATCTCATAATCATGCTTATCAACTTGTTTATGTAATAATCATCAACTCAAGAACATCAACATTCAATCCAAAACGAAATCCAAAGATGAAGAGTAATTACCTCTTTGAAGGAATGGATTGAATCCCAAGGTTGAATCCGTTTTCAATCACTTCCAAGTTTCAAATGTTGTTAGGAATGATCAACTCAAGTGTTTGGGACCTCAACTTCTCTCTAAGACCTCTCTCTATAAATGCGAAGGTGAAAGAATGGACGATATGCTTCATAATACCCGTTTGTCCCTTATATAGAATACATTACTAGCGTGCGCTAAACCTTATGTTTAGCGTGTGCTACGGCCTTAGCGTGCGCTAACTGACCTTTGTTAGCGTGCGCTATCGCTGTCCAGAGACAAGCTGTCTTAGTGCATGAAGTGATTTACGTACGCAATGCACATGCGATAGCGTACGTAAATGCCTCTATTTAGCGTACGCAAGTGTCTTACCTTAGCGTGCGCTACTCATAGTTGACTCGTTTATGCTGTATGCTCAGAAGTGGTCCACACGCCGAAAGTCTTGTGAGGATAAGATTCCTTTTTGTCTGATATACAGTTAGCGTGCGCTAATCAACATGCATTAGCGTGCGCTAACACTACATTACAACATCCGTTGACTTATCAGAACGTGCGCCGAAAGTGGCCTGGTCCACACGCAGATTCCTCCCGATCTGACTGCATTAGCGTGCGTTATCTTATATCCGTAGCGTGCGCTAAACCTGCACGATAGCGTGCGCTACTCCTGATTATTAGCGTCCGCTAATAATGTTACACTTAGCCATTTTCAGCTATTCTTGTCCAATCGTCTCAACATACAGAATACGAACATACGGCATACTGAATACATATACTTCTTACATCCAATTGTCGACCAAGTACGACAATTATACCAATACAGATGTCTTGGTCCTTCAATTATTTTACCGATACTGTACAGATTCCACGCTGTACAACATAACTCGGATAAAATAATCTTAAACAACAGTAGTGAAAATTCCGGATATTACAAGATACAATGGAGTCTCCGAATCACTTTTCAACGCATCATAAACATGAGCTCTTTGAAATGATTCTTGTCCAACATCACGAATCATTTATTCAAATTGATCACCATCTATATCTACATGAGTGTTTCCAGTTGGAACATCTACTATTTCGCCATGCCATATCCACACCGTATAGTTGGTGTTTATCCTTTCACAAACAAGATGTTCACGAATTGTGTCAGCCTCATGTCGTCTCCCATTCATACACTTCACAAGGACAAAAATATCTTTCACCGGGTTCCGAGCGATGTTGTGGAGCAAATTTAAGAAATTGCTCAATCCCATTGTCATACTCCGCACTCGCACAACTTGTATTCATCCAACTTCGATCCATTTTCTTGTTGCTGTTACACATACTATGAAATTCAATTTACTATTGTTTGTATAAGGGAAAGAATTTCATTTCTATATGATTACTAACTTTTTGAAAACTGTTTTGACAGAGAATGACAAAGGTATGATTGTCCTATAACTGTTGTTTAAAATAGAAACATGAACGACAGTTGTCAAAATAGAATTAACTGTATACTACGTCAAAATAGAATTAACTATTTTGTCAAGATTGCTAACTATATTTGCACGAACTGTTGGGAGAAGATCCTTAAGACGAAAGTTAACATATATCCCAAAGGGAGAAGATTTTTAAGAAGTTAACCACATCTATCCCAAAATAATTAATGTTTCACAAAACAGTGTTGTCAAAAGCAACACACAGAATTAAACACGCACTCAGCTAAATCGATTAAATTATACAACAAACAAGAAGAAAATAACACGTAAAACTACATTACACACTCACATACACATAGTGCACACGCACATATATATTTTGTCCGTTATGTGCATTTGAATACCATGTTTGTGATTATTGTGGTTTTATTGAGGTTTTAACATTGTTCTCCAAAACAATCCAAGTATAATTAAAAGTCCACACACAAACAATACACACAAACACACAATACACACTACCACACACACACACAATACACACTGCCACACACAAACAATGCACACACACAACACACACAACACAATACAACCTCACACACAATACACACACACGCACTGCACACACACACACATTGCCACACCTATACACGCACATACACACACACTACACACACATTGCCACACCTATACACGCACATACACACACAACACACACATATTAAACACTCACAGCACACAACAATCCTTAAAAGACTAGATAAAATAACCAATAGAAACAAAGAAGAGAGTTGGGAATAGTTACTTGATTTCAATGTAGAGGACCGTGGTCGATTGCGAAACGGCAGGGAGGTTGTGGGGGTCTCGGAGGTCGGGAGGTCGCCGGAGGTCGCGGGTCGATTGTGAAGCGTCGGGGGGAGTCAGAAGCGTCAGGAAGAAAGAAAGGAAAGAAAGAAGAAAGAAAGAAGACGGGGAGTAATTAAATAGAATACTAACAGCGGTTATAGAAAACCGCTGTTAAAAATAAAGTTTAACAGCAGTTATTACAACAACCGCTGTTAACAGAGGAAAAGCAACAGCGGTTTTTAGAAACCGCCGTTAATTTCCAGAATTTAACAGCGGTTGTTAGGAAACCGCCGTTAATTTTCCGAATTTAACAGCGGTTTCTATATTAACCGTTGTTAAGTTTTCGTAATATTTACGATGTGTGCCACCGCACAAATTTAACAGCGATTTTGGCATAACCACTATTAAATGTCTGCTATTAAATGGGTATTTTGTAGTAGTGCTTCATAAATATAAAAAATATGTGAAAACATTAAAAAAACAACAGCTAAATTTTAAAACAATTTAAAATCAAAACATAAAACAATCTAAATGTATTTAAAAATAAACTAAACCTTCAAAAACAATAAAGTTAAAAAAGCTATTAAAATGCAGTTTGTTTAAAAAGTATATTAAAAGCTACAAAAAACATTAAAAATAAATCCTATATTTCAATTAACTATACTAAAAAATTATTAACATTCAATCTTACATTTGATTAAATTTTCTAGGTTCTCTTAACAAAATTTTTATCTAGTTTATTTTAGCTTCAGTTGAGTTTTTCTAAAAATAGATTTTATTAAGTTTTTCAGTGGTTTATATTTTATTTTTGGTTGCTTTTTTCAATCTTTATTTAGATTTAAGTGGTTTATATTTTATTTTTAGTTTTAAATAACTTTATGAATTTATTTTTGAAATCATCTATATACTTTTGTAAATTTTAAATTTGTTTTTATATTTTAAACTATATTCAAATTATTTTGTAAATTTTAAATTTGTAAAGGGCCGTTTGGGGTGGTTGCAAGTTTTTGGTTTTTGGTTTTACATGTCAATTTCAAAACCAAAATATGTTTGGGTAAAGTGGTGCTGAATTGATTTTTTCATTATTTTCGAAACAGTTTTCCATCAAAACACAAACTAAACTTTTTAATTTCAGATAAGGATTGAATTACCTCATTTTCAGGCATTTAATAAAAAATATTAAATACTTAACAATTTGAACTATTTTTGCAAAAAAAAAAATGATAAAAAGAAATGTGGGACCAAATGTATTTCTAAAAAAATTCTGATCAAAGTTGCAACTTTCCCTCTTATAATATGTAAGCAATTATAATTTTGATAATAACATATTAATCAATAAAATCGTCTATATCTAAGAAAGGTTATAGAGAATAGATAAATCTTCTTAAAAATATGTCTGTATATTATTTGTCTTTAGTTTTCAATCATTCAAAACATAAAAAATTCGTGTGAGAATTATTTGATTGTGATATGGCAACAACTGATTACGTATAAGAATTTATGTTGTTTATTTTATTTTCTAATATGCTTTAGATGATGCATATTTGCGTTATGTTGATACAATTGCTTCCATAATATTTCCATATGTTAGGTAATGAGTTTTTATATTATACTACACAATTTAGCAATAAAATATTTTTTCCACGAATGATATTAAATTCATTAGATAGTAGATCAATATTTAAAATTCAAGGACGACAATTGTCACCAGTTATGTGTTCACATGATTATGCATCCTCTCATGTCGATTGTATCTGCCAAGAATCGTATTAAATTATAGTCAGCTTTATATAGCCATAAAGCAAGAAAGGTCAAAATTTTTTATTGCGATAAGAATGATATAATTATAAAAATAATTAATGTATAATTTATAAAAAAATTGCTACAAAATATATGGTGCAATAATTTAGGCAATATGCCTCGAAGTTGGAGCTTTGGAGGGCTAAGTTAGAATCCCAGGGCTTGCGTGTGAGCCGGTCTAAAACCGAGTATCTCTGGTGTAACTTTAGTGGTGAGGCCAACGAGGAAGATGTTGACGTAATGATTGCGGATCAGATCGTACCCCGTACGGATAAGTTCAAGTATTTGGGTTCGATCATTCAGAAGGAAAGTGAGTGTGAAGATGATGTCACGCATCGCATTAAGGCGGGGTGGCTAAGGTGGAGAGCAGCGACAGGAGTCATGTGCGACAAGAAAGTCCCTCTAAAGTTGAAGGGTAAATTCTATAGAGCGGCAATCCGACCTGCAATGTTGTATGGCTCCGAATGTTGGGCGATGAAGAAGTCGCTTGAGAGCAAGTTGGAAGTGGCTGAAATGAGAATGTTACGTTGGTCGTGTGGTCGCACAATGTTAGATAGAATTGCGAATGGGGTTTTCGAGCAGCTGGAAGTGGCGCCCATTTCGGCGAAAGTTAGGGAAAGGAGATTGAGATGGTTTGGCCACGTCGCGGGAGGCGGACATCTTCTCGGTGAGGAGGGTCGAGAGTTTAATGGTTGTCGGGAGAGGAGGAGGCGGGCCAGGGAGGACGTGAGAGGAGCAGCGAGATTAGATTTGAAGGCCTTAAACCTTTCCGAGACCATGGCTGTTGATAGGTGCGCTTGGAGGCGCCTGGATCAGTTGTGGATTCTTTTGTAGGGAGCAGTCTTTGTAGTTGAGAGCCTCAGGGTTGGGTTGTCTCGGTTAGCTTTGACCTAGAGCATTGTATTGTTACTTTTATTGTATATTTTATCCTATTGCCTTTGCGTGTGGTGTATTTTTGACAGGGAGCTGTGTGCAGAGCCAACCTCTCTGTTGTTAGAGTAGCGTTCATCGGGAGTGAAGTAGCCAAATTCCGCTTAGGTAAGTCCCATGTGGATCAAGCCATGGGCTCAGGTATGGTCTCAAGCTTTTTCGAATCATATGTTTTCCTTTGTATTTATCACACAAGATTCTCACGCGACTAGTTCTAGAGTCTTGGAAGCAAATCCCTACCGTAATAAGTAGGGGCATAGTCTACACTAGTGAAAATCAACGGAAGACAGCTGAGAATAGGAGATGATTGCATCCATTGGGCAAACCGCCCCATTTACGCGAGGAGTCTTGCTCCATATAAATTCCACATCACTTTCCCGTTCCAAAGTCGAGTTGAAGTTCCCGCATCTATTCTCTCTCTCCCTCTCTACTACTACCCCGCTCCCACGAGCAGCAAGAAGAGGAGCATCTGCATCAATGTCTTACGATAATCAATTAGATGCTGCCAAGAAAGCTGCATCCCTCGCTGCTCGCTTATGTCAGGTCATTTACATCAACCTCTTCATTTCGCCAATTTTGGGTTAATTGTCCGTCATAAAATTGTTTTCTGTTTTTCCAGTATTTCTTTTCTTATTTATATGATTCTTTTTGTGGATTTTAGGGACTACTTAGACGATGAAAAAGGAGATGATTATTTATGAATTTAAGCTATACCCTAGTGATGAGAATGTTAATTGGTTGGTGGATACCGAGAGGATTAGGATTTGTTATTTCCTTGAAAAATGTACGTGTGGTTAGCTAAAGAAGTGTGGTCTTTTAAGCATTCGATTTCCACATTGAAATCAAAGTTGGAATTGGTTTGTTTTCGGAAGTACTATGTTCTTGTTGATATTTAGTTAGAGTTATATAATTGCACTAGAATTCTTCCAATACCAATTTCCTCAATGCACTTCAGAGATTATGTTGGGATCAGCGTGGAATCTTGACAAAGATCTGAATGAGCCTGCTACTTTCTACAGTACCATATCTGCCTAAATATGTGTTTTTCTGTTTCACAGAAGGTCCAGAAGACATTATCACAATCTGATGTCCAATCAAAATCTGATAAAAGTCCTGTCACAGTGGCTGATTATGGTATGTTACTTCAATTTGAATGAGTTCATCTTGACCGTTGTTGTGGCACTATTTTTTGTTTTTGTGGTGATGCAGTTTGTCCAACTCTTTCACATCTGTGTTTCTTAAAGCAACTGAATCCATTCGCCTGTTGCTATATGCACAGAGCTCAAACATATATAAACGTTTTTGAACAGACCATGGGAGTAACAAAATGATGGTCACTTATTGCTATTTAAGATATCAAACATCATGTTGATCTTTTACATTTTGTCTGCCTTATGAATCTACAGTTCCAACCGCTCCAACCCCTCCAACATGACCCTTGATTACTTCTTAAGTATCTAGCCACCCATTTTGTTGTGGGATTCTCTTTCCTTCGTTCTAACTCTCTCTTTGATACCTGTGGGGTCTTTTAATTTCTAAGCTGACAGCTTTTTAAATGGGTTGTTTTCTATCATGTTTCAAGACCATTTAGGTAACTTGCAGTATGGGCGACAATGAGGCAACAATATTGCATTGTTATGTAACTATATGGCTGAGGGTCATCAGTCACTAAACTTTTTATAACATCTTTTATTATGAGAAAATCAGTGGGTGTAGAGTCTGATGCTTCAGTCCAAACTCCTTGGGAAGCTGACCATTGGTAGTTCGGTCATTTGATCTTCAGTGACATGTATATGCAGTTCATTATTCTTTTTCTTTTATGCTCTCATGCATGCAAGTTAAATATCAGAATTTGAATAAACTGTGCTTGTATTAATTTCAAGGTTCGCAGGCCATTATTAGCTCTATTCTGGGGAAAGAGTTGCCATCAGTTCCCTTCTCATTAGTAGCTGAAGAGGTATTCATAGAACTTGTTGGTTTAAGCTGGTGGTTTTAACAATTTCGATTTGTCCGCTTATTTGTCTGTTAATTTGGCCTACTCTGGCCTGCTTTTCACTTCCAATTTAAAAACACCGCTTTTTTTCTCTCTGCTTTACCTCTTTTTTTGTTTTCTTGAGTAAGTTACCAATGCATCTGTCTCATTAAAGATTAGTTGAGTATTACAGGACTCCGAAGATCTTCGTAAAGAAGAATCCAGAGAAACACTTCATCGCATAACAGAACTCGTGAATGAGACACTTGCTAGTGATGGGATGTCACCTTTATCTGAGGAAGAAGTGCTTATAGCTATTGACAATGGAAAATCTGAAGGGGGTCCTCATGGTCAGCATTGGGTTTTGGATCCGATTGATGGCACTAAAGGGTAAGTATGTAGGTCAGACCTAGTGATTGGTTATTGATCCATTAGTCCCATACTTATTTCAATTGCTGTGTGAGTATCCCTTGATTCCCTCAATGGGTTATGAGAATTTTGGCATTCATATTATTATTAATCTCATGTTGTCTGACTCCTTTCATTAACTTGGACACCCTAAGTCCCTGATATTTAATTGTTGGCCTCACTTATTTCTGGAGCAGACTTTTTCAGATAAACACTACACATTCAAAAACCTTGAATGAATTTTGGCGGAACTGTCATCAAACAGAAGAATTACATTTTTAGGTGAATTACTATGATACTATGATTAATACGCATGATCTGTTTTTTTTTTTCCTTATTAATTTCATTATTTCATTTATGACAACAACTTCATTTGTTAATTGCAGCTCTTTGAACAATTTTTATTCAGATAACTCTATTTTCTGAAACACAATTCTCTAACAAAATATTTAGCATTTCATCTAAACCTTAGCCCCCACCCCCCTCCCTCCCCTCCCCCGGTGTGTGTAGCCAACACAATAACTTGCTTTGCCACATTCTAGAAATATTATGAACATGCATGAGTTTCTTTTAAGAGTCTTGAAAACAAGATTTCCACTTTGCTTATTGCATGAATTATAGTGTTAACTAATTTTAGACAATTAATTGACACTATAATCTTCATGTCACCGACCCCGACATAGTTGGGATTAAGGTGCACTTGATGATTGATGATGTTGATAGACCCATAATCAGGGTGGATTTAAACAACACTGACCTGTGGGTTTGAGCAACCGCACTGTATTGTTAATAAAAATCAGCCATAGACATTACTACTTTCCGGTGCTTGGAAATGCAGCTTTTTAAGAGGTTATCAATATGCTATTGCATTAGCATTGTTAGATGAAGGAGAAGTTGTACTTGGAGTGTTAGCCTGTCCAAATCTTCCCTTAGAATCTACTGCCAGACTCGATCAGAGCATTTTCAAAGATAGAGTTGGCTGTCTGTTTTTCGCCCAAATTGATGCTGGAACATATGTGCAAAGCTTAGATGGTTCCCAGCCGTCAAAGGTTGGTATTTCTATAACCTTGACCCCCAATATACTTGATTCCAAATTTCTTACGCCCACACTTCCTGATGGCCTTTCAGGTACATGTTAGTGCGATTGAAAACTCTGAAGAAGCATCCTTTTTTGAATCTTACGAGGCAGCTCATTCTTCGCATGACTTATCTAACTTGATAGCAAAGGTAAAAGTACTCTGTTTCTAGATATGCATGTGCCACTCTGCGTAAACACCTAACACTGTTTTTGCTGACAGAAACTTGGAGTTAAAGCGCCACCTGTTAGGATAGATAGCCAAGTAAAATATGGTGCTTTGTCTAGAGGAGATGGGGCAATATATCTTCGGTTCCCCCGCAATGGTTACCGAGAAAAGATATGGGACCATGCAGCTGGATACATTGTTGTTGCAGGTTGATAGATCACTTTGTCTTATTTATCATATCTATTCTTCTACACAGTAACTGTTATTATTCAGACTAATACGTTCACATCAAGGTAATAGGAGCTTTATATTGATGACCACTTACCCAGTGGTTCTCTATAACATGATGCCAAATTCGCTCTATTTGCATCTTTTGGAGTAGGAGCTTATTTGATGGGGAAGGCAGTCTCCCCATTTAGCTGCATAAATATTAGCCATTTGGAATTTGTCATCTTTCCGCATGACTTCAATATGCTTATGCGTATGTGTGTATATATATTATTGATCGGGTTTATACCGGCAGTGGGCCGCAGCGCGGGTTGGGCTACGGGCGCGGGTTAGGGGTACCGCGAGCAGTAGTATTTATATAAATAGTTAAGTGTCATTAGGAGGTATTATTGAAAACCTTAGTTTGTCGATTGGGCACTTTGTGCTTGGGCAGGAGATTTTCCTGAATTTTATCTTATCTTTCATATCAATTTATCTATCGGTTCCTCTTTACTCTCTCTATCTAACTATACGTAAATATATATAATATAAATGTGTGTATATATATATATATATATATGTTATGACTGGAATGAAGATACTACATTTAGACCATTTAATGACACGGCGTAGAAGAAAGTTCTGTTAGATTAGTCCAGGCAAAGACTTTATGCAAGTATTGTTTTGAAAGTTAAAAGATGTAGTTCTTTGTCACCAGAAACACATTTGACAATATGTAAATGAAAATGTAGTCAGTGGATTGTTTTCCCCCCTGCAGAAGCTGGAGGTGTTGTGACAGATGCTGCTGGAAATCCCCTAGACTTCTCCAAGGGTAGACATCTTGATTTGGACACAGGAATAATTGTCACGAATCAGAAATTGATGCCTGCTCTCTTGAAGGCCGTTCAAGAGTCCATTAAGGAGAAAGCTTCGTCTTTGTGAGGCACAGACACAAGCGCGCATATCAACAAGTGACAGCTAAATATTTCATTTTGTTCATGCCTTTTCTTATTGCAGAGATTTTCGTTCTCAGTGAAAGACGTAGTTATGGAAATGCTGTGCTGTGCGTGAGACCTTTCTTAACAAGTGAACGAACCCCAGTTTTCTGACCTCTTTTTATTGCATATGCCTTTCTATATCTCTAGTTCAAGCAGTGGGGTGACTTGTTATCAAGATAAACTGCATTACTGTATAGAGGTTGTCTGGCAGAGTTCGATCCAGCTTCTGGTACATCCTTTTAGCTAGTGTAGAACAATAGCATTATGGTGCAAGATAAGTTGAGCTACCTATCATTAGTTTATAATTTAACTTTTGGAATACAACAGTTGTGATGCAGTTTTATTTAGAAATTAACTTTAAACTTATATAATATCAGTATCTACTTGCATACCCTTGTTCCATGTGTATCTATTTCTTACTGCACGTTCGTTGTTTTTTAACTGAGTGTTCATTATTTTTTAAGAAAATATTCATGTTTTTTATTGGAAATTTAATGTATGTAAAATGATAATGAATATTTAATAACAGATAGATGACATACATGTTAGGAATACTTGTTAGATTTTGATGATGTCATTATTGTAATTCAAATAGTTATTACTTGGCAAAAATGTAAGGAAGAACCAAATGTGTATCTTCCATAAGCCAAATTATGTTAAGTTAAATACTTGGAAAAATATAAGGAAGAACCAAATGAGTATCTTCTAAGTCACGTTGTTTGTAATTTACTATGAAACATTTCCTAAACTTCAAGGCTAATATTCCTATTATGTATATCTACCTTAGATTCTAAATCATTACTACGAGATTGATGACCGATTAGGTTATTCATGAAAATCCAGCTCTCATTCTTATCGAATATTTGTTTCTACATTTCTTTCCCGCTTCTTAATCCATAACTCCAATCATGCCCTGGCCGTGCATACTTAGAGATAAGGGGCCATGACAAAATGATATCGGAGTAGCTCATTTGCTATGAGTCAGTGTTCTTTCAAAGTGATGTTTAGTTTGATTCTCTAAGTTTATATAAGAATCAATTGTCAACTAAAAACCCATCACGTCATGCTCAACCAAAGAGATAGGTAAATGATTCAAACTTTATTTTGCATGAAAGGTAAAGAGAATGAACTTTTATGAGATGTTAATTACGAATATACATGGAATGATATGTATGATGAAGCATGTAATGTACGAATTTCCATTATGAAAACACATGAATTGTTGATGAAGAAGCATGAAAGAAGAGAACCTACAAGCTTCCTTATGGTCTTCTTGTTGGAGAAAATTCTCCATGTATTTTGATAATTGCCTCATACAATAAGATCTTCAAAGTCGGTATTTCAGTCTTAATACGGAAGCTGTAAGGAGATATTATACAGACTATCAATACAGCGGTAGATCTTCCAGCAAAGTCAAGAATCCTTTACAACAGCGTAATCTTCAGGATACAGCAAAAGACGAAGATGTTGGATACAACAAAACATGTTATAAATGTTTTACTTAAGAAAAGTAAAACACAAATCCAATAGGACTGAAGAAACTTTAAACTGTTGTGAAAGCAAATATTGTTTATTCACTGTTAAAGTAGCATTTAATGCCGATATGACGACATTTAATACGGCTGAAGAGACTACAGTCTGAAGAGCATTTAATGCTGGTAAAAAAGAATGTCCGAAATATTAAATGCGAATCACATTTTATTCGAAATATTCTGAATCCGCCAATCAAAGCACTCTCAATCTCACCGGCCGACAAACGGCGACATTTATAACGGATCTATTTCCAAGGTTATAAATAGCCCCAAGCAAGAGGACTTTGCTCACCGAACAACGTGATATTGATGCATTAACACTCTGACAATCTGAATATCAAGCTTACAAGATTAATATGTTTCTTCGAGCATACAGCTTCATCAAGAGAAAAAATATACAAAGTCCTGAACGCAAACATCATACTTGCAGCGAACGCTCATAAAGCATACAACTGCTGTTTGATCTTGTCATACCGAACTTATCGTTGAGAGTACTTAGGCATGTGTGGACTAAGCCGTGCTATCTATGACCTGTGTGGGATGAATAGAATCAAGGGTGAAGCTTCAATCTGTGCGAGAAGAAGCAAGTCAAAGAAGTCAAGCCAATCTGTATGAAAGGCCCAAGCTATTGTCGGCTGTATCAATCTATGTGAACGATAGAGCGATGCATTTAGTTAAAGTCACATAGTTGTGTATTCCGTGATTTTAATAAATATTTTACTCCTGTGTGGAGGACCAGTGGACGTAGAGGGGTTTGCATCGAACCAATTTAATCAATGTATCTTTACATTCTGTCACTTACCGTTTTTTATCTGCTTGTGTGATTTAAGTATACATAATGTGAAAACCTTGTAAGCACCAAGCTAACAGGAGATTATTCCGTTGCTGTATTTACAGCAACTTAACATTAGACTTTCGCTACGCAAATAAACTTCAAAAAAGATACAACTTATTCACCCCCTTCTAAGTTGCTATTACTGTACACTATGGCCAACAAGTGGTATCAGAGCGGTTGATTCTGCAAAGAATCAGTCGATTTCTTAATCGAATCAGATCCACAAAAATCACTATCTCTTGAAACTTTATTTCATATCTTCATCATCAATCTTACTTCTATCATGGACACGTATATGATCAATAAAGTCCCTATGTTTTTCATTAATGAATTCGACTATTGGAGAATTAGGATGGAAGGTCATCTTGTAGCGATACACAAAGAAATGATCTTCGTCATACAAGAAGGACAGATCAAGATAATGAAGGTCAACACATCCACAAGAATCGATGGACAACCTTACGCGGAGAGTAGAAGGAGCGCGAGCAATGAACAATGGACGATCGCAAGCGTGCGAACCTTGACAATGTTGCTAAACACAGCCAAAGAAATCTGGGAGAAACTCAAGATAATTTATGAGGGAACTGAGCTCTCGAAAGAAAACAAAATTTCTAAATTAACTCAGTAGTTCGTATCATCTAAAATGAAATATTCGGAGGCACTTGAGGAGCTTGAGCTCAGATTTGCCGGCATTGTCGGTGAACTTGAAGCATTGGGTAAAGTGTATACCTGTAACACCCTAAAAACCACCCGGGGGTATTACAGCACCGTGGGCCCCTGCTATCCACATATCTCAATATCATTAATAATCATAATCCAAGATTAATGACACGTCTTTAGTGTAACTATCTGTAACACCCCGATAAGGCGGCCATTACAGTGCCGTGGACCCCACACTAGGATCCACCAGGCGATACCCAAAGTACAGATTAAATACGCAAAACATGTGATGCCGAACCACAAAACAAGGTACTTACTCCGATCTGGAGTTTACAACAGTATGGCCTACGGCCTTATTACACACAGGATCCAAAACATAAGTATAATCCATATGGAGATGAATTATACCTTAAATAACAATACATTTGTTCAAACTTAAAATAAAGCGGAAAAATAACATTACACGGTACGAACATGACCGGACACGAAAGACTTGGGCCCCCCGAACTAGTATCCTTCGAACCCCTCGTCATCACCTTGATCTTCCCGTGCCTTGCCTTTTCCTCGACCTAAAATACAACACAAGTATTTCGCCCAACACAGGGTCAGATATACATGATAAATGATTCTCAAGATGTTACACAATTCACATATATAAGATTTCAAGAATAACGCCCCGACTAACGAACATACCCCTCGGGCGTATGAACGCTCAGTCACAAAATGTCGAACGCATCCAAGTATAACAAAAAAAAATGGACTGCAAACGACCAAGATAGTACGGCTCAAGAGGGACATCACAGTGCGCCCGATCCGAATATGTGTCAGTGCACATGTCCACCCCGTATACGGAATCCAGGATATACGTGGGACAATGTACCTAATTAGCCTCAACGAACTACGTCTCGTGTGCACAGCCCTTCACGGAAAATATTCACGCATGACTATATATGTGCCCGACTAAAAATCCTACACAATATCCAATCGGAACGTAGATATGACTCCGGATATGTCACGATGAAACATGACAACGAATTCAATAATTCACAAATCCGATTAAGGACCGAGGACTCACCGAAATGACAACAAGATCAACAATATCAAGGGTCCAAAAGTAACGAACTTGGGAATGAAATCCCACGATGAAAACGGGACATCATGAAGAACAATCTCAAGTCACAAGACACAAGTTTATAAGTGTTTCATATACACGAAATGCATAATCATCATAAAAATCCACACATCATTATAACCAAGCAAGATAACTTGCCTCAATACGGAGGCGAGTAACGTCCTTCTATGTCGAACGAACAGCCGGCCCTCGATTCAAAATCGGTTACTCGGACAATCAACCTTGAATGAAGTATATTTCACTCAATAATACGTTCATATGATCATCTATACCAAACTTTAACGAGACAACATCCTAATTCTCATTTGAGTAGTTCAACTTTTTAAGATGTTGAGGGTTTACTCCAAGAACCTTATTCAATACCATTCTATTCTTACAATTGATTACAAGATGTTTACCAAATGTTTCTTTGGATTAAGATGTGTTAACAATAATCTCCTACTCTTTAAACTTATCAAGGACATCTCAATTGATTAAAAGTAAAATCTGCACTTCAATCAATTACTTATGTTGAGTTAAGTAGTTACATTCCATATTATGATCAAGAAGACTACTTCAAGTTCAACCCCTTCCTTATAATCTTTTAATTAACTTGGAGGTTCAAGCATTAATCCTCTGGATTCACTTAGCTTAGGTTCAAGAAGGTTATTCCATTCTTCTAATGATCAACAAGGGTTTCTTAAAACATTTAATGGTGATTATTCCAAGAAGTTATTTACATCATAATGAAACAAAGATTATTAGTATTCTATTGGTGTTAATAGTCCAGGAATAAGAATTTGGTTTAACTAAACATGATTATCATCATTTAAGATACTAAGAACACAACTTTACAAAACCCTTAACTATCATATTCATCATTAAGTTTGTTGGAAGCTTAACTATGAACATGTTTAGCTTGATTAAATCATCACTAGGTGGAGTATACTTAATCACTATCATTATAACTATGAGATTATAGGGTTAAAACGTATGACATACCTTCAGAATTGAAGAACAATACACCAAGACCAGATGAACACAATCTAAGCTTCAAGAATGACTCCAACTCCGAATCAACAAGCTCCAAAATCCAAATGTAAAGCTCAAACACAAGTTGGAAGAAGGTAATTTTGATCTAGGGGTGCAGGAGGATGATGATCTTGGTGAAAACTCAGAGTTTGGTCGTGCAAAATGAAAGACACAAGCTGTCTTTTTATAACAGCACAGTTCGTTACGTACGTTATCGCAAGAGGATAACGTACGTTAAGAGCTTTACGTACGCTACACCAAAAATGTTACGTACGTAAGCTTATTCCAGAGGCTGCTGGACTGAAACACGAACATCGTTACGTATGTTACCTATCAACGCATTACGTACGTAATGTAGGTCAACTAGATTGCCTCCAAAAGATCAGATATTCGAATCTTGTCCGGCCCTACACGCCGAAAGTTGAGATCGGATACGATTACACATGTTACGTACGTAACAAGTACACCTTTACGTACGTAAAGAACTAAGCATAACGTACGTTATGATTAAGGATTAGCGTACGTTATACTCAGGTTAGTAGCTCAAAAATGTATTAATCTACGCGACGTTGAGAATCCAATCATAGTGCGAATGATCGTTATTATTATGTCTATTTATGATATATTCCAACATCAAGAAACAATACACAAATGCAACAAGGCTACAACAGTATTTGAATTATCCGAAAGATACAACAGTAAGTAAGAATTTCCGTCGGATATTACATACTCCCCCCCTTAAAAGGGGTTTCGTCCTCGAAACTAAGGGGTAAACAGTTCAGGATACCTCTCTTGAATGCTTCTCTACGTCTCCCACGTGGCTTCCTCGACCCCGTGTCGTGACCACTGAACCTTCAGTAGGGGAATCGTCTTATTACGCAGTTGTTTGATCCTCCTCTCAAGTATTCGTACGGGGCGCTCCTCATACGAATGATCCTCCGCTAAATCGATCTCATCGAACTGAAGTACATGACCCGGATCAGCAACATATTTCCTTAACTGGGAAACATGGAACACGTTATGAATTCGGCTCAGGGCTAGTGGTAAAGCCAGGCGATAGGCTAAATCGCCTACTCGGTCTAAAACCTCAAACGGCCCGATATACCTCGGACTCAGCTTGCCTCTCTTCCCAAAACGAAAAACTCCTCGAGTAGGGGACACCTTCATTAGTACATGGTCGCCGACCTCGAACTCAAGCGGCCGTGGTTGTCTGCGTAGGACTTCTGTCGGCTTTGAGCCGTCAACAAACGACTCCTAATCAGAGCGATCTTCTCACGGGCTGCTAACAACATATCGGGTTCCGTACCCAAGGTTTCAGATGGATCGTCCCAACACAAAGGGGATCTACAACGACGGCCATACAATGCTTCATAAGGTGCCATCTGAATCGAAGTGTGCCAGCTATTATTATAAGTGAATTCCACCAAGGGTAGTTGGGCCTCCCAATCATCCTTCCAATCGAGAACGCACGCCCTCAGCATATCCTCTAAAGTTTGGATAGTTCTCTCAGTCTGACCATCCGTCTGCGGGTGAAATGCTGTGCTGAAGTTCAAATGCGTACCCATCGCACGATGAACTGCTTTCCAAAAATGTGACACGAATCGCCCGTCACGATCTGATACAATACTCTTAGGGGTACCATGTAACCTTATAATTTCTTTGATAAATAGTTGGGCCAATCTCTCGGGTCCCCAAGTATCTTTAATCTCTAGAAAGTGGGCTGATTTGGTCAAACGATCTACAATCACCCAAATCGTATTCATCCCTCGACGACTCGTCGGCAGGCTGGTAATAAAATCCATCGATATGTCCTCCCATTTCCACTCGGGGATCGGAAGCGGTTCCAGCAATCCTGCGGGTCGCTGGTGCTCAATCTTCACATGTTGTGTGTTAAACACCTCGAAACGAATTCTGCAACTTCACGTTTCATACCTCCCCACCAATAATATTGTTTCAAATCCTTATACATTTTGCTAGACCCCGGATGGATAGAGTACGGGGTAGCATGAGCTTCTTTCAGGATAGAATTCCTTAACTCATCATCAGTGGGTACACAAACTCAGTTTCTGAAGCGTATCAATCCATCCTCGTGTATTACAAAGCCAGGAGCTTTCCCTTGAGTTATTTCATCGCGAACTCGAGATAAGAATGGGTCGTAACTTGCTTCGATCTAATTATATCCTCAAGGGACGATGAAATCTCGAGTATACAGAGTTGTCCTTGAATACGCTGTAACCAGACTTCAATTTCCGGCCTCACCAATTCTAACTGCAATACCCTTTGAGTTGTTAGGCGGGCAAGCATCTGCTCCTGTACTGTTTTACGACTCAAAGCGTCAGCAACTACATTTGCTTTGCCCGGATGATAAAGGATCTCGATATCATAGTCTTTGATGAGTTCTAGCCACCTTCTCTGCCTCATGTTTAACTCCTTCTGAGTAAAAATGTATTTCAAGCTCTTGTGATCCGTAAAAATCTGATAGGTAACTCCATACAGATAATGACGCCAGATTTTTAAAGCAAACACCACAGCTGCGAGTTCTAAATCATGGGTGGGGTAGTTGACCTCGTAAGGTCGTAGCTGTCTCGATGCATAGGAGATCACCTTCCCGTTTTGCATTAGTACACATCCAAGGCCCTGTTTAGATGCGTCACTATACACTACAAAACCTTCCGTTCCTTTTGGTAGGACTAAAATAGGCGCCGAAATCAACCGACTCTTAAGTTCATCAAAGCTCTGCTGACATGCCTCTGACCATAAATACTTCTTATCCTTTCTCAACAAATTAGTCATTGGTTGGGAAATTTTGGAAAAACCCTCCACAAATCGTCGGTAATAACCTGCTAGTCCCAAGAAACTGCGTACTTCCTTAACGTTCTTTGGTGGTAACCAGTCTCGGATAGCTTCTGTCTTCTGCGGGTCTACTCGCACCCCATCAACTGATATCACATGCCCGAGAAAGATAACTTCATTTATCCAGAACTCACATTTAGAAAATTTTCCATAAAGCTGCTCTCGCCTTAACGCCTCGAGAACTAGATGGAGATGACGCTCGTGCTCTTCATGGTCACGAGAATAGATCAGAATGTCGTCAATAAAAACGACTACAAAGCAATCCAGATAATTAATAAACACTTGATTCATCAGCTCCATGAATACTGCCGGTGCATTCGTCAGTCCAAAAGGCATCACTACGAACTCATAATGCCCATAGCGAGTACGAAAAACAGTCTTCGAATTATCAGACTCACGAATCCTCAACTGATGGTAACCAGACCTCAGGTCGATCTTAGAAAACACAGCAGCCCCTTGAAGCTGATCCAATAAATCATCTTTACGCGGCAATTGGTATTTGTTCTTTATGGTTTCCTTGTTCACTCACGATAATCAATACATGCACGTAGGGATCCGTCTTTCTTCCGTACAAATAATCTTGGTGCTCCCCAAGGACGCGCTAGGTCTAATGTAGCCCTTCTCGGTCAAATCCTCAAGTTGGCTTTTCGGCTCTGCATCTCGGTCGGAGCCATACGATACGGTGCTTTTGAAAGCGGGACGTACTGGGCTCTAACTCAATATTGAACTCTATATCACGATGCGGAGGTAAGCACGGCAACTCATCCGGAAATACGTGCAGGTAGTCTCGGACTACGGAATATCGATCAATTCAATCGTCGATCCATTGTCTTGGTCATGTAACACCAATAGCCAATACATCCTTGATTAAGCGATTTCACCGTTTTCATAGCGGCGATGATTCTCCGGGCAGGCTGGGATTATCACCTGGAAGGTACACTCAAGACCATCGTCGGATGTGATGGTCGCTTTGTTAAACTGCGGACACTAATTATGGCATCATGACGGTCCATCCAATCGATACCCAAGATCACATCATCTTTAGGTAAATCGACCACAATTAAATTTGACAACCACTCACGGTCGTTCATTCGAATCGGCGATCTGAACTTCACGATTCCCAACAATTCTTCTACCATCGGGTAGACCAATTATATAAGGTTCACAATTGATAACATGCTCTAATTGCAAACGACTCAAACAAGAAGTAGATAAAAAGAGTGTGAAGCACCAAGATCAAAAAGAACACAGACAGTGAGATTGGATCTCGAGAGTACTGCAATCATGTCGGCTTCGGGATCTTGACCCTCTTCATCTCGTAAACTCTAGGTTTTGCAGCCCCTGCACGGATGTACTGCTTGATTTCCATGTCCCATCCCTTTGTTTGCCCGGTAGTCGATAAGAAGCGGATGGAGGTACTCGGTCTGAATCAAGATTGTCGAGCATGAGGTGCTGCGGGAATACGTCCTAGTCCACTCCTACAATAACGAGCACGATGTCCGTTCTTCCCACAAGTATGGCATGACACGGCTGGCCTAGGACATTTCGAATTGATGTGCCCCTGGTCTCCACAATTATAGCACACAACAGATAGGCTGACCGCTCGAGGTTGCGATCCGGTTGGCTTCGATGCCGTAGGTTGCCGTTCAGAAGGATTTGGCACTGGTTGGGGTCTCTTGAATGTTCCCCGGTTGCTATCTGACTGGTTCTGGTTCCTGAATTTCTTGTTGTTAGACTGCGGTTGCTTCTTGGAAATTTCCTTCACGGTCAATTCGTACTCTAGAGCTTTCTCGATGAACTCCGGTAGGGTCACACAATGATGGTTCAACAGATGCATCCTCATTCGGGGTTTAAGCCTTTTGAGAAAGTATTTGATCTTATCAGCTTCTGTGTGGACAATCGTCGCAGCAAAAGGGAGAAGTGCCTGGAATTTCTCGGCGATAGATAGTACGTCATCATCTTCGGACGGTTCCAGATTCAACAATTCTGATAGTTTGGCCTCACGGAGAGGACCTGGATAGTAACGATCTAGCATGAGATTTTTAAATTCTTCCCAAGTACATACGCCATCAGCTGGCCTCACCGAAAGCCACCAAGTGTGGGCGCCCTTGCCCAAGTAGTAAGCTGCTACGGAGACGCGATTCTCTACTGGACAGTCTACCATATCGAACAACTTCTCGAAGTGTTCGATCCAATGCACGATATCAGCCGGCTCAGAGGAACCTTCAAAAATCGGGGGTCATTGGCGCGATATGTCGCTGATGATCCGATTCACCGGCCCTCCATGAACAGGAGGTGGCCCCTGATGCTGGTCGGTAGCAGCTCTCTGCATAGTTTCCATTAACTGACCCATTTGGGTCATCTGAGTCATCATGCCCTGCATTACAGTGTAAGGATCGACACGAGCATCCTCGCGTCCATTGTGGTGCGATTGGTCCCTAGAAGGCGAATCACTGCCTGCGGAACTATGCTCTGCATTCGCACGTCTGTTGGCTCGCGGTATCGGGATTTGGCCCCTTCCGCGGCCTCGTCCCCCTCTGCCACGACCTCTCAAATTTCTTTCCATACTGAAAGAATCAATTTGTAATGATAATCATAAGTACAGTTCATGATACCAATCAGAATTCATGCTAAGTTAATGGCAGTAAGAAATTACATATTCAAGAAAACAGTTCGTAATGAATTATCGTCACTACGAGAGTCACACAGAATATCATATCGACGTTTGAGTCGAATGATTTCAACCATATAATCAATCTAGAATTTTATTTGAATCATCAATCAGATAATTCCTGCCACAAACCCTTAAAATGCCAAGATCAACAAGGAGATCTATTCAGAGATCAATATCATGTCAGTAATTTATTCATGGTTCATAAAGTACGTACCGCATTTGGCTCGTAGGATCAGGCGCTCGCACGGGTCACACGTGACACGAAGGTCTCTTGATACTAGTTCAATACACAAAGACTCAAAAGAAAGAAAACGACCTCTAGCAAAAAATTTGCTCTCTGATACCATCTTCTGTAACACCCCGATAAGGCGGCCATTACAGTGCCGTGGACCCCACACTAGGATCCACCAGGCGATACCCAAAGTACAGATTAAATACGTAAAACATGTGATGCCGAACCACAAAACAAGGTACTTACTCCGATCTGGAGTTTACAACAGTATGGCCTACGGCCTTATTACACACAGGATCCAAAACATAAGTATAATCCATATGGAGATGAATTATACCTTAAATAACAATACATTTGTTCAAACTTAAAATAAAGCGGAAAGATAACATTACACGGTACGAACATGACCGGACACGAAAGACTTGGGGCCCCCGAACTAGTATCCTTCGAACCCCTCGTCATCACCTTGATCTTCCCGTGCCTTGCCTTTTCCTCGACCTAAAATACAACACAAGTATTTCGCCCAACACAGGGTCAGATATACATCATAAATGATTCTCAAGATGTTATACAATTCACATATATAAGATTTCAAGAATAACGCCCCGACTAACGAACATACCCCTCGGGCGTATGAACGCTCAGTCACAAAACGTCGAACACATCCAAGTATAACAAAAAAAAATGGACTGCGAACGACCAAGATAGTACGGCTCAAGAGGGACATCACAGTACGCCCGATCCGAATATGTGTCAGTGCACATGTCCACCCCATATACGGAATCCAGGATATACGTGGGACAATGTACCTAATTAGCCTCAACGAACTACGTCTCGTGTGCACAGCCCTTCACGGAAAATATTCACGCATGACTATATATGTGCCCGGCTAAAAATCCTACACAATATCCAATCGGAACGTAGATATGACTCCGGATATGTCACGATGCAACATGACAACAAATTCAATAATTCACAAATCCGATTAAGGACCGAGGACTCACCGAAATGACAACAAGATCAACAATATCAAGGGTCCAAAAGTAACGAACTTGGGAATGCAATCCCATGATGAAAACGGGACATCATGAAGAACAACCTCAAGTCACAAGACACAAGTTTATAAGTGTTTCATATACACAAAATGCATAATCATCATAAAAATCCACACATCATTATAACCAAGCAAGATAACTTGCCTCAATACGGAGGCGAGTAACGTCCTTCTATGTCGAACGAACAGCCGGCCCTCGATTCAAAATCGGTTACTCGGACAATCAACCTTGAATGAAGTATATTTCACTCAATAATACGTTCATATGATCATCTATACCAAACTTTAACGAGACAACATCCTAATTCTCATTTGAGTAGTTCAACTTTTTAAGATGTTGAGGGTTTACTCCAAGAACCTTATTCAATACCATTCTATTCTTACAATTGATTACAAGATGTTTACCAAATGTTTGCTGGATTAAGATGTGTTAACAATAATCTCCTACTCTTTAAACTTATCAAGGACATCTCAATTGATTAAAAGTAAAATCTGCACTTCAATCAATTACTTATGTTGAGTTAAGTAGTTACATTCCATATTATGATCAAGAAGACTACTTCAAGTTCAACCCCTTCCTTATAATCTTTTAATTAACTTGGAGGTTCAAGCATTAATCCTCTGGATTCACTTAGCTTAGGTTCAAGAAGGTTATTCCATTCTTCTAATGATCAACAAGGGTTTCTTAAAACATTTAATGGTGATTATTCCAAGAAGTTATTTACATCATAATGAAACAAAGATTATTAGTATTCTATTGGTGTTAATAGTCCAGGAATAAGAATTTGGTTTAACTAAACATGATCATCATCATTTAAGATACTAAGAACACAACTTTACAAAACCCTTAACTATCATATTCATCATTAAGTTTGTTGTAAGCTTAACTATGAACATGTTTAGCTTGATTAAATCATCACTAGGTGGAGTATACTTAATCACTATCATTATAACTATGAGATTATAGGGTTAAAACGTATGACATACCTTCAGAATTGAAGAACAATACACCAAGACCAGATGAACACAATCTAAGCTTCAAGAATGACTCCAACTCCGAATCAACAAGCTCCAAAATCCAAATGTAAAGCTCAAACACAAGTTGGAAGAAGGTAATTTTGATCTAGGGGTGCAGGAGGATGATGATCTTGGTGAAAACTCAGAGTTTGGTCGTGCAAAATGAAAGACACAAGCTGTCTTTTTATAACAAAGATTGCTTCGTCACGTTATCGCAAGAGGATAACGTACGTTAAGAGCTTTACGTACGCTACACCAAAAATGTTACGTACGTAAGCTTATTCCAGAGGCTGCTGGACTGAAACACGAACATTGTTACGTATGTTACCTATCAACGCATTACGTACGTAATGTAGGTCAACTAGATTGCCTCCAAAAGATCAGATATTCGAATCTTGTCCGGCCCTACACGCCGAAAGTTGAGATCGGATACGATTACACATGTTACGTACGTAACAAGTACACCTTTACGTACGTAAAGAACTAAGCATAACGTACGTTATGATTAAGGATTAGCGTACGTTATACTCAGGTTAGTAGCTCAAAAATGTATTAATCTACGCGACGTTGAGAATCCAATCATAGTGCGAATGATCGTTATTATTATGTCTATTTATGATATATTCCAACATCAAGAAACAATACACAAATGCAACAAGGCTACAACAGTATTTGAATTATCCGAAAGATACAACAGTAAGTAAGAATTTCCGTCGGATATTACACTATCGCAAGTGCACGATATCGTATCAAGTAGTAAGTGGACTTTTTGAGTCCGGTTTATCGATCCCACGAGGAAGTTAGGTTATATATTGAATTGTACACTATTTAACTATTTGTTATAGAGATTTATAAGATTGAAACACACAATTTAAGAGTTTGGTTTGACAATTCCAAAGAAAGTTACAATAATAGTTCTAATATTCAAGGAAATGAAAGATTGCACTAATAATAGATTAATAAAAGATATAATGAAATAGTTGGGATCACAAACTTAGTTCATCATTAGTTATAGAAGATGTATAGGAGATCATAAGATGAATTTACTTATTATGTTGTGTAGATTCGATTTTTCTTAAAAAGACGGTTTCTCTTTCGAACTATAAAACGCCCCTTATATATTGAATCAATCCACTATATTTCTATGTTGATTGGCTTCAATACATAGCATTAGGTTTTATGAAAATAACTCAAAGAATCATCGAAGGTCTAGAGGTATATTTCTATCCCCTAGAACAACTTAGAGTGAAGATCATTTGATCTAATCAAACATATTTTCTTTCGAAAAATATGAAGACCATAAATATCGTTATTTATTGGCCAAATAAATAAAGATTGGTAAAACAATGAAAATCACACACAATAATAAGTAATTCATAATAGATCTTTATACAAACTCAAATAACATGACTAACCTTGTTTATAATCCCAACTTAAGTAACTTAGCCCACGAAGGGTTTAATAAACATAATACAAGCTTGGGTGGTCATTATTAGTTGAAAAAGAGAAAGAATTGATCCTAACTCCCTTAGTAGATAAAGGAGAAAGAAGCAATAAACTCCCTTAACAATATATGCTATACCACTATTACACAAGTCACTCAAGAACACAAGTGTGTTCTTCACACAAAAATAAAATATTACGAAAAGTGGAAAAATATAAGATGAATGATTCTTGATGATGGATCTAAGGGGTCTATTTATACACCTAAAGTCATCTAATAGCTCCAAAACTCCAGCATTATTACATTAGATCGGATCAATGCCAGCCATCCCCTCAATAATATACGAAAAGTATAAAAAATTAAACAAATGATCACAATCTGCCAAGAGTTACGGCCGTAACATTGAGGAGTTACGGCCGTAACTTTGATGACTTACGGCCGTAACATTGA
The DNA here is from genome assembly GCA_033398695.1 of Orobanche coerulescens. Classification (NCBI taxonomy): domain Eukaryota; kingdom Viridiplantae; phylum Streptophyta; class Magnoliopsida; order Lamiales; family Orobanchaceae; genus Orobanche; species Orobanche coerulescens. Next base: position 65,942,921 of record CM065804.1, on the reverse strand, counting down.
GGAGTTACGGCCGTAACATGGCTACGGCTTTTTGTTTTGTGAGTTACGCCCGTACTTTATGATGTTACGCCCGTATGGAGTTTCAGGCTTCATTTTCAGCCCAGAATTTCTTAGACTTTGCGTTTTTGCCCCAAATCTTCTCCGGATGATAACTTTTGATATATAACTCTGATTTTGAATCCGGAAAGACCGCCAAACTCGTCTCGGAAAGCCCTACAACATGAATACATAAAATTTCAAGAAAGAGAATATTTTTTAAACATGTTATTTCTTGAGTAAATCAGTAATTCAATCCGATTTAGACTAGATTTACATCTTCATCCGATAAAAATAAAATTATTAAAAATTAATTAATTAAAAGCAAAAATGTAACACCCAAAATTTTTTTTTTTTTATTTTTTATTTTTTTGCGGAAATAATATAAAGTTTGACACCAATTCATAAAGGGACTTCATTTATTTAATTTAATAAGCCAATAATGGCAATCAAGTTATCAAACTTCTAAAGAAAACAACATAAGTAAAACTTTCTAAAATAGAAATGTCAAAAGCGGAAGTACTAAAAATGTTCATTGACTTAAAATAAATCACAGTGTGTCACGAATGCTCCCGTCAGTCCTTAGCCTCCTTAATCGTAATACCTGAAAATGTTAAGTAAAACCGTAAGCACAAAGCTTAGTGAATTCAAACACAACATTATACCAATATCCACAATCACTAGACCTAGATTAAAATATATAGTTATAACATTTAAACATAAGCCAAGAACAAATCAAAGCTTATAAGGAGGGCTAGTAGGTTACCCGCATCTCACAAACCGAAGAGTATTGGGTTAATCTTACCCTCACCTCACATCCCGGAGGGTATTGGAGTAATTATACCTAACCACGCGCACCGGACAAAAGCCGGATAATTGCTATGATACCCTCAACAATAAACATACAGTGCACATGTATAATTAACAATTTAAGCATGCATACATATTATCATACCATAATAATAATTTAACACTCACGTGCTAACCTAGCAATCATAAATATTGAGACAATGGAGTGAGAGAACTCACCTTGAATACTTAAGGGAGATTGCTAAATCAAAACTGGCTACCACACTTGAGCAAATGCCAAAACTTCACCTATTATAAACTAGGAGTTAGGATATACCCAAAGATGAAGCTTAAAGACTTAAACAAAAATCTGGACAGCAAGGTCTAAAAACAGACCCGCTGTTAAAGATGGATTTACTTAATTTTCCTAAGTATTAACATATCAATATTAAATTTTTCTAAGAAACTAGAGTCTTTCCCCTTTTAAAACAGTAAAGAACTCACTCTAACTCCAAAATATGAATTTATTATGATGCTTTTAAAAAGACATCGCAATGCAGTCCCAAATCATAGGAATCAGTAGTGTTGGCCAATTCTACCCAACTTGTGGGTAGACATTGTCCAAACTAAAAATCACAGAGATAATAGACATAAATACCAAAGTCTCAGAGTTGGAATCGACCAAAAAGGGTTTCCCAACTCTAGATATGAAATTCACAACATGACTAATTACAAAACCCTTAAAAGCTGATGACAGAAAACTGATCTGGAGTGTGAACTCAATATGACCAAGAAATACTTGGAGATAACATCCCATAAACTCCAGATCACAACTTTAGGTCATAACACACATGTGGGAACTTGAAATCCCATTAGATCATTTCCCAAGCCCTAGAAACGAATAAAACAAATTGACCTATCAGATCAGACCCGGATCAGACCTACCAGAAAAGATGCTGTTCTTGCCCATGGATAAAGTCATAATTAGTGAGAGTGACCTTCATAAGAAAGTTACCCAACACAATTTGTAAACTTTTGGCACAGGTTTGAGATCCGTTTGAGCTATATAATTCAAGTTATGATTTTTGTAAGATGACTACAAATCTGATGGAAACAGAATCGTAGCCAACCCTTAATCTTTTTAACCAATCCATTCCTCTCCCTTTTGAAACACATTCCTAGATGTGTTTATCACCCAAACTCAGTCCCCATGAACATGGTGGCACTAAAAAGTGCTAGGGGTCATTGGCATTTCATTTAGTCACAAGGAAAAGAATCAAATCAACATAATATATGACAAACCACTTAAACTCATAATTTTCCCCTTTTTTTTAAGGGTTCCTTGATCTTTCAAATACACAAACATTTATATACACATATTAGAAGATGTTATAAAGTTGTATACTTAGATCTAAACATATTGATATGGATATGTTGAGAATCAAAATAATAATTAACAAGAATTATAACCATTCACAAGATCTATCACATTTTATCACCTAAATAAAACTTGGTGATTTCCATGGTTCATTTAGACCTTGTATTTTATATAATCATCTAGATCCATCATACACCATGTATAGGGTGTAGATATAATCTAGAGATGATGATAACATACAACTTATAACAATAACAACATTGGTTAAAACCATAAGATCTATCTTCTTTAAATCACACAAGTTACAACTTGGTGATTTTTATGAATCATATAGATCTTTTACATAATATGATCATCTAGACTCATCATACACCATATAGAAGATGGTGATGAAATTTCTAGATGATAATCAACACTTAAAACAATTAATTGAATATAAATTAAAAGAAAAGATTAAAACACCTTAAAAGATCTTACCTAAGCTTGTTACACCAACAAGGAAGTGAAAGAGAAAGATGATTGTGGCTTTGGAAGAGAAAAAACGAGAGAGAGATGGGAGAGATATGTCTCTCGGCCGCAAGGAGGAGGGAGGAAGGAATTTAGGGTTTTGTGATATTTTTCTTAATTATGATTAATAAATCATTTTAGGATAAAGCCTAATGACTTCACTAATGGGCTAGGCTCAAAACTCATTTCTTTTACTAGCCCAATATAATTAAATCTTTCAATTAACTTAGCCCAAAACTTGTATTTTAATCTAACTTGGCTAATTAATTAAACCCATCATTTAAAATAACTAAATACCATGAAAATAATTAACGTCTGGGAAAAACCGGGCGTTACAACTCTCCCCTACTAAGAAGGGACTTCGGCCTCGAATTGATCCCTCCGAATAACTCGGGATAATGCGCCTCATCTCGTCTTCAGGTTCCCATGTACACTCAGATCCCTTCCTATGCTGCCACTGAACCTTAACAGAATAAACAGTCTTGCCGCTCCGAAGGGTCTTTGACTTTCGATCAACAACCGCGATAGGTTTCTCAACATAGTTGAGCCGTTCGTCAATTTGGATGTCTTCCAGAGGTACCACGGCGGTATCGTCAACAATGCACTTCCTCAACTGAGACACGTGGAAGGTGTTATGAATCAAACTAAGCTCGTCAGGCAGCTCCAACCGGTATGCTACCTTACCAACGCGAGCTATGATCTTATAAGGTCCAATAAACCGAGGTCCCAACTTCCCACGCTTGCGGAACCTAATCACACCCTTCCAAGGGGAGACCTTTTGTAACACCCCCAATCCGCTCAGGGATATTACACACCGTAAACCCTCTCCTCGAGGATCTACCAGGCTGATAACTAAAATCAAACACCTAAACATCGCCTTTGAGGCTAAAATGACCAAAGATGACTTGGTCTTTCAATAATAACATTCAACTCAATTCCAATCACATACCCACGCGGGGTCAAAATACAATAAACTCCGCATACAACGGGAAAAGATCTTGCGGCGGAAAAGAAAATACAACTAGACCAATACGACATCAACGGATCCTCGTGATTAGTATCGTTCATCTTTCATCATCCTTCGTGCCGACCCTGTGCTATGCTCCAAAACCTGAATGCAAAAACAGACATCCACCCCCCGAATACTCGGGGGTTAGCAAAACTCCACTGTTTTGCTAGTGCAAGTACATAATGTTCAAGATATACGAATAATAACAACACAAAACTCAACAGCCGCGAAGCCTTAACACAAACCATACATTCCCATAGTCAACACAGGATAGCACTCGCATACACAAGGTGAGAAATAATCACATAGTCATATTCTCTATATGGAACGTAACACCAATTAAACTTTAAACGAACCCAAGGAGTCAAAAGATCTAGTTTGAAAATCCATTTTTATAAAAGGAAAAGTATTTTGATAAGATCGTTTGAAAATATTATTAATGACTCGGGCCGTCTTGGGATTTTGAAAATTGAATGAGAATACCTTTAGAAAATAATTTCAAAAGCTCTCGGGTCCTCGACCCAAGATATGGAAAGCAATTACACGAAAACATGTCAACGTTATTCGGGGTCCTCGACCCAATTTATAGAACACTGTCACAAACGAAATCATCACAACATCTCACGGGTTTCTCAACCCAATCCAATTAACATCATCACGAGATCAATCATCTCAACGTTTCACAGGGCCCTCGACCCAATACACAGAATAGCACCACAATACAATCAAAGGCACAATCTCTCATTCGACATATCCTGCTCAAGACCCCCGATTAATTAACCCTCAGAGATTTCGTCAAACCTCCTTGGTTAATTAACCCTGATACCAACGCTTTAAAAACAAGTTGAAACAAACTTTTCAAAAACGCGAATCGCGGTCTTTATCAAGACAAACGTTTAAGAGAGAGATTGAAAGATTTTAGATACGAACATCGTTCGGTAACGGGGTCTTAGCTATCACTCAAATACCCGTAACCAATAAGCCTGCCAGGCGCCTCCCTTGCGCACCTGTGTACCGGCGTTCACTTCCATCATGTTGGCCGCTCCTTGAACATGTCACCGCACCGGCGTCACTCCCGCAAGAGCCGCCCCTTGCGCGCGCATTAGGTGACATCGGCGTTCACCACCCATATGGAGCCGCACATTGCAGCATACACCAGGCCGGAGTGCACGCCCCGCCCTCAGAGGTTCCCGGATACGACGTTTCTCACAACAAGTATCCACATTATCACAAACATCAAGCACATGGACAAACGTCACAACAATTTTTAACTCGGTACATCAAGTTACACAATTTTCTCCGCCAGTCCATAACCACACAAATAAACAATAACACGCACGTTATCAATCAAACTCAATCACAATAAGCCTTCAAGCATAACCAACCAACACCACACATATATCCCTATATTGCGACTCAACCGAATATATACATACATATATATATATAATCTTACTATATTATAAGGATAAATATAGTTTACCCATCAATCCAAGTCGAGTAGGTCGTCTAGTGTTAGTATTCATCACTCGTCATTCACCAATATAGGCGCTTATATCAATATATGTATATACATACATATATTTAACATATAAATATATATACATGTATAAAACTAGATATATATATATACACATATATATATACACACATTTATACATCCGTATAAATTCATACACTTCGACAACAATGATTTCACGCAGTTACAATTCGTATATCAAGGTACTTGCCTTGGAAATCTCTCACGAATACTTCAGAAAATGCGGTTGATCGGAGAAATCCGGAACTCCAATGAAAACGGCGATCGGAAAGGCTCAACACTAGATTTTTGTAGAGAATTCGTCCCTAGTATCCTATCATCAAATAAACAACAAATCACACGAGGAAAACATCGCAAAACGACCAATTTTCTCTCTGCGGCATTTTCCCGGACACCTTGAAGGCGTCAAACGAAAGTTCATATAAACGACGAATCGGAAATGGTAAAACCGTGGAAAGATGTTGAAAATGATAGAATACTACTTAATCTACAATTATCCATCAGAAATATGAGTTAAAACGATCAAATCGGACAAAATCAACTAAAACCCCAAAACTAGATTTTAAAAAAACTTGCCTTGATTCGGTCGATCGGAGCAAGTTATGGAAGGATTAATCGATGTTATGAACTCCAAAACTTCATGGATTCATAGTATAACAACATGTCTTCAACTTCCCAAAGACTCCAGCCGCGGACAGGAAGGATAGGAAAAGAAATGAGTGAAAAAAAACGACTGCTCGGCCATATTTATAGGCCTGCCGGACACGCGACAAACGGCCCCAGACAGCGCCGTGTGTCTCGGCCGTGTCTGGCAGGCTGCCCGATCTGGCCGACCCGGCGCAGACACGGCGCCGCAGGCCGTTTTGGGGCCGTGTTGCAGGCGGGCAGCCCCCTCCGACAAACCGAAAATTACGTCCGAACGACCCGAAACCCGAACCTGAATACGAATCGAAGTTACGGTTACGAAGTACTCGCAAAGACGAATCTAAGAGCTAATAAAACACATGATTCCGACCACCCGAAGGCTCGGAATTCGACAACGGAAGTAATTACCCAAAACTTTGGGAAATTACGAAAATGGCCCAAAACGTCCGAAAATCACGATACGCAATCGAAACACCAAACCAAAGCTCGCAACATGAATAATAACATTAAATAAACTTACGAGAAACTCGAAACGACAGTTTCGGACGAGATTCGCAAGAATCGCACTCAAGTGCGGAAAAGTCGCTAAAAAGCTCGGAACTCAACAAAACGATACCGAAACGAACTCGGATGACAAAAAGTGCAGAATTAATCATTCTCGAAATGACGAAACGGTCATGAGCGAGTCGTCAAAACGGACTTCGGCCGAAAAAAGAAATTTACCGAAAATCGAAAATTGCGGATATTACATTCTACCCTCCTTAAAAGAAGTTTCGTCCCGAAACTTAAAACAAGTAGGGAGAAGCAATATCCCGCCAGGAAAACTCAACGAGATACGCAAGAAACGTGTAACTAACGCCCAACGGCGAAATGTTACAAACAACGCAACGGAATATACGGTGTGAAAACACGCTCCACGGCGACCAACACAACGTCGCCGTTATGGATATAATAAAACCAACAAATGACAAGCGTCATCAAATGGATAATACAATCAAGTCAATTATCCGAACAATCGCAAAACACAACGAACGAAAATCAATACGATTGACCAACCTAACGGTACATTGATCAAAACGCGAGCCAATCGCTGAACAAATACGGAATCCCACCGCCCAAGGGTTGGAAGATCGAAAACGAGACTAATTTCCCGAACTTAAGGGAATTACGAAGGAGCCTGAACGCTCAACAATTACGAAACGAGAACAAAAACCGAACAAACAAACGATCGAGACAACAAAAATCGAACAATCATGTCCGAAACACGAAGGATAATAAAATTCAAACAACTCCCAGGATGATCTGGTGAGAACAACAAGACATGCATTCCCATAAGATCCACAGGAAAGGGAGTAGCGATTGAAAAGTCACAACGACAAACGAGTTATTCCGAAACAATACCACATTCGTTCGATAAACAAAAACAAGGGGCAGGACAAGCTCAGAAATGTCAACGAACATAAATGAGTCGACAAAGTAGAATATACAGAAGTTCAAAATCTGGTCCACTTCGAATAAAAGAACTAGTAGAACCAAATGATGTCACTCCCGAACAAGGTTCACAAGAATCGAACTGAACCCGAAAAAGTCACATCGATAACCAGATCGACCCACAACAAGATCACAGCTCGTTCGGACGATGAAACCGAAATACAGAACAAGTTTATAAAGTACCAACGAACATGAGCGAATCGATGGACTGGAGAAAGAGAAAATACATAAGTCAAAATAATACGGGCATTACCTCCGACCTCGTCCACGAAATTCACCAAAAACAGGAGCAAGGTAACAAGACATTAAACAACCGACACATAACGGAACAATCACCGATGCACACGGTCATGCCAAACCAAGCTCTAACAGCTCGCACATGCGCGATAACGCAGAAATTACCACGAGATGGCAACATTCAATACCAACATCCCACCTCTCACAGAGAGCTAACACAACAAATGTGTGGAAAACAACTCAACGCTCACGCCGCCAACTCGTTCATACTCGGGGGCAAACATCAAAATGACAATGCGAACATCATACATACATACCCAGCCCTCAAACGGGCATGGATAGGTTTTAAAAATGAAAACCTCATTTGGAAATAATTTAGAAGAACACCGATTGATCTTGAGTATCACCTTTCAAAAAGTACAAACGTGAAACATCGTTATCGAGACTTTGGAGAACCATTTCGCATTTGATAAAAATGAGGACACTTTCTCTTAGTGAAAACTTTCAGAATATTCGACCCTCGGGTCTAAATAAAAGTGTTTCTAAAACATTGGAAATATCTCAAAGCATTTTGGTCCTCGAAGTAGAAAATTTTTGAAATATATTGTGGCACCTAGGATGTACCACAAGAAAATAACTCATTTGAAAAGTATGTCTCGAAATTTAATTTTTTCCCAAGATACTCAAGGTTTTCAAAAATCGATAGGCGACGCCCAAAACTCACACGTATCGACATTCACTAAAATAACTCCTACTACACGCATCGAATATTTAAAATAAAGACAATACATGTCTTTAAACGGAAATAAACGATAAAATACCGAGTCGAAGACCGCCTAGGATTGAACAAAACCATCGACCCCATTCGAAGTCTCTAAGGACCCTCCCGCACCGACTAGTGAACAAGTCGTACGTGTATAAGCACAAAGCTTCCACAAGAGAACTTGTAAAACGTGCAAATCGATTCGAAAATCATCAACAACGGACAAAAACAATAATAAAAAGACATCACAAGCGATGACACTCCTCGTATAAATCAAATACGAGAGTCGACTAAATACATATCGTGAAATCAAAATCCACATAAGGATTCAACCACTTAACAAATAATCATAAAAATAGCCCGTGTCACACGAGGCACAACACAAACAAGGGAGACTTACTTCCACAGGTCGCACGAAGATGATGATCGCCCCACGATACTAATCACGACCAACAAACTCAGACGATGCGTCGCGACACGACTCAGTCAGATAAAATCCGACGAAACCAGACTCAAATAACACGAATTGACCCGACAGCCTAGGTTTCCTCAACCTAAGCTCCGATACCATAAATGTAACACCCCCAATCCGCTCAGGGATATTACACGCCGTAAACCCTCTCCTCGAGGATCTACCAGGCTGATAACTAAAATCAAACACCTAAACATCGCCTTTGAGGCTAAAATGACCCAGTAGACCGACTTGGTCTTTCAATAATAACATTCAACTCAATTCCAATCACATACCCACGCAGGGGTCAAAATACAATAAACTCCCGTACAACGGGGAAAAGATCTGCGGCGGAAAAGAAAATACAACTAGACCAATACGACATCAACGGATCCTCGTGTGATTAGTATCGTTCATCTTTCATCATCCTTCGTGCCGACCCTGTGCTATGCTCCAAAACCTGAATGCAAAAACAGACATCCACCCCCCGAATACTCGGGGGTTAGCAAAACTCCACTGTTTTGCTAGTGCAAGTACATAATGTTCAAGATATACGAATAATAACAACACAAAACTCAACAGCCGCGAAGCCTTAACACAAACCATACATTCCCATAGTCAACACAAGATAGCACTCGCATACACAAGGTGAGAAATAATCACATAGTCATATTCTCTATATGGAACGTAACACCAATTAAACTTTAAACGAACCCAAGGAGTCAAAAGATCTAGTTTGAAAATCCATTTTTATAAAAGGAAAAGTATTTTGATAAGATCGTTTGAAAATATTATTAATGACTCGGGCCGTCTTGGGATTTTGAAAATTGAATGAGAATACCTTTAGAAAATAATTTCAAAAGCTCTCGGGTCCTCGACCCAAGATATGGAAAGCAATTACACGAAAACATGTCAACGTTATTCGGGGTCCTCGACCCAATTTATAGAACACTGTCACAAACGAAATCATCACAACATCTCACGGGTTTCTCAACCCAATCCAATTAACATCATCACGAGATCAATCATCTCAACGTTTCACAGGGCCCTCGACCCAATACACAGAATAGCACCACAATACAATCAAAGGCACAATCTCTCATTCGACATATCCTGCTCAAGACCCCCGATTAATTAACCCTCAGAGATTTCGTCAAACCTCCTTGGTTAATTAACCCTGATACCAACGCTTTAAAAACAAGTTGAAACAAACTTTTCAAAAACGCGAATCGCGGTCTTTATCAAGACAAACGTTTAAGAGAGAGATTGAAAGATTTTAGATACGAACATCGTTCGGTAACGGGGTCTTAGCTATCACTCAAATACCCGTAACCAATAAGCCTGCCAGGCGCCTCCCTTGCGCACCTGTGTACCGGCGTTCACTTCCATCATGTTGGCCGCTCCTTGAACATGTCACCGCACCGTCACTCCCGCAAGAGCCGCCTTGCGCGCGCATTAGGTGACATCGGCGTTCACCACCCATATGGAGCCGCACATTGCGGCATACACTGTGCCGGAGTGCACGCCCCGCCCTCAGAGGTTCCCGGATACGACGTTTCTCACAACAAGTATCCACATTATCACAAACATCAAGCACATGGACAAACGTCACAACAATTTTTAACTCGGTACATCAAGTTACACAATTTTCTCCGCCAGTCCATAACCACACAAATAAACAATAACACGCACGTTATCAATCAAACTCAATCACAATAAGCCTTCAAGCATAACCAACCAACACCACACATATATCCCTATATTGCGACTCAACCGAATATATACATACATATATATATATAATCTTACTATATTATAAGGATAAATATAGTTTACCCATCAATCCAAGTCGAGTAGGTCGTCTAGTGTTAGTATTCATCACTCATCATTCACCAATATAGGCGCTTATATCAATATATGTATATACATACATATATTTAACATATAAATATATATACATGTATAAAACTAGATATATATATATATATACACATATATATATACACACATTTATACATCCGTATAAATTCATACACTTCGACAACAATGATTTCACGCAGTTACAATTCGTATATCAAGGTACTTGCCTTGGAAATCTCTCACGAATACTTCAGAAAATGCGGTTGATCGGAGAAATCCGGAACTCCAATGAAAACGGCGATCGGAAAGGCTCAACACTAGATTTTTGTAGGGAATTCGTCCCTAGTATCCTATCATCAAATAAACAACAAATCACACGAGGAAAACATCGCAAAACGACCAATTTTCTCTCTGCGGCATTTTCCCGGACACCTTGAAGGCGTCAAACGAAAGTTCATATAAACGACGAATCGGAAATGGTAAAACCGTGGAAAGATGTTGAAAATGATAGAATACTACTTAATCTACAATTATCCATCAGAAATATGAGTTAAAACGATCAAATCGGACAAAATCAACTAAAACCCCCAAAACTAGATTTTAAGAAAACTTGCCTTGATTCGGTCGATCGGAGCAAGTTATGGAAGGATTAATCGATGTTATGAACTCCAAAACTTCATGGATTCATAGTATAACAACATGTCTTCAACTTCCCAAAGACTCCAGCCATGGACAGGAAGGATAGGAAAAGAAATGAGTGAAAAAAGCATCGCTCGGCCATATTTATAGGCTGCCGGACACGGCGTGAAGAAGCGGCCCAGAGCAGCGCCGTGTGTCTCGGCCGTGTCTGGCAGCTGCGATCTGGCCGACCAGCGCGAGACACGGCGCACAGCAGGCCGTTGTGGCCGTGTTGCGGCACAGGCAGGCCCCCTCCCGACGGCCGAAAATTACGTCCGAACGACCGAAACCCGAACACGAATACGAATCGGGTTACGGTTACGAAGTACTCGCAAAGACGAATCTAAGAGCTAATAAAACACATGATTCCGACCACCCGAAGGCTCGGAATTCGACAACGGAAGTAATTACCCAAAACTTTGGGAAATTACGAAAATGGCCCAAAACGTCCGAAAATCACGATACGCAATCGAAACACCAAACCAAAGCTCGCAACATGAATAATAACATTAAATAAACTTACGAGAAACTCAAAGCAGCGATTTGGACGAGATTCGCAAGAATCGCACTCAAGTGCGGAAAAGTCGCTAAAAAGCTCGGAACTCAACAAAACGATACCGAAACGAACTCGGATGACAAAAAGTGCAGAATTAATCATTCTCGAAATGACGAAACGGTCATGAGCGAGTCGTCAAAACGGACTTCGGCCGAAAAAAGAAATTTACCGAAAATCGAAAATTGCGGATATTACACCTTTAATAACACATGATCCCCAACCTGAAACTCAAGATCGGAGCGTCGCTTATCTGCATAACTCTTCTGACGACTCCTAGCGGTGACCAAATGATCCCTGATCATTTTGATTTTCTCCGTGGTCTGCAAAACAATATCGGTGCTACCGAGCACCCTCTGTCCAACCTCACCCCAACACACTGGGGTTCTACACTTCCTACCATACAGTGCTTCATACGGGGGCCTGTCGATGCTTGAATGATAACTGTTGTTATATGAAAACTCGGCTAAATGAAGATGATCATCCCAACTGCCTCCAAAATCAATTGCACATGCCCGAAGCATGTCCTCCAAAGTCTGTATCGTCCGCTCACTCTGCCCATCAGTTGCGGATGGAAACGCAGTACTGAAATGTAATCGGGTACCCAATTCTTCTTGGAATTTCTGCCAAAATCGAGAGGTGAATCGAGTATCTCGATCAGAGACAATAGATACGGGCACCCCGTGCAATGAAACTATCTCCCGAACAAAAATCTCGTCCAATTTTTCAGCTGAAGAACTTTCCTTGATGGCCAGGAAATGAGCACTCTTCGTCAATCGATCCACAACTACCCATATCGTATCCGCTCCCTTTGCAGTCTTAGGAAGTTTTGTAATAAAGTCCATGGTTAAGTGCTCCCATTTCCACTCAGGAATCTCCAAAGGTTGCAATTTCCCATGAGGTTTCGGTGTTCGGCTTTGACCTTAGGCATGTCGCATTCTTCTACATATCGAGCCACATCATTCTTCATCCCGTGCCACCAATAACCCTCACGAAGATCTCGGTACATTTTTGTAGCACCTTGGATGAATAGAAAACTTGGACTGTGAGCTTCTTCCTTAAGAGTTTTCCGGTTCCCTCGAGTAAATGGAACCCAAACCCTACCATAACGAGTTAGTAATCCACGCCCATCTCGCTCCATCTTAGGTAACTCATTCACAATCCTTTCACGATTTAGGTTCCCCTCTTGAGTCGCCACATCTTGAGCATCTCGAATCATACCCAATAATGATGTCTCCATTGTCATCCGAAGACATTTAGCTCGAATCGGTTCGACAGATTGCTTACGACTGAGTGCGTCAGCTACCACATTAGCTTTACCGGGGTGGTAGTGAATCTCACAATCGTAATCTTTCACCACATCTAACCATCTAACCTGCCTCATATTCAAATCCCGCTGATCGAAAAGGTACTTCAAACTTTTATGGTCAGTGTAAATGATACACTTAACCCCGTAAAGGTAGTGCCTCCATATCTTGAGAGCAAAAACAACGGCTCCTAATTCCAGTCATGAGTGGGGTAGTTCCTTTTCGTGAGGTTTTAGCCGCGAGACGCATAAGCTATCACCTTATCCCGTTGCATCAACACGGCACCAAAACCTCGGAGAGATGCGTCGCAAGACACTACCATGTCCTCCACTCCTTAGGTAAAGTCAAAACCGGGCATTACACAACCGCGTCCTAAGATCTTCAAATGCAACCGTTGTTCCGGACCCCAAACAAATTTCTCCGACTTCTTGGTCAATCGCGTAAGAGGTAGAGCAATCTTTGAGAAATTTTCAATAAACCTACGATAGTAACCGGCCAAACCTAAGAAACTACGAATCTCAGGCGATTTAGGAGCTTCCCATTTCTTAACCGCATCAATCTTGGCCGGATCGACCTTGATACCTTCCTTGTTCACCACGTGGCCCAAGAATTGAACCTCTTCTAACCAAAATTCACACTTAGAAAATTTAGCATAAAGCCGTTCTCTCCGTAGTGTCTCTAGAAGTTCCCGAATGTGCTTTTCATGCTCCTCCCTGGTCTTAGAATAGACCAAAATATCGTCAATAAACACAATGACCGAACGGTCGAGCATCGGACCACACACCCGATTCATAAGATCCATAAAAGCGTGGGTGCATTAGTGAGTCCGAATGGCATCACCACAAATTCAAAGTGTCCGTATCGGGTTCGAAACGCCGTTTTCTCAATGTCACAGTCACGAACTCGCATCTGATGATAACCGGAACGCAAATCAATCTTGAAAAACCAAGACGCTCCTTGGAGTTGGTCGAAAAGATCGTCGATACGAGGTAAAGGATAACGGTTCTTTATCGTGAGTTTATTCAACTCCCGATAATCTATACACATTCTTTGAGAACCGTCCTTCTTTTTCGCGAAAAGTATAGGAGCACCCCACGGCGAGAAACTTGGCCGTATAAACCCCTTATCACTAAGCTCCTGTGAATCGATCTTGAAGCTCTTTCATCTCGGTGGCGCCAAGCGATAAGGAGATTTGGCGATCGGAACAGCGCTGTGTACTAAATCAATGCGAAACTCCACTTGCCTAATAGGTGGCAAACCCGGGAGTTCCTCAGGAAAGACGTCACCAAAGTCGGAAACAACTGGAACATTATCGAGTGCAATAGCATAGGTACAAGAAGCAATATCCAAATGGGGAATATCTCCTTGAATAATAAGTTCTCCACCCCTAGGGTTTTGAACACGAACTTGTCTCTTGCGACAAAGAATTTCTGCATCGAATGCATCGAGCCAATCCATACCCACAATAACGCAAAGTTCCCTCATAGCAATAGGGATAAGATCAATGGGGAATTCAACTCCCGAAAATTCAAGGGTACAACCCCGATAAACAACAGTAACGAAGATAGTGCGATTGTCGGCAACTTCGATAACCATGGGACGTGCTAGTTTCCCGACACCACGCCCCAAACGATTTATGAACGCACGTGACACGAAGGAGTGAGTAGCGCCAGAATCAAACATAACAGCGGCAGGGTGAGAATCTAATGTATAAGTGCACGATTCATAATATTTAAGCAATAAAACAATTACTCTATGGCATAGCATAAGATAAAAGATAAGGAAGAGATGTTTACTCACATTCTGATCGCAGCTTCGCAGCTCCTCCTCGTAAGTGGTGGACACGTCCTCGTGTCAACATAGTTGGTCCGTTAGAGGTCGAAGCGGTATTGGGATTTGCATTCCCATTCTTCTTGACTTTGGGCAATCGGGCTTCTTGTGCCCCTTCTCTTGGCAATTGTAACAAACTGGTACATTGCTGTGATGGTAGTAACACAGGGGTCAGAATGGCTTTTGGAGCCTTGCAATTCTTCCAGTGATGCCCTTCCTTCTTGCAGTTATAACACATCAATGGGGGTCGATCACCCTGCTTCGCAGATGGCTTGTATTCATATCTTGGTTTATCCCCAAACTTTGTCTTCTTATGAGCCTCATTAGAAGTTTTAGAAAAAGTGCTCTCCAGTTTCCTCTTAGATTGAGTTTGTAGCTCAATCTCTCTCTTTCGGGCTGCCCCCATGACTGCACCCAAGGTCGTAAAGTCTTGCATGCTCACAAATTCCCGGATCTCGGTACGTAAAATCGAGATGTACCGACTAACAAGCCATGCTTCATCTCCAGAAAAAGTAGGACAAAAAGAAAGCATCTCCATGAACTTGGCGTTCAGATCACTAACAGACTCAGTGGTGCATTGTAGCCATGAACTCCTGCATCATTCTTTGTTGCTCCACCCTAGGCACATACCGTGCCTCGAACCACTCCACAAGCCCAGGCCCAAGTAATCGCCCTTCTGACTTCTTGATCATTCTTCCCGTGGTGGTGTTCCACCATGTCTTACCCCGCTTCCTCACCGGTTCTTTGCTACCAACACTCTAAACTGGTCTGGGCACCCTATAGTCATAAAGGCGCCCTCCACGTCGGATAACCAAGCAGTGCCGCCACTGGATCGTCCTCCCCATCCCAATGAGGTGCGCCGCACTTGCCGAACTTCTCGTAGTAGTACATTAAATCACGAACGGGAGGAACAGAGCCCCCAGGCGGAGGTGCATCCGCCATACGCTCATCTAGCGAGCACGAACTTGATCAATGATGTTAGCCGTGACATTCGGAATGATCTC
The DNA here is from genome assembly GCA_033398695.1 of Orobanche coerulescens. Classification (NCBI taxonomy): domain Eukaryota; kingdom Viridiplantae; phylum Streptophyta; class Magnoliopsida; order Lamiales; family Orobanchaceae; genus Orobanche; species Orobanche coerulescens. The sequence continues at coordinate 65,926,843 of CM065804.1, read as the reverse complement.
GTTAAAAGCATTATTGAACTCCTCAGCAACGAGTTCCCTAACTTGAGCTATTTGAATTGCATTGAGGCGAGCAGGCGGAGCCATCTAAAATTGATAAGAAAAGAAAAACGATTCAACCTATGCATGTCTAAGAAATCGAAAACACTCAGCTTGCTGAAAACTTTTCAACCTTGCCCCGTCCCCAAAATCAGCTCCAATATATTGAATAATAGGGGCCCTTCTATTATTCAATATAGAAGTTCCAATTTCGGTTTCAGGTCTAGTTTCAAAATTTCAGCTTGCTCCTAGCCGTAACAGTTTAATTCACAATCATGGTAGATCTAAAAGGCCTAAATTCTCACATGGTAGATAGTAGCACTAAAGGCATATAATTATCCCCCTACGCTAGTCTTTGAGATATGTCATAAATGGAGCATACTATTGTGTTTGATAAGTAATAAAATTTAAACTCAATTAGTACATAAAACTTACTTGGCTGGCTGACCGGCACACCGTGACATCTTCACTGCTAGTTTTTAATAAACTTTGTACAAGAGAAATTAAATGTTTTAAATTTGAGTCTAGACATCCCTAAGAAGGCCTAGTTCACTCAAATGAAAAGCTCCGATACCAACTTGTAACACCCAAATTTCTTTTTTTTTATTTTTTTTTTATTTTTTTGCGGAAATAATATAAAGTTTGACACCAATTCATAAAGGGACTTCATTTATTTAATTTAATAAGCCAATAATGGCAATCAAGTTATCAAACTTCTAAAGAAAACAACATAAGTAAAACTTTCTAAAATAGAAATGTCAAAAGCGGAAGTACTAAAAATGTTCATTGACTTAAAATAAATCACAGTGTGTCACGAATGCTCCCGTCAGTTCTTAGCCTCCTTAATCGTAATACCTGAAAATGTTAAGTAAAACCGTAAGCACAAAGCTTAGTGAATTCAAACACAACATTATACCAATATCCACAATCACTAAACCTAGATTAAAATATATAGTTATAACATTTAAACATAAGCCAAGAACAAATCAAAGCTTATAAGGAGGGCTAGTAGGTTACCCGCATCTCACAAACCGAAGAGTATTGGGTTAATCTTACCCTCACCTCACATCCCGGAGGGTATTGGAGTAATTATACCTAACCACGCGCACCGGACAAAAGCCGGATAATTGCTATGATCCCCTCAACAATAAACATACAGTGCACATGTATAATTAACAATTTAAGCATGCATACATATTATCATACCATAATAATAATTTAACACTCACGTGCTAACCTAGCAATCATAAATATTGAGACAATGGAGTGAGAGAACTCACCTTGAATACTTAAGGGAGATTGCTAAATCAAAACTGGCTACCACACTTGAGCAAATGCCAAAACTTCACCTATTATAAACTAGGAGTTGAGATATACCCAAAGATGAAGCTTAAAGACTTAAACAAAAATCTGGACAGCAAGGTCTAAAAACAGACCCGCTGTTAAAGATGGATTTACTTAATTTTCCTAAGTATTAACATATCAATATTAAATTTTTCTAAGAAACTAGAGTCTTTCCCCTTTTTAAAACAGTAAAGAACTCACTCTAACTCCAAAATATGAATTTATTATGATGCTTTTAAAAAGACATCGCAATGCAGTCCCAAATCATAGGAATCAGTAGTGTTGGCCAATTCTACCCAACTTGTGGGTAGACATTGTCCAAACTAAAAATCACAGAGATAATAGACATAAATACCAAAGTCTCAGAGTTGGAATCGACCAAAAAGGGTTTCCCAACTCTAGATATGAAATTCACAACATGACTAATTACAAAACCCTTAAAAGCTGATGACAGAAAACTGATCTGGAGTGTGAACTCAATATGACCAAGAAATACTTGGAGATAACATCCCATAAACTCCAGATCACAACTTTAGGTCATAACACACATTTGAGAACTTGGAATCCCATTAGATCATTTCCCAAGCCCTAGAAACGAATAAAACAAATTGACCTATCAGATCAGACCCGGATCAGACCTACCAGCAAAGATGCTGTTCTTGCCCATGGATAAAGTCCTAATTAGTGAGAGTGACCTTCATAAGAAAGTTACCCAACACAATTTGTAAACTTTTGGCACAGGTTTGAGATCCGTTTGAGCTATAGAATTCAAGTTATGATTTTTGTAAGATGACTACAAATCTGATGGAAACAGAATCGTAGCCAACCCTTAATCTTTTTAACCAATCCATTCCTCTCCCTTTTGAAACACATTCCTAGATGTGTTTATCACCCAAACTCAGTCCCCATGAACATGGTGGCACTAAAAAGGGCTAGGGGTCATTGGCATTTCATTTAGTCACAAGGAAAAGAATCAAATCAACATAATATATGACAAACCACTTAAACTCATAATTTTCCCCTTTTTTTTAAGGGTTCCTTGATCTTTCAAATACACAAAAATTTATATACACATCTTAGAAGATGTTATAAAGTTGTATACTTAGATCTAAACATATTGATATGGATATGTTGAGAATCAAAATAATAATTAACAAGAATTATAACCATTCACAAGATCTATCACATTTTATCACCTAAATAAAACTTGGTGATTTCCATGGTTCATTTAGACCTTGTATTTTATATAATCATCTAGATCCATCATACACCATGTATAGGGTGTAGATATAATCTAGAGATGATGATAACATACAACTTATAACAATAACAACATTGGTTAAAACCATAAGATCTATCTTCTTTAAATCACACAAGTTACAACTTGGTGATTTTTATGAATCATATAGATCTTTTACATAATATGATCATCTAGACTCATCATACACCATATAGAAGATGGTGATGAAATTTCTAGATGATAATCAACACTTAAAACAATTAATTGAATATAAATCAAAAGAAAAGATTAAAACACCTTAAAAGATCTTACCTAAGCTTGTTACACCAACAAGGAAGTGAAAGAGAAAGATGATTGTGGCTTTGGAAGAGAAAAAACGAGAGAGAGATGGGAGAGATATGTCTCTCGGCCGCAAGGAGGGAGGGAGGAAGGAATTTAGGGTTTTTGTGATATTTTTCTAAATTATGATTAATAAATTATTTTAGGATAAAGCCTAATGACTTCACTAATGGGCTAGGCTCAAAACTCATTTCTTTTACTAGCCCAATATAATTAAATCTTTCAATTAACTTAGCCCAAAACTTGTATTTTAATCTAACTTGGCTAATTAATTAAACCCATCATTTAAAATAACTAAATACCATGAAAATAATTAACGTACCGGGAAAAACCGGGCGTTACAAAAAACGAGTAGACTAGCTCAATTATGGGTGAAATATATCGATACAAACCATGGATAAGTGTATAAAACTGACACTTATCACACCCAAACTTGAATTCTTGCTAGTCCCGAGCAAGACTCTTTATTAATCACACTCCAAAATAAAAATAAAAATAAGACACAAAAATAATACACACATAAATTAAGAAAAATAATCATATAAAAAGAGAAAAGGAGATCAAAATGCCATTAATACACAACAACCAGCTTTATACAGTAGATAGAAATGAATCAAGATTCAAAATAAATCTACTAATAATTTTAAAGTTAAAACACGGTTTTATTTTTGTAATTCCAAAATGCAAGGTTTCCCCCCAAAAGGTTGATTATTTCTTTCCCACTCGTGATACACACGACTCCCTTTAATGGTTGCTCTTGATCACTCATTTATTTTTCGACTCAATATGAAGAAGAATTTCATCGGCGTCATCAAATATTGTGATTGTTCAGGAAATTGAGTGTATTAAAATTCAGCCGTTAATTAATTCAAATCTGCTCATAAACTACATCCCTTTTAGTGATAGCTTTCACACCATTATTTGCTAACGTGTAGCTCTTTTCACCAACACCATATCCATTTTTTTAGGTGATAGCTTTCACACCGTTATTTGCTAACGTGTAGCTCTTTTCACCGACACAATTTCCATTTTTTTTAGCTTTCACACCGTTATTTTCTAACGTGTAGCTCTTTTCACCAACACAATTTCCATTTCGTGTGAGACGGCAGCTACACACAAACAATGGTTAGTCCTTTATTTTTTTCAAAATTTCAGGACCCCCTAAATTAGGCAGCTGTTGCTGCTCAATATTTTTTCAACTAGACTCCTTTCACCAATGACTTTTTTTTAGGGAATAGAATTTTTGCAGAAAATTATTTATTAGTTAAGCATGAAAAATCAAAAACTCCACAAATTAAGTAAATTTCAGTTCTATTTTTCATCAACCGACTAATTCTTCTTTTCTCAAGGTAACGAATGATTCGATTTTATATGATAACTACAAGGCTTGGAAAGAGAGATTAAGGCTCAAAAATTTTTGGAATATACAATTTTTTAACCGGTTTAAAATGATTTTAGAAGCTTGTATATAGCTAACTTATTGGTGTTATGGCCAGATCTAGAAATCTCACAAATCAAAATACTATATATATATATATATATATATATATACTAAAAAAAAAATTTAAGGCGAATAACCAAAATAATCAAAACACACCAAAATACCAACACACCAAAATAATTAAACATACCACCCCCAAACTTGAAAATAAAGCGTCTCGCTTTTAAAAAAAAAAAAAATAAAATAAAAAGCAAGGAGAAAAATAGAATACTCCCTGATATGAAAGTCGATGCTTGAGCTAACGCCTTTTAGAATCTGCAAGAGAATAAATATACGAGGCAAACAAAAAAAGAAAATAAAATATACTCGTAAGTATAACACAATTTTTAAGATGCGCTTCAAGAAAGTCCGAAGAGTCGCCTTACGCTGCCATCAATGCTTTTATAAAAAACAAACAATAAAAATTACAGCAATAAAATAACAATACATAAATCGTGAATAGATGCGCGTCAAGAGATCACGAAGAAACTCCTTAAGCTGCCATCATTTAGCACGATTTTTACACACAACAGAAAGTAAAAAAATACAGGAGGTCCGACATGGGTTATCAAAGGGAGAGGAATGAATCCACTTTTCATTTTCTCACAGTAAAATCTTCCATCCAGATAATTTTAGCTAGAGCTGGATCTGGTTGAGGAACAAATTCAATGAGTTTTTTGATTAGTTCTTCTGGTGTTGTTGCAACAACTATGATTCGTTTAGCACGTTCGGAAATAAAACCTTTTTCAGCAGAGTAGTCGATAAAAGATAGTAAACCATCAAAGAAACCATTGACATTAAGCAGACCTATTGTAATACCCCGATTTTTCGGATATATTTTTCGTTTATATATTGGATATCGTGGATGGTTAATTATGCTCGAGGACGTTGTGAACGTTTGATAATGTTATTGAATTGAGTATATGTATTGATTTTGTCGTATGCTCGTATTTGGTATGTCGTGACTTTGGACAGGAATTGCTGAAATTGGCTAAGTATGGAATTGTTACGTACGTTAACAAGGTGAGCTTACGTACGTAATATTGGCATGGTTACGTACGTTAAGGCTAAGGTATTACGTACGTAACAAAGGCATCGGACAGGACCGAGTCCTGGTCGGCAGGTGGGACCCTGTGTCGGCAACTTTCGGCGGAGGATGTTGACAGGTGAGTCAACGTCGTGTTACGACGTTATACGGGACGTGTTACGACGTAACACGACCATTATCTTGTAGCAAGTCAACCGGTATATTAAATGCGTTATATGGTATGGGTTACGTCGTAATGGACGCACGGAATGAGATAGTGAGTTGGTTACGTCGTTATGGATTTTGGATTACGTGCGTTAAAGTTGTTACGTCGTTAAGAAAGGACACTTACGCACGTAATGAGAGTGCAGTTTATATATTGAAGTGTTGCCTTTCATTTCTCTCACGATCCTTTGAGATGTTTCTCTCCAAAACTCGTCCCTCTTCACTTCTAAGAGTGTTCTAAACACTTCTAACATGATTGTGAGCTTGGAATCATGGAATTAGAGCTTGGTTATGGAACTATTGTTGATTCTTGAAGTGGTTTCTTGTGTTATCCATATTCTATGAGGTATGTTGGATATTTCTCCTTTTCATTTCGGAATTTTGATGTTATAGTTGATGAATGATTCGTATGAAGATGATTATGATGTTGTTATTGCGATTCTTGAGGATATATGAGGTTTATGTTGAAGGAAGATAATGATATGCTTTGAATATGTTGATTATGATTATGGAATCATAGAGTTCTTGATGTTCTTGAGGCCATATGATGACTATGATGATTTGATAATTCATTTAACCGATTTAAGATGGTATTCTAAATCATAGTGATGATAGTGATTGATTTAGATGAGATGAATCTTGATATGAGGTTGAATTCCGGATTGAATATGTTATGATCATTGTTACCAAGTTGGTTCGATTATTGATATGATTATTGTTCTAGGTTGATTAACCAATAGGTATAATCATTTTGCCGCGGTGAAAGGCCGTAGATTCCGTCCAGTCGGGGCTGAAGAGCTCGTAGACGAGGGCGATGAGTTCGGTGTTGGTTTTGTCATGTTGGTATCCAGGCAAGTGTTTACTTGTTCGGTTGTAATGTTTTGATGAGTAATTCCATTTACATTTCATAAGTATTTTATGTTGTATTGCATATTGACGAATGTTCAGTGATGTTCTAAAAGGATTAGAATGCACAGTTGATGATTGTTGAGATACTTGGACAATCTTGGGAAGATTGTAGTATTCGGATATTGTTGATGTCATTTTGGATATTCTTGGTCTATGGTATACATTTCGGAAGGAAGTCCGGATAGAGGTATGTTTTGTGGTAATCGTACATAGAAGATTGTGTACGGGAAGGTATTCGGTATTGAGGTATTATGTGGTATTATCGTGATATTGGGATTTTGATGAGAATCGTTGGATTACCGGAAGTGGTAAGGTTATCGTTGAGGTTATTATTCTCATGATGCATGGCATGTGAATATTTATGTTTATGTACTTGCGGTTATTTGTCGAGCATTATTGCTGACCCCGTTGTGGGACTTGTTTTTCAGGTATTGAGAACTTTGATGGTAGCGGTCGTGAAGCGAGGATTCCGGACGATACTGGTTATGGCATATTGTTGGGGAATCGTGTATTCTGTTTATGTATATCATTATTGATGTATATGTATCTTCGACTGTATTTTTACCCGCTGTGTGAGTTCTTTCAAATGGCTTTCGGCTTTATGCCAACTGAGTTTGATTTCGAAAACCGATTCCCTTAACCGAGTTTTTTGGCCTTGATTGTCCTGACGGTAGTTGGTGTTTTCAAATGATTTTATGAGTTTTGGAAAATACTACCGTCATCGGCCTTTTTGGGCGTTTTTGTAAATGGTTTTTAGCCTGGTGAGTTCGGACGCGGGGCCCACGGCGTGTAATACTCCCGTAAGGTTTTGGGGGTGTTACACCTATATGAACATTTAGCTGGGCTCTGGTAACCACATGAAAAAGTTCCTCAAGAGTGCCAAAACCACCGGGAAGGGTGATAAAGGCGCCAGCATTATTTATCATGTGAGTTATGCGATCTTGCATATTTACAGATCTAAACTCATCTCCAATAGTTGCCCCGGTGATTTTACTTACAGCCAGAGGTTTTGGAATTATTCCCAACACTCTTACTCCTTCCATATAGGCAGAAGCAGCAGCTCGTCCCATTAATCCTAGACTTCCTCCTTCGTAAACTAAATGAATGCATTTTTCTCCTAAGGTACAACCCAAGTCGTGGGCTGCTTCAGTAAAGCATGCCTCTTTTCCATAACTAGCTCCACCAAAAATACAGAATGTGCTAAATTTTTTTGTGGAAGATGATGATTCCATTTTTGAAAAGAAATATATTAGAGAAAAACAGAGAAAAGTACAAGTTTGACGGATGGATAAAAGAAACAAGCACAAAGTTTATTTATAGAAGAGAAATGAGGAAAAATTGTTTAACAAGTTTGTGATTGCGTTGATTGCGCTCCAACTACTCAATAGAATAATGAATGCATTTATTGCATATCACTCCCTTTTTTTATTCAGAAAATCTCACCTTACGACAAAAATAAAAGATACTTACGTGTAAGTATAGTAGTTGTGATTGTGGCTCACATCTTCCTCTGATTTTACGTTCAGAAACGGCCTAAATGCCTTCTATGAGTTGGGGAGAAGCTTCCCATCTAATTTTCTTACAAATTGGCAAATAGGGTCATTTAACGTCAGATTCCCATGACGTTGCTCATATTCTGGTTTGAATTTATTCCACAAACATCGAATTCCGTAATGTACGAGTCCACTGGGATGCGTGTCAAGAGAAATTTTGATATCATCTAAATTCTCTTTATTCAGACCATCCTTAATGAATTGAATTTTATCTTCTCTGTTTGTAGATGGAATTCCTAAAGATCGACATTTTAAATTACAGTTCCATCTAGCACATTTATAGCAAACATCTATCATCTTTGCTCGTCGTTTCTTGGCATATGAACTTTTTCCAAGCCCTGGTAAAAATCTAGTCGGTATTTCTGTAAGTTCACCTGCTATTCTTACTTTGGCTTCAATTATGAATCTAATATCAAAAGGTATGCTTTTATTCATAAGCAACCTCATCCTTTCAATTCTTGCTTTGTCGATTTTTAAAATTACTTTTTTGCTTAGAAAGGGAAATCTTTTTTCATTCAAAGTTTCTTCCATGATAAAAAAAAACTAAAAATAAAATGAAAATAATTGAAGAAAATATCGACAAATATCAGTTGTTGTGGGAAACTGAAAATTCCGACTTTAATAGTCACGGAGTACCGTTATCCGCCACTTGACCGGACAAACACAATTGAGTACTAAGTTACAACGTCGAGAAATTTGTACCTGTAAAAATAGTTTACAATGTAAGATTTCAAATATAACACTTATACTTCCTGTAATACCCGAGATTTCTGTTATGTAATTGGAACTTGTGATATTGTAATGATTGTACTTTTGTATGAGTACTATTCTCCGTATTTCATAATCCGATGCCATCGAGCATATAATTTGGTGTATGTGATTTTAATGGTTGAAATTCTGTGCATGTAGCGCACGCTACAGGCTACGGGTAGCGTACGCTAACATGGTTTCATAGCGTACGCTACCGAGTGTAATTAGCGCACGCTACGCGTGGTCAAATTGATTGAGACGCGCGGTAGGTGAGATCTGGCCGGGGGACCCTTGTCGGATCCTGTCGAATGTATCTGGACGGCTTTCGGGAAAAGCCGAGTCAACGCCTTAGCGCACGCTATAGGTCTATGCGTAGCGCACGCTAAGTGCCGAGTACAGATAAGACTGTGAGCCGTTAGCGCACGATACGGATAGTGTATAGCGCGCGCTAATAGCCATTTATTATAAATAGAGATGACATCCTATTCGTGAATTGATCCTTTCTTCCCCATAACCCGAACTCTTGCACTTGAAACATAACTCCATTCGTCTTAAACACTCCATATCAACCTCCTAGTTCGAGATTGAAGATCTTATATCATTGGAGATTGGTGTTCAAGCCTTGGGTGTTGGATTGCTTCATTTTCATCCGTGTTTTTCACTACTTTGAGGTAGGTGATTCTTCACCAATGATTAGTAATGTTCATGAGGAAGTTTGAATCATGTTTGGATAGCTAGTATCTCGTTTTTATCGGTCTTCACATGTTAGAAGGATACTTTTGACGTATCGGTACTAGATGTCGAATGAATCTTTGAACCATCTTATTATAAGGACTCTAAGCATGTTTAAATCGATTTATGATCAAGTAATCGGATATTACCGGTTGATACGTTGTATACGTTGGAATCATGTGTTTTGGAACGTAAGACGATGGAACTTAGATTATTTCTTGAAGATCGTAGAGGAATTGTGTTATCGAGATAACTATCCGTATATTGGTATTTCATAATCATAAATCTTCCAGAAACCTTATTAGCATGATATGCCCGAGGATAACTTGTAATATCACCATAGGGTTCATGAGTTCTTCATCATTCAACCCAGTTTTCGGTTCGTAGTATTACGCCATGCAAGATTAGCGCCGCGCTAACATTTGTGAGTTAACGTGAGCTATCGAGGTTCGGTTTTCGCCGAGCGTCGTAGCGTGCGTTATGAGGCGGCCAGTCAGGCGCGATTTGTGGCTAGCGCACGCTAGTCTTATACGATAGCGTACGCTAACAGTTCAGCTTAGCGCACGTTACGTATAGTACGTAGCGCGCGCTAAGCAATCCAGGCAGCTTGTTTAGTTTGAGCTTTTCGGCCGTAGGTCGAATTGTTAGGCCATTGTTCGACTCGAGATGATTTGTATATCGTTCCTTTTGTTAAGGTTCGAGCTTGTTACGTTGATCGGAGGGGGCGGCCTTCGAGTGCGTCGAGAGCATTGAAGTATATCATTCTTGCCATCTTCGAGGCAAGTATCGTGATATGTTAATATCGGTATTTTTGGAGTATACGTATGATTATGCATGTTGTTGAACATGATATTTACTTCGTTGATTTGTCATGATATTCGTTGTATATTGTTTATATGTTCATGTTGATGAACATAATGATTTGGCATATGTGTATGCATGAGTTGTGTTTGTATACGTTGTACGATCTATGCTGAGGGCGCTGGATCGGATGTCCACCTCGTGTTGGTCCGACGGGATCATCTTGGGATCTAGGCTGAGGGCGCTGGATCATTGGACGGGTTATTTCCACCTCGTGTTGGTCCGACGGGATCATCTTGGGATCTATGCTGAGGGCGCTGGATCATTGGAATACCCATGATGTGTAATGGAATCTTGTAGATTCGCATTGTCGGGTTCCGGTAGCGGAAGCCCGTGTGATATGTCTTGTTGTGTATTGTTGATGCATATTCGAATTGTTTAAATACGATACTTGTACTAGCATCGTTTTGCTAACCCCTTCGGGGGTGGACATTTGTTTTGATGTTCAGGTAGCCAAGGAGCAGGGAAAGCGACCACGATGCGACGTGACGGCGAAGGGGTTGATGATGTTTATTGTTATTGGAGATTTGTTGTCTTGGTTTGGTTTCTGTACTCGAGTACGTGTGTCCTTTGATATTAATTCGATATGGTTGTATTAATTACCCGTTGAACCAGTTGTACGTTTTCATAAACTCGAATTTTCGCAGTATTGACGTCTTATATTCACTTTCCCTTTTTTATTAGCCTTGTAAATCCTTATTTAAAGGGTTTACGGCGCTGTAATTATTCCGAATATCTCGGGGTGTTACAGATTATGGTATCGGAGCTAAGATTTATGGATATCTTGGCAGTCGGGTTTTATTTGGGTCTGTTTACGTTATTTGATTTACGGGTCATTTGTAACATCACTGTTCAGCCGAAGTCGTCATGTGGACCGTGGTTGTAAGTCTCTTAATCTCTTATACTACCGTTTTACTTAATTACTGTTTTGTGAGTATTGACGGACTTTATTTCAAAAATTTTGTTCTGTATATTGAGAAATTTCGTTTACAGTATGTTGAGAGGAGGTCGTGGACGCGGACGCGGTCGTGGACGCGGACGTGGTAACATGAGACATGAGGATTCCGCAACTACCCCAAAAATATCGGCTAGTCGAACTGATTCCCATTCTGGAGGTCAGCAAGGATCGGCGAATGATGACGCAAATCCGAACATGCCGGGAGTGCTTCAACAGGTGGTGGCGCAGATAAACCAGTTCGCCCAGGTCGTTGATCGCATGCAGACAGCGATGGGACAACAGCACCATGAGGATAACCGGGGAGACAGATGGCTTGCTGAGGTGGTTAAATTGCACCCGCCAAAATTTGACGGATCTGCTGAGGCACTTACTTGGGATCACTGGCTCAAGGAGTTGGAGAAGATATTAACTGTCCCGAGGACCGGAAGGTTCCCATTGCCCAGTATTTTCTGACTGGGGAGGCCTTTGACTGGTGGGAGGCTATTCGACCCGAAAACCATAATGCGGATTGGATGGAATTCAAATAAATGATGGAAGCACAGTATTGTCCTCGTCCGGTTAGAGAGGCGAAGATCCGAGAGTTTTTCTCACCACAGAGTTCGTAGGCATCTGTGACAGATGTAATTAAAACTTTTAATCATCAGCTGACTTGTGTGCGACACTTGGTCAGAACGGAGGCAGAAAAGATTTTTCATTTTGATATGCGGATGAAGCCGGAGATTCAGCAAAGACATGTCGGATTCGAGTGTACTACGTTGCGGCAGTACCAAGACAAAGCGGCCTACGACATGAAAGAGGCGGCGGTGGAGAAATCGGTAGAGGCAAAGAAGGTGACCGCGGCTTTGCGAGAAAACAAGAGTGGTGGGGCCCGCAGGGCAGTCTTCCCTTTATTCGGCTAGAAACCTCTACATCCTTCTAAAGGCGGAAAGAAGTTCCTGACAGCATCGTGATTTCGGACGCATCAAGGAAATGCTACAATTGTGGTCGAGCGGGGCATATTCGACGAGATTGCCCCGCATCTTCCGTGACTTGTTACGATTGTGGGCAAGAAGGGCACCGTGCGGCCTTACGTGGAGCCGCTACTAGATCTGTTGGCACCCGCACTCCGGCCGGTTCCTAAGGAGATAAGTGTGAACCAGACACAGAGTGGATTTCAGAGCAGTAACGCTCGGGAAGAGAGAGACATCCAGTCTTTGGGTCCGTTCCTCCGCGCTGTCTGAAATGAGGAGATCGACGACTGAACACCGCTTGTTGCATCAGTACGATTCAGATCCTTTTGCAACCGATTAGTGTCTTGTTCGATTCGAGCTACGCATTCTTTTATATCTTTGAACTGTGTTAATCGTTTGAACATCTCGTGCTTGTATAATTGTGAACCTTATGTTGTGGGATTACCGAGCGGAGAGAAAATTGTGGGAACACTAGAAGCTAGGGATTTCCTAGTATCTATAGAAGGGAGAGATTGGCTATCGAATCTTATTGTAGTTGACATATGCGGTGACGATTTAATTCTCGGAGATGATTGGCTCAACCGTTATGGAGCTGTGTTGAATTACCGAGAGAGAGTCATTTCCATCATTGCTGATGACAGATCTGAACACTTATTCCGAGGATGGAGACCGGGAAGCTCGGGGAAATTGATCAAGGCAATGAAAGCTGTGAAATTATCAAGGCGATGTCACGGACTTTGGTCTTTGTGCCATGAGGAAAGAGGAAGGAATAGAGCTCTCGTCTATTTCATTGTGAATGAGTTCTCAAATGTATTTCTGACGAGCTACCCGGGTTACCCCGCAAAGAGAAGTGGAATTCACCATCGAATTAGAGCCTGGAGCAACCCCTATTTCAGGGCACCATACCGCATGGCGCCAACCGAGATGTATGAACTCAAGAAACAACTGGAGGAATTGTTACGAAGGGCTATATTCAACCGAGCGTTTCCCCTTGGGGAGCGCCTGCGTTCTCTTTGTCGGAAGAAAGACGGATCCCTCCGATCGTGTATTGATTACGGGGAGCTTAACAAGATGACGATCAAGAATAAGTATCCTATACCTCGGATCGACGACTTGTTTGATCAGCTGCAAGGGCGAGGTATTCTCGAAGATTGACTTGCGATCGAGGATACCACCAATTGAGAATTAAGGAATCGGACATACCGAAATCGCTGAGATCGATGCGGGCATTATGAATTTGTGGTGATGCCATTCGGACTTACCAATGCTCTGCGGTATTCATGCAATTGATGAATCGGGTATTCTTGGAATACTTGGATAAAATTGTGGTCGTTTTCATTGACGACATTTTGATATATTCGAGGACGCAGAGGAGCATGCTTGATCATTTACGCGTGGTTTTGAGCATCTTGAGAAAGGAAGGCATTTATATGCAAAATTTTCTAAATGCGAGTTACGGCTTAAGGAAGTAACCTTCCTTGGGCATGTGATATCCGCCGATGGAGTTCGGGTGGACCCGAAGAAAGTCGAAGCAATCTTGGAATGGGAAGCTCCTAAGAACGTGAAGGAAGTCCAAGCTTCTTAGGACTAGCGGATATTATCGCCGCTTTGTAGAGGATTTTCAAAATTGCTCGTCCGCTCACTCATTTATTCTGAGAAAACTCAAAAGTTCACGTGGAATGAGGAATGCCAGTGGTTTTGTGAACTTAAAAAGAGACTCGACGACACCTATATTAGCGCTGCGGAAAGGCTGATGGATTCATGGTATACGACGCTTCAAATCGGGTTTGGGTTGTGTGTTGATGCGAAGGATAAAGTGATTGCTTATGCTTCTCGGCGGTTGAAACCGTGAAGTTAATTATCCGACTCATGATCCGGAGCTAGCAGTGTGGTTTTTGCTTTGAAAATTTGGCGACATTATCTCACGGCACTCATTGTCGATCTTTACGGATCATAAGAGCCTCAAATACATTTTGATCGAAGGAATTAAACATGAGGCGAGAGAAGGTGGTGGAATTGATCAAGGATTACGACTTAGAGATTCTCTATCATCCGGAAAGCAAATGTAGTAGCCGATGCATTGAGCCGTAAACTGTTTCTCTTGAGTGTTGGAAGCACTTACATCCCAAACCGGTATTCAACGAGGCCCGATCCGCGAAGGGATTGAAGTATGGGCACCAGGAATCCAAGGCGACTTTATGTGATGGAACCGACTTCATCACTAGTCGAGAAGATCAAGTCAGCGGTTGGACGATTCCCGATCCTTCGATTATGTGATGAAGTAAAGAAAGGAAAAGCCCGAGGATTCGTGATACAAGATGATGGAGTTACGAGATTTCAAAGTCGACTTTGCGTTCCCGATGATGATGATTTGAGACGAACTATTACGAAAGAAGCTCATAGCGCGCCCTATTCTATTCACCGGGCGTGATAAGATGTATAAGGATCTTAAACAAAACTTGGTGGGGGAATATGAAGAAGGACGAGCGAGCACGTTTGAAGTGTTTGACTTGTCACAGGTTAAGATTGAACATCGGCGACTGCCGGGATGTTAAAGCCGCTTCCGATCCACGAATGTAAGTGGGAGGACATTTCGATGGATTTCATCACAAGTATGCCAAGGACTAGAGCAGGAATGAACATGATTTGGGTCGTAGTTGATCGACTAACCAAGTCGGCTCATTTCCTAGGAATCAAAGATACATGGGGACCCGAGAGATTGGCACGAGTATTTGTTGCGGAGATAGTCAGATTGCATGGGACGCCGAAGACCATTATTTCGGATCGAGATGGTCGTTTCGTGTCGCACTTATGGAAAGCAGTTCACAAGGCTTTGGGGACTGAGCTCAACTTTAGCACAGCTTATCATCCCCAAACAGACGGTCAGTCCGAAAGGACTATTCAAACTGTAGAAGACATGCTTATAGCCTGTGCTTTTGATTGGTCAACCGATTGGGAAGTTCACTTGCCCTTGATCGAATTCACTTACAATAGCGGTTGGCACGCTTCTATCAAGATGGCACCCTTTGAAGCTTTGTGCGGGAGGAGATGCCGATCGCCTCGTGTTGGGATGATTCTTCGGATCTGATCGGGACGGAACCGGAATTGATTATTCAGACTCAAGAGAAAATAGCTTTGATTCGAGAGAGACTATTGACTGCCCAGAGTCGACAGAAGTCTTATGCCGATGTACGTCGTCGTCCTCTAGAGTTCGACGTTGGGGATCATGTGCTATTGAAGGTATCTCCTACACGAGGGATTTTCCGTTTTGGGAGGAGAGGCAAGCTTAGTCCGAGATATATCGGACCATTTGAGATCCTAGATAGAGTTGGGGATTTAGCGTACAGGTTGGCCTTACCGCCATCGCTGAGTCATGTTCACAATGTGTTTCACGTATCCCAACTGCGGAAGTATGTACCGGACCCCAGCCACGTCATTGATTTCGACGAGATCGAGATAGCTAATGATGGCACCTTCGAAGAGAGACCTATCAAGATACTTGAGAGCCGGATCAAACAATTGAGGAATAAACCAATACATTTGGTTAAAGTACAATGGTCACGACATGGAGTCGAAGAGGCCACTTGGGAAACGGAGGACGGTATGAAGTCTAAATATCCGGAGTTGTTTTCATCCTAAGTTTCGGGACGAAACTTCTTTTTAGGGAGGAAGGATGTAATACCCGAGATTTCTGTTCTGTAATTGGAACTTGTGATATTGTAATGATTGTACTTTTGTATGAGTACTATTCTCCGTATTTCATAATCCGATGCCATCGAGCATATAATTTGGTGTATGTGATTTTAATGGTTGAAATTCTGTGCATGTAGCGCACGCTACAGGCTACGGGTAGCGTACGCTAACATGGTTTCATAGCGTACGCTACCGAGTGTAATTAGCGCACGCTACGCGTGGTCAAATTGATTGAGACGCGCGGTAGGTGAGATCTGGCCGGGGGACCCTTGTCGGATCCTGTCGAATGTATCTGGACGGCTTTCGGGAAAAGCCGAGTCAACGCCTTAGCGCACGCTAGAGGTCTATGCGTAGCGCACGCTAAGTGCCGAGTACAGTTTAGACTGTGAGCCGTTAGCGCACGCTACGGATAGTGTATAGCGCGCGCTAATAGCCATTTATTATAAATAGAATGACATCCTATTCGTGAATTCAGTCCTTTCTTCCCCCATAACCCGAACTCTTGCACTTGAAACATAACTCCATTCGTCTTAAACACTCCATATCAACCTCCTAGTTCGAGATTGAAGATCTTATATCATTGGAGATTGGTGTTCAAGCCTTGGGTGTTGGATTGCTTCATTTTCATCCGTGTTTTTCACTACTTTGAGGTAGGTGATTCTTCACCAATGATTAGTAATGTTCATGAGGAAGTTTGAATCATGTTTGGATAGCTAGTATCTCGTTTTTATCGGTCTTCACATGTTAGAAGGATACTTTTGACGTATCGGTACTAGATGTCGAATGAATCTTTGAACCATCTTATTATAAGGACTCCTAAGCATGTTTAAATCGATTTATGATCAAGTAATCGGATATTACCCAGTTGATACGTTGTATACGTTGGAATCATGTGTTTTGGAACGTAAGACGATGGAACTTAGATTATTTCTTGAAGATCGTAGAGGAATTGTGTTATCGAGATAACTATCCGTATATTGGTATTTCATAATCATAAATCTTCCAGAAACCTTATTAGCATGATATGCCCGAGGATAACTTGTAATATCACCATAGGGTTCATGAGTTCTTCATCATTCAACCCAGTTTTCGGTTCGTAGTATTCTGCCATGCAAGATTAGCGCACGCTAACATGTGTGAGTTAACGTGCGCTATCGAGGTTCGGTTTCGCACGTAACGTCGTAGCGCACGTTATGAGGCCCGAGTCGATCGCCGGTTGTGGCTAGCGCACGCTAGTCTTATACGATAGCGTACGCTTCAGTTCAGCTTAGCGCTCGTTAGGTATAGTACGTGCGCGCTAAGCAATCCAGCGACTTGTTTAGTTTGAGCTTTTGCCGTAGGTCAAATTGTTAGGCCATTGTTCGACTCGAGATGATTTGTATATCGTTCCTTTTGTTAAGGTTCGAGCTTGTTACGTTGATCGGAGGCGGCCTTCGAGTGCGTCGAGCATTGAAGTATATCATTCTTGCCATCTTCGAGGCAAGTATCGTGATATGTTAATATCGGTATTTTTGGAGTATACGTATGATTATGCATGTTGTTGAACATGATATTTACTTCGTTGATTTGTCATGATATTCGTTGTATATTGTTTATATGTTCATGTTGATGAACATAATGATTTGGCATATGTGTATGCATGAGTTGTGTTTGTATACGTTGTACGATCTATGCTGAGGGCGCTGGATCGGATGTCCACCTCGTGTTGGTCCGACGGGATCATCTTGGGATCTAGGCTGAGGGCGCTGGATCATTGGACGGGTTATTTCCACCTCGTGTTGGTCCGACGGGATCATCTTGGGATCTATGCTGAGGGCGCTGGATCATTGGAATACCCATGTTGTGTAATGGAATCTTGTAGATTCGCATTGTCGGGTTCCGGTAGCGGAAGCCCGTGTGATATGTCTTGTTGTGTATTGTTGATGCATATTCGAATTGTTTAAATACGATACTTGTACTAGCATCGTTTTGCTAACCCCTTCGGGGGTGGACATTTGTTTTGATGTTCAGGTAGCGAGGAGCGAGGAAAGCGACCACGATGAGAAGCGTGACGGCGAAGGGTTCGATGATGTTTATTGTTATTGGAGATTTGTTGTCTTGGTTTGGTTTACGTACTCGAGTACGTGTGTCCTTTGATATTAATTCGATATGGTTGTATTAATTACCGTTAGTTGAACGGTTATGCGTTTTCATAAACTCGAATTTTCGCAGTATTGACGTCTTATATTCACTTTCCTTTTTTTATTAGCCTTGTAAATCCTTATTTAAAGGGTTTACGGCGCTGTAATTATTCCGAATATCTCGGGGTGTTACACTTCCCCGGCAACGGCGCCAAAAACTTGACACGTCTTTAGTGTAACTATCGCAAGTGCACGATATCGTATCAAGTAGTAAGTGGACTTTTTGAGTCCGGTTTATCGATCCCACGAGGAAGTTAGGTTATATATTGAATTATACACTATTTAACTATTTGTTATAGAGATTTATAAGATTGAAACACATAATTTAAGAGTTTGGTTTGACAATTGCAAAGAAAGTTGCAATAATAGTTCTAATATTCAAGGAAATGAAAGATTGCACTAATAATAGATTAATAAAAGATATAATGAAATAGTTGGGATTACAAACTTAGTTCATCATTAGTTATAGAATATGTATAGGAGATCATAAGATGAATTTACTTATTATGTTGTGTAGATTCAATTTTCCTTAAAAAGACGGTTTCTCTATCAAACTATAAAACGCCCCTTATATATTGAATCAATCCACTATATTTCTATATTGATTGGCTTCAATACATAGCATTAGGTTTTATGAAAATAACTCAAAGAATCATCTAAGCTCTAGAGGTATATTTCTATCCCCTAGAACAACTTAGAGTGAAGATCATTTGATCTAATCAAACATATTTTCTTTCGAAACATATGAAGACCATAAATATCGTCATTTATTGGCCAAATAAATAAAGATTGGTAAAACAATGAAAATCACACACAATAATAAGTAATTCATAATAGATCTTTATACAAACTTAAATAACATGACTAACCTTGTTTATAATCCCAACTTAAGTAACTTAGCCCATGAAGGGTTTAATAAACATAATACAAGCTTGAGTGGTCATTATTAGTTGAAAAAGAGAAAGAATTGATCCTAACTCCCTTAGTAGATAAAGGAGAAAGAAGCAATAAACTCCCTTAACAACATATGTTATACCACTATTACACAAGTCACTCAAGAACACAAGTGTGTTCTTCACACAAAAAGAAAATATTACAAAAAGTGGAAAAATATAAGATGAATGATTCTTGATGATGGATCTAAGGGGTCTATTTATACATCTAAAGTCATCTAATAGCTCCAAAACTCCAGCATTATTACATTAGATCAGATCAATGCCAGCCATCCCCTCAATAATACACCAAAAGTATAAAAAATTAAATAAATGATCACAATCTGCCAAGAGTTACGGCCGTAACATTGAGGAGTTACGGCCATAACTTTGATGACTTACGGCCGTAACATTGAGGAGTTACTGCCATAACATGGCTACGGCTTTTTGCTTTGTGAGTTACGCCCGTACTTTATGATGTTACGCCCGTATGGAGTTTCAGACTTCATTCTCAGCCCAGAATTTCATAGAC
Source organism: Orobanche coerulescens (assembly GCA_033398695.1). Classification (NCBI taxonomy): domain Eukaryota; kingdom Viridiplantae; phylum Streptophyta; class Magnoliopsida; order Lamiales; family Orobanchaceae; genus Orobanche; species Orobanche coerulescens. Next base: position 65,907,102 of record CM065804.1, on the reverse strand, counting down.
TTTGCGTTTTTGCCCCAAATCTTCTTCAGATGATAACTTTTGATATATAACTCTGATTTTGAATTCGGAAAGACTGCCGAACTCGTCTCGAAAAGCCCTACAACGTGAATACATAAAATTTCAATAAAGAGAATATTTTATAAACATGTTATTTCTTGAGTAAATCAGTAATTCAATCGATTTAGACTAGATTTACATCTTCATCCGATAAAAATAAAATTATAAAAATTAATTAATTAAAAGCAAAATCGAGTAGACTAGCTCAATTATGGGTGAAGTATATCGATACAAACCATGGATAAGTGTATAAAACTGACACTTATCAATTAACCATAACCTTTCCGGATTCAGCCTCATATCATGATTCATTACTCATCAAGGACATACGAAATCGACCACTATAATCAACCAATATTGGTTCTAATCATCAAATACATGTTTATACTCAAAATCATTTATACCCTATCACATATTCTTCTTTGGTGATATATACCAAGAACACCAATAACACTATGGTACCATAATCATGTTCAAAACAACAACATAATCCAAGATATATATATATATATATTATATCATCATCTTCCTCAACCCAAACTCCATGAAACTTCAAGAATTTTCACAACACTTCCATAATCTATCATCACACGAATTAATCATCAACAACAACATCAAAACCCGAAAATAAAGAGAGGATTATCCAACATAGTTCTTGAAGATGGACAACACAAGCAAACACCTCGAGAATCAATAATAACTCCATATAACAAGCTCCAAATCCTTGTCCTCAAGCTCATAATCGATTTAGAAGAGCCAAAATTGGCCTCAGAGGGTTGAAGGACGAAGAAATAAAGTGAAACTCTCAAAATGACGAAATAACGGGGTCTCTCACATTTATAAGAATTCATACCCTACGTATGCTACATGAACTCCCTAGCATACGTAAAAATCCTTACGTACGTTATCCATCCTCGATAACATATGTAACAACAGTCCAGAAACTACTGCCTCAATTAGTTATGGTTTACGTACGTAACACCCATGCCATAGCATACGTAACTCCGAGTTGACTTGCTACAGTATGATACTCATCTAACATACGTAATGTGATATCCATAACGTACGTTAATCTCTATGTTGACTCTCCTGTCCATATCCACGCCTAAAATTGTCGACACCGGGCCCACTCATCGATCATAGCTCAGACCCTGTCCAATTATCCTCATAACGTACGTTATGTACTCTACGTAACGTACGTTATGCGTGTACCTTAACGTACGTAAGCTCCTATGCTTAACTTAACGCCCAGTCAGGTTTCATCGACTTGCGAACGATTAAGTATTTGAGCTATAAACCTTTCCAGTGCCGATCCCCTTATCCAATAAGGAGTGGAATGTTTTGCTCTCAAATACACAGACTAGTTTCTATATATATATTTACGAGTCAGGAATTCCAGTGACCACCAGTAAATAAAGAAACATATAATTGCCTTCTGATAATAATTTATATAATAACAAGTACAATGCCCTCACTCTAACATCCTCTGAGTGGCATTCGAGGGCATATTCCTAGCAATATCCTACTTGCACTCAATGCCACACACTATGTATCTAATACCCATATTCTCCAAATGACGCTCCAAGCTCATATGAGAAAGTGGCTTGGTCAGTGGATCAGTGACGTTGTCTACTGAGTCTACTCTATGCAGCACAATATATCCTTTGCGAACAAATTCTCTCACGAGATGATTTCTCTCAAATATCAGCTTTTAGGACTATGCTACAATTCCATCGTTTATCGCATAAAAATGAAAACAGGCAGCGCAACATATGGTGTCACTTGAAGTTCACCCAGTAACTTCTTAATCCAAAACCCTTCATTTGGAGGCCTCCGAGGCCTCTTGATACTCAGTCTAATGGGTGGAATCAGCAGTCGCGCTATGCTTGGCACTATGCCAAGATACTGCTCCTCCATTAAGAGTAAAATGTAGCCAGAAGTAGACATAGAGTCATCTTTCTGTCCTAGGAAGTCTGAATCAGTAAAGCCCGTCACATTCAGTTCTCCACCACCATACATAAGAACTAGATCTCTAGTCCTTCTAAAGTACTTGAGAATGTTCCTTATGGCGGTCCAATGTCCCTACCTGTGTTTGCCTGAAACCTACTTACCATGCTCCCAGCATGCGTAATGTCAGGTCTCGTACACAACATGGCATACATAAGGGTACCCTTGGCCGAAGCTGTAACATCCTGACATTTTTCCTACAAGATATTATCCGCATTGGGACTCCGCCCTCATGGATTTGCTTTGGGGTGACCCTGAGCAGCTTCCTAGGAGGTCACCCATCCTTAGATTGCTCCCGCCTGAGCACGCTTAACTTCGGAGTTCTTTTGGGAACTCCTCAATTTCAACCCAAAATGCGTCTTGTCAGTTAGGGTTGGTCTATTCCTTATAGCCCATAGATCTCTCCCGTGCTTTGTCGATGTGGGATTTGCCTAGGGTTGCGCACTACCTTACAACCCCCCTTTCGGGACTCAACAACATCGTTGAGGTTTGCCCCACCATCGTTCAAGAGGGACGCGGAGAGGCTCCTATACCACTACTGTAACACCCCCTATCCTAGAAGCTGAATCGCAAAGGGGTCTGTGCTACTAAGTTGGGGAATATCACCCTTTTATACCTTGAAAACCATAATTTTAAATTTGGTAAAAGCAGAACTCAGGAAAATAATACAAACTGGTATTATTTGTTCAAAACATTACACAACCTTAAGTTTAATACATAAGTAAAACCATAACAGAGCGATCTTATTCAAAACACAACATAGTCTTCCAGCATAGGGGCAAAATAGCTGGGGAATGGCATATGGACAAGTCTCCGACTGGCAACACTAAAGAAGTATAGTCAACTCCTAAACATGAGCATCATCACCTGCAGCATAAGAATCTAGTGAGCTAATGGCTCAGTAAGATGAGACTTCTGTAATAGCAAAGTATCACATATCACATTAATCAACAAATAACTACTTTATATGATATAGTCATATTCTTGTAAAATCCTTTCTTTGGGTACCCTTGAACTGTGATAATCGACTGATAGTGATATGCCATGGTTTTCGTAACATGTTCATATAATTGGACAATAAAACATGTATATGGGGGTTCCCATACTGGTTTTTCAACCAATGGTATTAGCTGTATTCAACCTTTTTCATCCAGTGTGGGTTTCCTTGACCGACTTTCAGCCGCAAGTATTTTCCACCGTGTTTTCGGTCCGCCAGTCTCCCACGTCCTGTGACTACCCGCCATCAATCAAGTACCATACTTTCTTTTCTTAAACATTCTTTCACATACACATGTTATGCATGATCGTTCAATAACAGTCACATATGAAAATATCAATCAATATATAGTCCTTATGATACAGTAAGGAAAAGCCTCATCTTACCTTCCAGATGCGTATTGAAGTGAAAAGATCAGCTTCTGTAGCTAGATGGATGTGCTAAAAGCCCTGAAGTAATTAACCATGTTTCACTTAACATTACTTTCATGAATGCTACAAAATGTTTGGAATACAATTTAGGATCATCTATGACTTATCCTTTCACAAGTAGTTACTGTGATGCAATAATTATACATATATACCCATTTATACTATGTTTTAACTTTATATCCTTCTACTTTACTTATACAAGAAAACTTTTTCTGAAAATATGAACATATAGTAATTTATGTAACCTATTCTACAACAACATAAGTGTTCAAGAGAGTTTATCAAAACCTTTGAATAACTGAACTTGTTTAGCTTATAACCGCTTGAATATAAGTTGGATTTGCATCAAATTTTTATATAAAATCCTTAACATGCTGTAGGACAAATATATGGAACACCAACCCCTGAACCATAAGAAATATAAACAATCCATATATCTTTATAAAAGGTGGTAGAATTGAGTTCTATGTTGTGTAGTGATGATTTAGGCTCTATAAACCCACAATAAACACAAGGTTAAGCCATGGATAAATTCTTAAAATTATCGTGACATGTCTAAGGGCCTGAACAAATCCTCTTTTCATCGAAATAATCAATAAAGACATCAAGAACATGAAGAAAACAAAGGAAACTCACTTTGATTCTCAAAGGATATAAGGTGTTGGTGTTTTGATGATTTTTCTTGAATTTTTGGTGACTTTTCTGAGATGGATGCTTCTAGGTAGAGTCCAGAGTGTTAATGAGAGTTTAGGGTCGACTTTACTCTCTTATCCAAGTGAGAGAGGCGGTTTTGAGGCTGAAATACCGAAGATACCCTCAAATAGCTTCCATAAATCATGTTTGAAACACTGGATCGGTTCAAGTAGTTATAGGCCGGTTATTGGTTAGTTTAAACCGGTTCGTAATAGATAGTGAACATATTTAGGGTATAAATGTCTGGTATAGTGGCTTTGTAGAAGTGTAAGGTGTGTTTTTATTCTTTAAAACCGGTTACTATGCAGAAAGCAGTAAAAATGCTAATAAGGGATTTTATTGTCAAAGTTTCTAAACCTTCATACCTATAACGCTATATATAAGAATTAAAGGGATCACTTATAAATATGATATTATGATAATGATAAAATAAAAGATAATCTCAACTGGTTCCGACCGCAACTAGGACGAATAGAAAAGTGACATGTCCAATTACTGAACAGGTGATGCTTTATGCAACTACAAATTGAACCATTTATAATATAGATAAGAATCAAATATTTGACACATTTTATTAGGTTAAACAAATGTTATCTACTTGATTCATATATCTAAATTTACTCAACACACACACCACTGAGCTCCGGTGTTAAACTGGTTAACCTACGATAGACCTATCAATGACCCTATTAGTACTTATATGTTTGCCACCTATGCTTAGAGCTAATTTAATATGTTTAATACTCCAAAACATAGTGAGTTAACTATGAGGTGGAGTGAATCATCATATGTGAAAGTAATGTAAAAATGCAATTAACAAATAAAATCACTCGTAGTCATTTAGCACACCGATCTCCATTAACCGAGAAACTGAGCTTCTCACTGCAATGAGACATTTATAAAGAGATATTTTACCATGTTAGGAGGAATAAATAACATGTTGCATGTATCATAGACAAAAAACATAGTTAGGCACATAAACAACAATTATTCATGCTCATGATATGTTTACTTGTATGCCATGCTTCCCTAATGCATATTATGTAAATGCATTTAGGTATAAAATGGTTATTGGATTAGAATGTAATATCCGACTATAATTTTTCGTCTTTACCTATCATTGTATTATTCGGATAATCTGATTATCATGAAGCATTGCATTTAGTATTATGTTTAGGTATTATAGATTTGAATTTCATATCGTTGTTATTTCATTTCATATGTGATGATTCGATGATAATTAGAGAGTTGCATTTTCGAATTTTTCTGTTGATGTAGCGTACGCTACATAGTATGATTAACGTACGCTAATCCTGTGCCTTAGCGTGCATAATGTTTCCTCTGTTGCGTACGCTAAGAGGGAATATGGCATCAGTTGACTTCAGCACGTGAACTCCTTAGCCGTTGGCATGCATGTGAGTAAGGTCTGAGCTGTCATGTCGGCCACAGTCAACTTTTATTAGCGTGCGTAACCCATTTTTCATTAGCGTGCGCTAACGACCTGCGAATTCAAGACAGTAGCCTCTGTAAGCCGCTTACGTACGTAATATTAACCAGTTAGCGCACGTAAGTGTGTTAGCGTATGCTAAACTGTTCCGATAGCGTGCGCTAAGCCTGCACAGTCTATTTATAGGACCAGCCTGTTTTTCATTTCTTCACAACTCCAAACCAATTCTCTCTCCATACATCGTCCCTCTGTACTCCCAAACCAATATCAACCTGTAACACCCCCAATATATTCGGGAATATTACAGCGCCGTAAATCCTTTACATAAGGATTTACAAGGCTGAAGAATTGAACAAGCATGAAAAGGTATTAACGAATGAAAATAACGGAATTACAGTACATCAGTTCTGACCAAATACAGAAACAGTACAATTGTTCAACAGAACTCAATAATACATCAACAACTCTAAATCATCACAAATGACTTTGTACTCGAGTACTTATTGAAATAACGAATAAACAACAGATAAATAAACCCGGTCGGGACATCACTCTGCACCCTCGTCGTCATACAGTTCCAGTGGTTGTTTCCCCGCTCTCCTGGATCCTGAACACCAACAAAATGTTCACCCCTGAAGGGGTTAGCACAACGATGCTAGTACAAGTACCACAACATATTATTCATATCTCACGGTGAATAATAATAACGTAAACGACAAAATACCAACGAGTCTTCTCCTACGAGAAACTCAAACATAACATACACAACTGATAATCACAACATGATATCAATACATACACATGGTAATTCCATCGATCCAGCGTTCACTGCCTAGAACCCACGATGATCCCGTCAGACCAACCCGTGGTGGAAAAACCCGTCCGATGATCCAGCGCACGCTAGCATAGATCCCCCGATGATCCCGTCGGACCAACACGAGGTGGACATACAATAACGACATACATGCACGACAATATGTATAACAACAATACGTAAAACAATTAAGGTACTTGCCTTGATTTGAAGACAATAACAACACTTCCACGGAAATGAACACTCGACGATCGTCCTCCTCAATCAATCACATAACTAGACCAAACCTTAACAAAAGAAATAATATAGGATTTATCTCACGTCGTACAAATGTTTAACAATTCGATTAACGGTCAAAAGTTCATAAACTGCAATCTGCCCGAATAGCTTAGCGCACGCTAAGTATTCTGTATAGCGTGCGTTACGTCTGCCCGATAGCGCACGCAAACAACAAAGCCTAGCGCACGCTAACTATGCATGGTCAGTACTTCACTGATCAGCCAACTGACTCGACTGATGGTCTAGCGTACGTTACGTACCAACCGTAGCGCACGCTAACTAGTACTCGATAGCGCACGTTAAACTGCATATCATAGCGTGCGCTATCTCTGCATGGCAGTTTACTGCTGAGCAGTAAACTGTTCTTGCCATGATCGAAACAATGAAATCCTTCGTGATAATTCATGTTACTTCCATGAATACCAAGTTCTTACTCTTATAAATGATCTCCAGGATGATATCAACTTCAAAATGCAAATATACGTATAATCATCATGACACCATAATCCATCTTGATTACAATTCTCATGCAAAGTTGGTGATCTCCGGTTGATGTATTAGATGCTACTATCATTATACATATTCAGACTTCATCTTGAGGTGAACTAACAATTCCGACTTATACGAAAGAATATTTTCTAAGATGATTCTTCCTTTAAGTTCTTATAACATCTTTTCCAAATCATGATCACAAAGATAACATAAATCATACGGATTGTTAACTTCCGAATATTTCTCTCATCATTTGAAGTACTAGGATTCCAACTTCAAGGTTCCAACAATAATATCGTAATTGTAGACATCCCAATCTTCTAAACATGATGTTTCTGAAATAATTCACTAATGAAATTCAATATCTCGTTAACATGATCATCATATCCATTGGAAATCCAAATCTAAGACTGGTGATAGGTTGAACATACCTTAATATGCCGAAATCACTGAACCACAAGGTGTAATCCGACTCCGGTTGGTTATTTGCCCCTCCAAGGTGTTACTTCTCTTCAATGATCACTCACAAGTGATACTCAATCATTCAATGATCACTCATAAATGTTCTAAGTGTTTAGAAGGGAGATTCTTGCAATCTCGACTCTCAAAGATGAAGTATAGACGAAGGAAATGAAAGCCCAAGCGGTTGTTGTCCCATTTATAATATTCTGCATTATTGACAAGTTAGCGCACGCTACTAAGCATCCCTTAGCGTGCGCTAATAATGGTTGACTTCAGAATTTGTCCGGGTGCGTCAGCGGGAATCTTATCCGGACCCATGTCCCGCTGGCGCATGAGCTAGCTGTCTCGCTCAATAATTGAGTCCTTAGCGCACGTTACTCATACCTGCATAGCGTGCGCTAATAATGGCCCGATAGCGCGCGTTAAGATACATTCTTAGCGTGCGCTATCACGAGGTTGCTTGAACAATTTTGCAAGTTTCTATACTTATGTACAATGATGTCAATGCACGAAATATCATACTCCGATAATCAAAACCATCAATCCGAATAATACATGATTCGAATACATACGAAATACACCGTAATAAATCCGGATATTACATACTCTCCTACTAAAAAGGAGTTTCGTCCCGAAACTCAAGACGAAAATAACTCGGGATATCTGGACTTTATATCAGCTTCCGTTTCCCAGGTGGCTTCTTCCGTTCCATGACGTGACCACTGAACTTTGACCAAAACGATTGACTTGTTTCTCAGTTGCTTAACTCGACTCTCGAGTATCTTGACTGGTCTTTCTTCAAACGTCCCATCCTGTTCGACTTCGATCTCGCCGAAATCGATGATATGACTGGGATCTGGTATATATCTCCACAACTGGGATACGTGGAACACGTTATGAACATGGCACAATGACGGCGGTAATGCTAATCTGTATGCCAACTCCCCAACTCTCTCGAGGATCTCAAATGGTCCGATATATCTCGGACTCAGCTTTCCTTTCCTACCGAAACGAAAGATTCCCCGGGTAGGAGAAACCTTCAAAAGTACGTGATCTCCAGTACTGAACTCCAATGGGCGGCGGCATACGTCCGCATAGGATTTCTGGCGACTCTGGGCAGTCAACAGCCTTTCACGAATCAAGGCTATCTTCTTTCGAGTGTGCTCGATCAACTCTGGTTCTGTTCCGATCAAGTCCGATGAATCATCCCAACATAAGGGCGATCTGCATCTCCTTCCGTATAATGCCTCAAACGGTGCCATCTTAATGGAAGCATGCCAACTATTGTTGTAAGTAAATTCAATCAACGGTAGATGAACTTCCCAATCGTTTGACCAATCTAAGGCACAGGCCCTTAGCATATCTTCCACTGTTTGTATAGTTCTCTCAGATTGTCCGTCGATCGCGGGTGATAAGTCAGATCAAGTTCAATTCGGTCCCCAAGGCCTTATGAACTGCCTTCCAGAAGTGAGACACAAAACGGCCGTCTCGATCAGAAACAATGGTCTTCGGCGTACCATGCAATCGAACTATCTCTGAAATAAAGACTCGTGCCAACCTCTCTGGTCCCCACGTATCCTTAATGCCTAGAAAATGATCCGATTTGGTTAAACGATCAACTATCACCCAAATCATGTTCATTCTGTCTGGTTTTCGGCATATTAGTGATAAAGTCCATTGATATGTCCTCCCACTTCCATTCGGGAATCGGGAGCGGCTTCAACATTCCGAGCCGTTGATGCTCGATCTTAACTCGCGACAAGTCAAGCATTTCAAACATAGTCCGCTACGTCTTGCTTCATGTTGCCCCACGTAAATCTCGCATCAAGTCCTTATACATTTCTTGGTGCCGGGTGGATAGAATAGGCGAACTATGAGCTTCCTTCATAATCGTCTTTGAACATCAACATCGGGAACGCAGAGTCGGTTCTGAAATCTCAAAACTCCATCGTCATGAATTATGAATTCGGGGGCCTTTCCTTTGATCACTTCATCATGCAACCGAATCATCAGAGGATTATCTGCCTGTCTAGATTTGATTTCTTTGGTTAAAGATGAAGTTATCTCCATCACGCACAGTTGTCCTTGGACTCTTTGTAACCATACCTCAATTCCTTCACGAATCATCTCTCGTTGAAGGCTAAGTTGGGATGTCAGCGTCTCCAGCATCTGAATAGAGACAGGTTTGCGGCTAAGTGCATCGGCCACTACATTTGCTTTGCCTGGATGATATAAAATCTCCAAGTCATAGTCCTTAATCAGTTCCAACCATCTTCTTTGCCGCATGTTCAACTCTTTCTGACTGAATATGTACTTGAGACTCTTATGATCCGTAAAGATCTGACAGTGAGTCCCGTACAGATAATGCCTCCAAATCTTCAAGGCAAAAACCACCGCCGCTAGTTCCAAATCATGTGTCGGGTAATTCACTTCATAAGGTTTCGGTTGTCGCGACGCATGCGATCACCTTATCATTACGCATCAACACGCACCCAAGTCCTTGATTCAAGCATCACTGTAAACTATGAATCCTTCTGTTCCTGTGGAAGTGATAGAATCGGTGCCGTCGTCAATCTCTTCTTTAACTCATCAAAACTAGTCCGACACGACTCGTTCCACTCAAACTTTTGAGTTTTCTCGCAAAAGTCGAGTAAGTGGGCGGGAAATTTTAGAAAACCCTTCCACGAATCGACGATAATATCCAGCAAGTCCTAAGAAGCTTGACCTCTTTCACATTCTTTGGAGGCTTCCAATCCAATATTGCTTCGATCTTCCGAGGATCTACTCGGACTCCTTTAGTGACACCACATGGCCGAGGAACATTACTTCCTTTAGCAGAATTCACATTTAGAAAGTTTGGCGTACAATTTCTCGTTTCTCAAGAGTTCCAATACAATCCGCAAATCCGCGCATGTTCTTAGGACTCTTAGAATACACGAATGTCATCAATAAACACGACCACAAATTTATCCAAAATTCAATGAACACACGGTTCATCAATTGCATAAATACAAAGAAGTGCGTTAGTGAGACCAAACGGCATCACTACAAACTCATAATGCCCGTAGCGAGTTACGAACGCTGATTTCGGAACATCAGACTCCTTAATCCTCAGTTGATGGTATCCTGATCTCAGATCGATCTTAGAAAATACTGTTGCTCCTTGCAACTAGTCAAACAAATCATCAATCCGTGGCAACGGATACTTGTTCTTAATCGTCATCTTGTTCAGCTCTCGATAGTCAATACACAGTCGGAGCGATCCATCCTTCTTTCGGACAAAAAGAACTGGCGCTCCCCAGGGTGAAACGCTTGGCTGAATATAGCCCTTGTCCAGTAACTCCTCCAGTTGCTTCTTCAATTCGTACATCTCAGTAGGTGCCATACGATACGGCGCCTTAGAAATTGGTGTCGCTCCAGGTTCCAGCTCAATAGTAAATTCCACATCCCTTCGTGGAGGTAGTCCAGGTAACTCGTCAGGAAACACATCTGGAAATTCGTTCACAACAGGAATGGATGAAAGTTCCACAATTTCGTCTTCTTTCTTCATTGCGTAACACCAGTACCCGGTACAGCCTTGTTTCAACAATTTGACAGCTTTCATCGCCTTGATCAACTTTCCTGAGCTTCCCGGTTTCCATCCCTCAAACAGAATCTCGGAACCATCGTCAGCGACCAGCGAGATATTCCTCCTTCGGTAGTTTACAATTGCTCCGTACCGATTAAGCCAATCGTCTCCGAGTATCAGGTCATCTCCTTGCATTTCTATCACGATCAGGTTTGAGAGCCACTCTGCCTCCAAATGATACAGGGAAATTTCTAGTTTCTAAATTTCCGACAATCCTCTCTCCACTCGGTAACCCAACCACATAAGGTTCACAAGCATGAAAACCGGAAATATTCAAACGATTTACACAAGACAAGGATATGAAAGAATGTGTAGCTCCTGTATCAAATAAAACGCTAATGGCCGGGAAAGGATCGGGACGATGCGATGCGACAAAGACATCGATCGTCTGTCCTCCTCATCTCGCATGCACGTGGGGAGCAGATCCGGCACTCGATGTCCCCTTTCGGTCCCATTGTCCTCTGCCTCGCCCGCGGCCAAAATTCGAGGCATCTGAACACTTTGCTGCGTCTGTGGAATACTGGCCTCCTTCTGGACTGGCTGTGGTGTACGGGCTCTAAAAGACTTTGCAGCCTCTTCACAAAACACCGCCCGATGTCCCTCTCGTCCACAGTCAAAACAAGTCACGGCAGGAAGGGGGCAATTCCGTCGATAGTGCCCCGTCTGGGCGCAGTTAAAGCATTTCCTGGTAACATCAGTAAGAGTTGATGTCGCCCCGAAGTTCTTTCCGCTCCTAGCTGGGTGCGGAGGATTCCTGAAAGAGTGAAAGGATGACTGGGCCTTACGGGCCCCACTGTTCTTGTGCTCTGTAAAAGTACCAGAGACTTTCTGTTTCTTGGTTTCCGCAAATTTCTCCATGGCTGCTTCCTTGATCTCATATGACAATGCCTTATCCTGGTATTGGCAGAGTGTGGTACATTCGAATCCGGACATGTACCTCTGGACTTCTGGTTTCATTCTCATATCGAAATGAATCATCATTTCTGCATCTGTTCTGACCAGATGTCGAACAAATGCCAGCTGCTGGTTAAACGTCTTGATCGCCTGGGATACTGGCACATCAGAAGGCTGAGCGGAGAAAAACTCCCGAACTTTGGCTTCCCTCACAGGACGAGGGCAATACTGAGCTTCCATCATCAATCTAAACTCTGTCCAATCGGCATCATGGTCTACAGGCCGGATGGCTTCCCACCATTCGGACGCTTCCCCTATCAGAAAATATTGAGCGATAGAGGCTCTCCGGTCGTCTGGGCAGTTGATTCCGGCAAAGATTTTCTCCAGCTCCTTTAACCAATGATCCCAGGTGGGAGTCTCAGAAATACCGTCGAATTTGGGTGGTTGCATCTTCGCCACTTCTTGCAGCCACCGGTCACCTCGATTTCCCATATCTGGGATCCCTTGCTGTCTCTCTCCCTGCTGTAGTCCCACCGCCACTTGCATTCGGTCCACGACCTGGGCGAACTGAGTCATCTGGTTCACCACTTGACAAAGGATCTCTGGTACAGCAGGATCTGGTTCATTATTAATAGATTGCTGCGGCTCACCGGAGCTATGACTGGCCTGGTTAGAAGGCGACGCCTCCCTTTCGGCATTTCTTCATCCGCGTCCACGACCGCGACCACGTCCACGTCCGCCTCTCAACATACTGTAAGCATAAATACTCAATATACAGGAAACAACATCGTTCTAATATTCGAGTATAAAGAGATACAATATGTAAAGAACGAGATAGAGTTTAGGAACTTACAACCACTGTTCGCATGAAGACGTAGGCAGTGCAGTGATGTCATTCACGTCCGGTTACCCCAAAAGACATAAATGACCCCTATTTTAACCCAACGGCCAAGATATCCATAATCTTAGCTCCGATACCATATTCTGTAACACCCCTAATATATTCGGGAATATTACAGCGCCGTAAATCCTTTAGATAAGGATTTACAAGGCTGAAGAATTGAACAAGCATAAAAAGGTATTAACGAATGAAAATAACGGAATTACAGTACATCAGTTCTGACCAAATACAGAAACAGTACAATTGTTCAACAGAACTCAATAATACATCAACAACTCCAAATCATCACAAATGACTTTGTACTCGAGTACTTATTGAAATAACGAATAAACAACAGATAAATAAACCCGGTCGGGACATCACTCTGCACCCTCGTCGTCATACAGTTCCAGTGGTTGTTTCCCCGCTATCCTGGATCCTGAACACCAACAAAATGTTCACCCCCGAAGGGGTTAGCACAACGATGCTAGTACAAGTACCACAACATATTATTCATATCTCACGGTGAATAATAATAACGTAAACGACAAAATACCAACGAGTCTTCTCCTACGAGAAACTCAAACATAACATACACAACTGATAATCACAACATGATATCAATACATACACATGGTAATTCCATCGATCCAGCGTTCACTGCCTAGAACCCACGATGATCCCGTCAGACCAACCCGTGGTGGAAAAACCCGTCCGATGATCCAGCGCACGCTAGCATAGATCCCCCGATGATCCCGTCGGACCAACACGAGGTGGACATACAATAACGACATACATGCACGACAATATGTATAACAACAATACGTAAAATAATTAAGGTACTTGCCTTGATTTGAAGACAATAACAACACTTCCACGGAAATGAACACTCGACGATCGTCCTCCTCAATCAATCACGTAACTAGACCAAACCTTAACAAAAGAAATAATATAGGATTCACCTCACGTCGTACAAATGTTTAACAATTCGATTAACGGTCAAAAGTTCATAAACTGCAATCTGCCCGAATAGCTTAGCGCACGCTAAGTATTTTGTATAGCGTGCGTTACGTCTGCCCGATAGCGCACGCAAACAACAAAGCCTAGCGCACGCTAACTATGCATGGTCAGTACTTCACTGATCAGCCAATCGACTCGATCGATGGTCTAGCGACGTTACGTACCAACCGTAGCGCACGCTAACTAGTACTCGATAAGCGCACGTTAACCGCATATCATAGCGTGCGCTATTCGCATGGCGATTCTTCTGGCGATGCTATTCTTTCCATGATCGAAACAATGAAATCCTTCGTGATAATTCATGTTACTTCCATGAATACCAAGTTCTTACTCTTATAAATGATCTCCAGGATGATATCAACTTCAAGATGCAAATTTACGTATAATCATCATGACACCATAATCCATCTTGATTACAATTCTCATGCAAAGTTGGTGATCTCCGGTTGATGTATTAGATGCTACTATCATTATACATATTCAGACTTCATCTTGAGGTGAACTAACAATTCCGACTTATACGAAAGAATATTTCCTAAGATGATTCTTCCTTTAAGTTCTTATAACATCTTTTCCAAATCATGATCACAAAGATAACATAAATCATACGGATTGTTAACTTCCGAATATTTCTCTCATCATTTGAAGTACTAGGATTCCAACTTCAAGGTTCCAACAATAATATCGTAATTGTAGACATCCCAATCTTCTAAACATGATGTTGCTGAAATAATTCACTAATGAAATTCAATATCTCGTTAACATGATCATCATATCCATTGGAAATCCAAATCTAAGACTGGTGATAGGTTGAACATACCTTAATATGCCGAAATCACTGAACCACAAGGTGTAATCCGACTCCGGTTGGTTATTTGCCCCTCCAAGGTGTTACTTCTCTTCAATGATCACTCACAAGTGATACTCAATCATTCAATGATCACTCATAAATGTTCTAAGTGTTTAGAAGGGAAATTCTTGCTCTCTGGACTCTCAAAGATGAAGTATAGACGAAGGAAATGAAAGCCCAAGCGGTTGTTGTCCCATTTATAATATTCTGCATTATTGACAAGTTAGCGCACGCTACTAAGCATCCCTTAGCATGCGCTAATAATGGTTGACTTCAGAATTTGTCCGGGTGCTTCAGCGGGAATCTTATCCGGACCCATGTCCCGCTGGCGCATGAGCTAGCTGTCTCGCTCAATAATTGAGTCCTTAGCGCACGTTACTCATACCTGCATAGCGTGCGCTAATAATGGCCCGATAGCGCGCGTTAAGATACATTCTTAGCGTGCGCTATCACGAGGTTGTTTGAACAATTTTGCAAGTTTCTATACTTATGTACAATGATGTCAATGCACGAAATATCATAATCCGATAATCAAAACCATCAATCCGAATAATACATGATTTGAATACATACGAAATACACCGTAATAAATCCGGATATTACACAACCTCCCCTAACTTGTTTCTAAGCCTTAAATCTTGGAGTGGAGCTCATTTCCTTGGAGATTAAGAGGTGTTCTTGAGCTTGGAGTATATTTTCTCATAGCATTTAGGTTGTTCTTCACTTCTGGAGGTAGGTGTACTTTCCTCTCTGTATTATTTTCTTATGTTGATGTTAATGACGAATTATACTTCACTTAGAGTTAGATTAATCAAGTAAAGCATAGTTTTAATCCAACCTTTTTAACACTTTTGAAGAATATGATAAATAAGGGTTTGAGATGGATGTGTTCTTGATGATATAGTGATTTTAACCATGTTGTAACTATCATGCTCAGCTTACTGGATGAATTTAGCTCAGTAGAACACCTTTGAATCAGTTAACTTCACCATAGTTGGATTTAACTAATAGAGTTGTTATCATAAAGTGATTAAACAACATTTTAAGTTTTCACTTACCTTGGGAAGAACTTGGCCATGATTAGAAGTAGAAGAATGTCTTCTTGCTCAGATTTCTTAAGAATCATATCCTCCTTATGTTTAGCTCAGCAAGATTTTGAATGGTTTAGGATATTTGTGAAACCAACAATAACAACTTTTCATTAATCTAATGTGTTGAGAACTTAGAATGTTTTGATCATCATACTAGATAAATGGTGAATTCATCATGATGTTAATGGATCTTCCAGCCTTGTAAAGAAAGATTTTGATAACCTTCATGAATATGGTGTAAGCTCATAGCTAATAATCTTGTTGTAAGCATTATATTCAATTTAGATGAGAGGAGAAATGATCATAAATGTGCAGATTTTGTTCCTTCAACATTTTAATGTTTTGGAAAGTTTAATCATCATAAGATGATCTTAACATCATAATTGGTTATTCAACATACCCTTGATAGAATTTTTGTTTATGATGAACCATGTGAACATTCGGTAAAAGTATTGTAAACCGATTTTTATGGTTGTAATGATGTTAAAAGAACTCCTGACATAAGGCTTCGATAATTGGAAATAACAAACTATTCTAAAGGATTGTAGGATGACGTCTTACTAATCTTATATTGATAATTATACGAATATGTTATTGAGTAAAATATATTTCGTTTAAGGTTGATTGTTCGAGTAAACAATAATAGTCGAGGACCGTTCGTTCGTTCCGACAAGAAGAGGACTATTCTCGCCTCCGTATTGAGGCAAGTTATCTTGCTTGGTTATAATGATGATTAGATTCTTGTGATGGTTATATAATTCATGTGTATAAATTGTTCATGTAATGTTTGTCGTGATTTGACATTGTCATTGACGTTATTCCGTTTTCTTCATGGGGTTGCATTCCCAAGTACGTTGTTTTGAATCGTTAATCTCGTTGGTCTTTATTTCCACTTTGGTGAGTTTTCTTGATCCTTAATCGGATATGTATTTTATTGAACTTCGTTGTCATGTTGTATCGTGACATTTCCGGAATCATATCTATGTGCCGATTGGATATTGTGTAGGATTTTTAGCCGGGCACTTGTATAGTCATACGTGGATGTTTCCGTATTGGACTGTGCACACGAGACGTAGTTCGTGAGGCTAATTAGGTACATTGTCACACGTATATTCTAGATTCCGTATACGGGGTGGACGTGTACACGGACACATTTCCGGATCGGGCGTACTGTGATGTCCATCTTGAGCTATATTGTTAATCGTTCATAGTCCATGTGTGATTGGATGTGTTCGACGATTTGTGACTGATTGTTTCATATGCCCGAGGGGTATGATTAATAGTCGGAATGTTTTCCTTGAAATCTACATACGTGAATTGTATAATGTTGTAAGAATTGATTATCATATATATCTGACCCTGTGTTATGGGCGAAATACTTGTATTGTATTTTAGGTCAAGGCAAAGGCAAGGCACGAGAAGAGCATGTTGACGGCGAAGGGTTCGAAGGATACTAGTTTGGGGGCCCCACATCGTTTGTTGTCCGATTATGTTAAACCGTGTTATGTTATTTTATTTTCTGTTTCATTTGAATTACTATCTGGTTGTATTGACATTTGAAGTATTTTCCATCTCCATATGGTTTATACTTGTTTTTTTTGGATCCTGTGTATTATAAGGCCGTTGGCCGTAATTTCGATAAACTCCTAATCGGAGTAATGACTATTTATTGTGGTTCGGTATCACAAATAATATTTATTTAACCTGTTTTGGATATCGCCTGGTGGGTCCCAGTGTGGGGTCCACGGCACTGTAATAGCCGCCTTTTGGGGTGTTACAGAAGATGGTATCAGAGAGTTGTTTCCTTTTTATGAGTCATTGTGAAATGAACTAGTATCAAGAGACCTTCGTGTCACGTGTGACCTGTGCAAGCGCCTGACCCTACGAGCCAAATACGGTATGTACTTTATGAGCCATGATTTAATTACTGGCATAATATTGATATCAGTATGGGTCTCCTTGTTGATCATGTTATTTCGAGGAATTGTGACAGGATTTTTCTGATTGATAATCCGAGGTAAATGCTGAATTGATTATATGATTGAAATTGTTCGACTTGACGCCGAAATAATATTCGGTGCGACATTCGTGGTATCGATAACCATTTCCTTGAAAATGTGATTCCTTGTTGCTATTAACTTAGCATGAATTTTAGTATCTTGAACTGTACTTATGGTTATCATTATGATTGATTCTTTCAGTATGGAAAGAAATCTGAGAGGTCGTGGCAGAGGGGGACGAGGCCGCGGAAGGGGCCGAATCCCGATACCTCGAGCCAACAGACGCGCGAATGCGGATCAGAGTTCCACAGACAGTGGTTCACCTTCTAGGGAACAATCGCACCGCAGTGGGCGCGGGGATGCGCGTGTCGATCCTTACGTCGTGATGCAGGGCATGATGACACAGATGACCCAGATGGGTCAACTAATGGAAGCTATGCAGAGGGCCGCTACTGTCCAGCAACTGGGGGCTCATCCTCCTCCTGTGATTGGCGGACCCGTGAGTCGGATTATCAGCGACATCTCTCGCCAGCGACCACCGACTTTTGAAGGCTCCTCTGAGCCTGCTGACATTGTGCATTGGATCGAGCATTTTTAGAAACTTTTCCAGATGGTAGACTGCCCAAAAGAGAATCGCGTCTCGGTAGCCGCGTATTATCTTAGCAAAGGCGCTCATACTGTGGCTTTCGATGAAGGCTAGGCGATGGTGTTTATACTTGGGAGGAATTTAAAAACCTCATGCTAGACCGTTACTATCTGGGGCCACTCAGTGAGGCCAAATCGGGCTACTTTGAAACCCCGACCCGTCTGAAGACGATGATGTATTATCTGTTGCTGAGAAATTCCAGGCACTCCTTCCTTTTGCCACGACAATTATCCGAACAGAGGCCGATAAGATCAAATACTTTCTCAAGAGGCTTAAACCCCGAATGAGAATGCAGCTGTTGAATCACCACTGTACTACCTTACCAGAGTTCATCGAGAAAGCTCTGGAGTACGAACTCACTGCAAAGGATATTTCCAAGAAACAACCACAGTCCAACAACAAAAGGTCCAGGAACCAGAACCAGACTGAGAGTAACCGGGGGACATTCAGGAAGCCCTAGTCATTGCCAAACCCTTCTGATCGACCACCCATGGCGTCAAAGCCCGCCGGATCGCACTCTAAAACGGTTCCCTCATCCGTGGTGTGTCATAACTGTGGGGGCCAGGGACATATCAGCTTCAAATGCCCAAAGCCTGCCATCACATGCCATACTTGTGGTAAGAATGGTCACCGTGCTCGTTTTTGCAGGAGTGGGCCCGGACATGAACAAGTAGCGTCTCGTGCTCCAGTTCAGTCCTCTGTCCAGAACCGGACGCCTCTGTCCGCTTCCTATCAGACCACCGGGGCGAGTAGGGGAATGGGCCGTGGGAATCAAAGTGGTACACCTGGTGCTGGAACTGCGAAACCCAGGATTTACGAGATGAAGAAAGCTGACGATCCCAAGGCCAGCATGATTTTAGGTATACTCGAGATCCACTCCCAGCCTGTGTGTGTTCTTTTTGATAGCGGTGCTTCACACTCCTTTATATCTTCTTCTTGTTTAAGTCGTTTGCCTATAGACCATGTTATCAATTGTGAGCCCTACATAATTGGTCTACCTGATGGTAGAAGAATTATTGGAAATCGTGAAGTCCAGGACTGTCCGATTCGTTTGAACGACCGTGAGTGGTTATCAAATCTGATTGTGGTCGATTTACATAAGGATGATATAATCTTGGGTATCGATTGGATGGACCGTCATGATGCAATACTCAGTGTCCGCAAGCGAATGGTAACCGTCACTTCCGATGATGGTTTCGAGTGTATTTTTCGAGGTGATAATCCCAGTTATTCTGGGAGAGTCATCAGCGCTATGAAAGCAGCGAAACTGCTTAATCAAGGGTGTATTGGTTATTGGTGCTACATGACCAAAACAGCAGATCAACCAGTTGAATTAGCCGACATTCCGGTAGTCCGAGACTACCCAGATGTATTTCCAGACGAGTTGCCAGGCTTACCTCCTCATCGTGATGTGGAGTTTATTATTGAGTTAGAACCTGGTACATCCTCGCTCTCAAAATCACCGTACCGTATGGCTCCGACTGAGATGCAGGAATTGAAGAACCAGCTTGAGGAGTTGACTGACAAGGGCTATATTCGACCTAGTGCGTCCCCTTGGGGAGCACCAATGTTATTCGTACGGAAGAAGGATGGATCTCTACGCTTATGTATTGATTACCGTGAGCTGAACAGGGTAACCATCAAGAACAAGTATCTCTTGCCTCGTATTGATGATTTATTGGACCAACTTCAGGGAGCTGCCGTGTTTTCTAAGATCGACTTGAGATCTGGTTATCATCAGTTGAGGATTCGAGAGTCTGACATTTCGAAGACAACATTCCGTACTCGCTATGGGCATTATGAGTTTGTGGTGATGCCATTTGGACTGACTAATGCACCGGCGGTATTCATGGAGTTGATGAATCGAGTTTTTATTAACTATCTGGATCGCTTTGTAGTCGTTTTTATTGACGACATTCTGATTTACTCTCGCGACCACGAAGAGCACGAGCGTCACCTCCACCAAGTCCTCGATACATTGAGGCGGGAACAGCTTTATGGGAAATTTTCTAAGTGTGAATTCTGGATGCCTGAGGTTGTCTTTCTCGGGCATGTGATATCATCCGAAGGGGTGAGAGTGGACCCACAAAAGACGGAAGCCATTCGAGATTGGCTACCACCGAAGAACGTAAAGGAAGTTCGTAGTTTCCTCGGCCTAGCAGGTTACTACCGGCGGTTCGTAGAAGGATTTTCTAAAATTGCGCAACCGATGACTAACTTACTGCGGAAGGACAAGAAGTATTTGTGGTCAGAAGCATGTCAGCAAAGTTTTGATGAGCTCAAGAGTCGATTGATTTCTGCACCTGTTTTGGTCTTACCTAAAGGAACGGAAGGATTTGTGGTGTATAGTGACGCGTCGAGACAGGGTCTGGGATGTGTACTAATGCAGGAATGGAAAGTGATTGCCTATGCGTCGAGACAATTGCGACCCTATGAAGTTAACTATCCGACCCATGACTTGGAGTTAGCAGCCGTGGTGTTTGCTTTGAAAATCTGGCGTCACTATCTTTATGGAGTTACTTGCCAGATCTTTACAGACCACAAGAGCCTAAAGTACATTTTTACTCAGAAGGAGTTGAACATGAGACAGAGAAGGTGGCTAGAATTAATCAAGGACTATGATATCGAGATCCTTTATCATCCGGGTAAATCAAATGTGGTTACCGACGCTTTGAGCCGTAAGACAGTGCAGGAGCAGATGCTGAGCCGTTTGACAGCACAGAGAGAGTTGCAGTTGGACCTTATGAGGCCAGAAATTGAAGTTTGGTTACAGCGTGTTCAGGGACAACTTTGCACCCTTGAGATTTCTTCATCTCTTGATGATATGATCAAATCGAAGCAAGTTACGGACCCATTCTTATCTCGAGTCCGGGATGAGGTAACCCAAGGGAAAGCCCCTGGATTCGTGATCCACGAGGATGGATTGATACGCTTTAGAAATCGAGTTTGTGTACCCGCTGACGAAGAATTGAGGAACTCTATCATGAGAGAAGCCCATGCTACCCTGTACTCTATTCACCCGGGATCTAGCAAGATGTATAAGGATTTGAAGCAGAATTATTGGTGGTGGAATATGAAACGTGAGATTGCCGAATTTGTTTCGAGATGTTTAACCTGTCAGCAGGTTAAGATTGAGCACCACCGACCCGCAGGAATGCTGAAACCGCTCCCGATTCCCGAGTGGAAATGGGAGGACATATCTATGGATTTTATCACTAGCTTGCCAACGAGTCGTCGAGGAATGAATACGATTTGGATGATTGTGGACCGTCTGACCAAATCAGCCCACTTTTTGGAGATTAAGGACACGTGGGGTCCCGAGAGATTAGCCCAGCTGTTTATTAAGGAAATTGTGAGATTACATGGTACCCCCAAGAGTATTGTATCAGACTGTGACGGGCGATTTGTGTCACACTTCTGGAAGGCAGTTCATCGTGCGATGGGCACGCAGTTGAATTTCAGTACGGCTTTTCATCCAAAGACCGATGGTCAGTCTGAGAGAACCATCCAGACTCTAGAGGATATGTTGAGAGCATGTGCTCTTGATTGGAAGGACGATTGGGAAGCCCAGCTGCCTTTGGTGGAATTCACTTATAATAATAGTTGGCACGCTTCGATTCAGATGGCACCGTATGAGGCATTGTATGGCCGTCGCTGTAGGTCCCCTTTGTGTTGGGACGAACTGTCAGAATCTCTGGGTACGGAACCCGATAGGTTATTAGCAGCCCGTGAGAAGATCACTTTGATTAGGAGTCGGTTGTTAACGGCTCAAAGTCGACAGAAGTCTTATGCTGATCACCGTCGACGACCACTTGAGTTCGAGGTTGGGGACCATGTGTTAATGAAGGTGTCTCCTACCCGAGGTGTTTTTCGTTTCGGGAAGAAGGGCAAGCTGAGCCCGAGGTACATTGGGCCATTTGAGGTTTTGGAGCGTGTAGGTGATCTGGCCTATCGGCTAGCTTTGCCACCGACTTTGAGTAAGATTCACAACGTGTTTCATGTCTCCCAGTTGAGGAAATATATTGCTGATCCGAGCCATGTACTTCAGTTCGAAGAGATTGAATTAGCAGAAGATCATTCGTACGAGGAGCGTCCTGTGCGGATACTCGAAAGAAGAATCAAGCAGTTGCGGAACAAGACGATTCCCCTACTGAAAGTTCAGTGGTCACGACACGGAGTCAAGGAGGCTACGTGGGAAACCGAGGATAATATGCGGGCGAGATACCCCGAGTAATTTATCCCTTAGTTTCGAGGACGAAACTCTTTTTAAGGGGGGGAGTATGTAATATCCGACTATAATTTTTCGTCTTTACCTGTCATTGTATTATTCGGATAATCTGATTATCATGAAGCGTTGCATTTAGTATTATGTTTAGGTATTATAGATTTGAATTTCATATCGTTGTTATTTCATTTCATATGTGATGATTCGATGATAATTAGAGAGTTGCATTTTCGAATTTTTCTGTTGATGTAGCGTACGCTACATAGTATGATTAACGTACGCTAATCCTGTGCCTTAGTGTGCGTAATGTTTCCTCTGTTGCGTACGCTAAGAGGGAATCTGGCATCAGTTGACTTCAGCACGTGAACTCCTTAGCCGTTGGCATGCATGTGAGTAAGGTCTGAGCTGTCATGTCGGCCAGAGTCAACTTTTATTAGCGTGCGTAACCCATTTTTCATTAGCGTGCGCTAACGACCTGCGAATTCAAGACAGTAGCCTCTGTAAGCCGCTTACATACGTAATATTAACCAGTTAGCGCACGTAAGTGTGTTAGCGTACGCTAAACTGTTCCGATAGCGTGCGCTAAGCCTGCACAGTCTATTTATAGGACCAACCTGTTTTTCATTTCTTCACAACTCCAAACCGATTCTCTCTCCATACATCGTCCCTCTGCACTCCCAAACCAATATCAACCTCCCCTAACTTGTTTCTAAGCCTTAAATCTTGGAGTGGAGCTCATTTCCTTGGAGATTAAGAGGTGTTCTTGAGCTTGGAGTATATTTTCTCATAGCATTAAGGTTGTTCTTCACTTCTGGAGGTAGGTGTACTTTCCTCTCTGTATTATTTTCATATGTTGATGTTAATGACGAATTATACTTCACTTAGAGTTAGATTAATCAAGTAAAGCATAGTTTTAATCCAACCTTTTTAACACTTTTGAAGAATATGATAAATAAGGGTTTGAGATGGATGTGTTCTTGATGATATAGTGATTTTAACCATGTTGTAACTATCATGCTCAGCTTACTGGACGAATTTAGCTCAGTAGAACACCTTTGAATCAGTTAACTTCACCATAGTTGGATTTAACTAATACAGTTGTTATCATAAAGTGATTAAACAACATTTTAAGTTTTCACTTACCTTGGGAAGAACTTGGCCATGATTAGAAGTAGAAGAATGTCTTCTTGCTCAGATTTCTTAAGAATCATATCCTCCTTATGTTTAGCTCAGCAAGATTTTGAATGGTTTAGGATATTTGTGAAACCAACAATAACAACTTTTCATTAATCTAATGTGTTGAGAACTTAGAATGTTTTGATCATCATACTAGATAAATGGTGAATTCATCATGAAGTTAATGGATCTTCCAGCCTTGTAAAGAAAGTTTTTGATAACCTTCATGAATATGGTGTAAGCTCATAGCTAATAATCTTGTTGTAAGCATTATATTCAATTTAGATGAGAGGAGAAATGATCATAAATGTGCAGATTTTGTTCCTTCAACATTTTAATGTTTTGGAAAGTTTAATCATCATAAGATGATCTTAACATCATAATTGGTTATTCAACATACCCTTGATATAATTATTGTTTATGATGAACCATGTGAACATTCGGTAAAAGTATTGTAAACCGATTTTTATGGTTGTAATGATGTTAAAAGAACTCCTGACATAAGGCTTCGATAATTGGAAATAACAAACTATTCTAAAGGATTGTAGGATGACGTCTTACTAATCCTATATTGATAATTATACGAATATGTTATTGAGTAAAATATATTTCGTTTAAAGTTGATTGTTCGAGTAAACAATATTAGTCGAGGACCGTTCGTTCGTTCCGACAAGAAGAGGACTATTCTCGTCTCCGTATTGAGGCAAGTTATCTTGCTTGGTTATAATGATGATTAGATTCTTGTGATGGTTATATAATTCATGTGTATAAATTGTTCATGTAATGTTTGTCGTGATTTGACATTGTCATTGACGTTATTCCATTTTCTTCATGGGGTTGCATTCCCAAGTACGTTGTTTTGAATCGTTGATCTCGTTGGTCTTTATTTCCACTTTGGTGAGTTTTCTTGATCCTTAATCGGATATGTATTTCATTAAACTTCGTTGTCATGTTGTATCGTGACATTTCCGGAATCATATCTGCGTGCCGATTGGATATTGTGTAGGATTTTTAGCCGGGCACTTGTATAGTCATACGTGGATGTTTCCGTATTGGACTGTGCACACGAGACGTAGTTCGTGAGGCTAATTAGGTATATTGTCACACGTATATTCTGGATTCCGTATACGGGGTGGACGTATACACGGACACATTTCCGGATCGGGCGTACTGTGATGTCCATCTTGAGCTATATTGTTAATCGTTCATAGTCCATGTGTGATTGGATGTGTTCGACGATTTGTGACTGATTGTTTCATACGCCCGAGGGGTATGATTAATAGTCGGAATGTTTTCCTTGAAATCTACATACGTGAATTGTATAATATTGTAAGAATTGATTATCATGTATATCTGACCCTGTGTTATGGGCGAAATACTTGTACTGTATTTTAGGTCAAGGCAAAGGCAAGGCACGGGAAGAGCATGTTGACGGCGAAGGGTTCGAAAGATACTAGTTCGGGGGCCCCACATCGTTTGTTGTCCGGTTATGTTAAACTGTGTTATGTTATTTTATTTTCTGTTTCATTTGAATTACTATCTGGTTGTATTGACATTTGAAGTATTTTCCATCTCCATATGGTTTATACTTGTTTTTTTTGGATCCTGTGTATTATAAGGCCATTGGCCGTAATTTCGATAAACTCCTAATCGGAGTAATGACTATTTATTGTGGTTCGGTATCACAAATAATATTTATTTAACCTGTTTTGGATATCGCCTGGTGGGTCCCAGTGTGGGGTCCACGGCACTGTAATAGCCGCCTTTTGGGGTGTTACATAGAAGGGAATAACCGGGCATTACAGAAGCATATGGTATATTACTCATTTACTTTCGTTGTTCCTCACTTTGAGGACACATCTTCAAGGTGAGTTTTATTCCATATCGCACCGGTAGGAACCCTCTTTTAGAATCATCCATCTTAAATCAAATCAAGATCTTGTCTATATTGAGTGCTTGGGAAAGACCTATCATTATCTTCGCTCTATCCCAGTAGAGTCGAACCCCAATAATATAGGTTTCTTCTCCCAAGTCTTTCATGGAGAAACTACTCGAAAGCCAAGCTTTCACAGAACTGAGCATTCCCACATCGTTTCCTATTAGTATAATGTCATCTATATATAGTATTAAGAATGTGATCTTGCTCCCACTAACCCTCTTGTATATACAAGGTTCCTCTTTATTTTTCATGATACCAAACTCTTTTGACTGCCTCGTAAAAACGAAGGTCCCAACTATGTGAAGCCTGCTACAGTCCATTTCACGAAGTCTACATCCACCATTTCTAAGTGATAGGTTGCGGGTCAGTCTCTTGGTTATCACATGGAACCTCATGGAGACCCAGTTCATCCAAGTGCATAAAACCATTCCTCTCAGGTAATTGAGACACCCTACTAGACATACGAGGTGGTTGTATTTGTGTTTCAGAAGGTTTGATTTCAACTTCTTTTACAGGTGTCTCCTGAGGAGTTTCACTGTATTCTTCCAAAGAAATACTTCTACCTGCTCCGCCTTCCTGAATGGACTCATCTTCCAGGATGTGTACTTATAAAGCAATAATGATCTTTCGATCTTCGGGCATGTAGAATAGATAACCCATCATCCCAGATGGAAACTAATGAAACGTCCCTTGAAGGACCGAGCTTTCAACTTCTCCGCCTTAGTCTTCTTGACATAGGCGGGACATCCCCAAATCCTAATATGATTAAGACTTGGTTTCCTGCCCTCCCACATATCATATGGATTTTTAGGAATGGAATTGGAAGGAAATCTATTCAGGATATAAGAAGCAGTCAGGAGCACATACCCCACAGGTAAATTTTCAAGTCGGTATGGCTAAGCATAGAACGAACCATGTCCAACAAGGTTTGGTTCTTTCTTTCCCACACACTTTAGGAACTCGTCAAACTCTGTACTCATATACTCGCCACCTCGGTCCGACCAACGTGCTTTGATATGATTACCAGTTTGTTTTTCGACTAGGGACTTAAATTCCTGGAATTTCTCAAAAGCCTAGGATTTATGTTTCATTAATGTATACATAACCATACCTAGTATTATCATCCGTAAACGTAATGAAATACTGATATCCATCACATACTACTTCTAAAGCACTACACATGTCGGTATGGACTAATCCAAGTTTATAAACCGCTTTTTCAAAAGTCCCTATGAAGGGGGACTTAGTCATTTTGTCTTTAAGGCAAGATTCACAAGTTGGAAAGGGATCCGATCCCAATGGACCCATAAGTCCATCTTTTTCCATTTTGTAAACCTTGGTCTGACCAACATGACCTAGTCTACGATGCCATTTCAAAACTTAGTTAGTTTCATCCCTGCCACGCTTCCTAGTCATAGTATTCACAACGAATTTGTTACTTAGGTTTAGATGATACAATCCCATTTAACAATGTGGCAGTGCCTAGTAATTTAGTTTGAAAATAAATTTTGCAGGAACCATCACCAATGAAAAATGAAAAAAACCTTTCTGATCTATTATCGGAATGGATACAATGTTCTTATGCCCCTTGGGAAACACTAGTACATCATCTAATGTTAAAACAAAGCCGGATTCCAAATCCAAAAGAAGTGATCATATATCAGTTGCTTTGACACTATGTCCGCTTCCGACACTAATCATCACTTCCCGAGCTCTAAGTTTTTATACTTTGTTCTAGATCCTGATTCACGGTACAAATGTGAGAACTAGCACCTGCATCCAGTTTCCAAGAAGTAGAAAATAGGGTAGCAGAACAATTAGTTTCCAAAACTAAAAGTTCCATACCTGAAGCTCCATGAAGTATCGGACAGCCTCTTGCCCAGTGGCCCACCACACCACATTTGAGACATGTGCCAGTCTTCACATTCATGCTCTTGGGAACCATTGGGGCCTTCCCCTTACTTTTAAGTCCTTGTTTCTAAGTCCATCTGCTTCTTGGTCTTTTTCTTCATATTCTTGAATCTCCGATATCCAGAAGAAATCACAAGGGAAGACTCCTTCACACGCGGAGTCTTCATCTGAGACTGAGTGGTTACAAGTTTGTCCATCAACCCTGCTAAATTTAAGTTCATAACAAATTGTGAGAAGGAATTAGGAAGAGATTTCAGGATAGGTCGGTTTTTAGAGAAGCATGCATCCTAAAATCAAGGGCCTCCAATCTCTCGATCATATAGATGATTTTGAGGACATGGTCCCCGACTTTCACACCTTCCTTCATTCTGGCACCGAAAATCTATTTAGATATCTCATATCTAGTAGTTCGACTGTGCTCACCATAAAGCTCAGTTAAGTGAGATAAAATCTACCTAGTAGAAGTCATTTTCTTACGAGCTCTATGAATCTCATTAGTCATAGAGGCCATCATATAGCCACGAACCCTAATGTCATCCTTAACCCACTTTTCGTGGTTTTCAACATCTTCCTGACTGGCACTTGTCCACGCCGGAGATGCCGGAATATCCGTCTCCAAGACATATCCCAGCGCCCCCATACTGAGGACTATCATCAGGTTGCGGAGCCAATCCACAAAGTGCGGCCCAATTAAGGTGTTCTTTTCGAGTAGTATAGTGAGTGGGTTCATAGTCATTATTGAGAGTTTTATGTCTGCATAAAGTACACTAGATTGATTAGGGACTAGTTCAATTATGGTCTGAGTTTAAAATTAAGGACTTTTATTCTTTTAACCCAGCTCCCACTATTTTAATTGGAATAACACACTCCCATGTGAAATCTGGAAGTATTTGTTCGTTTTACTTCATAGTGGTGATCGAGTTCTTTATAAATTTTAATAGAGGGCAACCGAACAGGTTTCCGATCTATTAATCTTCATAAAGTGCGGTCCAACACCAACCCATCTAATGGATGATTCGATCTTCTTTTCCCCCTTGTTCACTCCCCTCAACCTATACGGTTTCTATAGTTCGTGAACAAGTTAAGTTTATACCATCGACGCTGATCAGTTTCGCAATTGAATCTTATCTGGCAACCTAACAGGTTTCTAAGTATAAAATTTGCTCCAACCAAAGGCATCCAACGCACTCTCGGTAATTCATCGATCATCCCTGAATGACTACCCCGATAACTCGAAAGCATAGCACATCCAGTTTTGATTTCAATTTTCCAAAATCTCGTTGGAGGGAAGGAAAACCTTGAAACTTTTTAAACTTAATATTCTATCGTGGGTGAATTTTGGCGATTAATGTTGCACTTTGCACATTAATTCATTTAAGCGCATTTGTTTCATTCATACCATATGAATAAAACATTCACAACCTAGTTGCTACCAACATGCACTTCATGGACCGTTCCTAGAAAAAAAATATCGTAATCAAATTATATGTCTTCGGTCTTGAATCTTCATCTTCTCGAACGGATCTTCCTCTAGTCTTCGTCATTACATATAATTTTACATTGAAAAAATTACATCCTACAAAATTTTCTAGTAAAATAAATAGGCTCAAAATGGCATTTACAACCCAATCGAATAAAACTGAACGATTCAAAACTAGGTCCATGAACTACATCTCCATTCACAACCATTCATCTAATACATACTAAATAAATGGATTATATATCAAATATATTGATCCAATCAATATATAGAAATAACCATTAAATAGAATTGATCCAATCAATTCACACAATCGGTAATGTGAAATCGTTCAAAATAATTCGATCAATCATGAGTATTCTAATTAATCAAATTTCCCTCATAAAATGAAATACCATATATCATTTTAATCATATTAATTAGAGCATAGGCAGCCATACACAAAGAAGGTTGTACCTAAGTATCAAAGGCATGTACCGAAGTACAATCAACAGTATAGTGCACCTAGGTATTGGGTACAAGAAGCCAAGTATCCATCTAGGAAGCAGGCTGCCACACAGTTCCATCATCTACGAATTTGGGAATCCAACTAGATACCTAGAAGGAAAGCATTGAGGCTAAATAAAATGGTTCCTCCTCCAAGACAGCAACCGTACTTGAGCCAAAATACTGGATTTCACATGCATAATAATCAGGATTATAGCGAATATGTGCCTACCCCACGTAAATATCGCAAAACTGGATGAAAAGTAACCTACAACAAACAAATTATTGTCAGGCAAATTTTGGTACCTAAAGGAACTACAACTATGGACCCAAAGATCAAAGGGGACCTAAATCTACCTAATTTCTTTGATTACAGGACATCAAGGAGAAGGACATCTGGTATTTTGATAGCGGATGTTCTCGACACATGACATGATATATCAACAAGCTGTTAGAATATGTAGAAGGTTGCGGTCCAAAGGTGCGGTTCGGTGACAAATCCAAAGGAAAAACAAGAGGGAAATGAACCCTGCTTGTAGGAAAGTTCAAGGTAACCGACGTAGCCTATGTTGACGGACTACAGTATAATTTACTTATTATTAGCCAGTTATGTGACAAACAGTTCCCGATCAAATTCTATGTAGATCACTGTAGGATGAAGGACATCAAAACCAAACAAATCGTACTTACAGGAAGTCGGTCAGGTAACATGAATATTGCTGACTAGAAACCCACAAGCTCCATTATTCCGTGTTTTGTCACAAAGGCATTGCAGATCAAAGCTGGATATGGCATAAAAGGATGTGACAACTTGAAGACCATCAACAAGCTCGCTCGAGAGGGAATGGTCAGAGGCTTGCCATATCTTACAGTTCATAAAAAAAGTGTATACGGACCATGTTAAAAAGGCAAGAAAGTCAAGACCACCCTGAAGATCAAGTCATATCTTTCCATCCTCAGGGTCAGATTTGCTATACAGGGACCTCTACAGCCCTGTAGACCCTGCAAGTCTGGGAGGTAAGAAATACTATCTTGTTATTACTTATGATTTTTTTGGGATTTGATGCCTAAAATGAAGGTGCAGCAGAAGCAAAAATGAATATAACTGAACCCCTAAAGAGGACCGATCATGCAACGTATATACGAATATAAAAAGACAAGAGTTAAGATATGAAAACATACCCTTGAAGTCCTTTGATTGAATGTTGAGGTCGATCCCGGTGACTGCAAATCTGATTTGATTAGTCCTCGATGATCCAAATGCCGAGAGCACCACGTCTCTACTAGCTACGCGCCCAGAGATGATCGGAACAACAACTACTCTATTATCCTCCAAGTATACGACTAGAAATGAGTAGTAGGAAATGATTATCTCAAGTTTGTGATCACTCTAAGTGATATATGTTTTTTTATTGTTTTTCTCTCTCTCCAAGAGTGTAAGAACATGAATAAAATGAACTCTCTCTCACTATGTGTGATGGCCGATTTTATTCATTTTGGTGGATGAGGATGAACATTGTTTTATAACAAACTCCACACTAACCTCCAAGCCTCACATCTAAGGGTTGATTATGATAAGATCCCATCTTATCATTATTTTTTACTAAAGTGATAGGAAACCTCCTAAACACATGCAAGTATGAAGACAATATCACCAACAAGGGACCTACATGTGAGTGGGGCAACCCATATCATAATAGAGAAGGATTCGGTTTGTTTCGGTCCGTGAAACGGACCTTCGTGTATCCTCTTCGACTAATACACTTTATTTCGTCTCATATAAAATTAATTAATCCAATCATTTAATTATAATAAGATATTATTTCTCCAAGAAATAATTATTTATGAATTAAATTAATTACACAGTAATTTATTTAATTCACCAGACCGATTTAATTTATTCAATAAATTAAATAAGACATCCAATGTCTTAAAATTTACAATAAGAGATCTACTTCATATTATTCCATCGTCTCCCTAATGCGCGACTCAGTAGGTCTATCTCAATAAGCAATGGGAGGAACCAAAGAGTTATAGCACCACCTAGCCAGTCCCGCGGCCTAAACTGTAACCTTACTGAGAACAAATGATAGGGATCATTCAAGAACCATTATGTCATGAATACCAGTAAACGTATAAACCCTTCTTTCAAATGTCCCGATCAAGTTATAGGGTCATGATTAGTCAAACCCTATTTGTACTTGATTCTATGTTTGAGTTAATACAAATCGAGATCACCGAGCTCTCGTGTATCTAATACAGCTAGCTCCAATGCTTTGGCCAAAGACTTATGATCTCATTTGCCAATAACCACATAGGACATATACATGTTCACTTACAGGAGAAAGAATCCTATCTTGGTATTTAGCAGAACCTGTTACTTGTCCGTCAAGGCATACGTTGAGGTTGACCCCCACTCTGCTTTCTGGGTTGAACTACTCTAGTGAAAATCTTAACGTCACAGGCACATCCCTACTAAATCCTCAAGTTGAAGGTTCACAAATACCTATCACAACCTTCCGATTCCGTCATTGACTACCCTGGAGTGAAATCCATGTGACGAATCGAGGGTGAGTCGATTCGAGTATACTAATCTTATTATCATACCTACAACATGTGCTCCCACCAAACATTAGTGACGAAAGGCACTCTCCAAGTCAAAGAACACGTCATACAAGTCTTCACATTAACTTAACGCCCATTCAAGTTTCATTGACTTGCGAACGATTAAGTATTTGAGTCATAAACTTTACCAGTGCCGTTCCCCTTATCTAAAAAGGAGTGGAATGTTTTGCTCTCAAATACACATACTAGTTTCTATATATATATTTACGAGTGAGGAATTCCAGTGACCACCATTAAATAAAGAAACATACAATTGCCTTCTGAGAATGATTTATATAATAACAAGTACAATGCCCCCACTCTAACATCCTCTGAGTGGCATTCGAGGGCATATTCCTAGAAATATCCTATTTGCACTCAATGCCACACACTACGACATCTAATACCCATATTCTGAGTCTACTATATGCAGCATAATGTATCCTTTGTGAACAAATTCTCTCACGAGATGATACTTTCTCTCAATGTGTTTTGTACAATTGTGAAGCCTCGGCTCTTTGGTCTATGCTACAACTCCGTTGTTATCGCGCATAATCGTAACAGGCAGCTCAACACATGGTGTCACTTAAAGTTCACCCAGAAACTTCTTAATCCAAAAGCCTTCCTCACTTTGAGGACATATCTTCGAGGTGAGTTTTATTCCATGCCGCATTGGAAGGAACCTTCTTTTAGAATCATCCATCTTAAATAGCTTTATCTATATAGAGGGCTTAGGAAAGACCTATCATTCTCTTCGCTCTATCCTGGTAGAGTCGAATCCCAAACATATAGGTTGCTTCTCCCAAGTCTTTCATGGATAACTTACTCGAAAGCTAATCTTTTACAGAACTGAGCATTCCTACATCGTTTTCTATTAGTATAATGTCATCTACATATAGTACTAAGAATGCGATCTTTCTACCACTAACCCTTTTGTATACACAAGGTTCCTCTTCATTTTGAACGAAGTCAAACTCTTTGACAGCTTCATCAAAATGAAGGTTCTAACTACGCGAAACATGCTTCAGTTCAAAAATAGAACGCTGAAGTTTGCACACTTTATGAATATCGACTTCAGACACAAAGCCTTTAGGCTGCTCCATATATATATCCTCCTCGAGGAATCCATTAAGGAAAGCCGTCTTTACATCCATCGTCCATATCTCATAATCGTGGTAGGTATGTATAGCAAGCATCATTTTAATAGACTCGATCATAGCTACGGGCGAGAAGGTATCATGGTAATCGATCCCTTCATTTTGGGTATAACCCTTTGCCACAAGCCTAGCCTTATAAGTTCCACCTTGCCATCCCCATCAGTCTTTCTCTTGTAGACCCATTTGTTCTCAATGGGCAATATGTCCTTGGGGCGGTCTACTAGAGTCTACACCTGATTGGCATGTGTCAAGTCTATCTCAGCTTCCATAGCTTCTCGCCATTTCATGGGGTCTACATCCCCAATTGCCTGGTCATAGGTCGCGGGATCAGTCTGTTGGCTATCACCTGGAACCTCATGGAGTCCTCCAAGTGCACAAAGCCATACCTCTCAGGTAATTGAGATACACTACTAGACGTACGAGGTGGTTGTATTTGTGACACTATTCCATGCTCCTTTAGGAACTCGTCAAACTCTATACTCATATACTCGCCACCTCGGTCCGAAGAAAGTGCTTTGATATGATTACTAGTTTGTTTTTCGACTAGTGCCTTAAATTCCTATAATTTCTCAAAGGCCTCGTATTTGTGTTTCATTAAGTACATATAACCATACCTAGTATGATCATATGTGAACATAATGAAATACTGATATCCATCATGTGCTGCTTCCAAAGCACCACACACGTCGGTATGGACTAATCCAAGTTTATCAGAGGCTCTTTCAAAAGTCCTTTGTAGGTCACAAGTCCACATGAATAATCTTGAGGGGGCGTGAATAGACTTATTAAACGCTTTCCTAAATTTCAGGTGAGTTTCTTAGCTGTGATTAATTATGTCGACTGCAGATAGATAATGCGGAAGACACAGCTGATAATACTGCAGATAACAAGTATCGACTGCAGATAACTTTCTAATGGAACAGTAAATATGTATGCAGCAGTTATGTATGATGTTGAAAGCAGTAAATCACACAAGCACTTATACTGGTTTCAGAGGTGGGGTAATCCTCTACTAGTCCATTTCTCTCCAAACCAGTTGGAGATAAATCCACTATAACTGTCAACTAGTGATAAAGGTTATAATGAATTCTTCCTTGTTACAACAGCTTCCAACCAGTGGAAATCTGTGCAGTTGCAACTCCCTTGACCGCCTAGCACCTCTTTATCGAAAACCCCCCGTGGATACCTCAACAATTCTCGAGATGTCTATCACCTTCCAATCAAGAACCCGTGGATGCCTTATCAGTTGCAAAACTTCTGAAACCTTGTTCACAGAAGTACCCCTTACTCAGCTTTAAAGACACGAGTGTTGTCTTCTCCAACTTCAAGAGCTTCCCAAAATATGATCTTTGAAACTTTGCTCTTCACGATGCTATAGATCTCTTGATAGCTTTGATTTCTTTGTTTGCTTAGATTACTTGTAAGTATAGTTCGCATCGGACTTTGCTGAGTTATGATCTTTAGATATTTATAGTATGAATCTTGAGCTTCTCTTCATAGCCGTTGCATCACTATAACAAATTTGTCCGTTGGAGAGTGGACTATTTTATTTATCTTATCATTCCATTGCACGGCTTGATTCCCTTTTAAAATCCGACTGTTTGAAAGAATTCTTTTGGTCGTGTCGCTTTTCTTGATTTGTATATTCATAAGTCTTCATGTTGTGTCAAGAATTACACTCTCCGACCAGCGATCGCCTCGGAGATCGGGTGACCTAGCCACTGCCGAGCAGCCGAGGCAGAACTGCCGACCAGCGGTCGGGCGACCAAGCCTTAGCCCCACAGGCAAGATGAATCGGCCAACCGAAGGTCCCAGGGCAAGTCTCGGTGCCGAGCGATCGACATCAAATACGATCGTCTCTCGGTACTTGGCGACCGACTCCTGGAAACCGACTGGCGGACGATCATCTCTCGGAACTTGCCGACCGACTCTTGGTGACCGACCAGTGCCAACCCTCATCAACTGGCCGATGGCCATCCAATCGGCAAAGGCCGAGCCTCAGGACAACACCCACGTGCAGATCCACTAAAGGCGCTGACAGACAAAGACCTGTGACCACAGCCTGTCACCTACCTCACCTACCAACAGGGCCGCAGACCTGCAAAAGGTGCTGACAGACAAGACCTGTGACCGCAGCCTGTCACCTACCTCACCTACTGACAAGTCCGCCGAAAGTAACGAAGTGGGACTACCTGTGACAGTAACTCCGGACGCGTGCTGGCTCCTCATTGGACCACACAGCTGGCTGCCGGCTGTAGCCTTGGACTTTAGGCAGACTGCCCATGTGACCTTTAGGACGATTGCCCCATTATTATAATGGACGAAAGACGATCGCCCGCTAGGAGACTAGGCACCTCAACCCCTATATATAGAAGGCAGCCTGCACTTGGACTCCTCTCGGGCATTCTCGCATTTCACACGCAATATAGGAGCAAAATACACAGCACTTGGCTATCTCCAACTCTTGGCAACAGCTATCATTCGGTACTTACTTCTCCCGGCCTCTCTCATCAAGCAGACGATCGGCAGGGACGAAGAACACCGAGCTTCGCTCAAGAGCCGGATAATCAGAGTCTTTCTACACTCATTGTATTTAGATTTCTCTCATTAATACTTGTATCCACGAATATTTGTATTAATAACATCTCGCGAGAGCATTCAAGCCCGGGCCTAACAAACCCGGCAAATCTTGTATTATTTATCTTCTCTCGGAAGTGCTCCCGCAATTGTTGTTTGTTGTCCGTCTTCCAGCAGTATTTGATCTTCGGATAAATATTTTGGGCAACAACATTTGGCGCTAGAGGAAGGGGGGCATCTAACCCTCAAATTTTTATTCCTACCGTCTCGAAGAACACTCACTGTTCTCGGGGCATATACTTGAAGTGACACTCACTGCACTTCAAAGAAATCTTTCAGAAATCATGTTTTCCGCCTCCGCGTCGAAGAAAGCCGGGCCACCGACCCAGACGTCCGTGCCTGGCCCCGGCCCCGAGCCCGATGGTGGAAGGTAGCCGCCGCGGTCAGGGACGCTCGATCCCGTCCCTGCACGGCGGCCCAAGCCTCTCGCTCGATCAGTTCCGAACCAAGGAACAGATAGAAGAGGCCATGGCCGTCCTTCAGGAGCGACGGAGTGCTATCGACGCACCTCCCGCTATCACCCCCTCGGCCGTTCGCCGGAAGTCCAAGTGGAAGCTCAAGGCGTTACTGGCCGAGCGATCGCCTGGAGGCTCCCGTCCGCAAGAAGAGGCGCTCGCCAGCCGGGGCAACTCTGTCTTCGATCGCCTGGGCAGTGACCCGACCTGGCGACCGGGGCAGTCCGGCCCCAGCTACGAGACGACGGAGTTTGAGTCCGTCACCAGGAGCTCGGCCTACCCGACTCCCAGAAGACAGCCCAGCCGTCTGGCTCCCACTCGCCAAATAGCCGAGGTCGGCAGTAGCGGAATCCGGAGATCGGTACACGATCGACTCGGCTCCCGCTCCCAAAGCCGATCAGCAAGCGACCGAGCCACGGCGATGGCTGCGATGCAACGTCAACTCGACGACATGAAGACGCTCCTGGAATCCGGGGCAGGCGCCAAGAAGACGATCGCCGAGCCAAGCGAGCCACTCGCGATCAACATCGAGCTCGCCCCCGTGCAGCACAAGATCGCTCCTCCGCAAACACCTTTGTACGAGGGGAGATCGGACCCCGAAATACACCTGAGCAAGTTCAACATATACATGACCGGGTGTGGGGCATGTGACGCGACCAGGTGCCGAATGTTCCCCATGACGCTGGACGACCTCGCCTACAGATGGTACACATCGTTGCCACCTCGGTCTATTGACTCCTTTAACGAGCTGGCAAACGCCTTCACAACGTACTTCGCCACCAGGGTCGTCCGGCCAGAAGGTCCCCTTCGCATGATTCAAATCAAGCAGGGAGGGGAAGAGTCTGACTCTGACTACATCGACCGAGTAGACGTGATCATCCTCAACGGCGAGCCCGTAAGCGATGAGATCGCCCTCCACACGGTCCTAGCAGGATTCAATGGCTTTTCGCCTATGTTCAGGCATCTTACGAAGAACCAACCCACGACCTACGCAGCCTTCCGGGCTAGAGCCGCAGACTTTCTGGCCAAGCAAAGGTTTCTTCTTATCCTGTGAGCAGCGCGATCGGCGCCCGGACGACGATCTCCCGCCCGATCGCCTATATCGACCTACGAATAAAGCGATCGGCTGCTGAGCGACGATCGCCAGTCCTCCAGCCCGATCGCCGATCATCACGCTACATCACCAGAACCCGGAGGACTCGCTCGCCATCTACAGTTCACCATTTAACATGAGGGACTAAGGCTCGCGATCGCCTCCACCGCACATCATAAAGCCATGGTCCTGGTATCCGATGGAACCAGGCTACTTCGGCCATGCAAGGTCCCTTTCGGCCGAAATCGCCCGCCCTTCGTTTAAATACGAGGCCGGCGTAGTCTGAGGGCTCTCCAAAATTAATCAGTGGACACATGCCGCTACCCCCGTCTCAACGTACACCGTCGAGGTTCGTCATCTCCATGGCGGGCCGAGGTGGAAGCAGAGCTAAACAAGCCGCGGGCGTGGAGTTGATTCATCCGACGCTGCCCCACGCAAGGACTCCTCTAGACCGAGACCGCACGCCCTTCGTTTAAATACGAGGTGAGGCGCAGCCTAACAGAGGACCCTCATAATAAAGTGAGTCACAAGACACTCAATGTCTTCGCGCATCAAGACACGGTCATGGAGTCGGTCCATCGAATTCCGCGATTGTGCACGATTCCTCAAACAAGCGAAACCATCAAGTTTCCGAGGGGGATCGGCCAATGTTGTTTTTTGCAGGTACAAGACCGATAGATAGCTAGCCAATCGACCATGATAGCCTAAGTCCAAATCCAAAAGTCGGCTCAGCAAGATCGCCCGTCCTCATCCTACACGATCGCCAACAAGAACCATCTCGCCCCATGTCTTCAACATAGGAGCAAGCTGGGGGGCAATTGTTGTGTCAAGAATTACACTCTCTGACCGGCGATCGCCTCAGAGATCGGGCGACCTAGCCACTGCCGAGCAGCCGAGGCAGAACTGCCGACCAGCGGTCGGGCGACCAAGCCTTAGCCCTGCAGGCAAGATGAATCGGCCAACCGAAGGTCCCAGGGCAAGTCCCGGTGCCGAGCGATCAACATCAAATACGATCGTCTCTCGGTACTTGGCGACCGACTCCTGGCGACCGACTGGCGGACGATCATCTCTCGGCACTTGCCGACCGACTCTTGGTGACCGACCAGTGCCAACCCTCATCAACTGGCCGATGGCCATCCAGTCGGCAAAGGCCGAGCCTCAGGACAGCACCCAAGTGCAGATCCACTAAAGGCGCTGACAGACAAAGACCTGTGACCACATCCTGTCACCTACCTCACCTACCAACAGGGCCGCAGACCTGCAAATGGTGCTGACAGACAAGACCTGTGACCGCAGCCTGTCACCTACCTCACCTACTGACAAGTCCGCCGAAAGTAACGAAGTGGGACCACCTGTGACAGTAACTCCGGACGCGTGCTGGCTCCTCATTGGACCACACAGCTAGCTGCCGGCTGTAGCCTTGGACTTTAGGCAGACTGCCCATGTGACCTTTAGGACGATCGCCCCATTATTATAATGGCCGAAAGACGATCGCCCGCTAGGAGACAAGGCACCTCAACCCCTATATATAGAAGGCAGCCTGCACTTGGACTCCTCTCGGGCATTCTCGCATTTCACACGCAATATAGGAGCAAAATACACAGCACTTGGCTATCTCCAACTCTTGGCAACAACTATCATTCAGTACTTACTTCTCCCGGCCTCTCTCATCAAGCAGACGATCGGCAGGAACGAAGAACACCGAGCTTCGCTCAAGAGCTGGATAATCAGAGTCTTTCTACACTCATTGTATTTAGATTTCTCTCATTAATACTTGTATCCACGAATATTTGTATTAATAACATCTCGCGAGAGCATTCAAGCCCGGGCCTAACAAACCCGGCAAATATTGTATTATTTATCTTCTCTTGGAAGTGCTCCCGCAATTGTTGTTTGTTGTCCGTCTTCCAGCAGTATTTAATCTTCGGATAAATATTTTGGGCAACAACATTTGGCGCTAGAGGAAGGGGGGCATCTAACCCTCAAATTTTTATTCCTACCGTCTCGAAGAACACTCACTGTTCTCGGGGCATATACTTGAAGTGACACTCACTGCACTTCAAAGAAATCTTTCAGAAATCATGTCTTCCGCCTCCGTGTCGAAGAAAGCCACTGGCCAGCCGGCCAGACGTCCCGTTCCGTCCCAGTCCGAGCCACAGCCGATGGTGGAAGGTAGCCGCCGCGGTCAGGGACGCTCGATCCCGTCCCTGGACGGTGGCCCAAGCCTCTCGCTCGATCAGTTCCAAACCAAGGAATAGATCGAAGAGGCCATGGCCGTCCTTCAGGAGCGACGGAGTGCTCTCGACGCACCTCCCGCTATCACCCCCTCGGCCGTTCACCGGAAGTCCAAGCGGAAGCTCAAGGCGTTACTGGCCGAGCGATCGCCTGGAGGCTCCCGTCCGCAAGAAGAGACGCTCGCCAGCCGGGGCAACTCTGTCTTCGATCGCCTGGGCAGTGACCCGACCTGGCGACCGGGGCAGTCCGGCCCCAGCTACGAGACGACGGAGTTTGAGTCCGTCACCAGGAGCTCGGCCTACCCGACTCCCAGAAGACAGCCCAGCCGTCTGGCTCCCACTCGCCAAATAGCCGAGGTCGGCAGTAGCGGAGTCCGGAGATCGGTACACGATCGCCTCGGCTCCAGCTCCCAAAGCCGATCATCAAGCGACCGAGCCACGGCGATGGCTGTGATGCAACGTCAACTCGACGACATGAAGGCGCTCCTGGAATCCGGGGCAGGCGCCAAGAAGACGATCGTCGAGCCAAGCGAGCCACTCGCGATCAACATCGAGCTCGCCCCCGTGCAGCACAAGATCGCTCCTCCTCAAACA
Organism: Orobanche coerulescens; assembly: GCA_033398695.1. Classification (NCBI taxonomy): domain Eukaryota; kingdom Viridiplantae; phylum Streptophyta; class Magnoliopsida; order Lamiales; family Orobanchaceae; genus Orobanche; species Orobanche coerulescens. The sequence continues at coordinate 65,866,423 of CM065804.1, read as the reverse complement.
CCTTTGTACGAGGGGAGATCGGACCAAGAAATACACATGAGCAAGTTCAACATCTACATGACCGGGTGTGGGGCATCTGACGCGACCAGGTGCCGAATGTTCCCCATGACGCTGGACGACCTCGCCTACAGATGGTACACATCGTTGCCACCTCGGTCCATTGACTCCTTTAACGAGCTGGCAAACGTCTTCACAACGTACTTCGCCACCAGGGTCGTCCGGCCAGAAGGTCCCCTTTGCATGATGCAAATCAAGCAGGGAGAAGAAGAGTCTGACTCTGACTACATCGACCGAGTAGACGTGATCATCCTCAACGGCGAGCCCGTAAGCGATGAGATCGCCCTCCACACGGTCCTAGCAGGATTCAATGGCTTTTCGCCTATGTTCAGGCATCTTACGAAGAACCAACCCACGACCTACGCAGCCTTCCGGGCTAGAGCCGCAGACTTTCTGGCCAGGCAAAGGTTTCTTCTTAGCCTGTGAGCAGCGCGATCGGCGCCCGGACGACGATCTCCCGCCCGATCACCTATATCGACCTACGAATAAAGCGATCGGCAGCTGAGCGACGATCGCCAGTCCTCCAGCCCGATCGCCGATCATCACGCTACATCACCAGAACCCGGAGGACTCGCTCGCCATCTACAGTCCACCATTTAACATGAGAGACTAAGGCTAGCGATCGCCTCCACCGCACATCATAAAGCCATGGTCCTGGTAGCCGATGGAACCAGGCTACTTCGGCCATGAAAGGTCCCTTTCGGCCGAAATCGCCCGCCCTTCGTTTAAATACGAGGCCGGCATAGTCTGAGGGCTCTCCAAAATTAATCAGTGGACACATGCCGCTACCCCCGTCTCAACGTACACCGTCGAGGTTCGTCATCTCCATGGCGGGCCGAGGTGGAAGCAGAGCTAAACAAGCCGCGGGCGTGGAGTTGATTCATCCGACGCTGCCCCACGCAAGGACTCCTCTAGACTGAGACCGCACGCCCTTCGTTTAAATACGAGGCGAGGCACAGCCTAACAGAGGACCCTCATAATGAAGTGAGTCACGAGACACTCAATGTCTTCGCGCACCAAGACACGGTCATGGAGTCGGTCTATCGAATTCCGCGACTGTGCACGATTCCTCAAACAAGCGAAACCATCAAGTTTCCGAGGGGGATCGGCCAATGTTGTTTTTTGCAGGTACAAGACCGATAGATAGCTAGCCAATCGACCATGATAGCCCAAGTCCAAATCCAAAAGTCGGCTCAGCAAGATCACCCGTCCTCATCCTATACGATCGCCAGCAAGAACCACCTCGCCCCATGTCTTCAACATAGGAGCAAGCTGGGGGGCAATTGTTGTGTCAAGAATTACACTCTCCGACCGGCGATCGCCTCGGAGATCGGGCGACCTAGCCACTGCCGAGCAGCTGAGGCAGAACTGCCGACCAGCGGTCGGGCGACCTAGCCTTAGCCCCGCAGGCAAGATGAATCGGCCAACCGAAGGTCCCAGGGCAAGTCCCGGTGCTGAGCGATCGACATCAAATACGATAGTCTCTCGTTACTTGGCGACCGACTGGCGGACGATCATCTCTCGGCACTTGCCGACCGACTCTTGGTGACCGACCAGTGCCAACCCTCATCAACTGGCCGATGGCCATCCAGTCGGCAAAGGCCGAGCCTCAGGACAGCACCCACGTGCAGATCCACTAAAGGCGCTGACAGACAAAGACCTGTGACCACAGCCTGTCACCTACCTCACCTACCAACAGGGCCGCAGACCTGCAAAAGGTGCTGACAGACAAGACCTGTGACCGCAGCCTGTCACCTACCTCACCTACTGACAAGTCCGCCGAAAGTAACGAAGTGGGACCACCTGTGACAGTAACTCCGGACGCGTGCTGGCTCCTCATTAGACCACACGGTGGCTGCCATTGTAGCCTTGGACTTTAGGCAGACTGCCCATGTGACCTTTAGGACGATCGCCCCATTATTATAATGGCCGAAAGACGATCGCCCGCTAGGAGACAAGGCACCTCAGCCCCTATATATAGAAGGCAGCCTGCACTTGGACTCCTCTCGGGCATTCTCGCATTTCACACGCAATATAGGAGCAAAATACACAGCACTTGGCTATCTCCAACTCTTCGCAACAGCTATCATTCAGGACTTACTTCTCCCGGCCTCTCTCATCAAGCAGACGATCGGCAGGAACGAAGAACACCGAGCTTCGCTCAAGAGCCGGATAATCAGAGCCTTTCTACACTCATTGTATTTAGATTTCTCTCATTAATACTTGTATCCACGAATATTTGTATTAATAACATCTCGCGAGAGCATTCAAGCCCGGGCCTAACAAACCCGGCAAATATTGTATTATTTATCTTCTCTTGGAAGTGCTCCCGCAATTGTTGTTTGCTGTCCGTCTTCCAGCAGTATTTAATCTTCGGATAAATATTTTGGGCAACAACATTTGGCGCTAGAGGAAGGGGGGCATCTAACCCTCAAATTTTTATTCCTACCGTCTCGAAGAACACTCACTGTTCTCGGGGCATATACTTGAAGTGACACTCACTGCACTTCAAAGAAATCTTTCAGAAATCATGTCTTCCGCCTCCGTGTCGAAGAAAGCCACTGGCCAGCCGGCCAGACGTCCTGCCTGGCCCGTCCCGAGCGCCACAGCCGATGGTGGAAGGTAGCCGCCGCGGTCAGGGACGCTCGATCCCGTCCCTGGACGGTGGCCCAAGCCTCTCGCTCGATCAGTTCCAAACCAAGGAATAGATCGAAGAGGCCATGGCCGTCCTTCAGGAGCGACGGAGTGCTCTCGACGCACCTCCCGCTATCACCCCCTCGGCCGTTCACCGGAAGTCCAAGCGGAAGCTCAAGGCGTTACTGGCCGAGCGATCGCCTGGAGGCTCCCGTCCGCAAGAAGAGACGCTCGCCAGCCGGGGCAACTCTGTCTTCGATCGCCTGGGCAGTGACCCGACACAGCGGCCGGGCGTCCCGGCCCGGCCTACGAGACGACGGAGTTTGAGTCCGTCACCTGGAGCTCGGCCTACCCGACTCCCAGAAGACAGCCCAGCCGTCTGGCTCCCACTCGCCAAATAGCCGAGGTCGGCAGTAGCGGAGTCCGGAGATCGGTACACGATCGCCTCGGCTCCAGCTCCCAAAGCCGATCATCAAGCGACCGAGCCACGGCGATGGCTGTGATGCAACGTCAACTCGACGACATGAAGGCGCTCCTGGAATCCGGGGCAGGCGCCAAGAAGACGATCGTCGAGCCAAGCGAGCCACTCGCGATCAACATCGAGCTCGCCCCCGTGCAGCACAAGATCGCTCCTCCTCAAACACCTTTGTACGAGGGGAGATCGGACCAAGAAATACACATGAGCAAGTTCAACATCTACATGACCGGGTGTGGGGCATCTGACGCGACCAGGTGCCGAATGTTCCCCATGACGCTGGACGACCTCGCCTACAGATGGTACACATCGTTGCCACCTCGGTCCATTGACTCCTTTAACGAGCTGGCAAACGTCTTCACAACGTACTTCGCCACCAGGGTCGTCCGGCCAGAAGGTCCCCTTTGCATGATGCAAATCAAGCAGGGAGAAGAAGAGTCCGACTCTGACTACATCGACCGAGTAGACGTGATCATCCTCAACGGCGAGCCCGTAAGCGATGAGATCGCCCTCCACACGGTCCTAGCAGGATTCAATGGCTTTTCGCCTATGTTCAGGCATCTTACGAAGAACCAACCCACGACCTACGCAGCCTTCCGGGCTAGAGCCGCAGACTTTCTGGCCAGGCAAAGGTTTCTTCTTAGCCTGTGAGCAGCGCGATCGGCGCCCGGACGACGATCTCCCGCCCGATCACCTATATCGACCTACGAATAAAGCGATCGGCAGCTGAGCGACGATCGCCAGTCCTCCAGCCCGATCGCCGATCATCACGCTACATCACCAGAACCCGGAGGACTCGCTCGCCATCTACAGTCCACCATTTAACATGAGAGACTAAGGCTCGCGATCGCCTCCACCGCACATCATAAAGCCATGGTCCTGGTAGCCGATGGAACCAGGCTACTTCGGCCATGCAAGGTCCCTTTCGGCCAAAATCGCCCGCCCTTCGTTTAAATACGAGGCCGGCATAGTCTGAGGGCTCTCCAAAATTAATCAGTGGACACATGCCGCTACCCCCGTCTCAACGTACACCGTCGAGGTTCGTCATCTCCATGGCGGGCCGAGGTGGAAGCAGAGCTAAACAAGCCGCGGGCGTGGAGTTGATTCATCCGACGCTGCCCCACGCAAGGACTCCTCTAGACTGAGACCGCACGCCCTTCGTTTAAATACGAGGCGAGGCGCAGCCTAACAGAGGACCCTCATAATGAAGTGAGTCACGAGACACTCAATGTCTTCGCGCACCAAGACACGGTCATGGAGTCGGTCTATCGAATTCCGCGACTGTGCACGATTCCTCAAACAAGCGAAACCATCAAGTTTCCGAGGGGGATCGCCAATGTTGTTTTTGCGGTACAAGACAGATAGATAGATAGCCAATCGACCATGATAGCACAAGTCAAAATCCAAAAGTCGGCTAAGCATGATCACCGTCCTCATCCTATACGATCGCTAGCAAGAACCACCTCGCCCCATGTCTTCAACATAGGAGCAAGCCGGGGGCAATTGTTGTGTCAAGAATTACACTCTCCGACCGGCGATCGCCTCGGAGATCGGGCGACCTAGCCACTGCTGAGCGGTGAGGCGAGCTGCCGACCACGGTCGGGCGACCTAGCCTTAGCCCCGCAGTAAGATGAATCGGCCAACCGAAGGTCAGGGCAAGTCCGGTGCTGAGCGATCGACATCAAATACGATAGTCTCTCGTTACTTGGCGACCGACTGGCGGACGATCATCTCTCGGCACTTGCCGACCGACTCTTGGTGACCGACCAGTGCCAACCCTCATCAACTGGCCGATGGCCATCCAGTCGGCAAAGGCCGAGCCTCAGGACAGCACCCACGTGCAGATCCACTAAAGGCGCTGACAGACAAAGACCTGTGACCACAGCCTGTCACCTACCTCACCTACCAACAGGGCCGCAGACCTGCAAAAGGTGCTGACAGACAAGACCTGTGACCGCAGCCTGTCACCTACCTCACCTACTGACAAGTCCGCCGAAAGTAACGAAGTGGGACCACCTGTGACAGTAACTCCGGACGCGTGCTGGCTCCTCATTAGACCACACAGCTGGCTGCCGGCTGTAGCCTTGGACTTTAGGCAGACTGCCCATGTGACCTTTAGGACGATCGCCCCATTATTATAATGGCCGAAAGACGATCGCCCGCTAGGAGACAAGGCACCTCAGCCCCTATATATAGAAGGCAGCCTGCACTTGGACTCCTCTCGGGCATTCTCGCATTTCACACGCAATATAGGAGCAAAATACACAGCACTTGGCTATCTCCAACTCTTGGCAACAGCTATCATTCAGGACTTACTTCTCCCGGCCTCTCTCATCAAGCAGACGATAGGCAGGAACGAAGAACACCGAGCTTCGCTCAAGAGCCGGATAATCAGAGCCTTTCTACACTCATTGTATTTAGATTTCTCTCATTAATACTTGTATCCACGAATATTTGTATTAATAACATCTCGCGAGAGCATTCAAGCCCGGGCCTAACAAACCCGGTAAATCTTGTATTATTTATCTTCTCTCGGAAGTGCTCCCGCAATTGTTGTTTGTTGTCTGTCTTCTAGCAGTATTTAATCTTCGGATAAATATTTTGGGCAACAACACTTCAGAATGCGGATCTCAAGGATTATTTTATTCCTAACTTTTTGGGAATCTTTTTAGTTTGTATCCTTACATCTAAAGATGGTTTTCCATTATTGTTGACTTTCACGCTTGCTGACTTGGACTGAGTTACTTGACTGATATCTTGTCTGAGAACTCATCTGATATCTCTTGGTCAAACCTGCCTGATGTGCGGTCAACCTTCTCTAATGTAAAACTTCCCTGATATAACTTGGTAGAAGTTCTCTCAGATAAAGTTCTCTGATCTGGTCTTGACTGAAGTTCTCTGACCTGATGAGTGTTCTCTGATCTGACGGTCAAAGCTGATATAGATCTCATCTGATAACTTGACTGCAGATGGGTTTTGGTCAAACCTCTCTGATATTCCTGTTTGACCAATACTTGTCTGATGTAGCGCCTTCTTCAGAACTTAACTGCAGCTTGGTTTTGGTCAAACCTCTCTGATGTTTTGCGATGACCAAAACTTGTCTGATAATCAGCTTGCCTGTAAAATTCTCTGATATAATGTCAGTTCTATCACATAGTTGATTTTCTTACTGATCAACTTTTGATCAAGACTTAGCCTAAACTTTAAGGCCTATAGAAGATACTCATTTGGTTCTTCTTTACAATGCCAATTATTTAGTGAATACATTTGAATAAATAACAATACAGTGATAACATCATCAAAATCTAACAGGTATTCCTAACAATTTCCCCCTATTTTGATGCTGGCAAAACTTTAAAGCATTTCAAATGTAAACAAGCCTACACAAAATAAAGTGCAAGACACAGGTAAAACTCAGTCTTTTTGAGACAACTAATGGTTGTCATTTAAGTGATTGTTATAAATTTTTATTGATGTTACATTATAGTATAGTTTGAATGAAACAAAATACAAGTAAAAAAATTACAAGTATTATAATCATCTTCCTCTCCCTCTTCCTCTTCCTCTGACCCTAACTGGAGGGAGTGACTTTAATAGCTTGGCTCTAATTGGTTTCTTGGTTACTGGAGCTAACCCATATTTTCTTTTAATTACCAATGAAGCAAACTATTGCTGCTCTGGAGATGTGAAGTTATTTTCAATGCATAGTTCTCTGATTTCCTCCCGAAGAGCCATCTCATCAAGTTCATTATTCATTAGTGTAGGTGCTTCTTCAGGACTGAAATCAGGAATCCCTGGATAGGCATTGAAATTCTTTGCAGGATATTTCTTCAAAACTTCCCAGAGTTTTGGAAAATTCATGTCCATGAAGTTAATAAATGTTTGCTGTGGGGAGCAGTCTTTGTCTTGAAGCATCTCCCCGAGATAGTAATTTTCTATAAACTGCTTCCTAGAACTTCACCACATTGGCGCTGCCTCTATAGGCAAGTTCTCTTCAACATAATGTAGTTCCTTCCCTTCCCATTGGTACCTCACCTCTGGTTCTTGTCCAGTTCTCTTCCTTTTGGCTGCAGGTGGCTCTGATGGTGAGAGGTTCCTGCCTGTATGAGAGGGGGGGTCTTGTCTTGCTATTTCTTCTCTGCCTTCCCCCTGCATTCTTTCTTTCCCCTTGCCCTTAGCTTTCCCTTTTTTGCCAGCATCAATAATTGTGGCTAGCTGCTCCTCCACCCTACTCATGAAGTCAGACATGCCAATAGCCATTCTGGAGTTTTAGGGTGTTGGGGAAGGTTCATTCCTGCTGAGCAAGGTGTCCATCTTGGCATTGAGGGACTGCAAGTCAGGTTTCACTTCAGTTTCTAGAAGCTTGGCAACTGTTTCCTCTACAAGCCTTCTGATTAGGTCAGTCATTGCAGGTGAGAGTTGGACTTCAGGTGTTATCTGAAGGTCATTTTCACTTGAGTCCTCTTGTACAGTTGACTTCCTGGCAGTTGACTTTTCCGAAGGTAAGCTTCTATCAGTGCTTCCTGATTTGATTGGGTATGATCAGGCATACCTGACTTATCCTCCTCTGTGGGCTGATGTGATCTAGATGCTTGATCAAGTTCATCACCCTCATCATCCCTCCTTTCCTCATCTTTCTTTTCTTCATCTTTTTCTTCATCTTTATCTTCCTCTTTTTCTTCTTTTTCTTCTTCTTTTTCCTTCTCTTCCTCTTCTTTCTCCTTATCATCTTCCTTTTCTTTTTCAACTCCATCAACTGCTTCTTTTCCGACTTCTTTTTCTTCTTATTTTTCTTTTTCAACTGCTTCAGGTACTTTTTCAACTCCGGCCTCTTCTCCAACTTCTGCCTCTTTTTCAACTTCTGCCACTTCTTCAACTTCTGCCACTTCTACAATATTTTCAACTCCATTTTTCAACTACTTCTTGTTCAATTTCAACAATGGTAGTGATTTTATTTTCTCTCCTGTCTCCTTCCTTCTTCCTTCATCCTGACCTTCAAAAATTTTCCTCTGCAGTACATCTTTCATTACTTGCAGAATAAATTGGTCCATGTTTTGTTTGAAGTAGGAGATGAGCCAATTCTCCTAAACTAAGATCTGTACATTAGTCTATTGACAAAAGTACATAACAAGCTGTTCCACAGCAATAGGATGTTCCCAGGTACTTCTCTCCTCAAATTCCTTAAGTTGAGAGAAGGAATACAATTTGAATTCTCTCCATTCCTCATAAAAGTTAATGAAGGAATAGTTTAAAACTTCCTTTCTTACCAACTGAAGTTGAGCTGTGGTAAGTCCCAAGGGGTTGATCGTTCTCAGGTTGAAAGTGTAGTCTGCAGTAGGTATTTGAATTATCTCCTCTGCCTCTTCTTCCTCTGTTATGCTTGAAAGAGTCAGGAGTGGAATTACTTCAGCCATCAGCTCTATCTGATCTGGATGAGCTGGATGATCTTTAGTAGGAGCAGGTGCAGGTGATATAATGAGTTGCATCTGAGCTGAGGACTCTTCGACTGGTGCAGGTGCAAGTGATCTCACAGTCTGCACTTCTACTTCTTCGCTTTCTGATGGGTGGTCCACCAAGCCTCTCTGATTCTTGGGGGACTTATATGGAGATGATGTGATATGTACAACCTCTTCTTTTGTAGGTAACTTCTTCTTTAATAGCTCAAACAGAGGAAGGTTGTCATTGTCAGAGTCATCTACAGGTAGCTGCTCAACTGCAGGTGACTTCAGAATTTCAGCTGCAGAAGGGGTTGAGGTTTTATCCTCTGCAGGTATCTCAGAGGGGTTTTGATCAGGTGCATCAGAGCGAACTTCATCTGAGTCCGAATGCGCTCTGTAGGGAGAAGTTCCACTTGTCATCTCCCTTAAAATCTTAGCTGCTTTCCTATCTTCTACCAACCTTTTCAAAGTTTCTTGGTCGAGGTGACCAAGTCTTTTGCTTCCGTGGAAGGTGTCTGCAGCTCCTTTCGCCTTCTCGAGGAACTCCAAGATCCAACTGATCTGGGTTCCATAATCTAGTTTCTACTTGAATTTATTCTCCTCTTTCTTCCAGCTAACTTTGTTCACTTCTCATACTAACTGCCTGTAGATGTAGTCAGGCCAGTTAATCCTTTGGTGCTGAATAAGAGCTCCCATCACTGTGAATTTGGCAGATGATAACTAATCATAGCTGCCGGCCATGCTCATGACAAATTTATTTGTGATGTCATGGTCATATCTGTAATCCTTTTTGAGGATGCCTCTTTTCGCCGTAATCTTGACTTTGTTTGGTTGTTCTCGTAATTTGATTTCATACCAGATTTCAGTGGCGCTTTGCTTTAGGGCTTCGACTTTAATGCCCCTGTTCTCCATTTTGAAAGCGCCAGTAATGGTTTTTGGAGTGATAATAACTTCTTCTCTAAAGAATGAACTTGTGATACAGTATTCAGTGACTCGTGCTTCCTTGAAGAAGCAAATGACGGCTTCCTTGAATAGTTGCTTTGGGTTGATGTCAAGAAAATGGTAGATACCATTCTTCTTCATCATTCGGATAACATGTCTCATGTCGTCAGTGTCCGCCATGTTAGCCTCCTGTAGTCCTTCGAAATCAACTACGGTGCTGAATATAATCTGATCCTTCACAATTTTGAGGTTAACTCCTTCGAAGTATTGGGTGGAATCCATTTATGCAAAAATAAGGTTTTGATTAGTGCAGCGAATATTCAGAGGTTTTTCTGCTTTTGAAAAATAGGGTTCTTAGAGCTTGAAGACGATAAAGATTGGTGAAATGATTTCCGCCGTCTTAAATAGTCATTCGAAGAGACGTTTGATTTTAATAATTAAAATAAGTAATGGCGGTCCGAATTTTGATAAATAAGGAATGACGGTTAGAGTTGATTGGACGTCGTGGAGGTAGACATGAAAGTAGCATGGTCTTGTATTATTCGCCACATGTAATGAAGTTAAGTATTTAAAGAAACACAAAACTTAACTGGTTGACTCTTACTTCTTGTCTGATCTGCATCAGGTGAGTCATATCTCATGTGGTTGATGTCAGCTATCTTTTCCTTGTCTGGTATGATCAGGTAGCTTTCTCGCCTGGTCTCCATATCAGGTAGCTTTTTCTTTGCTGGTTCAGATGACTTTTTCTCCAGCTTCAGGTCAGGTGACTTTTCTTGTTTGTACTAGATTCCAATCTAGTAGTCCAAGTTCCCTGCTTAGCTCCAGAAACCTTTTTCTGGTAAAGGTTTTGTGAATATGTCAGCAATTTGGTACTCTGTGCTGAGTATTCTGACTCAGTTGTGGATATTGAGTTAGATACTTGGTTCTTGCTGAACCATGAAATGAGTCTGGTTCCTAGGAATTGGCATGTTCCACTGGTGCTTTTCATATCAATCTTGCATCCTGCAAAGCCTGCATCTGAATATCCCTAGATTTAAAAGTTGTCATCCTTAGGATACCATAATCCAACATTGATTGTGGATTTAAGATATATGATTATCATTTTAGCTGCTTCCTAGTGAGACTGCTTTGGATTGGATTTGAATCTGGCACACACTCCTACTGCATATGAAATATCTGGTCTGCTTGGAGTGAGGTATAAAAATGATTCAATCAGTCCTCTGTAGTGTGTTGGATCCAGTGGATTACATCCTTCATCTGCATCAAGGTGTAGGGATGTGCTCATGGGAACTCTTAGTGATTTGGCTGAGTCCATGCCAAATCTTTTGATTAAATCTCTTGTGTACTTGGCTTGGTTGAGGAAGATTCCATTGTCAACTTGTTTGACTTGTAAACCAAGAAAGAAATTTAGCTTTCTCATCATGCTCATCTCAAATTTTCCTTGCATGAGACTTGAGAATTTTTCACATAGCTCAGGGTTGGTTGAGCCAAATATGATATCATCCATATTTATTTGAACAAGTAATATGTGGTCTTCATGTTTCACTCTGAAGAGGGTCTTGTCCACCTTTCCTTTGCTGAATCCATTCTTCTCCAGAAACACATATAGTATCTCATACCATGCTCTTGGTGCTTGTTTCAGTCCATATAGAGATTTCAAAAGTTTGTATACTTTGTCTCCTTTGACAAATCCGGGGGGTTGCTCTACATAGACTTCTTCTTCTAGTACTCAATTGAGAAATGCTCTTTTTACATCCATTTAATAGACTTCAAAATCCTTGAATGCTGTATATGCAAGGAATAGTCTGATAGCTTCTAATCTTGCTACTGGTGCATATGTTTCATCAAAATGTATTCCTTCACATTGAGCATATCCTTTTGCAACGAGTCTGGCATTATTCCTAACAACAGCTCCATCTTCATCACATTTGTTTTTATACACCCACTTGGTGCCTATTACTTTCTTGTGATCTGGTCTGTCTGTTAATTCCCAGACATTCTTCCTTTCCATTTGGTTGAGCTCTTCTTGCATTGCAATTATCCATGATTAGTCATACAGTGCTTGATTTGTTGTCTTGGGTTCCATTGAAACATGAAACATGAGAACATAGTCATTCCTACTGGTTCTGTAGATTGTCTGGTTCTGACTCCATCAGTTAGGTTTCCAATGATTTGTTGAATGGGATGATCTCTGAGCCATTTGGGTATATATTCTTCAGGGTTTGTTCCCCCTATTGAGTTGCTTTGATGCACTTCTTCCCTCTCTGCATCAGCTTAGTTTTGGCCTTCTTGATCTGCAACTGGATCAGCTACGGCCTTGTCATCTGTAGATAGATCTTCATCAGCTGCAGTTGGATCTTCATCAGATGTAGTTGGAACAAGTACAGTTGGGTTTCCTATCTGATCTGCAGTTGGGTCTTCAGGCTGATTTGTAGTTGGGTCTTCTGGATGATCTGCAGTTGGGTCTTCTGGTGCATCCATCATTCCTGTGGCAGATTTGAGCTTTTTCTCAATTGATTCCACCTGTTTCCTATACCCAACAGTGGACTCATCAAACACAACATGGGGTGTTTCTTCCACAACTAGTTTTCTTTTGTTAAAACTTTGTATGCCTTGGTTATTTGTGAGTATCCCATAAAGAGACCATCATCAGTTTTAGCATCAACGGCATTCAGTTGGGTTTTACCATTGTTGTGGATGAAACATTGACAACCAAATATATGAAAGTATGCAACAGTTGGTGTTCTGCCATTCCAAATCTCATAGGGAGTTTTGTGATGTCTCTTTACTATCGTACTCCTGTTCTGAGTATAGCATGCTGTGTTGACAGCTTCAGCCCAGAACTTTTTTGGCAGGTGAGCTTCTGCAATCATTGACCTGGAAGCTTCCTTCAAGGTTCTGTTTCTTCTTTCAGCAACACCATTTTACTGTGGTGTTCTTGCGGAAGAGACTTCACGCTGGATTCCATTTTGATCACTATATTCAGTGATTTCCCTGTTGAGAAATTCTCCTCTGTCTGATCTGATCTTGATGATGGAGAGAGATTTCTCATTCCGAATCTTCCTCAGCAGCTTAGGTAGCTTTGTTAGTGTTTCACTCTTTTTATAGAGAAAAACAACCCATATAAAGCTAGAGTAGTCATCCACTACTACTAGGGCATGCTTCCTTCCACTCAGTATCCTTGGCTTGATGGGGCCAAAGAGATCCAGATGAAGTAGGTCTAATACTCTGGTGGTGAGAGTGGTAGGCTGAACTGGTTTGAATGATGCTCTGGTCTGCTTTCCTTTCTGGCATGCATTACAGAGGGCTTCTTTCTTGAATGCTTCTTCTGGAAGTCCTCTGACTAACTTTTGAGAGCTTATCTTATTGATGGCTTTGAATTTCAGGTGACATAATCTCTTGTGCCTGAGCCATCCATTCTCAGCAATTGTTTTAGATAGAAAGTAGGGGTTTGGAGTGCCTGTATTCCAGTATATCATGTAGACATCTCTTCTTCCGAATCCTTGTAGCTTCACTTCTCCATGTAGGATATCAATCACCATGCATTTCCAAATAGTGAAGACTACTAGGTTCTTTTCATCACAGAATTGACTTATGCTCAACAAGTTGTATTTGAGCCCTTTGACATAATATACTTTGGATATGGTTATGTTTCCTTTGTGCAGCTCTGCAAATCCCTTTGTCTGTCCTCTAGAGCTATCTCCAAAGGTTACACATTGACCTCTTTCTTTGATGTAGTTGAGAGCACCTTCTTATTCCCTGTCATGTGCCTTGAGCATCCAGAATCTACAAACCATTCTTCTCCTCCTATTGTTGAACTTGAGGAGATGTAGTAGTAGTCCTTCCACCTTTTCTGCAATCAGACAAGCAGGTATTTAGGTACCCAAATTTTTGTGGGTCCTTTCGGGTTAGTAGGCTTCCTGGAGAATTGGTTTCTCCTTGGGTTATAAGAATTATGTTGATTACCCCTATAAGGTGTGTGCTGCCTAGGTCTATATCCCTGGTTAGGATGGTATACTAGATATGACTCATAAAACCTGTGGTGTGGGCCATTTCTAAATCTTGGCGGAGACCATTTATTAAGTCGTTGGGGTCTCCACACCTGTTCATTTTGAAAATTTGGATAACCTTGAGGTTTACATTTACCTCTCCATTTTGAAATCTGTTTTTGGGGAGTCTTTGGTAATAATTTGCATAATGTTTTGACTGCTGCTTCTGCCTTGGCCATTGCCTAGTCTCCTGTCTAGGTGGCTGCCTTGTGAACCTTGGCTGATGCCTAAACTTTTGATTGGGCTGCTGCCTATTTTGAAATACAGGTTTATATGTAGGCTCAGCAGCCTGGACAATTGTTTTTCCCTTGACAAAAATGGTTTTTGAACTAGAGGGAGTGTTGGGGTCATATCCACGGCCTAATCTTGAATAAAGTGGCCTCTTGTTCATACACAAACCATCAAGAGTTATAAATGCCTTTAGAGATGTTATCTCTTTAGCTTGTGTACTATTTAGTTGTTTCTACATAGATAGCTCAGTTTTGCTATGAGCAAGTGCAATTGACTTTTCACTATTTAAGACAGTCAGCTTATGAATCTCAGCTGCAGTATTTTCAGCCGAGTAGTATTTTCAGATTGTTTTTGAAGCTCAACTATAATATTTTTAAATTTTGCTGACTCCTGACTGAGCTTGTCAAAATCATTTTTCAGCTGGACTCTCTCATTCTTCATCTGTGCACTCTCAGTTGTAACAGTTAGATGACCTGATTTAAGGGTTTCAAAATCTTTTAGTAAATGATTTACAGATTCGTGAAGATTCATATCTTCAGACATGTCAGAGCTAAAACCCTCTTTAGTTTGAGGTTTGGAAGTTACCTCTTCATCATCTAGATTGGCCATCAGACAGCTGTATTCATCATCATCACCAAAGAAGAATCCACCACTTGATTCTACTCTTTCTTCAATCTGGTCTTCTCCAATGAGAGCTTTTCTCTTGTCTTCCTTCTTGCCCATGTCCTTCTTAGCTTCATCTCTCTTGAGATCAGGGCAGTCAAATTATATATGTTCTGTCTTATGGCAGTTGTAGCATTCAACCTTCCAGTTTCCAGCCTTTTGATTCCTCCTTGAATTGTCTTTGTAATTCTTCTTGTACTTGGAGTAGTTTTCCGGGAGTTGCTGAATCTTTGCATAATGAATGCCATTTCTTCCTCAAAATCTAGAGGATTTGTAGTTTTAACTTCAGACAGATTCTTTGCAGCTGAGTTTGCTACAAATGCTATTCCTTTTTCAGCTGGTTCATTGGATAATGAACAGGCAGCTCGAACTCATATGCCTTCAGATCAGAGAACAGCTCCTGGATCTTTATTTTGTTGAGATCCTTTGATTCTGTCATGGCCACAACCTTCATGCTCTATTCAGGGTTGAGAGATCTTAAGACTTTCAGGGCCATCTCCCTGTTGCCATATATTTTTCCCAGAGAATTGATTTCATTTATTATCTCTGTGAATCTTCCATCCACCTGGTCAATGATTTCTCCATTCTTCATTTTGAAGTTGTCAAACTTTTGGGTAGCTATTAACTTCTTTTCCTTGTTCCCTCACACATTACAGCTAATGTGTCCCAGATTTCTCTGGCATTCTTGCAATTTTTAATCTTGACTATGGTTACTGTTGGAACATTTTGTTCCATACATATATTAAGAGTGTTTTGATGATTAATGTTGACAAACAAAACAAAACAACGAAGAGACGAAGCAAGCATCGAAGGAAAACGAAGTGCAAAAAGCTGGAAAAACACAAAGCTAACATACGTAATATGTGATCATTAACGTACGTAATGGTAGCAGCTTAACGTACGTAATGGATGAGAGATAACGTACGTAAAGGAGTTCAAACAAGTGAACGTTGGAGAAGTCAAAGTCAGCAAAGCATACAACGGATATATGCGTCATGAGTGACGTAATGTTAACGTACGTAACAAAGGAAAGGCTAACGTACGTAACTCAAATGATGAAACTCACTGGACTGATTTGTGAAGATGCTAACGTACGTAACCAGCCATGGTTAACGTACGTAATGAGGCTTACGTACGTAATGGAGAGAATATAACGTACGTAATGAGCACCGCGCTAACGGCTAGTTTGAAGATGGAGCCTATAAATACCATCCCTATGGTAGTGAATGAGAACAACAACTTCAAGCAAACTACACATTCTTACGAGATTGATATTCATTGTATTGTTGTTGTAATATTGAGCTTACATTGAGTGATTGAGTGTTATACACAAAATCATACACGAGTGGTAAAGAAAAGATACGATTGGATTCGGTGTTATTAGGATCAAGGATCCGGCATTGTTAGAATCGCAATCGCTATCTTAGTGAGGTTTATCTAGTACCCATAGAAAGCTAGAGCGGTTGATTCCTTGTCCGATAGAAAAGGAAAACGGTTTAACTTGGACCGACGCAAAGACAAGTACGAGTGGTTTATCACGGACCAATAGAAGACGTGATTGTAACGGTTATACCTCGACCGATAGAAGAGAGGCGTAGAGGTTTTTATCTTGATCCTATAGAAAAAGATACCGAGAGAGGACGTAGGCTCGATTATAGCCGAACCTCTATATATCCTCGTGTCCTTTATTTTCCGCACCTTTTATTTACGCTTCCGCAAACGGCGCAAATATCCGAATCGGTACCCAACAATTGGTATCGGAGCAGTACTCCAATACGCGGCTTAACATCCGAGGAGAAAAGATACAATGGCGTTTCAAATGGCTCCCGTCGAAGGTCTTGCTCTCAACCGACCACCATTCTTTGATGGCTCAAATTATTTGACGTGGAAGAAGAAGATGTCGATATTCATCCGAGCATACGACATTGAAATTTGGAAGATTATTTGCCTTGGCCCGAAAGTTCCAATCAAATCCGACGGTACGCTCAAATCTTTCGAAGAATACGACGATGCCGATTGGAAAAATGACCATCTAAATTGTAAGGCTACTCAACTCTTATTTTGTGCCTTAAATCCGGAAGAGGTCAATCGAATCTCATCGTGTGAGAGTGCGAAAGAAATATGGAAAATTCTAGAAATCACACACGAAGGGACGACTCAAGTCAAGGAGACGAAGATAAATATGCTTCTCCATGACTACGAGTTATTCATGATGAAGGGTGACGAGTCCATCACCAATATGCTCGACCGATTCTCGGTCATCACCAATGGACTAGCTTCGTTTGGCAAACCATTATCTAGTAGTGAAAAAGTTAAGAAAATTTTACGATCACTACCTAGCGAATGGGACGGCACCGTGACCGCAATTATGGAATCTAAAGATCTCAACACGCTTGATTTTAGCGCCCTCGTTGGTTCGCTAATTAATTATGAGATCGTGTTAAAATCACGAAGTGTCAAGCCGAAACCGAAAGAAAAATCGCTAGCCATGAAGGCTAAGATGTCGAAAAAGAAAGAAGAAATCCCGGTGGAAGAAAGCGACGAAGAAGCGGCATATTATGCCAAGAATATTAATAAATTCCAAACCTTATTAAACCGGAGGAAGAAGGATATCTCGAGCGAAACGAAGAAGTTCGACAACTCTTGTCGACAATGTGGTAAACCAGGCCACTTTGCTAAAAATTGCCGTGTCAAACCCAAGAAGGAGGTTCTCGTGGCTACTTGGAGCGATGAAGATGAAGACGATGATTTCATCAATCAAAATAATCTCGCTCTCATGGCCCGGAGTTCATTCGACGATAGCGACGTCGAAAGCCAAGTAAGTACATCCTCCCGTGATGAACTTTTTGATGCATTTGAATTACTTCATACGGATTTCCAAAATGCATTATCGGAAATTAAATCCCTCAAGTCTAAAATTAAATCTTTGGAAATTGAAAATTCCAAAATTATCGAGAAGGGAAAATTTGTCGAAATCGATCATTCAAAGTGTATTGAAAATGAGAATATTTTGAAGAATGATCTTTTAAAAGTTCAAGATGAACTAAAATCCTTGACAAGAAAATTCTCGTACGGAAACGAGAAATTTGAACAAATGCTTGGTGTTCAAAAATTTACTTTGAATAAAGAGGGGTTAGGATTCAAAACTCGTTTGAAAAACGAATCCGTTAATTTTAAGATACCCCATTGCGAAAAGTGTTTAAAAATCGGGCATCATATTTCAAGTTGCAAAAGCCCGAGACGGACGATAAAAATTAAGAAAATTTGGGTTCCTAAAGGAACAATCGTTTCAAATATCGTCTACGTTTCAAAAGAAAAACCAACTATAGGTTGGATCCCCAAAAATTGATTTTTTTTACTCAGGGGGAGTATTTGTTAAGGGGAGAGAATATTTTCAGGGGGAGTTTTTACCCTTTATGCATTTATATCGTGCATATTCTACATTTTGGTATCATTAAATTCAATTGCTATTTTTTTTACTTTTTGATGAAAACAAAAAGGGGGAGAGAAAGGAGGAAAATAAGAAAAATGGGATTTACCCTAAAATGGGGAGAAACGAAGGAAAGGAGAAAAATGAAAAGGAGAAGTCGAAAAATGACAGAAAAAGAAAAATGAGGAGACGTCGAAAAGACGATGAAAAATTCGATAAGTTAAAGGAAAGGAGAAAAGAAAAGAAGGAGTCGAAAAAGTAATGGGAGAAGATTCTAACGAAACGGACAAAGTCGAAAACTTTGGTCTGTAAAGATATACATATATTTGTATTTTTTGCAGGAAAATCCCATTGACGAAGTGTTGTTTTGTAATCATCAAAAAGGGGGAGATTGTTGGAACATTTTGTTCCATACATATATTAAGAGTGTTTTGATGATTAATGTTGACAAACAAAACAAAACAACGAAGAGACGAAGCAAGCATCGAAGGAAAACGGCGCAAAAAGTCGAAAAACACAAAGCTAACGTACGTAATATGTGATCATTAACGTACGTAATGGTAGCAGCTTAACGTACGTAATGGATGAGAGATAACGTACATAAAGGAGTTCAAACAAGTGAACGTTGGAGAAGTCAAAGTCAGCAAAGCATACAACGGATATATGCGTCATGAGTGACGTAATGTTAACGTACGTAACAAAGGAAAGGCTAACGTACGTAACTCAAATGATGAAACTCACTGGACTGATTTGTGAAGATGCTAACGTACGTAACCAGCCATGGTTAACGTACGTAATGAGGCTTACGTACGTAATGGAGAGAATATAACGTACGTAATGAGCAGTCTGGCAGCTAACGGCTAGTTTGAAGATGGAGCCTATAAATACCATCCCTATGGTATTGTTTGAGAACAACAACTTCAAGCATACTACACATTCTTCTGAGATTGATATTCATTGTATTGTTGTTGTAATATTGAGCTTACATTGAGTGATTGAGTGTTATACACAAAATCATACACGAGTGGTAAAAGAAAAGATACGATTGGATTCGGTGTTATTAGGATCAAGGATCCGGCATTGTTAGAATCGCAATCGCTATCTTAGTGAGGTTTATCTAGTACCCATAGAAAGCTAGAGCGGTTGATTCCTTGTCCGATAGAAAAGGAAAACGGTTTAACTTGGACCGACGCAAAGACAAGTACGAGTGGTTTATCACGGACCAATAGAAGACGTGATTGTAACGGTTATACCTCGACCGATAGAAGAGAGGCGTAGAGGTTTTTATCTTGATCCTATAGAAAAAGATACCGAGAGAGGACGTAGGCTCGATTATAGCCGAACCTCTATATATCCTCGTGTCCTTTATTTTCCGCACCTTTTATTTACGCTTCCGCAAACGGCGCAAATATCCGAATCGGTACCCAACAGTTACTTTGTCAAGAGTCTGGTACAGCACATCTCTGGCCCGATTGTCGAGATTGGCCAGCTTCCTTTCTTCAGGAGTCATTTCTGTCCTCTTCTTGGGGATTTTCTCGGGCTTTACAGTAGCGATATCTTCTGGTGTATTGTCCTTCTCAAATATGAAGGGTCCATCCTCAATGATACACCACATGTCATCATGAATGGATGACAGATCAGCCTCCATTCTTATTTTCCATAAGTCATATTCATCAACAGAGAATCAAGGTAATTTAGAGTACATGTGTTGCATGTATTCCATTATACTGAGAGATTAAAATATATATTCAACATATGGATTTGGTTTTGTAAAAATTGAACCAACCGCTCTGATACCACTTGTAGGTCACAAGTCCTCATGAATAAGTCTAGGGGGGGTGAATAGACTTATTGACCTCTTCCCTGAATTTCAGGTCAGTTTCTCAGCTGTGATTAAGTGCAGATGAATTATGTCGACTGCAGATAGATAATGCAGAAGACACATCTAATAATAATGCAGATAACAAGTATCGACTGCAGATAATTTTCTAATGGAACTGTAAATATGTATGCAACAGTTATGTATGATGTTTAAAGTGGTAAATCATGCAAGCACTTATAGTGGTTTCAGAGGTGGGGTAATCCTCTACTAGTCCACTTCTCTCCAAACCAGTTGGAGATAAATTTACAATAACTGTCAACCAATGATAAAGGTTACAATGAATTCATCCTTGTTACAACAGCTTCCAACCAGTGGAAATCCGTGTCGTTGCAACTCCCTTGATTGCCTAGCACCTCTTGATCGAAAACCCATGGTTGCCACAACAACTCTCGAGCTATATATCACCTTCCAATCAATAACCCGTGGATGCCTTATCAGTCACGAAACTTCTGAAACCTCGTTCACAGAAGTACCCCTTACTCAGTTTTAAAGGCACGAGTGTTGTCTTCTCGAACTTCAATAGCTTCTCAGAATATGATCTTTGAAACTTTGCTCTTTACAATGTTATTGATCTCTTGATAGCTTTGATTGCTTTGTTTGCTTAGATTGCTTGTAAGTATAGTTCGCATCGTACTTTGCTCACTTCTGATCTTCAGATATTTATAGTACGAATCTTGAGCTTCTCTTCATAGCTGTTGCATCACTGTAATAAATTTGTCCGTTGGAGAGTGGACTTCTTTGTTTATCTTATCATTCAGTTGCACGACTTGATTCTCTTTTCAAATCCGACCGTTTGAAAGAATTCTTTTGGTCGCGCCGTTGTTCTTGATTTGTATATTCATAAGTCTTCAAAATGCGGATCTCAAGGAATATTTTATTCCTAACTTTCCGGGAATATTTTCGGTTTGTCTCCTTAGGTCTGCACTTGGTTTTCAGTTATTATTGACTTTCACCCTTGCTGACGTGGACTGAGATATTTGGAGTCAACCTTCTCTGATGTAAAACTTCTCTGATATAACTTGGTAGAAGTTCTCTGAGATAAAGTTCTCTGATCTGGTCTTGACTGAAGTTCTCTAACCTGATGGATGTTCTCTAATCTGACGGTCAAAGCTGATATAGATCTCGTCTGATAACTTGACTGCAGATGGGTTTTGGTCAAACCTCTCTGATATACCTGTTTGACCAATACTTGTCTGATGTAGCGTCTTTTTCAGAACTAAACTGCAGCTTGGTTTTGGTCAAACCTCTATGACGTTTTGCATTGACCAAAGCTTGTCTGAAAATCAACTTGCCTGTAAACTATTCTGATATAATGGCATTTTTATATATAGTTGATTTTCTTACTGATCAACTTTTGATCAAGACTTAGCCTAAATTTTAAGGCTATAGAAGATACTCATTTGGTTCTTCTTTACAATGCCAATTATTTAATGCATACCTTTGAATAAATAACAATACAGGGATGACATCATCAAAATAACATCCTTGTGAAGGGGGACTTAGTCATTTTGCCTTTAAAGCAAGATTCACAAGTTGGAAAGGGATCCAATCCCAATGGGACCATAAGTCCATCTTTTTTTATTTTGTAAACCTTGGCCTGACCAACATGACCAAGTATAAGATGCCATTTCATAGATTGCGGAGCCAGTCCACAAAGTTTGGTCCGGTTAAGTTGTTCTTCTCGAGTAGAATTGCGAGTGGGTTCATTGTCGTTATGAGAGTTGTTATTTTGTGTGTCTGCTTAAGTAAGACAGATTGATTAGTGACTCATTTAATTATGATTTGAGTTTAGATTTAAGGTCTTTTCTATTCATTTAATCCAGCTCCACTACTTTATCGGAATAACACACTCCCATGTGAAAACTGAAAGTATTAGTCCGCTTTACTTCATAGTGGTTATCAAGTTCCTTATAAATTTTAACAGAGGGCAACCGAACAGGTTTCTGGTCTATTAATCTTAATAAAGTGGTGTCCAACACCAACCCATCTAATGGATGATTCGATCTTCTTTTTCCCCATGTTCACTCCCCTCAACCTATACGGCTTCTATAGTCCGTGAACAAGTTAAGTATAGACCATCGACGCTGATCAGTTTCACAATTGAATCTTATCCGACAACCAAACAGGTGTCTAGGGATAAGATTTGTTCCAACCAAAGTCATCCAATGCACACTCAGAAAAATAATATTTTTCTAATCTTTATATTACACATTCAAATCAGTTTTTCAGAAGAAAAATAGATTTATATTGTAACATAAAATCAAGAAAAATAATTTTTAGATGAACAATTTAAAACTAATGATCAAAACAATTATGATTCCAAATCATAAAGCCACACAATAAGCATTCTAAATGATAAATATCGTATATAGGATCGCAAAACCTCGCTCTGATACCACTTTTGGGATTCGATGCCTAAAACTAAGGCATGGCGGAAGCAAAAACGAATATAACCGAACCCCTAAAGAGGACCGATTATGCAACCTATATATGAATACAAAAGGACAAGAGTTAAGATAAGAAAACATACCCTTGAAGTCATTTGATTGATTGTTGAGGTTGATCCCGATGACTGAAAATCCGACTTGATAATTCCTTAATGATCCAAACACCGCGTCTCTACTAGCCACACACCGGGAGATGATCGGAACAACAACTACCTAATTATCCTCCAAGGATGCAACTAGAAAAGGGTAGTAGGAAATGATTCTCTCAAGTTTGTGATCACTCTAAGTGATATATGTTTTGTTCTTGTTTTTCTTTTTCTCTCCAAGAGTGTAAGAACATGATCTCTCTCTCTCTCTCTCTCTCTCTCTCTCTATGTGTGATGGCCGATTTTCTTCATTTTGGTGGAGGGGGATGAGCTTTGTTTTTTAACAAAGTCCACACTAACCTGCAAGCCTCACACCTAAGGGTTGATTATGATAAGATCCCATCTTATCATCCTTTTGTACTCAAGTGTTAGGAAACCTCCTCAACACATGCAAGTATGAAGACAAGGTCACCAACAAGGGACCTACATGCGAGTGGGGCGGCCCATATCATAATAGAGAAGGATTAGTTCGTTTCGTTCCGTGAAATGGACCGTCGTTTATGATTTCCAAATGATCCACTTTGTTTCGTCTCATATACAATTAATTAATCCAATCAATTAATTATATTGAGATATTATTTCTCCAAGAAATAATTATTCATGAATTAAATTAATTATCGAGTAATTTATTTAATTCACCAGACCGATTTAATTTATCCAATAAATTAAATAATACATCCATAAAATTCACAATAAGAGATCCCTTTCATGTTATTTCGTCGTATCCCTAATGAGCGACTCGGTAGGTCCGTCTCAGTAAGCAATAGGAGGAACCAAAGAGTTATAGCACCACCTAGCCAATCCTGCGACCTATACTATAACCTTACTGAGAACGAATGATAGGGACCATTCAAGAACCATTATGTCGTGAATACCAGTAAACGTATAAACCTTATTTTAAATGTCGCGATCAAGTTATAGGGTCACGATCATTCAAACCCTATCTGTACTTGATTCTATATTTGAGTTAATGCAAATCGAGATCACCGAGCTCTCGTGTATCCAATACAGCTATCTCCATTTCTTTGGCCAAACACTTATGATCTCATTTGCCAATAACCACATAGGACATATACATGCTCACTTTAAAGATATAATCCTATCTTAATATTTAGTAGAACCTGCAACTTGTCCGTCAAGATGTACGTCGAGGTTGAACCCCACCTCTCGGCTTTTTGGGTCAAACTACTCTAGTGAAAATCTTAACTTCACAAGCACATCCCTACTAAATCCTCAAGTCGTAGGTTCACGAATACCTATCACAACCTTTTGATTCCATCATTAACTATCCCAGAGTGAAATCCGTGTGACGAATCGAGGGTGAGTCAGTTCGAACGAATCGAGGGTGAGTCGGTTCGAGTATACTAATCTCATTAGCATACCGACAACGTGTGCTCCCACTAACCATTTGTTGGGATAACAAATACCCTGTATCAAAATAGCCAGGATAATCAATCCCTGTATCGAATAATGTTGATAATAGGTTTTGACAATATGCCAATCCTCAATACAGTAAGGAAACTGTATCGAAAAGTTGAAGTGTCAACCTGTATCGAAGGCCTGTCATAGATTCAGCATATAGTGGAACCTTTCAGTACATCAAAGAAGTCTCATAAAGACCAAGTATGGAAGCTGTCTTGAATCAACAATACAGTGATCTTCCATACAGCTCTCAACAGGACAAGAAGGAATCTTCAGTATTCACTAGAAGTCAAGTCCCGTTGATAAAGAAGTATTTAAATACTAAAGGATAAAGTATTTAAATAGTGTAAGTCAACAGATCTTCAAATCCCACAAAATCCGGATCGTGCTTTTCATCCCGTTGGAACGGAATCTTGCTCAACGGATTTATCTCATCGGATATATTTTTCAGAAGACTATATATATCTCATGAAGGCGTTGAAGATCAGTTACCAAGTAACAAAGTTAATATTATATACATCAGAGAAAAACAAATATCCAGAAGCTTACTGCAACTCAGATCTAAGAGATATACAGTGCTCAACAACTTGAACAACACTTCATCAGCCAGAAAGTCAAAGATGTTGTTCATACCCTGTTCTATCCTTTAAAAAAACCCAGATCAGCCCTGTGTGGACTGAGTAATCTTTGCCTCTCCCAAACTGTGTGTGAAGGAATTGCATCTAAGAAGACGAAGCTTTAGAACTGTGTGCGAAGAAGCCAGTCAAGCATTAGCTCAAACCAATCTGTGTGAACGGTTGAAGCTAAGATCTTTATATCAATCAGTGTGAATGATATATTGATTGTGTGTTGTTATAATTACGTAGTTGTGTACGCAGTAATTATAATAGACTTCTTACTCCTGTGTGGAGGACCAGTGGACGTAGAGGGGTTTATCTCGAACCACTTTAAATACTGCGTTATTTACCTTCTGCCTTACTTGTTTTATTTAACTGTGATTATTTAAGTATACACTGCACATCGAGTTGCTGTATCCACAACAACTTACTGTATTTAAGACTTCCGCTATGCACTCAGATTTAAAATCAGTACTGCTTGTTGTTTAAACTGCTTTCCAAACTGTATCCAGTATACTTAGTGTCCAACAAGTGGTATCGGAGCGGTTGATTCTAAAAAGAATCAGTCGTATTTTTAACCGAATCAGATCCAAAATCACTTATTTTTAAAAACAGTCTTTTTCATTTCTTTATTCTCACATGGATACATCTATGATCAACAAAGTGCCTATGTTCTCTATTAACGAATTTGATGATTGGAGAATTAGGATGGAGGCTCATCTTGCAGCAATGCACGAAGAGATGATTTTTGTTATACAGGATGGCCCCATCAAGATCATGAAGGTAAACACGGCCGCAAGAATTGAAGGCCAAGACCATGCTGAGATGCTTGAGAAGGAACGCGAGCAATGGACCACAGATGAAAGAAAGCGAGCCAATCTCGACAATATGGCTAAGAACGCGGTATTTGTCACTCTTGACAAAGGCACGTTCTCGAAGGTAAAGAGCTGTAAAACAGCCAAGGAAATCTGGGATAAACTCTAGTTGATTTGTGAGGGAACTGAGCTCTCAAAAGAAAACAAAATTTCAAAACTGACTCAGCAATTTTAATCTTTTGAAATGAAGCCAACTGAGACACTTGAGGAACTTGACCTCAGATTCACTGGTATTGTTGGTGAACTTGAAGCTTTGGGCAAAATTTACACCCAAAAGGAGAAGAACTTAAAAATTTTCAGATCTCTCCCTGCCCGATGGGACATTAAGACCACAGCTATGCGTGTGTCTTGTAATCTAAATTAAATATCTACTATTGATCTCTTCTCTGACCTCAAAGCTTTTGAGTATGACATTGACACAAGAGAGAAAGCTGAAGAATCTCCTTCAAAGGTCACAACACTAGCCGCTGTATCGAATCGTCGACACAGCATGCCCAGCTCGTCGAAGCCTAGTCACAAGAATGCTGATAGTGACGACAACATCCTGTCTCAAGATGAAATGGCGCTTCTCATGCGCAAGTTCAAAAAGTTCATCAAGCAGTCTGGAAAGACTCCCTACAGGCCCAAACCTGTCCACAAGGCAAGTACCGAAACTTCATCCGTTGATGCTAACCTGTGCTATAATTGCAGGAAACCAGGACATTATGCAAATTTATGTCCTCATCCCAAAGTTCAAAGGTTGCCGGAGGCCGAGCAACAAGAGAGAGATGAAAGAAGATGTGCTTGGAAAAACAAGCTCAAGGCCCTGATTGGTGAATCAGAAGCCTCCCCCACACCATCCAAATCAGAAGAATGTCTTTAGGTGGTCACTGAAAGTGATTCATCTGACGATGAGTTCGATGATAAAGCATATATGTGCTTTATGGCCAAGAACATTCCGGAAGGTGAAGATAGCGACGATGAGGTAAGCTCAACCTCAGCTATTCCATTAAATGCATCTCATACTTTTGAAAACATGATGAATGAGTTTAAGAACATTCATAGGCCCATGAGACATTGAAAAATGAGAATATACAGCTCCAACTGTCTAACCTAGAGTTGAAAGATGAAAATGACTTGCTGAAAATAAATTATGAAAACATGTCTATTGATTGTGAAACCAGCAATGTCGGTTTTTAAAAACTCATGGAGAGCAATCATCAACTTGCTCATGAACTAAATGAGGTTAAAACTCACAACGAGAGCAAGACAAATGATTTGGTTCTACTTCAAGCCAAAGTCAAAACTCTCAAAAAAACGAGAAAATGAACTTGAGACTATTCTGAAATCGTTCGAGAAATCGTCCAAAAGAATGGAAGAAATTCTGAGCACTGGGCAACATGCTCGTGATAAAAGTGGCTTAGGATACAACTCATGTTCAAGCAAAGGGAAAACTAGCACAGTGTTTGTCAAGAGTGTTGAACACATTCCTGTGTCGAAAGAAACTTCAAGTCCTGTGAAGGAACCTATTGCACAGCGAACAGCAAAGGCTGCCATTCCGCCACCTCAATCATACTCCAGACAGCAGAATCACCAGCCATTCAGACCTGAAAGGCTCACTCAACAGCATGCTCCCCGAGCATGTCAACAGCGCCAACAGCCGTTCAGAAGGAAGGCTGTATCCAAATACCAAAGGCCCGCACAGCAGTACTATCAGTACAGCACGCCGAGGTATTGGATACAGGAGCCCTGTTATTCCTCGAGACAGCAGGTTCCTGCTCAGTATCAACAAGAGCATTGGGAATCCAACTGGAGACCCAGAAGGCAAGCTGTTAGGCCAAAGAAAATGGCTCCACCTCCAAGACTGCACTCTTACTGGATTAATAATATTAACCCTGAATTTTACATGCATAATAATTATCATGCTTATAACGACTACGGATATGCCCCACGTAGATATCGCAACACTGTACCGAATGTGACCTACAGTAAACCAATTGCTGTCAGGAAAACTTGGGTACCTACAGTAACTAACATACATGGACCCAAAAATCAAAGGGGACCTAAATCTACTTAATATCTTTGCATACAGGACATCCTAGAGGAGGACACCTGGTACTTCGATAGTGGATGCTCTAGGCACATGACCGGAGATAGAAGCAAGCTATCAGATTTCGTAGAAGGTCGCGGTCCAAAAGTTCGTTTCGGTGATAAATCTAAAGGAAGAACAAGAGGGAAAGGAAACCTACTTGTCGGAAAATTCAAAGTCACCGATGTTGCATATGTTGAAGGCTTACAGTACAATCTACTTAGTTCGTTCTCGGTGAAAATCTATATAGATTGCTGTAGAGTCAAGAACATCCATACCAAAGAAGTTGTGCTTACAGGAAGCAGATCAGGTAACATTTATATTGCTGACTGGAAGCCTATGAGCTCCTCAATTCCTTGCTTTGTTCCCAAAGGCACTGCAGATCTAAGCTGGTTATGGCACAAGAGGATGTCTCACGTCAACTTCAAGACGATCAACAAGATCTCAAGATAGGGAATGGTAAGAGGATTGCCAAACGTGTCATTCAAAAAGGACAGCGTCTGCGGACCATGTCAGAAGGCAAGCAAATCAAGTCAACCCTGAAGAGCAAATCGAACCTTTCAACCCAAAGAGTGTTGGAGATGCTACACATGGATCTCTACGGTCCTGTAGACCCAGTAAGTTTGGGAGGTAAGAAATACTGTTTTGTTGTTGTTGATGATTACTCCAGGTAGGCTTGGACAATTTTCCTAAGCAAGAAGAAGGAAACAACATCAAAGCTGCCCGAGCTCCTGAGAAAGCTTGAAAATGAAAAGGCATTGAGTATCGTGTCCATTCATTCCGACAGAGGTACAGAATTTACTAACCGCTTTATAGAGCAAAATAGTGTTGCCGAGCGAAAGAATAGGACGCTAAAAGAAGCAACAAGGACAATGATTGCCGCAAGCAAGTTGCCACAGCGTTTATGGGGTGAAGCAACAAATACAGCATGCTACACTCAAAACCGTTGTATTATCAACAAACACCACAACAAAACAGCATACGAGGTATGGAACAACAAAACTCCGTTAGTTTCATATTTTCACATTTTTGGATGCAGGTGCTATGTATTGAATAATGGAAAGGATCAACTTAGAACTTTTGATGAGAAATTAGATGAAGGAATATTTGTAGGATACTCCTCCATAAGCAAAGCTTACAGGATCTTTAATAAAAGGAAGCTAACGATCGAGGAATCAGTTCATGTAGTGTTCGACGAACCTCACCATGACCCTACAGGAGTAGATGATATTACTTAGAACATCCAACATCTCTCTATCTTAGATCCTCCAACTCCCATAGATCCTGTTGTTGACCTAGAAATCAACCCCGCAGCTGTAAGAATCGACGTAGATGAAGCTGACGCTGTACAAGTTGAAGCTGTATCTACAGAAACTCTCGATACAGTACGAGACCCTGAATTAGAACCCGACCGAAGATGGTTGAGAGATCACCCGTAAGAGCTAATCATTGGAAACATAGATGCTGGTGTTTCTACCCGTAGGAGAATACAGAGTACACAAGGATATGTACTTTGTGCACAAGAAGAACTAGATACTGAGATATCACCATTTCCTGAATGGAAATCTCAATCTGAGCTTAGAAGACTCAACATGTGCACTATTGCTGTATTCTTAGCCCAGTTCGAACCGGTTTAGACCATAGACGCTCTTAATAATTCTCATTGGATAACATCTATGGAAGAAGAGCTTAACGGTTTTGAAAGAAACAATGGATGATATCTTGTACCTAGACCTACGCATCAATCGGTTATAGGAACCAAATGGGTATTTAGAAATAAGAAGGATCGAAATGGACTTATTATAAGAAATAAATCCAGACTAGTCACACAAGGCTATAGACAGGAAGAAGGCATAGACTATGATGAAACGTTTGCCCCTGTAGCCAGACTAGAAGCCATTAGGATATTTTTAGCCTTTTCCGCCCATAAGAGCTTCATTGTATATCAAATGGACGTCAAGAGTGCATTCCGAAATGGAGACCTTGCCGAAGAAGTTTATGTTGAACAACCACCAGGGTTTGCCCACACAGATGGCATCGACCTAGTATACAGGCTAAGGAAGGCACTGTATGGACTTAAGCAAGCCCCTAGAGCCTGGTATGAGACCCTGTCCCAGTATCTAACCGACAATGGAGTTGAGAAAGGTGCTGTGGACAAGACCTTGTTCAAAATACAGGAAGGTGATGACCTTCTAATAGTGCAAATTTATGTAGATGATATAATTTTTGGTTCAACTAACCTTGCTTTGTGTCAAAGGTTCTCTCATCTCATGCAAAGTAAATTTGAAATGAGTATGATGGGAGAACTTAGTTATTTCCTAGGTTTGCAGGTAAAGCAGTTGCCTACAGGTATTTTCATCAACCAGGAAAAATACAGCAAGGAGCTTCTCAATAAATTTGGAATGAACACTTACAAATCATCATCAACCCCTATGAGCACTTCCGTGCAGATTAGTGCTGATGAAGCCAGAAAGCTGGTTGACCAATCACTCTACAGGAAGCTTATTGGCTACCTCCTGTACCTAACGGCTAGTAGGCCCGATATCTAGTTTGCTGTAGGAGTGTGTGCGAGATATCAAGTAGCACCTAAGGAATCACACTTCAATACAGCTAAACGAATCCTGAAGTACATTAAAGGAACAGTCGATGTAAGACTGTGGTATCCTAAAGAAGGCAGATTCGATTTAGTTGGATACAGCGACTCGGATCTCGGAGGCTGCAAGCTAGATAGGAAGAGTACAAGTGGAACTTGTCACTTTCTTAAACCTAGACTTGTCTCTTGGTTCAGTAAGAAGAAATTGGCTAACTCACTTTCCACGGCTGAATCAGAATACTATGCTGCTAGTAGTTGCTGTATGCAGATCCTTTGGATGCAGCAGCAGTTGTCAGATTATGGGATTGAAGCCAGAGAGATGCCAATCATGTGTGATAGCACGAGCGCAATTGCAATAATGCACAATCCTGTCCTGCACTCGCGCACTAAGCATATCAACATGAAGCATCATTTCATAAGGAATCATGTCGAGAACAAGGATGTTTGGCTCGAAAAGGTTCATACAGATATTCAGTTGGCCGACATCTTCAGCAAGCCTCTCGACACAGCAAGATTCAACATGCTTAGACAAGAATTGGGAATGCTACAGCCCGACTCCCTGTAAGTAATTTACTGTTTTTATTCAAGAATTGAGGGAGAATGCTGTAAGACCCAAGAATACAGTATCCACCATTAATTATCTGTACACTCAGAGCCTTCAATACAACACTGTAGGGAACAAAGACATATGAATCATCCTACAGCTGACGTGTGCAATAATTGAGGGGGAATACAGTATGACCCATGAATACAACATTAATCCAAAGTTGCTGTATGGAATTAAAACCTATATGTACCTTTTAAGGGGGAACGCTGTATCGTCGTGGATATAGCACATACTATAGGATTTCGATTCAGTATATATATATTATATTATTTCATTTTAAAATAATTTTTGTCCACGTGCCCTGTTTTCATGTCAAACGTCATTTATATTAAATTCCTTACACGACATCTGGACAACTGAATCTCAAAAGCCGCGATGTTTTCAAATTGTTTAATGTTAAAAACTGCCGTTTCAGGCATTTAGGGTAACAAAAAATGTCAGAAGTGGGACCCGCTCATATTTTAATATTCCATGGATAAGTGTACCAGTTACACTCAGTTCATCGTGACCGTTCTTTTCAAAAACCGGCTCCCATCCCTTAAATCTGACCATTCGTACTCTGGAAAACCCTACTTCGCCGCACACTATAAAAGGACTGATACTGCCATTAGAGACTCTTTACATTTTCTGCAAAATTTAAGAGTACTCAATAAAATACAACCTACAAGGTTTTCTGTGTTTTACTGCAAATTTCTCTTAATCTCTTTCATATTTTCTTGAGAATTACCAATGGCTGCTCAGACATCTTCTCCCGCTCTCAAGAAAACCTCGAACATCATCGATGGACGGATCTTCTTAAGATCTGTCGTCATCGAGCGTATTCTCTCTGAAACCAATGATGTCGAACCAATGGAGTTCATCATCACCCGACTTCGTCATCAAGGTCTCTACCGCCTTGGCAGTCAAACCACCGAGAAATATGATGTTCACTTGGTTGAGGACTTTTACCTCAACACCGCCGTTCATTTTCTGTCGCTGGCCCAGGGAGGCCATGTTGCTGACATCACTGCTATCATTCAAGGAGTGGAGATCTGCATCGATCGAGATCTTCTTCAGAACATTTACAGGCTGCCTGCTGATGGCCTTACCATGGAAGAACTTCAGACTTTTGGGTCTCAAGAGCTGATAACCAAGTACTATGGGCTGTTCACCGGCTCAGCTAATGTTGACGTGGTTCACACCACCTGTCACAAGAAGAATTTTTGTTTGCCATACGTGTACTTGCATGATTTTTGTTTCAGAATCTTCGAAAATCGCACTGGTGCATTTGAAATGTGCACAAGTCTGAGATTTAGGATGATGGTTTCGATTTTGACCTATGAAAAGGTCAACTGGTGCCAGATTATTTTGAAATGCTTGCAGAAGGAAGTATCCAAGCCTACCACTCAAAAGAAGTCGTTTGGTTTATTTTTAAACCATATTTTGACGAAATGCGGAATTTCACAATCCGCAGATGCGAAGAAAAATAGCTCCCAGATCTACTTAGGAGGCGTCAAGCCTTCGGCGTTTAACCAGAGCACTCTGGTTTGCAATCATCCATCCGTACGTAGTATACCCATGTCTGAAGAGCCAAGGGATGTTTCTTTGAAATCCCAAAGTATGGAGTCTTCAAGGGAAAGGAAAAGATCTCACAGCAAGACACCCACTGCTGCTGAGAAGCCGAAAAGGAAGCTAAGGAGGCTTTCTAAAGCTAAATCCACCAAAACCTCTGAGGAAGCTTCTACCGTGGCGCAACCCACTGAACAACTACCCCAGGGCCCAACCCCTGCGGAAGAGGTGCCCGCTACTGTATCGACAGTAGATCCTGAGGCTTTGGCGGCTAAGACGGATGATTGGACATCTGCCAACTTAAAAGACTCTAGCGAGTCGGCTGCCCCTTTGGAGCCAAATGCTACCTCTCCTATGTGGGATTCCACACCCGTACAGGATCCACCTTCCTTCGGGGCACCATACCCTGTAAGGAATCCCTCTTCCCTACAGGATCCGACACCTGTAGAGGAACCCCTCGCTACAGCGGACTCAGACGTTGTACGCAGTCCCTCCCCGGACACCATTATCAACAAAACCCTTCTCTCTGTGCAGATTGATCATGCTTATGAAAGATTCCTTAAATGGAAAAACTACCGGCTAGCTCCATATGACACCTTATACAACTGGAGCGACTGGAGCCATGAAGAAAGATTTGTATTGGAAGTGACAGACTCGACTGAAGTTGAAGCCCTGATCTAATGGGACAATCTCTACTACAAAGAATTGACTGAAAGCCATCTATTGCAAAAATCTGATGCCAGAAGAAAAGGAAAAGATAAGTCCGAGGACTCTCCCCAAGATCCAAAGGAAGACCATGACTCATACAACGACGACGATGCATTACAAGCAGGTCTGAGAATGAGTCGTGAGGAGGCTCAAGACAGAGATGCCTCTCAAACCAAGAATGACGAAGGGCCATCAAGCCGAAGTGAGCCCCCTTCGCCACAGCAAAAGAATATTCCTGACGATGAGGAATCAATTCCTCAAGTCGAGGAAGAAGAAATTATTTTGGAACACGCACCCGAGCCTGCTGCCGCAGAAGAAGAAGAAGTGTCACGCGCCGTCCAGCAAGAGGAATCAGTCCCTCTGCCGGAATAGGCGGAAGCTGAGAGACAACAAGAGGAATCAGTCCCTCCTGTACCTATGTCTACAGACACCTCTTCGCAATAGGAGGCTACAACACCCCCTGCCGCCGAACCCTCAAATGCTGCTCCCGCCCCATCAACCGTGGAATCCGACGACGGTACTGTACCAGAGGATGTCCAACTCAATTCACGCCCTACCGTGAATCTGAGAAGGCTGAATGGAGTCAAAGATTTTGCCAAGCCGGATTCTCCTAGCACTGCTGCTAGAAAAGAGCGATTGCGTGCTCTTGGCCTTCAAATCGTCTTCATCCAAGATGCAGTTAATGCCCTGTATTCAGTGGGAAAAGCTCTGAATTGGATGCACACTTCTGCTGTTGAAGAGATGACTGGTTTACAACATGAAGTCTCTCGCGTAGTCGAAGCCTTCACTGTTTTGCCAGAAGTCTTCAAGCAAGCACTGAAGAATCTTCAAGAGAAACAAGAGCAACTCCTGAGAGAAGAGACATCCAAAACTCGCATATCCGAGGCCAAGACAGCATCCGCCATGATTGAAACAACCTCTCATCTTCGAGCCCACGACAAAAGTATCAAGGATATGTCGCAGGTTCTCTCCACCCTTGTAGAGAGAATGACAAACATTGAGACAAAATAGGACGCCGCACTGGAGATCCTAGATCATCTTGATGACGCCAAAAAGGGGGAAGAAGCGAGAGAAGCAGCGAAGAGAACAAGGCTTCAGCACGAAATGGAATTTAATGCTGCTCAAGACAGCATTACCGCTGAATTGAATAAACTAGCCCCTCACTCTCAAAGTTTCAAGATTTTAGGTTCCCGACCTGAGTTTCGTGATCCCAATGTCCCATGGCAAAGATTAATCCAAAGACCTTCTGAAATTCGTCTGCCAACCAACCGCCATCCCAGTGCCGAAGAGCTGAAGCAATGGAGGAAAAATGAACTGATGAGATATTTTGTCAAACTCGTCAGGGAATACGCCATCTTCAAAGGTTATAAGACATTAGCGGAGGCTGCAGTCAAATTTATGAAGATGTTAGAAGAAGGAATGCTTCCTCGCCAAATCGAGATGAAATCCAAGCATAGAAGAGGAGATCGGATCACCCATCCATAAGACTGGATTCTTGTCTTCGACAGATCATACGAAGGTAGAGCAATCTACCTAGATCGAGGCAATGATTCCCTACAGCACTGATGGCGTGGAACCGAGAATGATCCAGGGAAAAAGCCATGGAGACATGCGGACTATAGGAGCTGAAATCTTTAATGTATTATTTCTTGTTTGTAATTTATTTTCAAAACAGCAATCTTTGTACTCTATTTCTGAATATCAATAAAATGTTTGTTTGTCTTGAAAGATTACAACTTGTAATCTACTGTGTTAATGTATGATTACATAACTTAAATTGTTGGGATAACAATCACAAGTATAGAAACTTGTTTTAAAAATTAAGCTGTACGAACTTGTCTATGAACAGTTCATAATTTCAGTTGTATGCATCTAGAATACATTGTAAGATTGTGCCTGCGCGCCAATCATAAGATTAAGTTGTAAAAATTCTTAGCTGTATCAAACTCGCCTGCGAGCAGTTCATAGATTAGACTAAGTTGTTGAAAGCCAGACCATTTGACAGAAGACCAATATATCTGCCAGAAGTCATCAAAGAAAGTCATTCGCTTCATGAAGAAGGTTTTGGCATCATCAAGAAGACTTGAAAAATTTTAAGTTTTGGCAAATTGTCAAAAAGGGGGAAATTGTTGGGATAACAAATACCCTGTATCAAAACAGCCAGGATAATCGATCCCTGTATCGAATAGTGTTGATAAGAGGTTTTGACAATATGCCAATCCTCAATACAGTAAGGAAACTGTATCGAAAAGTTGAAGTGTCAACCTGTATCGAAGGCCTGTCATAGATTCAGCATATAGTGGAACCTTTCAGTACAGCAAAGAAGTCTCATAAAGACCAAGTATGGAAGCTGTCTCGAATCAACAATACAGTGATCTTCCATACAGCTCTCAACAGGACAAGAAGGAATCTTTAGTATTCACTAGAAGTCAAGTCCTGTTGATAAAGAAGTATTTAAATACTAAAGGATAAAGTATTTAAGTAGTGTAAGTCAACAGATCTTCAAATCCCGCAAAATCCGGATCGTGCTTTTCATCCCATTGGAACGGAATCTTTCTCAACGGATTTATCTCAACGGATATATTTTTCAGAAGACTATATATATCTCATCAAGGCGTTGAAGATCAGTTACCAAGTAACAAAGTTATTATTATATACATTAGAGCAAAACATACCTCTAGAAGCTTACTACAACTCAGATCTAAGAGATATACAGTGCTCAACAACTTGAACAACACTTCATCAGCTAGAAGCTCAGAAAGTTAAAGATGTTGTTCATACCCTGTTCTATCCTTTGAACAAACCCAGATCAGCCTTGTGTGGACTGAGTAATCTTTGCCTCTCCCGAACTATGTGTGAAGGAATTGCATCGAAGAAGACGAAGGTTCAGAACTGTGTGTGAAGAAGCCAGTCAAGCATTAGGTCAAACCAATCTGTGTGAACGGTTGAAGCTAAGATCTTTATATCAATCTGTCTGAATGATATATTGATTGTGTGTTGTTATAGTTACGTAGTTGTGTACGCTGTAATTATAATAAACTTCTTACTCCAGTGTGGAGGACCAGTGGACGTAGAGGGGTTTACCTCGAACCACTTTAAATACTGCGTTATTTACCTTCTGCCTTACTTGTTTTATTTAACTGTGATTATTTAAGTATACACTGCACATCGAGTTGCTGTATCCACAACAACTTACTGTATTTAAGACTTCTGCTACGCACTCATATTTAAAATCAGTACAGCTTGTTGTTTAAACCGCTTTCCAAGCTGTATACAGTATACTTAGTGGACAACACCATTAGTGACGACAGGCACTCTCCAAGTCAAAGAACACGTCATACAAGTCTTCACATAAACTTAATGCCCAGTCAAGTTTCATCGACTTGCGAACGATTAAGTATTTGAGTCATAAACTTTACCAGTGGCATTCCCATTATATAATAAGAGGTGGAATATTTTCTCTCAAATACATGGACTCGTTTCTTTATGTATGTTTATAAGTCAGGAATGTCAGTGACTTCCAGCAAATAAAGAAACAAACAATTGCATTCTGATAAGAATTTACATAATAACAAGTTCAATGCCCTCTCTCATACATCATGTGAGAAAGGATTGAGTATTGTATCCATTCGTTCCGACAGAGCCATAGGGTTCACAAATAACTTTATAAAGCAATACTGTGCGGACAATGACATACAACACGAATACTCAGTAGCCTGGACTCCTCAATAAAATTATGTTGCCGAGCAAAAGAACTGGACACTGAAACAAGAGACAAGGACCATGTTAGGCACAATCAAGTTTCTGCAGCGTTTTTGGGCAGAAACAACTAATACAACATTCTACACATAAAAGCGATGTATCATCAACAAGCATCACAACAAAAAAATATATGAGGTATGGAATAACAAAACTCCAATGGTTGCTTACTTTCATATTTTTGGATGCAGGTGTTACGTGCTCAAAGATGGGAAGGACCAACTCAAGACCTTCAACTAAAATTCAGATGAGGGTATTTTCATTGGATACTCCTATGTCAGCAGAGCATTCAGGATATTTAACAAAGGAAGCTGACAATAGAGGAATCTATCCACGTGGTATTTGTTGAACCCCATTTTGACCCTACTAGAGTAGAAGACCTAACCCAGATCATCCATACACTTTCTATTTATGACCCCCAAACTCCAATAGAATCACTTGTGGACCTAGAAATCAATCTCACTGCTATAAGAACAGAAGCAGTCGAATCTGATGCTGTATAAGCTGAAGTTGAGGCAACAGTTCAACAGGTTACAGCAATTGATGCCGAACTAGAACCTGACAGGAGGTGGTTGAGAGATCACCACTAGGAATTAATATTTGGAGATATCAATGCCGGTGTAACCATACGTAGGAGAATATGGGGTACACAAGGCACTGTACTTTGTGCACAGGAAGAGACAGATTATGAGAAGTCTCAATTCCCTATATAGACATCTCAAGCTGAACTTAGGAGAATTTCTCTGTGCACCCTAGTTGTATTATTATCCCAGTCTGAACCTGTTTCGACCAATGAAGCTCTAAATAATTCTCACTGGATCATTTCGATGGAAGAAGAGCTGAATGGTTTCGAACGGAACAATGTTTGGTACCTAGTTTCTAGACCAACACATCAGTTAGTTATAGGAACCAAATGGGTATTCTACAACAAAAAGGACAAAAATGGACTTGTGATCAAGAACAAGTCCAAACTAGTAGCCCAATGATATAGACAGGAAGAAGGAATCGACTATGATGAATCCTTTGCCCCTATAGCTCGACTAGAAGCTATCTAGATATTCCTAGCATTTGCCGCTCATAAGACCTTTATTGTATATCAAATGGATGTTAAGAGCGCGTTCCTGAATGGAGACCTCGCCGAAGAAGCCTATGTTGAACATCCTCCAGGGTTTGTCAGCACTGAAGGCGGAAAATTTGTGTAAAGGCCAAGGAAAGTGTTGTACGGACTCAAGCAAGCACCTAGAGCCTGGTATGAAACCCTGTCACTATATCTTATTAATATTGGATTTGAGAAAGGTGCAGTCGACAAAACATTTTCAAAATACAGGAAGGTGACGATCTCTTTATGGTTCAAACTTATGTAGATGATATCATTTTGGGTTTAACTAACCTTGCTTTATGCCAAAGGTTCTCTCATCTCATGCAAAGTAAATTTGAAATGAGTATGATGGGAGAACTTCGTTATTTCCTAGGATTGCAGGTAAAACAACTTCCTACAGGTAAATTTATCAACCAAAAGAAGTACAACAAGGAGCTGCTCAATAAATTCGGGATGAACAACTCCAAATCATCATCCACCCCCATGAGCACTTACACACAGATAAGTGCTGACGAAGTTGGAAATCCGGTTGATCAATCACTCTATAGGAAGCTTATAGGCTCAGGCCTGTACCTAACAGCCAGCAAGCCTGATATATAATTTGTTGTAGAAGTGTGTGCTCGGTACCAGGTAGCTCCTA
Organism: Orobanche coerulescens; assembly: GCA_033398695.1. Taxonomy (NCBI): domain Eukaryota; kingdom Viridiplantae; phylum Streptophyta; class Magnoliopsida; order Lamiales; family Orobanchaceae; genus Orobanche; species Orobanche coerulescens. The sequence continues at coordinate 65,828,093 of CM065804.1, read as the reverse complement.
AAGAGTCACAATTCACCACAGCCAAATAAATGCTTAAGTACGTAAAAGGAACAATTGATGTAGGATTGTGGTATCCTAAGGAAGGAGGATTTAATTTGGTAGGCTACAACGACTCAGATATTGGAGGCTATAAGTTGGATCGGAAGAGTACAAGTGACACTTGTCACTTCCTTGGAACAAGACTTGTGTCATGGTTCAGTAAGAAGCAATTGGCCAATCCTCTTTCTACAACTGAGTCGGAATATTATGCTGCTGGAAGTTGCTGAATGTAGAATCTTTGGATGCAACAACAGTTACAAGATTATGGCATCAACACAAGAGAGACCCCAATCATTTGTGAAAGCATAAGTGCAATTGCAATCACACACAATCCTGTATTGCACTCGCGAACTAAGCATATTTATGTGAAGCATAATTTCATTAGGAATCATGTTGAGAATAATATGTTTGGATCGAGTATACAGACATCCAGTTAGCCGACATCTTTACAAAACCTCTAAGCACCACCATATTCTGCATGCTTCGCCAAGACTTGGGAATGCTACAACCCGACTCCCTGTAAGTGTTTACATTTTACTCATCAATTGAGGGGGAATGCTGTAAGACCCATGAATATAGTATTCACTTTAATTAATTGTACACTTAGAACTCAAAGTTATATCCTTACTATAGGAAGAAGAAGTCGTTATAACCTTCCTACAGATGACATGTGCATGACACACTTTTAGTGTAACTATCGCAAGTGCACGATATCGTATCAAGTAGTAAATTGGACTTTTTGAGTCCGGTTTATCGATCCCACAAGGAAGTTTTGTTATAATTTGAATTATACACTATTAGTCTATTTTTATAGATACTAAGATGAGTGAAACACACAATTTAAAGAGTTTGGTTTAATTGTTGCAAAGTAAATGCAATAATAGTTCTAATATTTTAAAGAAATAAAAATATTGTAATAATAATAGATTGATTAAAGGATAAAATGAAATAGTTGGGATTACAAACTTAGTTCGTCATTAGTTATAAAAGATGTATTGGAGATCATAAGATGAATTTACTTATTATGTTGTGTAGATTCGATTTTCCTTAAAAAGACGGTTTCTCTTTCGAACTATAAAACGTCCCTTACATATTGAATCAATCCACTATATTTCTATGTTGATTGGCTTCAATACATAGCATTAGGATTTATGAAAATAACTCAAAGATTCATCTAAGGACTAGGGGTATATTTCTATCCCCTAGAACAACTTAGAGTGAAGATCATTTGATCTAATCAAACATATTTTTTTTCGAAACATATGAAGACAATAAATATCGTCATTTATTGGCCAAATAAATAAAGATTGTTAAAACAATGAAAATCACACACAATAATAAGTAATTCACAATATATCTTTATACAAATATAAATAACATGACTAACCTTGTTTATAATCCCAACTAAAGATTACTTAGCCCATGAAGGGTTTATTACACATATTACAAGCTTGTGTGGTCATTATTAGTTGAATCAAGAGAAAGAATTGATCCTAACTCCCTTAGTAGATAAAGGAGATAGAAACAATAAACTCTCTGAACAACATATGTTATACCACACTTACAAAGATCACTCAAGAACACAAGTGTGTTCTTCACACAAAAAGAAAAGTTTACAAAAAATGGAAAATTATATGATGAATGATGAATGATGAAGGATCTAAGGGGTCTATTTATACACCTAAAGTCATCTAATAGCTCCAAAACTCCAGCATTATTACATTAGATCGGATCAATGCCAGCCATCCCCTCAATAATACACCAAAAATATAAAAAATTAAACAAATCATAGCAATATGTCAAGAGTTACGGCCGTAACATTCAGGAGTTACGGCCGTAACAAGGGTGACTTACGGCCGTAACTCTTGAATGTTACGGCCGTAATGTGGCTTCGTAAATTTGCTCATTTGAAGCTTGATAGTTACGTTTTGGACTGAATTTCTCGACTTTGCGTTTTGCCCCGCATCTTCTTCTGATGATAACTTTTGATATATAACTCTAATTTTGAATCCTAAAGACCGCCGAATTGCCTTGGAAAGCCCTACAACATGAATATATCAAAATTCAATAAAGAGAATATTTATTAAACATGTTGTTTCTTGAGTAATTCAGTTATTTAATCCGATCATCATCCGATAAAAATAAAATTATTAAAACTAATAAATTAAAAGCAAAAAACGAGTAGACTAGCTCAATTATGGGTGAATTTTATCGATACAAACCATGGATAAGTGTACAAAACTGACACTTATCAGTGCATTAATTAAGGGGGAATATAGTATGACCCAAGAATACAACATTAATCCAAAATTGCTGTTAGAATTGAATCCTGTATGTACCTTTTAAGGGGGAATGCTGTATTTTCGCGGATAAAGCACATACACTATAGGATATCAATTAAGTGTTTAATCATATCTAAATTCATACTTACAGCACAGTACTTATCGATTGTCGATATTTGGCATATTTTATATATTATATAACTTATCGATAGTCGTTATTTAGTACATTTTATATATTATATGTGCTTATGAATGCTTAAATGATTAATGCATTGTGGGTCATATAGCCGTACTAGGTCAATTAGATTGATGATTCAATTATGGTTGTAATATTCATAATACGACTTGTATGTCGTGCCTTCCTATTATCTTGTTGTAATTTCTCTTCTCATCTTACTCCCCTCGAATATAACCCGATGTTTCTATTACAAAATTTAAAGATATAGTTTATAATAGTTCTAGCTATAAAAGGAAGACGAAGGAGACGAGCAACTTACAAAGAATTCAAGAAGAAAGGCATTATCGAAGATTACACTGATCGACCTATTGATATTTTCAAATATCATAAGAGGATCTATGGCTATACCACACCACACCAAATTGTTCATGTGATTGTACGAGATGCATCATATTTACATTGCATATGATTGCATGAGATGCATCATAGTTTTTTATTTGCTTAATAATCGTTATTTCTAAATAAATCAAACTTATTAAAACTTTTACATGTATGAGATACATGGTAGATAATCAATTTTTGATAAAATAGTTTTATTAAAATCAATTGATATGAAACATAAGTCTCAAGAGCCAACCATTTTCAAAACACCCGACAAACTTTCGATCATTTCTAATATGTGTCTGCCAAAGTAGGGTGTATGAATTTTATCTTAAGGAGGCGAGATGAATAAACAAGCTTATAAATATGTTTTAAATGGTTAAAGACTTTTATAGGTTATACAAAACAGTTTTGGACCTATGGCTTATTTGTTATTAATACGATTAAAACGACATAAGATGTCATCCCAAATGATAATCTAAAGCATTTTTTAATTACAGGGGACATGCCAAAACTTTGTTTGTGGTTATTTGATCGTTAGATTATAATTCATATATGTGTATGTGATACATAATATTTGAGACTAACATATTGACATAAGATGTCATTTCTATTGATAAAAACTAAACTTCTTTTATTTGCGAGGGACATGCCATAGTTGTGCTTGCATTTACTTGATCGTTAGATTTTAAAAGCAATATATCTCATGGATAACTTTGCATATTTATATTGTTGAATCAATGGCGTCAATTAATACAAACTCATTATGACCAATTATTGACAAAGAAAAACTTCCTGGCACTAATTACCTTGATTGGTCAAGGAACTTGAGAATTGTTCTGAAAGCTGAAAAGAAGCAGTACATTTTGGAAAACCCGATTCCTGATGAACCAGAATCAACCGCCACCAAAGCTCAAAAAGATGCTTATAATAAGCATATGAATGATTCTTTGGATGTAACATGCCTTATGCTAGCAAACATGAACTCGGAGCTCCAGATACAGTTCGAGGACATGGAAGCTTATGAAATGATGGGTCAGCTTAAGGAAATGTTCCAAGAGCAAGCCCGTCAGGAGAGGTTTGCCACTATGAAGGCATTTAATGATTATAAAATGTCTCCAAGTACTTCTGTAAGTGCTCATGTCGTTAAGATGAAGGTCTACATTAAGCATCTTGAAAGGATAGGAGCTCCTATCAGTCAGGAACTCGCTACAAATATGATCTTAGCATCACTGCTTTCAGAGTACGATCATTTTGTAATAAATTACTCAGTTGCAGAGGATGCTAAAACAAACTGAGAGAAACATTAAGAAAACTGATCCTAATGTTTTAATGGTTCAAAAGAAATGGAATAAAAAGAAAGGGAATAAGATGGCCCCAAAAGATAAAGGTAAGGGTAAAATGCAAATGTTTCCTAAACCCAAACCTAAACCTTTCAAGAAGTCATTGAAACAACCCAAAGAAGGGGATCGCTACCACTTCAATGAAACTGGTCATTGGAAAAGGAATTGCAAGGTCTACCTGGAAGAAATGAGGAGGCGGAAGAGCAGTGAGACTGCTGCTTCAGGTATTCTTGTTATAGAAGTCAATTTATATACTTCTTCATCATGGGTATTAGATACCAGTAGTGAAGCTCACATTTGTGTGAATGCGCAGGGGCTGCGAAGGAGTAGACAACTGGCAAAAGGTGAAATGGTACGTGTTGGAAATAAAGCAAGAGTTGCTGCTATTGTCGTAGGGACTTATGATATAAAGCTACCAAGTGGACTTGTATTGGAACTTAATAATTGTTATTGCATTCCTGCTATGGGTAGAAACATTATATCAGTTTCTTGCCTTGATTTGGAAGGTTATAATTTTACTATTGAGAATAGTGTAATGTCCATATTTAATAAAGGTATTTTTTATGGAGATGCCTTGATGGGTGGGAGATTATATCCCATAAATCTTGAAAGTTTCAAATCTGTCTGTAACATAAATGTGAAAATACTTAAATCAAATGATTTAAACCAAACATATTTCTGGCATTGTCGTTTGGGCCATATAAACGAGAAACTTATAACCAAACTCCATAAAGATGGAATCTTGGAGACATTTGATTTAGAATCATATGATACATGTGAATCTTGCTTATCAGGCAAAATGACCAAAGCTCCTTTCACGGGCCATACTGAGAGATTTGCAGATTTATTGGGCTTAATACATACTAATATATGTGGACCAATGAATACAAATGTTATAGGAGGTTTCCAATACTTCATTACTTTCACGGATGACTTAAGCACATTCCAATACAACATAACCCACATAAATCCTCTATCGCCCATCTATGAATTTCTGAGTACGTAGAACCAATTTATGAAACTTGGCAGATGTCAAGTTAAAACACCGAAACCACCTCATTGGAGTCGAACCTAGCACACTAGAGGTCCGAACTATATAATACAACAAATCATGCAACATATGCGAAAATAAAGAAACATGCTGATGATAACAAGTCGAAGATGCAACCAGCCTGGAAATTATTAAAAAGCCTAACAGGGCCCACATCATGAAATAAACTGGAACAAAATCTGCACAGAGAGATGACATATATTTATAAAACATAAACAAGGTATGCTGTAATTAGATCAGACCACGTGAAATAATTTTCAAAGTGAAAAGAGCTGGGAGACGTTTAAGAATGGTTGATGTTAGAACCTCAATCTCTATCATAAGTACTATTGCAGTAAATAATACATTTTCCCAATGCCACAAATTTATCATGAACCTTTGATGAGGCAGGTGGTAGGCTCTAAAAAATACACTTGAGGAAAAGTTCATGACGTATAGTATGCATTCACAACATAACCACACACATACACTGAAACATAATATACCCACTGCACATCTATTTACTGACACAAAACTCGGAGCGTAGAAACATCATACAGTACAGGACCCATGAATGCACAACAATGCATACACAGGAGTTTTTCTTGAGTGGCCATCATTTACTCCAATAGTACAGCCTTTTTGAAGCTTCAAATCGGGACTTTGGTTGTTATCATGGTCATATTTCATTTCATGTGATTCTTGTTTTTCCTGATTTAAGAAAGTGATGGTCAGATCAGAAATATGGACGGTGAAAAGTTTATTTTAATGCCCCAGTCTTTTATATGCATGAATTATTATAACCTCAAGTGCGACATTAGGGTTTTGCATTCACAAAAAATAAAATTCTGACTAATGGAATAAGTTTAGAACTATTTACACGTTTTTAATTCAGAAATCGGATGTTCGGTTATCTGGTATGGATTCTCTTTTGATTTTGATTTTATGTTTCGATAAACAGAATCGTGATTCCATCTTCTTAATATACACCACTTTTACGTTACGAGCATGATTTTCAAAAGTTTACTTTTTGAATTTTCGGGTATATTTTATGTCGAGTCGTTTTCTCGGATAATTCGCGTTCCATAAATCGCGAAACGTTTCTCTGACTTTAAGTTGTAAGTGCGACACTATAATTTAAGTATATGGCATACATTTAATACCCGAGTAATTTTATCTGTGGAGGAGCGAAACGTAGAATATTATTCGACCGCTTTATTGATGAAGTCTAGGGTTAACCTAGTATTTAAGGGACATCACCTCCCTTTCTTTTTCCCCTGACTTCATCTTCTTCCTCCCTTCCCTTCCCCTTTGGCTGCCCCTCCCCCTTTTGAGTGAAGAACACTATTGTTCTTCCATACAAGCTCAAGTTACAAGCTCATTTTGTGTGCCAAACTTAAATCCAAGTTCATATTCAAGTAAGTTACCTCATTCTCTTCATTTCTATCCAAGTAGAAATAGGTTTTGGCCCACTTTAAAATTTGGGAATTTATGGAGAGCTTAGGTTTAAGGATTATAATGTTTTGTATGTTGTTTTTAAGTTGATTTTGAGGTTCTTAAAAGTGTTTAGAACAAGTTGTAATCATGTCTTGATTTTTACATGTTGGCCGAAATTCCTAGGGTTTCATAACCCAATTATGTGTTGTTTTTCTTATGTTTTTCTTACACAATATCTTGTTATATGATGGTATGATGCTATGATGAATTTATGAGATTTTTATAAAATGTTTGGTATTTTGGAAAGTAAGGAAGAAACATGTTTAGTTCTTTATATGTTGTTGTATGTTCAAAAGTGACTTGATAATTGTGATGATGTATGAAAGGAGTACATGATATGTTTTTTTTTAGATTTTTAAAAAATGTTTTTGAAATTTATTTGAAAACAAGAGCATGAAGTTAGATTTATGAAGTTGGAAGATGTGTTGGTACTATTTGATGTAGTTAAGGAGCATTTTATGTACTGAGGATTTTAAAGCAATGTTTAGGTCATTTGTATGTTAGGACCAAGACTTTGATTGTCAACATGAGTAGATATTAAATGTGTTGTTGATGTTAGTGATATTTGATATGTGGTGTTTGAATGTTAATATTGGAAAAATAAGAATGAGTAAGTAGTCATGTTTTCAAAAGAAAAGATTATGAAATGGAGTTCGTAATGTTGAGAAGCATGATTGTATCTCGACTCATATATCTGTTATAAGTATGATATGCATGATTAGAGTTTATATGTTTAGGGTTTTCGTTGCTACAAACGAGCTGTAGGTTAATATGATGTTTTTCCCATTTTTGCCGGATATTGGCAGTTTCATTACACTTCACGGAAATGGCCATGACTTTCTCCAAGCTTAATATTTTTGTGATCCATAAAATGGACATGAATCTAGACTTCAGTAGCTTTCCAATGGTATAAGATACACTATCTATTTCTTACTGTGCATCAACATAATGCTAATTCTTTCTATCCCTGATGCACATTATGTTATGATCATGTTAAGTGTTTGATGATGATTTTCGAACCAAGGAATGTGTAACAGAATTGAGTATCGGTTACCATTGTTAGTATCTTTATATGTTATATGGTCAGTTAGTTTCTCTAAGATAATCATAGCTTTTATTATTAAACTTAAGTCGCAAAACTCTAAAGTCCAAACATGTAGATCGGGTCCGTTGCCCTTCAGACTTCGTTAAGCTCGATCGACCGCTAAACTTAGTTGTTTCCAATGAAAGGTGGAGCAGCAGACTGAAGCGTAAGGAAGAGCTGAGAATCATTTTTGCTTGCGTTTATTTCTTGTCCAGGTGGGCTTTCTATACGAAAATGATTCGAGCTTTGCTCTATCTTGATGAAATGTTTTACAAGCAAAATTATGATTTCAAATGACTATGATGCATAAAAACTTTTATTTGGATTCTTATGAACCTATCATTGTTGGCTTGCCAACCTATAAAATGATCGGATCCTGAGATAGACAAAGGTCGCTGGCCATGGTTAGGGTACACAGTACTCGGGATTGTGAGCTCTCTTCGTAATGGACGATCTCGGGGAGTAACGTTCGCGGGAGGTGGCCACCTTCCCCGGCGTAAATTATGGATATGGTGAATCTGATGATATATGCTATGAAATGAAATGATCTACTAAACATGGGCTTTTTTTCTTATAACCCCCATGTGTTACTACTTATACGCATGATGACAAATACGAAAGCATGTTTTATGTTTTAGCAATATGTTCACGGAGTACGTTGTACTTAGCCCTGTATATCTTTTAAAATGTGCAGGTTGAGCAGGGGATGTGACGGAGGGTGTTGAGTGGAAGTCTTTTATTTACGATCAATGTTAAGCCCTGGTTACATATCTTCATATATGTAACCAACCATGTTTTTCTGCTACAAACACTCTTTATGAGTTTGCTTTCTAAGTTATGCCGATTGTAATATGCTATGAAGCCTTTTTCTAAACTTGAAGGCTAATATTATAACTATGTATTCTACTTTGGATTCTAAGTCATTCCCACGGGATTGACTCCCCTTCATGATACCTTGATAGGTCATTCATGGAAATCCACCCATATTCCTTATGAAACGTATGATTCCCCCTTTCTTCCCCGCTTCTTAATTCCTACCCCATGCCACGCTCCGGCTGTGCCGTCTTTAGGGAAAAGATGCCGCGACAGAATGGTATCAGAGCGGTTCGTTCGCTCTGAGTCTATTTTCCTTCAAGCGAAGTTTAGTTAGATTCTCTAAATTGAGTTAAGAATCAATTATCAACTCAATACCCCGTCACGTCATGCTCAACTGAAGAGTAAGGTAAAAGATTTACTAGTCTTTATGATTCAAATTTCTTTTGCCATGAAAATGTATCTCTTTACGAGCTTTTATGAAATGTTAATTATGAACATATATGGAATGATATATGTATGACGAAGCATGTACTATATGAATTCTTATTTTCGATTACACATGAATTGTTGCTGATGAAGAAACACAAAAGACGAGAACCTAGAAACTTCCTTAGTGTCTTCTATTACGCGAACGAGAACTTATGCGCCTCAAGTATTTCAGCACATGTACGAATATGAAGGACGAACAATGACGATGTAATAACGAGGATCGATGATGCAGTGACGTCTCCAACGAATATGACTTATGTACGAGTAATACGAGTATGGTTATTTTATCGGGATGTCTATTTATGGTGGAACTCGAATAACTTTCATAACATACCCCGTCAGGGAGTATATTATTATTTTTGTGTTAGGTGTTTCTCAGAGTCCAGAGTTCGAGTCGAGAACTTGGGACTGTAATATCCGCAATTTTGGATTTCCGGTAATTTTCATTTTTCGGCGGAGGTCCGTTTCGAAAACTCGCTTTTGACCGTTTCGTCATTCGGAGAATATTTAATTTTGCACTTTTTGTCATCCGAGTTCGTTTCGGTGCTGCTTTGTTGAGTTCCGTGCTTTTTAGCGACTTTTCCGCGCTTGAGTTCGGTTTTTGCGAATCTCGTTCGAAACTATCGTTTGGGGTTTTTCGTAAGTTCATTTAACGTTGTTATACGTGTTGTGAGCTTCGGTTTGATTATTCGTTGTCGTATGGTGATTTTCGGGCATTTGGGCCATTTTCGTAATTTCCCAAAGTTTGGGGTATTTACCTTCCGTTGTCGAATTTCGAGCCTTCGGGTGGTCGGAATCGTGTGTTCTACTAGCTCTTAGATTCGTCTTTGTGAGTACTTCGTAACCGTATCTTCGGTTTGTATTCAGCTTCGGGTTTCGGTGTCGTTTTGTGGAGTTCAGGATTACTAAACGACTTTTCTAAGTATGAGTTCGGCTTTGTAAAAATCACCATAAATTCTTGGAAACTCCAAAAATTCTGAATCTTTGTAATATTATAAAGCATCAAGTTATCTTTCCAATGGTTCAAACGGTGAGTCAATCGGAGTCCGGACGAAGGAGTTATGGTCGAAATAGCCAAGACTGCACGGTGTGCCTTTTTGGTGTTGAAGGGGCTGTACCGTGTGCCGCGGCACACTCAGGCTGTGGCGCGGCACTAAGATGATTACTGGGCGTTTTTTGTGGCTCCCGGGCCGCGTACGCTTGTCCCAGGCCGCGCACACAGCAAGTGCATCACCTATTTAATGGCCTCGGACCGAGTTATCCGCCATTTCTCATTTTTTCCTTCGTTCCTTCGCGATTCTTCAAAGATAAATGGATGGATTTGAGTAAGAGAATCATAGAACAACACATTTTGGAAGTTTGATTCATGGATTAACATCATATTTCACTGGATCGAAGGTAAGAACACCTAAACTCTTGGTTTTGGGAATTTTTGAGGTTTCTTGATGTTTTGGCCGATTTGATTCGCTTTTAGTTTAGATTATTGTTAGAACATGGTTGTATACTCAAATCATTCATTACCCCTGAAGTTTTGTGAAACGAATTTGAGTATTACCTTGAATAATCGATTGAATTGGACTATGCCCTCAAGGTGTCCGATAAAATGCTTCAATGAGTAGAACTTGGGAAGTTCCATACGTTTTCAGAGAATTGTGATTGAATTGACATCGTTGTGACTTAGGAGCGAATTCTTGTGAAGAACTCGAGTCGGAACCCTTCCGCTCGTTGCCTTCCTTGGGGTTCGAGCTTCCCGGCCGAACCGTGTTCTTCGGAGCGTTCGTAGCGGTTATTAAGGCAAGTATCTTACTATACGACTTGTATCTTGCGACTAGTAATTACGTATGAGATGTATAATGACTTCGCTTGCCTTCGTAAATATGTTCCGTTTGAGTTGGTTGTGTTTTCCGCAATTTGAAGGCTTTGTGATAATGGTGTTATATCGCATATACGTGTTAGGCGTTGTGCCATTTGTGCAGGAATGCGACGTACATATGGGATGGTTGTACACTTGGTTGTACAATGTATTGTGTACCGAATGTGTGTTATGTTGGTTAAATGTCGTTGATTGATGATAGTTGTTGCGAGTGTCGAGGTTGTGTTATTTGCGTGCAATGTACGATTTTGTGGTGATCAAGGTGATTGATTAATTGTGCTCATTGTTGTATGTAATGTGAATGTGAATATGTGTGTGACCGCTAAGTTCACTCGTGTTGGTTCGACGGGACCTTCGAGGATTCGTGGCAGTGGACTACGGGATCAGAACTTAGTGAGGTACTGAGGTCCAATCGTCCGGTCCGACGAGGCCTACGATAACGCGTGGTAGTGGACCATGAGTTTCGGACACGGGCGCCCAACCGGGTGAGCTCGACGGGGCTTACGGTGACACGTGGCAGTGGACTACGGTGTCAGGACTGTGTGTGTGATTGTTGTGATTGATATAGTCCGTGCGGGTTGTTATGCCTACGGAGACACGTGATAGTGGATCACGGTGTCGGAATTGGTTATGTTTGGTTAATAGTCCGTGTGGGTTGTTGAACCTACGGAGACACGTGATGATGGATCACGGTGTCGGAATTGGTTATGTTTGGTTAATAGTCCGTGGGTTGTTGAACCTACGGATACACGTGATGATGGATCACGGTGTCGGAATTGATTATGTTTGTTTAATTGTGCGTGATGTAGTCCGTGCGGGTTGTTGAACCTACGAGACACGTGATGGTGGATCACGGTGTCATGAGCATGATACTTTTCAAATCAAAGTTTTTACAGAAAAGTTTTAAGAAAGAATGTTGGGCCGAGCCCCACGAGATTTAAGGAAATGTTTCGGTATTGTAAACTGTTGAATTATGAAACAAGTTTTGGGTTAAGGCGATTAAGTTTTTCGTAAGGTTTTGGGTATCAGGACTTGAGGTTTTAAGGTTTTGAAACTTTATAAATTCCCGAGATGATAATCTTATTTTCGAATGCTTCATAGCTTATCTTCTCTTGTGAAAACCTCCCGGGAATATTTGATACTTGATTATTATATTTTATCACGATTATTAATTGCTTGTTACATTTCGTATGATTTGATACTTGCACTAGTAAAACAGAGGAGTTTTACTAACCCCGAAATCGGGGGTGGATGTCTGTTTTGCGTCGGTACATGCAGATTCAGGGGAGCAGTCACAGGATTGGCACAAGAGGATGACGAGCTGCGATACTAATCATGAGTCGAGAGTTATTTTGATTTTTGTTGTGTTGTCAGAGTTGATTTTAGTCTTCCGCTGTATTGTATTTCGACCCCTGTGTGGGTAATGTTATTTAAGTCAGTTTTATCGATTGGGTTGTGTGACCTCATCGGTCTGTGTATTCACGTGTAAGTGACCATATCGGTCTGTATCATTTTATTGTTTGACCCTGGTCGGGCAAGCATTTGGTTGTTTATGGATGTTTAGCCTGGTAGATCCTTGTGGAAAGGGTCTACGACGTGTAATATTCCCATACGGTTTTGGGGATGTTACAATTATGGTATCAGAGCTTAGGTTTGCGAAAACCTAGGCTGTCGGGTCGTTTCAAGTCGTGTTTTGTCGAGTAATGTGTTGTCTTGTCGTTCGAGTCGTCAGGTGACAAGTTGAGTTGTGCGTGGTCACAATGTGTCGGTTATGTTGTCGGACGAGATTAGTATCTTGGGCGACTGTCACCTCCGTGCGACCTGTGGATGTAAGTCTCCTCCTTTATGCGTAATACCTGTGTATCTCGATTTTATTTTAGTGAGTTAATTGTGGTGTATAATTTTATTTACACAGTATTGTGTAATATAGTTGTGTTTCATACTTGTGGCACATAGTATGTGTATAGAACTGGGCACGTTATTATTTTATCTTTGAACCACCGGGTGGGGTGGTATGTTGTGAAGGTTGTAAACCCCGATGGGTTTCGAAAAGGTACCAACGGTAGAGTTTGTGAGAAACTCCGATGAATGATTTTACTGTGTGTTTAAACTTGATACCACGAGATGCATTTGATTGAATTGGCGACCACAGTTGCCATTTGAGTATGTGGTTTTAAATTACTGCTTTTGGAATGTTGTAATTTTTGTCCGCTATGGGTAAGTTTGTGAATGTTTCTGAAGGACTTTACGTTTGAGAATTTTGTAGAAATCGATTTTTGAAAAATATTTTGGTGGTGCGGTCAAACCATGGTTTATATGGATTTTTAAAATTTGTTAAATTTTGACAAATGGGCCGTGTATTTTCAAATGACACAATCAGACGGTATTTGAAAAATGTGTTTTAAAATACTTCGGACATTGTAAAATATTACCGTCATTTTGCTTATGAACTAAAGGATTTTGGAAAATTTCTGTTTTGCAAAACAACTTTGGCTTCCGTAAATTAGAACGTTATGTGTTTATGTATTGAGGTTAAGTCGTGCAGTGAGTTGCTATATTATTATTCTCGTCAGAAAATCTGGGTTGTATGCCCAAGTGGCGGGATACGTTGTTAGGTATCGTTCCCCACTTCAATGACCGAGGTATTAAACAAAGTACTTTCAAAATTTCACCCCAGCAAAATCTTTCGAACTCGCGAATTTTTTTTTATATTATCATTCGAACAAATACCTCGTTAAACTTGTTTTTTTTTTAAAATATTACCGGTGTTGGACCACAATGGTATGCTTAATGTTTTAACCGTGTATGCTGAGGTATAGGTCGTTCATCTTTGTCAATGTGAACGTGTGAATATTGCATTGTGCTGCTGATTTTGGGCTTATGTCGATTATGTGAGGTTTGTTTTATCTTGTTATTCTGATTGGATGTCCGTTCAGTATGCTAAGGGGTCGAGGTCGAGGCCGTGGTCATGGTCGTGGTCGTGGTCGTGGTCGTAATCGGGAGCAGGAGAGGGCGACTCCCTCCTTGCCGAGTACCAATCAGCTCAGTACAGATCAGGGATATTCGACTAGCGTTAATGTTGACGTTGGCGCCGCCACCATCCTAAGTCAGGTGGTTGATCAGTTAGTGCAGATGAATCAGGCCGTACGTCGGGATGAGAACCCAAATAGAGATAACGGAACTAGTAAGTGGTTACGAGATGTGATGAAGATGCAGCCGCCCCGTTTTGTGGGTTCGTCTGACTTGTTAGGTTGGGAAAACTGGCTCTTCCAGTTGGACAGAATATTTGATGCTGTAGCTTGTCCGGATGATAGGAGGGTACCCATTGCTCAGTACCTACTCGACAAAGAAGCTGCAGACTGGTGGCACGCTGTAGTGCCTGCAGACCGTACACCTACATGGGCTGAGTTTAAGACCGCCATGGAGGCAGAGTATTGCCCGTTGCCTGTTCGTGAACGCAGAATCGTTGAATTTTTCTCGGCTACGCCCCAGGATGTGTCAATATCCCAGGCGATAGTCGATTATAATCGACAGTTGGCTTATGTTCGTGATCAAGTGAGAAGTGAAGCGGACAAGGTCCGATACTTCAATATGCGCATGAAACCCCATATCCGTGAGAGTATGGCTCCGCTCATGTTTACCACCCTGAAGGAATATCAGGACCGAGCTTTAGCTATTGAGATGGCCATTTCTGTGACGGAATCTGGTTCAGAGAGTAAGAGACAGAAGACCTCGAGAAATTTTTCAAGAGGCCAGAGGAGTGAGCAGTTTCCTTCTGGGAGTACTCCTCGTTCGGTTGACCAGTCTAAGAACCTTACCCCAGAGGCGAGTAAGACGATCAGTGTGAAGACCTGCTTTAACTGCAGTCGTGTAGGCCATGCGAGACAGAATTGTCGTTCGCCACTGGTTAATTGTTTTAAGTGCGGCCAACTGGGGCACCAAGCGGTGCATTGTGAGACTGTTGCCAGGATGTTCGGGAATCGGGTTTTCGTTCCTACTCGGGGAGGGCCCGGTGGTGTCCAGTGATGTAGTTGTGTATCGTACTTTGTGCTGTAATTCGTGTAGAGATTGATATTTGTTGCGTGAACTTTTTGGTTTTGTTTCTATTCTATCATGATGTTTTATTTTAAGTTTCGGGACGAAACATAATTTTAATAGGATAGAATGTAATATCCGGTATTCTCGTTTTCCGTTATCTTGAATTGTTTGTGTTTTGACATCAGACATTTTCTTGTTGATGAGAATCGGAATGATTTCTATCGTAATACTCTATTTGTTTCTGTCGCATAGCCGTTTTAGTCGGGTGCGACTTGTTGTCGCAGACGTTTCATTGATTAAACGTGTGCATATGATGTGGTATGTGATGCGTCGTTAATTGATCGTTATTGTTTTGAATCATTGCCGGTGGCTTTGTTATGGTCGCCGTGGGCGTGTTTCCACTGTATATTCTTTCGCATTGCTTGTAACGTTTCGCCAATGGGCGAAAGTTATGCGTTCTTGTGTATCTCGTTGAGGTTTCTGTTGGGATATTGCTTCTCCTACTTATTTTAAGTTTCGGACGAAACTTCTTTTAAGGAGGGTAGAATGTAATATCCGCAATTTGATTTCCGGTAATTTTCATTTTTCGCGGAGGTCCGTTTGAAAACTCGCTTTTGACCGTTTCGTCATTCGGAGAATATTTAATTCTGCACTTTTTGTCATCCGAGTTCGTTTGGTACGCTTTGTTGAGTTCCGTGCTTTTAGCGACTTTTCCGCGCTTGAGTTCGGTTTTGCGAATCTCGCTCAAACTATCGTTTGGGGTTTTTCGTAAGTTCATTTAACATTGTTATACGTGTTGTGAGCTTCGGTTTGATTATTCGTTGTCGTATGGTGATTTTCGGGCATTTGGGCCATTTTCGTAATTTCCCAAAGTTTGGGGTAATTACCTTCCGTTGTCGAATTTCGAGCCTTCGGGTGGTCGAAATCGTGTGTTCTACTAGCTCTTAGATTCGTCTTTGTGAGTACTTCGTAACCGTATCTTCGGTTTGTATTCAGCTTCGGGTTTCGGTGTCGTTTTGTGGAGTTCAGGATTACTAAACGACTTTTCTAAGTATGAGTTCGGCTTTGTAAAAATCACCATAAATTCTTGGAAACTCCAAAAATTCTGAATCTTTGTAATAATATAAAGCATCAAGTTAGCTTTCCAATGGTTCAAACGGTGAGTCAATCGGAGTCCGGACGAAGGAGTTATGGTCGAAATAGCCAAGACTGCACGGTGTGCCTTTTTGGTGTTGAAGGGGCTGTACCGTGTGCCGCGGTACACTCAGGCTGTGCCGCGGCACTAAGCTGATTCCTGGGCGTTTTTGGTGGCCCTGGGCCGCGGCACACTTGTCCTGTGCCGCGGCACACAGTGCAGATCAGCCTATTTAATGGCCTGGACTGAGTTATCCGGCCATTTCTCATTTTTTCCTTCGTTCCTTCGCGATTCTTCAGCATAAATGGATGGATTTGAGTAAGAGAATCATAGAACAACACGTTTTGGAAGTTTGATTCATGGATTAACATCATATTTCACCCGGATCGAAGGTAAGAACACCTAAACTCTTGGTTTTGGGAATTTTTGAGGTTTCTTGATGTTTTGGCCGATTTGATTCGTTTTAGTTTAGATTATTGTTAGAACATGGTTGTATACTCGAAATCATTCATTACCCCTGAAGTTTTGTGAAACGAATTTGAGTATTACCTTGAATAATCGATTGAATTGGACTATGCCCTCAAGGTGTCCGATAAAATGCTTCAATGAGTAGAACTTGGGAAGTTCCATACGTTTTCGTAGAATTGTGATTGAATTGACATCGTTGTGACTTAGGAGCGAATTCTTGTGAAGAACTCGAGTCGGAACCCTTCCGTTCGTTGCCTTCCTTGGGGTTCGAGCTTCCCGGTCGAACCGTGTTCTTCGGAGCGTTCGGTAGCGGTTATTAAGGCAAGTATCTTACTATACGACTTGTATCTTGCGACTAGTAATTACGTATGAGATGTATAATGACTTCGCTTGCCTTCGTAAATATGTTCCGTTTGAGTTGGTTGTGTTTTCCGCAATTTGAAGGCTTTTTGATAATGGTGTTATATCAGTATACGTGTTAGGCGTTGTGCCATTTGTGCAGGAATGCGACGTACATATGGGATGGTTGTACACTTGGTTGTACAATGTATTGTGTACCGAATGTGTGTTATGTTGGTTAAATGTCGTTGATTGATGATAGTTGTTGCGAGTGTCGAGGTTGTGTTATTTGCGTGCAATGTACGATTTTGTGGTGATCAAGGTGATTGATTAATTGTGCTCATTGTTGTATGTAATGTGAATGTGAATATGTGTGTGACCGCTAAGTTCACTCGTGTTGGTTCGACGGGACCTACGAGGATTCGTGGCAGTGGACTACGTGATCAGAACTTAGTGAGGTACTGAGGTCCAATCGTGCTGGTCTGACGAGGCCTACGATAACGCGTGGCAGTGGACCATGAGTTTCGGACACAGTGCGTCCAACCGGGTGAGCTCGACGGGGCTTACGGTGACATGTGGCAGTGGACTACGGTGTCAGGACTGTGTGTGTGATTGTTGTGATTGATATAGTCCGTGCGGGTTGTTATGCCTACGGAGACACGTGACAGTGGATCACGGTGTCGGAATTGGTTATGTTTGGTTAATAGTCCGTGTGGGTTGTTGAACCTACGGAGACACGTGACAGTGGATCACGGTGTCGGAATTGGTTATGTTCGGTTAATAGTCCGTGTGGGTTGTTGAACCTACGGAGACACGTGACAGTGGATCACGGTGTCGGAATTGATTATGTTTGTTTAATTGTGCGTGATGTAGTCCGTGCGGGTTGTTGAACCTACGGAGACACGTGACAGTGGATCACGGTGTCATGAGCATGATACTTTTCAAATCAAAGTTTTTACAGGAAAAGTTTTAAGAAAGAATGTTGGGCCGAGCCCCACGAGATTTATGGAAATGTTTCCGGTATTGTAAACTGTTGAATTATGAAACAAGTTTTGGGTTAAGGCCCTTAAGTTTTTCGAAAGGTTTTGTGAATCAGGACTTGAGGTCTTAAGGTATTGAAATTTAAAAATTCCGAGATGATAATCTTATTTTCGAATGCTTCATAGCTTATCTTCTCTTGTGAAAACCTCCCGGGAATAATTTATACTTGATTATTATATTTTATCAAGATTATTAATTGCTTGTTACATTTCGTATGATTTGATACTTGCACTAGTAAAACATAGGAGTTTTACTAACCCCGAGTAATCGGGGTGGATGTCTGCTTTGCGTCGGTACATGCATTCGGGGAGCAGTCACAGGATTGGCACAAGAGGATGACGAGCTGCGATACTAATCATGAGTCGAGAGTTATTTTGATTTTTGTTGTGTTGTCAGAGTTGATTTTAGTCTTCCGCTGTATGTATTTCGACCCCTGTGTGGGTAATGTTATTTAAGTCAGTTTTATCGATTGGGTTGTGTGACCTCATCGGTCTGTGTATTCACGTGTAAGTGACCATATCGGTGTGTATCATTTTATTGTTTGACCTTGGTCGGGCAAGCATTTGGTTGTTTATGGATGTTTAGCCTGGTAGATCCTTGTGGAAAGGGTCTACGGCGTGTAATATTCCCATACGGTTTTGGGGATGTTACAGGGACGAGATTTATATCCTTCTTCTAAGAACCCTTTAGTAGAGTTGTTCTATTATGTCGAGACGTTGATGTATTATACGTATACTTTCTTCATAGGATGGCGACCACGAAGACGACGACGCATAAGTCAACAAGGAGAAGCCGTACACCGTGCGACCTTGTGGAGGCTTTTCGCAGCACGTATCGAGGCACAAGTGCCACCGTGGGCCAGTCTGTGGCAGACCTAGAGGCGACATGGCCCCTAGCTGCTCCTCATGGTGTCTCAGACTATGAGGGCATTCAGCGCCTTATCGACCTCCTTCCGATCGAGTGGAGGGAGTGGGCTGCTGCAGTATCATGGTACTATATCTTTTTGCGTGAGCCCACTTTAGTACCGTCCGGAGATTTCATGGCCTTTGCTATCCGCATCACCACTCAGTACCTCCAGCACCGTGCACCTCCCTATGGAGCTTGCATGTATCGACCTTATGCTAGGGGAGCTTTGCCGGAGAGGATAGCTACACCTTTACCCAACTAGGTGGTTCTTGGTGCACCGCCTCATGCTCAGGATGGGTTAGACATGGAGGCAGGGACCTCAACACCTCGCCGCAGGGACATAAGGACCGAGCCTTTTATTCTCAGGAGGATGTCTCCGCCACTTCGACCTATGCCAATCATCGATCCAGTCCACCACGACCGATCGCAGATGATGCTAATTTATTTCTCCCGAAGAAGCGCGGAGTCACTGAAGACCTTGTTGCAGTCTCTCCAGCTTTATACAAGGAGTCAGAAGAAGATCCATAAGAAGATCTGGAAGAGGATCCGGAGGAGTCCTCCGAAGAGGCAGCTCGACCGTCGAGTCGAGGGCGACTTGAGATAGCTCAGGATGGTGCTAGCCATTTATTTTGTATTTTGTATGCGGAATGTCACTTCTTTTGCTTATATGTGTCGTTCCGATGTCTAACACTTTCTTATTTTATAGACAGCAATGCTATTTGTTAGAGTATCTTATATTTTAGTATATGTGTAGGCAGGCAGCCTAGATCAGGTTGTACTGATAGTCAGTAAGACCTCGTTGAAGGCAATTGTACTATTATGATGCATATGATATATTAATATATATATTTTGACCCTTCATGGGCTTTTCTTCTCATGAGTATGATGTTGTTATTTGTGATCTCTTTATCGACCTTGCCACGAGAGTTATATATGAGTATTTGTTGATGCGGTATGATTATGTAGTGGCAAACTCCTTTATATGATCCAGTGTGATGATAATTACGGACTAATGAGAATAAACTAATGATGATTATGTGCACCACAGAATGCCACCCATAAGAGAAAGAAGGAGAGGAGGGCATGAACGTGCCCCTACACCACCTCATCCTCCACCCCAATGGGGTACTGAAGAGCTTTTCCTCAAGCAAAATCCCCCAACTTTCAATAGGTCAGGAAACCCGAGTGATTGGGTTAGAGCTATGGAACAAATTTTGAACTTCCTAAGGTGTACCAACCAAGAGCGTCATTCTTGTGTTCTCTTCCAACTCACTGGATCTGCAGACTTCTGGTGGGAAGCGCGCAGAAAGATCGTGACGGCTGAGCAACTGGAAAACTACTCTTGGGAGGAATTTAAGGAGTCACTATATGACAAGTATGTTCCAAAAACCTTCAAGGTCAAGAAGGAAGCTGTGTTCTATAATCTGAGGCAAGGAAGGATGTCAGTGACCGAGTATGATAGAATGTTTTGTGAGTTATCAAGGTATGCTCCAGACCAAGTTGATACGGATGAGAAGATGGCAGGAAAATTTAGATTAGGACTGAGGCATGAGATTGGCATGTCCCTAGCTAGCAATGGAAGGCTGATCTACACTGAATCGCTGAACAGAGCTCTAGATATTGAGGCAGCAATGCCAGAATAGAAGCGAGCACCCACAGTTACACCACCACCCACTCAGACAAATTCCCACGAATATAATGGGAAGCGTAAGTGGGAAGGATGAAACAATGGTGGCAATGGGAACAACCAGGCTAGCAGGAAGTCGTGGCAGGGAAATATACCTCATGGACAGCCCCAGGCTCATGGAGGCAACAATCAGGGATGGCAGATGGTTCCTGCTCAGGGAGGCAATAATCAGGGATGAGTTGCAAACCCCGTATGTCCCAAGTGTAACAAGCAGAATCATGGTGCCTGTCTGTTGGGCACTGGAAGTTGTTACACGTGTGGTCAGAAAGCCCATATTATGAGGAATTGTCCTAAGCAGCAACAGGGAGAGAAACCAAACCACCAGGTTCAACCCCATCCACTGAGAGCAATACAAGGACAGCCGCAACTACCGCCACCACCTAAACAGCAGAATGAGAATGCTAGGTCATATGCCATCAATCAGAAGCAACTCGAGAAGGATAAGGGTGACTTGGCAGGTATGGGCAAACTTCTTAACCTACCTGTAATTATTGTGTTTGATACTGGAGCATCGCATTCATTTATTGATAGAGCATGTGTGGATAATCTTAGTATTATACCGGAATGTGCTAGTCATGTCATGAGAGTATCTACACCACCAGGAGGAATTTCAACTACCACGCATGTTTCTTCTAATATGGAATTAGAACTCGGGAACCTTAAAGTGGTAACTAATAATCTGAATGTTATGACGATGTGGGATGTTGATGTAATCCTAGGAATGGATTGGTTAGCCGAGAATTATGCCACAATTCAAAATTTCCTTCAGACCACCGGGTAAGGAGCCCACATATTTTCATGGCATAAGAGTGTGTAGAGGATCACCCGTTATCTTTGCTCTCCAAGCCAAGAAAATGACGAGAATGAAGAATGGTATGCTGAGAATGTGTATAGATTACAGGGAGCTAAACAAGCTCACACTCAAGAACAAGTATCCTCTGTTAAGGATAGATGACTTTTTTGACCAACTCAAGGGAACAACTGTGTTTTCTAAGATAGACCTTAGGTTTGGGTATCATCAGTTGAAGATTCAACCAGAGAATATACCCAAGACAGCTTTTCGAACAAGATATGGACACTATGAGTTTATAGTCATGCCATTCGGATTAACTAATGCTCCCACAGTATTCATAGATCTTATGAACAGAGTTTTCCACCCGTACTTGGATAAGTTTGTCTTGGTGTTCATAGATGATATTCTCATATACTCTAGAAATGAGAAAGAGCATGAAGAACATCTCAGGATAGTGTTGGAAACACTAAGAACGGAGAAACTCTTTGCCAAATTCAGTAAGTGCGAAGTTTGGTTGAAAAAGGTAATGTTTCTTGGGCACATTGTGTCAGCAGATGGTATTAAGGTAGACCCAACTAAAGTGGAAGCAGTACGTGATTGGAAGTCACCAACCAACCCTAATGAGATTAGGGAGTTTCTTGGGTCTAACTGGGTACTACCGAAGGTTCATCGAAGGATTTTCCAAGATTGCTAGACCCATGACACAATTATTGTGGAAAGGAATTAAGTATTTATGGACGGATGAATGTGACGAGAGTTTTCAGGAACTCAAGAAAAGATTGACTACTGCGCCAATTCTAGCAGTACTAGAAGTGAGCAAGGAGTATGTGGTTTACACGGATGCTTCTACGAATGGGCTAGATTGTGTATTGATGCAAGATGGGGAAGTGATAGCTTACGCATCAAGACAACTTAGGCCGCATGAGGTGCGCATGATTTAGAACTAGCTGCAGTTGTGCACTCATTAAAGATATGGAGGCATCACCTTTATGGGGTAAGATGTGAAATTTTCACTGACCACAAGAGTTTAAAGTACTTTTTCGAGCAGAAGGACTTGAACATGAGACAGAGAAGATGGCTCGAATTAGTAAAGGATTACGATTGTGGTATTAACTATCACCCCGGCAAGGCTAATGTGGTAGCAGATGCCTTGAGTCGTAAGACTCAATCACAGTTGGGATACCTACTTACCACAGAAGGGGATCTAATCCAATATTTTGAAGGAATGAGTTTAGAGGTGGTTCATCCACCGGAAACATCAATGGGTCGTGTCGCGATGTTAGTGACGACACCAGATCTGAGAGGACAAATAGTGAATGTGCAGAGGAGAGATGAAGCAATCGAGAAACTACATATGAGAATTAGACCCGATAACCCAGGAAGTTACCGCGAAGCGGCTGATAACGCAATTATGTTCGAAGAGAGAATATGTGTCACACATGATAAGGAATTAAGGAATGAGATTATGAGTGAGGCTCATGATACTCCCTATACCACACACCCTGGGAGTACCAAGATGTACCAAGACCTGAAGATAAATTTCTAGTGGGATGGTATGAAACGGGATGTAGCTTCATTTGTCGAGCGGTGTTTGGCTTGTCAGCAAGTGAAAGCACTACACCAATGACCGTACGGAAAATTACAGCTATTGACCATTCCAGAATGGAAGTGCGAAGGAATAGCTATTTTGTGACTAGTTTGCACGAGTACCAAATGAGGAAACACTGCTCTATGGGTTATAATAGACAGACTCACAAAATCAGCTCACTTTTTGCCTATCCCTATCACTTAAGGATCTGAGAAGTTAGCACAGTTGTATGTCTGTGAAATTGTACGTTTGCATGGAGTGTCGATATCAATCACGTCAGACCGAGATCCAAAATTTACCTCTAGATTTTGGACGAGTCTACAGATGGAATTAGGTACACATCTGAACTTTAGTACCGGTTTCCACCCGCAGACCGATGGACAATCAGAAAGGACGATTCAAACACTATAAGATATGTTAAGAACTATAGTGTTGGATCAAGGTGCGAATTGGGAGCATGTTTTGCCGTTAATCGAATTTGCTTACAACAAAAGTCATTAGGCAACGATAGGTACGGCACCGTATGAAGCCTTATACGGCAGAAAATGCAGGTCACCACTTTATTGGTATGAAGTGGGTGAGAGAAATATTTTAGGGCCAGACATAGTCAGCGAGATGATCGAGATTATTCGCAAGATACGACATAGCATACAAGAGGACCAGACTCGACAAAAGTCATATGCTGATACACGCCGTACTTAATTGCATTTCGAAAGTGGGGTTAAGGTTTTCCTCAAGGTTTCCCCTTCTAAGGGAATAATCAGGTTTGGCGTTAAAGGCATGCTTAGGCCACGTTTTTTAGGACCATATGAGATTCTTTAGAGGATCGGCCTAGTTCCTTATAGGTTTGCTCTGCCACCTAGTCTTGGGAATGTTCACAATGTTTTCCATGTTTCTCAACTGAGGAAATATGTATTTGATCCCAAGCATGTGATTAATCAGAGTGACATAGTTCTTAGTCACGATACGAGTTATGTAGAGAGGCCTGAAGCTATTTTATACCATAAGGTTCAAGAACTGAGGATCAGGTCGATTCCTTTGGTGAAAGTATTATGGAGTCACCACGGTCAGGAAGAAGCTACGTGGGAACTCGAAAGCAAGATGAAGGAGAAATACCCAGAACTTTTTGATAAGGTATGTAAATTTGGGGACGAAATTTCTTGTTAGAGGGGTAAGATGTAATGCCCCGGTCTTTTATATGCATGAATTATTATAACCTCAAGTGCAACATTAGGGTTTTGCATTCACAAATAATAGAATTATGACTAATGGAATAAGTTTAGAACTATTTACATGTTTTTAATTCAGAAATCGGATGTTCGGTTATTTGGGAGGGATTCTCTTTTGATTTTGATTTTCCTTTTCGATAGACAGAATCGTGATTCCATCGCCTTCTATATACACCACTTTTACGTTATGAGCATGATTTTCAAAAGTTTACTTTTTGAATTTTCAGGTATATTTTATGTCGAGTCATTTTCTCGGATAATTCGCGTTCCGTAAATCGCGAAACTTTTCTCTAACTTTAAGATGTAAGTGCGACACTATAATTTAAGTATATGACATACATTTAATACCCCAGTAATTTTATGTGTGGAGGAGCGAAACGTAGAATATTATTCGACCATTTTAATGATGACGTCTAGGGTTAACTAGTATTTAAGGGACATCATCTCCCTTTCTTTTTCCCCTCACTTCATCTTCTTCCTCCCTTCCCTTCCCCTTTGGCCACCCCCTCCCCCTTTTGAGTGAAGCACACCATTCACTATGCCATAGATGGCCTATCGCCACCTCATGGGCATGGTGTTGCCTTCTCAGGTGTTGCAGTAGCTATGAAATTTGTGCCCTATCGCAACCTTGTAACCTTGGTGTTACCGTAGACATAAATTTGTGTTGTTGTGGCTATAAATAGGTGTTACACACTGCGACACTATGCATGTGTTGCCTTAGACAATTAATAAATATAAAGATAAATTTCTTTGAAAATAAAAATTATACTTTAAGACTAATTAAAATTTAATAAAACCAAAAAGATTGTTTATATAAAATATGTCTCCATTAAATATATATACTATATTTATTTTTTTTCAAAATTTTCTTACAAATTATAATTTTATTAAAAAAGTAAAAAAATAATATATATAAATTTATTAAAACAAAAAAATATATTTTATAAAAATATTAATTCATTAAATAAATACTATTTTTATTTCATAAATACTATTTTTTTTCAAAATTTTCTTACAATATGTAATTTTATTAAAAAATTAAAAAAATAATATATGAAAAGTAATAAATTTTGAATGAAATTATTAAAATTGTATAAAAAAAGAAATTTTAATGTAAAACACCTAATATTATAAACAACCGGTCACTAATATGTCAAACGGGCCCACTATTTTTTTATGAAAGACATTAGAGACCAGTTATCACTACTACACATTTCAACTTATGATACAACACTTACATACCGTTTTTTGGAAGCGCTATGCAAGTATGTTACTTAGATAGCGTTTTTATAAAAAATGTTATGCAAGTGATTATATTTTAGAATGAAATAAAAATAGAATAAAATAAAAAATACTTACATGGTGTTTAATTAGAAGCGCTAGTATCACTAGTAAAATTTGTTTGATAGACTTCGCTACTATTTACTTCGGCAAAACATATATTAGAACTAAAATACTATAAACAACTTCACTTTAGCATTTGGTGCAGTAACACAATATATTAGACTTCATCCAAAAAACACGGAATAGGTCGAAAATTTTAAGTTGAATATACTTCAGTAATTTGGTAATTGCTGAAGTAAAAAGCGCAATGATTTTTTTTGGATAAAAATATCTCCCCATTAGTGATGTAACAGCGTATCTAAACTGGGATTTTACCCAAACCCTACTTCTTGGTAAGCGCCCCTCAATATTCTCATTTTTTTTCCTTTTCTTTTCTCGCCGTGTCTCTCTGTCCTTCCCTTCCCAATCTCCCTCTCCCTGTTCTTCTTATTCTTTTTTTTTCTCTCTCAAAACTCACACACTCACACACACATCGGGCGCCGCCTGCACACACACGCACATGATTTGAGCAGCAGACGTGACATCGGTCATAGTTATCAACATCTTACCACCGCCGAGCAGAGGTTAGTATTCCTTTTTGCTTCAGATTAATGGAATTAGGTTTTGAAATTAGGTTAATTTTCTATTAATGGAATGTTTTGTAATGGGGTTGTTGTCCTACAACCCTCCCGGCAGTTGTGTGGTTAAGGCTAGTTTTAAGTGCCAGATTCTCACTGATTTTATACATTAAACAACTTGGTTTTTCATCTGATTGTGTATATACACCATATGTATGACATGATAACCTGCCTTTCTTTCTGGACAAACACCGAGTTTCTGCATCAAGTCTTTGCTCCTCTAGGGAACTTTTGTTTGTGTCTTGAACCAAAGCATATGCTTTAACATCCTCATCTGCTACTTGCAGTGACAAGATATGTACTTCTTCCTTTACCAAAGTTCCTTTATGCTTCTCCTTTTCTAGCAAGTCAGTTTTTATCAAGTGTTCTTTCGCCAATTTTGCCTCATGCGTGACTACTGACACATTGTCATTGGCTTTCTCAAAAGAGATTTCTTTCGAAGATTGCTTTTCTGAGATGTTCTCTTCAATAATTCAGTTGTTGCCATTATACCCATATGGATTATTTTTTGCAATATCCTATAGAAAGAATCAAATTTTTATAAGCTTGTTTTGCCGAAATAAAAAAAATAACATTCTTCATTTTATTTTCTGTTTGATCTTGCCATTTAATATTTGCCACTTATGTGTCAAATAAGCTAAGAAATGGTAGAGGTCGATTGGTTTTCAGATTCAACTGAGTTTTCATGTCAGCTGCACCATTGATTGCTTCCTCCTTTTCATCATTTGAGATTTCTTGTGGACATGCAGTCAGAATTTCATCTCCAATGGAAGCCATCTTTATGTCATGAGTTGAATCAGATGCTTTAATGTCTCCGGGAGCTGCTTCCAAGGAAACAGTATTCTTCTCCACATGTGCTTCTCCCTTCACTGAAGTACTTACTGTATTTCTCTCGTTTTCTGAAAAATTCGCTTCTATTAGGTGTTTGTCCTTGTATCTGGGTTCATGCAGCTTCTATTAGGTGTTTGCCCTTGCTTAGATTAATTTTTTGATTACCGTCGTCAACATCTTACCACCGCCGTGATCAACAACTGATTTATTTAGTTAGGATAAAATCTGGGAGTTGAATAAATATGATTATCTGTCATTGGTTGATCTTCTCGGCTTTGCATGGATCCAGAAAGGTAAACTCCACTGCTTTTCTTCGTGATCGTTGATAAGTGGTAATTTTACCACTTTTTTATAGGATTTTATACTAGGTTTTTATCTCGTTTCGTGATTAATGTGCTCGTATTTGGCTTATTTATGATTAGTCGAGCCGTATTACGCGTTTGGGTTGGTTTTAGTGTGTTTGCAGGTTTTTAGAGCCAAAAGGACCCAAAACAAGACAAAGGACCGAGAGTCGAGTCACGGACGGAAGAAACGGATTTTTGCAATAGACAGACGAACCTATTGGGCCAGCCTATCGGCCGATAGGTGCGGCCGATAGGTGCGGCCGATAGGCTGCTCAGCGGGTTCTCCAAATTTGACGGATTGTGACTCTTTTGGATAGATTTTGTTTCCTAGATTAGGGCTAATCGGGAGTTTAACTCCCATAGGCTATATACACCCCCTCCTAGCCCTAGTTTTACCATCTTTTATCATTCTTTTTCATCCTTTCTTCATCTTCAGCACACTTTTAGATTTTTTAGCAAGATTAATTCCTTGGAGACGAGAACTTTTTGGAGGCAGAAATTATTATTGTTTTTCTACTTTTTCGGAGATTGAAGACTCAGAGTTCATCCATAAGGGTTGTAATCTCTCTTTTCATATTAATAATATGCATTCTCCATCTATTTCTTGTTTAATTTCAATTATGTCTGGCTAAATTCATTGATTGATTCTAGGGTTAGTAATTTTAATTGATGTTCACATGATGTTCCTTTGATTACCTTTTTACCTTTCATCCTAGGCTTGTGATCAAGATGTGATAAATCTCATGCTAGATTAAAGGGCCCTTAATCTATGCATGTTAGCTAATTAATTTTGCCCGGAAGGATTAATTAATTAGTGGAAATACTTGATGCACAATATGATTTGATCTTAAGACCTAAGTGGAGTAAGATAAATCATAGATAAATAAGTTGGTGCTTTTTAAGTGATTTAAATTCTTTGAGTCCTGGCGGGGAAAAGGGTTTAAATTAACTATCTTTCTAGGTTGCCTTGATCGGAATTCTAGATCGGCTGAGTGATTATTTCTAGGATTGAATTAAAATTTGGGGAGAAGGAATCAAGTGAATGGATTGTGTGAACTCAATTAGATGATACTACCCTAGGATCAATTAGCTTTCAACTTGTGATTTTATCTCGCTAATTTGTTTATTTGCTTGATTTAGATAATTCATCTTTTATTTAATTTTTATTTTTCGATTTTTGAAGTAGATAATTAGAAACAAACCAAATTTTCGGATTCCTAAATAGCAGTCAAATTTTGAGTAGAGTTATTTCCTTTATTTTCGACATATCAATTCCCTTGGGTTCGACACCTTGGAAATACTTCGAGGTTTTACAAATTTTAAAATTGATCGGATTTGAAAACCATACTACGCGAATCTTAGCGATCAATTTTTGGCGCCGTTGCCGGGGAATTGATAGAAAACTTAAAGGGATAATTCGAAAAAGAAGAGATTGTTACTTTAGGTTGTTTACTATTATTATTAATATTCAATCTCGTTTCCTCACATCTTGTTTTCTCTTCCTTGTAGGCGGTGCATGATCACAAGATCCCAAGGAAAGGACTTATTTCCTTTGGATCCGGAAATCGAGAAGTCTTTGAGGAGGAAGAAGCAAGAAGCGAGAACCGAGACTATTTCTATACCTATCGTTGATACCATGGCCGGCATTGTTGACCCACCACGAGAACTCGCTCGTCCGAGAAGATCCTTTGAATGCCCGCTTCGACCTAAGCCGACGATTATCAAGAAGGAGGTTGGGGAAAGATTGATGCCAACAACTTCGAGCTTAAGCCGTCCCTCATCGCTACAGTGAAGTCTCAAACATACGGAGGAGGAGTTAATGAAGATCCAAACGCTCATCTTGAGTCGTTTTTGGACATATGTGCCACCATCAAGCAAAACGGAGTGCCTCCGGATGTCATTAAGCTCCGCCTATTCCGGTTCTCCTTAGAAGACGATGCGCTAGATTGGTACAAGAGCCTAGATCGGAAGGAAATTGGTACTTGGAGAGAGATGACTCGGTTGTTCTTAGCACAGTTCTATCCTCCCTCGAAGGTGCAAAAACAAATCAACGATATCTTGCAATTCGAGCAATATGAGGATGAATACTTATATGAGGCATGGATCCGATTTAAAAAGCTACTTCGCAAATGCCCACAGCATGGAATTGACAAGGAGGAAATCTACATTCGGTTTTATCGGGGTTTGACGAGGAAGGATAGAAGAGAGTTGGACTATTCATCGAAAGGGGGATTTCTTGCTAACGATTATGAAGAGGCCAAGAATCTCATCGAGCTAGCGGTCCATAATGATTACGAGGAGGTGACCGATAGGAAGATGACGAGAAGAAAGGTCCCATCCGGTGACGAGGACGCCTACGGTGATTTGAAGGCGAAATTTGAAAGACAACAAAAAGAGCTTGAGATGCTAAAAAAGAAGACTTTGGGAGTCAATGCAGTTTTTGAAGAGCTAAACGAGCCTATTGCAATTGAGGAGGATGTAAATTACGTGCAAGGAGGAAACTTCCGGCAAGGGGGAAATAGGGGGAACTATTATCCGAACAATCGAAACCACCCTAATTTCTCCTATGCCAACCCGAACAATGCTCTTCAGCCACCACCGGGATTTAACGTGAAAAACGGGGTTATTCAAGAGCCGATTGCTAAGACACCGATGGAAGAGATGTTGGAACGGTTAGAGGCGAGTCTAAAAGATTTTATTTATAAAGCAGACAAGAGGTTCGGGGCTCTCGAGCATAGTGTGACATCTATTGGAAATTCAGTGATAGCCTTGACAAAGCAGATGTCGATGGTGGAGACCCAAATGGGTCAAATGGCGAACGCCCAAGCCGGAATTCATAAGCCGGGCCATTTTCCGAGCAGTACAGAGACCAACCCGAAGACGCAACAATGCAACGCAATCGAGCTTCGGAGTGGGACAAGGTACGGTAATCAGGGGACTGAAGTTGAGAAATCTGGAAACGAGGATGTACTAGAAACGGGAGCCGAGAACGAGAAGGAAGATGAAACGCAGCAGGCCTCTCTGCCAAGACTATCGGCCGATAGGCCCACCCGATACCCGCATGAATTCCAGTTGAGCCTATCGACCCCCCTATCGGTCGAAAGGCTCATGTAGGTTCGAATGTGAAGGATTTTGAGGTAAAAGCTCCATTTCCACAGCGATTGGCCAAGTCGAGACATGATGAAAAGCTTCAACGATTTATCGACATGTTTCAAAAGGTGAATATCAACATTCCACTTCTAGACGCTTTGAGAGACATGCCGGGGTACGTTAAATTCTTGAAAGACGTTGTGGCAAGCAAGAGGAAGTTGGCGAAGTTTGAAACAATAAATTTGACAGAGGAGTGCAGCGCTATCAT
The DNA here is from genome assembly GCA_033398695.1 of Orobanche coerulescens. Classification (NCBI taxonomy): domain Eukaryota; kingdom Viridiplantae; phylum Streptophyta; class Magnoliopsida; order Lamiales; family Orobanchaceae; genus Orobanche; species Orobanche coerulescens. The sequence goes on along the minus strand of CM065804.1, from coordinate 65,797,363 downwards.
TCAAAACAAGCTCCCGCTCAAGCAGAAGGATCCAGGACGTTTTACTTTTACATGCATGATTGGCGACCAAACGTTCCGTAATGTGTTATGTGATCTCGGGGCAAGCATCAATCTTATGCCTCTATCCATCTTTAAGAGGTTGAAGATTGGGGAGATGAAGCCAACTACCATTTCTCTACTCATGGCGGACCGGTCGATCTCTTATCCGAGGGGAGTTGTGGAGGATGTGTTCGTTAGAGTCCAACACTTAGTCTTCCCGGCCGATTTCGTAGTTCTTGATATGCCCGAGGACGAGAATCAACCATTGATCTTTGGGAGACCGTTTCTAGCGACGGGGAGAGCACTTATCGACGTTCAAGAGGGTGATCTTACCTTCCGGGTTAATGATCAAAATCTGAAAATTTCCATCTATGACGCGATGAAGAAGCCCGAGGATGCGCCCGAGGAATGTTATGCAATTGAGTCTATTATGCCGCCCCCAACCGACTTGTTGGAGCATTGCATTTCACAATCCATTTACTCACATTCCGATGTTGAAGAAATTTACGAGGATTTGCCAATGTATGTTCGAATGTTGGAGGCGAACGAGTTTCGATCTAATGAGAGGGACGTATGCTATCTTGATGTCAACAAACCCGTTCAAGGGGGAGTTGTCGCTGAGGACCGATCGATCGAGGTGCCGAAGTTAGAACTTAAGCCGCTGCCGGGTCACTTACAATATTGCTTCTTGGGCGAGAACGAGTCCCATCCCGTGATAGTTTCTTCTTCTCTCGGACCTACTAACTTGGAGAAGCTATTACGGGTGCTGCGAAAACACAAAGGGGCGATTGGATGGACGATTTCGGACATTAAGGGAATAAGCCCTTCTATTTGTATGCACCGGATTTTGCTAGAAGACGATCATAAGCCGAGGGTGCAACCGCAACGAAGATTAAATCCGGCAATGCAAGAGGTTGTGAGAAAAGAGGTGCTCAAATTGTTAGATGACGGGATGATATATGCGATTTCCGATAGTGAGTGGGTGAGTCCTACTCAAGTCGTCTCTAAGAAAGGGGGTATGACCGTGATCAAGGACGAGAAAGATGAATTAATCGCGACAAGGCTAGTCACGGGATGCAGAGTTTGTATCGACTACCAGCTACTTAATGCGGCGACGAGGAAGGATCATTTTCCACTTCCATTTATTGATCAAATGCTAGATCGTTTGGCCGGATACGAGTATTATTGCTTTTTGGACGGGTATTCGGGGTACAATCAAATTGCTATCGCTCCGTAAGACCAACACAAGACCGCTTTCACGTGCCCTTATGGGGTATTCGCTTACCGGAGGATGCCGTTTGGCTTGTGCAACGCACCCGCAACTTTTCAAAGGTGCATGATGGCCATCTTTCACGGATTAGTCGAGAACATAATGGAGGTATTTATGGATGATTTTTCAGTTTTTGGTTCATCTTTCGACCATTGCTTGAAAAATTTATCTTTGGTACTTGCCCGATGTGAGGAGACGAACCTTGTTCTAAATTGGGAGAAATGTCACTTCATGGTGCAAGAGGGAGTAGTGCTGGGGCATAAAGTATCTTCGGAAGGATTGGAGGTTGATCGAGCGAAGGTGGTTGCTATCGAGAAATTACCACCTCCAACCAATGTTAAATCGATCTAAGCTTCCTAGGCCATGCGGGGTTCTATAGACGGTTCATAAAGGATTTCTCAAAAATCACGAAGCCGTTATGTTCCTTGCTCGAGAAAGACGCGAAATTTGAGTTTGATGATGATTGCTTGAGGGCGTTTGAGACATTGAAACGAGCCATAATTTCGACGCCGGTCTTGATCACTCCGGATTGGGGTGCACCATTCGAGTTGATGTGCGACGCGAGCGATTGGGCCGTTGGGGCCATTTTGGGTCAAAAACGGGATAAGCTTTTCCGGGTAATTTATTATGCGAGTAAGACGATGGATTCAGCCCAAATGAACTACACCACGACGGAAAAAAAGTTGCTCGCTGTGGTCTATGCATTCGACAAATTCCGACCTTACCTACTGGGCACTCACACTATTGTTCATACCGATCACGCAGCGATTCGCTATCTATTTGCCAAGAAGGATTCGAAGCCGAGATTAGTGAGATGGATACTCCTTCTACAAGAGTTCGACATGGAGATCCGGGATAGGAAGGGGTGCGAGAATGTTGTTGCCGATCACCTTTCCCGTCTCGAGAAGCCGGTTGAGGGAGAAGATTCGAGGGTCGAAATAAAGGAGAACTTTCCGGACGAGCATATCCTAGCCTTGGCCGACGATACACCATGGTACGCGGACTATGTTAATTTCCTTGCTATCAAGCATGTTCCAACGGGTCTTTCTTCTCATCAAAGAAAGAAATTATTCCATGACGTTAAATTCTACTATTGGGAAGACCCTATTCTTTATCGGAGGTGCGCGGATGGGATTATTCGCATGTGTGTTCGACAAAGCGAATGGCAAAGGATAATTGAAGAATGCCATAGTGCACCGAGTGGGGGTCATTTTGCAGCAAATCGAACGGCCATGAAGGTGTACCAATGTGGCTTCTATTGGCCTTCTATTCATAAAGATTGCCAAGCTTTTGTGAAACATTGCGATAGATGCCAACGATTGGGGAACATAGCAAAAAGAGACGAGATGCCGCAGCACGCTATTATAGAAGTAGAGTTGTTTGACGTATGGGGTATCGATTTTATGGGTCCGTTTGCAAAATCACGAGGCTATTTGTATATTTTACTTGCGGTCGACTACGTGTCGAGATGGGTTGAGGCGATGCCGACGATTACGAACGATTCGAAAGTGGTGATTAAATTTCTTAATAAGAACATTTTGACTCGTTTCGGGACTCCACGAGCTTTGTTGAGTGACGGGGGGAGCCACTTTAATAATAGGTGGTTAGGAACCCTTCTTGCAAAATATGGAGTTAAACATAAGATTACGTCCGCCTATCATCCGCAAGCTAATGGACAAGCCGAGCTCGCCAATCGGGAGATCAAACAAATTTTAGAAAAGACGGTCACGAACAAGAAGGACTGGGCAAAATATCTAGATGATGCACTTTGGGCTTATCGGACCGCGTATAAGACTCCAATTGGAATGTCTCCATACCAGCTCGTCTTTGGGAAATCCTGTCATTTACCGGTGGAGCTGGAAGTTAAAGCGTATTGGGCCACTAGACGGATTAATTTCGAATTTCTTGAGGCTAGTGGATCGAGAAGAGAGAAGTCACTGAAATCGACGAGTGGAGAAACGAGGCTTTCGAAAATGCGAGGATTTACAAGGAAAGAGCGAAAAGTTTCACGATGATCGCATTCGGAAGAAGGACTTCGTCCCGGAGACGAAGTGCTCGTTTTCAATTCTCGCCGTCTATTTCCGGGGAAGTTGATGTCAAAGTGGACTGGTCCATACACCGTCTTTCAAGTAAATCAAAACGGTTCATGTGTCGTGATGAAAGAAGATGGGAACAAGTTTATTGTGAATGGACATCGGATGAAGCACTATTTCAAGCCGTTGCACCACGAAGAGAAGTATGTTACTTACCTCGAAGACCCGGAATGAATGAGGTATCGTCTAGCTAAAGACGTTAAACGTAGCACTTGTTGGGAGGTAACCCAACGTATGTATATTAGTTCGTTTTATTCGTTTGTTTTCGATTTTTCGTTTGCGTGATTTTTGTAGTTTCTAGTTTCGTAGTAGCTTTGTTAGTTTTGTTAAGTTCTAATCCATGCACGCGGAGTTTTGGATACTTGCAGGTCTTTAATCGCCATATCCAAGCAAAAACGGGACCAAGTATGCGAAATAGAAAAAGTTGGAAATTTTTTTTTGAGACAGACGAACCTATCGGTCGAGCCTATCGGCCGATAGGCCCGACCGATAGGCTGAGGAAAATTAAAAAAATTAAATGTTGCAAGCAGTGGTCGATAGGCAGACCCTATCGACCGATATCATGTCCCGATATGAGGTACCTAAGTTTCAGTAGTTCCTATCGGCCCAGCCTATCGGCCGATAGGCCTGCCCGATAGGACATACCCGGCCCAGTATCCGCTTCGACCCGGTTGATTAATACCCCCTTTTATACACTTCTCCCACCCGTTTTTCACACACACACACACCTATCGGACGATAGAACGAAAGAGGCGATTTTTTTCTACTTTTCTTCCTTCAAAACTCGATCAAGGTACTTAATTTCGACACTTAATCCTCTTGTTTTTCAATTCTATACATGTTTTGAAGCACTTTGACGGATTCTTTTTGGAGTTTTGATGAATTTCGAATTGGGGATCCACTTTTTGGGGGCTTTTGTTAGACTTGGATGTTCTTTGAATTTTATGCCCGATTGTTGATAGAATCTTGATGGAAACATGTTATCTATGCTTGATTGTTCATGGGTACTTCGAATTGGGGGATTAATTGATGAAATTGAACGAATTTTGAAAAAAAAAACCCCAAATTGGAAGAACCCTAATTTCGAATTTGTTGAAATTGGGTAAATTTGTTGAATTGAATTGTTAATTGGGATTGATATGAGTTGAATTGTTGATGAATTAGATTTGATTGGAGAGAATTTGTCCTAATATGATCGTAGTGTGTAGTTTTGTTATTGTGGGTTGTGATTCTAATCCTTTGAATATGAAATGGGGGAGTCTAAGTTTGGGGGAGGTTGTGTGATTTGTTGATCGTAGTATATGGCTGTCGGGTCTATGATTTTGATGTTTATTGGACATTATAGGGCTCTTAGTTGATATTGTGGGATTATTGGATTATGTCAACACTCGTTGAATGTTTGCATTATGAGTTGCTTATTGGATATTGATTGGATGGTTGTTTTGTAGGAACTTTGAAATGGCTGGAAATCAAAGCAAGAAGTCGAAGCCGAGTAAGGCCGGAAAGTCTAAGGCAACCACAGACAAGGAAAGGGCTCCGACGAAGGTAGTGCCGGCTATTTCGATCCCGGCTGCGCTCGACCCGAAGAAGTTCAAGCTAAGATTGACTGGATCTGAGTCTAAAAGAAGGTGGTCACACCTTATCGGAATGTCACACAAGCATTGCCGATTTTTGCATGAGGAGACGGCTCGGGGTATGGGGATATACGATGATATTATGTTACTAGCGAGGCAGTGCGGGTTTGAGCAAATTTTTCGGGCAAACTATCTCGCTTACCACGTGCTCACCATGGAGTTTCTGTCCACACTTGAGGTTTTTAGGGAGCACGGGACTCCGGCATCTATTCGCTTCAACCTCGACAACACAAAAAGGGAGCTCTCGGCCGACGAAGTTAACGCCATTATCAACGGGGCCGAGGACGGGTCATTTCAGCAGGGCGATCATGCCAAAGAAAACATAGAGCTGTGGTCCAAGATGATTTACCGCAGGGAGGAGACGCTTCTCATTTATAATCCGACGTATGCCAAGGCCTCCTCGATCAGGAACCCAGTTCTCCGTTATGTCCACCGTCTGTTCACCTCGACGATTTTGAGCCGTACCGACTCGTGGATGTGCTTGTCCACTGATCTTCACCTTTTATGGTCGGCCTTGAACGGTAGGCGGAAGCACGCCGGATGTTTTCTGATTGAGCACATGGAGAAACAAGCCCGGCTGACCGGGAAGCAGAGAATTGGGATTGGGGCGTTCGTGACCCCTATCGCGGAGCATCTCGGGGTGCGCATTAGAGGAGAGCCGGTGTCCCGAGACATCTATTTGGATAAACCGACACTGCAGAGGCAAGAGATGCTTGCCTTCACCGAGGGGTTCGACTGGAAATTGCACGGTCGGAACAAAACCGTATCCCTCTTCCGACTCCCCTCTCCGACCTTGACCTCTGTGATGGGCGACGCGCCCGATGTATATGCGAGGTGGAGTATGAGATCCGAGGCTCATTTGGCACTTATACGACCGTTGGATGCGTCTCGTAAGAGGCAACGCCGGGAGGTGACCATTGATGAGCCGTTCTTGGAGGGAGCCGAGGAGGAGATAGATGATATACCCGAGGGGGGTAGCCGTGACGAGATTCCCACCGGTGGAGGTAGTAGTTTTCAGATGAGAGCTCCGGATTTTGAGGCTTTTGAGTCGAGATTTTTTGAGAGAGAGAGAGAGATGCACGAGGAGAGTATGCAGGCGCAAGACAATTATCATTTGGCGAGTATGCATTCTTTGACAACCGAGTTTGGTTCTTTGGGAACTCGGCTGGGCGAGGTTGAGACTCGGGTGGGTGTTGTTGCCACTCGGGTCAATGAGTTGTACGAGCTCGTGGAGAAACGAGCGGAAGAGGACAGAGTGTGGCGACAAGAGGAGATTGCTTGGAGGGAGCAAGAGAGAAAGAGGCAGGAAGATAGGTGGGCCCAGGAGGACCACTACAACCGAATGCTACACGAGATGTACCACTTTGCTCCTTTCCCCGATTCACATGCCCGCTATGATCCGAGCTCGCCGATAAACCCGCCATTTCCGCCACAGTGATCAGGTACTCCGTTAACAAAGCCACTCCTTTATCTTTTCAAACTTATTCCTCCTTTGGGATGCGAAATAAGTTTGGGGGGGGGGGGAGAAGTGCGGCTTTGTTAATTTCTTTACGTGTGAGTACCTTGTATACCTTGTATCATTATTTGCTTGTGTTGGTGCTCGTTGTTTTTATTAGTGCTTCTCATATTGGTGTTGTGTGGATTTGGCTTTTGGTTGCTTAGGTTTTAGATTTTTATGTTCATTTTCGTTTGGTGTGTTTGCTAGTTTCATTTTTTTGTTCATTTTCGTTTGGTGTGTTTGCTAGTTTCTATTTTTTTAGGTCGTAGTAGTTTATTTTTTTTTTTTTTTTAGATTTCGTGTTTGCTTTTATTTGCTTTTTGTTGTTTGCTTTGATGCCTTGCTTGTCTTAGTTTTTCTTTATTCGTGAATTTTTCGTGCTTCTATTTGTGTGATACCGATGTTACGACACTGTTTTTCTCTCTGAAGAAACGGTCGAGTTTTAGTCGAGTTGTAGTCAGTTATTTCTGTTTTGCATAGTATTCATTTAGGTCCAAAATTTTTCGTGATTGTAGAGGTCTTGGCAGATAAGAGACGATACATACTTGTTTTAAAATCACTGTCAATACGTTTGGTTACATCTTCCGGATAGTGAGTTGTACTGTTTCTTTAGTCGTGTTGGCACTTAGATTGAGTTTAGAGTCGGTCAGTTTTTCCCAAAAGTCGAGATAATGTTGTTCTATGAAGAGAAGTCTAGTAACCGGGGGCATTCGCGTGACCCGTTGTTTACCCTCGCGTAAAAAGACGACTCTGATTAGACTAGTGATTTAGATATTTCACATATGCCAATGATAGGGAGCCTAGTAACCGGGGGTATTCGCGTGACCCGCTGTTTACTCTCGCGCAAAATGGCGACCTTGATTCGGACATGCGGAAATTATATATTCGAGTTGTTTCTCCGCTGTAGACGGGAACTTAGTAACTAGAAGCATCCATGTGCCCCATGAGTGTCTTTTACGTCAAACGGTTTCCTAATACATGAGAATGGAAGTTCCACCCTAGGATTACCCCGATGAAACATCCCGAGATCCTAACCTAGTGGTCAACTCGAATCAAATTCTTGAACATATATATAAGGGAATACTGTCCGAGGTTTATTTGTTATGAAACTCGTGAAAATTGTGCCACTAGACTGTGGAACGGGACGAACTAGCTTGTTTATTTTAGCCTTTCATATTGACGGTCGATTTGACTCACGTTTTGTTAATCTTTGAGCTGGATTTTCTTCATGAACGAATGATTAGGACTGAACTTGACTACTTTGCGGAATCATTATTCTGAGTGCAGCTCGCTTTTACGACACTCGGATTATTTAGAGAGAATTACACGATAGTATTGATTAGGTTGAACACTATGAGTTTCACGATGATTCACGACTTTCTTTTTCTTTTCTTTTTGTTGTTCGGGACGAACAAGGCTTAAGTTTGGGGGGGTTTGATAAGTGGTAATTTTACCACTTTTTTCTAGGATTTTATACTAGGTTTTTATCTCGTTTCGTGATTAATGTGCTCGTATTTGGCTTATTTATGATTAGTCGAGCCGTATTACGCGTTTGGGTTGGTTTTAGTTGTAACACCCCCAATCCACTCAGGGATATTACACGCCGTAGACCCTCTCCTCGAGGATCTACCAGGCTGGTAACAACATTTAACATCTCGACAATGCCTTCAAGGCTAAAATGACTCAGTAGACCGATTTGGTCTTTCCACAAATACATACAACTCAAATACAACTCATGCCCACGCAGGGGACAAAATACAACCACACCCGTACAACGGGAACATATAGCAGCGGAAAAATAGAGTACAACTGAACCAATAAACAAAGTACGGTTCCTCATGTGATTAGTATCGATCATCTTTCATCATCCTTCGTGCCGACCCTGTGTTATGCTCCAAAACCTGAATGCAAAAACAGACATCCACCCCGAATACTCGGGGTTAGCAAAACTCCACCGCTTTTGCTAGTGCAAGAACAAAGTGCAAATACGAGCCATACAATTCACATTCCACGAATAACAATAACCGAGGATCCTCAAAGATCCAAACGAAACGAAAAGTACTTCCCGAGGCAAGAGTTTGAGAAAACATTTCAAAATCGAAATATCATAAATCAATGGAAGTAATTTATAAAACGGTTTAGAATGACATCGAGAGTTTTAATAGAAAACAATTTAGGATTATCAAATCCTACTTTTCAAAATCCAAAAGGCAAAAAGGGGTCACCGCCCCAAAAGTTTACTTTCTGAAAAAATGACATTAACCAAACCGTTGGGATTTTAGCCCCAAATCCGTAAAACGACTTTTACAAAACCATTGGGATTTTAGCCCCAAATCTTAGCAACTCACAGTACACAAGAATGACCACAAGGTTCGTCTCCCAACATCAAAATCCACAAATAAAAGATTTAAAACAAACAACAAAATACTCTAGTGCCATCCTAGCCAAGTAAGCTAAACGAACACTTACCTCTTACACACTTAGTCAATGCATGCAATCATGAAAACCGTTCAAAAGCACTCATTTCCGGAAATGCCATACTCAAATCACATTTGTAAAATGCACCACAATTAACCGCGGACCCACAGCTTCGTGGATCCCTGCCGAGACCCCATCGGATCTAACCCACAGTGGTTAAAAGCAAGCTCGCGGTTCCACAGCTTCGTGGAGCCCTACCGAGACCCCATCGGATCTAACCCGCAGTGAGCATACACACACACACGTTACTCATGCAATACTAACATGCTAAGAATGTAAGTTCATTAAGAATACTTACTAGAGATGGCCATTTATCCGACAACATTATCAACTCCCCAAAACACAATAATAGGATTAAACCCGGAATACACAATTCCATAACTTTAAACAATAGGGATATCATCAAAGCCTTCAACGTTCAAAATAATCAAATCATAATCAATTCCCAAAACACAACGTTCACAAAACACACACGCGTTTTGAAAGAGAGCCTTTAACGAGGCCAAACCGAAATCCTTTGAAAATTCATTTCAAATAACCAAACAAACACATCAAGACGACCACCGATCATCATATCCATAAAACGAGAAAAGTATGGGCAAGGTACTTGCCTCGAATAACCACAACGCGGAGAATCGACCGAAGTAGGTTGACACGAACCGACTACGAACTCGCCGACTCCACCGAACGACAATCCACAACAACGAACTATGAACGAAAACAATAACAACGAAAATGAATTCCAAAGTACGACCCAAAGCCGCTGAATTCAAAGAACAAATGACGAAAGTTCAAGGATTTCCCCCAAAACGGCCAAGAACATGATTCGTTCCGTCAAAACCCGAAAACGGAATTCCAAGTTGAAATATGGATATACAATCCATAGAATATGTTTAACAGCATCATTTAACCATAATCGATCCATCGAAAACGGATGAAAAACGAGATCGTTGACAAATCCCCAAAAAGTCCATTCGAAGGAAATCAAGAAATATACTTCGATTCGACGAAGAACAATGGATTAAATGATGTTAAACACAAGAATACTACCAAGATTAATCATACCCATCATGAATTAATCAACAACACGGAACGAATCGGACGAAAATGCAAAAATCCCCAAATTCACGAAATTAGGGTTCTAAGGAAGATTACCTTGATTCGCTGGATCAAAGGATGATAACGGACGATTGATTGATGTTATGAACTCAAGAACTTCATGGATTTGTTGTTAAACAACATGGCTTCGTCACCCATGAATCGCCATTCGCGGACGGAGAAGGAAGGAAATGAAAAATGAAGGGAAATGTGGCTGGTTTGTCATATATATATCGGGCGGAACTAGCGTCGCTAGCCTTCCGGACTAGCGTGCGCTATCGGCCGCATCACCGAGCACTCTCGCCATGGCCCGTATGACCGGAACCACCGACCAAATTCTGCCGACCATGACTCGTCCACCCGACTCCCGCTAGCGTGCGCTACGGCCGAAGCTGCGCGCGCTAGCCGGCCCAAAGAGCCACTGGACTAACAAACTTACCCAGGTAACGTACGCTAGTCGGCCGGCAGCGTGCGCTACCCCTGCCGGTTAGCGTGCGCTACGACCGACAGCAGCGTGCGCTACCTGCCGATCCTGACCGAGTCCAGAACCTCAGAATCCTTTTGCCCAGGCCCGATAGCGTACGCTAGGCCACCTGATAGCGTGCGCTACACCTGCCGGTTAGCGCGCGCATCCTTCCGGCAGTAGCGTGCGCTACGTCGGTTCCTGCCGCACCTGTCCGGCCGGTGTCCGCAATCGTCCGGCCAGTACCCGACCACCAGGGCTCGACGACCCGATTTCCGAAAACGTACGGAACGAACACGACGAAAAGTTCGCGGAAAACATCAACGGCCCAAAATGAAAACATAATACCATAATTAGTCATACGCGACCAAGAAACGGGTCGAGGCAACAATTACAGATACGGTTACCCGTGACTTTCAAGAAATTACAAAATGGCCCAAAACGCCCGGAAATCACGATTCGTGATCGAATAACCAAACCGAAGTTCACAACACGTCTAACAGAGTTAAACGGACTTACGGGAAACTCGAAACAGCAGTTTCGAACGAGATTCGCAAGAATCGAACTCAAGCGCGGAAAAATCGCTAAAAAGCACGGAACTCAACAAAACGACACCGAAACGAACTCGGATGTCAAAAAGTGTAGAATTAATCATTCTCAGAATGACGAAACGGTCATGAGCGAGTCGTCAAAACGGACTTCGTCCGGAAAAAGAAATTTACCGAAAATCGAAAATTGCGGATATTACATTCTACCCTCCTTAAAAGAAGTTTCGTCCCGAAACTTAAAACAAGTAGGGAGAAGAAATATTCCGCCAGGAAAAACTCAGCGAGATACACAAGAATGCGTAACTAACGCCCAACGGAGAAATGTTACAAACAACGCAAAGGAATATACGGCGTGAAAACACGCTCCACGGCGACCAACACAACGTCGCCGTTAGGGATATAATAAAACCAACAAGTGACAAGCGTCATCAAATGGATAATACAATCAAGTCAATTATCCGAACAATCGCAAAACACAACGAACGAAAATCAATACGATTGACCAACCTAACGGTACATTGATCAAACGCGAGCCAAACGCTGAACAAATACGGAATTCCACTGCCTAAAGGCTGGGAGATCGAAAACGAAACTAATTTCCCGAACTGAAAGGAATTACGAAGGAGCCTGAATGTTCACCAATCACGAAACGAGGTCAATGAAAACCGAACAATCAAACGATCAAACCACAACGATCGAGACAACAAAAATCGAAGAATCATGTTCGAATCACGAAGAACAATAAAGTTCAAACAACAACCCCCAGGATGATCTGGTGAGAACTACAAGACATGCATTCCCATAAGGTCCACAGGAAAGGGAATAGCGATTGAAAAGTCACAACGACAAACGAGTTATTCCGAAACAATACCACACTCGTTCGATAAACAAAAACAAGGGGTAGGACAAGCTCAGAAATGTCAATGAACATAAATGAGTCGATAGAGTCGAAAACATAAGAGTTCCAAATCCGATCCACTTCGAATAAAAGAACTAATAGAACTAGATGATGTCACTCCTGAACAAGGTTCACAAGAATCGAACCGAACCCGAAAAAGTCACAGCGATAACCAGATCGACCCACAACAAGGTCGTAGCTCGTTCGGACGATGAAACCAAAATACAGAACAAGTTCGTAAAGTGTCAACGAACATGAGCGAATCGATAGACTGGAGAAAGAGAAAATACAGAAGTCAAAATAGTACGGGCATTACCTCCGACCTCGTCCACGAAATTCACAAAAACGGGAGCAAGGTAACAAGACATTAAACAACCGACACATAACGGAACCATCACCGATGCACACGGCCATACCAAACCAAGCTCTAACAGCTCGCACATGCGCGACAATGCAGAAATCACCACGAGGCGACAACATTCAATACCAACATTCCACCTCTCACAGGGGGCTAGCACAACCAATGTGTGGAAAGCGACTCAACGCTCACACCGCCAATTCGATCATACTCGGGAGAAAGTATCAAATGACAACGCGAACATCATACATTCATACCCAGCCCTCAAACGAGAATGGATAGGTTTTAAAAACGAAAACCTCATTTTGAAAATAATTTGAAGAATACTGGTTGATCTTGAGTATCACCTTTCAAAAAGTATAAACGTGAAACATCGTTATCGAGACATTGGAGAACCATTTCGCATTTGATAAAAATGAGGACACTTTCTCTTAGTGAAAACTTTCAGAATATTCGACCTTCGGGTCTAAATAAAAATATTTCTAAAACATTGAAAATATCTCAAAGCATTTTGGTCCTCGAAGTAGAAAATTTTGAAATATATTGTGGCACCTTGGATGTACCACAAGAAAATAACTCATTTGAAAAGTATGTCTCGAAATTTATTTTTCTAAGATACTCAAGGTTTTCAAAAATCCAATAGTCCAGAATGCCCAAAACTCACACATATCGACGTTTACTAAAACAACTCCTAGTACACGCATCAAAACGCTTAAAATCAAGAGAATATATGTCTTTAAACGGAAATAAACGATAAAATACCACATTCAGAACAAAACCACTGATAAAATACTCTCCCGCACTGGCTAGTGAACAAGTCGAACGCGTATAAGCACAAAGCTTCCACAATAGAACTTGTAAAACGTGCAGATCGATTCGAAATTCATCAGCCACGGACAAAAACAACAATAAAAATACATCAAAAGCGACGACACTCCTCGTATAAATCAAATACGAGAGTCGACTAAATACATATCGTGAAATCAAAATCTACATAAGGATTCCACCACTTAACAAATAATCATAAAAATAGCTCGTGTCACACGAGGCACAACAAAAAGAAGGGAGACTTACTTCCACAGGTCGCACGAAGATGATGATCGCCCCATGATACTAATCACGACCAACAAACTCAAACGACGCGTCGCGACACGACTCAGTCAGATAAAATCCGACGAAACAAGACTCAAACAACACGACTTGACCCGACAGCCTATTTCTGTAACACCCCCAATCCACTCAGGGATATTACACGCCGTAGACCCTCTCCTCGAGGATCTACCAGGCTGGTAACAACATTTAACATCTCAACAATGCCTTCAAGGCTAAAATGACTCAGTAGACCGATTTGGTCTTTCCACAAATACATACAACTCAAATACAACTCATGCCCACGCAGGGGACAAAATACAACCACACCCGTACAACGGGAACATATAGCAGCGGAAAAATAGAGTACAACTGAACCAATAAACAAAGTACGGTTCCTCATGTGATTAGTATCGATCATCTTTCATCATCCTTCGTGCCGACCCTGTGTTATGCTCCAAAACCTGAATGCAAAAACAGACATCCACCCCCCAAATACTCGGGGGTTAGCAAAACTCCACTGTTTTGCTAGTGCAAGAACAAAGTGCAAATACGAGCCATACAATTCACATTCCACGAATAACAATAACCGAGGATCCTCAAAGATCCAAACGAAACGAAAGTACTTCGCGAGGCAAGAGTTTGAGAAAACATTTCAAAATCGAAATATCATAAATCAATGGAAGTAATTTATAAAACGGTTTAGAATGCCATCGAGAGTTTTAATAGAAAACAATTTAGGATTATCAAATCCTACTTTTCAAAATCCAAAAGGCAAAAAGGGGTCACCGCCCCAAAGGTTTACTTTCTGAAAAAATGACATTAACCAAACCGTTGGGATTTTAGCCCCAAATCCGTAAAACGACTTTTACAAAACCATTGGGATTTTAGCCCCAAATCTTAGCAACTCACAGTACACAAGAACGACCACAAGGTTCGTCTCCCAACATCAAAATCCACAAATAAAAGATTTAAAACAAACAACAAAATACTCTAGTGCCATCCTAGCCAAGTAAGCCAAACGAACACTTACCTCTTACACACTTAGTCAATGCATGCAATCATGAAAACCGTTCAAAAGCACTCATTTCCGGAAATGCCATACTCAAATCACATTTGTAAAATGCACCACAATTAACCGCGGACCCACAGCTTCGTGGATCCCTGCCGAGACCCCATCGGATCTAACCCACAGTGGTTAAAAGCAAGCTCGCGGTTCCACAGCTTCGTGGAGCCCTACCGAGACCCCGTCGGATCTAACCCGCAGTGAGCATACACACACACACATTACTCATGCAATACTAACATGCTAAGAATGTAAGTTCATTAAGAATACTTACTAGAGATCGCCATTTATCCGACAACATTATCAACTCCCCAAAACACAATAACAGGATTAAACCCGGAATACACAATTCCATAACTTTAAACAATAGGGATATCATCAAAGCCTTCAACGTTCAAAATAATCAAATCATAATCAATTCCCAAAACACAACGTTCACAAAACACACACGCGTTTTGAAAGAGAGCCTTTAACGAGGCCAAACCGAAATCCTTTGAAAATTCATTTCAAATAACCAAACAAACACATCAAGACGACCACCGATCATCATATCCATAAAACGAGAAAAGTATGGGCAAGGTACTTGCCTCGAATAACCACAACGCGGAGAATCGACCGAAGTAGGTTGACACGAACCGACTATGAACTCGCCGACTCCACCGAACGACAATCCACAACAACGAACTACGAACGAAAACAATAACAACGAAAATGAATTCCAAATTACGACCCAAAGCCCCTGAATTCAAAGAACAAATGACGAAAGTTCAAGGATTTCCCCCAAAACGGCCAAGAACACGATTCGTTCCGTCAAAACCCGAAAACGGAATTCCATGTTGAAATATGGATATACAATCCATAGAATATGTTTAACAACATCATTTAACCATAATCGATCCATCGAAAACGGATGAAAAACGAGATCGGGGACAAATCCCCCAAAAAGTCAATTCGAAGGAAATCAAGAAATATACTTCGATTCGACGAAGAACAATGGATTAAATGATGTTAAACACAAGAATACTACCAAGATTAATCATACCCATCATGAATTAATCAACAACACGGAACGAATCGGACGAAAATGCAAAAATCCCCAAATTCACGAAATTAGGGTTCTAAGGAAGATTACCTTGATTCGCTGGATCAAATGATGATAACGGACGATTGATTGATGTTATGAACTCAAGAACTTCATGGATTTGTTGTTAAACAACATGGCTTCGTCACCCATGAATCGCCATTCGCGGACGGAGAAGGAAGGAAATGAAAAATGAAGGGAAATGTGGTTGGTCTGTCATATATATACTGGGCCGGAACTAGCGTGCGCTAGCCTTCCTGACTAGCGTGCGCTATCGCCGCACGGCCGAGCACTCTCGCCATGGCCCGCATGACTGGAACCACCGACCAAATTCCGCCGACCATGACTCGTCCATCCGACTCCGCTAGCGCGCTACTGGCCGAAGCTCGCGCCGCTTTAATTGGCCCAAAGAGCCACCTGGACTAACAAACTTACCTGTAACGCACGCTAGTCGGCCGGCCGGCGCTACCGCCGAAGCGTGCGCTACGACCGAGCAAGCGGCGCTACCCGCCGATCCCGACCGAGTCCGTAACTTCGAATCCTTACGCCTGTGCCCGATAACAGACGCTAAAGCCACCCGATAGCGACGCTAGGCCACCCGATAAGCGTGCGCTACACTGCGGTTAGCGCGCACAGCCTTCCGGCAGATGGCGTGCGCTACGCCGGTTCCTCGCGCACTGTCCGGTGTCCGCAATCGTCCGGCCATGCAGACCACCAGGGCTCGACGACCCGATTTCCGAAAACGTACGGAACGAACACGACGAAAAGTTCGCGGACAACATCAACGGCCCAAAATGAAAACATAATACCATAATTAGTCATACGCGACCAAGAAACGGGTCGAGGCAACAATTACAGATACGGTTACCCGTGACTTTCAAGAAATTACAAAATGGCCCAAAACGCCCGGAAATCACGATTCGTGATCGAATAACCAAACCGAAGTTCACAACACGTCTAACAGAGTTAAACGGACTTACGGGAAACTCGAAACAGCAGTTTCGAATGAGATTCGCAAGAATCGAACTCAAGCGCGGAAAAATCGCTAAAAAGCATGGAACTCAACAAAACGACACCGAAACGAACTCGGATGTCAAAAAGTGCAGAATTAATCATTCTCAGAATGACGAAACGGTCATGAGCGAGTTGTCAAAACGGACTTCGTCCGGAAAAAGAAATTTACCGAAAATCGAAAATTGCGGATATTACATTAGTGTGTTTGCAGGTTTTTAGAGCCAAAAGGACCCAAAACGAGACAAAGGACCGAGAGTCGAGTCACGGACGGAAGAAACGGATTTTTGCAATAGACAGACGAACCTATCGGGCCAGCCTATCGGCCGATAGGTGCGTCCGAAAGGTGTCCAGGCCCTATTGAGTGAAGTCGACCGACGAACCAACTATCGGGCTAGCCTATCGGCCGATAGGTGCGGCCGATAGGCTGCTCAGCGGGTTCTCGAATTTTGACGGATTGTGACTCTTTGGGATAGATTTTGTTTCCTAGATTAGGGTTAATCGGGAGTTTAACTCCCATAGGCTATATACACCCCCTCCTAGCCCTAGTTTTACCATCTTTTATCATTCTTTTTCATCCTTTCTTCATCTTCAGCACACTTTTAGATTTTTTTAGCAAGATTAATTCCTTGGAGACGAGAACTTTTTGGAGGCAGAAATTATTATTGTTTTTCTACTTTTTCGGAGATTGAAGACTCAGAGTTCATCCGTAAGGGTTGTAATCTCTATTTTTATATTAATAATATGCATTCTCCATCTATTTCTTGTTTAATTTCAATTATGTCTGGCTAAATTCATTGATTGATTCTAGGGTTAGTAATTTTAATTGATGCTCACATGATGTTCCTTTGATTACCTTTTTACCTTTCATCCTAGGCTTGTGATCAAGATGTGTTAAATCTCATGCTAGATTAAAGGGCCCTTAATCGATGCATGTTAGCTAATTAATTTTGCCCGGAAGGATTAATTAATTAGTGGAAATACTTGATGCACAATATGATTTGATCTTAAGACCTAAGTGGAGTAAGATAAATCATAGATAAATAAGTTGGTGCTTTTTAAGTGATTTAAATTCTTTGAGTCCTGGCAGGGAAAAGGGTTTAAATTAACTATCTCTCTAGGTTGCCTTGATCGGAATTCTAGATCGGCTGAGTGATTATTTCTAGGATTGAATTAAAATTTGGGGAGAAGGAATCAAGTGAATGGATTGTGTGAACTCAATTAGATGATACTACCCTAGGATCAATTAGCTGTCAACTTGTGAAATTATCTCGCTAATTTGTTTATTTGCTTGATTTAGATAATTCATCTTTTATTTAATTTTTATTTTTCGATTTTTGAAGTAGATAATTAGAAACAAACCAAATTTTCGGATTCCTAAATAGCAGTCAAATTTTGAGTAGAGTTATTTCCTTTATTTTCGACATATCAATTCCCTTGGGTTCGACACCTTGGAAATACTTCGAGGTTTTACAAATTTTAAAATTGATCGGATTTGAAAACCATACTACGCGAATCTTAGCGATCAATTTTTGGCGCCGTTGCCGGGGATCGAACCCGGGTCGTCCGCGTGACAGGCGGAAATACTTACCACTATACTACAAATCTCATGAAGGGATTGTAATTTTTTTCCCTTCTATATTACATGTCTTATTTCTTATCGAAAAAGTTTTTTACCTTTACTTTGTAAGAGGTGGGAAAGATGCATATCGTACAGGGAAGTAACAAACACATCTGAATTTTCTGTTCTCTCTTGACAGCATCTCCTTTAACAAAGTGAAAGCAGGGCTTTAGTCTTTTGAGAAAGAATATAATATAGAAGAGTTAGGGATTCAGAGATGATCATCATCATTATCTGCAAGTACATATGATGGTAGGAGAAAATGTGATTTTCTAAAATCTTTAGGTGAAACCGGAGCTTAGTAAATAATTTATTTACATCGTAATTTTCTGAATTTGAAAGTATAGGTTCTTGAACTTGACTGGACACTGGATAGAGATCCGTTATGGTTGAATTTTGGTGTCTGTTTTCTATTCAAATTGTGTTTGATTAAAACTTGGACAATAGTGATCCTATTGCTTAGTTGGCATCTTATCGTTCAATGCTCTTCTCATTTTTCCTTTTCATTAGTTTGCAACATGGTTCAATAGTGAGTTTTTTTTCTGATGATGATTGCCGCGAGATATTGTTTGTTTGGAATGATGTTGCATTTCATTTATATATTTTTTCATGTCATTTGGAATGATGTTTAATTTCATTTATATAGGTTTGACACTGTCTACCTTGACAATGGGATTCGTGTAGCGAAGGATATTTGGGGAGACTATCTAGTTCTTGATCGTGCTCATTATTCTTGGATAGAATGAAGGTAGAAAATCAATTTTCTTCAGTCTAAATCTTTTGTTTTTAGCCTATGTAAATTTTCCAAGTATGCTTAGTTTGAAGTTACAACATCATCATTATTACAACATCATTACAAAACATAGGTAATGTTTCCAAAAAACAAAAAAGGCAGCCCTTATGCTTACACTTTAAACATATTATGCACCTATGTTTTGTGAGCATAACCATCAAAAACTTGCTGCATTGGCTAGAATCCTTCAATCATATCCAAACCCATTAATTGCACTATTTAAGCCACACCCTGATTGCTATCCATTTCTTTGAGGTAGTTCAGGCATTGTATCACTAGTTCCATTGGGACTTCTAAGATCAGTGGTAGCTTATCTGATCTTCTTAAAGCAGCCTTTGCCATGTGTGGGATTTTGTAGCAGTTTTGCCCCTTTAACTTCATGATCTCTATCATGTAACCCCATAAATTTAAAAGAACATTATTAAGTTTCAAAGGACATAACTCTACGAATGATGTGGACATTGTATTTAGAAACTCATCCATGTTTTTGCATGCTTTATCTACTTGCAATGACTGAATGGCTCAAAACCACCCCAAATCATTAACATTTGTATCAACTTCAGGTTGAATCCTGATTGTTCAACAGCTGCCCTCCATTCTGGATCACTATCCATTATATGAGGTCTTGCATTATCTTGCTGGATGTTGTTGTTTTTGCATGCTCCTTCTGGAAATTTTGCTACTATTGCTGGTATTATCTGTTTTCAGATAAATGCATTGATGAGAACAGAAACACACTTGCATCTTAATGCATTTATGAGATGAGAACAGATACACACTTGCATCTTAATGAACTTATGAGAACAGAACAGATAGACACTTGCATCTTCTTGCATTTATGAGAATAGAACAGATACACTTCTTGCATTTATGATAATAGAATAGATACACACTTGCATTGATATGTATTTATGAGAATAGAACAACTACACACTTGCATTGATATGCATTTATGAGAGTAGAAGAGCTACACACTTGCATAGATGCACTTTTGGACTTTCTTTTTGTTGCATTTTGATATTGTATTTCTGAATTGTATTATGACAAGAAAGCTATAAATAGAATAGAAAAATAGGATTGGATTAGGAATATTATAAAGTATATAATCCTTTGATTAATAAGTATATAAATAGAACACAAGGACTAATTTGTTTAATCTTGGACAATCCTTTGTGTAGACATTAAATTGGACAGTATGAGAAAAGTTAGGTGTTTTGGTGTATATTTGTACAACATACTTGATTAATTTGTGGATAGAGCTTTTGCAGGTTCTACCATTGTTTCTTATATCCAGTTTGATAGTGAAACGTACACTGATCTTTGTTTGACTAGTAGGGTCATGTTCGTTTAGAAAAACACTTTTGTGGTGTCTCGTTTATATTTAGTAATTCATATTGTGTCTGTACACTTGTTTCAGAACATGGCAGGGTCAATGAAGAAATGGATGTCAAGGTGAATCAGAAGCTCCAGCACAACCTGACATGGATTCTGAAAAAAATAGGTGAAGCCAACCCTGACTTCAAAATTGATATTGGTGCAACACTTTCTGGTGACACACGAGAAGATGGCATTCCAATTACGCGAGAAGATGGCACTCCAATTACGCAAGAATATGACACTCCAGTTACAGGAGGCCCTAGCTCTTATATGTCATCCATTTGTTCTTCTCTTTTGAACAATTTTCATCCATTTGTCTATTTGGTTGATGTAGTGGATTGATTGATGTTTTTGGTAGATTGATGTACTTGTTGGTTTAACTATAGCTAGGTTAATAATGCAGAATTGTTTTTTTATGGGAAATGTAATATTTAAATGCTATATTTTTATTCTGTTCATTTTAGGTGTTGCCATACTTAAAGCACCCTTTTGCAATACACATTGGGTTGCAGGTATTGCATTAACCACGTTTCCACAATATGGGCCCATAGGTGGCCCCCACATAATCTGGTATCTATTTTACTAAATTATAACATCTATTGCAACACAGATAAAATGTTTCAATAGGGTGCTAAGTATGTTGCCATAGGCTCCTATGGTAACATGAGAACAGGGTGTTACCTTAGGCCGTTTGCATGTTGCCTTGATGGTCAAAGGCAACTGATGAGAACATAACACACTTTTGGTGTTACCTTTGCCCTTTTCGGGGCTAAGGCAACACTAAATCAGGTCTATGGTGACACAATTTCAGGGTTGTTGTAGGCCATCTATGGCGTAGTGATTGTTCTTCCATAAAAGCTCAAGTTACAAGCTCATTTTGTGTGCCAAACTTAAATCTAAGTTCATTTTCAAGTAAGTTACCTCATTCTCTTCATTTCTATCCAAGTAGAAATAGGTTTTGTCCCACTTTAAAATTTGGGAAATTATGAAGAGCTTAGGTTTAAGGATTATAATTTTTGTATGTTGTTTTTAAGTTGATTTTAAGGTTCTTAAAAGTATTTAGAACAAGTTGTAATCATGTCTTGATTTTTACATGTTGGCCGAAATTTCTAGGCTTTCATAACCCAATTATGTGTTGTTTTTCTTATGTTTTTCTTACATAATATGTTGTTATATGATGATATGATGCTATGATGAATTTATGAGATTCTTATAAAATGTTTGGTATTTTGGAAAGTAAGGAAGAAACATGTTTAGTTCTTGATATGTTGTTGTACGTTCAAAAGTGACTTAATAATTGTGATGATGTATGAAAGGAGTACATGATATGTTTTTGTTAGACTTTTATAAAATGTTTTGGAAATTTATTTGAAAACAAGAGCATGAAGTTAGATTTATGAAGTTGGAAAATGTGTTGGTACTATTTGATGTAGTTAAGGAGCATGTTATGTATTGAGGATTTTAAAGTCATGTTTAGGTCATTTGTATGTTAGGACCAAGACTTTGATTGTCAATATGAGTAGATATTAAATGTGTTGTTGATGTTAATGATATTTGATATTGTAATACCCGAAATTTCTATGTAATTGGAACTGGTGATATTGAAATGATTGTACTTGATCTGAGTATTATTTTTCCGTATTTCATAATCCGATGTTGTCGAGCGTTTAATTTCGTGGTTGTGATTTAAAGATTGTAAATCTGCGCATATAGCGCACGCTACCGGATATGTTTAGCGTGCGCTAACTAGGGTTCATAGCGCACGCTACTGAAGGTCATTAGCGCACGCTATGCGTGGTCAAATTGATTGGGACGTGCGGTAGGTGAGATCTGGCCGGGGGACCCCTGTCGGATAGTGTCGGGATGTACCTGGACGGCTTTCGGGGAAAAGCCGAGTCAATGCCTTAGCGCACGCTACAGGTATATGCGTAGCGCACGCTAGGTGCCGAGTACAGTTTAGTCAGTGAGCCGTTAGCGCACGCTACGAACAGGGTCTAGCGCGCGCTAATAACCATTTATTATAAATAGGACAGCATCCTATTCGTGATTTCAGTTCTCTCTTCTCCCATTACCCGAATTCTTACACTTAAAACATAACTTCCTTCATCCTAAACACTTCATATCAACACCCTAGTTCGTGATTGAAGATCTTATATCATTGGAGATTGGTGTTCAAGCTTTCGGTGTTGGATTGCTTCAACTTCCTCCGTGTTCTTCACTACTTTGAGGTAGGTGATTCTTCACCGATGTTAGTAATGTTTTTAAGGACATCTGATCATGTTTTGATAGCCAGTTATTTCGTTTATGATCGGTCATCACATGTTCGAAGGATACTTTTGACGTATCGGCACTATTTATCGTATGAACCTTTGAACCATCTCAGTTTATGGACTCCTAAGCATTTTTCAAATCGATTTATGATCAGTAATCGGAGATTACCTAGTTCGTATATTTTACGTAAAGAATCATATGTTTTGGGACTTGGAATAAATCGGAACTTAGAATATTTCTTGAAGATCTTAGAAAAGATATGATGTTGAGTTGGTTATCCGTATATTTGTACCTCATGATCATGGAACTTCCACAAAACTTATTAGCATGACGTGCTTGAGGATGACTTGTTGTATCAACATAGAATTCATGAACTTACCACCTTTCAACCCAGTTTTTCCGTTAGCAGTATTCTGCCATGCATGGTTAGCGCACGCTAACATATATGAGTTAACGTGCGCTATCGGGGTTCAATTAGCGTACGATACGTACGTAGCGTACGTTATGTATCGGCCGGTTCATTCAGTCAGTTCGTAACTAGCGCACGCTAGTCTTACACGATAGCGTACACTAACAGGCCTGCTTAGCGCACGTTACGTAGAGTGTGTAGCGCACGCTAAGCAGTCCAGGCAGATTGGTTATTTTGAGCTTTTCGGCCGTAGACCGAATTGTTAGGCCATCGTTCGACTTGAGATGATTTGTATATCGTTCCTTTTGTTAAGGTTCGAGCTTGTTACGTGGATCGAAGGAGGCGGCCTTCGAGTGTGTCGAGAACATTGAAGTGTTTCGTCCTTGCCATTTTCGAGGCAAGTATCATATGTCGAGTTCGATTTATCATGCTTGTGGTTTTATTCATATTGTTGAATATGAGATGTATTTCTGAGAATTCTCGTGATATTCGTTGTTGTTTGTTCGTATTGATGAACATATTGAAATGCATATGTGTATGCATAATTGATTGATTATGGTATAAATGATCCGAGGGGGTCATGAGGATCTATGCTGAGGGCGCTGGATCGAATGTCCACCATGCGTTGGTCCGACGGGATCATCATGGGGATCTATGCTGAGGGCGCTGGATCGTTGGACGGGTTTTCCACCATGCGTTGGTCCGACGGGATCATCATGGGGATCTATGCTGAGGGCGCTGGATCGCTGGATTACCTTGTATTGTGTTGATGGAATCGTGAGGATTCGCATCGTTGGATTCCGGTGGCGGAAGTCCGTTTTGCATGTTTTATGATGCATTGCTGATTTATTGTTTGACGATACTTGTACTAGCATTGTTTTGCTAACCCCTTCGGGGGTGGACATTGTTTTGATGTTCAGGTAGCCGAGGAGCGGGGAGGCAACCACGATGCAAACGGAGACGATGGAATGGCTCAGTGATGTGATTGATGTTATTGTTATTGTGATTTGTCTTCTTGGTTCGTTTAGTACTCGAGTACGTCTGTTTTAATAAGGTAAATTCGATATGGTTGTATAAGTTAACTCATTTGATCGGTTGAATCAAATCTGTATTGGAACTTCAGTTGTTCGATTATATTGTTTTTACACTTCTTTTAAAATCAGCCTTGTAAATCCTTATCTAAAAGGGTTTACGGCGCTGTAATTATTCCGAATATCTCGGGGTGTTACAGAATATGGTATCGGAGCTAAGATTTATGGATATCTTGGCAGTCGGGTTAGTTGGGTCTGTTTACGTTATTGGATTATTGGTCGTTCGTAACATCACTGCTGAGCCAGCATCGTCGCGTGGACTGTGGTTGTAAGTTTCCTAATCTCGAATACTACTGTTTTATTTAATTCATGTCTTGTAAACATTGATGGATGTACTTTGAGAAAGTTGTCTTGGATATTGAGTATCTATGTTTACAGTATGTTGAGAGGAGGTCGCGGACGCAGTCGTGGACGCGGACGTGGAAATGCGAGGCAAGAAGAGTCGGTATCTACCCCAGAGATAGCCGCTAGTCAAACGGATTCACATTCCGGGGGACAGCAGGGATCGGCAAATAATAATGCAGATCCTAACGTGCCGGGAGTGCTTCAGCAGGTGGTTGCCCAGATAAACCAGTTTGCTCAAGTTGTGGATCGCATGCAGACGCCGATGGGACAGCAGCATAACGTGGAAAATCGGGGAGATAAATGGCTTACCGAGGTGGTCAAATTGCATCCTCCGAAATTTGGCCAGTTCACGAGACACTTTCTTGGGATCACTGGCTGAAGGAATTAGAGAAGATTTTTGCAGGGATTAACTGTCCCAACGATAGGAAGGTTCCGGTCGCCCAGTATCTTTTGACCGGAGAGGCTTTCGACTGGTGGGAGGCCATTCGACCGGAGGAGCACAATGTTGACTGGACGGAATTCAAATTGATGATGAGGGCACAGTATTGTCCTCGTCCAGTTAGAGAAGCCCGAGTTCGGGAGTTTTTCTCACCACAAGATTCGGGAGCATCTGTGACGGACGTGATTAAGACTTTTAATCACCAGCTGACTTATGTGCGCCACTTGGTCAGGACCGAGGCGGAGAAGATTTTTCATTTTGACATGCGAATGAAGCCGGAAATTCAGCAGTATATGTCCGGATTTGAATGTACCACCTTGCGACAGTACCAGGACAAGGCATTGGCCTATGATATGAAGGAGGCAGCAGTAGAGAAAGCGACGGAAGCAAAGAAACAGAAGGTGTCTGGCAACTTCACGGAGGATAAGAGTAGCGGGCCTCGCAAGGGTCAGTCCTCTTTTCATTCATCCAGGAGACCTCCGCATCCTTCTCGAGGTGGAAAGAAGTTCCGGGTAGCACCGACTGTTTCAGACGCAGGAAAGAAGTGTTACAACTGTGGCAAGGCGGGACATGTTCGACGTGATTGTTTCGCTGCTTTGTGACTGTTTGATTTGGGACAGAAGGACATTGCGCAACATTTTGTGGGAATGCGACCCGATCTTTTGGTACTCGCACTCCGGCTCGATTACGAAGGAGACGAGTGAACCATACGCAGCAGTGGATTTCAGCAGACGGCAGGAAGAGAGAGACATCCAGTCTTTGGGTCCGTTCCTCGCGCTTTATGCGAAATGAGGAAATCGATGATCGAACACATTTGTTGCATCAGGTACGATTCAGATCCTTTTGCAACCAGTTAGTGTCTTGTTCGATTCGGGAGCTACGCATTCTTTTATATCTTTGAATTATGTTAATCGTTTGAAAATCTCGTGCTTGTATAATTGTGAACCTTATGTTGTGGGATTACCGAGCGGAGAGAAAATTGTGGGAACACTAGAAGCTAGGGATTTCCCAGTATCTATAGAAGGAAGAGATTGGCCATCGAATCTTATTGTAGTTGACATCTACGGTGACAATTTAATTCTCGGAGATGATTGGCTCAACCGTTATGGAGCTGTGCTGAATTACCGAGAGAGAGTCATTTCCATCATTGCTGATGACGGATCTGAACACTTATTCCGGGGATGGAGACCGGGAAGCTCGGGAAAATTGATCAAGGCAATGAAAGGCGTGAAATTGCGACGGGGATGTCACGGGCTTTGGTGCTATGCCATGAGGAAAGAGGAAGGAGTAGAGCTCGTCTATTTCGATTGTGAATGAGTTCTCGGATGTATTTCTGACGAACTACAGGTTACCTCCGCGAGAGGAGTGGAATTCACTATCGAATTAGAGCACAGGCGGCCCCTATTTCCAGGGCACCATACCGCATGGCGCCAACCGAGATGTATGAACTCAAGAAGCAACTGGAGGAATTGTTACGGAAGGGCTATATCCAACCTAGTGTTTCTCCTTGGGGAGCGCCCGTTCTCTTTGTCCGGAAGAAAGACGGATCCCTCCGACTATGTATTGATTACAGGGAACTCAACAAGATGACAATCAAGAATAAGTATCCTATACCTCGGATCGACGACTTGTTTGATCAACTGCAAGGGGCAAGGGTATTCTCGAAGATTGACTTGCGATCACGATACCACCAGCTGAGAATTAAGGAATCGGATATACCGAAATCTGCTTTCAGATCCCGGTACGGGCATTATGAATTCGTAGTGATGCCGTTTGGACTTACCAATGCTCCTGCAGTATTCATGCAATTGATGAATCGGGGATTCTTGGAATAGTTGGATAAATTGGTGGTCGTCTTCATTGGCGACATCACGATATATTCGAGGACGCAGAGGAACATCTTGAACATTTACGTGTGGTTTTAAGCACCTTGAGGAAGGAACAACATGCAAAATTTTCTAAATGCGAGTTACGGCTTAAAGAAGTAACCTTCCTTGGGCATGTGATATCAAGACGGAGTTCAGTGGACTGAAGAAAGTCGAAGCAATCTTGGATTGGGAAGCTCTAAAAACGTGAAAGAAGTCCGAAGCTTCTTAGGACTTGCTGGATATTATCGCCGCTTTGTAGAGGATTTTCCAAAATTGCTCGTCCGCTCACCCAGTATTACGAGAAAACTCAAAAGTTCATGTGGAATGAGAAGTGCAGTGGTTTTGACGAACTTAAGAGGAGGTGACAGCGGCACCTATATTAATCTTGCCCGAGAGAGGCGATGGATTCATGGTATCTGATGACGCTTCAAATCGGGGTTTGGGTTGTGTGTTGATGCAAAAGGATAAAGTGATTGCTTATGCTTCTCGGCAATTGAAACCGTGCGAGATTAATTACCCGACTCATGATCTGGAGCTAGCGGTGTGGTCTTTGCCTTGAAAATTTGGCGACATTATTTATATGGCACTCATTGTCGATCTTCTGAGATCATAAGAGCCTCAAGTACATTTTCGATCGAAAGAGTTAAACATGAGGCGAGAGAAGGTGGTGGAATTGATCAAGGATTACGACTTGGAGATTCTCTATCATCCGGGAAAGCAAACGTAGTAGCCGATGCTTTGAGCCGTAAACTGTTTCTCTTGAGTGTTGGAAGCACTTACGTCCCAAACCGGTATTCAACGAACCGATCCGCGAGGATTGAAGTATGGGCACCGGGAATCAAGGGCAACTTTATGTGATGGGCGACTTCATCACTAGTCGAGGAGATCAAGTCTAAACAATTGAGCGATTCTCGATCCTTCGATTATGTGACGAAGTAAAAGAAGGAAAAGCCCCAGGATTCGTAATACAAGACGATGGAGTTCGAGATTTGAGTCGACTTTGCGTTCCCGATGATGATGATTTGAGACGGACAATTTTGAAGGAAGCTCATAGCGCGCCCTATTCTATTCACCCAGGCGGTAGTAAGATGTATAAGGATCTAAAGCAAAACTTACGGTGGGGAATATGAAGAAGGACGTAGCAGAGTACGTTTCGAAGTGTTTGACTTGTCAGCAGATTAAGATTGAACATCAGCGACCTGCCGGAATGTTAAAGCCGCTTTCGATCCCTGAATGGAAGTGGGAGGATATCTCGATGGATTTCATCACTAGTATGCCAAGGACTAGAACGGGAATGAACATGATTTGGGTTGTAGTTGATCGACTAACCAAGTCGGCTCATTTCGTGGGAATTAGAGATACATGGGGACCCGAGAGATTGGCACTAATATTTATTGCGGAGATAGTCATATTGCACGGGACACAGAAGTCCATTATTTCGGATCGAGATGGTCGTTTCGTGTCACACTTCTGGAAAGCAGTTCATAAGGCTTTGGGAACTGAGCTCAATTTTAGTACGACTTACCATCCCCAAACGGACGGTCAGTCTGAAAGGACTATTCAAACTGTAGAAGACATGCTTAGAGCTTGTGCTTTAGATTGGTCAACTGATTGGGAAGTTCATCTGCCATTAGTTGAATTCACCTACAATAACAGTTGGCATGCTTCTATTAAGATGGCCCCATTTGAAGCTTTATACGGGAGAAGATGCCGATCACCCCTGTGTTGGGATGATTCTTCGGATTTGATCGGGACGGAACCGGAATTGATTATTCAGACTCAAGAGAAGATAGCTTCGATTCGAGAGAGACTGTTGGCGCCTGCAGTCGGCGAAGTCTTATGCAGATGTACGTCGTCGCCCTTTAGAGTTCGACGCAGGAGACCATGTACTATTGAAGGTGTCTCCTACACGAGGGATTTTCCGTTTTGGGAGGAGAGGCAAACTTAGTCCGAGATATATCGGACCATTCGAGATCCTCGAGAGAGTGGGAGATTTAGCATACAGGTTGGCCTTACCGCCATCGCTGAGTCACGTTCACAATGTGTTTCACGTATCCCAATTGCAGAAGTATGTACCGGACCCCAGTCACGTCATTGATTTCGACGAGATCGAGATAGCTAATGATGGCACCTTTGAAGAGAGACCAATCAAGATACTTGAGAGCCGGATCAAACAATTGAGGAATAAACCAATACACTTGGTCAAAGTACAATGGTCACGACATGGAGTCGAAGAGGCCACTTGGGAAACGGAGGACAGTATGAAGACCAGATATCCGGAGTTGTTTTCATCTTAAGTTTCGGGACGAAACTTCTTTTTAGGGAGGAAGGATGTAATACCCGAAATTTCTATGTAATTGGAACTGGTGATATTGAAATGATTGTACTTGATCTGAGTATTATTTTTCCGTATTTCATAATCCGATGTTGTCGAGCGTTTAATTTCGTGGTTGTGATTTAAAGATTGTAAATCTGCGCATATAGCGCACGCTACCGGATATGTTTAGCGTGCGCTAACGAGGGTTCATAGCGCACGCTACTGAAGGTCATTAGCGCACGCTATGCGTGGTCAAATTGATTGGGACGTGCGGTAGGTGAGATCTGGCCGGGGGACCCCTGTCGGATAGTGTCGGGATGTACCTGGACGGCTTTCGGGGAAAAGCCGAGTCAACGCCTTAGCGCACGCCTTCTGGTATATGCGTAGCGCACGCTAAGTGCCGAGTCTGATTTAGTCGGTGAGCCGTTAGCGCACGCTACGACGAGGTCTAGCGCGCGCTAATAACCATTTATTATAAATAGAATGACATCCTATTCGTGATTTGATTCTCTCTTCTCCCATTACCCGAATTCTTACACTTAAAACATAACTTCCTTCATCCTAAACACTTCATATCAACACCCTAGTTCGTGATTGAAGATCGTATATCATTGGAGATTGGTGTTCAAGCTTTCGGTGTTGGATTGCTTCAACTTCCTCCGTGTTCTTCACTACTTTGAGGTAGGTGATTCTTCACCGATGTTAGTAATGTTTTTAAGGACGTCTGATCATGTTTTGATAGCCAGTTATTTCGTTTATGATCGGTCATCACATGTTAGAAGGATACTTTTGACGTATCGGCACTATTTATCGTATGAACCTTTGAACCATCTCAGTTTATGGACTCCTAAGCGTTTTTCAAATCGATTTATGATCAGTAATCGGAGATTACCTAGTTCGTATATTTTACGTAAAGAATCATATGTTTTGGGACTTGGAATAAATCGGAACTTAGAATATTTCTTGAAGATCTTAGAAAAGATATGATGTTGAGTTGGTTATCCGTATATTTGTACCTCATGATCATGGAACTTCCACAAAACTTATTAGCATGACGTGCTTGAGGATGACTTGTTGTATCAACATAGAATTCATGAACTTACCACCTTTCAACCCAGTTTTTCCGTTAGCAGTATTCTGCCATGCAGGGTTAGCACACGCTAACATATATGAGTTAACGTGCGCTATCGGGGTTCAGTTAGCGCACGATACGTACGTAGCGTATGTTATGTATCGGCCGGTTCATTCAGTCAGTTCGTAACTAGCGCACGCTAGTCTTACACGATAGCATACGCTAACAGGCCTGCTTAGCGCACGTTACGTAGAGTACGTAGCGCACGCTAAGCAGTCCAGGCAGATTGGTTATTTTGAGCTTTTCGGCCGTAGACCGAATTGTTAGGCCATCGTTCGACTTGAGATGATTTGTATATCGTTCCTTTTGTTAAGGTTTGAGCTTGTTATGTGGATCGAAGGAGGCGGCCTTCGAGTGTGTCGAGAACATTGAAGTGTTTCGTCCTTGCCATTTTCGAGGCAAGTATCATATGTCGAGTTCGATTTATCATGCTTGTGCTTTTATTCATATTGTTGAATATGAGATGTATTTCTGAGAATTCTCGTGATATTCGTTGTTGTTTGTTCGTATTGATGAACATATTGAAATGCATATGTGTATGCATAATTGATTGATTATGGTATAAATGATCCGAGCGGGGTCATGAGGATCTATCTTGAGGCGCTGATCGAATGTCCACCAAGCGTTGGTCAGACGGGATCATAATGGTGATCTATCTTTGAGGCCGGATCGTTGGACGGGTTTTCCACCATGCGTTGGTCCGACGGATCATCATGGGGATCTATCTTGAGAAGCTGGATCATTTGGATTACCTTGTATTGTGTTGATGGAATCGTGAGGATTCGCATCGTTGGATTCCGGTGGCGGAAGTCCGTTTTGCATGTTTTATGATGCATTGCTGATTTATTGTTTGACGATACTTGTACTAGCATTGTTTTGCTAACCCCTTCGGGGGTGGACATTGTTTTGATGTTCAGGTAGCCGAGGAGCGGGGAGGCAACCACAGTACCGACAGGACGATGGAATGGCTCAGTGATGTGATTGATGTTATTGTTATTGTGATTTGTCTTCTTGGTTCGTTTAGTACTCGAGTACGTCTGTTTTAATAAGGTCAATTCGATATGGTTGTATAAGTTAACTCATTTGATCGGTTGAATCAAATCTGTATTGGAACTTCAGTTGTTCGATTATATTGTTTTTACACTTCTTTTAAAATCAGCCTTGTAAATCCTTATCTAAAAGGGTTTACGGCGCTGTAATTATTCCGAATATCTCGGGATGTTACAGATATGTGGTGTTTGAATGTTAATGTTGGAAAAATAAGAATAAGTAGTCATGTTTTCAAAAGAAAAGATTATGAAATGGAGTTCATAATGTCAAGAAGCATGATTGTATGTCAACTCCTATATCTGTTATAAGTATGATATGCATAATTAGAGTTTACATGTTTAGGGTTTTCGTTGCTAGAAATGAGCTCTAGGTTAATATGATGTTTTTCCCATTTTTGCCGGATATTGGTAGTTTTGTTACACTTCACGGAAATGGCAATAACTTTCTCCGTGTTTAATATTTTTGCGATCCATAAAATGGACATGAATCTAGACTTCAGTAGCTTTCCAATGGTATAAGATACACTATCTATTTCTTACTGTGCGTCAACATAATGCTAATTCTTTCTATCCCTGATGCACATTATGTTATGATCATGTTAAGTGTCTGATGATAGTTTTCGAACCAAGGAATGTGTAACGGAATCGAGTATCGGTTACCGTTGTTAGTATCTTTATATGTTATATGGTCAGTTAGTTTCTCTAAGAGAATTGTAGCTTTTATTATTAAGGTTAAGTCGAATGCAAAACTCTAAAGTCCAAACATGTAGATCGGGTCCGTTGCCCTTTAGACTTCGTTAAGCTCGATCGACCGCTAAACTTAGTTGTCTCTGATGAAAGGTGGAGCAGCAGACTGAAGCATAAGGAAATGCCGAGAATCATTTTTGCTAGCATTTATTTCTTGTCGAGGTGGGCTTTCTATACGAAAATGATTTGAGCTTTGCTCTATCTTGATGAAATGTTTTACAAGCAAATTAAGATTTCAAATCATTGTGATGCATAAAAACTTTTATGTGGATTCTTATGAACCTATCAATGTTGGATTGATAACCTATGAAATGATCGGATCCTGAGCTAGACAAAGGTCGCTGGCCAGGGTTAGTGTACACAGTACTCGGGATTGTGAGCTCTCTTCGGAGTGGCCGATCTCGGGGAGTAACGTTCGCGGGAGGTGGCCACCTTCCCCGGCGTAAATTATGGATATGGTGAATCTGATGAT
The DNA here is from genome assembly GCA_033398695.1 of Orobanche coerulescens. Classification (NCBI taxonomy): domain Eukaryota; kingdom Viridiplantae; phylum Streptophyta; class Magnoliopsida; order Lamiales; family Orobanchaceae; genus Orobanche; species Orobanche coerulescens. The sequence goes on along the minus strand of CM065804.1, from coordinate 65,764,808 downwards.
ATATGCTATGAATGAAATGATTTAGTAAACATGGGCTATTTTTCTTAAAACCCCCGTGTGTTACTGCTTATATGCATGATGACAAATACGAAAGCATGTTTTATATTTTGGCAATATATTCACAGAGTACGTTGTACTCAGCCCTGTATATCATCTAAAATGTGCAGGTTGAGCAGGGATGTGACGGAGGGTGTTGAGTGGAAGTCTTTTGTGTAATATCCGCATTTTTCTTTCCCTTGTATTTTCATTTTCGGTGTATTTCTCGGTTGTAGCAACCCTCGTGTATCTTTCAGTGTATCTTTTCCGCCATCTATTGATCTGATTCCCGTAGTTGTTGTGCGGAACCGCCGTTTCGGGTTTTCCATGGATCCATTCTATGTTTTGATGCGTCTTGAGATTTTCCGTTTGATGCTTGGTTCATATTCCGGTGTTTTGGACCGTTTATATTTCGTACCTAGCGCACGCTATCTTTTCTGCATAGCGCACGCTAGGGGTCCTTTAGTAGCGCACGCTACGTCTGTTTCGTAGCGCGCGCTAGCAAGCTAACCCTGGGAGTTGCAGTGCTGATTCCAGCCCTCTAGACTGGAGGATTAGCATACGCTACGTAGTCTAGCGCACACTAATTTTGGGGGCTAGCGCACGCTGAGATGACCGGTAGCGTGCGCTAGAGTGACTGTCCAGTACTGGACAGTTTGCTACTGGACTCTATCAGGTGCCCAGGTAACGCACGCTATTGGCCGATAGCGCACGCTACCGATACACCCTTAGCGCACGCTACGTTTGGTCAACAGCGCGCGCTAACCGGATCAGGTGTGTACTGACAGTTGTTTTTGGACTCGGCTAATGTCCAGGTAGCGCATGCTATTGGTCGATAGCGCGCGCTACCGAGAGGGTATTAGCGCATGCTACGTTTCGAGTAGCGCATGCTAACGGCCAGAAATCTGGCTACTGGACTGGGCCGCTAACTGTATGGCCTGTAGTTTTATCCCGTTAGCGCACGCTAACCTTGAGGATTAGCGCGCTCTAACACTCCTTGGCTATATAAACGAGGGAGTTGACCGAGATGAACACAATTTCTCATTTCTTCCTCCTCTCCGCGGCTAAGGCGATTCCGGGCGATTTTCTTGGCGATTTCTTCCTCCAATCATTTCATCCAACATCTTTCTTGAGTTCTTGGTGTATTATAACAACATCAACACGAATCTTTCATCCGAATCCAAGGTAAATCTCTTAGAACCCTACTTTTGGATAATTTGGGGGTTTTGGGATTTTCGTCCGATTCATTCCGTTTTGTTGGTGGATTCATGATGAATATGATTAATCTTGTTGATATCATTAGTTTTCCTACGAATTCATGGTATATTTTCATAGTTTTGCGAAATCGGGAGGGTTTGGTTGTGGTCCGCCCTCGTTGTTATTTTTATACAAATATACATGAATCGTAGGCGAGTTTTCGGGTGTATTCCATTTCCGTAATCGTTTAGGAGTGGTTGTGATTGTGTTATTCGAATCGTTAGGTTCATTCGTCGGTTCTTCACGGTCGTGCTTGATTCTTCCATTCCGTTCGTGTCACCGTCTATTAATCGAGGCAAGTATCCTTATGAACTTACGATCTTGACATAGTAGTATTGTATGAGAATGGTGTGTGTTTGTATACTCACTACGGGTTAGATCCGACGGGGTCTCGGTAGGGCTCCACGAAGCTGTGGAACCGCGAGTTGCTTTTAACCACTACGGGTTAGATCCGACGGGGTCTCGGTAGGGATCCACGAAGCTGTGGGTTCGCGGTTAATTGTGGTGCATTTTTACAAATGTGATTTGGATTATTGGCATTTCCGGAAATGAGTGTTTTGGAACTATGTTTTCTTGATTGCATGCATTTACTATATGTGTAAGATGTAAGTTGTTCATTTGGTTACTTGTACTAGCGTAATTGCTAACCCCTCTGGGGACCCATTTTGTGGAAATTCGTTTTATGAATTTCAGGTCAGGTTCATCGAGACGAGCGGGCGCTGGACCAGTACGCGGATGATGGCCGTGCGTGATGATTGTGCACGAGTGATGTCTTAGTGTCTTCTATATTTTCATCTTTTGTGGTTTTTGAACTATTAGTAGTACTCGAGTACTTAAGAGTTCTTGTTCGTCCGGATTGTATTGTTGCCTATTATGTTTGTGTTGGATGATGATGTTATGTTTGACCGGTTGAACCGGGTGGATTATTCTGTTTTGCGTCTTTATGACGAGGTGTTATTTTGTCATTTCTTTGAGTCGATGAGTATGATGCTGTTCATCCTGGTGGGTCCCATATAGGAATTCACGGCGCTGTAATATACCTCGAATATCTTGGGGGTGTTATAGAAAATGGTATCAGAGCAACTAGGTTTATGGATACCTAGGCTTGTCGGTTTATTGGGTCTTGTTGTGATTCGTTTTGCACATCATCGTCACGCTACCATGATTCCGGTACTACCAGTGTCCGTAAGTTTTTCCTAACTCTACTCCTTTTTTCCTTGTATCGCACCTTTGATTCTCGATTGTGATTGTTTCTCTTCTCGTACTTACCATCGTATGGCCTTTGTTACTTCTTTAACATCAGTATGGATGCTGGAATAGGTCGTGGTCTTGGCGTGGCCGTGGAAGCGGCCGGGGACGTGGGGCAGCCGGTGGGGCGACCACGTCGCAGTCTTTGGGAGCCGGCAGTACCGGCGACCGTGACAGTCATGCTTCTTCTCAGGAGCGCGCCGACCTTGGTATTGCGGCCGTTATGCATCAAATGGTGAATCAAATGGCGGCGATAGCTCAGGCGGTTCAGAACCCAGATCCGGCCCACGCTAATCGGGGCAGAGCGGATCGCTGGCTTCCAGATGTCATCAAGATGCATCCTCCTCAGTTTTCGAGCTTCGGACCAGATCGGCTGGGAGGGGTGGATCAAGGAGATATCTAAAGTCTTCACAGCTACCAACTATCCCGAGGACCGTAAGGTCCCTATTGCCCAGTACTTTCTCACTCGGGACGCTACGGATTGGTGGGAGGCCGTTGGGACCAAAGACCATGTTGCTTCGTGGGCCGGATTTCAGGAATTGATGGAGACCGAATATTGCCCGTGGCCGGTCAGACAGGCTTGAGTACATGCTTTCTATGATGCTCAGCCACGGGATATTCCCATATCTCAAGCTATTGCCGATTTTAACAAGGAGTTGGGTTATGTGAAGACCCAAGTTGTCGAGGAGAGTGACAAAATTTTCCATTTTTCCAGACGGATGAAGTTGTCGATTCGGGACTACATGTCGGGGCTCGTCTGTACTACCTTGAAAGATTACCAGAGCAGGGCCCTTGCTTACGACATGTATGTGACGGCGAGTGCGGCATCCCGCGAGAGCAAGAAGCAGAAGTCCGCCGGGAATTTTTCAGGCCACAAAGGAGGGGGTCAGCAGAAATTCCAGTCTGCTAACTTTCCCGCTGGTGGTGGACCAGCTCGATCTACCGGGTTTCCCCGTAGGGCTGCCAGTGCCCCTCCTCGGGAGGTGAAGTGTTTTAACTGTGGCCATCAGGGCCACATCAGTCGTACTTGTCCAAACCCTTTTCTGACGTGTAACCAGTGTGGCCAGCCGGGTCACAAGGCTGTTTTCTGTGCTAAGAGGGAGAAAATCTTTGGTGCCCGGGCTTTCATTCCAGCGCCTAGGGAACCAAGTGTGAATCAAGAATCATTTGCTTCTCAATCTCCGCCGAGTGCTAGTCAAGGGAGAGGTCGGGGTCAGCCCGCTAAAGGGGGAGCTTCCAGTGTCGGCTCAGCCCACCCGCGTGTCTATGAGATGCGGAGATCCGATGACCCAGCGGCTACTGTGGCGACAGGTACCGTTCATATTCTTTCTCATCCTGTCAGTGTACTTTTCGATTCTGGTGATACACATTCGTTCATATCTCTGGAGTGTGTGCGCCGTTTGAGTCTCGACTGTTTGACGCCTTGTGAGCCCTTCATCGTTAAGCTTCCTAGTGGTGATAGGATCGTTGGTGATCAGGAGGTTCGAGATTGTCCTGTGCTTATTTGTGAGAGGGCTTGGCCCTCTAATCTTATTGTTGTGGGTATTGAGGGTGAGGACTTAATTCTCGGGGATGATTGGCTCGAGAGGCGTGGTGCAATCATGAACTACCGCACGAGGATCATCACCATGCTAGCCGAAGACGGCACCGAGCACTCTTTCGCCGGGCGAAAGAAGGGAAACCAGAAGTTCGTTATTAACGCCTTGAAGGCAATGAGACTCCTGCGAAAGGGGTGTACTAGTTATTGGTGCTACGCCTTGAAGGCAGAGAGTAGTGGAGTTGAGCTGTCTTCGATTCCAATCGTTAGTGAGTTTCTTGATGTATTTCCTGATGAGTTACCGGGATTGTCACCGGATCGTGAGGTTGAGTTTGCTATAGAGTTAGAGCCGGGCGCGGCTCCTATTTCGAAGGCGCCGTATCGTATGGCACCTTCATAGATGTCCGAGTTGAAGAAGCAGTTGAGTGAGCTTCTTGAGTCGGGGTATGTTCGACCGAGCGCCTCGCCTTGGGGCGCACCGGTCCTGTTTGTGCGGAAGAAGGATGGTTCACTATGTTTGTGTATCGACTATCGCGAACTAAACAAGGTGACCATCAAGAACAAGTATCCTTTGCCGAGAATTGATGACTTGTTCGATCAGTTGCAGGGAGCTGCGGTGTTCTCGAAGATTGATTTGAAATCGGGGTATTATCAGCTCCGGGTGAGAGAGTCCGATGTGCCGAAAACATCTTTTCGGACGAGATACGAACATTATGAGTTTGTAGTTATTCCTTTCGGGTTAACTAATGCGCCGGCGGTGTTCATGCAGTTGATGAACAAAGTCTTTATCGAGTATTTGGATAAGTTTGTCGTCGTCTTCATTGACGATATTCTTATTTATTAGAGGAACGAGGAAGAGCATGCCCATCATTTGCAGGTAGTGTTAGACATTTTGAGGACCGAGCAACTCTATGCGAAGTTCTCGAAATGTGAGTTCTGGCTGAAGGAAGTGATATTTCTAGGTCACGTGATTTCAGCCGAGGGGGTTCGTGTAGATCCGCAGAAGATCGAGGCAGTGTTGGATTGGGTACCGCCCAAGAATGTGAAGGAGCTCCGAAGTTTCTTGGGTTTGGCTGGCTACTATCGTAGGTTCGTCAAGGGTTTCTTGAAACTAGCTCGGCCCCTTACCCAGTTGCTCCAGAAGTCCGAGAAGTTCGTCTGGAATGACGAGAGGCAGTCGAGTTTTGAGGAGCTGAAGAGACGTTTGACTTCAGCCCCGATTTTGGCATTGCCATGTGGCAACGAGGGTTTTGCCGTTTATAGCGATGCTTCAGGTCAGGGTCTTGGGTGCGTATTGATGCAGCACGGCAAGACCATTGCCTATGCGTCGAGACAGTTGAGGCCGTATGAGCTGAACTACCCTACTCATGATTTGGAGTTAGCGGCAGTCGTTTTTGCGCTAAAGATTTGGCGTCACTGTCTTTTCGGCTCTGCATGTCAGATTTTTACCGATCATAAAAGTCTAAAATACATATTTACTCAGGAGGAGTTGAATATGAGGCAGAGGAGGTGGTTAGAGCTGATTAAGGATTATGACCTCGAAATCCATTATCATCCGGGCAAGGCGAACGTCGTGGCCGACGCCTTGAGTTAGAAACCGGTGGTGTTGCGAATGCTTGAGATCCTTACATCTCAGTCTGAGCTTCGGCGGGCTTTGATCGAGTTAGATGTTGAGGTTTTGTTGCCCGGAGCTGTCGGGCAACTTTGTGCTTTAGAGATTTCGTTGTCTTTGATCGATGAAATTAAGCTGAAGCAGTTAGAGGATCCGATGATTACTCAAATTCGAGAGAGCGTTCTTAAGGGAAAGTCTCCTGGGTTTGTGATTCACGAGGATGGTGTCTTGAGATTCCAGAGTCGGCTTTGCGTACCAAATAACTCGGAGTTGAGACAGAGTATTTTGCGTGAGGCCCATGCTACACCTTACTCCGTTCATCCTGGTTCGAGTAAGATGTACAAGGACCTGAGAAGGAATTTCTGGTGGAACGATATGAAAGAGGAGGTCGCACAGTTTGTAGCGAGATGTTTGACTTGTCAGCAGGTCAAGATCGAGCATCAGCGACCGGCCAGATTATTACAGTCCCTTCCTGTCCCGGAATGGAAATGGGATGATATATCGATGGATTTTGTTACAAGTTTGCCGATATCGAGGTCGGGCATGAATATGTTATGGGTGATTGTTGATCGTCTGACCAAGTCGGCACATTTTCTGGGCATCAAGGACACTTGGGGCCCAGAGAAGTTGGCTCGTGTGTTTATCGCGCAAATTGTGAGGCTTCACGGTACTCTGAAGTCTATCGTTTCGGATCATGATGGCCGTTTCGTATCGCACTTTTGGTAGGCGGTGCATAAGGCGTTGGGTACCCATTTGCATTTGAGTACCTCTTTTCATCCCCAGTCAGATGGACAGTCGGAACGCACTATCCAGACATTCGAGGATATATTGCATGCTTGTGCTCTCGATTGGAGTATTGATTGGGAGGAACATTTGCCATTGATCGAATTCACGTACAACAACAGTTGGCACGCGTCGATTCGGATGGCACCGTATGAGGCACTTTATGGGCGGCGATGTCGATCATCGATTTGTTGGAATGAGACGTCTGATTTGGTTGGGACCGAGCCGGATGTCGTTTTAGAGACGAGGCGGAAGATAGAATTAATTTGGGAACAGATGTTGACTGCCCAGAGTCGACAAAAGTCATATGCCGACGTCCGTCGTCGACCCTTGGAATTCGAGGTGGGAGACCACGTGTTGCTAAAGGTGTCGCCGATGAAGGGAGTTTTTCGTTTCGGGAAGAAAGGAAAGTTGAGTCCGAGTTTTATTGGACCCTTTGAGATTCTCGAGCAAGTCGGTGAGTTGGCATACCGTTTGGCACTACCCCCGGCCTTGAGTCATGTTCATAGCGTTTTTCATGTTTCCCAGCTGAGGAAATATGTCCCGGATCCTAATCACGTCATCGATTATGGTGAGATTGATGTCGCCGAGGATATTACTTTTGAGGAGCATCCCTTGAAGATTTGGAGCGTCGTGAGGAATGACTAAGGCATAAGACCATCTCTTTGGTCAAGGTGCAGTGGTCGAGACACGGTGTCGAGGAGGCAAGCACTCACCCTGAGTTGTTTGTTTCTTAAGTTTCGGGACAAAACTTATTTTTAGAGGGGTAGAATGTAATATCCGCATTTTTCTTTCCCTTGTATTTTCATTTTCGGTGTATTTCTCGATTGTAGCAACCCTCGTGTATCTTTGAGTGTATCTTTTCCGTCATCTATTGATCTGATTCCCGTAGTTGTTGTGCGGAACCGCCATTTCGGGGTTGCCGTGGATCCATTCTATGTTTTGATGTGTCTTGAGATGTTCCGTTTGATGTTTGGGTCATATTTCGGTGTTTTGGACCGTTTATATTTCGTACCTAGCGCACGCTATCTTTTCTGCATAGCGCACGCTAGGGGTCCTTTAGTAGCGCACGCTACGTCTGTTTCGTAGCGCGCGCTAGCAAGCTAACCCTGGGAGTGGCAGTGCTGATTCCAGCCCTCTGGACTAGAGGATTAGCGTACGCTACGTAGTCTAGCGGACGCTAATGTCGGGGGCTAGCGCACGCTGAGATGCCCGGTAGCGTGCGCTAGAGTGACTGTCCAGTACTGGACAGTTTGCTACTGGACTCTATCAGGTGCCCAGGTAACGCACGCTATTGGCCGATAGCGCGCTCTACCGATACACCCTTAGCGCACGCTATGTTTGGTTGACAGCGCGCGCTAACCGAATCAGGTGTGTACTGACAGTTGTTTCTGGACTCGGCTAATGTCCAGGTAGCGCACGCTATTGGTCGATAGCGCGCGCTACCGAGAGGGTATTAGCGGACGCTACGTTTCGAGTAGCGCACGCTAACGGCCAGAAATCTAGCTACTGGACTGGGACGCTAACTGTATGGCCTGTAGTTTTATCCCGTTAGCGCACGCTAACCTTGAGGATTAGCGCGCGCTAACACTCCCTTGCTATATAAACCAGGGAGTTGACCGAGATGAACACAATTTCTCATTTCTTCCTCCTCTCCGTGGCTAAGGCGATTCCGGGCGATTTTCTTGGCGATTTCTTCCTCCAATCATTTCATCCAACATCTTTCTTGAGCTCTTGGTGTATTATAACAACATCAACACGAATCTTTCATCCGAATCCAAGGTAAATCTCTTAGAACCCTACTTTTGGATAATTTGGGGGTTTTGGGATTTTCGTCCGATTCATTCCGTTTTGTTGGTGGATTCATGATGAATATGATTAATCTTGTTGATATCATTAGTTTTCCTACAGATTCATGGTATATTTTCATAGTTTTGCGAAATCGGGAGGGTTTGGTTGTGGTCCGCCCTCGTTGTTATTTTTATACAAATATACATGAATCGTAGGCGGGTTTTCGTGTGTATTCCATTTCCATAATCGTTTAGGAGTGGTTGTGATTGTGTTATTCAAATCGTTAGGTTCATTCGTCGGTTCCTCGCGGTCGTGCTTGATTCTTCCGTTCCGTTCGTGTCACCGTCTATTAATCGAGGCAAGTATCCTTATAAACTTACGATCTTGACATAGTAGTATTGTATGAGAATGGTGTGTGTGTGTGTGTACTCACTACGGGTTAGATCTGACGGGTCTCGGTAGGGCTCCACGAAGCTGTGGAACCACGAGTTGCTTCTAACCACTACGGGTTAGATCCGACGGGGTCTCGGTAGGGATCCACGAAGCTGTGGGTCCGCGGTTAATTGTGGTGCATTTTTACAAAAGTGATTTGGATGATTGGCATTTCCAGAAATGAGTGTTTTGGAACTATGTTTTCTTGATTGCATGCATTTACTATATGTGTAAGATGTAAGTTGTTCATTTGGTTACTTGTACTAGCGTAATTGCTAACCCCTCTGGGGACCCGTTTTGGGGAAATTTGTTTTATGAATTTCAGGTCAGGTTCATCGAGACGAGCGGGCGCTGGACCAGTACGCGGATGATGGCCGTGTGTGATGATTGTGCACGAGTGATGTCTTAGTGTCTTCTATCTTTTCATCTTTTGTGGGTTTTGAACTATTAGTAGTACTTGAGTACTTAAGAGTTCTTGTTCGTCCGGATTGTATTGTTGCCTATTATGTTTGTGTTGGATGATGATGTTATGTTTGACCGGTTGAATCGGGTGGATTATTCTGTTTTGCGTCTTTATGACGAGGTGTTATTTTGTCGTTTCTGTGAGTCGATGAGTATGATGTTGTTCAGCCTGGTGGGTCCCATATAGGGATTCACGACGCTGTAATATACCTCGAATATCTTGGGGGTGTTACATTTTGTTTACGATCAATGTTAAGCCCTGGTTACATATCTTCATATATGTAACCAACCATGTTTTTCCACTGCAAACACTCATTATGGTTTTGCTTTCTAAGTTATGCCGATTGTAATATGCTATGAAGCCTTTTTCTAAACTTCAAGGCTAATATTATAACTATGTATTCTACTTTGGATTCTATGTCATTCCCACGGGATTGACTCGCCTTCATGATACCTTGATAGGTCATTCATGTAAATCCACCCATATTCCTTATGAAACGTATGCTTCCCCCTTTATTCCCCGCTTCTTAATTCCTACTCGTGTCACGCTCTGTATGTGCCGTCCTTAGGGATAAGAGGCCGGGACATTTATTGTTGATAATTTGTTATATTATAATAGTTGTGAGTTTCTTTATTAGGAAGGACATACTGCTTCTGCGACCAAGGGGAGGCAGATACTGAGGTACGGTCATGCTAGCTTATGGAAATGAAATATCAAAATGATCTGTTGTAATAATGACATTTTTTAGCATATGATTTCCAATGTTAGTGAGAATTATCGGACCATAAAGAATGTAACTCATGTTCTAAACTTCTGGTGCGACTGAGTATCTCTTCGACTTGTTATCACCTTGGACGCTCAGAATTAAATACCCTTAACATGATGAGGCAATATTTGTCTCGAATAACCTCATAAATATTTGCTACAATATTCTATATAAATTCTGTATACAGTGTTTCTTTTTGATTCCTGGATTTTTCTAATTTAATTTATGTGCCTTGTTTGTATGATGATCGAAGTGTTTTTAAGTTAGAGTTTTTTTAAATGCTTCCTCTATTATTCTTATAAATTGTCTTGATTCACAAACTTTGAGGTTCTTTAGCTGTAATATTGTGATGTTGTTTGTGATGTTACTCTGACACAATAGTTTATGATGAACTATTAAGGAACTTTATTCACTATTTTTCTGAATGGTCGGTTTCCCTTCATGACAGGATTTTGTCCCGAACACCGGACATGGTGTGCAGGGTGCAACTTCAAATTATCTGGGCCAAAATTTTGCAGAAAAGTTGGATTATTTTTTAGAATGAGAAAGGAGAAAATTTCATGGTCTGGCAGAATTCATGGGCTTATACCCCCAGAACGGTAAATGACCTTCTCATTATTCTATTTTTTTGTTCTTGAAATATCGGTCAATGTACATACATGAGCCTATTTTTCCTCTACTGTCTTTCATTGATATGGATTTTCATATATTTGGCATCTTTTGCATTTATTTTTGCCTATATCTTTTTTTAAAAGAAATCAAATTTCACAAGTGAATGGAAAGGGGTAGGATTTGAACCTTTGTGAGTGGAGAAATGCCAAATTCCATCAAATAAAATTGCCCCTTCAATTGAAAAGTGTGGTCTGTCTACCAATTTGAGGCAAGTACCCTAATTATAGTTGTTCGTATTATGTCGGTTATGTATTAGTTGTAATGTACATATGTGTTGTGCCCATCAGACCGAAAGAACTGTAAGACTTCTAACGCCATGGTATAATTTATGGCAATAATCATTCATTCATAATTCATCAGTTAAAGACCGTTTGAAAAGGAATCTTTGGTATTCGCTAAAGTCAAGTCCTGTTTGATAAGAAGTATTTAAATACTGAAAGGATAAAGTATTTAAATACTAAAGTCGACAGAGATCTTCAAACAATGCAAAATCTGGATCTTGGTTTATACAAGTCAACCATCCAGTTGTCACGGACTTTTGCTCAACAGATCTTTCTCAACGGATCTATTCAAAGGCTATATATATCCCCAAGTTTTTGAAGATCAGTCAGACACATACAGACGAACTCACATCTGAAAAACTATCACTGAGTTAACAAGCACTTACACGAATATTCTGAGCAAACATATTTCTTCAAGCATACTGCATATTCTGAGAGAAGAAATATCTAAGTGCTCAACCTTGAACAACACATCATCAGCTCAAGCTCAAGAAAGTCAAGTTGTTGTTCAAACCATCATTCTATCATTGAACAAACCCATCAACCCTGTGTGGACTGAGAAAGCATTTCTTTTCCCGAACTGTAAGTGACAGACTTGCATTGAAGAGACAAAGCTTCGGAACTGTGTGTAAAGAAGTTAGTCAAGTGAAAGCCTAAACCAATCTATGTGAATGGTTGAAATCTGCGATCATTGTATCAATTTGTGTGAACGATACATTGATAGGTTTGATTATAAATATGTAGTTATGTACGTAGTATTTATTATAAACATTTTAACTCCTGTGTGGAGGACTAGTGGACGTAGAGGGGTTTACCTCGAACCACTTTAATTACTGTGTCATTTACCTTTTGCATTTACTGTTTTAATATATGTGATTATTTTAAGTATACACTTCATACCGAGTTGCTGTATTTATAGCAACTTACTTTAACAAGACTTCCGCTACGCACTCAGATTTGAAAATAATACAGCTTGTTGCTTAAAAAACTTTCCAAGTTGTATTCTATATACTTAGTGGCCAACAAATGGTATCGGAGCGGTTGATTCTAAAAAGAAACAGTCGTATTTTTAACCGAATAAGATCCAAAATCACTTATTTTTGTTTTAAACAGTCTTTTTCTTCCCTATATTCTCATATAGATACATCAATGAACAATAAAGTCCCTATGTTTTCTATTAACGAGTTTAACGATTGGAGAATTAAGATGGAGGCTCATCTTGCAGCAACGCACGAAGAGATGATTTTTGTCATACCGGATGGCCCCATAAAGATCATGAAGGTAAATTAGGCCCCAAGGATTGAAGGCCAAGCTCATTCCGAGATGCTAGAGAAAGAGCGCGAACAATGAACTTCTGATGATAGAAAGCGCGCCAACCTCGACAATGTTGCGAAGAATGCGCTATTTGTCTCTCTTGACAAAGGCACGTTCTCGAAGATAAAGAGCTGCAAATCAGCCAAAGATATCGGGGATAAACTCAAGTTAATTTGTGAGGGAACTGAGCTCTCAAAAGAAAACAAAATTTCAAAATTGGCTCAGCAATTTGAATCTTTTGAAATGAAACCAACTGAAATACTTGAGGAACTTGACCTCAGATTCACTGGCATTATTGGTGAACATGGAGCGTTGGGAAAAATTTATACCCAAAAGGAGAAGAACCTAAAAAATTTCAGATCTCTCCCTGCCGGATGGGACATTAAGACCACAGCTATGAGTGTGGCATGCAATCTTAATGAAATATCTACTTTTGATCTCTTTTCTAACCTCAAAGCATTTGAGTATGACATATACAGGAGAGAGAAAGCTGAAGAATCTCCCGCAAGGACTTCAGCATTATTCGCTGTATCCAACCGGAGACACAGCATGCCGAGCTCATCAAAGCCCATTCACAAGAATGCTGACATCAACGACGACATCCTGTCACAAGATGAAATGGCGCTCCTCATGCATAAGTTCAAGAAGTTCATCAAGCAGTCGGGAAAGACTCCATACAGGACCAAGCTTGTTCACAAGGTAAGTACTGAAACTTCCTCTGGTGATGCTAACCTGTGTTATAATTGCAGGAAACTAGGACATTATGCAAACAAATGTCCTCATCCTAAAGTTCAAAGGTTGCCGGAATCTAAGCAACAAGAAAAAGATGAAAGAAGACGTGCTTGAAAAAACAAGCTCAAGGCCCTGATTGGTGAATCAGAAGCCTCCCCCACACCATCAAAATCCGAAGAATGTCTCCACGTAGTCACTGACAGTGACTCATCCGATGATGATTTCAAAGATAAAGCCCATATATGCTTTATGGCCAAAGACATTCTGGAAGATGAAGATAGCGATGATGAGGTAAGCTCAACCTCAGCTATTCCTACCAATGCATCTCATACTTTTGAAAACATGATGAATGAGTTTAAGAACATTCAAAATGCCCATGAGACATTGAAAAATGAAAACATACAACTCCAACTTTCTAACCTAGATCTGAAAGAAGAAAACGACTTGCTAAAAGTAAATTACGAAAATATGTCTGTTGATTGTGAAAACAGCAAAGTCGATCATGAAAAACTCATGGAGAACAATCATCAACTTTCTCATGAACTAAGTGAGGCTAAATCTCATAGTGAAAGCAAGACAAATGATTTTGTTCTGCTTCAAGCCAAAGTAAAAACTCTCAAAAAATGAGAAGGAGAACTTGAGACCATTCTGAAATCTTTCGAGAAATCATCCAAAAGAATGAAAGAAATTCTAAGCACCGGGCAACATGATCATGATAAAAGTGGCTTAGGATACAACTCATTTTCCAACAAAGGAAAAACTAGTACTGTGTTTGTCAGGGGTGTGGAACCCATTCCTGTATTGGAAGAAATTCCGAGTCCTGGAAGGAACCCGTTGCACCGCAAACATCAAAAGTTGTCATTTCGCCACCATAGTCATATTCCACATAGCGGAATCACTAGCCATTCAGACCTGTAAGGCGTACTCAACAACATGCTCCCCAAGCATATCAGCAGCGCCAACAGCCGTTCAGAAAGAAGGCTGTATCCAAATATCAAAGGCCCGCACGGCCGTACTTTCAATACAACACGCCTAGATATTGGATACAGGAGCCTCGTTATCCCTCGCGAAAGAAAGTCTCCGCATAATATCAACAACAGCTTTGGGAATCCAACCGGAGACCCAGAAGGCAAGCTGTAAGGTCGAAGAAAATGGCTCCACCTCCAAGACGGCATTAATAATAATAACCCTGAATTTTACATGCATAATAATTATCATGGTTATAGCGACTACGTACATGCCCCATGTAGACATTGCAACTATGGACCTAAAGCATCCTACAGTAAACCTATTGCTATCAGGAAAATTTGGGTACCTAAAGGCACTAACATTCATGGACCCAACAATCAAAGGGGACCTAAATCTACTTAATTTATTTGCATACAGGACATCTTAGAGAAGGACATCTGGTACTTCGATAGCGGATGTTCTCGGAACATGACAGGAGACAAAAGCAAGCTATCAGATTACGTAGAAGGTCGTAGTCCAAAAGTGCGCTTCGGTGATAAATTTAAAGGAAGAACAAGAGGGAAGGGAATCTTGCTTGTCGGAAAATTCAAAGTCACCGATGTAGCTTATGTTGAAGACTTACACTACAATCTACTTAGTATTAGCCAGTTCTGTGACAAACAGTTCTCGGTGAAGTTCTATATAGATCACTGTAGAGTCAAGAACATCCTGACCAAAGAAGTTGTGCTCACAGGAAGCAGATCAGATAATATGTATGTTGCTGACTGGATGTCTACGAGCTCCACAATTCCTTGTTTTGTTGCCAAAGGCACTGCAAATTTAAGCTGGCTATGGCACAAAAGGATGTCTCACATCAACTTCAAGACTATCAACAAGCTTTCCAGACAGGGAATGGTTAGAGGATTGCCTAATGTATCATTCCAAAAAGACAGCGTTTGTGGACCCTGTCAGAAAGGCAAGCAAATCAAGACCACCCTGAAGAGCAAATCCTACCTTTCCACTCACAGAGTTCCAGAAATGCTACACATGGATCTCTATGGAACTGTAGACCCGATAAGTTTGGGAGGTAAGAAATATTGTCTCGTTATTGTTGATGACTTTTCCAGGTATGCTTGGACAATCTTCCTAAGCAAGAAGAAGGAAACAACATAAAAGCTGCCCGAGCACCTGAGAAAGCTTCAAAATGAAACAGGGTTGAGTATCGTGTCCATTCGTTCCGACAGAGGTACAGAATTCACACTTTATAGAGCAATACTGTTCGGAAAATGGGATACAACATGAATACTTAGATGCCCGTACACCTCAACAAAATGGTGTTGCTGAGCAAAAGAACAGGACGCTGAAGGAAGCAACAAGGACAATGATTGCCGCAAGCAATTTGCCATAGCGTTTCTGGGGCGAAGCCACCAATACAACGTGCTATACATAAAACCGCTGCATCGTCAACAAGCACCACAACAAAACAGCTTACGAGGTATGGAACAACAAAATTTTGTTAGATTCGTACTTTCACATATTTGGATGCAGGTGTTACGTTTTGAACAACGGGAAAGATCAAGTTAGAACCTTCGATGAGAAATCGGATGAAGGGATATTTGTAGGATATTCCTCTATTAGCAAAGATTACAGGATCTTTAATTAAAGGAAGCTAACAATTGAGGAATCAGTACATGTAGTATTCGAAGAACCTCACCATGATCCTACAGGAGTAGAAGAACTTACTCAGAACATCCAACAACTTTCCATCATAGATCCACCAACTCCTATAGAGACTGTCGTTGACATAGAAATCAACCCTGCAGCTGTAAGAACTGAAGTAGATGAAGCCAATGCTGTACAAGCTGAAGCCGAAACTACAGCAACTCAAGATACAGTATAGGACCCCAAATTACAACCCGACAGAATATGGTTGAGAGATCACCCACAGGAGTTGATCATAGGAAATATTGATGCTGGAGTATCTACCCGTAGGAGAATACAGAGTACACAACGAAATGTACTATATGCGCAAGAAGAACCCGAGTCTGAGATATCTCCATTTCTGGTATGGAAATCTCAATCCGAGCTTAGAAGACTCAACATGTGCACTATTGCTGTATTCTTAACAAAATCCAAACCTGTTTCTACCAAAGAAGCTCTAGACAACTCTCATTGGATTACTTCTATGGAAGAAGAGCTTAATGGTTTCGAAAGGAATAACGTATGGTATCTAATACCCAGACCTATGCATCAATCCGTAATTAGAACCAAATGGGTATTTAGAAACAAGAAGGATATAAATGGACTCATTATCATAAACAAATCCCGACTAGTCGCCCAAGGCTACAGACAGGAAGAAGGCATAGACTACGATGAAACATTTGCCCCTTTAGCCAGACTAGAATCCATTAGGATATTTTTAGCCTTTGCCGCCCATAAAAGCTTCATTGTATATCAAATGGACGTCAAGAGTGCATTCCTGAATGGAGACCTTGCCGAAGAAGTATATGTTGAACAACCACCAGGGTTTGTCAATCCAGAAGGCGGAGACCTCGTATACAGGCTAAGGAAAGCGCTGTATGGACTTAAGCAAGCCCCTAGATCATGGTATGAGACTCTGTCCCAGTATCTAACCGATAATGGATTCGAGAAAGGTGCTGTGGACAAGACCTTATTTAAAATACGGGAAGGTGATAACCTCCTGATGGTTCAAATATATGTAGATGATATAATATTTGGTTCAACTAACCTTATTTTCGGTCAAAGGTTCTCTCATATCATGCAAAGTAAATTTGAAATGAGTATAATGGGAGAACTTAGTTATTTCCTAGGATTGAAGGTAAAGCAGTTGCCTACAGGAATATTCATCAACCAAGAAAAATATAGCAAGGAGCTTCTCAACAAGTTTGGAATGAATACTTCCAAATCATCGTCAACCCCCATGAGCACTTCCGTGCAAATTAGTGCTGATGAAGCTGGAAAACCGGTTGATCAATCACTATATAGGAAGCTTATTGGCTCACTCCTGTACCTAACGTCTAGCAGGCCCGAGATCCAGTTTGCTGTAGGAGTGTGTGTGCGATATCAAGTAGCACCTAAAGAATCACACTTCGCAACAGCCAAACGAATCCTGAAATACGTCAAAGTAACAGTCGATGTAGGACTGTGGTATCCTAAAGAAGGCGGATTCGATTTAGTTGGCTACAGTGACTCGGATCTTGGAGGTTTCAAGCTAGATAGGAAGAGTACAATCTGAACTTGTCACTTTCTTGGACCTAGAATTGTGTCTTGGTTTAGCAAGAAACAATTGGCAAACTCGCTTTCAACAGCTGAATGAGAATACTATGATGCTGGTAGTTGCTGTATGCAGATCCTTTGGATGCAACAACAGCTGTCAGACTATGGAATTGAAGGCAAAGAAATGCTAATATTGTGCGATAGCACGAGTGCAATTGCAATAACGCACAACCCTGTATTGCACTTGCGCACTAAGCAAATCAACATGAAGCATCACTTCATCAGGAATCATGTTGAGAACAAGGATGTTCGGCTTGAAAAAGTTCATACAGATATCCAGTTACCTGACATCTTTACCAAACCTCTCGACACAGCAAGATTCTGCATGCTTCGACAAGAATTGGGATTGCTACAGCTTGACTCCCTGTAAGTTTTTAATGCTTTTACTCAGCAATTGAGGGGGAATGCTATAAGACCTAACAATACAGTATCCACCGTTAGTTATCTGTACAATCAGACTATTAGAACAACATTGTAGGAACAAAGAGACATGAATTATCCTACAGCTGACGTGTACAATAACTAAGGGGGAATACAGTATGACCCATAAATACAGCAGTAATCCAAAAGTTTCTGTATGGAATTGAAACCCGTATGTACCTTTTAAGGGGGAACGCTGTATTTTCGCGGATACAGCACATACTATGGGATATAAATTTTCATGTTATTCATTTTAAAACGATTTTTGGGTCCACGTGCCCTGTTATAATTAAAAAGTCTTTTGCATTAAATGCTTTACACAACATCTGGACATTAGTATCTCAAAAGCTGCGATGTTTCAAATTATTTTATTAATTTCACACCACCATTTCGGGCAATAAGGGAAATTTGATACGTCAGATGTGGGACCAACTCTCTGTTAGATGTATTTTTATACGCTTATTTTGTCATTATTTTATATCCATTTTAAGTTTAAATCTGCATAAATGAGCTTTTAATGCACTATCTTTATATATTCTGAAGGAAATTGGAGTCTGGATGCTTAAAGGACGAAAAACGGGCGAAAATGACATTTTTTGGACAGAGGCCGTAGCACACCAAGGCCAGGCCGCGGCACACGCACGGCGCAGCAGGCGTGGTACTCACTGTACCGGGGGCCGCGGCACACTTAAGCTTATCCGCGGCCCGTATGGAAAAAAATACCGCCCAGGTATGGCGCTGGACACTGATGGCCGCGGCACACTAATGCCGAGCCGCGGCCCGCGGGGCGGGATTTCTAATTCAGCCGTGTTTCTGGGCCGTTTTTGGAGCCTGTTTTCGACCCAACTCCCGGACGCGTTTTGGAGACTAATGAAGGTTATAAATGTGGATGAAAGGTCTGAAGATAGGGAATCGAAGAGAAGGAGAAAAACACCGATCAAGCAGAGAGCAGAAGCTAGAGAACAGAGGAATTCAAGTTCTTAAACTGTGCTTGATTTCTTTTATGCTTTTTTCAATTCTTTGTGTATTATTTTCTAACATGTCGGGCTAGAACCATATTCTAGGATTTTGATGAAACCAAGGTTTTGACGAATCAACTTTTGATTTTGCATTATTAATATATATTTCCCTTTCTTATTGAGTTTTCCCCAATTGTTTTAAATACTATCAATTATGTGGCCTATGATTGATTTGTTTTGATTACGCAACTCGAATCGGGAGAGGAGAGTTAGTAGGAAAAATTGGTGAGAAACGTTTTATCTTGTGAGAGAGGAATATACTCATAGGAATTACGTGGCCTGTCTGAAGATTTTGTACTTTTGCCTATTGTCGAATTAATTCACCTCGGAATAGAGTGTTTTATTCGCCTTAGAAAATTTTACTAACCTCAGGAGAGGCAGTAGAGTATTTTAGCAATCTTCGCCTTCAATAAATTGGGAAATCACTTATTTCATATAAATCAAGAGTAATTCGGATAAATCGAGGTGGATTCTTAATCCGAGATTATTTCCCTATTTGATCTTCTTTCTTCGAATAATCGATTTTATTATTTGTTCTTAGTTCATTCTTTTATTAGTTTTCTTTAATATTACTTGCACCTCCAATTTCGATCGTTCAAATAAAATTAGAATACACATAAATTGGTAATTAGTAAGTCAGTCCTCGAGGGAACGATATCTTACTTATCACTTTATTACTTGCTTACGACAACGTGCACTTGCGTTCACCAAATTACGTAACAAGTTTTTGGCGCCGTTGCCGTGGACTGATTGTTTTACTAATATCGATTTCAGTATTTCTAGTCTTAATTTGAACACTATTTTATTTTTGTGTAATTTTTTTATTATTTGTTTTCCTTTCAGGAGTTTTGTTTAGTGCATGTGAAAATTCGGTAACGAAGGCCTATTACCTTTGGATACTGAACTCGAGCGCACTCTGCAGAAAAACAAGAAGGAAAAGCGTGAGCTATCCACAAAAGATACCATGGCCGATAACACAGAAAATCACGGAGTAGACAATCCTATGCAGCAAGCTCAACCGGCATTGGCACTCCGAGATTATGCATTGCCTCAAATCAACGCAAATTTTTCGGGGATTCGGCGCCCAACTGTCCAAGCAAACAATTTCGAGATAAATCCGGCCATAATCCAGATGGTACAAGCAAGCTAATTCTGTGGATTAGCGAATGATGACCCCAATGCTCATATTGTGTCCTTTCTCGAGATATGCGATACATTCAAGAACAATGGAGTTTCTGATGACGCCATTCATCTATGGCTTTTCCCATTTTCTTTGAGGGATAAAGCCAAGTTTTGGTTGAATTCACTTCCACCGGGCTCTATCACGACTTGGGCGGAGTTAGCACAAGCCTTTTTGGCTAAGTTCTTTCCGCCGGCAAAGACTGTGAGATTTCAGAACGAAATAACGACGTTCGGGCAATTTGAGATGGAATTGCTTCATGAAGCTTGGGAGCGATATAAGGATTTACTAAGGAGATGCCCACACCATGGCTTACCGGATTGGCTACAAATTCAGACCTTCTATAATGGACTAAGTGCATCTACACGCACTCTTGTTGATGCAGCCGCTGGAGGAGCTTTAATGGGAAAGACGATGGCGGAAGCTCATTCTCTATTGGAAGATATGGCGGCAAATGCGTATCAGTGGCCTTCAGAGCGTTTGAATCCGAAACAAGTTATGGAAATTTCCGATAATGATCCAATATCTACGTTATCGGCCCAAGTTGCTGCCTTGACTCAACAACTTCAAGTTTTATCACGCGCTCCTTCTACCGTTATCATGGAATCATGTAATTGGTGTAACGGGTCTCATCCTAGCGCGGAGTGCCAAGTCGGAAATCCTTTCGAGCAATCCCCGATGGAACAAGCTCAGTTTGTGGGGAATGGAAATCGGTAGAACAATCCGTATTCCAACACATATAATCCTGGGTGGAGAAATCACCCTAATTTTTCATGGAAAAACGGACAAAGTTTAAACCAACCTCAGTTTGCTCAACTCCAACAGAAACCTCCTCCCGCTCCAAAAATCTCTCTAGAGGAGGCAATGGAGAAATTAGCAGCAAATACGAGTCAGTTCATGACCCGTACGGAAGCAACCTTGAAAAACCATTCCACCTCTATTTGCAACTTGGAAGTCTAATTGGGTCAAATAGCAAATGTGTTAACAGCCCGACCTGAGGGTACCTTGCCAAGTACAACTGAGACGAACCCCAGAGAGATTATTAATGCCATTGGTTTGAGAAGCGGGAGGGAAGTGTGTGAGCAGCCCGGGAGGAACAAAAAGAGAGGTGATCATGTGGAGAAGAAAAATTCGGCATCTGAAGAATCACAAAATTCTAAAAGTTCGAAACTGTTTCCTGACAATCCGATGGCCTATGTGCCACCCGTCCCGTTTCCGCAGCGATTGCAAAAGCAAAAATTGGACAAGCAATTCTCCAAGTTTCTTGACGTCTTCAAGAAACTACATATCAATATTCCATTTGCCTACGCCTTGGAACAAATGCCGAGCTATGTGAAGTTCATGAAGGAGATCTTATCGAACAAAAGGAAGCTCGAAGAGTATGAGACAGTGGCATTGACGGAAGAATGCAGCGCCATCTTGCAGAGAAAGCTCCCACCAAAATTGAAGGATCCTAGAAGCTTCAATATACCGTGCAATATAGGAAACCTGTCTTTTGATAGAGCTTTGTGTGATCTCGGTGCCAGTATTAATCTTATGCCCCTTTCTATCTTTAAGAATCTAGGTATTGGGGAAGCCAAGCCAACGACAGTCTCTTTGCAATTAGCTGACAGATCTATTAAGTACCCGAGGGGGGTAATAGAAGAGGTTTTGGTCAAAGTCTATAAATTCATATTTCCGGCCGATTTTATTGTGCTCGATATGGAGGAGGACCATGACATCCCAATTATCTTGGGAAGACCATTCTTAGCTACCGGCCGAACTCTCATTGATGTGGAGAAAGGGAAACTCACTTTATGGGTTCAAGATGAGCAAGTCACATTCCAAGTATTTTGATCTATCCCGTGTCCATGTAATGTCGAGAAAGGTTCTCAATGTGAAGGCTTAGATACTTTGGCAAAAGACACACACCGGGAACGCTGTCAGTTGAAATATTCAGAATATGCTGTAGTTGTTCCGACATCTAAGAAAAATGTAGAGCGAGTCGCATATCTTAGGCATTTGGACATGTCTTCTTCATCATCCGTTCACTCACCATCTAAAAATTCTCAAGCCGTCAGAAATTTGTTCGTGAAAAAGAAAATCAAGCCAGAAGTGAAACGGTTGCCAAGTCATGTGAAATTTGAGTGTTTCGAAAAATTATTATTATTCAAATCTTTTCGCAAAGGACATTGGATTTCCAAACCAAAAATCGAACTGTTAAAGACTGATGGTCAAAATTTTAAAACACATATTAACGGTTAGATGGACGGGGTGGAGCCCAAATGGCGTTTGCGAAAAGCAAATTGATTTTAAAAAGGTCCGGCTGAAGACTATAAACTTAGCGCTTCTCGGGAGGCAACCCGTGTATTAGTTGTAGATTTTTATTTTTCAGTGTTTTCATTCATTTTAGGAGTCTATTTTTTTCATCATATTTGCTTTGGTATGCTTATCTCTCATGTTCTAGGTGTTTTCCTTTGAAAATTCTGTGCAAAAACCTTCCAGGGGCATTTATCAGGTTTGGGCCACGGCACAATGATAGCGAGCCGCGTCACATACAAGTCAAGAAATCGGGCTAACCTTCCTGTACTCTGTGCCGCGGCACAAACTTACTGAGTCGCGGCACACTCGACCCATGAGCCGCGGCACGTTGAAGCTACGCCGCGGCACGCCAAGACCCAGTATAACAGCCCAGGAGATTGTATTATGTGCCGCGGCACGCCACCTATGAGCCGCAACACATTAACTCTCTGAGCTGTGGCACCGTTTAATGAGCCGCGGCACACGCCGAAGATACCCAGCGCCCATAACCCACTGTACTCCGGTCCGCGGCTCACTTAATCTGTACTGCGGACCCCGCTGCGAATTTCAAACGCCCAGGGCACCCTTATAACCTCGATCGGCCGACACAAAAGGTACGCTTCATTCTTCTTCTTCGCGTGGCGCTCGGATAACCACCCTTCAAGTCTTCTTCTTCTTCTTACCTTCTTTAATCCAAAACAAGGTAATTCTTATTTCTTAATCTTAATTGCAACATGGATTGAAAAGTGAGGTAATGTTCCTCATTCATTGTTGAATATGTAGTTAGTTTTCTAAAAGTTCTATCAAGGTTTAATAGGAATATGGTGATTACCGATTGCTTGTGGATGCTGTTTGCAGTTTTGTCATGAATATATGTGACTATCGATTGATGTTAATATTTTTGGGGATTGAATTAAGCCATTATCAGTTTTGTTCTTAATTTAAACCCACGCATGTTAGGTGTTTGATTAAATGCACCAATGAAATTTTTTAAGCCGAACATCTTCAAATTATATGCAACGAAGTCGATTATCGGATTACATTGTGCCCCCAACCCTTACATCATGTTTAAACTTAAAATCCCAGCCTTATTTCCCTCATACGATGGTGCGAGCTCATTCGACTCTATAGTCATTTTTTGCACGTCTTAAGTCGAGAGTGGTGTAGCTATCTTTAAAGTTGTGTAATTTCCGGCATTTATTTTTCAAGAACCTCGCCATGGCTAGGAAAAGGAAGATGAGTACGAGGGCTAAGACGCGATCATCCCCCACAAGAGGGGAGACATCACAAAACCGAGCCAATATGGAATCTCACCAATTCTCCGATCCTGACATTCATAGAATATTCAACGAGAGAATCCGGCCTTGTCCAATAATTCCGGAGCGGGGATTCACTCCCGCCCCCCAGGACGGTGAGATTTTGTCTATGATCGACGAGATGGGATGGACTCGTTTCACTGCGCCACCCGAGCCTGCGGTGATCTTTATTGTCCAGGAGTTCTACGCCAGTGCTCTATTGCGACATATTTAGGTGGGGCAGATAATGGGGCGACCAGATACACGGACTGAGGTCGTCGTCCGAGGCCAAACTGTGGGTTTGGTGGCCGTGATTCGGAGGCTGTACGAGCTACCAGAGGTGGACGAGTCGGAGTATACACATATTATGAGTAACCCCACGAGGGAGGATCTGCTTGAGGCACTCGCTCAGCCAGGTTCCGTCTGGGAGACGCGTGTCCCGGGTTCTACAGCCTTCTATTTTAAGAGTTCTCACCTCAGTCGGCTTGCGCGAGCCTAGCTCTACTTCCTATGTGCACAAGTCGACCCTACATCGCAGATCTGCTCGGTCTTACTTTCTCGTTCCCGACTACTGTATGCTATCACGATGGGACTTCGGTTTGATGTGTCCCCACGTCTATCCCGTTCTATATTTCAATGTATTCAGGGAGGGGCAAAGATGGGATTAAAACATCCCTCGCTGATATGTGCTCTATGCCGCCAGTCGGGCGTGATGTGGTCCGAAGACGAGCCGTCTATTGCACCCCAGGGTCCGATCGACCACCGTATTATCTCTCATTTTGACCAGTGGGGTGGTACGAGGGCACACGAGCGGGGGCGAGGATTTCTGATCGATGAGCCACATGAGCACTCTCCCGAGCCACTACTCCTGACACATGAGCTGACGGCGGATGCTGTTGATCAGACTGAGTCCACTCCACCGCCAGCGAGAGAGCACCTTCAGGCGATGTTTGACAGCCTGAGGGGGGAGATGCGGAGAGAGAGAGAGAGACATCCATCTAGCAGCTGTTCGAGAGGAGATGCGGGCTGAGAGAGACAGCCTCCTCGCAGCTGTCCGGGAGGAGATGAGAGAGTAGGCCCGCCGGGCCAATCGACGTGAGGAGAGGCACTTAGCGGCGAGGGACGCTTATCATCAGGACTATCTTGCTGCGTGGACGAGCCATATACTCCGTCCGGACGGACCCTTCATCCCACCAGTCAGGCCATCTACACCACCCTCCTCGCCGGACGAGGCCGGCACCAGTTCCTGAGCTGATATTAGGGGAGTACTTGACCTTTTCTCATATTGCATATTACTATCTGTGTCCATTGAGGTCAATGTACGTCCTAAGTTTGGGGGGGTTACATTCAATTGATATTTACTTATTCGTTGTTATTTTTCATTGTTATTGACTTTAGCCTTGCTTGTCTTGACTTTATTTGCATTCGTGGATTTTTCGTGCTTCCTTGTGTGAAACTGATGATATGATACTAATTTCTTTTTGAAGAAACGGTTGAGCTTTGGTCGAGTTTGCAATCTGCGATATTTGTTTCCTTTGAGTATTCATTTAGGTCTGAATTTTTTTTCGTTATTATAGAAATCTTAGCATATAAGAAATGAGACATATGTGTTTTCGAACCGCTGTCTATACGTTTGGTTACACTTTTCACATAGCTAGTCATCCAGTAACACGAGTCTTGATTGGCATTCAAATTGAGTTTAGAGTTGGACAATCTTTCCCAAATAGTCGAGAAAATATTACATGTTCTATGATGGGAAGTCTAGTAACCGGGGGTATTCACGTGACCCGTTGTTTACTCTCGCGTAAAACGACAACCCTGAATATACTAATGGTTTAGAGATATCGCATTGCCAATGATGGGAAGCCTAGTAACCGGGGGTATTCACGTGACCCGTTGTTTACTCTCGCGTAAAACAGCAACCTTGAATCGGACGTGCGGGAATAGCTATTCGAGTTTTTTCTCCCCTATAGAGGGAAACTTAGTAACCAGAAGCATCCATGTGCCCCATGAGTGTCTTTTACGTCAAACGGTTCCCCAATACATGAGAAAGGAAATCCACCCTAGGGTTATTCCGATGAAACATCCCGAGAGTCGGAATCTAGTGGTTAACTCGAATCATATTAATGATTATACATAAGGGAATGTTGTCCGAGTATCATTATTGACTATGAAACTCTTGCATTTTTGCCACGAGACTGTGGGACTGGGCGAGTTGGCTTGTTTAATCTAACCCTTCATATTGGCGGTCGGCTAAATTCACGCTTGTTCATCTTTGAGCTTCGATTTTCTTCATGACCGATAGTTCAGCACTAAAAATGACTGCTTTGTGGAATCCCTATTCGTGATGTGACTCACTAAAACGATACGAGTATTTTTCGTTGAGATTTTCAGAGGAGTATTAATCAGGTGAACACTGTGGATATTGCACGGTTACCCACGATACTTGTCATCTCATTTGAAATTAATTTTTGCTTGAGGACAAGCAAAGGCCTAAGTTTGGGGGTATTTGTTAGATGTATTTTTGTGCGCTCATTTTGTCATTATTTTATATCCATTTTAAGTCTAAATCTGCATAAATGAGCTTTTAATGCACTATCTTTATATGTTTTGAAGGAAATTGGAGCCCGGATGCTTAAACGATGAAAAACGGGCGAAAATGATATTTTTTGGTCAGAGGTCGCGGCACACCAAGGCCAGGCCGCGGCACACGCACGGCGCAGCAGGCGCGGTACTCACTGTACCGGGGGCCGAGGCACACTTAAGCTGAGCCGCGACCCGTATGGAAAAAAATACCGCCCAGGTATGGCGCTGGACACCGAGGGCCGCGGCACACTAATGCCGAGCCGCGGCCCGCGGGGCGGGATTTCTGATTCAGCCGCGTTTCTGGGCCGTTTTTGGAGCCTGTTTTCGACCGAACTCCCGGACGCGTTTTGGAGACTAATGAAGGTTATAAATATGGATGAAAGGTCTGAAATAGGGATCGAAGAGAAGGAGAAAAACACCGATCAAGCAGAGAGCCGAAGCTAGAGAACGGAGGAATTCAAGTTCTTCAACTGTGTTTGATTTCTTTTATGCTTTCTTCAATTCTTTGTGTATTATTTTCTAGCATGTCGGGCTAGAACCCTATTCTAGGATTTTGATGAAACCAAGGTTTTGACGAATCAACTTTTGATTTTGCATTATTAATATATATTTCCCTTTCTTATTGAGTTTTCCCCAATTGTTTTAAATACTATTAATTATGTGGCCTATGATTGATTTGTTTTGATTACGCAACTCGAATCGGGAGAGGAGAGTTAGCAGGAAAAATTGGTGAGAAAACGTTTTATCTTGTGAGATAGGAATATACTCATAGGAATTATGTGGCCTGTCTAAAGATTTCGTACTTTTGCCTATTGTCGAATTAATTCACCTAGGAATAGAGTGTTTTATTCGCCTTAGAAAATTTTACTGACCTCGGTAGAGGCAGTAGAGTATTTTAGCAATCTTCGCCTTCAATAAATTGGGAAATCACTTATTTCATATAAATCAAGAGTAATTCGGATAAATCGAGGTGGATTCTTAATCCTAGATTATTTCCCTATTTGATCTTCTTTCTTCGAATAATCGATTTTATTATTTGTTCTTAGTTCATTCTTTTATTAGTTTTCTTTAATATTACTTGCACCTCCAATTTCGATTGTTCAAATAAAATTAGAATACATATAAATTGGTAATTAGTAAGTCAGTCCTCGAGGGAATGATATCTTACTTATCACTTTATTACTTGCTTACGACAACGTGCACTTGCGTTCACCAAATTACGTAACACTCTCGTTTTAAAATTAGATGGATAATTCGTACTGGTTACACCCAGTCCATCGTGGTCGTCCATTTTAAACAATGGTTCCCATCCCTTAAATCTGACCGTTCATTGTCTGAAAACCCTTCACCGCCGCCCACTATAAAAAGGACTGTTAATGCCTCTTCAGACTCTTTACGCTTTCTGCATATTGAACAAGTCCTTGAGCATACAACCTACAAGTCTTATTGCTTTTACTACATTTCTCTTTGAATCTTCTTCATTTTTCTTCGAGAATCACCAATGGCATCTTCTCAGACTTCCTCTCTCTCTCTCTCTCTCAAGAAGACCTCTAACATCATCGATGGACGGATCTTTGCTAGATCTGTAGTGGTTGAACGTGTTCGTACTGAAGGTGATGACGTCGAATCGATGGAGTATGTCATTACGAGGATTCATCAACAAGGCCTTTATCGCCTTGGGAGTCACACCGCGGAGCGTTTCGATACTCAAATGGTTGAGGAATTTTACCTCAACGCTGTTGTCCGTTTCTTTTCTCTTGCACAGGGAGGAAATGTTGCTGACATCACTGCTGTAATTCGCGGAGTGGAGATCCGTATTGACCAAGAGCTGCTTCAGAATATTTACAGGCTACCTGCTGATGGCCTTTCCATGGAAGAACTTGAGACCTTTGGGTCCCAAGAACTCCTTTCCAGTTACTATGGCTTATTCACCAGTTCAGCATCGGTTGAAACGGTTCACACTTCTTGCCACAGGAAACTCTTTTGTCTACCTTTTGTTTATTTACACGATTTTTGTTGTTATGTAATTGAGAATAGAATAGGTGCGTTCAAGATGTGCACCAATTTGAGATTTAGGATGATGGTCGCCATCATGACCTGTGAAAAGTTCAACTGGTGTCAAATAATTCTCAAGAGGCTGTAGGAAGAAGTATCCAAGCCTGCCTCGCAAAAGAAGTCCTTTGGTTTGCTTCTGAATTACATTCTGACGAAATGCGGTGTTCCGCAAGCCGAAGAAGCAAAAAAGATCAATTCTCATACATACATGGGAAGCATCAAACCCTCCATTTTCAACAAAGGACCCCTGATTGCGAACAGACCTTTTATCCGAAATTTGCCCCTTTATGCCGATCCGAGGGACGTGTCTTCGAAGTCCCAAAGCAAGGAGACCTCAAAGAAAAGGAAGAGATCTCACAGAAAAACTCCCGTTGCTGGTGAGAAGCCAAAAAGGAAGCTAAGGAGGCTCACAAAAGTCAAAGCTACAGAAATCTCCGAGGATGCTCCTTCAACGACCCAACCCACTGTTTCGATTCCCCAGGGCGCAACCCCTGCGGAAGATATGACTGCTACTGTCACAATTGTAGATCCCGAGCCTTTGGCGGCTACGACCGATATTCAGACATCTGCCAACTTAAAAGACTCTGCCGAGTCGCCTGCCCCTTTGGAGCCAATAGCCACATCTCCTATTCGGGATTCCACACCCGTACAGGATCCATCTCCCATCAGGCTGCCAACCCCTGTTTGGAATCTAGCTATAACACAGGAACCCACATCTATCGAGGAACCCGTGCATACAGCAGACGCAAGCGCTGTACGCAGCCCCTCCTCAGACGCCATAATCAACAAAACATTGCATTTTGTGCAAATAGAGCAAGCATATGAATGCTTTGTCCATTAGAATGCCTACGGGATCGTTCCATACAACACTTTGTACAACTGGAGCGAATGGTGTGAAGAAGAACTGTTTGTCTTGGAAGTGACGAATTCTCAAGATGTTGAGGCCCTGATCCAATGGGACAACCTGTGATGTCAAGAGTTGATCACCATCCACCTGATGGACAAGGCAGATGCCCGTAAGAAAGGAAATGCAAAATCCATTGGCTCAGATCCCCACAGTCCCAAATCTGATCATGACTCGGACGACCACGATGACGCCCTACAGGTAGGTCTGAGAACGAGTCGTGAGGAACCTCAACACCAACAGGATCAAGGGACCTCAAGCCAAAATAATGTTTCCAACAATGAGGATTCATTCCCTCTTGTAGCAGAGGAACAACCAACTGCTGAACAGGCACCCACATCTGTCGCCACCGAAGACCAGACCAGCACCATCCCGCACGAGGAATAAGTCCCTCTACAGGAGCAGGCAGACGCTGATAGACAGCAGGAGGAATCAGTCCCTCCTGTACCTATGTCTTTAGAACCTATTTCAAAATAGGAGAATACACCAACCCATATTGCCGAGACAGCATCTGATGCTCCCGCACCCTCATCTGTTTTGGAATTCGATGACAGTATAATACTTGAGGATGCCCAACTCAATTCACATCCCAATGTGAACTTGAGACAGTTGAATGGAGTTGAAGATTTTGCCAAACCTGACTCTCCACGAACCACCGAGAAGAAAGAGCAATTACATGCTCTTGGCCGCCAACCTGTTTTCTTGCAGGATGCCGTGAATGCCCATGCTGTTGAAAAGGAGATTGATTGGTTACATCAGTCTGCCATTGAAGAAATGACTAGTATGAGGCATGAAGTTTCTAAAGTTGAAGAAGCCTTCCGAATTCTGCCTACCATCTTCAAGCAGGCGCTTAGCCAATTGCAACAGCGTCAGGAGCACATCCTGATGGAAGAACAATCAAAGATTCGTATGTCTGATGCCAAGACAGCATCCGCTCTTATTGAATTAGGTTCCCAGCTTCGAGCACACGACAAAAAGATTCAAGATATGTCGCAGGTGCTCAACGCCCTAGTAAACAAAATGACAAGTCTTGAGACCAAACAGGATGCTGCTATGCAAATCCTGGAGCGCTTGGATGAAAAGGTCTCATATCTTGATGATGCCAAAAAGGGGGAAGAGGCGAGGGAAGCTGCTAGGAGATTGAGGCTTGATAAAAAGGAGTTGTAAGGTGCATTAGGAGACAACATCACTGCTGAAATTAATCGTTAAGCATCTCCGACTCACAACGTCAAAATACAGGGAGATCGCCCAGAATTCCAGGACCCTAAGTTTCCTTGGAAGAAACTCGTTCAAAAGCCACAAGCTATAAACCTCCCGGCCAACCGGCAGCCAACTGCCGAGGAGATCAAGAATTGGAGGAAAAATGAACTATTAAGATACTTCGTAGTTCTTATCTGGGATTCCGCCATATTCAATAGTCGTAAGACTATGCAGGAAGCTGCCGCGGAATTCAAGAAGAGGTTGGATGAAGGAATGCTCCCGCACCAGCAGAAGATGAAGTCCAAGCACAAGCAAGGTGACTTGGTTACCCATCCAGAAGATTGGATCCTAGTTTTCGATAAGTCCTATGAAGGTCAAGCTATCTATCAAAATCGAAACAGGGACGCTCATCAAAACTGGTGGAAGGGTACCAAGAATGACCCTAAAAGGCCTTGGAGGTATTCTGATTATAGGAGCTAGATTCTCTCCTGTATTCTTATTTGTTTTGAGATAGCAAAAACATTATAATCATTTGTTCAATATCAATAAAATATTTTTCTCTTGAAAGATTACAACTCGTAATCTACTGCGTTTTTGTATGATTACGATACTCAATCCAATTGCTGAATTTAATACAAGTATGAAAACTTGTTAAAATGTTAAGCTGTACAATCTTGTCTACAAACAGTTCTTAGATTCAGTTGTATGTATCTAGATAACACTGTAAGATTGTGCTTGCGCGCTAGTCATAAGCTTAAAGATGTAATACTCTTTTCTTTTAAAATTGAACTTGCCTGCGAGTAGTTCTTAGCGTTAGGCTAATTGCTGAAGGCCAGAACATTCGAACGAAGACCAAGAAGTCTGCCCCCTAGAAGATGTTAGATGTCAAGGTTTTGGCATCATCAAGGATTGTTTGGAAAACATCAAAAGGATCTAAGGAAGACTTGGCAAATTATCAAATAGGGGGAAATTGTTGGGATAAAAATCCCTGTATTGTGGTTTTGATAAAGTGTTTTGACAATGTACCAATACAGCATACAACAAGCTGCTGTATCGAAAGTCCTATTGAAGTTGCTAATCCTGTATCGAAGACTCATCATCATGCCATCATACAGCAACAAGAGTCTAAAAGTGCCAAGTATGGAAGCTGTCCCTTCATACAGCAAACATTCCATACAACGACTTCTCCTTTATAGCCTACAACACAAATGGATACAGCATTCAAGCTGTAAAGTATTGAGACATTCAATACCTATCGAAACAGGACTGAAGACCGTTTGAAAAGGAATCTTTGGTATTCGCTAAAGTCAAGTCCCGTTTGATAAGAAGTATTTAAATACTGAAAGGATAAAGTATTTAAATACTAAAGCCGCAGAGATCTTCAAACAACGCAAAATCCGGATCTTGGTTTATACAAGTCAACCATCCAGTTGTCACGGAATTTTTCTCAACGGATCTTTCTCAACGGATCTATTCAAAGGCTATATATATCCCCAAGAGTTTTATGATCAGTCAGACACATACAGACGAACTCACATCTGAAATACTATCACTAAGTTAACAAGCGCTTACACGAATATTCTGAGCAAACATATTTCTTCAAGCATACTGCATATTCTGAGAGAAGAAATATCCAAGTGCTCAACCTTGAATAACACATCATTAGCTCAAGCTCAAGAAAGTCAAGTTGTTGTTCAAACCATCGTTCTATCATTGAACAAACCCATCAGTCCTGTGTGGACTGAGAAAGCATTGGTTTTCCCGAACTGTGTGTGACGGACTTACATTGAAGAGACAAAGCTTTGGAACTATGTGTGAAGAAGTTAGTCAAGTGAAAGCCTAAACCAATTTGTGTGAATGGTTGAAAGCTTCGATCATTGTATCAATCTGTGTGAACGATACATTGATAGGTTTCATTATAAATACGTAGTTGTGTACGTAGTATTTATAATAAACATTTTAACTCCTGTGTGGAGGACCAATGGACGTAGAGGGGTTTACCTCGAACCACATTAATTACTGTGTCATTTACCTTCTGCATTTACTGTTTTAATATCTGTGATTATTTTATGTATACACTTCATGCCGAGTTGCTGTATTTACAGCAACTTACTTTAACAAGACTTCCGCTACGCACTTAGATTTGAAAATAGTACAACTTGTTGCTTAAAACACTTTCCAAGTTGTATTCTGTATACTTAGTGGCCAACAAATCACACAACCTACATGACCAACACAACTTCACAAGGTTAAACAAGCAAGAATATCATTAATACCATCAAACTTTCGAATAATCAAGTCACACGAATCATATCCACGAGGATAAACCAAATCATCATAAATACAATATATAAATTCATTCACAAGACACAAATCGTATAAATAGAATACTTGCCTCAATAACCGATACCGGACCCTCCGAAGAACACGGTTCAACTGGGAAACCTCGGACCCCAAAGAACACAATGAACGGAAGGGTTCCAACTCGAGTTCTTCTCAAGGATTTCTTTCCTCAGACATATTATCAATAAATCAACGATCGTACGAGGAATAATAGTCGCATAACGCCCGAATCCCCCCTCTAAGACCTTTTATCGGACGCCGTCAAGGCGTCGACTAGGAATTCAACAAATCGACGAATCCTAGACAATCCAACCATGGAACAACAAGAGAAATGATAGAATACATCTTAATAATCATCGATCCGTGACAAATCTAAGTTATTACGGGCTAATCGGACAAGATCAAGTAAATTCTCCAATTTTCCTAATCAAAGGGAAATGATAGAATACATCTTAATACCCTGATTCGCCTAATCAAAGGATGTTTTGGAATGATTAATCGATGATATAAACTCTAGAACTTCGTGGATTCATTGTTTAACAACATGCTCAGTCATATTTATAGATATGCGCATTAGATATGCGCATTAGCGTGCGCTACGGGTTCCGAGTAGCATGCGCTAACGGGCAGTCTCGACCGAGAACCTTCGGCCGGGGCCCATATTGACTTAACCTGTCGACCTATCCTCCTGTCCAGAACCTCCTGGACTGAACTGCTCGGCCAGGTAGCATGCACTGGTCGGTCGATAGCGTACGCTACACCTGCCGATTAGCGCGCGCAACGACCGACAGTAGCATACCTGTCGATCCTTCCCAAGTCCAGAACCTCAAACCCTTAGCGTGTGCTGGTCGGCCGATAGCGCACGCTATGCCTGCCGATTAGCGCGCGCTGCCTGTCGACAGTAGCGTGCGCTATGCCGGTCCCTATCGGTTCTCGCAGAATCGTCCGGCCAAGAACGGCCGCCTGTCGGTTCCTCGGAACTATCGGCCAAAGGTCCAATCGCCATGATCCAAAGAACTCGATTTCCGAAAATGCACGAAACGAACTCAACAAAACGCTCACGGACAACACCAACGATACGAAATGAAAACATCATGCAACAAATAATTATACGAGACCATATAAACACAAAATCATTGATAGGAAAAATAATACTGACACTCGGCAATCGAGAAATATCCGGATAAATCCAAAATAGCCGGAACAAAAATCTCGGGTATTACATTTTCCCCAACTAAAAATAAGTTTCGTCCTAAAACTTAAAACAAAAGAATCCCAGTGTCGCAAAACTAAATCAAATGTTCAATCATCAAGTGACCCTGTGATCTCCTGTCACGTGTCTCCATAGGTTCAACAACCCATATGGATTGAGCTAAAACAACAATCATAACAAACATGCTCGTGACCTCGTGATCTCCTATTACGTGTCTCCGTAGGTTCACCAACCCACACGGATTGAGATAAAACAACCACCACAACGATCCACACAGAAACATTCGAACCTGAATATTAGATATCAAGTACATACATCAAACATCACATATCAAGTCTACACGCCAGATAAAATTCACAAGACCAACATGAAATACTATCACTAGGCACCGCTGGCCCTCCATGATTAGGAACGGAATTTCGGTTCCATATCATCTTAGCAATGGTCTCGCAGTACTGGTCTCGATGCCCTTCGCGTCCACAACTATAACAAGTTACCGGCGGTTTATTACAACTCGTACGATCGTGGCCCAGTACATTACAGTTGAAACATCTTGGAGAACTACCTGAAATCAAAGATGCCGACCTGGGTCTTTTTGATTCTCTAGCTGACCGAGAAGGTCCCATACTCATCTGATACGAGGCTTGGGATTTTAAAATCCCAATTTCCTTACTTCCCACGGCATCATCAGAAATCCTCTATTTCTTTGCTACATATACTGACTCGGTAGACAATACAGCCATTTCAAATGCTAAGGCTCGGTCTTGATAATCATTCAACGTGGTACACATAAAAGGAGCCATACACTTCTGAACATGAGGTTTCATACGCATATCAAAATAACTAACCTTATTTGCCTCATTTCTCACTTGATCTCGAACATACATAACTGTCGATTATAATCGACTATTGCCTGAGATATCGACACATCTGGGGGCATCGCCGAAAAAAACTCGACAATCCTACGCTCTTTAACAGGCGGCGGACAATAATCGGCCTCCATGGCAGTCTTCAATTCAGCCCAAGTAGTTGTTCGATCACTAGGCGCTACGGCCTCCCACCAGTCTGCAGCTTCCTTATCGAGCAGGTATTGAGCAATAGGTACTCTCCTTTCGTCCAGACAAGCTACAACATCAAATGTTCAGTCCAACTGGAAGAGCCAGTTCTCCCAACCCAACGAGTCCGAAGATCCTACAAAACAGGGCGGGGGCATTCTCATCACATCCTGTAACCATTTACTAGCTCCATTATCCCCTTCTATGTTCGCATCCCGGTGTACGGTCTGATTCATCTGTGCCAACTGATCAACCACCTGACGAAGGATGGTGGCGGCACTAACATCAACATTACCTCTTGCTGATTGCCCTTAACCACGCGATTGGTCATCTCGACCATCTGTACTGAGCTGATCGGCACTCGATGACGAGCGAGTTGCCCTCTTATGCTCCTGATTACGAACACTACTATGACGACGTCCCTGGCCTCGACCTCTCGGAATCAACATAGGACAACGAACAACAGCCCAATAAAATATTCATTCTGAGTCATTACATGAATATACGAACTAAAACTGCAACAATAGAACTTACTTCCATAAATAATCCATGTGGCCAAATAAACAGAAATGCATGACCTTTATCAAAACAAAAATTGTCACAACCATATACATATCAT
This sequence comes from Orobanche coerulescens, assembly GCA_033398695.1. Classification (NCBI taxonomy): domain Eukaryota; kingdom Viridiplantae; phylum Streptophyta; class Magnoliopsida; order Lamiales; family Orobanchaceae; genus Orobanche; species Orobanche coerulescens. The sequence continues at coordinate 65,729,470 of CM065804.1, read as the reverse complement.
TGGGGCCAAACATTCGTAGCATTTTCTTTTTAAAATAAAATTTTCCGAGGCATTCGTTCGAATGATAATATTTTAAAACTCTTGAGTTTGAAAGGTTTTGGTAAAATGATTTTTTTTAAAAATACTTTTAATACCTCAGTCGTTTAATCAAAATCATGATTCCATTATCATAATTGTTTCGTTTTGAAGTCACTCTCAAAATAACATTTCGAAATATCATATTTATTCGATAACCAATACCGTCAAAATGACCTACAGGGTAACCACATGTTACCATGCCACAACGTCACGAATAACAACACACAGGACAATCCATGGCCATGCCCCTTGGCATCGACCCCCAGAGGTTTCGCAAACCGTCCCCGGGTGGAAAACCACTTGTACCAGCACTAATCATTACTACATATCAACTATCCCATCAGGATAACATCACGGAATAATACAATTAAAAAAGACCTTGCAGTTACAACACCTAAGTGTACACCTAAAATTTGCTAACAAGAAAGGTAGCAATTAAGAACACGTCAATAGTATCCATTGAATCAAACGATCGACAAAGAGCACAAATATCACTGTAATAACCAAATTACTGTCGTGATAGTCACAAGCTTACGGCCCTAATAACATGCATTTTATGGTCGTAACAACTAGGATCTTACGGTCGTAATGCCTAAGAGTTTACGGCCGTAATGGTAAATATTTTATGGCCAAAATCACCAGTTGCAGGACAACATAATTGTCCCAGCAGCCCCGAAATGACTCTGAAGGTTAAAGTTCGACTCCTAACAATATATCCCGGCATTTAGAAACACTACAAAATTCCTCGACGAGCATACTAGCATAACAAACTTGTCGCAACGGCTCAGACCCAACACGAACACATAACGTTTTAAATTCCGAAAATCAAAGTCGTTTTGCAAAATAAATTCTTTCCAAAATCCTTTCGATCATATCCAAAAATGACGGTAACAATTTGCACTGCCCGAAGTATTTTCAAACACACTTTTTTTGATACCGTCTCAAGAAGTCATTTGAAAATACATGATTTTTTGTCAAAGTTCAACCGATTTCAAAATTTATACAAAATCATTGATTATCCGCGCCATCGAAATATTTTCAAAAAAAATCGATTCTTTTACAAACATACGAGCTCATAAAATCCTTTAGAAAGTCATTTTACACCTTCACGCAGTGGACGTTATTAAAATTATCAAACTTGAAACCACATGCCAAGTCGGCAAACGAATTTGCAATTTTAATCAAATACAATTCGTGAACACCAAGTTCAAACATGCGTCAAAACCATCCATATGAGTTCCTCACAAACTCTGCCATTGATACAACCTTGGGATCACACTATAGTTCACAGTTTTTTCACGCTGCATTGCACCACTCAGTGTCCAACCATCAGTACATTCAACTCAATAAACAATGGCGTACCACGAATATCAAACATGGATTCCATTTCACAACACCATGCAAACAAAATTATGCACTACAATTATCGCACATAAATGAAATCACGAGACATCGATACCTCGCATAAAATAGGAGACTTATGTCCACAGGCCGCACAGAGATGATGGTCGCCAGCGATACTAATCTCGCCCGACAATATATACGAAACGTTGTGACCATGCACAACTCAACTTATCACCCGACAACTCAAATGTCATGACATCATATTACTCGATAAACCACGACTCGAATTGGCCCGACAACCTAGGTTTCCGTAACCTAAGCTCTGATACCATAACTGTAACACCCCCAAACCATATGGGAATATTACATGCCGTAGACCCTCTGCACGAGGACCTACCAGGCTAAACGACACAGAAACACCAAAACTTGACTGACCGAAGACAATTACTACAATAATACAGACCATTAAGGTCAATTACAATACAACCACACGGACCAATGAGGTTGTTGGCCACTAAGTATACTGGATACAGCTTGGAAAGTGTTTTAAACAACAAGCTGTACGGTTTTTTAATCTGAGTGCGTAGCGGAAGTCTTTAATATAGTAAGTTTTTGAGGATACAGCAACTCGATGTGCAGTGTATACTTAAATAATCATAGTTAATAAAATAATAAAGGCATAAGGTAAATAACACAATATTCAAAGTGGTTCGAGGTAAACCCCTCTACATCCACTGGTCCTCCACACAGGAGTAAAAAGTTTATTATAATTACTGCATACACAACTACGTAATTATAACAACACTTAATCAATATATCGTTCACACAGATTGATATAATGATCTTAGCTTTCAACCGTTTACACAGATTGGTTTGAGCTAACACTTGACTGGCTTCTTCACACACAGTTCTGAAGCTTCGTCTTCTTCAATGCAAGTCTGTTACACACAGTTCGGGAGTAGCAAGGATTCCTCAGTCCACACAGGGCTGATATGAGTTTGTTCAAAGATAGAATAGGGTTTGAACAACAGCTATGACTTTCTGGGCTTTAAGCTGATAATGTGTTGTTCAAGGTTTGAGCATTGTATATCTCTTCTATCAGAATAGCAGAAAGCTTAGGGAGATATGTTTTGCTCTGAATATTTCTTGTAAGCTTTTGAACGTTTGTAAGTCGTGAATATTCTGTATACATTCTGAGACGATCTGTGTATCTTGATCTTCAAACTCTGGAGATATATATAGCCTCTGAAATATATCCGTTTGAAATATATCCGTTGAGCAAGATTCAGCGACAACTGATATTTGACTGAGATCCGGATATTGCGGGATTTGAAGATCTTCTGATGACTTACAATCTTTAAATACTTTATCCTTTAGTATTTAAATACTTCTTTATCAAACGGAGACTTGACTTGTAGCGAATACTGAAGATTACTTCTTGTCCTGTTTGAGGGCTGTATGGAATGATTGCTGTATTGATATTTCGAGACAACTTCCATACTTAGCTTTGCGGGACTCTTTGCTGTATGATAGATTTGCTATATGGTTGAGACTGCGAGAAGTCTTCGATATAGGTTGATACTTGATCAGCTTTTCGATACAGCTATTGGCGGTATTCAGGATTTGGCATATTGTCAAAACATTCTGACAATACGATCGATATAGGGATTGTTTATCCCAACATCATCGATACAGGGTTTTTGTTATCCCAACAATTTCCCCCTTTTTGATAATTTGCCAAGTCCTTCCGAGTCTTCTTTTAAAACCTTATGATGTTATCCAAACATCCTTGATGATGCCAAAACTTTGACACTTAGCGGTTTGAAGTAGGGCAAACTTCTTGGTCTTCTTTCGAATGTTCTGGCCTTCGGCATTTGGCTTAACATTAAGAACTGCTCGCAGGCAAGTTCAGCTTTTATCAAAAGAAAGTTACACTGAAAACTTATGATTGGCACGCGGGCACAATCTTACATTATTTTCTAGATGCATACAACTTAAACTATGAACTGTTTGCAGACAAGTTCTTACAGCTTGTGTATGAGATAGGTTTCATAATATGAATACAGTAAGAATAAATAAAGTGACTGTAAACATATAAGAACACAGTAGATTACGAGTTGTAATCTTTTAAGACAGGCAAAAATTTTATTGATATTGAAATGAGGAGTACAAAATTTTGCTGTTCGGAAGATAAGATTACAAAAACTATAATACAAGGAAATTTTAACTCTTATAGTCTGAATGCCTCCAAGGTCTTTTTGGGTCATTCTTGATGATCTTCCACCAGTATTGATGGGCTTTCTTGTCTCGATTCTGATAAATGGCTCGAGCTTTATATGATTTGTCGAAGACAAGAATCCAATCCTCTGGGTGGGTCACCAAGTCACCATTCTTGTGCTTTGATTTCATCTGTAGCTGTAGCAGGAGTGTTCCACCTTCCAGCTTCGTCTTGAATTCCTCTGCGGCTTCCTGCACCATTCTACATCTATTGAATAATGGGAATCCCTGATAAGTACAACAAAGTATCTTAACAGTTCATTTCTCCTCCAGTCTTTGATCTCTGCAGCGGTAGGTTTTCAGTCTACCGGGAAGTTCATAGATTGCGGCTTTCGGACTAGGCTTTTCCAAGGATACTTAGGATCCTGGAATTCTGGTCTTTCTCCCTGTATCCTCACGTTCGGCGTTGAGATACGGGCTATGTATGTAGTGATAGAGTCTTCAAACGGAGCTAACAACTCTTTCTCTTGCTGCAACCTCGTTCTCCTAGCAGCTTCCCTTGCTTCTTCCCCCTTTTTGGCATCATCAAGGTATGACACCTTTTCATCAAGATGTTCCAGGATTTCTATAGCGGCATCCTGTTTCTTCTCAATATTAGACATTCTCTCAATGAGGGAGGAGAGCACCTGCGACATATCTTTTATGTTCTTGTCATGGGCTCGCAGTTAGGAACCGGATTCGATCAGAACATATGTGGTCTTGGCCTCAGACACGCGGAGTTTCGATTGCTCTTCTTTCAGGATCTGTTCTTGCTTCTCTTGCAGTTGGCTCAGAGCTTGCTTGAAGACATGTGGCAAGACAGTGAAGGCTTCGACTACTCGAGAGACTTCATGCCTTAGTCCAGTCATTTCTTCAACAGCAGATGTGTGAAGCCAATCAAGAGCCTTTTCTACAAAGTGTAGAGCATTGACTGCATCCTGAATAAAGATAGTTTGGAGGCCAAGAGCACGTAATCGCTCTTTTATTGCTTTGGTGCTGGGAGAGTCTGGCTGGGCAAAGTCCTCGACTCCATTTAACCTTCTCAAATTCACATTAGGGCATGAATTGAGTTCGACATCCTCAGGTATAGCACCGTCGTCGGATTCCAAGGCAGTTGATGGGGCGGGAATAACTATTTCGGGTTCGGCGGCAGGGGGTGCGGCATCCTCCTGTGTCGAAATGGTTTTTGTAGACATGGATACAGGAGGGACCAATTCCTCCTGGTGTCTCTCAGCATCCGCCTGTTCCGGCAGAGGGACTGATTCCTCTTGTTGGATGGCGCTAGATCTTTCTTCGGCAGGGGCAATGACAGGCTCAGGTGCCTGTTGCGAAACATGTTGTTCCTCCTCGACATGAGGGACTGAATCGTCATTGTCGGAAACATTGGCTTGCTGTGGCGAAGGGGGCGATTGATGGGTAGATGTCCCTTCATCTTTGTTTGCTTGGGCTTCCTCTCGACTCATCCGCAGACCAGCCTGGAGTGTGTCGTCATCGTCGTCGAAATCAGGATAGGACTTTGGACTATCGGGAGTTTCCTTGGACGAAGCTTTTCCTTTCCTTCGAGCTTCAGCCTTATCAAGCAGATGACTCTCAATAAGCTCCTTAACAAATAAGTTAACCCATTGGATCAGGACAACAATTTCTTGAGTGTCTGTCACTTCCAAAATGAATTTTTCTTCGTTACACCACTCGCTCCAGTTATACAAAGTTTCATACGGAGCAAGTCTAAAGCTCCTCCATTAGAGAAACCGCTCGAAAGACTGTTTAATTTGCACGGAAAGCAGGGTCTTGGAAATGATTGTGTCCGGGGAGGGACTCCGTATAGCGTCTGGGTTTGCTGTAGGAAGGGGTTCCTCTACAGGTGTGGAATCCTGTATTGGAGAGGGATTCCTTACAGGGGATGGTACAACAAAGGAAGATGGATCCTGAACGGGTGTGAAATACCGTATAGGAGAGGTAGCTATTGGCTCCAAACAGGCATCCGACTCGCCAGAGTCTTTTAAATTGGCAGATGTCCTAGTATCCGTCGTAGCCGCTAAGGGCTCGGGATCTACTGTCGATATAGTAGCGGGCATCTCTTCCACAGGAGTTGGGCCCTGGGGTAGTTGATCAGTGGGTTGCGCCACGAGAGGAGCATCCTCGGAGGGTTCTGTAGCTTTAACTTTCGTAAGCCTCCTTAGCTTCTTTTTGGCTTCTCAACAGCAACTGGAGTTTTGCTGTGAGATATTTTTCTCTTATTCAAAGATTCGACACTGGGACTTAGAAGAAACGTCCCTCGGATCTGCAGACAGTGGAAAATTCCGGATAAAAGGTCTGTTGGCAATCAGGACGCTCTGGTTGAAGGCAGTGGGCCTGATGCCTCCTAAGAATATCCGTGAATTGATCTTCTTTGCTTCTGCAGTTTGCTGAAGTCCGCACTTCGTCAAAACACGGTTTAAGAATAAACCAAACGATTTCTTCTGAGAAGGAGGTTTAGACACCTCCTCCTGCAAATGCTTAAGAATGACCTGACACCAATTGACCTTCTCACAGGTCATTATAGCGACCATCATCCTGAATCTGAGATTGGTGCACATCTCAAAAGCACCTGTATGATTCTCAATAATACGGCAGCAGAAATCATGTAAGTAAACGAAGGGTAAACAAAAATTCTTCTTATGGCATGTGGTGTGAACCACTTCCACCGTTGCTGAACCGGTGAATAAGCCATGGTACTGAGTCAGCAGTTCTTGGGGCCCAAAGGTCTTAAGTTCTTCCATAGTCGGGCCATCAGAAGGTAGCCTGAAGATGTTTTGAAGAAGCTCTTGGTCAACACGGATCTCCACTCCACGGATAACGACTGTGATATCAGCGACATAACCTCCTTGAGCCAGCGACAGAAAACGAACTACGGCGTTGAGGTAGAATTCCTCAACCAGATGAGCGTCATAGTTCTCGGCGGTGTGGCTCCTAAGGCGGTAGAGGACTTGTGGACGGACTCTCATAGTGACGACCTCCATGGCATCAACGTCATCACCTTCAGCGTGAATATGTTCCAGCACGACAGATATGGAGAAGATCCGTCCGTCGATGAAGTTGAGTGACTTCTTGAGAGAGGTGGAAGATGTCTGAGTAGACGCCATTGATGATTTTTCAAGTAACGGTGAGAAAGATACAAGAAAAATATGCAGTAAACACAGAAAAATCTTGTAGGCTGAATGCTCGAGTGCTCTTAAATTATACAGAAGGCGTAAAGAGTCTCAAATGGCATTTACAGTCCTTTTATAGTAGGCAGCGAAGAAGGGTTTTCAAAGAACGAATGGTCATGTTTAAGGGATGGGAACCGGTTTTTAAAATGAACGGACATGATGGAGTGAGTGTAACAGGTACACTTATCCATTGAATTTTAAAATAGGAGCGGGTCCCACTTCTGATATTTCATATTACCCTTAATGCCTGAAACGATGGTATTAAATATTAAACAATTTGAAAACATCACGGCTTTTGAGATTCGATTGTCCAAATGTCGTGTAAGGCATTTAATGTAAAAGACGTTTGAGATGAAAACAGGGCACGTGGACAAAAATTGTTTTTAAAATGAAATATAATAATATATAATGAAGCGAATTCCCATAGTATGTGCTATATCCGCGACGATACAGTGTTCCCCCTTAAAAGGTATATGTAGGTTTCAATTCCATACAGCAACTTTTGGATTAATGCTGTATTCATGGTTCATACTGTATTCCCCTTAATTATTGCACACATCAACTGTAGGATGATTCATATCGCTTTGTTCCCTACAATGCTGTATTGAAGGATCTGAGTGTACATATAATTAATGGTGGATACTATATTCTTGGTTACATCATTCCCCCTCAATTGTTGAGTAAAAACAGTAAATACTTACAGGGAGTCAGGCTGTAGCAATCCCAATTCTTGTCAAAGCATGTTGAATCTTGCTGTGTTGAGAGGCTTGGTGAAAATGTCGGCCAACTGAATACCTGTATGAACTTTTTCCAGCCGAACATCCTTGTTCTCGACATGATTCCTAATGAAATGATGCTTCATGTGGATATGCTTAGTGCGCGAGTGCAATATAGGGTTGTGCGTTATTGCAATTACACTCGTGCTATCGCACATGATAGGCGTTTCCTTGGCTTCAATCCCATAATCTGACAACTGTTGCTGCATCCAAAGGATCTGCATACCACAACTACCAGCAGCATAGTACTCTGATTCAGCCGTGGAAAGTGAGTTTGCCAATTGCTTCTTACTGAACCAAGACACAAGTCTAAGTCCAATAAAGTGACAAGTTCCACTTGTACTCTTCCTATATAGCTTGCAGCCTCTGAGATCCGAGTCGCTGTAGCCAACTAAATCAAATCTGCCTTCTTTAGGATATCACAGTCCTACATCGACTGTTCCTTTAATAAACTTCAGGATTCGTTTAGCTGTATTGAAGTGTGATTCTTTGGGTGCTACTTGATATCTCACACACCTCCTATAGCAAACTGGATATCAGGCCTGCTAGACGTTAGGTACAGGAGAGAGCCAATAAGCTTCCTGTAGAGTGATTGTTCAACCGGCTTTCCGGCTTCATCAGCACTAATTTACACGGAAGTGCTCATGGGGGTTGACGATGATTTGGAAGTATTCATTCCAAATTTGTTGAGAAGCTCCTTGCTGTATTTTTCCTGGTTGATGAAAATCCATGTAGGCAACTGCTTTACCTGCAAACCTAGGAAATATCTAAGTTCTCCCATCATAGTCATTTCAAATTTACTTTGCATGAGATGAGAGAACATTTGACATAAACCAAGGTTAGTTGAACCAAATGTAATGTCATCTACATAGATTTGAACCATTAGAAGGTCATCGCCTTCCTGTATTTTAAACAAGGTCTTGTCCACAGCACCTTTCTCAAATCCATTATCGGTTAGATACTGGGACAGGGTCTCATACCATGCTCTAGGGGCTTGCTTAAGTCCATACAGTGCTTTACTTAGCCTGTATACTAGATCTATTCCGTCTGTGTTGGCAAACCCTGGTGGTTGTTCAACATAAACTTCTTCGGCAAGGTCTCCATTTAGGAATGCACTTTTGACGTCCATTTGGTATACAATGAAGCTCTTATGGGCGGTAAATGCTAAAAATATCCTAATGGCCTCTAGTCTGGCTATAGGGGCAAACGTTTCATCGTAGTCTATGTCTTCTTCCTGTCTATAGCCTTGTGCGACTAGTCTAGATTTATTCCTTATAATTAGTCCATTTCAATCCTTCTTGTTTCTAAATACCCATTTGGTTCCAATAACTGATTGATGCGTAGGTCTGTGTACAATATACCATACATTGTATATTTCGAAACCATTAAGCTCTTCTTCCATAGATGTTATCCAATGAGAATTATTGAGAGCTTCCATGGTAGAAACAGGTTCGGACTGGGCTAAGAATACAGCAATAGTGCACATATTGAGTCTTCTAAGCTCGGATTGAGATTTCCATTCAGGGAATGGTGATATCTCAGTATCCGGTTCTTCTTGTGCACCTAGTACATTTCCTTGTGAACTCTGTATTCTCCTACAAGTAGAAACACCAGCATTAATGTTTCCAATGATCAGCTCTTGCGGGTGATCTCTCAACTATCTTTGGTCGGGTTCTAATTCGGGGTCCCGTACTGTATCTTGAGTTGCTGTAGTTTCGGCTTCAGCTTGTACAGCATCGGCTTCATCTACGTCGATTCTTACAGCTGCGGGGTTGATTTCTAGGTCAACAACAGGTTCTATGGGAGTTGGTGGATCTAAGATGGAAAGTTGTTGGATGTTCTGAGTAACAGCTTCTACTCCTGTAGGGTCATGGTGAGGTTCGTCGAACACTACATGAATAGATTCCTCGATCGTCAGCTTCCTTTTATTAAAGATCTTATAAGCTTTGCTGACGGAGGAATATCCTACAAATATTCCTTCATCCGACTTCTCATCAAAGGTTCTAAGTTGATCCTTCCCATTGTTCAACACATAGCACCTGCATCCAAAAATGTGAAAATACGAAACTAACGGAGTTTTGTAGTTCTATACCTCGTATGCTGTTTTGTTGTGGTGCTTGTTGACGATACAGCGGTTTTGAGTGTAGCATGCTGTATTGGTTGCTTCACACCAGAAACGCTGTGGCAACTTGCTTGCGGCAATCATTGTCCTTGTTGCTTCCTTCAGCGTCCTATTCTTTCGCTCGGCAACACCATTTTGTTGAGGTGCACGGGCAGCTGAGTATTCGTGTTGTATCCCATTTTCCGAACAGTATTGCTCTATAAAGCGGTTAGTAAATTTTGTACCTCTGTCGGAACGAATGGACACTTTACTCGATCCTTTTTCATTTTGAAGCTTTCTCAGGAGCTCGGGCAGCTTTGATGTTGTTTACTTCTTTTTGCTTAACAAAATTGTCCAAGCATACCTGGAGTAATCATCAACAACAACGAGACAGTATTTCTTACCTCCCAAACTTACTGGGTCTACAAGACCATAGAGATCCATGTGTAGCATTTCCAACACTCTGTGGGTTGAAAGGTAGGATTTGCTCTTCAGGCTGGACTTGATTTGCTTGCCTTTTTTACATGGTCCACATACACTGTCTTTTTGGAATGATACAATAGGCAATCCTCTAACTAGTCCCTGTCTTGAGAGCTTGTTGATCGTCTTGAAGTTGACGTGAGACATCCTCTTATGCCATAGCCAGCTTAGATCTACAGTGCCTTTGGCAACTAAACAAGGAATTGTGGAGCTCGTAGGCATCCAGTCAGCAATATACATATTACCTGATCTACTTTTTGTGAGCACAACTTATTTGGTTAGGATGTTCTTGACTCTAAAGTGATCTATATAGAATTTCACCGAGAACTGTTTGTCACAGAACTGGCTAGTACTAAGTAGATTGTACTGTAAGCCTTCAACATGAGCTACATCGTTGACTTTGAATTTTCCGACAAGAAGGTTTCCATTTCCTCTTGTTCTTCCTTTATATTTATCACCGAAGCGCATTTTTGGACCGCGACCTTCTACGAAATCTGATAGCTTGCTTCTATCTCCTGTCATATGCCGGGAGCAACCGCTGTCGAAGTACCATATGTCCTTCTCCAAAATGTCCTGTAGCACACAAATTAGGTAGATTTAGGTCCCCTTTGATTGTTGGGTCCGTGAATGTTAGTGCCTTTTGGCATCCAAATTTTCCTGACAGTAATTGGTTTACTGTAGGTTACATTTGGTACAGATTTGCGGTATCTACGTGGGACATGTACGTAGTTACTGTATCCATGATAATCATTATGCATGTATAAATCAGGGTTATTATTATTAATCCAGTACGTATGCCGTCTAGGAGGTGGAGCCATTTTCTTTGACCTTACAACTTGCCTTCTGGGTTTCCAGTTAGATTCCCAGAGCTGTTGTCGATGCTGTGCGGACACCTGCATTCTTGATGGATAATGAGGCTCCTATATCCAGTACCTAGACGTGCTGTACTGAAAGTACTGCCATGCGGGCCTTTGGTATTTGGATACAGCCTTCTTTCTGAATGGCTGTTGGCGCTGTTGATATGCTCGGGGAGCATGCTGTTGCGTGCGCCATACCGGTTGGAATAGCTTATGATTCCGCTGTCTTGAATAGGATTGCGGGGGCGGAATGGCAGCCTTTGCTTTTCGCGGTGCAGCAGGTTCCTTCACAGAACTAGGAGTTTCTTCCGGTACAGGAATGTGTTCCACACTCTTGACGAACACAGTACTAGTTTTCCCTTTGTTGGAAAATGAGCTGTATCCTAAGCCACTTTTATCATGAGCATGTTGCCCAGTGCTTAGAATTTCTTCCATTCTTTTAGATGATTTCTCGAAAGATTTCAGAATGGCCTCAAGTTTGCTTTCTCGCTTTTCGAGAGTATTAAATTTTGCTTGAAGTAGAACAAAATCATTTGTCTTGCTTCCATTTTGAGACTTAGTCTCACTTAGTTCGTGAGCAAGTTGATGATTGTTCTCCACTAGTTTTTCATGCTCGACCTTGCTGTTTTCACAATCAATATAAATATTTCCATAGTTTATCATTAGCAAGTTGTTTTCTTCTTTCAGCTCTATGTTGGAAAGTTTAAGCTGAATGTTTTCATTTTTCAAAGTCTCGTGGGCTTTTTGAATGTTCTTAAATTCATTCATCATGTTTTCGAAAGTATGCGATGCATTTACTGGAGTAATTGAGGTTGAGCTTACCTACTCATCGCTATCTCCTTCTTCTGGAATGTCTTTTGCCATAAAGCACATATATGCCTTATCTTCGAATTCATCGTCAGATGAGTCACTTTCAGTGACTACCTGAAGACATTCTTCGGATTTGGATGGTGTGGGGGAGGCTTCTGATTCCCCTATCAATGCCTTGAGCTTGTTTTTCCAAGCCTGTCTTCGTTCATCCCTCTCTTATTGCTCAGCTTCCGGCAACCTTTGAACTTTGGGATGAGGACATTTTTTTGCATAATGTCCTGGTTTCCTGCAATTATAGCACAGGTTAGCGCCACCAGAGGAAGTTTCAGTACTTACCTTGTGAACAGGCTTGGGCCTGTAGGGAGTCTTTCCAGACTGCTTGATGAACCTTTTGAATTTGTGCATGAGGAGCGCCATTTCATCTTGTTACAGGACATCGTTGTAGCTGTCAGCATTCTTGTAATTTGGCTTTGATGGGCTGGGCATGCTGTGTCGACGGTTGGATACAGCAGCTAAGGCTGTAGTCCTAGCGGGAGATTCTTCAGCTTTCTCTCTCCTGTCTATATCGTACTCAAATGCTTTGAGGTCAGAAAAGAGATCAAAGGTAGATATTTCGTTAACATTGCAAGACACACGCATAGCTGTGGTCTTAATGTCCCATCGGGCAGGGAGAGATCTGAAAATTTTTAGATTTTTCTCCTTTTGAGTATAAATTTTGCCCAAAGCTTCAAGTTCACCAACAATTCCAGTGAATCTAAGGTCAAGTTCCTCAAGTGTTTCCGTTGGTTTCATTTCAAAAGATTCAAATTGCTGAGTTAATTTGGAAATCTTATTTTCTTTGGAGAGCTCAGTTCCCTCACAAATCAACTTGAGTTAATCCCAGATATACTTGGCTGTTTTACAGCTCTTTACCTTCGAGAATGTGCCTTTGTTGAGGGTGACAAACAGCGCATTCTTCGCAACATTGTCGAGGTTGGCGTGCTTTCTTTCGTCTGTGGTCCATTAATCGTGCTCCTTCTCGAGCATCTCAGCATGGGCTTGGCCTTCAATCCTTGTGGCCGGATTTACCTTCACTATCTTGATGGGGCCATCCTGTATAACAAAAATCATCTCTTCGTGCATTGCTGCAATATGAACCTCCATGCAAATTCTCCAATTATCAAACTCATTAATAGAAAACATAGGAACTTTGTTGATCATTGATGTATCCATATGAGAATGTAGGAATGAAAAAGACTGTTTTATAAAAATAAGTGACTTTGGATCTGATTCGGTTAAAAATATGACTGATTCTTTTTAGAATCAACCGCTCCGATACCACTTGTTGGCCACTAAGTATAGTGGATACAGCTTGGAAAGTGTTTTAAACAACAAGCTATACGGTTTTTAAATCTGAGTGCGTAGCGGAAGTCTGTAATACACTAAGTTGTTGAGGATACAGCAACTCGGTGTGCAGTGTATACTTAAATAATCACAGTTAATAAAATAATAAAGGCAGAAGGTAAATAACACAATATTTAAAGTGGTTTGAGGCAAACCCCTCTACGTCCACTGGTCCTCCACACATGAGTAAAAAGTTTATTATAATTACTGCGTACACAACTACATAATTATAACAACACTTAATCAATATATCGTTCACACAGATTGATATAAAGATCTTAGCTTTCAACCATTCACACAGATTGGTCTGAGCTAAGACTTGACTGCTTCTTCACACACAGTTCTGAAGCTTCGTCTTCTTCAATGCAAGTTCGTCACACACAGTTCGGGAGTAGCAAGGATTCCTCAGTCCACACAGGGCTGATATGAGTTTGTTCAAAGATATAATAGGGTTTGAACAACAGCTATGACTTTCTGGGCTTTAAGCTGATAATGTGTTGTTCAAGGTTTGAGCACTGTATATCTCTTCTATCAGAATAACAGAAAGCTTAGGGAGACATGTTTTTCTCTGAATATTTCTTGTAAGCTTTTGAACGTTTGTAAGTCGTGAATATTTTGTATATATGTTGAGCACTGATTCGACAGTTAATAAATACATTGTTGCTGCCTCGACTTGAACTTTAGGGCGATTTAGACAACTAGTAGGCTGATTTTTCAAAAGGCACTGTCCAAACTGATTTTTTTTATCCATTGTCATATCCAGCCTCTTTCGAGGTTCTGACCTGTTGAAGATTCTAAATTTATAGCACTTTAATTTAGAAACAAAGCTTTTTTTCTCTTTGTGTAATTACATTGAACCTTGAGGGTGGTTTTTGTAGTTAACTATTTTATTAGGTGTATATGTTAGCAGTGGATTAGCACAACCAACTTCATGCAGATATTAAAATGAAGTTTCTCCAAGAGGTTAGGGAGAGAAAAGAACTTTATAACAAAGTCTTGAAATTGAAAGGTAAGGGCTGGACTTGTTAGTAATGATTTTCCCATATCAAATAAGGCTCTAAAATTAACAGATTTTCTTTCCTCAGGTAACATCAGAGTATTCTGCCGCTGTAGGCCTTTGAAGACCGACGAGATTGATGGAGGAGTTCCGATTGCCCTTGATTGCGAGGCTGCAAATGATGATGAACTAACTGTCAGGTCGAACGGGTTATCTAAACGGGGTTTCAAATTTGATGCCGTCTTTAGTCCTGAGGCTGATCAGCATAATAGCTTTGTGTTTTATCGATGCTTGACCGATAGTAGGATCATTTTATAAAAATTAACCCTGAGGTTTAGTTTAATTACCAAAAAATAAAAATAACAAGTTATCTTTCAAAATTACAATTATTACCTTGGCATTTGTTTCTGTTTTACGTATTGTTGCATGCTCAGGAGGGTGGTTTTTGCAATATTAAAAGATAACTGGATAAACCTCGGGTGCAGTTATGTTATTATCTGTGGTTACTTTCTGTTTTGCTTCTTGCTGCCAGTTGATGTTTTTGAGGAAACGTCACCACTTGCAATGTCGGTTCTGGCCAGATATAACGTCTGTATATTCGCCTATGGGCAGACGGGGATTGGGAAGACTTTCACTATGGAGGTTTACAACGAGCAGATAAGGGATTTGTTAGTCTCGGATTCACAGCCCGATTTAAGTGCTGGAGGTTTACAACGAGCAGATAAGGGATATGTTAGTCTTGGATTCACAGCCTGGTTTAAGTGCGTAGAGGTATTAGATCAGTAATATAAAATAAAAGCTTGGTTATTATTCATCACTTCAGTTTTTTGATAATGATGATTTTTGGTAATTACAAAAGATACCTCTCTCAAAATTACACACACACCCTTGATGTGTAACACTCGCGCAAATGTTATTTTTTATCTCTAAAAATTGAGCAAAAATACAGGCTCGAGATAAAACAGGTAGGCAAAGGAAGCCATCATGTCCCGGGATTAGTCGAAGCTCGCATGAACAACGTGAGTGAGGTTTGGGAAGTCCTTCGGACTGGCGGTAATTTAAGAGCCGTTGGATCGATTAATTCGAACGAACACGGTAGCCGATCACATTGGTTAGTTTCGCTCCTATATATTAGTACATTCTATATACTCTATGCTATCATAACGAAGGTAGTTTGATGTGGAAATATGTTTCTCTTTTCCCTTTCTTGATTGCAGCATGAATTGTGTAATGGTTAAGGGAGAGAACATACTAAATGGAGAATGCACGAGAGGCAGGTTGTGACTGGTTGACCTAGCTGGCACTGACAGAGTAGCTAGGACAGAAATGCAAGGATAGAGAATGAAAGAAACTCAAAATATTAACAGATCACTTGCGGCTCTTGAAGACGTGATATCGGCTCTTGCAACTAGAGGCCCTCACATTCATTTTAGGTGAATAAAGTGAATATTAACAATTACAGAAAGGAAAAAAAGTACTTTTTAGGTTTGGACTAATTACAACAGGACCTGTTTTTCATTTAAAATTACAAATAACCTGTAACGCCCAAAATTAATCCGGACGTCACAGTGCTATGAATACCGGGTGAGACCCACAAGACGAGTTTTAAAAGAGGTTTCAAAAACAATTTATTTATCATGTAGTTTGCGGAAATGTTCAAATGAAAGCGTTCTTACATCCGAAATATAAAAGGTAACATAGTCCGTTCATACGGTTATTACACAATGTGGATTATTCAAATTTAGTTTAAGAAATAACAAGCCTCCTTTCCAACACTGCTCAGACCTGACCAGAACCTTCGGAAATATCCTACATATATTCAACAAATTTTCCTGACACGACGTATCGTGTCAGTTAAACCAGGTCAGACATTTCGAACAAACTTCAAAGATAGAATCAGATGAATTCCGAAACAAGGTCATCACCGAATATTCAATTTAACGTCATTCCTTTTATCAGCACATAAGCTCCCAAGGTCACAACCAAGGGTCACGAAAGTATCTACACAGGAATACTCCGGACGTGGGTACCATTCAGGTTTTATCCCTCAACACAATCCTGCAATGTATATCAACATATAAACTCCCAAGGCCACAGCCAAGGGTCACGGAAGTATCTACACAAGAATACTCTGGACGAGACAGATAAGACGAACACCTTACCATAGACAGTAACACATGTAAAATTCTAAAATACTAATACATAAGGTCCGAGCAAGATTCACTTGCCTCAAATCCGATGAGAGTTACTTCCTTGATAACACGACGGCTCGAATGACCACACCCGAAAGCCCAACCTATTACATGATTGTCGATTAACATTTTGTAGTAATAATGATGATCAATGACAATCCTCCCCGTCCCATAAGGATCCTAAACTTGATTGTTCATGTTGCCAAAATAGGAATTATCTATTAGACTATAATGCGTTTTACTAGTTTCCTCGGTTCGCCATTTTACAATTTATCATCTCGTTGATTAATGTTCTAATACAACCTCTCTATGGCGTGATTATGGTTCAAGGCCATTGTATTTACATCACTAAATTTAGTTTGAATTACTAGAATGGATTGATTAAGCACTAATTCCCCGAACTTAACATGTTTGGTCACTTATCCGATTTGATCGTCGTTAGTTAGTTCATCAAGGGATTATTAACGTTCTTACGATATGGTAATCGGATTATAATTGAAATCTACGACAAGATAATTATAAGGTGTTGGTGATTAACAATTCGGTTATGAATTCTCATTCATTTACGAGTACTACCACTACTCATTCTAGTCACTTAATAAGTTAGGCATCGATTAATAATTTTGATAGTTTTCACCGTTCCGATCATCCTCGAAAGTTCTAAACTACCCAAAGCATTCGAAATTTAGTATAGCTCGTATAACCACACTGAAATGAGTTCAAGATTTGATAGACTTACCTCAGATGACAAAAGAGGACAAAGAGCGGCGAAGGATGATGAAGAACGAAAGGTTAGCACCGTCAAAACCTCCTCCAGAGCTTGATCAACTTACTCTAACAGGATAACACTTAATTAGGGAGGCTAAAAACCGACTGAGAGAGGGTGGAGGATAGTATGAAGAACAAGGAGTGAGTTTTGGGTCGGAAGAAATGAAAGGGAGGGTGTCCTTATATAAAGCTGGAATGGCTTTACGTATGTTAGGCCTGAAGCTTTACGTACGTAAGCCTTGTTACGTACGTTATCATTGACATCTTAACGTACGTAAGTAAAGACTCGGAATTTGCTGGAATATTTTACACACATCGTTACATACGTAGCGAAAGTCAGCTAACGTACGTAACACCCGTTGACTTGCCTGTCGCTATCGCGCCGAAAGTTGGTCTGACGATGTATCATCCGGCGAAGATTCCTTCTCCGAAGACCAAAACCACGTTACGTACGTAAGGCATAACCTTTAGCGTACGTAATGGCACATACTTAGCGTACGTAATACATAGTTTTTAACGTACGTAAGTTTCGGTTTGTATATTAAGTTATTATCACATTGATTCCCATAACGCGACTCCCTCTCAATCTCGTCGAGTAATCTCTCGGGGAACAAGATGTTGGCCACCGTCATATTCGCACCGATAATTGCTCAACGATATCGAGGTATGTCACCGACAAATCATCAATCATCACACAATCACGATACAAGAATAACAAGCGTGGAAAATCTTTATTCATGTTAAGACAGTACGAACACATAATCCAAAATACGTTTATCATGAAGGAGTACATTTATTTATTAAATAGATGAAATAGAAATGATCGCTCGACGTGAAATAGCACGTAATACTGGTGGTATTACATACCACTCCCCTTAAAAATAGTTTCGTCCCGAAACTAACAAAATAACTCTGGATGATTTTCCTTCATGCTCGACTCGGTCTCCCAAGTCGCTTCTATGCCATGGTGCGACCATTGAACTTTTACAAGAGGTATGGCCTTATTCCTTAGAGTCTTTATGCGTCGATCCAAGATCCCAGTTGGGACTTCTCTAAAGGTAGCATCATTAGAAATCTCCACCTCCTCGAAATTAATCTTGTGGCTTGCGTCGTACACGTACTTCCTCAGCTGGGAAACGTGGAAGACGTTATGCACTTCATCTAATGAAGGTGGCAGTGCGAGTCGATAAGCGAGTTTACCAACTCGGTCCAGTATTTCGAACGGTCCAATAAATCTCAGGCTCAATTTTCCCTTCTGTCCGAAGCGTCGAACACCCCACATTGGTGATACTTCGACCCAAATGTGGTCCCCAACCATAAATTCTAACGGTCACTGGCGGTCCGTAGCATATGACTTTTGGCGGCTCTGAGCTGCCAACATGTGTTTTCGAACGATGAGAATCTTCTTAATAGACTCCTGGATTAGATCCAACTCACTAGCGATGACATCGGACGCATCATACCAACACAGAGGAGACTTGCACCTTCTACCGTACAAGGCCTCGAAGGGTGCCATGCCTATGCTTGCATGCCAGCTGTTGTTGTATGAAAATTGCGCCAAGCAGAGGTGTTTGGCCCAGTCCCTACCCCAATCGAGTACACACGCTCTTAATATATCCTCCAGGGTTTGTATAGTACGTTATGTCTGTCCATCTGTTTGAGGGTGATAGGCCGTGCTGAAATGTAACTGAGTACCCATAGCCTTGTGGACAGCCTTCCAGAAATGGGACACATATCTAGTATCTCTATCTGATATAATCCCCGAGGGAACGCTATGTAGCCTTACGATTTCTCAGATGAAGATGGTGGCCAACTGCTCTGTCCCGGTGGTCTCCTGAATTGGAACGAAATGTCCCAACTTCGTCAGTCGGTCTACAATGACCCATATCATATCCTTTCCTCCCGTAGTCACTGGTAACTTGGTGACAAAATCCATTGATATGCTCTCCCATTTCCATTACGAAATGGGTAAGGGCTGCATGATTCCGGCCAGCTTGCGGTGTTCAATCTTCACCTGTTGACATGTCATGTATCGAGCAACAAACCTCGCTACCTCCTGTTTCATGTTATTCCACCAAAAGCTCTTCCGCAAATCCTTATACATCTTGCTCGCCCCAGGATGCACCGAATAGGGAGTAGAATGAGCCTCATTGAGTATAGTTTGCTTAAGCTCGTCATTCGGTGGAATACAAATTTTGTTCCTAAACCTCACCAAGTTTCCTTGGATCCTGTAGTCTGAAATAAATCCCCCTTCAGCCCTTGCGCCGATCGCACGAAGTTCCGGGTCTTCCCTCTATGCTAGGCGTATCTCGTATAGCGAGGATGAATGAATGTTAATTGAGCATAGCTATCCTTGGCGGCGTTGTATCTATATTTCAATGCCATTTCTCCTTAGATCTTGTTGCAATTCCGACTGCACCGTTAAACCGGATAGTGTCGTCTCCTGTGCAGTTTCCGACTTAGTGCATCTGCCACGACGTTGTCCTTCCCAGGGTGATATAAAATCTCCACATCATAATCTTTGATCAGCTCTAGCTAACGCCTTTGTCTCATGTTTAACTCCCTCTGGGTGAGATGCATTTTAAACTCTTGTGGTCCGTAAAGATTTTACAGGTAACTCCATTAGGGTAGTGTCTCCAAATCTTAAGGGCGTGGACCACCGCGGACAGCTCCAAATCGTGTGTCGGATAATTCACCTCATATGGTTTAAGTTTTCGAGAGGCGTATGCAATAACTTTGTTCTTTTGCATGAATACACATCCAAGTCCATGCTTAGACGCATCAGTGTATATTACGAATCCTTCTATGCTCTGCGGTAGTACCATTACTGGCATAGTACTCAGTTTCCTCTTTAGTTCGTTGAAGCTCTCCTGACAATCCGTTGTCCAGACAAACTTGGTACCCTTCCTTAGTAGATTCGTCATCGGCCGAGCAATACTAGAAAAATCTTCGACAAACCGTCGATAATATCCTGCCAATCCCAGAAAACTCCTCACTTCCTTGACATTTCTTGGTGGTTCCCAACTCATGACTATCTCGATCTTCTGGGGATCTACCTTAACGCCTTCTGCCAAAATCACATGTCCCAAAAAGGTCACCTCTGGCATCCAGAACTCGCATTTAGAAAGTTTAGCATAAAGTTGGTGTTGCCTCAAAACGCTCAACACCTGCCTCAAGTGTTCCTCATGCTCCTGTCGGCTCCGAGAATAGATCAAAATGTCGTCAATAAAGACTACCACACACTTGTCGAGAAATTCTATCAGAACCTTGTTCATCAATTCCATAAAAACGGTTGGGGCATTAGTCAATCAAAACGACACCACCATGTACTCGTAGTGTTCGTACCTCGATCGAAATGTGGTCTTTGGAATATCCTCCTCTCGAATTCTCAATTGGTGATATCCAGAACGTAAATCGATCTTTAAAAACACAGTCGCTCCCTGTAGTTGATCCAATAGACCATCAATCCTTGGAAGTGGGTAACGGTTCTTAATAGTGACTCTATTTAGTTCTCTGTAATTGATACACAAGCGTAGGGAGTTGTCCTTCTTCTTTACAAAAAGGACCGGCGCACCCCATGGCGAAGTGCTCAGACGAACAAGCCCCTACCTTAGCAATTCCTCGATTTGTATCTTTAATTCCTTCATCTCAGCTAGTTCCATTCTGTATGGTGCCTTGGAGATAGGTGTCGTCCCTGGCTCAAGTTCAATAAAAAGATCGACCTCCCGTCGTGGTGGCAATCCTGGTAATTCATCGGGAAAAACGTCCGGAAATTCGCTTACCGTGGGAATATTAGCAACTGAAAATTGTGATGTGCCCTCCTGAAGAATATAACACAAATAATATGTTTTCTGTTCGTCACAAGATACTCCTGCCGTAAAGAGACAGAGGGACCCCTTAGTACTAAAGTGTTCTCGGCCTCTGATTATGTGAGTGACACCGTCAAGAGTTGTAATGGAAACTGTCAGGTGATAGGTGTCTAATACTGTCATGTGCATTGTCATCCAGTCCATACCCAAAATAACGTCTTCGTTCTGAAGTGGAAAAACCATGAGATTTGTTGTCCATCCCTGACTATTGACGCGAATCGGGCAGTTTCGAACTACCAAATTACCCCCCACCCTGCTACCCTCGGGTAGCTTAACAGTAAAAGATTCACAAGCTACGCAAGGAAGATTTAAACGGATAACACATTCCACAGATATGAACGAATGGGTCGCTCCAGTATCAAACAGTACATGAACAGGCTGGGAATTAATAAGAAGTGTACCTGAGACAACAGGTGCAGCCTGGTTATCAGTGGCCCTTAGTTCGAACACGCGGGATGGTAGTGTCCCCGAGGAGGGTGCAATGCCTCCCCCACGGCCACGTCCTCTTCCAGCACCGTAAGGAGGAGTTTGGTACGGTGGGGATCGATAGTCGAACATGGAGGATGCTCTGGATGCCTGAACTGAGCCTTGCTGACTCTGAGGGGCTGAAATTTGTGCAGGTTTGATCCGTGAACAGTATCGAGACATGTGACCAACCTTTCCGCATGAAAAACGATTTGTAGACGCCTTACGACACTGACTCATGGTGTGCCCTGCTATGCTATAATTAAAACATCTCCGGCGAGAGGGCCCGTCAGATGCTCCTTTCTGTTGGGACGAAGCTGCTGATTTAGAGGAGAATCCAATTCCCATGTTCATTCTGCTAGATCTCCCAGACTGATTAGATGTCTTTTGCTTCTTCTGATTATGCCCGACATCGGAACTGACAACCGTACCGGCGTATGCTATGACCACGTCCTCATATGCCCTCGGGGTGGTGCAGGGAAACCCGGCCGCGTAACGTTGGACATCTTCCGGCAACCATTGAGCAAGATGGCAAATTCGTTGATCTTCCGATGGGACCATCTGTGCGACATAGCTTAGTTCGGTCCTGTAAGATCGAATGATTTCAGGTACTGGTAAGTCATTAGGTCCTTCACTGAAGAAACTCCACGCTCGAGCAGTCTGTGCTGACCGGGGGCAATACTCGTCTCTCAATAGTTTGGAAAACTCGGTCCATCCGACTACTCTGTCCTCCGGCTTATAGGTCCTCCACCATCGGGCTGCGGTGTCACGGAGCTGGTTGATTCTGAGTGGTACCTTTTGGTTCCCTGGGCAACCGATCACCTCGAAGGCAGTCTCCATCTCAGAGATCTAATCATCCACGTGCTTATACCCTGATCCATCGAATAATGGCGGTCTGGACTTCAGCATTTCTCCTAGCCAACGGTCCTTCCCAGCATTCTCTTCTATGTCAATGACTGGTACACGTTCTGCCCGGTTGACCTGAGCGATTCCCATAGCAATGGCCTGTGCGAGGGTCTGGACAAAGGCCGGATCAAATCCCCCGTTGTTCTGATTTTCCGCCTCCTGTTCGTTCTGATTAACGGGTGGTGGCTGATTCCCGACTGGGTTAGTTTCGCCGGTATTCCTGTCTTCCTATTGATTCATAGCGGAACCCTGTGCGGCATTTACGTTCCTTCTAGCTCCACGGCGTGCCATTAGTGATGATTGCTCGATCTAAAAGGTTAGTTTAGTACAACAGTCTCTGAGTTTTTACTGAATTCAAATATTATACCTGATTTTCAGGAGTTTAAGTGTACTTTACCTCGACATTCCTCGATGAGTTACGGTCGCTAGGAGTGTTGGACTTTTGAAGGCAAAACGTTTTCAAAGAAAATATTTTGATACACTTTCCACGTGAGTTTTCGTCTCTGATGCCATTTTCTGTAACACCCCAAATTAAGCCGGATGTCACAGTGCCGTGAATCCCGGGTGAGACCCACAAGGTGAGTTTTAAAAGAGGTTTCAAAAACAATTTATTTATCATGTAGTTTGCGTAATGTTCAAATGAAAGCGGTCTTACATCCGAAATATAAAAGGTAATATAGTCCGTTCATACGGTTATTACACAATGTGGATTATTCAAATTTAGTTTAAGAAATAACAAGCCTCCTTTCCAACACTGCTCAGACCTGACCGGAACCTTCGAGAATATCCTGCACATATTCAACAAATTTGCCTGACACGACGTATCGTGTCAGTTAAACCAGGTAAGACATTTCGAACAAACTTCAAAGATAGAATCAGATGAATTCAGAAATAAGGTTATCACCGAATATTCAATTTAACGTCATTCCTTTTATCAGCACATAAACTCCCAAGGTCGCAACCAAGGGTCACAGAAGTATCTACACAGGAATACTCCGGACGTGGTTACCATTCAGGTTTTATCCCTTAACACAGTCCCGCAATGTATATCAACATATAAACTCCCAAGGCCGCAACCAAGGGTCACGGAAGTATCGACACAGGAATACTCCGGACGAGACAGATAAGACGAACACCTTACCATAGATAGTAACACATGTAAAATTCTGAAATTCTAATACGTAAGGTCCGAGCAAGATTCACTTGCCTCAAATCCGACGAGAGTTACTTCCTTGATAACACGACGGCTCGAATGACCACACCCGAAATCCCAACCTATTACATGATTGTCGATTAACATTTTGTAGTAATAATGATGATCAATGACAATCCTCCCCGTCCCGTAAGGATCCTAAACTTGATTGTTCATGTTGCCAAAATCGGAATTCTCCATTAGACCATAATGCGTTTTACTAGTTTCTTCGGTTCGCCATTATACAATTTGTCATCTCGTTGATTAATGTTCTAATACAACATCTCTATGACGTGATTATGGTTCAAGGCCATTGTATTTACATCACTAAATTTAGTTTGAATTACTAGAATGGATTGATTAAGCACTAATTCCCCGAACTTAACATGTTTGGTCACTTATCCGATTTGATCGTCATTAGTTAGTTCATCAAGGGATTATTAACATTCTTACGATATGGTAATCGGATTATAATTGAAATCTACGACAAGATAATTATAAGGTGTTGGTGATTAACAATTCAGTTATGAATTCTCATTCAATTACGAGTACTACCACTTCTCATTCTAGTCACTTAATAAGTTAGGCATCGATTAATAATTGTGATAGTTTTCAACGTTCCGATCATCCTCGGAAGTTCTAAACTACCCAAAGCATTCGAAATTTAGTATAGCTCGTATAACCACACTGAAATGAGTTCAAGATTTGATATACTTACCTCAGATGACAAAAGAGGACGAAGAGCGGCGAAGGATGATGAAGAACGAAAGGTTAGCACCTTCAAAACCTCCTCTGGAGCTTGATCAACTTACTCCAACAGGATAACACTTAATTAGGGAGGCTAAAAACCGATTGAGAGAGGGTGGAGGATAGTATGAAGAACAAGGAGTGAGTTTTGGGTCGGAAGAAATGAAAGGGAGGGTGTCCTTATATAAAACTGGAATGGCTTTACCTACGTTAGGCCTGAAGCTTTACGTACGTAAGCCTTGTTACGTATGTTATCATTGATAGCTTAACGTATGTAACTAAAGACTCCGAATTTGCTGGACTATTTTACACACATCGTTACATACGTAGTGAAAGTCGGCTAACGTACGTAACAACTGTTGACTTGCCTGTCGCTATCGCGCCGAAAGTTGGTCTGACGATGTATCATCCGGAGAAGATTCCTTATCGGAAGACCAAAACCATGTTATGTACGTAAGGCATAACCTTTAGCGTACGTAATGACACATACTTAGCGTACGTAATACATAGTTTTTAACGTACGTAAGTTTCGGTTTGTATATTAAGTTATTATCACATTGATTCCCATAATGCGACTCCCTCTCAATCTCGTCGAGTAATCTCTCGGGGAACAAGATGTTGGCCACCGTCATATTCGCACCGATAATTGCCCAACAATATCGAGGTATGTCACCGACAAATCATCAATCATCACACAATCACGATCCAAGAATAACAGCGTGGAAAATCTTTATTCATGTTAAAACAGTACAAACACATCATCCAAAATACGTTTATCATGACGGAGTACATTTATTTATTAAATAGATGAAATAGAAATGATCGCTCGACGTGAAATAGCACGTAATACTGGTGGTATTACATACCACTCCCCTTAAAAATAGTTTCGTCCCGAAACTAACAAAATAACTCGGGATGATTTTCCTTCATGCTCGACTCGGTCTCCCAAGTCGCTTCTTCTATGCCATGGTGCGACCATTGAACTTTTACAAGAGGTATGGCCTTATTCTTTAGAGTTTTTATGCGTCGATCCAAGATCCCAGTTGGGACTTCTCTAAAGGTAGCATCATTAGAAATCTCCACCTCCTCGAAATTAATCTTGTTACTTGGGTCGTACACGTAATTCCTCAGCTGGGAAACGTGGAAGATGTTATGCACTCCGTCTAATGAAGGTGACAATGCGAGTCGATAAGCGAGTTTACCAACTCGGTCTAGTATTTCGAATGATCCAATAAATCTCGGGCTCAATTTGCCCTTCTGGCCGAAGCGTCGAACACCCCGCATTGGTGATACTTTGACCCAAACGTGGTCCCCAACCATAAATTCCAACGGTCGTTGGCGGTCCGTAGCATATGACTTTTGGCGGCTCTGAGATGCCAACATGTGTTTTCGAACGACGAGAATCTTCTTAATAGACTCCTGGATCAGATCCAACTCGGTAGCGATGACATCGGACGCATCATCCCAACACAGAGGAGACTTGCACCTTTTACCATACAAGGCCTCGAAGGGTGCCATGCCTATGCTTGAATGACAGCTGTTGTTGTATGAAAATTCCGCCAAGCAGAGGTGTTTGGCCCAGTCCCTACCCCAATCGAGTACACACGCTCTTAATATATCCTCCAGGGTTTGTATAGTACGTTCTGTCTGTCCATCTGTTTGAGGGTGATAGGCCGTGCTGAAATGTAACTGAGTATCCATAGCCTTGTGGACATCCTTCCAGAAGCGAGACACGTATCTAGTATCTCTATCTGATATAATCCCCGAGGGAACGGTATGTAGCCTTACGATTTCTCGGATGAAGATGGTGGCCAGGTGCTCTGTCCCGGTGGTCTCCTAAATTAGAACGAAATGTGCCGACTTCGTCAGTCGGTCTACAATGACCCATATCATGTCCTTTCCTCCCGTCGTCACTGGTAACTTGGTGACAAAATCCATTGATACGCTCTCCCATTTCCATTCCATAATGGGTAAGGGCTGCATGATTCTGTCCGGCCTGCGGTGTTCAATCATCACCTTTTGACATGTCATGCATCGAGCAACGAACCTCGCTACCTCCTGTTTCATGTTCTTCCACCAGAAGCTCTTCCGCAAATCCTTATACATCTTGCTCGCCCCGGGATGCACCGAATAGGGAGTAGAATGAGCCTCCTTGAGTATAGTTTGCCTAAGCTCGTCATTCGGTGGAATACAAATTCTGTTCTTAAACCTCACCAAGTTTCCTTGGATCCTGTAGTCTGAAATAAATCCCCCTTCGGCCCTTGCGCCGATCTCACGAAGTTTCGGGTCTTCCCTCTGTGCCAGGCGTATCTCGTCTAGCAAGGATGAATGAATGTTAATTGAGCATAGCTGTCCTTGGCGGCATTGTATCCATATTTCAATGCCATTTCTCCTTAGATCTTGTTGCAATTCCGACTGCACCATTAAACCGGATAGTGTCTTCTCCTGTGCAGTTTTCCGACTTAGTGCATCTGACACGACGTTGGCATTCCCAGGGTGATATAAAATCTCCACATCGTAATCTTTGATCAGCTCTAGCCAATGCCTCTGTCTCATGTTTATCTCCCTCTGGGTGAAGATGTATTTTAAACTCTCGTGGTCCGTAAAGATTTTACAAGTAGCTCTATAAAGGTAGTGTCTCCAAATCTTAAGGGCGTGGACCACCGCGGCCAGCTCCAAATCATGTGTCGGATAATTAACCTCATATGGTTTAAGTTGTTGAGAGGCGTATGCAATAACTCTGTTCTTTTGCATGAATACACATCCAAGTCCATGCTTAGACGCATCGGTGTATATTACGAATCCTTCTGTGCCCTGCGGTAGTACCAGTACTGGCGTAGTAGTCAGTTTCCTCTTTAGTTCGTTGAAGCTCTCCTGACAATCCGTTGTCCAGACAAACTTGGTACCCTTCCTTAGTAGATTCGTCATCGGCCGAGCAATACTAGAAAAAGCTTCGACAAACCGTCGATAATATCCTGCCAATCCCAGAAAACTCCTCACTTCCTTGACATTTCTTGGTGGTTCCCAACTCATGAATGTCTCGATCTTCTGGGGATCTACCTTAATGCCTTCTACCGAAATCACATGTCCCAAAAAGGTCACCTCCGGCATCCAGAACTCGCATTTAGAAAGTTTGGCATAAAGTTGGTGTTGCCTCAAAACGCTCAACACCTGCCTCAATTGTTCCTCATGCTCCTGTCGGCTCCGGGAATAGATCAAAATGTCGTCAATAAAGACTACCACACACTTGTCGAGAAATTCTATCAGAACCTTGTTCATCAATTCCATAAAAACGGCTGGGACATTAGTCAATCCAAACGACACCACCATGTACTCATAGTGTCCGTACCTCGATCGAAATGCGGTATTTGGAATATCCTCCTCTCGAATTCTCAATTGGTGATATCCAGAACGTAAATCGATCTTTGAAAACACAGTCGCTCCCTGTAGTTGATCCAATAGATCATCAATCCTTGGAAGTGGGTAACGGTTCTTAATAGTGACTTTATTTAGTTACCTGTAATCGATACACAAGCATAGGGAGTTGTCCTTCTTATTTACAAAAAGGATCGGCGCACCCCATGGGGAAGTGCTCGGACGAACAAGCCCCTTCCTTAGCAATTCCTCGAGTTGTATCTTTAATTCCTTTATCTCAGCTGGTGCCATCCTGTATGGTGCCTTGGAGATAGGTGTCGTCCCTGGCTCAAGTTCAATAGAAAGATCGACCTCCCGTCGTGTCGGCAATCCTGGTAATTCATCGGGAAAAACGTCCGGAAATTCGCTTACCGTGGGAATATTAGCAACTGACAATTATGATGTACCGTCCTGAAGAATATAACACAAATAATATGTTTTCCGTCGGTCACAAGATACTCATGCCGTAAGGAGACTGAGGAATGTAATATCCTAGAATTTCACTATGAATTTTTCGCATTATTTTATCTGGGATGTACAGTACAGAGTGGGACCGACATGATATGAGTGGATAATTTTGGAAACCGTGACAGTCGTGCCAGTATGTCTATCGAGGTTATTTTGATTCTAGGATATTACATGCTTGGTGTGTTTTTTAATGTCGGATATACCGTATGAGTATTTGTATGATTGCCGTACTTGGTCGACAGTTGTAATTGAGGGTATCGTGCATCAAACGTACCATATGAAAATATTTTTGGGATTTCATATATGTGTTCAGCATGTCGTATGATCATATTTGTTATGTCGAGACGTTGGACAGGAAATGCTGGAAATGGCTAAGTATGGATCTGTTAACGTACGTTAAGACTTTGAGATAACGTACGCTAAGTGGTACGTGTTACGTACGTTATGCGTAAGGTATTACGTATGTAACAAGAGGAATCGGACAGTTGGGCCCGGTGTCGGCAGCTTTTGGCGCGGATGTGGACAGGTGAGTCAACAGATGGAGTTACGTATGTTATACAGGGTGTATTATGTACGTAATACGAGTATAATACTGTAGCAAGTCAACGTACGTATTACGTACGCAACGGAATAAGTGTTACGTACGTTACGGCGCGGCTGGCCGAGTCGTGGCCGAGAGGACCTGTAGTGGCCGAGCATGGTCGGCAATGGCTCACATGGATGGCCGATCACGGTCGGCAGTGACTCGCTGGGGGCTAGGACTGGCCGATTACGTACGTAAGGTTGTGGCCGGTTACGGCCGTAAGTGCCCGTTACGTACGTAAGAAGCTGTCAGTTATGTACGTAAGGCTGTCGGCCAAACTGGGCAGTGGGGTAGGCCACGGCCGGCTACGTACATAAGGACCCGCCGGTTACGTACGTAACGTGCCGGCAGGTCCCGCCTATATAAGGCCTGGACCGAGTCACATCCAGCATTTTTCACTTTTCTTCATTCCTTTCGCAATTTCTTCAGCAAATATGATGGTTTTGAGTAGAATCAACTTATAACAATATGTTTTGGAAGTTGGAATCATGTATTAACATCATCTTCCACCCGGATCGAAGGTAAGAACACATGAACTTTGGTTTTTGGATGTTCTTGAGGTTTCTTGGTGTTTTGGCCGATTTGCTTCGTTTTGATTCAGATTGTTGATTGAACTTGATTGTATACTCGTAATCTTTCAATACTCTTGAAGTTTTGTGGAACAAATTCGAGTATTTATTCGTTAAAACGATTAAATTGGATTATGCCTTCAAAGTGTTCGATGAAATGCCTCAATGAGTTGAACTTGGGAAATTCTATACGTTTTCGTATGAATGATGGTTGAATTGATATTGTTGTGATGATTCTTGGTATTTACGAGAATTTTGTTAAGGGAAGATAATGAATTGGTGATCAAATGATTCGATTATTTTGTTATGATTATGGAATCGTAGTATTCTCGATGTTCTTGGTAGTTTGTTGCGATTCATGATGTCAGGAGAAGTATATATGTTGAAGACATTGTTAGGACTATTGAACACCGAATTTCGGCTTGTGTTCGTATTGTTAAGAGTTGATATGGGATGGTTTCGTATCATCGAGATATCGTTGAACCATCGAGTTTGATTGGTTGGTCATATCGGTTATTGATTGTTATTGAATGTATCGATAATTGATTATTGCATTAGGTTGTGTGTAGTGATCGTTGAAGTTAACCGTTGTGTTGTGGATGAGTAGGGGCTGAGGAGCTTGTAGATGAAGATGGCGGGATTGATAGCGGCTTCGTCGAATTGGTATCAAGGCAAGTTATGCTTGCTCAGTTCATAATGTTAATAAATTATTTCGTTTTCATTTCATTTATGATTCATATAGAAATGGTATTATGGAATATATGAATTGTCGGAATGGTGGTATCTATGGTATTTTTGGACTAATATAAATCATAATGTATATGATTTTAAGGATGTCTAGTGGAAATGGGAACGTGAATTATAATTTGGTCTATTGCATGAGAACTTGGATATCAAGGTTAGTTATCGTGTCGATGTTGAACTCGGGATGGTGGTTTGGTATTGGTTATGGATTGTACTTCATTTTGGATTTTTCGGATAAACCGTGTATTCGTTCAGGGCGGTTGGTCGTGGAAAGGTTAGCGTCTCCAGCTTGAGGTAAATTAATATTGTTAGATTATGATAATCATCATGATGCAATATTGCATGTGTGTGTTGATATTTCATGCGGTGAATGTGCACCATTGTTTGTTACGTTTTGTGAAGTGCTCTTTCTTTGAGCCGTAATCTGTGGGGCCGATGTGTTGGGGATAAAACCTGCATGGTACCCGAATGGAACTGTGTTAGGGGATAAGACCTAAATGGCACCTACGTCCGGAGTATTCCTGAGTAGATGCTTTCGTGACACTCGGCTGCTGCCTTGGGAGTTTATGGCATATTGTCCGGAGTATTCCTGAGTAGATGCTTCCGTGACCCTTAGCTGCTGCCTTGGGAGTTTATGTGCTATTATTATATGCATTGTTGAGCATGCTGTGAACTGTTATCTGACGGAATACGACATTGTGGTTGTGTCGGTCTTTCATGATCGAGTTATTGTTGCCCTTTTTTGGAAAATCTTCTGATCCTTGCTGGATATGCGTTTCTTCGAGATTTCTTGTCATGTTGTATCGTGGCATATGTAGAGTCAGATACGTTCTGATCGTTCATGTGTAGGATTTTCGGGACGGGCACGTGTAGCATATGTTGGTTTCGACCTTATACTAAACCGTGCACACGAGACGTACTTCGTGAGGCTGATTAGGTACGAGACCAGATGTGTATTGATCAATACCCGTGGCTGGCTTGTACACGGACACATGTCCGGATCGGGCGTATAGTGACGTCCATCTTGAGTCTATTGATTGGTCGTTCACAGTCCATGTATAATTGGATCTGTTCGATATCCGGGTTGTCTTTGAAATCCCGTATATATGATTTGTATATGGTTGACGATTTTATTCTCTCGTGTATCTATCGCCGTTGAACCTTTACTAATCTCGTTCGGAGTTACCATATCGATGGTCAACTCGTTGATATCGATCCTTTATAAATCTCGTTTGGAGTTCACCCTGTCATTGGTAATCTCGTTCGTTGTTGATCCTTATTGATTCCATTTTAGAGTTGTCTCACCGTTGGTATTCTTGGTTATTAGTCCTTGATTGATGTTATTGGAGTTTACCGTGTCGTCGGTATTCTCGGTTGTTGATCCCTTATTATCCCTATTGGAGTTTACCGTGTCGTCAGTATTCTCGATTGTCGATTCCTTATTGCTCTAGTTGGAGTTTACCGTATCACTGGTATTCCCGGTTGTTGGTCCTTATGGATCATGCTAGAGTTTACTGTGTCGTCAGTATTCTCGGTTGTTCACCTTTATTGATCTTATTGGAGTTTATCGTACCATTGGTATTTCTGGTTGTCGACTCTTATTAGTCTTGTTGGAGTTTACCATATCGTCGGTATTCTCGGTTATTAATTCTTCGTTGATCCTTACTGTGTCATCGGTATTCTCAGTTTTCGACCTTTTATTGATCTTGTGGGGATTTGTCGTATTGCCGGTATTTTCAGGTATTGATTCTTCATTGATCTTGTTGGAGTTACCAAATCATGGTATTCTCGTCCGTGGTTGATCCTTTGTCGATCTTGTGTGGAAATATCATGTCATTGATATTTCCGTTGTGATGCATCGATTGTTTATCATCATTGATTGTGTGAGCATTCATGCTTTGTATTGATATCTGGGACTTGCTATTGTCTCGGACCAGTTGGATTACAGGTGTGCCATGTGATATCGGTTTTATCAGGATTGGGATCCGATTGTGCGACCAAGCCGACAGAGTTAGTTTTGGCCAGATTATTCTATACTCGAGATATGTTTATGTTTGGAAATCTTGGTAGTGTTTCGGATACAGTACAGGTGATTACATTTGAATTCGTTCATTATTTAAGGACGCGGAACGTGGATTATGGTAAGAACTGACTTGATATGGATTGTGATGGATCAGTAAGGTTACACTGGAATTATCATTAACTTGTAATTACATTGATATGTATTGTTTTTGTGATGTGATCGTTATCATTGTTGAGTATTATGGCTGACCCCGTCGTGGGCTTTACCTTTTAGGTACTCGGAGTTCGAGCTAGTAGCGGTCGTGAAGAGATGAGCTTTCCGGTGATACTGGCTATCGCGTGATTGTTAGGATTGTGTATTCTTTTCTGGTTTTTCTAATTCTGCTGCAAATGTATTTAATTATGTTTTATCCGATGTGTGTGTATGTTTCTAAATGGCTTTTCGGTATTCTTTGAACTGTGTTTTTACCCACTGCGTGTGTGTGTGTGTACTTTCAAAAGGCCCTTTTGGTATTTTTAAACGTTTGCGAAAATGATTTTAGCCTTGTGGGTTCCAATATGGGGCCCACGGCGCTGTAATATTCCCGTATGGTTTTGGGGGTGTTGTAGAAGATGGTATCAGAGCTTGGGTTTCGTAAAACCCGGGCGTGTGTGTTATGTGGCTCTACCGGTGCGGTAGTAGCGTGACTTTTGTAAATGATTTTTTGATTTTTGAGTCAAACCAGTTTTGGAGGTTTCAAAATTTTTGAAATATTTTCAAATTGCTATATTTTCGATGCCGGTGTGTTGTTAGTGTGTTGAGACTTTGTATGGGAGTCGTATGCTGGTATCACGGAAGATCATCGACTTCACG
Organism: Orobanche coerulescens; assembly: GCA_033398695.1. Lineage (NCBI taxonomy): Eukaryota > Viridiplantae > Streptophyta > Magnoliopsida > Lamiales > Orobanchaceae > Orobanche > Orobanche coerulescens. The sequence continues at coordinate 65,696,408 of CM065804.1, read as the reverse complement.
GACCTGTAAGTATGTTCTTTCAGTTATTTCAGTTTTGATGATGACTATTTGAGTATGGTGTCGTGATTTTGAGATATTTCGGGATTGAGATACTGATTATGACAGGTGTTGAATTTCGAGGACAAAACTTATTTAAGTGGGTATATATGTAATATCCTAGAATTTCACTATGAATTTTTCGCATTATTTTATCTGGGATGTACAATACAGAGTGGGACCGACACGATATGAGTGGATAATTTTGGAAACCGTGACAGTCGTGCCAGTATGTCTATCGAGGTTATTTTGATTCTAGGATATTACATGCTTGGTGTGTTTTTCGATGTCGGATATACCGTATGAGTATTTGTATGATTGCCATACTTGGTCGACAGTTGTAATTGAGGGTATCGTGCAACAGACGTACCATATGAGAATATTTTTGGGATTTCGTATATGTGTACAGTATGTCGTATGATCATATTTGTTATGTCGAGACGTTGGACAGGAAATGCTAGAAATGGCTAAGTATGGATCTGTTAACGTACGTTAAGACTTTGAGATAACGTACGCTAAGTGGTACGTGTTACGTACGTTATGCGTAAGGTATTACGTACGTAACAAGAGGAATCGGACAGTTGGGCCGGTGTCGGGCCTTCGCGAATGTGGACAGGTGAGTCAACGGATGGAGTTACGTACGTTATATAGGGTGTATTACGTACGTAATACGAGTATAATACTGTAGCAAGTCAACGTACATATTACGTACACAATGGAATAAGTGTTACGTACGTTACGGCGCGGCTGGCCGAGTCGTGGCCGAGAGGACCTGTAGTGGCCGAGCATGGTCGGCAATGGCTCGCATGGATGGCCGATCACGGTCGGCACTGACTCGCTAGGGGCTAGGACTGGCCGATTACGTATGTAAGGTTGTGGCCGGTTACGGCCGTAAGTGCCCGTTACGTACGTAAGAAGCTGTCGGTTACGTACGTAAGGCTGTCGGCCAAACTGGGCAGTAGGGTAGGCCACGGCCGGCTACGTACGTAAGGACCCCCCGATTACGTACGTAACGTGCCGGCAGGTCCCGCCTATATAAGGCCTGGACCGAGTCACATCCAGCATTTTTCACTTTTCTTCATTCCTTTCGCGATTTCTTCAGCAAAGATGATGGTTTTGAGTAGAATCAACTTATAACAACATGTTTTGGAAGTTGGAATCATGGATTAACATCATCTTCCACCCGGATCGAAGGTAAGAACACATGAACTTTGGTTTTTGGATGTTCTTGAGGTTTCTTGGTGTTTTGGCCGATTTGCTTCGTTTTGATTCAGATTGTTGATTGAACTTGATTGTATACTCGTAATCATTCAATACTCTTGAAGGTTTGTGGAACAAATTCGAGTATTTATTCGTTAAAACGATTAAATTGGATTATGCCTTCAAAGTGTTCGATGAAATGCCTCAATGAGTTGAACTTGGGAAATTCTATACGTTTTCGTATGAATGATGGTTGAATTGATATTGTTGTGATGATTCTTGGTATTTACGAGAATTTTGTTAAGGGAAGATAATGAATTGGTGATCAAATGATTCGATTATTTTGTTATGATTATGAAATCGTAGTATTCTCGATGTTCTTGGTAGTTTGTTGCGATTCATGATGTTAGGAGAAGTATATATGTTGAAGACATTGTTAGGACTATTGAACACCGAATTTCGGCATGTGTTCGTATTGTTAAGAGTTGATATGGGATGGTTTCGTATGATCGAGATATCGTTGAACCATCGAGTTTGATTGGTTGGTCATATCGGTTATTGATTGTTATTGAATGCATCGATAATTGATTATTGCATTAGGTTGTGTGTAGTGATCGTTGAAGTTAACCGTTGTGTTGTGGATGAGTCGGGGCTGAGGAGCTTGTAGATGAAGATGGCGGGATTGATAGCGGCTTCGTCGAATTGGTATCAAGGCAAGTTATGCTTGCTCAGTTCATAATGTTAATAAATGATTTCGTTTTCATTTCATTTATGATTCATATAGCAATGGTATTATGGAATATATGAATTGTCGGAATGGTGGTATGTATGGTATATTTGGATTAAGATAAATCATAATGTATATGATTTTAAGGATGTCTAGTGGAAATGGGAACGTGAATTATAATTTGGTCTATTGCATGAGAAGTTGGATATCAAGGTTAGTTATCGTGTCGATGTTGAACTCGGGATGGTGGTTTGGTATTGGTTATGGATTGTACTTCATTTTGGATTTTTCTGATAAACCGTGTATTCGTTCAGGGCGGTTGGTAGTGGAAAGGTTAGCGTCTCCAGCTTGAGGTAAATTAATATTGTTAGATTATGATAATCATCATGTTGCATTATTGCATGTGTGTGTTGATATTTCATGTGGTGAATGTGCACCATTGTTTGTTACGTTTTGTGAAGTGCTCTTTCTTTGAGCCGTAATCTGTGGGGCCGATGTGTTGGGGATAAAACCTGCATGGTATCCGAATGGAACTGTGTTAGGGGATAAGACTTAAATGGCATCTACGTCCGGAGTATTCCTGAGTAGATGCTTTCGTGACACTCGGCTGCTGCCTTGGGAGTTTATGTGATATTGTCCGGAGTATTCCTGAGTAGATGCTTCCGTGACCCTTAGCTGCTGCCTTGGGAGTTTATGTGCTATTATTATATGCATTGTTGAGCATGCTGTGAACTGTTATCTGACGGAATACGACATTGTGGTTGTGTCGGTCTTTCATGATCGAGTTATTGTTGCCCTTTTGGAAAATCTTCTGATCCTTGTTGGATATGCGTTTCTTCGAGATTTGTTGTCATGTTGTATCGTGGCATATCTAGAGTCAGGTACGTTCTGATCGTTCATGTGCAGGATTTTCGGGACGGGCACGTGTAGCATATGTTGGTTTCGACCTTATACTGAACCGTGCACACGGGACGTACTTCGTGAGGCTGATTAGGTACGAGACCAGACGTGTATTGATCAATACCCATGGCTGGCTTGTACACGGACACATGTCCGGATCGGGTGTATCGTGACGTCCATCTTGAGTCTATTGATTGGTCGTTCACAGTCCATGTATAATTGGATCTGTTCGATATTCGGGTTGTCTTTGAAATCCCATATATATGATTTATATATGGTTGACGATTTTATTCTCTCGTGTATCTGTCGCCGTTGAACCTTTACTAATCTCGTTCGGAGTTACCATATCGATGGTCAACTCGTTGATATCGATCCTTTATAAATCTCGTTTGGAGTTCACCCTGTCATTGGTAATCTTGTTCGTTGTTGATCCTTATTGATTCCGTTTTAGAGTTGTCTCACCGTTGGTATTCTTGGTTATTAGTCCTTGATTGATGTTATTGGATACCATGTCGTCGGTATTCTCGGTTGTTGATCCCTTATTATCCCTATTGGAGTTTACCGTGTCGTCAGTATTCTCGATTGTCGATTCCTTATTGCTCTAGTTGGAGTTTACCGTATCACTGGTATTCCCGGTTGTTGGTCCTTATGGATCATGCTAGAGTTTACTGTGTCGTCAGTATTCTCGGTTGTTCACCTTTATTGATCTTATTGGAGTTTATCGTACCATTGGTATTTCTGGTTGTCGACTCTTATTAGTCTTGTTGGAGTTTACCATATCGTCGGTATTCTCGGTTATTAATTCTTCGTTGATCCTTACTGTGTCATCGGTATTCTCAGTTGTCGACCTTTTATTGATCTTGTGGGGATTTGTCGTATTGCCGGTATTTTCGGTTATTGATTCTTCATTGATCTTGTTGGAGTTACCAAATCATGGTATTCTCGTCCGTGGTTGATCCTTTGTCGATCTTGTGTGGAAATATCATGTCATTGATATTTCCGTTGTGATGCATCGATTGTTTATCATCATTGATTGAGTGAGCATTCATGCTTTGTATTGATATCTGGGACTTGCTATTGTCTCGGACCAGTTGGATTACAGGTGTGCCATGTGATATCGGTTTTATCAGGATTGGGATCCGATTGTGCGACCAAGCCGACAGAGTTAGTTTTGGCCAGATTATTCTATACTCGAGATATGTTTATGTTTGGAAATCTTGGTAGTGTTTCGGATACAGTACAGGTGATTACATTTGAATTCGTTCATTATTTAAGGACGCGGAACGTGGATTATGGTAAGAACTGACTTGATATGGATTGTGATGGATCAGTAAGGTTACACTGGAATTATCCTTACCTTGTAATTACATTGATATGTATTGTTTTTGTGATGTGATCGTTATCATTATTGAGTATTATGGCTGACCCCGTCGTGGGCTTTACCTTTTAGGTACTCGGAGTTCGAGCTAGTAGCGGTCGTGAAGAGATGAGCTTTCCGGTGATACTGGCTATCGCGTGATTGTTAGGATTGTGTATTCTTTTCTGGTTTTTCTAATTCTGCTGCAAATGTATTTAATTATGTTTTATCCGATGTGTGTGTATGTTTCTAAATGGCTTTTCGGTATTCTTTGAACTGTGTTTTTACCCACTGCGTGTGTGTGTACTTTCAAAAGGCCCTTTTGGTATTTTTAAACGTTTGCGAAAATGATTTTAGCCTTGTGGGTTCCAATATGGGGCCCACGGCGCTGTAATATTCCCGTATGGTTTTGGGGGTGTTGTAGAAGATGGTATCAGAGCTTGGGTTTCGTAAAACCCGGGCGTGTGTGTTATGTGGCTCTACCGGTGCGGTAGTAGCGTGACTTTTGTAAATGATTTTTTGATTTTTGAGTCAAACCAATTTTGGAGGTTTCAAAAATTTTGAAATATTTTCAAATTGCTATATTTTCGATGCCGGTGTGTTGTTAGTGTGTTGAGACTTTGTATGGGAGTCGTATGCTGGTATCACGGAAGATCATCGACTTCACGGACCTGTAAGTATGTTCTTTCAGATATTTCAGTTTTGATGATGACTATTTGAGTATGGTGTCGTGATTTTGAGATATTTCGGGATTGAGATACTGATTATGACAGGTGTTGAATTTCGAGGACAAAACTTATTTAAGTGGGTATATATGTAATATCCTAGAATTTCACTATGAATTTTTCGCATTATTTTATCTGGGATGTACAGTACAGAGTGGGACCGACACGATATGAGTGGATAATTTTGGAAACCGTGACAGTCGTGCCAGTATGTCTATCGAGGTTATTTTGATTCTAGGATATTACATGCTTGGTGTGTTTTTCGATGTCGGATATACCGTATGAGTATTTGTATGATTGCCATACTTGGTCGACAGTTGTAATTGAGGGTATCGTGCATCAGACGTACCATATGAGAATATTTTTGGGATTTCGTATATGTGTACAGTATGTCGTATGATCATATTTGTTATGTCGAGACGTCGGACAGGAAATGCTAGAAATGGCTAAGTATGGATCTGTTAACGTACGTTAAGACTTTGAGATAACGTACGCTAAGTGGTACGTGTTACGTACGTTATGCGTAAGGTATTACGTACGTAACAAGAGGAATCGGACAGTTGGGCCCGGTGTCGGCAGCTTCGGCGCGAATGTGGACAGGTGAGTCAACGGATGGAGTTACGTACGTTATATAGGGTGTATTACGTACGTAATACGAGTATAATACTGTAGCAAGTCAACGTACATATTACGTACACAATGGAATAAGTGTTACGTACGTTACGGCGCGGCTGGCCGAGTCGTGGCCGAGAGGACCTGTAGTGGCCGAGCATGGTCGGCAATGGCTCTCATGGATGGTCGATCACGGTCGGCACTGACTCGCTAGGGGCTAGGACTGGCCGATTACGTACGTAAGGTTGTGGCCGGTTACGGCCGTAAGTGCCCGTTACGTACGTAAGAAGCTGTCGGTTACGTACGTAAGGCTGTCGGCCAAACTGGGCAGTAGGGTAGGCCACGGCCGGCTATGTACGTAAGGACCCGCCGGTTACGTACGTAACGTGCCGGCAGGTCCCGCCTATATAAGGCCTGGACCGAGTCACATCCAGCATTTTTCACTTTTCTTCATTCCTTTCGCGATTTCTTCAGCAAAGATGATGGTTTTGAGTAGAATCAACTTATAACAACATGTTTTGGAAGTTGGAATCATGGATTAACATCATATTCCACCCGGATCGAAGGTAAGAACACATGAACTTTGGTTTCTGGATGTTCTTGAGGTTTCTTGGTGTTTTGGCCGATTTGCTTCGTTTTGATTCAGATTGTTGATTGAACTTGATTGTATACTCGTAATCATTCAATACTCTTGAAGGTTTGTGAAACAAATTCGAGTATTTATTCGTTAAAACGATTAAATTGGATTATGCCTTCAAAGTGTTCGATGAAATGCCTCAATGAGTTGAACTTGGGAAATTCTATACGTTTTCGTATGAATGATGGTTGAATTGATATTGTTGTGATGATTCTTGGTATTTACGAGAATTTTGTTACGGGAAGATAATGAATTGGTGATCAAATGATTCGATTATTTTGTTATGATTATGGAATCATAGTATTCTCGATGTTCTTGGTAGTTTGTTGCGATTCATGATGTTAGGAGAAGTATATATGTTGAAGACATTGTTAGGACTATTGAACACCGAATTTCGGCTTGTGTTCATATTGTTAAGAGTTGATATGGGATGGTTTCGTATGATCGAGATATCGTTGAACCATCGAGTTTGATTGGTTGGTCATATCGGTTATTGATTGTTATTGAATGTATCGATAATTGATTATTGCATTAGGTTGTGTGTAGTGATCGTTGAAGTTAACCGTTGTGTTGTGGATGAGTCGGGGCTGAGGAGCTTGTAGATGAGGATGGCGGGATTGATAGCGGCTTCGTCGAATTGGTATCAAGGCAAGTTATGCTTGCTCAGTTCATAATGTTAATAAATGATTTCGTTTTCATTTCATTTATGATTCATATAGCAATGGTATTATGGAATATATGAATTGTCGGAATAGTAGTATGTATGGTATATTTGGACTAAGATAAATCATAATGTATATGATTTTAAGGATGTCTAGTGGAATTGGGAACGTGAATTATAATTTGGTCTATTGCATGAGAAGTTGGATATCAAGGTTAGTTATCGTGTCGATGTTGAACTCGGGATGGTGGTTTGGTACTGGTTATGGATTGTACATCATTTTGGATTTTTCGGATAAACCGTGTACTCGTTCAGGGCGGTTGGTCGTGGAAAGGTTAGCGTCTCCAGCTTGAGGTAAATTAATATTGTTAGATTATGATAATCATCATGTTGCATTATTGCATGTGTGTGTTGATATTTCATGCGGTGAATGTGCACCATTGTTTGTTACGTTTTGTGAAGTGCTCTTTCTTTGAGCCGTAATCTGTGGGGCCGATGTGTTGGGGATAAAACCTGTATGGTACCCGAATGGAAATGTGTTAGGGAATAACACCTAAATGGCACCTACATCCGTAGTATTCCTGAGTAGATGCTTCCGTGACCCTCGACTGCTGCCTTGGGAGTTTATGTGATATTGTCTGGAGTATTCCTGAGTAGATGCTTCTGTGACCCTTGGCTGCTGCCTTGGGAGTTTATGTGCTATTATTATATGCATTGTTGAGCATGATGTGAACTATTATGTGACGGAATACGACATTGTGGTCGTGTCGGTCTTTCATGATCGAGTTATTGTTGCCCTTTTGGAAAATCTTCTGATCTTTGTTGGATATGCGTTTCTTCGAGATTTGTTGTCATGTTGTATCGTGGCATATCTAGAGTCAGATACGTTCTGATCGTTCATGTGTAGGATTTTCGGGACGGGCACGTGTAGCATATGTTGGTTTCGACCTCATACTGAACCGTGCACACGAGACGTACTTCGTGAGGCTGATTAGGTACGAGACCAGACATGTATTGATCAATACCCATGGCTGGCTTGTACACGGACACATGTCCGGATCGGGCGTATCGTGACGTCCATCTTGAGTCTATTGATTGGTCGTTCACAGTCCATGTATAATTGGATCTGTTCGATATTCGGGTTGTCTTTGAAATCCCGTATATATAATTTGTATATGGTTGACGATTTTATTCTCTCGTGTATCTGTCGCCGTTGAACCTTTACTAATCACGTTCGGAGTTACCATATCGATGGTCAGCTCGTTGATATCGATCCTTTATAAATCTCGTTTGGAGTTCACCCTGTCATTGGTAATCTCGTTCGTTGTTGATCCTTATTGATTTCATTTGAGAGTTGTCTCACCGTTGGTATTCTTGGTTATTAGTCCTTGATTGATGTTATTGGAATTTACCGTGTCGTCGGTATTCTCGGTTGTTGATACCTTATTATCCCTATTGGAGTTTACCGTGTCGTCAGTATTCTCGATTGTTGATTCCTTATTGCTCTTGTTGGAGTTTACCGTATCGCTGGTATTCCCGGTTGTTGGTCCTTATGGATCATGCTAGAATTTACTGTGTCGTCAGTATTCTCGGTTGTTGACCTTTATTGATCTTATTGGAGTTTATCGTACCATTGGTATTTCTGGTTGTCGACTCTTATTGGTCTTGTTGGAGTTTACCGTATCGGTGGTATTCTTGGTTATTAATTCTTCGTTGATCCTTACCGTGTCATCGGTATTCTCAGTTGTCGACCTTTTATTGATCTTGTGGGGATTTGTCGTATTGCCGGTATTTTCGGTTATTGATTCTTCATTGATCTTGTTGGAGTTACCAAATCATGCTATTCTCGTCCGTGGTTGATCCTTTGTCGATTTTGTGTGGAAATATCATGTCATTGATATTTCTGTTGTGATGCATAGATTGTTTATCATCATTGATTGTGTGAGCATTCATGCTTTGTATTGATATCCGGGACTTGCTATTGTCTCGGAACAGTTGGATTATAGGTGTGCCATGTGATATCGGTTTTATCAGGATTGGGATCCGATTGTGCGACCCAGCCGACAGAGTTAGTTTTGGCCAGATTATTCTATACTCGAGATATGTTTATGTTTGGAAATCTTGGTAGTGTTTCGGATACAGTACAGGTGATTACATTTGAATTCGTTCATTATTTAAGGACGCGGAACGTGGATTATGGTAAGAACTGATTTGATATGGATTGTGATGGATCAGTAAGGTTACACTGGAATTATCCTTACCTTGTAATTACATTGATATGTATTGTTTTTGTGATGTGATCGTTATCATTGTTGAGTATTATGGCTGACCCCGTCGTGGGGTTTATCTTTTAGGTACTCGGAGTTCGAGCTAGTAGCGGTCGTGAAGAGATGAGCTTTCCGGTGATACTGGCTATGGCGTGATTGTTCGGATTGTGTATTCTTTTCTGGTTTTTCTAATTCCGCTGCAAATGTATTTAATTATGTTTTATCCGATGTGTGTATATTTCTAAATGACTTTTCGGTATTCTTTGAACTGTGTTTTTATCCACTGTGTGTGTGTACTTTCAAAAGGCCCTTTTGGTATTTTTAAACGTTTGCGAAAATGATTTTAGCCTTGTGGGTTCCAATATGGGGCCCACGACACTGTAATATTCCCGTATGGTTTTGGGGGTGTTGTAGAAGATGGTATCAGAGCTTGGGTTTCGTAAAACCCGGGCGTGTGTGTTATGTGGCTCTACCGGTGCGGTAGTAGCGTGACTTTTGTAAATGATTTTTTGACTTTTGAGTCAAACCAATTTTGGCGGTTTCAAAATTTTTGAAATATTTTCAAATTGCTATATTTTCGATGTCGGTGTGTTGTTAGTGTGTTGAGACTTTGTATGGGAGTCGTATGCTGGTATCACGGAAGATCATCGACTTCACGGACCTGTAAGTATGTTCTTTGAGTTATTTCAGTTTTGATGATGACTATTTGAGTATGGTGTCGTGATTTTGAGATATTTCGGGATTGAGATACTGATTATGATAGGTGTTGAATTTCGAGGACAAAACTTATTTAAGTGGGTATATATGTAATATCCTAGAATTTCACTATGAATTTTTCGCATTATTTTATCTGGGATGTACAGTACAGAGTGGGACCGACACAATATGAGTGGATAATTTTGGAAACCGTGACAGTCGTGCCAGTATGTCTATCGAGGTTATTTTGATTCTAGGATATTACATGCTTGGTGTGTTTTTTGATGTCGGATATACCGTATGAGTATTTGTATGATTGTCGTACTTGGTCGATAGTTGTAATTGAGGGTATCGTGCATCAGACGTACCATATGAGAATATTTTTGGGATTTCGTATATGTGTACAGTACGTCGTATGATAATATTTGTTATGTCGAGACGTTGGACAGGAAATGCTGGAAATGGCTAAGTATGGATCTGGTAACGTACGTTAAGACTTAGAGATAACGTACGCTAAGTGGTACGTGTTACGTACGTTGTGCGTAAGGTATTACGTACGTAACAAGAGGAATCGGACAGTTGGGCCCGGTGTCGGCAGCTTTCGGCGCGGATGTGGACAGGTGAGTCCACGGATGGAGTTACGTATGTTATACAGGGTGTATTACGTACGTAATACGAGTATAATACTGTAGCAAGTCAACGTACATATTACGTACGCAACGGAATAAGTGTTACGTACGTTACGGCGCGGCTGGCCGAGTCGTGGCCGAGAGGACCTGTAGTGGCCGAGCATGGTCGGCAATGGCTCGCACGGATGGCCGATCACGGTCGGCAGTGACTCGCTGGGGGCTAGGACTGGCCGATTACGTACGTAAGGCTGTCGCCGGTTACAGCCGTAAGTGCCCGTTACGTACGTAAGAAGCTGTCGGTTACGTACGTAAGGCTGTCGGCCAAACTGGGCAGTAGGGTAGGCCACGGCCGGCTACGTACGTAGGGACCCGCCGGTTTCGTACGTAACGTGCCGGCAGGTCCCGCCTATATAAGGCCTGGACCGAGTCACATCCGGAAATTTTCACTTTTCTTCATTCCTTTCGCGATTTCTTCAGCAAAGATGATGGTTTTGAGTAGAATCAACTTATAACAACATGTTTTGGAAGTTAGAATCATGGATTAACATTATCTTCCACCCGGATCGAAGGTAAGAACACATGAACTTTGGTTTTTGGATGTTCTTGAGGTTTCTTGGTGTTTTGGCCGATTTGCTTCGTTTTGATTCAGATTGTTGATTGAACTTGACTGTATACTCGTAATCATTCAATACTCTTGAAGTTTTGTGGAACAAATTCGAGTATTTCTTCGTTAAAACGGTTAAATTGGATTATGCCTTCAAAGTGTTCGATGAAATGCCTCAATGAGTTGAACTTGGGAAATTCTATACGTTTTCGTGTGAATGATGGTTGAATTGATATTGTTGTGATGATTCTTGGTATTTACGAGAATTTTGTTAAAGGAAGATAATGAATTGGTGATCAAATGATTCGATTATGTTGTTATGATTATGGAATCGTAGTATTCTCGATGTTCTTGGTAGTTTGTTGCGATTCATGATGTTAGGAGAAGTATACATTGTTAGGACTATTGAACACCAAATTTCGGCTTGTGTTCGTATTGTTAAGAGTTGATATGAGTTGGTTTCGTATGATCGAGATATCGTTGAACCATCGAGTTTGATTGGTTGGTCATATCCGTAATTGATTGTTATTGAACGTATCGATAATTAATTATTGCATGAGGTTGTGTTTAGTGATCGTTGAAGTTAACCATTGTGTTGCGGATGAGTCGGGGCTGAGGAGCTTGTAGATGAAGACGGCGGGATTGATAGCGGCTTCGTCGAATTGGTATCAAGGCAAGTTATGCTTGCTCAGTTCATAATGTTAATAAATGATTTCATTTTCATTTCACTTATGATTCATATAGCAATGGTATTATGGAAAATATGAATTATCGGAATGGTGGTATGTATGGTATTTTTGGAATAAGATAAATCATAAAGTATATGATTTTAAGGATGTCTAGTGGAAATGGGAACGTGAATTATAATTTGGTATATTGAATGAGAAGTTGGATATCAAGGTTAGTTATCGTGTCGATGTTGAACTCGGGATGGTGGTTTGGTATTGGTTATGGATTGTACTTCATTTTGGATTTTTCGGATAAACCGTGTATTCGTTCAGGGCAGTTGGTCGTGGAAAGGTTAGCGTCTCCAGCTTGAGGTAAATTAATATTGTTAGATTATGATAATCATCATGTTGCATTATTGCATGTGTGTATTGATATTTCATGCAGTGAATGTGCACCATTGTTTGTTACGTTTTGTGAAGTGCTCTTTCTTTGAGACGTAATCTGTGGGCCGATGTGTTGGGGATATATGGTACCCGAATGGAAATGTGTTAGGGAATAACACCTAAATGGCACCTACGTCCGTAGTATTCCTGAGTAGATGCTTCCGTGACCCTCGACTGCTGCCTTGGGAGTTTATGTGATATTGTCTGGAGTATTCCTGAGTAGATGCTTATGTGACCCTTGGCTGCTGCCTTGGGAGTTTATGTACTATTATTATATGCATTGTTGAGCATGCTATGAACTGTTATCTGACGGAATACGACATTGTGGTCGTGTCGGTCTTTCATGATCGAGTTATTGTTGCCCTTTTGGAAAATCTTCTGATCCTTGTTGGATATACGTTTCTTCGAGATTTGTTGTCATGTTGTATCGTGGCATATCTAGAGTCAGATACGTTCTGATCATTCATGTGTAGGATTTTCGGGACGGGCACGTGTAGCATATGTTGGTTTTGACCTCATACTGAACCGTGCACACGAGACGTACTTCGTGAGGCTGATTAGGTACGAGACCAGACGTGTATTGATCAATACCCGTGGCTGGCTTGTACACGGACACATGTCCGGATCGGGCATATCGTGACGTCCATCTTGAGTCTATTGATTGGTCGTTCACAGTCCATGAATAATTGGATCTGTTCGATATTCGGGTTGTCTTTGAAATCACGTATATATGATTTGTATATGGTTGATGATTTTATTCTCTCGTGTATCTGTCGCCGTTGAACCTTTACTAATCACGTTCGGAGTTACCATATCGATGGTCAGCTCGTTGATATCGATCCTTTATAAATCTCGTTTGGAGTTCACCCTGTCATTGGTAATCTCGTTCGTTGTTGATCCTTATTGATTTCGTTTGAGTGTTGTCTCACCGTTGGTATTCTTGGTTATTAGTCCTTGATTGATGTTATTGGAATTTACCGTGTCGTCGGTATTCTCGGTTGTTGATCCCTTATTATCCCTATTGGATTTTACCGTGTCGTCAGTATTCTCGATTGTCGATTCCTTATTGCTCTTGTTGGAGTTTACCGTATCGCTGGTATTCCCGGTTGTTGGTCCTTATGGATCTTGCTAGAGTTTACTGTGTCGTCAGTATTCTCGGTTGTTGACCTTTATTGATCTTATTGGAGTTTATCGTACCATTGGTATTTCTGGTTGTCGACTCTTATTGGTCTTGTTGGAGTTTACCGTATCGTCGGTATTCTCGGTTATTGATTCTTCGTTGATCCTTACCGTGTCATCGGTATTCTCAGTTGTCGACCTTTTATTGATCTTGTAGGGATTTGTCGTATTGCCAGTATTTTCGGTTATTGATTCTTCATTGATCTTGTTGGAGTTACCAAATCATGGTATTCTCGTTCGTGGTTGATCCTTTGTCGATCTTGTGTGGAAATATCATGTCATTGATATTTCCATTGTGATGCATCGATTGTTTATCATCATTGATTGTGTGAGCATTCATGCTTTGTACTGATATCCGGGACTTGCTATTGTCTCGGAACAGTTGGATTACAGGTGTGCCATGTGATATCGGTTTTATCAGGATTGGGATCCGATTGTGCGACCCAGCCGACAGAGTTAGTTTTCGCCAGATTAAACTATACTCGAGATATGTTTATGTTTGGAAATCTTGGTAGTGTTTCGGATACAGTACAGGTGATTACATTTGAATTCGTTCATTATTTAAGGACGCGGAACGTGGATTATGGTAAGAACTGATTTGATATGGATTGTGATGGATCAGTAAGGTTACACTGGAATTATACTTACCTTGTAATTACATTTATATGTATTGTTTTTGTGATGTGATCGTTATCATTGTTGAGTATTATGGCTGACCCCGTCGTGGGGTTTATCTTTTAGGTACTCGGAGTTCGAGCTAGTAGCGGTCGTGAAGAGATGAGCTTTCCGGTGATACTGGCTATGGCGTGATTGTTCGGATTGTGTATTCTTTTCTGGTTTTTCTAATTCCGCTGGAAATGTATTTAATTATGTTTTATCCGATGTGTGTGTATGTTTCTAAATGGCTTTTCGGTATTCTTTGAATTGTGTTTTTATCCGCTGCGTGTGTGTGTACTTTCAAAAGGCCCTTTTGGCATTTTTAAACGTTTGCGAAAATGATTTTAGCCTTGTGGGTTCCAATATGGGGCCCATGGCGCTGTAATATTTCCGTATGGTTTTGGGGGTGTTATAGAACATGGTATCAGAGCTTGGGTTTCGTAAAACCCGGGCGTGTGTGTTATGTGGCTCTACCGGTGCACTAGTAGCGTGACTTTTAAAAATGATTTTTTGACTTTTGAGTCAAACCAATTTTGGAGGTTTCAAAATTTTTGAAATATTTTCAAATTGCTATATTTTCGATGTCGGTGTGTTGTTAGTGTGTTGAGACTTTGTATGGGAGTCGTATGCTGGTATCACGAAAGATCATCGACTTCACGGACCTGTAAATATGTTCTTTCAGTTATTTCAGTTTTGATGATAATTATTTGAGTATGGTGTCGTGATTTTGAGATATTTCGTGATTGGGATACTGATTATGACAGGTGTTGAGTTTCGAGGACAAAACTTATTTAAGTGGGTATATATGTAATATCCTAGAATTTTACTATGAATTTTTCGCATTATTTTATCTGGGATGTACAGTACAGAGTGGGACCGACACGATATGAGTGTATAATTTTGGAAACCGTGAAAGTCGTGCCAGTATGTCTGTCGAGGTTATTTTGATTCTAGGATATTACATGCTTGGTGTGTTTTTCGATGTCGGATATACCGTATGAGTATTTGTATGATTGTCGTACTTGGTCGACAGTTGTAATTGAGTGTATCGTGCATCAGACGTACCATATGAGAATATTTTTGGGATTTCGTATATGTGTACAGTATGTCGTATGATAATATTTGTTATGTCGAGACGTTGGACTGGAAATGCTGGAAATGGCTAAGTATGGATCTGTTAACGTACGTTAAGACTTTGCGATAACGTACGCTAAGTGGTACGTGTTACGTACGTTATGCGTAAGGTATTACGTACGTAACAAGAGGAATCGGACAGTTGGGCCCGGTGTCGGCAGCATTCGGTGCGGATGTGGACAGGTGAGTCAACGGATGGAGTTACGTACATTATATAGGGTTTATTATGTACATAATACGAGTATAATACTGTAGCAAGTCAACGTACGTATTACGTACGCAACGGAATAAGTGTTACGTACGTTACGGAATAAGTGTTACGTACATTACGGCATGG
Organism: Orobanche coerulescens; assembly: GCA_033398695.1. Lineage (NCBI taxonomy): Eukaryota > Viridiplantae > Streptophyta > Magnoliopsida > Lamiales > Orobanchaceae > Orobanche > Orobanche coerulescens. The sequence continues at coordinate 65,680,938 of CM065804.1, read as the reverse complement.
CTGGCCGATTCGTGGCCGAGAGGACCTGTAGTGGCCGAGCATGGTCGGCAATGGCTCGCAAGGATGGCCGATCACGGTCGGCAGTGACTCGCTGGGGCTAGGACTGGCCGATTACGTACGTAAGGCTGTGGCCGGTTACGGTCGTAAGTGCCAGTTACGTACGTAAGAAGCTGTCGGTTACGTACGTAAGGCTGTCGGCCAAACTGGGCAGTAGGGTAGGCCACGGCTGGCTACGTACGTAAGGACCCGCCGGTTACGTACGTAACGTGCCGGCAGGTCCCGCTTATATAAGGCCTGGACCGAGTCACATCCGGAATTTTGCACTTTTCTTCATTCCTTTCGCGATTTCTTCAGCAAAGATGATGGTTTTGAGTAGAATCAACTTATAACAACATGTTTTGGAAGTTGGAATCATGGATTAACATCATCTTCCACCCGGATCGAAGGTAAGAGCACATGAACTTTGGTTTTTGGATGTTCTTGAGGTTTCTTGGTGTTTTGGCCGATTTGCTTCGTTTTGATTCAGATTGTTGATTGAACTTGATTGTATACTCGCAATCATTCAATACTCTTGAAGTTTTGTGGAACAAATTCGAGTATTTTTTCGTTAAAACGATTAAATTGGATTATGCCTTCAAAGTGTTCGATGAAATGCCTCAATGAGTTGAACTTGGGAAATTCTATACGTTTTCGTATGAATGATGGTTGAATTGATATTGTTGTGATGATTCTTGGTATTTACGAGAATTTTGTTAAGGGAAGATAATGAATTGGTGATCAAATGATTCGATTATGTTGTGATGATTATGGAATCGTAGTATTCTCGATGTTCTTGGTAGTTTGTTGCGATTCATGATGTTAGGAGAAGTATATATGTTGAAGACATTGTTAGGACTATTGAACACCGAATTTCGGCTTGTGTTCGTATTGTTAAGAGTTGATATGGGTTTGTTTCGTATGATCTAGATATCGTTGAACCATCGAGTTTGATTGGTTGGTCATATCGGTTATTGATTGTTATTGAACGTATGGATAATGATTATTGCATTAGGTTGTGTTTAGTGATCGTTGAAGTTAACCATTGTGTTGCGGATGAGTCGGGGCTGAGGAGGTTGTAGATGAAGACGGCGGGATTGATAGCGGCTTCGTCGAATTGGTATCAAGGCAAGTTATGCTTGCTCAGTTCATAATGTTAATAAATGATTTCGTTTTCATTTCATTTATGATTCATATATCAATGGTATTATGGAATATATGAATTGTCGGAATGGTGGTATGTATGGTATTTTTGGACTAAGATAAATCATAATGTATATGATTTTAAGGATGTCTAGTGGAAATGGGAACGTGAATTATAATTTGGTGTATTGCATGAGAAGTTGGATATCAAGGTTAGTTATCGTGTCGATGTTGAACTCGGGATGGTGGTTTGGTATTGGTTATGGATTGTACTTCATTTTGGATATTTCGGATAAACCGTGTATTCGTTCAGGGCGGTTGGTCGTGGAAAAGTTAGCGTCTCCAGCTTGAGGTAAATTAATATTTTTAGATTATGATAATCATCATGTTGCATTATTGCATGTGTGTGTTGATATTTCATGCGGTGAATGTGCACCATTGTTTGTTACGTTTTGTGAAGTGCTCTTTCTTTAAGTCGTAATCTGTGGGGCCGATGTGTTGGGGATAAAACCTTTATGGTACCCGAATGGAAATGTGTTAGGGGATAAGTATTCTATAACACCCCCAAGATATGCAGGGCATATTACAGCGTCGTGAACCCCACTCTTGGAATCCACCAGGCTAACACACAACTTGACATTACGACGGTGGTAAACATCATCAACATACGAACGACTTCTCAATTCAAGACATAAAAAATAAGTAGATCGAATCCAACAGTGCAATTCATCGTCAAAACCAACCCCAAATCAGGTACACAACAATTACAATGTTCAAAAAAAACAAGTACTCGAGTACTGAAACAAACGACATGATTAATAAAATTTAAAAGACATGTCATCAACGAACGACCATTGAACAGACTCACCCTTGCCCATCATCCTCGTACTGTCTGCATACTTGTTCGCCTCCAAGACTTGTACCTGAAATACAAAAGTATTTCCCCATTTAAGGGGTTAGCGATAACAGCTAATGCAAGTAAAATCCATTTGAAATACCATTCTAATCAGATGAAATATGCATCAAAATCATTTTAGAAAACATTTATATTCCGGAATATTACGGTGCATATGCACAAAACACAGTTCTCCAAAAAAACATTTCAAAGGTTAACCGTTGGTATGAGACACGCGGCCATGATAAGTGTCATTTTTGTACACTTATCCATGGTTTGTATCGATAAAATTCACCCATAATTGAGCTAGTCTACTCGTTTTTTGCTTTTAATTTATTAGTTTTAATAATTTTATTTTTATCGGATGATGATCGGATTAAATAACTGAATTACTCAAGAAACAACATGTTTAATAAATATTCTATTTATTGAATTTTGATATATTCATGTTGTAGGGCTTTCCGAGACGAATTCGGCAGTCTTTCGGATTCAAAATCGAGTTATATATCAAAAGTTATCATCCGAAGAAGATCTGGGGCAAAAACGCAAAGTCCGAGGGAATTCAGGCTAAAAACGTAACTATCAAAGCTTCAAATGAGCAAATTTACGAAGCCACGTTACGGCCGTAACATTCAGGGGTTACGGCCGTAAGTCACCCTAGTTACGGTCGTAACTCCTGAATGTTACGGCCGTAACTCTTGACAGATTGCTATGATTTGTCTAATTTTTTATACTTTTTGTGTATTATTGAGGGGATGGCTGGCATTGATCCGATATAATGTAATAATGCTGTAGTTTTGGAGCTATTAGATGACTTTAGGTGTATAAATAGACCCCTTAGATCCTTCATCATTCACCATTCATCATATAATTTTCCATTTTCTTGTAAACTTTTCTTTTTGTGTGAAGAACACACTTGTGTTCTTGAGTGATCTTTGTAAGTGTGGTGTAGTATATGTTGTTCAGAGAGTTTATTGCTTCTATCTCCTTTATCTACTAAGGGAGTTAGGATCAATTCTTTCTCTTGATTCAACTAAGAATGACCACCAAAGCTTGTAATATGTGTAATAAACCCTTTATGGGCTAAGTTTCTTAAGTTGGGATTATAAACAAGGTTAGTCATGTTATTTTTGTTTGTATAAAGATATATTATGAATTACTTATTATTGTGTGTGATTTTCATTGTTTTAACAATCTTTATTTATTTGGCCAATTAATGAAGATATTTATGATCTTCATATGTTTCGAAAGAAAATATGTTTGATTAGATCAAATGATCTTCACTCTAAGTTGTTCTAGGGGATAGAAATATACCCCTAGTCCTTAGATGATTCATTGAGTTATTTTCACAAATCTTAATGCTATGTATTGAAGCCAATCAACATAGAAATATAGTGGATTGATTCAATATGTAAGGGGCGTTTTATAGTTCGAAAGAGAAACCGTCTTTTTAAGGAAAATCGAATCTACACAACATAATAAGTAAATTCATCTTATGATCTCCAATACATCTTTTATAACTAATGACGAACTAAGTTTGTAATCCCAACTATTTCATTTTATCATTAATCAATCTATTAATATTGCAATCTTTTTATTTCCTTATAATATTAGAACTATTATTGCAATTTCTTTGCAATTATTAAACCAAACTTTTTAATTGTGTGTTTCACTCATCTTAAGTATCTATAAAAATAGACTAATAGTGTATAATTCAAATTATAACATAACTTCCTTGTGGGATCGATAAACCGGACTCAAAAAGTCCACTTTACTACTTGATACGATATCGCACTTGCGATAGTTACACAAAAAGCGTGTCAAGTTTTTGGCGCGTTGTCGGGAAGTATAAGTTATATTTGAAATCTTACATTATAAACTATTTTTGTAGGTACAAATTTCGACGTTGTAACTTAGTACTAAATTGTGTTTGTCCGGTCAAGTGGCGGATAACGGTACTCGTGACTATTAAAGTCGGATTTTTCAGCTTCCCACAACAACCGATATTTGTATATATTTTTTTAATTATTTTCATTGTCTTTTTATTTTTGTTTTTTTATCATGGATGAAACATTGTTTAAAATTGGAAAAGATTTCCTTTCTAAGCAAAAATGCAATTTTAAAAATTTACAAGACAAGGCTTGAAAGGATGAGGTTGCTTACGAATAAAAGCATACCTTTGACATAAGATTCATTATCGAAGCCAAAGTAAGAATAGAAGGTGAATTCACGAAACACCAACTAGATTTTTACCAGGGCTTGGAAAAAGTTCATATGCAAAGAAACGACGAGCAAAGATTCTAGCCGTTTGCTATAAATGTGCTAGATGGAACCGTAATGCAAAATGTCGATCTTTAGGAATTCCATCTACAAACAGAGAAGATAAAATTCGGTTCATTAATGATGGTCCGAATAAGGAGAATTTAGATAATATCGAAATTTCTCTTGACACGCATCCTAGTGGACTTGTGTATTACGGAATTCAATGTTTGTGGAATAAATTCAAACCGTAATATGAACAACGTCTTGGGAATCGACGTTAAAAGACCTCGCTTGCCAATTTGTAAGAAAATTGGATGGGAAGCTTCTCCCGACTCATAGAAGGCGTTTAGGCCGCTTTCAACGTAAAATCGAGGAAGATGTGAGCCACAATCACAACTACCGTACATACGCGTAAGTATCTTTTATTTTTGTCGTGTGGTGAGATTTTCTCAATAAAAATGTGATACGCGATAAAAGCTTTCATTATTCTATTGAGTAGTTGAAGCACAATCAAACGCAATCACAAACTTGTTAAACAATTTTTACCTTCTTTTTCTTCTATAAATAAACTTTCTCGGTTTCTTTCATTCATCCCTCAAACTTGCACTTTTCTCTGCTTTCTCTCTAAAAAAATTTTTCTTTTCAAAATGGAGTCATCATCTTCAACAAAAAAATTTACACACTGCATTTTTGGTGGATCTAGTTCTGAAAAGAGGCATGCTTCACCGAAGCCCCACAACTTGGGTCGTACCTTAGGAGAAAAATGCATTCATGTAGTTTACGGAGGAGGAAGTCTAGGATTAATGGGGCGAGCCGTCATCGCCTATATGGAAGGAGTAAGAGTGTTGGGAGTAATCCCAAAACCTCCGGGCCGAAAGTAAAATTACCGGGTCAACTATAGGAGATGAGTTTAGATCTGTGAATATGCAAGATCGCATAACTCACATGATAAAAAATTCTGGCGCCTTTATCGCCCTTCCCGGTGGTTTTGGCACACTTGAGGAAATTTTTCATGTGGTTACGAGCCCGACTAAATGTTCATCAAAACCAATATGAGTGCTTAATGTCAATGGTTTCTTTGATGGTTTACTGTCTTTCATCGACTACTCTGAAAAGGGATTTATTTCCGAGCGTGCAAAACGAATCATAGTCGTTGCAACAACACCAGAAGAACTAATCGAAAAACTCAATGAATTTGTTCCTCAACCAGATCCAGCTCTAGCTAAAATTGTCTGGGTAGAAGATTTTACCGTGAGAAAACGAAAAGTAGATTCATTCCTCTCCCTTTGATAACCCATGACGGACCTCTTGTATTTTTACTTTTTGTCGTGTGTAATAATCGTGCTAAATGATGGCAGCTTAAGGAGTTTCTTCTTGATCTCTTGACGCGCATCTATTCACGATTTATGTATTTTTATTTCATTACTGTAATGTTTATTTCGTCTTTTGCTTTTATAAAAACTTTGATGGCACAGTAAGGCGACTCTTCTGACTTTCTTGATGCGCATCTAAAAATTATGTTATACTTACGAGTATATTTTATTTTCTTTTGTGTGTGCCTCGTATATTTATTCTCTTGCATTCTAAAAGGCGTTAGGCTCGACATCAACTTTCTTAACAGGAGTATTCGCTTTTCGCATTGATTTTTATTTTATTTTTAAACCGAGACGCTTTTATTTTCAAGTTTGGGGGTGGTTTGTTTTAGTATTTTGGTGTGTTGTAATTTTGGTGTGGTTTGTTTAATAATTTTGGTGTGTTTTGATTGATTTGGTTATTTGCCTTAATTTTTTATATATATATATATATATATATTTATATATATATCTATAGTATTTTGATTTTTGAGATTTTTATATCTGGCCATAACACCATAAATTAGCTATATACAAACTTCTAAAATCGTTTTAACCGGTAAAAAATTTGTATATTCCAAAATTTTTTTTTTTTTTTTTGAGCCTTAATCTCTCTTTCCAAGCCTTGTAATTATCATATAAAATCGAGTCATTCGTTACCTTGAGAAAAGAAGAATCAATTGGTTGATGAAAAATAAAGCGAAATTTACTTAATTTGTGGAGTTTTTGATTTTTCATGCTTAACTAAAAATGATTTTACGCAAAAATTCTATTCCCTAAAAAAAAAAAAGAGTCATTGGTGAAAAGAGCTACACGTTAGCAAATAACGGTGAAAGCTATCACCTAAAAAAAAAATGACGAAAAGGAGAAGTGTTGAGCAAAGAATACCGCCTAATTTTGGAAGTCTTAAATTTTGCGAAAAATAAAGGACTAACCATTGTTGGTGCGTAGTCGCGTCTCGTGGAAAAAAATTGGTGAAAAGAGCTACACGTTAGCAAATAACGGTGTGAAAGCTATCACCTTTTTACGAAAAAAATGAGATAGAAATTGTGTTAGTGAAAAGAGCTACACGTTAGCAAATAACGGTGTGAAAGCTATCACTAAAAGGGATGTAGTTTATGAGCAGATTTGAATTAATTGGTGCTGAATTTCAATACACTCAATTTTGTAAAAATCACAATATTTGATGACGCCAATGAAATTCTTCTTCATATTGAGTCGAAAAATAAACGAGTGATCGAGAGCAACCATTAAAGGGAGTCGTGTGTATCACGAGTGGGAAAGAAATAATCAACCTTTTGGGGGGAAAACCTTACATTTTGGAATTACAAAATAAAAACCGTGTTTTAACTTCAAAAATATTAGTAGATTTATTTTGAATCTTGATTCATTTCTATCTACTGTATAAAGCTGGTTGTTGTTTATTAATGGCATTTTGATCTCCTTTTCTTTTTTTCTTTTTTTTAATTTATGTGTGTATTAATTTTCTTATTTTTTTTTATTTTTATTTTTATTTTTGGAGTGTGAATAATAAAGAGTCTTGCTCGGGACTAGCAAGAATTCAAGTTTGGGGGTGTGATAAGTGTCATTTTTGTACACTTATCCATGGTTTGTATCGATAAAATTCACCCATAATTGAGCTAGTCTACTCGTTTTTTGCTTTTAATTTATTAGTTTTAATAATTTTATTTTTATCGGATGATGATCGGATTAAATAACTGAATTACTCAAGAAACAACATGTTTAATAAATATTCTATTTATTGAATTTTGATATATTCATGTTGTAGGGCTTTCCGAGACGAATTCGGCCTTTCTTTAGGATTCAAAATCGAGTTATATATCAAAAGTTATCATCCGAAGAAGATGCGGGGCAAAAACGCAAAGTCCGAGGAATTCGCTAAAAACGTAACTATCAAAGCTTCAAATGATCAAATTTACGAAGCACGTTACGGCCGTAACATCTGTGGGTTACGGTAGTAAGTCACTTAGTTACGGCAGTAACTCTGAATGTTACCCGTAACTCTTGACAGATTGCTATGATTTGTCTAATTTTTATACTTTTTGTGTATTATTGAGGGATGGTGGCATTGATCCGATATAATGTAATAATGCTGTAGTTTTGGAGCTATTAGATGACTTCAGGTGTATAAATTCCCCTTAGATCCTTCATCATTCACCATTCATCATATAATTTTCCATTTTCTTGTAAACTTTTCTTTTTGTGTGAAGAACACACTTGTGTTCTTGAGTGATCTTTGTAAGTGTGGTGTAGTATATGTTGTTCGGAGAGTTTATTGCTTCTATCTCCTTTATCTACTAAGGAGTTAGGATCAATTCTTTCTCTTGATTCAACTAAGAATGACCACCAAAGCTTGTAATATGTGTAATAAACCCTTTATGGGCTAAGTTTCTTAAGTTGGGATTATAAACAAGGTTAGTCATGTTATTTATGTTTGTATAAAGATATATTATGAATTACTTATTATTGTGTGTGATTTTCATTGTTTTAACAATCTTTATTTATTTGGCCAATTAATGAAGATATTTATGATCTTCATATGTTTCAAAGAAAATATGTTTGATTAGATCAAATGATCTTCACTCTAAGTTGTTCTAGGGGATAGAAATATACCCCTAGTCCTTAGATGATTCATTGAGTTATTTTCACAAATCCTAATGCTATGTATTGAAGCCAATCAACATAGAAATATAGTGGATTGATTCAATATGTAAGGGGCGTTTTATAGTTCGAAAGAGAAACCGTCTTTTTAAGGAAAATCGAATCTACACAACATAATAAGTAAATTCATCTTATGATCTCCAATACATCTTTTATAACTAATGACGAACTAAGTTTGTAATCCCAACTATTTCATTTTATCATTAATCAATCTATTAATATTGCAATCTTTTTATTTCCTTATTATATTAGAACTATTATTGCAATTTCTTTGCAATTATTAAACCAAACTTTTTAATTGTGTGTTTCACTCATCTTAAGTATCTATAAAAATAGACTAATAGTGTATAATTCAAATTATAACATAACTTCCTTGTGGGATCGATAAACCGGACTCAAAAAGTCCACTTTACTACTTGATACGATATCGTGCACTTGCGATAGTTACACAAAAAGCGTGTCAGGCCACCATACTGTAACACCCCCGATATATTCAGGAATATTACAGCGCTGTAAATCCTTTGCATAACTAAAAAGACATTAACAGATACCACTGTATGAAAATAATGGAAATAAGGTACAACATTTCTGACCAATACTGAAATACAAATGTCCAAAGGAAGAGTATTAATACATCACCAAATCCAAATCACAAAAACGACTACGTACTCGAGTACTTATTAAAACGATACAAACAACAGACAAATAAATCCAGCTGGAAAATCACTCTGCACCCTCGTCGTCATGCAGCTCCAGTGGTTGTTTCCCCGCTCTCCTGGATCCTGAACATAAACAAATGTTCACCCCCGAAGGGGTTAGCACAACGAATGCTAGTACAAGTACCACGACATATTATTCAACATCTCACAAAGAATAATAATAACATAAATGACAAAAGAACCAACGAGTCTTCTCCTGCGAGAAACTCAATAATAACATACACACATGATAATCACAACATGGTATCACAACATACACATGGTAATTCCAATGATCTAGCGTTCACTACCTAGATCCCCCGATGATTCCGTCAAACCAACACGAGGTGGAAAAACTCGTCTGATGATCCAGCGCATGCTAGCATAGATCCCCCAATGATCCCGTCGGACCAACACGAGGTGGACATACAACAACGACATATATACATGACAATATGTATAACATCAATATATAAAACAATTAAGGTACTTGCCTCGATTCGAAGACAAGAATACTACTTCCACGAAAAACGAAACACTCGAAGGTCTCCCCTTCAATCAATCGCGTATCAAGATCGGACCTTAACAAAAGAAATAATATAGAATTTATCTCACGTCGTACGAATGTCTAACAATCCAATTTATGGCCGAAAGCTCATAAAATGTAATCTGCCTGAACTGCCTAGCGTACGCTACGTATTCTACGTAGCGTGCTTTAAGCCTGCTCATTAGCGCACGTAAACAACGAAGCCTAGCGTACGCTAACTATGTATCGATAGTCCTCTATGGTCAGCCGACTGACTCGCCTGATGTCCTAATGTACGTTACGTACCAAACGTAGCGTATGTTAACTTATGCCCGATAGCGCACGTTAATCTACATAGATTAGTGTGCGCTAAGCGTGCATGGCAATTTCATTTCTGTGCAGATGATTGTTCTAATGGTGATGAAATTTACGAACTCCTCAGTGATTAACATACATTATCCGTCTACATGTCATGTTCATAAACTTATGAATGATATTTTCAGATTCAAACATCCTTGAATTCAAGGAAATGAATATCATCACAACTCTTATATCCAACTCGATTATCATTCTCATGTGAAGTTCGTGATCTCAGGTTGATGCACTAGATTCCATTGTCATTTACACAATCATACCTCATCTCAAAGGTAAACTAACAATTCCAACTACGATGTTCAATGACGATATCATAAGCATAATCATTCCCACTTCTAAACATGATGTTTGTTTGAATAATTTACCAATGGAACTCAATATCTCGATAGCATGATTCATCTAATTCTTCAGAACAGGAATCTAAGTCTGGAGAAGGAATTAACATACCTTAAGATGAAGAAAACACCGAGTCCAAAGGGTAGAATCCAGCTCCGGTTGTTTGTATGCCAATCCAAGGTGTTTCTCCACTCCAACGATCAATCACAAATGATATTCAATCTCCAATGATCAAGTAGAGGTGGTCTAAGTGTGTTTAAGGAGGATATAAGGGTCTCTGGACTATCAAGAAATGAGGACGAGTGAAGGGAACAAGAAGAAATGGAGTGTTGTCCCTTATATAAAGTTTCTGCACACTAGCTGATTAGCGCATGCTATCATATAATCCTTAGCGCATGCTAATAAACGTTGACTCCAAAACTGTCTAGGTTCGCCCGTGGGAATTTTATCCGGACCCACGTCCGACTGGCGCATGTGCTAGCCATCTAGCTCAATAATTGACTGCCTAGCGCATGCAATTCTTCATTCGTAGCGTGCGCTAGTTGTAGCCGATAACGCACATTAAGCTACATTCTTAGCGTGCGCTATCACGAGTTTGCATGAGAAATTGTGCATGTTGTTATACTTATGTACAAGGATACAAATGAGAGAAATATCATACTCCAATTATCGAGATCACAATTCCGAATAATACAGAGTTCAAATACAGATGAAATACACAATAATAAATTCGGATATTACACATACCCCGCAGAGGCCCCGTCGGACCATCCCTGGGTGGTTAACCCCAGTTCACGATAGGCATACACACGGCACTACGTATCCCCAAAGGCCCCGTCAGACCATTCCTGGGTGAACATATGCATTCACGTACACAATATACACGGGAAGCCATAAATCAAATACTAGAATATGCATACAAATGTAAAGTACTTGCCTATGAGACATCCTTGACGAGACGGAAAGTAAACGACGGCTAGGAATGACCCGGAGCAACCACAACCACTGCTAAACTCAAGGTTAACACAACTCAGTCCTAAACGATAACAATAATCGAACGGAATACGCCCACAACCCCGATTACAACCTTAACAATACGTACACGTTCACAACGGGCGAGGGTTTTCACAAAACCTCCCCGAATCAACAATCCACGGATTAAACACGACGGAAATGGATTGGAAATCATCCGATAACATCAATCGATAGGAAATATTGCAACACAAACGAACGATACGAGTTTAGGAATACAAAACCCGAAAAACCCCCAAAATGGACAAAGTTAGGGTTCTAGTTGAAATACCTCGGATTTCGGATGGAGGAAGATGATTACGATGATGATAAACTTTGTTGGGAGTGTAATATCCGCAATTTTCGATTTCCGGTAATTTCTTTTTTTTTCAGCCGAAGTCTGTTTTGACGACTCGCTCATGACCGTTTCGTCATTCTGAGAATGATTAATTCTACACTTTTTGACATCCGAGTTCGTTTCGGAGTCGTTTTGTTGAGTTCCGTGCTTTTTAACGACTTTTCCGCACTCGAGTTCGGTTCTTGCAAATCTCGCTCAAATCTGCTTTGAGTTTCCCGTAAGTCCGTTTAACTTTGTTAGACGTGTTGTGAACTTCCGCTTGATTATTCGATCACGTATCGTGATTTCCGGCGTTTGGGCCATTTTGTAATTTCTTGAAAGTTACGTATCCGTATCCGTAATTGTCGCCTCGACCCGCTTCTTGGTCGCGTATGATTGAATATGGTATTACGCTTTCATTTCGAGGCGGTTATGTTTTCCGCGAACTTTTCGCCGTGTTCGCCCGTGCGCTTAAATCGGGTCGCCGAGCCACGGGCGGCGGATCGCCGGACGGCATGGATCGCCGGACGATTGCGGCACCGGCCGGACGGTGCGCAGAACCGGCGAAGCGCACGCTACGGCCGGAAGGTCGCACGCGCTAACCGGGCAGTGTAGCGACGCCGCCGGTGGCTCAGCGACGCCATCGGCCTGGGCAGTGGGGTTTCTGAGGTTCTGGACTCGGTTAGGATCGGCAGGTAGTGCACGCTACGCCGAGCGTAGTGCGCGCTAGTCGGCAGGCGTAGCGCACGCTGTCGGCCGGCTAGCGTACGTTACTGCCGGCGATCAGTCCAGTGGGCATCGGCTAGCGCTGGCGCAAGAAGCTTCCGGCCGTAGCGCACGCTAGCGGGAGTCGGGTCGGCAGGTTTGGTCGGCAGAGTTGGTCGGTGATGCCGGGTCGTGTGGGCCCTGGCCGAGGGTGCTCGGCCGATACCGGCCGATAGCGCACGCTAGTCCGGGAAGGCTAGCGCACGCTAGTCGGGCCAGTATAAATATGGCTGAGCAGTCACATTTCACTTCGTTTTTGATTTCCTTCCTTCTCCGTCCGCGAATGGCGATTCATGGGCGACGAAGCCATGTTGTTTAACAACAAAACCATGAAGTTCTGGAGTCCATAACATCAATCAATCGTCCGTTATCATCCTTTGATCCAGTGAATCAAGGTAATCTTCCTTAGAACCCTAATTTCGTGAATTTGGGGATTTTTGCAATTTCGTCCGATTCGTTCCGTGTTGTTGATTAATTCATGATGGGTATGATTAATCTTGGTAGTATTCTTGTGTTTAACATCATTTAATCCATTGTTCTTCGTCGAATCGAAGTATATTTCTTGATTTCCTTCGAGTTGACTTTTTGGGGGATTTGTCTCCGATCTCGTTTTTCATCCGTTGATGGATCGATTATGGTTAAATGATCTTGTTAAACATATTCTATGGATTGTATATCCATAATTCAACTTGGAATTCGCTTTTGGGTTTTGACGAACGAATCGTGTTCTTGGCCGTTTTGGGGGAAATCCTTGAACTTTCGTCATTTGTTCTTTGAATTCAGCGCTTTGGGTCATACTTTGGAATTCATATTCGTTGTTATTGTTTTCGTCGTAGTTCATTGTTGTGGATTGTCGTTCGGTGGAGTCGGCGAGTTCGTAGTCGGTTCGTGCCAACCTACTTCGGCCGATTCTCCGCGTTGTGGTCATTCGAGGCAAGTACCTTGTCCATACATTTCTTGTTTCGTGGATATGATGATTGGTGATCGTCTTGGTTTGTTTGTTTGTTTGAAATGAGTTTTCAAAAGATTTGGTTAGCCTCGTTAAAGGCCTCTTTCAAAACCGTGTGTTTTGTGATTGGTGTGGTTCGTGAATGACTATGTGAATTCTATGTATATGCTTGGTGTTCATGTTGCACTTGGTATTGTGTGTGGACGTATATTATTTCATTTCGGTGCGTTGTGGATTGACGTGGTGTTTTGCTAAGTGTTTGATGCCTCTGGGCGAATTGTTTGAATATCCTTGATGTGATTTGTTATTTGTGTGAATGTGTGGATATGGTTGAAGGTCTACGGTGGCACATGGCATGTGATCATGTGGCCAGGATGCAACAAGTGATTGATCCAACCGTGAGAGCCTGAGATAATCTACGGTGGCACATGGCATGTGATCATGTGGCCAGGATGCAACAAGCGATTGATCCAACCGTGAGATGTGTGTGATTTGTTTCGCTAGCCGCTCGGGAGGGTCCTTCGAGGCCTCGAGTGGGATGTCGGTGGTATCGTCCGGTCCTAGGCGATGCGCGTGCGTGATTATGTTTCGTTGATTTTACGTCCGTTGAGGACACGTGATGTTGGGCTCGACCTGTAAATTGTTGGTGATTTCCTATTTGCGAAAACAAAACCTTTGGGCTGTGACCCTATTGATTTTTGGAAAGAGAAGGATTTTATAATCCTAAATTGTTTTCTATTAAAACTCTCGATGGCATTTTAAACTGTTTTGTAAATTGTTTCCCTTATTTGCGATCTTTCGGTTTTGGAAATGTTTACCCAAACTCTTGCCTCGGAAGTACTTTTCTTTACGTTTGATCTTTGAGGATTCCCGATTATCATTGTTCTTGGAACTTGTATTGTATGGCTCGTATTTTTGCACTTGTACTTGCACTAGCAAAACGGTGAGTTTGCTAACCCCGAGTATTCGGGGTGGATGTCTATTTTGCATTCGGTTTTGGAGCATAGCACGTGGTCGGCACGAAGGATGATGAAAGATGAACGATACTAATCACACGAGGATCTGTTGACGTCGTTTTGGTCTAGTTGTATTTTCTTTTCCGCGCAAGATCTTTTCCCGTTGTACGGAGTTTATTGTATTTTGACCCCTGCGTGGGTATGTGTTTGGAATTGAGTTGTATGTATTCGTTGAAAGACCAAATCGGTCCATCGAGTCATTTTAGCCTTAAAGGCGAGATTTAGATGTTTGATTTTAGTTATCGGCTGGTAGATCCTCGAGGAGAGGGTCTACGGCGTGTAATATCCCCGAGCGGATTTGGGGGTGTTACATAAATGGTATCGGAGCTTAGGTTGTGGAAACCTAGGTGTCGGGTCGATGGTGTCTATCGAGTTTTTGTCTCGTCGGATTTTATCCGATCGAGTCGTGTCGCGACGTCGCCCGAGTTTGTTGGTCGTGATTAGTATCGTGGGCGATCATCATCTTCGTGCGACACTGGGTCGTAAGTCTCCCTTCTTTGTGTTGTGCCTCGTGTGACACGAGCTATTTTTATGATTTATTTGCTAAGTGACGGAATCCTCTTATGGATTTTGATTTCTTGATACGTGACAATTTGACTCTCATATTTCTTTCATGTGAGGAGTAGTTGCTGGATTGTGCATGTTGGACTGTATTTCTTTTTTCCGCTGCGTGAGTTCCTTTGTAATAGCTTTCGGTATCTTACCGACTGAATTTTATTTCAAAATCGATTCCTTTAACCGAGTTGTTGGCCTTGACTGCTTTGACGGTAGTTGGGTGTTTTCAAATGATTTTGTGAGTTTTGATAAGTCCTACCCTCATAGACCTTTTAGGGACTACTAACCCAGTGAATTATTTTTGAAAACCTGGAGTATCTTAGAAAATTGAAATTCGAGACGTACTTTTAAAGCGAATTATTTTCTTGCGGTGTTTTCATGGTGTTTTCTAATGACTCAATACATTTCAAAAATTTTCATTTTGATGACCAAATTTATATATTTGAGATATTTTCAAATGCGATTGCTTAGACCCAAGGGTCGAATATTTTTGAAAGTTTTTCACTAAAGGAAAGGTGTCCTCATTTTTGTTCAAACGCAAGATGATTTTCAAAGTCTCGATAATGGTGTTTGTACTACTTTTTGTAAAATGATACTCAAGATCAACTGTTGTTTCCAAACTGTTTTCAAAAGGTGGTTCTCGTTTTTAAAACCTATCATTCCTGTTTGCGGACCGGAAATGCGTGTATGGTTTTCGAACTTTCGTTACGGTGTCAACCCCGAATTGTGATTGAATCGGTGGCGTGAGCGTCGAGTCGTTCGCCACGCATATGTTTTGTTGGCCCTCTGTGAGAGGTGTGAACTGGTGTTTACTGTTTATCGCCTCGTGGTGATTTGCGTATTGTCGCACTAGTGTGGGTTGTTAAAGCCTGGATTTTTATGCGTTATACACATGGGTGATTGTTTCATGATGTTTTTGATTGTGTGATGGCTGTCGTTCGGGATGTTGTAATCTTCGAATGATGCCGTTGTTGTTGTGATTTTTGTATGCGTTGATATGTCATGCTGAGTTGGCATCTCCGGTATGTTGTTTTGCGGTGTTTTGATCCATTGTATCGAGCATTTATATTTTCGGTATGCCGAGCCGAGGCGTTTCAATCGTGATGTGCCGGGGCATGCACGTGTAAATTGTCCTTCTCGTCGATAACACATTTCAAGTGTGGACTCGAGGGACACCGAATTCAGTTTTGTGAATTGGCTACCGAGACTTTCGGAGTTCGCGCTTCAGCACAAGTATCAGAATCGGCTTTGAGAGGCCTTCGAAGGATGTTTCTGTCGGTTGCTTGTTGTGTCGTCACCTTGATTTTGCTGTTGTGAGTTGCGGGGGCGACCTTCTTTTTTTAAGAGGTCGAATGTAGTACCCGTGTTGTTTTTAGACTTCTGTATTTTCTCTTTCTCCAGTCTATCGATTCGCTCGTGTTCGTTGATACTGTCTGAACTTGTTTTGTATTTCGGGTTCATCATTCGAACGAGCTGTGATCTTGTTTTGGGTCAATCTGGTTATCGCTGTCACTTTCCGAATTCGGTTCGATTCTTGTGAACCTTGTTCGGAAGTAACATCTTTTGGTTCTACTAGTTCTTTTATTCGAAGTGGACTGGATCTTGAAATTTTACATTTTCGACTGGTCGACTCGCTTATGTTCGTTGACATTTCGAGCTTGTCCCGCTCCTTGCTTTTGTTGATCGAACGAGTGTGGTATTATTTCTAATAACTCGCTTGTCGTTGTGACTTTTCTATTGCTATTCCCTTTCATGTGGATCTTATGTGAATGCATACGTTGTTGTTTTCACCGGATCATATATTGTCTCGAGTCGAGATGTGAACCTTGGAGTTGTTGTTTGAATTTTATTGTTCTTCGTGATTCGAACATGATTGTTCGCTTTTGTTGTCTCGACCGTTGTGGTTCGGTCGTTTGTTTGTTCGGTTTTTGTTCTCGTTTCGTGATTATTAAGCATTCAGACTCCTTCGTAATTCCCTTCAGTTCGGGAAATTAGTTTCGTTTTCGATCTTCCATCCCTTAGGCGGTGGGATTCCGTGTTTGTTCGGTTGACTCGCGTTTTGATTGATGTACCGTTGGGTTGGTCAATCATATTGATTTTCGTTCGTTGTGTTTTGTGATTGTCGGATAATTGACTTGGCTATATTATCCGTTTGATGACGCTTGTCACTTGTTGGTTTTTATTATATCCCTAACGGCGACGTTGTGTTGGTCGCCGTGGAGCGTGTTTTCACACCGTATACCCCTTTGCGTTGTTTGTAACATTTCGCCGTTGGGCGTTAGTTACGCATTCTTGTGTATCTCGTTGAGTTTTTCCTGGCGGAATATTTCTTCTCCCTACTTGTTTTAAGTTTCGGGACGAAACTTCTTTTAAGGAGGGTAGAATGTAATATCCGCAATTTTCGATTTCCGGTAATTTCTTTTTTTCTCGGCCGAAGTCTGTTTTGACGACTCGCTCATGACCGTTTCGTCATTCTGAGAATGATTAATTCTACACTTTTGACATCCGAGTTCGCTTCGAGTCGCTTTTGTTGAGTTCCGTGCTTTTAACGACTTTTCCGCACTCGAGTTCGGTTCTTGCGAATCTCGCTCAAATCGCTGCTTCGAGTTTCCCGTAAGTCCGCTTTAACTTTGTTAGACGTGTTGTGAACTTCCGTTTGATTATTCGATCACGTATCGTGATTTCCGGGCGCTTTGGGCCATTTTGTAATTTCTTGAAAGTTACGTATCCGTATCCGTAATTGTCGCCTCGACCCGCTTTCTTGGTCGCGTATGATTGAATATGGTATTACGCTTTCATTTCGAAGTCGCTTATGTTGTCCGCGAACTTTTCGCCGTGTTCGCCTGCGCGTTGAAATCGGGTCGCCGAAAGCTCGGGCGTATGGATCGCCGACGGCAGTGGATCGCCGGACGATTGCGGCACCCGGACGGTGCGGGCAGAACCGTAAGCGCACGCTACGGCCGGCCGCACGCGCTAACCGGCAGTGTAGCGACGCCGCCGGTGGCCTAGCGACGCTATCGCCCGGGCAAGCTGGGGTTTCGAGGTTCTCGACTCGGCCAGATCGGCAGTAGCGCACGCTACGCCGAGCGTAGCGCGCTAGTCGGCAGCGTAGCGCACGCCGCCGTCCGGCTAGCGACGTTACTGCCGGGCGATTCACCGGTGGCTACCGGATGGGCCATTACAAGCGCAGCTTCCGGCCAGAGCGCACGCCAGCGGAGTCGGGTCGGCAGTTTGGTCGGGCAGAGTTGGTCGGTGATGCCGGGTCGTGTGGGCTCGGCCGAGGGTGCTCGCCGAGCACCGGGCCGATAGCGCACGCTAGTCCGGGAAGGCTAGCGCACGCTAGTCGGGCCAAGATAAATATGGTGAGCGATCACATTTCACTTCGTTTTTCATTTCCTTCCTTCTCCGTCCGCGAATGGAGATTCATGGGCGACAAGCCATGTTGTTTAACAACAAAACCATGAAGTTCTGGAGTCCATAACATCAATCAATCGTCCGTTATCATCCTTTGATCCAGTGAATCAAGGTAATCTTCCTTAGAACCCTAATTTCGTGAATTTGGGGATTTTTGCAATTTCGTCCGATTCGTTCCGTGTTGTTGATTAATTCATGATGGGTATGATTAATCTTGGTAGTATTCTTGTGTTTAACATCATTTAATCCATTGTTCTTCGTCGAATCGAAGTATATTTCTTGATTTCCTTCGAGTTGACTTTTTGGGGGATTTGTCTCCGATCTCGTTTTTCATCCGTTTTCGATGGATCGATTATGGTTAAATGATGTTGTTAAACATATTCTATGGATTGTATATCCATAATTCAACTTGGAATTCCGTTTTTGGGTTTTGACGGAACGAATCGTGTTCTTGGCCGTTTTGGGGGAAATCCTTGAACTTTCGTCATTTGTTCTTTGAATTCAGCGGCTTTGGGTCGTACTTTGGAATTCATTTTCGTTGTTATTGTTTTCGTTCGTAGTTCATTGTTGTGGATTGTCGTTCGGTGGAGTCGGCGAGTTCGTAGTCGGTTCGTGCCAACCTACTTCGGCCGATTCTCCGCGTTGTGGTCATTCGAGGCAAGTACCTTGTCCATACATTTCTTGTTTCGTGGATATGATGATTGGTGATCGTCTTGGTTTGTTTGTTTGTTTGAAATGAGTTTTCAAAAGATTTGGTTAGCCTCGTTAAAGGCCTCTTTCAAAACCGTGTGTTTTGTGATTGGTGTGGTTCGTGAATGACTATGTGAATTCTATGTATATGCTTGGTGTTCATGTTGCACTTGGTATTGTGTGTGGATGTATATTATTTCATTTCGGTGCGTTGTGGATTGACGTGGTGTTTTGCTAAGTGTTTGATGCCTCTGGGCGAATTGTTTGAATATCCTTGATGTGATATGTTATTTGTGTGAATGTGTGGATATGGTTGAAGGTCTACGGTGGCACATGGCATGTGATCATGTGGCCGGGATGCAACAAGTGATTGATCCAACCGTGAGAGCTCGAGATAATCTACGGTGGCACATGGCATGTGATCATGTGGCGAGGATGCAACAAGCGATTGATCCAACCGTGAGATGTGTGTGATTTGTTTCGCTAGCCACTCGGGAGGGTCCTTCGAGGCCTCGAGTGGGATGTAGGTGGTATCGTCCCGGTCTAGGCGATGCGCGTGCGTGATTATGTTTCGTTGATTTTACGTCCGTTGAGGACACGTGATGTTGGGCTCGACCTGTAAATTGTTGGTGATTTCCTATTTGCGAAAACAAAACCTTTGGGTTGTGACCCTATTGATTTTTGGAAAGAGAAGGATTTTATAATCCTAAATTGTTTTCTATTAAAACTCTCGATGGCATTTTAAACTGTTTTGTAAATTGTTTCCCTTATTTGCGATCTTTCGGTTTTGGAAATGTTTACCCAAACTCTTGCCTCGGGAAGTACTTTTCTTTACGTTTGGATCTTTGAGGATTCCTGATTATCATTGTTCTTAGAACTTGTATTGTATGGCTCATATTTTTGCACTTGTACTTGCACTAGCAAAACAGTGGAGTTTTGCTAACCCCCGAGTATTCGGGGGGTGGATGTCTATTTTGCATTCGTGTTTTGGAGCATAGCACGGTGGTCGGCACGAAGGATGATGAAAGATGAACGATACTAATCACACGAGGATCCGTTGACGCTGCTTTTGGTCTAGTTGTATTTTCTTTTCCGCTGCAGTATCTTTTCCCCGTTGTACGGGAGTTTATTGTATTTTGACCCCTGCGTGGGTATGTGTTTGGAATTGAGTTGTATGTATTCGTTGAAAGACCAAATCGGTCTACTGAGTCATTTTAGCCTTAAAGGCGAGATTTAGATGTTTGATTTTAGTTATCAGCCTGGTAGATCCTCGAGGAGAGGGTCTACGGCGTGTAATATCCCTGAGCGGATTTGGGGGTGTTACAGGGAGCACCATAAGCAATCTATTACGGACCCCACTAATTTATCTTCAAGAATCGCTCGAAATCGCCTGGAAGAACTCCAACCGCGGACAAGGAAGGGAGAAAGTGTAATATCCGCAATTTCGATTTTCCAGTTATTTTCTGTTTTTCAGCGGAAGTCCATTTTGATGAATCGTTCATGACGTATCTTCATTCTGAGAATGATTAATTCTGCACTTTTTGTCATCCGAGTTCGTTTCGGTATCGTTTTGTTGAGTTCCGTGTTCTTAAGCGGCTTTTCCGCACTTGAGTTCGATTCTTGCGAATCTCATCCGAAACTGTTGTTTCGAGTTTCTCGCAAGTTCATTTAATGTTATTATTCATGTTGTGAGCTTTGGCTTGGTGTTTCGATCGTGTATCGTGTATTTCGGACGTTTTGGGCTATTTTCGTAATTTCCCAAAGTTTGGGGTAATTACTTTCCATTGTCGAATTTCGAGCCTTTGGGTGGTCGGAATCGTGTGTTTTCTTAGCGATTGGATTCGTCTTTGCAAGTAATTCGTAACCGTATCTTCAATTCATATTCAGGTTCGGGTTTCGGCATCGTCCGGGCCGTCAGAGTGGCCACGGCCGCACAGTTTGGAACTGGCCTGGCCTGGCCGAGTTACGGCCGTAAGGTGCTGGTTACGGCCGTAAGTGATCGGCAGGCATGGCCTGACGAATGTCGGTTACGGCTGTAAGGGCCGAGAGTTATGTCCGTACGGGTGCCAGGCAGCTTCCGGACAATGTCGGTTACGGCCGTAAGGACCTACCGGGTACGGCCGTAAGTGCCAAGTTAGGGCTGTAAGGCCCTGTCGGTTACGGCCGTAAGCGATCGGCAGGCGCTGGGTGGATTTTGACGAATGCCGGTTATGGCCGTAAGGCCCTTCCGGTTACTGCCGTAACCCTGTCGGCCATATATAGGCAGTGACCGGCCAGACCTCATTTCTTCACCCGGGTGCGGCTGGCGATGGGGAAAATCGGGAAGTGGAGTTTTTGGTCGATTCCACTCGATTTCTAAGCAATTTTGAGGATTCTTATCAATTATATCAACATCAAATCATTGTTCTTCGTCGGATCGAGGTAATTTCTTGAAATCTCCTAGAATTTGATTTTTCGAGATTTCTTCTTGATTTTCGTTGTTCGTCCGAATTTGATGAATCAGTTGATGTTAGTAAACATTATTAATCGTGTTCTATGGATTGTATATGTTGTGTCACGATTTATTCATCCCGACAGTGCGATCGACTATAAGGCCGAGCGACCAAGTCAACTCCAGTCAAACTATGGCTAGCTCGCCAAGTCGAAGATATCAGACCACCATCAGGTACCTGGCGATCGACTCCCAAGGCGATCGCCCTTTGGCAGCTGGCGATCTACTCTAGTGACCGGCTAAGGGCAATCGACCTACGCCCCGAGCAGAGACGATCGCCCGTCAAAAGTCATCAAGGACTGGGTCTCAGAAAAGCACCCACGTGCAGATCCACCAAAGGCGCTGACAAGATCTTCGTAGCAGACAAGATCTTTAGCTGACAGACAAGACCTTTGACCACAGCCTGCCACCTACCTCACCTACCAGCATGCGCGCCGAAAGTTGTCAGTAGGACCACCCGTGTCAGCAACTCAGGACGCGTGTAAGCTCCCCATTGGACCGCATAGTTGACTGCCAGCAACTCCTGCAGACTTTGAGGGGACAGGCCCATGTGCTAAAAGACGATCGCCCGATTATTATATTGCAGAGAAGGCGATCGCCCGGCGGATCCAAGCCCTATAAATAGAGAACCTCTTCCTACTGGAAAAAGGTTCACATTCTCTCACATTCCGATACATTCACGGAAATACTGAAGAACATACATATCATCAAGCTCCCGGCTATCTCACCTAATCCATCTCAGACTTCTCTCTCCAAATCTCTGCCTAGAAGACGATCGGCAGCAAGTCTCCACTAGACAGATTCCAAAGGATTCATAAGCCCTGAGCCCAAGCACCCAGCTAAATACTCGCCGTGAGAGACGATCGATCTCTCACCGCCGCGACTGTTCATCTCCTTTGTTACAAGAACTCACAGAGCATCAAATCTGGTTCTTCCGGCAATCTACACGCTCGCTAGCTAAGATAACAAGAATCTTTACACTCATTGTAATTGTATTCTTACATTAGTACTTGTATCCCCGAATATTGGTATTAATAATATCTCGCGAGAGCATTCAAGCCCGGGATTAACAACCCCGGCAAATCTTGTGTTATTTATCTTTCTCACGGAAGTGCTCTTGCATTTGTTTGCTATCCCATCCATTCCAGCAATATCTATCTCCGGATAATATTTTGGGTAGCAACAATTGGCGCTAGAGGAAGGACATCTAACCCTCAAACTTTTATTTCTACCGTCCCGAAGAACACTCACTGTTCTCGGGGCATATACTTGAAGTGACACTCACTGCACTTCAAAGAGAACCTTCAGAATCATGACATCCGCCGGTACGTCGAAGAAAGCCGCTCTCCGAACCGCCGGACACCATATCCGGCCCACCGAACCCCACCAACGACGGGGAAGCCGCAGCAACGCGAGACTCTCGATCCGCATTCAAGAGATGGCCCCACCTCTCACTCGATCGGTTCCAAACCAAAGAATGATCGAGGAGGCTATGGCCATCCCGGGAGGAGCGACGGAGAGCATGCGCGTCGCCCGCGATAACTCCCTCGATCATCCGCCGCATGGGAAAACGGAAATTCAACGCCATCGAACGAGCGATCGTCGAAAGCCCGACCGCGAGGAAAGGCTCTCGCACGACGGACGGATCCATATTCGATCGCTGGGGCGCGACCCATCTCGGGCGATCGGGCACTCTGTTTCCAACCTCGAAAAGATGGAACCCGAATCCGTCACCGAAGTTCGGCCTACCCACCTCACGGCCAACGCAGTCAGCCATCCGACTCCCGCCCGATCGCTGGGGATCGTACTCAATCGCCTTGGCACTCCGCTCCGAGCGCCGAGCCGCAAGCGGCCAGGCCACGGCGATGGCCGCCATACAACGCCAGCTCGACGAGATGAGAGCACTTTTGGACACTGGGGCAAGCACCAGCAAGAAGATCGCCGGGCTGACCGAGCCACTCGCGGTCCACATCGAGCTTGCCCCCATACAAACAACGATCGCTCCTCCCAAAACACCTCTGTATAAGGGGAGATCGGACCTAGAAACCCACCTGAGTAAATTCCGAATTTACATGACTGGGTGTGGGGCATCTGATGCTACCAAGTGCCGGATCTTCCCGTTGACATTGGGAGAGCTGGCCAATAGATGGTACGTCTCACTACCACCGCGATCTATCACATCTTTTAAGAAATGGCGAATGACTTCACGTCATACTTCGCCCGCAAGGTCGCCAGACAGAAGGCCCCCACCGCATGATAAAAATCAAGCAGGGAAAGACGAATCGACGCAAATTACATTGACCGAGTGGACGAAATCGTCCTCACCGTGAACTCGTCGCTGACGAGCTCGCTCTATTCGGCCATGGGGGATTCCGCGTCACTCTCCCATGTTTAGACATCTCTCCAAGGATATTCCCCAACTTACGCGATCTTCCGCGCTAAAGCCGCCAACTTCTCGGCCGTGCAAAGGCTACTCACCCTCCGCTTAGACGAGGAAACGCCACCTCTTGTCCGTAAGATAGCGATCGTCAAAGCAAAGAAGGCGATCGCCAAGACACCGGAGATCTCAAGGCTTTCGAGGACATGGAAGCCCATCTCCTCCATACGTTCAATGTAACTCCGGCTCATATTTTCTATGCCATCAAGGGGCACGAAGAGCTCAAAAAGCCAAAGGCGATAAGGGACCACGGCCACTGGACAACAATCAATATTGTGCCTACCACAAGAGTCCCGCCACAAGACCAACAAATGTCGCGACCTCCTCAAACACTCTGGAGATTGTTCGAGGAGGGCAAGTCGATGACTTATTGGTTTAGCCGAAGCCCCTACCTATCTCTATGGACGCTCGTCCGAGTCGAACACAAAACAGGCTGGAAAGCTCATATGAGCCGACCCCTGGACCAACCTCGGCGACCGTCCCTGCATGCTTCAATCAAGAGAAGGAGACAACGGAAGTCACCTCGATCTCCCTCCTTATTTAGAAACCGGAGGATTCGATCGCCATCTACAGTTCACCATCTAACATGCTGGACTAAGGCACGAGATCGCCTCCCCCGCACAACGTACACCGTCGAAGGTCGGCATCTGCATGACGATCCAAGGTGGAAGAGTGCAGCCATGGTCCTGGTGGTCGATGGAACCGACTGCTTAGGCCATGCAAGGTCCCTTTAGGCCAAGATCGCCCGCCCTTCGTTTAAATACGAGGCCGGCGTAGTCTGAGGGCCCTCCAAAATAAATCAGTGGACACGATCGCTCGCCCTCAAAGGTTCATCATTTAACATGGTGAACCCGGACAATGCGACGTGCCACAACCCCCGTCTCAACGTACACCGTCGAGGTCGGCCATCTCCATGGCTGGCCGAGGTGGAAGCAGAGCTAACAAGCCGCGGGCGTGGAGTTGATTCATCCGACGCTGCCCCGCGCAAGGACTCCTCTAGACCGAGACCGCACGCCCTTCGTTTAAATACGAGGCGAGGCGCAGCCTAACAGAGGACCCTCATAATAAAGTGAGTCACGAGACACTCAATGTCTTCGCGCATCAAGACATGATCAAGGAGTCGGTCCATCGAACTCCGCGATCGTGCACGGTTCCTCAAGATGAACGACCGTCCCCGAGGATTCGACAAAGTTGAAGACCGCTCACTCAAGGAATTATTTTCATCCCCTTACTTCCACTAAGTGAATAAAAACAAGGGGCAATAAGAGTGCGGACTACCTACACGACGATCGTCGCTATTCAACCACATATGGAGATCGTCATTTTTTCAGATGTAGTGCAGCGATCGAATTTGTTGTAAAAAGTTGTCTTTATGAGTTTATCAATTCATTTGGAACCACCCTCGCAACGATCTCTCCTCACACATTTGTACAAAGTCAAACAAAGACTCAAAAATAACCATTCATTCAAGTAATCGAAGATAATCAAACATTCAGTTCATTGCTTGAGAAGATCAAAAGTACATGGTCGCCCGAAGGCCTATGTTCTACAAAAGAAAGCTACCAAACTACTAAGAAAGTAAGCTAAGAACGTCAAAAATGAAGCACCTCAGGCCCCTGCCTGGCCTTCGCCATCAACATTCGGCGTGGTCCCCTCATCTTCCGGAGCGTCGGGATGAGCAAGATTGGCTGGAGACGGATACCAGCTCAAATCCACGCCGATGTCCGCAAGATCCAGGATCGGAAAGGAGAAAGCTGAATGAAGAGGATGCTCCAATGCATATGACTTGAACTTCTCAGCTAGAGGACCGACCTCCAAGCCTCCCTTCTTAGCCGCTCGGATCGAGTCGGCGAACGCCAAATAATAGGCGAACTCGCTGACATACTCCAAGTTTTGGAAGGGATCGGCCTTGGTCGCCTCAACCTCTCCTCTCAGCTCGGCCATCGCTGTTGCGATCCTGGAGCTCGGCCTCCTCGCAAAGAACCTTCTCTTTCGCCTCCGCCAGCTACTGTCACCGAGCGATCGTCACCTTCAAGCGATCGGCCTCCTCTTCAAAGAACATTCCGCGCTGGATGGCACTCTGCATCCGGTCCCGAAATCGGTCGACCGCCATTCGATATTTCGCCTCTTTCTTCTCCACTCAAGCTCATGGCTTGCCCGCAGCCGCCTCCAAGGAGTCCTTCTCCATCGCCGCGATCTTGTCAGCAAACTCGGCGTTCTCTTTCCGAGCCGCCTCGAGATCCTCCTGAAGGCGAATAGTGGAGGGCCGCCCCTCAAACTCCTGAGCAGCCTGGACGGCCATGGTCGCCGTCTGAAGAGAAAGGGCGAGAACAGCATGCATCGAACTCGACGATCGCTGCCGAGCGATCGCATCCAGATCAGTCGTCCATGCCTTCGGCAGAGCAGACGCAGCTTTGCTAACATATGGAGGAATGTCGCAGGAATGGCGAGGAGATCGGCTCGCCAGGAAATCCACGACCATCGGTGGACAAGACGGATCTGCGCGACGGATCCTGCATCAAAACAGCTAAGTTAATACAACTCCTACGCAGATGCAATTTTCAACACAGAAATGCTATCTACCTCTCAGCCTTCTCGGGATCCCGACCGAAAAACGGTTTCCCTCGAGGGGTCTCAGCATCCGCGATCGCCGTCTCCCGCATAAAAGCCGCAGAGGGCAGCTCGCTCTCCGGAGCAACGATGGTGATCGGAGGCGCGGCGATCGGCACTTCACCGCCCGGGGCAGGAATCGAAGTTCCTTCCGGCCTCGGCCTCTTGCGATTAGCTCGAAGCCCCTCCTCCGGAATTTCCTCCTCAACCACGACCGGCTCCACGCGAGGCTCCGCCTCCGGAACTATAGGCAACGCAACGGGTGGGACCCGAGTCGACCTCTTATGACGAAGACGGCCTAGGACTCCTGGGTTCGACATAGCGATCTCCGCCGGAGGCTCCAAAAAGCGAGGGAAACGAACCTCTGCAGTTAAAGACGATCGACTAACGGTCAGACACTATCCTCAAGTAAGGCGATCGCCTAGAAATTGAAGGTCGCAGGAACTCATACCTGGCACCGCGAGATGTCTCGGGAAACGGAATAGTCGAGCCGACAACCAGCGACTCTCCTTGTTGATCCGAGTGGCGTCAAGGTCGTCGTCCGACAAGCTCCTAATTCGCTCCCAAACGACGAGAAAGTCGAAAGGCAGCTCCTCGATCGCCGGAATATGAAAGCCTTCAAAATGTAAATCAAATTAGATCACCCAAACCGCATCCAAACGAAGGGAGAGTCTAAACCCCACGGATTCCTCTCCCGAAATTCTGGGGATCTCCGGTCGCTGTGGATTGTCGCCGCCGAAGCTCTCCACTTGCCGACCTGTAACCACTTCGTCTCGATCGCCCGTATCTTATTCGAACTCCATGAATCACCCGACCAGATCGGTCTTGAATATGGTAACCGACCAAACCTCTATGAGCCGCTTTAAACAAATGATTCATCTCCAACGGCGATGGGAGGCGGTACAGCGTGACCGCCGAAAAGGGTGAGGGTGCAAATAATTTGGAGCCGTGCGTTCGGCCACCGAAGGGGCGCCACGCCCAAGCGGCCAACAGATGGGAGACCGCAAAGGACGAGGGAAGCGTAGCCGGCCTCCATAACGGCCTCACTCACCGCGACCATACCCATCGGGAGGCCGGGTCGGCTCGTTCATTCTCCGCCGGCGCGAACATGTCCACATCTCGAAGGAACATGGAATCTTGTCCTCCAGACGCCGGATCTCTCCCGGTCGCCGAGCTCCGTATTTGGCCGAGCGACCACAACGATGGCCGCGCGCACGACATCGCGACCGCTTGGGAAGCACATATGGATAAGCGACCGAGTATCCGAAATCGAATCTCGGAGTAGACCGGCTAACCTCTCCATTATTTCAAAGAAAGGCCCTATAGCCCGACCGAAAACGCCGTGTTGCTCCCAAGAAGCCCCGATCGCGATCTCTCTCGATCCGCGATCGTCTCTCCTCGCAGCCGACTCCTTAGCAATATCGGCCTCATCAATAAAGCCTCGACTTCAGCCGGGTCGATTCCGGCCCGAATAGCTTCAGCCGCCGTCTCCAGGTGGAAGACGGGAGAAGTTTCTCCCCGGGCAGCCGATGTCCCGGCGGCAGAGCTGGTACCCGCTCCAAATGATGATGAGTTTCCGGCCATTTTCAGAAGCAGAAAAGGAGAAAAGAATTTTTCTTACCCTAAGGTGAAGTCGAACGACGATCGGCACTAAGATCTTCAGAAAATTCGGCAGCAAGTCCTTCTTTCTCCAAAAAGTTCGCGTGAGTGATACTGCAGCCCCGCGCCCCTTTTATAGGAGAAGGCAGGGACCCGTTTGCAATAAGGGAAAACCTCAAGGGTCGGATCTCAAACGACACATTAGTTGACCCCCTCGAGACCCGCGTACGCGTCTTTTCGAGGACGCGCGCCCGAGGAGTCATTAATGACCGTTGGTGTCCTCCAATAGAAGCCCGACACGTGCGCGGAGACTTTTCAACGCCGTTGCTTTTTCCCGTGATTCGGCGGCCAACCAGGTCGTCCGAACTCGGGATATATCATCTCAACGACGATCGCTATTCAATAAAACACGAAGTCGCTCATCAAAAGTTCAACGATCGCTAAGAGAGCCACCTCACCCCACGTTTCCAACGTATGAGCGAGCCGGGGCAATTGTTGTGTCACGATTTATTCATCCCGACAAAGGCGATCGACTATAAGGCCGAGCGACCAAGTCAACTCGGTCAAACTATGGCTAGCTCGCCAAGTCGAAGATATCGAGACCACCATCAGCACAGCGATCGACTCCCAAGGCGATCGCCCTTTGGCACCTGGCGATCTACTCTAGTGACCGGCTAAGGGCAATCGACCTACGCCCGAGCAGAGACGATCGCCGTCAAAAGTCATCAAGGACTGGGTCTCGAAAAGCACCCACGTGCAGATCCACCAAAGGCGCCGACAAGATCTTCGTAGCAGACAAGATCTTTAGCCGACAGACAAGACCTTTGACCACGGCCGCCACCTACCTCACCTACCAAAGCATGCGCGCCGAAAGTTGTCGAGGACCACCCGTGTCACAACTCAGACGCGTGTAAGCTCCCATCGACCGCATAGTTGATCGCCAAAGAACTCCTGCAGACTTTGAGGGACAGGCCCATGTGCTAAAAGACGATCGCCCGATTATTATATTGCAGAGAAGGCGATCGCCGGCGGATCCAAGCCCTATAAATAGAGAACCTCTTCCTACTGGAAAAAGGTTCACATTCTCTCACATTCCGATACATTCACGGAAATCTCAAGAACATACATATCATCAAGCTCCTTATCTCACCTAATCCATCTCGGGACTTCTCTCTCCAAATCTCTCGTCCTAGAAGACGATCGGCGCAGCAAGTCTCCACTAGACAGAGATTCCAAAGGATTCATAAGCCCTGAGCCCAAGCACCTGACTAAATACTCGTCGTGAGAGACGATCGATCTCTCACCGCCGAGACTGTTCATCTCCTTTGTTACAAGAACTCACAGAGCATCAAATCTGGTTCTTCCGGCAATCTACACGCTCGCTAGCTAAGATAACAAGAATCTTTACACTCATTGTAATTGTATTCTTACATTAGTACTTGTATCCCCGAATATTGGTATTAATAATATCTCGCGAGAGCATTCAAGCCCGGGATTAACAACCCCGGCAAATCTTGTGTTATTTATCTTTCTCACGGAAGTGCTCTTGCATTTGTTTGCTATCCCATCCATTCCAGCAATATCTATCTCCGGATAATATTTTGGGTAGCAACAGTATATCCATATCTTCGATTCGTTCAACCCGATTTATGATTCTTAGGTTCTTGAGGAACTTTGAACATTTAGTGTTCGATTAAATGTCTCAAAGGGTTTCTTTCGGTCGTTGTGTTGATTTCGATTGATATTGTGTTATTGAATGAATTGTATTTCATTCAAGGTTGTTCGAGTACTTGTGTTATCGGAGGACACCGTTCGTTGTTCGTGGAAGGAATTCATCGCCTTCGGTTGAGGAAAGTTTTACACTTGTACTAGTCAATGAGATTAATGTTATCATATATGTGTATGAATGTGTTGTATCATTCCGAGACTTAGTCTCTTCATAAGTTCATTGATATTAGGGGATCGTTCGATATGATACTCTTCGGCAATTATGCCAAATGTTTATTATCATTCATTAATGGCCGGTAAGGCATTGAGTTATTCGTTGTTAATGTTATTATCGATCACCGGTTCGCGGTATCGATGTATCGGTTATTGTTGTTAATATTGATGTCGATCTAAGACGTTGTTGTAATCATTGTTATTAATGTTGGCGTCCTATCATTCATGTTGTATTGGCCGATTGAAGGCATTGTCGTATTCGTTCTCATCTTCGTCGTCGGTAGCCGATTAAAGGTGCAGAGGCATTCATTGTATCATTGTTATCGATTGGCCGTTCTAAGGCAATCGAGGAGTTCAATCATTCATTGTATTATTGCTATCGATTGGCCGTTCTAAGGCAATCGAGGAGTTCAATCATTCATTATATCATTGTCATCGATTAGTCGTTCTAAGGTAATCGAGGTGCTCAATTACTCATTGTATCATTGTTATCGACTGGCTGTTATAATACAATCGAGGTGCTCAATCATTCGTTGTATCATTGCTATCGATTGGCCGTTTTAAGGAAATTGAGGTATTGAATCATCCGCTGCATCATTGTTATCGGTTGGCCATTCTAAGGCAATCGAGGTATTGAATTAGGGCTGTCGAGGATAGTTGCCATCTGTTGTGTCGTTGTTATCGATTGACCATTCTAAGGTAATCGAGGTATTGAATTGGGACCACCGAGGACGGTGCCCATCCGTGAGTTACTATCGTCGTGTTGGCCGACTCAAGGCAATACACTATCTTTCTTGTGAATTCGGTAATCTTCGGATCGTTGCTGTTTGTGATTAATTATGTTTTGGAGGCTAGTCTCGGCTAGTGGTCACCACTACGCCATAGATGGCCTACTGCAACAAATTTGCATGGTGTTGCCAACTAAAATGTTGCAATAGCTATGCAAAATCTGGTCTAGTGCAACATTGTATCTTGAGTGTTACTATAGATAATAATATGATGTTGCCTTAGCAGCAAAGTGTTACAGGCTGTAACACTTATGACCCAGTGTTGCCGTAGATATACTATTTATTGAAAAAACATATTTTTGATGTAAAAATAAAAATAAATAATCTTTTACTTGAGAACTAATTAATTTTGTGTAAAATAGTTAATTTTTTACAATAAAAATTAACTGTTTGTAATTTGAGTGGAGTGTGATATCTAATCAAAAATAATATTTGTTAAATAAATTTAATATGAACAAATTAAAAAATATAAAATATTTATAAAATTAAAAATTAAAAATAATAATACAAAGTATTTATGTGGATAGAATAACTAACTGCATACACATAATATATATTAGGCATATACATATATATATATATATATATATATATATATATATATATATGTGTGTAGGGCATCGTGTTCAGGCGCAGAGCAAGGAGTCGAGCTCAGGAGGCGGGCGGGGCTTGGCATCAGATTTTTTCTGTAAATGGAGCGGCCTTGCTTTGGTATGTGATTGGGCTTCTTCTTCCTTCCTTTTTATTTATTTATCTTTCTTGATTTGAGGGCTGGAATTCGATTTCTTAGTCCGATTAAAGACCTTGTTGTGATATATATTTTTGGGGTTTTTGATTTTTCGGATTGATTGAGGATTTTTGTGTACAAACACGAGAAGACGTGAGACTTAGCCCATTAACTATCCCAAGACTGAAAATTCATTTCTTCGAAAACATAGATTATCCATCCCCTCTACTATGTGGGGGAGCAAGATGCTATGTGTTTGAAGGAGCCAAAAATTGATTTGTGGAATATATCTGCAAAAGTGTATGTTAGAAATACTTCGAGATTTTGTCGATCAATATACTTTGGTTGTGCCTTTTGTGAAAAAAAAAGAAATTCTTGCACTGCACCGCTGCTTCAAAAGAAAACACCGTTCTTTGTTCTTCTTCTCCCAACATTCCCGCTGAAATCCTTTCTTCTTACTTCTTCTTCACCAGCGTCAATGTCCCGCCGAGGCGCCATCATCATCTCGATGAGCCACCACCCCTTTCTTATGCCGTGTTATTACTAAGCAACTTTTGGAGGGTAGGTTTTTGTCCCTAAAATTGTCCAGCTGCAACTTCTTCTAGGTTTAAATGGAAAGGAAACCAAGATTGCTGAGTATAGAGATTCACTTCCTAATCAGCTAACGACCCACCTCTTTTCATTTCAGGTCGGATCTCGGGCGCTCGGTTCACTCAGGTAGTTCGTGTGTGTTCAATTGTGGTATTTTTGTATCTCTCTCTGTGTGTGTCATTAAATTGGTTGCATTAAATTAGTGTATCTCAGTTTCGAATTTATATTTGTTGAGTATATGTTTTGTATGTCTTTATGGCCTCACTAACTCTTTGTGTATAATATTTATCTATGTATGTTTATTAGTATATAATTGATGTAATCTGTGTATGTATGTATGTATGTATATACATTGTCTATTTGTACCTCCTCAAGTTAAGTGTCCCTGCTCTTTTACAACATAAGAGACCGAATACCTGACAAAATATATACAGGATGGGGGCATAGGCGGATCCAGGACCGAAAAACCACTGGTGCACCGACCGCCCCACGAAAAAAAATGTCGAGCGATAAAATATATATTAAAATTACATTAAGGATAACAAATAATACATAAAGAAAGTCATATATAGTAATAACAAAGTATCCGTACATTTACAAAGAAAATCGCCTAGTCCATTTCCTGAAAATGTGCTAAAATAACATCATTAATAATAGTTTTAAGTACATCTCTTTCTATAAATGTTACAAGATGATCATTTAACCATTGATCACCCATCTTACTACATAACTCACTCTTCACATACTACACCACATGATATGTTGTGCACTTGTTTGTTTCCACATGAAAAACACAAATCCTAAATTCATATTAAAAACACAAACCCTAAATTCATATGAAAAAGCACACGCAACAGTGGCGGGCCGCGGGCGGGTCGTACTCGTCGGCGGCAGGAGGAGGAAGCGGGCGGGGGCAGCGGCTGGAGGAAGAAGCGGGCGGGCGGCAACGGCTGGAGGAAGAAGCAGGCGGGCGGCAGCGGCTGGACATTGGCGGGCGAGAGGTGGGCGGGAGGCGGGCGGGCGGCACTCACAGGGGAAGAAAGAAACAGAATTTGGTCACATTAGTTTCTAATTTTATATAATACACAGCAAACAAACACGTCCCAAAACAACATCTTTTTAATTTTACACAAAACAATGTCGTTATGTTTAAAACCAAAACGACACCGTTTTGACCAAAACGACGTCGTTTTGATTTTGGCCCAAAAAAATTGGTGGTGCACTTGCACCACCATGCTTCAAGTACATCCGCCCCTGGATGGGGGAACTGAAGTTGTCCAGGTAACTCCACTTGTACACCCAGGATTCAAGGTTGCAATTTTGGGAGCTGCTGGCAGTTCTTCATTTTTGTGATGTTGTAACTCCCCTGATGTTACTGATGTTACTGCTATACTCACCTGGACACTGACACTGTGGCATGATCTTTACTAACCAAGCACTAATTTTGTGTAATATAAATTATATTGTGGTTAATGTTTAGTTGTGGATATAGATAATAATAAATTTTGAATTTATAGGTGGGTTTTTTTGGGACAACCACAACTTGAGAATGCTCGTTGGTGTAAGGTTTAACTGATACACTTTTTATTCCAACTGGTATATGACTGAAGTCTATATTTCAGATGCGAGCTCAGGAGTGGCTCTTTTCAGCAGAAGGACAATGTCTCATTGTCGTAAGCTCAAATGCTGCTAGATTGGTGTTGGTAAATCTCATTAGTCACTGATGAGTTTAATATATTTTGTAACTTCATCTAGTCTCTTTCCACCCAATATTTTAATATTAGAATTATTATTCATTGGTTTCAGATTTTACTGGACTCCAGCAATTCTAATGCTGCCATGGAGGATATTCAGGTAATATCTAACTTCATTTAGTGTAGTTGGAAGGGTCGGACTGGCTTCCTTGCTGTATATTTGAAATCTCTAGAAATTTGGTTTTCCTTATTTCAGAAAGATCTCTCTCCTTTAGTCAAACAATTGGCACCAAGAGATTGCGATGATGGAGTTTCAATTCCTTAAGTATCCGTCAACCTCTACTTATCCATTGAGAAGATGCATATTGTCATATTTTAGTTGAACAATGCTTTTAGCTCTTGCTTTATCTTGACGTGCATTTTACATGTGAAGAATCATTTCAACATAACTGATATTTAATGTCACATTTTGAAATTGCTTTATTTTGTAGGAGAAGATTGAAAAAGTAATGCGTGATTCGAATACACATCAATTCTCGAAGGTCAGATTAACCCCGAAAAAAGTGATCCAAAAATGGTGATGGAGTTGTTCAAGAACTTATTTCAGATGGAAATTCGCACAGTCCGTCATGGTTTATAGGACGGCACACTCATTTACCATTGGATAACTATAACACTCATAGTTGGTCGGGAGGGTTTTCTTTTTGGACCGTAGTCTTGTTTGTTTGAGTCCTAGTCCTGACATTATTTTACGTTATATTTGTAATTTTGTGTTCAGGCCAAAGAATCAGATGGAGAACTTTTTGTTAAGACTCGTAAGCGAAAAGAGGTTCGCGAGTACATGACTGGTGGAAGTACTAAGTTCATAATTGTAAGTGTTCTATTATTTAGTTGATCACATGCCATGTGTATTCTTCCATTCAAGTCTATTTAATTTGACATGGCCGTGGCTTTATCTTGTAGGACAAAATGAATTTCTATTGGATGGAAAAACACATGGTCATTCATGGCTTATAGGAAGATGTGTAAAGTCTCACAAATGCTCCACTTCTGGCAAGACAAACTCGTAGATCAGTGACTTGACGACCAAAATCAGGCAAGAAGTTGTTGACGAAATAGAAGAAAAGCTGGAGAAGATGCTACATCAATTTGGTGGAACTTTGTCCCACAATATCAAGTGATAACGACAACAGCACTCCTATTACCGGAGAAGATGCTACATCTTAGATTTTATGTTTTTTAAGTACTGTATTTCATGGCTTTTGGTCGTTGTATTTAACCTGTTAACTTCATTACGTACTTTAAGACTTATAACTCTATGCTTGGTTAGATATTATGGTGGATGGATGGTGTGAAGGGTTTTTGTTTTGGTGGTTAGACTTATAACTAACTATATGGTGTGGAGGAGGGGTTTTATTTGGTTTGATAGTTTGGATGGATGGGATGGTATGGGTTGTATTTTGAATGGATGGATTCTGAATTGTAATGGATTGGTAATTAATATAACAAATATTTTGTGTCAATTTTTTTTTTTGTGAAAGTGTTGCAGTAGGTGGTACATAGTGTTGCAGTTACTTACTAAAAAGGTGTTGCAGAAATTTAAAAAGTGTTGCAATAGGGTTTCCTAATAGGTATTGGCCCCAGATCGGACCCCGCATATGGGCCCACATAAGGGGCTCATAGGTGGGGCCCACATGTGGGCCCCATCCGTGGGCCTCTGCTCTTACATAAAATTGACCTCTGCTGCAACACTTGTTTAATGTTGCTGTAAACTATATTTAATGATGCTTTGCAGTCTTATGGTAACAGAAGAAGTGGTGTTGCAGTAGGTGACATAAGTGTTGCTATAGGGACCTACGGCAGCGGTGAAAAGTGCAACACCAAAAAAGTGTTGCTGTTTTGATTTTCTTGTCTACAGCAACATTTTTTTTGCTTCTTACAACATTTTGCAGGAGTTGCCGTAGGCCATCTATGGCGTAGTGCACTATGGGTAAGTTTGGGGCTTGAACCTTCGCGGTTGGGTTTCCAACACCTACAATTCAATAGGTCACGGCCATTAGATGGCCTAATTGTGATACGGCTTCGTGCCGTGGCTTCGGCCCTAATTGTGATACGGCTTCGTGCCGTGACTTCGGCCCTAATTGTGATACGGCTTCATGTCGTGGCTTCGGCCCTAATTGTGATACGGCTTCGTGCAGTGGCTTCGACCCTAATTGTGATACGGCTTCGTGCAGTGGCTTCGGCCCTAATTGTGATACGGATTCGTGCCGTGGCTTCGGCCCTAATTGTGATACGGCTTCGTGCCGTGGCTTCGGCCCTAATTGTGATACGGCTTCGTGCCGTGGCTTCGGCCCTAATTGTGATACGGCTTCGTGTCGTGGCTTCGGCCCTAATCGATACAGCTTCGGACTGTTTTGGCTTCATGTGATTGTGATATTTGACAGCTTCGGCTGAGTGGCTTTCAGGCCTTTGTGATTGTCTTGGTAATTTTATTCGAGCCTTCGGGCATTGTGATTCATAATTAATTCAGTTCTGGTTTGGTTCATGTCGTGTAATTCATTATGGTACTCTATGATTATGATTCGTCGTTGGGCACTTATGTTCTAACTTGTTGAACAGGTATTAATAGTATGCCGTGGGCATAGTGTTTAATGAATGCTCGGTTCTTGCCTTGGTTTGTGAGCATCTCGTATTATTATTATCATTGTACCATTTCATTCTGCCTTTGGATGCATATCATGTTATATATGTATTTGATGTTCATTATCTGAATGACTGACCCCATAGGGGCGGAACATGTTTTCATGTTTTAGGTGCTTGCGAGGAGAGAGTTGAGACATCTGGATTATGGCGACGAGGCATTCGAGCGATACTAGTCCGAGTTGTTCATGTTTGTCAGTCAGTTGGAGTGTTCTCCAGTTTGTCAGTCTTTGTCATTATGTATTACCCGATCAGATGCTCGTGGATGTTGTTTTATTTTTATTTTTGGCCATGTAGGCCCATCATTGTCGTTGAAATTCCTTATCGGAATATTGTGTCGGATATCATAGTAGGGACTGTGATCTCCTTGTTGGTTAATTTAATGTATTTTAGTCATGTTCGCCTGGTGGATCTTCGAGAATAACCCAATGGGATTTGGGGGTGTTACAGAAGATGGTATCAGAGAATTGGGTTATGAGATACCCTGATATGTGAGTTATGTGGCTCAACCGACACGGTAGTAGTGGGACTGTCAGGTTATGACAATCTAGTCAGTCGGGTTTTGCAAGTCGTCGAATTTGTACGACTGCACGAGTCATTCATTCATCGAGTCGTCGTCAATTGAGACTAGTATCGCGAGACCTCGAAGCTTCGTATGACCTGTGTAAGGACTCGATTCTCTTTATGTTCATACATTCATCATGTCATTAATTATTCATGCTTTGTTGAAACGTATATGTGATATTAGTGTTATGATTGATTCATGACTAATTGTTTTGGAGCACGTGTGACCTGTGTAAGCGTTAAGGATCAACTCATTCATCAGTCAAAAATCCTCAATCATCATTTTCATCTTGTCGATCATATTAATCCATTCATCATTCAGTCAGTCTCATTGCTCAGTTAATTCATTCATCAATCAGTCAATCTCATTGTTCAGTTAATTCATTCATCACTCAGACAACCTCATTGTTCAGTTAATTAATTCATCACTCAGTCAGTCTCATTGTTCAGTTAATTCATTTATCACTCAGTCAACCTCATTGTTCAGTTAATTCATTCATCACTCAGTCAATCTCATTGTTCAGTTAATTCATTCATCACTCAGTCAATCTGTAATATCCGCAATTTCGATTTCCGGTAATTTTCTTTTTTTGGCGAGAGTCCATTTTTGACAACTTGCTTGGGACTGTTTCATCATTCAGAGAATGATTAATTCTGCACTTTTTATCATCCGAGTTCGTTTCGGTGTTGTTTTGTTGAATTCCGTGTTTCTTAGCGACTTTTCCGCACTCGAGTTCGATTCTTGTGAATCTCGTTCGAAACTACTGTTTCGAGTTTCCCGTAAGTCCGTTTAACTTTGTTAGACGTGTTGTGAACTTTGGTTTGGTTATTTGATCACGTATCGTGATTTTCGGGCGTTTTGGGCCATTTTGTAATTTCCTAAAAGTTATGGGTATCCGTATCTGTATTTGTTGTCTCGACTCTTTTCTTGGTCGCGTATGATTAATTATTGCATTATGTTTTCATTTCGGGTCATGGCGGCCGAGCAGTGGCCGGACAGGTGCGGCACTGTCGGAAGTGCTGGGCACTGGCCGAGCAGGCACGACAGGAATCCGCGTAGCGCATGCTATGGCCGGAAGGCTGCGCGCGCTAGCTCGGCAGGTGTAGCGCACGCTGCCGACCGGCTAGCGTACGCTATCGGGCTGGGCAGAGGGGTTACTGGAGTACTGGACTTGGGGAGGATCGGCAGGTAGCGCACGCTACTGTCGGTCGTGGCGCGCGCTAATCGGCATGTGTAGCGCACGCTGCCGGCTGACTAGCGTACGTTACCTAGACGAGCTGTTTAGTCCAGAGGCTACTGGACAGGTCCGCTAGCGCGAGCTAGCGTCCGCGCAGCGCACGCTATCAGGGTCGAGCGGGCAGGTCACGGTCGGCAGGATTGGTCGGCAGTGCCAGGTCGTGTGGGCCCTGGCCGAGCGTTCTGGGCCGATACTGGCCGACAGCGCACGCTAGTCCGGGAAGGCTAGCACATGCTAGTTCCTAAGATATATATATGTGAGCGACCTCATTTTCACTCGTTTTCATTTCCTTTCTTTTACGTCATGTTTGTAGTTTTGGAGGAGGCGAAGCCATGTTGTTAGACAACGAATCCACGAAATTCTAGAGGTTATATCATTGATCAATCATCCTATAACATCCCTTGATCCAGCGAATCAAGGTTAGATCTCTAGAACCCTACTTTTGGGGAGATTTGAGGATTTTCGCGTTTTTATCCGATTCGTTCTGTTTTGTTGATTAATTCATGATGAATGTGAATAATCTTGTTGGTATTCTTAGTTTCCCTACGGATTCATGGTATATTTAGTGGTTTTTACGGAATCGAAAGGGTTTGGTTGTGGTCCGCCCTCGTTGTCGTTTTTATACGAATATACATGAATCGTAGGCGGGTTTTCGGGTGTATTCCAATTCCGTATTCGTTTAGAAATGGTTGTGATTATATTCTTCGAATCGTTAGGTTCGGTTTCGTTGGTTCCTAGCGTTCGTCGGTGACTTTCCTTTCCGTTTGTTGCGTCGTCAATTATTCAAGGCAAGTATTTTTGGAAACCTTTATGCTTAACGTGAAATGGTAATGTATATTGTGTGTGATTTGCTCATCTCGGGAGGGTCCGACGGGATCACGGAGGGAGTCCAATGGTTTGTGCCCTGGATTCATGAGTTTGTTTAGCTATCCAGCTCGGGAGGGTCCTTAGAGGCCTCGAGTGGGATTTGTGGCTTCGTCCCGGTCCTAGGCGATGCATGTGCATGATTTGTTTTATGATATGGCCAGCTCGGGAGGGTCTTGAGAGGCCTCGAGTGGGATTTATGGCTTCACCCCGGTCCTAGGCAAATGTGATTGACTGTTTATTTCCGGAAAAGACATGTCTGGTTTTGGTTTTGAAATGAATTGGTGCATTGTACTATAAAACATGTAAGCGAATGGTTTGCCTTGATTACTTGTACTAGCGTAATTGCTAACCCTTTTGGGGACCCGTTTTGGGGAAATTCTTGTTATGGATTTCAGGTTATGTTCAGCCAGACGAGCGGGCGCTGGGATGGTACGAGGATGTCAGGCCAAGGTTGTTGAGATGTGCAATTGAGTCTTATTATTCATACTGTCTCTTTGGATATGGTTGTTTTCCAAATTGTAAACTTATAGATTGTACTCGCGAGTACTTAGGCTTTTCCTTTCGGATTGTGATTGGTGTTCGTTGAAGTTACTATATTTGTCAGTTGATATTTATTTTGGTGGTTGTACCGGACGTGTTGATTTATGTTTGTTAACAATTGTTTCCTTGCTAACCGAGACGGTTAGTCGAGTGGTGTTTTCTTGTTTTAGCCTGGTGGGTCCCATGTAGGGATCCACGACACTGTAATACACCTCGAATATCTTGGGAGTGTTACAGAAAATGGTATCAGAGCTCTAGGTTTATGGATACCTAGGCTTGTCGGTTATTTGGGTCTAGTTGTGTTTTATTTTGCACATTGTCACACCGCTGCCGGCATCTCAGTACATCCAGTGCTCGTAAGTTTTCCATGCTCGATTCTCTTGTTTTCTCGTATTGTATTTCCACTTCTTGAACTGTGATTATCTCTCTCGTACTTATCGTCGAGTTGTTTTTTTTATCCATCCGGTCAGTGTGCTTTTTGATTCTGGTATTGCACAATCGTTTATCTCTCTGGAGTATGTGCGCCGTTCTGGGCTTGACCGTTTGTCGTCTTGTGAGCCTTTTATCTCTAAACTTCCTAGCGTTGGTAGGATCGTTGGTGATCGAAAAATCCGAGATTTGCTCCGTGGTATATTGTGAGAGGGCTTGACTCTTTAGTCTTTTGTTGTATGATGGAATCTGTGTTTGGTAATTGCGATATACTTAATGTATGTTGAGCCGAATGTACTGATGGTTTGGACACCAAGGGGTGCAGTATGATGTGGAAGTTTTGAACATTGATATGTTCCGGGAAAGGTATTGATGGCAGAGTTTGTTGAGAAACTCACATAGATGGTTTCGACATGTGTTCGAATCGGTGTTCATTAGTTATGCTGTTAAACTTGAAGAGATAGTTTGACATATGCTTGAAATTAATGTTTCCGAGTTGTGCTTGTTGAACTGGTGATTTTTGAATGCCGTATATACGTGTGTTCGGGAATTGATGGTACTTGGCAAATTGTTGTTATTTACAACCAATGTGTTTCTATTAATAATAATACATGCGGCGTGCATGCTTGAAAATTTCTTAGACTTGATCGTATTGTGGGTTTTTGAAAAGTGACATGAATTTGGGCGAGCCAGCCTTGTATTTTCAAATAAAACCTTGTGTCGGTATTTGAAAGTCATGTTTAAAAGTGTCTTAGGACATTTTATAAAATGCTACCGCTGTTAAACCCTTGTCGTGTTTGAAAGGGTCTTGAAAACGATTTTTAACTTATCGGTTTTATTTTCGAATAACTAGAGTATACGATTTTAAAAATCAGATTAGCTTGGGGGAACCTAGGCTGTCGAGTCAAGTTGTGTTTGTTGAGTTTTGTCTCGTCGGATTTTGTGCGCGACGCGTCGTTTGAGTTCATTGGTCGTGATTAGTATCGAGGGGCGATCATACGTGCGACCTATGGATGTAAGACTCCCTTCCTTGTGTTGTGACTAGTGTGACACGAGTTATTTGTATGACTAGTTGTTAAATGATGGAATCCTTCTATGGATTTTTATTGCACGATATGTGTTTATTCGACTCTCGTATTTGGTTTATACGAGGAGTGTCGTCGATGATGATGTATTTTCGAACCGCATTTTATCCGCTGCGTGAGTTCTTTCAAAATGACTTTCGGTATTTTGCAAACTGAGTTTTATTTCATAAAACCGATTCCCTAAATCGAGTTTTGGCATTCTGACCTTGAACATTTTATGACGGTTTGAAAAATGATTTTGTGAGTTTTGGAAAATATTACCCTCATCGGTCTTTTTGGCATTTTTGAAATGACGTGGGAAATTTGTGATTAACCTGGTAAATCCTTGTGAGAAGGGTTTACGACGTGTAGTATTCCCAGGAAGATCTGGGAGTGTCTCTCTGGGTCGTTAGCGCACACTACGCTTTGCGGCTAGCGCGCGCGAGAGTGCGTTGGTAGCACGCTAAGGGGAGGATAGTGCACGCTACCTGGTAGTTCAGGGCAGTCCAGGAGCTACTGGACTGGGTCTGAAGTTCTCATTAGCGCACACTAACACTTGGGGTTAGCGCACGCTAATAGTGTATTTTTGGTCAGGAGTTTTGTCTGGTGCCGTGATAGTGCACGCTAACCTTAATGATTAGCACACGCTAATTGTGTCCAGTATAAATACTGGACACCAGTCTAGAATCTGCATTTTTCTTCATTTCTTCTTCTTCCTCTGTAGGTTTGAGACGTAGCGACTAGGGTTTGCATCTGGGCTTATTTTATTCCATCCAAAGGTGTTTTGGAGTACCCTAGGTGATTATAACATCATCTAATACATTGTTCTTCGCCGAATCTAGGTATTTTTTCTTGAATCCCTAGAGTTGACTTTTTGGAGTTTTGTTCTTGATGTCGTTTTCCGTCCAGTTTTGATAAACTGATTGTTGTTTAATGATGTTGTTAAACATATCCTAGGGATTGTATATCACTGTCTTGATTTTGAACGATTTGATGCGTGTGATATGATGTGTTTAAGTGAATGTTGATACGTGTGAATTTTGGGCATTTTGGCCTATTGTACTTTTCAAAAACCTTGAGTATCGTAGAAAATAAACCTCGAGACGTACTTTTAAAATGAATTATTTTCTCGCAGTGTTCTCAAGATGCCTACTAGCGCCACACTATGTTTCAAAATTATTCTACTTTGAGGATCAAAATATTTTGAGATATTTCTAACGATTTAGAAACGCATTTGCTTAGACCCGAAGGTCGAATATTGCTGAAATTTTTTAATTTAAAGAAAGGTGTCCTCATTTTTTTTATCAAACGCAAGATGATTTTTTTTTCTTTCAAAGTCTCGATGACGATGTTTGTACTACTTTTTTGTGATATATGATACTCAAGATCAACTGGTGCTTCCAAATTATTTTCAAAAGGTGGATTTCGTTTTTAAAACCTATCGTTCCTGTTTGCGGTCCGGGAATATATGTGTGATGTTCATACTCTCATCAGGGTGTTAACCCCCGAGTTGTGACTGAATTGGTGGTGTGAGCGTTGAGTCGTTCGCCACACAGTTGTTGTGGTAGCCTCTGTGAGAGGTGTGATGTTGGTATTGGATGTTGTTGCCTCGTAGTGATTTATGTGTTATCGCATATATGCGAGCTGTTAGAGCTTGGGTTGGTATAGTTGTGTGCATCGGTGATTGTTCCGCGTTGTGTCGGTTGCTTGTTGTATTGTTACCTTGGTTCCGTTGTTGTGAGTTTCAGGAGCGAGGTCGAAGGTAATCCCCGTATTATTTTTGACTTTTGCATTTTCTCTTTCCCAATTCCATCGACTCGCTCGTGTTCGTTGATACTCTCTGAACTTTTTTTGTATTTCGGTTTTGATCGTTCGAACATGCTGTGATCTTGTTTTGGTTTGATCTGGTTATTGCTGTGACTTTTTCGAGTTTGGTTCGATTCTTGTGAACCTTGTTCGAAAGTAACATCTTTTAGTTCCTACCAGCTCTTTTAACATCTTGAATTGAAGTGTGAACTTCAGAGTTGTTGTTCGATCATTGTTGATTCGATCGTGGT
The DNA here is from genome assembly GCA_033398695.1 of Orobanche coerulescens. Taxonomy (NCBI): domain Eukaryota; kingdom Viridiplantae; phylum Streptophyta; class Magnoliopsida; order Lamiales; family Orobanchaceae; genus Orobanche; species Orobanche coerulescens. The sequence continues at coordinate 65,637,559 of CM065804.1, read as the reverse complement.
CACCTTTGCAGATTACTATACGCATCATTTCTATTTTTCGACTGTTCGTGTTTCCTTGTAATAGGTGCCTTGTGTTTTGCGACTGTTCAGATAATTGACTTGATGATATTATCTATTTGATGACGCTTGTCACTTGTTGGTTTTATTATGTCTCTACCTGTAGCGTTGTGTTGGTCGTCGTGGAGCGTGTTTTCACGTCGTATGTTTCTTTGCGTTGTTCGTAACATTTCTCCGTTTGGGCGTGAGTTTTCGGTTCTTCTGTACCTCGTTGAGTTTTCCTGGCGGGATATTGCCTCTCCCTACTTGTTTTAAGTTTCGGGACGAAACTTCTTTTAAGGAGGGTAGTATGTAATATCCGCAATTTCGATTTCCGTTAATTTTCTTTTTTTGCGAGAGTCCATTTTTGACGACTCGCATGGGACCGTTTCATCATTCTGAGAATGATTAATTCTGCACTTTTTATCATCCGAGTTCGTTTCGGTGTTGTTTTGCTGAATTCCGTGTTTCTTAGTGACTTTTCCGCACTCGAGTTCGATTCTTGTGAATCTCGTTCAAAACTACTGTTTCGAGTTTCCCGTAAGTCCGTTTAACTTTGTTAGACGTATTGTGAACTTTGGTTTGGTTATTCGATCATGTATCGTGATTTTCGGGGGTTTTGGGCCATTTTGTAATTTCCTAAAAGTTATGGGTATTCGTATCTGTATTTGTTGTCTCGACTCTTTTCTTGGTCGCGTATGATTAATTATTGCATTATGTTTTCATTTCGAGTCGTTGATGTTGTCCGCGAGCATTTCGTCGTGTTCGTTCCGTACGTTTTCGGAAATCGAGTTGTCGGGTCATGGCGGCCGAGCACTGGCCGGACAGGTGCGGCACTTTCGGAAGTGCTGGGCACTGGCCGAGCAGGCACGGCAGGAATCGGCGTAGCGCACGCTACGGCCGGAAGGATGCACACGCTAGCTCGGCAGGTGTAGCGCACGCTGCCGACCAGCTAGCGTACGCTATCGGGCTGGGCAGAGGGGTTACTGGAGTACTGGACTCGGGGAGGATCGGCAGGTAGCGCACGCTACTGTCGGTCGTGGCGCGCGCTAATCGGCATGTGTAGCGCACGCTGCCGGCCGACTAGCGTACGTTACCTGGACGAGATGTTTAGTCCAGAGGCTACTAGACAGGTCCGCTAGCGCGCGCTAGCATCTGCGCAGCGCACGCTATCGGGGTCGGGAGGGTAGGTCACGATCGGTAGGATTGGTCGGTAGTGCCAGATCGTGTGGGCCCTATTCGAGCGTTCTGGGCCGAAACTGGCCGATAGCACACGCTAGTCCGGGAAGGCTAGCGCACGCTAGTTCCGGCCCAGTATATATATGACAGAGCAACCTCATTTTCACCCATTTTTCATTTCTATTCTTTTCTGTCCGCGGCTGGAGGTTTGGAGGAGGCGAAGCCATGTTGTTAGACAACGAATCCACGAAGTTCTAGAGGTTATATCATTGATCAATCATTCTATAACATCCCTTGATCCAGCGAATCAAGGTTAGATCTCTAGAACTCTACTTTTGGGGAGATTTGGGGATTTTCACGTTTTTGTCCGATTCGTTCCGTTTTGTTGATTAATTCATGATGAATATGAATAATCTTGTTGGTATTCTTAGTTTCCCTATGGATTCATGGTATATTTCGTGATTTTTACGGAATCGAGAGGGTTTGGTTGTGGTCCGCCCTCGTTGTCGTTTTTATATGAATATACATGAATCGTAGGTGGGTTTTCGGGTGTATTCCAATTCCGTATTCGTTTAGAAATGGTTGTTATTGTATTCTCCGAATCGTTAGGTTCGGTTTTGTTGGTTCCTAGCGTTCGTCGGTGACTTTCCTTTCCATTCGTTGCGTCGTCAATTATTCAAGGCAAGTATTTTTGGAAACCTTTATGCTTAACGTGAAATGGTAATGTATATTGTGTGTGATTTGCTCACCTCGGGAGGGTCCGACGGGATCACGGATGGAGTCCAATGGTTTGTGCCCTGGATTCATGAGTATGTTTAGCTAGCCAGCTCGGGAGGGTCCTTAGAGGCCTCGAGTGGGATTTGTGGCTTCGTCCCGGTCCTAGGCGATGCATGTGCGTGATTTGTTTTATGATATGGCCAGCTCGAGAGGGTCCTTAGAGGCCTCGAGTGGGATTTGTGGCTTCGCCCCGGTCCTAGGCAAATGTGATTGACTGTTTATTTCCGGAAAAGACATGTCTGGTTTTGAAATGATTTGGTGCATTGTATGATGAAACTGTAAGCGAATGATTTGCCTTGATTACTTGTACTAGCGTAATTGCTAACCCTTTTGGGGACCCGTTTTGGGGAAATTCTTGTTATGGATTTCAGGTTATGTTCAGCCAGACGAGCGGGCACTGGGATGGTACGAGGATGTCTGGCCAAGGTTGTTGACATGTGCAATTGAGTCTTATTATTCCTACTGTCTCTTTGGATATGGTTATTTTCCAAATTGTAAACTTATAGATTATACTCGCGAGTACTTAGGCTTTTCCTTTCGGATTGTGGTTGGTCTTCGTTGAAGTTACTATATTTGTCAGTTGATATTAATTTTGGCGGTTGTACCAGACGTGTTGTTTTATGTTCTTATTGTTAACAATTGTTTCCTTGCTAACCGAGACGGTTAGTCGAGTGGTCTTTTCTTGTTTTAGCCTGGTGGGTCCCATGTAGGGATCCACGGCACTGTAATACACCTCGAATATCTCGGGGGTGTTACACAATCTCATTGCTCAGTTAATTCATTCATCACTCAGTCAATCTCATTGCTCAGTTAATTCATTAATCATCCACTCCATCTCGCGGTTCAGTTGTTGATCTTGTGGATCGAATTTTCAATCCTTATAACTTGTTCAAGATAATCATTTCAGGAATTTCATCAGATAGTCATGTCATCTCACTTGATCTTTCATGCGATCTTATCATATTCCGGCGTCATGTCGATGATCATTTTATTGCATTATTAATGCATTCATTGTGTTATAGCGTGTATGCTCATTGTTATCATTCCATCACATAATCATAATGCGATATTTATGCGGGATCTATAATTATCATGTGGCTTTCCTGCTTCAGTATGGATAGAGCTGTCAGAGGACGCAGGGGAAGAGGCCGCGGTGTGGGCCAAAACCCGGGATCTCGTGTGAATGCCCGTGTGAATGCGAGAGATAACATGTGTTCATCAGTTAGCTACGCTACTAATTCACTATCAGATAATCATTCACTGTTAGGGAGTCGTACCCGAGAAACAGCTCAATCGGAAGGTGATCGGGTGGACCCATTCATATGCATGTAGGGAATGATGGCCCAGATGACTCAGATGACCCGGATGATGGAGACCATGCAGACCTCGATGGTTCATGGCCCACCGCAACAGGGATTCTAGGTGCCGTTTCATGGACAGACTGGAGAAGTGAATCAGATTGTTGGCGATATCTCTCGTCAGAGGCCGCCTACTTTTGAGGGTCTGTCGGAACTAGCTGATATTGTTCATTGGCTTTAGCATTTTGATAAACTCTTCGACATGGTTCAGTGTCCGGAAGAGAAAGTGGCGGTAGCGGCTTATTACTTGAGTAAGGGTGCTTATTCGTGGTGGCTTTCGGTGAAACCCGCCGATCGCGATTGTGGTTGGAGTGAGTTCAAGACTCTCATGTTAGAGAGGTATTATACGGCTCCACTTCGTGAAGCCAAGTTGTCAGAGGTTTTGAACCCCGAATCCATCGAGGACGAGGGTGTTATTGTCATTGCTGAGAAGTTTTAGGGAACTACTTCAGTTTGCTTCATCAGTTATCCGTAACTGAGGCAGATAAGATCAAATATTTTAGCAAGAGGCTAAATCCGCAGTTGAGGATGCAGTTGTTCAATCACAATTGTAATTCGCTTGGTGAGTTCATCGAGAAGGCTCTTGGAGCAGAGCTTTTGATCAAGGAGCTTACTTAGAAACACCCTTCAGTTTCTTCCGGTGGGAGGACTAGGATGCCGGTTCATTCTGAGGGACATCGGGCTCCGACGTCCAAGAGGTCGTTTTCCAGTCGTCTTTGTGCTGAGAAAGCATCTTCCTCTCAGACGACGAGTTCGACTGTTGTTTGCTTTAACTGTGATTCAGCAGGACACGTTAATACTCGGTGTACGGTGCCAGCTATTGTTTGTTTTTGTGTGGGAGGCAGGGACACCTACGAAAATACTACAGGAGTTCTAGTGCCGGTAGATCTCGAGAGAGCTCAAGGGCCTCGAGGGACTTTGTTACTCCATCTCATGCTTCATTCAAGGTGTCCTATCAGGCTTCGAGAGCCCGAGGTAAGGACATTCATCACTGGTTTTGAGCAAGTTAATTCTTGCTCGGTAATAGGATAATCATTCATTTCATTTGTCGTTCATTCATTCATATAATTCATTCATCATATATCAATCACGTTGAGACTTATAATTATCAAACTAATCATTCACTTCATGGGGAACAATGGTTCCTATCATTTCATTTCAGCTATCACTCATTACGTTATCATTTCACCCCGGTGAGTCATTCTTGATCCTTGTTGGATTTCGATTCATTATCATTCATTGTGATCATTCTTGTTCTTGTGTATCTCGTTGATTTTTCCTGGCGGGATATTGCTTCTCCCTACTTGTTTTAAGTGTTGGGACGAAACTTCTTTTAAGGAGGGTAGTATGTAATATCCGCAATTTCGATTTTCCGGTTATTTCTTTTTTTTTTTGGCGGAAGTCCATTTTGACGACTCGCTCATGACCGTATCGTCATTCCGAGAATGATTAATTCTGCACTTTTTGTCATTCGAGTTTGTTTCGGTATAGTTTTGTTGAGTTCCGTGTTCTTAAGCGGCTTTTCCGCACTTGAGTTCGATTCTTGCGAATCTCGTCCGAAACTGTTGTTTCGAGTTTCTCGCAAGTTCATTTAATGTTATTATCCATGTTGTGAGCTTTGGCTTGGTGTTTTGATCGTGTATCGTGTATTTCGGACATTTTGGGCCATTTTCGTAATTTCCCAAAGTTTGGGGTAATTACTTTCCGTTGTCAAATTTTGAGCCTTCGGGTGGTCGGAATCGTGTGTTCTCTTAGCACTTGGATTCGTATTTGCGAGTACTTCGTAACCGTATCTTCGATTCATATTCAGGTTTGGGTTTCGGCATCGTCCGGGCCGTCAGAGTGGCCACGGCCGAGCCACGGCCGCACAGTTGGAACTGGCCTGGCCTGGCCGAGTTACGGCCGTAAGGTGCTGGTTACGGCCGTAAGGGCCGAGAGTTAGGGTCGTATGGGTGCTGTGCGACTTAGGACGAATGTCGGTTATGCGTAAGGACTGCCAGAATGCACGTAAGTGCCGAGTTACGTAGCGATCGGCGGCAGGGTGGATTTTGACGAATGCGTTACGGCCGTAAGGCCTGCCCGTTCTGGCCAGTAACCACCGGCCATATATAGGCAGTGACTGGCCAGACCTCATTTTTTCATTATTTCTTCACCCGGGTGCGGCTGGCGACGGGGAAAATCGGGAAGTGGAGTTTTTGGTCAATTCCACTCGATTTCTAAGCATTTTTGAGGATTCTTATCGATTATATCAACATCAAATCATTTTTCTTCGTCGGATCGAGGTAATTTCTTGAAATCTCCTAGAATTTGATTTTTCGAGATTTCTTCTTGATTTTCGTTGTTCGTCCGAATTTGATGAATCGGTTGATGTTAGTAAACATTATTAATCGTGTTCTATGGATTGTATATCCATATCTTCGATTCGTTCAACCCGATTTATGATTCTTAGGTTCTTGAGGAACTTTGAACATTTAGTGTTCGATTAAATGTCTCAAAGATTTTCTTTCGGTCGTTGTGTTGATTTCGATTGATATTGTGTTATTGAATGAATTGTATTTCATTTAAGGTTGTTCGAGTACTTGTGTTATCGGAGGACGCCGTTCATTGTTCGTGGAAGGAATTCATCGCCTTCGGTTGAGGCAAGTTTTATACTTGTACTAGTAAATGAGATTAATGTTATCATATATGTGTATGAATGTGTTGTATCATTCCGAGACTTAGTGTCTTCATAAGTTCATTGATATTAGGGGATCGTTCGATACGATACTCTTCGGCAATTATGCCAAATGTTTATTATCATTCATTAATGGCCAGTAAGGCATTGAGTTATTCGTTGTTAATGTTATTATCGATCACCGGTTCGCGGTATCGATGTATCGGTTGTTGTTGTTAATGTTGATGTCGATCTAAGACGTTATTGTAATCATTGTTATTAATGTTGGCGTCCTATCATTCATGTTGTATTGGCCGATTGAAGGCATTGTCGTATTCGTTCTCATCTTCATCGTCGGTAGCCGATTAAAGGTGCCGAGGCATTCATTGTATCATTGTTATCGATTGGCCGTTCTAAGGCAATCGAGGAGTTCAATCATTCATTGTATCATTGCTATCGATTGGCCGTTCTAAGGAAATCGAGGAGTTCAATCATTCATTGTATCATTGTCATCGATTAGTCGTTCTAAGGCAATAGAGGTGCTCAATTACTCATTATATCATTGTTATCGACTGGCCGTTATAATACAATCGAGGTGCTCAATCATTCGTTGTATCATTGTTATCGATTGGCCATTTTAAGGCAATCGAGGTATTGAATCATCCGATGTATCATGGTTATCGGTTGGCCATTCTAAGGCAATCGAGGTATTGAATTGGGGCTGTCGAGGATAGTTCCCATCCGTTGTGTCGTTGTTATCGATTGACCATTCTAAGGTAATCGAGGTATTGAATTGGGACTGCCGAGGACGGTGCCCATCCGTGAGTTACTATCATCGTGTTGGCCGACTCAAGGCAACACACTATCTTTCTTGTGAATTCGGTAATCTTCGGATCGTTGCTGTTTGTGATTAATTATGTTTTGGAGGCTAGTCTCGGCTAGTGCTCATTATGGGTAAGTTTGGGGCTTGAACCTTCACGGTTGGGTTTCCAACACCTACAATTCAGTAGGTCACGGCCATTGGATGGCCCAATTGTGATATGGCTTCGTGTCGTGGCTTCGGCCCTAATTGTGATACGGCTTCGTGTCGTGGCTTCGGCCCTAATTGTGATACGGCTTCATGCCGTGGCTTCGGCCCTAATTGTGATACGGCTTCGCGCCGTGGCTTCGTCCCTAATTGTGATACGGCTTCGTGCCATGGCTTCGGCCCTAATTGTGATACGTCTTCGTGCCGTGGCTTCGGCCCTAATTGTGATACGGCTTCGTGCCGTGGCTTCGGCCCTAATTTTGATACGGCTTCGTGCCGTGGCTTCAGCCCTAATTGTGCTACGGCTTCGTGCCGTGGCTTCGGCCCTAATTTTGATACGGGTTCGTGTCGTGGCTTCGGCCCTAATTGTGATACGGCTTCGTGCCGTGGCTTCGGCCCTAATCGATACAGCTTCGGGCTATTTTGGCTTCATGTGATTGTGATATTTGACAGCTTCGGCTGAGTGGCTTTCAGGCCTTTGTGATTGTCTTGGTAATTTTATTGGAGCCTTTGGGCATTGTGATTCATAATTAATTCAGTTCTGGTTTGGTTCATGTCCTTTAATTCATTATGGTACTCTATAATTATGATTCGCCGTTGGGCACTTATGTTCTAACCTATTGAACAGGTATTAATAGTATGCCGTGGGCATAGTGTTTCATGAATGCTCGGTTCTTGCCTTGGTTTTGTGAGCATCTCGTATTATTATTATCATTGTACCGTTTCATTCTGCCTTTAGATGCATATCATGTTATCCATGTATTTGATGTTCATTATCTGGATGACTGACCCCGTGGGGGCGGAACATGTTTTCATATTTTAGGTGCTTGCGAGGAGAGAGTTGAGACACAGGGGCATGATGATGGGGACGAGGCATTCGAGCGATACTAGTCCGAGTTGTTCATGTTTGTCAGTCAGTTGGAGTGTTCTCCAGTTTGTCAGTCTTTGTCATTATGTATTACCCGAGCAGATGCTCGTGGATGTTGTTGTATTTTTATTTTTGGCCATGTAGGCCCATCGTTGTTGTTGAAATTCCTTATCGGAATATTATGTCGGATATCATAGTAGGGACTGTGATCTCCTTGTTTGTTAATTTAATGTATTTTAGTCATGTTCGCCTAGGGGATCTTCGGGTGTGGGGTCCACGGCACTGTAATAACCCAATGGGATTTAGGGTGTTACAGACAGAAGAAAAATGACGCAACTGGATCTGTTCAGGTATTAAATACCTGACTATTCGTTATGGACATTAACATGGGGAGGTTAATGTGCGTTAAGCCTCTTACGTACGTAACACTCATGAATTAACGTACATAAGAGTTTGGCAAAACAATCTGCCCAGTTTGCTAAGGTCGATAGCGTACGATACATCAGACAGTTAGCGTACGCTATAGGGAAGCTTACGTACGTAACACCCAAGAGTTAACGTACTAAAGGACTCGGCAGAAACTTGGCAGAACCTACTTTCCAAAAGGCTGGGGACCATTATGTACATTAACACTAAGGTATAACGTACGTTATGAGGCATCGATAGCGCACACAAGAAAGCATGAATAACGCACGTTATTCATGCAGCAGTTCAACACTGGTGAATGCAGTTCGCTGCACAGGAAGGTACAAAGTCGATAAGCAAAACAAGGACAAAACCCATAAACGTAAATACAAAGTATTCGCGACGACGAAGCTGAGTGCTGAAAGAAAATACGACAATAGAGATAAAATTCCCTAAACTTATAGGAAATTACAAAACGGCACAAACATCCGAAAATCACGATACAACGTCGGATTATCAAATCAAAACTCACAACATGAATAACTCAACCATACGTACTGATGAAAAAAAATAAACAACGAAACCGAATGAGTTTTACGAGAATCGAATACACATGCGACAAAACATAACATAAAGCAAAATTACGTAAAAACACCTCTGAAACTCATCCAAATGGAGAAACAACAAGAACAATATAGATTCAAAACGTCGAAATACTTACAAACGAGTCGATAAAAATACACATGCACCAAAAATAGAAACTGCTAAAAATAGAAAGGTACAGATATTACATCCCTCTCACAATGCAACTCACGGCTGATTTCTTCAAGCTTGGGAGATGAGGTCTATGTCCTTTATTTTATAACATAAAACAATCACACCTCACCTCACATGTCAAAGTCTTCCACATTAAATTATACACCATGTATAATTAAATCATCACATGAAGTGTAAGACCAAGAAAAATGATATATTAAGTGACATGTTGAGGAAAAATCGGCCAACTAGTAAAGTGAGTTGGTTCATTTCGGTGCGTAAAATGGAACCTCGTGTATCTAGACTGATAGATAAATCTTACATTTAAATATTAATAAAATTGATTAATATAATTAATTAATTATATTTAAATATAAATTCTCTAATAAATAATACAAATAAAATTAATTACCAAGTAATTTATTTAATTCATGAGAGAGATTTAATTTATCCAATAAACTAATTTAGACATCTAATGTCCAATATTAACCAATAGAGAATAAGTTAAATACAATCTGTCGTTGATTCTTGTGTCGTGACTCTGTAGGTTTGTCTTAGTTAGTATTAGGAGGATCTAATGAGTGTTAGCACCACCTAGCCAGTCCAGTGGCCTACACCACAACCCAACTGAGAACGAATGATGAAGGATCATTCCAAAACCCTATTATAACTTGACATATGCATTTTTTAATGCAAACCGAGATCACTGAGCTCTCGTGTATCAAATATAACTATCTATAAATGCTTTGGCCAAAGACTTATGATCTCATTTGTCATTAGCCACATAGGATATTTACCTGCTCACTAATAGGAGAGACTGCTACTTGCCCACTAAGTTGCATTTTGAGGTTGACTTCACCAACCGGTAATTAGATCGAACTACTCTAATGACTAACTTAATGTCATAAGAACATCTCCTACTGAATCTTCAAGTCAAAAGTTCATGTATACCTATCACAACCTTTTGATTCAGTCATTGACTATCCCAGAGTAAATCCATGTGACCGAATCGAGGTGAATCATGTCCGAGTATACAGATCCCATCAGCATACCTATAATGTGTGCTTCCACTAACCCTTAGTGAAGACGGACACTCTATATGCCAAAGCATATGTTATACAAGTCTTGTATAAACTTACTGCCCAATTAAGTTTTATCGACTTGCGAACTAGTTAAGCATTCGAGCCCTAAACACTTTCAGTGCGTATCTCTTTATCTCCATAAGGAGTGGGATGTTTGCTCTCAAATGTAAGGGCTATTATTCTTTATACCAAATCATAATGCCGATGATATACAATAATATAGAATAATAAATGCCTTATTTAATTTAATACTCATAATTACAATACAATGATCTCACTCTCTCATCCTCTGAGTGGTATTCGAGGGAATATTCCTAACATCAACCTTGCCATCTCCATCAGTATTTATCTTGTAGATCCATATATTTCCAATTGGCACTATGCTCTTAAGACTATTTACTAAAGTCTAGACCTATTTAGTGTTAGCGTATGCTCTCAAATGCCACTCTGAGGATGAGTGTTAAGGCATTTATATGTGATTATGAATTCATTAATAAAAGGCAGTAATTTTTTCTTTATTTATTGTATATCATTGGTGTTATTAATTTGGTAAATAAATAGAAATAATGTCCGTGTTGTTGAGTAGAAACATTCCACTCCTTATGAGATAAGGAGTCTTGCATTAGAAGTGTTTAGAACTCAAATTGCTTAACTTATCCGCAAGTGGATAAAACTTAATTGGATGTTAAGTTTTAAGGAAGACTTGTATATCGTATGCTTGGACATATGCATGTCTTCACTCAGGAGTAGTGGGAGCATTCGGTATAGGTATACTATTTAGATAAGTGTACTCGGATATAACTCACCTCGATTCTGTAACATGGATTTCACTCTAGGATAGTCAACTGAATCTTATGGTTAGGATAGGTATGTGTGAACCTTTGACTTGAGGGTTAGGTAGAATATTTGCTTGTTTCATTAAGTTAGTCATTAGAGTAGTTCGATCCAATCACCTGTTGGTAGGGATCAACCTCGAAGTGCAACTTAATTGGCAAGCAGTAGTCTTTACTGAATACCAAGAAATGATTCTTTCTCCTGTAAGTGAACAGGATAATCTCCTATACGGTTAATGGCAAATGAGATCAAAAGTCTTTGGCCAAAGCGATTGAAATAGTTATATTTGATACACGAGAGTTCTGTGATCTTGATTTGCACTAACACATGCATAGAGTCAAGTATAGGCAACATTTGACTTAACCGTGACCTTAAAGCTTGATCGGGACATGTGACTGCAGGGTTTATACGTATACGGTATTCATGTTTCCATTCTTTCTTAGTTGGGTTGCGGTGTGAGCCACAAACTGGCTAAGTGTTCCTCACACTCTTTGGATCCTCCCGTTGCTAACTTAGACGAACCTAGAGAGTCGCGCATACAAGATTAATGATGTACTAAATTACGCCTATTCTCTCTTGATAAATATTAGAAATTGGATGTCTAATTGAATTTAATTTATTGGATAAATTAAATTGTTCAGATGAATTAAATAATTACGGGATAATTAATTTAATTCAAATATAATTATTTCTTGGAGAAATAATATTGTATTTGATATAATTAATTAATTATATTAATTATTAATTTAAATACAAAGTGATGGACTAAGATTTATCTATCGAATTAGATACATGGATCTAGAATACGGACTAGATAGTTGGATCATTTAAAATAGTCCAACATGGCTGTCCCATTCCATTCACATGTTTATAGTTGGTGCCTTTGGTCACAAACTCCAACATGTGAATGATTTGCATTTTGAATGCATATTTGATGATATTTTTATGATTTGGAATCATATTTTATAATCGTAGATGTTTAATTGTTCGTCATAGTAATGTTTTTTCGTGATTTTATATTGTGATATAAATCTGATTTTTCTCTTAAAAGTGATTTTTATAAATAATATTGAGATCAAAAATAACAAGATTTTAGAAATCTGCCCGAAAACGAGTTGTATGCCACTGTTGGACGATACAACATACAGCTGCCGAACGATGTATCCTACAGCATGCGGGCGCTGCCGAGCGCTGTGCCTACAACATGCCGGCGGTGTCGAGTGTTCTGCCAACAGCACGCGGGCGCTGCCGAGCGATGTGCCTACACCATTAGGGCGCTGCCGAGCGATGTGCCTATAGCATGCGGGCGCTGCCGAGCGCTATGCCTAAAGCATCCGGGCGCTGCCGAGCGCTGTGCCTACAGCATCCGGGCGCTATCGTGCGTCGTGCCTACAACATTCAGGCGCTGTATCCTATAGCTTCCAGGCTGTCGGGCACCGGGCCTCGTTTTTCAGTATATTTTCGAAAATTATATTTCGCAATATTAAATTTTATTTAATCATTAAATTTGGAATTTTTGATGATGGAAAAAGTTTAAAAAAAAAATATTTTAAGGGTTTACTACGGACAAAATTAAATTATTGATTAATATTGAATTAATTCAAACCATTACTTGTTGTGTGTTTGACATAATTATGGTGATGGTATGATTTTCATGAACTTAATCATTATCATTCGATGGTGTTGTAAAGGCTGATTTTGAACCTATTTATTTATTTTACTAGAATATTTGTATAGGATACATATTATTCCAATGTAACAGATAGTTTTTTTCCTAGATGGGGCCCAAGGAAATCCATCATGAAAACGGCGATGCAAGACTAGTTTTATTTCCTTTTATTTAGTTGGGTCATTCGCTTGGCCCAATATTTAGGGAAGGTCAATGAACTACCTGTTGGCAGCAAATAGGTTGTTATTTACTTTATTCATATTGTATGAATATCAAACCACGATTATAAATGAATTAATGTGCAAAGTATAACGTTAATCGCGAAATACTTCCACTTAACAAACACTAAATTGGAAAGGGAGCAAGGTGTCCTACCCTCCATCAAACACTTGGAAGATTAAAATCTAAATCGAAATGCTATTCTTCTGAGTATGTCGGGTAGTATTTTGGGGAAGGTTGATAAATTCCTAGAGTGCATTATATGGCTTCGGTTGTGATAAATCGAACTCATAGAAACCATATGGGTTGATGGGTAAGATTCAATTGTCAGACTGATAGGAGTTGATGGTTTAAACATAGATAGTTCAGCGAGCTGTAAAAATTGTACGGGTTGAAGGCAAGTGAAGTAGGAGTAAAAGAAAGATTAAATCATCCATTAGATAGATTGGTGTTGGACAACACTTCGTGAAACTCATAGAACATAAATTGTATGGGTTGCCCTCTATCAATTTCATATAGAACAAATCTTGTCTTTTTTCCTATCTCCGAAGCCGTGATGACTTCCGGGTTTTTTACATGGGAGTGTATTTTTCCAATAAACGAATCAATAATTTTAATTCGGTGTTATTAGGATCATTGATCCGGCATTGTTAGGATTAAATTCTGACGATCATAAGTGAGAATTATCTAGTTCCTATAGAACACTAGAGAAAAAAATTTTATCGAGTGTTTTGTTGGGCTTGGACCAATCGAAGTCAAGCATTGCAACGGTTGTGCCCTGACCTATGGAAAACGAGGCAAAGTTGAGTGTGGTTTTTCTTGAGCCAATAGAAAAATAAATGGAGAGAGGACATAAGCACATTGCTGAACCTCTATAAATCTTTGTGTCGCTTACTTTCAGTATTTTCGTTTATCATTACCGAAGAAAACACAAAATTTATCAACTCCACTATTCAAACCCCCTTCTACTGGAATTATTCAATCTTCAGTTGGTATCAGAGCGGGTATCCTCTTATATCAGTTTAACCGCCAGAGGAAAATATCTGCAATGGCTCTCCTAGCTCAAACCAAAGGTAATGCTCTCAACCGTCCACCTTTCTTCGATGGATCTAACTTTATGACATGGAAAAAGAAGATGGATATCTTCGTCTAAGCTTAGGATATCGAGATATGGAAGGTTATTGCTCTTGGTCCAAAACTGACTAAGAAAGAAGACGGGTCATTGATAAAATTCGATGAATATAATGACAATAACTGGAGAAACACGCAAATCAACTCTCGTGCTACTCAACTGCTATACTGTTCTCTAAATCCCGAAGAAATTAATCGTATCTCTGCGTAAGAAAGTGCTAAAGAAATTTGGGAAATTCTTGAATTTACCCACGAAGGAACGACTCAGGTCAAAGAGACCAAAATCAACATGCTCCTTCATGACTATGAACTACTCTCTATAAAAGAGGATGAAACAATCACAATTATTTTAGATTGCTTCTCGGCTATAACCAATGGGCTAGCCTCATTCGGAAAACCTATTTCGAGTAATGATAAAGCCAAAAAGATTCTCTTATCTTTACTCCGTGAATGGGATGCCACTGTTTCGGCTATTATGGAATCCCTAAATCTCAACAAATTGAAATTTAGTGCTCTTATAGGATCACTTATTAATTACGAGATCATGCTCACATCTTGAGGATCCAAGCCAAAGCCTCGTGAAAAAGTGGTTGCTCTCAAAGTCGATAGCGACATTGAGGATGGAGGTCTAGAAGACGAAGACGACGAGGAATTTGCCTTATATGCCCGGAACTTCAAAAGGTACAAAAATCTTATACAGAAAAAGCGAAACTTCCTTGGTCGAGACTACAGGCTGGAGCAAAAGAAAATCACATATGTTCCAACCAAGAAATTCGATAACAATTGTCGAAAATGAGGTCAACCCGGACATTATGCTAACGAATGCCGAGTGTCTACTTCCAAACCTCAAGTTGAAAGATACAAAACGAAAGAAGTGTTAATCGCTTCTTGGAGTGATAATGAGGAGGAACTTGAAGGACCACTAGACGTAAACCTTTCTCTTATGGCTCTCAAATCAGAAAATACTCTCGAGATAATATCTAATTTAGATGATAATGATTTATTAGATATGTGTGATCAACCAGAATCTACTCATGATGATGAACTTTTATGTGCGTTTGAATCGTTAAATATAGAGTGATGAGATGGTGAAACTTAATGTCTCTAAAATAAAAATAAAGTCTTTAGAACTTGAATATTCGAAACATCAAAATGAAGGCAAAAATGTTAAAATAGACCATACCTCTTGCATTAATAATGAAAATAATTTGAAAATTGAGCTGTCAAAAACTCAAAAGGAATTAAAATATATAATGAATAAATTCACCCTCGGTAACGAGAAATTTAAAAAAGTGTAATCCATTTAAAAGTCTCCTTTGTCAAAACACGGCCTTGGTTTTGATCTGTTCCAAAGAGAACAATCTCTTATAAATCCTGACAAAATTAGGGAAACCAGGAATCAGAGTCATTTACGAGAAGGGAAGGAAGAAAGTAACAATAAAGTCTATTCAAAATTAAGGACAATAAAAGTTCGACAAATCTGGGTTCCTAAAGGGACGATAGATCCAAATACCATTAATTTCATTAACTTTGGAGGACGCAAAAGGGCTTGGGTATCAAAACAACCAAAACAAACTATATTTGCAGGTACCTTGTTCAAAGGAAAGCAAGTGGTACATTGGCAGCGGTTGCTCAAGGCACATGTGTGGCACCAAAGAACTGTTCGAAGATTTTGAATATCATGAAAAAAGACATGTAACCATGGGTGACAACAAAAAGGGGAAGATTATGGGCACGATAAAATTGGTAAGGAACCTTCTCCCTCTATTAATAAAGTCTTGTTTGTTGAAGGTTTGCATCATAATTTACTGAGTGTATCTCAACTGTGTGACGAAGGTTTTAAAATTCTTTTTGAAGAAACTCATTGTACCGCCTTCAAAAATAACAAAGTTGCACTTATAGATTTAAGGAGTGGAAATATTTATATAGTTGATCTTTATGATGAAAACTCTTTCAATGAAAATTGCCTTATGACCTTAGATGAAAATGCATTTTTATGGCATCGAAAATTAGGACATACGTCCTTACCCACTATTTCAACACTTTCTATACATGATCAAGTTCATGGTCTACCAAAATTAAAATTTGATCGAAAACACTTGTGTGAATCTTGCATTAAAGGAAAACACACAAGAGAATCATTCAAACCCAAATTTAAAATTTCTACTTCTCGTATTCTTGAACTTCATATGGATTTGATTAGACCATCCAGATATGCTAGCTTGAATGGTAAATTCTATACTTTGGTATTTGTGGATGACTCTTATCGTTTTACTTTGGTTAAATTTCTCACTCACAAAGATGATACTTTTACGAAATTTTCTAAATGGTGCCGTTTGGTTCAAAATGAGAAAAATATTTTTATTAATTCTATTCGAATCGATCACGGAGGAGAATTGGATTGCTCTATGTTTGAATTATTATATGGCAAATATGAAATAAATCACAACTTGTTTGGCTCGTAGAACCCCTCAACAAAATGGGGTCTTTGAAAGGAAAAAAAATCGCTCTTTGGAAGAAATGTGTAGAACTATGTTAAATAAATACTCTCTTCCTCAATACTTCTGGGACGAAGTTATTATTACGGCATGTTATACAATTAATCTATTTCATCTTCGCATAGCTCAACTTAAAACTCCGTATGAAAATTGGAATGATAAAAATTCAAATATTTCTTATTTTCATTCTTTTAGCTGCAAAGTTTTCGTTCATAACGGTAAAGAGAATCTGGGTAAATTTGAATCTAAATCTGATTCAGGCATATTTCCGGGATACTCGTTAAATAGTAAATCTTTTCGTGTTTACAATTTAAGAACAAATAAAGTAGATGAATCCATTCATGTTAAATTTAAATGAAGCCATTTCACCATAGAGAAAGGTAGATTCGTTTGATGATGCAGGTACGCTTCCGGATCTTCAAGCCGCACAAGAAATGGAGAAAAATTGTGAGGCTCATGAAGAAGAATTACCTATTGAATTGAGGTATATTAAATATCATCCAAAAGATCTCATAATCGGGAATATTCAAGATGGTGTACAAACTCGTAAAAGATCTTTAGACTACTTGAATAATCACGTCTTGTCGCTCAAGGCTATAATCAAGAAGAAGGCTTAGATTATGAAGAAAGTTTTGCTCAACTAGCTCGTCTTGAAGTCATTCGACGACTCTGTGCCTTTGCATCTCATAAGAAGATTAATGGCATTATTGTAGCGGCCCCTTTTTCTAAAATATAATTTCTTCTAATTTTAAGAAGAGTAAATAAAAATTTTGCAGCGGAAATACATTTTTAAGAAAAATAAACTTAATAATCGCAAGTAATAATCCCAAGTCACCATTAAATAAAAACATAATTGACGTTAAAATACAACAAAAGGAACAATTGTTCATAAATATAATCTTAGAGAAATAACATTTAACAAATAAGTATTTGATCATCAGCTTTTTTTTTTTTTTTTTTGATAATAAGAATCAAGAAATAAAAAGTATCAGCCCCGAATTATGACCAAAAATGGGCCATAATTCGGGCCCAAACGTCGGAGAAATCTACGGCCCGCTAAAGAAATACAAAGTGCACCACAAGTCGTGGGCTAATGTGCGGACCCGTAGACCAAAATAACTCAACTCCGAACTATGACTAAAAAAGGCCATAATCCGGAACCTAAAATCTAAAGTGCCTACGGCCCGCTAGATCAGTACAAGGTGCACCACTAAAACCGTGGGCTAATGTGCGGACCAATAGGCAACCAAGCAATCGATAAAAAATAAAACCTATCGAAATCTAAAAGACGGATAACCAAGCTGATCCATCCGTATAAGGGAGAGGAGAAACGGAGGAGCAGTATCGTAAGTATAAGTCTGAATGTCGAGGGACGACATGCCGAGCTCAGAAAGATAGTTGGCCGGCCTGTTGCCCTCCCGGAAAATATGGGTGACTCTGAACTGAATATCTCTGAGAATGTGTCGGATACGCATAAGAGTGTGACGAACCTGCCAAGAGCCCCGATGGCCAGATGATAGCAGGGTCACCACAGCAGCAGCATCAAGCTCAATCCAAACATTTCTCGATCTCTGGGAAGCTAGAATCAATCCAATCGCCAACGCCTGGACCTCTGTATCAAAACTCGAAGAGGCCTCAAAAGAGGAATGGAAAGCAAGAAGGAGCTCTCCGTGATTATCTCTAATCAGACCTCCCCCACCCGCAATCTGTGTGTCTCTATCGAACGAACCATCTGTGTTCAGCTTGATCCAAGGGGTCTCGGGTCGAAGCCAAACCACCGGGATGGGGCGACGAGTCTGAGCGGGGGAAGATGTAGCTCGCTGGAAGCGATCAGGCGGTGAGCAACCCGCCCAGAACTCAGAGCAAATAAGCCCCGCAGCAGCCAATAAAGCAATATGGCGCTCCACCTGCACAATAACATGAGAGGAAACAAAAGTAACTGCCCTATGCTTTGCACTATTCCTTTCTGTCCAGATGAACCAAAAGATCAGGCAAGGAATAATGAAAGTCGCGTGCCTAAAGTGTGTGCCGTGTGTGAAAAAACTCAGGAGCTCAAAAATATTCTGAGTATGGGGTATGGATAAATGTGTCCATGCGCCAAAATACTCCCACACGTCACGAGCCACATCACTCTCCAAGAAAAGGTGGGCAATGGTCTCGGTATGATAGGTCTGGGTAAAGGTATGCGAGCAGCACAAAAATCTAGAAGCCAATGAAACGCCCCTCCTCTGTAGGATGTCATCAGTCGGTATCCGTCGCATGAGAAGTCGCCAAATAAACACCGAAATGGTCGGTGTGAGTAAGGCTGTCCAGATGGCCCCATAAATAAGATTAGCCTGACCCCTCACCCTGATGTGAGATCAAGCCGACGATAATGAGAACGCACCCGAAGAGGTAAGAGTCCATCACATACTATCCGAATCCTCCTCGGCGATGGGAATCGCGGAGATCTCCTGGATGAACTGGGGGGTAAATCCTATCTCCTCTCCAACAATAGTCTCCAACCTACCCATGTCCCAAGACCCATCAATCCATAACTCATTAATCCTAAGATGGGGTCTACCAGAAACCTGACAATAAGAAGAAATCGGCCTATCCCCAATCCAAGTATCGTCCCAAAAACTGACCTCCCCGCAACCACGACCAAGAGTCCAACGAATGAACTCCTGAGCCTCAATACCCACGCGGAGGAGACGGCGCCAAGGGTGGCTAGCACGAGCTTTAAGATCAGTACGCATAGGCGTATAAAGGACACCAAAGCAGTTTCTGCGGAGCATAAACTGCGCCCACAGAGACGTGCCCGCGCGAAGGCGCTGTAATATCCGGAATTTCTACTACTGTTGTTTGATATTATTTTATCCGAGTTATATTGTACAGTGTGGAATCTGTACAGTAGGGATAAAATAAATAAAGGACTGAGATGTCAGTATCGGTATAATTGTCGTATCTGGTCGACAGTTGCATTTGAGGATATCGTGTATCAGGTTATCGTACTTTCGATATAGAGTATATCGTATAAGAATATTATTGGATTCAGTGTTTGTGTTCAGTGTGTCTCATGTTCGTTTTTGGTACGTCAAGATGTTGGACAGAATTTGCGGAAAATGGCTAAGTGTTTATTAGCGCACGCTACTGGGTACAGGTAGCGCACGCTACGAAGTATTGATAGCATACGCTAAGAGGTTCGGTTACGTACGCTAAGGAGGACCCCTAACACGTAACGACTTGCTGGGTGAGTTCCGGAAGGTGACCGACAGGTAGACCCAGGTTGATTTTTATATTCAGTTAGCGCACGCTAACGTATGTTGGTTAGCGCACGCTAACATCAGATCGCCAATAATGGAATCTTAGCTTTCGGAGGGTGGACCCGGCCACTTGCGATGCGTGTCTAGATAAGGTCAACGGGTGTTTGTCATGTAGGGCTAGCGCACGCTAAATCATATTGCTAGCGCACGCTAATTCCAGATCGGTCAAAGGAATCCCGATAATCGCGGATGCTTTCGGCATGTGGGGGCACGAGTGGTAGGTGTGTACTGTAAGCTAGTTTACGAAACGAGGCAGTAGCCTCTGGGCTTCGATAGCGCACGCTAACAAAGTCAGTTAGCGCACGCTATGGCGGTAGCGCACGCTAAACATAAGATGTTAGCGCACGCTAGTAATGAATATTATAAAAGGGGACAGAAGGGTGCTGAGAAGCATTTCGTCATTTTTTCTTCTTTCAGCCGAGAGAGAGAGAGTTGGGATATATTTGAGGTTCCAAACACTGGATTAAGGTGGAGTTAATCATCCATAACAACATTTGAAGCTTGAAATCATTGGTGATTCTTGGAAATGGATTCAACCTTGGAAATCAATCCATTCCTTCAAAAAGGTAATTACTCTTCACTTTGAGATTTCGTTTTGGATTGTATATGATGTTCTTGAGCTGATGATTATCATATAAACAAGTTGATAAGTATGATTATGAGTTGGATTACCGGATTATGATAATGTTATTGTTGATGTGAATATATTGATATGAATTGGATGGTTTCGAATGCGTTGTTTATCTTCAAAGAGATATGTTGGCTAATGTCTTCCTTCATTTCGGATCTGTGATGTTGTTGTTGTTGGTTCCTTCATATAATGGTGAACATGGCATGATTATGAGTTCTTGGTGATTAGGTTGTTGATATTAAGGAAGATGAAATATGAATATATGACTTGAATTAGGAGTCGGATGATTACCTATATGGTAAAGGATATTGGATTTCGTTGTTTAATAGCTATGAACATGGTTCAGAATCACTTAGAGTTTTTGATAATCGTCATATGTTGATCGGTATCCGAAATGCATGTAACTGCACGTTAGTAGCGCACACTAAGCCTACTGGCTAGCGCACGCTATCGGGAACAACTTAGCGCACGCTACGGTAAAAGATTAACGTGCGCTAAGTCAACAGGCAGGGTAATATATTCTGTTTCGGTTATGAATTCGTGATCGTTTAAGTTGGTTTGATCAGACTTGTGGTTAACTGAGATATTGTTGAGCCGTTGGGTTTGTGAATTGGTTTTAGCGGTTGTTGATTATTATCCGATTGTTGTTTAATCGACTATTGTACTAGGTCAAGTTTATTGGTCGGTGTTTATAACCGTATACTGCGGTCGTGTTCGAGGATGTTCGGGAATTGCTTTGGTCAGGACCGAGGAACTTATAGATGATGACAATGGAATTGGTAACGACTTCACCATCGTCATATCGGTATCGAGGCAAGTTATTACTTGCTCAGTTATAATATTTAATGAATGGTTTCAGTTTCATTTCGTTTATAATGCATATAACGATGATTATTATTGTGAACTCTGGGTATTCGGATCGCATATCGTTCTTTCGATTCTGGGAGGTAAATCATAATGTATATGCTTTATCTCAGTTATTGGTATGTTCGAGTATCGATGATACATTATGGTAAAGATGAGGATATGAGTATCTGTAGTCCATGGTATGTTTGGATCGCCGAGCATTGCGGATAATCGTCGGTGATGGTTTGATATCGAGATTTCTCCCGAAGGACTCGGGGCAAGTATCTTATATCGATTCAGTTAGAGTTAGTGATTTGATCATGCGTATTATCATTCATGTTGTCGAACATGAGGTCGTCTTAATTGATTTGTCATATTGTCGTTCATGTTGCGTTGTTCATGATGATGAACATATTGTTTTGCATATGTGTATGCATATTGTGTTGTTTATGTTGTGTTGATCCGATGGGATCGCATGATCTATGCTGAGGGCGCTGGATCGGATGTCCACCTCGTGTTGGTCCGACGGGATCATCTTGGGATCTATACTGAGGGCGCTGGATCATTGGACGGGTTTTTCCACCTCGTGTTGGTCCGATGGGATCATCTTGGGATCTATGCTGAGGGCGCTGGATCGTTGGATTACCCAGTATTGTGTTATTGTTGTGCATATGTATATTGTTGGTTATCCACCTCGTGTTGATCTTGTAGGATCATCTTGGGATCTATCTTTGAGTATTTGGATCATGGGATTTCCATTGAGTATACATAGTTCTTAATGTTGTGAGCATATTGACGTGGTCATATGAGTATGCATTTGTAGGTCTTGTGTTAGGACCTTGTCCATATTGCATTGTTCTAATCTCGTAATAGACTGATATGATTATCGTGGCACATCATATCTCGAGGTATGTTCTATATTTTCTTTGGTCTTGTCTTTGGTGGACATTTGGTTGTCGTCTTGGGATTTGATGATATTATTCGATGGATCGTATTGGTCAGAAATGGTAGATTTCCGTATCGTGAGTTGGTTATGATAGTTTGACGATCTTGAGTATTGTTTGAGGTACAATACAGTTATTATGTTCGAGTTTATTGGTTAATCGAGTACAGGATGTGAAATGTGATAATGGTTATTCTGATGAGAATTACTTGAATAAGCAAAGTTATGGCGGTGAGATTACGTTGGTCGTATTCTTATGTTGCATTCTCATTGGTATGTAATTATTAATGTGATGTGACGGTTATCATTGTTGGATATTATGGCTGACCCCGTCGTGGGATTTCTTTTAGGTTCTCGGAGTATCGAGCTTGTAGCGGTCGTGAAGAGATGAGCTTCCCGGAGGATACTGGCTAGGACATGTTGTGTGCATTGAGTTTCTTGATTGGTTCTTGTATTCCGCTGCTAGAGTATCTTTATGGTTGGTCTTTTTCCACTGCGTGAGTATTTTGAAATGCTCTTTTGGTATCTAGTAACTGGGGTTACTTTGGAAATCATTTTCTAAACTTTTGAGTATCGGCTATTTGGCCTTGCGATTTCAAATGAGTTTTACGACGGTTTTTGATAAATGGATTTTATAAATCTTTGTGAATTTTTAAAGATAGTACCGTCGTTGGCCTCTTGGGCATTTGTAAATGTTTGCGAAAATTTCTTTTAGCCTTGTGGGTTCCATCTCGGGGCCCACGGCGCTGTAATATTTCCGGTTAAATCTGGGGGTGTTACAGAATATGGTATCAGAGCTTAGGTTGAGAAAACCTAGGCATTTGGGTCGAGTTGGGTCGTATTTTTGTTGCGTCATTCAAGTTGTCGATTGACAAATATTAGAGCCGTGAGTCTTTGTTGTTCACTCAGGCTTGTGCGTTATCGGATTTGCCAGTATCGTACTGGGCTTGTTATAACTTTTCCAAATGGTGTTACGAGATTCTCTGGAATGAGATGTATTGTGTTCTTGAGTCGAACTGATTTGGCAAACGTGTGTTTTGAAAATATCCATGTCGAGTATTTTCTAGAGTCGAGACATGTGCCAGTATCACGGGGAACCGTCGGCTTCACGATCTGTAAGTATTTGGATTTTTGAATTTCATTGAGATTTATTGCCATTCTAAGTTGATATGTTTTGAGATTCAGCAGATATCATGCGTTACAGTATGAGATGTCAGAGTGGGACAGGATTGATGATCTTGAGAAACTATGATTTTGGAAATCAGTATGTTGGTTAGATTTTGGAACGGAATTGTGCATTTGGGGAGAAATATTGTGCATGGTTGAGAAGAACATGTAGCATGTTAATTCATTTTGAGATATATGAACTACTTTTGATCATTTGAAAATGATACCTTTCAAAATGAATGTTTTACGGATGTTTTACGGAAAATGATTTTTGGGCCGAGACCCAATCGATTTTGAAATAGTTTTGTAACTCAGGACTTGGAGTCCGAAAAGAGTTTTCTACTTTTTAAACTTCTTGTAATGCGGAACAAGATACGGGCTGAGACCCTAAATGTTTCAAAAGAAAGCTTTCCTGTTTTCTAAAACTCCCGAGATTTGTAAAACTCTTTATCAATCGTTTATCTATTTTGTTCCTACCTTTTGAGGTTTTTGGTTTACTTGTTCAAATGGAACTTCTCGGGAAGTCTTTCGTTGTGTTTGATTTGTTGATTTGTTTCAATGTTTTGTCATATCATATTTGAGGTGATCCAGGATGGATTAAGGATTTACGTTGCGAGTAGTATGTGGAGAGGAGTTTTTATCAGAGTCTATATATTTGAGATTTTGGAACTCTATCGTGTGGTTTTCTGATGGAATATCAGTGGATATTGGTGACGAGCCAAAGTGGTATACAGGAATATGGATATGCACAAGCATTTGCATAAATTCCATTTTATTTAATCGTGTGTATTCGAAAAGAATTTTTATCGAGAACTTGGCACCAGCGAGCCAATTTAATTTTTAAAATTGATTTCGTGGTCTTACGAAAATTTATGTTTTGAGTTTTCAAACTCTTGAAAGAATTTTCGAAAATTTGTCTTTTGAGAAGACTATATGATTTCAAACTGGTTTTGAAAATATGATCGATATACATACGCATTTAGTGCATAATGCATATCATGGTGAAGTTCTGAGTGTTACTCACGAACTGGATAAGTACATCAGTATGGTTCGATGAAAGAGATTTGAAATTTAGTATGGTATATCGGTTATGCAAGGATGATCGGTTGATTGATCAGATAAGAGAAATATACTGCGTGTTGTAAATTCATGTGCAGGATGTAATTTTGGAACTTTGGACTTTGCAAAACCGGGACATATTGCTATGTGAGTCCATTGGTGCGGTAGTAGCGCAATCTTACCATAGTGATCTTTGAATGATTTCTTTGTAAGTGTAAATTTGGGGATGGTGACCCCATGCTGGTTGTTTTGGATATTGAGTGGTCGTTCCCACTCCTTGTATGAATTGGTATGTTCGTCGATTTGCGATTCGTTGTTCGTATGCCGAGGGAAATGTTCGCCAGTTGGGTATGTTTATTGAGATCTACTGTACGTGATTGATTTGTCGTTTTGAGAATGTTATTCTTTCGTATATCTGTTTCTGTGGTTCTGTGTTGATCGTGTTGGAGTTTACCGTGTGAAGGTATTCTCGATTTTCGTCGATCGTTCGTTGGTAATATTGGAGTTTATCACGTTGATGATATTCTCGATTGTGTTTTGACCTTTGGTTGGTCATATTGGAATTTGTCATGTCGATGATAAATTCGGTTGATTGTTGATCATTGTTGGTGATCATCTGAGCGTTCGGATTTTGTTTTCGTGTCGTTGTTTTGGGCAGTTGTTTTGCAGATGTATTGTGTATTATTCGTCTTATCGGAATTGGGACTTGATTATGTAATCAGGCGGACAGGATTTGATTCGGGCAGATTGTTTCATCCGAAGATGATATATTTTGTTGAGACTCAGGAAATTGTGATCGTAAGCGTATTGAGACTGTACAGTGAGATCGCTTGCTAGTATCTCAGGAGATCGTCGACCTGCGTATTTGTAAGTATGCTCGTTTGGATAATTGATCGTTGTCGTGATGGTTTTGGGATATTTTGGGTTGAAAGGTATGTTTGTTTGTTGTATGACGGATTGCAAGTTTCGAGGACGAAACTTATTTTAAGTGGTGTAGAATGTAATATCCGGAATTTCTACTACTGTTGTTTGATATTATTTTATCCGAGTTATATTGTACAGTGTGGAATCTGTACAGTAGGGATAAAATAAATAAAGGACTGAGATGTCAGTATCGGTATAATTGTCGTATCTGGTCGACAGTTGCATTTGAGGATATCGTATATCATGTTATCGTACTTTAGATATAGAGTATATCGTATAAGAATATTATTGGATTCAGTGTTTGTGTTCAGTGTGTCTCATGTTCATTTTTGGTACGTCAAGATGTTGGACAAAATTTGCGGAAAATGGCTAAGTGTTTATTAGCGCACGCTACTGGGTACAGGTAGCGCACGCTACGAAGTACTGATAGCGTACGCTACGAGGTTAGGTTAAGTACGCTAAGGAGGACCCCTAACGTACGTAACGACTTGCTGGGTGAGTTCCGGAAGGTAAGCGACAGGTAGACCCAGGTTGATTTTTATATTCAGTTAGCGCACGCTAACATCAGATCGCCAATAATGGAATCTTAGCTTTCGGCGGGTGGACCCGGCCACTTGCGATGCGTGTCCAGATAAGGTCAATGGGTGTTTGTCATGTAGGGCTAGCGCACGCTAAATCGTATTGCTAGCGCACGCTAATTCCAAATCGGTCAAAGGAATCCCGATAATCGCGGATGCTTTCGGCATGTGGGGGCACGAGTGGTAGGTGTGTACTGTAGCAAGTCAACTTCGGATAGCGCATGCTAAGGTAAATGACTTGCGTACGCTAAGCAGGATGTTTTACGTACATTAATGCATGGGCATTACATACGTAAGCTAGTTTACGAAGCAAGGCAGTAGCCTCTGGGCTTCGATAGCGCACGCTAACAAAGTCAGTTAGCGCACGCTAAGGCGGTAGCGCACGCTAAACATAATATGTTAGCGCACGCTAATAATGAATATTATAAAAGGGGACAGAAGGGTGCTGAGAAGCATTTCGTCATTTTTTCTTCTTTCAGCCGAGAGAGAGAGAGAGTTGGGATATATTTGAGGTTCCAAACACTGGATTAAGGTGGAGTTAATCATCCATAACAACATTTGAAGCTTGAAATCATTGGTGATTCTTGGAAATGGATTCAACCTTGGAAATCAATCCATTCCTTCAAAAAGGTAATTACTCTTCACTTTGAGATTTCGTTTTGGATTGTATATGATGTTCTTGAGCTGATGATTATCATATAAACAAGTTGATAAGTATGATTATGAGTTGGATTACCGGATTATGATAATGTTATTGTTGATGTGAATATATTGATATGAATTGGATGGTTTCGAATGCGTTGTTTATCTTCAAAGAGATATGTTGGCTAATGTCTTCATTTCGGATTTGTGATGTTGTTGTTGTTGGTTCCTTCATATAATGGTGAACATGGCATGATTATGAGTTCTTGGTGATTAGGTTGTTGATATTAAGGAAGATGAAATATGAATATATGACTTGAATTAGGAGTCGGATGATTACCTATATGGTAAAGGATATTGGATTTCGTTGTTTAATAGCTATGAATATGGTTCAGAATCACTTAGAGTTTTTGATAATCGCCATATGTTGAACGGTATACGAAATGCATGTAACTGCACGTTAGTAGCGCACGCTAAGCCTACTGGCTAGCACACGCTATCGGGAACAACTTAGCGCACGCTACGGTAAAAGATTAACGTGCGCTAAGTCAACAGGTAGGGTAATATATTCTGTTTCGGTTATGAATTCGTGATCGTTTAAGTTGGTTTGATCAGACTTGTGGTTAACTGAGATATTGTTGAGCCGTTGGGTTTGTGAATTGGTTTTAGCGGTTGTTGATTATTATCGGATTGTTGTTTAATCGATTATTGTACTAGGTCAAGTTTATTGATCGGTGTTTATTACCGTATGCTGCGGTCGTGTTCGAGGATGTTCGGGAATTGCTTTGGTCAGGACCGA
The DNA here is from genome assembly GCA_033398695.1 of Orobanche coerulescens. NCBI lineage: Eukaryota > Viridiplantae > Streptophyta > Magnoliopsida > Lamiales > Orobanchaceae > Orobanche > Orobanche coerulescens. Next base: position 65,610,173 of record CM065804.1, on the reverse strand, counting down.
GGAACTTGTAGATGATGACAATGGAATTGGTAATGACTTCATCATCGTCATATCGGTATCGAGGCAAGTTATTACTTGCTCAGTTATAATATTTAATGAATGGTTTCAGTTTCATTTCGTTTATAATTCATATAGCGATGATTATTATTGTGAACTCTGGGTATTCGGATCGCATATCGTTCTTTCGATTCTGGGAGGTAAATCATAATGTATATGCTTTATCTCAGTTATTGGTATGTTCGAGTATCGATGATACATTATGGTAAAGATGAGGATATGAGTATCTGTAGTCCATGGTACGTTTGGATCGCCGAGCATTGCGGATAATCGTCGGTGATGGTTTGATATCGATATTTCTTCCGAAGGACTCAGAGCAAGTATCTTATATCGATTCAGTTAGAGTTAGTGATTTGATCATGCGTATTATCATTCATGTTGTCGAACATGAGGTCGTCTTAATTGATTTGTCATATTGTCGTTCATGTTGCGTTGTTCATGATGATGAACATATTGTTTTGCATATGTGTATGCATATTGTGTTGTTTATGTTGTGTTGATCCGATGGGATCGCACGATCTATGCTGAGGGCGCTGGATCGGATGTCCACCTCGTGTTGGTCCGAGGGGATCATCTTGGGATCTATGCTGAGGGCGCTGGATCATTGGACGGGTTTTTCCACCTCATGTTGGTCCGATGGGATCATCTTGGGATCTATGCTGAGGGCGCTGGATTGTTGGATTACCCAGTATTGTGTTATTGTTGTGCATATGTATATTGTTGGTTATCCACCTCGTGTTGATCTTGTAGGATCATCTTGGGATCTATGCTGAGGGCGCTGGATCATGGGATTTCCATTGAGTATACATAGTTCTTAATGTTGTGAGCATATTGACGTGGTCATATGAGTATGCATTTGTAGGTCTTGTGTTAGGACCTTGTCCATATTGCATTGTTCTGATCTCGGATTAGACTGATATGATTATCGTGGCACATCATATCTCGAGGTATGTTCCATATTTTCTTTGGTCTTGTCTTTGGTGGACATTTGGTTGTCGTCTTGGGATTTGATGATATTATTCGATGGATCGTATTGGTCAGAAATGGTAGATTTCCGTATCGTGAGTTGGTTATGATAGTTTGAGGATCTTGAGTATTGTTTGAGGTACAATACAGTTATTATGTTCGAGTTTATTGGTTAATCGAGTACAGGATGTGAAATGTGATAATGATTATTCTGATGAGAATTACTTGAATAAGCAAAGTTATGGCGGTGAGATTACGTTGGTCGTATTCTTATGTTGCATTCTCATTGGTATGTAATTATTAATGTGATGTGACGGTTATCATTGTTGGATATTATGGCTGACCCCGTCGTGGGATTTCTTTTAGGTTCTCGGAGTATCGAGCTTGTAGCGGTCGTGAAGAGATGAGCTTCCCGGAGGATACTGGCTAGGACATGTTGTGTGCATTGAGTTTCTTGATTGGTTCTTGTATTCCGCTGCTAGAGTATCTTTATGGTTGGTCTTTTTCCACTGCGTGAGTATTTTGAAATGCTCTTTTGGTATCTAGTAACTGGGGTTACTTTGGAAATCGTTTTCTAAACTTTTGAGTATCGGCTATTTGGCCTTGCGATTTCAAATGAGTTTTACGACGGTTTTTGATAAATGGATTTTATAAGTCTTTGTGAATTTTTAAATATAGTACCGTCGTTGGCCTCTTGGGCATTTGTAAATGTTTGCGAAAATTTCTTTTAGCCTTGTGGGTTCCATCTCGGGGCCCACGGCGCTGTAATATTTCCGGTTAAATCTGGGGGTGTTACAGGCGCCACCAGAGCTTATAACTAAAATCTCTCACCATATCCGAAAGGCTCCGAATCCCGAGGCCTCCCTCAGAGACCGGACGACAAATCTGCCGCCAACAGACCCAGTGCGTCTTCCTCTTTGGACCAACAGTACCCCAAAAATATCTCGCAATGATCTGCTCGAGTTCCTGGATAATGTACTGTGGGGGATCCAAAACCTGAAGCAGGTGAAGAGGAATCGTGCAGAGAGTGCTCTTAATAAGAGCCAAGCGTCCCCCAAAAGCAAGGTGGCGATGGGACCAACCAGAGATCCTGTCCAACATCCGTTGCTTCACCCCAGCAAAGAGCTCTCGTCTCTTAAAGCCTTTGTAAAGGGGCACACCTAGATAGGTGATGGGGAGATTGCCCTGGCGAAAACCAGTAAGATCGTGAACTCTGCCAACGAGGCGCATGCTTGGGAGCGAGAATAAAAGTGCTCTTTTGGATACTTACCATCTGGTCCGAAGCCATAGAGTAGTGATCCAGGAGACGCATAAGATCAACAAGACCATCATCCACAGCCCGTGTGAATATAATGAAGTCATCGGCATAGGATAAGTGCGAGACGGGGAAAGGCCGTCCAACCATCCTATAACTCATCAAAGGATGATCTCGAATGAATCGATCCAAGCAGCGCGATAAATAATCAGCGGCAAGCACGAAGAGCGACGGAGAAATAGGGTCGCCCTGACGCAAACCCCGGCTAGAGGCAAAATAGCCGGCCGGACTGCCGTTCACCAAAATGGAGAACGTGCAACTCTGGACGCAATGACGGATGAACAAAATCCATCTAGCCGGGAATCCCATCCTCACCAGGACCTCACGTAAAAAATGCAAGTGAACCCTATCATACGCCCTAGCCATATCAAGCTTCTCAACATCGAGCTTGATCATCCCATTTGAGCCTGCCACATCGAGCTTCTCAACCTGGAAGGGGGTAAATAGTGGGGTGAGCTTCCAACTCGCTCAGTGTGGAGAGTACGCAATATGTCTACGTTAATTACTAAATATATTAGCAAGTATAAACAACATGACTGATAAATTCTGAAGCCCGTTGGCTAGCCCGAAGGCTTTATGCACAATTAAGTGCTTCTGACTGATTTGCACATTTAAGTGCTTTTGACTGGTTGCACATTTAAGTGCTTCTGACTGATTGCACATTTAAGTGCTTCTGACTGATTTCACATGCACATACGAGACAATATATAAAGCAATTAAAATAAACAAAAGTGTAATAAATCCCACACCTGGATAAAATTGCAGTTCTTAACTTGAATATGATGAAATGCTTGACTCGACAATTCTAGGCCCGTAAATTCTTGTTATTATCTACAATTAGTAATAATAGAGAATTATTATTATATGACTGAGAATTAAATTATAAGTGAATAGTAATAGTAATTAAAAATGTCAACATGTTAAAAGCTTGGATCTGGAAACAAGGGTTACTCAATTGAATAACCCTAGGAAATTAGGGGGTATATAAACCCCTTTGCCCAGCCGACACTATCATTTCTAACCTTCTCCCTTCAACACTCTCTCTCTAAAACTCTCCTCCCTCTGCCAGCGATCATTTCTCAGTCTCTCTCTACTATCAAAAAGAAACACACACTCACACCTACACACACTCCAGACCCGCCGCGAACTGGATGAATCGAAAAAGAAAATTCGTCGGCATCGCGGTTCGGCAGTAGGTCGCTGCCAAGGTGTGGTCCGACGATGGCATATATTGATGTTTCGCGTGGTTCCGACCGGTGGCTCGTGCGAAGGAGGGGAGGTCCAAGTGGCGGCGGCGATGGTGAAAGGCTATGGCAGGCTCTCGCATCGGAGCCCGGGTGTGGGTTGTAGGGCCGATGGGATTTAGGGCTGGAAATTTCGTTTATGATTTTTGATTCAGGTTTGGTCTGTTCAGTTTTAAATTTTGATTCTAAAACAAAATGGGTTGAGTTTGATTTGGAATTCTGGTTTCAGATTCGGGTTCGATTGCACCGGGTTGGGCCGAACATTTGTAAAAAAAAAATCAGATAGGATTAAGATTTCTGGCTCGAATCCGCTGAAGGGTTGAAGATGTTTCAATCGAAATCAAATGTGGGTTTCTGTTTTAAGGTTCTAAAACAGATTTTGAGAGGTTTGCGCTTGCGTCCCAAGATGCTGAAGGACTGCTTCAAGATCAAATTCTGAGTTCCAGGGCTAATGATCGAGTTTCTGGTTTGAGGTTGAAACTGGGTTTCATCGTTTTAGACTTTCGCAGTAGGAAGGAACCAAACACTTTAACATCAAAATGTAAAAAAAAATTGCAGAGTTATAAGTTTACCTTTTCTGGTGAAGAGTTGGTTGTCGTAGGGGTTGAGGGGCGGGTTCGAACGAAAGATTGCAGAAAGGAATGAGAAGAATATTTGTGAACTGGAATTTGTTGTAAATGAGATTTGGTATTTGTACGTATAATCACTTCTGAGTTTTTGTTTATATATTGTATTGAAATGATTTCAAGGGTTCTTATTTATTTGTGTTAATTATGACATAATTGTTTGAGAATTTATTTCCAATTAAATGTGTTGATTTGAGAGGTTAGGAATGAATGAGTGAAAATGGAACTCCAGTAAAATGTTTCATCTGGAGAAACAAATAGTCATTGGACTAAGGTGATAATTGGGCTGAAAATAGATACTTATTAATTGGGCCACTTAATTAATTATACGATTTGGTTTGAATATTATATAATAATAGTAATATTAGTATTACTTCTAATAATAATAAATAATAGGGATAATAATAATAATAATAGTAATAATAAATAATAAATAATATTATTATTTATCTATGTAAAATATTTTGGGTAACAATTAATATTGTTTAAAATTTGACTCGGGCCTAGAAATGATGATATGAAACACGATGAAATAAAACGAGAAATGACATGACATGAATCACATGACTGGATATGGCTTATAATAACAAATGAATTCGCATGATCATGAAAATAAAATAAATTAAATGACAAAATTATTCGGGCATTAATTTAATAAAATTAAACACATTTTCTATAATTCACAATAAATGTATATGCGAAATCGGGGCGTTACAACCTACCCCCCTTTAAGAAATTTTCGTCCTAGAAAATTAAGTTATGTACCTTGAAAAATGAATGTTGGATACTTAGAACGGATCTCCTCTTCACGTTCCCAAGTTGCCTCATTTGGTCCATGACGACTCCATTGAACTTTCACCAATTTAATCTCTTTATTTCGTAACTGGTGTACCCTACGCTCCAAAATAGCTGTAGGTACCTCCTCATAAGTCAGGTTCTTGGCTACATGCAACTCTTTGAAATTGCATATGTGACCAGGATCATGTATGTATTTTCTCAGCATGTAGACGTGAAAGACATTGTGCACTCCCGATAACTCTAACGGCAATGCCAAACTATAAGCAAGATCACCAACGCGACCCAAAATCTCAAAAGGTCCGATATAACGAGGTTGTAGCTTTTCCTTTTTACCGAATCGTATTACTCCTTTCATCGGCGCTACCTTCTGGAACACCTTCTCTCCAATCTCAAATTGTATATCTTTCCATCGTTTATCAGCATAAGACTTCTGTCGATCCTGAGCAGTCTTAATTTTACTTCTGATTTCGGCTATCTTCTCTACAGTCTGTCCGATCAATTCTGGACCCAAAATCTTTCCTTCTCCAACCTCACTCCAATAAAGAGGCGATCGACATTTCCTTCCGTAGAGAGCCTCGTATGGGGCCATTTGTATAGTTGCTTGGTAACTATTGTTATAAGCAGACTCTACTAACGGCAAAATATTCTCCCAATTCTCACCAGTATCAAGAACACACGCCCTCAACAAATCTTCAAGTGTCTTGATAGTCCGTTCAGATTGACCATCGGTCTGCGGATGATATGCAGTACTGAAATTCAATTTAGTGCTCAATGCACTCTGCAGACTCTTCCAAAATTTCGACGTAAATCGTGGATCTCTATCCGAGATGATCGACACTGGAACACCATGTAACCTCACAATCTCCCGAATATAAATCTTGGCATATTGTTGTAACACCCCCAATCCGCTCAGGGATATTACACGCCGTAGACCCTCTCCTCGAGGATCTACCAGGCTGATAACTAAAATCAAACATCTAAACCTCGCCTTTAAGGCTAAAATGACTCAGTAGACCGACTTGGTCTTTCAATAATAACATACAACTCAATTCCAAACACATACCCACGCAGGGATCAAAATACAATAAACTCCCGTACAACGGGGAAAAGATACTGCAGCGGAAAAGAAAATACAACTAGACCAAAACGACATCAACAGATCCTCATGTGATTAGTATCGTTCATCTTTCATCATCCTTCGTGCCGACCCTGTGCTATGCTCCAAAACCTGAATGCAAAAATAGACATCCACCCCCCGAATACTCGGGGGTTAGCAAAACTCCACTGTTTTGCTAGTGCAAGTACAAGTGCAAAAATACGAGCCATACAATTCACATTCCACGAATAACAATAACCAGGAATCCTAAAAAAAAAATCCAAACGTAACGAAAAGCACTTCCTGAGGCAAGAGTTTGGTAAAATATTCTAAAACCGAAAGGTCACAAATCAAGGGAAAACCATTTATAAAACCGTTTAAATGCCATCGAGAGTTTTGATAGAAAACAACTTAGGGTTTTCAAATCCTTATCTTTCCAAAAATCAACAGGGTCACAGCCCAAAGGTTTTGTTTTAACAAATAGAAAACCGACAATAATTCACAGGGCCAGAGCCCAACATCACGTGTCCTCAACGGACGAAAAATCAACAAAACATAATCACGCACGCGCATCGCCTAGGACCGGGACGCTACCACCGACATCCCACTCGAGGCCTCGAAGGACCCTCCCGAGCTCGCTAGCGAAACAAATCACACACATCTCACGGTTGGATCAATCGCTTGTTGCATCCTGGCCACATGATCGCATGCCATGTGCCACCGTAGATTATCTCAGGCTCTCACGGTTGGATCAATCACTTGTTGAATCCTGACCACATGATCACGTGCCATGTGTCACCGTAGACCTTCAACCATATCCACACATTCACACAAATAACATATCACATCAAGGATATTCAAATAATTCGCCCAGAGGCATCAAACACTTAGCAAAACACCACGTCAATCCACAACACACCGAAATGAAATAATATACGTTCACACACAATGGCAAGTGCAACATTAACACCAAGCATATACATAGAATTCACATAGTTATTCACAAACCACGCCATTCACAAAACACACGCGTTTTGAAAGCAAACCTTTAACAAGGCTAAACCGAATCTTTTGAAAGTTCAATTCAAACGACCAAACAACCACATTTAGACGATCACTAATTATCATATCCATAAAACAAGAATAGTATGGGCAAGGTACTTGCCTCGAAATCACGATCGCAACGAGACGACGAATAGGACGCGGTCGAATAGCTCCGAACGCCCGAACACCATCAAGAACGCGATAGCACCACGAGTATTACGAGAATAACACTACACGAATCATCAACCACCAACGGGATTCAACATCGGAATCCTCGAACACCTATAAACCTCCGGAAGGAACAATAACACATGGTTACTGTAACACCCCCAGATTTAACCGGAAATATTACAGCGCCGTGGGCCCCGAGATGGAACCCACAAGGCTAAAAGAAATTTTCGCAAACATTTACAAATGCCCAAGAGGCCAACGACGGTACTATCTTTAAAAATTCACAAAGACTTATAAAATCCATTTATCAAAAACCGTCGTAAAAACTCATTTGAAATCGCGAGGCCAAACAGCCGACACTCAAAAGTTTAGAAAACGACTTCCAAAGCAACCTCGCTACTGAGATACCAAAAGGTCATTTCAAAATACTCACGCAATGAAAAAGACCAACCATAAGGATACTCTAGCAATGAATACGAGAACCAATCAAAAACTCAATGCACACAACATGTCCTAGCCAAGATCCTCCGGAAGCTCATCTCTTCACGACCGCTACAAGATCGATACTCCAAGAACCTAAAAAGAAATCCCACGACGGGTCACCATAATATCCAACAATGATAACCGTCACATCACATTAAGAATACATACCAATGAGAATAAGAATACGACCAATGTAATCTTACCGCCATGACTTTACTTACTCAAGTAATTCTCATCGAATAACCATTAAACTCGAACATAATATTTGTATTGTACCTCAAACAATACTCAAGATCCTCAAACTATCATAACCAACTCACGATACGGAAATCTACCATTTCGACCAATACGATCCATAGAATAAAATCATCATATCCCTAGACGATTTCCGCTCGTCCTTCAAAGACAAGTCCAAGGAATATATGGAAGATACCTCGAGATATGATGTGCCACGATAAACATATCACCTAATCCGATATCGAACAATGCAATGCGGACAAGGTCCTAACACAAGACCTACAAATGCATACTCATATGACAACGTCAATATGCTCAAAAACAATAACAACTATGTATACTCAATGGAAATCCCATGATCCAGCGCCCTCAAAGATAGATCCCAAGATGATGCTACAACATCAACACGAGGTGGATAACCAACAATATACATATGCACAACAATAACACAATACCGGGTAATCCAACGATCCAGCGCCTCAAAGATAGATCCCAAGATGATCCCGTCGGACCAACACGAGGTGGAAAACCCGTCCAATGATCCAAAGGCCCTCAAGATAGATCCCAAGATGATCCCGGACCAACACGAGGTGGACATCCGATCCAGCCCTCAGCATAGATCGCGCAATCCCATCGGATCAACACAACATAAACAACACAATATGCATACACATAAGCAAAACAATATGTTCATCATCATGAACAACGCAACATGAACGACAATATGACAAATCAATTAAGACGACCTCATGTTCGACAACATGAATGATAATACGCATGATCAAATCACTAACTCTAATTGAATCGATATAAGATACTTGCCCCGAGTCCTTCGGGAGAAATCTCGATGTCCAATCATCACCGACGATTATCCTCAATGCTCGGCGATCCATACGAACAATGAACTATAGATACTCATATCCTCGTCTTTACCATAATGTAACCTTGATACTCGAACATACCAAAAGCTGAGATAAGCATATACATTATGATTTATCTCCCAGAATCGAAAGAACGATATGCGATCCGAATACCCAGAGTTCACAATAATAATCATCGCAATATGCATTATAAACGAAATGAAACTAAAACCATTCATTAAATATTATAACTGAGCAAGTAATAACTTGCCTCGATACCGTACCACGAAGTGTTGTCGAACACATTGCCTTTGTCTACGAGCTCCTCAGCCCCGATCAAAAGCAATACAATGGACATACTCGAACGCGACCGCAATATCCGGTTATAATCACCGATCAACAATCTCAACCTATCGAAGAAATCAAATAACACATATCCGATAACAATCAACAACTGACAAACTATCCAATCGAACTCAACGGTTCAACACAACCTCGAATAAACACAGTCAGAACCAACCAAGTCAAACCATCACGAATTCATAATCAAAACACAAAAATACTGCACTGTCTGCCTACTTAGCGCACGTTAAACGCATAACGTAGCGTGCGCTAAGTTGTCCCGTTAGCGTGCGCTAGCCAGTAAGCTTAGCGTGCGCTAATGCTGTACAGTGGCATGCAATCCAAGCATCGACTAACATCTTGCAACTACGAATCCGAATGAAGGGAGATATGAATCTCCATATCTCTTGAAGATAAACGACACCATAACTATCACAAGGATCATATCATTGTCCATATATCAATAATAACACCAACAATCAAACCGACTCGATAACAAGGATCATATCATATTCAATCCGGAATTCAACCTCGTATCATGATTTAACTCCTCTAAATCGATCAATATAATTAACAAGATTCAGAAATCCATCTTAGATCGGGTTAAACGAATCAACATCCTTATAGTATGAAGAATCTTAACTAACATCCAAGACTCTTATCAAAATTCCATTGAATCCCATATAACATCATCATATGATTATCCAACATGCTCCTTACATGAAATCATCCAAGAAAACGAACTATCATCAAGAGGATACGAAAATTACGGATTGGATGGACCAAGAATAAGAACACTAGACTCCATTCCAAGAATCATGAATAACTTGAAGAACAAGGCTTGAATCCATGCTCTCCATCTTAATCTTGTTAAAGATCATCATCTCTCAGTGTTTAGGAACTCCAAATGTTCTCCCAAGGTTGTCTCTATCGGGTGAAAGGAAAGAAATGGACGAAATGCTTCATGACACCTGTTTGTCCCTTTATATAGAATACCTTACTAGCGTGCGCTAAACCCTTATGTTTAGCGTGCGCTAGCCTTAGCGTGCGCTAATCGACTTTGTTAGCGTGCGCTATCGAAGCCCGCAGGCTACCGTCTTGCTTCATAAACTAGCTTACGACGTAATGCCCATGCATTAACGTACGTAAAACATCATGTCTAGCGACGCAAGTCCTTACTCTTAGCGTGCGCTATCCGAAGTTGACTTACTACGTTGTTCACCTACCTCTCGCCCCACATTCCGACAAAGATCTTACAAGGATAAGATTCCTTGTTGATCGATATATATTTAGCGTGCGCTAAGCCTAATCTTTAGCGTGCGCTAATACTTCAGACAACAACCGTTGACTTACCGTAACGTGCGCCAAAGCAATGGGTCCATACGCAGATTCCTTCCGATCGGACTACATTAGCGTACGCTAACCTATGAACGTAGCGTGGCGCTAATCCCGCACGATAGCGTGCGCTATGCATGAATATCGGCGTGCGCTAATAAGGCTATACTTAGCCATTTTCAGCTATCCTTGTCCAACATCTCGACATATCAAATACGAACATACGGCATATCAAATATACATTACTCAACACATTATATCTCAAATACAATTGTCGACCAAATACGACAATTATACCAATCTCGACATCTCAGCTCTTCATTTATTTTATCCCTACCGCATGCATTTCATGCCGTACAATATAACTCGGATAAAATAATATCAAACAATGAGTAGAAATTCGGATATTACATTCTACACCCCTTAAAATAAGTTTCGTCCTCGAAACTTGCAATCCGTCATAGAAAACAAACAAACATCAGTCCAACCCAAAATATCCCAAAACCATCACGACACCGATCAATCATCATTATTCGAATAGCCAAAACCGCATACTTACAAATACGCAGTCGACAATCTCGGAGATACTAGCAAGCGATCTCACCGCATACCCCAATACGCTTACGATTACAATTCTCTCGAGTCTCAACAAAAGATATCGTCTTCGATGAAACAATCCGCCCGAATCAAATCCTCGTGCCCGATTACATAATCAAGTCCTAATTCGATAAGACGAATAATACACAACACATCTACAAAACAATTGCCCAAAACAACGACACGAATCCCAAACATTAACACAAAATCCGAACGCCGATGATCACCAACAATGATCAACAATCAATCGAATTTATCATCGACATGATAAATTCCAATATGACCAACCAGAGGTCAAAACCCAATCGAGAATATCATCAACGTGATAAACTCCAATATTACCAACGAACGATCAACGACAATCGAGAATACCTTCACACGGTAAACTCCAACACGATCAACACAGAACCACAGAAATAGAAATACGAAAGGGTAACATTCTCAAAATGACACACCAATCACATACAGTGTATCTCAATAAACATACCCGACTGGTGAGCATACCCCTCTGCGTACAAACAACGAATCGCAAATCGACGAACATACCAATTCATACAAGGAGTGGGAACGACCACTCAATATCCAAAACAACCAGCATGGGGTCACCATCCCCAAATTTACACTTACAAAGAAATCATTCAAAGATCACTATGGTAAAATTGCGCTACTACCGTACCAATGGAATCACATAGCACATATGTCCCGGTTTCATAAAACCCATAGTTCCAGAATTACATGATGTACCCGAACCTGCTACACGCAAAGATTTTTTCTCTTATCCGATAAATCAACCGATCATCTCTCGGATAACCAAACTACCATACTAACGCTCGAACCTCTTTCATCGTACTACACCGATGTACTATCCATTCGTGAGTCACACTCATATCTTCACCATAATAGCATTATGCACTAAATGCGTATGTACATCAATCACATTTTCAAAACCAGTTTGAAATCGTATATTCTTGTCAAAAGACAAATTTTCGAAAATTCTTTCAAGAGTTTGAAAACTCAAAACATAAATTTTCGTAAGACCACGAAATCAATTTTTAAAAATTCAATCACCATTGGTGCCAAGTTCTCGATAAAAATTCTTTTTGAATATACGCGATTAAATAAAATGGAATCATGCAAATGATTGACCACAACCATACTCCTGTATACCAATTCGGCTCGTCACAATCCACTGACATTCCAACGGAAACCACATGACCGAGTTCCAAAACCTCAATATATAGACTCCGATAAAAAACTCCTTTTCCACCCATGACTCGTATCGTCAACCATTTACCCATCCTGGATCACCTCAAATATGATATGACAAAACGTTGGAACAAATCAAGCAAATTAAACACGGCGAAAGACTTCCCGAGAGGTTCCATTTGAACAAGTAAACCAAAGCCTCGAAAGGCGGAAATAACATAAGTAAACGATTGGTAAAGTGTTTTACAGATCTCGGGAGTTTTAGAAAACATGAAAGTCTTTTGAAACATTAGGGTCTTAGCCGTATCTCATTCCACATTACAAGAAGTTTAAAAAGTAGAAAACTCTTTTCGGACCCCAAGTCCTGAGTTATAAAACCATTTCAAAATCGATTGGGTCTCGGCCCAAAATCATTTTCCGTAAAACATCCGTAAGACACTCATTTTGAAAAGTATCATTTTCAAATGCTCAAAAACAGTTCATATATATCACAAAATGAACTAACATGACTACATGTTCTTCTCGACAATCCATAGCCCTTCTCCCGAATACATAATTTCGTTCCAGAATCTAACCAACATACTGATTCTCGAAATCATAACTCCTCAAGATCATCAATCCTGTCCCAACTCTGTCACCTTATACTGTAACGCATAATATCTACTGAATCTCAAAACGTATCAACTTAGAACGGCAATAAATCTCAATGAAATTCAAAAATCCAAATACTTACAGATCGTGAAGCCGACGATTTCCCGTGATACTGGCACATGTCTCGGCTCTAGAAAATACTCGACACGGACATTTTCAAAACACACGTTGGCAAACTCAGTTCGACTCAAGAACACAATACATCTCATTCCAGAGAATCTCGTTAACACCATTTGGAAAAGTTATAACAAGCCCAAGATTTACATCGGTAAATCACATAACACATAAGCCCGAGTGAACAACAAAACTCACGGCTCTAATATTTGTCAATCGACAACTCGAATGACGCGACAAAACACGACCCAACTCGACCCAAATGCTTAGCTTTCTCAACCTAATCTCCGATACCATATTCGTAACACCCTGCATTTAACCGGAAATATTACAGCCGTGGGCCCCGAGATGGAACCCACAAGGCTAAAAGAAATTTTCGCAAACATTTACAAATGCCCAAGAGGCCAACGACGGTACTATCTTTAAAAATTCACAAAGACTTATAAAATCCATTTATCAAAACCGTCGTAAAAACTCATTTGAAATCGCGAGGCCAAACAAATTGACACTCAAAAGTTTAGAAAACGACTTCCAAAGCAACCCCAGCTACTGGATACCAAAAGGTCATTTCAAAATACTCACGCAAATGGAAAAAGACCAACCATAAGGATACTCTAGCAATGAATACGAGAACCAATCAAAAAACTCAATGCACACAACATGTCCTAGCCAGTATCCTCCGGGAAGCTCATCTCTTCACGACCGCTACAAGCTCGATACTCCAAGAACCTAAAAAGAAATCCCACGACGGGGTCAGCCATAATATCCAACAATGATAACCGTCACATCACATTAAGAATACATACCAATGAGAATAAGAATACGACCAATGTAATCTTACGGCCATGACTTTACTTACTCAAGTAATTCTCATCAGAATAACCATTAAACTCGAACATAATATTTGTATTTTACCTCAAACAATACTCAAGATCCTCAAACTATCATAACCAACTCACGATACGGAAATCTACCATTTCTGACCAATACGATCCATCGAATAAAATCATCAAATCCCAAGACGATAACCAATTGTCCACCAAAGACAAGACCAAGGAAAATATGGAACATACCTCGAGATATGATGTGCCACGATAATCATATCAGTCTAATCCGATATCAGAACAATGCAATGCGGACAAGGTCCTAACACAAGACCTACAAATGCATACTCATATGACAACGTCAATATGCTCAAAAACAATAACAACTATGTATACTCAATGGAAATCCCATGATCCAGCGCCCTCAGCATAGATCCCAAGATGATGCTACAAGATCAACACGAGGTGGATAACCAACAATATACATATGCACAACAATAACACAATACTGGGTAATCCAACGATCCAAAGGCCCTCAAAGATAGATCCCAAGATGATCCCGGACCAACACGAGGTGGAAAACCCGTCCAATGATCCAGCGCCCTCAAGATAGATCCCAAGATGATCCGTCGGACCAACACGAGGTGGACATCCGATCCAGCGCCTCAAAGATAGATCGCGCGATCCCATCGGATCAACACAACATAAACAACACAATATGCATACACATAAGCAAAACAATATGTTCATCATCATGAACAACGCAACATGAACGACAATATGACAAATCAATTAAGACGACCTCATGTTCGACAACATGAATGATAATACGCATGATCAAATCACTAACTCTAATTGAATCGATATAAGATACTTGTCCCGAGTCCTTCGGGAGAAATCTCGATGTTTAATCATCACCGACGATTATCCTCAATGCTCGGTGATCCATACGAACAATGAACTATAGATACTCATATCCTCGTCTTTACCATAATGTAACCTTGATACTCGAACATACCAAAAGCTGAGATAGGCATATACATTATGATTTATCTCCCAGAATCGAAAGAACGATATGCGATCCGAATACCCAGAGTTCACAATAATAATCATCGCTATATGCATTATAAACGAAATGAAACTAAAACCATTCATTAAATATTATAACTGAGCAAGTAATAACTTGCCTCGATACCGGTACCACGAAGCTGTTGTCAAACACATTGCCTTTGTCTACGAGCTCCTCAGCCCCGATCAAAAGCAATACAATGGACATACTCGAACGCGACCGCAATATCCGGTTATAATCACCGATCAACAATCTCAACCTATCGAAGAAATCAAATAACACATATCCGATAACAATCAACAACTGACAAACTATCCAATCGAACTCAACGGTTCAACACAACCTCGAATAAACACAGTCAGAACCAACCAAGTCAAACCATCACGAATTCATAATCAAAACACAAAAATACTGCACTGTCTGCCTACTTAGCGCACGTTAAACGCATAACGTAGCGTGCGCTAAGTTGTCCCGTTAGCATGCGCTAGCCAGTAAGCTTAGCGTGCGCTAATGCTGTACAGTGGCATGCAATCCAAGCATCGACTAACATCTTGCAACTACGAATCCGAATGAAGGGAGATATGAATCTCCATATCTCTTGAAGATAAACGACACCATAACTATCACAAGGATCATATCATTGTCCATATATCAATAATAACACCAACAATCAAACCGACTCGATAACAAGGATCATATCATATTCAATCCGGAATTCAACCTCGTATCATGATTTAACTCCTCTAAATCGATCAATATAATTAACAAGATTCAGAAATCCATCTTAGATCGGGTTAAACGAATCAACATCCTTATAGTATGAAGAATCTTAACTAACATCCGAGACTCTTATCAAAATTCCATTGAATCCCATATAACATCATCATATGATTATCCAACATGCTCCTTACATGAAATCATCCAAGAAAACGAACTATCATCAAGAGGATACGAAAATTACCTGGATTGGATGGACCAAGAATAAGAACACTAGACTCCATTCCAAGAATCATGAATAACTTGAAGAACAAGGCTTGAATCCATGCTCTCCATCTTAATCTTGTTAAAGATCATCATCTCTCAGTGTTTAGGAACTCCAAATGTTCTCCCAAGGTTGTCTCTATCGGGTGAAAGGAAAGAAATGGACGAAATGCTTCATGACACATGTTTGTCCCTTTATATAGAATACCTTACTAGCGTGCGCTAAACCCTTATGTTTAGCGTGCGCTAGCATTAGCGTGCGCTAACTGACTTTGTTAGCGTGCGCTATCGAAGCCCAGAGGCTACTGTCTTGCTTCATAAACTAGCTTACGTACGTAATGCCCATGCATTAACATACGTAAAACATCATGTCTAGCGTACGCAAGTCCTTACTCTTAGCGTGCGCTATCCGAAGTTGACTTACTACAGTGTTCACCTACCTCTCGCCCCCACATTCCGACAAAGATCTTACAAGGATAAGATTCCTTGTTGGTGATATATATTTAGCGTGCGCTAAGCCTAATCTTTAGCGTGCGCTAATACTTCAGGACAACAACCGTTGACTTACCAGAACGTGCGCCGAAAGCAGCCGGGTCCATACGCAGATTCCTTCTGATCGGACTACATTAGCGTACGCTAACCTATGAACGTAGCGTGCGCTAATCCTGCGCGATAGCGTGCGCTATGCATGAATATCAGCGTGCGCTAATAAGGCTATACTTAGCCATTTTCAGCTATCCTTGTCCAACATCTCGACATATCAAATACGAACATACGGCTTATCAAATATACATTACTCAACACATTATATCCTCAAATACAATTGTCGACCAAATACGACAATTATACCAATACTGACATCTCAGTCCTTCATTTATTTTATCCCTACTGTACAGATTTCATGCTGTACAATATAACTCGGATAAAATAATATCAAACAACAGTAGTAGAAATTCCGGATATTACAGTTACGACGAGAATCAAGGCCAAAACAACGGAAATCCCAACAAACTATCGAAGGGAAACTCATTGGGACATTTAATCGAACACTAAATGTT
The DNA here is from genome assembly GCA_033398695.1 of Orobanche coerulescens. NCBI lineage: Eukaryota > Viridiplantae > Streptophyta > Magnoliopsida > Lamiales > Orobanchaceae > Orobanche > Orobanche coerulescens. The sequence goes on along the minus strand of CM065804.1, from coordinate 65,593,099 downwards.
CAATAATTCCCAAGAACACTCGAATCGTCAATCGAGTTAAACAAACTTGATATATGGATATACAACCCATATAGCACGATTAATAACATCATACTACACCAACCGATGTATCAAAATCGGATTAGAAACGAAATCAAGAACAATTTCTCCAAAAAGTCAACTTGAAGGATAATCAAGAAATATACCTTGATTCGACGAAATACACGGATTAGATGTTGATATAATCAACAAGGATCTTCCAAAATGCCTTGGAAATGATTAGAATCGGCCAAGAACTCGATTTCCCGAGCCTCCCGTCACCAGACGCCGAAAAAGGAAGAAAAATCGCGTAGGAAATGAAATCTGGCCGAGCCAGGCTATATATAGCCGGCAGGGTTACGGCCGTAACCGGCAGGCCTTACGGCCGTAACTCGGTCCCTTACGGCTGTACTCGGCAGGCTTTACGGCCGTAACCGGCATTCGTCAAAATCCGCCAAAGACTAAATGGACACTTACGGCCGTGAATCCGCACACCTTACGGCCGTAATCGGCCTTCACAAAATCCGCCCGGCGCAGACGGCCGTATTCGATCACGCTTACGGCCGTAACTCGCACACCTTACGGCCGTAATCGCACCTACGGCCAGAACTCGGCCAAAGCCAGCCTCGCCCGGCCGTGACTCGGCCGTGGCCACTCCGACGACCCGGACGACCCCGAAACCCGAACCTGAGTAAAAATCGAAGATACGGTTACGAAGTACTCGCAATGACGAATCCAAGCACTAAGAGAACACACGATTCCGACCATCCGAAGTGTCGGAATTCGACAACGGAAGTAATTACCCCAAACTTTGGGAAATTACAAAAATGGCCCAAAACGTCCGAAAATCACGATACGTGATCGAAACACCGAACCAAAGCTCGCAACATGAATAATAACATTAAATGAACTTGCGAGAAACTCGAAATAACAGTTTCGGACGAGATTCGCAAGAATCGAACTCAAGTGCGGAAAAGTCGCTAAAAAGCACGGAACTCAACAAAACAATACCGAAACGAACTCGGATGACAAAAAGTGCAGAATTAATCATTCTCGAAATGACGAAACGGTCATGAGCGAGTCGTCAAAACGGACTTCCGCCGAAAAAAAGAAATTACCGGAAATCGAAATTACGGGTATTACATTCTACCCTCCTTAAAAGAAGTTTCGTCCCGAAACTTAAAACAAGTAGGGAGAAGAAATATCCTGCTAGGAAAAACTCAACGAGACACACAAGAAACGCGTAACTTACGCCCATTGGCGAAACGTTACAAGCAACGCAAAGAAATATACGGCGTGAAAACACGCCCCACGGCGACCAACACAATGTCGCCGATAGGGATATAATAAAACCAACAAATGACAAGCGTCATCAAACGGATAATATAGTCAAGTCGATTATCCGAACAATCACAAAACACAACGAACGAAAATCAATACGATTGACCAACCTAACGGTTCATCAATTCAAACGCGAGTCAAACGCTGAACAAATACGGAATTCCACCGCCCAAGGGTTGGAAGATCGAAACGAGACTAATTTCCCGAACTTAAGGGAATTAGAAAGGAGTCTGAACGCTCAACAATCACGAAACGAGATCAACAAAAACTGAACAATCAAACGATCGAACCACAAAGATCGAGACAACAAAAATCGAACGATCATGTTCGAATCACGAAGAACAATAAAAATTCAAACAACAACTCCAAGGTTCACATCTCGACTCTAGACAATATATGATCCGGTGAAAACAACAACAGATGCATTCACATAAGATCCACATGAGAGGGAATAGAAATTGAAAAGTCACAACGACAAACGAGTTATTCCGAAACAATACCACGATCGTTCGATCAACAAAAGCAAGGGGAAGGACAAGCTCAGAAAATGTCAACGAACATAAACGAGTCGATAGAGTCGAAAATACAGAAGTTCCAAATCCGATCCACTTCGAATAAAAGAACTAGTAGAACCAAAAGATGTTACTTCCGAACAAGGTTCACAAAATCGAACCGAATTCGGAAAAGTCACAGCGATAACCAGATCGACCCAAAACAAGATCACAGCTCGTTCGAACGATGAAACCGAAATACAGAACAATTTCAGACAGTATCAACGAACACGAGCGAATCGATAGACATGAGAAAGAGGAAATGAAGAAGTCCAAAAACAATACGGGTATTACATTCGACCTCTTATAAAAGAAGGTCGTCCCCGCTACTCACAATAACGGAAACAAGGTAATAACACAAAAAGCAACCGACAGAGAAATCTCCCATGGGCCTCTCAGAACCGATCCTGATATCTGTGCTGGAGCGCGAACTCCGAAAGTCTCGGTAGCCACCCGCAAGATCGAATTCGGTGTCCCTCGAGTCCACACTCGAAATGTGTTACTGACGAGAAGGACAAATTGCACGTACATTCCCCCGGCACATCACGGTTGAAATGCCTCGGCTCGGCATACCGAAAATACAAACGCTAGATACAATGGAACATAACACCGCAAAACAACATACTGGAGATGCCAACTCAGCACAACAAGGAATCATAACACATCATATACAACGATTACCATCGTAAAGTAATACACACACAAACACTACAACAACGAAGGTATCGTTTGGCGACCTCAATGGCCCGAACGATAACCAGCACGTAATACAAACATCATGAAACAATCACACATGTACACAAACGTTCAAACCCAAGCTTTAACAGCTCACACCGGTGCGATAACACGCAAGTCACCACGAAATGACAACATTAAAGATCGTCATCACACCTCCCACAAAGGGACAACAAAAACATATGCATGGCGAACGACTCAACGTTCACACCACCAATTCCATCATACTCGGGAGCTAACATTCTAACAACAATGTGAATATCATACACACATTCCTGGACTACAAACAGGAATGATAGGTTTTAAAAACGAAAATCACCTTTTGGAAACAGTTTGGAAACACCAGTTGATCTTGAGTATCATTTTACAAAAAGTTGAACAAACCTCATTTTCGAGACTTTGAAAATCATCTTGCGTTTGAACAAAAATGAGGACACCTTCTCTTAGTGAAAAACTTTCAGAATATTCGACCCTCGGGTCTAAGTTAAAGTGTTTATAAAACATTGAAAATATCTCAAAACATTTTGGGTCCTCGAGGTAGAAGAATTTTGAAACATATTGTGGCACCTTGGAAGTACCGCGAGAAAACAATTCATTTTAAACGTACGTCTCGAAATTTATTTCTAAGATACTCAAGTTTTCGAAAATAATTCAATGCCAAAGAAAAAGGACGATGCCAAAAAGGCTAGAATCCCAAAAATTTCAGGTAATTACACAAAACTTTATAGCGCCGTGGGTCCCGCGCCGGAACCCACCAGGATAAAACCATTTACAAAATGCTAAAAAGGCCGATGACGGTAATATTTCAAAAACTCACAGAAGCCATTTACAAAATGCTAAATACCGTCATAAGAATTTCGCCAAAACGATCAAGTCCATAATGCCAAAAACTCGGTTAAGGGAATCGGTTTTCGAAATAAAACTCGGTCGGTAAAATACCGAAAGTCATTACAAATCACGCAGCGGATAAAAGAAATACGGTTCAACATACACAATTGAGCAACACTAGTCCTCATATGAACGAAATATGAGAGTCAAATAACCACATATCAAGAAATCAAAATCCATAAGAGGATTCCGTCACTAATCAAATAATCATAAAATAGCTCGTGACACACGAGGCACAACACAAAGAAGGGAGACTTACAGCCATAGGTCGCACGAAGATGATGATCGCCCACGATACTAATCACGACCAACAAACTCAGACGACGCGTCGCGACACGACTTAGTCAGACAAAATCCGACGAGACAAAAACTCAATGGACACCACTGACCCGACAGCCTAGGTTTCCACAACCTAAGCTCTGATACCATTTATGTAACACCCCCAATCCGCTCAGGGATATTACACGCCGTAGACCCTCTCCTCGAGGATCTACCAGGCTGATAACTAAAATCAAACATCTAAACCTTGCCTTTAAGGCTAAAATGACTCAGTAGACCGACTTGGTCTTTCAATAATAACATACAACTCAATTCCAAACACATACCCACGCAGGGGTCAAAATACAATAAACTCCCGTACAACGGGGAAAAGATACTGCAGCGGAAAAGAAAATACAACTAGACAAAAACGACATCAACAGATCCTCATGTGATTAGTATCGTTCATCTTTCATCATCCTTCGTGCCGACCCTGTGCTATGCTCCAAAACCTGAATGCAAAAATAGACATCCACCCCCCGAATACTCGGGGGTTAGCAAAACTCCACTGTTTTGCTAGTGCAAGTACAAGTGCAAAAATACGAGCCATACAATTCACATTCCACGAATAACAATAACCAGGAATGCTCAAAAAAAAATCCAAACGTAACGAAAAGCACTTCCCGAGGCAAGAGTTTGGTAAAATATTCTAAAATCGAAAGGTCACAAATCAAGGGAAAACCATTTATAAAACCGTTTAAATGCCATCGAGAGTTTTGATAGAAAACAACTTAGGATTTTCAGATCCTTATCTTTCCAAAAATCAACAGGGTCACAGCCCAAAGGTTTTGTTTTCACAAATAGAAAACCGACAATAATTCACAGGGCCAGAGCCCAACATCACGTGTCCTCAACGGACGAAAAATCAACGAAACATAATCACGCACGCGCATCGCCTAGGACCGGGACGCTACCACCGACATCCTACTCGAGGCCTCGAAGGACCCTCCCGAGCTGGCTAGCGAAACAAATCACACACATCTCACGGTTGGATCAATCGCTTGTTGCATCCTGGCCACATGATCGCATGCCATGTGCCACCGTAGATTATCTCAGGCTCTCACAGTTGGATCAATCACTTGTTGCATCCTGACCACATGATCACGTGCCACGTGTCACTGTAGACCTTCAACCATATCCACACATTCACACAAATAACATATCACATCAAGGATATTCAAATAATTCGCCCAGAGGCATCAAACACTTAGCAAAACACCACGTCAATCCACAACACACCGAAATGAAATAATATACGTTCACACACAATGCCAAGTGCAACATTAACACCAAGCATATACATAGAATTCACATAGTTATTCACAAACCACGCCATTCACAAAACACACGCGTTTTGAAAGCAAACCTTTAACAAGGCTAAACCGAATCTTTTGAAAGTTCAATTCAAACGACCAAACAACCACATTTAGACGATCACTAATTATCATATCCATAAAACAAGAATAGTATGGGCAAGGTACTTGCCTCGAAATCACGATCGCAACGAGACGACGAATAGGACGCGGTCGAATAGCTCCGAATGCCCGAACACCATCAAGAACGCGATAGCACCACGAGTATTACGAGAATAACACTACACGAATCATCAATCACCAACGGGATTCAACATCGGAATCCTCGAACACCTATAAACCTCCGGAAGGAACAATAACACATGGTTACGACGAGAATCAAGGCCAAAACAACGGAAATCCCAACAAACTATCGAAGGGAAACTCATTGGGACATTTAATCGAACACTAAATGTTCAATAATTCCCAAGAACACTCGAATCGTCAATCGAGTTAAACAAACTTGATATATGGATATACAACCCATATAACACGATTAATAACATCATACTACACCAACCGATGTATCAAAATCGGATTAGAAACGAAATCAAGAACAATTTCTCCAAAAAGTCAACTTGAAGGATAATCAAGAAATATACCTTGATTCGACGAAATACGCGGATTAGATGTTGATATAATCAACAAGGATCTTCCAAAATGCCTTGGAAATGATTAGAATCGGCCAAGAACTCGATTTCCCGAGCCTCCCGTCGCCAGACGCCGAAAAAGGAAGAAAAATTGCGTAGGAAATGAAATCTGGACGAGCCAGGCTATATATAGCCGGCAGGTTACTGGCCAGAATCGGCAGTGCCTTACGGCCGTAACTCGGTCCCTTACGGCCGTACTCGGCAGCCTTACACCAGAATCGCATTCGCTGTAAAAATCGCCAAAGACTAAATGGACACTTACTACAGTAACTCGCACACCTTACGGCCAGAACCGCCTTCGTCAAAATCCGCCTAGCTCAGACGGCCGTACTCGATCACGCTTACGGCCGTAACTCGCACACACCTTACGGCCGTAATCGCACCTTACGGCCGTAACTCGCCGAGCCAGTCTCGCCCGCCGTGACTCGGCCGTGGCCACTCCGACGGCCCGGACGACCCCGAAACCCGAACCTGAGTAAAAATCGAAGATACGGTTACAAAGTACTCGCAAAGACAAATCCAAGAACTAAGAGAACACACGATTCCGACCATCCGAAGTATCGGAATTCGACAACGGAAGTAATTACCCCAAACTTTGGGAAATTACAAAAATGGCCCAAAACGTCCGAAAATCACGATACGTGATCGAAACACCGAACCAAAGCTCGCAACATGAATAATAACATTAAATGAACTTGCGATAAACTCGAAACAACAGTTTCGGACGAGATTCGCAAGAATCGAACTCAAGTGCGGAAAAGTCGCTAAAAAGCACGGAACTCAACAAAACGACACCGAAACGAACTCGGATGAAAAAAAGTGCAGAATTAATCATTCTTGAAATGACGAAACGGTCATGAGAGAGTCGTCAAAATGGAATTCCGCCGAAAAAAAAGAAATTACTGGAAATCGAAATTACGGGTATTACAATTGTTCCATACGGTAAGTCACCCTCACAGGTAGAAAATGAGATGACTTCGTCAAACAATCTACTATCACCCAGATAGCATCGTTCTTCCTCACGGTTCGTGGTAAACCAACTACGAAATCCATTCTGATATGCTCCCATTTCCATTCTGGAATTTGCAACGGTTGAAGTAAACCTCCTGGCCGTTGGTGTTCTGCCTTTACCTGCTGACATATCATACACCTCTCCACAAATACACCAATGTCTCATTTCATTCCTCTCCACCAAAAGAACTTGTTCAAGTCGTGGTACATCTTTGTACCTCCCGGATGAGCAGAGTATGGTGCATTATGAGCTTCTTCAAGGATTTGCCTCCTAAGGGACGTGTCCTTAGGAACACACAACCTCCCATCGTAAGTCAAAACGTCGTCTGCGGCAATAACAAATTTCTCAATACTCCCATCTTGTGCTCGATCTTTCATCTTACACAAGAACTTATCACGTGGTTGAGCCTCCTTAATCTTATCTCTCAAGTTTGGTTGCAAGACCAAAGATGATAAGATTGCTTTCGAACGTTTTGAAGACTCAACTACCTCAATCCTCAACTGGGAGAACTCATTTATCAAACTCTCCTGATCGGTCAAGCAAGCTAACTCGCCTCTAGTTTTCCGACTCAAGGCATCAGCTACTACATTCGCCTTACCCGGATGGTAATGTATGGTACAATCATAGTCCTTCACCAATTCTAACCATCTCCTTTGTCTCATGTTAAAATCCTTCTGTGTGAAAAGATACTTCAAACTTTTATGGTCCGTGTATATCTCACACTTCCCTCCGTAGAGATAGTGACGCCAAATCTTCAGCGCATGTACTACAGCATCCAACTCCAAATCATGCGTTGGATAGTTCAACTCATGTGGTTTAAGTTGTCTCGATGCATAGGCTACCACTTTACCATGTTGCATCAGAACACAACCCAACCCCTGCTTTGAGGCATCACTATAAATAACAAAGTCTTCCGTCGGATCAGGAATCGTTATTACTGGTGCCGAGGTTAGTCTCCTTTTCAACTCTTGAAAAATTTCCTCACACTTGTCACTCCATTCAAACCTCACGCCTTTCCTTGTTAGCTTGGTCATAGGAGTGGCGATTTTCGAAAATCCTTAAATAAATCTTCGAAAATAGCCAGCTAAGCCCAGAAAGCTGCGAACTTCGCTCACATTCTTGGGTACTCCCCAACTACTCACTGCTACAACTTTATCGGGATCTACCTCAATCCCTTTTGAAGTCACCACATGTCCAAGGAATCCAACTTTGTTCAACCAAAACTCACATTTCTTGAACTTGGCATACAACTTCTCCTTGCGAAGTGTCTCCAATGTAATTCTCAAATGCTTTTGGTGTTGTTCCTTGTCCTTAGAATTCACCAAAATGTCATCTATGAAAACAATCACGAACTTATCCAAGTAAGGTTGGAACACCCTGTTCATCAAATCCATAAAGACTGCCGGTGCATTACTCAGACCAAATGGCATCACTACAAATTCAAAATGTCCATAACGGGTCTTGAAGGCCGTCTTGGGAATGTCACACTCCCTAATCTTCAGTTGGTGGTATCCCGACCACAAATCGATCTTCGAAAAGGTTCCGGCTCCTCTCAACTGATCGAATAGATCATCGATTCTCGGTAGTGGGTACTTGTTCTTCACCGTGAGTCGATTCAACTCTCTGTAATCTATACACATCCGAAGTGACCCATCCTTCTTTCTTACAAATAGTACTAGTGCACCCCATGGTGACACACTAGGTCGAATAAATCCGAGCTCCAGCAGCTCTTGAATTTGGACCTTCAACTCTTGAAGTTCCCTCGGAGCCATTCTATATGGCGCTTTGGACGTTGGGGCCGCCCCAGGGACTAAATCAATACTAAACTCCACTTGTCGGTCGGGTGGGACTCCCGGAAAATCTTCTGGAAACACATCCAAAAACTCCCGTACTATAGGTACGTCTATAGGGGACACCTCATCAGTACTAGTGTCGACCAAACTCACCAAGTAACCCTGACATTGCTCCTTCCTTAGGCTTCTTAGTGCTTTCATGGCTGTGATTACTCTGGGTACCGTCCTACTCTTAGTACCATAATAAAAAGTGATCGACTCGCCTTCAGAACACCTCAATGTCACCTTCTTCTCACGGCACCTTATATCGGCATCATATCTATCGAGCCAGTCCATACCAAGGATCACGTCAAAATCCATCGAGCTAATCAAATACAGGCTAGCATCAAATTATCTACCTCCTATCTCAATATTCTCGTCAATCATTGTATTAGTGAGGATCGTATTTCCTGACGGTAAGCTAACCTCGAGATACTCAACAGTTCTAATGCTTTTATGACCAATGGAATGATAAAACTTTGCAGACATAAAAGTATGTGTGGCACCAGTGTCAAATAAAGCGAAAGCAGGCACATTAGAGATCATAAGCATACCTGACATCGTGCCGGGATTCCCATCTGCGTCCATTTAGGTCAAAGTATACATGCGAGCTTTTCCTCCAGAACCTTGACCTTTGGCCCTTTGGAGATGATAGTTCGAAGATGAATGTCCTGGCTCTTTGAATCTATAGCAGACACCCTTTCCATACAAAGACTCTCCGCCATGATTTTTACCACACTTTGGGCATGCAGGCCTAGTGATCGGTGCACCCGGTCCAGATTTCTCATCTACTTTCTTCTGTTTATTAGAAGCCACAACCTTATTTTGGTTCCCATTCAAATGCCTCTTATCGGTATTAGGCTTAGTTGACTGTTGTTGATCCAGATTATGGCTAGCCTCAACCTCTTGAGCTCGAAACACTGTCTCGGTATATGGTAGCACCCCATGACCAGCCACGATGTGACGAATACTCGGGCGTAAACCACTCCGGAACTTGAGGGCCCTCTTGCGGTCTATATCCACCATGTGCTCCACAAAGAAGCTGATTTGGTTGAATTTCCTCTCATATTCTTCAACTGTCATCCCTCCTTGTTCGAGATTCTAAAACTCTCTCTCCATCTTCTCTCGGTAATGCTGTGGGTAGTACTGTTCCATCACTATTTCCTTGAATCGATCCCAAGTCAATGTAGCACGCTCAGCCGCCGACCTCAAATGCCAATAGCTTATCCACTAGCGTCCAGCATCCTCCACCATTTGATATTGGCCGCAAAGAATTCTTTGCGCATCAGTGCCCCCAATGAGCTCAAAGGTGCGCTCGAGCGACATGAACCATTCATCAACAAAAGCTGGTCCTTCTCGACCGTTGAATGTTGGTGGGGTGAAACGCCGGAACTGTTGCACAACTTGTGCCTGAGTAGGAGCTGGCACGTTATTGTTGTGGTTATCCTGACCTCCGTCGCCACCACCACCAGCACCAAAGTTGGCATTCTGACCACCGACATTATCTGCACCTCGGTTAGCTAGGCGTCCACGTCCACGAGTTGCCATTATCCTATGGCATACGACACGCAACGACCCTTCAGTACTTACCCAACGACAGGGATAAAATAAAATGGAGAGTTATATTACATCTCTAGCAATGATGATTTACGCATGTCAAACATATACTTATGAATTATTAAGAAAACAATTTCATGCCCAAATACTTTATCATAAAATTCTTATGTACAAAATATAATGAAGATGCATCTTTAATGCATGAATCACGGTTGATCTGGTAAACTGCATTCATCACATAATGAATAATAATAACTTAATGTACCTTGGAGTCGACGTGGAGTGGCAGAGGTGGATGATCATAATTGCTAAAAATATTGGACTACTTGTGAAATAAAATTTCAGTTTTGAAAAAGAAAACATTTCAACGAGTCTACAGAACCGTAGACCCACTCCGATACCACTTATGTAGTGACCACTATTTCTAAAATATAATTCTTCGAATTTTAAGAAGAGTAAATAAAAATTTTGCAGCGGAAATACATTTTTAAGAAAAATAAACTTAATAATCGCAAGTAATAATCCCAAGTCATCATTAAATAAAAGCATAATTTGACTTTAAAATAAAACAAATGGAACAATTGTTCATAAATATAATCTTAGAGAAATAACATTTAACAAATAAGTATTTGATCATCAGCTTGATCATCCCACTTGAGCCTGCCACATCGAGCTCCTCAACCTGAAAGGGGGTAAATAGTGGAGTGAGCTTCCAACTCGCTCAGTGTGGAGAGTACGCAATATGTCTACTTTAATTACTAAATATATTAGCAAGTATAAACAACATGACTGATAAATTAAGTCTGGCCGGCTAGCCCGAAGGCTTTATGCACAATTAAGTGCTTCTGACTGATTTGCACATTTAAGTGCTTCTGACTAGTTGCACATTTAAGTGCTTCTGATTGATTGCACATTTAAGTGTTTCTGACTGATTTCACGTTCACATACGAGACAATATATAAAGCAATTAAAATAAAGAAAAGCGTAATAAATCCCCACACCTGGATAAAATTGCAGTTCTTAACTTGAATGTGATGAAATGCTTGACTCGACAATTATAGGCTCGTAAATTCTCGTTATTATCTACAATTAGTAATAATAGAGAATTATTATTATATGACTGAGAATTAAATTATAGGTGAATAGTAATAGTAATTAAAAATGTAAACATGTTAAAAGCTTGGCCGAAAGGGACTGATATTGTAGAAATTATAATTCTGCTTAGAGCTAACTGGAATAATTATAAACCAGACTGGGGCAAGAATGAAGAAAATGAAAATTTGGGGCTGACATTAGTATACTTTGAAAATGATTTGGGGTTGAATCGAACGGATCTGGAAACAAGGGGGACTAAATTGAATAACCCTTGGAAATTAGGGGGTATATAAACCCCTTTGCCCAGCCGACACTATCATTTCTAACCTTCTCCCTTCAACACTCTCTCTCTAAAACTCTCCTCCCTCTGCCAGTGATCGTTTCTCAGTCTCTCTCTATCGTCAAAAAGAAACACACACACACACACACACTCACACCTACACACACTCCAGACCCGCCGTGAACTGGATGAATCGAAAAAAGAAAATTCGTCGGCGTCGCGGTTCGGCAGTAGGTCGCTGCCAAGGTGTGGTCCGACGATAGCAGATATTGATGTTTTGCGTGGTTCCGACCGGTGGCTCGCGTGAAGGAGGGGAGGTCCAAGTGGTGGCGGCGATGGTGAAAGGCTATGGCTGACTCTCGCATCGGAGCCCGGGTGTGGGTTGTAGGGCCGATGGGATTTAGGGCTGGAAATTTCGTTTGTGATTTTTGATTCAGGTTTGGTCTGTTCAGTTTCAAATTTTGATTCTAAAACAAAATGGGTTGAGTTTGATTTGGAATTCTAGTTTCAGATTCGGGTTCGATTACACCAGGTTGGGCCGAACATTTGTAAAAAAAAAAACATCGGATAGGATTAAGATTTCTGGCTCGAATCCGCTGAAGGGTTGAAGATGTTTCAATCAAAATCAAATGTGGGTTTCTGTTTTAATGTTCTAAAACAAATTTTGATAGTTTTGCGGTTGCGGCCCGAGATGCTGAAGGATGGCTTCAAGATCAAATTCTGAGTTCCACGGCTAATGATCGAGTTTCTGGTTTGAGGTTGAAACTGGATTTCATCGTTTTAGACTTTCGCAGTAGGAAGGAACCAAAACCTTTAACATCAAAATGTAAAAAAAAAAAAATTGCAGAGTTATAAGTTTACCTTTTCTGGTGAAGAGTTGGTTGTCGTAGGGGTTGAGGGACGGGTTCGAACGAAAGATTGCAGAAAGGAATGAGAAGAATATTTGTGAACTGGAATTTGCTGTAAATGAGATTTGGTGTTTGTACGTATAATCACTTTTGAGTTTTTGTTTATATATTGTATTGAAATGATTTCAAGGGTTCTTATTTATTTGTGTTAATTATGACATAATTGTTTGAGAATTTATTTCCAATTAAATGTGTTGATTTGAGAGGTTATGAATGAATGGGTGAAAATGGAACTCCAGCAAAACGTTTCATCTGGAGAAACAAATAGTCCTTGGACTAAGGTGATAATTGGGCTGAAAATAGATACTTATTAATTGGGCCACTTAATTAATTATACGATTTGGTTTGAATATTAAATAATAATAATAATATTAGTATTACTTCTAATAATAATAAATAGTAGGGATAATAATAATAATAGTAATAATAAATTATAAATAATATTATTATTTATCTTTGTAAAATCTTTTGGGTAACTATTAATATTGTTTAAAATTTGACTAGGGCCTAGAAATGACGACATGAAACACGATGAAATAAAACGAGAAATGACATGACATGAATCACATGACTGGATATGGCTTATAATGACAAATGAATTTGCATGATCATGAAAATAAAATAAATTAAATGACAAAATTATTCGGGCATTAATTTAATAAAATTAAACACGTTTTCTATAATTCACAATAAATGTATATGTGAAATCGGGGCGTTACAATTATTCAAGAAGAGGTTTATGTTAAGAAACCTCCGGGCTTCGAGGATTATGAATTTTCGGACCACGTCTACAAGCTCAACAAAGCCTTATACGGCTTGAAGCAAGCACCCCGAGCATGGTATGATCGTTTAAGTGAATCTTTAATTTCAAATGACTACAAACGAGGTAAAATAGATAACACAGTTTTTGTAAAAAATGTAAAGAAAGATATTCTTGTGTGTCAAATTTATATAGACGATATAGTATTTGGAGCAACTAACGATTCTTTATGCCAAGAGTTTGCAAGTCTAATGAAGGGGAATTCGAGATGAGCATGATGGGAGAATTAACGTTCTTCCTCAGGCTGCAAATTAAACAATGTGAGGATGGAATATTTATCCATCAAACCAAATACTCAAAGGATCTCCTCAAAAATTACAAAATAGAGAATAGCAAAGTCATTTTCACACCGATGTCATCTACTCTAAAGCTCGATAAAGATTAAAATGGAAAGCCTGTCGATCAAAAACTTTTTCGATGTATGATTGGTTCCCTGCTTTATTTAACTACTTCTAGACCTGACATAATATTTGTTACGTGCTTATGTGCTCGTTTTCAAGCCAATCCAAAGGAATCTCATCTTATTTCATGTCAGTGATTTTTCCGCTATTCAAATGGAACAATTGACTAGGCTTATGGTATCCATCTTGCCTAGATTTTAATCTCATTGCTTGTAATGACGCCGATTTTGGTGGTTGCAAAATTGATAAAAAGAGCTTAAGTGGAACATGTCATTTTATAGGCTCTTGCTTTATTTCATGGGGTAGCAAGAAACAAATAAGTGTAGATTTATCTACATCCGAAGCTGAATATGTTGTTGTCGGTAGTTCCTGTGCACAGTTACTTTAGATTAAAAATCAACTTCGGGATTATGGGATATTTATTGAAAACATTCCCATTTTATGTGATTACAAAAGTGCTATTAATCTTAGTAAGAATCTAGTATTGTGCACTAGATACAAACACATTGATATAAGACATCATTTTCTTCGATATCACGTTCAGAAAAAAGATATTCGTTTAATTTTTGTTGGTACAAAAGATCAGCTTGCTGATATAATTTCAAAACCTTTACCCGAGGAATCTTTTAATAATATCTGTTTACAATTAGGTATTGGACACATTGACAATTTTTAAAAGATTGTTTTTTATTATTATTCTTATGAAAAAATCAATACTTGAGGCTTTCACCTGGATCTAGCGTGCGCTAGACTTCTTCATTAACGCGTGCTAGTTAAAATCCCCAGATTCAGCTCGAACCCAATAGTGCATGCTGCTTACAAGTTTAGCGTATGCTAACTAATTTCATTCTTCATACCTGAAGGTTCTGGATAGAGTCCAGTGACATATTTTTTATCGATAGCGCACGCTATACCTTACATTGCGCATATTAATGACTCAGCAGAATATTTAAAACTAAAAAAGTGGCTGGTCCACTTCCATTTCCTCACTCAACCCTAACCAGACGTCGACCAAAATCCAGAAATTCATCCTTCAAATCCTCAACTTAATCTAAATTCGTCTGTAGCATCCTCCCTCAAATGGCAAATGGATCAAGAACCACAATGAAGAAGCAATACAAAAGCTCTAAACGCCCTAGAGATTCCAAATTCGATTTGGACCGGTTCTTCTCTTCCATGGATTTCAAGGTATTTTACGAAATTCTTCCTCAAGAACACATCATGGATTGCTATTATTTTAATTTCGTAAGTTTGGAGTGTGTTGGTGCCGAAATCTGCGAATTTTTTCCAATGATGGGAATTGATCATTTTGTTGAGTGCAAAGAACCGGTTTATCCAAATCTTGTTAGAGAATTCTATGCAAACCTTCACGTTGTGGAGAATGAGGGTTCTACATCTTTTGTTCTTCAGAGTTTGGTTGGTGGAATTTGTGTGAAACTTTCATCGGAAATATTGAATGAATTGTTTGGTTTATCGAATGATGGTTTTGTTTGTTTCGGGAAAGAAATTAAAGACGAAGAAACTGGTTTGAATGAATTAGATGTTAAGGAATTCTTAAGCTCAAAAGCGGTTATTGAAATAACCGATGATGTCTTTGAGAACAACGACTTTGGAATTCAAATTTGTCTATTGTTAGTTGCTTACACCAAGTGTTTGATGCTGAAGGCCAATACTCAACACAAGTTGGTTGGGGTTGACATACATGTTGTTTACCATGTTTTGAATGATGATAAGGTGAAGTTTGCGGCTATTGTGCTAAGTTGGATAAAGGCTAAAGGTGACATATTTCGTTCTAAGCAGTACGCGTCTCGGTCAAGAAATGCCGGAATGCCATTTGGTTCGATTCTCATGGTTATCTTGAGACATCATAATGTGGACTTATCGAAGGAGGTTGCGGTTCCGGTGTCTCGGGGACACAAAATTTCCGATTCGATGTTAAAGGCGATGTATTATGTTGAAACTATAAAGAGGATGGGTGTTGTTTCGTACTTGAAGGAAGATGACGATGTTTCCAAAGGAACTCGTGTGCCGACCCCTACTGAGCGAATTACATGGAGAGAGCCAGAAACTTTACGAGAATTTCAAACCGGGACATTCGTCATTCATCCTAAATCAAATGGAAAGAAGAAAATTAGTGTAGACGCAAGTGACAAAGATGACCTCATGGCTCGTATGTGTAGTCTTGAAACTATGCAACTTGAAATTCGTGATGAAGTTCGTACTCTTTGGACAAAGTACGAGATGAAATCTACTCCGTCAAATCCCTCCTTGAAGACTTCATACGCTTTATCAATCCTTCATTCCCATTTCCCACCTCTCGTTCCGATACAAACCTATAAATCTCATTTATTGATTATTTGTTAAAGAAAAATAATATGTTCGTGGGATTTGATGAAACTTGGTATTGAATATTTAGTTTGTTGATTAAAACCTTGTTGTCTGAATTAAACTCATTTTTTTGGATGTTTAGGATTATTCACTTATCTTACACTATATTTACTCTAATATTGTTTTATGAATTTCTAGTCCTAGCATTAATGTTTGTTAAATCATAATTATTGAATGGTTCGTTCATTATGGAGATTACTTTGCACAGGTTGGATCATTACACTACGGTATTGCATAATCTTTCTAACCATGTATTTTAGCTTATAGCTTAAATTTTAAGTTAGAATCTATAAGTTATTTGTTTACTTGAAATCAGGAAAGCTCCATTTCAGGAGGAGGTATGTTCATTTACCTTTTGATTGTGACAAAAAGGGTGAGGAAAAGATAGAACATGATTCAAAACTCTCTAACAAAATCGAACAAAGTAACAAATCTATCTCAGTGTTGTTAGTTGAGTTGTACTAGATTCGGATGCCTTGGGTAGTTTAGAACTCTTGATAATAATTGAAGCGGTGGGGCTAATCATAATCGTTAATCGAAACCTATCAAGCTAGTATTTTGGAGGACTTATAGTAGTAATCATAGTTGGATTGTAAACTCATAATCGAACTTGTAAATCACCAACACCATGGAATAGTCATGTTATGGATTGTAATTGTAATCCGATTATCGTATTGTAAACTCATTGGTAATTCCTTAACGAATTAGTTGTCAATTATCGAATTAGATAGGTAATCAAATACATTAGGATTTCATGGGAATTGTGCTTATTCGTTCTTTCCTAGAGATTATGGAATTTCGAAATTGAATGAGTAATGAAATTACGGGTGGCTATAGTCGTAGTCGTAACGTAGAAGTATTGTACAAGAACATTATAGTTAAATGAGATGATAAATTGAAAATCGGTGAATCTAGGAATTAAGTAATTCGCATTGTCGTTAAAAATGGAATTTTGGTTTTGACAATATGAAACTAACTAGGTTTAAAACCCTATCGGGATGGGGAAAATGTCGCTATTCGTCATTATCACCATGAGGTATTAATCGACGAATATGTAATAGGTTGAGCTCTTGGGTGTGGTCGTTCGAGCCTTTGTGTTATCAAGGGGGTAACTCTCGTCGGAACTAAGGCAAGTGAACCCTTGCTCGGACTATGTTATATTAAATTCCAAGATTTAATATATGTCACTATCTATGGAATTGTGTTCGTTTTATTTATCCTGTCCGAAGTATTCTTGAGTAGATACTTCCATGACCCTTGGTTGCGACCTTGGGAGTTTATATGTTGATACATATGTACAGAACTGTGTTGAGGGATAAAACCTGAATGGTACCCACGTCCGGAGTAATCTTGTGTAGATACTTCCATGACCCTTGGTTGCGACCTGGGGATTTTATGTGTTGATAGAAAAGATAATGATGGTTATGGTGTGATCTAATGCCAAACCGAACATCGATATTGTATTGCAAATTTATTTTATACCTTCGATGATTTTGTGTTCATATTGTCTGACCTAGGTTGACTGGCACGATTCGTCGTGTCACGCAAATTTATTCAATATGTGCAGGACATTCCC
Organism: Orobanche coerulescens; assembly: GCA_033398695.1. NCBI lineage: Eukaryota > Viridiplantae > Streptophyta > Magnoliopsida > Lamiales > Orobanchaceae > Orobanche > Orobanche coerulescens. The sequence goes on along the minus strand of CM065804.1, from coordinate 65,575,377 downwards.
GAAGGTTCCGGCCAGGCTTAAGTGGTGTTTGGAGAAAGCCTTGTTATTTCTTTTTTTAATAAATTCCGAATATTCCAAATTGATGTAATAACTATGTTAACTTATTTTCTAAAGTATTTTGCTTCGAATTTTATCATCGTGGGATTACCCTAAAAAAACAATAAATCATTAATGGATGAACTTTAAAATCTTGAAAATTTGCGTTGTGGGTCCCTCACGGGGTTCACGGCACTGTAACGTCCCGGTGAGTTTTTGGGGCATTACAGAAAATGGTATCCGATATGGTTACGTCCACGTTGAAAGTTTTACCAGACATTTTTGAAATTGTTACGAGTTTTCAAAGTCCAACACTCCAAGCGACCGTAACTCCTCGAGGAATGTCAAGGTAAGAAACACGTATGTTTCTTGAAAATCTGGTATGATGTTTGAATTCAGTAGAACTCGAAGAATAACTGTACTGAACTGGCCCTCTAGATCGAAAAATTATCACAATAGAACGTCGTGGAGCTAGGAGAATCGGGAACGACGCTCAGGGCTCTGCTATGAACCAGTAGGAAGACGGGAACACCGCTGAAACCGTTCCAGTAGGAAACCAGCCGTCGTCTAATAATCAGAACGAACAGGAGGCGGAGAACCAGAACAACAGAGGAATGGATCCGGCTTTCATTCAGACTCTCGCCCAGGCCATTGCAGTAGGAATCGCTCAGGCCAACCGAGCAGAGTGGGTACCAGTCACTAACGTGGAGGAAAATGCCGGGAAGGATCGATGGTTGGGAGAGATGCTAAAGCATAGACCACCATTATTTGACGGTTTAGGAGATAAACATGTGGACGACTGGATCTCCGAAATGGAGACTGCTTTCGAGGTAATCTGTTGCCCAGGGAACCGAAAGGTACCACTAGGAATCAACCATCTCTGCGATACTGCAGCCCGATGGTGGAGGACCTATAAGCCAGAAGACATAGCAGTCGGGTGGACCAAGTTTTCCAAACTATTGAGAGACGAGTACTGCCCCAGGTCAGCTCAAACTGCTCGTGCATGGAGTTTCTTTAGTGCAGGACCACAGAACTTGCCGGTGCCATAAATGATTTGGGCCTATAGGACCGAACTAAGCTATGTCTCATAGATGGTTCCATATGAAGATCAACGAATTTGTCACCTTGCACAACGGTTGTCGGAAGATGTTCAATGTTACGCAGCTGGATTTCACTGCACAACTCTGAGGGCATATGAGGACGTAGTCATGGCTTACGCCAATATTGTTGTTAGTTCTGATACCTGGCATAACCAAAAGAAGCATAAGACGTCTAACCAGTCTGGGATCACCAGTAGAATGAACTCAGGAACTGGGTTCTCCTCTAAATCAGCGGTTCGTACCAACAGAAGGGCACATCTGACCGGTCCCTTTGCCGGAGCTGTTCAATTGTGGCATAGCTGGACATACCATGAGTCAGTGACGTAAGGTGGCTATGAAGTGTTTTTCATGCGGAAAAAGTGGGCACATATCTCGCTACTATTCGCGGGTCAATTTTACACCAATTCCAGCTCCTCAAAGTTAGCAAGGTTCGGTACAGACATCCAGGGCACCCTCCATGTCCGACTATCGATCTCCACCTCCAAACTCCACCATACGATTCCGGAAGAGGACGTGGGAACGGGGGAGGCACTGCACATTCCTCGGGGACACTACCATCCCGCGTGTTCTAATTGAGGGCTTCTGATGACCAGACCGCACCTGCTGTCTCAGGTACACTTCTTATTAATTCCCAGCCTATTCATGCACTGTTTGATACTAGAGCGGCGCACTCGTTTATATCTGCAGAATGTGTTAATCGTTTGAATCTTCCCTGTGTACCTTGTGAATCTTTTACTGTTAAGCTACCCGAGGGTAGCAGAGTTAGGGGTACTTTGGAAGTTCGAAAATGTCCGATCCGCATTGATGATCAGGTCTGGATAGCGAATCTCATGGGTTTTACACTTTAGAACGAAGATGTCATTTTGGGTATGGACCGGATGACGATGCACATGACGATATTAGATACCTTCACCTGACCGTTTCTATTATGACTTGTGACGGTGCCACTCACATAATCAGGGGTCGAGAACACTTCAGTACTAAAGGGTCCCTCAGCCTCCTTACAGCGGGAGTATCTTGTGACACTCGAGAAACATATTATTGGTGTTATGTTCTTCAGGAGGACGCATCACATCTATCGGTTGATAAATTCTCGTGGTGAGCAAATTTCCAGACATTTTTTCCCGATGAATTACCAGGGTTGCCGCCACGATGGGAGGTCGATCTCTCGATTGAACTTGAGCCGGGAACGACGCCTATCTCCAAGGCACCATACAGGATGGCACCAGCTGAAATGAAGGAATTAAAGTTACAACTCGAAGAATTGCTAAAGAAGGGACTGATCCGTCCGAGTACTTTGCCATGGGGTGCATCGGTCCTTTTTGTGAAGAAAAATGACAACTCCCTGTTCCTGTGTATTGATTACAGAGAGCTAAACAAAGTCACTATCAAGAACCGTTACCCACTTCTAAGGATTGATGATTTACTGGATCAATTACAGGGGGCGACTGTGTTCTCAAAAATCGATTTACAGTCCGGATATCACCAATTGAGGATTCGAGAGGAGGATATTCCCAAGACCACATTTTGATAAAGAACACTATGAGTACATGGTGGTGTCATTCAGATTGACTAATGCCCCAATCGTTTTTATGGAGGTAATGAACAAGGTTCTGACAGATTTTCTCGATAAGTGTGTGGTGGTTTTCATTGACGACATTTTAATCTATTCCCGGAGCCGACAAGAGCATGAGGAACACTTGAGGCAGGTGTTAAGTGTTTTGAGGCAACACCAACTTTACGTTAAACTTTCTAAATACGAGTTCTGGATGCAGGAGGTTACCTTTCTGGGACATGTAATTTCAGCAGAAGGCATCAAGGTAGACCCCCAGAAGATCGAGACAGTGATGAGTTGGGAACCACCAAGAAATGTCAAAGAAGTGAGGAGTTTTTTGGGATTGGCAGGATATTATTGACAATTCGTCGAGGGTTTTTCTTGTATCGCTCGGCCGTTGATGAATCTACTAAGGAAGAGTACCAAGTTTGTCTGGACAATGGATTGCCAGAAGAGCTTCGATGAATTAAAAAGGAGACTAACTACTGCTCCGGTGTTAGTATTACCGCAGGGCATGGAAGGATTTGTGATTTACACAGACGCATCTAAACATGGACGAGGATGTGTCTTCATGCAAAACGACAGAGTTATTGCATACGCCTCTCGACAACTCAAACCGTACGAGGTGAACTATCCGACGCACGACTTGGAACTCGCTCTAGTGGTCCATGCTCTTAAGATCTGGAGACGCTACCTTTATGGGGTTACCTGTAAGATTTTTACGGACCACAAGAGTTTAAAATATATTTTCACCCAAAGAGAGTTAAACATGAGGCAGAGGCACTGGCTAGAGCTAATCACGGATTATGACGTAGAGATTTTATATCACCCTGGGAAGGCCAACGTCATAGCGGATGCACTTAGATGGAAGACTGCACAAAATATGATGTTATCCAGTTTAACAGTATAATCAGAACTGCAATAGGACCTCAGGAAGAATGGTATTGAAGTATGGGTACAACGCCGCTAGGGGCAGTTGTGCTCAATTAATATTCATTCATCCTTGCTGGATGAGATACGTCTAGCACATATGGAAGACCCCGAACTGCGTGCGATCGGCACAAGGGCCGAGTACAGGATCCAAGGGGGCTTGGTAAGATTTAAGAACAGGATCTGTATCTCGCCAAATGATGATCTAAGGCAAACTATATTGAAGGACACTCTACTCCCTATTATGTGCATCCCGGGTCAAGCAAAATGTATAAAGATCTGCGGAAGAGCTTTTGGTGGAAAAACATGGAGCAGGAAGTAGCCAAATTCATTGCTCGATGCATGACGTGTCAATAAGTGAAGATCGAACATCGCAGACCGGTCGGAATATTACAACCCTTGCCCATTCCGGAATGGAAATGGAAGAGCATATCAATGGATTTTGTCACCAAGTTACCAACATAGACGGGAGGAAAGGATACGATATGGGTCATTGTAGACCAACTGACGAAGTCAGCACATTTCATTCCGATCCAGGAGACTACCAGGATAGAGCGGTTGGCCACCGTATTTATCCGGGAAATCGTGAGACTACATGGTGTTCCCTCGGCAATCATATCAGATAGAGACACTATGTATGTGTCCCATTCCTGGAAGGCTGTCCACGAGGCTATGGGTACTCAGCTACATTTCAGCACAGCCTATCACCCTCAAACAGACGGACAGACAGAACGTACGATACAGACCCTGTAGGATATGTTGAGAGCATGTGTACTCGATTGAGGCAAATATTGGACTAAACATCTTGGCTTGGCATAATTTTCATACAACAACAGTTGGCATGCGAGCATAGGCATGGCAACCTTTGAAGCCTTTTACATTAGGAGATGCAAGTCTCCCCTATGTTGGGATGATTCTTCCGATGTCATCGCCACCGAGCTAGATCTGATCTAGGAATCTATTAAGAAGATATCCGTTGTCCGGGAACACATGTTAGCAGCGCAGAACCGCCAGAAGTCATACGCAACGGATCACCAACGACCACTGGAATTTCTAGTTAGGGATCACGTTTGGGTCAAAGTGTCACCGATGCGGGGCATTCGACATTTCGGCCAGAAGGGCCAGTTGAGCCCGAAGTTTATCGGCCCGTTTGAGATTTTAGACCGTGTGGGTATGCTCGCTTATCGATTAGCACTGCCACCATCATTAGATGAAGTGTACAATGTCTTACACGTCTCCCAGTTGAGGAAGTACGTTTACGATCCGAGTCATAAAATAAATTTCGAAGAGTTAGAGCTTTCTAATGATGCTACCTTCAGAGAAGTGCCAATCGCAATTCTATATCAGAGTGTAAAGACCTTGAGGAATAAAGCTATAGCCCTTGTGATGGTTCGTTTGTCACATCACGTCGTTGAAGAAGCAACTTGGGAGACTTAGTCTAGCATGAGAGAGAGTCACCCCAAGTTATTTTCTTAGTTTCAGAACGAAAATATTTTAAGGGGGGTGGTATGTAATACCATGAGTATTCCATGCTGTTTAAGACCTTGTACCTCGTTTTAATGATTAAATAATGTGCTCCATCGCGATGGTTGTACTTTTATACGTATTATGTTTAGACCGTGTTGTGACGTATAAAGTCTTGAAAGTACTTATTTGTTTTGTGATGTGATGTGATGATATGTCGATGACTTACCTTGATGTCGTTGAGAAATTATCGGTGCGAATATGATGGTGGCCAACGTCTTGTTCCCCGAGAAATTGCAGGATGAGCCTAAAGGAAAGTCGTGTTATAAGGATTAAACGTGATATTATAACTTAGTGTATTAAACGAATCTTACGTACGTTACTCGAACAGCATTACGTACGCTATCCTCATAACATTACGTATGTTAGAGCTTAGACTTTACGTACGTAAAGCAGTCTTCAGACGAGATTCTCGATCTCGCGTGGTTAGGTCAACTTTCGGCGTGACAACGATAGCTAGTCAACTAAGCATTACGTACGTAACTCAGTGACACATTACGTACATAATGGGCAATGTCATTTCGGGTAGTTGCTTCTGAGAATCACTTACGTACGTTAACCCTTTGGTGGTAATGTACATAACGATTGTTATGTATGACATAAAAAGATAATAACAAACACCAACGTATGAAAGCAACTGAAATAAAATACAAACAATTCTGGCCAATACTGAGAATACAAATATCCAAAGGAAGAATATTAATACATCACCAAATCCAAATCATCACAAACGACGATGTACTCGAGTACTTATTAAAACAACAGAATCAACAGACGAATAAACTCAGCCGGAACATCACTCTGCACCCTCGTCGTCATGCAGCTCCAGTGGTTGTTTCCCTGCTCTCCTAGATCCTGAACACAAACAAATGTTCACCCCCGAAGGGGTTAGCACAACGATGCTAGTACCAGTACGATAATCATACAACAATGATTTAATCAACAATAATCATGACAAGTTTCTCCAACGAGAAATAATATCAACACATATCATATCATAACAGTCTCACTACTACATAAACACCTTTTACTGACACTTTTGTTTCGACACTTTACTAAAAGTGTCAGTAACTTACGACATTTGATCTATTTTCTGGCTTTAATATAAATGTGTTAAAATATACTAACACTAAAGTATCAGTAATTTAAATATCAGGAATTAAAAAAATGCTAAATCATTATCCCTTAGGGCTTTGTCGCGTTGGATATGAGATCATTCGCATCTCACACACTCTCTCTCTTCGTCGTCGCCTCATCGCCCCCTTTTTGTTCTCTCTCTCATTTTTTTGTGCTTCCGAGCGTTCTATCTCCGGCGTGACCACAGCCCGCTCGACTCGGCAGCATACATGTCTGTAATTGGAGTAAATCGGAGCGACAGCCTCCTCTCAGCCCGATTCAAGGGCTTGGTTTGGAAATCCAAAATTCCAGATCCGACTACCGGTGGAAAAAGGTGGAAGGCAAGGTCTCCAATAAGCTTCGACGACGACTATCCATGGATGCGACTGAAGGTGTCAGCGCGACAGAGGGTTGGGTTTTGTCGCGACTGAAAGAACGAATTTTTGGTTCGTTTTCTTACTGTTTCGATTTTAAATTCCATAAGAAAATGGGTTTCATGTGTTACGTGAATTCTGGAAATGGTTGGTTTAATGAAGTGTGTTTGTGTGAAATTTTTCTGAACCAGTGAAGGAACTTGGCGGCCAGATTGGTTATGGTTGAGGTTTCGGACAAAAAGAGATGGTCCGATTTTAAATCTTTTTGATTTAATGTTGTTAATTTGAGAATTTTGTCATACAAAATGTGATGTTTTTTTCTTTTGTTCCTTTTTTTCTCCGTTGAAGTAACAGACTGGTACACTGGGAACTCTAGGATTTATGTTGAATCCGATGGGTCGTGGAAGCTCTTATCCCTTGCGGCCATTGGCGAAATGTTGTATATGAATAAAACCCCTAGAACGGATGTTAAATATCCCTCTGGATCTTTTGCGCCTAGGACTGTAGATGGCGGTGATATTGACGTGTTGACTCTTGATAGTTTGGACTAACTCCTAGACTGCATCTTTTTGCATTATGTCAAGGACAAGTCTCAAGCTCTGCTTCGTTTTGGGGGAGGTTTCTCCTCGGCCCAAGTGATTGAGACGAGGGAGAATATCACCTCGTCATCTTCACACGATGAGTCTAATCCCTTGTATTCCTCTATAGGTATGGCTGGGGAGAGTACTTCTGACAAGCCTGTTGGGGAGTTTGAGTCTAAGGCTGCCGGCACAAGACGGAGTCGAGGCAAGGGCCAGATAAACCCGGGAGGCTCCTCTCGGCCTAAGCATCCCAAAGGAGGAGGCGAGATGCTTGAGGAACTTTATACCACGTATGAGGTGGATAGGAATGAGTACAGACTTTACCACAGTTTAGCCAATCCCTTTGCTGACGAGCACAAAGCTAAGACCTTTTACTATAGTGATGCCCTTGTCCTGTTTTATTTCAAGCAGTTCCACTTCGGTCTAAGGCTGCCTTTAGACCCTTTCATTAATCAATTTCTGGAAGATTGGGAAATCGTACCAGCCCATCTCGGTGCCAATGCGATTAGATATCTCACCGTCTTTATTATTCTATGTCATAATCTTGGCTTCGAGCCATGTATGTTTGCCTTCTATCACTTTTTCAATTCGTCCTACAACTCCAAAATCAGAACCATAACCATTAAGTCTGCTCCTAACAAACCCAAACTCATGGACCCTATTTCAAATACTGTCAATAAGGTCACATGTTGGAACAGGCACGTGATCAAGGTCGAGAGTCGGCATGGCTGGGAGTTTACGGCACCCGTTAATTCACTGCATTGGCCTTCGTGCGTTCATGAGCCGGACTGGAGTGCAGATCTGATCGCGAAGCTCGAGCAGTTCTCATCTGTTGCCATTCTTAACTAGGCCGAGCTGGAGATGGATTTTTGGTACCATGCTCAGGCCGGCCTAATGAGGGGGCCTATAGCTGGGGTTAGACCTTTGGTTGAGGTCCAAAGAGGGACCCGGTTTCTTGATTGGGTTGTCCATCCTAATTTTGTCTTTCGCAGGGATTACGCGACCTGCCAGGCCGAGGACGGCAAGTGCTTAAAATCCGTGGACATCGTAGGATGTAATTTTCTCATCTTCATTGTCGTTATTTCTGCCATCTCATTTTGGGACTAACATTGTATTTTTGCAGATCTCTCGATGGAAGACATACAGAAGGTCAATGAGGAGCATACCGATCCCGTGATGGCGGCTCGAAAAGCAAAGAGGTTGTCCCGGTTGAGGGGAGTCGAGCAGAGACATTCTGATATGGCGGCTCGAAAAAAAGAGCTGCAAGATAAAGGGGAGTATTCACTTCATAAGGAGCCACCTATCGTTCAGGCTGTGGATTTATCCGAACCTGAAACGGAAGTCGATGGGGAGCCCACCGAGGAAGTTAGCCCCCTTCTTGTGCTCGCGCTCGGAATCAAGGCCAAGGGCACTCTCAAGAATAGGGCCAAGACCATAGGCCGGACTCCGAGGCGGAGTGGCGCAGTAGACTGAAGAGACCGAGACATGACGGGGGCCGAGATCGCGAAGAGCCTTCTTAGAAAAGAACCATTCACTCGCCACATGGCTCATCCTCGGCATTCGCATTATCTGATGCCGAGATTAAAAACTTGGTCGACTCTTTTTCCGCTGCACCCATTATGTGTGGGTTTGATTCGACGGTTCATTCCAGGACCGCCCTCAAGCTCGGAGGACCTGTCATTGAGCGGGCTATTAATAGGTCTTATATTGAAAAACTAGTTGCTGACAAGTCGAGCTCACTCCAACTCTTCAACAGGAAGGGTTTAATTCTCAGTGAGGTACTCTATTACTTCGCCTTGGTCTTTTGAATTTCCTTTCTGCAATCCCTTTGGATCTGATTGTGTTTTCTTTTTTTAGGTTGCCTCCATAGCTCAGCATGAATATGTTGTATTTAGGCAAGTCATGGATCTGGCGCACAAGAACGAGGCTGATGCTAAGTCGGCCCAAGAATCCAATGTTACACTCGTTGAGAAGGTTGAAGCCCTGGAGAAGGAGAAGGCTTCTCGTGACGCCATGCTGAACGAGGCCGAGCTGAAGGTTGAACAGGCCGAGGCGGATGCGCTTGAGGATTTGGGAAGTTAAAGGAGGCATTGCTTCAATCCTAGACGGCCCTGAATATTGCTGAGTTCGAGGCCGAGGCACAGAGGAAGAGGGCCAAGGTCTTGGCACTGGAGAAGAATGCCGCGGATGAAAGGCTGGCCTTTCTTGAGGAGAGCGTACCTGAAGAAAGAGGAGGCCGCCGTCGAACGATATAGGAAGAACAAATAGTATCGAGATGACTTGGCTGATGAAGCGGGATCCATCTACGGTGATGCTTGGTCCAATTTATATTGGCTTCTCTACAATGACCTAGAAGTCGAGGTGCCACTGGAGAAGCTCGCTCGACTCTTCATCCAAGATCCTTACAGTGCCGAAGCCAGGGCTGCTCACTCCATAATCCCTTGTTCTGATAATGCTCTAAAAACATAAGGACTAGGGATTCTCAGAAGGGGAAGCCGACATGGGATCCCCCAACTCCTCAAGAGACAACGTGGATGACTTGATAGCACAAGCTGAGGATTAGGACGGCGCCGGGCCGGGATAGTCAAATTTTCGTTTTTTGTCTTGTATAAGAGTTGTAAAGCCGATTTGGCTAGAAAAAGGTACTCTTTATCTGAATATTTATTATCCCTGAACCCATTCATTTTTTTGGTCTTCATGCTTTCACACATTCTTCTATTTTTTGGCCAGATTTTCAACCCGGTGTGGGTGTTCTTGCCGTATATATTTCTGTACTTCATCCGTTTATGCGATTTGTGCTTAAGTTTCTTATCTCGTCAACCGAGAATGTACTTGTTCGTAATTAACCAATTGTGAACTGGTTTAATATCAGGTCGAGCAGTTGTTGTCGGCCTTTCTGAATGTATCTCAAGGGGAGGTCCCGCCTTGCATCGAAATAAAGCCGAGATGTATATCTTGGTTTATTTATGTTCACTTTAGCTAGTACGATCTAAATATAGACGAGCCAGGGATTGTCTATATGTGGTCAGCGCATTGAATGTTTGTTTTCTAAACGTGATGAACTAGTTGTTTAAACTAGGCTCAAATTGTCGAATTAGATGTCTTGATCTTAACTTGGCAAATTGAGTGTCGTACTCATTTTTGAATTTGAGCGATCTAGTTGTCAGAACTAGGCTCAAATTGTCATGAGTTAAATGTCTCAATCTTAAATCAACATGTTTTTAGTGTCTTGTACTCCTTTTTAAATTTGAGTAAACTAGTTGTCAGAACTAGGCTCAAATTGTCTTGAGTTAGATGTTTTAATCTTAACTCGTGTGTTGAGTGTCATGTGCTCACTTTGAGCGAATTAGTTGTTAGAACTAGGCCCAATTTAGATGTCTTGATCTTAACTCTGTGTTGGTGACCAAGCATGTCATGTATTCTTTTAGGAACTAGGATTTTATCTGAATTTGCAAGAGCTGCCTTGCTTAAATGTTTAGGTCAGGCGTTAGTGCTCCAGACTTGTTTTAATGCTCATACATTGTTATGTAATGTCTAAGCACGTATAAATTAAGTACTTGATAGAATGATGAAAAAGATTTTTATAGATAAGAAGCTATTATATCAAAGGTGTAAACGAGTAGCTCGGCTTAGATCCTTCTATCGGTAATACTTTCTCAAGTGCTCTGAGTGCCATGGGTGTTTTAGCTCTTTCCCCTCGGGTGTCTTGAGCATGTAGGTCCCCTCCCGGATAGCGCGGGTTACAATGTAAGGGCCTTCCCAATATGGAGAAAGCTTGTTTTGTTGAGCCTTTCGATGGGTAGACTCAATTTTTCTTAGTACCCAATTACCCATTTCAAACACCCTCTTCTTCTCCTTTTTGCCATGATAGGCCTTGGTCCTTTGTTTGTAGTTAATAATCCTTAGCTGTGCAGCTAGTCTTTTCTCATCAAGCAAGTCCAAATTCAGGAGTCTGTTATATTCAATGACCGCTTCGTCATAGTTGGTTACCCTAAAAGTCGGGAGCGCCATTTCTGCTGGATCCATGTCTTCTGAACAGTATGTCAGGGCAAAGGGTGTTTCCCCCGTCGGCCCCCGAGTGGTTGTACGAACTGCCCATAGGACAAGGGGGAGGTCGTCCAGCCACTTCCCCTCGCTTCATTCCAGATTTTTTGTGAGGACTATCTGTAACACCCCCATGATATACGGAGATATTACAGTGCTGTAGATTCTTTTGGAGAACCTACCAGGCTTAGACCAACATAGAACTCATTAAAAATTAACAAACCACAACAATCAGTTTCTTAAAAACAAACCAACTTCAAACACGACATACATTACAAAATCAAACAACAGATCGTCCCGTAGGATCACAAGTGATACAAAATCTCACAGCTGATACAACAACATCATTAACAATCAACAACAACACGATATATGTCACATGGCAGTACCCGCGCGAGTACAAAATAAAAATACCACACAAACCACGACAAGACGTCCACAGACTCAACATGATACATGATGTCAATGCTGCCCACCAAGCTCATGTCCGCTCCATCCTGGCTCGCCGACTGGACCTATACCTGAATACACAACAAGTATATCCACCCCCGAAGGGGTTAGCAAGAAGCCGATGCAAGTACAATGATTCTAGAATATGTACAACAAGTGAATAAACCACAAAAAATCACAGTGCCATCACAGATATTCAGGAATACCATACCACAATCATCATCAAAAAATAACAACGGGGGCTATACTGGCATTGTACCTCAAGCGAGATACATACCACTCCCCAGAGAGTCCTCGTCAGGCCCACTCTGGTTGTACAACCCTTCCAACTGAACCGCAGAAGCCTCGGTCTACGGAGCCCAGGGGACCCTCACTGGTTTTACTTGGCACACGACCACAAGTCGCACTTTCAGAAATCATCACTTTATTTTACACATGGCACAAATCACATTTACTGGAATTACCACTTTTCACAAAAATCATGTTTATCAATCACACGAAGTACATTAAACACAACGAAAGTACTTGCCTCGATTGGAAACGACACAAGAATAACAAACGGAAAGACGTACAGTCCGAACTCCTTCAACAATTCGATCCTAGTACAACAAAATACCGAATCAGATACCACACCATGAAAACGGAAGGATTCACCCTAAGTTTTACCCTTAGGGACATTTACTCGAACACTACGAAGACAACATGGTTCGAATTCAAACTACGGAAGAAAACTTAGAACTTAATCCATGAACTTCAGGGAAAAATGAAGGATTATGATTACAACATCATAATCTAGCACAAATCAGAGCTAAAATGGATTAGGATTGAAGATCATAACGATAGCCCCAAAATATGAAGAACTAGGATTCAAACAAATTTTACCTTGATCCAGAAGGAACTCGAGTGGAGGATGATGTTAGACACGAATCAAACTTCCCAAAATGATGCTCAATAATGCTCCTGATCAGAGTTCTCAATTTCTACTGAATAATCGCGAAGGAGGAAGAAAAAGGGGAAGAATGGTGTTAAGACCCGTCACTCGGCCTTAAATAGCCGAGCGCATTACGTCCGTAACTGGCAGGGCCTTACGGCCATAACAGGTCCTATCGATCCACTACCCAAAATGCCAGGACGCATCACAGCCGCAACTTGGTCAGGCATTACGGCCGTAATACTCATCACCTTACGACCGTACTCGACCATCACCTTACGGCCGTAACCAGCATCTCCCCTTACGACCGTAATGAGTCCTATCGAGCTACTGCCCAAAATGTGCAGTTGCATTGCAGCCGTAACCAGCCCTGCTTTATGGCCATAACACCCTCTTACGGCCATAACTCAGTATTCCTACGGCCGTAGCCCTCATGTCACCAACTTCCCATCAGGTCTTTGATGTTCAGCTTTAACTTGCTGACAAGTTAAACATATCGACACGAACTCCGTTACATCTTTCTTCATGTTCGGCCACCAAAAATTCTTCTTCAAATCTTTATACATTTTACTCATACCTGGATGAATTGAGTATGGATTAGAATGTGTTTCATTCAATATCACTTGCTTAAGATCATCCTGATTTGGTACACAAATCCTGCCTTGAAATCGAAGAACGCCATCTTCGTATATCATGAATCCAGGTGCCTGTTGAAACAATATTTTTTGATACATATTTTGATGATGATCTTTAGCAAAATAATTATTATCCTATTACACATTTTACTATAGTTATTTTAAATCATTTTTTATAATACATTTGTTAAAACTGTGCTCTAATAACGTACGTAATCAAAGTTCAATAACGTACGTAATACAAGTTTTATAACCGTTGCAAAAAGTTTTAGAAATGCCAAAGTAAGAAATGGCTAAATAACATAACGTACGTAAATGTCTATTCCTAACGTACGTTATCGGTTTTAAATTTGAATTAATGTTCTAACCATTGATCTTATTCAAAGTGACGTCGTCCAGTACATCGTCTCATCTAACGGATATGAAGACCAAGAATAACGTACGTAATGCATGAAGCAAAACGTACGTAACAATGAAGACATAAGCCACTGCCCATTTTCCAGTATCATTTTACGGACGTTACGTATGATACATAACGTACATAATATTGGCTACGTATGTAAACCAAGTTTCCTAACGCACGTAATGCTGGCCCACTATTCCAATGGGAACATACAACTCAAGGGCTATAAATAGCACCATTCAAGGTGTTGGAAGACACACAAGTTATCTGAGCTTACAAGCATACTCAAGCTATTTCAAGCAAATATTTCGAGAGATATACACATTCCATACTGTGATACAAGAAGATTTGCTCTATGATTTCTTATCTTTATTCTTGTATCAAAGAGCGATATATCTTGTAAAGTCGAGTTCCTACTCGCAATTGTTTTACTGTAAGGTTGTCTTGTACCCGGAAAAACAAGAGAGTTTTAGTGAGGTTGTTCTTGAGGTCGGAAATCAAGAATTTGTAAGAGTTGGCACTAAACTAGAAAGTGCATTCTAAGTTTCTAAGAAAAGTCCTAGTCGGTAAAACTAGGTAGGGGACGTAGGCTTCGTTAATAGTCGAACCTCTCGAATAATTTCTTGTGTTCTTTCTTTTCCGCATTATATTTACTCCGATATTTTAGCTTCCGCACAAAAAGAGTTTAAAACTCTTATCCGCACTATTCAACCCCCCTTCTAGTGGCGGTACCAATCTAACAGTGCCTTTCCTTTAACAACATCCTCTCGGAACTATATAAATAAAGGATCATCTAACTGTTTGGACTTAATGTCCTCAATCATGGAGGATGTGACCTCAAGGAAACGTAATTGTCCTTGAGTTACTTGAGGCCAAATTTCAATTTCCAAATCAAATAACTCTCGTCTGAGCTTCGGTTGAATTGTAAGTAATTCCAATCTCTGCAACACAATTGACTTGCGGCTCAAAGCATCGGCAACAACATTCGCTCTACCTGGATGGTAAAGAATGTCAAGATCATAATCTTTAATCAATTCCAACCATTGCCGCTGGCGCATATTAAGCTCCTTATGAGTAAAAATATAATTCAAACTCTTATGATCCGTATACACTCGACAAGAAGAACCATATAAATAGTGCCTCCAAATCTTCAACGCAAACACCACATCGGCTAATTCAAGATCATGGGTAGGATAATTCATCTCATATGATTTCAACTGTCGAGACGTATATGCAATTACCCTATCATTTTGCATCAATACGCATCCCAACCCTTGTTTAGAAGCATCACTTTAAATAACAAATCACTGCTCCTCGCAGTAAGGTTAAAACCGGTGACGTAGTCAACCGCTTCTTTAACTCATCAAAACTCTTCTGACACTCGTCACTCCACCCAAACTTCTGAGTTTCTATAATAGCTGAGTGAGGGGTCGAGCAATTTTAGAAAAAACCTCGACAAAATGATGGTAATAACCAGCTAATCCCAGAAAACTACGAACTTCCTTGACATTCCGCGGGGGTTCCCAAGAAAAAATCGCTTCAACCTTTTGAGGGTCTACCCGCATACCTTCGGCCGATACAATATGTACAAGAAAAGCAACTTCTTTCAGCCAGAACTCACATTTAGAAAACTTAGCATAAAGCTTATCAGCCCTCAAAATACTCAACACAATTCTCAAATGTTCGGCATGCTCCGATTCGCTCTTATAATAGATTAAGATGTCATCAATAAACACCACCACAAATTTGTCGAGATATTCGATAAATGTTTTGTTCATAAGATGCATAAATGCTGCCAGAGCATTCGTCAAACCAAAAGGCATAACTACGAATTCTTAATGCTCCTATCTTGTTCAAAATGCAATTTTCGAATATCCAAATCCCAAATTTGCAATTGATAATATCCTGATCTCAAGTCAATCTTTGAGAAAATCGTAGCTTCTTGCAATTGATCAAATAGGTCATCAATTATTGGCAACGAATACTTGTTCTTGATAGTGAGTTTATTCAACTCAAGATAATCAAAACATAATCGTAAAGATCCATCTTTCTTCCGAATAACACCGGCACTCCCCAAGAGGAAGCACTTGGTCGAATATAACCCTTATCTAATAATTGGCACAATTACTTTTTCAACTCTTGCATCTCCGATGGGGGAATATGGTACGGTGCCTTAGATACTGGTGCCAAACTAGGCTCTAGTTCAATATTCAACTCCACCTCACGGTGCGGCGGCAATCCGGGCAAATCATCTGGAAATACGTCCAGAAATTCTTTCACCACTGGAATAGAAGATAATTGAACTCCGCCAATTTCTGCCTTCATTGTGCAACACTAATAACCGGTACAGCCCTGACTCAACAACTTCATAGCCTTCATGGCTCGGATAATCTTCCCAGAAGTACCAAGTTTCTTCCCTTCAAAAACGTGTTCGGTCCCATCCGGCGCAACTATCGAAATTACTTTCCGATGATAATCTACTATCGCTCCATGACTATTTAACCAATCATCACCGAGGATCAAATCTTCTCCTTTCATGTCAATCACAATCAAATCGGATGGCCACTCTCTACCGCTGATGGTTACAAGACAATTGACAATCTCTCGATCCCCAACTATCCTTTCCCCACTCGGCAGTCCAAAAGTAAAAGGTTCACATGCAAAGAAACCATCAAGATCCAAACAACTCACATAAGATAATGATATAAAGAAATGAGTAGCTCCAGAATCAAATAATACATCTACCGGGTGCATACAAATATAAACAATACCTGATGTAGTTGCAATCCCTACATCATCAGTCCGTCTCATTTCGTAAAATCGAGATGGAGCTGATCCAGTACTAGGAGTATCCTTATACTCATTTTTGCTTCTGCTGCTGCGTCCAACATTAGAAGTTGGCTGACCCGTAACTGTGCCTGCCGGAGTAGGAGACGGTTTGGTGAAAACTCTACCCACTGTCTCGCAATATGACGCGCGATGTCCCTGCTTCCCACACTTAAAACAATCGGTGAGGCGAAATGAACAACGAGAACTGATATGCCCCAGATTTGTTAGATTTTGTCGACCAATTTATGTGGATTTAGTTCGAGAGTTCTATGCAAATTTCTCTACGAGTTTTAATACGGATGGACTTGTGGTTATTAACTCATTAGTTCGTGGAAGATCCGTTTCTTTTGATGCCTCAAAATTGTCCGAACTCTTTGGCCTTCAAAATGAAGGATATGTTTGTAATGGGAATTTTCTTACGGACAATGACTTCTCAGATGAAGAATTAACTAATTGCCTCAATGAACAAGTCCTCCGTGACTTTCTTCAATCTCAGGCTATGATAAATGTGACACCGGACAAATTTGAAAATAATGATTTTGGCCTCAACATATGACTCCTTCATGATGTTATCTTTAATTCCAAAGGTCAATGCTCAACAACGCTTAGTTAATGTTGATATGGAGATTATCTATCATATTCTAAATGATCATCAAGTTAACTTTGCTAGAGTTGTTATGACATGGTTCGTGGTGAAAGGATCCATTTTTCATAAGAAAGGTTATTTGAGGAAAGATAGGTAGAGAAAATCCGGGATGCCCTTCGGATATATTTAGACTGGGATATTTGAAGATGCCGGAGTTGATTTTTCAGGGCTGCACAAAATGGACATTCCAAAAGGGAATATGGTTCACGAAGGAACCATACGTACTATGAAATATGTGCAGACCAGGAATCGAGGCTGGATATATTTGGCTTATTTACGGGATGGCGACTCTCTTGCAGATGGGAGTGCCTTGCTTCGACTGGAGGAACGCATCTTTTCTCGAGGACCTCAGGCAGAGTGATCTCGTCTACACATCCCTCCATCTCAGGCAGGCCATTCTCGGCGAAATGCTTCCTCCTCCTCGTCCGTGCTTTCCGACAGAGTTAGTGCATTAGAGCATCATGTTCGCTGGTCCGAGACTATTCTTAGAGAATTTGTGCACCTTCTTCGGGATTGCTCTTCCAGCTCATACCCCACAGCCAGACATTGACTAACACTATCTTCACTATTGATGATCATCTTCTTTCCAGACCAAACATTTCATTTAGCATGCATTTTATCTGCTTTTTGTTTTTGGATGCTTAAGAAACTTCGATGCTTAATTTGTTCCTGTTCTGAGGACTGTTTTCTTGATTTTTTTTGAGGACTGCTTTAATGTTTTTTTTGTGGACTGTTTTTTCAGGACTGTTCTGTAGGGCTGCTTTAATGATTTTGAGGACTGTTTTTCTAACATTGTTTTTATAAGATGTTTTACAGGTGATTTTTTTTCTCACTTTTTGTTAATGACAAAAAGAGGGAGAACTATGATTGAATCATTACATCATGGTATTTATATTCTATGTAAATTCAGTTATTGTTTATCTCAAGGGGAGTTTTTGTAAAACTTATTTTTTCTCTTCCCCCATTCATTTATAAAATCAACCATATTTTCAAAATTATTTTGTCATCATCAAAAAGGGGGAGATTGTTGAAACAATATTTTTTGATACATATTTTGATGATGATCTTTAGCAAAATGATTATTATCCTATTACACATTTTACTATAGTTATTTTAAATCATTTTTTATAACACATTTGTTAAAACTGTGCTCTAATAACGTACGTAATCAAAGTTCAATAACGTACGTAATACAAGTTTTATAACCGTTGCAAAAAGTTTTAGAAATGTCAAAGTAAGAAACGGCTAAATAACATAACGTACGTAAATGTCTATTCCTAATGTACGTTATCGGTTTTAAATTTGAATTAATGTGCTAACCGTTGATCTTATTCAAAGTGACGTCATCCAGTACATTATCTCATCCAACAGATATGAAGACCAAGAATAACGTACGTAATGCATGAAGCAAAACGTACGTAACAATGAAGACAGAAGCCACTGCCCATTTTCCAGAATCATTTTACGGACGTTACGTATGATACATAACGTACGTAATATTGGATACGTATGTAAACCAAGTTTCCTAATGCACGTAATGCTGGCCCACTATTCCAACGGGAACATACAACTCAAGGGCTATAATAGAACCATTCAAGGTGTTGGAAGACACACAAGTTATCTGAGCTTACAAGCATACTCAAGCTATTTCAAGCAAATATTTCGAGAGATATACACATTCCATACTGTGATACGAGAAGATTTGCTCTATTATTTCTTATCTATATTCTTGTATCAAAGAGCTATA
This sequence comes from Orobanche coerulescens, assembly GCA_033398695.1. Lineage (NCBI taxonomy): Eukaryota > Viridiplantae > Streptophyta > Magnoliopsida > Lamiales > Orobanchaceae > Orobanche > Orobanche coerulescens. The sequence continues at coordinate 65,556,476 of CM065804.1, read as the reverse complement.
TATCTTGTAAAGTCGAGTTCCTACTCGCAATTGTTTTACTGTAAGGTTGTCTTGTACCTGAAAAAACAAGAGAGTTTTAGTGAGGTTGTTCTTGAGCCCGGAAATCAAGAAATTGTGAGAGTTGGCACTAAACTAGAAAGTGAATTTTAAGTTTCTAAGAAAAGTCCTAGTAGGTAAAACTAGGTAGGGGACGTAGGCTTCGTTAATAGCCGAATCTCTCGAACAATTTCTTGTGTTCTTTCTTTTCCGCATTATATTTACTCCGATATTTTAGCTTCCGTACGAAAAGAGTTCAAAACTATTATCCGCACTATTCAACCCCCCTTCTAGTGGCGGCACCAATCTAACAATTGGTATCGGAGCAGTCTCTTTTTCACCGAATTAACACCCGCTAGAGAAAAGATCCAGAAATGGCCTTTATCCACTCTTCTCTTGAAGGCAACGCTCTCAATCGCCCTCCTTTCTTCGATGATTCAAACTTTATGACATGGAAGAACAAAATGTCTATCTTCATCCGATCTCACGATATTGAAATTTGGAAGGTCATTGCTCTTAGACCTACCATTCCTAAGAAGCCAGATGGCTCGATCAAAAGCTTTGAAGAATACGACGATGCCGACTGGAAGAACGATCACTTCAATAGTAAAGCTACTCAACTGCTTTACTGTGCTCTCAACCCAGAGGATCACAACAGAATATCTTCTTGCGAGATGGCCAAAGAGATCTGGAAAATGCTCGAAATTACTCATGAAGGTACGAGTCAAGTGAAGGAAACAAAAATCAATATGCTTCTTCACGATTATGAACTCTTCACTATGAAAGAAGAAGAAAGCATTACAACTATGCTTGACCGCTTCTCGTCTATCACAAAAGGGCTAGCTTCCTTCGGGAAACCTATATCAAGTAGTGATAAAGCCAATAAAATCCTTCGATCTCTACCAAGAGAATGAGACGTTACTGCTACGGCTATCATGGAGTCGAAAGATCTCAACACCATTGAATTCAGCGCTCTCATTGGATCTCTCATCAATTACGAGATTGTCATTAAATCTCGAAGTTCGAAACTAAAGCCCAAGGAGAGAGAAAGGACGATCGCCTTCAAATCCAAAGAAGATAGCGATCTAGAAGATGAACCTATCGAAGAAGAGGATGAAGAAATCGCCTTTTATGCCAGAAACATAAAGAAATTCAAAAATCTTCTACAAAGGCGCCGGAGGGACATCAAACAAGAACCGAGGGATGAATCCAAAAAGACTCACTTCCCACAAAATAAAAGGTTCGACAATACTTGCCGAAGGTGCGGCATTCCAGGCCATTTTGCTAAAGTTTGTCGTGCTGCTACTCCAACGAGTTCATCTAAACCACCTTACGAAAAGTTCAAAAAGAAGGAAGTCTATGTCGCTACATGGAGCGATGACGATGAGGATGATGAACCTCAAGTTCAAACCAATCTTGATCTAATGGTCCGCCCATCCGAAGATAGCGACGAAGAAGTCGAGGTTAATGATTCTTCTCATGAAGTACTTCTTGATGCTTTCGAATCTTTAAACAATGAATACGAAAAAGTTTGCAATAGTAATAAACATTTGAAAAAGAAAATAAAATCTCTTGAAAGTGAAAATTCAAAATTATTCAAAAACATGGATGTATCGATTGATCATACAAATTGTTTGGAAACTGAGAAAATTCTGAGAGATGATTTACACAAAACTCAGAAAGAATTGAAACTTTATGTTAGAAAATTCTCGTGTGGTAATGACAAATTTGAGCAACTCTTATTTGGTCAAAAATTTTCTCTTTCAAAACAAGGACTCGGATATAATTCATTTCCAATGAAAAGTCCTTAGAAATTACCACGAAAGATTCAGACACTTTAAAAACGGGAATTCCATCATGTCCAAAATGTTTAAATCAAAGACATACCGAAACTTACTGTAGAAGTTCTAGATGAAATATAAAAGTCAAACAAATTTGGGTACCCAAAGGGACCATTGTTCAAAACCAAGTTTTTATATCTAACTCCACAGGACCCAAATTAGCTTGGGTACCTATAAAACGGAAGAAAATTATTTTTGTAGGTACAAGCAAGGAAGACAACAATATCAAATAAATGGTATGTTGATAGTGGATGTTCAAATCACATGAGTGGAAATGAACATATATTCACGGAGCTGAAAAAGAAAGATCGTGGTTGTGTAACATTTGGCGATAATAAAAAGGGCCAAATAAAAGGGACAGGTAAGATAGGTAAGAAACATTTACCCAGTATTGAAAATGTTCTATTTGTTGATGGTCTTTGCCATAATCTTCTAAGTGTTTCTCAACTTTGTGACACTGGTCTTAAATTAATTTTTGAAAGTACGCATAGCACTGCGATGAGAAAAGACCAAGTTGTTTTTATTGGATTACGATATGGAAATATTTATATTGTTGATCGTCAAGATGAATCCTCTTTCAATGAAAAATGTTTACTTTCATACGATAAAAATGTCGTTATTTGGCACCGAAAATTAGGTCATGCCTCTTTACCACTTCTTTCAAAATTGGCCAAAAACGATATTGTCCTTGGTTTATGTAACACCCCCAGAATCAAACCGGGAATATTACACGCCGCAGACCCTCTCCGTGAGGATCCACCAGGCTAGACATCAAAACTACACAATAAATTACATACCGACACGATAAAATACAAAATCCGTAGACCAACTTGGTCTTTCGTCACTAACATACAAGTCAAAAATACACATTTCCATCTCGACTCATACCCGTACAAGGGTAAAATACACTCACAAACCAAAAGTACGACAGAAGAAAGACCACACACAAACTCGGACTGACTGTATCCAACACTGGCCTTCGTGTGATTAGTATCATTCGCCTTCCATCATCCTTCGCGCCGATCCTGTGTTTTGCTCCCAAACCTGCATGTACCTGGATGCAAAAACAGACATCCATCCCCGAATACTCGGGGGTTAGCAAAACTCCACTGTTTTGCTAGTACAAGTATAAAGTGCAAATACGAGCCATACAAAACACATTCCGAGAATACAACAAAAGACTTCCCGAGCTATTTGATAATTAAAATAGTTCAAGTCTTGAAAGTAGAAACCAAAACAAGAAAGCACTTTGAAAACATTTTCAAATCTCGGAGTTTTCAAAACATTTGCGATAGTAAAGTTCTTAATTCTTCAAAAGCCACTTAGTGGTCACCGCCCCAATATTCATTTTCCAAAAATGCAAATCCGATTAACAAAACACGGGTTCACAACCCAATTCATTCCATACAAAACACAGGTCCACGACCCAACCATTTCGATCACCAACACAGGTCCACGACCTGTTCATTCACTTCAATTCACTTCCCAAAAATACATTACACATAACACATTATTTTTATGCCATTTTAGCCAAACACCAAGACTCGATATATAATGTCTCTCGACTGAGCAACAAGCATTGTGATACTCGGACATATCACAATTAATCAACAAGACAAACACTGGGCAATTCGCGACCGGTCCAGCCTTCCGGTCCCGCCGTGAGGCCACCAAGTCCCCGTGTGCCCTGGCCGAGCAATCCCTGTGTGTGAATGCCCACTGGTAACTCGCGACCCGGTCCAGCCGCTAAGCCACCAGGTCCCCGTGTGACCCCGTCGAGTCAATCCCCGAGTGAGAGTACCCGAGAAAAACCTTACAACTCTCATCAATTCACATTTCCAAAACCGCAATCCTCAAGAGTCAATCACAATATATATAGTCGAGGTATCTTGCTAAAATGGCCATATTATTCTAACATATACTCACGACCCAGAATTAATACTATCCACAAAGAAACACACTTATCTCAACAACACCGAACGACACAACCCGTACCACACAACTCATGTATCCACCGATAACCACATGATTGCACGCATAATTCATAACAATAGGATTTAACCACAAATTACCGACGACATATTCACACATAATGAAATCATCCGAAGGTAGGGAGTTCCTATACTCAACACTAACACACATAGTCAAATAATCACATTAAGTCTCGAACACAAGATTCATCCTTTAAGAAAACCATAATTGTAAATATACCGATTCTTTAGAAAAAAAAATGGTTGTAAACAATTCGTTTAGCACGTATCGTCAACTTTCAACCATCATATTCACAAAACACGTAATGTATGGGCAAGATACTTGCCTCAGTAGTTGATACCGGACACTCCGACGAACGTGGATTAACCGGAAAACGTCGAATGTCCAAAACTCTTCGGCGGAAACGACGGTAGAACCACCAATTGGAAAACGGCGAACGGAAGGGTTCCGGCTCGAGTTCTTCGCAAGGAACCTGACCCTAACATAATACCGTCAATAATCAACGATCGTATGAGGAAGAATAATCGTAGAAAGCCCAAAACCCCCCTCTAAGGATTTTCACCGGACACCTTCAAGGCACCGATTAGGAACTCAACAAAACGAAGAATCTTTAACAATCGAACCATGGATCAACAAGGAAATTGGTATAATATGACTTAATAATCATCAATCAATCACAAATATAAGTTATCACGGATCAAACGGGCGAAAACAACCAAAACCCCCAATTTTCCCAAAACTAGGATTTTAAGAAAACTAACCTTGATTCGCTGGATTGAAGGATGTTATGGAGTGATTAATCGATGATATAAGTTCCAAAACTTTGTGGATTAGTTGTATAATAACATGCCTTCATGATCTCCAATGACCCAGCCGCGGAAGAGAAAGGGAGAAAATGAAAAATGAGTGCAAACAGGACTGCTCGGTAATATTTATCCGGTGCGTCTAGCGTGGCGCTAGATCGCCGAGCTAGCGTGGCGCTAGCGGGCGGTCATGGTCGAATGTTCGGCCGGGCCCGCCATCATGCGCCGAACACGTGCGCCGCCGCCCACCACATTCCATAGACTTCTGGATCGCCGTAGGCGCAGCCTTCAAAGCCGTAGAAGCGTGCGCTCACGGCCGGCCAGAAGGCAGGCAGTTGTCCGGCAAAGGCGGCGCTACTCGCCGATCTCCCGGGCCCGTAACCTTTCGCCTTATCGCCTTGCCGACTAGCGCGCGCAGCCAACCGGCCATAGCGTGCGCTGCCTCCTGGCCGTAGCGTGCGCTACTTTCCGGCCGTAGCGTGCGCTACGCCGGTTCCTGTCGCAACCGCCCGGCCAGTGCCTGCACTCGTCCGGCCAGTGCCTGCAGCCTTCCGGCCACCGTCCCCAACCGTCCGGCCAGTGTCCGACCACCATGATTCGACGACTCGATTTTCCGAAATTGCACGGAACGAACACGACAAAATACTCGGGGACAACATCATCGGTCCGAAATGAAAACAACGGATAACAAATCATCACCTACGGTCTTAGACGCCAAAATCAGTTGTCGAGAAAATAATACCGGAACTCGACAACCGGGAAATATCCGGAAAAAAATCCAAAATAACCGGAACGAAAATCGTGGGTATTACATTCTACCCCCCTAAAAATAAGTTTCGTCCTGAAACTTAAAACAAAAGCAAGGCGACTCTCGACAACACACCAGAACTCCATGCAGTATAAAGCCACTACGATCCGATTCAATACGCAAGAATGCTTACGAAAAGCAACGAGCATGAATCGTTGCGGTTGATAAAACCGAGCAATACAAAAATCAAGTCACGATCCCAACGCTGAAAGGTATGAAATTACAATAACTCACAGATTTGGAAGATCAAATACGAAGACAATTTCCCAACACTTATGAAAATCGCAAAATGGCCCAGATGTACAATAATCACGATTTCGAGGTCAAACGATAATGATTGGACAACGACGAACGAATAGCAATGATCGAACAACAACGATAACCTTTGAAGTACATACCTCAATTCAAGACATCAATAACTTGTAGGAAGCACGAGGTGTTAGTTTCGAACACGGTTCACAAGAAATCGATCCGAACATGGAAAGATCACAACGATATGCACATCAATTTGGATCAATATCAGAACTCGCTCGAATGACAAATGGGAGAAACAACACAAGATCAGAAGCATTAATGAACACAATCGCCTCAATATGGTCGAACAAAACGGAAACGAGAATAAGAAGAAAAATGCGGGCATTACATCATATCACCTTTAAAAGAGGTTTCATCCCCGAAACCTAAACAACGAAACGAAGTGTTTGAATATCAACCTTCCCGGCCATACCCTCTTGGTCCCGCATCTAGTCTCCATAACCAACTGTACCGCGGTCACGGTCGCGTCCGCTGTCCCTCGGCATACTAAGCGGATTCTCACTCAATACGATTGCACCACTTCGCAAAAACAAATATGCTAAAGTACCAACTTAGCATGACATATCACATAAGGTAACCAATAACAACTCGCAAAGAAAATCCACGAGGTATCCCTTTAAAGAAAATCTTTTGAAAATCATTGGATTTGTATGTTATTCAAAATAAACTTTAAAAGTACTTTTGATACCTCGGGTTATTTCATCAAAACTTGTAATCAACATACTCTAACCGCCTCATTTGAAATCATTTGCCAAAATAATAATTCCTTGTAACCGGCGTTATCAAAATCGTCAAGCCTTTACTCATCACCATCACCGTTAACAACCAACAAGTTAACCATGCAAGATCATCAAACCATTCCTACATACTCTAACATTTCCAAATCCGAGTTTGAAGTTTACATCGAGTGAGATTTTTCATCTTTCACTATATATTTTGAAAAGAAATCGTATTGGTTTTTGAAAAAAAATTATTTTATGATGTGAAAGATTTTTGAAAATCATGTACTCGAATTATTCGAAAATACAATAGTACGTTAAAGTCATTTCTGAAAATTCTCCCAACACTACACAAGAATCAACGACGGTAACATTTTACAAAATGTTCAAGGTATTTTAAAACAACTCTTTCAATACCGTCGAGGTTTTATTTGAGAATCCTAGGCCGGCTCGCAATTTCAAACAATTTCCAAAGTTCATACAAAGCCGCCGGCTTAATCGCAACGTCAAATTAGTTTCAAAAATTGATTTCCGCAACTTGCACAAATTTATGAAAGTTTTAGGAAAACATTTTGAACACACACACAGCAGACATAATTTATCAACTCACCGAACAAAATCAATTATCACTTAGCACGAATGAAAGGTCACAACACTCGTCCACATAAAACGGTTGTCATCACTAGACAACGCATATAGAATACAGTCACAGACGACTGACTGTAGAAAGTTAGACCTAACGGCTAAAATGCGGTTCCACATCCTCTGTCCCAGCTAATTAACGCACGCTACAACAATTATTTAGCGTGCGCTATTCATGCTGCATTAGCGCGCGTTACAACAACATTAGTGTGCGCTACTCATGCCACATTAGCGCGCGCTAGCCTTGTACTTAGCATGCGCTAACAGTTCAAATTCAGCACGTGATTACGAATATATATACGACATTACTAAAATCATTGGTCACAAATAAACAACAACACGTTCGAGTCTCAAAGCCATTGATTCGACACTCCATGAGAAACCATCCAAAGACAATTGTTATTCAAAAACCGAATTCTCACCTCTTATTAAAGAGAGCTATCTCAATGCACACAAATCGAACGACCCAGCATTCACATCATAGTTTTAATTTAAAAGTGGCAACACTGCCCGAACAACAAGAATATCATCAAGTATTTGTCGACTAACAGTCATAAAACCGATAAGTTGAAAACGAGAGTCACGTCTTGTCTACATTTTGTAAACTTCACTTGGGTTCAAAAATCGAGTTTGAAAACTTATAATATAAAATGAAAATAAAATATCGGTAGTTGGATTTCTCCAAAAATTTTGACCTTGAAATCATCATACGAAAATCAAACAACATAGGCCACATACTCACAAATCACCTTTAACTCTACATCATAACAAAAAATCATACAAGCTCGTATATCATAAGGCACAATATAGTAGGGGGACTTACATCCACAGGTCGCACGAAGATGATGGCTGCACCTCGATACTAATCACGACCGACATCACAGACGACGCGTCGCGACACGACTTAGACAGACACAATCTGACAGAACAAGACACGACAATACCCGACTGGACCCGACAGCCTAGGTTTCCGCAACCTAAGCTCTGATACCATAAATGTAACACCCCCAGAATCAAACCGGGAATATTACACGCCGCAGACCCTCTCCGTGAGGATCCACCAGGCTAGACATCAAAACTACACAATAAATTACATACCGACACGATAAAATACAAAATCCGTAGACCAACTTGGTCTTTCGTCACTAACATACAAGTCAAAAATACACATTTCCATCTCGACTCATACCCGTACAAGGGTAAAATACACTCACAAACCAAAAGTACGACAGAAGAAAGACCACACACAAACTCGGACTGACTGTATCCAACACTGGCCTTCGTGTGATTAGTATCATTCGCCTTCCATCATCCTTCGCGCCGATCCTGTGTTTTGCTCCCAAACCTGCATGTACCTGGATGCAAAACAGACATCCACCCCCGAATACTCGGGGGTTAGCAAAACTCCACTGTTTTGCTAGTACAAGTATAAAGTGCAAATACGAGCCATACAAAACACATTCCGAGAATACAACAAAAGACTTCCCGAGCTATTTGATAATTAAAATAGTTCAAGTCTTGAAAGTAGAAACCAAAACAAGAAAGCACTTTGAAAACATTTTCAAATCTCGGGATTTTTCGAAAACATTTGCGATAGTAAAGTTCTTAATTCTTCAAAAGCCACTTAGGGTCACCGCCCCAATATTCATTTTCCAAAAATGCAAATCCGATTAACAAAACACGGGGTTCACAACCCAATTCATTCCAGTCACAAAACACAGGGTCCACGATCCAACCATTTCGATCACCAACACAGGGTCCACGACCCGTTCACTCACTTCAATTCACTTCCCAAAAATTCATTACACACAACACATTATTTTTATGCCATTTTAGCCAAACACCAAGACTCGATATATAATGTCTCTCGACTCCGAGCAACAAGCATTGTGATACTCCGGACATATCATAATTAATCAACAGTACAAACACTCTGGCAATTCTCGCGACCCGGTCCAGCCCTCCGGTCCCGCCGTAAGGCCACCAAGTCCCTGTGTGCCCCGTCGAGCAATCCCCAGGTGAGAATGCCCACTCGAAGTAACTCTCGCGACCCGGTCCAGCCGCTAAGCCCCCAGGTCCCCGTGTGACCCCGTCGAGTCAATCCCCGAGTGAGAGTACCCGAGAAAAACCTTACAACTCTCATCAATTCACATTTCCAAAACCGCAATCCTCAAGAGTCAATCACAATATATATAGTCGAGGTATCTTGCTAAAATGGCCATATTATTCTAACATATACTCACGACCCAGAATTAATACTATCCACAAAGAAACACACTTATCTCAACAACACCGAACGACACAACCCGTATCACACAACTCATGTATCCACCGATAACCACATGATTCCACGCATAATTCATAACAATAGAATTTAACCACAAATTACCGACGACATATTCACACATAATGAAATCATCCGAAGGTAGGGAGTTCCTATACTCAACACTAACACACATAGTCAAATAATCACATTAAGTCTCGAACACAAGATTCATCCTTTAAGAAAACCATAATTGTAAATATACCGATTCTTTAGAAAAAAAAATGGTTGTAAACAATTCGTTTAGCACGTATCGTCAACTTTCAACCATCATATTCACAAAACACGTAATGTATGGGCAAGATACTTGCCTCAGTAGTTGATACCGGACACTCCGACGAACGTGGATTAACCGGAAAACGTCGAATGTCCAAAACTCTTCGGAAACGACTTGTGAGAACCACCAATTGGAAAACGGCGAACGGAAGGGTTCCGGCTCGAGTTCTTCGCAAGGAACCTGACCCTAACATAATACCGTCAATAATCAACGATCGTACGAGGAAGAATAATCGTAGAACGCCCAAAACCCCCCTCTAAGGATTTTCACCGGACACCTTCAAGGCACCGATTAGGAACTCAACAAAACGAAGAATCTTTAACAATCGAACCATGGATCAACAAGGAAATTGGTATAATATGACTTAATAATCATCAATCAATCACAAATATAAGTTATCACGGATCAAACGGGAAAACAACCAAAACCCCCAATTTTCCCAAAACTAGGATTTTAAGAAAACTAACCTTGATTATTGGATTGAAGGATGTTATGGAGTGATTAATCGATGATATAAGTTCCAAAACTTCGTGGATTAGTTGTATAATAACATGCCTTCATGATCTCCAATGACCCAGCGGAAGAGAAAGGGAGAAAATGAAAATGAGTGCAAACAGGATCGCTCGGTAATATTTATATCGGTGCGGTCTAGCGTGCGCTAGATCGAGCTAGCGTGCGCTAAGCGGGCGGTCATGGTCGAGAATGTTCGGCCGGGCCCGCCATCATGCGCCGAACACGTGCGCCGGCCCGACCACATTCCAGAGACTTCTGGCTCGGCCAGTAGCGTCTGCAGCCTTCGCCGTGGCGTGCGCTCCGGCCGGCCATGCGGCAGTGATGTCCGTGAAGGCGTGCGCTACCGCCGATCTCCCGGCCTAGATCGTTTCAGCCCTTATCGCCTCGGTCGACTAGCGCGCAGCCCAACCGGCCATAGCGTGCGCGCCTCTGGCCGTGGCGTGCGCCACGCCGGTTCTGCCGCAACCGCCGGCGATTCGCAGCTGTCCGGCCACCGTCCCCAACCGTCCGGCCAGTGTCCGACCACCATGATTCGACGACTCGATTTTCTGAAATCGCACGGAACGAACACGACAAAATACTCGGGGACAACATCATCGGTCCGAAATGAAAACAACGGATAAAAAATCATCACCTACGGTCTTAGACGCCAAAATCAGTTGTCGAGAAAATAATACCGGAACTCGACAACCGGGAAATATCTGGAAAAAAAAATCCAAAATAACCGGAACGAAAGTCGTGGGTATTACAGTTTACCAAAATTAAATTTCAGAAAAGACCACATTTGTGAGGCCTGTATTAAAGGTAAACATGCTAGAGGCTCGTTTAAACCAAAAATGGAAATTTCCACTAGTCGCATTCTTGAATTAATTCATATGGATTTGATTGGTCCGTCTCGACATGCTAGCTTAACAGGAAAACTTTATACTTTAGTTCTTGTTGATGATTTTTCGAGATTTACTTGGGTAAAATTCTTAACAAATAAAAATGATGCATTTAACGGGTTTGTTAAGTGGTGTAAGGTTACCCAGAAGGAAAAAGAGTTACCAATTATCGCCATCCGAACCGATCATGGTGGAGAATTTGATTCAAATATTTTTGAAGATTGCTGCGATAATTATGGTATTGAGCACAATTTTTTGGCACCTCGGACACCTCAACAAAATGGAGTTGTCGAGAGGAAGAATCGCTCTCTAGAATAAATGAGTCGAACAATTCTCAATGAATATGGGCTTCCTAAATATTTCTTGGCCGAAGCTGTTAACACCGCTTATTATGTTATTAATCGAGTCCATCTCCGGAGGAACAAAATGACGACTCCATATGAGATATTTAAAGGTAAAAAGCCCAATTTATCTTATTTCCATCCATTTGGTTGAAAAGTATTTATTCATAATAATAGTAAGGATAATTTGGGAAAATTTGATTCAAAATCGGATATTGGAATATTTCTTGGTTACTCGACTAACAGTAAAGCTTTTCGTGGTTTTAGTTGTAGAAGAGGCTCGGTAGAAGAGTCAATTCATGTAAAATTCGATGATACAGTTTTACCCCCGAGAAAGGTTGCTTTTGATGATGATGCATGTATGATCCCGGCTAAAGAAGTGTCAGAAGCATCAAAGGAGTTGGAGAAGCTCGACTTAAGCTCGAACAAGAAGGAGCAGAATACTTACAACCTTCCTAAAGATTGGGCAAACGTGAAAGACCATCCGATGGAACAAATTCTTGGAAAAATCGATGAAGATGAAGGTGTACGAACTAGGAGAAATATAAATGATTGTATTAACAATATTGCGTTTATTTCTCTTACAGAACCAAAGAATATCGATGAAGCCATAAATGATGAGAGTTGGGCTATTGCTATGCAAGAAGAGCTAAACCAATTCGAAAGAAATAATGTTTGGGAATTGGTTCCGGCACCGGTAGACAAATAAATCATTGGTACTAAATGGGTTCATAAAATTAAAACCGATGATGATGGTCTCCCAATTAAAAATAAATTGAGATTGGTCGACCAAGGTTATAATCAAGAAGAAGGCTTGGATTATGAGGAAACATTTGCACATGTTGCTCGTCTCGAGGCAATTCGTCTTCTCTGTGCCTTTGCCGCATACAAAAAAATCAAACTCCATCAAATGGATGTAAAAAGTGCGTTCCTAAATGGAATCATCCAGGAGGAGGAGTATGTCAAGCAACCGTCGGGTTTTGAAGACTATGATCATCCAAATCATGTGTACAAGCTCCATAAAGCTCTCTATGGTTTAAAACAAGCTCCGAGAGCATGGTATGATTGTTTAAGCACTTTTCTTATTTCAAATGGGTATAAAAGAGGCAATGTTGATAATACCTTATTTATTAAGAATTTAGGTGATGATATGCTTATTTGCCAAATTTATGTGGACGACATTGTTTTTGGTGCAACTAACGAATCTCTGTCCCAGGAATTTTCAAATCTTATGAAGGGATAATTCGAAATGAGCATGATGGGAGAGTTGAAAAACTTTCTCGGACTCCAAATTAGGCAACTCAATGACGGAATATTAATTCACCAATCCAAGTACGTCAATGAGCTCCTAAAGAAATTTAAGATGGAAGATTGCAAAGAAATATCTACTCCTATGTCTTCCACTCTTAAGCTCGACAAAGATGAAAAAGGTAAGTCTGTTGACCAAAAATAGTATCGAGGTATGATCGGCTCTTTACTTTATTTAACTGCCTCTAGACCCGATATAATGTTTGCTACTTGCTTATGTGCTCATTTTCAAGGGAATCCTAAATAATCCCATCTCATTGCATGCAAAAGGATTTTTCGTTATTTAAAAAGTACTGCTGGCTTAGGCCTGTGGTATCCATCGAGCATTGATTTTCAACTTTTTGCATATAGTGATGCCGATTTTGGTGGATGCAAAATTGATAGAAAGAGCACCACCGGAACTTGTCATTTTATGAGTTCATGTTTAATTTCATGGGGGAGTAAGAAACAGACTAGTGTCGCTACTTCCACAGCTGAAGCAGAATATGTGGCTGCGGGAAGTGCGTGTGCACAAGCCCTGTGGATCAAAAATCAACTTCTAGATTATGGCATCGAGATTAAAAATACACCTATTTTTTGTGACAATACAAGTGCCATTAATCAGAGCAAAAATCCCATCTTGCATAGTAGGACAAAACATATAGAAATTCGTCACCACTTTATTCGTGATCATGTCCAAAACGGGAATGTATGTCTCCAATTTGTTGGTACAAATGAAAAATTGGCGGATATTTTTACAAAACCATTACCCGAAGATTCTTTCAATTTTATTCACATCAATTTAGGAATGGGACATGTTGATCATTTTTAAGTTTTGCATATTCATCATATCTACATCAGAATGGTCATGGAAACAAAAGATATCATCAGAATAAAAGTACTATCCATTTGGTCTCCATTACGTATGTTATGGTCCTAAGATTGCGTACGTAATGAAAAGGACGAGTTTTGGACAGTCAGTTTTGGACTCAATTTTACGGTGGCTATATCAAAAGGATAACGAAATTTAACGACCTTAACGTACGTTACTTGCTGCTCTCTACGTATGTTATATTTTCTCCAGAAACAAGTCAGTGACCACTGGAACCTCCCTTGCATACGTTGTTTTACCTTGTAAAGCTCGTAACACTTTCACCGTTACGGCATTTATGCCAGACAACGTACGTAAGTCATTATGCCCAGAAAATAAAAACCCGTCCGCCCCCTTTTCACTTCTCATTCTCCTAAACCTAAAAAGATCGATTCCGACTCCCTTACTCCTTAAACCCTCCGACCGGTGGAGATTGTGACCATTTTATTCAGCAATCATGATGAATACTCGCCAAAACAAGAAGAAACGAGGAGAGTCATCATCCACTACGCTTGAACCAAACCGATTTGTGACTCCACAGGCTGCGAAAATTTTCAATGACATCCTCATTGATGAAGAGGTAACCTCAAGCCACTATTTTGATTTTGAGTCTCTGACTGGGATTGGAATTCGTTTAGATGATTTCTTCGACATGCTAGGGATTGCAAAATTTGTTAGCTTTTGTCGACCAATTTATGTGGATTTAGTTCGAGAGGTCTATGCAAATTTCTCTACGAGTTTTAATACGGATGGACTTATGGTTATTAACTCATTAGTTCATGGAAAATCCGTTTCTTTTGATGCCTCAAAATTGTCCGAACTCTTTGGCCTTCAAAATGAAGGATATGTTTGTAATGGGAATTTTCTTACGGATAATGACTTCTCAAATGAAGAATTAACTAATTGCCTCAATGAACAAGTCGTCCGTGACTTTCTTCAATCTCAGGCCGTGATAAATGTGACATCGGACAAATTTGAAAATAATGATTTTGGCCTCAACATACGACTCCTTCATGATGCTATCTTTAATGCCAAAGGTCAATGCTCAACAACGCTTAGTTAATGTTGATATGGAGATTATCTATCATATTCTAAATGATCATCAAGTTAACTTTGCTAGAGTTGTTATGACGTAGTTCGTGGTGAAAGGATCCATTTTTCATAAGAAAGGTTATTTGAGGAAAGATAGGTAGAGAAAATCCGGGATGCCCTTCGGATCTATTTTGACTGGGATATTTAAAGATGCCGGAGTTGATTTTTCAGGGCTGCACAAAATGGACATTCCAAAATGGAATATAGTTCACGAAGGAACCATACGTACTATGAAATATGTGCAGACCAGGAATCGAGTCTGGATATATTTAGCTTATTTACGGGATGGCGACTCTCTTGCAGATGGGAGTGCATTGCCTCGACTGGAGGAACGCATCTTTTCTCGAGGACCTCAGGCAGAGCGATCTCGTCTACACATCCCTCCATCTCAGGCAGGCCATTCTCGGCCAAATGCTTCCTCCTCCCCGTTCGTGTTTTCCGACAGAGTTAGTGCATTAGAGCATCGTGTTCGCCGGTCCGACACTATGTTAGAGAATTTGTGCACCTTCTTTGGGATTGTTCTTCCAGCTCATACCCCACAGCCAGACATTGACTAGCACTATCTTCACTATTGATGATCATCTTCTTTCCAGACCAAACATTTCATTTAGCATGCATTTTATCTGCTTTTTGTTTTTGAATGCTTAAGAAACTTCGATGCTTAATTTGTTCCTGTTCTGAGGACTGTTTTCTTGATTTTTTTGAGGACTGCTTTAATGTATTTTTTGTGGACTCTTTTTTCAGTACTGTTCTGTAGGGCTGCTTTAATGATTTTGAGGACTGTTTTTCTAACAGTGTTTTTATAAGATGTCTTACAGGTGATTTTTTTTCTCACTTTTTGTTAATGACAAAAAGGGGGAGAACTATGGTTGAATCATTACATCATGGTATTTATATTCTATGTAAATTCAGTTATTGTTTATCTCAGGGGGGGTTTTTGTAAAACTTATTTTTTCTCTTCCCCCATTCATTTATAAAATCAACCATATTTTCAAAAATATTTTGTCATCATCAAAAAGGGGGAGATTGTTGAAACAATCTTTTTTGATACATATTTTGATGATGATCTTTAGCAAAATAATTATTATCCTATTACACATTTTACTATAGTTATTTTAAATCATTTTTTATAACACATTTGTTAAAACTGTGCTCTAATAACGTACGTAATCAAAGTACAATAACGTACGTAATACAAGTTTTATAACCGTTGCAAAAAGTTTTGGAAATGTCAAAGTAAGAAACGGCTAAATAACATAACGTACGTAAATGTCTATTCCTAACGTACGTTATCAGTTTTAAATTTGAATTAATGTGCTAACCGGTGATCTTATTCAAAGTGACATCATCCAGTACATCATCTTATCCAACGGATATGAAGACCATGAATAGCGTACGTAATGCATGAAGCAAAACGTACGTAACAATGAAGACAGAAGCCACTGCCCATTTTCCAGTATCATTTTGTGGACGTTACGTATGATACATAACGTACGTAATATTGGCTACGTATGTAAACCAAGTTTCCTAACGCACATAATTCTAGCCCACTATTCCAACGGGAACATACAACTCAAGGGCTATAAATAGCACCATTCAAGGTGTTGGAAGACACACAAGTTATCTGAGCTTACAAGCATACTCAAGCTATTTCAAGCAAATATTTCGAGAGATATACACATTCCATACTGTGATACGAGAAGATTTGCTCTATTATTTCTTATCTATATTCTTGTATCAAAGAGCGATATATCTTGTAAAGTCGAGTTCCTACTCGCAATTGTTTTACTGTAAGGTTGTCTTGTACCCGGAAAAACAAGAGAGTTTTAGTGAGGTTGTTCTTGAGGTCGGAAATCAAGAATTTGTAAGAGTTGGCACTAAACTAGAAAGTGCATTCTAAGTTTCTAAGAAAAGTCCTAGTCGGTAAAACTAGGTAGGGGACGTAGGCTTCGTTAATAGTCGAACCTCTCGAATAATTTCTTGTGTTCTTTCTTTTCCGCATTATATTTACTCCGATATTTTAGCTTCCGCACAAAAAGAGTTTAAAACTCTTATCCGCACTATTCAACCAGCTTCTAGTGGCGGTACCAATCTAACAGTGCCTTTCCTTTAACAACATCCTCTCGAAACTGTATAAATAAAGGATCATCTAACTGTTTGGACTTAATGTCCTCAATCATGGAGGATGTGACCTCAAGGAAACGTAATTGTCCTTGAGTTACTTGAGGCCAAATTTCAATTTCCAAATCAAATAACTCTCGTCTGAGCTTCGGTTGAATTGTAAGTAATTCCAATCTCTGCAACACGATTGACTTGCGGCTCAAAGCATCGGCAACAACATTCGCTCTACCTGGATGGTAAAGAATGTCAAGATCATAATCTTTAATCAATTCCAACCATTGCCGCTGGCGCATATTAAGCTCCTTATGAGTAAAAATATAATTCAAACTCTTATGATCCGTATACACTCGACAAGAAGAACCATATAAATAGTGCCTCCAAATCTTCAACGCAAACACCACATCGGCTAATTCAAGATCATGGGTAGGATAATTCATCTCATATGATTTCAACTGTCGAGACGTATATGCAATTACCCTATCATTTTGCATCAATACGCATCCCAACCCTTGTTTAGAAGCATCACTTTAAATAACAAATCACTCTGTTCCCTGCAGTAAGGTTAAAACCGGTGACGTAGTCAACCGCTTCTTTAACTCATCAAAACTCTTCTGACACTCGTCACTCCACCCAAACTTCTGAGTTTCTATAATAGCTGAGTGAGGGGTCGAGCAATTTTAGAAAAAACCTCGACAAAATGATGGTAATAACCAGCTAATTCCAGAAAACTATGAACTTCCTTGACATTCCGCGGGGGTTCCCAAGCAAAAATCGCTTCAACCTTTTGAGGGTCTACCCGCATACCTTCGGCCGATACAATATGTCCAAGAAAAGCAACTTCTTTCAGCCAGAACTCACATTTAGAAAACTTAGCATAAAGCTTATCAGCCCTCAAAATACTCAACACAATTCTCAAATGTTCGGCATGCTCCGATTCGCTCTTAGAATAGATTAAGATGTCATCAATAAACACCACCACAAATTTGTCGAGATATTCGATAAATGTTTTGTTCATAAGTTGCATAAATGCTGCCGGAGCATTCGTCAAACCAAAAGGCGTAACTACGAATTCTTAATGCACGTATCTTGTTCAAAATGCAATTTTCGAATATCCAAATCCCAAATTTGCAATTGATAATATCCTGATCTCAAGTCAATCTTTAAGAAAATCGTAGCTTATTGCAATTGATCAAATAGGTCATCAATTATTGGCAACGAATACTTGTTCTTGATAGTGATTTTATTCAACTCACGATAATCAATACATAATCATAAAGATCCATCTTTCTTCCGAATAACACTGGCGCTCCCCAAGGGGAAGCACTTGGTCGAATATTACCCTTATCTAATAATTGGCGCAATTGCTTTTTCAAATCGTGCATCTCCGATGGGGGAATTCAGTACGGTGCCTTAGATACTGGCGCCGAACTAGGCTCTAGTTCAATAGTCAACTCCGCCTCACGGTGCGGCGGCAATCCGGGCAAATCATCTGGAAATACATCCAGAAATTCTTTCACCACTGGAATAGAAGATAATTGAACTCCGCCAGTTTCTGTCTTCATTGCGTAACACTAATAACCGGTACAGCCCTAACTCAACAACTTCATCGCCTTCATGGCTCGGATAATCTTCCCAGAAGTACCAAGTTTCTGCCCTTCAAAAACGTGTTCGGTACCATCCGGCGCAACTATCGAAATTACTTTCCGACGATAATGTACTATCGCTCCATGACTATCTAACCAATCATCACCGAGGATCAAATCTTCTCCTTTCATGTCAATCACAATCAAATCGGATGGCCACTCTCTACCGCTGATGGTTACAAGACAATTGACAATCTCTCGATCCCCAACTATCCTTTCCCCACTCGGCAGTCCAAAAATAAAAGGTTCACATGCAGAGAGACCATCAAGATCTAAACAACTCACATAAGATAATGATATAAAGAAATGAGTAGCTCCAGAATCAAACAATACATCTACTGGGTGCATACAAATATAAATAATACCTGATGTAGTTGCAATCCCTACATCATCAGTCCGTCTCATTTCGTAAAATCGAGATGGAACTGATCCGGTACTAGGAGTATCCTTATACTCATTTTTGCTTCTGCCGTTGCCGCGTCCAACATTAGAAGTCGGCTGACCCGTAACTGTGCCTGTCGGAGTAGGAGACGGTTTGGTGAAAACTCTACCCACTGTCTCGCAATATGACGCGCGATGTCCCTGCTTCCCACACTTAAAACAATCGGCGAGGCGAAATGAACAACGAGAACTGATATGCCCCGGATTTCCACAATTAAACCAAACTCTTGGCGCTCCCCCACTAGGTTGAGGGGAAACAACGGAAGATTGAACAGAAGATTGAGGCATACGCGATCTGCTGCCTCGAAAACTACCAGAAAATTTCGGTTTCTTCGAGCTCAAACCGTCGGTACCGAAACTGTCACCATCTCATAAGCGGGCACTCTGTATTGGTATTCTCTTAAAGTAGTACACCCAAGACCCGCCATATACTTTAGAACCTCAGGTTTCATCCTAGCATCAAAATGAAGTATCTTATCTACTTCACCCATGACCAGATCTTGGACATACACTAACTGCTTGTTGTATGTCTTGATTGCCTCAGAGATAGGAAGAACTTCGGTAAAGGTTGGTGACTTTGGTGAGATTATGTAGAATATATTGTGAAGACTACACTTCTATTCTACCAACTTTGAACACTCACGGCCAGCCCTTGCAAGAGAGAGAAAAGTTTAAGTCTTTATTTTTCATTCTTCATTATTCTTAATATTTTCTTAGAGAAAATTAAGATATATATTGAGAGAAATTATTTTATTAATATACTTGGAGTCTATTAATCAAATTAAATAGCTTCATCATCCTATTCTAGCTGTAACCTTTGAGGTTAATTGGGTGGTTGTTGTTCCGATCGTTTCTCCGGCGCATTGCAAGTAGAGACGCAGTATTCTCAGCATTGGATCAACCTAAAGCTTGTTGCGGATTGGATTTGTATAGGACATCATATTGTCACCATTTATTCAACGGACTACGAGGGTATGATTTCGAATCCTACTTTCGTTTTCATTTATTTATTCGTATATATGTAGCTTGATCGATCCTCTTAAGGGATTCGGATCGAATTAGATTCATTTATTGCTTCCTCTGCGCCTTCGTTTTAGGCACCGAATCCCAACAAAAACAACTCTCAAGACTCGATCCCCATCATGCCTGATCACCCTTCACATGCGCCTCCCGTGCCATCTCCTCATAATGTCCAATTCCTGAAATGCAAAATCATTTCACCCCATACAGGGGTTAGCATACGAAATGCTAGTACAAGTACATAATTACACAACGTTACATATAACCATACATCAACATTCCTGTCACAGTTCAAAAACATTTATGAAGAAACATATTCCGAAATACCACATCTTTCATCAACACATTTCCATTCAAAATATTTCATCATTAAGCCATGGCAACACAACTCGTCATCACAGAACCATACCTGGTAACCCATGGCCGTACCCCTTAGTATCGACCCCTAGAGGCCCCGTCGAGCCATCCACAAGTGGGAAACCACTTCCGAAGCCGTACCCCTTAGTATTGGCCCCCAGAGGCCTCGTCAGACCCTCCCCGGGTGGAAGAACAACCACACACGCACACATGTCCACTTATGCGGCCGTACCCCTTAGTATCGGCCCACATAGGCCTCACATGCCATCCCCGGGTGGAAAAGCAACATCACACAAGCACAAACATAGTTTCACAAAGCAACATTAATGCCGAATACGCACCATACGCAACAAAATGTAATTCATATACTTGCCTCGAATACGACGTGAAAGGAACGGTGAAAAGAAAGGGTTTCGATCCAATCTCCCTATAAAGGTTCGTTCCTAAATTGCAACGACACATAATCAATCACAATACATCGAAAACATAGGAAATCATCCTAAGTTCTACCCGTTGGAGCAATTCATCGGACATCTTGGAGCCATAATCCAATATGACCGATTAACGAAAGGATTCTCGAATTCGTTCCACAAAACTTTAAGAATACACAAGGATTTCGAGTATACAACCATAATCCAACATTAATCAAAGCTAGATCGGATTATCTCGGCGAAATCTTCACAAATCCCCAAAAATTCCCAAAATAAGGGTTAAAGTGATCTTACCTCGATTCATATGGTAAAAGGTGTTTAGATGTGGATAACTTCTGGTTAGGAACTCAAAAACATGGGTGGATGATGATATCAGGCCTTACTTCACCTACAACCTCGAGCTAGGTCGCCAAATTGCCGGAGAAAAGTTGTGAGGAGGAGAAATGAAGAAGTCAAAGGTGTTGCACACATATATATACTGACTGGTATTAGCGCGTGCCACATGATGCTTAGCGTGCGCTAATGTCTCGGGTTCATCCTTCCTGAACGTTCTACCCAGTTCCAGAATATTCGGTTTGACCTCGTTAGCATGCGCTAGAAATGAATTAGCGTGTGTTATCCCATCACAGTAGCGTGCACTATTCTACCATTAGCGTGCGCTAGCCGCCTAGTTCAGAACTCCAGGAACCCTTCTGTCTAATCCGGTAGCGTGCATTTCATCCGTATAGCATGCGCCATGCCTGCCGAGTTAGCGCGCGCTATAACCAAATAAAGTGTGTTATTCGTCCCACTCTCAATCCCAGAAACCCTTCTGTCCAGTTCTGCCCAATCGAAGTAGCGTGCGCTATCATAGCGCATTAGTGCGTGTTAGCTACATATTTAGCGTGCGCTACTACTCCCTTTGCAGCATTAAAATCGCGAAGTTCGGCCTGTACGAACACAGCCCGATAGGTTCAAAACTCGATAATTCCCAACAACCAACGTAGCACTAACAAGGAATAATAACTTGCAAACTCAAACTCCGAATAAACACATGATATCACTATCCGACAACATGGAAAACAACACACGAAGCGATTACCAATATCTGGAAATTTATAATACAGTCCACGAACTTTACAAAATGACAATTATTACCAATATATAGTACGGATATTACAAATTCCACCTTCTTCCTCGTCTCCAAAGCGATATCCGGTTCGGCCCCGACCAAATCGGACTCCTCGTCCCAACAACTCGGCCATCGACATTGCCGCCCATAAAGTGCCTCATACGGTGCCATATTGATTGATGCCTGCCAACTATTGTTGTACGTGAACTCGATAAATGGCAAATGCTCCTCCCAATCATTGCTCCAGTCGAGAGCACAAGCTCGCAACATATCCTCAAATGTCTGGATAGTGCGCTCCGACTGCCCATCCGTCTGAGGATGAAAAGAAGTACTCAGACGCAACCAAGTAACCAACGTCTTATGTACCGCCTGCCAAAAATGCGATACAAAATGGCCATCACGATCTGAAACAATAGACTTCGGAGTACCGTGAACCCTCACAATCTGCACAATAAATACACGAACCAACTTCTCCGGACCCCAAGTATCCTTGATGCCCAGAAAGTGTGCCGACTTGGTCAGACGATCCGTAATCACCCAAACCATATTCATACCAGACTTCGACCTCGGAAAGCTCGTGACGAAGTCTATTGAAATATCTTCCCATTTCCATTCCGGAACGGGAAGCAACTACAACAGCCCGTCTGGTCGCTGATGCTCGATTTTGACCTGCTGACAAGTCAAACATCTCACTACAAATTGTGCGACCTCCTCCTTCATATCGTTCTACCAAAATTTCCTCCTTAGGTCTTTGTACATCTTACTCGAACCAGGATGAACTGAGTAAGCCATAGCATGGGCCTCACGCAAAATACTCTGCCTCAATTCCATGTCGTTTGGTACACAAAGACAACTCTGGAATCTCCACAAACCATCCTCGTGAATCAAAAACCCAGGAGACTTCCCCTTAACAACATTCTCTCGGATTTGAGTAATTATCTGATCCTCCAACTGCTTCAGTTTAATTTCATCGATTAGCGACGGTGAAATTTCTAAGGCACAAAGTTGCCCGACAACTCCTGGCAACAAAATCTCAACACCCAACTCGATCAAATCATGCTGAAGCTCAGATTAAGATGTAAGTATCTCAAGCGTCTGTAACGTAATTGGTTTCTGACTCAAGGCATCTGCCACGACGTTCGCCTTGCCCGGATGATAAAGGATTTCGAGGTCATAATCCTTAATCAATTCCAACCACCTCCTCTGCCTTATATTCAACTCCCACTGAGTGATTATGTACTTTAGACTTTTATGATCGGTAAAAATCCGACATGTAGAGCCAAAAAGATAATGATGCCAAATCTTGAGCACAAAAACAACTGCCGCTAACTCCAAGTCGTGAGTAGGGTAGCTGAGCTCATACAGCCTCAACTGCCTCGATGCATACGCAATAGTATTGTCATGCTGCATCAACACGCATCCAAGACCCTGACCCGAAGCATCGCTATAAAGCAAAACCATCATTGCCACACGGCAACGCTAGAATCGGGGTTGAAGTCAAATGCCTCTTCAGATCCTCAAAACTCGATTGCCTTTCGTCATTCCAGATGAACTTCTCGGATTTCTGAAGCAACTATGCCCCCTCGATGAACCTACGATAGTAGCATACCAAACCCAAGAAACTACATACCTCCTTCACATTCTTAGGCGGTGTCCAATACAGAACTGCCTCAATCTTATGTGGATCTATGCGGACCCCCTCGGTTGAAATCAGGTGACCTACAAACATCACTTCCTTCAGCCAAAACTCACACTTCGAGAACTTCGCATAGAGTCGCTCTGTCCTTAAAATGTTCAACACTATGCGTAGATGATGCGCATGCTCTTCCTCATTCTTCGACTAGATAAGGATGTCGCCAATGAAGACAACGACACACTTATCCAAATACTCGATGAAAACCTTGTTTATTAACTGCATGAACACTGTCGGCGCATTAGTTAGCCCAAAAGACATAACCACAAACTCATATTTTCCGTATCTCGTCCGAAAGGCTGTCTTCGAGACATTGGACTCCTTCATCCGAATATGATAGTATCCCAATCTCAAGTAGGTCTTCGAGAATACCGCCGCTCCCTGCAACTGATCAAACAAGTCAATAATCATCGGCAAGGGATACTTGTTCTTGATGGTCACTTTATTTAGCTCGCAATAGTCGATACATAAATGTAGTGAACCATCCTTCTTCCACACAAACAGGACCGGTGTGCCGCAAGGCAAAGCGCTCGGTCGAATACACCCCAACTCAAGAAGCTCACTCAACTGCTTCTTCAACTCAGCCATTTCGGAAGGTGCCATGCGATACGACGCCTTCAAAATTGGAGCCGCACCCGGTTCTAACTCGATAGCAAACTCAACCTCACAGTCTGGTGGTAACCCCGACAACTCGTCAGGAAAGACATCTAGAAACTCACTAACGACTGGAATCAATGAAAACTCGACTCCACCATCCTCTGCCTACAAGGTGTAACACCAATAACTAGTAGACCCCTTCCGCAGGAGTCTAATTGCCTTCAAGACGTTAATTACAAACTTTAGGTTTTCCCTCTTTCGCCCTGCGAAAGAGTGCTGGTGCTATCGACGGCTAATATGGTGATGATCCTCATGCGGAGTTCATGATCGCACCATGCCCCTCGAGCCAATCATACCCGAGAATCAAATCCTCACCCTCAAAATCCACAACAGTAAAATTAGAGAGCCAAGACCTCCCACAAATAACCACAGAACAGTCTCGGATCTCCAGATCACCAACGATCCTATCGCCGCTAGGAAGTTTAATGATGAAAGGCTCACAAGACGACAAACAATCAAGAGTCAAACGGCGCACACACACTCCAGAGAGATGAACAAATGCGTAGCACCAGAATCGAAAAGTGCACTAAAAGGATGAGAGTGAATATGAATGGTACCTGTAGCCACGGTAGCTGCTGGATCATCGGTTCTCCTCATCTCATATACACACGGATGAGCGGAGTCGACACTGGAAGCTCCCCCTCTAGCGGGCTGACCCCGACCTCTCCCTCGGCCGACACTTTGCGGAGATTGTGGAGCAAATGATCCCCAATTCACACTCGACTCCTTAGGCGCTAGAAAAGAAGCCTGTGCACCAAGAGTTTGCTCTAACGATCACAGAAGGAAGCCTTGTGTCCCACCTAGCCACAAGTATGACAAGTCAACGACAGAGGGGGGCACTCCCAGTTCCTATGGCCCTGTTGACCACAGTTAAAACATCTGGACCCACGAGTGGGGGCACTGACAGCACCTCGAAGGCCCCCAGCAAAACGAGTCGAACCGCTTGCAGGAACGTTAGCAGACTGAGACTTCTGGTGAACTCCGCCCTTGTGAACCAAAAAGTTACCGGCAGATTTCTGTTTCTTACCTTCTCGAGCCGCCTCACTGGCCGTTAAGGACGTATCATAAGCAAGAGCTCTACTCTGATAGTCCTTTAGGGTGGTGCAGGCGAGTCCAGACATGTAATCATGAATCCTCGGTTTCAGCCGCCTAGAAAAGTGGCAAATCTTGTCACTCTCCTCTTTAAACTGGGTCTTCACAAAGCCCAATTCCCAGTTGAAATCTGCAAGGCCTGAGAAACCGGAATATCTCGAGGTTGAGCATCATAAAAATCATGGACCTCTGCCTGACGAATTGGCCATAGACAATATTTAGCTTCCATAAGGTCTCTGAACTCGGCCCACGAAGCATCATGATCATGTGGCTCAACAGCCTCTCACCAATCAGCAGCATCCCCAGTGAGAAAATACTGGGCGATAGGGACCTTGCGATCCTCAGGATAGTTACTGGCAACAAAGATCTTGGACATTTCTTTGATCCACCCCTCCTAACCAATCAGGTCTGAAGCCCTAGAAAACTGAGAAGGATGCATCTTGGTGACATCATAAAGCCAACAATCCGCTCTGTCCTGAGCAGCACGAGCCGGAGTTGGGTTTTGAACTGTCTGGGCTATCGCAGCCATTTGGTTCACCATTTGTTGCATCACAGCTGCAACACCTATGTCGGCACCATTACCAGTTGCGACATCTTGAGTAGAGTATGGCTCTGACGGCCATTAGTACTGTCGGCTCCAGAAGAGTGTGACGTGGCCGCCCCACTTGCTGCCTCATGTCCCCGGCTGCGTCCACGACCACGACCGCGGCCACGACCTCTACCTCGACCTCTCCCAGCATCCATACTGAAGATAAGAGGTAACGAAAGGATCTCGATGATAAGTATAAGAGAAGAGCAATCACAGTTCAAGAAAAGGAAGCACGATGCGAGAAAACAACAAAATCGAGTAAGGAAACTTACGAACACTGGAAGTACCGAGATGATGGTAGCGTGAAGACAGTGTGCAAAATAAAACACAACTTGACCCAGTTAACCAACAAGCCTAGGTATCCATAAACCTTGCTCTGATACCATTTTCAGTAACACCATCAAGATATTCAGGGTATATTACAGCACTGTGGACCCCTATGTGGGACCCACCAGGCTAAATAATATATACCGCTCGTCTAACCATCTCGGTTAGCGACAAAAACACACATCACCAAGACCCAAATTAAATCAAATGCCCGATACAACTGGTAAACAAAACATCATCAAAAATCGCACATAAAATTTAGTATGCAATCCATATTCCAAATTTAAAATGCCTAAGTACTCGCGAGTACTATCTATCAGTTTACAAGTTTGAAAAACAAACGTTTTAAAATGGACAACCGAAATAAAGGCACTAGTTAGCACACGTCAACAACCCTGGTCAGCATCCTTATACTACTCCAGTGCCCGCTCGACCGGCTGACCGCAACCTGAAATTCATAACACGAATTTTCCCAAACGGGTCCCCAAAGGGGTTAGCAATTACGCTAGTACAAGTAATCAATGCAAACCATTCGCTTACACATCTCATAGTACATGCATCAAATTGTTTCAAAATAAAATCAAGACATGTCTTTTCCCGGAAAACAAACAGTGAATAATCACAGTTGAAAACTTACCTAGGACTGGGGCTAAACCACTGGTCCCATCTGGGGCCTCTATGGACCCTCCCGGACTAGCCATTGTTAAAAATCACGCACGTGACTCGCCTAGGACTGGGGCTAAACCGCTGGTCCCATTCGAGGCCTCTATGGACCTTCCCGGACTGGCTATCCAACCAAGCTCGTGAATTAGGAGCGAAATCACATATTCCTCCGAGGCCCCGTCGGACCCTCCCAGAGTGAGCAAATCATACACATATACATTACCATTCCATGTTAAGCATAAGGGTTTCACAAGAATACTTGCCTTGAGAAGTTGATGATGAAATGAATGGGAAAATCAACTACGCTTGCTAGGAACCGACGACCCCGAACCTAGCGATTCTAAGAATGCAATCACAACCAATTCTATACGAGCACGAAAACAGAATACACCCAAAAACCCACCTACGATTCATGTAAATTTGTACAAAAATAACAACGAGGATGGGTCGCATCCGAACCCTCTTGATTTCACAAGTACCACAAAATTCACCATGAACTCGTAGGGTAAACATGAATACCATAAGGATTAATCACATACATCATGGATGAATCAACAATACGGAACGAATCGGACATTGAATCAAAAAACCCCAAATTTCCTCAAAAATAGAGTTATAAGAGATTACATTGATTTGAAGATGAAACCACGGATGATTTAGTGCTAGGGTGATGTTATGATGCTCGAAGAAACTTCTTCAATGGAGTTTGGGTGAAAATCGGACGAACCCTAGCTTGAAGAATCGCCCTTGTCGCGCAAAAGAAGAATAAAGGTGAAAAATGAAGAAGAATGGCCACTACCAGCATATATATTAGCGTACGTTACGGCCGTAATGAAATCAGCTTTAAGGTCGTAAGTGGGCGGCCAAACTTCCTGGACAAAATGCGAATATTCATTACGGCCGTTGCACAGAAGGTATTACGGCCATAATGTATCCTTCTTTACGACCGTAATGGTTCCTCCTTACGGACGTAACTCAGCCCTATAAACAGGTCAGACCTGCTCTGATATAATAGCTCGACAACAACCTAGACGGGAGTAAAAGGGCAGTACTAAACTGACGAGACAATCATAAAATCACCACATGACTCCGGCCATTTTGATGGTCGGAAGAAACGAATATTAATACCAGCTCTCGGATTAACAAACAACCCAAAAATACGGAAAAATCTATACTTAAGTTCGACTAATCATACTCGGGTCCATAACATGCTGAAATGTATCCAACGAACTTGCAGGAATGACGAAATAACAATGTAGAGTAAAACTATAGCATTCAAGCTTGGATACGGATAAATCATTGAAATACACGATTCACAGTCGAAACACCGAACAAAAGCTCACGACATCCATAATGACATAAGATGGATTTACGGCAACCCCAAAGCGGCGGTTCCGAACAACGATTATGAGAATCGAACCAAAATAGCAATGGAAATGACATTAAACGCGGAATTGAGTAGAACAAGTCCGAAACAATCTCGGATGACAAAAGTCCACTATTAAATATTCTCGAATTATTAATACGGTTACAAGTGAGTCACTAAAAATGGAAAATACACCAAAATGAAAAATACAGGAAAAAAAATGCGGATATTACAATTTCTCCTTTGTCATTTTCAACTACAGTAATTCCACTCTTTTTTGGTACAACGTGTACTGGACTCACCCACTCGCTATTTTCAATAGGATAGATTATATCCTCGGTGATAAGTTTAAAATTTCTTTATTTACCACGTCCATCGTGTTAGGATTCAGACGTCTTTGTGCTTCTCTAGTTAGTTTTACTTCTTCTTCTAGGATAATTTTTTGCATACACGTTGAAGGATTAATTCCATTGATATCACTTAATCCCCATCCAATGGCATTTTTAAATTGTTTCAGAATTTTGATTAACTCATCTACTTCGTCTTTCGAAAATTCAGCATAGATGATGACAGGCTTCTTGTTTTCGTCTTCTATAAACACATATTTTAGATGTTTAGGAAGGTCTTTTATAGAAAAATAATTGTTTCTCCTAAAATTGTCATAGTAACTCTTCCATTTCTCACATCTATTAATGTGTTTGTGGTAACCATAAATGGTCTTCCTAATAAAATTGTGTGTTCATTGTCATTATTATTAGATACTTCATCAACATCGAGTACAACAAAATCAACAGGTACTATTAAACCACCTACTTTCACTAGAATATCTTCAATGACACCTTTAGGGTATCGGATAGATCTATCTGCGAGTTGTAAACATATTCTAGTTGGTTTTAGGTCTCCAAGTTCTAGTTGTTTAAAAATTGAATATGGCATAAAATTTATTCCGGCTCCGAGATCAAGCAATCCAAAAGTTTTTTTACCATTTCTTAAAGTAATTTTTGCTATAAAACTGCCTGGATCATCTTCTTTATGAGGAAGGTGTAACACCCCCAGAGCCATCTAGGAATATTACAGCGCCGTGGGAAGCTCATCTCTTCACGACCGCTACAAGCTTGATAATCCAAGAACCTAAAAAGAAAGCCCACGACGGGGTCAGTCATAATATCCAACAATGATAACCATCACATCACGTCAATAATCACATATCAATGGAAATACTAAGTAAGAATACGACCAATGTAATATTACCACCATAACTTTACCAACTCGTGATAATAATCACCAAAGTTCACATCTCGTATCCTTTCAACAACACAATAAGCTCATACCGAAATATCTGTATTGTATCTCAACAATACCCAAGGTTCTCAAAACATTATCATAACTCGCGATACGGAAATTATACCAACTCTGGCCAATTCAATCCATCGGGTAACGTCAACAATTCCATTACGATAATCGATTGTCCATCAAAGACAAGTACCAAGGAAATACGGAACATACCTCAAGATACGAAATACCATGACAATCACGTCAGTCTAATCCGAGATCAGATCAACACAACATACGGACATGGTTCTAACACAAGACCTACAAATGCATACTCATATGACAACCTAAATATGATCACAACAATAACGACAATGTATACTTATGGCAAATCCATAATATACATATGCACAACAACAACACATGGTAATCCAACGATCCAGCGCACACAGCTATAGATTCCCATGATGATCCCGTCGGACCAACGCATGGTGGCACTACCTGTCCAGCGATCCAGCGCACACAGCTATAGATTCCCATGATGATCCCGTCGGACCAACACATGGTGGACATATGACAACAATGCACAACTGCACAAAACAACAGTACACAATA
This sequence comes from Orobanche coerulescens, assembly GCA_033398695.1. Classification (NCBI taxonomy): domain Eukaryota; kingdom Viridiplantae; phylum Streptophyta; class Magnoliopsida; order Lamiales; family Orobanchaceae; genus Orobanche; species Orobanche coerulescens. The sequence goes on along the minus strand of CM065804.1, from coordinate 65,526,334 downwards.
CACGACAACAACAATGCACAAATGTATGAAAACAACGATACATGAATGTATCACGACATGATCGACAGAAATGATAAAAATGATTAGAGTACTTGCCTCGAGTCCTTCGAGAACAATCTCAATGTCTAAACCATCACGAAATATTATCCTCAATACTCAACAGTCCATAGTATCACGGATTGCTGATAACTCATATCTTCGTCTTTATCACAATATATCCTCGATATACAAGTATACCAATAATAAAAGTAAATCATATACATTATGATTTAGATTCTCAAAACTCGAATACGATTATAATCCTAAATCTCCTGTGATGACGATTATAAACATTGTTATACGAATTAGAAACGAATGAAACGGAAACCATTCATTAAATATTGTAAACTGAGCAAGTAATAACTTACCTCAATACCAATACGATGATGATGAAGTCATTACCAAATCGATTGTCGTCATCTACAAGTTCCTCGGTCCCGACCAAAGCAATTCACGAACATCCTCGAACACGACCGCAGCATACGGTTATAAACACCGATCAATAAACTTGACCTATTGTAATAATCGATTAAACAATAATCCGATAATAATCAACAACCGCTAAAACCAATTCACAAACCCAACGGCTCAATAATATCTCAGTTAACCATAAGTCTGATCAAACCAACTTAAACGATCACGAATTCATAACCGAAACAGAATATATTACACTGGCTGTTGACTTAGCGCACGTTAATCTCTTACCGTAGCGTGCGCTAAGTTGTTCCCGATAGCGTGCGCTAGCCAGTAGGCTTAGCGTGCACTAATGACGTGCAGTTACATGCATTTCGGATACCGATCCACATATGGCGATTATCAAAAACTCTAAGTGATTCTGAACCATGTACATAGCTATCAAACAACGAAATCCAATATCCTTTAACATATAGGTAATCATCCGACTCTTAATTCAAGTCATATATTCATATTTCATCTTCCTTAATATCAACCACCTAAACACCAAGAACTCATAATCATGCCATGTTCACCATCATATGAAGAAACCAACAACAACAACATCAAGGATCCGAATTGAAGGAAGACATTAGCCAACATATCTCTTTGAAGATAAACAACACATTCGAAACCATCCAATTCATATCAATATCTTCATATCAACAATAACATCATCATAATCCGGTAATCCAACTCATAATCATACTTATCAACTTGTTTATATGATAATCATCAGCTCAAGAACATCATATACAATCCAAAACGAAATCTCAAAGTGAAGAGTAATTACCTTTTTGAAGGAATGGATTGATTTCCAAGGTTGAATCCATTTCCAAGAATCGCCAATGATTTCAAGCTTCAAATGTTGTTATGGATGATTAATTCCACCTTAATCCAGTGTTTGGAACCTCAAATACTTCTCAAGGCTTTGTCTATCAGCTCACATGAAGAAATGGATGAAAATGACGAAAAATAGCCAATTGCACTTATATATATACTGTACATTATTAACGTATGCTAACATCTTCAGTTAACGTACGTTACACACTTAGCGTGCGCTAACTGTCTTTGTTAGCGTGCGCTATCGAAGTCCAGAGGCAACTGTCTTACTGTATGAAATGATTTACGTACGCAATGCCCATGCAATAGCGTATGTAAATGCCTCTATTTAGCGTACGCAAGTGTCCAACCTTAGCGTGCGCTACTCATAGTTGACTCGTTTGTCTGTATGCTTCCGAAGACAGGTCCACATGCCGAAAGTGCTGACGAGGATAAGATTCCTTCTTGTCCGATATACAGTTAGCGTGCGTTAATCAACATGCATTAGCGTGCGCTAACACTACATTACAACATCCGTTGACCTATCAGAATGTGCGCCGAAAGTGGCCTGGTCCACACGTAGATTCCTTCCGATCTGACTGTATTAGCGTATGCTGCCTTTTACCTTTAGCGTGCGCTAAACTAGTACGATAGCGTGCGTTATACATGATTATTAGCGTGCGCTAATAATACTACACTTAGCCATTTCCAACTCTTCTCGTATGTCTCGACATACTGGATACGCACACTCACATACTGAATACATATACTAAATTCCATAATATTCTCATATGATACATAATATCCTCAATTGCAATTGTCGACCAAGTATGACAATTATACCGATACTGACATCTCAGTCCTTCATTTATTTTATCTATACTGTACAGATTCCACGCTATACAATATAACTCGGATAAAATAATATCAAACAACAGTAGTAGAAATTCCAGATATTACATACTATACCACTTAAAATAAGTTTCGTCCTCGAAACTTGCAATCCGTCATAGAAAAACAAGCAAACCGTTCACCCAAAATATCCCGAAACCATCACGACAACGATCAATCATCATTAATGAATAACCAAAACAGTACACTTATATATGCGCCAAGTCGACGATCTCCTAAGGTACTAGCAAGTGACTTCACTGTAAAGCCTCAATACGCTTACGATCACAATTCCATGAGTCTCAACAAAAATATATCATCTTCGGATGAAATAATATATTCGTGTCAAATCTCGTCTATCTGATTATACAATCAAGTCCCAATTCCGATAAAACGAATAATACACGATACATCTGTGAAACAAAGGCTCAACACAATGGCAACGAATCCCGAAACATCGACAGACAATCTGAACGCTCAGATGATTACCAGCAACAATCAATCAATAAATTAACCGAGAATATCATCGAGATGATAAACTCTAATACGACCAATTCAAAGGTCAAAACACAGCTGAGAATATCATCATCATGATAAACTCCAATATTACCAACGAACGATCAACGAAAATCGAGAATACCTTCACACGGTAAACTCCAACACGATCAACACAGAACCACAGAAATAGATATACGAAAGAATAACATTCTCAAAAATGACACACCAACCACATGCAGTGGATCTCAATAAACATACCCGACTGGTGAACATATCCCTCGGCATACGAACAATCAATCATAAATCGACGAACATACCCAATCATACATGGAGTGAGAACGATCACTCAATATCCAAAACAACCAGCATGGGGGCACCATCCCCAAATCTACACTTACAAAGAAACCATTCAAACACATTATGGTAGCGCATACGTCCCAGCTTCACAAAACCCGAGGTTCCAAAATTACATCATGTGCATGAATCTACAACACGCAGCATATTTCACTTATCCGATAAATTAACCGATCATCCCTGGATAACCAAACTACCATACTGAAGTTCGAATCTCTATTTATCGTTCCATACTGACGTCTTATCCAATTTGTGAGTCTCACTCAGAACTTCACCATGAGATGCATTATGCACTAAATGCGTATGTATATCGATCATATTTTCAAAACCAGTTTGAAATCATATAGTCTCGTCAAGAAGACAATTTTCGAAAGTTCATTCAAAAATTTCAAAACTCAAAACATAAATTTTGGTAAGACCACAAAATTAATTTTCAAAAAATTAAATTGGCTCGATGGTGCCAAGTATTCGATAACGGTTTTCCTTCGAATCCATACGATTTCGATGTTTAAAATGAAAAGTATGCAAATGTTCGACTACATCCATACTCCTGTATACCAATTCGATTCGCTATTCCATCGGAAAACCACACGATAAAGTTCCGAAATTTCAATATATAAATTCCGACTAAAAACTCCTTTTTCCACATATGACTCGCCATGTCAATCATTAATCCATCCTGGATCACCTCAAATATGCCATGACAAAACATTGAAACAAATCAACACAGCGAAAGACTTCCCGAGAAGTTTCTTTTGATCAAGTAATCCAAAACCCTGAAAGGCAGTAGGAAAATAGATAAATGATTGGTGAAGCGTTTTACAGGTCTCGGGAGTTTTAAGAAAACAGAAGATCTTTTTGAAATATTAGGGTCTCAGCCCGTATCTCGTTCTACATTACAAGAAGTTTAAAAAGTAGAAAATCCTTTTTCGGACCCCAAGTCCTGAGTTATAAAACCATTTCAAAATCGATTGGGTCTCGGCCAAAAAATCATTTTCCGTAAAACATCCGTGAAACGTTCATTTTGAAAAGTATCATTTTCAAATGCTCAAAAGTAGTTCATATATCACAAAATGAACTAACATGATTACATGTTCTTCTCAACAATCCATAGTCCTTCTCCCGAATACACAATTCCGTTCCAAAATCTAACAAACATACTGATTCTCAAAATCATAACTCCTCAAGATCATCAACCCTGTCCCAACTCTGTCATCTCATATTGTAACGCATAAAATTCTGCTGAATCTCAAAGCATATCAACTTAGAACGGCAATAAATCTCAATGAAATTTAAAAATCTAAATACTTACAGATCGTGAAGCCGACGATTCCCCGTGATACTGGCACATGTCTCGACTCTAGAAAATACTCGACACAAATATTTTCAAAACACACATTTTGCCAAATCAGTTCGACTCAAGAACACAATACATCTCATTCCAGAGAATCTCGTTAACACCATTTGGAAAAGTTTACAACAAACCCAGTACCACACTGGTAAATCACATAATGTACAAGCCTGAGTGAATACAAAAACTCACGGCTCTAGTATTAGTCAATTGACAACTCAAAGGACGCAACAAAACACGACCCAACTCGACCCAAATGCCTAGGTTTTCTCAACTTAAGCTCCGATGCCATATTCTGTAACACCCCCAGAGCCATCTAGGAATATTACAGCGCCGTGGGCCCCGAGATGGAACCCACAAGGCTGAAGGAAATTTTCGCAAAACATTTACAAACGTCCAAGAGGCTAACGACGGTATTATCTATTTAAAACATTTGAAGACTTTATAAAACTCGTTTATCAAGACCGTCGTAAAATCTCATTTGAAACCACAAGGCCCGAAATGCCAAAACTCAACAGTTTAAAAACATACGTTAAGCTATCGCTTACACGTACCGACAGAATAGATTTAGAAAACGATTGCCAAAGTGACCTAAGTTACGAGATACCAAAAGGCCATTTAAAAATACTCACGCAGGGATAAAGATAAACAATTAAAATATTCTAGCAGCGGAATACAACAACTGATCAGAAACTCAATACACAAATATATGTCCTAGCTAGTATCCTCCGGGAAGCTCATCTCTTCACGACCGCTACAAGCTTGATAATCCAAGAACCTAAAAAGAAAGCCCATGACGGGGTTAGCCATAATATCCAACAATGATAACCATCACATCACGTCAATAATCACATATCAATGGAAATACTAAGTAAGAATACGACCAATGTAATCTTACCGCCATAACTTTACCAACTCATGATAATCATCACCAAAGTTCACATCTCGTATCCTTTCAACAACACAATAATCTCATACCGAAATATCTGTATTGTATATCAACAATACCCAAGGTTCTCAAAACATTATCATAACTCGCGATACGGGAATTATACCAACTCTGGCCAATTCAATCCATCGGGTAACGTCGACAATTCCATTACGATAATCGATTGTCCATCAAAGACAAGTACCAAGGAAATACGGAACATACCTCAAGATACGAAATACCATGACAATCACGTTAGTCTAATCCGAGATCAGATCAACACAACATACGGACATGGTCCTAACACAAGACCTACAAATGCATACTCATATGACAACGTCAATATGATCACAACAATAACGACAATGTATACTTATGGCAAATCCATAATATACATATGCACAACAACAACACATGGTAATCCAACGATCCAGTGCACACAGCTATAGATTCCAATGATGATCCCGTCGGACCAACGCATGGTGGCATTACCTGTCCAGCGATCCAGCGCACACAGCTATAGATTCCCATGATGATCCCGTCGGACCAACACATGGTGGACATATGACAACAATGCACAACTGCACAAAACAACAGTACACAATACACGACAACAATAATGCACAAATGCATGAAAACAACGATACACGAATGTGTCACGACATGATCGACACAAATGATAAAAATGATTAGAGTACTTGCCCCAAGTCCTTCGAGAACAATCTCAATGTCTAAACCATCACGAAACATTATCCTCAATACTCAATAGTCCATAGTATCACAGATTGCTGATAATTCATATCTTCATCTTTATCACAATATATCCTCGATATACAAGTATACCAATAATAAAAGTAAATCATATACATTATAATTTAGATTCTCAAAACTCGAATACGATTTATAATCCCAAATCTCCTGTGATTACGATTATAAACATTGTTATACAAATTATAAACGAATGAAACGGAAACCATTCATTAAATATTATAAACTGAGCAAGTAATAACTTACCTCGATACCGATACGACGATGATGAAGTCGTTACCAAATCCATTGTTGTCATCTACAACTTCCTAGGTCCCGACCAAAGCAATTCACGAACATTCTCGAACACGACCGCAGCATACGGTTATAAACACCGATCAATAAACTTGACCTATTGTAATAATCGATTAAACAACAATCCGATAAAAATCAACAATTGCTAAAACCAATTCACAAACCCAACGGCTCAACAATATCTCAGTTAACCATAAGTCTGATCAAACCAACTTAAACGATCACGAATTCATAACCGAAACAGAATATATTACCCTGCCTATTGACTTAGCGCACGTTAATCTCTTACCGTAGCGTGCGCTAAGTTGTTCCCGATAGCGTGCGCTAGCCAGTAGGCTTAGCGTGCGCTAATGACGTGCAGTTACATCCATTTCGGATGCCGATCCACATATGGCAATTATCAAAAACTCTAAGTGATTTTGAACCATGTACATAGCTATCAAACAACGAAATCCAATATCCTTTAACATATAGGTAATCATCCGACTCTTAATTCAAGTCATATATTCATATTTCATCTTCCTTAATATCAACCACCTAAACACCAAAAACTCATAATCATGCCATGTTCACCATCATATGAAGAAACCAACAACAACAACATCAAAGATCCGAATTGAAGGAAGACATTAGCCAACATATCTCTTTGAAGATAAACAACACATTCGAAACCATCCAATTCATATCAATATCTTCATATCAACAATAACATCATCATAATCCGGTAATCCAACTCATAATCATACTTATCAACTTGTTTATATGATAATCATCAGCTCAAGAACATCATATACAATCCAAAACGAAATCTCAAAGTGAGGAGTAATTACCTTTTTGAAGGAATGGATTGATTTCCAAGGTTGAATCCATTTCCAAGAATCACCAATGATTTCAAGCTTCAAATGTTGTTATGGATGATTAATTCCACCTTAATCCAGTGTTTGGAACCTCAAATACTTCTCAAGGCTCTCTCTATCGGCTCACATGAAGAAATGGATGAAAATGACAAAAAATAGCCAACTGCACTTATATATATATTGTACATTATTAACGTACGCTAACATCTTCAGTTAACGTACGTTACACACTTAGCGTGCGCTAACTGTCTTTGTTAGCGTGCGCTATCGAAGTCCAGAGGCAACTGTCTTACTGTATGAAATGATTTACGTACGCAATGCCCATGCAATAGCGTATGTAAATGCCTTTATTTAGCGTACGCAAGTGTCCAACCTTAGCGTGCGCTACTCATAGTTGACTCGTTTGTCTGTATGCTTCCGAAGACAGGTCCACACGCCGAAAGTGCTGACGAGGATAAGATTCCTTCTTGTCCGATATACAGTTAGCGTGCGTTAATCAACATGCATTAGTGTGCGCTAACACTACATTACAACATCCGTTGACCTATCAGAACGTGCGCCGAAAGTGGCCTGGTCCACACGTAGATTCCTTCCGATCTGACTGTATTAGCGTACGCTGCCTTTCACCTTTAGCGTGCGCTAAACTAGTACGATAGCATGCGTTATACATGATTATTAGCGTGCGCTAATAATACTACACTTAGCCATTTCCAACTCTTCTCGTCTGTCTCGACATACTGGATACGCACACTCAGATACTAAATACATATACTAAATTCCATAATATTCTCATATGATACATAATATCCTCAATTGCAATCGTCGACCAAGTACGACAATTATACCGATACTGACATCTCAGTCCTTCATTTATTTTATCTATACTGTACAGATTCCACACTGTACAATATAACTCGGATAAAATAATATCAAACAACAGTAATAGAAATTCCGGATATTACAGAAGGTGAGTTTGAAAGATTTTACTTGCTATTTCTGAGACAATCACCTTTTCATTTTCCAAATAGTTTCATTTTTAGATAATAACTCTTTAAAGAATTTTATAAAGGGAGGAACATTTTGTATAACATCAATTAGAGGTAAATTGATATTTACTTTTGAAAGCATTTGGTAAAGAGCCTGGAATTCCTTATCTTATTTTTCATTTCTTAATCTGCTGGGGAAGGGAATAGGTGGTTTATAAGGATTTGAAGATTTATGAAAAGAGTTTCTTGTTTTTGGATCGTATTCTTTTTTATCCTCTACCACCAGTTTGTCCTTATCATCCAGCATATTTTGAGGTTCTATATTGTTATCGACTTCTTTTCCGCTTCTGAGTATTGTGATGGCTTGATCTTTTTCTGGCTGGCTAGGAAGTTTTCCTTTTTTGATTTTTCTGGCTAAATCTCCCATTTGGGTTTCCAATTGTCCAATCGTAGTGTCTACTCGTTTTACTGTTATATCTAATTTAGTTGAGTTTGCTTCTATCATTTCAAAACGTCGTGATGTAGATTATATGAAATTGTTTAAAGTTTCTTCAAGAGATGATTGATGTGGTAGGTTTGAAGGTTGATCCATCTGATAAGTTGGTGAATTCATTGGGTACATAATTTGGTTTGGTGGTTGAATTGAAGGGTAATTTAGCTTTGATAAAAACTGAGAATTTGGTTTTGGTGAAGGGGCATTAGTGTTAGCCCATCCAAAGTTTGGATGATTTTTCCATCCAGGATTTTAAGTGTTTGAATAAGGATCATTTCGGGGAGGTTGGCGAGGTTGGTAGTTTTGAATAACATTTACCTGCTCATCAGGTTGTGCTAATTCAAGAACTGCATTACACATATTAGCTCCATCATCTTACACTCCACACACGCCACAAGTTTCAGCAGATCGTTTGGTCGGAGAATTACGTCGTCAATTCTTCTAATCTTTGTGAAAATTTGCTATTAGGGATAATTTCATTGTCTTGAGTCTTTTTAGCTCGCGCACTTTTATGTTGTGAATTATTCCCTATCATTTCAAATAAATCATACACTTCTTGTGCAGTAAGTGTACCAACATCTCCACCTACGCATTGTCTATCATGTATTGGAAAGTTTGTCCCAATCCATCATAGAAAAACTGGTTTAAAAGTTCAGGTGAATAATGGTGATGAGGGCATTGTGTAAGAAGACCTTTGAATCTTTCCCAAGTTTCATAGAAGGGTTCTCCGTCAATTTGATTAAATGACGAGATTTTAGTTCGAAAATCTTTAGTGTTCTGATTAAAATAATATTTTCCCATATATTTATTGTATACGGCCTCCCAGGTTGATAATGAGTTAGGTGCCAATAACATTAACCAAGTTTTAGCTCGATCTTTTAGAGTATAGGAGAAACATTGCATTCTCAATTGATCCTCATTTAGATTTTGTAAAGGAAAAGCTTGAATTACGGAATAAAATTCCCGAATGAAGTTCAAAGGATCTTCATTTGACATTCCGTAAAATGAGGGCAATTGATTAAAGTGAAGGTGTTTTAATTCATAGTTTCTAGCAGCTTCTGCTAATACAATACAAGATGTAGATGTACCTATAACGGGCCGTGCAAAATCACGCATATAAGTTACTCTTGGTGGTGGTTCGTTTGCCATATCAAGTTCTTTAGATATTATTTCGAGAGGTATCTTTTAATTTTCTTCTATTTTTGGTTCCTCTCTCGGTTCCCATTGAATTTGATTAATATTTTTAATATATGTATAGAGATCTTCTTTATGAGATCTGCGCCCTTGCATTCAAAGAAAATAATAGAAGTACGAGAAAAAACAAAAAAAAAAGTAAAGAACATAGAAAATATCACAAAATAGTAATTTTAACACCGATCCCCGTCAATGGCGCCAAAAACTTGTTTCGCTCAAAATGTACTTGTAAATAAAATACTGACTCGCAAATATACGAAGCGTTTGTAGTATTGATGAGTTTACCAAGGTCGTTTCACTTGAGGATCATTTTTATTTGTTAAAATTACAATAATTATGAATTCACAAAATAATAATATCTAAACATTCTAAATAATGGGTTTTTGATTTTGGCTAATTTGTAGAAATACAAATACAGGAAATAAATTCTAAATAAGAATTTTAAGTAAAATAATTTAAATAAGATAAGGCAGTAAGAATAAAAATGACTTTAATGTAGAATTATGCTGTTTTGATAATAAAGTTTCTAGGGATTCATATTATTAAATAAATAACTCGAGCATTATATCAATTTGTTAACTGTGAGATTTAATAATTATACAAATATTATATCTTCAGAAAAAATGATTTAATAACTTTCGTATTCACAAATCATTTTAACAGAAGTTTATATTTAAATAATCTAATTACTTTTTCCAACGAAATAATACCTTTCGGATTCATATTTAGTTCCTTGGGCTAAATAATACCTTTCGATTAATAATTAGCCTTTTTTAATTAAATTTAGATTTACAAAAATATTTCTTTCTGGTGTCTATTTTTGCATTTGTGAATAATATCAATTTAAATTAAAGAAGGCACATTAATAATTTGAATATAAGCTCGAGTATTAATTTAAGTCATCCTAACCCTAGAATATAAAATTTAGCTCATATTCATATTGATAGGTAAAATTACGAGACAGATAAATATTGACATATTCAGAATAAATACAGCAGAAATTAAAAGAACTTACTTGATGTAAATAAATTAAATATTCAAAGGAAAATGTTGAAACTGATAGAGAGAGACTTATCCCAATACGTCAATTGATCCAAGCAGCTTGAATGTAACATACGAACCTAAATTACAAAATTATAATAATAAATAAAAAATAAAGGTGAATTTTATATTATAAGAAAATATTAACTAAGCTTTATTTGGAATATAATTTGGGGTGCAGTATTTATTTATGTGTATTACAATACAAATATACAAAACATAAATACAAAAAATAAATACAAAAATTAAATTATAAAAACCGATACGTAATCTGTATCACACTCTACATTCTACTTCGCAATGTACTCTCCTACTCTCTACTCACTTTTTTTAGGCTGAGAGGGTACTGCTATTTATAGCAGATGTTGCTCAGAATTATTGCAGCATCTTATCTTCTACAATTATTTTGCATCGTTCAGTACGAAATCAATCAGGTAAAGGAAAGGAGAAGGAAAGACAATCAAATGTTATCCTCAATGTAATCAATCTGATCTCCCACTTTATCTCTGACGTGGCGAAATTTTCCACACGCGCGTGAGATACACACGTCTATCAAACGGTTCTGGACAGGCTCGTGTCTCTCACACACTGGTCAGGCGGCTGGGCTTCACCTGCCAGGGTGGATGAGCATGTGTATGGCGTGCGCTTGGCTGACGTGGCATGACACATGGCGTCGTGCTATTGGTTCTTGTGTGACAGGCGTCTGCCAAGCGTGTGTTCGGTTGACGTGGCGTGACACGTGGCAGTTTCTTATTGGACTGTCCCTACACGTGTGCAATAACGTGGAGCTCGGTTGACATGTGTTGTGACGTCATGATGATGTCATCCGATGAATCTGGTTCCGCCACTTGTCTTGAAATTAGTGGTCTGCGCATTTTAAATTTGCTCCAAAAAACTTCGAACGGCCATAACTTCTCCATAGAACTCGGATTCGAATGAACTTTTTTTCAAAATGATCGTATCGATAAGACGAGTAAAACGAGACCACTCATGAATATATTCGAAATCTTTAAAAATATTGCCCCTAGAATGACAGATATATCTTCAACCGGTGTGCTAATCTGCAGATAAAATTTAATTTCCATTAATATAACAAAAATTACACATAATCACTAAAAATTATACTATAAGTAAAATAATGCAAACACACAAAAATATATTATAAATTATCACACAAAATACACATATATATATATATAATTCTAATAAAAATAGTAACAAAAGTATACCAAACACTAATATCAAACACATTCATACTCCACCCTTTAAGGTTGTAATAACAATATCTAATAAATACCAGAATAATAATCAACCATCCGGATCATTCGGTAAAAATTCCGACAGTAATACACAATACCCCAAAAAGAAAACAAATCAACATACTACAAACATAGGAAAGATTCATATAGTACTCGAGTAGCGTCTAACAAATGTGTGAGACAAGAATCTAAAAGACATAACTCAAAAGAACATAATATAATTCGACACAGTATTACACTTGGCTGTCATAGTCGTACTGTCCTAGTGCTTGCTCGCTCGCTCGCTTGGTCGCTCCAAACCTGAAATACATAAATGTATTTTCCCTAATGGAATAAGCCGTGGAATAGTAGTGCAAGTAATATAAATGAATCATTACATCTTACACATTGAAGTACATGCACCTATATTTTCAAAAGCCGAGATAATAATTTCCGAAAATGCAATATCTAAAACATGCCAAAATAATAACAAACACTCATGATTAGCCATGGACCCAACCATGCGCGGATCCCTTTGAGGGCCTGTCGGACCCTCCAAGAGTGATTACACGTATATGTATTATTTTTCACATTTAAGAATGTAAGTTCATAATAATTACTTGCCTTTGAGTCATGATGAAAAGCTACGAGAAGGAAAAATGCCTGCAGCTGCAACGAATCAAATGCTCCGGACCTAAATATGTAGATTCTATAGATGCAACAACATGTACAAGACTACGATGTCGAGGCTATAGAGACTCCCATCATGTGTGATGGTCTGCATGCACGTACTAAACACATTGAACTATCATCAACATCGATACAAGATGGAATTAATATCTGGAAACTCCCAAAACCCGACCGACGATTCATACGATTCACCACGTAATACATAGAGGGTGGATTTCAATCAAAACCCTCTCGATTTATTAAATCATAAGGATTAAACCACGAATTCATGGGGAAAGTCATTTGTTCCCGATATGCAAATCATTTACACCATGATTCCAAGAGTATAAGGGATCAAATCGCATAATATAGCAAAACCCCTAAAAATCCTGAAATTATGGTTCTAGGATGATTACCTCGAATTAACGGATGAAATGACGAATATATGTTGTTAATATACTCTAAACCCTTGATGATAAGGATGGAGAACGAAAGATTGATGATCTCCCGACAAGAATCACCTCAAAATTCTCTCTCTCTCTCTCTCTATCTATCTCTCACTCTCGTCGGTTAAAGATAAGAAATGAGAAAAATGCAGAAAAAAATTGATGTCCGCACTTAAATTCTATGCTCAATTAGAGTGCGATAACCCTTACCTTTAGATTGTGCTAACAGGCCTAAAAATTAGAGGTTTCTGTCTCGACTCGCTAGCAAGTGCTAACGAGTACATTAGCATGCGCTAATGCTGCTGAGTAGCTCGCGCTATACATTGTTAAGCGTGCGCTAGTCTCTGCACAACAGCACAACTGTGTAGGCTCGGGCAGCCCGAACGCGACCAGATAATGTAAACATGAAGGTTCACAACAAGCAATGAAGCGCTTATGAAGAGCATCAATGTACGAAATCAAGTGCTAAACAAACAAGCGATTCCGACCATTCGAAGGTACCAAAAAAGAATACAAAATCAAGCACTCAAAACTTTGGGAAATTACAAAATAGTCTCAACGTCCAAAATTCACGATTCAAGATCGAACAGCAACACCAAAGCTCACAACATGTCTAAATATATTAAATGAACCTGTAGAAATAATGAAACGACAATTTCAAACAATATTTACAAGGATCGAACCCAAATGCATGAAAATTTCGTCAATCCACGGATTCATTAACATCAACCTAGAAACTCGTTCAAATGGCAAAACATGCAGTACAAAGTAGTTTCATAAAGTTAAAACGATTACAAGTGAGTCGCTAAAAGCGGAAAGTAGTTGTACTACAATACCCGTACAATGATGTTGTTGTACTTCTATTTAACTTAGATAAGTAGTTTTTCAATTGGATTTTCCTTGGCCTAGTTGTAAGGACAACCTAGTATCTCACTCCTATGATCCGGATTACTCATTAGGGAGAGTCGTGTATACACCAGGAAAGTATACATAATATTTTTTGTTGGTGCACTGCAGTATATTTTCCTTCATCAATGTCTTTTGTTATGCCCATGTGATTTTTGTTATGCCCATGTGTATATTATTTGTATTGTGATCGCATTAATGTGAGGATATTGCAGTTCCGCCCTTTCCATAATGTATTTTTCTCTAATAATTATTAAATTAGGTATTATGATTGACAAGCAATTCTATAATTTTTTAGAAGTTAGGGGCCTTGGGCCCTGTTCTTTTAGACTTATTTTTCAGTTCAGTTCTGTAACACCCCTAATACGGCGTCCATTACAGTGTCTTGGACCCCACTCTGGGACCCACCAGACGATACCAATACACAAATTAAACATAACATTATCGTGATGCCGAATCACAATACAATGATCATTACTCCGATTAGGAGCTTTCAAACAGTACGGCTAAAAGCCTCAGAATACACAGGATCCAAATATTAGTATAGACCATATGAAGATGGAATATACCTAAAATAATAGAACAATCGAAAATAGTTCAAATGAAGCGAAAAATAACAATACACGGTTTAAACATAACCGGACAACAAAAGACTTGGGCCCCCCGAACTAGTATCCTTCAAAACCTTCAATGTCGTCGTGCTCTTCCCGTGCCTTACCTTTGCCCCGACCTAAAATACAACACAATTATTTCGCCCAAAACCACAGGTCAGATATAGATGATAATAATTCTCAATACATTATACAATTCATATATATAAGATCTCAAGGAAACAACCCGACTATTGAACATACCCCTCGGGCATATGATAGTCACAAACTGTCGGACATACCCAATATAGAATGTGAATGACCAATCAACATGGATCAAGACGGACATCACAGTACGCCCGATCCGGAAATGTGTCCGTGCATATGTCCACCCCGTACATGGAATACAGAATATACGTGAGACAATGTACCTAATTAGCCTCACGAACTACGTCTCGTATGCACAGTCCATTACGGAAACATCAACGTATGACCATATGTGCCTGGATAAAAAAACCTATACATAACCAATTGGCACGCAGATATGATTCCAGATATGTCACGATACAACATGACAACGAAACTCAATAAATTACACATTCAATCAAGAATCGAGATACTCATCGAAGTGACAAAATTATCAACGAGACCAACGATACAAAGGTGATGAACTTGGGAATACAATCCCACAACAAAATGGTACTATGATCAAGAATAACGTCAAATTACGAATTATAGATTCATAAAGCATTTCATATACCCAAAATGTATAACGTTCACAAGAATTCAATCATCATTATAACCAAGCAAGATAACTTGCCTCAATTCCGTAGACGAAAGATAATCCTTCTCCAAATGATCGAACGTTCACACAATATTGATATCAATTTGTAGGAAACGACACCCGAAACCTACCCGAATAATTCATTCTATCCTAATGAACATTCTACCGACTATTGATGAATTTCAATACATCTAATTCGTCTTCCACAATCGGTTTATTATATCAAAATGTCCTTTTAATACTCTTGTTATCACTATGAACAAGCTTATGCATTAAACATCTTCAATTCACCATTAATAATCGGATTAACCAAGTTCTTAAGGTTCTTCGACATCTACTTCATCTATTACACAAGGATTTACCATCAATAATCGCTGAAATATCCCTAAGAACATTATCAGCCTATGAATACAGCAATTAATACATTCTTAAGTCATCAAAGCATCCGATTAACTTCAATATATAAAGGTTACATTTGTGTTCTTCATAATCCATTATTATCCCCTAAAGAATTTGTTCCGTATCAAAAACATAGTTATAACATTTAGGGTTTCTGAATCATAAGAACATCATCCTAATCTTCATCATTCATCAATTCATTCCCAAGATATTGGTTAAAACCTAACATGATGTTCTAACACATCCTATGTTATCAATCCATCGGTTTCAACTCAACTATATCGAAACTTATGATCATCATCTCTCAATAATGTTAATCAATCCAACAAGCTGAGTATGATTCTTATAAACATGATTATTATCATTTAAAAATCAAGAACATCTTCATTTTAAACCTTTAATCACTATATTCTTCAATAATTGTTCAACATCTTAACCACAATCATGTTTTACTTGATCAATTCAACACTATGTGCAGTATTCCTTATCAGTATCATCATTACTACGAAATATAGAGTAGGGTTGTACAACATACCTCAAGAAATAAAGAACAAACCACCACAACTACAAGAATGCACTCCAACTTCCAAACAACAAGCTCCAATCCAAGATGCAAGGCTCAAAGGTAAGATGGAAGTGGGTAGTATCGGTCTAGGGAGGCAGATGAGTGATCTATTGAAGAAAATATCAAGGTTGGATCATGTAAAATGAAAATACAAGAGCTATCTTTTTATAAACTATTACGTACGTTATCGCATAAAGCTAACGTACGTTGGTCTTTTTACGTACGCTACACACAAGGTGTTACGTACGTAATAAGCCTCCAGAGGCTACTGCCTCCAAACACCTATCGCATTACGTATGTTATATCATGAGCATTACGTACGTAATGTAGGTCAACTTAGCTGTCTCGAAAGGCCCAATTATCTGAATCCTGCATAGCCCCCCATGCCGAAAGTTGAGATCGGATCACATTCTCTGCATTACGTATGTAATATATCCTCCATTACGTACGTAAGGCCAAGGCTATAGCGTACGTTAAACTGAACCCCTAGCATACGTTAAACACAAAAAACCTAGCCAAAAAAAATGTAACAATCTACACAACTGTAACACCCCCAAAACCTATTGGGTTATTACAGTTCCGTGGACCCCACACAGGAGATCCACCAGGCGAATACGACTAAAACACATCAAACTGACCAAAAGGGGAAATCACAGTCCCTAATATGATATCCGACATAATATTCTGTTGGGATAACAAAAACCCGGTATCGAAGCTGTTGGGATAAACAATCCCTGTATCGATCGTGTTAACAGAATGTTTTGACAATATGCCAAATCCTGCATACCTCTAATAGCTGTATCGAAAAGCTGATCAAAGGTATTAACCTGTATCGAAGACTTCTTGTAGTCCCAAAATATAGTGAATCTATCATACAGCAAAGAGTCCCACAAAGCTAAGTATGGAAGCTGTCTCAAAACATCAATACAGCAATCCTTCCATACAGCCCTCAAACAGGACAAGAAGGAATCTTCAGTATTCGCTAGAAGTCAAGTCCCGTTTGATAAAGAAGTATTTAAATACTAAAGGATAAAGTATTTAAATACTGTAAGTCATCAGAAGATCTTCAAATCCCACAATATCTGGATCTCAGTCTATTCAAGTCAACTATCAAGTTGTCACAGAATCTTGCTCAATGGATCTATTTCAACAGATATATCTCAGAGGCTATATATATCTCCAGAATTTCAAGATCATATACACACGACTTGCAACAACAACCAACAAATGCTTACACGAATATTCTGAGCAAAACATATCTCCCAAAGAATTCTGCTATTCTGAAAGAAGAGATATACAGTGCTCAAACCGTGAACAACACATCATCAGCTATAAGCTCAGAAAGTCAAAGATGTTGTTCAAATATTGTTCTAACCCTTGAACAAACCCATCAGCCCTGTGTGGACTGAGAATCCTTGCTCTTCCCGAACTGTGTGTGACGTACTTGCAATGAAAAAAATGAAGCTTCAGAACTGTGTGTGAAGAAGCCAGTCACATGTTAGCTCAAACCAATCTGTGTGAACAGTTGAAAGCTAATATCTTTATATCAATCTGTGTGAACGGTATATTGATTAGGTTTGGTTATAATTACGTAGTTGTGTACGCAGTAATTATAATAAACTGTTTACTCCTGTGTGGAGGACCAGTAGACGTAGAGGGGTTTATCTCGAACCACTTTAAATATTGTGTTATTTACCTTCTGCCTTTATTATTTTATTAATAGTGATTATTTAAGTATACACTGCACACCTAGTTGTTGTATCCTCAGCAACTTACTGTATTAAAGACTTCCGCTACGCACTCAGATTTGAAAACCGTACAGCCTGTTGCTTCAAACACTTTCCAAGTTATATCCTATATACTTAGTGGCCAACAAGTGGTATTAGAGCGGTTGATTCTAAAAAGAATCAGTCGTATTTTTAATTGAATCAGATCCAAAATCATTTATTTTTATAAAAAAGTCTTTTTCATTCCTACATTCTCATATGGATACATCAATGATCAACAAAGTTCCTGTGTTATCTATTAATGAGTTTGATGATTGGAGAATCAGGATGGAGGCTCATCTTGCAGCAATGCACGAAGATATGATCTTTGTAATACGGGATGGCCCCAGCAAAATTATGAAGGTAAATCTGGCCCCTAGGATTGAAGGCCAAGCTCATGTGGAGATGCTTGAAAAAGAGCGCGAACAATGGACTTCTGACGAAATAAAGCGCGCCAACCTCGACAATGTTGCGAAGAATGCGCTGTTTGTCACCCTTGACAAAGGCACATTCTCTAAGGTAAAGAGCTGTAAATCAGCCAAGGATATCTGGGATAAACTCAAGTTGATTTGTGAGGGAACTGAGCTCTCAAAAGAAAACAAAATTTCAAAATTAACTCAGCAATTTGAATCTTTTAAAATGAAACCAACTGAAACACTTGAGGAACTTGACCTCAGATTCACTGACATTGTTGGTGAACTTGAAGCTTTGGGCAAAACCTATACACAAAAGGAGAAAAATCTAAAAAATTTCAGATCTCTCCCTGCTCGATGGGACATTAAGACCACAACTATGCATGTGTCGTGTAATCTTAGTGAAATATCTACTTTTGATCTCTTTTATGACCTCAAAGCATTTGAGTACGATATAACAGGAGAGAGAAAGGTCAAGAATCTCTCGCTAGGACTATAGCCTTAGTCGTTGTATCCAACCGACGACACAGCATGCCCAGCCCATCAAAGCCTAATTACAAGAATGCTGACAGCAACGACGACATCCTGCCACAAGACGAAATGGCGTTCCTCATTCATAAGTTCAAAAAGTTCATCAAGCAGTCTAGAAAGACTCCCTACAGGCCCAATCCTGTTCACAAGGTAAGTACTGAAACCTCCTCTGGCGACACTAACCTGTGCTATAATTGCAGGAAACTAGGACATTATGCAAACAAGTGTCCTCATCCTAAAGTTCAAAGGTTGCCGGAAGCCGAACAACAAGAGAGGGATGAACGAAGACGTGCTTGGAAAAACAAGCTTAAGGCCCTGATAGGAGAATCAGAAGCCTCCCCCACACCATCCAAATCCGAAGAATGTCCTCAGGTAGTCACTGATAGTGACTCATTTGACGATGAATTCGAACATAAGACGTATATGTGCTTTATGGCAAAGGACATTCCGGAAGAAGAAGATAGCGATGATGAGGTAAGCTCAACCTCAAATATTCCAGTAAATGCATCACATACATTCGAAAACATGATGAATGAATTTAAGAATATTCGAAAAGCCCACGAGACTCTGAAAAATGAAAACATTCAGCTTCAACTTTCCAACATAGAGCTGAAAGAAGAAAACGACTTGCTGAAGATAAACTATGAAAATATGTCAATTGATTGTGAAAACAGCAAGGTCGAGCATGAAAAACTCATGGAGAGCAATCATCAACTTGCTCATGAACTAAGTGAGACTAAGTCTCAAAATGGAAGCAAGACAAATAATTTTGTTCTACTTCAAGCCAAATTTAATACTCTCGAAAAGCGAGAAGGCGAACTTGAGACCATTCTGAAATATTTCGAGAAATCATCTAAAAGAATGGAAGAAATTCTAAGCACTGGGCAACATGCTCATGATAAAAGTGGCTTAGGATACAGCTCATTTTCCAACAAAGGGAAAACTAGTACTGTGTTCGTCAGGAGTGTGGAACACATTCCTGTATCGGAAGAAACTCCAAGTCCTGTGAAGGAACCTGCTGCGCGAAAAGCAAAGGCTGCCATTCCGCCCCCGCAATCCTATTCGAGATAGCGGAATCATAAGCCATTCCAATATGTAATGCGCATGCAACAGCATGCTCCCCGAGCATATCAACAGCGCCAACAGCCGTTCAGAAAGAAGGTTGTATCCAAATACCAAAGGCCCGCACGGCAGTACTTTTCTGACAAAGACGCCTGAGTCTTGATACGAGCCTTATTATCCATCAAGAAAGCAGGTGTCTGCACAGCATCTACAACAGCTTTGGGAATCTAACTGGAAACCAGAAGGCAAGTTGTAAGGCCAAAGAAAATGGCTCCACCTCCGAGACGGCATATGTACTGGATTAATAATTATAACCCTGATTTTTACATGCATAAAGATTATCACGGCTACAGTAACTACGTATATGCCCCACGTAGATACCGCAAAACTGTACCAAATGTAACTTACATTAAGCCAATTGCTGTGAGGAAATTTTGGGTACCAAAAGGCACTAACATCCATGGACCCAACAATTAAAGGGGACCTAAATCTACCTAATTTGTTTGCTACAGGACATTTTGGAGAAGGACATATGGTACTTCGATAGCGGATGCTCCCGGCACATGACAGGAGATAGAAGCAAGCTATCAGATTTCGTAGAAGGTTGCGGTCCAAAAGTTCGCTTCGGTGATAAATCTAAATAAGAACAAGAGGAAAAGGAAACCTTCTTGTCGGAAAATTCAAAGTCACTGATGTAGCTTATGTTGAAGGCTTACAGTACAATCTACTTAGTATTAGCTAGTTCTGTGACAAACAGTTCTCGGTGAAATTCTATATAGATCACTGTAGAGTCAAGAACATCGTGACCAAAGAAGTTATGCTCATAGGAAGCAGATCAGGTAATATGTATATTGCTGACTGGATGCCTACGAGCTCCACAATTCCTTGTTTTGTTGCCAAAGGCACTGCAGATCTAAGCTGGTTATGGCACAAGAGGATGCCACACGTCAACTTCAAGATGATCAACAAGCTCTCAAGACAGGGACTGGTTAGAGGATTGTTGAATATGTCATTCCAAAAAGACAGTGTATGTGGACCATGTCAAAAAGGCAAGCAAATCAAGTCCACCCTGAAGAGCAAATCCTACCTTTCAACCCACAGAATTCTGGAAATGCTACATATGGATCTCTATGGTCCTGTAGACCCAGTAAGTTTGGGAGGTAAGAAATACTGTCTCATTATTGTTGATGATTATTCCCAGTATGCTTGGACAATTTTCCTAAGCAGGAAGAAGGAAACAACATCAAAGCTGCCCGAGCACCTGAGAAAGCTTCAAAATGAAAAAGGGTCGAGTATCAACTCTGTTCGTTCCGAAAGAGATGCAGAATTCACTAACCGCTTTATAGAGCAATACTGTTTGGAAAATAGGATACAACACGAATACTCAGCTGCCCATACACCTCAACAAAATGGTGTTGTCGAGCGAAAGAACAGGATGCTGAATGAAGAAACAAGGACAATGATTGTCGCAAGCAAGTTGCCGCAGCGTTTCTGCGGCGAAGCAACCAATACAGCATGCTACACTCAAAATCGCTGTATCGTCAACAAGCACCACAACAAAACAGCATACGAGGTATGGAACAACAAAACTCCGTTAGTTTCGTATTTTCACATTTTTGGATGCAAGTGCTATGTGTTGAACAATGGGAAGGACCAACTTAGAACCTTTGATGAGAAGTCGGATGAAGGAATATTTGTAGGATATTCCTCCGTTATCAAATCTTACAGGATCTTTAATAAAATGAAGTTGACAATCGAGGAATCAGTTGATGTAGTGTTCGACGAACCTCACCATGACCCTACAGGAGTAGAAGCTGTTACTCAGAACATCCAATAACTTTCCATCATAGATCCACCAACTCCTATAGAACATGTCGTTGACCTAGAAATCAACCCCGCAGCTGTAAGAATCGACGTGGATGAAGCCATGCTGTACAAGCTGAAGCCGAAACTACAGCAACTCAAGATACAGTACGGGACCCCGAATTAGAACCCGACCGAAGATGGTTGAGAGATCACCCGCAAGAGCTGATCATTGGAAACATTAATGCTGGTGTTTCTACCCATAGGAGAATACAAAGTACACGAGGAAATGTATTGTGTGCACAAGAAGAACCAGATACTGAGATATTACCATTTCTGGAATGGAAATCTCAATCCGAGCTTAGAAGGCTCAATATGTGCACTATCGTTTTATTCTTAGCCCAGTCCGAACCTGTTTCTACCAAAGAAACTCTCAACAATTCTCATTGGATAACATCTATGGAAGAAGAGCTTAACGTTTTCGAAAGAAACAACGTATGGTATCTTGTACCAAGACCTACGCATCAATCAGTGATTGGAACCAAATGGGTATTTAGAAACAAGAAGGATCGAAATGGACTCATTATCAGGAATAAATCCAGGTTAGTCGCCCAAGGCTATAGACAGGAAGAAGGCATAGACTACGTTGAGACATTTGCCCCTGTAGCCAGACTAGAAGCTATTAAGATATTTTTAGCCTTTGCCGCCCATAAGAGATTCATTGTATACCAAATGGACGTCAAAAGTGCATTCCTAAATGGAGACCTCGCTGAAGAAGTATATGTTGAACAACCACCAGGGTTTGTCAATCCAGAAGGCGAAGACCTAGTATACAGGCTAAGGAAAGCATTGTATGGACTTAAGCAAGCTCCTAGAGCATGGTATGAGACCCTGTCCCAGTATCTAACCAATAATGGATTCGAGAAAGGTGCTGTGGACAAGACCTTGTTCAAAATACAGGAAGGCGATGACCTTCTAATAGTTCAAATTTATGTAGATGACATTATATTTGGTTCAACTAACCTTGCTTTATGTCAAAGGTTCTCTCATCTCATGTAAAGTAAATTTGAAATGAGTATGATGGGAGAACTTAGTTATTTCCTAGGTTTGCAGGTAAAGCAGTTGCCTACAGGGATATTCATCAACCAGGAAAAATACAGCAAGGAGCTTCTCAACAAATTTGGAATGAATACTTCCAAATCATCGTCAACCCCCATGAGCACTTCCGTGCAAATTAGTGCTGATGAAGCTGGAAAGCCGGTTGATCAATCCCTCTACAGGAAGCTTATTGGCTCTCTCCTGTACCTAACGGCTAGCAGACCCGATATCCAGTTTGTTGTAGGAGTGTGTGCGAGATATCAAGTAGCACCTAAAGAATCACACTTCAACACAGCTAAACGAATCCTGAAATACATCAAAGGAACAGTCGACGTAAGACTATGGTATCCTAAAGAAGGCGGATTCGATTTAGTTGGCTATAGCGACTCGGATCTCGGAGGCTGCAAGATAGATAGGAAGAGTACAAGTGGAACTTGTTACTTTCTTGGACCTAGACTTGTGTCTTGGTTCAACAAGAAGCAATTGGCAAACTCACTTTCCACGGCTGAATCAGAGTACTATGCTGCTGGTAGTTGCTGTATGCAGATCCTTTGGATGCAGCAACAGTTGTCAGATTATGGGATTGAAGCCAAGGAAACGCCTATTATGTGCGATAGCACGAGTGCAATTGCAATAACGCACAACCTTGTATTGCACTCGCGCACTAAACATATCAACGTGAAGCATCATTTCATCAGGAATCATGTCGAGAACAAGGATGTTCGGCTGGAAAAATTTCATACAGATATGCAGTTGGCCGACATATTCACCAAGCCTCTAGAAACATCTAGATTCAACATGCTTTGACAAGAATTGGGATTGCTACAGCCTGACTTCCTGTAAGTATTTACTGGTTTTACTCAACAATTGAGGGGGAATGCTGTAAGACCCAAGAATACAGTATCCACCATTAATTATCTGTACACTCAGAGCCTTGAATACAGCACTATAGGGAACAAAGCGATATGAATCATCCTACAGCTGACATGTGCAATAATTAAGGGGGAATACAGTATGACCCATAAATACAGCATTAATCCAAAAGTTGTTGTATGGAATTGAAACCCATATGTATCTTTTAAGGGGGAACTGTTGGAAAGTAAAACGCAGCGGAAGCGAAGTTTGGGAAAATATGATAACAGCGTTTTACGCATCTACGAGCATTAGATCTATTTAGGCATGCTAATTAACTAATTACTAAGATTAATAAGCAATTTAAATATTATTTATTATTTATTAATTAAATATGTTGATTAATTGAAATATCCTAATCTAGATCCAAGATCATAGGATATTACCTTTTGAAGCGGTTGGTTATTTCCTTCTTGATCGCCTTGTATTTCTACCTTCAGATCTTCTAGAGTATGATCCGCCTTGAACCGGACGTTGTGTGGGCAACGAGCTACCGGATCTTGCTTGGACACCTTATGGATCGGCCGAATTCTTCTCCCATCACAACTCTCGATTTTATTTTCTTCAAGTAATTCCGATATGTAGCAAGAATTAAAGTGTTATCTCAATTGTGGAATCAAAGACACAAGTCAAGATCCACAATTAAACACTTAGAAGAAAAATCGAAATTTCTTGTGCAAGTATGTGATAAAATCGGCCAAGCCCCATAATGTCCTATTTATAGGCTCTTGGACTACTATTAGGGATATAAAGGAGGATTATGGAAGGACTCCCAATTAATTCATCTTACCTTATTAGGACTCTTCCTAATATGTGATGAATTAATTAATATCAACTTAGTCCACTAAAAAGTTGATATTGCACTTCCTACCAAAATCCCAAATTACGAAATTGGGCTCCTTATTAAATATATTATTTCCCGTGTTTAAGATATCGAATGTCCATTAATTAATTATAAGCTCTGTGACTTTAATTAATTAATATCTTATCCAAGAGTAGTACCACTCGAACCTTATTATTATATCGGAATTAAATCCACCTGCAGGGTTTAATATAATAATCATTATCGAGCTCCTCAATGGGACATCATCAACCCGCACGAGTCGGGACACGATTTCTAGTAATAATAATAATTGTCGTATAAACAATATTATTGCCCAAGATACGAGGCTTATTGAGTCGATCATTTTGACTCTCACCTATGGTAAATCAAAGCAATAATTATTATAAATACACAATTAAATATTATATACTTAGAATTAAGAAATAATAATTATCCGAGATTTACGTTCTTCTTACAGTCAGTACAGAAGATACTATCTCACCTTGATCCTGTTCAACGTATACAAATACGCTAATATATGCTAATAGTCAAGACCAACTATTCTCAAGCATACACTACAACCCTTTATATAATTTGTCTAATAATTATATAGGTTGTGAACTATTATATTATTTTATAAGGCACCGATAATGTGATCTTCCGTGTGACACCAACACACCACATTATCTACAATATAAAATAATTAGACATTTCATTTGCATAACCATAACGTGAATTAATATGAAAAACATGTGATTAAATATAATTAATATCCTCATAGGTAGTAAATGGGAAATTAGGTAATACAAGCATAAAGTATGCTTTGCAGTATACAATCCTAACAATCTCCCACTTATACTCAAAGCATGCTTTTAAGTATACTACTCTATTACATAGTCTCTCATTTCTCCCACTTATACTCAAAGCAATGCTGTCATACAACGTAATCCCATTCCTTCCACATGCCTTTCAAAAACTTTTGAAGGTAGGCCTTTCGTGAAAGGGTCAGCAAGATTATGTTCCGATGCAACCCTGGCTACAACTACGTCTCCTTCCTTTACGAAGTGTCGTATGATGTGGTACTTGCGGTTGATATGTTTACTTGCCTGATGGGCTCGTGGTTCCCTCGAATTTGCGATCGCACCAAAGATATCACAATAAAGTGTAATACCCGGCAAATCGGGAATCACATCTAAGTCTGCAGAAGTACTTGAGCCACATCGCCTCCTTGGGCCGCCTCGGAGGCCGCCACGTACTGCTCGGCTTCCATGATAGAGTCCGAGATGCATTTACCTTCACACTCCTCCAACTAATGGCTCCACTTCCCGTGCTAAACACATAACCCGAAGTAGAGTTGGACTTTTCTTTGTCCGATGAAAATCTGAGTCGGTGTAACCCACCGAGGAAAGTGTCGTCGATTGATATACAAGCATGTACTCCTAGTCCTTCTCAGGTACTTGAGTATGTGCTTGACAGCAATCCAGTGTCCTGGTCCTGGGTTTGACTGATATCTAGCAGCCATGCCCACTGCATGATAGATATCTGGTCTAGTGCAAAGCATAGCATACATGAGACTTCCCACAGCAGATGCATAAGGGACCATCTTCATGTCATCTATCTCCTTTTGTGTCTTAGGACACATGTTCTTAGATAGTTGAATTCCATGTCTGTAAGGTAGAAAACCTTTCTTGGAATTCTCCATGCTAAACCGCTTCAGCACTGTATCGATATAGGATGCCTGGGATAAGCACAACATCCTCTTCTTCCGATCACGAAAAATCCTGATTCCAAGGATGTGTCCTGCTTCTCCTAGATCCTTCATATCAAACTGCTCAGATAGCCATACCCGTACATCCGACAATTCCTTCACGTTGTTTCCAATCAGAAGGATATCGTCTACATACAGTACAAGAAACACCAACACGTTTCCATCGCATTTCTTATACACGCAAATCTCATTCGGACATTGGACGAATCCATATGACTGGACAACTTCGTCAAAACGAGTGTTCCAAGATCTAGATGCTTGCTTAAGTCCATAAATGGATTTCTTAAGTTTGCACACCAAGTGCTCTTCTCCTTTGGCAATGAATCCCTCTGCTTGGTGCATATAGATTTCCTTGTCTAGACTCCCATTCAAGAATGCAGTCTTGATATCCATCTGCCAAATCTCCAGATCCAAATGCGCAGCTATAGCTAAAAGAATCCGGATTGACTTAAGCATGGCTACTGGCGAAAAGGTTTCATCATAATCGATACCCTCTTTCTGAGTGTAACCTTTTGCAACAAGCCTCGCTTTGAAGGTTTCAACCTTCCCGTCACGTCCTTTCTGTCGCTTGTAGACCCATTTACTCCTAATGGCTTGTACACCATTAGGTAGCTCTACTAGCTCCCACACTTGATTGGAATCCATAGATCCCATTTCTGATTCCATTGCTTCTTGCTAGGAGTCAGCATCTTTATCTTGGATTGCCTCCTTATAGGTCCAGGGAACTGATTCATCTTCGTCTGGGATTGAGTCCGAAGACTTTCCCACGCCTATGAATCGTTCGGTCTGACGAACAACCCTCCCACTACGACGAGGCAAATCCTGAGTTGGTGTAAAAGTTTCAGAA
This sequence comes from Orobanche coerulescens, assembly GCA_033398695.1. Classification (NCBI taxonomy): domain Eukaryota; kingdom Viridiplantae; phylum Streptophyta; class Magnoliopsida; order Lamiales; family Orobanchaceae; genus Orobanche; species Orobanche coerulescens. The sequence continues at coordinate 65,498,745 of CM065804.1, read as the reverse complement.
TCGATACGTGGTGCAGTGTTAGTTGGCGCTTGTACGATTGGTATAGACGGAGTCTCGCCCCTCAGCTCTTCCAGAATTATCTCGCTCATGGGCTTGTGACTAATCATATAATCCTCTTCCAGAAATCGGTCATTGGTGCTAACAATGACCTTCTGATCCTGGGGACTATAGAACAAGCCACCCTTCGTTCCCTTAGGGTATCCTACAAACACTCGCATACATACGAGATGCCAATTTATCAGCTTCCTTATTCAGCACATGTGCTGGAGTACCCCAAATCCGAACATGTCCTAGACTGGGCTTACGCCCACTCCACAGTTCTGTGGGTGTTTTTGGAACTGATTTCGATGGCACCAGGTTTAGAATGTACGCCGCTGTTTCTAAGGCGTATCCCCAAAACGAAATAGGTAAATCTAAATAACTCATCATTGATCTAACCATTTCTAAAAGAGTCCTATTCCTTCTTTCAGCCACACCATTTTGTTGTGGAGTTCCCGGCGCAGTGAGCTGGGACAAAATCCCCTCATTCGCCAAGAAATCCAAAAACTCTCCACTAAGGTATTCGCCACCACGATCAGATCGTAGCGACTTGATACTCTTTCCATGACGCTTCTCCGTTTCAGCCTTGAAGTCTATGAACTTGTCAAAAGCTTCAGACTTACGTCGCATCAAAAAGATGTATCCATATCTCGAATAATCATCTATGAACGTGATGAAATATTCGAAACCACCCCTAGCCTGGATATTCATTGGACCACATACATCCGTATGAACCAATTCTAACACATCCTGAGCACGGTTTCCCTTGGTTTTAAAAACCCTTTTGGTCATCTTACCTTCCAGACAGGATTCACAAATTGGAAATGACTCAACTTGGAGATCATCCAATGGGCCATCATCTACCAATCTTTGAATCCTTCTAAGGTTTACATGTCCTAACCGTAAATGCCACAGATATGTTTGGTTTATGCTTGAAGGTTCTTTTCTCTTTTTAGGTTTAGACAAAGAGTTAAGTGATTTATGCATAGGAGTTTGTGCAGTATTAACAATATATAGTCTATCATTAAAAGTACCTCTGCAAATATATTCACCGCTTCTTTTCTTAATAATGGCATCATCATCAAAAGAAACTGAATAACCATCGCATTTTAATTTAGAAACCGAAATTAAATTCATTCTAAAATCTGGTACTAATAATACATTATTGAGAACTAATAATTTATCATTAATCTTCAACTGCACGACTCCACCGCAATGACCATAAGCCCGGAATAATCGCCGATTGATGGTAATCTCGCCCGCACTAAGCTGCTTGGTTACCTGAAAACCATGCAAGTCAAAGAAAACATGATCAGTGGAGCCTGAATCAACTATCCACGAAGTGGAAGAACAAGCTGCCAAACATGTTTTGACTACTAGTGCACGAGACATACCTTTCTTAAGAGCAGGACAGTCCGCTTTAAAATGTCCTTTCTGACCGCACTTGTAGCACTTTCCCTTTGGATTTTTGTTCGCCTCGGGGTGAGGAGCCTTGCTTTTCACCTTGAGGGCTGCCACTTGCTTCTGGCCAACCTGCTTCTTTTTCTTTCCCCATTTGGGTTTGAAAGAAGTAGCACCGGTTGCCGCAAGAATCTGATGATAACCTTGTTTGAAGAGACCTTCAGCAGACTGAAGCTCTGTCAGAAGTCCCGCCAAACTATATGTCCTACGGTTCATATTGTAGTTGAGGCGGAACTGCTCAAAGCTTCTAGGTAAGCTGCCTAAGATAATATCGACTGCTCGCATCGATAGTAGCCCCAAGATGCTCGATTCGTTCAAATGAGACATCATTTTTAGAACATGATCCCTCATCGGGGTCCCTTGACATTTGGGTTGTCATCAATACCCTCATAGCATTTTGTCTAGCCGCCGGTCGATGACCAAACATCTCGGTGAGACTTTTCATCATTTCATGGTGAACCCATCGTCGATGCCGATGCTGCAATACATTTGTCAGTGAAGCCAAAATGTAACAGCGAGCCATCTCATCAGACTTTTTCCATTTTCGGAATTCAGCCAACTCTTCGGGAGTGGCATCCGGTTCTGGTTCTAGAGGGCTCTCTTCGATTAAGACAAACTTATGCCCTCGTGATCGGGACAATGTCAAGATTTCTTTTCCAATCGGCAAAGTTAGTGCCATCTAGTTTATTTTCTTTGAGAATAACAGCTAGTGGATTGAAAGACATCTGAGAATAAAAATTAAAAACATCCATCATATAATGCATAGCAAAATATATCGAAAAATCTCAAAACACAATATATATGCTAGCAACCAACACCTCAAAAAATCCGCACATGCAAGCCACGATCGTGTGGACGTTTACACACACATTTTTCAAGTAGAGTTTTACGTCTTTAATTTTACTATCTAGTCAAATTACGTTATGACAAGTAAAATTAATAGTTGGTTCCTCTTGGCCATGTATTAATTAACATAGACTCCGATGGGGAGCTTATTAATTAATACACCTAAGTGAACACCATAATTTAACATCCTTAAAATATTATCTTTTAAATAATAGTCCTACAGATGGAGAGGTCCTATCATAAAAAGTAATATTTACCTTATGTTATCATTTTGAAATTTAAAACTAGTGAACCTATAATTAGCACATCCGATATGGAGGAAGACTCTAATGTCAACGCGCATGCTAATTACTTCACAATTTAAATTAATTATGGAGGCCAATTTGATTTTATTTAAAATAAAAATCAATTTAATCACTTAGTTATTTTAGCCTTAAGGTTTTTAATTTTCTCGTCCTAACATGCAAGGAAACATATCACGCATACATCCATACATGCCATACATCAAAACAATAAAAACCAAAATAAAGCATGGATAATTAAATTTATCCAATTATCATGGTCTTCTTCCTTGAGTTGAATCCGAGAAAATCTTCGACTCGATCTCTCCCACTGAATCAAGCATCTCGTCGCTTCTCCCCGGCCGGGCCATGGATTTTCAAAATTAAATTTTACTTTTATGCAAAATTAATTACATAAAAAAAATTTAATTTTAAATCCCGACTTCCCAATGACGCAACGAACGGCGTAAAACGGACCGACTAAAGCTGGATGACCGGCCCGAACAAATAACGGCCCGACAGTGCCGTCACAGATCGGGCAAATGCTGCGGCCGCTTACAGTAACCGTGTCTTGCTCGCGGCGCTCTGCTTGGTCGCGGCTTGCCAGCGATCCAGCGATCCGGTTACGCTCTATTTCTTAGCGATCCGTCTTTTTCCGAATTCGATTACAATTTTATACAAGATAAAATACATCGAAATTACATCAAGATTTACACGAAAAAATAAAAACACATAGAACTACCCGCGGATTTTCTCACGGGAAAAACCATTACATGCCTCAAAACGGGCCAAACCAACAATTGCATAATTAATAAAAATAAATAAATAAATACACCATTCATATAAACTATGATAATTGGATCATATCACCTGCAAGAACACATCTAGCAAAATATTCCAACATCAAAATATATGAATATTTAAATTGCTATCAATTAATCACTAAAATTAATTAAAGTAGCAACAGCCTAAAAATCCGGCTCCGATACCAATTGTTGGAAAGTAAAACGCAGCGGAAGCGAAGTTTGGGAAAATATGATAACAGCGTTTTACGCATCTACGAGCATTAGATCTATTTAGGCATGCTAATTAATTAATTACTAAGATTAATAAGCAATTTAAATATTATTTATTATTTATTAATTAAATATGTTGATTAATTGAAATATCCTAATCTAGATCCAAGATCATAGGATATTACCTTTTGAAGCGGTTGGTTATTTCCTTCTTGATCGCCTTGTATTTCTACATTCAGATCTTCTAGAGTATGATCCGCCTTGAACCGGACGTTGTGTGGGCAACGAGCTACCGGATCTTGCTTGGACACCTTATGGATCGGCCGAATTCTTCTCCCCTCACAACTCTCGATTTTATTTTCTTCAAGTAATTCCTATATGTAGCAAGAATTAAAGTGTTATCTCAATTGTGGAATCAAAGACACAAGTCAAGATCCACAATTAAACACTTAGAAGAAAAATCGAAATTTCTTGTGCAAGTATGTGATAAAATCGGCCAAGCCCCATAATGTCATATTTATAGGCTCTTGGACTACTACTAGGGATCTAAAGGAGGATTATGGAAGGACTCCCAATTAATTCATCTTACCTTATTAGGACTCTTCCTAATATGTGATGAATTAATTAATATCAACTTAGTCCACTAAAAAGTTGATATTGCACTTCCTCCAAAATCCCAAATTACGAAATTGGGCTCCTTATTAAATATATTATTTCCCGTGTTTAAGATATCGAATGTCCATTAATTAATTATAAGCTACTGACAGCTTTAATTAATTAATATCTTATCCAAGAGTAGTACCACTCGAACCTTATTATATCGGAATTAAATCCACCTGCAGGGTTTAATATAATAATCATTATCGAGCTCCTCAAGGGGACATCATCAACCCGCACGAGTCGGGACACGATTTCTAGTAATAATAATAATTGTCGTATAAACAATATTAATGCCCAAGATACGAGGCTTATTGAGTCGATCATTTTGACTCTCACCTATGGTAAATCAAAGCAATAATTATTATAAATACACAATTAAATATTATATACTTAGAATTAAGAAATAATAATTATCCGAGATTTACGTTCTTCTTACGGTCGATCTGAAGACACTATCTCACCTTGATCCTGTTCAACGTATACAAATACGCTAATATATGCTAATAGTCAAGACCAACTATTCTCAAGCATACACTACAACCCTTTATATAATTTGTCTAATAATTATATAGGTTGTGAACTATTATATTATTTTATAAGGCACCGATAATGTGATCTTCCGTGTGACACCAACACACCACATTATCTACAATATAAAATAATTAGACATTTCATTTGCATAACCATAACGTGAATTAATATGCAAAACATGTGATTAAATATAATTAATATCCTCATAGGTAGTAAATGGGAAATTAGGTAATACAAGCATAAAGTATGCTTTGCAGTATACAATCTTAACAGGAACGCTCTAATCGTCGCGGATACAGCACATACTATGGGAAAACGATTCATTATATATCATAATATTTCATTTTAAAACAATTTTTGTCCATGTGCCCTATTTTCATGTCAAACGTCTTTTATATTAAATGTCTTACACGACATCTGGACAATCGAATCTTAAAAGCCGTGATGTTTTAAATTGTTTAATATATTTTATACCGCCGTTTCAGGCATTAAGGGTAATTTGAAATGTCAGAAGTGGGACCCGCCCCTATTTTCAAATTCAATGGATAAGTGTACCAGTTACACTCAGTCCATCGTAACCGCTCATTTTAAACACCAGTTCTCATCCCTTAAATCTGACCATTCATTATCTGAAAACCCTTCTTTGTCACCTACTATAAAAGGACTGTAAATGCCATTTGAGACTCTTTATGCTTTCTGCATATTTTAAGAGTTCTCGGGCATATGGCCTACAAGATTTTTCTGTGTTTACTACATTTTTCTTGAATCTTTTTCACCGTTCCTTGAGAAATCATCAATGGCGTCTACCCAGACATCTTCCACCTCTCTCAAGAAATCATCCAACTTCATCGACGGACGGATCTTCTCCAGATCTGTTGTGCTGGAACGCATTCACGCCGAAGGCGATGACGTTGATTTCATGGAGTTCGTCATTACAAGAATCCGTCAGCAAGGCCTCTTCCGCCTTGGGAGCCACACCGCCGAAAAATATGACGTTCATCTGGTTGATGAATTCTACCCCAACGCTGCAGTCCGTTTTCTGTCACTGGCTCAGGGAGGTCATGTCGCTGACATCACAGCCGTTATCCGCGGAGTAGAGATCCGCGTTGACCAAAAGCTTCTCTAGAACATCTACAGGCTACCTGCTGATGGCCTGACCATGGAAGATCTTGAGACCTTTGGGTCCCAAGAAATCTTGACCCAGTACTATGGCTTATTCACCGGTTCAGCAACGGTGGAAATGGTTCATACCACTTGCCATAAGAAAAATTTTTGTTTACCATTTGTTTACTTACATGATTTTTGCTGCCGTATTATTGAGAACCAAACAGGTGCTTTTAAGATGTGCACCAATCTCAGGTTTAGGATGAAGGGCGCGATAATGTCCTGCGAGAAGGTCAATTGGTGTCAAATCATCCTTAAGCGTTTGCAGGAAGAGGTGTCTAAGCCTGCTTCGCAGAAAAAATCGTTTGGTTTGTTTTTAAACCATATTTTGACGAAGTGCGGACTTCCGCAAACCACAGAGGCAAAGAAAATTAGTTCACAGATATTTTTAGGAGGCGTCAGGCCTTCGGTGTTCAACCAAAGCACCCTGATTTCCAACAGACCTTTTGTCCAAAATTTACCGCTATTTGCTGATCCGAGGGATGTTTCTTCTAAGTCCCAAAGTGTTAAATCATCAAAGAAGAGAAAACGATCTCACAGCAAAACTCCCGTTGCTGTTGAGAAGCCGAAAAGGAAGCTAAGGAGGCTTACAAAAGTTAAGGCTACAGAAACCTCCAAGGCTGCTCCTTTCGTGGCTCAACCCACTGATCAACTCCCCCAGGGCCCAACCCCTGTGGAAGAGATGCCCACTACTGTCGATACAGTAGATCCTGAGCCCTTGGCGGCTACAACGGATGCTAGGACATCTGCCAACTCTAAAGACTCTGGCGAGTCAGCTGCCTTTATGGAGCCAAAAGCTACTTCTCCTATACGGGATTCCACACCTGTTCAGGATCCATGTCCCATCAGGGTACCAACCCCTGTAAGGAATCCCTCTCCGATATAGGATTCCACACCTGTAGAGGAACCCATGCCTACAACGAACCCAGGCGCTGTACGGAGCCCCTCCCCGGACACAATTATTTCCAAGACCCTGCTTTCCGTGCAAATAGAACAGTCTTAAGAGCGGTTTCTCCAATGGAAAGGTTACAGACTTGCTCCGTACGAAACTCTGTACAACTGGAGCGAATGGAGCAACGAAGAAAAATTTGTTTTGGAAGTGACAGACACTCAAGAAATTGCTGTCCTGATCCAATGGGACAACCTATTCGTTAAAGAGCTTATTGAGAGCCATCTGTTTGAAAAGGCCGAAGCACGAAGGAAAGGGAAATCTACATCCATGGAATCTCCCGATAGTCCAAAGTCCGATCCTGATTCAGACGACGATGACGACGCACTCCAAACTGGTCTGTGGATGAGTCGTGAGGAAGCCCGAGGAAAGAGAGATGAAGGGACATCTACTCATCGGTCGCCCCCTCGCCACAGCAAGACATTGTTCCCGACAATGAGGATTCAGCCCCTCATGTCGTGGAGGAACAATCTGTTTTGCAACAGGCACCCGAGCCTATCGCTGCCCAAGTAGAAGGCGAATCCAACGCCATCCCGCACAAGGAATCAGTCCCTCTGCTGGAGCAGGCGGATGCTGAGAGACAGCAGGAGGAATTGGTCCTTCCTGTATCCATGTCTTCAGAAACCACTTCAGCATAGGAGGATGCAGCACCCCCTATCGCCGAGCCCGAATCTGATACTCCCGCACCATCAACTGCCTTGGAATCCAACGACGGTATAATACCTGACAATGTCCAACTCAATTTATGTCCCAATGTGAATTTGAGAAAGTTGAACGGAGTTGAGGAGTTTGCCTAGCCAGACTCTCCCAAAACAGCCGCAAGAGAAGAGCGATTACATGCTCTTGGTCACCAAACTGTTTTCATCCAGGATGCCGTCAATGTCCTGTACTCTGTGGAAAAAGCTCTTGATTGGCTACATACATCTGCCGTTGAAGAGATGACCGGACTGAAGCACGAAGTCTCCCGGGTGGTAGAAGCCTTCACTGTCTTGCCATACGTCTTCAAGCAGGCCCTGAGCCAACTGCAAGAAAAACAGGAGCAGATCCTGAGAGAAGAGCAATCAAAGCTACGCGTGTCTGAGGCCAAGACAGCATCTGCTCTGATCGAATCTAGTTCCCAACTTCGAGCCCACGACAAGAAAATCCAAGATATGTCGCAGGTGCTCTCCTCCCTTATTGAGAAAATGTCTAATATTGAGACGAAACAGGATGCTGCTTTGCAAATCATGGAACGCCTTGATGAAAAGGTGTCATACCTTGATGACGCCAAAAATGGGGAAGAATCGAGGGAAGCTGCTAGGAGAACGAGGTTGGAGCAAGAGAAAGAAATGTTAGCTCCTTTTGAAGACTCCATCACTACAGATATAGCGCGTATATCAACGCTAAACGTTAGGATACATGGAGACCGACCAGAATTCCATGTAACACCCCAAACTAGGCGGATATTACAGTGCCGTGGACCCCCGACTGGGACCCACCAGGCGAATGGAAAAGGATGAATTACACAGGGTAAATGTAGTACCGAACCACATTATAACATCAATTACTCCGAGTAGGAGTTTCATACAACACACCCAGGATAATAGAATACATGTGTATCTTATGTGACGATAAAATACACGACACTGAATGAAATGAGTATTCGAACTAATGTCTCAGCGGAATAAATAAAGAAAACATGAATGATGAATAAATGATCGAAAGGACTGGGCCCCCTTCTAGTATCACTGACTCCCCCGTCAACGTGTTCTCCTCGCGCTTTGCCTTGCCATGACACGAAAAACAATATCCCCAAACGGCCGGTTATCTGTAACAACAATCCTCAAGGGTTGAAAATACACAATTATGAATAACTCAAGTTATGAAATATACTTAGCTATGAATTACGCTGGAGAGGAGTATCATAGTACGCCTGTAATGTTACGTGTGAGTGTACAACACCCTTCCGAGTACCTAATTAGTCTCACGGTGTAACGCTTTCCCGTGTGCACGGTCTAATGTATCGGTGAACCCAATACAATAACCATCGTGTGCCCGACTAAAAATTCCACACAGCCACACCCGGCCACGCAATATGAACCCAGAAGGTCATATGAACGAGAATGACCGTAATGAATATCAATGAATAAGTAATAATCTGACAAAGTCAAGAATGACTCACCGAGATGATAGTAATAATGAAATGAATGATAGCTCAACGAAAAGATTGGAACCGTCGTTCCTTATGACTGAAGTGATTAATTGACAATAACAAGTTTTAATATGATTAATACAATGATGAATGAGTTATAATTATGAATAATCAACAACAAAAGGTATGAATATCCTTTTAACCGAGTAGGAATTAACTTACACAACAACGATGAAGAATGTCCGTCCACGAACAACGTCCTAACCAAGATACCGGTCGCTCGAACAACCTTAATTCAATACAATTGCCAACAATCCGATCAATAACGAATTAAACACGAATATAACGAACTCAAGACGTCGATACGATTAAACCAAGTTCATTGGGGCATTATATCGAACACTTTGAGGCCAACTTTGATTGATTACCACTAAATCTCAATAATACCAACTTCAAATCCCCAAGAAGTGTTTCAAAACAACAAAACATCTCCAATACGATCAATAATCCGTTATGAATATCCAAAAACGTGATTATAACAACAATTAATCGGAAATCCCCAAATTCAACTCGATATTCAAAGTGTTCTTGAATAAATCTCTCAATACTCCAATGAATCCTTATACAAACTCATAATCATATACATATCCCTTCATATAACATGATTATAACGTCCAAAACATCATAACTCAACACAAAATCGAAATCCAAGGTGTTGAAGACATTACCTCTTGAAGATCCAACCACTACGATCCGAAGAACACGAGTTAAAACGAGTATCCAAGCTTCTCAAAGGAATGAAGATGATGAAGATTACACACTCAAGTGATTGATGATGATAAAATCTCTCTCTCAACCCTCTCTCGGATGAAGAAGGAAAAAGAAGAAGTGAGGAGAAATGACCCGCCAAGTCATTAAATCTGCCGGGTTACGGCCGTAACTCGGCCCTCTTACGGCCGTAACTTTCCAAGTCAACGGCCCTACGGCCGTAATCGCCAACTCGTACGGCCGAACTCGGCTTCGTCCGAAAGCTCGCCGATGCACTTACGGCCAGAATCGATCTGAGTTACGGCGTAACCCGCCTTCGCCAAAAACATCCGTCGACACCCTTACGGCCGTAACCGCACACCTTACGGCCGTAACTCGATGATACGGCCGTATCCGCCAAACTTACGGGCGTAAGCCCTCTTCGTCGAAAACGACTGTACTGCCACAGACGGCCAGAATCGGCCAAGCCTTACGGCCGTACCTTCCTCGACTTACGGTCGTATGCCGCAACCCTTACGGCCGTAAGTCACCCTTGGTCGACAACACCCAAAATTCACGAACACCACTTACGGCCGTATCTCACCTTCCTTACGGCCGTAACTCACCTTCGCCAAAAATGTCTCGGTAGCCTGTCTGACGCCAGACGGCCAGAATCGCCAGCCTTACGGCCGCACTCGCCGACTTACGGCACCACAAGACCTTACGGCCGTAAGTCCCTTTCGTCCCAAATGGCACGAAAACATGAACCCTTGTTACGGCCGTAACTCCAAAGTCCTTACGGCCGTAACTCGAAGGCCGGCCAAGTTGAAAATTCCGATAACTCCGATTCCTCGCTACGATCGATAAATGATCCGACATAACATACAAATGTGAAAATGAACAAGTCTAAAACAAGCCACCGATGAAGCCCCCAAGATACGACTACCAATCACGATGAAAACAACAATACTCCGTCGGTCTCTAAACGGAGATGACATGCCGATCGGTAATCGATATACGATTACAACAAGCCAACGGTGAACACAAATGAATGAATCAAGAATGATGAGTGATTATTAACGAGTGAGAAATCTTGAGTGACAATTACAGATGATAATTACCGAATGAAAATGAATGAATTACAACCGGTATTACATACTCCCCCTTAAAAAGAGTTTCGTCCCTAAACTAAGGGTCAAACAACTCGGGATAACTCCCCGCATACTATCCTCGGTTTCCTGTAGCTTCTTCGACTCCGTGTCTAGACCATGAATTTTAACCAAAGGAATAGTCTTATTCCTCAACCGTTTGATTCGCCGCTCTAAAACTCGAATAGACGTTCCTCATATGAATGATCGTCGGCGATCTCGATTTCCGAATCGGAGTATGTGACTCGGGTCGGCAACATACTTCCGTAACTGAGAGACATGAAACACGTTATGAATTCGGCTTAACGCCGGAGGTAAAGCCAATCGATAAGCTAACTCGCCCACTTGATCCAAAATCTCAAACGGTCCAATGAATCTCGGACTCAACTTTCCCCTCTTCCCAAAACGGAAAATACCTCGACTCGGGGATACCTTGACCAAAACGTGGTCACCCGTCTCGAACTCTAGTGGTCGACGATGATTATACGCATAGGATTTGCCGACTGAAATGTCAACATACGACTCCTGATTAAAGCTACCTTCTCTCGGGTGGCTATAAGCATATCGGGCTCGGTGCCGATTGATTCTGACAAGTCATCCCAACACAAAGGAGACCGACAACGACGACCGTACAAGGCCTCGTAAGGTGCCATCTTAATGGAAGCATGCCAGCTATTATTATACGTGAACTCGATCAATGGTAGTTGGGCTTCCCAATTGTCCTTCCAATCGAGGACGCATGCCCTCAACATGTCCTCTAATGTCCGAATAGTCCTCTCGGATTGCCCTTCGGATGAGGATGAAAAGCGATCGAGATTGAGCCGAGTTCCCATAGCATGATGAATCGATTTCCAAAAATGAGACACAAATCGTCCGTCACGATCGGAAACGATACTCTTAGGAGTACTATGAAGTCGACTATCTCTTTGATGAACAATCGAGCAGTCTCTCAGACCCCACGTATCCTTGATCTCAAGGAAATGAGCTGATTTAGTTAAGCGGTCCACAATCACCTGGATCGTATTCATGCCACGACGACTCCGGCAAACTCGTGATGAAGTCCATAGAAATGTCTTCCCACTTCCACTCCGGAATAGGGAGAGGTTTCACATACCCGCCGCCGATGTTCAATCTTAACTTGTTGTGAGTTAAGCATCTCGAAACAAATTCTGCGACTTCTCGCTTCATATTACTCCACCGGTAATTGCTTTCAAGTCCTTGTACATCTTCTGGACCGGATGAACGAGAATAAGGGGTAGCATGAGCTTCTCTCAAAATCGAGTTTTTCAACTCGTCATTCACGATACGCACAACCGATTCTTAAATCTCAAAAGTCCATCCTCGTGGACCACGAATCCAGGGGCTTTCCTGAGCCACATCCTCACGGATGCGCAACAATGAAGGGTCGAACTCCGATTCTCTCTGATTACCTCCTCGAGTGACGATGAAATCTCTAACATACAAAGTTGTCCTCGAACTCGCCGGACCTCGATCTCGGGTCTAAGGAATTCCTGAAGTTCCTTCGAATCTGTTAGACGAGCAAGCATCCGCTTCCTGAACGGACTTGCGACTCAAGGCGTCGGCGACAACGTTCGCCTTGCCCGGGTGGTAAAGGATCTTGATATCGTAATCTTTGATTAATTCTAACCACCGTCTCTGTCGCATATTTAACTCCTTCTGAGTAAATATATACTTGAAACTCTTATGATCAGTGAATATCGGCAGGTAACGCCATAAAGATAATGACGCCATATTTTCAAAGCGAACACCACGGCTGCTAGCTCCAGGTCATGAGTCGGATAATTAACCTCGTAAGGTCTCAATTGCCGTGAAGCATAAGCAATAACCTTTCCGTTCTGCATGAGCACACATCCGAGACCCTGCCCGGACGCATCACTATAAACCACAAATCCCTCCGTCCCCTGCGGCAAGGACAGTACAGTCTTTGTCATTAACCGGCTCTTGAGTTCCTCAAAACTCACGACACGCGTCGGACCACGTGTATTTCTTATCCTTTCGCAAAAGGTTCGTCAATGGTTGAGCAATTTTGGAAAATCCTTCCACAAATCGCCGATAATAACCTGCTAATCCGAGGAAACTCCGGATTTCCTTAACATTCTTCGGAGGTAACCAATCTCGAATAGCCTCCGTCTTCTGAGGGTCGACACGAACTCCGTCTGATGAAATTACATGTCCGAGAAAAGTCACTTCGGACATCTAGAACTCGCACTTGGAAAACTTTCCAAAAGTTGCTCTCGTCAACACGTCGAGAACACGATGAAGATGAACCTCGTGATCCTCTCGGCTACGAGAATAAATCAAAATATCGTCGATGAAGACAACAACAAACTGATCCAAAAAGTCGATGAAAACCCGATTCATCAATTCCATGAATACCGCAGTGCATTAGTTAGCCCGAACGGCATAACTACGAACTCATAATGACCATAGCGTGTTCGAACGCCGTCCTCGCGATATCCGACTCTCGAATCCAATCGGGTGATATCCGGATCTTAAGTCGATCTTGGAAAATACCGAAGCTCCTGAAGTTGATCTAAAAGATCATCAATACGGGTAAGGGATATTTATTCTTGATTGTCACTCTGTTCAACTCCGATAATCGATACACAAACGAAATGAACCATCCTTCTTCTTGACAAACAACACGGGTGCTCCCCACGGAGACGCACTCGGTCGGATATAACCCTTCTCGAACAATTCCTCAAGTTGGTTCTTTAATTCCTGCATTTCGTCCTGGGCCATCCAGACGGTGCCTTCGATATCGGGACGTGCAGTGCTCCAACTCAATCGTGAATTCCACATCCCTCCGTGGAGGCAAACTGTAACTCGTCTGGAAAACATCGGCATATTCCCTCACCACCGGAATATCCGTTAACATTATCGATGACTTCTCGGTTTTGGCCATATAGCACCAATAACCGACACATCCTCGATTGAGTAACCTTACCGCTTTCATCAAATTAATGACCTTACGCAATGTAGGGATTACCTCCTGAAACACACATTCAACCCCATCGTGCGAAATGATAGTGACCATACGCTTACGGACACTAATGATGGCATCATGACGATCCATCCAATCAATACCCAAGATGACGTCGTCCTCGGCAAATCTACCACGATTAGGTCTGCCGCCATACACGACCATGGCCGAATCGACAATACGAATCTCACGACACGATAATTCGTCTACCATCGGGTAGGCCGATGACATAAGGCTCACAACTAGTAGCACTACCCGACGTAGTCTACTCAAACATGACTCGGAAATGAATGAATGCGATGCACCGGTATCAAAAAGGGTACACACGAGGTTGAGATAGAATATCGAGTGTACACGAGATCATTCGGCCTCGGGATTATCGGTCTTCTTCATCTCATAAATCCGGGCTTGCTAGTCCCGCACCGGACGCTCCGTCTCACGGCTATAGGCTCCACCTTTAGTTGCTCCTGTCGTTTTAAACGACGCTGATTGAGTGGCACGACTCAACGGCAGTGTTGCTTAGGTGCCTGAGATGACGTCTGAGTAGGTTTGGAGTCCCTACGGCAAAAACGGGCCTTATGCCCAGCAATCCCACAATTATGACACGTGATAGTCTGTCGAGGACACTTGGTACTGAGGTGACCAAGCTCCCCACAGTTAAAACAGGTGATGGCCGAACTGGCCGCTCGAGACTGAGATTCCGCGGGTCTAGATGACACAGGAGGTCGCTCAGAAAAAGCAGAGCCCGCACGGGGTTTCAGCCTCTTGCTGAAATACTTAATCTTATCCGCCTGGGAATGAATGATAGATGAGGCGAACGGAAGAAGTTCCTGAAATTTCTCGGCAATGGCGAGAACATCCTCGTCTGATGAGGGGTCGGGAGTGAGTAACTCTGACAGCTTGGCCTCTCTGAGTGGGGCCGGATAATACCTCTCCATCATGAGAGTTTTGAACTGATCCCATGTACAAGATCCTTCGGTGGGCTTCAACGACAACCACCAAGAATGAGCGCTCTTACCTGTAGTAAGCCGCAACGAAACTTTGTGTCCTTCGGACACTCCACCATAGCAAACAACTTCTCGAAATGTTCGAGCCAATGAATAATATCTCGGCTCAGGCAGCCCTCGAAAGTCGGTGGCCTCGCGAGAGATGTCGCCGATGATATTGCTCACATTCCTCTCTTGCCTCGAGGTGGCGGCGGAGGAGCTGTTGATTCCGAGTAGTGGAGTTATGCATCGTCTCCATCAATCGAGCCATCCGGGTCATTTGGGCCATCATGCCCCGCATAAATGCGAGTGGGTCAACCCGGACACCCTCTCGACCGAGCCGTGTCCTGGTACGACTCGATAGTGAATGATCGCGTCCAGGTGAATGAGTGGCGGCCACACGCTCGATGAGTTAGCATTATTCTGGCATTTGCACGTGTGTTCGCACGAGTTCTCGGATTCGGCCGCTCCACGGCCTCGTCCTCCTCGTCCTTCGCGGCTCTTTCCATATCAAGTAGGAAAGTCACATGATGATTATATTTCCCGCATGAATATCACGTTATGATTATATTATGAAATGATGAAAATGAGCATACACGCTCCAATACGGCGATTACATGAATGATTAATTGACGTGACATGATTATACGATGAAGTTCTTGAAATGATTATCTTGAATGAGTTAACAAGATTAATGATTTGATCTTTCTAATCAACAATGAATAATGAAATGAATTGAGTGATTAATGAGTTAACTCGACCGTCCCGATCAAAGTGACAATGATGATTGAGGATTGTTAGCGATGAATTATGAATGAATGATTAATGCCGAAATTATACCATGGCATTAGAAATCTTACGATTCTTGGTACGATTGGCTCGGCATTTGCACAGTCACACGTGACGCGAAAGTCCAATGATACTAGTCCGATGACGATGATTTCAAACGAGACATGACTTGGAGGGTAGTATTCAAAACCACGCTCCGATACCAACTCGTAACACCCCAAACTAGGCGGATATTACGGTCTAGTGGACCCCGATTGGGACCCACCGGGCGAATGGAAAAGGATGAATTACACAGGTAAATGTAGTACCGAACCACATTATAACATCAATTACTCCGAGTAGGAGTTTCATACAACACACCGGGATAATAGAATACATGTGTATCTTATGTGACGATAAAATACACGACACTTGAATGAAATGAGTATTCGAACGGAATGTCTCAATGGAATAAATAAAGAAAACATGAATGATGAATAAATGATGAAAGGACTGGGCCCCCTTCTAGTATCACTGGGACTCCCGCCGTCAACGTGTTCTCCTGCGCCTTTGCCTTTCCATGACACGAAAAACAATATCCCCAAACGGGTCGATTATCTGAACAACAATCCTCAAGGGTTGAAAATACACAATTATGATTAACTGAAGTTATGAAATATTCTTAGCTATGAATTACGCTGGAGAGGAGTATCATAGTATGCCCGTAATGTTCTGTGTGAGTGTACAACACCCGTCCGTGTACCTAATTAGTCTCACGGTGTAACGCTTTCCCGTGTGCACGGTCTAATGTATCGGTGAACCCAATACAATAACCATCGTGAGCCTGACTAAAAATTCCACATGACCACACCCGCCACGCAATATGAACCCGAAGGTCATATGAACGAATGACCGTAATGAATATCAATGAATAAGTAATAATCTGACAAAGTCAAGAATGACTCACCGAGATGAGAGTAATAATGAAATGAATGATAGCTCAACGAAAAGATTGGAACCGTCGTTCCTTATGACTGAAGTGATTAATTGACAATAACAAGTTTTAATATGATTAATACAATGATGAATGAGTTATAATTATGAATAATCAACAACAAAAGGTATGAATATCCTTTTAACCGAGTAGGAATTAACTTACACAACAACGATGAAGAATGTCCGTCCACGAACAACGTCCTAACCAAGATACCGGTCGCTCGAACAACCTTAATTCAATACAATTGCCAACAATCCGATCAATAACGAATTAAACACGAATATAACGAACTCAAGACGTCGATATGATTAAACCAAGTTCATTGGGGCATTATATCGAACACTTTGAGGCCAACTTTGATTTATTACCACTAAACCTCAATAATACCAACTTCAAATCCCCAAGAAGTGTTTCAAAACAACAAAACATCTCCAATACGATCAATAATCCGTTATGAATATCCAAAAACGTGATTATAACAACAATTAATCGGAAATCCCCAAATCCAACTCGATATTCAAAGTGTTCTTGAATAAATCTCTCAATACTCCAATGAATCCTTATACAAACTCATAATCATATACATATCCCTTCATATAACATGATTATAACGTCCAAAACATCATAACTCAACACAAAATCGAAATCCAAGGTGTTGAAGACATTACCTCTTGAAGATCCAACCACTACGATCCGAAGAACACGAGTTAAAACGAGTATCCAAGCTTCTCAAAGGAATGAAGATGATGAAGATTACACACTCAAGTGATTGATGATGATAAAATCTCTCTCTCAACCCTCTCTCTCGGATGAAGAAGGAAAAAAGAAGAAGTGAGGAGAAATGACCCGGCCAAGTCATTAAATACTGCCGAAGTTACGGCGTAACTCGGCCCTCTTACGGCCGTAACTTTCCAAGTCAACGGCCTTACGGCCGTAACCGGCCAACTCGTACGGCCGTAACTCGGCTTCGTCCGAAAGCTGCCGACAGACTTACGGCCGTAACCGATCCTGAGTTACGGGCGTAACCCGCCTTCGTCAAAAACATCCGTCGACACCCTTACGGCCGTAACCGCACACCTTACGGCCGTAACTCGGATGATACGGCCGTATCCGGCCAAACTTACGGGCGTAAGCCCTCTTCGTCAAACGACTGTGTACTGCCGCTGCAGACGGCCAGAATCCGCCAAGCCTTACGGCCGTACCTTCCTCGAATTACGGCCGTATGCAGCAACCCTTACGGCCATAAGTCACCCCTGGTCGACAACACCCTAAATTCACTAACACAACTTACGGCCGTATCTCTCCTTCCTTACGGCCGTAACTCACCTTCGCCAAAATGTCTCGTAGACGCCGGACGCAGACGGCCAGAATCGCCAAATTTTACGGCCGTGCACAGGTCGACTTACGGCCGTACCACAAGACCTTACGGCCGTAAGTCCCTTTCGTCCAAATGGCCTGAAAACACGAACCCTTGTTACGGTCGTAACCCAAAGTCCTTACGGCCGTAACTCAATGCTGGCCAAGTTGAAAATTCCGATAACTCCGATTCCTCGCTACGACTGATGAATGATCCGACATAACATACGAATGTGAAAATGAACAAGTCTAAAACAAGCCACCGATGAAGCCCCCAGTATACGACTACCAATCACGATGAAAACAACAATACTCCCGTCGGTCTCTAAACGGAGATGACATGCCGATCGGTAACTGATATACGATTACAACAAGCCAACAGTGAACACAAATGAATGAATCAAGAATGATGAGTGATTATTAACGAGTGAGAAATACTGAGTGACAATTACAGACTGATAATTACTGAATGAAAATGAATGAATTACAACCGGGTATTACATTCCAGGATCCTAAGTATCCTTGGAAAAGCCTAGTACGAAAGCCGCAAGCTATGAACCTCTCGGCGGACCGACAGCCTACTGCTGCAGAGAACAAGAATTGGAGGAGAAATGAACTGTTAAGATACTTTGTTGTACTTATAGGGATTCCTCATTATTCAACAGATGCAGGATGGTGCAGGAAGCCGCAGAGGAATTTAAGAACAAGCTGTAAGATGGAACGCTCCCACTACAGTTGCAGATGAAGTCAAAGCACAAGAATGGTGACTTGGTTACCCACCCAGAGGATTGGATCCTAGTCTTCAATAAATCATATGAAAGTCGAGCCTTATATCTGAATCGAGATAGGGAAGCACAACAAAACTGGTGGAAGGGTACCAAGAATGACCCTAAAAGGCCATGGAGGCATTCAGACTACAGGAGTTAAATTTCCTTGTATTATAATTTGTATTCTTATTATCAGAACAGCAAAATTTTGTACTCTTCATTTCAATATCAATAAAATTTTTGCCTGTCTTGAATGATTACAACTCATAATCTACTGTGTTCTTGTATGTTTACAAACACTTGATTTATTCTTGCTGTATTCATATTATGAAACTTATCTCAATACACAAACTGTAAGAACTTGTCTGTGAACAGTTCATAGTTTAAGTTGTATGTATCTAGAATACAATGTAAGATTGTGCCTGCGCGCCAATCATAAGTTTTCAAATGTAACTTTCTTTTGATAAAAGATGAACTTGCCTGCGAGCAGTTCTTAGCGTTAAGCCAAATGCTGAAGGCCAGATCATTCGAAAGAAGGCCAAGAAGTCTGTCGTACTTCAAACCGCTAAGTGTCAAAGTTTTGGCATCATCAATGATGTTTGGATAACATCATAAGGTTTTAAAAGAAAGACTCGAAAGGACTTGGCAAATTATTAAAAAGGGGTAAATTGTTGGGATAACAAAAACCCAGTATCAAAGTTGTTGGGATAAACAATCCCTGTATCGATCGTGTTAACAGAATGTTTTGACAATATGCCAAATCATGCATACCGCTAATAGCTGTATCGAAAAGCTGATCAAAGGTATTAACCTGTATCGAAGACTTCTTGTAGTCCCAAAATACAGTGAATCTATCATACAGCAAAGAGTCCCGCAAAGCTAAGTATGGAAGCTGTCTCAAAATATCAATACAGCAATCCTTCCATACAGCCCTCAAACAGGACAAGAAGGAATCTTCAGTATTCCCTAGAAGTCAAGTCCCGTTCGATAAATAAATATTTAAATACTAAAGGATAAAGTATTTAAATACTGTAAGTCATCAGAAGATCTTCAAATCCCGCAATATCCGGATCTCGGTCTATTCAAGTCAACTATCAAGTTGTCACAGAATCTTGCTCAACGGATCTATTTCAACGGATATATTTCAGAGGCTATATATATCTCCAGAGTTTGAAGATCATATACACACGACTTGCAACAACAACCAACAAATGCTTACACGAATATTCTGAGCAAAACATATCTCCCATAGCATTCTGCTATTCTGAAAGAAGAGATATGCAGTGCTCAAACCGTGAACAACACATCATCAGCTATAAGCTCAGAAAGTCAAAGATGTTGTTCAAATATTGTTCTAACCCTTGAACAAACCCATCAGCCTTGTGTGGACTGAGAATCCTTGCTCTTCCCAAACTGTGTGTGATGGACTTGCATTGAAAAAGATGAAGCTTCAGAACTGTTTGTGAAGATGCCAGTCACGTGTTAGCTCAAACCAATCTGTGTGAACAGTTGAAAGCTAAGATCTTTATATCAATCTGTGTGAACGATATATTGATTAGGTTTGGTTATAATTACATAGTTGTGTACGCAGTAATTATAATAAACTTTTTACTCCTGTATGGAGGACCAGTGGACGTAGAGGGGTTTACCTCGAACCACTTTAAATATTGTGTTATTTACCTTCTGCCTTTATTGTTTTATTAATTATGATTATTTAAGTATACACTGCACACGTAGTTGTTGTATCCTCAGCAACTTACTGTATTAAAGACTTCCGCTACGCACTCAAATTTGAAAACCGTACAGCCTGTTGTTTCAAACATTTTCCAAGATGTATCCTGTATACTTAGTGGCCAACATATTCCGATATGGAATTTACATGACAAGGATGGGCCTACATGGCTAAAATAAGAATACAACCACATCCACGAACCTTGCTCGAATAACACAAAATAACAACCGACAAGATGAAGAATACTCCAACAACTGACTGACCAACATAAACACCGAACAACTTGGGACTAGTATCGCTCGAATGCCTCGTCGCCATCGTCATGCCCCTGTGTCACAACTCTCTCCTCGCAAGCACCTAAAACATGAAAACATGTTCCGCCCCCACGGGGTCAGTCATCCAGATAATGAATATCAAATACATGTACAACATGATATACGTCCAAAGGCAGAATAAACCGCACAACAATGGTAATACGAGATACTCACAAAACCAAGGTAAGAACCGAGCATTCGTGAAACACAATGCTCACAGCATGTGATCAACATATGCTCAAAAGGTTAGAACACAAGTGGCCAACGACGAATCGTCAATATAGAACATAACAACGAATTACCCGAAGTTAAACCAAACCAGAGCTGAAATAAATACGAATCACAATGCCCGAAGGCTCCAACGGAAATACCAAAACATCACAATTACCTGAAAACCCTCAGCCGAAGCTGCAAAATATCACAATGGCCTGAAAGCCACTCAGCCGAAGCTGCCAAAATATCATAATGGCCTGAAAGCCACTCAGCCGAAGCTCCCAATCATCACAATGGCCCAAAGCCAAACAGCCCGAAGATGTATCACATGAGGGTTGAAGCCACGGCATGTAGCCATATCACAATGAGGGCCGAAGCCACGGCACAAAGCCGTATCACAATGAGATCATCCAATGACCGTGACCTGCTGAATTGCAGGTGCTAGGAAACCAACCGCAAAGGTTCAAGACCAATATTTACCCATAATGAGATCACCCAGTGACCGTAACCTACTGAACTGTAGGTGTTGGGAAACCAACCGTGAAGGTTCAAGCCCCAAACTTACCCATAATGAGATCATCAACATGACCGTGGCCTACTGAACTGTAGGTTTTGGAAAACCAAACGCGAAGGTTCAATCCCCAAACTTACCCATAATGAGATCACCCAGTGACCGTGACCTACTGAACTGTAGGTGTTGGGAAACCAACCGCGAAGGTTCAAGCCCCAAACTTACCCATAATGATATCACCCATTGACTGTGACCTACTGAACTGTAGGTGTTGGGAAACCAACCGCGAAGGTTCAAGCCCCAAACTTACCCATCGAGCACTAGCCGATACTAGCCTCCAAACACCATTAATCACATACGGCAACAATCACAAAATTACCGAATTCACAAGAATGATAGTATGTTGTCTTGTGTTGGCTAACACGACCATAACAACTCATGGATGGGCACTGTCCTCGGCGGTCCCAATTTAATACCTCGATTACTTTAGAACGGCTCATCGATAACAATGATATAACAGATGGAATTGTCCTCGACAGTCCCAGTTCAATACCTCAATTATCTCAGTACGATCAATCGATAACAATGACTCAACGGATGGTAAATGTACTCTACAATACCAATTCAATACCTTGATTGTCTCAGAACGACCAATCGATAACAACGACTCAACGGATGGGAAATGTCCTCGACAGTCCCAATTCAATACCTCGATTGTCTCAGAACAACCAATCGATAACAACGACTCAGCAGATGGGAAATGTCCCCGATAGTCCTAATTCAATACCTCGATTATCTCAGAATGACCAATCGATAACAACGACTCAACAGATGGGAAATGTCATCGACAGTCCCAATTCAATACCCCGATTGTCTCAGAACAACCAATCGATAACAACAACTCAATGGATGGGAAATGTCCTCGACAGTCCTAATTCAATACCTCGATTGCCTTAGAATGGCCAATCGATAACAATGATACGACAGATAGGAACCATCCTTGATAGTCCCAATTCAATACCTCGATTGCCTTAGAACGGACAATCGATAACAATGATACAATGGATGGGAACCATCCTCCATAGTCCCAATTCAATACCTCGATTGCCTTAGAACGGCCAATCGATAACAATGATACAACGGATTCCTCGGCACCTTTAATCGGTTACGGACGACGGAGATGATAATCAAATACGTCAATGCCTTCAACTGGCCAATACAATATCAATAGCAAAACACCAACATCAATAACAATGATAACAATCGATACATCGATACCGCGAACCGGCTATCGACAATAACATCAAAAACAAGTATCTCAATGCCTTGAACAGTTATTAACGAACAACAATAATATTTGGTATAATTGCCGAAGGGTATCGTATCAAATAATTCCCTGATATCAACAAAAATCATGAAGAGACTACGTCTCGAAATGATACAACACATTCATACACATATACGATAACATTAATCTCACTGACTAGTACAAGTATAAAACTTGCCTCAACCAAAGGCGATGAAATCCTTCCACGAACAATGAACGGCGTCTTCCGACAATCAGAAGCACTCGAACAACCTCGATAATTGTCACCCAAATACTCCTACGAACACGGCTCGGTCGGACAGCCCTGACCTACAATTCTCGTGAACAATAACTAAAACAAAATTAAAACTAGGATGAGGGCCAAAAACAATGGGAATCACAACCAATGACCGAAGGAAACTCTTTGAGACATTTAATCGAACATTAAATGTTCAAAGTTCCTCAAGAACCCGAGAATCATCAATCGGGTTAAACGAATCGAAGATATGGATATACAATCCATAGAACATGTATAACAACACATATAACCTCCACCAATCCATCATAACCGGACTGAAAATGAAATCAAGAGCATAAACCCAAAAATGGAAGAAATTGGGTTTACCAAGGAAATTACCTCGATTCGATGAAGAACAACGGATTAGATGATGTTACAATCACCTAAGACCCTCCAAAATACCTTGGAATTGAGTATAATCGACCAAGAATACAAGCCCTAGTCTCACCCGTCCGTCAACCGCGAGAAGAAGAGAAGAATGCGGGAAAATGAGGTGAGAAAACCGTATGTCCCCTTATATCCATAAGAGACGCATGACCAATGCTCGTGTATTTGGTCGTGCGTTAGGCCACTGCCCAACTACTGACCTCACGCACGAGCACCTGCTCGTGTGTCATGCTCGTGCATCCCTGTTGAGTACCTAAGTGCACTGCCCAGCTCCTGTTGTGCCGCACGAGCTGTGCACGAGCACCTTCTCGTGTGCAACAAACAAGGGCTACAATGGAGCCCGACACAGATCCGAAAGCACCTAAAACATAACCAACTCGAAAAGGAACGATATCAAGAGTTCACAACGCCCTCTAAGAGACAAAACGACAACGGAACACAATATGACATGCCACGCATGCATACACATGATCTGCACGACTTACACAACAACAAGTCACGTCCAATCAGTAAAACAATATCGACGACAACGTAAATATTTCGATTCCTAAATATCTCAATACAAAATGCATTGTACCAGTCCAATACAACAGTAGTTGTACAATTCCAAATGAATACGTACAATACAACAGTAAAAAAATTATAAATAAAAGAAAATAAAAAATAATTACCACCAGATATTACATACTCCCCCTCTTAAAAAGAGTTTCGTCTCCGAAACTAGGGTACACAACCCAGAATATGAAATATACATCCGGGGTCTGAAAACAACATCTCCAGGAATACTCCTCAAAGCGAATCACTTCGCCTGAGCAACTGGGGCAACCCCTCGGGTCCCTACATCTCCTCTGCCTGAAGAAGGCGAAAACCAAGTGATAAAACACTCATCCGAATATGAGATCTGTCGAATCATAACTCCTCCGCTAGAGGCCGGACGGAAAGCTCTACCACTCGCATGACTTGTAACACCGGCGTACACATCCCGAGGGAGCCACTCATTGAACATGTCTACAATCAATGGTGTGCACTTCTCCGTCCTCGTCGGCATCGGACGTCCATACAAACACTGACTCACGCCACAAAAAGAAAACAACAACGCACATATAGTCCTCGGGACTATATCAATCGCACGCCCAAGTCCTCACGACTTGACGTCTCGAATCACAATGAACAATTACCCAGATTATCATAAAATCTCGGGTACAACACCAAAAGGAAAGAAAATCACATCAACGACCTCAAATCTCAAGATTCTCAAATACTATCATTATAAGATAGATCAACAACAAATGGTTCACAACCGCAATATCACAATACAAATTAAGTTAAACATTAATCCAAAAATCAAAGAAAGGAATACATAAATCAAGGCTACATCTCAAGTGTACCCAACATCGACATCCTCTCGATCATCTATCTCCTCGATCTCATCGACTCGAGAAAGACCCAAATATGAACTCGCTGCTCCACCTCGGTTGTCCTTACCTCTGGCTCCCGAAGCCTGATAGGACCCCTGGATGAAGTACGGACTGGAGTAATAAAATCTCTCGAGGCTCGTGAGTTCTCTTGAGATCTACTGACACTAGAACTCCTGCAGTATTTCCGAAGGTATCCCTGCCTCTCACACAGAAAATAAGCAAGAGTCTACATTGAACACCGGGTACTGCAATGTCCTACAGTATCACAGTTAAAGCAAACAACGGTCAAACTCGTCGTCTGAGAAGAAGATGCTTTCTCAGCATGAAGACGACTAGAAAACGACCTCTTGGACGTCATAGCCCGATGTCCCTCTATATGAACTGGCACCCTAGTCCTCCCACTAGAAGAAACTAAAGTGTTCTTCCGAGCAAGCTCCTTGATCAAAAGCTCTGCTCCAAGAGCCTTCTCGATGAATTCACCAAGTGAATTACAATTATGATTGAACAACTGCATCCTCAATTGCGGGTTTAGCCTATTGCTAAAATACTTTATCTTATCCGTCTCAGTACGGATAATGGACGAGGCAAACTGAAGAAGTCCATGAAACTTCTCAGCAATGACAGCAACACCCTCGTCCTCGATAGATTTAGGGTTCAAAGCCTCTGATAGTTTGGCTTCACGTAGTGGAGCGGGATAATACCTCTCTAACATGAGAGTCCTGAACTCGCTCCAAACACAATCGTGATCAGTGGGTTTCACATAAAGCCACCAAGAATAAGCGCCCTTACTCAGATAGTAAGCCGCGACTGCCACCTTACTCTACTCCGGACACAGAACCATGTCGGAGAATTTAACAAAATGTTCAAGCCAATGAACAATGTTGCTGGTTCCGACGAACCCTCAAAATTAGGTGGCCTCTATCTACAGATATCGCCAATAATCTGACTTACCACTACGCCATAGATGGCTTTCTACAACACTTAAGGGGGGGTGTTACTTTCTTGGATGTTACCATAGCTATGAAATTTTGGACCTACCACAACGTTCGGGTTATGGTGTTACCAAATCCTGAAATATATGTTACTCTAGCTATAAAAGGTGTAACTCTCAGTAACACCATGAGATGTGTTACCTTAGAGTATTAATAAACAAAATTTTGAATTTTATATAAAATTAATGATTTAATAAATTTTTAACTTTAAAAATAATTAATTTTAATAAAACATTGAATCTATTTTTATAAAAAATTATTCTATCAAATAATGAATTATATATATTTTTTTATAAATAATAAAATATTTTTAATAAATTTAAATTGAAAAAGTTTTAAAATAAAATAGTATTTGAAAATTAATAAATTTTGATTTAAATAATTAAAAAAATTAAAGCTTGTAATAACTATGAATAATTACAAAATACTTAAAATAACAAATTTAATGTCTACATATAATAACAAATTTTAATAAAAATAATGTCGAGTCGCTAAGCTGACTAAAATAAATGCCCATTAATTAAGGCAACAACATGACATAGATAAGAGGTAATAATTGCGGCGGAAATAAATTTATAAATTATTATTTCTAATCAAGATTTTTCTCAAATTTTACAACATGTATCCAAAATTTAAAACGTAAATAGAATATCACATAGCAGTCCAATTAAACACCACTACAAAAACAAGCAAAGAGATCACTAATAAAAGACATGTTGGTCAAGGTAACGGGTCTCTTTAATATAAGAGACCTCATATTAGACATAACAGGTCTTTTAAGGTGTCAAAGGTCTGTCATTTTTTGTGTGAGAGAAATTAGAGACCTCTTGTTTGATTTAACAGGTCTCTGATTTAACGAGTGTCTTTCCTTCCTATTTACCAAATCCCCCCCTTCCTCTTCTTCCTCGAGGTATTTACAAGGGTACATATACGGAAGTTTCTTCCCACATGAAATTCGGAGACCTCACTCCGACACGACTACTGATGAATTACCCACCACCATCGTCGGCGAGTTAACCACCATCAACGACCATCTACTCACCATTTTATCCTCTGCGGCTCCACCCCTCTATTTTCTGCTCCAGGAGAAATCAATGGTTTTAAGTTTGTAATTGAAATTGGTGGTGACGAGGCCGAGATGGACGTTAACAACGGAGGCACATCGGATGTGTCTTTGTAGGAGACCATCCCATCTGTTATACGTGGTTTTCGGAGATCGACCTGGTAATTTCTCAACGAATATATACATATATACATATGTACTGATCTCTTTGTGAATAAATTCGAGATTTTTATTATGATTTTTTGTTTCTAGTCTTTTTTTTAGATAATTTCAATGATTCTACTTTTGCTCGTTATAATTGTGCTGCCTCAAACAATGGTTAGGTTCTTATTGTTGATTTAACCTAATATCTAATCTGTTAGTAAGAAGGGGGAAATTGAACTGTGTTCCTTTCTGCTCTGTGATTTTTCCCCCATTTAATTAAGAAACTTTATGATTTTGTGAAGCACTTTGCGAATTGTGCGTCTTCTTTTCCTGTTTTTCCTTTTCACGTTTACTTCATCCTGTCGTCGCATTATTTTTCTTTTTGCATATGTTCATCTCGTGTGTGGTATTTTAGTTGGTCAAAGTGTCCACATTTCACTCAAAGGATCCAACATGTCATGGACACGGGTACGGTGACCAAACCCGAAGAGTCGGAGTAACAGATTTCTAGGAACCTAGCCCTTGCATTTAATACATTGATCTATACTTTTCATGTTCTTGCTTGTGATAATAGGATAAAATCTAGTAGTGTTACTCATGCCTAATTGAATAATAAAATAATTAAATGGCTAAGTAACCGCACCTTGTATAGTCATTCTCACGGTTACTCATTAGTTTGTGTGTCTAAGCACAATACTATATGTGTTTGTTCTTTTATCTTGTTTGTGAAGACCTTGTTAATTCTTGGTTTTGTTGACCTCATCTGACAGATATCAAACCAGGAGCATTTGAAAGGGAAGATTATAGACGGAATGATGAATTACAAAAATCGAATACTCAAAGATGGCAATCGCTCGCCTTTTAAACTTGGTTAGACCTTGTTAATTCTTGGACAAAGTGTTACTTAAAATTTAAGAGTAAAAGAACATATATGGTCCAAGCAACTCGATTATAATATGACGCCGACTACCCTACTTGGTGCTCTTAGCCAAAAGGCATGTCAAGGTTGGCAACTTAGCATGCATTCAGTAGGGCTTAGATATTTTGAAGCTTGTTTGATTACTAATTACTGGATCCTAAATGTTGTTGTTGCGATGACACCTCTCTTTCATGTTGACAAGATAGATAGCTAAATGACAGTATGTTATATCATTTTTTTTCTCTTGCTAAAACTAATATTAATGTGCCCATACATTAGTAGTATACGGGGAAAGTACGTTATGAGTCATTTTTCTGTTACGATTTTGTCCTCCAAAATGGATCCCTTCTTATAACATGCATATGGACAACATCTTTTCTTTTAGCTGCTTCTTCCTTTTGTTCTTCAACAAAGCAAAAAAGTACTATATGCAAGCTTCTTTTGATTAAATTAGAAAAGAATTGAACGCGGTGATGACGAAATCCAAAATTATCAGTATGCAGATATTGCATATTTTTTACTATGTTACTAGCAAAAACAAAAATGGATAAAGATATCCATAATTATATTTTTTAGTCTTTGTTCAACTAAAGTCACTAGTTAGGTTTTGTTGCTTAGCTAAGGTGTTCATATGATCCTTAATTGCTTATCAAAGTATTCTTGAATTGAGTTGATTCTTTTATCATAATTTTTCTCGCCTATAGAATTTTGTTTTGCAATCATATGCGGTGTCTATACAATGCTTTAATAGTTTAATGTATACGCAGCAGGATGTCTATAGTTGACAAACTTTTCAAACTCATGACCAGACTTGACTTAACGGTATCTTTGTCATGTCGCATTAAAATTTTAGGAAATTGAATTTTCTATGAAATAGTTTCGATCGTCGATAAGCATCCAAATACAAAAATCTATCTATTTTTTCAATATTCTCGCGACTTTATAAGTAGAAATCAATTTACACTGCTCGTGTCCCATTGGATTAGGGAATTGTGACACTTGTACAAAGGATCGGTTGTTTGATATTTCTAATTGTTAAAGAGTTTACATACATTGTTGTAGGTTGGCTATTCGAATTCTTACGGTTCTATGGTTTCGTGTCCTTCATTTGCCCGGAAAATGGTCAAAAGAATATAAGTAAGGCGGCTATGATACTTTACTTAAGTTAAACTGCACTTTCATCCTACTTTCTTGTACATCTTTGGCATATGGATCTTTTACATTCTTGTTCTCCATAAATATTCAGGAGCAGAAGCGATTCTGGCTTAGAGACCGGTTCTATGGAAGGTTTCGCCGCTTAATGAGTGGTGTAACTTTGTTGAGGTACCGGTTTGTAAAGCTGCGTATGAAGATGCTTAATTAAGGAAATGAAACTATTCATAAGTTTGAAACGAAGATAAATGTGCATGAATTGAATTTAGAGCATAGTTGTGATATATCAAGTTTGGAACCACCGACTCCTTCCCTTTTTAGAGCTTCCACCTAATTTTCTCTATTGTTGCGGCGATGACCCTGTATTTAGAAACACTATTTTTCCACCAATAACTACTTTGAATGGTATATCACCTTACTTGTAGTCGAGGTTGCAAGATATGATATCATTATTGCCATTTTACCCTGTGTGCTTGTCTTTTCTTTGGTGACATGGTTTGATTATAGGTCCTATCTCTGATGCTCCTCAATGTATGAAATCAGACACAGTGAGTGTCGAAGAGCAAGAAGCCTTAAAGATGATTCATGAATGCTTAGATTTGAGGAGAAAATACGTTTTCAGGGAAAATATTCATCCGTGGATGAAAAGTAAGGAAAAATCTGGTTCATCAGAGGTCAAGAATGATCCATATACTTTTGTCCCTGTTCAAGCATCTTCTGTGAGTTTTCCTTCAACTGCATACAGAATTTGTTAAGTTGTCTCATTTACTAATAGTATGTAATTATTTTTATCTGGTATTGCTTCTATGGTGGGCAAGCAGCACTTCTTCAAAATGGAAGATGGTGTAGTTCGTGTTTATGCGAGTGAAAGGGGTGAGCTTTGAGTAGTCTAGTCCTAGCAAAATACCTATGCATACATCTCCTTCTATATGGTGATAAATTCTTCTTCTTTTTTTTTTCTTTCTTTCTTTTTTTTGAATGATTTAGATCTGAGAATAGCTTTTTTTGAATGTCATCCAAAAGAACAATGCTTTTCTTTCCTATCTCCCAGTGGCACTAGTGTCACTTAAGCTGACCCTTATTATCCCCCAAAGATAAGAAGCCATCAGTTCGGGGCCTTTAAGATAAAAACTACCACTTAAGGGCCTGGAAAATTGAATTATCAATTAAATACCCATAAATCTAATGCATGTTTGGCGTCTTGCAATATGTAGTTATTTAAAGATATTTTCAAAATTATAATCCATAAAATATTATCGGTGAATTTGATGTGTACTAAAAAAGGAAAGAATAA
This sequence comes from Orobanche coerulescens, assembly GCA_033398695.1. Classification (NCBI taxonomy): domain Eukaryota; kingdom Viridiplantae; phylum Streptophyta; class Magnoliopsida; order Lamiales; family Orobanchaceae; genus Orobanche; species Orobanche coerulescens. The sequence continues at coordinate 65,468,151 of CM065804.1, read as the reverse complement.
TAATATTATATTAATCAAATATATTCATAATGGTATGAATTGGAAGATCCCTAATGTTAAGGCTGCCTATTTGGAAGCTTAGTAACCATCACTAATTATTGACTCTTCTTTCTTGTTTCATTCTGCAGCTCCCTCGTTCAAAGAAGGTGAAGTTTGTGAATGGACACCAACTCAGGCAAATTGGCTAATCCTTGGCTAATTGAATAAGTGTTCCACATAATAGTTTCTTAGAGTCTTTTTGTATATTAGTCTTAGATGCCCACTGATGTAATTGGTTAAAAATAACCAAGTTATTTTCTTCTAGTACTTGTATATATGTAGTTGGTTGGTTTTGTGATTGGATATAGTTGTTTTTTATGATGGGATTATGTAGTTGGATGATGTAGTTGGTTTCGTGAATTAGTTTGTTGGGTTTTTAATGGGAAATGCTAAATTTAAAATTTAAATTTTTATTTTGTTAAAATGAAGGTGTTACCTTGGTACTATATATATGTTGCAAATGTCTTTCATTTGTAACACCTAGTGTGTTGCAATTGGTAATATAGAATAGACTAAAAAAATATTGCACAATTGTCGCCCCACCCGTGGGCCCACAAAGTAGGCCCACTAACGGGCCCAAGAAAAGTGGGTCCCACATATGGGCCCCACCAGCTGACCCCACTACGTGGGTCCCATCGATGAGCTCGGCCTGTGGGACCCACAAAATGGGCCCCACATGTGGAACCAATTAAATTGGCTATATATTTTACAAAATTATAAAGTCTATTGCAACACGAATATGATGTTGTTGTAGGCTCCTTAGGATGTTGCTGTAGGGTACTTAGGTAACCAATAATTCTATGTTAGCTTAGGATGATCCACATGTTGCCTTTGAGTCCAAAGGTTACTGCTCACAGAGCAACATAGCTAAAATGTTACCTTTGCCCATTTTAGGTCTGTGGCAACAGAAAATTGGCTCTAAGGTAACACAGTTATGTGGTTGCCGAATGCCATTTATGGCGTAGTGTACACTCCCAGTCTGCCCATGAAACGGCACTTGGGATCCCTGCTGCGGTGGACCACGAACCTTCGAGGCATGTATGGTCTCCACTATCTGCGTCATCTGAGTCATCTGAGCCATCATGCCCCTCATAAACAAGAAAGGGTCGGTGTGTCCACACTCAGTCTGGTCGACTTCTCGAGTATGACGTCCCAAAGGAAAATCGATCGTGTAAGTAACACCTCCAACCGAACTCTGATCCATCTCAGCATCCACACGCGCATAAACATGAGGTTCTGGGTTCTGGCTCATTCTATAGCCTTTACCCCCTCTGTCACGTCCTCGGATTCCTCTATCCATACTGAAAGAATAACGTTCGATCATGATCGTAACTCAAATATGCCTCAACGGCCAATCCAGAGTGCAAAGTTAATAGCCAAACACGAGTATACATACTCAAAACAACCACATTAATCATGTTAATCATAGACAATCCAGAGCCCACATGCTCCAAAACAAATAATCATGAACCAATCGTAACACAAATGTCTTATACAGGTTTCAGCAAAACATGTATAGTCAATGACATAATAAATGTATGAACATAAAAGAGAATCGAGTCCTTACACAGGTCATACGAAGCTTCGAGGTCTTGCGATACTAGTCTTCACTGACGACGACTCGATGAAAGAATGACTCAAATAGTAGTCCAACTATCATGACTCACAAAACCCGACTGTCCAGATTGTCATAACCTGACAGCCCACTACTACCGCGTCGGTACAGCCACATAACTCACATATCAGGGTATCTCACAACCCATTTCTGTGATACCATCTCTGTAACACCCCCAAACCTATTGCGTTATTACAGTGCCGTGGACCCCACACCAGGAGATCCACCAGGCAAACACGACTAAAACACATCAAATTGACCAAAAGGGGAAATCACAGTCCCTACTATGATATCCGACATAATATTCCGATATGGAATTTACATGACAAGGAATGGCCTATATGGCCAAAATAAGAATACAACCACATCCACGAGCCTTGCTCGGATAACACAAAATAACAACCGACAAGATGAAGAATACTCCAACAACTGACTGAGTAACATGAACACCTAACAACTCGGGACTAGAATCGCTCGAATGCCTCGTCGCGATCGTCATGCCCCTGTGTCTCAACTCTCTCTTCGCAAGCACCTAAAACATGAAAACATGTTCCGTCCCCACAAGGTCAGTCATCCAGATAACGAATATCAAATACATGTACGACATGATATGCATCCAAAGGCAGAATAAACGGCACAACAATGGTAATATGAGATGCTCACAAACCAATGTAAGAACCAAGCATTCGTGAAAAACTATGCCCACAGCATACGATCAACATCTGCTCAACAAGTTAGAACACAAGTGCCCAACGGCGAATCGTCAATATAGAACACAACAATGAATTACCCGAAGGTAGACCAAACCAGAGCTGAAATAAATACGAATCACAAAACCCGAAGGCTCCAATGGAAATACCAAAACATCATAATGGCCTGAAAACCCTCAGCCGAAGCTGCAAAATATCACAATGGCCTGAAAGCCACTCAGCCAAAGCTGCCAATCATCACAATGGCCCGAAGCCAAACAGCCCGAAGCTGTCCGAAGCCATGGCACGAAGCCGGATCACAATGAGGGCTGAAGCCACGGGCACGAAGCCGTATCACAATGAGATCATCCAATGACCGTGACCTGCTGAATTGCAGGTGCTGGAAAACCAACCGCAAAGGTTCAAGCCCCAAACTTACCCATAATGAGATCACCTAGTGACCGTGACCTACGGAATTGTTGGTGTTGGAAAACCAACTGCGAAGGTTCAAGCCCCTAACTTACTCATAATGAGATCATCAACATGACTGTGACCTACTGAACTGTAGGTGTTGGGAAACCAACCGCGAAGGTTCAAGCCCCAAACTTACCCATAATGATATCACCCAGTGACCATGACCTACTGAACTGTAGGTGTTGGGAAAACAACCGCGAAGGTTCAATCCCCAAACTTACCCATCGAGCACTTGTCGAGACTAGCCTCCAAACACCACCAATTAAATACGGCAACGATCACAAAATTATCGAATTCACAGGAATGATAGTATGATGCCTTGAGTCGGCTAACACTGTAACACCCCAGACCATATGGGAATATTACACGCTGTAGACCCTCCCCAAGAGGACCTACCAGGCTAAACAACACAGAACTACCAAAAACCTGATCGACCGGAGTCAATCATTACAATAATACAGACCATTAAGGTCAATTACAATACAACCACACGGACCGTTGAGGTCACACGGCTAATGCAAACGAGACGAAATGCAACTCTTTACAATAAATACCCACGCAAGGGTAAAGGTACACAACATCGGAAGTCCGACTATAACTCGATCGATACAACATAACCCGACCAAACTCTCAACTCTTTATCAGTATCGTAGCTCATCACTTCTTGGGCCGATCCTGTGACTGCTCCCCCGATCTAGCATGTACTTGGACGCAAAACAGACATCCACCCACCGATTATTCGGGGGTTAGTAAAAATCCACTATTTTACTAGTACAAGTATAATAGTATACAAAATGTATCAAACAAAAAGCAATCACAAATCAAATATGACAATCAATTGTCAAAACATTCCCGAGAGGTTTTATTAATCAGAAAACAATCGATGAAGTTTTTATAATTAAATTCGGCATCTCGAGAATTTTTAATGTATAATTTCTTTTGGACCTCGAGTCCCAAATTACAAAATCTCTTTCGAAAATCGTCAAGGCCTCAGCCAGGTTCTTGTTTCAAGACACATTAGTAAAAATATCATCACGTGTCCGAGATTTAACATCAAAACATTATCCACACAATCACTATTCGTACATATCATGTACCGAACTCCAGAGGTCTCACGGACCGTACCTGGACCATACACTGTTCGTACACATCATGTACCGAACTCTAGAGATCACACGGACCGTACCTGGACCACACACACTATTCGTACACATCATGTACCAAACTCCAAAGGTCTCACGGACCGTACCTGGACCACACACTGTTCGTACACATCATGTACCGAACTCCAGAGGTCACACGGACCATAACTGGACCACACACACTGTTCGTACACATTATGTACCGAACTCCAGAGGTCCCACGGACTGTACCTGGACCACACACATTGTTCGTACACATCATGTACCAAACTCCAGAGGTCCAATGGACCGTACCTGGACCACACACTCTTTGTACACATCATGTACCAAACTCCAGATGTCCCACGGACCGTACCTAGACCACACACACTGTTCGTACACATCATGTATCAAACTCCAGAGGTCCCACGGACCGTACCTGGACACACACACACACACACTTCACAACACATATCAAACAACGCAACACATCACCACAAATAACACACCTTAATATAAATACGTTCGAACATCCAATCATACACAAAAATACATGTCAAAGTGTATAATCAATCCAACACAATAATCATAATCAACACAAGATATCAAACCTGAGCAATCAAGTCCAACACGAATCATGCAACTAACATGACCAACACAACTTCACAACATTATACAAGCAAGAATATCATTAATACCACAACCGTTCGAATATTCAATTCGCACGAATAATATCCACAAAGGTAAACTAAATCATCATAAATCCAATACGTAATCTCTATTCACAAGGCACAAATCGTATAAGTACAATACTTGCCTCAATAACCGATACCGAACACACCGAAGAACTCGGTTCAACCGGGAAACCTCGGACCTCGAAGAAGACAACGAACGAAAGGGTTCCAATTCGAGTTCTTCACAAGGATTTCGTTCCTAAGACATATCATCAATAAATCAATGATCGTATGCGGAACAATAATCGTATAACGCCCGAAAACCCCTCTAAGACCTTTTATCGGACACCTTCAAGGCGTAGATTAGGAACTCAACAAAACGACGAATCCCTGACAATCCAACCATGGAACAACAAGGAAAATGATAGAATGTATCTTAATAATCATCGATCCGCCACAATCTAAGTTATTACGGGTTAGTCGGACAAAAAACTAAGCAAAACCCCCAATTTCACAAAACAAAGATTTGAGGAATATAACCTTGACTCGCTCGATCAAAAGAGGTCATGGAATGATTAATTGATGATATAAACTCCAGGACTTCGTGGATTTATCGCTTGACAACATGCCTCCTTGCTCAAGACTCCAGCCGCGGAAAGGAAGGAAGAGAAATGAAAAATGGGTGAAAACATGACTGCTCAGTCACATATATACGGACGCCAGGTACCGTGCACTAGGTTTCCGGATTAGCATGTGCTAGCATGCCTGTATCGGCCTAGAACCTTCGGCCAGGGCCCGCCCTCGTGTGCTAGACCCTTGCGCTAGCGTGCGCTAGTGATCATCACCAACAGTCCAGAGATTTCTGCCCGGCCACGATAGCGCGCGCTGGACAGGAGTTAGCGTGCGCTAGCCGACCCGTCCAGAACCTCCTGGACTAAACTGCTCGGCCAGGTAGCATGCGCTGGCAGCCGTATAGCGTGCGCTATACCTGATGATTAGCGCGCGCAATGACAGTAGCGTGCACTACCTGCCAATCCATCCCGAGTCCAGAACCTCAGAAACCTCTCTGCCCAGCCAGGTGGCGTGTGCTGGGCGGCCGATAGCGTGCGCTATGCCTGCCGATTAGCGCGTGCTGCCATCCGACAGTAGCGTGCACTATGCCGGTTCCTGCCATCCGACAGTAGCGTACGCTCGCGAAGAACATAATCGATCCGTAATGAAAACAACATATAATAATTCACCACATACGGCCATAAACACAAAAATCAATCATTGAGAAAATAATACCGACACTCAACAACCGAGAAATATCTGGAAAAATCCAAAATAACCGGAATGAAAATCTCGAGAATTACAAACACGACCATAACAACTCACGGATAGGCACCGTCCTTGGCGGTCTCGATTCAATACCTCGATTGCTTTAGAACGGTTGATCGATAGCAATAATATAACGAATGGAATTGTCCTCGATAGTCCCAATTCAATACCTCGATTGTCTCAGAACGATCAATCGATAACAATGACTCAACGGATGGGAAATGTCCCCGACAGTCCCAATACAATACCTCGATCAGAATGACCAATCGATAACAACGACTCAACGGATGGGAAATGTCCTCGACAGTCCCAATTCAATATCTCAATCGTCTCAGAATGACCAATCGATAACAATGACTCAACAGATGGGAAATTTCATCGACAGTCCCAATTCAATACCTCGATTGTCTCAGAATGACGAATTGATAACAACTCAACGGATGGGAAATGTCCTCGATAGTACCAATTCAATACCTCGATTGCCTTAGAATGGCCAATCGATAACAATGATACGACGGATGGGAACCATCCTCGATAGTCCCAATTCAATACCTCGATTTCCTTAGAACGACTAATCGATAACAATGATACAACGGATAGGAACCATCCTCGATAGTCCCAATTCAATACCTCGATTGCCTTAGAATAGCCAATCAATAACAATGATACAATGGATGCCTCGGCACCTTTAATCGGTTACCGATGACGGAGGTGATAATCGAATATGTCAATCCCTTCAACCGGCCAATACAACATCAATAGCAAAACACCAACATCAATAACAATGATCACAACAATGTCTTAAATCGACATCAATATCAACAACAACAATCGATACATCGATACCGCGAACCGGCTATCGACAATAACATAAACAACGAGTATCTCAATGCTGAACGGCTATTAACGAACAACAATAATATTTGGCATAATTGCCAAAGGGTATTGTATCAAACAATTCCCTGATATCAACGAAAATCATGAAGAGACTACGTCTCGAAATGATACAACACATTCATACACATATACGATAACATTAATCTCATTGACTAGTACAAGTATACTTGCTTCAACCGAAGGCGATGAAATCCTTCCACGAACAATGAACGGTGTCTTCTGACAATCACAAGCACTCGAACAACCTCGATAATCGTCACCCGAATACTCCTACGAACACAGCTCGGTCGAACAGCCCCGAACACCTAGAATTCCCTCGAACGACAACTATAACAAAATCAGTATGAGGATAAGGACCAAAAAATAATGGGAATCACAACCAATGATAGAAGGAAACTCTTTGAGACATTTAATCGAACATTAAATGTTCAAAGTGTTGGGATTCGGTGCCTAGAACGAAGGCGCGGCATAAGAAATATACGAATCTAATTCGATCCGAATCTCATAAGAAGATTGATCAAGCTATTTATATAAGAATATAAAACGAAATAAAGGAAGATTCGAAAGCATACCCTCGTAGTCCGTTGATTAAATGGTGTGAAGATGATGTCCCTTGCGAATCCAATCCACAACAAGCTCTAGGATGATCCAACGCCGAAAACACCCCGTCTCTACTTGCCACGCGCCGGAGAAACGATCGGAACAACAACCACTCAATTAACCTCCAAGGTTACGGCTAGAATAGGATGATGAAGCTTTCAAATGTGATTGTAACACTCTAAGTGTATAACTCACTATCTCTCAATGATCTCTTGAATTTTCTCCAAAAAAAACTCAACAAGAATGAAGAACAATATGAAGACTTGGAGAAAAACTATTTTTCTCTCTCTCTCTTCCTTGCCAAAACTGTGAGTTCAAAGTTGGTAGAAAAGAAGTGTAGTATTCACAATATATTCTACATAATCTCACCAAAGTTAACAACCTTTATCTCACATGAGATATTGTCACCATGATGTCTCAAGTCTTCCACCATCTAAGGTGGAGACAAAGACCAAGGAAGGTAATTAGGTGAGGGGGGTGGCTATCTAGAAGAACCGGACGGGTTTGGTTCGTTTCGGACTCTCGAGAGTCCAATCAGATAAACATCATTCCGTTCCGATGTATTTATATCAATTAATTAATCTAATTAAATAATTATATCAAATATAAAATAATATAATTAATTTCTCCAAGAAATAATTATATTCATGAATTAAATTAATCACCCAGTATTATATTTAATTTATTAGGCTATAAATTAATTTATCCAATAAATTAATTTAGACATCCAATGTCCCAAAGTTAATTAGACATCCAATGTCCAATAAATTAGATATCCAATATCTAATATTTATAAAGAGAGAATATATTCCGTCGTCAATCCTATTGCACGACTCGGTAGGTCCGTCTCAGTTAGCAATGGGAGGAACCAAAGAGTAGTAGCATCACCTAGCCAGCCTGGCGGCCTACACTATACCCTAACTGAGAACGAATAATGGGGATCATTCCAAAACCTTTCTGTCGTGAATACCAGTATACGTATAAACCCTTCTCTTATATGTCCCAATCAAGGTATAGGGTCACAGTCAGTCAAACCCTATCTGGACTTGACGCTATGCATGAGTTAATGCAAATCGAGATCATCGAGCTATCGTGTATCTAATACAGCTAGATCCAATGCTTTGGCCAAAGACTTATGATCTCATCTGCCAATAACCGCATAGGACATATAACCCGTTCACTAACAGGAGAAAGAATTCTATCTTGATAGTTAGTAGAACCTGCTACTTACCCGTCAAGACGCAGGTCGAGGTTGACCCCCACCTTTCGGTTTTCTGGGTTGAACTACTCTAATGAAAATCTTAACTTCAGAAGCACATCCCTACTAAATCATCAAGTCGAAGGTTCACGAATACCCATCACAACCTTACGATTCTGTCATTGACTGTCCTGGAGTGAATCTGTCTGACGAATTGAGGGTGAGTCGGTTCGAGTATACTAATCTCATTAGCATACCTATAATGTGTGCTCCCACTAACCATTAGTGTACGACAGGCACTCTCCAAGTCAAAGAACACGTCATACAAGTCTTCGCATAAACTCAACGCCCAGTCAGGTTTCATTGACTTGCGAACGCTTAAGTATTTCAGCCACAAACCTTTCCAGTGCCGATCCCCTTATCCAATAAGGAGTGGAATGTTTTGCTCTCAAATACATAGACTAGTTTATATATATATATATATATATATATATATATATATATATATATACGAGTCAGGAATGCCAGTGACTATCACTAAATAAATAAACATACAATTTGCCTTTTGATAATGTTTACATAATAACAAGTACAATGCCCTCACTCTCACAACCTCTGAGTAGCATTCGAGGGCATACTCCTAACAATCTCCCACTTGCACTCAATGCCAAACACTATGGTATCTAATACCCATGTTCTCCAGATGACGCTCCAAGCTAATCTGAGAAAGTGGCTTGGTCAGTGGATCAGCGACGTTGTCGGCTGAGTCTACTCTATGCATCATAATGTATCCCTTTGCGAACAAATTCTCTCACGAGATGATACTCTTTCTCAATATGTTTTGTACCATTATGAAACCTCGGCTCCTAGGCCTGTGCTACTGCTCCATTATCATCGTATAAAAAATGAAAACAGGCAACGCAGCACATGGTGTCACTTGAAGTTCACCCAATAACTTCTTAATCCAAAACCCTTCCTTTGGAGGCCTCCGAGACCACTTGATACTCACCCTAACAGGTGGAATCAGCAGTCGCGCTATGCTTCGCACTACGCCAAGATACTGTTCCTCCACTAAGAGTAAATATGTAGCCAGAAGTAGACATCGCATCGTCTTTCTGTCCTTAGAAATCTGAATCGGTGAAGCCCATCACATTTAGTTCTCCACCGCCATACATAAGAACCAGATCTCCAGTCATTCTCAAATACTTGAGAACATTCTTTACAGCAGTCCAATGTTCCCTACCTGGGTTTACCTGAAACCTACTTACCGCGCTCATAGCATGCGCAATGTCAGGTCTTGTACACAACATTGCATACATAAGGCTACCCACGGCCGAAGCATATGGTATATTACTCATTTCCCTTCATTGTTCCTCACTTTGAGGACACATCTTCGACGAGAGTTTTATTCCATGTCACGCTTGGAAAGTGTTTTAAACAACAAGCTGTACAGTTTTCAAATCTGAGTGCGTAGCGGAAGTCTTGTTAAAGTGAGTTGCTGTAAATACAGCAACTAGATATGAAGTGTATACTTAAAAATAATCACAAATATTAAAACAGGAAATGCAGAAGGTAACTGACACGGTAATTAAAGTGGTTCGAGGTAAACCCCTCTACGTCCACTGGTCCTCCACACAGGAGTGAAAATATTTATTATAAATACTACATACACAACTACGTATTTATAATCAAACCTAATCAATATATCGTTCACACAGTTTGATATAATGATCTTAGCCTTCAACCGTTCACATAGATTGGTTTAAGCTTTCACTTAACTGGATTCTTCACACACAGTTCCGAAGCTTTGTCTCTTCAATGCAAGTCCGTACACAGTTTAGGAATAGCAAGGTTTCTCAGTCCACACAGGGCTGATGGGTTTTGTTCAAAGGTAGAACAATGATTGAACAACAGCTTTGACTTTCTGAGCTTTTAGCTGATGATGTGTTGTTCACATTTGAGCACTTGTATATCTCTTCTTTCAGAATAGCAGTATGCTTTTCAAGATATGTTTGCTCAGATGTATATGATGATAACTTCATTGTGGATAATTTCGTCAGTAGTGATTTCGTGTGTGTCGATCTTCAAAGACTGGGGATATATATAGCCTTCTTGAATATATCCGTTGAGATAGATCCGTTGAGCAAGATTCCATTCCAACGGGATGATGTGTTTGAATAAAACACGATCCGAATTTTGCGCTAGATTGAAGATCTCTGACGGCTTTATATTTAAATACTTTATCCTTTACTATTTAAATATATCTTCTTAAACGGGACTTTGACTTTAGCGAATAACAAAGATTCCTTCTTGTCCTGTTTGGATATTATATGGAATGATAGCTCTATTGTCGATTCGAGACACCTTCCATACTTAGTCTTATGAGACTCCTTTGCTGTATGATAGATTCACTGTATGCTGGGACTACGAGAAGTCTTCGATACAGGTTGACACCTTTGATCAGCATTTCGATACAGCTGTTTGCTGTATGCTGGATTGGCACATTTTCAAAACATTCTGTCATGATCTTTCGATACAGGTATTGTTTATTCCGACATTCGATACAGGGATTGTTATCCCAACAATTTCCCCATTTTTGATAATTTACCAAGTCCTTCCAAGTCTTCCTTTTAAAACCTTATGATGTTATCCAAACATCCTTGATGATGCCAAAACTTTGACACTTAGCATCTTGAAGAAGGACAGACTTCTTGGTCTTCTGTTCGAATGTTCTGGCCTTCAGCAATTAGCCTAATGCTAAGAACTGCTCGCAAGCAAGTTCAGCTTTTATCAAAAGAGTGTTACATGATTAAACTTATGATTGGCGCGCAGGCACAATCTTACATAGTATTCTAGATACATACAACTTAAACTATGAACTGTTCGCAGACAAGTTCTTACAACTTATGTATTAAGATAAGTTTCATACTTGTTATACAGCAAGAATAAATTAAGTGTTTGTAAACATACAATAACACAGTAGATTACGAGTTGTAATCTTTCAAGACAGGCAAATATTTTATTTATATTGAAACAAAGAGTACAATATTTTGCTGTTTTGAAAATAAAATTACAAAAAAAAAATAATAGTACAAGAATTTTAACTCCTGTAATCTGAGTGTCTCCATTGCCTTTTAGGGTCATTCTTGGTACCCTTCCACCAGTTTTGATGAGCATCCCTGTATTGATTCAGATATATGGCTCGTCCATCATACGACTTATCGAAAACTAGGATCCAATCTTCTGGATGGGTAACCAAGTCACCTTGTCTATGCCTTGACTTCATCTGCTGCTGTAGCGGGAGCGTTCCTTGTTCCAACCTTTTCTTGAACTCTTCTGCGGCTTCTTGTACCGTCCCGCATGTGTTGAATAATGAGGATTTTCTGATAAGAACAACAAAGTGTCTTAGCAGTTCATTTCTCCTCCAGTTCTTGATTTCTTCTGCAGTAGGCTGTCGGTCGGCCGGGAGGTTCATAGCTTGCGGCTTTTGAACTAAGCTCTTCCAAGGATACTTAGGATCCTGGAATTCTGGTCGATCTCCCTGTATTCTAACGTTTGGAGATGAGATGCAGGCTATATCAGCAGTGATGGAGTCTTCAAAAGGAGCTAGCAATTCTTTCTCTTGCTCCAGCCTTGTTCTCCTAGCAGATTCCCTCGATTCTTCCCCCTTTTTGGCGTCATCATGGTATGACACCTTCTCAGCAAGGCGTTCTAGGATTTGCAAAGCAGCATCCTGTTTTGTCTCAAAATTTGTCATTTTCTCAACAAGTGAGGAGAGCACCTGCGACATATCTTGAATTTTCTTATCGTGGGCTCGAAGCTGGGAACTGGTTTCAATCATAGCTGATGCTGTCTTGGCCTCGGACACGCGTAGCTTTGATTGTTCTTCTCTCAGGATCTGCTCCTATTTTTCTTGCAATTGGCTTAGGGCCTGCTTGAAGCCGTGCGGCAAGATAGTGAAGGCTTCTTCCACTAGGGAGACTTCGTGCTTTAGACCTGTCATATCTTCAACGGCAGATGTGTGTAGCCAATCAAGAGCTTTTTCCACAGAATATAGAGCATTGACGGCGTCCTGGATGAAAACTGTTTGGAGGCCAAGAGCATGTAATCGATCTTTCCTTGTAGCAGTCCTAGGAGAGTCTGGCTGGGCGAAATCTTCAACTACATTCAACCGTATCAAGTTCACATTGGGACGTGAATTGAGTTGAACATCCTCAGGTATGATACTGTCGTCGAATTCCATGGCGGTTGAGGGTGCGGGAGCTTCAGATTCGGGCTCGGCGACAGGGGGTGCTGCATCATCCTGTGCTGAAGTGGTTTTTGAAGACATGGATACAGTACATGAGGGACTGATTCCTCCTGCTGTCTCTGAGCTTCCGCCTGCTCCGGAAGAGGGACTGATTCCTCGTGCGGGATGGCGTTGGATTCTTATTCGGCTTGGTCGGTGACAGGCTTAGGTGCCTGTTCCACGGTTGGTTGATCCTCGGCGATAAGTTCGGGTGCCTGTTGCGAAACAGATTGTTCCTCCGCGACATGAGGGATTGAATCCTCATTGTCGGGAACAGTATCTTGTTGATGGGGAGGTGATTGGTGTTGACTGGAAGTTCCTGCGCCCATCTGAAATTCAGATTCTTCGCGACTCATTGTTAGACCAGCCTGAAGGGCGTCGTCATCATCATCCGAGTCGGGATCTGATTTTAGACTTTCGGGAGATTCCTCGGACTTAGCTTTTCCTTTCTTTCGTGCTTCATCTTTTTCAAACAGATGGCTCTCAATAAGCTCTTTAACGCATAGGTTGTCCCATTGGATCAGGACAGCAACATCTTGAGCGTCCGTCACTTCCAAAACAAATCTTTATTCATTGCTCCATTCACTCCAGTTGTACAGGTTGTCGTACGGAGCAAGTATGTAGTTCTTCCATTGGACAAACCGTTCATAAGCCTGTTCAATTTGCACAGAAAGTAGGGTTTTGGTAATAATTGTGTCCAGGGAGGGGCTGCGTACAGCGCCTGAGTCCGCTGTAGGCATGGGTTCCTCTACATGTGTGGGATCCTGTATCGGAGATGGATCCCTTACAGGGGTTGGTACCTTGATGGGAGATGGATCCTTAATGGATGTGGAATCTCGAATAGGAGAAGTAGCTTTTGGCTCCAAAGTGGCAGCCGACTCGCCAGAGTCTTGTATGTTGGCAGATGTCTGAGCATCCGTCATAGCTGCCAAAGGAACGGGATCTACTGTATCGATAGTAGTAGGCATCTCTTCCACAGGGGTTGGGCCCTGGGCGATTTGTTCAGTGGGTTGAGCCACGGAAGGAGCGTCCTTGGAGGTTTCTGTAGCCTTAGCTTTTGAAAGCCTCCTTAGCTTCCTTTTTGGCTTCTCAACAGCAACTGGAGTTTTGCTGTGAGATCTTTTTCTCTTTCTTGAAGTCTCCTCGCTCTGAGACTTCGAAGATACGTCCCTTGGGTCGGTAGAAAGGGGTAATTTTTGAATGTAAGGCCTGTTTGCAATAAGGGGTCCTTTCTTGAAGACGGTAGGTCTGATGCTTCCCATATAAATGCGAGAAGTGGTCTTCTTTGCTTTTTCATCTTGTGGAACACCGCAGTTGGTCAGAACATAATTCAAAAGCAAACCAAAGGATTTCTTCTACGAGGCAGGCTTAGAAACTTCTTCCTGCAACTGTTTGAAGATGATTTGACACCAGTTGACCTTCTCACATGTCGTAATTGCAACCATCATTCTGAACCTGAGATTGGTGCACATCTCGAAAGCACCTGTTCTATTCTCAATAACACAACAACAGAAATCGTGTAAATAGACAAAAGGTAAACAAAAGTTTTTCTTATGGCAAGAGGTATGAACCGTTTCCACCGATGCTGAATCGGTGAACAAGCCATAGTAAGCGGTCAAGAGTTCTTGGGACCCAAAGGTCTCAAGATCTTCCAGTGTCAGGCCATCAGCAGGAAGCCTGTAGATATTCTGGAGTAGATCTTGGTGAACACGGATCTCTACTCCGCGAATGACAGCTGTGATGTCAGCAACATGTCCTCCCTGAGCCAGCTAAAGGAAACGAACAGTAGCATTGAGGTAGAACTCCTCAACCAGATGAACATCAAATCATTCAGCGGTGTGGCTGCCAAGGCGATAGAGGCCTTGTTGACGAATCCTAGTGATGACATACTCCATCGATTCGATGTCATCCACTTCGGAACGAACACGTTCAAGCATGATAGATCTAGAAAAGATCCGTCCGTCGATGATGTTGGAGGATTTCTTGACAGAGATGGAAGAGGTCTGAGAAGATGCCATTGATGATTCTCGAAGAAAAATTAAAAGGGATTCAAAGAGAATGCAGTAAATGCAAACATATTTGTAGGCTGTATGCTCAGGAACTCTTACAATATGCAGAAAGCGTAAAGAGTCCCAAATTGCATTTACAGTCCTTTTATAGTGGGCGGCGAAGAACGGTATTCAGAGAATGAACGGTCAGATTTAAGGTATGGGAACCGGTGTTTAAAATGAACGATCACGATGGACTGAGTGTAATCGGTACAACTTATCCATCAAATTTAAAATAGGAGCGGGTCCCACTTCTGACTTATCAAATTACCCTTATTTCCTGAAACGGGGGTGTACAATTAATAAAAAATTTGAAACATCACGACTTTGAAGATACCAATGTCCATATGTCGTGTAAAGCATTTAATGCAAATGACTTGTAATGATAACAGGGCACGTGGACATAAAATATTGTTTAAAATAAATAACATGATAATTGATTTCCCATTGTAGGTGTTGTATCCGTAAAAATACAGCGTTCCCCCTTAAAAGGTACATATGGGTTTCAGTTCGATACAACAGCTTTCGAATTAATGCTGTATTCTTGGGTCGTACTGTATTACCCCTTAATTATTGCACACGTCAGCTATAGGATAATTCATATCGCTTAGTTCCTACAGTGCTGTTCTGATAGACTGAGTGTACATATAACAAATGGTGGATACTGTATTCTTGGGTCTTACAGCATTCCCCCTCAATTACTGAGTAAAAGCATTAAAAACTTACAGGGAGTTAGGCTGTAGCAATCCCAATTCATGTCGAAGCATGCAGAATCTTGCTGTGTCGAGAGATTTGGTAAATATGTCGGCTAACTGGTATCTGTATGAACTTTTTCCAGCCGAACATCCTTGGTCTCAACATAATTCCTAATGTAATGATGCTTCATGTGAATGTGCTTGGTGCGCGAGTGCAATACAGGGTTGTGAGTGATAGCAATTGCACTCATGCTATCGCACATAATCGGCGTCTCTTTGGCTTCAACTCCATAGTCTGACAGCTATTTTTGCATCCAAATGATCTGCATATAGCAACTACCAGCAGCATAGTATTCTGATTCAGCTGTTGAAAGCGAGTTTGCCAATTGTTTCTTGCTGAACCAAGACACAAGTCTAGGTCCAATAAAGTGACAAGTTCCGCTTGTACTCTTCCTATCTAGCTTGCAACCTCCGAGATCCGAGTTGTTGTAGCCAACTAAATCGAATCTGCCTTCTTTAGGATACCACAGTCCTACATCGATTGTTCCTTTGACGTATTTTAGGATTCGTTTAGCTGTTGCGAAGTGTGATTCTTTAGGTGATACTAGATATCGCGCACACACTCCCACAACAAACTAGATATCGGGCCTGCTAGCCATTAGGTACAGGAGTGAGCCAATAAGCTTCCTGTAGAGTGATTGATCAACCGGCTTTCCAGCTTCATCAGCACTAATTTGCACATAAGTGCTCATGGGGGTTGACAATGGTTTGGAAGTATTCATTCCAAATTTGTTGAGAAGCTCATTGCTGTATTTTTCCTGGTTGATGAAAATCCCTGTAGGCAACTGCTTTACCTGCAAACCTAGGAAATAACTAAATTCTTCCATCATACTCATTTCAAATTTACTTTGCATGAGATGGGAGAACCTTTGACATAAAGCAAGGTTAGTTGAACCAAATATTATATCATCTATATAGATTTGAACCATTAGAAGGTCATCATCTTCCTGTATTTTGAACAAGGTCTTGTCTACAACACCTTTATCGAATCCATTATCGGTTAGATACTGGGACAGAGTCTCATACCATGCTCTATGGGCTTTCCTAAGTCCATACAGTGCTTTCCTTAGCCTATATACTAGGTCTTCACCTTCTGGATTGACAACCCTGGTGGTTGTTCAACATATACTTCTTCAGCAAGATCTTCATTCAGGAATGCACTTTTGACGTCCATCTGGTATACAATGAAGCTCTTATAGGCAGCAAAGGCTAAAAATATCCTAATGGCTTCTAGTCTGGCTACAGGGGCAAATGTCTCATCGTAGTCTATGCCTTCTTCCTGTCTGTAGCCTTGGGCAACTAGTTGGGATTTATTCCTGATAATGAGTCCATTTCTATCCTTCTTGTTTCTAAATACCTATTTGGTTCCAATTACTGATTGATGCATAGGTCTGGGTACAAGATACCATACATTGTTTCTTTCGAAACCGTTAAGCTCTTCTTCCATAAATGTGATCCAATGAGAGTTTTTAAGAGATTCTTTGGTAGATACAGGGGGCTAAGAATACAGCAATAGTGCACATGTTAAGTCTTCTAATCTCGGATTGATATTTCCATTCAGGAAATGGTGATATCTCAGTATCGGGTTCTTCTTGCACACATAGTACATTTCCTTGTGTACTTTGTATTCTCCTCCGGGTAGAAACACCAGCATCAATGTTTCCTATGATCAGATCTTGTGGGTTATCTTTTAACCATCTTCTGTCGGGTTCTAATTCGGGGTCCCGTACTGTATCTTGAGTTGTTGTAGTTTCGGCTTCATCTTGTACAGCATCGGCTTCATCTACGTCAGTTACTACACTGCGGGGTTGATTTCTAGGTCAACGACAGGTTCGATAGGAGTTGGTGGATCTATGATGGAAAGTTTTTGGATGTTCTGAGAAATGTCTTCTACTCCTGTAGGGTCATGGTGAGGTTCATCGAACACTACATGAACTAATTCCTCAATTGTTAGCTTCCCTTTATTGAAGATCCTGTAAGCTTTGCTAACAGAGGAATATCATACAAAAATCCCTTCATCCGATTTCTCATCGAAGGTTCTAAGTTGATCCTTACCGTTGTTCAATACGTAACATCTGCATCCAAAAATGTGAAAGTACGAAACTAATGGAGTTTTGTTGTTCCATACCTCGTAAGCTGTTTTGTGGTGATGCTTGTTGATGATACAGCGATTTTGTGTGTAGCACTCTGTATTGGTGGCTTCGCCCCAGAAACGTTGTGGTAATTTGCTTGCGGCAATCATTGCCCTTGTTGCTTCCTTCAGCGTCCTGTTCTTTCGCTCGGCAATACCATTTTGTTGAGGTATACGGGCAGCTGAGTATTCGTGTTGTATCCCATTTTCCGAGCAGTATTGCTCAATAAATCGGTTAGTAAATTTTGTACCTCTGTCGGAACGAATGGACACAATACTCGACCCTTTTTCATTTTGACGCTTTCTCAGGTGCTCGGGCAGCTTTGATGTTGTTTCCTTCTTCTTGCTTAAGAAAATTATCCAAGCATACCTGGAATAATCATCAACAATAACGAGACAGTATTTCTTACCTCCCAAACTTACCGGGTCTACAGGACCATAGAGATCCATATGTAGCATTTCCAAAACTCTGTGGGTGGAAAGGTAGGATTTGCTTTTCAGGGTGGTCTTGATTTGCTTGCCTTTCTGACAAGGTCCACATATGTTGTCTTTTTGGAATGAAACGTTTGGCAATCCTCTAACCATTACCTATCTGAAGAGTTTGTTGATAGTCTTGAAGTTGACGTGTGACATCCTCTTGTGCCATAGCCAGCTTAGATCTGCAGTGCCTTTGGCAACAAAACAAGGAATTGTGGAGCTCGTAGGCATCCAGTCAGCAATATACATATTACCTGATCTGCTTCCTGTGAGCACAACTTCTTTGGTTAGGATGTTCTTGACTCTACAGTGATCTATATAGAACTTCACCGAGAACTGTTTGTCACAGAACTGGCTAATACTAAGTAGATTGTACTGTAAGCCTTCAACATAAGCTACATCGGTGACTTTGAATTTTCTTACAAGTAGGGTTCCCTTCCCTCTTGTTCTTCCTTTAGATTTATCACTGAAGCGCACTTTTGGACCGCGACCTTCTACGAAATCTGATAGCTTGCTTTTATTTCCTGTCATGTTCCGGGAACATCTGCTGTCAAAGTACCAGATATCCTTCTCCAAAATGTCCTGTAGCAAATAAATTAGGTATATTTAGGTCCCCTTTGATTGTTGGGTCCATGGATGTTAGTGCCTTTAGGTACCCAGATTTTCCTGACAGTAATAAGTTTACTGTAGGATGGTTTAGGTCCGTAGTTGCGATTTCTATGTGAGGCATGTACGTAGTTGCTATAACCGTGATAATTATTATGCATGTAAAATTCAGGGTTATTATTAGTCCAGTACAAATGCCGTCTTGGAGGTGGAGCCATTTTCTTCGGCCTAACAGCTTGCCTTCTAGGTCTCCAGTTGGATTCCCAACGCTGTTGTTGATACTGTGCGGAAACTTGCTATCGCGAGAAATGACGGAGCTCCTGTATCCAATACCTAGGTGTGCTGTACTGAAAGTACTGCCGTGCGGGCCTTTGATATTTGGATACAACCTTCTTTCTGAACGGTTGTTGGCGTTGTTGATATGCTCAGGGAGGATCCTATTGGGTGCACCTTACGGGTCTGAATGGCTGGTGATTCCGCTGTCTGGAATATGACTGTGGTGGCGGAATGGCAGCTTTTGCTATTCGTGGTGCAACGGGTTCCTTCACATGACTCGAAACTTCTTCCGATATAGGAATGGGTTCCACACCCCTGACGAACACAATACTAGTTTTCCCTTTATTGGAAAATGAGATGTATCCTAAGCCACTTTTATCATGAGTATGTTGCCCAGTGCTTAGAATTTCTTCCATTTTTTTGGATGATTCTTCGAAAGATTTCAGAATGGTCTCAAGTTCTCCTTCTCGTTTTTCGAGAGTTTTTACTTTGGCTTGAAGCAGAACAAAATCATTTGTATTGCTTTCACTATGAGATGTAGTCTCACTTAGTTCATGAGCAAGTTGATGATTGCTCTCCATGAGTTTTTCATACTCGACTTTGCTGTTTTCACAATCAATAGACATATTTTCGTAATTTACTTTCATCGAGTCGTTTTCTTCCTTCAGCTCTAAGTTAGAAAGTTGGAGCTGTATATTTTCATTTTTCAATGTCTCATGGGCCATTTGAATGGTCTTAAACTCATTCATCATGTTTGCAAAAGTATGAGATGCATTGGAGGGAATAACTGAGGTTGAGCTTACCTCATCATCGCTATCTTCATCTTCCGGAATGTCC
This sequence comes from Orobanche coerulescens, assembly GCA_033398695.1. Classification (NCBI taxonomy): domain Eukaryota; kingdom Viridiplantae; phylum Streptophyta; class Magnoliopsida; order Lamiales; family Orobanchaceae; genus Orobanche; species Orobanche coerulescens. Next base: position 65,448,106 of record CM065804.1, on the reverse strand, counting down.
TTGGCCATAAAGCACATATAGGCTTTATCTTAGAAATCATCATCAGATGAATCACTGTCATTGACTACCTGAATACATTCTTCGGATTTAGATGGTGCGGGGGAGGCTTCTGATTCACCAATCAGGGCCTTGAGCTTGTTTTTCCAAGCACGTCTTCTTTCATCCTTTTCTTGTTGCTCGGCTTCCGGCAACCTTTGAACTTTGGGATGAGGACATTTATTTGCATAATGCCTGGTTTCCTGCAATTATAACACAGGTTAGCATCACCAAAGGAAGTTTCAGTACTTACCTTGTGTACAGGCTTGGGCCTGTATGGAGTCTTTCCCGACTGTTTGATAAACTTCTTGAACTTATGCATGAGGAGCGCCATTTCATCTTGCGACAGGATATCGTCGTCGCTGTCAGCATTCTTATGAATGGGCTTTGATGAGCTCGGCATGCTGTGTCTTTGGTTGGATACAGCGGCTAATACTGTTGTCCTGTGAGGAGATTCTTCAGCTTTCTCTCTCCTGTCTATATCGTACTCAAATGCTTTGAGGTCAGAAAAGAGATCAAAAGTAGGTATTTCACTAAGATTGCACGACACACGCATAGCTGTGGTCTTAATATCCCATCGGGCACGGAGTGATCTGAAAATTTTTAGGTTTTTCTCCCTTTGGGTATAAATCTTGCCTAATGCTTCAAGTTCACCAACAATGCCAGTGAATCTGAGGTCAAGTTCCTCCAGTGTTTCAGTTGGTTTCATTTCAAAAGATTCAAATTACTGAGTTAATTTTGAAATCTTGTTTTCTTTTGAGAGCTCAGTTCCCTCACAAATTAACTTGAGTTTATCCCAGATATCCTTGACTGATTTACAGCTTTTTACCTTAGATAACATGCCTTTGTCAAGAGTGACAAATAGCGTATTCTTCGAGACATTGTCGAGGTTGGTGCTTCTTTCATCAGAAGTCTATTGTTCGCGCTCTTTCTCGAGCATCTCTGCATGAGCCTGGCCTTCAATCCTTGAGGCTAGATTTACCTTCATAATCTTTATGGGGCCATCCTCTATGACAAAAATCATCTCTTCGTGCATTGCTGCAAGATGAGCCTCCATTCTAATTCTCTAATCATCAAATTCGTTAATAGAAAACATAGGAACTTTATTGATCAATGATGAATCCATATGAGAGTATAGGAAAGAAAAAGACTGTTTTACAAAAATAAGTGATTGAAGGATCGAATTCAATCAAAAATACGACTGATTCTTTTTAGAATCAACCGCTCCGATACCACTTGTTGGCCACTAAGTATACAGGATACAGCTTGGAAAGTGTTATAAACAACAAGTTGTATGGTTTTCAAATCTGAGTGCGTAGCGGAAGTCTTGTTAAAGTGAGTTGCTATAAATACAGCAACTAGATATGAAGTGTATACTTAAAAATAATCGCAAATATTAAAACAGTAAATGCAGAAGGTAACTGACACGGTAATTAAAGTGGTTCGAGGTAAACTCCTCTACGTCCACTGGTCCTCCACATAGGAGTGAAAATGTTTATTATAAATACTACGTACACAACTACGTACTTATAATCAAACCTAATCAATATATCGTTCACACAGATTGATATAATGATCTTAGCCTTCAACCGTTCACACAGATTGGTTTAAGCTTTCACTTGACTGGCTTCTTCACACACAGTTCTGAAGCTTCGTCTCTTCAATGCAAGTCCGTCACACACAGTTCAGGAATAGCAAGGTTTCTAAGTCCACACAGGGCTGATGGATTTTGTTCAAAGGCAGAACAATGATTAAACAACAGCTTTGACTTTCTGAGCTTTTAGCTGATGATGTGTTGTTCACAGTTTGAGCACTTGTATATCTCTTCTTTCAGAATAGTAGTATGATTTTCAAGATATGTTTGCTCAGATGTATATGATGATAATTTCGTTGTGGATAATTTCATCAGTAGTGATTTCGTGTGTGTCGATCTTCAAAGACCGGGGATATATATAGCCTTCTTGAATATATCCGTTGAGATAGATCCGTTGAGCAAGATTTCGTTCCAACAAGATGATGTGTTTGAATAAAACATGATCCGGATTTTGCGCTAGATTGAAGATCTCTGACGACTTTATATTTAAATACTTTATTCTTTAGTATTTAAATATATCTTCTTAAATGGGACTTTGACTTTAGCGAATAACAAAGATTCTTCTTGTCCTGTTTGGATATTGTATGGAATGATAGCTGTATTGTCGATTCGAGATAGCTTCCATACTTAGTCTTATGAGACTCCTTTGCTGTATGATAGATTCACTGTATGCTGCGACTACGAGAAGTCTTCGATACAGGTTGACACCTTTGATCAGCATTTCGATACAGCTGTTTGTTGTATGCTGGATTGGCACATTGTCAAAACATTCTGTCATGATCTTTCGATACAGGTATTGTTTATCCCGACAATTTCGATACAGGGATTGTTATCCCAACACATACTCTAGAAGGTCTAAAGGTAGAAATACAAGGTGATCAAGATGAAAGCAACCAATTCGCTTCAAAGGTAATATCCTATGATCTTTTAGATATAGATTAGGATATTTCAATAACCAACATATTTATTTAATAAATAATAAATAATATTTAAATTGCTTATTAGTCTTGGTAATTAATTAATTAGCATGCCTAAATAGATCTTATGCTCGTGGATGCGTAAACGCAATTACCAACTTTCCCAAACTTCGCTTCCGCTACATTTTATATTCCAACATACCCAACGCCGAAAACACCGCGTCTGTACTTGCCACGTGCCGGAGAAAATGAAATCAAGAGCATAAACCCAAAAATGGACAAATTGGGTTTACCAAGGAAATTACCTCGATTCGACGAAGAACAACGGATTAGATGATGTTACAATCACCTAAGACCCTCCAAAATACCTTCGAATTGAGTAGAATCGACCAAGAATCCAAGACCTAGTCTCACCCGTCCGTCAACCGCGAGAAGAAGAAAAACCCGTCTGTCCCCTTATATACATCAGAGACGCACGACCAATCACGCACGACCAATGCTCGTGCGTTTGGTCGTGCGTTAGGCCACTGCCCAACTACTGACCTCACGCACGAGCACCTGCTCGTGTGTCATGCTCGTGCGTCCCTGTTGAGTGCCTAAGTGCACTGCCCAGCTCGTGTTGTGCCGCACGAGCTGCGCACGAGCACCTGCTCGTGTGCAACAAACAAGGGATACAATCGAGCCCGACACGGCTCCAAAAGCACCCAAAACATAACCAACTCAAAAAGGAACGATATCAAGAGTTCACAACGCCCTCTAAGAGACAAAACGACAATGGAATACAATATGTCATGCCACGCATGCATACACACGATCTGCGGGACTTACACAACAACAACTCACGTCCAATCGGTAAAACAATATGGACGACAACATAAATATTTCGATTCTGAAATATCTTAATACAATCTGCATTGTATCATTCCAATACAACAATACTTGTACAATTCCAAATGAATATGTACAATACAACAGTAAAAAAATTTATTAATAAAAAAATAAAAAAATTAACACCTGATATTACAAAAATGTCTAGAAATCAACCACAATGCGAATGACAATTATAATTAATTCTATTATGATGTATCCCACCATTGATAATCATTAAACTAAATGTAACATGATTATAACGATACTCAAATTATCCGAATAATACAACAATAGATAAGAAATTACTGTCGGATATTACAAGTTCTGTTCAGTTCAGTTCAGGTCTATTCAGTTCAGTTCAGTTATTATTATGAATTATTATTACTAATCTTGATTATTATTAGTATCATTATTATTATTATTATTATTATTGTTGTTGTTGTTGCCGTTGTTGGTTATTATTGTTATTACTAGTCATATTTACTATTATTAACAATAATATTTATGACATTTGATACTTTTGTGACATTTGGGACATTTGATTGTTGATTACTATTATTATTATTACTATTTTTATCATTATTATCATTATTATTATTATTTATGACATTTGATACTTTTGTGACATTTGGGACATTTGGGGCATATTTATTATTATTATTATTTTTATTATTAGGATTGTAATTAATTATATTATTACATTATATTTTTTTTTATTTTTTTATTATTTTCGAATAATTCTTTATTTTTTTTATTTTATTGTATTTATTATTTTTAATATTTATTATATTATTATTATTTTATTATTATTATTTACTCTTAATATATTTGATTCGATTCGATTTCATTCGATTCGATTCGAGTCCATTCGATTCGATTCTGTTCAAGTTCGAGTCCATTCGATTCGATTCGATTCGATTGATTCGATTCGATTCATTGATCTAAAAGAACAGAGCGTTAATTTATGAATATTAAGTTAGGAAAACACTCTTTTTATAATAAAATTACTATTGTCTATCTTTTATTGTAATTTACTACTTTTCAAGCGTTCCTTTTCTTGGCTTCATCCGAAGTCGAATATTGCTCTAATACCATCTCCAATAGTTTACACAAAAATATTGTAACTTCAAACACAATAATACAGAAAATCAACAATGCATATCCAACAACTTACACAAAAATGCAGGAATCAGTAATGCATCTCCAACAGTTTGTACAAAAATACAGTAGAAAGGGATATTCTATTATATTCTTTTTCTTAATCTTAATCTTATGTACAAATTTAAATGCATTTTATCTCCATTAACTAATACCATTGAAGTTTGGAGGTGTTTGGGAGAGAGAGAGATCAAATGGGTAACTATCATTTTCAATAGGATTTGAAGAAGCAATAAGATGCCATCAGGATGGAGGAAAAGTATTCTCATCCCTTTGTATAAGAACAAAGGTGATGTTCAAGATTGTTCTAATCATCGCAGAATTAAACTAATGAGTCATGCCATGAAGTTGTGGGAACGAGTGATTGAACAAAGGATCAGGAAATGTGTGAAGATAACAGAAAATCAGTTTGGATTTATGCCTGGAAGATCGACCATGGAAGCAATTTATCTTATCCGGCAGTTGAGGGAACATTATCGAGATAAAAAGAAAGATCTACATATAATTTTTATTGATTTAGAGAAGACATATGATAAAGTACCAAGGGAAGTACTTTGGTGGGCCTTAGCAAAGAAGGGTGTATCGCGGAAATATATTGACATTATAAAGGACATGTATGAGGGAGCTGGTACAAGTGTACGTACTAATGTTGGGAGGACAGAAGAATTCCTTATTACGATTGGGGTGCATCAAGGATCTGCTCTTAGTCCTTTTCTCTTTGCCATAGTCATGGACGAATTGACAAGAGAAATTTAAAATGATGTTCCGTGGTGTATAATGTTCGCAGATGATATTGTGTTGATTGATGAAACGAAGGTTGGAGTGCAACAGAAATTGGAACTTTGGAGGGATACTTTGGAAGCTCAAGGCTTTAGGCTGAGTAGAAGTAAGACTGAATATATGGAGTGTAGGTTTAGCGAAAATAGTGATAGAGAGGCGGGGATGATCACATTTGATGGAAAAATTGTTCATGGATCCACTATCTTTCGGTATCTTGGATCTATTATCAAAAAGGATAGAGAGCTAGATGGCGATGTGGCTCAGAGAATAAAGGTAGAGTGGTTGAAGTGGAAGAGTGCCACAGGGGTTTATGTGATCCTGACATGCCTCATAGATTAAAGGGTAAATTTTACCGCACGACAATTAGGCCTGCACTGTTATATGGCACCGAGTGTTGGGCTGTAAAACATTGTCACGTTCAAAAGATGAATGTAGCGGAGATGCGTTTGCTACGATGAATGTGTGGTCATACAAAAAAGAATCGGCTCCGAAATGAGGTGATTAAAGAGAAAGTAAGAGTTGCGTCTATAGAAGACAAGATGATGGAGAATCGATTACGATGGTTTGGTCATGTGAGAAGAAGACTTGTTGATGCCCTAATCAGAAGGCTAGAAAGTTGGGGAACAAGTAATATTGTGAAAGGTAGAGGAAGACCCAAGAAAACTTGGATAAAGATGATTGAAAATGATATGCGGTTTCTTGGAATTGGAGAAAGTATGGCGATGGAGAGGCAAATGTGGCGGGAAAATCTGATTCTTTTTTTTCTTTTTTTTTTTATTCCTATTTTCTTTTATTTCATATTACCTTTTAATTTATTTTCCAGGATTTTTCAGTTTTTTTTGCTTTTTTCTCTTCCCTCTTTTTTTTTTCATTTATGTTATTTATGTAACGATCATCGACAGTTTCAAAGTTTGATTCATGTTAGCCGACCCCAAATCTTGGGACTAAGACTTAGATGTTGTTGTTGTTTTTGTAACTAATAATAAAAGTTAAATGTATTCAGATTCGCTGAATTAGTGCGAAAAATTATAATTATATTGTAGAATTATATATAAGGGGAATATTATCACAAATATTCAATCAGTATATTTTAAAGCATCAAAATAGCTAGGCGTTTAATTTCTAAGTTGAGCAACAAATAATTGGTACAAATTTATGTACATAAATACAATTTAATAAATATCTGTTGAAAGTTATAGCTAAAGCTAATATATATATATAAATGAATAAACAATAATACAAATAAGATAGAATGAATAGTGTTGGGGAAACACTACAAATATCCTAAAAATACAAGAATTTTTATAGTTTTGAAAAAGGATTAACATAAAAATCATGCTCACTGCTCAGCACAATTTTCTAATTGCTATCGGAGATGCTCTAATTATGTACAATCCCTCGTAAAAAAAGATCATTGCGATTTCAGCTGGAAACGTAGCACTAGCACACTGCAATCCTATAACTTATAAGCAATTTTTGGCTCCATTTTCCCGCCAAAACTCCTCCCTACTCAGCTGCTCCCCTTCGGCCAACTGCTCGCAGTCTCAAACCCTAACTTCATTTTTTTTTTTTTTTTTTAATTTCGAGAAGAAAATTCACAGAGACCGTTTGCTACAATTACTGTAACAACTTAAACAACTTAAAATTACAGAGACGAAGAAGAAGAAATGAAGGGTGGAACGATTCAGATCAATTGGCACGAGACCAAGCCCGTACTGGCCTGCGATTTCCATCCGGTCTCCGGCCTCCTGGCTACCGGCGGCGCTGACTCCGATATCAAGGTACACTTTCCTTTTTTAGTTGATTACTTTTAACTTGGTGAAAAATAGTACTCCCCACAAAACTGTGCTCATTTTGACTTTTATTGGTCAAAATTCATAAACTTTAACCATGAAATACAACTAATATATAAAAAATTATATAAAAAATTATAGTAATGTAAGTACTTATTTGATTTGACTTGTATTTTCTAAATATTGGAGTATTTTTTTATAATTTTTATTCATTTATAATTGAAGTTATTAATGGTCAAATGTGTATTTAGAAAGACCAGTCAAAATCAAAGTGAGCACAGTTTTGTGTGACGGAGGGAGTATATTGTAGTAGAAAGTTGTAGTATTTTCACTTGAGTGACAGCTTTGTACGTATTCCCTTGTTGATCTTTTCTATGTTTACTTTTCACTATTCGAGCAAACACAGAAATCAATTTCAACTATACCAAGAAATGTAGTTTGGTCATGAAAGAGAGTAATGTTTGAACTTATTCCACCGTTATGAGTGTGCTAAACAAATATAAATATGCAGCTGTGGGCAACAATTTCTGGCATAGATGAAAAGAAGTCTCCTGGAGTTACTTATCACAACAATCTTTCATACCATAGTTCTGCTGTAAATGCACTTCGCTTCTCTCCTTCCGGTGAGTTTTCCTTTTGTTTGTCTTTGAAAAGTAAAGATCTTCATTCTTCTGATGATGTGACTAAGTGTACCTTCATAATGCTATCATTTCTATTAAAAAACCAGCACTTAAACACTGCTCCTTATGTATTGCATCTGCCATAACTAGTTGTGGATATGTATGTCTGCGCGTGTGAGGCAAGTTATTTTGGTTTGCATGATTTCCTATATCTGGTTGCAGACTTGGAAACCATGTAAATGTTTTCTTTATGTTATGTATGATTTTCACCTTCTCATTTCGTGTGATAGTTTCGGGAGGTAGTTTCCAAATCCCATTAAGTTGTTGCTTAAATTAACATGTATAAAGGCAGATTATTAAGTGTCATGAGATTTAGGGTCTAACTAGCATAGTACTAATTCAGACACTTCTAGAAGCTGTCATGGCTGACTATTCGCATTAGGCTTCAGTTATGCTGCAGCTGTCTTCTTATTGTGCTTGTTATAATGGTACAAATATATCAGTTGTGGATTCATTCTCTGGTGTTTTATGAAAGTTGGTTGTTGCATTACTAAGAAACAACATCTACCATATGCCTTGATGAGATTGTCCATATTGTTAAAACAAATAATGGTTTAAGCTCAAAATGATTACACCGGGATAGAAGGCAAGTAGGCAACTAGCTGCGCCGCTAGCCCTTTCTGAATGGCAAACCCAATTCTTCTAAAGATAATATCCATAGACTTTGGAGGAATAACATTACTATGCAAACTCTCTGGACTCTCTTGAGAAGCTCCGCAGCATCCGGTGTTAAGAATCCAAAATTGTCGAACACAAATGGCATAAAGGCGTGTTGATAGTCTGTGCACGCTTTCTCGTGTTTGGCCACTTTGGCTGAGGCGGCTCTAAGGGCTGCCTGTCCCGCTGTGAAAACATCATTCCTGAAGCCCACTAGTGAAACCCCTCTCAAATTTACATAAGCGTGTTTTCATCATATCCACCCAATCACCGGCAATCTGCCAATGTGCAGATCCTCCTTCTTGGGGGTCAGTTAAAAAGTTCACTGGATCGTCTTTCTTGGCAAAATCCCTGCGGCTAAATAGTCAAGATCATCCTTAACAAGATCATGCCTATACTCAAAACCCGGAAGTTCCTTACAATGACTTTGCCGAAGTGGTTACTCCGAAGATGAAATGCTGTATAGCAAATTAAGATTTTTTAGCACCATCAACCAAGGGGCACTGGCTGCAATTGCTTGTTATTGTGATTGGCCTAGTACTAGTGGAAACCTGAGGATGAGAGAACTTAAAACTAAGTGTTGATTAACAGGGTTTTCTTTTCATTGTTTTGTCAAGGGCGAGGGTAGTGGGAATTTAGCTTTGGAGATGCAGTTGATATTGCTAACTTGAAAAGGACCAATATTCCAGTATGAAATGAGGCTTTTGTTCAGTTGAGCTGACGCACGACGAACCTCAGTTCCTTTTGCTGCTTTTGTTGTAAATGTTCAACAGTGCAGCTATTCTTTTTAATTATGTATCAATGATTGGTTTCCTGTTATTATACCTTGTAGAAGTATGACTTTCTTTTAAACTTGCAGGAGAGCTGCTTGCCTCTGGTGCTGATGGTAGGTAATTGTTTTTCTTTGTGGTTAAGTCATTGCCAAGTCAATTCATGTTTCCAGACCCAAAGGCTGTCATGAAATTCTAAACATTTCTTTCGTTACAGGTGGTGAGCTGATTTTATGGAAATCGCATAATACTGACGCTGGCGAAGTATGGAAAGTCCTTAAGTCACTGGTGTAAGATTTATGCCTCTGTTTTAATTACCTGAAGCCTGTGCAGCATGTCAGCTATATGAAACAAAATTTGTTATGAGGCTCTTATCATTCATTGACTGAAAGTACCAATGACTTACTATGTTCATCATCTTTCTTATATTCATTAGTGAGATACTTTCAGGTTTCATCGTAAGGATGTATTAGACCTACAGTGGTCTAATGATGGAGCATATCTCATTTCTGGTTCGGTTGATAATTCATGCATCATATGGGATGCTAATAAAGGTATAATAAACACTAGTGCAAGTTTAGTATCGATGTGTAGGTAAATTTATTGCAGTAACTGATGTTTCTATATATTCAGGTTCTGTGCATCAAATTTTGGATGCACATTTTCATTATGTTCAAGGTGTTGCGTGGGATCCATTGGGGAAATATGCCGCATCACTCAGTTCTGATAGAACTTGCCGCATTTATATTAACAAGCCAATTAAAACCAAAGGCGTTGAGAAGGCAAATTATGTTTGTCAACATGTCATCTCGAAGGCAGAGGCTCAGATTACTGATGAATCTAAGGTTTTAAAATGGTGTAACTTCTATATTTATCTTGTGTTACACATGTGGATGGAGACACATATATAACCCTCCTACTGCATTTTGTGGTACAGTCTACCAAAAGCCATCTTTTCCATGATGAGACGCTGCCGTCTTTCTTTCGAAGATTAGCCTGGTCGGCAGATGGATCATTTTTACTTGTTCCTGCAGGTATAAAACCTAAATCTGTTTTATCTAGTGTTTTTAGAATAAATAAAAGGTTTGAAGCTTAACAACTGCTCCATACATTCCACTGGGAAGCTCTACTTTGGTTACGGTATGAATTTTTAATTTTAGATATTTTAATGATTCCATTCTCATTTTTTTTTTTTGGTTTCCAATCAACTAATATTATAATTTACATAATAAAATGTTGGAGCAAGATCGGAATATGCGCTGTTTGTGCGGAAGCGTAAATATAAAGTGCGGAAATTACATGACGCACGGATTTATAGAGGTTCGGCTATAAACGAGCCTACGTACTCTCTCGGTATCTTTTTTTTTTATAGGTTCAAGATAAAAACCTTTGCACCTCTCTTCTATCGGTCGAGGGATAACCGTTACAGTCACGTCTTCTATTGGTCTGTGATAAACCACTCGTACTTGTCTTTGTGTCGGTCCAAGTTAAATCGTTTTCCTTTTCTATCGGACAAGGAATCAACCGCTCTAGCTTTCTATCGGTACTAGATAAACCTCACTAAGATAGCGATTGCGATTCTAATAATGCTGGATCCTTGATCCTAATAACACCGAATTCAATCGTATCTTTTCTTTTACCTCTCGTGTATGATGTTGAATGTATAAACACTCAAACTAACAATATAAGCTCAATATTACAACAACAATAGAATATATATGAATCTCAGATCAATGTCTCGTATGCTTGAAGTTGTGTGTGGATGAATACCAAGGATGTGGTATTTATAGGCTTCAAAGCCTCAACTAGCCGTTAGCTCCTTATAGGCTTCAAAGCCTCAACTAGCCGTTAGCTCCCTGACTCTTCATTACGGCCGCTATAAGCTTTCCATTACGTACGCTAATAGCGTTACGTACGTTAACCAACATAGATTATGTACGTTAGCACGTACCAGTTTCAGTCCAGTAACATTCGTTTATTTCCTTACGTATGTTACTAACAATCCTTTACGTACGTTAAGCTTACGTCATTGCTGACGCCATATATCCGTTGCCGCCTTTTTGACTCTGACTCTTACCAACGTTCTTCTCGTTTGAATTCTGAACACTTGGTTACGTACGTTATCATTCTTGTTTTACGTACGTTAACATAGCAACATTACGTACGTTAAGATGTCCCTCTTACGTACGTTAAGCATGTATGATTCTAGCTTTTTGCACTTCGTCTTCTTCGATGCTTTGCTTCGCCTCTTTGTTGTTTTGTTTTGTGTAACAATTTAATCATCAAAACATTATTAATACATGTACGAAACAAAATGTTCCAACAATCTCCCCCTTTTTGATGATTACAAAACAACACTTCGTCAATGGGATTTACCTGCAAAAATTACAAATATATGTATATATGTACAGACCAAAGTTTTCGACTTTGTCCGTTTCGTTAGTTTCTTCTCCCATTACTTTTTCGACTCTTTCTTCCCTATGAAGCACGGGGTCGCCTATTTCAAGGCCGTTGCCGTGCTGGGGACGCTGCGGGGACGGGGACGGACGGTTGGTGGGATTCGTCCCCAGACGCTTTCAAGGTGGATTCGGTCACACAAATTGGGTACGGTTTGGCCGCAATTTGGGGACGTATCGGGGACGGCCGGATGGGTTTTTGTCCGTTCCCCATCATATTTAATGCCTTCCGCCGGTCGTTAGTCACATAATTCATCTCCATCTCTTCTTCTTCTTTTTTTTTTTCCTTTTTTTTTTCTTTTTTTGTACTCCTAAGAAGGGCGCCGTCCCACTGGGGATAGTCTGTAAATTCCTAAGCGGGCGCCGGCACCTGTAATCTCTATTTTTTTCTTTTTGTCAGTCTCTTTTCTTTCTCATGTACAGGTTGACTTTGTCATGTAAATGGTTTTTTTTTTTTCTGTAATGTAAATTATAGTTAATATGTATTATATAAATTAGAGTTTTCTTTGATGAGTCACCCAATGGGTAGTTTTTCTTTGATGAGTTTTTCATACTTTTTATATTGTATGTAACTGTGTTTAAAATTGTGTATTTTAATATCTGATTGTTTGTGATTTTATGGATTGAGATTGTTAATTTGATAATTTCTAAAATTATTTAATTCTTTTGTTTTTATGTATTTGAATATGTGCCTTTAATTTGCTTGCTTGAATACGCCTTCTCATCATTTGATTGATCTTATTGTTCTTTTAAGATTTTCAAGTTTTAGTTAAGTTTACTTTTGATATTATATGTATGGATTATAAGTTTAGAACTATGTATGGATTTTAATTTTGACTCTTTTTCCCGTACCCATGCCGTACCCGTATGTTGAAATTTTGATCATGCTGTTTTTTGTCCCCGTTCCCGTCCCCGTTTTTCGTCCCCGTCTCCGTGCTACCTAGCTTCTTCCTTCTCTGTTTCTTTTCTCATTTTCATCATCTTTTCGATGTCTCCTCATTTTTTTTCAACATCATCTTTTCGACTTTTCTTCTCCTTTTCTCCTTTTAACTTCCATTTTTCTTTTAAATTTCATCTTTTCGACTTTTCTTCGATTTTTATTTTTCTCCCCCTTTCAGGGTTAATTCCATTCTCCTCTCTCTCCCCCTTTTTGTTTTCATCAAAAAGTGTAATAAAAAATATAATGATACCAAATATAAAATATGCATGATACCAAATGATAAATATAATTATATGCATGAATAGGGTATAAACTCCCCCTGAAAATATTATCTCTCCTTAAAAAATTATTACTCCACCTAAGTAAAATATTTTGATAAAAAAAAATCAATTTTTGGAGATCCAACCGAGAGTTGGTTTTTCATTTGAAACATAGACAATATTTGAAATATTTGTTCCTTTAGGAACCCAAATCTTTTTAATTTTAATCGTCCGGTGTGGGCTTTTACAGTTCGAAACATGATGCCCAATTTTCAAACATTTTTCGCAATGTGGTATTTTGAAATTTACGGATTCGTTTTTAAAACGTGGTTTGAATCCTAACCCCTCTTTATTTAAAGTGAACTTTTGAACCGAGAGCATATTTTCGAATTTCTCGTTTCCGAAAGAAAATTTCTTCGTTAAATTTTTGAGCTCGGTTTGTTTAACAAGATCATTCTTTAAAGTATTTTTGTTTTCAAGGCATTTTGAATGATCGATTTCAACAGATTTTCCCTTTTCAATAATTTTGAAATCTCATTTTCCAATGATTTATTTTTAGTTTGAAGGGATTTGATTTCTTTTAAAGCATTTTGGAAATCGGTATGCAGTAATTCAAATGCTTCAAATAACTCATCTTGAGATGACGTACTTAGCCGGCTTTCGACGTCGCTATCGTCGAATGAACTTCAGGCCATGAGAGCGAGATTATTTTGATTGATAAAATCATCATCTTCGTCTTCATCGCTCCATGTTGCAACGAGGACCTCCTTCTTGGGTTTAGCTCTGCAATTTTTCGCAAAGTGGCCTGGTTTTCCACATAATCGACAAGAGTTGTCGAATTTCTTAGATTCGCCCGAGATGTTTTTCTTTCTCCGGTTTAATAAGGTTTGGAACTTATTAATATTCATGGCATAATATGCCGATTCTTCGTCGCTTTCTTCAACCGGGATTACTTCCTTCTTAGACATCTTAGCCTTCAAAGCTATCGATCTTTCCTTCGGCTTTTGCTTGACACTTCGTGATTTTAACACTATCTCATAATTAATTAGCGAACCAACGAGGGCGCTCAAATCAAGCGTATTGAGATCTTTAGATTCCATGATCGCAGTCACGGTGCCGTCCCATTCGCTAGGTAGTGATCGTAAAATTTTCTTGACTTTTTCACTACTAGATAATGGTTTACCGAATGAAGCAAGTCCATTTGTGATGACCGAAAATCGGTCGAGCATATTGGTGATGGACTCGTCACCTTTCATCATGAATAACTCGTAGTCATGGAGAAGCAATCTTAGTCTCCTTGACTTGAGTTGTCCCTTCGTGTGTGATTTCAAGGATTTTCCATATTTCTTTAGCACTTTCACACGATGAGATTCGATTGATCTCTTCCGGATTTAAGGCACAATATAAGAGTTGAGTAGCCTTACAATTTAGATGGTCGTTCTTCCAATCCTCGTCATTATATTCTTCGAAACTCTTGAGAGATCCGTCGGATTTGATTGGAACTTTCGGGCCAAGACAAATGATCTTCCAAATCTCGATGTCATATGCTTGGGTGAATATTGACATCTTTTTCTTCCAAGTCATGAAATTTGCGCCATCAAAAAAATGGTGGTCGGTTAAGAGCAAGAACTTCGACTGGAGCAAATTGAAATGCCATTTGGATCGACTCCTCGAATGTTAAGTCGTGTATTGGAGGTACTGCTCTGATACCAATTGTTGGAGCAAGATCGGAAAATGCGCCGTTTGTGCGGAAGCGTAAATATAAAGTGCGGAAATTAAATGACGCACGGATTTATAGAGGTTCGGCTATAAACGAGCCTACGTCCTCTCTCGGTATCTTTTTTTTTATAGGTTCAAGATAAAAACCTCTGCACCTCTCTTCTATCGGTCAATCACGTCTTCTATTGGTCCGTGATAAACCACTCGTACTTGTCTTTGTGTCGGTCCAAGTTAAACCGTTTTTCTTTTCTATCGGACAAGGAATCAACCGCTCTATCTTTCTATCGGCACTAGATAAACCTCACTAAGATAGCGATTGCGATTCTAATAATGTCGGATCCTTGATCCTAATAACACCGAATCCAATCGTATCTTTTCTTTTACCTCTCGTGTATGATGTTGAATGTATAAACACTCAAACTAACAATATAACCTCAATATTACAACAACAATAGAATATATATGAATCTCAGATCAATGTCTCGTATGCTTGAAGTTGTTGTGTGGATGAATACTAAGGATGTGGTATTTATAGGCTTCAAATCCTCAACTAGCCGTTAGCTCCCTGACTCTTCATTACGGCCGCTATAAGCTTTCCATTACGTACACTAATAGCGTTACGTACGTTAACCAACATAGATTACGTACGTTAGCACGTACAAGTTTCAGTCCAGTAACATTCGTTTCTTTCCCTACGTACGTTACTAACAATTCTTTACGTACGTTAACCTTACGTCATTGCTGATGTCATATATCCGTTGCCGCCTTTTTGACTCTGACTCTTCCCAACGTTCTTCTCGTTTGAATTCTGAACACTTGGTTACGTACGTTATCATTTTCGTTTTATGTACGTTAACATAGCAACATTACGTACGTTAAGATGTCCCTCTTACGTACGTTAAGCATGTATTATTCCAGCTTTTTGCACTTCGTCTTCTTCGATGCTTTGCTTCGCCTCTTTGTTGTTTTGTTTTGTGTAACAACTTAATCATCAAAACATTATTAATACATGTATGGAACAAAATGTTCCAACATAAAACAGTTACTTTTAAGGCATATTACATAAGTTTAAACTAGATATTAAGGTTGTATTTTGGAAGTAGACTATTCTATTAGGACAAAATCAATGCTTTGAAAGTTACTCTTCACGTGGGACGGATGGAGTTATTTTTTTTTTCTAATGAACAGAAGCTAACCCACTATCTTATAAATTACCTTTGCTTTATATTTGTTGGACGTACATTTCTGAAATCAAATGTCATGCAAGTCGACTAAGTCATTGCATTCTTTTTATTTCAGGTTCTCACAAAAGCACACCTACTTCAGATTCAGTCAATACTGCTTATATTTTCTCAAGAAAAGATCTCTCGAGGCAAGAATCAATATATTAGATTCTGATGAAGTCAATGTGTTGATTTCTCTTTTGATGATACCTTAAATTAGCTAAACTCAACTTTCTTGAGATTTTATACGAATATTCATGTAGAAGATGCAAGGTTCTATTATTCTTTCCAAATCTTTCCATTTTGATGTCTGGTTGTGTTTCAAAGCAGACCCGCCCTTATGCTTCCTGGTGCCAGCAAACCTGTTGTAGCCGTGCGCTTTTGCCCGTTAGCATTTAATTTATGGGGAACAAACACATGTAATACTCCTTTTTTTCTGAAATCTTTGACATAACAGCGCTGTCACATTTAATTACAAGACCTCTTAATTTTTATTTTTATTTTTGCCCAGCTTCGATTTTCAAACTTCCCTATCGATATATTTTTGCGGTGGCCACTTTGAACTCCTTATACATCTACGACACTGAGAGCATTCAACCGATAGCAATTATAGCTGCAGTTCATTATGCAGCCATAACAGACATTGCATGGTAATAGATGTCCTCCTTTTAGGAAGAGGTTCTTTCACCAATGTTGAACCATCTTCTTATAAGTTGATAATCTGTTCATATAGGTCACCTGCTGGTAATTACTTGGCATTATCCTCTCAGGATGGTTACTGCACACTTCTTGAATTTGAAAATCAAGAACTCGGGTCACCTATTTCCTTGTCAGGTTCGTATAATTTTCATGCAGCTACCCTATTTATGAAATGCCAATGTCCAACGACTAAAATATTTTTATATAGTAGAAGAAAAGAAAGTCATTGGTGATGCAAATGAGAGCCCTGTTCCGGAAGCTATCAAAGACAATAGTCAAGGTGCTTCTATGGATAGTAGAAATGGAATGGTCGAGGATTTTCATGAGAAGGATGACAATAAGGATGAGAGACATGCTTCACCAAGTACAAGAGTACATCCAGGTAAGGCTGCCAAGAGGCGCATTACTCCCATGGCTGTTGATTAACTTGCGATTTCCTTTCCTCTGTAAGATTTCACTGTCGCTATGGTTTGAATTTTCAGTGAAACCCCGCCCCCTTTCCTGTGCATTGAACAGCGAAACAAGGCAGAAAGATGAAATGTTTGACATGTAGTTTATGCGGCAGTTCATGCTAATGCCGTGCTCTTTTGCGTTTACCATTTTTGTTTGCAAGTGACTGAAATATCTTTTGAAGGTTGCTAAACCTAAAATACCTATTTCTGTAAATTTCAAATGCCCAACAACTTTTTAAACCTAGCCCCTATCACCTATACCCCAACTTTTGTCGTATCATGCCCCTTTTCTCTTTTCACCTTTAAATAAATACAACTAAATACAATATGATTATACATTATCATCTCCCTTCGAGATATGATTTCATATCTAAAAAAAGTAAAAAAATTTCAATCATACAACAAACAAGTACCCTAACTATTTAGAAAACCCATAATACCTAAGATTTTGACTTTTAGTAATTAATGTTAGAATCTTAGTACAAAGAGGTCCGTGCTTGTTCTCTGTCTGTTAAGATTTTTATGTTGCTTGCAAATCCGACTCAATCTTCTCATGATTTTAAAATGTATCTTGTTGTTAAATTCTGTCTCAATATATTATAGGAGTAAATGACGTATAGTTGATGATGGAACCTTTATTTACCATTTGACCAACCTAAATTGGTTATGTACTGTATAGTCTAATTCTGTACCATTAAACAAAAGAAAATAAGAATTAATTTATCCACTGTGCCCTTAGTAATGAAAACAATTTGGTAGTGAAATCGGCTTGTCACCATTGCAGGATTATGGGAATGATAAGGATCAAATTTATGTGTATTTGTTAGATAATGTAATATTGGACAGATTATATTGAGATTATTATATGGAAATATCATAAGTGGATCTCAATACAATAATATGTGAATAGATTCTTAAACTTAAGATTATCATAATATCTAATATCATCTGAAATATAGTGATCATAAAGCGATCGGGATTAATAAAAATCATATACAGAGTGATGAATAATCAAGATAGAGATTTGTCATCTCTTTCTGGAGGATTTAGGATAAATAGGACATGTTCAAATAAAGAATTATTTGACTCAATCGGTCTATTTAAGATAAAGCGTTTAAATATAAATAAATATAAGTATTTTCATGACATAATTCAAATATAATATCACACCTACTCACCTAATGGCCTCGATGCTTTGGCTGTGGGTTGTCAGTAGTCAGGTGTCATCTAGGTGTCGATTTGTCCTCGTCATCCCATTGGCTGTGATAGTCATATAAAACCAAACCAAATCAAACATACTCAGTATATCCCACTCATAGTAGGGTCTGGGGAGGGTAAGATATACGTAGACCATGCCCCTACTTTTTACGGGGGTCTGTCATAGTCATATGAATTCTATAAATACTTAGGATGGGACATATAATTAATTTTAACATGGTTTTTCATTATGAAGAGTAACATAATTAATCCCCCCGGTGGGATTAAATATAAACGAATCCTGACAATAACAATGGTTAACGTGCCCAATGCACATATTATTTGGGCATAAATATTTAAAATAGATAATAAATAGCAAATACTTTGATAAATACAGTATGAACTAGAGGTGATTTAGATATTTGATTCAATAATTAATATTTGGCTTAAAAGAAGAAGAAAATAATGAAATTCGAAGGGACATATATAAAAGTGAAAGGGGTCGAAGCATGAAGAGATGTTTTATAAATATTTCTGGGCTGATTTGAGTTAAGATATGAATATTATGGGCTGAAAAAAGAATTACTCCCTTTTGTGTTTGAAAAATTTGCACCTTTTTTTGTCAAAATTACGAACTCTTGACCATAAATACCACCAATATATACAGCCATATAAGTACTTACTAAATATGTCTGAATATGTAATTTCAAAATACTATTTTTATAACTTTTATTCATATATATTAAAATACTCAAACGTTCAAATGTGAATTTGGAAAATTGTGAAAGTTAAAATTTGCAAAATATTGTAGAGACATAAAGAACTTGAACAAAGGTTTTTAATTAACTTTAGGCCATCAAAATAATGATGAGGCCCAATAAGGTATATGGCCCAAGATACAAACCTAAGCTCAAAAAATAAGGCAAAAACAATATTAATGTTATAAAATCACATAGAATGGAGAAAATTTAGAGAGAATAAATTCGCAGCTCTATATTTTCATTGATATCTGAAGTCTTATTTTTAGGAAAATTTTAAATAATACGATCATAATACACATCACATCAAGAGCATAATAGTTAGTCATAATACAAGACTGATCAATTTCATCTAATGCGCGAGACATCTTCTCGTATGGCATGCCATATTTATAGCACTCCCTGTTGAATGACTATTGAAATGCACTGTCAACTTGTTTGAGAAAAACTCGATGGGAGGAAAACTTACAAAATTATATGTGGTGGAGCTTGCATCAATTAGATGATGTTGTATCATATTGTAGTTAGGAAAACCCTGTGGGATCCGTGATCGTAAATTTGCTCCCCCTCATATAGATCATTCTCGTTATGTGCCATCTTAGTAAAATTTTTTGGGACAAAAACCGAGTGAACTTAATAGTATACACCTCTTCGCATGTAGACGATTCTTTATAGGAGTACTCATGTGCTGTTTCATTAAAACCTTGTCAAGAAAACCCTATGGGAAAACTGGACCGAAGGAAAAAGAGCACAACTACTCTTCCTGACTTTAAACCTTGAGGAATAATATTGACCTTTGTAATGTCCTCATTAAGTCATGAATATGCCTTGTCAAAAATCTTATTAGGAAAAATCTAGTGGAAAAAATCATAATAAGGGAAAAAAAGTACATTATTCATATAGTATGTCTTCTAAGTTGTCTCGTTAAAAACATTGCTAGGAAAAATCCTATGGGATAAAACCTCAGTCAAAGAAAAAATAGTGCAACGCGTATTTCGTACAAGTATGCTTCTGACATCTCAAAATCCTTCCTGGATTTATATAATAGTAATTGGTCGATACCTTTTATTTATTTCCCCACGTGACCAATTGTTAGATATAAATAATATTTAGTTATTCTTCATGTCACATAGTATCGTACCACATAAAGTGTAATTTATAATTTCGAACTCATAATTCCTTCGTAGATGATATATGTCAACCTCTTCTAGAGGTTTTATTAAGTTGTCTACTTAAAAATCTTGTTTGGGAAAACTCTTTGGGATAAAACCTCAATCAAGGAAAAGAGTACAACATACAAATTTTTCTTTATATTTATTCCGATTTAATGCATATATTGATAATATATTGAAAACTTCACCTTGAGTTTCAATATGGAATTCGTATCAATATGCTTCGGCGTATTTCAGTATTCTTGACATGTATTGCAATATTATAAAAAGTTGGAGATTACAAATTGCAGTATATAATAGTCATACTAATCCGTGGTGGATTATTAAAATGCCTGGGGCATACATGTATAAAATACGCGTTGCGCTCTTTTTTCCTTGACTAAAGTTTCGTCCCATTGAGTTTTCCTAGCAAGTTTTTTAACGAGGCAACAAGAATGGCGTATTACCATGAATAATGTGCTCTTTTTCCTTAATTAGTATTTTTCCTTCTCGAGTTTTCCTAATAAGGTTTTAATGAGCCATATTCATCACATAATGAGGAACACTACAAATATCAAAATTATTTCCCAATAATTTTAAGTATATATTCTATTTTTATTCAAAAGAAAAAAAATCAATTTTAACAAATTTTCAAACTATTTGAAGTCGCCTTACATTTTAACCCTTTTGTATTCGCATCTTTTGTATTCACATCTGTGTTTGATTTCACAATAAGAATTTACCCTTGCCCTAGCCATAGGATAGACGATGTATCGAAATCAAGAAAGACCGAATGGATCAAGGTTTGGAATCCAAATAGGGGTGTGTAACGTTCTTATTGTGAACTTTCCTGAGCATACCTAACAAGAGGAACAAGAATGGAAAGAGGTATGGACTTGTTGGATTCGGGCAAACATAAATCGTGATCTGGTGGAAAAGGAGCTAAATAATATTTGGTTCGGAAGTTTTAAATTGAGAGCAAATTTATCCGAGTTTGAAAGGAGGTCGACAGATAAACTCTGTTGAAGTTGCCAAACGCGGGTCACATTCAAGTCACCTTATATGCTGGCTGACAAATCCTACGCGGCAACCTTAAAAGAGAAAGGCAAGGGTGAGGGAGCAAATAATGGTCAAGTCAAGCCTGTCCAGAAGTTCATCGGCATACAATATATTTCAGGGGAAAATGATAAGGAGTTCCTAAAAGGATGCTTTACTGGGTGCCTGAAAGAATCAATTTTCTGGCCAGACCTCGGACCTAAAGTACAAGAGATATGTGAAGGTAAACTGTTACTAAAATACTTAGGAGGGGATTTGACACTCCTACAACCTGTTCGTGATGCAATTGGTATGGCAAGACATTTGAAGAGTTAAAGTAATGGTTCTAATTCATTAGGCCATGGGAGGAAGATGATATATCAAATAGAAGATTAGTTTGGACTAAATGGTTTGGTGTTCCCCTTCATGCGTGGAATCCAAAGTTCATCAATCTAGTCTCAATCAAATTTGGTGCAGTTCTGAAGTTTGATGATGAAGTTCTTTTAAAAAACAACTTATACTTCGCGAGGATACCCAACAATACACACACATATGGCACATCGGAATTATGCTAGATGATAAGCCAATATATATAACTATTATTTATATTACAAGAAAAATAACAGCAATAAGATCAATATTAATAATAGTCACTATATATAATATTATTGATCATATTAATTGATATTATAATACTCTTAGTAATTAATAATATTAAAAAAATATACAAACAATAATAATTACTACCTCCGTTCTCTTATAATTGCAACATCTGGACTTTCACGTTTGCCAATGCACAACTTTGATTATTAATATCTTTGATTTTTTATTTTTAAAAATTATAAGAAGTTGATATTTTGAAAGTATATTTCGAGATGAATCTCACATGACTATATTTTTTTATATGTATAAATCACAAAAGATGATCAAAAGAGAGTATGTGAACAGTCAACACGTTGCAATAATAAAGTAACGGAGGAAGTATTATTTATATTACAACAACAAAACAATAATGATAATAATAACAATACTGAAATAGACAATTATAATAATCACTATATATAATACTATTCATTATAATAATAGTTAATATTATTGATATCAAAATTGAATTGAACTGAACTAAAGGACTAAACTCTTGAAAATATTGGATGAAATGCGGAGGATTAATATTATTTTTGGAGGATTTCATAAGTGCAGAGTGTGTGTGTATATATGTAAATTGTGGACGTGTGTGTATCTGTAATTTCAGAGAGAGAGGGAGAGAGAGAGAGAGAGAGAGAGAGAGAGAGAGAGAGAGAGAGAGAGAGAGAGAGAGAGGTAATTAAACAGCCACAACAACTAACTTTTCTTCTTTCTACATTTCATCATATATGGGAAATGCCATATTGATAGCTGCTACAACTCGGTTAGTAGTCTATCTAGAGTATTCTATAGCTATTAATTCCTAGACTATAGGTTGATCATACCTTGTATTTTTACTATATATTGAATGAACGACATAAACCGAATTGATTACATGGATTTGGAGAGCTTGAGTATAGAGCCCAGCAAGGCCCATAAATCAAGACCCTACAGAGCCCAGGAATAAACTTATTATCTCGGCATAGAGCATCGAGGCCGACCTGAAATCCAGGACCATACTCGGCGTACCTCAGCTCAGGCTCAAGCCAAGACTTGTTCAGGCAACTGAATTATTGCGCCGACTCGGCTCAATGACAGAATAAGCCGAGATCAGCAAATCTACACTCCTAGTCACTAGATGAAGGTCCTATCCTTCAAGCACACGGAATCTGATGAAATCCAAAATAGAGGCAAATAAAGATATCCTTACTTAACAAAGACTCTTCTCCACAAGGAAACTACATCCACAATCCTTATCAGGATTCTATTTCCCATATATATAAGAAGTCCAACATCAACACGGACTCAATGACTCTCCGCAAGTTAGGGTTGCAATATTCATGCCTATAAAAATAGGTGCCATCGCACCTACACTGGTACATACAGAATTCTTGACTCTCAATACAGTCAATTAAACTTATTTCTACCATATATTCAGTGTACTTACTCTCACGCCGGAGGGCCATCGCCGGTGAAGTCCCGACTCAGTTCACGTGTATTTCTTGTGTGTAGGTCCGATCAGGAAGTTTACTCCCTGGAATTATCCAAACCGCTTGGATAAGGACTGATCCGATACGTTTTGGCGGCATTAGTTTGGTTCCATTGCCGGGAAATGTGGAGGAACTTCTTTCGGGCAACCACGCATCATGGCTAAGATCCCCCGAGACGGTCAAGAGACCAGTATTACCGCAGGCTATCAGCATCCGCTTCCACAGACAAATCAACCGGACGCGACTTTCCCCCTTACTCCGAGTTCGAACGCCACTAAGATAACTTTAGCAGAAACCAAGCTAGGCCAACTATTGGATCTCGAGAATCTGAACCTAGATGGAGAGGGCAAGGAAAGGGTACAAAAAATCATTACTGAAACCTTGGAGTTCAGGTATGGACCAGAACTGGAAACCGTCGATCGGCTGGAAGGGTTTGTCATTAATTCGGACTATCCGAACAGAAGGTCAAGATAGGAGGACAGCTTTGTCCCAAAGAAAAGAAAGAAATAATTACCCTTCTCAAGAACAACCTGGACGTATTCGCGTGGAAAGTAGAAGACATGATTGGGGTGAAAGAGGACATAGCCCTACATAAACTGGAAGTTGATAAGTTCTTCAAACATATCAAACAAACAAGAAGAATCTTTGCCAAAGACAAAGAGAAGGCGATACAGGAAGAAATTGAGAAATTACTCAAAGCAGGCATCATAATAGAGGCAACTTACCTAGTTTGTTTTGCTAATGTAGTGATGGTCAAAAAGCATAATGGTAAGTGGAGAATATGTGTGGACTTCACGGACCTCAACAAGGCCTGCCCAAAGGATAGTTACCCCCTCCCAAGGATTGATAAGTTGGTGGACTCTATTGCGGGACATTAGACACTTAGCTTCCTTGACGCTTACTCTGGCTACCATCAAGTTAGGATGGCTTAAGAAGACATTGAGAAGATGGCCTTCCAGGTAGCTGGTGGAATTTACTGTTATGTGATGATGCCGTTCGGGCACAAGAATGCGGGAGCGACCTACCAAAGGATGGTCAATAAGGTTTTCAAATCTCAGATTGGAAGAAACATAGAGGCCTATATAGACGACATGGTTGTAAAAACTAGGAGGGGAAGCCACACCACTGACTTGGGAGAGACCATTGATAACCTGAAAGCAAACACCATGAAACTTAACCCCAGCAAATGTGTATTCGGGGTCACGACAGGCAAGTTCTTAGGTTTTATGTTTTCTCAAAGGGGCATTGTGGCCAACCCAGAGAAGATCAAAGCATTGATAGACATGCGAGAGCCAACCTGCATCAAAGAAGTTCAAAGGCTTAATGGAAGAGTGGCAGCATTGGGAAGGTTCATAGCCAAAGCCGCGGAGAAATCACACCCCCTTTTAAGGTCTTAAAAGAAACGAAAGATTTCGTATGGACACCCGAGTGCTCGGCCTCGTTTCGAGAGTTGAATAAATATTTAGGTTCACCACCTCTTCTCAGCAGCCCCGTCGTGGGAGAAACGCTTTTCGTGTTCTTGGCGGCAACTGACCATGCTGTTGCTGCAGTCCTATTCCGTGACGATAGAGGAGATCAGAAGCCAGTATACTATGTAAGCAAGGCATTATCAGAAGTTGAATCAAGATACTTCAATGCCGAGAAGATAGCTTACGCCTTGGTTATTGCAGCGAGAAAGCTCAGGGCCTACTTCTCAGCATCACGGTCTACACTGATGCTCCCCTAAGAAAAATATTGCACAAAATGGACAGCTCGGGCTGACTTCTCAACTACTCTATTGAGCTAACCGAATTTGACATTACCTACAAGTAGAGGTGGGCAAAAAAACCGAAACTGAAATCGAAAAAAAACTGAAACCAAAACCGGTCAAAACCGGTTTTGGACCAAAACCGGTTCGGTTTTTATCAAAACCGGCGGTTTCTCACCGGTTGTCCATTTTAAAAACCGGTTCGGGTCGGGTTTTGCAGGAATCGGTTTCTGAAACCGGGTTGGAAAAACCGGTTAGAAACCGTTTTTTTCAGTGTACCGTTAGGCTTCGTTTTTTTTCAAAAATCTGACCGTTTGTTTGCCTTTTTTTTTTTTTACCATTTTGCCATCCCTAATCAACTATAAATAGCCTATTTGAGTTTGGTTTAGTCACAATACTCAAACACTCTTCAAACACTAAAAAAGCTTACAAAATTCTCGTTTCTCTCAATTCAAATGGCAACTCAATCTTTTTCCGCTTCCACGAATGCACCCGAGATTGTTGAAGTTATAGAAACAAGCCCAAACCCAAAAATTTGGTGTAATTTCAACCTCGTGAAGTTGTCGGATGGGCAACTTAAGGCTCATTGTAAACATTGCGGTAAGTTTTTGAAACATGAATCCAACACGACGTTGAAGATGTATACCGACAAGTATTGCGAAGGACTCAAACTGCTCCTAAGCCGGTCAAGCATCTATGTCACGAGAGGGGGGTCTTTTTGCATACGAGGCGGAGCAGTGCCGACAACAATTTGCAAGCTACGTGATTCAAGAAGGTTTGCCGTTCAACCACTTCGATAACCCTCGATTGACTAAGGTGATTCAAAATACTCTTCAACCGCGATGTAAACAAGTAAGTCGTGCTACTCTTAGATGTGATTGTATTGAATTATGGAAAAAGGCTAAAATAGAACTAGTAAACGGTTTTGCAAACTTAAATACAAATGTAAACTTAACCGATGTTTGGTCGGCACCTCATGGTTTGCCTGGTTCATACCTTTGTGTTACCGCACATTGGATTGATCCCGATACATGGCTAATGATGAAGCATACGATTGCTTTTGAAAATTTTGAGTATCCTCACATGGGTCAAAATTTATTTCATATGTTACAAAATGTAATAAATAACTTTAACTTACAAGAAAAAGTTTTTTCGATCTCATTTGATAACGCGTCTAATAATACAAACGCGGTAAAAAAATTAATATTAACATACAAACCGCCTTTGAAGGGTATTTTTTATCATAGTCGATGTGTTGCACACATTATAAACTTGGTTGTGCAAGACGGATTAGCGGTACCCGAAATAAGTTTGGTAAAAGACACTTTTAAAAAAATATTACAAGATATATTTTGTTCAAGTAAAGCTAGATATAAACAATATATGAAATTGTGTAAGGACACGAATTCTATTTTTTTTAACCCCTAATTAGGAAGACCTTACTTGCACAACCCTTGGTTAATTTTCTAGTTGAAAACCTCTTTTGCAAGTGAACACGTGCCCGCTGTTCGGAAAAGAATGTCCCTCATGGATATTGAACTCTTCTCTGACCTACCAAGAGACTGCTGGATTTTGTACACGGATGGGTCTGCTACAAAAGAAACAAGTGGGGCAGGAGTTGTCCTGGTCAGTCCTAGGAGCGAGCATGTAACTCGCGACTTTGTACGATTCAAGTTCCCATCTTCAAAAAACCAAGCCGAGTATGAGGCCCTTATCCTTGATATTGAAAAGGCTAAGTTCCTCGGGGCAATGAAGCTGGCTCCTTACAGTGATTCAAAGTTGGTTGTGAAGCAGGTCCGAGGAGAGTTCAACACTAAAAACCACATGATGACCAAGTACAAGGACCTCGTCCTTGACATAACCAAGGATTTGGAGTTCTGGGAGATAAGACTAATAGGTCGAGACCACAACAAGAAGGCCGACCTGCTTTCCAAAACGTCTATAGCTGAAAATGTTGATCCATTGGTCATTTACGCCGACCAGCCAGCGTTTGAAAGGATAAAGATCTTGGTCATAGACCATGAAGAGAGAAGCTGGATTGACGACTACAAGGACTACCTTAGAGATGGAAAGCTACCCGAAGACGAATTAGCAGCCAAAATGATTAAGAAGAAGACCGCGCGGTTCATCGTGTGGAACGGAGTACTTCATAGAAGATCTTTCACCAAGCCTCTACTTAGATGTGTTCCTCCGAAGTATGTGGAGAACTTGCTTGCCGAGGTCCATAATGGAGTCTGTGGAGGACACCCGGGGGCCAGGACTTTAGCGGCTTAACTTGAGGGAAGATGCCCAGACCTACGTGAAAAATGCGATAAATGTCAAAGGTACTCTGACCTACCTAAGGTCCCGGCTGTTGAACAAACCCTCATCATACCAACTTGGCCTTTCGATATGTGGGGAGTCGACATTATCGGACCTTTCCCCTTAGCCAAGGGAAGCAATAAATATGTCATAGTAGCCGTATAGATACTTCACCAAGTGGGTCGAAGCTAAAGCCCTGGAAAAAATCACGGAGGTGAAAGCCATCAATTTCATACACGATTACATCTGGTGTCGGTTCGGTGTCCCTAACATAGTTGTAACGGATAACAGACTTCAATTCTCGGATGCCTTCAATGAAGAGCTTAACAGATTGGGGGTTCAGCACAAGAAATCCTCAGTTAGTCATCCCCAGGGAAATGGCCAAGCAGAAGCAGCCAACAAACTGATCTTGACAGCCTTCACAAAGAATATGTAAGGAAGCGAGGGGAAGTGGTTGGACGACCTCCCCCTTGCCTATGGGCAGTTCGTACAACCACTCGGGGGCCAACCAGGGAAACACCCTTTGCCTTGACGTACGGTTCAGAAGCCTTGGTCCCAGCAGAGATGGCACTCCCGACCTTTAGGGTAACCAACTATGATGAAATGGTCAACGAATATAACAGACTCCTGGATTTGGACTTGCTTCATGAGAAAAGACTAGTTGTACATCTAAGGATGATTAACTACAAACAAAGGACCAAGGCCTATCATGACAAAAAGGTTAAGAAAAGGATGTTCGAAATAGATGATTGGGTATTGAGAAAAATTGAGTCTACTCACCGAAAGGCTCAACAAAACAAGCTCTCTCCAAATTGGGAAGGCCCTTACATTATAACCCACGCTATCCGGGAGGGGACCTACATGCTCAAGACACCCGAGGGAAAACAAAACTGAAACACCCATGGCACTCAGAGCACTTGAGAAAGTATTACCAATAGAAGAATTTAAGAAGAACTATCCGTTTACACCTTCGATGTAATGGCCTTTTATCTATCTAAAGCCGCTTCATCATTCTGTCGAGTACTTAATTCATACATGCTTAGGCGTTACAATGTCTGAACATTAAAATAAGTCTGGAGCACTAACGCCTGACTTAAACATTTAAA
Source organism: Orobanche coerulescens (assembly GCA_033398695.1). Lineage (NCBI taxonomy): Eukaryota > Viridiplantae > Streptophyta > Magnoliopsida > Lamiales > Orobanchaceae > Orobanche > Orobanche coerulescens. The sequence goes on along the minus strand of CM065804.1, from coordinate 65,419,693 downwards.
GCAAAGCAACTCTTGCAAATTCAGATGAAAGCCTGGTTCCCATAAAGGCTAAAGCATACATAACATGCTTGGTCTCAAACATGCCGAGTTAAGATTAAGACATCTAACTCGAACAATCTGAGCCTAGTTCTGACAACTAGACTGCTCAAATCTAAAAATGAGTACATGACACTCAAACACACCGAGTTAAGATTAAGACATCTAACTCGGACAATCTGAGCCTTGTTTCTGACAACTAGATCGCTCAAATTAAAAAATGAGTACATGACACTCAAACACGCCGAGTTAAGATTAAGACATCTAACTCGGACAATCTGAGCCTAGTATCTGACAACTAGATCACTCAAATTCAAAAACGAGAACAAGACACTCAACATGCCAAGTTAAGATTAAGACATCTAACTCGACAATTTGAGCCTAGTTTAAACAACTAGTTCACCACGTTTAGAAAACAAACATTCAACGCACTGACCACAGACAGACAATCCCCAGATCGTCCATACTTGGCTCGTACTGGCTAAAGTAAACATAAACTAACAAAGATATACATCTCGGCTTTACTTCTATGTAAGTCGGGACCTCCCCTTGAGATATATTCAAAAAGGCCGACATCAACTGCTCGGCCTGATGTTAAACCAGTTCACAATTAGTTAATTGCGAACAAGTGCATTCTCGGTTGGCGAGATAAGAAACTTAAGCACAAATCGCATAAACAGATGAAGTACAAAAATAGATAAGACAAGAACACCCACACCGGGTTGAAAATCTTGCAAAAAATAGAAGAATGTATGAAAACATGAAGGCCGACAAAACGATCGGGTTCAGGTATCATAAATGTTCAGATAAAGAGTACATTGTTCTAGCCAAGTCGGCTTTACAATTCTTATACAAGACAAAAAACAAAAATTTGACTATCCCAGCCCGGCGCCATCCTCCTCCTCGGCCAGTGCTATCAAGTCATCAAAGTTGTTCTCTTGAGGAGTTGGGGATCCTATGTCGGCTTCCCCTCCTGAGAATACCTAGCCCTTATGTTTTTTTAGAGCATTTTTAGAATAAGGGATTACGGAGTGAGCAACCCTGGATTTAGCACTGTAAGGATCTTAGACGAAGAGTTGAGCGAGCTTCTCCAGAGGCACCTCGACTTCTGGGTTAATGTAGAGAAGCCGAGATAAATTGGACCAAGCATCGCCATAGACGGAGCCTGGTTCATCAGCCAAGTCATCTCGATACTCTTTGCTCTTCCTATATCGTTCCACGGCGGCCTCCTCTTTCCCTGATATGCTCTCCTCAAGAAAGGTCAGCCTTTCATCTGCGGCATTCTTCTCTAGTGCCAGGACCTCGGCCCTCTTCCTCTGTGCCTTGGCCTCGACCTCAACAACCTTCAGGGACATCTCGGATTGAAGCAACGCCTCCTTTAACTTCCCCAAATCCTCAAGCACGGACTTCCTAGCCACCTCGGCCTGTTCGACCTTCAGCTCGGCCTCGTTCAGCATGGCGTCATGAGAAGCCTTCTCCTTCTCCAGGGCTTCAACTTTCTCGACGAGTGTAACAAACGAATGTAACAATGGATTCTTGGGCCGACTCAGCAGCGGCCTCATTCTTGTGCGCTAGATCCACGACTTGCCTAAATATAGCATATTCATGCTGAGCTATGGAGGCAAGATACAAAAAGAAAATACACTCAGATCCAAAGGGATTGCAGAAAGGAAATTCAAAAGACCAAGGCGAAGTAATATAGTACCTCACTGAGAATTAAACCCTTCCTGTTGAAGAGTTGGAGTGAGCTCGGCTTGTCGGCAACTAGCTGTTCAATATAAGACCTATTCATAGCCCGCTTAATGATAGGTCCTCCGAGCTCGAGGGCGGTCCTAGAATGAACCGTCGAATCAAACCCATACATAATAGGTGCAGCAACGAAAGAGTCGACTAGATTTTTAATCTCGGCATCAGAAAGGGCGAAAGCCGAGGATGAACCATGTGGCGAGGGAATGGTTCTATTATGAGAAGGCTCTTCTCCAGCTCGGCCTCCATTATCCCTTAGCCTCTTCTGCCTCTGACGACGCTCTGCCTCGAAGTCCGGCCCACGATCTCGGCCCGGTCCTTGAGAGTGCCCCTGGCCTTTACTTCGGGCATGAGTCCGAGTAGGGCTAACTTCCTCGGTGGGCTCCCTCTCGACTTTCGCTTTAGGTTCGGACGACGCCCTGGCTTGAACGATAGACAGCTCCATAGGAAGCAAAGATTTCCCTTTCTCCTGCAGCTCTTTTGCCGATCCGCCATATCGGCATATCTATTTTCGACTCCCCTCAACCAGGACAGCCTCTTCTTTTTTTGGACCGCCATCACAGGGTCGATGTGCTCCTAATTGACCTTCTGGATGTCCTCCATCAAGAGATCTGCGCAAGAACAGTGTTAATCCCAAAACGAGATGGCAGAAAAAACGACAATGAAAGATAAGAAAATTACATCCTACGATGTCCACGACTTTCAAGCATTTGTCGTCCTCAGCACGGCAGGTCGCGTAATCCTCGTGGAAGACAAAATTAGGGTGGACAACCCAATCAGGAAATCGAGCCCCTCTTGGGACCTCGACCAAAGCTCTAACCCCAGCTATGGGCCCCCTCATCAGGCCGGCGTGAGCATGGTAGCGAAAGTCAGTCTCTAGCTTGGCCCAATTAAGAATGGCAGCGGAGGAAAACTGCTCGAGCTTCACAATCAAGTCCGCACTCCAGTCCGGTTCGTGAATGCGCGAAGGGCGATGCGGTGAATTAACAGGTGCTGTAAATTCCCAGCCATGCCGGCTCTCAACCTTGATCACGTGCTTGTTCCAACCCGTGACCTTATTGACAGTATTTGAAATGGGGGCCATGAGCTTGGGTTTGTTGGGGTCGGACTTAATAGTGATGGTTCTGGTTTTGGAGTTGTAAGATGATTTGAAAAGTGATAGAAGGCAAACATGCACGGCTCGAAGCCGAGACCACGGCACAAGATAATACAGGTGGTGAGATATCTGACCGCGTTGGCACCGAGATGGGATGGGACAATTTCCCAATCTTCCAAAAATTGATTAATGAAAGGGTCCAAGGGTAGCCTCAGGCTGAGGTGGAATTGCTTGAAATAAAACGGGACGAAGGCATCATTATAGTGGAAAGTTTTAGCTTCATGCTCATCGGCAAAAGGAGTGTCCAAACTTTGGTAGAGCCTATACTCATTCCTATCCACCTCATACGTGGTATAAAGCTCCTCAAGCATCTCGTCCCCCCCTCCTTGGGATGCTTAGGCCGAGAGGACCCTCCTGGGTGTATCTGGTCTTTGCCTCGGCTCCGTCTTGAGCCGACAACCTCGGAGTCGAACTCCCGACAGGCCTATCAGAAGTACTCTCCCCACCCATACCTGCAGAAGAAAACTGTAACACCCCAAAAGGCGGTTATTACAGTGCGTTGGACCCCACACAGGGACCCACCAGGCGATATCAAAATACAGGTTAAATAAGTATTATTTTGTGATACCGAACCAAAATAAATAGTCAATACTCCGATTAGGAGTTTATTAATGGTATGGCCAACGACCTTATGATACACAGGATCCGAAATACAAGTATAGACCATATGGGTATGGAATATACTTCAAATATCAATACAACCAGACAATAATTTAAATAAAGCGGAATTAAAGTAACATTACACGGTTTAAACAATAACCAGACATAAAAGAGATGGCCCCCGAACTAGTATCCCTCGAACCCTTCGCCGTCACCGTGCTCTTCCCGTGCCTTGCCTTTGCCTCGACCTAAAATACAACACAAGTATTTCGCCCAAAACACAGGGTCAGATATACATGATAAATGATTCTCCCGACATTATACAATCCACATATATTAGATCTCAAGGAAAACATCCCGAATATTGAACATACCCCTCGGGCGTATGAACAATTAGTCCTAAAAATCATCGAACATATCCAATCATACATGGACTATGAACGATTAAATAATATGGCTCAAGATGGACATCACAGTACGCCCGATCCGGAAATTTGTCCGTGTACATGTCCACCCCGTATATGGAGTCCAGAATATACGTGTGATAATGTACCTAATTAACCTCACAAACTACGTCTCGTGTGCACAGTCCAATACGGAAAACATCCACGTATGACTATATAAGTGCCCGGCTAAAAATCCTACACAATAACCAATCGGCACGCAGATATGATTCCAGATATGTCACGACACAACATGACAACGAATTCAATAAATCACATATCCGATTAAGGATCAAGAAAAACTCACTGAAGTGACACGAGGACCAACGAGATCAACGATTCAAAGTGACGTATTTGGGAATGCATCCCCATGATGAAAAACGGAACAACGTCAAGGACAATATCAAATTACGAGTCACAAATCTATAAACATTTCATATACATGAAACGTATAAACATCACAAGAATCTAATCATCATTATAACCAAGCAAGATAATTTGCCTCAACTCCGTAGGCGAAAGATAGTCCTTCTCCAAATGATCAAATGGACGGTATCCTTGGTTAAACACTCAATCGAACAAGCAACCTTTAATGAAATGTAATCCATTCAATAACGTATTCACATAATATTAATATCAATTCGTAGGAAACGACGCCCGCAACCTAACCGAATAATCCATTCCACCCTAATGAATATCCTACCGATTAATGAAGGGTTCCAATACATCTAGTTCGTCTTCCACAATAGGATTACTATATCAACAATGTCCTTTAACACTCTTGTCATTTTTATGAACAAAACCTCTTCAATTTTACCAATAAAATTGGTTTAATGAATTTTTTTATGTTCTACAACATCTACTACTATACAAGGTTAATCATAACGAATTCGATACTCAAACTATTATGACTTCATCAATCAAAATCAGCAACTCCTTCTTAAAAACACTATCCATTCTAGCATGATGATCAAACACATCCTTAAGTTATCAACACATTAGATTAATAAAAAGTTATTGTTGTATTGATCAATATCCTTATCATTCCTTAACGACTTGTGAAGCTGAACCATAATGATGTTAAAACTTCTAAGATTTCTGAACAAGAGAACATTATCCTATCTTTAACATTGTCAAGTTCTTCCCAAGGTGATTAAATCCCTAATATGGGGTTTAAACACTTTATGACATCAATTCTATTGATTAAATCCAACTATGATGAAGCTAACTGATTATCAATGTTCTACTGAGATTAATTCGTCCAGCAAGATGAGCATGATAATATGAACATTGTTAGTATCACTATAACATCAAGAACACATCCATTCCAAACCCTCATTTATCATATTCATCAAGAAGTGTTAAAAGTTTAATTATAACCAGGTTTTACTTGATTAATTTAACTCTAGGTGAAGTATTCTACATTACTAACATCAACATACGAAAATGTACAAAGGATAATCGTATACATACCTTCAGAAACGAAGAACAACCCTCAACACTACAAGAAATACACTTCCAGCTCAAGAACACCTTCTAACTTCAAATCAATGAGATCCACTCCAAGTTACAAGTCTCAAAACCAAGTTGGAGAAGGTTAATATCAGTCTAGGGAGGTAGTAGGGGGATATACGGAGAGAAAATCGGGTTTAAGTTGTGAAGAAATGAAAAATAGGTTGTGTCTTTAAATAGACTGTACAGCCTTAACGTACGCTATCAAACAAAATTAGCCTATGTTAACAGTGTTACGTACGCTAATCAGTTTCTATTATGTACGTAATCGACTTACAGGTGCTACTGTCTTGACTTCACAGGCCATTTACGTATGCTAAAGAAAGGGTATTACGTACGCTAAATATAGTTGACTCTGACTGACACGGCAGCCCAACCAGCCTTCACGTTCATAGCCACGGATAATAATTTCACGTGCGGAAGTCAACTGATGTCTGATTCCCTCTTAACGTACGCAACAGATAACCGATTACGTACGTTAAGGCACAAGCTTAATGTACGTTAATCACACTATGTAGCGTACGCTACACCACCAGAATAGGCCCAAAAATGCAACTCTCTAATTAACATTGAATCAACAAACATAAACTGAATAACAACGATAACTAACTCAATTCCGTAACATCTCGAAAATATAGTCATATAATCAATGCAACATGATTCAACGATATTCAAATTATCTGAACAATACAACAATAAGGATGAAGAATTACAGTCGGATATTACATACTCCCCCATTAAAAGGAGTTTCGTCCTCGAAACTAAGGGGCAAATAATTCTAGATATCTCACTCGCATGCTATCCTCGGTTTCCCACGTAGCCTCCTCGACTCCGTGTCGTGACCACTGAACCTTTAGTAGGGGGATCGTCTTGTTCCGCAACTGTTTGATCCTCCTCTCGAGTATCTATACAGGACGCTCCTTGTTCGAATGATCCTATGATATTTCAATCTCTTCGAACTGAAGTATATGACTCGGATCCACAACATACTTCATCAACTGGGAGACATGAAACACATTGTGAATCCGACTCAAAGCTGGTGGCAAAGCTAGTCGATAGGCCAGATCACCTACACGCTCCAAAATCTCAAACAGCCTAATGTACCTCGGGCTCAGCTTGCCTCTCTTTCCAAAATGAAAAACACCTCAAGTAGGAGACATCTTCATTAGCACATGGTCACCAACCTCGAACTCAAGCGGTCGTCGACGATGGTCTGCGTAGGACTTCTGTCGACTATGAGCCTTTAACAAATGACTCCTAATCATGTCGATCTTCTCACAGACTGCTAACAAAATATCGAGTTCCGTAACCCAAAGATTCTGACAGTTCGTCCCAACACAAAGGGGACCTACAACGACGGCCATACAATGCCTCATACGGAGCCATTTGAATCGAAGCATGCCAACTATTGTTATAAGTGAATTCCACCAAAGGTATTTGGTTTTCCCAATCGTCCTTCCAATCAAGAGCACACGCCCTCAACATGTCTTCTAGAGTTTGGATAGTTCTTTCAGACTAACCATCGGTCTGCGGATGAAAAGCCGTACGAAAATTTAACTGCGTGCCTATCGCACGATGAACTGCCTTCCAGAAGTGCGACACGAATCGCCCGTCACGATACGATACAATACTCTTGGGGGTACCATGTAACCTTACAATCTCTTTAATAAATAGCTGGGCCAATCCCTCGGGACCCCACGAGTCTTTAATTTCCAAAAAGTGGGTTGATTTGGTTAGACGGTCCACAATCACCCAAATCGTATTCATTCCTCGATGACTCGTCGGCAAGCTAGTGATAAATCCATCGATATGTCCTTCCACTTCCACTCGGGAATCGGGAGTGGTTTCAGCATTCCTGCGGGTCGCTGGTGCTCAATATTAACCTGATGACAGGTTAAACATCTCGAAACGAATTCAGCAACCTCACATTTCATGTTTCCCCACCAATAATATTATTTCAAATCCTTATACATCTTACTAAACCCCAGGTGAATAGAGTACGGGGTAGCATGGGCCTCTCTCATGATAGAGTTCCTCAACTCTTTGTCTGCGGGTATACACGCTTGATTCCTGAAGCGTATTAATCCGTCCTCGTGGATCGCAAATCCAGGGGCTTTCCCTTAAGTTACCTCATCCCGAACTCGAGATAAGAATGGGTCCGTAACCTGCTTCGATCTGATTATATCATCAAGAGATGAAGAAATCTCGAGTGTGCAAAGTTGTCCCTGAACACGCTGTAACCAAACTTCAATTTCTGGCCTCATAAGATCTAACTATAATGGCCTCTGAGCTTTCAAGCGGCTAAGCATCTACTCCTGCACAGTCTTACGGCTCAAGGCGTCGGCAACCACATTTGCCTTACCTGGATGATAAAGGATCTTGATATCATAATCTTTGATTAATTCTAGCCACCTTTTTTGTCTCGTGTTCAACTCCTTCTGAGTAAAAATGTACTTCAGGCTCTTGTGATCAGTAAAGATCTGAAAGGTAACTCCATACAGATAGTGACGCCAGATTTTCAAAGCAAACACCACGGCTGCTAGCTCCAAGTCATGGGTTGGATAGTTAACTTCATAGGGTAGCAATTGCCTCGATGCATAGGCAATCACTTTCCCTTCCTGCATCAGTACACATCTAAAGCCCTGTCTCGACGCGTCACTATACACCACGAATTCTTCTGTTCCTTTTGGTAGAACCAAGACAGGTGCTGAAATCAATCGACTCTTGAGCTCATCAAAACTTTGCTGACATGCTTCTGTCCATAAATACTTCTTATCCTTCCTTAATAGGTTAGTCATCGGTTGCGCAATTTAGGAAAATCCTTCCATGAATCGTCGGTAGTAACCTGCTAGGCCGAGGAAACTACGAACTTTCTTCACGTTCTTTGGAGGTAGCCAATCTCGAATGGCTTCTGTCTTCTGTGGGTCCACTCTCACTCCTTCGGCTGATATCACATGCCCAAGAAAGATAACCTCAGGCATCCAAAATTCACATTTAGAAAACTTCCCATAAAGCTGTTCCCGCCTCAACGCATCGAGAACTTGGTGGAGATGACGTTCATGCTCTTCGTGGTCACGAGAGTAAATCAGAATCTCGTCAATAAAAATGACTACTAAGCGGTCTAGATAGTTAATAAAAACCCGATTCATCAACTCCATGAATACATCTAGTGCATTAGTCAATCTAAATGGCATCACCACGAACTCATAATGCCTATAGCGAGTACGAAACGCTGTCTTCGAAATGTCAGACTCTCGAATCCTCAACTGATGATAACCGGACCTCAACTCGATCTTAGAAAACACATCAGCTCCCTGAAGTTGATCCAAATAAATCATCAATACGAGGCAAAGGATATTTGTTCTTGATGGTTACCCTGTTCAGCTCACGGTAATCAATACATAAACGTAGAGATCCATCTTTCTTCCGTACAAATAACACTGGTGCTCCCCAAGGGGATGCACTAGGTCGAATATAGCCCTTTTCAGTCAACTCCTCAAGTTGGTTCTTCAACTCCTGCATCTCAGTCAGAGCCATACCATACGGTGCTTTCGAAAGCGGGGACATACCTGGCTCTAACTCAATAATAAACTCCACCTCACGATGTGGAGGTAAGCCTGGCAACTCGTCTGGAAATACGTATGGGTAGTTTAGGACTACAGGAATGTCGGCCAATCTGACTGGTCGATCTGTTGTTTTGGTCATGTAGCACCAATAACCAATACACCCTTGATTAAGCAGTTTCACTGCTTTCATAGCGTTGATGACTCTCCCAGAACGGCTGGGATTATCACCTCGAAAAATAAACTCGAAACCATCATCAGAAGTGACGGTTACCATCCGCTTGCAGACACTAAGTATGGCATCATGACAATCCATCCAATCGATACCCAAGATTATATCATCCTTAGGTAAATCGACTACAATCAGATTTGACAACCACTCACGGTCGTTCATACGAATCGGACAGTCCTAGACTTCATGATTTTCAATAATTCTTCTACCATCAGGTAGACCAATCACATAAGGCTCACAATTGATAACATGGTCTACAGGAAAACAACTCAAACAAGCAGTAGATATAAAAGAGTGTGAAGCACCGGTATCAAAAAGATCACACATCGGCTGAGAGTGGATCTCGGTATACCTGCAATCATGCTGGCCTCTGGATCGTCAGCTTTCTTCATCTCGTAAATCCTAGGTTTCGCAGCTCCGGCACCATGTGTACCACTTTGATTCACACGACCCATTCCCCTGTTTGCCGCGGTAGTATGATAAGAAGCGGATGGAGGCACACGGTCCTGGACAGAAGACTGAACTGGAGCATGAGACGCTATTGGTTCACGTCCGGGTCCATTCCTGCAAAAACGAGAACGATGCCCATTCTTCCCACAAGTATGGCATGCGACGGCCGGCTTCGGGCATTTGGAGCTGACGTGCCCCTGGTCTCCGCATTTATAGCACACAACAGATGAGGGGATCGCTCGAGAGTGCGATCCGACTAGCTTCGACGCCATGGGTGGTCGATCAGAAGGGTTTGGCAATGACTGGGGCTTCCTGAATGTCCCCCGGTTACTCTCAGTCTGGTTCTGGTTCCGAGATCTTTTGTTTTTGGACTGTGGTTGCTTCTTGGAAATCTCCTTCGCGGTGAGTTCGTATTCCAGAGCTTTCTCGATGAACTCCCGCGGGGTCGTACAGTGGTGATTCAACAACTGCATTCTCATTTGGGGTTTAAGCCACTTGAGAAAATATTTGATCTTATCATCCTTCGTTCAGACAATCGATGAGGCAAAAGGAAGAAGTGCCTGAAATTTCTCGGCAACAGATAGTACATCATCTTCTTCAGACGGGTCCGAGTTCAGAAGTTCTGACAGCTTGGCCTCACCGAGTGGCCCTGGATAGTAACGGTCTAGCATGAGGTTTTTAAATTCCTCCCAAGTAGATACACCATCAGCTGGCCTCACTGAAAGCCACCAGGTGTGAGCGCCCTTGCTAAGATAGTAAGCTGCTACGGATACGCGATTCTCTTCGGGACAGTCCACCATCTCGAACAATTTCCTCAAAGTGTTCAATCTAATGCACAATGTCAGCAGGCTCAGAGGAGCCTTCAAAGGTCGGAGGTCGCTGGTGAGAGATGTCGCTGATGATCCGACTCACGGGTCCGCCAAGCACAGGAGGTGGAGGATGAGGCCCCTGTTGCTGGCCAATAGTGGCCCTCTGCACCGCTTCCATTAATTGACCCATCTGGGTCATGCCCTGTATCACAACGTAAGGATTGACACGCGCATCCTCATGCCCACTGTGGTACGATTGGTCCCTAGAAGGCGAACCACTGTCTGCGGAACTATGCTCCACATTCGCACGTCTGTTGGCTCATGGTATCGGGATTCGGCCCCTTCCGCGGCCTCGTCCCCCTCTGCCACGGCCTCTCATATTTCTTTCCATATTGAAAGAATCAATCATAATGATAACCATAAGTACAGTTCAAAATTCATGCTTAGTTAATAGTAACAAGGAATCACATACGAGAAAACAGTTCACGATGAATTATCGACACCACGAGTGTCACACAGAATATTACATCGACGTCGAGTCGAACAATTTCAATCATATAATCACCACATTTACCTCGAATTATCAATCAGATAAATCCCGCCACAGATCCTCGAAATAACAAGATCAACAAAGAGATCCATTCCGATATCAATATCATGCCAGTAATTAAACCATGGCTCGTAAAGTAAATACCATATTTGGCTCGTAGGGTCAGGCGATTGCACAGGTCACACGTGACACGAAGGTCTTTTGATACTACTTCATTCTACAACGACTCTTAAAGAGAAAACAACATTCTCCGATACCATCTTCTGTAACACCCCAAAAGGCGGCTATTATAGTGCCATGGACCCCACACTGGGACCCACCATGCGATATCAAAATACAGATTAAATAAGTATTACTTTGTGATACCGAACCACAATAAATAGTCATTACTGCGATTAGGAGTTTATTAATGGTATGGCCAACGGCCTTATGATACACAGGATCCGAAATACAAGTATAGACCATATGGGATGGAATATACTTCAAATATCAATACAACCAGACAATAATTTAAATAAAGTGGAATTAAAGTAACAATACACTGTTTAAACAATAACCGGACATAAAAGACATGGGCCCCCCGAACTAGTATCCCTCGAACCCTTCGCCGTCACCGTGCTCTTTCCGTGCCTTGCCTTTGCCTCGACCTAAAATACAACACAAGTATTTCGCCTAAAACACAGGGTCAGATATACATGATAAATGATTCTCCCGACATTATACAATCCACATATATTAGATCTCAAGGAAACATCCAGACTATTGAACATACCCCTTGGGCGTATGAACAATTAGTCCCAAAAATCATCGAACATATCTAATCATACATGGACTATGAACAATTAAATAATATGGCTCAAGATGGACATCACAGTACGCCCGATCCGGAAATGTGTCCGTGTACATTGTTAGGAATACTTATTAAATTTTGATGATGTCATGTTTATATATTCAAATGTATGTTCTTTACTTGGCAACAATGTAAGGAAGAACCAAATGAGTATCTTCCATATGCCAAACTGTGATAAGTTTGATACTTGGCAAAATGTAAAGAAGAACCAAATGAGTATCTTCTATAGGCCATATAAGTTAGGCTTAAAAATCGGCTAAGTGCCAATCAGATAAGTATTTTTCAGCCGAGTCTTGGTCAACTCAACTGTTCAGATAAGGTTGACCACAGACGAGTCATATCAGGCATTCCTTATCAGAGAATTCCTGGTCAAACAATTTAATCAGCAAAGTTGGACCAGATTGCAGTCAAGAAGGAAAGTCAAGTCATCTGAAGTCTGACCATCAGATCAGTCAAGTTCAATCAGGTCAGAAGACTTCAGACAAGTCGGCACATCAGAGAAGTCGACATCAGAGAAGGTTGACTGCACATCAGACAATTTGAACAAGAAGAGACCAGTTAAGTGATCAGCCAAGTACTCCAGTCCACGTCAGCATGCGTTGAATAGTCAATATTTATAGGAAGTCACATGCGGGCGATTGGAGACAGGCTGAAGAGATTCCCGGAAAGGAAATAATTTAAATAAATCATCCAGACCCACCACTGGAGACTTTAATCTTGTAATAGTCAAAAGATTCGGCGCCATCACATGGAAGTCTTCACAACAGTCGGAATTGGATTAAAATATGGGAATCCAGCCTTGTAACTTCAGAAAGAAAAACAAAGAAGTCTATTTCTCCAACGGACGGATTTGTTACAGATTTGCAACAGCTATGAAGAAAAGCTCAAAGGATCGACACCTATATATATCCGAAGATTTGAAGTTGAGCAGTACGATGTGAACAACACTCTCGAGCAATCAAAGCAATTAAAAGCAATCAGAAAACTATAGCATCGTTAAAGAGCAGTACTCTAAGTTCATACACGAAGAAAGCTCTTTAGTTGGAGAAGACAAAACACTCTTGTCTTAAAACCTGACTAAGGGGTACTTCACTGGTTGAAGTTTCGCGACTGATAGGCATCCAAAGATTTGAAGAATCAAGTGGTGCTAGGCAGTCAGGAAGGAGTTGCAATGATGGTATTTCCACTGGTTAGAAGTTGTTGTAGCTAAGTTAGAGAATCACTGTAATATTTATCACTGGTTGAGAATTATAGTGGATTCATCTCCAGCTGGTTTGGAGAAAGTGGATTAGTAGAGGATTACCCCACCTCTGAGACTACTATAAATTGCCTGCCCACTTTATTGTTTTTAGCATCATACTTAACTGCTGCATTCATACTTAAGTGTTCCATTGATTATTTCTGTATTCGTTATCAACTGACTTCCGCACTTACATTGACTACAAACGACTCTAAGTCATCTGTACCATCAGCTGAGAAACTCATCCTTCGTGGAAAAGAGTTTCAATAAGTCTATTCACCCCCCCTCCCTCTAGACTTATTCCTGGACAACTTGTGACCTACAAGTGGTATCTGAGCAAGGTTGGTTCAATATTTCAAGAACCAGATCCACATATCAAGGATATATTTTAGTCTCTCATTTTAGAAATGGAACACATACATTCTAGATTACCTGTCTTTTCAGTTGACGAGTATGATCTTTGGAAGATAAGGATGCGGGCACACTTATCTTCAATCCATGACGACATGTGGTGCATCATAGAGGACGGTCCCTTCATCATCGAGAAGGACAACACTCCTGAGGAGATTGCAGCTGGGAAGCCAGAGAAGATCCCAAAGAAGAGGACGGAGCTGACCATTGAAGAAAGAAAGCTGTAGAACCTTGACAACTGGGCCAGAGACGTGCTCTATCAAACTCTTGATAAATCAACAATGGTCAAGATCAAGAACTACAAAAATGCCAACGAGATTTGGGATACCCTCGCGGTGATGTGTGAGGGTACAGAGATGATCAAAGAAAACAAGCTGTCAATTGCTACCCAAAAACTTGACAACTTCAAAATGATGTCCGGAGAATCTATAGACCAGGTGGACACAAGGTTCACGGAGATCATCAATGAAATCAACTCTCTTGGAAAATCATATGGCAACAGGGAGATGGCCTTGAAGGTGCTAAGATATCTTAGTCCCGAATGGAGTATGAAGGCGGTGGCCATGAGGAAATATAAAGACCTCAATAAAATAAAGATCCAGGAGCTGTTCTCCGATCTAAAGGCTTATGAAGTCGAACTCCCAAGTTTATTATCAACCGAGCCTGCAGAGAAGGGAATAGCCTTTGTAGCCGAGTCCCCAGCCAAGAACCTATCTAATGTCAAACCTCCAAATCCACTCGATTTCGAGGAAGAAATGGAGTTCATAATGCAAAGGTTCAGCAGCTTCAGAAAGAATTACTCCAAATATAAAAAGAACTATAAGGAGAATCCCAGGAAAAATCAAAAGGCTGGATGCTGGAAGGTGGAGTGTTATATTTGCCACAAGACATGACACATCCAAATCGATTGTCCTGATCTCAAGAAGGACGCGAGCAAGAAGGAGGTGAGCAGAAAAGAAGACCGAAGGAAGGCCCTCATTGGAGAAGACCAAGAGCGAGTAGAATCAAGCAGCGGATTATTCTCTGATGATAATGAAGAATATGATTGTCTGATGGTCAACCTAGCTGATGAAGAGGTAACATCTAAACCCTCAATTTCAAATAATAACAGCTCAGACATGTCACAAGACATGGACTTACACGAGTCTGTTTATTAGATTCTCAAAGATTTTGAGAAATTAAAATCTGCACACCAATCTATATCAGCCGAGAGGACCCAGCTGCAAGATGAGAATGGGCAGCTGAAAAATGATTTTGAAAAACTCAGCCTAGAATTGAATAAAACCAAAGCTGATCTTGAAAAACAGGCTGCAAACAACTCTACAAACCAGGCTGATAATACCACAGCTGAGATAAAACGATTAACTGTTTTGAATAGTGAAAAATCAACTGCACTTGCTCATGTCAAAACTGAGTTTGCAAAACTGACTCAGCTAAGTAAAACTCAGGTGAAGGAAATAACCTCCCTGAAGGCATCTCTAATCCTGGACGAATTGTGTACGAATAAAAGGCCATTATATTCCAGATTAGGCCTTGGATATGACCCCCACACTCCCTCTAGTTCTAAAACCACTTTCATCAAGGGAGAAACAATTGTCTTGTCTGCTGAGCCAATATACAAACCTGTGTTTCAAAATAGGCAGACGCCAAGTCACAGGTCTAGGCTGCAGCCAAGGTATACAAGGCAACCACCTAGACATGAGACTAGGCAATGGCCAAGGCAGAAGCAGCAGCCCAGACAACATGCCTATTATTATCAAAGACTCCCCAAAAACAGATTTCAAAATGGGAGGGGCAAATGGAAACCTCAAGGTTATCCTAATTTTCAAAACGAACAGGTGTGGATACCTCAAAGATTTAATAAATGGTCTCATCTAAGATTTAGGAATGGCCCACACCATCAGTTTTATGAGGCATATCTGGTACACAATCCTAACAGAGGATATAGACCCAGACCTTACACACCTTTTAGGGGTAATAACAATAACTTTCACAATCCCAGGAGAAACCTGTTCTCCAGGAGACCAACTAACCCCCGAGGACCCACACAGATTTGGGTACCTAAATCTCTGCTTGTCTGATTGCAGAAAAGGTGGAAGGACTACTACCACATCTCCACAAATTCAAACATTGGAGGTGAAGAATGATTTGTAGATTCCGGATGCTCAAGGCACATGACCGGGAACAAGAAGGTGCTGACAAATTATACCAAAGAAAAAGGTCCAGATGTAACCTTTCGAGATATCTCTAGAGGTCAGACCAAAGGTTTTGGAGAGCTGCATAGAGGAAATATCACCATATCCAAAGTTCATTATGTCAAAGGACTCAAGTATAATCTTTTGAGCATAAGTCAGTTTTGTGATGAGAAGAATCTGCTAGTCTTCAACATTTGGAAATGCATGGTGATAAATATCCTATCTCGAGAAGTGAAGCTACAAGGATTCAGAAGAACAGATGTCTATATGATAGATTGGAATACAGGAACTCCTAATACCTGCTTTCTATCTAAGACCATAACTGAGAATGGGTAGCTGTGGCACAAAAGACTATGTCACCTAAATTTCAAAGCCATCAACAAGATTAGTTCTCAGAAGCTGGTGAGAGGACTTCCAGAAGTAGTATTCAAGAAATAAGCTCTCTGTGATGCATGTCAGAAAGGGAAACAAACAAGAGCATCATTCAAGCCACTTCAACCTACCACTCTTACAACAAGGATCCTAGATCTACTTCACATGGATCTATTTGGTCCCATCAAGCCAAGGACCTTAAGTGGCAGAAAGCACGCTCTAGTAGTAGTAGATGACTACTCAAGATACACATGGTTTGTTTTTCTCTATAAAAAGAGTGAAACACTAACCAAGTTACCTGAGCTGCTAAGGAGGATCCAGAATGAGAAATCTCTCTCAATCATCAAGATCAGATTAGATAGAGGAGGAGAATTTCTCAACAAGTCAATCACTGATTACAGTGATCAGAATGGGATCCAGCATGAAGTCTCTGCAGCCAGGACCCCTCCGCAGAATGGTGTTGCTGAAAGAAGGAACAGAACCTTGAAGGAAGCCGCTGTGTCCATGATTGCGCGGACACTCGCCAAGAGGTTGGGGCTGAAGTCCAACGCAGCATGTCACACTCAGAACAGGAGTATGATAGTAGGGAGACATAGCAAAACTCCCTATGAGGTTTGGAATGGCAGAACACCAATGTTGCATATTTTCATATTTTTGGTTGTAAGTGTTTCATCCACAACAAAGGTAAAACCCAACTAAATGCCTTTGATGCTAAAAGTGATGATGGTCTCTTTATGGGATACTCACAAAGAAGCAATGCATATTGGGTTTTTAATAAAAGAACCTTAGTTGTGGAGGAAACACCTCATGTTGTACTTGATGAAACTACTGCCGAGTATAGGAAAAAAGTGGAGCTGATAGAGAATGAGCTCAAATCTGCCACCCTAGAAGAAGTTATTGTCCAAGACACAGGAATGGTGGACTCACCTGCAGATCAGCCTGAAGACCCAACTGCAGATCAGATAGGACCACCAAACCTACCTGATCCAGTTGCTGCTGATGAAGACCAATCTGTAGCTGATAAAGACCCATCTGCAGATCAGACAGGATCCCCACCTGCAGATGACAAGAAGGTAGCTGATCCAGTTGCAGACCAAGGAGATCAGAACCAAGCTGATGCAGAGAGAGAAGAAACCCACGAAAGCAAATCTACAGGGGGAACAGACCCTGAAGAAGAAGGCATTCCTAAGTGGCTCAAAGATCATCCTATCCAATAGATCATTGGGAAGCTAATTGATGGAGTCAAGACCATACAGTCTACTCTACCCGTAGGAATGGAAACGTTTTCATGCTTTATGTCTCAAATAGAACCCAAGACAATAGAGCAAGTCCTGGAAGACTACTCATGGATCAACGCAATGTAAGAAGAGCATAATCAGATGGAAAGGAACAATATTTGGGAAATAATAGACAGACCAGATCATAAGAAGGTTATTGGCACCAAATGGGTGTACAAGAACAAAAGCGATGAAGATGGAGCTGTTGTTAGGAATAAAGCCAGACTTGTTGCTAAAGGCTATGCACAATGCGAATGGATAGATTTTGATGAAATTTATGCACCTGTTGCACGATTAGAAGCCATCAGACTATTCCTTGCATATGCAGCATTTAAAGATTTCATAGTCTACCAGATGGATGTGAAGAGTGCCTTTCTCAATGGAATTCTAGAAGAAGAAGTCTATGTGGAGCAACCCCCTGGATTTGTCAAAGGAGACAAAGTCTACAAGCTTCTAAAGGCTCTATATGGACTCAAGCAGGCACCAAGGGCATGGTATGAAATATTATCTGTGTTTCTAGAGAAGAATGGTTTCAACAAAGGAAAGGTGGACAAGACCCTATTCAGAGTGGAGCATAAAGACCACATATTATTAGTCTAAATATATGTGGATGATATCATATTTGGCTAAACCAATCCAGAGCTATGTGAGAAGTTCTCAAATCTCATGCAAGGAGAATTTGAGATTAGTATGATGGGAAAGCTTAATTTCTTTCTAGGACTGCAAGTTAAGCAGATGGAAAATGGAATTTTCATCAACCAGGCCAAATACACCAGGGATCTAATCAAGAGAATTGGAATGGAATCAGCCAAATTAGCAAAAATTCCTATGAGCACAAGCACACACCTAGATGCGGATGAAGAATGCATATCAGTGGACTCAACCCACTACAGAAGACTCATTGGATCACTTATTTATCTGATTGCAAGCAGGCCAGACATTTCACATGCTGTAGGAGTATGTGCACGATTTTAGTCCAAACCCAAGCAGTTACACCTGGAAGCAGCTAAGAGGATCATTAAATATCTTAAGTCTACCATTAATGTTGGATTATGGTATCCTAAAGATGACAACTTTGGTATCAGGATATTCGATTCTGAGATTTTGCAGGATGTAAGATTAATAGGAAAAGCACTAGTGGAACATGCCAATTCCTAGGAACCAGACTGATATCCTGGTTTAGCAAGAAGCAGATATCTAACTCTATCTCAACAACAGAGTCAGAATACCTAGCTGCAGATAGCTGTTGTGCCCAGATCTTGTGGATCAGACAACAGCTAAGGAATTACAACATAATTGCAAATGAAGTCCCAATTTGGTGTGACAACAATAGTGCAATTGCAATCACCAATAACCCGGTATTGACCTCAAGGACGAAGCACATTGATGTTAATCATCATTTCATAAGAGACCACGTGCTTAAGAAGAGAGTCAGAGTTGAAAGAGTCAGCACAGAATACCAGATTGCTGACATTTTCACCAAACCTTTAACAGAAGAAAGGTTTTTGGAGCTGAGCAGGGAACTTGGATTACTAGATTGGGAATCTAGCACAGACGAGAAAGCTACCTGAAGACCAGATCAGATGAGCAAAGGAAGTTACCTGATCTGACCAGATGGAAAGACGAAGGATGGACTAAGCTGACCACAGGCATCAGAACCTACCTGAAGCAGACAAGGAGAGTTACCTGATACAGAGCAGTCAAACAGTCAACAGTCAACCAGCTAAGTTTTATAATTTTAACGGACCCCTGAATATTTTATTATTATTTATTTACACATGGCAATCTCACGTTCACACATTTGCATGATGACAAGCTCGCACGCTTACACGTTCACACGACCCCACTAATTCAAATTTGAACCAACTCAATATTAAAATAATATTAAAATTCCAAATGTCGCTTCAATTTCTTTTTAAAAATGGAAAAGTCGTTTCACTTTACCTTCTTCAAGCTTACGAACCCTAGTTTTCACAGAGCAAAAATCCTTTCGAATTTTTCATACACTCAGAGAATTTTTCTTGCGCAGAAATGGAATCCTATTTCAACGGAGTTAATCTGAAGGCGGTGAAGGACCAGATCATTTTCTCTCTGGTTGTCGATTTCGAAGGACTACTCGAGGCAAACCTGGACAACGACGTGTATGACATCATCAGATCCATGAAGATGAATGGGATCTACCCATTTTTGAGCATCATCCCCAAATAACTCTACAAGGAGGCTGTTATCGCATTTTTCAGGGAAGCCAGAGTTTTGGAATCGGGCATCAAAAGCTCGGTTTTCGGAAAAGAAATGGAAATCACTCCGCGAGTGGTCGAAGAAGCTTTCGGAATGAAATCTCAAGGCATGGCCGTAGAGGCACTGAAGCAGGACACATCCGACATCTGGCTGAAAATCAAAGCTGTTGACCAGCCGGCAAAGTTGAAGCTAACTGCGAAGAGGAGTGAGATTCGGAAGGAATATCGCTATGTGTTGGATAACACCAACAAGATAGTGATGGGTATGGATGGCAGTTACAATCAACTGTCATCAGCCAAGTTTGCAGTTTTGGGAGCCATAATTCAGTATGAGCGAATTGATTGGGTAGACTACATCTACAGATAATTGGTTCGTGAGGTGAACAAGGTTCAGTGGCTAGCTGATTAGAAGAAATTCAAGACCAAATTAGCCTTTGGAACCCAAGTCAGTTGGATTCTGGAGCACTTGGGTCTTGCAAAAGGAAATGCAGATCACTTCCACATCAACAAACGACTTGGTCACCTAGACCAAGAAACTTTGAGGAGATTGGGGAGTGTAAGGAAGGCAGCCAAGATTCTGGAGGAAATCCCTATCAAGCCTACTCCCTACAGTCCACCCCTTTAGCTCATACAAGTCTGATGAAGACCAAGCAGCAAGCCGCGACCAACCTGCAGCCAAGTCTGATTCAGACTCAGACAACACACCCATAGCTATTCGTTTCAAAAGAAGGGGACCAGCCCCTGGAGAGCCATCAATGATTCATTCCTCACCTGAACCCTCCCCCAAAAGACCCAGGCATTTAACTTTTGAGGAGGAAGAGCAGACAGAACACATATCTGCACCGGAACCTGCCCCTGCAGATCAGATGCAGATCATCCCTTCACCAATTCTTATCCCTGTCCAACCACATTTTGTCTCTGAAGAAGAGGAAGCTGATCTCGTGATCAATATCCCTAAGGCAGGATATTCTCTCAACTTGCTGGACACCAATCATTTGGGGCTAACTGTGAAACAGCTCCAAGAGGTAAAGCAGAAAGTCCTTCAAGTGTCTTTTTGTTAATGCTTATGAAGAATGGAACTACTTTAAAACACTTTCATTCTCTGAACTTCAAATAATTGTTGAAAACAGTAACCGGGAACTTCCCCAGTCTACAGAGCAGCTTCTCATGAATTTTTGTTATGAGACTGACATTCTTTTGATGCTCAAACCATATTGGTTTCTGTCCAACTTCAAATTAAATATGGAAAAATGTGTTTTTCTTGCCATGGAAAGTGTCTTGGCTGGCACTGTTCCAGAAGATGGGAGTGGGAGTGGAGAGAAGAACATAAGAGTAGAAGAAGTTCAAAAAGAGATGTCTGAGACGAAAGAAGAAGAACACGAAGAAAAAATAATAGTTGAAGAAAAAGAAGAGGAAGTGAGACAGGAAGAAGAAGAAAAAGAAAAAGAGAAAGAAGAAGAAAATACTATAGTTGAAAAACAATCTGGAGAAGAAGAAGTAGAAAAGACAGAAGAGTTGGAAGAAGAAGAAGAAGATGAAGGAGAAGAAGTTGAGCAGGAAGATAATGATGATAATAATGATGAGGATAAAAAAGATGATGAGGAAGAAGAGAAAGAGGAAGAGAAGGAAGAAGAGAAGGAAGAAGAAAAGGAAGAAGAGAAAGAGGAAGAAAAGAAAGAGGAAGAAGAGAAGAAAAAAGAAGCGGAAGAAGAAAAAGAAGGCCAAGATGAAGACAGAGCAGATAAAGCTGGGGTACCTGCCCGCTACACCAGCCTAGATGAAGAAGAAGGTGACAGGTCGGGGACCCCAGAGCAGACCCCACCTGATCAGCCACCTGCAGATAGGAGTCTGCAGACAGGTAGGTCAACTACAAACCTACTTGCAGGCATAGAAAGCATCGATGAGCACTCTCCTCAGCCATCACCAATCTCCCCTGTGATGACTGAGCTGATCCGCAGTATTGTCAAAGAATCCTTTGAAGAGTTGCTTGCCGCAAAAATCTCACCTGACCTGCAGACCATAAATGCAAAAATTGACACCCTTCTGCAGAGGAATGTTCCTCAACCTCCTCCTCCCAACAATTCCAGAATGCCACTTGGCATGTCTGACTGGATGCACTGAGTAGAGCAGCAATTGACCATACTGGTTGACGCTGACAAAAAGGGGGAATGAAAGCAGGGGGAAGTAAGAGAATTTTCAGGTCATGTTCAGCTTCAGGAGCTCAGAACGAAGAAAAGGCAAGATGTTCCATTAATTGAAGCTGGGACATCAAGTCAAAAGAGGAAGGAAAAAACTGACCCTGAGCAGTCTGATGATCAGCCTGTAGATAAGAAAAGGAGATCAAGGCAAGGAGCAGAGCCTATATTAGAATGGGAAGGCAGAGAGCTTTGGTTTGTTGAGGATTTCCTACCTACCGAAGCCGGTCCAATGTGGGGAACTGCAAAGAAGCAGTTCAATGAAAAATATTATATCTAGGAGTTACTCCAGGAGAAAAACTGCTCCCCACAGCAGACATTTATCGACTTTATGGAATCAACATGGCCAAAGCTCTGGGCCATCTTAGTAAAACATGCAAACATCAAAAAAAAGAACATTTTCTATAGTTGGTAAAGGTTTCTTACCTATCTTACCCGTTCCTTTGATTTTGCTCTTTTTATTATCACCAAAGGTGACACAACCTCAATCTTCCTTTTTCAGCTCTATGAAAAGATGCTCGTTCCCACTCATGTGGTTTGAACATCCACTGTCAACATACCATTTATTTGATAATGTTGTTGTCCTTGCTCGTACCTACAAAGAAAATTTTCTTTCATTTTATAGGTACCCAAGCTAATTTGGGTCTTGTAGAGTTAGACGTAAAAACTTGATTTGGAACAATGGTCCCTTTAGGCACCAAATTTGTTTGACTTTTATAGTTCGTCTGGAACTTCTATAAAAAGTTTCGGTGTGGCCTGGTTTTAGACATTTTGGACATGATGAAATTCCCATTTTTAACTTATCCAAATCCTTCGTGGTTATATCTAAGGACCTTTTAATTGGAAATGCGTTATACCCGAGTCCTTGTTTTGAAAGAGACAATTTTTGACCAAATAAGAGTTGCTCAAATTTGTCATTACCAACCGATAATTTTCTAACGTAAAGCTTGAGTTCTTTCTGAGTTTTGTGTAAATCATCTCTCAGAATTTTCTCGGCTTCCAAGCAAATTAGTATGATCAATAGACACATCTTTGCCTTTATTCAATAATTTTGAATTTTCATTTTCAAGAAACTATATTTTCTTTTTCAAATCTTTATTAATATTGCAAACCTTTTCATACTCGTTATTTGAATATTCAAAAGCATCAAGAAGTTCTTCATGATAAGAGTCAATTACCTCGTCTTATGCATCCCTGTTGTCAGGTGCGCGTGCCATTAAAGCTAGATTGGTTTGAATTTGTGGTTCATCATCCTCATCATCATCGCTCCATGTAGCAACATAGACTTCTTTATTTTTGAATTTCTCATGAGGTGGTTTTGATGAACTCATAGGCACAGCAACACGACAATCTTTAGCAAAGTGCCCTGGAACACCGCACCTTCGACAAGTACTGTCGAACTTTTTATTTTGCCAGAAGTTAATCTTTCTGGATTCATCCCTGGGTTCCTGTTTGTTACCTCTCCGGCGCCTTTGTAAGAGATTTTTGAATTTCTTTATATTTTTGGCATATAAAGCCGTTTCTTCATCCTCGTCCTCGATCGGTTCATCTTCTGGATCACTATCCTCTTTGGCCTTGAAAGCGATCGGCCTTTCTCTTTCTTTGGGATTTGGTTTCAAATTCTGAGATTTAATGACAATCTTATAATTGATAAGGGATCCAATAAGAACATTCAATTCCATCGTGTTTAGATCTTTCGACTCCATAATAGCCGTAACTGTTGCATCCCATTCTCTCGGTTGTGATCGTATGATTTTATTGGCTTTATCACCACTTGAGAAAGGTTTTCCAAACGAGGCTAGCCCATTTGTAATAGTCGAGAAATGGTCAAGCATAGCAGTAATGCTTTCTTCTTCTTTCATAGTGAAAAGTCCAAAAATCGTGAAGAAGCATATTAATTTCATTTATTTCACTTGACTCATACCTTCGTGAGTAATCTCGAGCATCTTCCAAATTTCTTTGGCCATTTCGCATGAAGAGATTCTGTTGTGATCTTTAGGATTAAGAGCATAATAAAGCAACTGAGTAGCTTTACTATTGAAATGATCATTCTTCCAGTCGCTCTCATCGTACTCTTCAAAACTTTTAAGCGAGCCATCAATCTTCTTTGGAATAGTAGGTTCAAGAGCATTGACCTTCCAAATTTCGATATCGTGGGCTCGAATGAAGATAGACATTTTCTTCTTCCACGTCATAAAATTTGAACCATCGAAGAAGGGAGGGCGATTAGGAGCGTTACCTTCAAGCGAAGAATGGATGTAGGCCATATCTGGATCTTTTCTCTAGCGGGTGTTAGACCAGTGAAAAAGAGACTACATGGATATCAATTGTTGGATTAGTACCGCCACTAGAAAAGGGGGTTGAATAGTGCGGATTAGAGTTTTGAACTCTCTTTGTGCGGAAGCAGATAATCAGACTAATAAACAAAAGAAACGGAAAAGAAATGACACAATAATTTGTTCGAGATGTTCGGCTATTAACGAAGCCTACGTCCCCTACCTAGTGTATTAACTAGGACTTTTATTCAATACTGAATGCACTTTATAGTTTACTGCCAACTATATTACAACAGCACTTTCGAGCTTAGTGCTAAACTTCAATTGCTTGATTTCCTGGCTCCAGACTAACCTTACTATCTTGCTTTACAAGTACAAGATTAACTCTCACAAATATAATGATGTTTGCGAGTATAATTACTCGTCTTATAGTACAGTTTCTCACAGAGATACCAGAATGTGTATATAGGAATGTAGAACAATTCTTCTTGTATCAAATACAAATTTGTATATCTCAGAATGATTTGCGTGATAAGCTCAGATGAGAGTATGTATTCTTGATAATAATTGTGTGTGGCTCAACACCTTGAAACATCTCTATTTATAGCTCTTGGAGGCCATTTTCTGGTTAAAATAGTAGTCCTGCTTTATGTACGTTATATATCCAATGTTACGTACGTAATGATTGTAACGTACGTTACACCTTATGTGTAACGCCCGTAATTAGACACTTGAAAATGGGCAGTAGCTTCTTGCTTCATTTGTTACGTATGTTATGCTCTGATGTATTATATATGTTGTCTTGTTTTCAAATGCCCGTTGGATGTGATGACTTTTCTGATGACTTTTCGGAAAGTCTCAATAGATTTACATACACAATTACATACGTTATCTTCAGTGTGACCGTTTCACTTTGTTGACCTTATGGAAGCATTTCAACGGATAAATCATTCATGTTATGTACATTACCAAGTATATGTTATGTACGTTAATGTCTTCATATAACGTAGCTTATTACGAAACCCTACATTTTAACTTGTGATAAACCAATGTATATTGCCTACGTTATGAAAGCAATATTACTTACATTAGCTTTGTAAAATATGTTAGGGTTATTTTGTTCAAAACAGCATCAAAATATGTTATGAAAAATATTGTCTCAACAAATTTCTCAATAGAATATAATAATGATTTCCTTTTCTCAAAGTACCATATGTTCAAGAAACGAAAATAATTATTTTCTCAAAATTGCTTAATAAATTGTTCATTTTAAAAATACTAAATTCACATATTTCCTTGGATTCATCAAATGTATATATATATATAGGCTTATCGTCGGGTCTCTTTAATTAGTCTAATAAGATTGTCCCTATTCTTCTCTATCTGATATGCCCATAATAAAGGGCTGACAGAAAAATATGTCGTCGATATTCCACTCGGCGCACATAAGACAAGTATACCAAGGAATGAGTGGTACATTAAAAATAGTTGATTCTGATTTAAGTATTCAGATCAAGTATAAATAACGAGATGTGCTTCACATGCAAAGCAATGTCGGAAGACGTTTAAACCATGAAAGAAAATTCATACTGAATGGGTTGAAATTGTTAGGAGTATTCCCTCGAATGCCACTCAGAAGTTGTTGAGTGAGGGCATTGTACTTGTAATTATGTAAATCATTATTATAAGGCAAATGAATGTTTCTTTATTTACTGGTAGTTACTGGCATTCCGAACTCGTAAATATACATATAGAAACTAGTCCGTATATTTGAGAGCAAAACGTTCCACTCCTTATTGGATAAGGGGGTCGGCATTGGAAAGGTTATATCTCAAATACTTAATCGTTCGCAAGTCGATGAAATTTGACTGGGCGTTAAGTTTATGTGAAGACTTGTATGACATGTTCTTTGACATGGAGAGTGTCTGTCGAACACTAGTGGTTAGTAGGAGCACACGTTATAGGTATGCTAATTGGATTAGTATACTCGAACTGACTCACCCTCGATTCGTCACACGGATTTCACTCCGGGACAGTCAATGACGGAATCGAAAGGTTGTGATAGGTATTCGTGAACCTTCGACTTGAGGATTTAGTAGGGATGTGCTTGTGATGTCAATATTTTCATTAGAGTAGTTCGATCCTGTAGACCGGGAGGCGGGGGTCAACCTCGACGTGCATCTTGACGGGCAAGTAGTAGGTTCTACTGAATACCAAGATAGAATTCTTTCTCCCATTAGTGAGCAGGTTATATGTCCTATGCGGTTATTGGCAGATGAGATCATAAGTCTTTGGCCAAAGCATTGGAGCTAGTTGTATTAGATACACGAGAGCTCGATGATCTCGATTTGCATTAACGCATACATAGCATCAAGTACAGATAGGGTTTGACTGACCGTGACCCTATAACTTGATCGGGACATTTGAAAGAAGGGTTTATACGTATACTGGTATTCACGATAGAATGGTTCTTGAATGTTCCCATCATTCGTTCTCAGTTGGGGTATAGTATAGGCCGCCAGGTTGGCTAGGTGGTGCTACTACTCTTTGGTTCCTCCCATTGCTGACTGAGACGGACCTACCGAGTCGCGCAATAGGATTGACGACGGAATGAATCGAGCTAATTCTCTCATTATAAATATTAGATATTGGATATCTAATTTGGGACATTAGATGTCTAAATCAATTTATTAGATAAATTGATTTACGGCCTAATGAATTAAATAAATTACTGGGTGATTAATTTAATTCATAAATATAATTATTTCTTGGAGAAACTAATTATATTATTTTGTATTTGATATGTTTAATTAATTGGATTAATTAATCGATATAAATATATCGAAACGGAATCAAAGTTTATCTGTTTGGACTCTCGGGAGTCCGAAACGAACCGAACTCGTCCGATTTATTAACCCCCCCCCCCCCCCCCCATTTCCACCACCTTTCACTTTGTCTTTTGTTTTCCATTTTAAATGGAAGAACATGTGTTGGTGGGGTTAGATACTCATATGCATGAGTTGTTTTCATGTGGGAATAGAATATAAAATATGGAAGACTTCATCTCTCTCCTTGACAATTAATTCCATACGTTTGAATGAGAGAGAGATATATAGAACTTAGAGTTCATTTTCATGTCTTCAACTTCATCTTAATCTTCTTCCATTTTTCTTCAATTTTCTTAGAGAAAGATTGAGAGAAAAATAGAGAGAATATAGATTAACACTTAGAGTGTAATAATTTTTATATTCTAGCTCCTATAATGTTGTTCTAGCCATATCCTTGGAGGATAACGAGGTTTAGTCGTTCCGATCGTTTCTCCGACGCGTGACAAGTAGAGACGCGGTATTTTCGGCGTTGGATCATCCAAGAGCTTGGAGCGGATTGGATATGTAGAGATCAAGCAAAGCTCGGGGAATAGCTCAAGAGAAGTAATTCATTTAATCAACGGACTACAAGGGTATGTTTTCTCGTATCCTTTGTGTTTCATTTTAATATTCGTATATACGTAGCTCGATCGATCCTCGTAGGGATTCGGATCGAATTAATTTTCATTTTACCGCTTCCGCTGGGCCTTCGTTTTAGGCACCGAATCCCAACAGTGGTATCGGAGCATAGGTCTTGCGATCGTATATACGATATTGGCATTTGAAATGCTTGATTAGATGGTGTATGATTTGGAATCATAATCGTATTCATCGTTGATTTTCTATTGTTCATCCAAAAATTATTTTTTCATGATTTTATGTTACAATGTAAATCTATTTTTCTTTTGAAAAACTGATTTAAAGTGTAATATAAAGATTAGAAAGATGTTAATTTTGGAATCAGGGCAAAAAACGAGCCGAAAACGTAATCGGACCCGACAGCCTGGGGCTGGCCGGGCGCTGCCTCGCGGTCCGAGGCAGCAGATCGCGATCTGCACCTGTGATCGGCCACACTCGACAGTCTGTGTCGGCAGTGCTCGGCAGCCTACCGGCCGCTGCCTGGCAATGGTCTCGGTCCCTGCAGGTCTTGCTCGGCAGCCTGCTGGGCAGTGCTCCGGCCGTGTTTTTCGACTCCGCTTTTTATATTTCGTTAGATAATTAATTTCCCACAAATTAAATTGGATTTAATTTGACTAATATTTAATTATGGTAATTTTAATCTTAGGGGAATTTATTTAATGAAATATTTTATCGTCCGGAATAAGTTGAAATTGACGGTTGTTTGAATTAATTAGATTAATTCGTTTTGGATGAATTGATTGGATCAGTTCGTCTTGTTGATTGGATCAATGTATCTCTATGCTTTCCATTTATATAGTATTTATTGGATGAATGCTTTTGAATAGGGATGTGGTTCGTGGACTTAGTTTTTGAATCGTTCGTTTTATTCGATTGGGTTATAAAGGCCATTTTGAGCCTATTTATTTTACTAGAAATATTTGTATCTAGGATGCAATTTTCAATGTAAAATTTATATGTAATGACGAAGACCGGAGGAAGATCCATTTCGAGAAGATGAAGATTCAAGACGAAGACTTGTAATTAGATTACGGAGTTTTTGTTTTCTAGGAACGGTCCATGAACCACATGTTGGTAGCAACTAGGTTGTGAATGGTTGTTTCATATTGTATGAATTCCACGAACGCGCTTAAATGAATTAATGTGCAAAGTGTAACATTAATCGCGATAATTCTCCCACAACAAATTATTAAGTTTATAAGGATTCAAGGTTTTCCTTCCCTCCATCGAGCTTTCAGGAAATTGAAATCCAAACCAGATGTGCTATGCTTCCGAGTTATCGGGTTAGTCGTTCGGGGAGGACGGATAAATTACCGGGAGTGCATTGGATGCCTTCAGTTGGAGCAAATTTTATCCCTAGAAACCTGATAGGTTGCCAGATAAGATTCAATTGTGAAACTGATTTGCGTCGATGGTATAAACTTAACTTGTTCACAAACCATAGAAATATAGGTTGAGGGGAGTGAACAAGGGCAAAAAGAAGATTGAATCATCCATTAGATGGGCTGGTGTTGGACACCACTTTATGAAAATTAATAGACTAGAAACCTGTTCGGTTGCCCTCTATTAAGATTTATAAATAACTCGATTACCACTATGAAGTAGAGCGACGATACTTCCGGATTTCACATGGGAGTATGTTATTCCGATAAAAATAGTGGGAGCTAGGTAACAAGAATAGAGAAGACCTTAATTCTATACTCAGATCATAATTAAACGAGTCACTAATTAATCTGTCCTACTTAATGTAGACATAACTCTCAATATTACAATGAACCCACTCGCAATTCTACTCGAAAATAACACCTTGATCGGACCTAACTTTGTGGATTGGCTCCGCAATCTGATGATAGTCCTCAGTATAGAGGTAATGGGATACGTCTTGGAGATGGACATTCCGGCGCCTCCAATGCGGACCAGAGCTAATCAGAAAGAGATTGAAAACCACAAAAAGTGGGTTAAGGATGACATAAAAGTCCGTGCTTACATGATGGCTTCTATTTCTAATGAGCTTTAGAGAGCTTATGAGAAAATCACTTCTGCTAGGCAGATTCTATCTCACTTAACCACGCTTTATGGTGAGCATAGCAGAACTGCTAGATATGAGATATCCAAGCAACTGTTTGGTGCAAGGATGAAGGAAGGTGAGAAGGTTGGGGAACATGTCCTCAAAATGATATCCATGATCGAGAGATTGGAGGTTCTTGATTTTAAAATGGATACTTCTCTATAAACTGACCTTATCCAATAGTCTCTCCCTGATTCCTTCTCACAGTTTGTTATGAACTTCAACTGCAATGAGATTGTGTGTAACTTAGCTGGGCTAATGAACAAACTTGTGATCGCTCAGTCTCATATGAAGACTCCATGGATGAAGGAGTCTGCCCTTGTGATTTCTTCTGGACCTCGGAGGTCTAAGAACAAGAAGAAAAAGACCAAGAAGCAGACGGGACCACAAGTCAAGGACTTCAAGGGAAAGGGCAAGGCCCTGATGGTTCCGAAGAACAAGAAGAAGAAGGATGCTTGTCTCAAGTGCGGTGAGCTGGGCCACTGGGCTAGAGACTGTCCGATTCTTCATGGCACTTCAGGTATAGAACTTTTAGTTTTGGAAACAAATTGTTCTGCTACTGTATTTTCTACTTCCTGGATACTGGATTCTAGTGCTAGTTCTAATATTTGTACCGTGAATCAGGATCTGGAACAAAGTAGGAAGCTTGAAGCTGGAGAAGTAATGATCACTGTCGGAAGCGGGCATAGTGTCGAGGCAACCGACATAGGATCACTTCTTTTGGGTTTAGAATCCAATTTTTTTTACTCTAGAAGATGTACTTGTTTTGCCCAAGGGGCATAAAAACATTGTATCCATTCCGGTCATGGACCGAAAAGGCTTTTCATTTTTCATTGGTGATGGTTTCTGCAAAATTTATTTCAGAAATAAACTAGTTGGTACTACTACATTGTTAAATGGACTGTATCATCTAAACCTCAGTAACAAAGTCGTTGTGAATACTATGACTAGGAAACGTGGTAGGGATGAAACCAATCAAGTTTTGAAATGGCATCTTAGACTTGGTCATGTTGGTCAGACCAAGGTTTACAAAATGGAAAAAGATGGAGTTATGGGTCCATTGGGATCGGATCCCTTTCTTACTTGTGAATCTTGCCTTAAAGGCAAAATTCACTAAGTCCCCCTTCACAAGGACTTTTGAAAGAGCCGTTGATAAACTGGGATTAATCCATAACGACGTATGTGGTGCTTTGGAAGCAGCACGTGACAGATATCAGTACTTCATTATGTTTACAGTTGATCATAATAGGTATGGTTATGTATACTTAATGAAACATAAATCCGAGGCCTTTGAGAAATTCCAGTAATTCAAGGCCTTAGTCGAAAACCAAACTGGTAATCATATCAAAGCACTTCAGTTGGACCGAGGTGGCGAGTATATGAGTACAAAGTTTGACGAGTTCCTGAAGGAACATGGAATAGTATCACAACTAACACCTCCAGGTACTCCTCAGTTAAATGGTGTGTCAGAAAGAAGGAATCAGACCTTGTTGGACATGGTCCGTTTCCATGCTGGACTATACTAACTTATCGATTTACCTGTGGAGGTATACACTCCTGATTGCTGCAAATATCTTGAACAGATGTCCTTCCAAATCCATTCCTAAAACTCCACAGGAGATGTGGGAGGGCAGGAAACCAAGTCTTAATCACATTAGGATTTGGGAATGTCCTGCCTACGTCAAGAAGACTAAGGTGGGCAAAATGGAAGCGAGGTCCGTGAGGAGACGTTTTATTGGATTCCCATCTGAGACGATTTATCTATTCTACATGCCCCAAAATCGAAAGATCATTGTTGCTTTATATGCACACTTCCTGGAAGAAGAGTTCATCCAGGAAGGCGGAGCAGGTAGAAATATCTCTTCAAAAGAATACAATGAAAACTCCTCAGGAGACACATGTGCAAGAAACTGGAACCGAACCTTCTGAAACACAAGTACAACCACCTCGTAGGTCTAGTAGGGTGTCTCATTTACCTAAGAGGTATAGTTTTATGCACTTGGAGGAACTGGGTTTCCACGAGGTTCCAGATGATAAACAAGAGACCGACCCGCGACCAATGACCTAGCAATGGTGGATGTAGACTCCATGAAATAGATTGTAGCAGTTTTCATGTAGTTGGGACCTTCGTTTTGACGAGGCAGTCAAAGAGTTTGACATCGTGTAAAATGAAGAGGAACTTTGTGTATACAAGAGGTTTAGTGGGAGCAAGATTGCATTCTTAGTACTATATGTAAATGACATTCTACTAATAGGAAATGATGTGGGAATGCTCAGTTCTGTGAAAGTTTGGATTTCGAGTAATTTCTCCATGAAAGACTTGGGAGAAGCAACCTATATTCTTGGGATTCGACTCTACTGGGATAAAGCGAAGAGAATGATAGGTCTTTCCCAAGCCCTCTATATAGATAAAATCTTAAAGCGATTTAAGATGGGTTACTCTAAAAGAGGGTTCCTACCGATGCGACATGGAATAAAACTCTCCTCGAAGATGTGTCCTCTAGGTGAGGAACAACAGAAGGAAATGAGTAATATACCATGTGCTTCGGCCGTGGGTAGCCTTATGTATGCTTTGTTGTGTACAAGACCTGATATTACGCATGCTGGAAGTATGGTAAGTAGGTTTTAGGAAAACCCAGGTGGGGAACATTGGACCGCAGTAAAGAACGTTCTCAAGTACTTTGGAAGGACTAGAGATCAGGTTCTTTAATATGGAAATGAAGAACTGAATGTGATGGGCTTCGTTGATTTAGTCTTCCAAGGACAGAAAGATGACTCAATGTCTATTTCTGGCTAAATTTTACTCTTAATGGAGGAGTAGTAACTTGTCATAGTGCCAAGCATAGCGCGAATGCTGATTCCACCAGTCAAGTTGAGTATCAAGCAGCCTCGGAGGCTTCTAAGGAAGGGTTTTTGGATTTAGAAGTTACCGGGTAAACTTCACGTGACACCATGTGCTATGTCGCCTGGTTTTGTTTTTTATACGATAACAATAAAGCGGTAGCACAGGCCTAGGACCCGAGGTTTCATAACAGTACCAAACATATTGAGAGAGAGTATCATCTCGTAAGAGAATTTGTTCGCAAAGAGATACATTATGCTGCATAGAGTAGAGTCAGCCGACTACGTCGCTGATCCACTGACCTAGCCACTTTCTCAGATTAGCTTAGAGCGTCATCTGGAGAACATGGGTATTAGATACCATAGTGTGTGGCATTGAGTGCAAGTGGGAGATTGTTAGGAGTATGCCCTCGTATGCCACTCAGAGGTTGTTGAGTGAGGGCATTGTACTTGTAATTATGTAAATCATTATTATAAGACAAATGAATGTTTCTTTATTTAGTGGTAGTTACTGGCATTCCTAACTCGTAAATATACATATAGAAACTAGTCCGTGTATTTGAGAGCAAAACGTTCCACTCCTTATTGGATAAGGGGGTCGGCACTGGAAAGGTTATAGCTCAAATACTTAATCGTTCGCAAGTCGATGAAACTTGACTGGGCGTTAAGTTTATGTGAAGACTTGTATGACGTGTTCTTTGACATGGAGAGTGCCTATCGAACACTAGTGGTTAGTGGGAGCACACGTTATAGGTATGCTAATTGGATTAGTGTACTCGAACCGACTCACCCTCGATTCGTCACACAGATTTCACTCCGAGACAGTCAATGACGGAATCGAAAGGTTGTGATAGGTATTCGTGAACCTTCGACTTGAGGATATAGTAGGGATGTGCTTGTGATGTCAAGATTTTCATTAGAGTAGTTCGATCCTGTAGACCGGGAGGCAGGGGTCAACCTCGATGTGCATCTTGATGGGCAAGTAGCAGGTCCTACTGAATACCAAGATATAATTCTTTCTCCCGTTAGTGAGCGGGTTATATGTCATATGCGGTTATTGGCAGATGAGATCATAAGTCTTTGGCCAAAGCATTGGAGCTAGTTATATTAGATACACGAGAGCTCGATGATCTCGATTTTCATTAACGCATGCATAGCGTCAAGTACAGATAGGGTTTGACTGACCGTGACCCTATAACTTGATCGGGACATTTGAAAGAAGGGTTTATACGTGTACTGGTATTCACGACAGAATGGTTCTTGAATGATCCCATCATTCGTTCTCAATTGGGGTACAGTGTAGGCCGCCATGCTGGCTAGGTGGTGCTACTACTCTTTGGTTCCTCCCATTGTTGACTGAGACGGACCTACCGAGTCGCGCAATAGGATTGACGACGGAATGAATCGAGCTAATTCTCTCATTATGAATATTAGATATTTGATATCTAATTTGGGACATTAGATGTCTAAATCGATTTATTAGATAAATTGATTTACGGCCTAATAAATTAAATAAATTACTGGGTGATTAATTTACTTCATAAATATAATTATTTCTTGGAGAAATTAATTATATTATTTTGTATTTGATATGTTTAATTAATTGTATTAATTAATCGATATAAATACATCGAAACGGAATTGGAATTTATCTGTTTGGACTCTCGGGAGTCCGAAACGAACCGAACTCGTCCGATTTATTAAGGGCCACCCCCCATTTCCACCACCTTTCACTTTGTCTTTTGTTTTCCATTTTAAATGGAAGAACATGTGTTGGTGGGTTAGATACTCATATGCATGAGTTGTTTTCATGTGGGAGTAGAACATAAAATATGGAAGACTTCATCTCTCTCCTTGACAATTGATTCCATACGCTTGAAGGAGAGAGAGATATAGAACTTAGAGTTCATTTTCATGTCTTCAACTTCATCTTCATCTTCTTCCATTTTTCTTCAATTTTCTTAGAGAAATATTGAGAGAAAAATAGAGAGAATATAGATTAACACTTGGAGTGTAATAATCTTTATATTCAAGCTCCTATAATCTTGTTCTAGCCGTATCCTTGGAGGATAATGAGGTTTAGTCGTTCTGGTTGTTTCTCTGGCGCGTGACAAGTAGAGACACGGTATTTTCGGCGTTGGATCATCCAAGAGCTTGGAGCGGATTGGATACGTAGAGATCAAGCAAAGCTCGGGGAATAGGTAAATAGAAGGAATCCATTTAATCAACGGACTACAAGGGTATGTTTTCTCATATCCTTTGTGTTTCGTTTTAATATTCGTATATACGTAGCTCGATCGATCCTCGTAGGTATTTGGATCGAATTAATTTTCTTTTTACAGCTTCTGCTGGGCCTTCGTTTTAGGCACCGAATCCCAATAGAAATGCCAATATATCGCATTTCAATTGGAACTGTCAGGTCACAAAATTCGGATTACGAACTCGTTCTTATGAGAGTTACGCGTCAATAACATCACTCGCGAATAATATTTGCCTGAACATTCACATGGTTCTCCTTTATTCTGCATCTATACTGAATTCTCACTCTCCGGTACAGGGCTTGTTTACCTATCTTTCAAAAACTCTTTTACAACCACATGTTACTTTATATATACACACTCCCTTCGAGGAGTTCCAATCGTAGAAATCCATTTTCCATTTCCAATTCGAAAACATCAGATTTGGAAAGTGCAAAAACATTTTTTTTATCATCGAAAAATACTATCTTCTCAAAACAGAGCCCTTTTCCAGCTCCCATTGTTCTCAAAGAAAATTACAGCATACATTTAGTCAAAATAAAGTTGTAAAAGAACTTATCTTGCATGATAAATATCTACGTCTTGCATCTGAATCTAACATTCAAAATTAAATTTGCAGGCTTTCATAAGAACGTTTGGATCAAAATTACAAAGTTAATTTCCTTTTTGAAGATAACATACATGATTTTTCTAAAAAGAGCTCGAATTTACACTTTAGCTGTCATTTTAAGAAAAATAATAATAGTATGGCTTGTAAAATGGGTTACTCTCATTCAAATAAAATATACAAACCTAAGTATCGTTGAGTATTTTCAACCCACCTGTAGATTCAGTATTCCGAAGAATCACGCCTTATCTCATTGGAGTCTGATGTCTCCAACCCAATCAGTGTGATCTCGTATGTATTGGATTTAAGTGTAAGATCAATGCATTTTATTCCTATCTTTAAGGAGTTTCGTTCTCGGTAACCATCACCATATGTCGACAAGCACAAACTTCTTAAACTTACAGGGAAAGGAAAGTGATTAACATGGCTTGGATAAGGTCGAAGTACAAAAAGAATGCCTTAATTCTTCACAGGACTCAGATAGGACCAAAATGAAATCAATGGATACGATTCCAATGGAATACAGTTCACAAGAGGGCCTCTTATCTCAATATAATTTCCAGACAGGTTCAAAAAAGAGAGCAAAATGAGTTTAGAAAAGAAATTATGGATTAGAGAGACTTACAGTGCAGGTCGCACAAGACGATGGCAGCCAGCGATATAACTCAACACGGACGACAAACGACGACAAGACAAGATACACCCAATAACCAACGGCCTAGGTATCTATATATCTAAGCTCCGATACCACATTCTGTAACAACCCCATCCCAGGCCAGGACTGTTACAGCACCGTGAATCCATTTCGGGAATTCATAAGGTAGAAACCTGTGAACACAATAATACATCTACCCACCGCACTCATGAGTGATTAACAAAAACTAAGATAAAAATGACTAAATAAATGAATGGGATATCCAGAGGCAATATCACTGGTGCTCTTCGTCTTCCTACTTTCCATTTGCCTGCTCACCTTAGTATTTTGTACCTGGATACATAAACAATGTAATCACCCCCGAAGGTGTCAGCAAACAGCCGGTGCAAGTACATTGATAACATCAATATGTACAACATGTGAAAATACATCAACGTCATCATCACAATCTAAAAACATAAGCAGTACCATGTCACACCATTATTATGGAACAATACGTATATCACATTTCAATAACCACATGGACTATACCGATACGAGGTTTGCATCCCATCGTATCCCAGAGCCCTCGTCAGGGAAGTCTCTGGTTGTATAACCCATCGAGTGGTACGTGGTTCGCACCCCATCACACCTAGAGCCCTCGTCAGGGCAATCCCCGAATTTACACGACCACAAAACACATTTTCTCAACATTGGTACACCTTTTCGGAAATATCATTTTCATTTTTCAAAAGCACCATTATATGATTCAATCACAAGATAATACATAAAGCACGATCAAGTACTTGTCTGGTAGTCCAATGAATGGAAAGGTTCGAATGAGAAGAAAGTGGAATGGGCGATTCACCAAATCTCTGACCTAAAACGGATAACATTATATGATTATCGCATTAAGATTTATTTAACTATTAGAACTCTACTCTCTAATTTAGCCGATTTAAGGGTGAGGATGTAGTTATGGATATACCTTGCGCGTTATCGGGGTATAAGAAGGTTGTGTTTCGAACTAGGAGCCATTTGGAAGTCCTTTGATCCATTTTATTGAAACCAAGAAACACACACACGTACATATATATGAGCACATACACACATAAGCCACATATGAACATACGCACAATACACACATATGAATACACACACAACACAGCACCTACGAACAAGCACACACACACACAACACCCACATATGAACACATACATGGCGCACAAACTTACCGAAACTTAAAATAAAAATTAGAAACATGTTCTTTGTAACAATAGCTTCACAACGGTATAAAGTTGTAAAATTCTGATAACCAAATAACCAGTACGGGTGACCCGAATGCAAATGCCATTTTTGCCCCATTCCGACGATTCCGGTATTGGTTTGAAAAACTGAACATAGATTCGTGTTCTACTCATCAAGATGGATAAATCTATATATAGGTTGATAAGTTTTACCGCAGTAATCCTTCTCTTCTCTGTCTCTCTCTTTCTTCCTCCCTGAGCTCTCTCTCTCTCTCTCCTTCGTTTTCCTTTTTTTTCTTCTTTTATTTTTAATTTGCGGGGATCTATTTTTCCCTACTTTGGCAGTTTAAATGGGGGAGGAAAGGCGGTGCTGGGTTCGGGGTTTAGTCGGGTCGGGTCAGGTTAGGGTTAGGGCATGGGTTAGGGTTATATATATATATAGGTGTATATACATAAGGGAGCAATTAATAATTACTTTAGTATTTGTGAAATGATGATGATACTACTACTACTACTAATAATAATAATAATAATAATGATGGTAATAGCAATAAAGAATTTCATAATATTTATTATTTAATTACTATTATCACGATCATCATTATTTTCCTACTCGGTGTTATCACATATGTTATCATAATATATATATACACACACAACATGTTGTATCATATTTACAATAATAGTTTACCATATCTATGTATATTTATCATCATAGTTATCATTATTCTTGTAATACCCGTATTTTTTATTTCTATTTTTTGATTCTAGCGACTCGCTTGTGTTCATGTTTTGTTCAGCACTTTTTGTCATTCAAGCGAGTTTTGATATTGCCTCGGATTACACGGCATACTATTTCGACCTTTCCACATTTAGGTTCGACTTTGTACATATAAAATTTTACAGCATTGTATATAATTGATTTTCCTTTACAATGGTCAAACGGTGAGTGAATCGGAGTCCGAACGAAGGATATATGGTCGAAATAGCAGACTATACTTTCTGCCTGGTACAGTGACACAGGCCGTGTCATTTGACATGTGCCATGTCGAACTATTTTAGATAAGAAAAAATTCACTGCCCATTGACACGGCCAGTGATTCGACCATGTCATTTGACACGGCCGGGAATTTCTGAAATGCTGAAAATCCGCCGAATGAGTGTAAATAGCCCTCTCTCTCATTTCTGAAGTGTTCTAGGGCATTCCTTCGAGTTTTCTTCATTATCCACCTAAAATCTTCCATCTTGAACTCCAAAATCAAGCCATAAATATGTTCCTAACATTAAAGAATCAAGATATCACGTCCGTTTTCGAAGAATCATCCATTTCTTCGTTGAATCAAGGTATGTAGTTTGAAGTTCTTCAAGTTCTTTCAAAAGATTCTTATTAGCTCTTGTATCTT
Organism: Orobanche coerulescens; assembly: GCA_033398695.1. Classification (NCBI taxonomy): domain Eukaryota; kingdom Viridiplantae; phylum Streptophyta; class Magnoliopsida; order Lamiales; family Orobanchaceae; genus Orobanche; species Orobanche coerulescens. The sequence continues at coordinate 65,380,979 of CM065804.1, read as the reverse complement.
AGATGATTCTTAGGTGTTCTTGGGTTCTTATATGTTCTTGAGTGGCTTTCGTCGATTCTAGCGGGGTAGAGATCGAATTCTTCAACTATATCATTTTTTATACTCAAAATGCCCGCTAGGTGATCGATAAAAATCCCCTTAGAGTATGGATTCGAATTCTACGTGTTAATGTGATTTGAATAAGTAGCCCTGATAAGAGTCTTGCTATATTGATCACTCTAGGTTCGGAAATTGGGTATTGATATCTCCTGCCCGAGTTTTGCCAACCTCATTTAATCGTCGAAATACTCAAGGCAAGTATCTTGCCTATACACTTCATGCTTCGTAGCTGTAATAGTTGGTAATTGACTATGTGTGCGATTGGAATGTTTTTAATGAACTTACAAAAGAATTGATATATTCTCGATAAAGGCTTTCACAAACATCTACTTGTGTATTTGTGAACGAATGTGTTATTCTGAGATTGTGTATTAGTGTTGTGCATTGGAATGTCTTGTTTGCGCATGGTACCATTGTGTGTGATTACATCGTTAGTACACTTAAAGTTATGTCTTTTTGGCAAGAAATGTGTGTATGTGTGGATATATGCGTTTATTGATGAGTATGTGATGTTGTGTGATATTGGTTGTGAGTATATGTCAGATAAAGTGGCCATTTCTAGCAAATACCTTGATTTACATCTGATGTACTTCGGGGGAATGAATTTGTGAAAGTATGTTGTGAAATGTGATTTCATAAAGTGCGACTTGTGGTCGTGTGCCAAGTAAAACCAGTGAGGGTCCTCTGGGGTCCGCTAGGCCGTGTTTCCTATGGATCACTTGGTAGGGCTATACAACCATAGAGGGCCGCCTGACGAGGACTCCCTGGGGTGTGCATCTCATGTGTGGTACAGTGCCAGTATAGCCCCTGTGGTTGTTTTATGATGATGATTTTGGTATGATACTCCGGAGGAATGAATTGTGAATGTGATTTTAGAAAATGCGACTAGTAGGTCGTGTGCCAAGGGTCCACTTGTAACAACCCCAAAATTTCCCGGAGCATTACAATGCTGTGAATCCCAAGCGGGACCCACAAGGCTATTTTGGGAAATATATATTTTAAAGAAATTACTATAAAGTGATGAGTCCATGGTTACATAGCGTAAGCCGGTGTTTTTATTAAAGAACATAATTCAAGTTGCGATTATTACATAAACGGAAGTTTCGAAAATCATAAATTAATCATGCGGCGGCAAGACTTTATCCCAACACCAATCAAGCCTGACCGGACCCCTCGGGAATGTCCTGCACATATTCAACAAATTTACCTGGCATGACGAATCATGCCAGACAGACCGGGGTCAGAGAATGAATATAAATAGTAATAATTTGTAATAATATACACAATTTATCAACACCGTGCCATATAACAGGTAGAAGGTAATTCGAAGTATAACCGACGTTGTCTTTCTCCTTTTAACACATAAACCCCAAGGTCACAACCAAGGGTCACAGAAGTATCCACACAGGAATACCCCGGAATTTGGGTGCCCTTCTTAGGTGTTATCCCTCAACACATTTCCACACGGGTACCATTCAAGTTTTATCCCCAACACATCGGCCCATTCATAACATATTTTCTAGAGAAAGACAATCGTCATTATTCATCACACTATGGCACATTCATGTATTACGAACACTGCAGTAAGATTAACATTTCTCGAGCAAGACTTTACTAGCCTTTAATCCGACGGTAGGTGCCTTACGATAACTTGGACTTCCACGACCGATCGAGCTTAACCTACTCACGTAATACTCGATTAACATATTATATGGATGAAGATGAATAAAACTAGTTTCCCCTTCCCTCTCCTAACCAAATTCTTAACTTAGTTCGATTTCGCCAAAACTAAGACCATGCTTCTAAGTTTACAAGCAATATGTATTATTATGTCGTTCAATTCTATGATTAACGTTTGTTATAACAATTTGCTCAACAAGATTATCCCCAATCATCATTTCGGTTAGCAACAATCGACCATAGCATAATTGAACTCCATAACTACTAATTCGATTCTCTATTTCGAGTACTTCAATCAGTGGGTTACCGTTTAACATAATGATTTCAATGGTTGATTCTCAATGACAATGATACTATCGAATTGATTTCTCCTTGTTAATTTAACGTTGATAATCATATGGCAAACGTGGGCTACGACTAGTTTAACATACGGTGACAGATTCCTACACAATTTCTACAACAATTGATTTGTCAAGTTTTACATTACCAATGTTGATTGAGATGGGGAATATATCATATGATTAATATAATGAGATGTTTGGAAATGAAATATACGGGTAATGATAGTTTGATTACTACAAGTTCCTCCAATTAGATTGTCTACGAGAGTTAGCAAACTACCCGAATACCCGTAATCCAATAGGCATAATGACAACATTGAAGAGATAGCCTCAAGGTTTGATAGTCTTACCTTAATAGAGGAGGAACAATGAGGAATGATGACAATCCGACGAAGAACCACAAGGAGGAACAAAGAGTGGATTGATTGACCAAGATAATCTTCTCTGAAGCTTGAGTAATCCCTTCTTCTATGTTGATACAAGTGATTTGGGAGGTCAAGAATCGTGTAAGGGTCGGAAGAAAGCTTCAAGGATGTTTCTCAAGAGGTTTTTGGTCGAGGGAAATGAAGGAGGAAGTGTTATTTTATAACACTCGATCACGTTAACGTACATTATACCTCAAGGCTTTACATACGTAACAGGGCTTACGTACATAATGCCCTCTAGTTAATGTGCGTAAAGGCCGTCCAGAGGCTACTGCCTGGAATGCTCCCATCTATTACGTACGTAGGGTGCCATAACTTACGTAAATCACCAGACCATAGCGTACGTTAAGTTTGGCAATTAACGTACGTTATGACCAGTTGACTCGTTTGTCTTCTAGCCCGCCTAAAGTACCCCAATCCGTGTCAAAAGAAAGATTCTGGTCGGAAGACGAACTCAGCCCTTATGTACGTAACCAAGTTACGTTAACGTACGTAATGTTACAAAATTAACGTACGTTATGCATATCCTATAGCGTACGTTATCCACTCAGTCCCTTAGTCATATATCACATTTTAACCATCTCGGAGTGACCACCCTTTTCACTCGTCAATAATCATCGGGGAACAAGACGTTGACCACCGTCATATTCGTACCGACAATTGTCCAACGACGTCAAGGTGCATCACCTTCGTTCTATTCACATCATACAATTGTATCGTAATAGCACTTAAAATGAAATCACATAATATAAAAAGAAACATCACACTGTAGAAATCACATAGTATAAGGTAATTAAAGCATGAAATACCGATGGTATTACATACCATGCCCCTTAAAAATAGTTTCGTCCCGAAACTAGGAAAATAAATCAGGATGACTCTCCTTCATGCTCGACTCGGTCTCCCAAGTTGCTTCCTCCATGTCGTGGTGTGACCACTGAACCTTTACAAGGGGTATGGCTTTATTTCGCAACGTTTTCATACGCCGATCCAAGATAGCGATCGGCACCTCTCTAAAGGTAGCATCGTCAGAAATTTCCACTTCTTCGAAATTAAGTTTGTGACTTGGATCATAGACGTACTTCCTTAATTTAGAGACGTGAAAGATGTTATGCACTCCATCCAGATGCGGCGGCAAGGGTAATCGATACGCAAGCTTCCCTACCCAGTCCAATATATCGAACGGGCCTATGAACCTTGGGCTTAACTTTCCCTTCTGACCGAAATGCTGGATACCTCACATAGGTGATACTTTGACCAAAACATGATCCCCGACTGCAAATTCCAACGGTCGCTGCCTGTTTTTGGCATATGATTTCTGCCGGCTCTGTACTGCTAGCATGTGTTTTCGAACAACAGAGATCTTCTTAATGGATTCCTGGATCAGATCTAACTCGATAACCATGGTGTCAGAAGCATCATCCCAGCACAATGGTGACTTGCATATTTATCCATACAGGGCCTCAAATGGTGCCATGCCTATGCTTGCATGCCAGTTGTTGTTGTACGTGAACGCCACCAACCCCAGGTGCCTAGCCCAATCCTTACCCCAATCGAGCACACATGCCCTCAATATATCTTCTAAGGTTTGCATCCTGCGCTCAGTCTGTCCATCTGTCTGAGGGTGATAGGCTGTGCTAAAATGCGACTGGGTCCCCATAGCTTTATGAACAGCTTTCCAAAAATAGGACACATACTTGGTGTCCCTTTCCGATATGATGGACGAGGGAACGCTGTGTAACCTCATGATCTCCTTGATGAAAATAGTGGCTAACTGTTCTGTTCCGGTTGCTTCCTGAATTGGAATAAAATGTGCCGATTTTGTTATCCGATCAACGATAACCCAGATGGTGTCCCTTCCTCCCACCGCCGTTGGTAACTTGGTGACAAAATCCATTGATATGCTTTCCCATTTCCACTCCGGAATGGGTAGGGATTGCATGATTCCAGCTGGTCTGCGGTGTTTAATTTTTATTTGTTGGCACGTCATACACCAGGAGACGAATCTAGCCACTTCTCACTTCATATTCTTCCATCATAAACTCTTTCGCAGATCTTTGTACATTTTGCTCGCTCCTGGATGAATGGATTAGAGGCTGGAGTGTGCTTCTCTCAATATGGTTTGCTTCAGCTCCTCATTCAATGGAATGCAGATCCTATTCTTGAACCTCACCAAGTCCCCCTAGATCTTATAGTCGAAAACATCTCCCCCTTTGATCCTCGCACCGATGGCACGTAGTTCGGAATCCTCCACTTGTGCTAGGCGTATCTCTTCTAGTAAGGGCGAGTGTATATTGATTGAGCACAATTGTCCTTGCCTGCATTGTACCCATACTTCCGTACTGGTTCTCCTGATGTCTTGCTGCAGTTCGAGTTGAACTGTTATATTAGATAACATTACTTCTTGTGTAGTTTTCCGACTAAAAGCATCAGCTATTACATTGGCCTTCCCTGAGTGGTATGAGATTTCCACATCATAGTCTTTGATTAGTTCCAACTAGCGTCTCTGTCTCATGTTTAATTCCCTCTGGGTGAAGATATATTTCAAGCTCTTATGGTCCATAAAAATCGTGCAAGTAACTCCGTAAAGATAGTGCCTCCAAATCTTGAGGGCGTGTACTACTGCGGCTAGCTCTAAGTCATACGTTGAGTAATTCGTTTCATACGGCTTCAGTTGTCGGGATGCGTATGCAATAACTCTTTCGTTCTACATGAAAACACATCACAGTCCATGCTTAGATGCATTCATATATATAATGAATCCTTCCATTCCCTATAGTAACACTAACACTGGAGCAGTAGTCAGCCTCCTATTGAGCTCGTTAAAGATCTTCTCATAGTCCATAGTCCATACAAACTTGGTACTTTTCCTCAGTAGGTTCGTTATTGGTCTAGCGATACAGGAAAAAGCCTCGACGAATCTTCGATAATAACCCGCCAATCCTACAAAACTCCTTACCTACTTGACATTCTTCGGCGGTTCCCAACTCATTATCGTTTCGATCTTTTGTGGATCGACCTTAACGCCTTTTGCCGAGAAAACATGTCCGAGGAAAATTACTTCCGGCATCCAGAATTCGCACTTGGAAAGTTTTACGTAAAGTTGGTGTTGGCCACTAAGTATACTGGATACAGCTTGGGAAGTAGTTTAAACAAAAAGCTGTACTGATTTTAAATCTGAGTGCGTAGCGGAAGTCTTAGATACAGTAAGTTGCTGTGGATACAGCAACTCGATGTTCAGTGTATACTTAAATAATCACAGTAATTAAAACAAGTAAAGGCAGAAGGTAAATGACACAATATTTAAAGTGGTTCGAGGTAAACCCCTCTACGTCCACTGGTCCTCCACACAGGAGTAAAAGGTTTATTATAATTACTACGTACACAACTACGTAATTATAACAACACACAATCAATATATCATTCACACAGATTGATATAAAGATCTTAACTTCAACCGTTCACACAGATTGGTTTGAGCTAATGCTTTGACTTGCTTCTTCACACACAGTTCTGAAGCTTCGTCTTCTTCGATGCAATTCCTTCACACACAGTTCAGGAGTAGCAACGATTATTCAGTCCACACAGGGCTGATCTGGGTTTGTTCAAAGTATAGAACAGGGGATGAACAACAACTTTGACATTATGAGCTTCTGGCTGATGAAGTGTTGTTCAAGATGATGAGCACTGTATATCTCTTAGATCTGAGTTGCAGTAAGCTTTGGAGATATGTTTTGCTCTGATGAATATATTGATAGCTTTGTTACTTCGGTGAATTGGGTAACTGATCTTCAATGCCTTGATGAGATATATATTCTTCTGGAATATATATCCGTTGGGATAAATCCGTTGAGCAAGATTCCATTCCAATGGGATAAAAAGCACGATCCGGAATTTGCGGTATTTTGAAGATCTGTTGACTGACAGTATTTAAATACTTTATATTTGAGTATTTAAATACTTCTTCATCAATGGGACTTGACTTCTGAAGATTCCTTCTTTGTCCTGTTGAGAGCTGTATGGAAGATCACTGTATTGGTGATTCGATATAGTTTCCATACTTGGTCTTTATAAGACTTCTTTGCGGTACTGAAAGGTTCCACTATATGCTGGATTCGAGACAGGTCTTCGATACAGGTTGACACTTCAACTCTTCGATATAGTTTCCTTACTGTATTGAGGATTGGCATATATGTCAAAACCTCTTATCAACACAATTCGATACAGGGATTGATTATCCCGGCTGTTTCGATACAAGGTTTATGTTTTCCCAATAATTTCCCCCTTTTGACAATTTGCCAAGACTTTAAAACTTTCAAGTCTTCTTGATGATGCCAAAACCTTCTTCATGAAATAATCTTCTTTGATGACTTCTGGCAGATTTCTTGGTCTTCTGTCAAATGGTCTGTCTTTCAGCAACTTAGTCTAATTTATGAACTGCTCATGAAGTAGTTCTGACTAAGAATTTTTACAACTTAAGCTTATGATTGGCGCGCAGGCACAATATTACAATGTATTCTAAGCATACACCTGAAATTATGAACTGTTCGTAGACAAGTTCGTACAACTTAATTTTCAAACAAGTTTCTATACTTGTGATTGTTATCTCAACAATTTAAGTTTATGTAATCATACATCAACACAGTAGATTACGAGTTGTAATCTTTCAAGACAAACAAACACTTTTATTGATATTCCAAAAATAGAGTACATGGTTTGCTGTTTTGAAGGAAAAATTACAAACAGAACTAATATACTAAGTATTTCAGCTCCTATAGTCCGCATGTCTCCATGGATTTTTCCCTGGATCATTCTCGGTTCCACGCCACCAGTTCTGTAGGGAATCGTTGCCTTGATCTAGGTATATTGTAGGATTTGTCAAAGGCAAGAATCCAGTCTTCTGGATGGGTGATCCGATCTCCTCTTCTGTGCTTGGATTTCATATCTAGCTGGAGAGGGAGTTTTCCTTCTTCTAACATCTTCGTGAATTTGTCTGCATCCTCCGCTAATGTCTTATAGCTTTTGAAGATGGCGGATTCCCTGATGAGTTTAACAAAGTATCTCATCAGTTCATTCTTCCTCCATTACTTCACCTCTTCAGCAGTTGGATGGCGGTTGGTCGGCAGACGAATTTTAGAATGTCTTTGGATTAAGTTTTGCCACGGGACATTTGGATCATGAAATTCAGGTCGGGAGCCTGAAATCTTAAAACTCTGAGAGGGAGGGGCTAGCTTGTTCAATTCAGCGGTAATGCTGTCTTGAGCAGCATTAAATTCCCTTTCGTGCTGTAACCTTATTCTCCTAGCAGCTTCTCTCACTTCTTCCCCCTTTTTGGCATCATCAACATGTCCTAGGATCTCAAGTGCGGCATCCTGTTTCGTCTCAATGTTTGTCATTCTTTCTACAAGGGTGGAAAGCACCTCCGACATATCCTTGATACTTTTGTCGTGGGCTCGAAGATGAGAAGTGGTTCCGATCATAGCAGCTGCGGTCTTGGCCTCAGAAATGCGTGTTTTGGATGCCTCTTTTCTCAGGAGTTGCTCTTGTTTCTCTTGCATGATCTTCAGTGCTTGCTTGAAGACTTCTGGCAATAAAGTGAAGGCTTCTAATACGTGAGAGACTTCATGCTGTAATGTAGTCATCTCTTCGACTGCAGAAGTGTGCATCTAATTAAGAGCTTTCTTGACTGAGTACAGGGCATTAACTGCATCTTGTATGAAGACAGTTTGAAAACTAAGAGCACGCAGGCGCTCTTTCCTAGCAGCAGTGCTTGGAGAATCCGATTTGGCAAAATCTTCGGATCCATTAAACCTCCTCAGATGCACGGTACGGCGTGAATTGAGTTGGACATCCTCAGGTACATTACCGTCCTCGGATTCCACGGTTGATAGGGTGGGAGCAGCATTTTCTGGTTCGACGGCAGGGGGTGCTGTGCCCTCCTGTTGCGAAGGTGCGTCTGTAGACATGGATACAGGAGGGACTGATTCCTCCTGTTGTCTCTCAGCAACAACTTCTTCTTCTTGAGCGGCGGCAGGCTCGGGTGCCTGTTCCAAAACAATTTCTTCTTCCTCGACTTGAGGGACTGATTCCTCGTCGTCAGGAATGTTCTCTTGCTGTGGCGAAGGGGGCTCACTTCGATTTGATGGCCCTTCGTCATCCTTGGGTTGAGAGGCATCTCTGTCTTGAGCCTCCTCACGACTCATTCTCAGACCAGCTTGTGAAGCGTCGTCATCATCGTCTGAGTCATCGTTATCTTTTGGATTTTGGGGAGAGTCCTCGGACTTATCTTTTCCTTTTCTCCTTGCATCAGATTTTTGCAATAAATGGCTTTCAATCAATTCCTTGCAGTAGAGATTGTCCCATTGGATCAGGGCTGCAACCTCTGTTGAGTCCGTCACTTCCAATACAAATCTCTCTTCATGGCTCCATTCGCTCCAGTTGTATAAGGTGTCATACGGAGCTAGCCTGTAGCTTTTCCATTTAAGGAATCTTTTATACGCATGATCAATCTGCACAGAGATAAGATTTTTGTTGATAATGGTGTCCGGGGAGGGACTGCGTACAACATCTGAATCCGCTGTAGCGAGGGATTCCTCTACAGGTGTGGGATCCTGTAGGGAAGTGGGATTCCTTACAGGGGATGGTGCCCTGAAGGAAGATTGATCCTGTACGGGTGTGGAATCCCACATTGGAGAAGTAGCTGTTGGCTCCGAAGGGGCAGCCGACTCGCTAGAGTCTTCTGAGTTGGCAGATGTCCGATCATCCGTCTTAGCCGCCAAAGGCTCAGGATCTACTGTCGATGCAGTAGCAGGCACCTCTTCCATAGGGGTTGGGCCCTGGGGTAGTTCTTCAGTGGGTTGCGCCACGGTGGAAACTTCCTCGGAGGTTCTGGTGGTTTTAACATTAGAAAGCCTCCTTAGCTTCCTTTTCGGCTTCTCACCAGCAATCGGTGTCTTGATGTGAGATCTTTTCCTCTTCCTTGAAGACTCCACATCCTCGGACTTCAAAGACACATCCCTTGGGTCTTCAGAAACTGGCATACTTTTGATTTTAGGGTGGTTGCAGACCATAGTGCTCTGGTTATATGCTGTAGGCTTGACGCCTCCTAAGTATAACTGGGAGCTGTTTTTCTTTGCATCAGCGGATTGTGAGAGTCCGCATTTCATCAAAATATGGTTTAATATTAAACCAAATGACTTCTTCTGGGTGGCAGGCTTGCATACTTCCTCCTGCAAGCATTTCAAGATTATCTGGCACCAATTGACCTTTTCACAGGTCAGAATTGCAACCATCATCCTAAATCTCAGATTAGTGCACATTTCGAATGCACCAGTTCGATTCTCGATGATCCTGCAGCAAAAATCATGTAAATACACATATGGCAGGTAAAAATTCTTCTTGTGACATGTGGTGTGAACCATGTCAACAACAGTTGAGCCGGTGAACAGCCCACAATACTTCGTTATTAGCTCTTGAGACCCAAACGTCTCAAGTTGTTCCATAGTCAGGCCATCAGCAGGGAGCCAGTAAATATTCCGGAGAAGATCTCGATCGATACAGATCTCCACTCCTTAAATGGTAGCAGTAATGTCAGCAACGTGACTGTTGGGATTCGGTGCCTAAAACGAAGGCCCAGCGGAAGCGATAAAATGAAAATTAATTCGATCTAAATCCCTACGAGGATCGATCGAGCTACGTATATACGAATATCAAAAACGAATTCACAAGAGATATAGAAACTCACCCTTGTAGTCCGTTGATTAGATGGATAACCTTCTCTTGAGCTATTCCCCAAGCTTTGCTTGATCTCTACGTATTCGATCCGCTCCAAGCCCTTGAACGATCCAACGCCGAAAGCACCGCGTCTCTACTTGCCACGCGCCGGAAAAACGACCGGAATAACAACACTTGATTAACCTCTAAGGTTACGGCTAGAATCAAGTCATGAAGCTTTTATTATTACACTCTAAGTGTATAATATATATCTCAATAATTTTTCTCTAAGAAAATGTGAATGAACACAAAACCAAGTTTTCTCTCCCACTCTCTCCAAATGAGGCTGCCGTGAGTTATGCAAGGTCTGGAGAAAGAGAGTTTTATTTTGGTCTTAAAATCATTCACAAGATAAGATTTCACCCACAAAATCTCATTTTCTCTTATTATAAGAGATATGAAATCTCATATGTCAAAAGTCTTCCAACAAGAAAACAAGACTATGATCAAGGTGGGAAATCAAGGTGGGGGCCGGCCTCTAGAAGAAATCGGACGAGTTCGGTTCGTTTCGGACTCCCGAGGGTCTAAACAGATAAACTCCGATTCCGTATCGATGTATTTATATCGATTAATTAATCCAATTAATTAAACATATCAAATACAAAATAATATAACTAATTTCTCCAATAAATAATTATATACATGAATTAAATTAATCACCCAATAATTTATTTAATTCATTAGGCCGTAAATCAATTTATCCAATAAATCGATTTAAACATCCAATGTTCCAAAATTAGATATCCAATATCTAATATTCATAATGAGAGAATTAGCTTTATTCATTCCGTCGTCAATCCTATTGCGCGACTCGGTAGGTCCGTCTCAGTCAGCAATGGGAGGAACCAAAGAGTAGTAGCACCACCTAGCCAGCCTGGCGGCCTACACTGTACCCCAACTGAGAACGAATGATTGGGATCATTCAAGAACCATTCTGTCGTGAATACCAGTATACATATAAACCCTTCTTTCAAATGTCCCGATCAAGTTATAGGGTCACAGTCAGTCAAACCCCATCTGTACTTGACGCTATGCATGCGTTAATGTAAATTGAGATCATCGAGCTCTCGTGTATCTAATACATCCAACTCCAATGCTTTGGCCAAAGACTTATGATCTCATCTGCCAATAACCGCATAGGACATATAACCCGTTCACTAACAGGAGAAAGAATTCTATCTTGGTATTCAGTAGGACCTGCTACTTGCCCGTCAAGATGCACATCGAGGTTGACCTCCGCCTTCCAGTTTACAGGGTCGAACTACTCTAATGAAAATCTTGACGTCACAAGCACATCCCTACTAAATCCTCAAGTCGAAGGTTCACGAATACCTATCACAACCTTTTGATTCCATTATTGACTGTCCCGGAGTGAAATCCGTGTGACGAATCGAGGATGAGTCTGTTCGAGTATACTAATCCAATTAGCATACCTATAACGTGTGCTCACACTAACCATTAGTGTTCGACGGGCACTCTCCTTGTCAAAGAACACGTCATACAAGTCTTCACATAAACTTAACGCCCAGTCAAGTTTCATCGACTTGCGAACGATTAAGTATTTGGGCTATAAACCTTTCCAGTGCCGACCCCCTTATCCAATAAGGAGTGGAACGTTTTGCTCTCAAATACACGGACTAGTTTCTATATGTATATTTATGAGTAGGAATGCCAGTAACTACCACTAAATAAAGAAAACATACATTGCCTTATATATTGATGATTTACATAATAACAAGTACAATGCCCTGACTCAACATCCTCTGAGTGGCATTCGAGGGCATACTCCTAACAATCTCCCACTTGAACTCAATGCCACACACTATGGTATCTAATACCCATGTTCTCCAGATGGCGCTCTAAGCTAGTCTGAGAAAGTGGCTTGGTCAGTGGATCGGCGACGTTGTTGGCCGAGTCTACTCTGTGCAGCACAATGTATCCTTTTCGAACAAATTCTCTTACGAGATGATACTTCCTCTCAATATGTTTGGTGCTGTTGTGAAACCTCGGCTCCTTGGCCTGCGCTACAGCTCCGTCGTTGTCGCAGTATAGCGGAATAGGCAGCTCAGCACATGGTATCACTTGAAGTTCTCCCAGAAACTTCTTAATCCAGAACCCTTCCTTGGAAGCCTCCGAGGCTGCTTGATACTCAGCCTGATAGGTGGAATCAGCAGTCGCGCTTTACTTGGCGCTACGCCAAGATACTGCTCCTCCATTAAGAGTAAATATGTAGCCAGAAGTAGACATCGAGTCGTCCTTCAGTCCTTAGAAGTCCGAATCAGTGAATCCCCCCACATCCAATTCTCCACCGCCATACATCAGAACCATATCTCTAGTCCTTCTCAAGTACTTGAGAACGTTCTTTACGGCAGTCCAATGTTCCCTACCTGGGTTTGCCTGAAACCTACTCACCACGCTTAAAGCATGCGCGATGTCAGGTCTTGTACACAACATAGCATACACAAGGCTACCCACAGCCGAAGCATATGGTATATTACTCATTTTTCCTCACTTTGAGGACACATCTTCAAGGAGAGTTTTATTCCATGTTGCATCGGTAGGAACCCTCTTTTAGAATCATACATCTTAAATCGCTTTAAGATTTTATCTATATAAAGGGCTTGGGAAAAGACCTATTGTTCTCTTCGCTCTATCCCGGTAGAGTCGAATACCAAGAATATAGGTAGCTTCTCCCAAGTCTTTCATGGAGAAATTACTCGAAAGCCAAGCTTTCACAGAACTGAGCATTCCCACATCATTTCCAATTAGTAGAATGTCATCTACATATAGTACTAAGAATGCGATCTTGCTCCCACTAACCCTTTTGTATACACAAGGTTCCTCTTCATTTTGTACGAAGTCAAACTCTTTGACCGCCTCGTCAAAATGAAGGTTCAAACTACGCGACGCTTGCTTCAGTCCATAAATGGAACGCTGAAGCTTGCACACTTTCTGAATATCGACTTCGGACACAAAGCCTTTAGGCTGCTCCATATAGATTTCCTCCTCGAGGAATCCATTAAGGAAAGCCTTCTTTACGTCCATTTGACATATCTCATAATCGTGGTAGGCAGCTATAGCAAGCATCATGCGAATAGACTTGATCATGGCTATGGGCGAGAAGGTATCGTGGTAATCGATTCCTTCCTTCTGGGTATAACCCTTTGCCACAAGCCTGGCCTTATAGGCATCAACCTTGCCATCACCATCAGTCTTTCTCTTGTAGATCCACTTGTTCCCAATAGGCACTATGCCCTTGGGGTGGTCTACTAGAGTCCAGACCTGATTGACATGCATCGAGTCTATCTCAGCTTCCATAGCTTCACGCCATTTCGCGGAGTCTACATCCACCATCGCTTGGTCATAGGTCGTCGGGTCGGTCTCTTGGCTATCACTTGGAACCTCATAGATACCCAGCTCCTCCAAGTACACAAGCCCATACCTCTCAGGTAAATGAGACACCCTGCTAGACCTACGAGGTGGTTGTACTTGTGTTTCAGAAAGTTCGGTTCCAATTTCTTGCACAGGTGTCTCCCGAGGAGTTTCATTGTATTCTTCTAAAGAAATACTTCTACCTGCTCCGCCTTCCTGAATGAACTCATCTTCCAGGAAGTGTGCTTGTAAAGCAACAATGATCTTTTGATCTTCGGGCATGTATAATAGATATCCCATCATCCCATACGGGAATCCAATGAAACATCCCTTCGCAGACCTAGCTTCCAACTTTTCCACCTTAGTCTTCTTGACATAGGCGGGACATCCCCAAATTCTAATATGATTAAGACTTGGTTTCCTTCCCTCCCACATCTCATGTGGAGTTTTAGGAACGGATTTGGAAGGACATCTGTTTAAGATATAAGCGGCAGTCAGGAGTGCATACCCCCACAGGTAAATTGGTAAGTCAGTATAGCCCAGCATGGAACGGACCATGTTTAACAAGGTCCGGTTCCTTCTTTCTGACACACCATTTAACTGAGGAGTACCTGGAGGTGTTAATTTTGAAACTATTCCATATTCCTTAAGGAACTCATCAAACTCCGTACTCATATACTCGCCAACTCGGTCCGACCGAAGTACTTTGATATGATTACCAGTTTGTTTCTCGACTAGGGCCTTGAATTCCTGGAATTTCTCAAAGGCCTCGGATTTATGTTTCATTAAGTATACATAACCATACCTAGTATGATCATTTGTAAACGTAATGAAATATTGATATCCGTCATTTGCTGCTTCCAAAGCACCACATATGTCGGTGTGGATTAATCCCAGTTTATCAGGGCTCTTTCAAATGTCCCTGTGAAGGGGGACTTAGTCATTTTGCCTTTAAAGCAAGATTCACAAGTAGGAAAGGGATCTGATCCCAATGGACCCATAAGTCCATCTTTTTCCATCTTGTAAACCTTGGTCTGACCAACATGACCAAGTCTAAGATGCCATTTCAAAACTTGATTGGTTTCATCCCTACCACGTTTTCTAGTCATAGTATTCACAACTACTTTGTTGTTGAGATTTAGATGATACAATCCATTCAACAATGTAGCAGTACCCACTAGTTTATTTCTAAAATAAATTTTGCAGGAACCATCACCAATGAAAAATGAAAAGCCTTTTCGGTCCATGACCGGAATGGATACAATGTTTTTGTGCCCCTTGGGCAAAACAAGTACATCTTCTAAAGTCAAAACAAAGCCGAGTTCTAAACCCAAAAGAAGTGATCCTATGTCGGTCGCCTCGACACTATGCCCGCTTCCGACTGTGATCATAACTTCTCCAGCTCCAAGCTTCCTACTTTGTTCAAGATCCTGATTCACAGTATAAATATGAGAACTAGCACCAGAATCCAGTATCCAGGAAGTAGAAAATACTGTAGCAGAACAATTTGTTTCCAAAACTAAAAGTTCTATACCTGAAGTGCCATGAAGAATCGGACAGTCTCTAGCCCAGTGGCCCAGCTCACCGCACTTGAGACAAGCATCCTTCTTCTTCTTGTTCTTCGGAACCATCGGGTTCTTGCCCTTACCCTTAAGGTCCTTAACTTGTGGTCCAGTTTGCTTCTTGGTCTTTTTCTTCTTGTTCTTAGACCTCCGAGATCCAGGAGAAATCACAAGAGCAGACTCCTTCATCCACGGAGTCTTCATATGAGACTGCGCGGTCACTAGTGAGATAGAATCTGCCTAGTAGAAGTCATTTTCTCATGAGCTCTCTGAAGCTCATTAGACATGGAAGCCATCATATAAGCACGGACTTTCACGTCATCCTTAACCCACTTTTCGTGGTTTTCAATCTCTTCCAGATTGGCTCGGGTCCACACAGGAGGCGCCGGAATGTCCGTCTCTAAGACGTATCCCAGTGCCACTATACTGAGGACAATCATCAGATTGCGGAGCCAATCCACAAAGTTAGGTCCCATTAAGGTGTTCTTTTCGAGCAGAATTGCGAGTGGATTCATTGTCATATTGAGATTTGAGTTTGCACTAAGTACGATAGATTAATTAGTGACTCATTCAATTATGTTCTGAGTATAGAATTAAGGTCTTTTCTATTCTTGTTACCCAACTCCCACTATTTTTATCGGAATAACACACTCCCATGTGAAATCCGGAAGTATCGTCGCTCTACTTCATAGTAGTGATCGAGTTCCTTATAAATCTTAATAGAGGGCAACCGAACAAGTTTCTAGTCTATGAATTTTCATAAAGTGGTGTCCAACACCAACCCATCTAATTGATGATTCGATCTTCTTTTTCCCCTTGTTCACTCCAAACCAAACTATACGGTTTCTATGGTTCGTGAACAAGTTAAGTTTATACCATCAACGCGAATCAGTTTCACAATTGAATCTTATCCGGCAACCTATCAGGTTTCTAGGGATAAAATTTGCTCCAACTGAAGGCATCCAAATGCGCTCCCGGTAATTTATCCGTCCTCCCCGAACGACTACCCCGATAACACGGAAGCATATCACATTCGGTTTGGATTTCAATTTCCCGAAAACTCGATGGAGGGAAGGAAAACCTTGAAACCTTAGAAACTTAATAATTTATCGTGGGAGAATTTTCGCGATTAACGTTACACTTTGCATATTAATCATTTAAGCACGTTTGTGGCATTCATACAATATGAAACAACCATTCACAACCTAGTTGCTACCAACATGTGGTTCATGGACCGTTCCTAGAAAACAAAAACTTCGTAATCTAATTACAAGTCTTCGTCTTGAATCTTCGTGTTCTCGAAATGGATCTTCCTCCGGTCTTCGTCATTACATATAAATTTTACATTGAAAATTGCATCCTAGATACAAATTTTTTCTAGTAAAATAAATAGGCTCAAAACGGCCTTTACAACCCAATCGAATAAAACGAACGATTCAAAAACTAAGTCTATGAACCACATCCCCATTCAAAAGCATTCATCCAATAAATAATAAATAAATGGAAAGCGTAGAGATACATTGATCCAATCAACAATACGAACCGATCAAATCGATTCACACAATCGGTAATATGATAACGTTCAAAATAATTCGGTCGACCATAAATATTCCAATTAATCAAATTTCCCTTATAAAATGAAATACCATAAATCATTTTAATCATATTAAATCCAATTTAACATGCGGTAGATTAATTTTCAAGAATACACGAAAAAATCGAGCCGGGGCAAAAATGGCCTGCCATGGCCGAGTCACCCTCGGCAGCATGCCGACAGATAGGCCGGGCATGGCCGAGTCACGCTCGACAGCTGCCGGCCAGGCAGGGCTGCCCAGCGGCCATGGGCTACGGCCCCCGGTACAGTGTCTGCCCAGGCCGGCTGCAACAGCCCTGGGCCGCGGCCCCCTGCTCCCGGACCCCTCCCGGACCGTCCAACGACATTTCGGGGCTAGTTTTTCGACCGAATATCCAATATCTATATTCTCCAACATTCATATCTTCAATATAAATCATATTTCCAAGAAATTAAGATTTATATTTAGACATAAACTTACGAAAAATATAACTACAACGAACGTAAAAACATATACCACGGTTATGACTAAAATGATTCCAAATCATTCACCATCTAATCAAGCATTCCAAATGCTAATATCGTATATACGATCGCAAGACCTACTCTCTGATACCACTGTTGGGATTCGGTGCCTAAAACGAAGGCCCAGCGGAAGCGGTAAAACGAAAATTAATTCGATCCAAATCCTTACGAGGATCGATCGAGCTACGTATATACGAATATCAAAAACGAATTCACAAGAGATATAGAAACTCACCCTTGTAGTCCGTTGATTAGATGGATAACCTTCTCTTGAGCTATTCCCCAAGCTTTGCTTGATCTCTACGTATCCGATCCGCTCCAAGCCCTTGAACGATCTCACGCCGAAAGCACCGCGTCTCTACTTGCCACGCGCCGGAAAAACGACCGGAATAACAACACTTGATTAACCTCTAAGGTTACGGCTAGAATCAAGTGATGAAGCTTTTATTATTACACTCTAAGTGTATAATATATCTCTCAATAATTTTTCTCTAAGAAAATGTGAATGAACACAAAACCAAGTTTTCTCTCCCACTCTCTCCAAATGAGGCTGCCGTGAGTTATGCAAGGTCTGGAGAAAGAGAGTTTTATTTTGGTCTTAAAATCATTCACAAGATAAGATTTCACCCACAAAATCTCCTTTTCCCTTATTATAAGAGATATGAAATCTCATATGTCAAAAGTCTTCCAACAAGAAAACAAGACTATGATCAAGGTGGGAAATCAAGGTGGGGGCCGGCCACTAGAAGAAATCGGACGAGTTCGGTTCGTTTCGGACTCCCGAGGGTCTAAACAGATAAACTCCGATTCCGTATCGATGTATTTATATTGATTAATTAATCCAATTAATTAAATATATCAAATACAAAATAATATAGTTAATTTCTCCAAGAAATAATTATATACATGAATTAAATTAATCACCCAGTAATTTATTTAATTCATTAGGCCGTAAATCAATTTATCCAATAAATCGATTTAAAGATCCAATGTTTCAAAATTAGATATCCAATATCTAATATTCATAATGAGAGAATTAGCTTTATTCATTCCGTCGTCAATCCTATTGCACGACTCGGTAGGTCCGTCTCAGTCAGCAATGGGAGGAACCAAAGAGTAGTAGCACCACCTAGCCAGCCTGGCGGCCGACACTGTACCCCAACTGAGAACGAATGATTGGGATCATTCAAGAACCATTCTATCGTGAATACCAGTATACATATAAACCCTTCTTTCAAATGTTCCGATCAAGTTATAGGGTCACGGTCAGTCAAACCCCATTTGTACTTGACGCTATGCATGCGTTAATGCAAATCGAGATCATCGAGCTCTCGTGTATCTAATATAGCCAGCTCCAATGCTTTGGCCAAAGACTTATGATCTCATCTGCCAATAACCGCATAGGACATATAACCCGTTCACTAACAGGAGAAAGAATTCTATCTTGGTATTCAGTAGGACCTGCTACTTGCCCGTCAAGATGCACATCGAGGTTGACCCCCGCCTTCCAGTTTATAGGGTCGAACTACTCTAATGAAAATCTTGACATCACAAGCACATCCCTACTAAATTCTCAAGTCGAAGGTTCACGAATACCTATCACAACCTTTCGATTCCATCATTGACTGTCCCGGGGTGAAATCCATGTGATGAATCGAGGGTGAGTCGGTTCGAGTATACTAATCCAATTAGCATACCTATAACGTGTGCTCCCACTAACCATTAGTGTTCGACGGGCACTCTCCTTGTCAAAGAACACGTCATACAAGTCTTCACATAAACTTAACACCCAGTCAAGTTTCATCGACTTGCGAACGATTAAGTATTTGAGCTATAAACCTTTCCAGTGCCGACCCCCTTATCCAATAAGGAGTGGAACGTTTTGCTCTCAAATACACGAACTAGTTTCTCTATGTATATTTACGAGTTAGGAATGCCAGTAACTACCAGTAAATAAAGAAAACATCCATTGCCTTATATATTGATGATTTACATAATAACAAGTACAATGCCCTCACTCAACATCCTCTGAGTGGCATTCGAGGGCATACTCCTAATAGTGACCTCTTTGGGCCAACGACAAAAAGCAAACGGCGGCGTTGAGGTAAAATTCCTCAACCAGGTGAACATCGTACTTCTCAGTGGTTTGACTTCCAAGGCAGTAGTAGAGGCCTTGTTGATGGAGACGAGTGATGATGAACTCCATGGGTTCGACATGATTTGTTTCAGCGAGAATGCGTTCGATGATGATAGATCTTGAGAAGATCGGTCCATCGATGATGTTCGCGGTTTTCTTGAGTGCGGAAGAAGATGTCTGACCAGCCATTGATGATTGTTCAAGAAAATATGAAAGAGAATACACGAAATTTGCAGTAAAATGCAGAAAACTTTGTAGGCTATATTTGCTTGAGAACTCTTAATTTGCAGAAAGCGTAAAGAGTCTCTAATGGCAGTATTAGTCCTTTTATAGTGGGCGGCTAAATAGGGTTTTGCAGAGTACGAATGGTCAGATTTTAAGGGATGGGAACCGGTTTTTGAAATCAACGGTCAAGATGGACTGAGTGTAACTGGTGCATTTATTCATTAAAATGTTAAAATATGTGCGGGTCCCACTTCTGACATTTGTTGTCACCCTAAATGCCTGAAACGGCGGTTTTAAAACATTAAATAATTTGAAGCTATCGCGGCTTTTGAGATTCAGTTGTCCAGATGTCATGTAAGGCATTTAATGTAAATGACGATTGACATAAAAACAGGGCACGTGGACAAAAATCATTTTAAAAATGAAATTAATATAATATAATATTCACTGAATCGAAATCCTATAGTATGTGCTGTATCCGCGACGATACAGTGTTCCCCCTTAAAAGGTACATATAGGTTTTAACTCCATACAGCAACTTTTGGATTAATGCTGTATTCATAGGTCATACTGTATTCCCCCTTAATTATTGCACACGTCAGCTGAAGGATGATTTATATGTCTTTGTTCACTACAGTGCTGTATTAACGGTTCTGAGTGTATAGATAATTAACGTTGGATACTGTATTCTTGGGTCTTACAGCATTCCCCCTCAATTGTTGAGTAAAAATAGTAAATTACTTACAGGGAGTCGGGCTGTAGCATTCCCAATTCTTGTCTAAGCATGTTGAATCTGGATGTGTCGAGCGGCTTGGTGAAGATGTCGGCCAACTGAATGTCTGTATGAACCTCTTCAAGGCGAACATCCTTGTTCTCGACATGATTCCTTATAAAATGATGCTTCATGTTGATATGCTTAGTGCGCGAGTGCAGGACAGGATTGTGGGTTATTGCAATTGCACTCGTGCTATCACACATGATTGGAGTCTCTCTGGCTTCAATTCCATAATCTGACAACTGCTGCTGCATCCAAAGGATCTGCATACAGCAACTACCAGCAGCATAGTATTCTGATGCATCCGTGGAAAGAGAGTTAGCCAATTGCTTCTTACTGAACCAAGAAACGAGTCTAGGTCCAAGAACCGCCTTGTTTAGGATACCATAGTCCTACATCGACTGTTCCTTTAATGTACTTCAGGATTCATTTATCTGTATTGAAGTGTGATTCCTTAGGTGCTACTTGATACCTCACACACTCCAACAGCAAACTGGATATCGGGTCTGCTAGCCGTTAGGTATAGGAGCGAACCAATGAGCTTCCTGTAGAGTGATTGGTCAAACGGCTTTCTGGATTCATCAGCACTAATTTGCACGGAAGTGCTCATGGGGGTTGACAATGATTTGTAAGTGTTCATTCCAAATTTGTTGAGAAGCTCCTTGCTGTATTTTTCATGGTTGATGAAAATACCTGTAGGCAGTTGCTTTACCTGCAAACCTAGGAAATAACTAAGTTCTCCCATCATAATCATTTCAAATTTACTTTGCATGAGATGAGAGAACCTTTGACACAAAGCAAGGTTAGTTGAACAAAAAATTATATCATCTACATAAATTTGCACCATTAGAAGGTCATCACCTTCCTGTATTTTGAACAAGGTCTTGTCCACAGCACCTTTCTCAAATCCATTGTCGGTTAGATACTGGGACAAGGTTTCGTACCATGCTCTAGGGGCTTGTTTAAGTCCATACAGTGCTTTCCTTAGCCTGTATACTAGGTCAATTTCATCTGTGTTGGCAAACCCTGGTGGTTGTTCAACATAAACTTCTTCGGCAAGGTATCCATTTAGGAATGCACCCTTGACGCCCATTTTGTATACAATAAAGCTTTTATGGGCGGCAAAGGCTAAGAATATCCTAATGGCTTCTAGTATGGCTACAGGGGCAAAGGTTTCATCATAGTCTATGCCTTCTTCCTGACTATAGCCTTGTGCGACTAGCCTTGATTTGTTCCTTATAATAAGTCCATTTCGATCCTTTTTGTTTCGAAACACCCATTTGGTTCCTATAACCGATTGATGTGTAGGTCTGGGTACAAGATACCATACATTGTTTCTTTCGAAACCATTAAGCTCTTCTTCCATAGATGTTATCCAATGAGAATTGTTAAGAGCGTCTATGGTCGAAACAGGTTCGGACTGGGCTAAGAATACAGCGATAGTGCACATATTGAGTCTTCTAAGCTCGGATTGAGATTTCCATTCAGGGAATGGTGATATCTCAGTATCTAGTTCTTCTTGTGCACAAAGTACATTTCCTTATGTACTCTGTATTCTCCTACGAGTAGAAACACCAGCATTTATCTTTCCAATGATCAGCTCTTGCGGGTGATCTCTCAACCATCTTCGGTTGGGTTCTAATTTAGGGTTCCGTACTGTATCGAGAGTTTCTGTAGATACAGATTCAGCTTGTACAGCATCGACTTCATCCACGTTGATTCTTACAGCTGCGGGGTTGATTTCTAGATCAACGACAGGTTCTATGGGAGTTGGAGAATCCAAGATAGAGAGTTGTTGGATGTTCTGAGTAATATCATCTACTCCTGTCGGGTCATGGTGAGGTTCATCGAACACTACATGAACTGATTCCTCGATCGTTAGCTTTATTTTATTAAAGATCCTGTAAGCTTTGCTGACGGAGGATTATCCTACAAATATTCCTTCATCTGATTTATCATCAAAGGTTCTAAGTTGATCCTTCCCATTATTCAACACATAACACCTGCATCCAAATATGTGAAAATATGAAACTAACGGAGTTTTGTTGTTCCATACCTCATATGCTGTTTTGTTATGGTGCTTGTTGACGATACAGCGGTTCTGAGTGTAGCATGCTGTATTGGTTGCTTCACCCCAGAAACGCTGTGGCAACTTGCTTGCGACGATCATTGTCCTTGTTGCTTCTTTCAGCGTCCTATTCTTTTGCTCGGCAACACCGTTTTGTTGAGGTGTATGGGCATCTGAGTATTCGTGTTGTATCCCATTTTCCGAACAATATTGCTCTATAAAGCGGTTAGTAAATTCTATACCTCTGTCGGAACGAATGGACACGATACTCATTGCCTTTTCATTTTGCAACTTTCTCAGGAGCTCGGGCAGCTTTGATGTTGTTTCCTTCTTTTTGCTTAGGAAAATTGTCCAAGCATACCTGGAGTAATCATCAACAACAACAAGACAGTATTTCTTACCTCCCAAACTTACTGGGTCTACAGGACCGTAGAGATCCATATGTAGCATTTCCAACACTCTTTGGCTTGAATGGTAGGATTTGCTCTTCAGGGTTGATTTGATTTGCTTGCCTTTCTGACACGGTCCGCAGATGTTGTCCTTCTTGAATGACACGTTTGGCAATCCTCTAACCATTCCCTATCTTGAGAGCTTGTTGATCGTCTTGAAGTTGACGTGAAACATCCTCTTGTGCCATAACCAGCTAAGATCTGCAGTGCCTTTGGCAACAAAGCATGGAATTGAGGAGCTCATAGGCTTCCAGTCAGCAATATACATGTTACCTGATCTGCTTCCTGTAAGCACAACTTCCTTGGTTTGGATGTTCTTGACTCTACAACGACCTATATAGAATTTCTCCGAGAACTGTTTATCACAGAACTGGCTAATACTAAGTAAATTGTACTGTAAGCCTTCAACCTATGCAACATCGGTGACTTTGAATTTTCCGACAAGTAGGTTTCCTTTCCCTCTTGTTCTTCCTTTAGATTTATCACCGAAACGAACTTTTGGACCGCGACCTTCTACAAAATATGATAGCTTGCTTCTATCTCTGGTCATGTGCCGAGAGCATCCACTATCAAAGTACCAGGTATCCTCCTCTAGGATGTCCTGTAGCAAAGAGATTAAGTAGATTTAGGTCCCCTTTGATTTTTGGGTCCATAAATGTTAGTTCCTCTAGGTACCCAAGTTTTCCTGGCAGCAATTGGTTTACTGTAGGTCATACTCAGTACAGTGTTGCGATATCTACGAGGGGCATATCCGTAGTCGCTATAACCATGATAATTATTATGCATGTAAAATTCAGGGTTATTATTATTAATCCAGTACGAGTGCCGTCTTGGAGGTGGAGCCATTTTCTTTGGCCTAACAGCTTGCCTTCTGGGTCTCTAGTTGGATTCCCAATGTTGTTGTTGATACTGAGCGGACACCTGCTGTTTCGAGGAATAACGGGGCTCCTGTATCCAAAACCTCGGCGTGCTGTACTAATAGTACTGTCGTGCGGGTCTTTGGTATTTGGATACAGCCTTCCTTCTGAACGGCTGTTGGCGTTGTTGATATGCTCGGGGAGCATGCTGTTGAGTGCACCTTTCAGGTCTGAATGGCTGGTGATTCCGCTGTATGGAATAGGATTGCGGGGGCGGAATAGCAGCCTTTGCTGTTCGCTGTGCAACAGGTTCCTTCACGGGACTCGAAGTTTCTTTCGAAACAGGAATGTGTTCCACACTCTTGATGAACACTGTACTAGTTTTCCCTTTGTTTGAACATGAGCTGTATCCTAAGCCACTTTTATCATGAGCATGTTGCCCAGTGCTTAGAATTTCTTCCATTCTTTTGGACGATTTCTCGAACGATTTCAGAGTGGTCTTAAGTTCAATTTCTCGTTTTTCGAGAGTTGTGACTTTGGCTTGAAGTAGAACCAAATCATTTGTCTTGCTCTCGTTGTGAGTTTTAACCTCACTTAGTTCATGAGAAAGTTGATGATTGCTCTCCATGAGTTTTTCAAAATCGACTTTGCTGGTTTCACATTCAAGAGACATATTTTTATAATTTATCTTCAGCAAGTCATTTTCATCTTTCAGCTCTAGGTTAGACAGTTGGAGCTGTATATTCTCAGTTTTCAATGTCTCATGGGCCTTTTGAATGTTTTTAAACTCATTCATCACGTTTTCAAACGTATGAGCTGCATTTAATGGAATAACTAAGGTTGAGCTTACCTCATCATCGCTATCTTCACCTTCCGGAATGTCTTTGGCCGTAAAGCACATATATGCTTTATCATCGAACTCATTGTCAGATGAATCACTTTCAGTGACCACCTGAAGACATTCTTCTGATTTGGATGGTGTGGGGGAGGCTTATGATTCTCCAATCAGGACCTTGAGCTTGTTTTTCCAAGCACGTCTTCTTTCATCTCTCTCTCTTATTGCTCGGCCTCCGGCAACCTTTGGACTTAGGGATGAGGACATTTATTTGCATAATGCCATGGTTTCCTGCAATTATAGCACAGGTTAGCATCGCCGCATGATGTTTCAGTACTTACCTTGTGGACAGGTTTGGGCCTGTAGGGAGTCTTTCCAGACTGCTTGATGAACTTTTTGAATTTGTGCATGAGAAGCACCATTTCATATTGAGATAGGATGTCGTCGTCACTGTCAGCATTCTTGTGACTAGGCTTCGATGAGCTGGGCATGCTATGTCGACGATTCGATACAGCGGCTAGTGCTGTGACCTTTGAAGGAGATTCTTCAGCTTTCTCTCTTCTGTCAATATCATACTCAAAAGCTTTGAGGTCAGAGAAGAGATCAAAAGTAGATATTTCATTAAGATTGCAAGATACACGCATAGCTGTGGTCTTAATGTCCCATCGGGCAGGGAGAGATCTGAAATTTTTTAAGTTCTTCTCCATTTGGGTATAAATTTTGCCCAAAGCTTCAAGTTCACCAACAATACCAGTGAATCTGAGGTCAAGTTCCTCAAGTGTCTGAGTTGGTTTCATTTCGAAAGATTCAAATTGCTGAGTCAGTTTTGAAATTTTGTTTTCTTTTGAGAGCTCAGTTCCTTCACAAATCATCTTGAGTTTATCCCAGATTTCCTTGGCTGATTTACAGCTCTTTACCTTCGAGAACGTGCCTTTGTCAAGAGTGACAAATAACGCGTTCTTAGCCATATTGTCGAGGTTGGCTCGCTTTCTTTCATCTGTGGTCCATTTCTCTCGTTCCTTCTCGAGCATCTCAGCATGGGCTTGGCCTTCAATCCTTGCGGCCGTGTTTACCTTCATGATCTTGATAGGGCCATCCTGTATAACAAAAATCATCTCTTTGTGCATTCCTGCAAGATGAGCCTCCATCCTAATTCTCCAATCATCAAATTTGTTAATAGAGAACATAGGCACTTTGTTGATCATTGATGTATCCATGTGAAAGTAAAGAAATGAAAGAGACTATTTTAAAAAGTAAGTGATTTTAGATCTGATTCGGTTAAAAATACGACTGATTCTTTTTAGAATCAACCTGTCCGATACCACTTTTTGGCCACTAAGTATACTGGATACAGCTTGGGAAGTAGTTTAAACAACAAGCTGTACTGATTTTAAATCTGAGTGCGTAGCGGAAGTCTTAGATACAGTAAGTTGCTGTGATTACAGCAACTCGATGTTCAGTGTATACTTAAATAATCACAGTAATTAAAACAAGTAAGGCAGAAGGTAAATAACACAATATTTAAAGTGGTTCGAGGTAAACCCCTCTACGTCCACTGGTCCTCCACACAGGAGTAAAAGGTTTATTATAATTACTACGTACACAACTACGTAATTATAACAACACACAATCAATATATCGTTCACACAGATTGATATAAAGATCTTAGCTTCAACCGTTCACATAGATTGGTTTGAGCTAATGCTTTGACTTGCTTCTTCACACACAGTTCTGAAGCTTCATCTTCTTCGATGCAATTCCTTCACACATAATTCTGGAGTAGCAACGATTACTCAGTCCACACAGGGCTGATCTGGGTTTGTTCAAAGTATAGAACAGGGGATGAACAACAACTTTGACTTTATGAGCTTCTGGCTGATGAAGTGTCGTTCAAGATGATGAGCACTGTATATCTCTTAGATCTGAGTTGCAGTAAGCTTTGGAGATATGTTTTGCTCTGATGAATATATTGATAGCTTTGTTACTTTGGTGAATTGGGTAACTGATCTTCAATGCCTTGATGAGATATATATAGTCTTCTGGAAAATATATCCATTGGGATAAATCCGTTGAGCAAGATTCCGTTCCAACGGGATGAAAAGCACGATCCAGAATTTGTGGGATTTTGAAGATCTGTTGACTGACAGTATTTAAATACTTTATCTTTGAGTATTTAAATACTTCTTCATCAACGGGACTTGACTTCTGAAGATTCCTTCTTTGTCCTGTTGAGAGCTGTATGGAAGATCACTGTATTGGTGATTCGAGACAGTTTCCATACTTGGTCTTTATAAGACTTCTTTGCTGTACTGAAAGGTTCCACTATATGCTGGATTCGAGACAGGTCTTCGATACAAGTTGACACTTCAACTCTTCGATACAGTTTCCTTACTGTATTGAGGATTGGCATATATGTCAAAACCTCTTATCAACACAATTCGATACAGGGATTGATTATCCCGACTGTTTCGATACAGGGTTTATGTTTGCCCAACAGTTGGTGTTGCCTCAACACGCTCAGTACCTGCCTCAAATGTTCTTCTTGTTCATATCGGCTTCGAGAATAAATTAGGATGTCGTCAATAAAAACCACGATGCACTTATCGAGGAAATCAATTTAAACTCTGTTCATCAACTCCATGTAAACGGCTGGGGCATTGGTCAAACCGAACGATACCACGATATATTCGTAATGTCCATACCTCGATCGAAATGCAGTATTTGGTATATCTTCCTCCCGAATCCTCAATTGGTGATATTCGGACCGTAGATCGATCTTTGAAAACACAGCCGCCCCCTGTAATTAATCTAGGAGATCATCGATCCTGGGAAGTGGATAACGATTCTTGATAGTAACCTTGTTTAGTTCTCTGTAGTCAATGCACAAGCGTAGAGAGTGGTCCTTCTTTTTAACAAAGAGTACCGGCGCACCCCACGGCGAGGTGCTCGAGTGGAGTAATCCCTTCTCCAGCAGATCTTCGAGCTGAATCTTCAATTCTTTCATCTCGGCCGGTGCCATCCTATAAGGAGCTTTAGAAATAGGTATCGTCCCCAGCTCAAGTTCAATGGAGAGATCAATTTCTCGGTGCGGCGGCAGCCCTGGTAGTTCATCGGGGAAGACGTCTGGAAATTGATTCACCACTGGGATGTTCACGACCGAAAATTGGGATGTATCCTCTTGGAGAACATAACACCAATAGTACATTTCTTGAGAGTTACAGGAAACTTCAAATGCAAGAAGGCTGAGAGACCCATTCGTACTGAAGTGTTCTCGGCCTTTGATAACATGCGTGGTACCGTCGCAAGCCATGATGGAAATAGTCAAGTGGTAGGTATCCAATATCGTCCTATGCAAGGGCATCCAATCCATACCTAAAATGATATCTTCATTATGAAGCGGGAATACCATAAGATTTGCAGTCCAGATATGATCATTGATGCGAATCTAACAGTCTTGAACTTCTAGATTTCCGCTCACTCTACTACCCTCAAGTAGCTTAACAGTAAAGGATTCACAAGGCACACAAGCAAGATTTAAACATTCAACACATTCCACAGATATAAATGAATGTGTGGCTCCAGGATCAAATAGTACATGAACAGGTTGGGCATTAACGAGAAGTGTACCTGAGATAGCTGGCGTGGACTGACCATCCGTAGCCCTCAGTTCAAATACATAGGATGGTAACGACTCCGAAAAGGATGAATTGCCACCACCGCGCCCACAGTGTAACACCGACCGAGATATTCGGAGAATATCACAGCGCCATGGATCCTTGCCCGGGACCTACTAGGCTAATTTTTACACATAACGCATCAAATTTCACAAAGTCCACTCGGGAATCAATAAATCCGATACAACAAGGAAGTTCAAACCAAAGACATCCAAGACCGCGAACAAATAAAATAAAGTTACACATCAACCGGAAAAGGACTTTCCTAAAGTACTCAAGTACCATTTATTATTACAAGGATGAAACGGACCAAAGAGAATAATGCTCAAAATAAAGGGAACCCAACTAGCCACAGTATCATGCCTTGCCATCATCATCGTACCGCCCCGGTGCTCGCTCGTATCCT
Source organism: Orobanche coerulescens (assembly GCA_033398695.1). Taxonomy (NCBI): domain Eukaryota; kingdom Viridiplantae; phylum Streptophyta; class Magnoliopsida; order Lamiales; family Orobanchaceae; genus Orobanche; species Orobanche coerulescens. The sequence continues at coordinate 65,352,203 of CM065804.1, read as the reverse complement.
TAGAACCTGAAAAACACAAAAGGAGTTTTCCCCACACGAGAGGGGTTAGGGCAAGTATTACAAGTGAAACGTCATATCTTACACGTAAAAGCACATGCACTAATTTTAAATCCATGATAATGATTTTCCGGAAAATGCAATTATCCAAACAAATCTCAATAATGACAATATCTCTTGATTAACCATGGACTCGACAATGCGCGAATCCCTCCTCGACCCCGTCGGGTCATCTCGAAGTGGCTAACCCAAATTTTCACGGAACCGTCATAAGCGGAACCCTCCTCGGCCCCATAGGGCCCTCTCGGAGTGAACGAATATAACTCTTACACTCATATGCATTACTTTCCACATTTAAGAATATAACTTTCACAAGAATCACTTGCCTGGAATAAGTGAAAAGGGTACGAACGACAAAGTACCAAGATTGAAAGATTCGACAACTCCAAACCTAGACAAATTCGTGATCAACCATCAATAATCTATCGGTAGGAAAATAAGTTGGAATCCACCTGAATTTACTACCCACGATACATGTGTTCTGGGAATAAAACTCTTAAATTGTGAATCACAAGTCAACCAGCCCAAACACCCAATAATTCCGGAAATACACCAATAAACCAGTAGGAAAACATGTATCCAAGGTAGATAATTCATACTTGACATATTCCATCATAACATAAAGCCGAATCGAAGAGATCGGAAGGAAAAACCCCCAAATCTCGAAAATCTAGGGTTATGCGAAGTTTACCTTGGATTTAGGATGAAGATCCCAAGTAGATGTTGTTAATCTACACCAAGAACTCGAGGAGGATGAAATCTCTGAGATTGAAGATGCCAAATCACCCAAAAATTCGCCAGAAAATCGCCCACGGAGAGGAGGAAGGAGAAAGGAGAGGAAAATGAACTTCTCTCCAAAAATCCGCAGGTAAAAAGGGGTTGTCTGACTCACGTGCCGCGACCCAGACTGAGTGTGCCGCGGCCCGCGGCTGAAATTGCGAGCAGCTCCCAGTTAGTGCTGCGTCACGGCCAGCAGAGGGCCACGACGCGCGGTACAGCGGCTGCCAGGTTCAAGCTGCAAGGTGTGTGCCGCGGCGCACAACCCCCTGTGCTGCGGCGCATACTGTTCGTGCCCAAAAAGTGACGAAAAATGACCCTGGAAGAGAATAAATGTAATAGAACTCCAAACTTGGCTTTAGTAACAAGAAATGGAATTAGGGGAACCCCAAAATGGCAGTTCCGAGTGATGATTACGAAAATTGGTTCAAAGTCACACGATCCGAACAAGAAAGAGTAAATTCGAAATGACATGAACTCCAAGAAAGACATCAACTCACTAAATAGTTACAACGAGTGTTAAAATACAAGAGCACCAAACGGAAAAATTTACAAAAAGTACGGGTATTACAACCTCCCCCTCTAAAAGAAAGTTTCATCCTGAAACTTAAGAAAGGAATAGCTTTGGATATCGGGAACGCATGATCTCTTCGGTTTCCCACGTTACTTCCTCAACTCCGTGCTTCGACCACTGTACTTTAACCAACGGAATAGTTTTATACCGGAGTTGCTTTATACGATGATCCAGGACTTTCACTGGCCTCTCTTCAAATGTGACGTCATCTGATACCTCGATATCCCCGTATTCAATGATATGGCTTGTGTCCGAGACATACTTTCTCAAATGAGAAACGTGAAATACATTATGAACGTGGCTAAGGGCTGGAGGTAACGCCAACTGATAGGCCAACTCACCAACTCTGTCGAGAATATCAAATGGTCCAATATACCTCAGTCTAAGCTTGCCCTTCTTCCCAAACCTGTAGACTCTTCTCGTCGGTGATACCTTGAGTAGAACGTGATATCTCACATCAAATTCTAAGGGCCAACGACGAGTGTCAGTGTAAGATTTTTCTCGACTCTGAGCAGTCAACAATCTATCTGTCTATTTGGTTTCTATCAACATATCGGGTTCTGTCCCGACTAAATCTGAAGCTTCGTCCCAACAAAGTGGGGATCTACACCGCCTACCATACAATTCCTCAAAAGGTGCCATTTTGATCGATGCATGCCAACTGTTACTGTAAGTGAACTCGATCAACGGCAGGTGTATTTCCAAATCGCTACTCCAGTCTAGGGCACACGCCCTCAGCATAAATTCCAATGTTTGGACCATCCGCTCAGTCTGACCGTCAGACTGCGGATGGATAGAAGTACTCATCCTCAACTCGGTTCCCAACCGACCTCCAAAAATGCGACACGAAACGATCATCTCGATTGGAAACAATAGACTTTAACGTACCGTGTAATATAACGATCTCCGATATAAAAATCCGGGACAATCACTTTGGTCCCCACGTATCCTTAATGCCAAGAAAATGTGCCGACTTAGTCAATCGGTCAACAATAACCCAAATCATATTTATCCCCGTCTTAGTCCTCGACATCCCGGTGATGAAATCTATGGTAATATCTTCCCACTTACATTCGGGAATAGGGAGAGGCTTCAACAGCCCGGCTGGCTGTTGATGTTCGATTTTTACTTGTTGACATGTCAAACACCTTGATACAAACTCGGTGACGTCTCTCTTCATGTTATTCCACCAAAAATTTCTCTTAAGATCTTTGTACATCTTACTCGCCCCAGGATGGATCGAGTAAGGTGTGGCATTAGCTTCTCGGAGTATTCTCTGCCTCATCTACGAGTCATTCGGAACACAAATCCTACCTTGAAATCTCAAAATGCCATCCTCGTGGATCATAAAACCCGAGGCTTTCCCTTTTTCCACATCCGCCTTCAGTTGGACAACCATTGGGTCATTGCCCTGTTTCCCCCCGATGTCATCGACCAAGGACGGAATGATCTCAAGAGTACGCATCTGACTCTGAATCCGTTGGATCCATACTTCGACTCATTGCTCAATCAACTCCCGTATGATCTTCACTTGATGTGTAAGGGCCTCAAGCATCTGAAGAGATACGACTTCCGGCTCAACGCGTCAGCTACAACGTTAGTCTTTCCTCGATGGTAAAGGATCTCCAAGTCGTAATCCTTTATCAACTCCAACCAACGATGCTGTCTCATATTTAATTCCTTCTGGCTAAAAATGTACTTTAGGCTCTTGTGGTCGGTAATTCGGCATGAAGAACCATACAAATAGTGACGCCAGATCTTCAATGCAAACACTATGGCAGCTAACTCCAAATCATGGGTAGGATAATTCAACTCATACGGTTTAAGTTGCCGTGAAGCATATGAGATAGTCTTATCATGCTGCAAGAGTACGCACCCAAGTCCTTGTCCTGATGCGTCACAATAAACCGAATACCCACCGATTCCCTGGGGTAGGGCTAAAACCGGCGCGGTAGTCAGACGCCTTTTCAGCTCTTCGAAACTCCATTGTCTCTCTTCATTCCATTCGAACTTTTCGGACTTCTGGAGTAATTGAGTAAGTGGTCGAGCAAGTTTAGAGAACACCTCGACGAACCTTGGGTAATACCCAGCCAGACCCAAAAAGCTACGAACTTCCTTCACATTCCTAGGCGGTGCCCAATCTAACACTGCCTCAATCTTCTAGGGATCTACTCGGACCCCTTCCGCTGAAATCACATGTCCGAGAAACATGACTTCCTTCAGCCAAAATTCACACTCAAAAAACTTTGCATAGAGGTGCTGAGTCCTCAAAATCTCCAACACTAATCGCAAATGTCGAGTGTGTTCCTCATCATCCCGACAATAGACCAGAATATCATCGATAAAAATGACTACACAATTATCAAGATACTCAATAAATATCTTATTCATCCATTGCATGAATATCGTCGGTGCGTTGGTTAACCCAAAAGGCATATCCACAAACTCATAGTGCTCGTACCTCGTACGGAAGCGGTTTTAGGAATGTTGGATTCCTTTATCCGAAGTTGATAATAACCCGATCTCAAGTCGATTTTTGAGAACACCGCAGCTCCCTGCAATTGATTGAACAAATCATCGATACGTGTTAAAGGGTATTTATTCTTAATGGTCACTTTGTTTAGCTCCCGATAATCGATACACAAACGTAGTCAACCATCTTTTTTTCTTACGAACAAGACCGGTGCACCCCAAGGTGAAGCACTAGGTCTAATATACCCTTTATCCAACAACTCCCCCAACTGTCTTTTCAACTCTTGCATTTCTGAAGGTTCCATACGGTACGGTGCCTTAGAAATCGGGGTTGCACTCGATTCCAAATCAATTGTAAATTCAACCTCACGCTTCGGTGGTAGTCCCGGTAAATCGTCTAGAAAAACATTCGGGAATTCACTTACTATGGGAATCGAGGAAAGTTCGACTTTCCCATCCTCGACTTTCGCGGCATAACACCAATACTCAACACAGCCTTCTCTAATAAGTTTTGACGCCTTCAAGGCGCTAATTAAGAATTTCTAACATCCCCTCTTGTACCCATAAAATAATGCTTGGTACTATCTTTAGCCAACATCGATATGACCTTCGTGCGATAATTCATTACCGCTCTATGTCTAACAAGCCAGTCGTTGCCGTGGATTAAGTATTCATCAATGATATCCACGACGATCAAATTCGAAGGCCACACTTTCTCTACGATTATCACTGGACAATCTCTAACTTCTTTGTTCCCTACGATTCTATCCCTGCTAGGCAGCTTAACCACAAATGACTCAAAAGGAGACAAACACTCAATATTCAATCGACGCACACAATCCAAAGAGATGAACGAATGAGAAGAACCAGAATAAAAAAGCACTCTAACTGGATGAGACAAAAGATAAACGATACCTTTCGCCACGGTAGCCTCTGGATCTCCAGCTTTCCTCATCTCATAGACATGAGGTTGCACTGAACCAGCACTAGGGGCTCCCCCTCTAACGGACTGGCCCCGGCCTCTGCCCCGACCATAACTCTGAGATGACTAACCTACGGATGATTTCTGATTAACACTCGGTTCTCCAGGCGCAGGAACTGACGCTTGAGCCCCAAGTGTATTTTCCTATTCCATACAATACAGAGCTCTGTGGCCTTCCTGGCCGCAATTAAAACACTTCAGAGGAGGTATACTGCAATCATGATTAAGATGACCTTGTTGGCCACAATTAAAACATGTCACAACCCGGTTGGACACACTAGTACGAGCTCTGAAACTTTATTTTCCTCCCGATGCACGGGAAGATCCTCTGACAGGGTAATTTGCCGACTGAGGCCCCCATTGATTTCCACCTCTACCACTAGAAAACTTTCCGGAGGTCTTCTGCTTCTTACTGTCACTCGCCGCTTCGGTAGTAGTGAAAGACATGTTATAGGCTAATGCTTTGTCTTGATACTCCTTCAGTGTGGTGCAAGAAAAATCCGACATATAGTGTCAAACATTCGGCTTCATTCGCATGTCAAAGTGACAGATTTTATCTCTCTCTTCCTTCACTTGACTCTTCACATGGTTGAGTTGACGGATGTATTCGACGATTGCTTAAGATACAGGGACATCCTGGGGTTTAGCCTCGTAAAAGGCTCGAATCCTGGCCTCCTGAATAGGCCACGGGCAAAAGTCGGCCTCCACTAATTCCTTAAACTCGTCCCATGAAACCACATGATCCTGAGGTGCGACAGCTGTTGGGATTCGGTGCCTAAAACGAAGGCCCAGCAGAAGCGGTAAAATGAAAATTAATTCGATCCGAATCCTTACGAAGATCGATCGAGCTACGTATATACGAATAATAAACGAAAACACAAGAGATATAGAAACTCACCCTTGTAGTCCGTTGATTAAATGGATTCCTTCTCTTGAGCTATTCCCCAAGCTTTAGATTGATCTCTACGAATCCAATCCGCTCAAAGCCCTTGGATGATCCAATGCCGAAAGTACCGCATCTCTACTTGCCAGGCGCCGGAGAAACGACCGGAATGACTAAATCTCGTTATCCTCCAAGGATACGGCTAGAACAAGATTATAGAAGCTTGGTCTATTGTGATTATAACACTCCAAGTGTATAACTCACTATCTCTCTTTGATTTCTTGATTTTTCTCCAAGAACAACCAAGAAGAAAAATGAAATGAATAAGAAGACTTTAGAGGAAGAACTTTTCTCTCTCTATTTTCCTCACCAACCATAGCATCAAGTGAAGTGGAGGGATGATCAAGTCTTCCTTTTATTTTCATTTCATAATATAAAATCCCCAACACTATCATATGCATGATACTTGTCCCCTCAATACATGAGATTCCAAACATCATGATTGGGGACAAGTCATCACACACATGCATATAAGTGGGGGGGTGGGGGGGGGGTGGGGGGGGGCGTCCATGATTATTGGTAGGAGGAGTTCGGTCCGTTTCGGACTCCCGCGAGTCCAAACAGATAAACTCTGATTCCATTCCGATGTATTTATTTTGATTAATTAATCCAATTAATTAAACATATAAAATACATAATAATATAATTAATTTCTCCAAGAAATAATTATATTTATGAATTAAATTAATCACCCAGTAATTTATTTAATTCATTAGGCCGTGAATCAATTTATCCAATAAATCGATTTAGACATCCAATGTCCCAAATTTAATTAGACATCCAATATCCAATAAATTAGATATCCAATATCTAATATTAATAATGAGAGAATAAGCTAGATTCAATCCGTCGTCAATCCTATTGCGCGACTCGGTAGGATCTTCTCAGTCAGCAATGGGAGGAACCAAAGAGTAATAGCACCACCTAGCCAGTCTGGCGGCCTACACCGTACCCCAACTGAGAACGAATGATTGGGATCATTCAAGACCATTCTATCGTGAATAACAGTATATGTATAAAACCTTCTTTCACATGTCCCGATCAAGTTATAGGGTCACGGTCAGTCAAACCCTATCTGTACTTGACTCTATGCATGTGTTAATGCAAATCGAGATCATCGAGCTCTCGTGTATCCAATACAACTAGCTCCAACGCTTTGGCCAAAGACTTATGATCTCATCTGCCAATAACCGCATAGGACATATAACCCGCTCACTAACGGGAGAAAGAATTCTATCTTGGTATTCAGTAGAACCTGCTATTTGCCCGTCAAGATGCACGTCGAGGTTGACCCCCTCCTTCCGGTTTACAGGGTCCAACTACTCTAATGAAAATCTTGACGTCACAAGCACATCCCTACTAAATCCTCAAGTCGGAGGTTCACGAATACCTATCACAACCTTTCGATTCTGTCATTGACTGTCCCGGAGGGAAATCCGTGTGACAAATCGAGGGTGAGTCGGTTCGACTATACTAATCCAATTAGCATACTTATAACGTGTGCTCCCACTAACCATTAGTGTTCGACGGGCACTCTCCTTGCCAAAGAACACGTCACACAAGTCTTCACATAAACTTAACGCCCAGTCAAGTTTCATCAACTTGCGAATGATTAAGTGTTTGAGCTATAAATCTTTCTAGTGCCGACCCCCTTATCCAATAAAGAGTGGAACGTTTTGCTCTAAAATACACGGACTAGTTTCTATATATATTTACAAGTTAGGAATGCCAGTAACTACCAGTAAATAAAGAAACTACCATTGCCTTATATTAATGATTTACATAATTACAAGTACAATGCCCTCACTCAACATCCTCTGAGTGGCATTCGAGGACATACTCCCAACAATCTCCCACCTGCACTCAATGCCACACACTATGGTATCTAATACCCATCTTCTCCATATTATGCTCCAAGCTAATCTGAGAATGTGGCTTGGTTAGTGGACCAGTTACGTAGTCGACTGACTCTACTCTATGCAGCACAATGTATCTCTTTGCAAACAAATACTCTTACGAGATGATACTCTCTCAATATGTTTGGTACTGTTGTGAAACCTTGGCTCCTGGGCCTGTGCTACCGCTCTGGCAGCACATCACAAGGTGTTACGAGAAGTTTACCTAGTAACTTCTTAACCCTTCCTTTGGAGGCCTCCGATGCCGCTTTATACTCAGCCTAACTGGTGGAATCAGAAGTCGCGCTATACTTGGCACTATGCCAAGATACTGCTCTTTCATTAAGAGTAAATGTAGCCAGAAGTAGACATATAATCGTCTTTCTGTCCTTGGAAGTCCAATACAGTGAATCCCACCATATTCTGTTCTCCACCACCATATATAAGAATCAGATCTCTTAGTACTTCTAAAGTACTTGAGAACATTCTTTACGGCGGTCTAATGTTCCCTGACTGTGTTAGCCCGAAACCTACTTACCACGCTTCCAGCATGCACAATGTCAGGTCTTGTACACAATAAAGTATATGTAAGTCTACCCACTGTCGAAGCATATGGTATATAACTCATTTCCTTTCATTGTTCCTCACTATGAGGACATATCTTCAAGGTGAGTTTTATTCCATGTCGCATCGGAAGGAACCCTCTTTAAGATCTAATATATATAGAGGGCTTGGGAAAAACTTATCATTCTCTTCGATCTATCCCAGTAGAGTCGAATCTCAATAATATAGCTTTCTTCTCCCAAGTCTTTCATGGAGAAAGTACTCAAAAGCCAAGCTTTCACAGCACTGAGCATTCCCACATCATTTCCTATTAGTATAATCTCATCTACATATAGTACCATGAATGCGATCTTGCTCCCACTAACCCTCTTGCATACACAAGGTTCCTCTTCATTTTGCACGAAGTGAAACTCTTTGGCCGTCTCGTCAAAACGAAGGTCCCAACTACGTGAAGACTGCTACAGTCCATTTCATGGAGTCTACATCCACCATTGCTAGGTCATTAGTCGCGGGTCGGTCTCTTGTTTATCACCTGGAACCTCGTGGAAACCCAGTTCCACCAAGTGCATAAAACTATGCCTCTCAGGTAAATGAGACACCCTACTAGACCAATGAGGTGGTTGTACTTGTGTTTCAGAAGGTTCAGTTCCATTTTCTTGCACAGGTGTCTCCTGAGGAGTTTCATTGTATTCTTCCAAAGAAATATTTCTACCTGCTCCGCCTTCCTGAATGAATCTCTTCTTCCAGGAAGTATGCTTGTAAAGCAACAATGATTTTTCGATCTTCAGACATGTAGAATAGATATCCCATCGTTCTAGACGGGAATCCAATGAAACGTCCCTAAGCGGACCTAGCTTCCAACTTCTCCACCTTAGTCTTGTTGACATAGGTGGGACATCCCCAAATCCTAATATGATTAAGACTTGGTTTCCTACCCTCCCACATCTCATGTAGAGTTTTAGGAATGGATTCAGAAGGACATCTGTTTAAAATATATGCAGCAGTCAGGAGTGTATACCCCATAGGTAAATCAGTAAGTCAGTATAGCCTATCATGGAATGGACCATGTTCAACAAGGTCCGGTTCCTTCTTTATGACACACCATTTAACTGAGAAGTACCTGGAGGTGTTAGTTGTGAAGCTATTCTTTGTTCCTTAAGGAACTCGTCAAACTCCATACTCATATACTCGCCACCTCTGTCCGACCGAAGTGCTTTGATATGATTACCAGTTTGTTTCTCAACTAGGGCCTTGAATTCCTGGAATTTCTCAAAGTCCTCGGATTTATGTTTCATCAAGTATACATAATCATACCTAGTATGATCATCTGTAAACGTAATGAAATATTGATATCCGTCACGTGCTGCTTCCAAAGCACCACATACGTCGGTATGGATTAATCCCAGTTTATCAGCGGCTCTTTCAAAAGTCCCTGTGAAGGGGGACTTAGTCATTTTGCCTTTAAGGCAAGATTCACAAGTAGGAAAGGGGTCTAATCCCAATGGACCCATAAGTCCATCTTGTAAACCTTGGTCTGACCAACATGACCAAGTCTAAGATGCCATTTCAAAACTTGATTGGTTTCATCCCCACCACATTTTCTAGTCATATTCACAACTACTTTGTTGCTGAGATTTAGATGATACAATCCATTTAACAATGTAGCAGTGCCCACTTGTTTATTTCTGAAATAAATTTTGCAGGAACCATCACCAATGAAAAATGAGAAGCCTTTTGGGTCCATGACCGGAATGAATACAATGTTTTTGTGCCCCTTGGGCAAAACAAGTACATATTCTAAAGTCAAAACAAAGCCGGATTCTAAACCCAAAAGAAGTGATCCTATGTCGGTCGCCTCGACACTATGCCCGCTTTCGACTGTGATCATAACTTCTACAGCTCCAGGCTTCCTACTTTGTTCCATATCCGGATTCACGGTACAAATATGAGAACTAGCACCAGAATCCAGTATCCAGGAAGTAGAAAATACAGTAGCAGAACAATTTGTTTCCAAAACTAAAAGTTCTGCACCTAAAGTGCCATGTAGAATCGGACAGTCTCTTGCCCAGTGGCCCAGCTCACCGCACTTGAGACATGCGTCCTTTTTCTTCTTGTTCTTCGGAACCATTGGGGCCTTGCCCTTACCCTTAAGGTCCTTAACTTGTGGTCGAGTCTGCTTCTTGGTCTTTTTCTTCTTATTCTTAGACCTTCGAGGTCCAGAAGAAATCACAAGGGCAGACTCCTTCATCCGCGAAGTCTTCATCTGAGACTGAGCGGTCACCAGTTTGTTCATTAGCCCAGCTAAGTTACATGCAATTTCATTGCAGTTGAAGTTCATAACAAACTGTGAGAAGGAATCAGGGAGAGACTGAAGGATAAGGTCGGTTTGGAGAGAAGTATCCATTTTAAAATCAAGAGCCTCCAATCTCTCAATCATGGATATCATTTTGAGGACGTGTTCCCCAACCTTCTCACCTTCCTTCATTCTTGCACCGAACTGTTGATTGGATATCTCATATCTAGCAGTTCTGCTGTGCTCACCATAAAGCTTGGTTAAGTGAGATAGAATCTGCCTAGCAGAAGTCATTTTCTCATGAGCTCTCTGAAGCTCATTAGACATAGAAGCCATCATGTAAGCACGGACTTTTACATCATCCTTAACCCACTTTTCATGGTTTTCAATCTCTTCCTGATTGGCTCTGGTCCGCACAGGAGGCACCGGAATGTCCATCTCTAAGACGTATCCCAGTGCCTCTATACTGAGGACTATCATCAGGTTGCAGAGCCAATCCACAAAGTTAGGTCCGATCAAGGTGTTCTTTTCGAGTAGAATTATAAGTGGGTTCATTGTCATATTGAGAGTTATGTCTGCATTAAGTATGATAGATTAATTAGTGACTCGTTTAATTATGTTTTGGGTATAGATTTAAGGTCTTTTCTATTCTTGTTACCCAGTTCCCACTATTTTTTATCATAATAACACACTCCCATGTGAAATCCGGAAGTATCGTCGCTCTACTTCATAGTGGTGATCGAGTTCTTTAGAAATCTTAATAGAGGGTAACCGAACAGGTTTCTAGTCTATTAATTTTTATAAAGTGGTGTCCAACACCAACCCATCTAACGGATGATTCGATATTCTTTTTCCCTTTGTTCACTCCCCTAAACCTATACGGTTTATATGGTTCGTGAACAAGTTAAGTTTATACCATCGACGCAAATCAGTTTCACAATTGAATCTTATCCGGCAACCTATCAGGTTTCTAGGGATAAAATTTGCTCGAACCGAAGGCATCCAATGCGCTCCCGATAATTTATCCGTCCTCCCCGAACGACTACCCCGATAACTCGGAAGCATAGCACATCCGGTTTGGATTTCAATTTCTCGAAAGCTCGATGGAGGGAAGGAAAACCTTTAAACCTTATAAACTTAATAGTTTGTCGTGGGAGAATTTTCGCGATTAACCTTACACTTTGCACATTAATCATTTAAGCGCGTTTGTGGCATTCATACAATATGAAAGAACCATTCACAACCTAGTTGCTACCAACGTGTGGTTCATGGACCGTTCCTAGAAAACAAAAACTCCGTAATCTAATTACAAGTCTTCGTCTTGAATCTTCGTCTTCTCGAAATGGATCTTCCTCCGGTCTTCATCATTACATATAAATTTTACATTGAAAATTGCATCCTAGATACAAATATTTCTATTAAAAAAATAGGCTCAAAACAGCCTTTACAACCCAATCGAATAAAACGAACGATTCAAAACTAAGTCCATGAACCACATCCCCATTCAAAAGCATTCATCCAATAAATACTATATAAATGGAAAACGCAGAGATACATTGATCCAATCAATAATACGAACTGATCCAATCGATTCACGCAATCGGTAACATGAAAACGTTCAAATAATTCGGTCGCCCATTAAAATTCCAATTAATCAAATTTCCCTTGTAAAATGAAATACCATAAATCATTTTAATCATATTAAATCCAATTTAAGATGTGGGAGATTAATTTTCAAGAAAACACGGAAAAATCGAGCTGGGTGAAAATTGGCCTGCCTGACCGAGTCACTGCCAGCAGCCTGCCGGACAGACGCGGCCCGTGTCGCTTGACACGGTCGGGTCGTGCCGGCAGTGTCCCAGACACGGCTGTGTCGCCTGACACGGTCGAGTCACATCCGGAATCCTGCCGGCCAGACACGGCCCGTGTCGCCTGACATGGTCGGGTCTGCCTGGCATTGACTATACATACTGCCAGACACGGCCGAGTCACCCAGGACACGGTCGAGTCACTCTCGGCCAAAATGCGCCTTTTGACCAAAAAATCATCCGACGATGATTCGGGGCTAGATTTTCGACCGGATATCCAATATCAATATTTTCCGACTTTCATATCTCCAATATAAATCATATTTCCCAGAAATTTAAGATTTATATTTAGACATAAACTTACGAAAAATACAATTATTACGAACGAAAAACATATACCACGATTATGACTAAAATGATTCCAAATCATTCACCATCTAATCGAGCATTCCAAATGCCAATATCGTATATACGATCGCAAGACCTACGCTCCGATACCACTGTTGGGATTCGGTGCCTAAAACGAAGGCCGAGCGGAAGCGGTAAAACGAAAATTAATTCGATCCGAATCCCTACGAGGATCGATCGAGCTACGTATATACGAATAATAAACGAAAACAGAAGAGATATAGAAACTCACCCTTGTAGTCTGTTGATTAAATGGATTCCTTCTCTTGAGCTATTCCCCAAGCTTTAGATTTATCTCTACGAATCCAATCCGCTCCAAGCCCTTGGATGATCTAACGCCGAAAGTACCGCGTCTCAACTTGCCACGCGCCGGAGAAACAATCGGAACGACTAAATCTCATTATCCTCCAAGGATACGGCTAGAACAAGATTATAGAAGCTTGTTCTATTGTGATTATAACACTTCAAGTGTATAACTCACTATCTCTCTTTGATTTCTTGATTTTTCTCCAAGAACAACCAAGAAGAAAAATGAAATGAAGAAGAAGAAGACTTTAGAGGAAGAACTTTTCTCTCTCTATTTTCCTCACCAACCGTAGCATCAAGTGATGTGGAGGGATGATCAAGTCTTCCTTTTATTTTCATTTCATAATATAAAATCCCCAACACTATCATATGCATGATACTTGTCCCCTCAATGCATGAGATTCCAAACATCATGATTGGGGACAAGTCATCACACACATGCATATAAGTGGGGGCGGCAGCCATGATTATTGGTAGGAGGAGTTCGGTCCGTTTCGGACTCCCGCGAGTCAAAACAGATAAACTACGATTCCGTCCCGATATATTTATATCGATTAATGAATCCAATTAATTAAACATATCAAATACATAATAATATAATTAATTTCTACAAGAAATAATTATATTTATGAATTAAATTAATCACCCAGTAATTTATTTAATTCATTAGGCCGTAAATCAATTTATCCAATAAATCGATTTAGACATCCAGTGTCCCAAATTTAATTAGACATCCAATGTCCAATAAATTTGATATCCAATATCTAATATTAATAATGAGAGAATAAGCTAGATTCATTCTGTCGTCAATCCTAATGCGCAACTCGGTAGGTTCGTCTCAGTCAGCAATGGGAGGAACCAAAGAGTAGTAGCACCACCTAGCCAGCCTGGTGGCCTACACCGTACCCCAACTGAGAAGGAATGATTGGGATCATTCAAGAACCATTCTGTCGTGAATACCAGTATACGTATAAAACCTTCTTTCACATGTCCCGATCAAGTTATAGCGTCACAGTCAGTAAAACCCTATCTGTACTTGACTCTATGCATGTGTTAATGCAAATCGAGATCATCGAGCTCTCGTGTATCCAATACAACTAGCTCCAATGCTTTGGCCAAAGACTTATGATCTCATCTGCCAATAACCGCATAGGACATATAACCCGCTCACTAACCGGAGAAAGAATTCTATCTTGGTATTCAGTAGAACCTGCTACTTGCCTATCAAGATGCACGTCGAGGTTGACCCCCACCTTCCGGTTTACAGGATCGAACTACTCTAATGAAAATCTTGATGTCACAAGCACATCTCTACTAAATCCTCAAGTCGAAGGTTCACGAATACCTATCACAACCTTTCGATTCTATCATTGACTGTCCCGGCATGAAATCCGTGTGACAAATCGAGGGTGAGTCGGTTCGAGTATACTAATCCAATTAGCATACCTATAACGTGTGCACCCACTAACCATTAGTGTTCGACAGGCACTCTCCATGTCAAAGAACACGTCATACAAGTCTTCACATAAACTTAACGTCCAGTCAAGTTTCATCGACTTGCGAACGATTAAGTATTTGAGCTATAAATCTTTCCAGTGCCGACCCCCTTATCCAATAAAGAGTGGAACGTTTTGCTCTCAAATACACGGACTAGTGCATATATATATATATATATATATATATATAGATAGATATATATATATATATATATATATATATACGAGTTAGGAATGCCAGTAACTACCAGTAAATAAAGAAACTTCCATTGCCTTATATTAATGATTTACATAATTACAAGTACAATGCCCTCACTCAACATCCTCTGAGTGGCATTCGAGGGCATACTCCCAACAACAGCTTGCCACCAACTAGCCACATTCCTTGTTAGAAAGTTCTGAGCAACTGGCACCTTATGTGCCTCTGGACAATTTATGGCCATGAAAACTTTGTTCATCTCATTAATCCAATATTCCCAGCCGATCGGATCATTTGCGCCAATAGCCTGGGGAGGGCGCATATGGATCACATCTTGTAACCATTTCTGTGTCCCAGTATCGGTTGCAGGAGGTGGTTGGTTGTGCTGAACCGCTTGGGTCAAAAGAGCCATTTAGTTTGCCACTTGTTGCAGTATGGTGGCAATGCCCACATCCGGGTGACTCCCTGCGGAAGTTCCCAGACTGGCCGATGGTTCCTGATGGCTACGGGTACTAGGCTGAACCAAATCCGACAAGTTAGGCATATCCGAGCCTTCTACAGAGCTGAGGGATATGGCCGCCCCACTGGCTGCGCCACGCCCTCGCCCACGGCCACGGCCGCGTCCACGTTCTCTACCAGTTTACATTCGAAAGAGAAAAAGGGGAAGTAAACTCATAAGTATTACTCGTAACATTCCAATCATGGATATGGATTTCCCTTGTCCTGAAAATGAATTAAAATGAGGAAATAAAGAAAATAAGGGAAGTAAGGAACTTAGGAGTACCGGTCGTACAAAATGACGGCAACGCGATGATTTTGTGCTCAAGGAACAATACAAAATGGACTCAACAGACCGACAACCTAGGTATCCATAAACCTAATCTCTTATACCAAATTTTGTAACATCCCCCGAGATATTTAGTGAATATCACAGTGCCGTGGATCCCTGCCTGGGACCCACTAGGCTAATTTTTACACATAACGCATCAAATTTCACAAAGTCCACTTGGGAATCAATAAATCCGATACAACAAGGATGTTCAAACCAATGACATCCAAGACCACGATGAAATACAATAAAGTTATACATCAACCGGAAAAGGACTTTCCTAAAGTACTCAAGTACCATTTATTATTACAAGGATGAAATGGACCAAGGAGAATAACGCTCAAAATAAAGGGAACCCAACTAGCCACGGTATCATGCCTCGCCATCATTATTGTACCGCCCCGGTGCTCGCTCGTAAGGATACTTAGAACCTGAAAAACACAAAAGGAGTTTTCCCCACATGAGAGGGGTTAGGGCAAGTATTACAAGTGAAACGTCACATCTTACACGTAAAAGCACATGCACAAATTTTAAAGCCATGATAATAATTTTCCGGAAAATGCAATTATCCAAACACATCTCAATAATGACAATATCTCTTGATTAACCATGGACTCGACAATGCGTGAATCCCTCCTCGACCCCATCGGGCCCTCTCAGAGTGAATGAATATAACTCTCACACTCATATGCATTACTTTCTACATTTAAGAATATAACTTTCACAAGAATCACTTGCCTGGAATGAGAGAAAAGGGTACGAACGACAAATTACCAAGATTGAAGGATTCGACAACTCTGAACCTAGACAAATTCGTGATCAACCATCAATAATCTATCGGTAGGAAAATAAGTTGAAATCCACCCGAATTTACTACCCACAATACATGTGTTCCGGGAATAAAACTCTTAAATGGTGAATCGCAAGTCAACCAACCCAAACACCCAATAATTCCGGAAATACACCAATAAACCCATAGGAAAACATGTATCCAAGGTAGATAATTCATACTCCACATATTCCATCCTAACAACAAGCCGAATCGAAGAAATCGTAAGGAAAAACCCCCAAATCTAGAAAATCTAGGGTTATGCGAAGTTTACCTTGGATTTAGGATGAAGATCCCAAGTAGATGCTGTTATTCTACACCAGGAACTTGAGGAGGATGAAATCTCTAAGATTGAAGATGCCAAATTGCCCAAAAATTTCGCCAGGAAATTGCCCACGGAGAGGAGGAAGGAGAAAGGAGAGGAAAATGAACTTCTCTCCAAAAATCCGCAGGTAAAAAGGGGTTGTATAACTCGCGTGCCGCGGCCCGGACTGAGTGTGCCGCGGCCCGCGGCTGAAATTCACGAGCAGCTCCCAGTTAGTGCCGCGGCATGGCCAGCAGAGGGCCGCGGCGCGCGGTACAGCGACTGCCAGGTTCAAGTTGTGTGTGCCGCGGCGCGCAATCCCCTGTGCCGCGGTGCACACTGTTCGTGCCCAAAAAGTGACATAAAATGACCCGGGAAGAGAATAAACGTAATTGAACTCCAAACTTGGGTTTAATAACACGAAATGGAATTGCGGGAACCCCAAAACGGCGATTCTGAGTGATGATTATGAAAATTGGTTCAAAGTCGCACGATCCGAAGAAGAAAGAGTAAATTCTAAATGACATGAACTCCAAGACCGACATCAACTCACTAAATAGTTACAACGAGTGTTAAAATACAAGAGCACCATAACGGAAAAATTTACAAAAAGTACGGGTATTACACACGGCCTTGACCGGCACCGTGAGGTGGTGGTTGAGTCTGGTGGGATGTGTAATACCCAGTTGTAATTTAGTCATTATCATTCAGTAATTATCGTTCAGTAATTGTCACTCAGTAATTTTCACTCATTAATGACCATTTATCACTCACATTCAATCATTGTTTTCACCGTTCAAAGTAATTGTATCGTGTATCAATCGGCATTCATCATTAATCTAGTTGGAGAATGGTGCCGTGTTTATCATCGTTGTCATCTTCATAGTTGTGCTGTGTGGGAGGAGTAGCGCACGCTACGTACTCTCTTTAGTGTGAGCTAATTGAGTATAGGTAGCGCACGCTACCTCTCAACACTAGCGCACGGTAGTATGTTTCAAGCAGGCAGTCCAGAAGGCACTGGACTGCAGTTAGGTTGTAAGTAGCGCGTGCTAGTAGGTTGGAGTAGCGCACGCTACGCAGTCGGTGTAGCGCGCGCTAAGGACGGATCAGGCAGAGTCCAGTGGCTACTGGACCGCATTGGATTAATTCCTAGCATACGCTACCAGTAGATATAAGCGTACGCTAATCGGGGTTAGTAGCGCATGCTGAATCCTGTGTGTAGTGCGCGCTACCGCAATCAGATCAGAGAACAGGAGGTTCTGGACTCCAGTACTGGGCATCAGATAATTCGTTAACGCACGCTAACATTTTTGAGATAGCACACGCTAAGTACATGGTCGTAGCGCACGCTACAAGAGGTACGTAGCGCACGCTACCATTGCGAACAGAGGGTACTGGACTACCTAGTACACTCGTTAGCGCACGCTATGCACAGGAGCTAGCGCACGCTAACTGGGATTTGCTATATATAGGACAGTCCAGTCCTTTCCCCGTCATTTGACATTTCTCTTCATTCCTTCGGCGGTTTTGGGCGATTCTGGGCGATTTGGAGAGTGTTCTTCGAGGTGCAATCATCAATCATCATCTTCAAACCAAGGTAATAACCTCTTGGATCTAGAATTTCGGATTTTTGGGTTTTTCCTTCTGATTTCTTCGTATGAGCTTGGATTGTTGTCGGAACATGTTAGATATGGATTATATACCTAGGATAAATATATTTTTATAGATTTATTGTTGTATATTTCGGATTTCATGAATATTGGGGTTGAATCAAGAACACATTGGGGTTGACTTTGATATTTTTGGGGGTTTTCGATTAGATGTTGTCGTTAACTCGAATTGTGGATTCCTAAGGGATTATTGATATCGTTGAAGGTGTTTTGTTGGTTTGAACTACTCATTTTGGAGTTTGGTTTCGATATATTCGGGTTTGGATATTATCCTAACGGATGTGTGTTTGCTAACGGATGTGGATTCCTAAAGGATGTGTGTTTGCTAAGTGTTCGCTAGAATGCCTCTATGAGTTTGGATATTGTTATATCGACGTTTGAGTTGGTTATAATCATGTTTGATACGTATATTGAGCATTGTTGGTAATTGTCATTCAAGGTTGTTCGAGCGACCAACATCTCATTGTAGGATGTTTGTTCGAGGAAGGACATTCTTCACCGGTTGAGTAAGTTAAATTCTTACTCGGTTAAAAGGATATTCATTCCTTTCGTTGTTGTTCATTCATAATCATAATTCATTCATAATGTATTAACCGTATTGAGACTTGTAATTGTCAATTAATCACTTCATTCACGAGGAACGAATGTTCCAACCATTTCATTGAGCTATCATTCATTTCACTATCATTTCATCTCGGTGAGTCATTCTTGACTTTGTTGGATTGTTATTCATTAATATTCTTCATGGTCATTCTTGCTCATATGACCTTCTGGGTTCATATTGCGCGGCTGGGTGGGGATGTGTGGAATTTTTAGTCGGGCACGTGATGTTCATGTGTTGGGTTCACCGACACATTGGACTGTGCACACGGTAATGTACCTCCGTGAGACTAATTAGGTACAAGGGAGGGTGTGTCCGGACACTCGTCTTGTGCACGTGCACATACCATTACGGGCGTACTGTGATGCCTCTCTTCAGCGTCATTTCATAATTAAGTTATATCATGATTGTGTTTATTCAACTCTTGAGGATTGTTGTTCTGTGTAACTGAACCCGTTGGGGGATGTTGTTTTCAGGTCATGGCAAGGATAAAGCACGGGAAGAGAACGCTGACGGCGAGGAGTCTCAGTGATACTAGTAGGGGGGCCCAGTCCTTTTCATTCACTCAAGTTTTCTTCATTTTATTTCCGCTACAGACTTCCGTTTGAATATTCATTTCATTTAGTGTTGTATATTTTATCTTCATATAAAATATACATGTATTCTGTATTATCTTGGGTGTGTTGTAATGAAACTCCTCATCGAAGTGATTGATGATATAATGTGGCTTGGTACTACAATTATATTATTAAATTCATTATTCTTCATTCGCCTGGTGGGTCCCAGTCGGGGGTCCACGGTACTGTAATATCCACCTAGTTTGGCGTGTTACAGAGTTGGTATCGGAGCGTGGTTTTGAATACTACCTTCCGAGTCATGTATCATTTGAAATCATCTTTCACCGGACTAGTATCATTGGACTTTCGCGTCACGTGTGACCTGTGCAAGAGCCGAGCCCCTCAGACCAAAGAACAGTAAGATTTCTGACGCCATGGTATAATTTCTGGCAATAAGAATCACTCATTCATCATTCAACATTCAACAATCCTCTTTCATCATTTTCATTTTGATCAAGTCGATCATGTTAATTCATTAATCACTCAGTTCATTTCATTGTTCAGTTGTTGATCTTGAGGATCATATCATTAATCTTGTTAACTTGTTCAAGATAATCATTTCAAGAATTTCATCAGATAATCACGTCACTTCAGTTGATCATTCATGTAATCATTGTGTTTGAGCGCGTATGCGCATTTTCATCATTTCATAACATAATCATAATGTGATATTCATGCGAGATATATAATTATCGTATGACTTTCCACTTCAGTATGGAAAGAGCTGGCAGAGGACGCGGGGGAAGAGGCCATTGTGCGGGCCGAAACCCGAGATCTCGTGTGAATACACGCGCTAATGCAAGGAATAATGCTAATTCATCGAGCAGTGACGCTGCCATTCACCTGGACGTAATCATTCACTATCAGGGAGTCGTACCCGGGACACAGCACAGTCATAAGGTGTTCGGGTTGATCCACTCGCTTTTATTCAGGGCATGATGGCCCAAATGACTCAGATGGCACAACTGATGGAGACAATGTATAACTCAACTACTCAAAATCAATAGGCTCCTCTGCCGCCACCTCAGAGGCAAGAGAGGGATGTGAGAGTATCATTGGCGACATCTCTCGCCAGAGACCACCTACCTTCGAGGGCTCTTCTGAGCCGGCGGATATCATTCACTGGCTTGAACATTTCGAGAAACTGTTTGCTATGGTGGACTGTCCTGAGGGACACAAAGTTTCAGTTGCGGCTTACTATCTTGGTAAGGGCACACATTCATGGTGGTTATCGTTGAAGCCCACCGACGGATCCTGTACTTGGGATCAATTCAAGAATCTCAAGATGTAGAGGTATTATTCGGCCCCACTCAGGGAGGCCAAGTTGTCAGAATTACTCACTCCCGACCTCTCAGCGGACGAAGATGTTCTCGCCATCGCCGATAAATTTCAGGAGCTTCTTCCTTTCGCCTCGTCTATTATTCACTCCGAGGCGGACAAGATCAAATACTTCATCAAGAGGTTGAAGCCTCATATGCGGATGTAGTTTCATAATCACAATTGCACCACTCTGGCCGAATTCATTGAGAAAGCTCTTACTTATGACCTTACCGCTAAGGAGATTGCTAAGCAACAAGCTTCATCTACTGGCAAGAAGTCAAAGAATCATAATCAGTCTGACGGAAGTCAGGCCACTTTCAAGAAACCTCGTGCGGGCTCTACTTTTTCTGAGCAACCTCCTATGGCGCCTAGACCCGCGGAATCTCAGTCACGAGCGGCCAGTTCGGCCATCACCTATTTTAACTGTGAAGAACAGGGTCATTTCAGCACCAAGTGTCCGAGGCAGACTGTCACGTGCCATAACTGTGGGACTGCTGGGCATAAGGCCCGTTTTTGCCGAAGAGACTGTAAACCTACTCTGGCGTCATCCTAGGCCCCGAGACATTCAGCGGTGCAGAATCAAGCCACTCAGTCCACGTCGTTCAAGACGACAGGAGCTAATAAAGGTGGAGCCAAGAGCTATCAGACGGGAGTGTCTGGTTCGGGGGCCGGCAAACCCCGAATTTATGAGATGAAGAAGATCGACGATCCATAGGGCCGAATGATCTCAGGTACACTCGATATTCTATCTCAACCTGTATGTACCCTTTTTGATACTGGTGCATCACATTCATTCATTTCCGAGTCATGTTTGAGTAGACTACATCTGGGTAGTGCTACTAGTTGTGAGACTTATGTCATTGGTCTACCTGATGGTAGAAGAATTATCGGGAATCGTGAGATTAAGGATTGTCCGATTCAGCTTCATGGCCGTGTTTGGTTAGCAAACCTAATCGTGGTAGATTTACCTAGGGACGACGTCATCCTGGGTGTTGATTGGATGGACCGTCACAATGCTGTCATTAGTGTCCGTAAGCGTATGGTCACTATCATTTCAGACGATGGGGTCGAATGTGTATTTCAGGGAAGTAATCCCAGCTGTTCCGGGAGGGTCATCAACTTGATGAAAGCAGTGAGATTACTCAATCAGGGGTGTGTCAGTTATTGGTGCTATATGACCAAGACCGAGAAACCATCAGTAATGCCGATGGATATTCCTGTAGTGAGAGAATATGCCGATGTTTTTCCGGGCAAGTTACCTAGGTTGCCTCCATAGAGAGATGTGGAATTCACGATTGAGTTGGAGCCCGGTACGTCCCCAATATCGAAGGCACCATACCGGATGGCCCCGACCGAAATGCAGGAGTTGAAGAATCAATTAGAGGATTTGACTGAGAAGGGTTATATTCGACCGAGTGCGTCCCCGTGGGGAGCACCAGTGTTATTTGTCAAGAAGAAGGATGGTTCGTTTTTCTTGTGTATGGATTACCGGGAATTGAACCGGGTGACGATCAAGAATAAGTATCCTCTACCCCGTATCGATGACCTTTTGGATCAACTTCAGGGAGCTTCAGTATTTTCCAAGATCGACTTAAGATATGGATATCATCAGTTGCGAATTCGAGAGTCAGCTAGAGCAAGGACGGCATTCCGAACACACTATGGTCATTATGAGTTTGTGGTAATGCCGTTTGGGTTAACTAATGCACCTGCAGTATTCATAGAGTTAATGAATCGGGTTTTCATCGGCTATTTGGATCAGTTCGTGGTTGTCTTCATTGATGACATTTTGATTTATTCTCGTGACCGGGAGGAGCACAAGTTTCACCTTCATCAGGTGCTCGACGTGTTGAGACGAGAGCAACTCTATGGGAAGTTTTCCAAATGTGAGTTCTGGATGTCCGAAGTGACATTTCTCGGACATGTAATTTCATCAGACGGAGTTCGTGTCGACCCTCAGAAGATGGAGGCAATCTGAGATTGGCAACCTCCGAAGAATGTTAAGGAAATCCGAAGTTTCCTCGGATTAGGTGGTTATTATCGGCGTTTTGTTGGAGTATTTTCTAAAATCGCTCAACCCATGACGAACCTTTTACGGAAAGATAAGAAATACACATGGTCCGATGTGTAACACCCCCGATATATTCAGGAATATTATAGCGCCGTAAAAGAATTTACAAGGCTGAAGAAGCGAAATGACAATAACAGATACCAACTTATGAAATTACTGAAATAAAATACAACAGTCTTGTTCAATACCGAGAATACAATTATCTAATAAAGGTTTATTAATACATCACCAAAATCCAAACATCTTCAAGTGACGACGCACTTGAGTACTTATTGAAATAACCAACAAACAACAGACAATAAAACCTGGCCGGAACATCACTATGCACCCTCGTCGTCATGCAGCTCCAGTGGTTGTTTCCCCGCTCTCCTGGATCCTGAACATAAATAAATGTTCACCCCCACAGGGGTTAGCACAACGATGCTAGTACAAGTACAATAATCATACAACAGTGATATAATCAACAATTATATCGTAACAAGTTTCTCCAACGAGAAATATCAACAACACATATCATATCATAACAGTTTCCAACATACTGATGGTATTCCAACGATCCAGCGCACACAGCTATAGATTCCCATGATGATCCCGTCGGACCAACACATGTTGGAACTACCTGTCCAACGATCCAGTGCACACAGCTATAGATTCCCATGATGATTCCCGTCGGATCAACGCATGGTGGACATATAATCACAACACATTTACACAATACAATCACATGATAATTATCATAATATAAACAATTCTAATTAGAGTACTTGCCTCGGTTCGAAGACAAAGACAATACTTCCATGAAAACGAAACACTCGAAGTTCGCCCCTTCAATCAATCACATAACAAGCTCGAACCTTAACAAAAGATATAATCTAGAATTTATCTCATGTCGTACGAATGTCTAACAATCCAAAATTACGGCCGAAAGTTCATAAAATGCAATCTGCCTGAACTTCTTAGCGTACGCTAAGTATTCTGTGTAGCGTGCGTTAAGTCTGCTCGATAGTGCATGCAAACAACAAAGCCTAGCGTGCGCTAACTATGCATGGTCAGTACCTCACTGATCAGCCGACTGACTCGACTGATGGCCTAACGTACATTACATACCAAACGTAGCGTACATTAACTCATGCTCGATAGCGCACGTTAATATACATAGCTTAGCGTGCGCTAACTTTGCATGGAAGTTCACTACTGGGCAGTAGACTGATCTCATCATGATCAAACCAATGAAATCTTTAGTGTTAATTCATGTTACCTCCATGAATATCATGTTCATATGGTTATGAATGATCTTACGGATAACAACAACTTCGGATTCAAGAATATGTATACTATTATAAAACCATATTCCATTTCAAATACAATTCTTCATGCGATAATTCGGAAGGCTTAACGGTCGATATCAACACCTTAATATTAATGAAAACTATCACCCTGTAGTTTGATTAACATTCCATGATAAATCCTTCCATGATTAATCTCTTATATCCATCTAACAATAGTAATACTAAAGTGAAGTCCATGATTGCTATGAAGACACCTACTAAATTCGGATTTACCAATGATAGAAACTTCCTCTACTTGTTCAATGTAATAAGATTCGAATCATGATGTTCATAATCAAGGTACTTAAGGCATATTCATCTCAATATTCCAAACATGATGTGCTTTGGATAATTCATCCGAGAAGATCAATACTAGCTAACATGATCATCTTATTCTCCATAACACGAATCTAGAGTTGAATATAGAATTAACATACCATAATATGACGAAATCACTGAACCACAAGGTAGAATCCGACTCCGGTTGGTTATATGCCACTTCAAGGTGTTACTTGCCTTCAATGATCACTCACAAGTAATATCCAATGTTCAAGGATCAAGTAGATGTGTTCTAAGTATGTTAGGAGGATAATTATTGCCCTCTGGTCTCTCAAAACTGAAGAATGAACGAAGGAAATGGGAATAAAAATGGAGTGCTGGCCCATATATAAACTTTCTGCACAAAGCAGATTAGCGCACGCTACTAAGCATTCCTTAGCGCATGCTAATAAGAGTTGACTTCAAAACTGTCCAGGTTCGTCCGCGGGAATCTTACCCGGACCATGTCCCGGCTGGCGCATGTGCTAGCCGCCCAGCTCAATAATTGACTGCCTAGCGCACGCAACTCCTACATACGTAGCGTGCGCTAGTAGTAGCCGATAGCGCGCGTTAAGCTACATTCTTAGCGTGCGCTATCACGAGTTTGCATGAGAAAATTTTCGTGTTGATATACTTATGTACAAAGATACCAATGTAAGAAATATCATACTCCAATCATCAAGATCACAATTCCGAATAATACAGGGTTCGAATACAGGTAAAATACACAGTAATAAATCCGGATATTATATACTCTCCTACTAAAAAGGAGTTTCGTCCCGAAACTCAAGACAAAAATAACTCCGGATATCTGGACTTCATTCCATCTTCCGTTTCCCATGTGGCTTCTTCCACTCCGTGACGTGACCATTGAACTTTGACCAAAACGATAGGTTTGTTCCTCAACTGCTTAACTCGATTCTCGAGTATCTTGACCGGTCTTTCTTCAAACGTCCCATCTTGAGCGACATCGATCTCGCCGAAATCAATGACATGACTAGGATCTGGTATATACCTCCATAACTGGGATACGTGGAACACGTTATGAACATGGCACAATGGCGGCGGCAATGCCAATCTGTATGCCAACTCTCCAACTATCTCAAGGATCTCAAATGGTCCGATATATCTCGGACTCAGCTTTCCTTTTCTTCCAAAATGAAAGATTCCCCGAGTAGGAGAAACCTTTAAAAGTATGTGGTCTCCCGTACTGAACTCCAAAGGGCGATGGCATACGTCTGCATAAGATTTCTGTCGACTCTGGGCGGTCAACAGTCTATCACGAATTAAAGCTATCTTCTCTCGAATCTATACGATCAACTCTGGTTCTATTCCGATCAAGTCTTATGAATCGTCCCAACATAGGGGCGATCTGCATCTTCTCCCGTATAATGCCTCAAATGGTGCCATCTTAATGGAAGCCTGCCAACTATTGTTGTAGGTAAATTCAATCAACAGTAGATGAATTTCCCAATCGTTTGACCAATCTAAGGCACATGCCCTTAGCATGTCTTCCACCGTTTGAATGGTCCTCTCGGATTGTCCGTCAGTCTGCGGGTGATAAGCTGTACTAAAGTTCAATTCGGTCCCCAAGGCCTTATGAACTGCTTTCCAAATATGAGACACAAAATGGCCGTCTCAATCAGAAATAATGGTCTTTGGTGTACCATGCAATCGAACTATCTCCGAAATAAATACTCGTGCCAACCTCTCTGGTCCCCACGTATCCTTAATGCCTAGAAAAAGAGCTGATTTGGTTAAACGATCAACTATCACCCAAATCATGTTCATTCCTGTCTTGGTTCTCGGCATACTAGTAATAAAGTCCATCGATATGTCCTCCCACTTCCATTTAGGAATCGGAATCGACTTCAACATCCCGGTAGGTCGTTGATGCTCGATCCTAACTTGCTGACAAGTCAAGCATTTCGAAACATAGTCCACTACATCTTTCTTCATGTTGCCCCACCAGAAATTCTGTTTCAAGTCCTTATACATATTACTGGTGCCCGGGTGGATAGAATAGGGCGAGCTATGAGCTTCCTTCATAATCGTCTATTTCAGTACATCGATATCAGGAATGCAAAGTCGGTTCTGAAATCTCAAAACTCCATCATCATGAATTAGGAATCCAGGGGCCTTTCCCTTGATCACTTTATCACGTAACCGAATCATCAGAGGATCATCTGTCTGTCTAGATTTGATTTCTTCGGTTAATGATGAAGTTAATTCCATCACGCACAGTTGTCCTTGGACTCTTTGTAACCACACTTCAATTCCTTCTCTAATCATCTCTCGTTGAAGGTTAAGTTGGGAGGTCAGAGTATCCAGCATCTGAATAGAAACAGGCTTGCGGCTAAGTGCATCGGTCACCACATTTGCTTTGCCTGGATGATACAAAATCTCCAAGTCGTAGTCCTTAATCAGCTCTAACCATCTTCTTTGCCGCATGTTCAGCTCTTTCTGACTGAAGATGTATTTGAGACTCTTGTGATCAGTAAAGATCTGACAGTGAGTCCCGTACAGGTAATGTCTCCAGATTTTCAAAGCAAAAACTACTGCTGCTAGCTCTAAATCATGTGTTGGATAATTCACTTCATAGGGTTTCAGCTGTCGCGACGCATAAGCGATCACCTTGTCATTCTGCATCAATACGCATCTGAGTCCTTGGTTTGAAGCATCACTGTAAACTATGAATCCTCCAGTCCCCTGTGGAAGTGATAAAATTGGTGCTGTCGTCAATCTCTCCTTCAATTCATTAAAACTAATCTGACACGACTCGTTCCACTCAAACTTTTGAGTTTTCTGCAACAGTCAAGTAAGTGGGCGGGAGATTTTAGAAAACCCTTCCACGAATCGACGATAATATCCAGCAAGTCCTAAGGAGCTTCAGACTTCTTTCACATTCTTTGGAGGCTTCCAATCCAAAACCGCTTTAATCTTCTGAGGATCTACTCGGACTCCTTCAGATGATACTACATGACCAAGGAACATTACTTCCTTTAGCCAGAATTCACACTTAGAGAGTTTGGCGTACAGTTGCTCGCTTCTCAAGAGTTCTAATACAATCCGCAAATGCTGCGCATATTCCTCCGGGCTCTTAGAATACACCAGAATGTCATCAATGAACACGACCACAAAGTTATCCAAATATTCGATGAACACTCGGTTCATCAACTGCATGAATACAGCAGGTGCATTAGTGAGACCAAACGGCATCACTACAAACTCATAGTGTCCGTAGCGAGTTCTGAATGCTGACTTTGGAACATCAGATTCCATAATCCTCAGCTGATGGTATCCTAATCTCAGATCGATTTTAGAAAATACTGTTGCTCCTTGCAACTGGTCAAATAAATCATCAATCCGTGGCAACGGATATTTGTTCTTAATCGTCATCTTGTTCAACTCTCGATAGTCGATACACAGTCGAAGCGATCCATCCTTCTTTCGGACAAAAAGAACCGGCGCTCCCCAGGGCGAAATGCTTGGCTGAATATAGCCTTTGTCCAGTAACTCCTCCAGCTTCTTTTTCAGTTCATACATCTCAGTAGGTGCCATACGATACGGCCCCTTAGAAATTGGTGTAGCTCCGGGTTCCAATTCAATGGTAAATTCTACATCCCTTCGTGGAGGTAGTCCAGGTAACTCATCAGGAAATACATCTGGAAATTCGTTAACAACAGGAATGGATGAAAGTTCCACAATTTCGTCTTCTTTCTTCATTGCATAGCACCAATATCCGGTACAGCCCTGTTTCAACAATTTGACAGCTTTCATTGCCTTGATCAACTTTCCTGAGCTTCCTGGTTTCCATCCCTCAAACAGTACTTCGAAACCATCGTCATCTATCAGTGAAATATTTCTCCTTCGGTAGTTTACAATAGCTCCATATCGATTAAGCCAATCGTCTCCGAGTATCAGGTCGTCTCCTTGCATTTCTATCATAATCATATTTGAGAGCCATTCCCTACCCCCAAATGACATAAGGAAATCTCTAGTCTCTAAGTTCCCAACAATCCTCTCTCCACTCGGTAAACCAACAACATAAGGTTCACAAGTATGAAAACCAGAAATATTCAAACGATTTACACAAAACAAGGATATAAAAGAATGCGTAGCTCTTGTATCGAATAAAACGCTAACTGGCTGGGAAAGGATCTGGACAGTACCTGATGCGACAGCAGCATCCTGATCGTCTGTCCTCCTCATCTCGTACAGACGTGGGGGAACAGATCCGACACTCGATGTCCCCTTTCGGTCCCATTGTCCTCTGCCTCGTCCGCGGCCAAAATCTTGAGGCATCTGAACACTTTGCTGCGTCTGTTGGATACTAGCTTCTTTCTGAACTGTGACGTACGGGTTCCATTGTACTTGGTGGAATCCTTGCAAAACATCACCCGGTGCCCTTCCTGTCCGCAATCAAAACATGTAATTGGAGTGCGCAAACAATCACGTCAAAGGTGGCCTGGGCGACCACAGTTAAAACACTTCCTAGCTGTATCCGTCGTGGCTGACATTGTTCCGAAATTCTTTCCGCTCTTAGATGGGTGCGGAGGTTTCTTGAAAGAATAAAAGGATGACTGGGGTTTGCGAGGCCCGCTGTTCTTGTGCTCTGTGAAAGTACCAGAGACTTTCTACTTCTTCGACTCCGTAAATTTTTCCATTACTGCTTCCTTGATTTCGTACACCAATGCCTTATCTTGGTATTGGCGGAGAGTGGTACATTCAAAACCGGACATGTACCTCTGGATTTCTGGTTTCATCCTCATTTCAAAGTGAATCATCATCTCTGCATCTGTTCTGACCAGATGTCGAACAAATGCTAACTGCTGATTAAACGTCTTAATGGTCTGGGATACGGGTTCGTCTGATGGCTGAGCGGAGAAAAACTCCCGAACTTTGGCTTCCCTCACAGGACGAGGGCGATCGAGCTTCCATCATCATTTTAAATTGTCATCAATCGGCATCATGATCTGCAGTCGGATAGCTTCCCACCACTCGGATGCTTCCCCTATCGAGAAATCTTGGGCAATAGGAGCTCTCCTTTAAATGCAGGCAATTAATTCCAGCAAAAATTTTCTACAATTCCTTCAACCAATGATCCCAAGTGGGAGTCTCGGAAAAGCCGTCAAATTTGGGTGGTTGCATCTTTGCTACTTCTTGCAACCATCAGTCACCTCGATTTCCCATTTCTGGGATCCTTTGCTATCCATCTCCCTGCTGAAATCCCACCGCCACCTGCATTCGGTCCACGACCGGAGCGAACTGAGTCATCTGATTCACCACTTGACGAAGGATTTCTGGTACAGCAGGTTCCGGTTCGTTATTGATGGATCGTTGCGGCTCGCCTGAGCTATGACTGGCCTGATTAGAAGGCGACGCCTCCCTTTCAGCATTCCTTCGTCCGCGTCCACGACCGAGATCACGTCCACGTCCGCCTCTCAACATACTGTAAGCATAGATACTCAATATACAGGAAACAACATCGTTCTAATGTTCAAGTATAAAGAGTTTTGGAACTTACAACCACCGTTCACATGAAGACGTAGGCAGTGCAGTGATGTCATTCATGGCCGGTTACCTCAAAAGACGTAAATGACCCCTATTTTAACCCAATGGCTAAGATATCCATAATCTTAGCTCCGATACCATATTCTGTAACACCCACGATATATTCAGGAATATTACAGTGTCGTAAATCCTTTACGTAAGAATTTACAAGGCTGAAGAAGCGAAATGACAATAACAGATACCAACTTATGAAATTACTGAAATAAAATACAACAGTCTTGTTCAATACCGAGAATACAATTATCCAATGAAGGGTAATTAATACATCACCAAAATCCAAACATCTTAAACTGACGACGCACTCGAGTACTTATTGAAATAACCAACAAACAACAGACAATAAAACCCAGGCGGAACATCACTCTGCACCCTCGTCGTCATGCAGCTCCAGTGGTTGTTTCCCCTCTATCCTGGATCCTGAACATAAACAAATGTTCACCCCCGCAGGGGTTAGCACAACGATGCTAGTACAAGTACAATAATCATACAACAGTGATATAATCAACAATTATATCGTAACAAGTTTCTCCAACGAGAAATAACAACAACACATATCATATCATAACAGTTTCCAACATACTGATGGTATTCCAACGATCCAGCGCATACAACTATAGATTCCCATGATGATCCCATTGGACCAACACATGGCGGAACTACCTGTCCAACGATCCAGCGCACACAGCTATAGATTCCCATGATGATTCCCGTCGGATCAACGCATGATGGACATATAATCACAACATATTTACACAATACAATCACATGATAATTATCATAATATAAACAATTCTAATTAGAGTACTTGCCTCGGTTCGAAGACAAGGACAATACTTCCACAAAAACAAAACACTCGAAGGTCGCCCCTTCAATCAATCACGTAACAAGCTCGAACCTTAACAAAAGAAATAATCTAGAATTTATCTCATGCCGTAAGAATGTCTAACAATCCAAAATTATGGCCGAAAGTTCATAAAACGCAATCTGCCTGAACTTCTTAGCGTACGCTAAGTATTCTGTGTAGCGTGCGTTAAGTCTGCTCGATAGCGCACGCAAACAACAAAGCCTAGCGTGCGCTAACTATGCATGGTCAATACCTCACTGATCAGCCGAATGACTCGACTGATAGCCTAACGTACGTTATGTACCAAACGTAGCGTACGTTAACTCATGCTCGATAGTGCACATTAATCTACATAGCTTAGCGTGCGCTAACTGTGCATGGAAGTTCACTACTGGGCAGTAGACTGATCTCATCATGATCAAACCAATGAAATCTTCAGTGTTAATTCATGTTACCTCTATGAATATCATGTTCATACGATTATGAATGATCTTACGGATAACAACAACTTCGGATTCAAGAATATGTATACTATAATAAAACCATATTCCATTTTAAATACAATTCTTCATGCGATAATTCGGAAGGCTTAACGGTCGATATCAACACCTTAATATCAATGAAAACTATCACCCTGTAGTTTGATTAACATTCCAAGATAAATCCTTCCATGATTAATCTCTTATATCCATCTAACAATAGTGATACTAAAGTCAAGTCCATGATTGCTATGAAGACACCTACTAAATTCGGATTTACCAATGATAGAAACTTCCTCTACTTGTTCAATGTAATAAGATTCGAATCATGATGTTCATAATCAAGGTAGTTAAGGCATATTCATCTCAATATTCCAAACATGATGTGCTTTGGATAATTCATCCAAGAAGATCAATACTAGCTAACATGATCATCTTATTCTCCATAACACGAATCTAGAGTTGAAGATAGAATCAACATACCTTAATATGACGAAATCACTGAACCACAAGGTAGAATCCGACTCCGGTTGGTTATATGCCACTTCAAGGTGTTACTTCCCTTCAATGATCACTCACAAGTAATATCCAATGTTCAAGGATCAAGTAGATGTGTTCTAAGTATGTTAGGAGGATAATTATTGCCCTCTGGTCTCTCAAAACTGAAGAATGAATGAAGGAAATGGGAATAAATGGAGTGCTGGCCCATATATAAACTTTCTGCACAAAGCAGATTAGCGCACGCTACTAAGCATTCCTTAGCGCGTGCTAATAAGAGTTGACTTCAAAACTGTCCAGGTTCGTCTGTGGGAATC
Source organism: Orobanche coerulescens (assembly GCA_033398695.1). Lineage (NCBI taxonomy): Eukaryota > Viridiplantae > Streptophyta > Magnoliopsida > Lamiales > Orobanchaceae > Orobanche > Orobanche coerulescens. The sequence goes on along the minus strand of CM065804.1, from coordinate 65,319,830 downwards.
TTACCCGGACCCATGTCCCGGCTGGCGCATGTGCTAGCCGCCCAGCTCAATAATTGAGTGCCTAGCGCACGCAACTCCTACATACGTAGAGTGCGCTAGTAGTAGCCGATAGCGCGCGTTAAGCTACATTCTTAGCGTGTGCTATCACGAGTTTGCATGAGAAATTTTGCATGTTGATATACTTATGTACAAAGATATCAATGTAAGAAATATCATACTCCAATCAGCAAGATCACAATTCCGAATAATACAGGATTCGAATATAGGTAAAATACACAGTAATAAATCCGGATATTACACGACGCGTGTCAACAGAGTTTTGAGAATCTCAAGAGCCGGTTAATTTCAGCACCTGTCCTTTTTCTACCGCAAGGGACGAAAGGATTTGTGGTTTATAGTGATGCGTCTGGACAGGGTCTTGGATGTGTACTAATGCAGAATGGGAAAGTTATTGCTTATGCTTCATGACATTTGAGACCTTACGAGGTTAATTATCCGACCGACGGCCTGGAGCTAGCAGCCGTGGTATTCGTATTGAAGATTTGGCGTCATTATCTTTATGGCGTTACCTGTCTGATATTCACCGATCATAAGAGTTTAAAGTATATATTTACTCAGAAGGAGTTAAATATGCCATAGAGACGATGGTTGGAACTAATAAAAGATTATGATATTGAGATACTTTACCACCCGGGCAAGGCGAATGTTGTCGCCAACGCCTTGAGTCGTAAGTCCGTCCAGGAGCAGATGCTCGCTCGATTAACAGTTCAGAAGGAACTTCAGCAGGAATTTGGGAGATCCGAGATCGATGTCTGGTTACAGCGAGTACAAGGACAACTTTGTACGTTAGAGATTTCATCGCCACTTGAGGAGGCGATCAGGGAGAATCAGGGTTCGGACCCATTTTGTTACGCATTCGAGATGATGTGGCTCAGGGGAAAGCCCCTGGATTTGTGGTCCACGAGGATGGACTTTTGTGATTCAAGAATCGGTTGTGCGTACCGGCGAATGACGAGTTGAAAAACTCGATTTTGAGAGAAGCTCATGCTACGCCTTATTCCGTTCATCCGGGGTCTAGCAAGATGTATAAATACTTGAAACAAAATTACTGGTGGAGTAATATGAAGCGAGAAGTCGCGGAATTTGTTTCGAGATGTTTGACTTGTCAGCAAGTCAAGATAGAACATCAGCGACCGGCGGGTATGCTGAAACCTCTCCCTATTCCAGAGTGGAAGTGGGAAGATATTTCAATGGACTTCATCACGAGTTTGCCGATGAGTCGTCGTGGCATGAATACAATCTGGGTAATTGTGGACTGCTTAACTAAATCAGCTCATTTCCTTGAGATTAAGGATACGTGGGCTCCCGAGAGACTTGCCTAGTTGTTCATCAAAGAGATAGTGAGACTGCACGGTACTCCTAAAAGTATCGTTTTCGATCGTGACGGACAATTCGTGTCTCATTTTTGGAAATCAGTTCATCGTGCTATGGGAACTCAGCTTAATCTCAGTACAACTTTTCATCCTCAGTCCGACGGACAATCAGAGAGGACTATTCAGACTTTGGAAGATATGTTGAGGGCATGTGTTCTCGATTGGAAAAATGATTGGGAAGCCCAACTACCGTTGATCGAGTTCACGTACAATAATAGTTGGCATGCTTCGATTAAGATGGCACCTTACGAGGCCTTATACGGTCGTCGTTGTCGATCTCCTTTGTGTTGGGATGACTTATCAGAATCAATTGGCACCGAGCCCGATATGCTTATAGCCGCCTGTGAGAAGGTAGCTTTGATCAGGAGTCGTTTGTTGACCGCTCAGAGTCGACAGAAATCTTATGCAGATAACCGTCGTCGGCCATTAGAGTTCGAGACAGGTGTCCATGTTTTGGTCAAGGTATCCCCGAGTCGAGGTATCTTCCATTTTGGGAAGAGGGGAAAGTTGAGTCTGAGATTCATTGGATCGTTTGAGATTTTGGATCGAGTAGGCAAGTTAGCTTATCGATTGGCCTTACCTCCGGCGTTGAGCTGAATTCATAATGTGTTTCACGTATCTCAGTTACGAAAGTATGTTGCCGACCCGAGTCACATACTTCAGTTCGGCGAAATTGAGATCGCCGATGATCATTCATATGAGGAGCGTCCTATACGAGTCTTAGAGCGGCGAATAAAACAGTTGAGGAACAAGACGATTCCTTTGGTGAAAATTCAGTGGTCTAGACACGGAGTCGAAGAGGCTACTTGGCAAACCGAGGATAGTATGCGGGAGAGTCATCCGGAGTTGTTTGACCCTTAGTTTCGGGGACGAAACTCTTTTAAGGGGGATGTATGTAATACCCAGTTGTAATTCAGTCATTATCATTCAGTAATTATCGTTCAGTAATTCTCACTCAATAATTTTCACTCATTAATGATCATTTGTCACTCATATTCAATCATTGTTTTCACCGTTCAGAGTAATTGTATCGTGTATTAATCGTCATTCATCATCAATCTAGTTGGAGAATCGTGCCGTATTTATCATCGTTGTCATCTTCATAGTTGTGCTGTGTGGGAGGAGTAGCGCACGCTACATACTCTCTTTAGCGTGCGCTAATTGAGTATGGGTAGCGCACGCTACCTCTCAACACTAGCGCACGCTAGTATGTTTCAAGCAGGCAGTCCAGAAGGCACTGGACTGCAGTTGGGTTGTAAGTAGCGCATTCTACGAATGGTAAGTAGCGTGCGCTAGTAGGTCGGAATAGCGCACACTACGCAGTCGGTGTAGTGCGCGATAAGGACGGATCAGGCAGAGTCCAGTGGCTAATGGACTGCATTGGATTAATTCCTAGCGTACGCTACCAGTAGATATTAGCGTACGCTAATCGGGGTTAGTAGTGCACGCTGAATCCTATGTGTAGCGCGCGCTACCGTCATCAGATCGGAGAACAGGAGGTCCTGGACTCCAGTACTGGGCATCAGATAATTCGTCAACGCACGCTAACATTTTTGAGATAGCGCATGCTAAGTACATGGTCGTAGCGCACGCTACAAGAGGTACGTAGCGCACGCTACCATTGCGAACAGAGGGTACTGGACTACTCAGTTGTAATACCCGTACTTTTATTGACTGTTTGACTTCGCCGTTCTCCTTATTTTGTCGCTCTGTAAACGCATGGAGATGTTGTTGATATTGTTATTGTGTTTCGTATCTTGTTTTGGGTCTCGATCGTGTTGCTTAGAACTTGCGGAAGTGTTCTGGGCCACAGACATAGCGCACGCTAGGCCTAGGCTAACGCACGCTAATTCTGCTTGATTAGCGCACGCTAGCTTTGAGCCGTAGTGCGCGCTAAGGGACTAGTCAGGTCAGAACCAGTAACTCGAACTGCTCTCTGGACTGGCGGATTAACGCACGCTAGGTGTTCGTTAGCGCATGCTATTCGTGGTTAGTAGCGCACGCTAACATCCATCCGTAGTGCAGGCTAATGGTCGGGTCGGCAGAGGCAGTGAGGTTGCCAGGTTTCTGGACTATCAGGTAGCGCACGCTAGACTTCGGCTAGCGCACGCTAAAACTGTTACGTAACGCACGCTAAGCCATAATGGTAGCGCACGCTAATGGGCTGGCCAGTAGAGGCAGTGAGGTTTCAGACTTTCTGGACTAGGAGGTAGTGCACGCTAGGAAGCGGCTAGCGTACGCTATATGTGTTGCGTAATGCACGCTAGTGCTCAGTATTAACGCACGCTAGCGGACCGAGACAGTGAACTGAGATTTTGGCAGTACAGCAGTTAGCGCACGCTAGGGATGTTTCGTAGCGCGCGCTAACGTCTTATGACAGTAGCCACTGGATTACCAGGTGACCCGTTAGCGCACTCTAATATTGAGGCGTAGCGTGCGCTAGACTGGGACAGTATATAAGGGGACAGTCAACCCCTGCACTTATCATTTCACATCATTTCCACTTTTTCCGATCGGTAGAGCTCGGGAGAGGCGATTTGGGGTGATTTGAGGCAGTCCTTCTTCAGATATCGTCATATTTGGTTGGGGAACAAGGATTTCATAACATCTAATCCATCCTAACGTCCGAATCAAGATAAAAATCCTTAGAACCCTATTTTTGGGAATTTTGGGGTTTTTCATAGATTCGTCCGATTTATCCATTTTGAAGCTTGAGAACCTTGATATTATGATGTATCTATCCCGTATGCATGCTTTTCCTATGATTTTACGGATTGGATTCTGCCGTTTTCGGACTTGTGAGGGTTTGGACGATTTTCCAACCTCTAGTTATTTATCCGTGTATTTTCATGAATCGTAGACGTGTTTCGGGAGTTTCTTCGTGTAATTTGAATATGGATAATTGATTACCATATTCCTTGAAAATCTTTTAGGTTCCGGAAGCGCGTTCTTGGACCTACCGAACTCATACCCTTTTTCCATTTGATTTCTCGATGTCTCAAAGGCAAGTATATATTTATGATTGTACGTTCTCGACTTTGAAAGTAAGATATATTAATGGCATGATTATTTATATCCACTCTGGGGTGGGCCGACGGGTCCCCTGAGGGTTTCGTAGCCTCTGGTGCGATTCCACGGATGATATGAACGAACCACTCTGGGACGGACCGACGGGTCCTCTGAGGGTTCCGTAGCCTCTGGTGCGGTTCCACGGTATTCATATATGTATTAATGTGATGCTATGAGATTTAGTTATTCCGGAATACTAGTCTTGAATTGATGAATTGACGGTTACATTTACTTTATTGTCGAGGAGTATTGTGTTTCATACTTGATATACTTGCACTAGCTATTCGACGGCTAACCCCTTTATGGGGGAAATACTTTTTATGTATTTCAGGTTCCAAGAGAGTGGACAGGCAGGTATCGGGTCGGCATGAAGATGGTGGGCAAGTTTGATACTGTGTCTTTCCTCCGGTTATGTTTTGAGTTCTCCATTCAGTGTTGTTGTACTAGAATGGTTATTGAATACTCGAGTATTGTTTTCCATTTTTCCTTGATATTCCGGCCTGTGTTTGCCGAGGTATTGATTTGTGTTTTGATGTCTGTGGAAACAATGATTATGTATTGAACACCTTTTGTATTGTTCTTCGTTCCATTGTATGTAGACCTTCTCGGTCAAAATTTATAGTTCCGCGTATGTTTAGCCTTGTGAGTCCCACAGTGGGGCTTACGGCGCTGTAATATTCCCTGAATAACTTGGGGGTGTTACAGAATATGGTATCGGAGCTTAGGTCTATGGATACCTAGGCTGTCGGTCTTTTGGGTCGAATGAGTCGTCATTTGTCCACAGTATCACTACTCTGCCATCATCACAGTGCGACCAGTACTTGTAAGACCACTTACTCTTCTGGTGTTTCCTTATTCGTTTTGGTTCTATTTTTGGTATTCTCGAGAATCAGTCACTTTGATGACGTGCGATTGAATTGTACTTACGTGCCTTGTGTGTTCTTCAGTATTTCAGCTGGTAGGGGCCGTGGGCGTAGTTGTGGCCGTGGACGTGGGAGAGGTCGTGGCGCGGCCGTTTCCATCAGTTCTGTTGCGGGGTCAACCAACCCCAATTTGTCGAACTTGGTGCATCCCGACACCGAAACTCAGCACGACCAGTCGAATGGCCAGGGGAACAGCGCGGACGTTGGAGTTGCGAATGTACTTCAACAATTGGCTACCCAGATGACCATTTTAGCCCAAACCGTTCAGCTGAATAACCCGAACCCGAACACGGATGCCTTGCTTCAGAACGTAATCCGTATGCACCCTCCACAGTTTGGCAGTGCCACAGACCCGCTAGGTTGGGAAGATTGGCTAGCGGAATTGGAAAAGATTTTCGAGGCGGTTGATTGCCCCGAAGTGAGTAAAGTACCGATTGCTTAGTATTTCCTCACTAAGGAGGCCGCTACATGGTGGAAAGTCATCAAGCCACAGGATCGTGTTGCCACGTGAGATGAATTTAAGGAGCTTTTGGAGGCCGAGTTTTGTCCTTGGCCTGTACGAGAAGGCCGAATCCGAGCCTTTTTCGAGGCTAAACCACAGAATATTCCCGTTTCGCAGGCGATCGTGGAGTACAACCAACAATTAATCCATGTGAAGGATCAAGTGCGTAACGAGCGTGACAAGATCCGTTACGTTGATATGCGTATGAATATGGATTTACGGTGGTACATGGCCGGATCTGCTTGCACCACACTGAAGGAATATCAGAACAGAGCTTTAGCCCATGATATGTTGAGCCCCGACAGCGATACCCTTGAAGAATCGAAGAAGCAGAAAGTCGCGGGGAATTTTTCTGGCTCTAAGAGTAGCAACTTTCAGAGGTCACAGATGACTAACCGTTCTGCCGGACAGTCGTCACGTTCTAATAAGGGAAAGAGGGGTTATCGTCCTACTCCGGGTACCACAAATCGCACGGTGACTTGCTATAATTGTGGCCGTCCAGGCCACGTTAATTTGGAATGCAACTTTCCACCATTGAAGTGTCACACGTGCGGACAGATGGGACATAGAGCGGCTTATTTTTCCGAGCCGAATCAGACTTTGGACACTCGGGCTTCTGCCCCAGCACCACTTGATCAAGGTTTAAATCAGCGACAATCTTTTGGTCAACCTCAGCAGAATTTCGGCAGGGGCCGGGGACGGGGTCAGAACGCTGGAGGGGGGAACTCTAGCGTCGGTTTGGTACAACCATGGGTTTATGAGATGCGTCGAACAGACGAACCCGACGCGGCGGTGGCTTCAGGTACCATTCATATTTTATCTTATCCCGTCCGTGTACTTTTTGATACGGGTTGTCACGCCCCACCTTAAGGCAGCAGGTATCGAACAGCATCCGGCCGAAGCCTTCCGGACGGGCGCGCAGCAGGCTCGCGCGCGTGCATGGACCGGGCCAAGCTCACAGAGGACTACCCCCCCTATAATAAGCTTAGACGGAAAAAGCCTTGTGACAGCAGTAGACGTTAAAAAGCCGAGGAACCCACTCTTCAGAAAGAAGACCCTAGAAGCTTCAAGATGGAGACCAATCAATTCCATAAGGTCAAAGAGGGTTCCAGAAGGTCAGAAATCGGGTCGGATTGCTACGGGCCAAATCGGGCCTTGGCCGGGCCGGGCCGGGACACTTCGGGTCGGGTCGGGCCGGACGTTCCAGAGGGGTCTGGGGACTCCAAGGAGTCTTTTTAAAATTACCTAGAATTGTATAGATCATTCTAGATTGTGGCATTCTTGTAAATACTTGGAATAGTAATGTTTTGTTGGTAATTTGTTAGCCTAGGAGGATTAGTATAAATACCCCCCCTTGGGGCTCATTTGTAACTCACTCTTGAGAAATCTTATTTGCTACAGTGCAATAAGAGAAAACCTTCCCCAAGCATTTCCTTACTTTCCTTCTTAGCAGTCTTGTTCATTAATAGGCTTAATACTTGGGCTTGAGACAACCTAAGAGTGCCGCACGGTAAGGACTTAGCGAGGCGCAAGTATAACCCCGTGACAGTTGGTATCGGAGCCAAGGTTGAGACAACCAAGGTGGATTTTCGAAGATTGCTAGCTGATCGTGCAAGGAGTAAGATGGCACAATCATCCGACATCACCCAACCCAACACTCAGGCCGAGAAGACCAAGAAGGGCAGAGACAAGTCTGTCGACCGGATTGCTGCCATGGACAGCCGAGTGACTCGACTGGAGGAGGTTTATGATGAGGTTGCGAAGAGGGTGGATGACTTAGAAGAAGCTGGTGAGGAGCTGAACAACCAGGTACTTTCTACTATCAATGCTTGTGAAGAGGACATGAAGCAAGAGTTGGCCGATTTTCGAGCCATGATCTTGGCCATGCAGGAGGGCATGGAGGTTCTCAAGACAGAGATGGCAACAGTGAAGAGGGCGATTGCCAATGGAGAACATGTGGGTGCGACACCCACACGAATTGACATCCCAAGGCCTGGGAAGTTCAACGGATCGAGAAATGCCAAGGAGATTGACAATTTCTTATGGAACCTGGAGCAGTACTTTGGTGCCTCAAACATTCGAGATAATGACACCAAGTTGCGGACGACGCCCTTGTACTTAGCCGACACAGCCGTACTATGGTGGCAGACCAAGAACGCTGACATTGGGAGCGGTGCATGCAGGATGGCTTCTTGGGAAGACTTCAAGGCCGAATTGAAGAAGCAATTCTATCCCGAGAATGTGGAGTTCGAGGCTCGGGGCAGGCTAAAGAGACTTAGCCACACCCGTACGATCAAAGACTATGTCAAGGAGTTCCAAGAAATTGTACTGGAGATACCAAGTTTGACGGCGACCGACAAGCTGTTTGCATTTATGGACGGACTCAAGCCTTTCGCAAGGAAAGAGTTAGAAAGGCGCAATGTTCAGGATGTGGCGACTGCCATTGCTGTGGCCGAGGGCTTAAGAGAGTTGAAAACCAGTGATAAGCCAAGGACTTTCCGCACCGATAAAGGCATAGGTGGGGGAGACCGCCCATCAAGGTTCAGGCCAAACAAATACTCGGGTAAGCAACCAGTGGACGAGAACGATAAGCCGAGAGGTTGTCACATTTGTCATAGTACCTCTCACATGAAGTACGATTGCCCATTTCGGAGGAAGAAGGTCGCAGCCATTCAAGAGACCACGGAGACCAAGGTTGCGGATGGTGCGCACATGGGCTCATTGAGTTTGCTCAATGCTGTAAAAGCCATTGTGGAGCCGGCGAAGGGACCTAGAAAGGGGTCTATGTTCGTGGATGCCTTGATCGGAGGCACACACATCAAAGCCTTAGTGGATACAGGAGCTACACACAACTTCATGTGGGACGACGTAGCCAAAGCATTACGACTTACCGTCACTCCAACTAATGGATCGATCAAGACAATGAACACCCATGCTAAACCAGTGACCGGCGAAGCACGAGGAGTGAAAGCAAAGATAGGTGACTGGCAGGGAATGATCACCTTCACTGTAGTGACCATGGATGACTACGATTTGGTTCTTGGGTTACAATGGTTCGATCAGGTACGGGCTTGCATTCTTCCATTTTCTGATTCCTTAGTCATTTTGGACTCCGACAGGACACAGGCCATTCCGGCCAAGAGGGAAGCAAAGGGGACAAGCACCCTTTCAGCCATACAACTTAGTCGAGGACTTTGGAAACAGGAAGAGACCTTCGCTGCAGTTTACGTTCCTAATGATGGAAACGATATTGAAGGCAAGGATGTACCAAAGGAAGTTCAAGGCGTTTTGGAGGAGTTCTAGGACGTGATGCCCGCGGAACTAGCTAAGAAGTTGCCACCCAGACGGGATGTGGACCACAAAATTGAACTTATTTCCGTTGTGAAGCCACCTTCGAGGACACCTTATAGGATGTCACCACCGGAACTTAAGGAGCTGCAGAAGCAATTAAAAGAGTTGTTGGATTCCAAGATGATCCAACCATCCAAATCTCCTTATGGATCCCCCGTTTTGTTCTAGAAGAAGCATGATGGATCCTTACGTATGTGCGTGGACTATAGGGCACTCAACAAACTGACGGTTCGCAACAAGTATCCCATTCCACTCATTGGAGAGTTGTTTGACCAACTGGGAGTTGCCAAATACTTTTCAAAGATCGACCTAAGATCCAGATATTGGCAGGTCCGGATAGCAGAAGGAGACGAACCCAAGACCGCCATGGCGACCAGGTATGGTTTGTTTGATTTTCTTGTGATGCCGTTCGGGCTTACAAACGCCCCAGCGACCTTTTGCACGTTGATGAACAAGGTATTTCAACCATACATAGACAAGTTTGTGGTCGTTTATTTGGATGATATTGTCATTTACTCATCATCAATGGAGGAGCATGTAGAACACTTGCGACAGGTGTTCCAAGCATTGCGGGACAACGAACTTTATGCAAAGTTGGGGAAGTGCTCATTCGCCCAACAGGAAGTGACTTTTCTGGGGCACCGTATCAAGGATGGCCGCATAATGATGGACGAGGCCAAGGTGAAAGCAGTTCGAGATTGGGAACCGCCGACCAGCGTAACCCAACTCCGATCATTTTTGGAACTCGTGAACTACTACCGGAAGTTCATCGAGGGATACTCTCGGATAGCAGCACCATTAACGGACCTATTGAAGAAGGACCACAAATGGGAGTGGACGGATAAGTGCCGAGAGGCCTTTGAGCGACTCAAAGGCGAAGTGACGAAGCAGCCAGTTCTTGCCTTGCCAGACCATGCCAAGGCCTATGAGGTTCAGACCGATGCATCTGATTATGCCATCGGAGGAGTATTCATGCAGCTAGGACATCCCGTTGCCTATGAGAGCAGAAAATTGAATGACACCGAGAGACGGTACTCGGTACACGAGAAGGAAATGACTGCCGTGGTACATTGCCTTAGAGCCTGGAGGCATTATTTCCTTGGGAGCAAGTTTGTGGTACGAACAGACAACGTAGCCACAAGTTATTTTCAAACTCAGAAGAATCTCACGCCAAAACAAGCAAGATGGCAGGAATTCCTAGCTGAGTTCGATTATACCCTGGAGTATAAGCCTGGAGTACTTAACCGAGTAGCCGATGCATTAAGCCGGAAGGCCGAGCTTGCAGCCTTGACCAAGGCCGAGGGAAGCATCAAGGACCGCATACGCGAGGGACTGAGGCAGGACCCTTTCGCAGAAAACATCATGCAACTTGCCAGGAGCGGCAAGACAAGACGGTTCTGGGAACGAGACGAGCTACTCTTTACCAAAGGCAATCGTTTGTACGTGCCCAAATGGGGGAACTTACGGAGGGACATCATTAAGGAATGCCACGATACACTATGGACTGGACACCCAGGTATGCACCGTACAATGGCTTTAATTGACAATTCCTACTTTTGGCCCAGGATGCGTGAGGACGTCGAGGCATACGTCCGGACATGTCTTGTATGTCAACAAGACAAGGTGGAGCAACAACAACCTGGTGGACTACTTCAACCATTACCCATACCGGAACACCCTTTTGAAAGCATTTCAATGGACTTTATTTCGGCTTTGCCTAAATCAGATGAGTACGGGTCGATCATAGTTGTGGTGGACAGGTTCTCAAAATACGCAACCTTTATTCCAAAGACCGCGGACGTAATACCGGAGATGGCCAAGTTGTTCTTAAAGCATGTGGTAAAACATTGGGGCATTCCAAGGATAATCGTGAGTGACCGAGACCCACGTTTCACAGGAAAGTTTTGGTCTGGACTTTTCAAGCTATTGGGCTCGAATTTAGCATTCTCAACAAGTTTCCACCCACAGACGGACGGGCAGACAGAACGAGTTAACGCACTGCTTGAGTGCTACTTGTGGCACTATGTGAGTGCCAATCAACGGGATTGGGCCAAACTCTTAGACACGGCCCAATTCTGATACAACTTGCAGAAGAGTGAATCAACCAGACGCAGTCCATTCGAGCTTGCCACTGGGAGACAACCGGCGACAACGAATAACATTGCCACCGGATACTCGGGACAGAGTCCCACAGCATATACCTTTGCTAAGTCATTACAGGAGGAATCAGACTTGGCTCGAGCATCATTGGACAAGGCAGCCAAGAAGATGAAGAAATGGGCCGATCTCAAGCGACGATCGGTCGAGTTCAATGAAGGCGACTTAGTTATGGTAAAACTTCTCCCCAAGCAATTTAAAGCATTTCGGGCTGTGCATAAGGGACTTATCCGAAGATACGAGGGACCCTACAAGATCGAGCGGCGTGTTGGGACAGTTTCATATCGAGTGGAACTACCGCCGAAGATAAAGATACACCCGATCTGTCATGTCAGCCAACTGAAGCCTTACCATCAGGACATGGAGGATCCGGGCCGAGCTCAGTCACATCGAGCACCTACTGCCGTGATTACTTCCTTCGACAAGGAAGTAGCCGAGATCATTTCACATCGGGACGTTCGACGAAGGGGCGTGGCCCCATACACCAAATACTTTGTGTATTGGAAGGGACTCCCAGACGCTGAAAATAGCTGGGAACATGAGGATCACCTATGGCAATTCCGGCAGAAGATTGAAGAATATCGGGACAGCATCGTGCCGAGGATGGTCACGGCTTTGGTGGGGGAGAATGTCACGCCCCACCTTAAGGCAGCAGGTATCGAACAGCATCCGGTCGAAGCCTTCCGGACGGACGCGTAGCAGGCTCGCGCGCGTGCATGGACCGAGCCAAGCTCACAGAGGACTACCCCCCTATAATAGGCTTAGACGGAAAAAGCCTTGTGACAGCAGTAGACGTTAAAAAGCCGAGGAACCCACTCTTCAGAAAAAAGACCCTAGAAGCTTCAATATGGAGACCAATCAATTCCAGAAGGTCAAAGAGGGTTCCAGAAGATCAGAAATCGGGTCGGATTGCTACGGGCCGAATTGGGCCTTGGCCGGGCCGAGCCGGGACACTTCGGGCCGGGTCGGACCGGACGTTCCAGAGGGGTCTGGGGACTCCAAGGAGTCTTCTTAGAATTACCTAGAATTGTATAGATCATTCTAGATTGTGGCATTCTTGTAAATACTTGGAATAGTAATGTTTTGTTGGTAATTTGTTAGCCTAGGAGGATTAGTATAAATACCCCCCCTTGGGGCTCATTTGTAACTCACTTTTGAGAAATCTGATTTGCTACAGTGCAATAAGAGAAAACCTTCCCCAAGCATTTCCTTACTTTCCTTCCTAGCAGTCTTGTTCATTAATAGGCTTACTACTTAGGCTTGAGACAACCTAAGCGTGCCGCACGGTAAGGACTTAGCGAGGTGCAAGTATAACCCCGTGACAGGGTGCTACACATTCTTTTATTTCCTTGGAGTGTGTACGTCGTTTGAATATAACGTGTATGACTGCTTGCGATCCTTTCATTGTGAAACTGCCTAGCGGGGATAGAATTGTGGGGAACCGGGAGATTAGAGATTTTCCGGTGATTATATCCGGTATGGAATGGTTAGCGAATCTGATTGTAGTTGATATGGAAGATGAGGACGTGATCCTCGGTGAGGATTGGCTTGATAGTCATCAAGCGATTATGAATTACCGTACCAAGGTTATCACCATGATGACTAAAGACGGATCTGAGTACTCATTTTTGGGGCGTAAGTCGGAACTATCCAAGTTACTTATCAGTGCCATGAAGGCCGTAAAACTTTTGAATAAAGGTTGTACGGGCTATTGGTGTTACGCCTTAAAGATGGAAAGAAACGAAGTCGATTTCTCTTCGATTCCGGTTGTTAATGAGTATCCCGATGTTTTTCCGGATGATCTCTCGGGATTACCGCCAGATCGGGAGATAGAATTTACCGTGGACTTAGAGCCAGATGCCGCTCCGATTTCTAAAGCACCTTACCGGATGGCACCTTCCGAGATGCAAGAACTGAAGAATCAATTAGGAGAACTTATGGAAAAAGGGTACATCAGACCGAGTGCTTCGCCTTGGGGCGCGCCTGTTCTTTTCGTGAGGAAGAAGGATGGTTCACTACGTTTGTGCATCGACTACCGTGAGCTGAACAAAGTAACCATCAAGAACAAGTATCCTTTACCTCGTATAGATGATTTATTTGATCAATTGCAAGGGGCCGCAGTTTTCTCGAAGATTGATTTAAGATCCGGGTATTATCAACTCAGGGTGAGGGAGTCCGATGTTCCGAAGACGGCATTTCGGACGAGATATGGGCATTATGAATTTGTAGTTATGCCTTTTGGGTTGACTAATGCACCGGCAGTATTCATGCAGTTAATGAATAAGATATTCATCGAGTACCTCGACAGATGTGTAGTCGTCTTTATTGATGACATCTTGATCTATTCTCGAGATAAGGAGGAACATGCCCGACACTTGCGTTTGATATTAGACATTTTGAGAATCGAGCATCTCTATGCAAAATTCTCGAAATGTGAGTTTTGGTTGGAAGAAGTTATGTTTCTCGGCCATGTGATTTCAGCCGAAGGGGTTCGTGTATACCCGCAGAAGATTGAGACAGTGCTAGATTGGGCACCGCCTAAAAATGTTAAGGAAGTCTGTAGCTTTTTGGGTCTTCCTGGGTATTACCGAAGGTTTGTCGAGGGGTTCTCAAAACTCGCTCGGCCGCTTACGAAATTACTCCAGAAGACCAAAAAGTTTATTTGGACAGATGAGAGACAGCAGAGTTTCGAAGAACTGAAGAGACGTTTGACTTCAGCGCCGATTTTAACCTTACCACATGGTAGTGAGGGCTTTGCAGTTTATAGTGACGCCTCGGGTCAAGGTCTGGGCTGTGTACTTATGCAACATGATAAGACGATAGCTTTTGCATCACGACAATTAAAGCCTTATGAGATGAATTATCCTACTCACGACTTAGAGTTGGCCGCAATTGTCTTCGCACTCAAGATTTGGCGGCATTATTTGTATGGTTCACCGTGTCAGATTTATACCGATCACAAGAGCCTGAAGTATATTTTCAGTCAGAAGGAGCTGAATATGAGACAGAGACATTGGTTAGAGTTGATAAAGGATTATGATTTGGAAATTCTTTACCACCCCGGAAAAGCCAATGTCGTTGCGGATGCTTTGAGCCGCAAATCGGCATCTCTTCAAATGCTCGAGGCTCTTAGCAAGGGATAGAAGTTTGGCTTCAACGAGTACAGGGACAGTTGTGTACTCTCGAAATTACTTCGTCCTTGGTTGATGACATCAAAGGGAAGCAGTGGAGTGATCCGATGATTTCTCAACTAAAGGAAGATGTAATTAAAGGAAAAGCTCCTGGCTTTATGGTTCACGAGGATAGTATTCTGAGATTTCAGGGCAGACCTTGTGTTCCGAACGATTTAGAGATGAGTCAGATAATTCTCCGAGAAGCTCATGCTACGCCTTACTGAATCCACCCTGGGACGAGTAAGATGTACAAAGACTTGAAGCGCAATTTTTGGTGGAATAACATGAAGAAGGATGTCACGGAGTTTGTACTAGGGTGCTTGATGTGTCAGCAAGTCAAGATCGAACATCAACGACCAGCTGGGTTGTTGAAACCACTTCCCATTCCTGAGTGGAAGTGGGAAGACATCTCTATGGATTTCATCACTGGAATGCCGAGAACTCGGGACGGAATGAATATTATTTGGGTAATTGTCGATCGGTTGACCAAGTCTGCACACTTCTTGGGTATTAAGGATACTTGGGGACCGGATAGACTTGCTCGAACTTTTATTGCTTAGATCGTGAGGTTGCACGGTGCCCCCAAGACCATTGTTTCGGATCGAGACGGCCGTTTCGTATCGCATTTTTGGCAGGCCGTTCATCAGGCATTGGGTACTGAGTTGAGATTGAGCACTTCCTTTTATCCTCAGTCGGACGGTCAAACAGAGAGGACGATTCAGACGTTGGAAGATATGTTGCGGGCTTGTGCCATAGACTGGAGTAATGATTGGGAACTTCACTTACCGTTGATCGAGTTTGTTTACAATAATAGTTGGCATGCGTCGATCAAAATGGCACCATTCGAGGCACTTTATGGTAGGCGATGTAGGTCACCATTATGTTGGGACGACGCTTCTGAGCTAGTTGGGATGGAGCCAGATATGTTGATGGAGACTAAGGAAAAGATTTCTATTATCCGGAACCGATTGCTCGCTGCCCAGAGTCGTCAGAAATCTTATGCGGATACTCGTTGTCGACCCTTGGAGTTTGAAGTGGGGGATCATGTCTTGCTCAAGGTGTCGCCGACCAGAGGAGTTTTCCGCTTCGGGAAAAAGGGGAAACTTAGTCTGAGGTATATCGGACCTTTCGAGATTTTGGACAGAGTTGGAGATTTGGCTTATCGCTTGGAGTTGCCTCCAGCTTTGAGTCACGTCCATAGTGTTTTTCATGTGTCTCAGCTGAGAAAGTACGTACCGGATCCGAGCCACATTATTGACTACAGTGAGATTGACGTAGCCGAGGATATTACCTTTCCGGAGAAACCCGTGAAGATCCTTAAGCGTCGCGAGAAACAACTTCGGCATAAGACCATTCCACTGATTAAAGTGCAATGGTCGAGACATGGAGTTGAGGAGGCGACTTGGGAGATGGAAGAGAAGATGCGGGTGGATTACCCCGAACTTTTTAATTCTTAAGTTTCGGGACGAAACTTCTTTTTAGAGGGGGAGAATGTAATACCCGTACTTTTATTGACTGTTTGACTTCGCCGTTCTCATTATTTTGTCGCTCTATAAACGCATGGAGATGTTGTTGATATTGTTATTGTGTTTCGTATCTTGTTTTGGGTCTCGATCGTGTTGTTTAGACCTTGCGGAAGTGTTCTGAGCCAGAGACATAGTGCACGCTAGGCCTAGGCTAACGCACACTAATTCTGCTTGATTAGCGCATGCTAGCTTTGAGCCGTAGCGCGCGATAAGGGACCAGTCAGGTCAGAACCAGTAACTCGAACTGCTCTCTGGACTAGCGGATTAACGCACGCTAGGAGTTCGTTAGCATGCGCTATTCGTGGTTAGTAGCGCACACTAACATCCGTCCGTAGCGCACGCTAATGGTCGGGTCGGCAGAGGCAGTGAGGTTTCCAGGTTTCTGGACTATCAGGTAGCGCACGCTAGACTTCGGCTAGCGCACGCTAAAGCTGTTACTTAACGCACGCTAAGCCATAATGGTAGTGCACGCTAATGGGCTGGTCAGTAGAGGCAGTGAGGTTTCAGACTTTCTAGACTAGCAGGTAGCGCACGCTAGGCAGCGGCTAGCGTACGCTATATGTGTTGCGTAACGCACGCTAGTGCTCAGTATTAACGCACGCTAGCGGACCGAGACAATGAACTGAGATTTTGGCAGGACAGCAGTTAGCGCACGCTAGGGATGTTTCGTAGCGCGCGCTAACGTCTTATGACAGTAGCCACTGGACTACTAGGTGACCCGTTAGCGCACGCTAATATTGAGGCATAGCATGCGCTAGACTGGGACAGTATATAAGGGGACAGTCAACCCCTGCACTTATCATTTCACATCATTTCCACTTTTTCCAATCGGTAGAGCTCGGGAGAGGCGATTTGGGGCCATTTGAGGCAGTCCTTCTTCAGATATCGTCATATTTGGTTGGGGAACAAGGATTTCACAACATCTAATCCATCCTAACGTCCGAATCAAGGTAAAAATCCTTAGAACCCTATTTTTGGGAATTTTGGGGTTTTTCGTAGATTCGTCCGATTTATCCATTTTGAAGCTTGAGAACCTTGAGATTATGATGTATCTATCCCGTATGCATGCTTTTCATACGATTTTACGGATTGGATTGTGTCGTTTTTGGACTTGTGAGGGTTTGGACGATTTTCCAACCTCTAGTTATTTGTATTTTCATGAATCATAGACGGGTTTCGGGAGTTTCTTCGTGTAATTTGAATATGGATAATTGATTATCATATTCCTTGCAAATCGTTTAGGTGCTGGAAGCATGTTCTTGGACCTACCGAACTCATACCCTTTTTCCATTTGATTTCTCTATGTCTCAAAGGAAAGTATATATTTCTGATTGTACGTTCTCGACTTTGAAAGTAAGATATATTAATGGCATGATTATTTATATCCACTCTGGGGTGGGCCGACGGGTCCCCTGAGGGTTTTGTAGCCTCTGGTGCGATTCCACGAATGATATGAACGAACCACTCTGGGATGGACCGATGGGTCCTCTGAGGGTTCTGTAGCCTCTGGTGCAGTTCCACGGTATTCATATATGTATTGATGTGATGCTATGAGATTTAGTTATTCCGGAATACTAGTCTTGAATTGATGAATTGACGGTTACATTTACTTTATTGTCGAGGAGTATTGTGTTTCATACTTGATATACTTGCACTAGCTATTCAACGGCTAACCCCTTTATGGGGGAAATACTTTTTATGTATTTCAGGTTCCAGGAGAGTGGAGAGGCAGGTATCGGGTCGGCATGAAGATGGTGGGCAAGTGTGATACTGTGTCTTTCCTCCGGTTATGTTCTGAGTTCTCCATCCACGTGATGGTCATGTGTTGGGTTCACCGACACATTGGACTGTGCACACGGTAATTGTAACGCCCTGGCTTTCTTAATTAAAAAGAACATTACACAGCTCATTTTTTTCCTTAAAAATTTTATATAAATTCGGAGTATTTGCGGAAGCATTTTAGTCAGTAGATCTTCAATAAAACTCGTTCATTCAACCATCAGTACAGTTTTACAAAAATATGGGAAATCAAATATTCGGACATAGTCCGTTGAAATTATATTCGTTGAAGAACATCAAGTATTTCGTAAAAATAATAATAATTACAGCGACAAAATCTTTTATTATTTAGAACTTCATCGTGTTGGGAGTATATATTCATCTTCTGCTTGTCTCGTTCGTCGATTCCTTACCCTGAAAAACATAAACGACGAGGTGTGAGTACGCGAGCATACTCAGTGAGATTAAACTCTTATAAATCGTTGAAATCATGTTGTGTAATGCACATAAAACATTCTTATCTGTGTGAGACTCATTTCGGATTTCTTTCTTTCTTTCGACCCCTCGCGGGTCATCGTGTTACACGACACAACAATGACCGTAACGTATTAAAACAGTATAACCTCACCTCGTTTGCTGAAATCTTGAAATATCTTCCTTTGAATTTAGCTCGGTTGTCCTTGGATCCCGGTACGCTGCTCCTTGCACTTGAAAATACTTTTTCATATTTCCGGCCATAAATTCTTGATGTAAAATCTGAAATCTCTTTGAGGACTTTTATCAAACACCTTTGAAAAACTGTCAGATTTGAGCTTGCTGTTTCATCGGGCTTTTTGAAGCCCTAATAGTTTTTGGAAGGGAAATATGTTATGGGCGTTTTATAGTAGAATTCCAGAGCTTCAAATTGATATGTGATATGTACAAAAAAACGTCCGGTAATATGTATAAATAGGGGTCCAAAGTCGGCTAAAAATCAACCTTACTCGGACAGCTGGAGGCCTTATCCGGACAGCTGGCCTAGAAGCTTCTGTCGGTCGTGACTGACCTTATCCGGACAAATGATGCCTTTATCCGGACAAACCGCCGAGAAGCTTCGCCGGTCGTGGATCGACCTTATCCGACAAATTGGATCGCCTTATCCGGATAGTGGCCTCGAAGCTTCGCCGCCGTGACCGGCAGCTTGTCGATCCGGCGTGTCCGGCGGTGACCGCAAATGTCACCAACTTGCTCACCTGGTTCGACCCTTCCCGATGTCCAAATTCGATTTTCCAACCTGCTATGCACTCATTGGAGTTAAATCTTGATATGCTCTAACGTATTTTCGATAATATTAAAATAATAATTTAATATTATTTTTGCAAGATAAGTGTTCGTAATGAAATTTTATCGTATCAAAATCGTTTAACTTTTCGAAATCACTTTCATAAATTCTAAAAATGATCCTTATAATTTATTTTGAAATCTTTTCCTTTTAAGTCCTTCATTTTATGCTAGGAACGTATCGGTCCAAGTATCAGACAACCTGTAAATATTAAAATCAAAATCCGTGATCTTTAGCAAAATAAATAGCATTTAAATAAGTATTGGGGCGTTGCAATACTCCCCCACTTCAAAAAATTTCGTCCTCGAAATTGAGCTTCGTAAAGAACTTTGAAAATCTATATCAAACGTTGTATGAGTATTTTCATCAATAACTTTAAAAATATTGTGTCAGCAAAAATCACTTTGAAACCTTTCTTTGAAATCATCTTTTGTCCCTTTCGGACAACATTTAAACTTTCACATATTCTTTCAAATCTTTTGCCGACACAATCATTCTATACTCATACCAAAAATTTTAAGTTTTCATAAAAGAGTGAATATTTGAAAACATTACCTCGGAGTCGACGTTGGGCAGCAGCGATGAACCATATATTCTCCCGAAAATATAATCATGTCGTAATTCATTACACTTTTAAAAATAAGAAAGTTTTGAAATATCTTGTTTTGTATAAGTAAATATTTTTTTTTAAACCTCCTTAACTGTATAGTCCCATACCTATATAGTCTTGGAATACCTCTCGTTCTGGTGAGAATTCGGTTTAGTCATGT
This sequence comes from Orobanche coerulescens, assembly GCA_033398695.1. Lineage (NCBI taxonomy): Eukaryota > Viridiplantae > Streptophyta > Magnoliopsida > Lamiales > Orobanchaceae > Orobanche > Orobanche coerulescens. The sequence continues at coordinate 65,299,826 of CM065804.1, read as the reverse complement.
CCCCCTCCGCCTAGAGGCCTTGTCAGGAGTCGCTCGTTGTCCGTGCCCTTTTTCTTATTGCACCGGCGATCACTCCCCTTTCTCGGAGCCGCTCATTGTCCGTGCCTTTTTCTATTGCACCGGCGATCACTCCCCGCCCTCGTTGGCCCCGGGTGTCACATGTTCACCAGCTTCCGCTTGGTTCATCCCCAAAACTCACCGTACTGAGAGAGGTCTTGCTCCGATACCATTCTGTAACGCCCTGGCTTTCTTAATTAAAAAGAATGTTACACAGCTCATTTTTTTCCTTAAAAATTTTATATAAATTCGGAGTATTTGCGGAAACATTTTAGTCAGTAAATCTTCAATAAAACTCGTTCATTCAACCATCAGTACAGTTTTACAAAAATATGGGAAATCAAATATTCGGACATAGTCCGTTGAAATTATATTCGTTGAAGAACATCAAGTATTTCGTAAAAATAATAATAATTACAGCGACAACATCTTTTATTATTTAGAACTTCATCGTGTTGGGAGTATATATTCATCTTCTGCTTGTCTCGTTCGTCGATTCCTTAGCCTGAAAAACATAAACGACGAGGTGTGAGTACGCGAGCATACTCAGTGAGATTAAACTCTTATAAATCGTTAAAATCATGTTGTGTAATGCACATAAAACATTCTTATCTGTGTGAGACTCGTCTCGGATTTCTTTCATTCTTTCGACCCCTCGCGGGTCGTCGTGTTACACGACACAACAATGACCGTAACGTATTAAAACAGTATAACCTCACCTCGTTTGCTGAAATCTTGAAATATCTTCCTTTGAATTTAGCTCGGTTGTCCTTGGATCCCGGTACGCTGCTCCTAGCACTTGAAAATACTTTTTCATATTTCCGGCCATAAATTCTTGATGTAAAATCTGAAATCTCTTTGAGGACTTTTATCAAACACCTTTGAAAACTCGATTTGAGCTTGCTGTTTCATCGGGCTTTTTGAAGCCCTAATAGTTTTTGGAAGGGAAATATGTTATGGGCGTTTTATAGTAGAATTCCAGAGCTTCAAATTGATATGTGATATGTACAAAAAAACGTCCGGTAATATGTATAAATAGGGGTCCAAAGTCGGCTAAAAATCAACCTTACTCGGACAGTGGAGGCCTTATCCGGACGGTGGCCTAGAAGCTTCGTCGGTCGTGGATCGACCTTATCCTGACAAATGATGACCTTATCCGACACCGCCGAGAAGATTCTTGTCGTGACCGACCTTATCCGACAAATTGATCGCTTTATCGTGATAGTGGCCTCAAGCTTCGGCCGCCCGTGACCGGCAGTTGTCAGTCGGCGTGTCCGGCGGTGACCGGCAAATGTCAGTCAACTTGGCTCAGCTGGTTCGACCCCTTCCCGATGTCCAAATTCGATTTTCCAACTTGTTGCGGACTCATTGGAGTTAAATCTTCGATATGCTCGGAACGTATTTTCGATAATATTAAAATAATAATTTAATATTATTTTTGCAGTATAAGTGTTCTGTAATGAAATTTTATCGTATCAAACTCGTCGGAACTTTTCGAAATCACTTTCATAAATTCTAAAAATGATCCTTATAATTTATTTTGAAATCTTTTCCTTTTAATTCCTTCATTTTATGCTAGGAACGTATCAGTCCAAGTATCAGACAACCTGTAAATATTAAAATCAAAATCCGTGATCTTTAGCAAAATAAATAGCATTTAAATAAGTATTAGGGCGTTGCAATACTCCCCCCACTTCAAAAAATTTCGTCCTCGAAATTGAGCTTCGTAAAGAACTTTGAAAATCTATATCAAACGTTGTATGAGTATTTTCATCAATAACATTAAAAATATTGTGTCAGCAAAAATCACTTTGAAACCTTTCTTTGAAATCATATTTTGTCCCTTTCGGACAACATTTAAACTTTCACATATCCTTTCAAATCTTTTGCCGACACAATCATTCTATACTCATACCAAAAAATTTAAGTTTTCATAAAAGAGTGAATACTTGAAAACATTACCTCGGAGTCGACGTTGGGCAGCAGCGATGAACCATATATTCTCCCGAAAATATAATCATGTCGTAATTCATCAAACTTTTAAAAATAAGAAAGTTTTGAAATATCTTGTTTTGTATAAGTAAATCTTTTTTTTTAAACCTCCTTAACTGTATAGTCCCATACCTATATAGTCTTAGAATACCTCTCGTTCTGGTGAGAATTCGGTTCAGTCATGTCCCCCTCCGCCTAGAGGCCTTGTCAGGAGCCGCTCGTTCTCCGTGCCCTTTTTCTTATTGCACCGGCGATCACTCCCCTTTCTCGGAGCCGCTCATTGTCCGTGCCTTTTTCTATTGCACCGGCGATCACTCCCCGCCCTCGTCGGCCCCGGGTGTCACATGTTCACCAGCTTCCGCTTGGTTCATCCCCAAAACTCACCGTACTGAGAGAGGTCTTGCTCCGATACCATTCTGTAATGCCCTGGCTTTCTTAATTAAAAAGAATGTTACACAGCTCATTTTTTTCCTTAAAAATTTTATATAAATTCGGAGTATTTGCGGAAACATTTTAGTCAGTAAATATTCAATAAAACTCGTTCATTCAACCATCAGTACAGTTTTACAAAAACATGGGAAATCAAATATTCGGACATAGTCCGTTGAAATTATATTCGTTGAAGAACATCAAGTATTTCGTAAAAATAATAATAATTACGGCGACAACATCTTTTATTATTTAGAACTTCATCGTGTTGGAAGTATATATTCATCTTCTGCTTGTCCCGTTCGTCGATTCCTTAGCCTGAAAAACATAAACGACGAGGTGTGAGTAAGCGAGCATAATCAGTGAGATTAAACTCTTATAAATCGTCAAAATCATGTTGTGTAATACACATAAAACATTCTTATCTATGTGAGACTCGTCTCGGATTTCTTTCATTCTTTCGACCCCTAGCGGGTCGTCATGTTACACGACACAACAATAACCGTAACGTATTAAAACAGTATAACCTCACCTCGTTTGCTGAAATCTTGAAATATATTCCTTTGAATTTGGCTCGGTTGTCCTTCTTGGATCCCGGTACGCTGCTCCTAGCACTTGAAATTACTTTTTCATATTTCCGGCCATAAATTCTTGATGTAAAATCTGAAATCTCTTTGAGGACTTTTACCAAACACCTTTGAAAAACTATCAGATTTTAGCTTCCTATTTCATCGGGCTTTTTGAAGCCATAATAATTTCTGGAAGGGAAATATGTTACGAGCATTTTATAGTAGAGTTCTAGACCTTCAAATTGATATGTGATATGTACAAAAACACGTCCGGTAACATGTATAAATAGGGGTCCAAAATCGGCTAAAAATCAACCTTACTCGGACAGCTGGAGGCCTTATCCGGACAGCTGGCCTAGAAGCTTCTGTCGGTCGTGACCGACCTTATCCGGACAGCTGGACAGCCTTATCCGGACAGCTGGCCGAGAAGCTTCTGTCGGTCGTGACCGACCTTATCCGGACAGCTGGACAGCCTTATCCGGATAGTGGCCTCGAAGCTTCTGTCGGCCGTGACCGGCAGTTGTCAGTCGGCGTGTCCGGCGGTGACCGGCAAATGTCAGTCAACTTGGCTCAGCCGGTTCGACCCCTTCCCGATGTCCAAATTCGATTTTCCGACCTGTTGCGGACTCATTGGAGTTAAATCTTCGATATGCTCGGAACGTATTTATGATAATATTAAAATAATAATTTAATATTATTTTTGCAGTATAAGTGTTCTGTAATGAAATTTTATCGTATCAAAATCGTCGGAACTTTTCGAAATCACTTTCATAAATTCTAAAACTGATCCTTATAATTTATTTTGAAATCTTTTCCTTTTAAGTCCTTCATTTTATGCTAGGAACGTATCGGTCCAAGTATCAGACAACCTGTAAATATTAAAATCAAAATCCATGATCTTTAGCAAAATAAATAGCATTTAAATAAGTATTGGGGCGTTACAATACCCCCCCCCCCTTTAAAAAATTTCGTCCTCGAAATCGAGCTTCGTAAAGAACTTTGAAAATCTATATCAAACGTTGTATGAGTATTTTCATCAATAACTTTAAAAATATTGTGTCAGCAAAAATCACTTTGAAACCTTTCTTTGAAATCATATTTTGTCCCTTTCGGACAACATTTAAACTTCCACATATCCTTTCAAATCTTTTGCCGACACAATCATTCTATACTCATACCAAAAATTTTAGTTTTCATAAAAGAGTGAATACTTGAAAACATTACCTCGGAGTCGATGTTGGGCAGCAGCGATGAACCACATATTCTCCCGAAACTATAATGATGTTGTAATTCGTTATACTTTTAAAAATAAGAAAGTTTTGAAATATCTTGTTTTGTATAAGTAAATCCTTTTTTTAAAACCTCCCTAACTGTATAGTCCCATACCTATACAGTCTTGGAATACCTCTCGTTTGTTAGGAGTATGCCCCCGAATGCCACTCAGAGGATGTTGATGTAACACCCCAAACTAGGCGGATATTACAGTGCCGTGGACCCCCAACTGGGACCCACCCGGCGAATAAAAACTGATGAATTAAATAATATAATTGTAGTACCGAACCACAATCTATTACCAACTACTCCGATGAGGAGCTTAAGTACAATACACCAGGATAATACAGAATACTAGTATATTTTATATGAAGACAAAATACACCACCCTGAATAAATAAACATTTCAAACGGAATATGCAGCGGAATTTCAAATGAAGAGAATTGAAGATGACTGAAATGACTGGGGCCCCCTACTAGTATCACTGGGACTCCTTGCCGTCAACATGCTCTTCCCGTGCCTTTGCCTTGCCGTGACCTGAAAACAAAATTCCCCAACGGGGTCAGTTACACAGAACAACAATCCTCAAGGGTTGAAAATACACAATCATGATATATCTTTAGTTATGAAATATCCTTATTTATGAATTAGGCTGAAGAGGAGTATCATAGTACGCCCGTAATGTTCTGTGCAAGTGTACAAGATGGATGACCGGACACACCCGTCCTTTTACCTAATTAGTCTCACGGAGGTAATCGTTACCGTGTGCACAGTCCAATGTATCGATCCCAATACATGACCATCATGTGCCCGACTAAAAATTCCACACATCCGCACCCGGCCACGCAATATGAACCCAGAAGGTCATATGAACGAGAATGACCAAAATGAATATCAATGAATAATAATCCGACAAGGTCAAGAATGACTCACCGAGATGAAAATAATAGTGAAGTGAATGATAGTTCAATGAAATGATTGGAACCACCGTTCCTCGTGAATGAAGTGATTACTAGACAATTACAAGTCTCAATACGATTAATATAATGATGAATGAGTTATGATTATGAATGAACAACAACAAAAGGAATGAATATCCTTTTAACCGAGTAAGAATTAACTTACACAACCGGTGAAGAATGTCCGTCCACGAACAACGTCCTAAATGAAATGTCGGTCGCTCGAACAACCTTGAATAACACAATAATTACCAACAACCGTTCAATACACGTATCAAGCAACGAAACACGACTAACTCAAAAGTCGACACAACGATAATCAAACTCATTGTGGCATTCTAACGAATACGAAGCAAACCACACCACTTTAGAAAATATCCAATCTCGAATATATCGAAACCAACACCAAAATGAGTATTTCAAACCATCAAAACACTTCAATGATATCAATAATCCAATAGGAATCCACAATTCAAGATTACAACAACATCAATCGGAAATCCCCAATTTAACCGAAGTCAACCTCAAGGGTTCTTGAAATAATCCCCAAAATAGTCATTAAATCCGTAGGAATACATTAATCCATGGTAGATAATTCATATCTAACATATTCCAACATCAATCCAAGCTTACACGAAGAAATCGGAAGGAAAACCCCAAAAATCCGAAATTCTAGATCCAAGAGATTAATACCTTTGATTTGATGTATTGGAGATGATGAAGTGATGATTAATCCAACTCAAAGACTTGAAGATGATGATAGGTGATAGTAGCTCGAAGAGAACACTCCAAATCGCCCGAAATCGCTTAAAACGAAGAGAAGTGAGAAAATGACGAAGCTCAGGTTAACTGTCCAATTTATACTGCTCCCGATTAGCGCAGGCTATGACCTGATATTTAGTGTGCGCTAACGAGTTATATGTACATTCCAGTGAACTCTGACTGACCCGTTAGCGTACGATACAACTTGGTGGCGTGCGCTAACTCCATCCCAATAGCGTGCGTTAACTCCAATTGTTAGCGTGCGCTAGTTAAATATCTGTTGTCCAGTACTGAAGTCCAGAACCTTCTGTTCTCCGATCTGATCTCGATAGCACGCGCTACGTCCAATAATTAGCGTGCGCTACTGCCCCACTAGCGTATGCTAAATCCACTCATAGCGTGCGCTAGGAATTAATCCGAAATTAATCCAGTACCCACTAGACTCTGCCTGACCAGTCTTAGCGCGCGCTACACTGACTACATAGCGTGCGCTATCCAACTCATTAGTGCGCGCTACGTAAAACTCGTAGCGTGCGCTACCACAACTTATCTGCAGTCCAGTACCCACAGGACTGTCTGCCTGAAACGCGCTAGCGTGCGCTAAAGACGGGAAGTGGCGTGCGCTATCCGTACCAAATTAGCGCGCGCTAACGAAGAATGCGTAGCGTGTGCTACTCAATACACAGCCAGCTCCAAAGATGAAAATGATAAGATGTTCGGTCCCCTTCTCCAACCAGGTAGAAAGACGAACAACTGATACAAATACTCTAAACGGTGAATATGATGATTGAATATGAGTGACAAATGATCATTAATGAGTGAAAAAATACTGAGTGACAATTACTGAATGATAAATACTGAATGATACTGACTGAATTACAACCGGGTATTACATACACCCCCCCCCCCCCTAAAAGAGTTTCGTCCCCGAAACTAAGGGTCAAACAACTCGGGATAACTCTCCCGCATACTATCCTCGGTTTCCCAAGTAGCCTATTCGACTCCGTGTCTAGACCACTGAATTTTGACCAAAGGAATCGTCTTGTTCCTCAACTGTTTGATTCACCGCTCCAAAACTCGTACAGGACGCTCCTCGTACGAATGATCATCCGCGATCTCGATTTCGTTGAACTGAAGTATGTGACTCGGGTCGGCAACATACTTCCGCAACTGAGAGACGTGAAACACATTATGAATTCGGCTCAACGCTGGAGGTAGGGCCAATCGATAAGCTAACTCGCCTACTCGATCCAAAATCTCAAACGGTCCAATGAATCTCGGACTCAACTTTCCCCTCTTCCCAAAATAAAAGATACCACGACTCGGGGATACCTTGACCAAAACATGGTCACCTGTCTCGAACTCTAAAGGTCGACGACGATTATCTGCATATGATTTCTGTCGACTCTGAGCGGTCAACAAACGACTCCTGATCAAAGCTACCTTCTCCCGGGCGGCTATAAGCATATCGGGCTCGGTGCCGATTGATTCGGATAGGTCATCCCAACACAACGGAGATTGACAACGACGACCGTACAAGGCCTCGTAAGGTGCCATCTTAATCGAAGCATGCCAACTATTATTGTACGTGAACTTGATCAGTGGTAGTTGGGCTTCCCAATCATCTTTCCAATCGAGGACACATGCCCTCAATATGTACTCCAATGTCTGAATAGTCTGCTCTGATTGTCCGTCGGACTGAGGATGAAAAGTGGTACTGAGATTAAGTTGATTTCCCATAGCACGATGAACTGATTTCCAAAAATGTGAATCGGAAACGATACTTTTAGGAGTACCGTGCAGTCTCACTATCTCTTTGATGAATAACTGGGCCAGTCTCTCGGGACCCCATGTATCCTTAATCTCAAGAAAATGGGCTGATTTAGTCAAGCGGTCCACAATCACCCAGATTGTATTCATGCCACGACGACTCGTCGGCAAACTCGTGATGAAATCCATAGAAATATCTTCCCACTTCAACTCTGTAATAGGGAGTGGTTTCAGCATACCTGCCGGTCGCTGATGTTCAATCTTGACTTGCTGACAGGTTAAACATCTCGAAACAAATTTCGTGACTTCTCGCTTCATATTACTCCACCAGTAATTTTGTTTCAAGTCCTTATACATCTTGCTAGATCCCGGATGAACGGAATAAGGGGTAGCATGAGCTTCTCTCAAAATCGAGTTTTTCAACTCGTCATTCGCCGGTATGCACAACCGATTCTTAAATCTCAAAAGTCCATCCTCGTGGATCACGAATCCAGGGGCTTTCCCCTGAGCCACATCCTCACGGATGCGCAACAATGATGGGTCTGAACCCTGATTCTTTCTAATCGCCTCTTCAAGTGGTGATGAAATCTCCAGCATACAAAGTTGTCCCTGAACTCGCTGAAGCCAGACCTCGATCTCGGGTCTAAGGAATTCCTGCTGGAGCTCCTTCTGAATTGTTAATCGGGCAAGCATCTGCTCCTGAACGGACTTACGACTCAAGGCGTCGGCGACAACGTTCGCCTTGCCCGGGTGGTAAAGGATCTCGATATCATAATCTTTGATTAGTTCCAACCACCGTCTCTGTCGCATATTTAACTCTTTCTGAGTAAATATATACTTCAAGCTCTTATGATCGGTGAATATCTCACAGGTGACGCCATAAAGGTAATGACGCCAAATTTTCAAAGCGAACACCACAGCTGCTAGCTCCAGATCGTGGGTCGGATAATTAACCTCGTAAGGTCTCAATTGCCGTGACGCATAAGCAATAACTTTCCCATTATGCATGAGAACACATCTGAGACCCTGTCCGGATGCATCACTATAAACCACAAATCCCTCCGTCCCTTGCGGTAAAGAAAGGACAGGTGCTGAAGTTAACCGGCTCTTGAGTTCCTCAAAACTCTGTTGACACGCGTCGGACCACGTATATTTCTTATCCTTTCGCAAAAGGTTCGTCAATGGTTGAGAGATTCTAGAAAATCCTTCCACAAACTGCCGATAATAACCAGCTAATCCGAGAAAGCTTCGGATTTCCTTAACATTCTTCGGAGGTAACCAATCTTTGATAGCCTCCGTCTTCTGAGGATCAACACTCACTCCGTCTGATGAAATTACATGTCCGAGAAACGTCACTTCGGACATCCAGAATTCACATTTGGAAAACTTTCCATAAAGTTGCTCTCGTCTCAACACGTCGAGAACCCGATAAAGGTGAACCTCGTGCTCCTCTCGGTCACGAGAATAAATCAAAATGTCATCAATGAAGACAACAACAAACTGATCCAAAAAGTAGATGAAAACCCGATTCATTAACTCCATGAATACCGCAGGTGCATTAGTTAACCCAAACGGCATTACCACGAACTCATAATGACCATAGCGTGTTCGAAACGCTGTCCTTGCGATATCCGACTCCCGAATTCGCAACTGATGATATTCAGATCTTAAGTCGATCTTGGAAAATATTGAAGCTCCCTGAAGTTGATCTAAGAGATCATCAATACGGGGTAGAGGATACTAATTCTTGATCGTCACCCGGTTCAATTCCCGGTAATCAATACACAAACGGAACGAATCATCCTTCTTCTTGACGAACAACACTGGTGCTCCCCACGGGGACGCACTCGGTCGGATATAACCCTTCTCAAACAACTCCTCAAGTTTATTCTTTAATTCCTGCATTTCGGTCGGGGCCATCCGGTACGGTGCCTTTGATATCGGGGATGTATCGGGCTCCAACTCAATCGTGAATTCCACATCTCTCTGTGGAGGCAAACCAGGTAACTCGTCTGGAAATACATCGGCATATTCTCTCACGACCGGAATATCCGTCAACATTACTGATGGTTTCTCGGTCTTGGTCATATAGCACCAATAACCGACACACCCCTGATTGAGTAATCTCACTGCTTTCATCAAGTTAATGACTTTACCAGAATAGCCGGGATTACCTCCCTGAAAAACACATTCAACCCCATCGTCTGAAACGATAGTGACCATACGCTTACGGACACTAATGATGGCATCGTGACGATCCATCCAATCAATACCCAAGATGACGTCGTCTCTTAGAAAATATACCACAATAAGATCTGCTAGCCATTCACGGCCATGAAGCTGAATCGGACAGTTCTGAATCTCACGATTCCCGATAATTCGTCTACCATCAGGTAGACCAATGACATACGGCTCACAACTAGTAGCACTACCCAGACGTAGCCTACTCAAACATGACTCGGAAATGAATGAATGAGATGCACCAGTATCAAAAAGGGTACACACAGGTTGAGATAGAATATCGAGTGTACCTGAGATCATTCGGGCCTCCGGATCGTCAGTCTTCTTCATCTCATAAATTCGGGGCTTGCTAGTCCCGGCACCGGACGCTCCCGTCCAATGGCTAAAGGCTCCACCTTTATTCGCTCATGTCGTCTTGAACGACGCAGACTGAGTGGCCTGATTATGAACAGCTGACTGCTTCGGGGCCTGAGATGACGCCGGAGTAGGCTTGGATTCCCTTCGGCAAAAACGGGCCTTATGCCCAGCAATCCCACAGTTATGACACGTGACAGTCTGTCTCGGACACTTGGTGCTGACATGACCAAGATCCCCACAGTTAAAACAAGTGATGGCCGAACTGGCCGCTCGAGATTGCGATTCCGCCGGTCTGGGCACCACATAAGGTCGCTCAGAGAGAGTGGTGCCCGCACGAGGCTTTTTGAAGGTTGTCTGACCGCCTTCAGACTGATTACGATTCTTCGATTTCTTGCTAGCAGACGAAGGTTGCTGCTTAGCAATTTCCTTAGTAGTAAGCTCATAAGTAAGAGCTTTCTCAATGAATTCGGCCAGCGTGGTGCAATTATGATTAAGCAACTGTAGTCTCATACGGGGTTTCAGCCTCTTGCTGAAATACTTGATTTTATCCGCCTCATAGTGAATGATAGATGAGGCGAACGGAAGGAGTTCCTGAAATTTCTCGGCAATGGCAAGAACATCCTCGTCTGCTGAGGGGTCGGGAGTGAGCAATTCTGACAGTTTGGCCTCTCTGAGTGGGGCCGGATAATATCTTTCCATCATGAGAGTCTTGAATTGTTCCCAAGTACATGATCCGTCGGTGGGCTTCAACGACAACCACCAAGAATGAGCGCCCTTACCCAGATAGTAAGCCGCAACTGAAACCTTGTGTCCTTCGGGACACTCTACCATAGCAAATAACTTCTCGAAATGCTCGAGCCAATGAACAATATCCGCCGGCTCAGATAAGCCCTCAAAAGTAGGTGGCCTTTGGCGAGAGATGTCGCCGATGATACTACCCACACTCCTCTCTTTCCTCTGAGGTGGCGGCGGAGGAGCCTGTTGATTTTGATTAGTTGAGTTGTGCATCGTCTCCATTAGTTGTGCCATCTGAGTCATTTGGACCATCATGCCCTGCATAAAAGCAAGTGGGTCAACGCGAACACCTTCTGACTGAGCGGTGTCCCGGGTACGACTCCCCGATAGTGAAAGATCACGTCCAGGTGAATGAGTAGCAGCGTCGCTGCTCGTTGAATTAGCATTATTTCTAGCGTTCGCACGTGTATTCACATGAGCTCTCGGAATTCGGCCCGCACCGCGGCCTCGTCCTCCGCGTCCTCTGCCTGCTCTCTCCATACTGAAGTAGGAAAGTCACATGATAATTATATCTCCCGCATGAATATCACGTTATGATTATGCCATGAGATGATGAAAATGAACATACATGCTCTAACACAGCGATTACATGAATGATTAACTGAGGCGACATGATTGTCTGGTGAAATTCTTGAAATGATTATCTTGAACAAGTTAACAAGATTAATGATATGATCTTCCAGATCAACAACTGAGTAATGAAATGAATTGAGTGATTAATGAGTTAACATGACCGTCCTGGTCAAAAAGAAATTGATGATTGAGGATTGTTAACTGATGAATTATGAATGAATGATTATTGCCAGAAATTATACCATGGCGTTAGAAATCTTACAGTTCTTGGTCTGATTGGCTCGGCATTTGCACAGGTCACACGTGACGCGAAAGTCCAATGATACTAGTCCGATGACGATGATTTCAAATGAGACATGACTCGGAAGGTAGTATTCAAAACCACGCTCCGATACCAACTCTGTAACACCCCAAACTAGGCGGATATTACAGTGCCGTGGACCCCCGACTGGGACCCACCCGGCGAATAAAAACTGATGAATTAAATAATATAATTGTAGTACCGAACCAAAATATATTACCAACTACTCCGATGAGGAGCTTAAGTACAATACACCAGGATAATACAGAATACTAGTATATTTTATATGAAGATAAAATACACCACCCTGAATAAATAAACATTTCAAACGGAATATGCAGCGGAATTTCAAATGAAGAGAATTAAAGATGACTGAAATGACTGGGGGCCCCTACTAGTATCACTGGGACTCCTCGCCGTCAAAATGCTCTTCCCGTGCCTTTGCCTTGCCGCGACCTGAAAACTAAATTCACCAACGGGGTCAGTTACAGAGAACAACAATCCTCAAGGGTTGAAAATACACAATCATGATATATCTTTAGTTATGAAATATCCTTATTTATGAATTAGACTGAAGAGGAGTATCATAGTACACCCGTAATGTTCTTTGCAAGTGTACAAGATGGATGATCGGACACACCCGTCCTTGTACCTAATTAGTCTCACGGAGGTAATCATTACCGTGTGCACAGTCCAATGTATCGATCCCAATACATGACCATCACGTGCCCGACTAAAAATTCCACACATCCGCACCCGGCCACGCAATATGAACCCAGAAGGTCATATGAACGAGAATGACCAAAATGAATATCAATGAATAATAATCCGACAAGGTCAAGAATGACTCACCGAGATGAAAATAATAGTGAAGTGAATGATAGTTCAATGAAATGATTGGAACCACCGTTCCTCGTGAATGAAGTGATTACTCGATAATTACAAGTCTCAATACGATTAATACAATGATGAATGAGTTATGATTATGAATGAACAACAACAAAAGGAATGAATATCCTTTTAACCGAGTAAGAATTAACTTACACAACCGGTGAAGAATGTCCGTCCACGAACAACGTCCTAAATGAAATGTCGGTCGCTCGAACAACCTTGAATAACACAATAATTACCAACAATCGTTCAATACATGTATCAAGCAACGAAACACGACTAACTCAAAAGTCGACACAACGATAATCATACTCATTGTGGCATTCTAACGAATACGAAGCAAACCACACCACTTTCGAAAATATCCAATCTCGAATATATCGAAACCAACACCAAAATGAGTATTTCAAACCATCAAAACACTTCAATGATATCAATAATCCAATAGGAATCCACAATTCAAGATTACAACAACATCAATCGGAAATCCCCAATTTAACCGAAGTCAACCCCAAGGGTTCTTGAAATAATCCCCAAAATAGTAATTAAATCCGTAGGAATACATTAATACATGGTAGATAATTCATATCTAACATATTCCAACAACAATCCAAGCTTACACGAAGAAATCGGAAGGAAAACCCCAAAAATCCGAAATTCTAGATCCAAGAGATTAATACCTTTGATTTGATGTATTGGAGATGATGAAGTGATGATTAATCCAACTCAAAAACTTGAAGATGATGATAGGTGATAGTAGCTCGAAGAGAACACTCCAAATCACCCGAAATCGCCCGAAATCGCTTAAAAATGAAAAGAAGTGAGAAAATGACGAAACTCAGGTTAACTGTTCAATTTATACTGCTCCAGATTAGCGCACGCTTTGACCTGATATTTAGCGTGCGCTAATGAGTTATACGTACATTCCAGTGAACTCTGACTAACCCGTTAGCGTACGATACAACTTGGTAGCATGCGCTAACTCCATCCCAATAGCGTGCGTTAACTCCAATTGTTAGCGTGCGCTAGTTAAATATCTGCTGTCCAGTACTGAAGTCGAAAACCTTATGTTCTCCGATCTGATCTCGATAGCGCGCGCTACGTCCAATAACTAGTGTGCGCTACTGCCCCACTAGCGTACGCTAAATCCACTCATAGCGTGCGCTAGGAATTAATCCGAAATTAGTCCAGTACCCACTGGACTCTGCCTGACCAGTCTTAGCACGCGCTACACTGACTACATAGCGTGCGCTATCCAACTCATTGGTATGCGCTACGTAACACTCGTAGCGTGCGCTACCACAACTTATCTGCAGTCCAGTACCCACTGGACTGTCTGCCTGAAATGCGCTAGCGTACGCTAAAGACGGGAAGTGGCGTGTGCTATCCGTACCAAATTAGCGCGCGCTAATGAAGAATGTGTAGCGTGCGCTACTCAATACACAGCCATCTCCAAAGATGAAAATGATAAGATGTTCGGTCCCCTTCTCCAACCAGGTAGAAAGACGAATAACAACTGATACAAATACTCTGAACGGTGAATATGATGATTGAATATGAGTGATAAAAGATCATTAATGAGTGAAAAAATACTGAGTGACAATTACTGAATGATAAATACTGAATGATACTGACTGAATTACAACCGGGTATTACAGTTGAGTGATGGCATTGTACTTGTTATTATGTAAATCATCAATATATAAGGCAATGGATGTTTTCTTTATTTACTAGTAGTTACTGGCATTCCTAACTCGTAAATATACATACAGAAACTAGTCCGTGTATTTGAGAGCAAAACGTTCCACTCCTTATTAGATAAGGGGGTTGGCACTGGAAATGTCTATAGCTCAAATACTTAATTGTTCGCAAGTCGATGAAACTTGACTGGGCGTTAAGTTTATGTAAAGACTTGTATGACGTGTTCTTTAACAAGGAGAGTGCCTGTCGAATGCTAATGGTTAGTGGGAGCACACGTTATAGGTATGCTAATTATATTAGTATACTCGAACCGACTCACCCTCGATTCGTCACACGAATTTCACTCCGGGACAGTCAATGATGGAATTGAAAGGTTGTGATAGGTATTCGTGAACCTTCGACTTGAGGATTTAGTAGGGATGTGCTTGTGACGTCAAGATTTTCATTAGAGTAGTTCGACCCTGTAAACCAGAAGGCGGGGGTCAACCTCGACGTGCATCTTGACGGGCAAGTAGCAGGTCCTACTGAATACCAAGATAGATTTCTTTCTCCTGTTAGTGAACGGGTTATATGTCCTATGCGGTTATTGGCAGATGAGATCATAAGTATTTGGCCAAAGCATTGGAGCAAGCTGTATTAGATACACGAGATCTCGATGATCTCAGTTTGCATTAACGCATGCATAGCGTCAAGTACAGATGGGGTTTGACTGACCGTGACCCTATAACTTGATCGGGACATTTGAAAGAATGGTTTATACGTATACTGGTATTCACGATAGAATGGTTCTTGAATGATCCCAATCATTCGTTCTCAGTTGGGGTACAGTGTAGGCCGCCAGGCTGGCTAGGTGGTGCTACTACTCTTTGGTTCCTCCCATTGCTGACTGAGACGAACCTACCGAGTCGCGCAATAGGATTGACGACGGAATGTATCAAGCTAATTCTCTCATTATGAATATTAGATATTGGATATCTAATGTGAGACATTGGATGTCTAAATTGATTTATTGAATAAATTGATTTACGGCCTAATGGATTAAATAAATTACTGGGTGATTAATTTAATTCATGAATATAATTATTTCTTGGAGAAATTAATTATGTTATTTTGTATTTGATATGTTTAATTAATTGGATTAATTAAACAATATAAATACATCGGAACGGAATTGGAGTTTATCTGTTTGGACTCTCGGGAGTCCGAAACGAACCGAACTCATCCGATTTCTTCTAGAGGTCGGCCCCCACCTTGATTTCCTACCTTGATCATTGTCTTGTTTTCTTGTTGGAAGACTTTTGACATATGAGATTTCATATATCTTATTATAAGGTTAAAGGTGATTTTGTGGGTGGAATCTTATCTTGTGAATGATTTTAAGACCAAAATAAAACTCTCATTCTCACAACCTTGCACATTCACGACAGCCTTATTTTGGAGAGAGTGGGAGAGAAAACTTGGTCTTGTGTTTTTCATCATTCACATTTTCTTAGAGAAAAATTGTTGAGAGATATATTATACACTTAGAGTGTAATAATAAAAGCTTCATCACTTGATTCTAGCTGTAACCTTAGAGGTTAATCGAGTTTTGTTGTTCCGATCGTTTTTCCGGCGCGTGGCAAGTAGAGACGCGGTGCTTTTGGCGTTGGATTGTTCAAGGGCTTGGAGCAGATCGGATACGTATAGATCAAGCATAGCTTGTGTAATACCCGGTTGTAATTCATTCATTTTCATTCAGTATTTATCAGTCTGTAATTGTCACTCAGTAATTCTCACTCATTAATAATCACTCATCATTCATGATTCATTCATTTGCGTTCACTGTTGGCATGTTGTAACCGTATATCAGCTACCGATCGTCATTTCATCTCCGTTTATAGATCGAGACGGGAGTATTATCATTTTCACCGTGTCCGGTAGTCTTGTACTGGGAGTATCATCTTTAGCTTGTGTTGGACTTGTTCACTTTCACAATCGTATGATATGTCGGATCATTCATCAGTCGTAGCGAGGAATCGGAGTTATCGGATTTTTCACCTTGTCCAGCATTGAGTTATGGCCGTAAGGATTGTAGGTTACGGCCATAACAAGGGTTCGTTGTTTTCAGGCCATTTTGGACGAATGGGACTTACAGCCGTAAGGTCTTGTAATACGGCCGTAAGTTGAGCAGGTACAGCAGGCTGCCCAGGCATTTTTGGCCGAAGGCGAGTTACGGCCGTAAGAAGGGTAGGATACGACCATAAGTGGTATTCGTAAATTTCAGGTTTTGTCGGGCAAGGGGGACTTACGGCCGTAAGGGTTGCGGCATACGGCCGTAAGACGAGGAAGGTACGGCCGTAAGGCTTGGCCGGATACGGCCGTACGCTACAGGCAGGGTGCCTGGTCATTTTCGATGAAGGAGGCTTACGCCCGTAAGTTTGGCCGGATACGGCCGTATCATCCGAGTTACGCCCGTAAGGTGTGCGGGTACGGCCGTAAGGATGTCGGCAGATGTTTTTGACGAAGGCGAGTTACGCCCGTAACTCAGGAGCGATTACGGCCGTAAGTCTGTCGGCAGGCTTTTGGACGAAGCCGAGTTACGGCCGTACGAGTTGGCCGGTTACGGCCGTAAGGCCGTTGACCTGGGATGTTACGGCCGTATGAAGGCCGAGTTACGGTCGTAACTTCCAGCAGTATATAAGGACCCGGCCGGGACTTTTTCTTCACTTTCACCCTTTTCTTCACTTTGTTCCGAGAGAGAGACTTGAGGGAGGGATTTTTTTCCATCATCAATCATTTGAGTGTGTAATTTTCATCATCTTCATTCATTTGGGAGGCTTGGATACTCGATTTAACGCGTGTTCATCGGATCGAAGTGGTTGGATCTTCAAGAGGTAATTTCTTCAACATCTTGGATTTCGATTTTGTGTTGAGATATGATGTTTTGGACGTGATAATCATGTTATATGGAGGGATATGCATACGATTATGAGTTTGTATATAGATTCATTGGATTATTGAGGGATTATTCAAGAACACTTTGACTATCGAGTTGAATTTGGGGATCTTCGATTAATTGTTGTTATAATCACGTATTTGGATATTCATAATGGATTATTGATCGTATTGAAGATGTTTTGTTGGTTTGAAACACTTCTTGGGGATTTGATATTGGTATTATTGAGGTTTGGTTGTAATCAATCGAAGTTGGCCACAAAGTGTTCGATTTAATACCCCAATGAACTTGGTTTAATCGTATCGACGTTTTGAGTTCGTTATATTCGTATTTGATTCGTATATTAAACGGATTATTGGTAATTTTATTTATTCAAGGTTGTTCGAGCGACCTATATATATCAATTAGGACGTTGTTCGTGGAAGGATAATTGTCACCGATGTTGTGTAAGTTAATTCTTACTCGGTTATAAGGATATTCATTCCGTTTTGTTGTTGACCATTCATAATCATAACTCATTCATCATTGTATTAATCATATCGATACTTGTAATTGTCAAATAATCACTTCATTAACGAGGAACGGCGGTTCCAATCATTCCATTGAAACTATCAATCACTTCATTATTACTTTCACCTCGGTGAGTCATTCTTGACTTTGTCAGATTATTATTAATCATTGATATTCATTATGGTCATTCTCGTTCATATGACCTTCTGGGTTCATATTGCGTGGCCGGGTGCGGATGTGTGGAATTTTTAGTCGGGCACGCGATGGCCATGTATTGGGAGTGATACATTGGGCTCTGCCACGGTAAAGATTAACTCCGTGAGACTATTAGGTACAAGGACGGGTGTGTCCGGTCATCCATCTTGTACACTTGCACAGAACACTACGGGCGTACTATGATACTCCTCTTCAGCGTAATTCATAACTAAAGATATTTCATAACTTCAGTTAAATCATTATTATGTATTTTCAACCCTTGAGGATTGTTGTTCTGTGTAACTGACCCCGTTGGGGGATTTTGTTTTCAGGTCACGGCAAGGCAAAGGCACGGGAAGAGCATGCTGACGGCGAGGAGTCCTAGTGATACTAGTAGGGGGCCCCAGTCATTCCGTGTATTTCAGTCATTTCAGTCGTTCCAGTCATTTCAGAAATTCTTATTTCTCTTCAGTTGTATTTCCGCTGCAAATTCCGTATGAGATGTTATTTATTCAGGGTGGTGTATTTTATCTCCATATAAAATATACTAGTATTCTGTTTTGTCCTGGTGTAATGTACTTAAGCTCCTCATCGGAGTATTTGGTAATATAATGTGGTTCGGTACCACAATTATATTATTTAATTCATCAGTTTTTCATTCGCCTGGTGGGTCCCAGTCGGGGGTCCACGACACTGTAATATCCACCTAGTTTGGGGTGTTACAGAGTTGGTATCGGAGCGTGGTTTGAATACTACCTTCCGAGTCATGTCTCATTTGAAATCATCGTCATCGGGCTAGTATCATTGGACTTTCGCATCACGTGTGACCTGTGCAAATGCCAAGCCAATCAGACCAAGAACTGTAAGATTTCTAACGCCATGGTATAATTTTTGGCAAGAATCATTCATTCATAAATTCATCAGTTAACAATCCTCAATCATCATTTTCATTTTGACCAGGACGGTCATGTTAGCTTGTTAATCACTCAATTCATTTCATTACTCAGTTGTTGATCAGGAAGATCATATCATTAATCTTGTTAACTTGTTCAAGATAATCATTTCAATAATTTCATCAGATAATCATGTCACCTCAGTTGATCATTCATGTAATCACTGCGTTAGAGCGTATGCTCGTTTTCATCACCTCATGTCATAATCATAACGTGATATTTATACGGAAAATATAATCATCATGTGACTTTCCTACTTCAATATGGAGAGAGCAAGAAGAGGACGAGGCCGTGGTGCGGGCCGAATCCCGAGAACTCGTGTGAATACACGTGCGAAAGCGAGAAATAATGCTAATTCTTCGAGCAGCGACGCTGCCACTCATTCACCTGGACGTGATCATTCACTATCGGGGAGTCGTACCCGGGACACGGCTCAGTCAGAAGGTGTCCGGGTTGACCCACTCGCTTTTATGCAGGGCATGATGGCCCAAATGACCCAGATGGCACAGCTGATGGAGACGATGCATAACTCAGTCAATCAAAATCAACAGGCTCCTCCTCCGCCACCTCAGAGGCAAGAGAGGAATGTGAGCAGTATCATCGGCGACATCTCTCGCCAAAGGCCACCTACTTTTGAAGGCTCATCTGAACCGGCGGATATTGTTCATTGGCTCGAACTCTTCGAGAAGTTATTTGCGATGGTAGAGTGTCCCGAAGGACACAAAGTTTCAGTTGCGGCTTACTATCTAGGTAAGAGCGCTCATTCTTGGTGGTTATCGTTGAAGCCCACTGAAGGATCGTGTACTTGGGATCAGTTCAAGACTCTCATGATGGAGAGGTATTATCCGGCCCCACTCAGAGAGGCCAAGCTGTCAGAATTACTCACTCCCGACCCCTCATCATACGAGGATGTTCTCGCCATTGCCGAGAAATTTCAGGAACTTCTTCCATTCGCCTCATCTATCATTCATTCCGAGGCGGATAAAATTAAGTATTTCAGCAAGAGGCTGAAACCACGTATGAGATTACAGTTGCTTAATCATAATTGTACCACGTTGGCCGAATTCATTGAGAAATCTCTTACGTATGAGCTTACTGCCAAACAGATTGCTAAGCAACAACCTTCGTCTGCTAGCAAGAAATCGAAGAATCGTAATCAGTCTGACGGCAGTCAGGCCACTTTCAAGAAACCTCGTGCGGGCTCTGCTTTTTCTGAGCGACCTCCTGTGACGTCAAAACCCGCGGAATCTCAGTCACGAGCGGCCAGTTCGGCCATCACCTGTTATAACTGTGGGGATCTTGGTCATGTCAGCACCAAGTGTCCGAGACAGTTTGTCATGTGTCATAATTGTGGAATTGTTGGGCATAAGGCCCGTTTTTGCCGTAGGGACTCCAAACCTACTCAGACGTCATCTCAGGCCCCTAAGCAGTCAGCCATTCAGAATCAGGCCACTCAATCAGTGTCTTTTAAAATGACAGGAGCGACTAAAGGTGGAGCCTATAGCCAGCAGACGGGAGCGTCCGGTGCCGGGACTAGCAAGCCCCGGATTTATGAGATGAAGAAGACCGATGATCCAAAGGCCCGAATGATCTCAGGTACAATCGATATTCTATCTCAACCTGTGTGTACCCTTTTTGATACTGGTGCATCGCATTCATTCATTTTCGAGTCATGTTCGAGTAGACTGCGTCTGGGTAGTGCTACTAGTTGTGAACCTTATATCATTGGTCTACCTGATGGTAGACGAATTATCAGAAATCGTGAGATTCAAAATTGTCCGATTCAGCTTCAAGGTTGTGTATGGCCAGCGGACCTAATCGTAGTAGATTTGCCGAGAGACGACGTTATCTTGGGTATTGATTGGATGGATCGTCATGATGCCATCATTAGTGTCCGTAAGCGTATGGTCACTATCATTTCAGACGATGGGGTCAAATGTGTGTTTCAGGGAGGTAATCCCAGCTATTCTGGAAGAGTTATTAATTTGATGAAAGCAGTGAAATTACTCAGTCAGGGATGTGTTGGTTATTGGTGTTATATGACCAAAACCGAGAAATCATCAGTAATGTTGACGGATATTCCAGTAGTGAGGGAATATGCCTATGTTTTTCCAGACGAGTTACCTGGTTTGCCTCCACAGAGAGATGTGGAATTCACGATTGAGTTGGAGCCCGGTACGTCCCCGATATCGAAGGCACCGTACCGGATGGCCCCGACCGAAATGCAGGAGTTGAAGAATCAACTCGAGGAATTGTTCGAGAAAGGTTATATCCGACCGAGTGCGTCCCCGTGGGGAGCACCGGTGTTGTTTGTCAAGAAGAAGGATGGTTCGTTCCGCTTGTGTATTGATTACCGGGAATTGAACCGGGTGACGATCAAGAATAAGTATCCTTTACCCCGTATCGATGATCTTTTGGATCAACTTCAGGGAGCTTCAGTATTTTCCAAGATCGACTTAAGATCTGGATATCATCAGTTGCGGATTCGAGAGTCGGATATCGCGAGGACGGCGTTTCGAACACGCTATGGTCATTATGAGTTTGTGGTTATGCCGTTTGGATTGACTAATGCACCTGCGGTATTCATGGAATTAATGAATCAGGTTTTCATCGAATTTTTGGATCAGTTTATTGTTGTTTTCATCGATGACATTTTGATTTATTCTCGTAACCGTGAGGATCACGAGGTTCATCTTCATCAGGTTCTCGACGTATTAAGACGAGAGCAACTTTATGGGAAGTTTTCCAAATGCGAGTTCTGGATGTCCGAGGTGACTTTTCTCGGACATGTAATTTCATCAGATGGAGTGCGTGTTGATCCTCAGAATACGGAGGCTATCCAGGATTGGTTACCTCCGAAGAATGTTAAGGAAATCCGAAGCTTTCTCGGATTAGCCGGTTATTATCGGCGGATTGTAGAAGGATTTTCTAAAATCGCTCAACCCTTGACGAACCTTTTGCGAAAGGATAAGAAATACACGTGGTCCGACGCATGTCAGCGGAGTTTTGAGGAACTCAAGAGCCGGTTAATCTCAGCACCTGTACTTTCCTTGCCGCAAGGGACGGAAGGATTTGTGGTTTATAGTGATGCGTCTGGACAGAGTCTCGGATGTGTGCTCATGCAGAATGGTAAGGTTATTGCCTATGCTTCACGGCAATTGAGACCTTACGAAGTTAATTATCCGACCCACGACTTGGAGCTAGCAGCCGTGGTGTTCGCTTTGAAAATTTGGTGTCATTACCTCTATGGTGTCACCTGTTAGATATTCACCGATCATAAGATTTTAAAGTATATATTTACTCAGAAGGAGTTAAATATGCGTCAGAGACGGTGGTTGGAGCTAATCAAAGATTATGATATTGAGATACTTTACCACCCGGGCAAGGCGAACGTTGTCGCCGATGCCTTGAGTCGTAAGTTCGTTCAGGAACAGATGCTTGCTCGTTTAACAGTTCAGAAGGAACTTCAGCAGGAATTCCTTAGACCCGAGATCGAGGTGCAGCGGCCGAGTTCAGGGACAGCTTTGCGTGTTAGAAATTTCATCGTCACTTGAGGAGGAAATCAGGGAGAATCAGGGTTCAGACCCAGCATTGTTGCGCATCCGTGAGGATGTGGCTCAGGGGAAAGCCCCTGGATTCGTGGTCCACGAGGATGGACTTTTGAGATTTAAGAATCGGTTGTGCGTACCGGCGAATGATGAGTTTAAAAACTCGATTTTGAGAGAAGCTCATGCTACCCCTTATTCTGTTCATCCGGGGTCTAGCAAGATGTACAAGGACTTGAAACAAAATTACTGGTGGAGTAATATGAAGCGAGAAGTCGTGGAATTTGTTTCGAGATGCTTAACCTGTCAGCAAGTCAAGATAGAACATCAGCGACCGGCGGGTATGCTGAAACCTCTCTCTATTCCAGAATAAAAGTGGGAAGACATTTCTATGGATTTTATCACGAGTTTGCCGACGAGTCGTCGTGGCATGAATACGATCTGGGTGATTGTGGACCGCTTAACTAAATCAGCTCACTTTCTCGAGATTAAGGATACTTGGGGTCCCGAGAGACTTGCCCAGCTGTTCATCAAAGAGATAGTGAGACTGCACGGTACTCCTAAGAGTATCGTTTCCGATCGTGACGGACGGTTTGTGTCTCATTTTTGGAAATCAGTCCATCGTGCTATGGGAACTCAGCTTAATCTCAGTCCCGCTTTTCATCCTCAGTCCGACGGACAATCAGAGAGAACCATTCAGACATTAGAGGACATGTTGAGGGCATGCGTCCTCGATTGGAAGGACGATTGGGAAGCCCAACTACCATTGATCGAGTTCACGTATAATAATAGTTGGCATGCTTCGATCAAGATGGCACCTTACGAGGCCTTGTACGGTCGTCATTGTCGATCTCCTTTGTGTTGGGACGAATTATCAGAATCAATCGGCACCGAGCCCGATATGCTTATAGCCGCCCGTGATAAGGTAGCTTTTATCAAGAGTCGTTTGTTGACCGCTCAGAGCCGAGAGAAATCTTATGCAGACAATCGTCGTCGACCACTAGAGTTCGAGACGGGGGACCACGTTTTGGTCATGGTTTCCCCGAGTCGGGGTATTTTCTGCTTCGAAAAACGGGGGAAGTTGATTCCGAGATTTATTGGACCGTTTGAGATTTTGGAACGAATAGGCGAGCTAGCTTATCGTTTGGCTTTACCTCCGGCGTTAAGCCGAATTCATAATGTGTTTCACGTCTCTCACTTGCGGAAGTATGTTTCCGACCCGAGTCACATACTTCAGTTCGACGAAATCGAGATCGCGGATGATCAGTCATACGAGGAGCGTCCTGTACGAGTTTTAGAGCGGCGAATCAAACAGTTGAGGAACAAGACGATCCCTTTGGTCAAGATTCAGTGGTCTAGACACGGAGTCGAAGAGGCCACTTGGGAAATCGAGGAGAGTATGCGGGAGAGTTATCCCGAGTTGTTTGGCCCTTAGTTTCGGGGACGAAACTCTTTTAAGTGGGGGAGTATGTAATACCCGGTTGTAATTCATTCATTTTCATTCAGTATTTATCAGTCTGTAATTGTCACTCAGTAATTCTCACTCATTAATAATCACTCATCATTCATGATTCATTCATTTGCGTTCACTGTTGGCATGTTGTAACCATATATCAGCTACCGATCGTCATTTCATATCCGTTTATAGATCGAGACGGGAGTATTATCATTTTCACCGTGTTCGGTAGTCTTGTACTGGGAGTATCATCTTTGGCTTGTGTTGGACTTGTTCACTTTCACATTCGTATGATATGTCGGATCATTCATCAGTCGTAGCGAGTAATCGGAGTTATCGGATTTTTCACCTTGTCCAGCATTGAGTTACAGCCGTAAGGATTGTAGGTTACGGCCGTAACAAGGGTTCATTGTTTTCAGGCCATTTTGGACGAATGGGACTTACGGCCGTAAGGTCTTGTAATACGTCCGTAAGTTGAACAGGTACGGCCGTAAGGCTTGGCCGGTTACGGCCGTATGTGTCCAGCAGGCTGCCCAGGCATTTTTGGCCGAAGGCGAGTTACGGCCGTAAGAAGGGTAGGATACGGCCGTAAGTGGTATTCGTAAATTTCAGGTTTTGTCGGGCAAGGGGGACTTACGGCCGTAAGGGTTGCGGCATACGGCCGTAAGACAAGGAAGGTACGGCCGTAAGGCTTGGCCGGATACGGCCGTACGCTACAGGCAGGGTGCCTGGTCATTTTCGACGAAGGGGGCTTACGCCCGTAAGTTTGGCTGGATATGGCCGTATCATCCGAGCTACGCCCGTAAGGTGTGCGGGTACGGCCGTAAGGATGTCGGCAGATGTTTTTGACGAAGGCGAGTTACGCCCGTAACTCAGGAGCGGTTACAGTTGTAAGTCTGTCGGTAGGCTTTTGGATGAAGCCGAGTTATGGCCGTACGAGTTGGCCGGTTACGGCCGTAAGGCCGTTGACCTGGGATGTTACGGCCGTATGAAGGCCGAGTTACGGTCGTAACTTCCAGCAGTATATAAGGACCCGGCCGGGACTTTTTCTTCACTTTCACCCTTTTCTTCACTTTGTTCCGAGAGAGAGACTTGAGGGAGGGATTTTTTTCCATCATCAATCATTTGAGTGTGTAATTTTCATCATCTTCATTCATTTGGGAAGCTTGGATACTCGATTTAACGCGTGTTCATCGGATCGAAGTGGTTGGATCTTCAAGAGGTAATTTCTTCAACATCTTGGATTTCGATTTTGTGTTGAGATATGATGTTTTGGACGTGATAATCATGTTATATGGAGGGATATGCATACGATTATGAGTTTGTATATAGATTCATTGGATTATTGAGGGATTTTGAATATCGAGTTGAATTTGGGGATCTTCGATTAATTGTTGTTATAATCACGTATTTGGATATTCATAATGGATTATTGATCGTATTGAAGATGTTTTGTTGGTTTGAAACACTTCTTGGGGATTTGATGTTGGTATTATTGAGGTTTGGTTGTAATCAATCGAAGTTGGCCACAAAGTGTTCGATTTAATTCCCCAATGAACTTGGTTTAATCGTATTGACGTTTTGAGTTCGTTATATTCGTATTTGATTCGTATATTGAACGGATTGTTGGTAATTGTATTTATTCAAGGTTGTTCGAGCGACCGATATATATCAATTAGGACGTTGTTCGTGGAAGGATAATTGTCACCGGTGTTGTGTAAGTTAATTCTTACTCGGTTATAAGGATGTTCATTCCTTTTTGTTGTTGATCATTCATAATCATAACTCATTCATCATTGTATTAATCATATCGATACTTGTAATTGTCAAATAATCACTTCATTAACGAGGAACGGCAGTTCCAATCATTCCATTGAAACTATCAATCACTTCATTATTACTTTCACCTCGGTGAGTCATTCTTGACTTTGTCAGATTATTATTATTCATTGATATTCATTATGGTCATTCTCGTTCATATGACCTTCTGGGTTCATATTGCGTGGCCGGGTGCGGATGTGTGGAATTTTTAGTCGGGCACGCGATGGCCATGTATTGGGAGTGATACATTGGGCTGTGCACACGGTAAAGATTAACTCCGTGAGACTAATTAGGTACAAGGACGGGTGTGTCCGGTCATCCATCTTGTACACTTGCACATAACACTACGGGCGTACTATGATACTCCTCTTCAGTGTAATTCATAACTAAGGATATTTCATAACTTCAGTTAAATCATGATTGTGTATTTTCAACCATTGAGGACTGTTGTTCTGTGTAACTAACCCCGTTGGGGGATTTTGTTTTCAGGTCACGGCAAGGCAAAGGCACGGGAAGAGCATGCTGACGGCGAGGAGTCCTAGTGATACTAGTAGGGGGCCCCAATCATTCCGTGTATTTCAGTCATTTCAGTCGTTCCAGTCATTTCAGAAATTCTTATTTCTGTTCAGTTGTATTTCCGCTGCAAATTCCGTATGAGATGTTATTTATTCAGGGTGGTGTATTTTATCTCAATATAAAATATACTAGTATTCTGTTTTGTCCTGGTGTAATGTACTTAAGCTCCTCATCGGAGTATTTGGTAATATAATGTGGTTCGGTACCACAATTATATTATTTAATTCATCAGTTTTTCATTCGCCTGGTGGGTCCTAGTCGGGGGTCCACGACACTGTAATATCCGCCTAGTTTGGGGTGTTACAGCTTGGGGAATATCTCAAGAGAAGGTTATCCATCTAATCAACGGACTACAAGGGTGAGTTTCTATATCTCTTGTGAATTCGTTTTTGATATTCGTATATACGTAGCTCGATCGATCCTCGTAGGGATTCGGATCGAATTAATTTTTGTTTTACCGCTTCCGCTGGGCCTTCATTTTAGGCACCGAATCCCAACAGTGGTATCAGAGCGTAGGTCTTGCGATCGTATATATGATATTGGCATTTTGAATGCTCGATTAGATGGTGAATGATTTGGAATCATTTTAGCCATAATCGTGGTATATGTTTTTACGTTCATTGTAGTTATATTTTTCGTAAGTTTATGTCTAAATATAAATCTTAATTTCTTGGAAATATGATTTATATTGAAGATATGAATGTTGAAGAATATAGATATTGGATATCCGGTTGAAAACTAGCCCCGAAATGCCGTTGGACGGTCCGGGAGGGGTCGGGAGCAGGGGGCGCGGCCCAGGGCTGTTTCAGCCGGCTTGGGTCGGCACTGTACTGGGGGCCGCGGCCCAGGTTCAAGGGCAGCTTCCGAGCGTGACTCGGCCATGCCAGGCCTGTCTGCCGGCAGGCTGCCGAGGGTGACTCGGTCAGGCAGACCTGTTTTCACCCCGGTTTGATTTTTTCGTGTATTCTTGAAAATTAATCTCCCACATGTTAAATTGGATTTAATATGATTAAAATGATTTATGGTATTTCATTTTATAAGGGAAAATTGATTTATTGGAATACTTGTGATCGACCGAATTATTTTGAACGTTTTCATATTACCGATTGTGTGAATCGATTTGATCGCTTCGTATTGTTGATTGGGTATCTCTACGCTTTCCATTTATTTAGTATTTATTGGATGAATGCTTTTGAATGGTGATGTGGTTCGTGGACTTAGTTTTTGAATCGCTCGTTTTATTCGATAGGGTTGTAAAGGCCGTTTTGAGCCTATTTATTTTACTAGAAAAATTTGTATCTAGGATGCAATTTTCAATGTAAAATTTATATGTAATGACGAAGACCGGAGGAAGATCCATTTCGAGAAGACGAAGATTCAAGACGAAGACTTGTAATTAGATTACGAAGTTTTTGTTTTCTAGGAACGGTCCATGAACCACATGTTGGTAGCAACTAGGTTGTGAATGGTTGTTTCATGTTGTATGAATGCCACAAACGCGCTTAAATGATTAACGTGCAAAGTGTAACGTTAATCGCGATAATTCTCCCACAAGAAATAATTAAGTTTATAAGGTTTCAAGGTTTTCCTTCCCTTCATCGAGTTTTCGGGAAATTGAAATCCAAACCGGATGTGCTATGCTTCCGAGTTATCGGGGTAGTCGTTCGGGGAGGACGGATAAATTACCGGGAGCGCATTGGATGCCTTCGGTTGGAGCAAATTCTATCCCTAGAAACCTGATAGGTTGCCGGATAAGATTCAATTGTGAAACTGATTTGCGTCGATGGTATAAACTTAACTTGTTCACGAACCATAGAAACCGTATAGGTTGAGGGGAGTGAACAAGGGGAAAAAGAAGATCGAATCATCCATTAGATGGGTTGGTGTTGGACACCACTTTATGAAAATTAATAGACTAGAAACCTGTTCGGTTGCCCTCTATTAAGATTTATAAAGAACTCGATCACCACTATGAAGTAGAGCGACGATACTTCCGGATTTCACATTAGAGTGTGTTATTCCGACAAAAATAGTGGGAGTTGGGTAACAAGAATAGAAAAGACCTTAATTCTATACTCAGAACATAATTGAATGAGTCACTAATTAATCTATCGTGCTTAATGCAGACTCAAATCTCAATAAGACAATGAATCCACTCGCAATTCTGCTCGAAAAGAACACCTTAATGGGACCTAACTTTGTGGATTGGCTCCGCAATCTGATGATTGTCCTCAGTATAGAGGCACTGGGATACGTCTTGGAGACGGACATTCCGGCGCCTCCTGTGCGGACCCGAGCCAATCAGGAAGAGATTGAAAAACACGAAAAGTGGGTTAAAGATGACGTGAAAGTCCGTGCTTATATGATGGCTTCCATGTCTAATGAGCTTCAGAGAGCTCATGAGAAAATGACTTCTGCTAGGCAGATTCTATCTCACTTAACCGAACTTTATGGTGAGCACAGCAGAACTGCTAGATATGAGATATCCAAGCAACTGTTCGGTGCAAGGATGAAGGAAGGTGAGAAGGTTGGGGAACACGTCCTCAAAATGATATCCATGATCGAGAGATTGGAGGCTCTTGATTTTAAAATGGATACTTCTCTCCAAACCGACCTTATCCTACGCCTCTCCCCGATTCCTTCTCACGCTTTGTTATGAACTTCAACCGCAATGAGATTGCATGTAATTTAGCCGGGCTAATGAACAAACTTATGACCGCTCGCCTCGATGAAGACTCATGGATGAAGGAGTCTGCTCTTTTGATTTCTTCTGGACCTCGGAGGTCAAAGAACAAGAAGAAAAAGACCAAGAAGCAAACTAGACCACAAGTTAAGGACCTTAAGGGTAAGGGCAAGGCCCCGATGGGTCCGAAGAACAAGAAGAAGAAGAAGGATGCTTGTCTCAAGTGCGGTGAGCTGGGCCATTGGGCTAGATACTGTCCGATTCTTCATGGCACTTCAGGTATAGAACTTTTAGTTTTGGAAACAAATTGTTCTACTACTGTATTTTCTACTTCTTGGATACTGGATTCTGGTGCTAGTTCTCATATTTGTACCGTGAATCATGATCTGGAACAAAGTAGGAAGCTTGGAGATGGAGAAGTTATGATCACAGTCGGAAGCGGGCATAGTGTTGAGGCGACCGACATAGGATCACTTCTTTTGGGTTTAGAATTCGGCTTTGTTTTGACTTTAGAATATGTACTTGTTTTGCCCAAGGGGCACAAAAACATTGTATCCATTCCGGTCATGGACCGAAAAGGCTTTTCATTTTTCATTGGTGATGGTTCCTGCAAAATTTATTTTAGAAATAAACTAGTGGGTACTGCTACATTGTTGAATGTATTGTATCATCTAAATCTCAGCAACAAAGTAGTTGTGAATACTATGACTAGAAAACGTGGTAGGGATGAAACCAATCAAGTTTTGAAATGGCATCTTAGACTTGGTCATGTTGGTCAGACCACGGTTTACAAGATGGAAAAAGATGGACTTATGGGTCCATTGGGATCAGATCCCTTTCCTACTTGTGAATCTTGCCTTAAAGGCAAAATGACTAAGTCCCCCTTCACAGGGACTTTTGAAAGAGCCGCTGATAAACTGGGATTAATACATACTGACGTTTGTGGTGCTTTGGAAGCAGCATGTGACGGATATCAATATTTCATTAGGTTTACAGATGATCATACTAGGTATGGTTATGTATACTTAATGAAACATAAATCCGAGGCCTTTGAGAAATTCCAAGAATTCAAGGCCCTAGTCGAGAAACAAACTGGTAATCATATCAAAGCACTTCGGTCGGACCGAGGTGGCGAGTATATGAGTACGGAGTTTGACGAGTTCCTTAAGGAACATGGAATAGTTTCACAACTAACACCTCCAAGTACTCCTCAGTTAAATGGTGTGTCAGAAAGAAGGAACCGAACCCTGTTGAACATGGTCCGTTCCATGCTGGGCTATACTGACTTGCCGATTTACCTGTGGGGGTATGCACTCCTGACTGCCACTTACATCTTGAACAGATGTCCTTCCAAATCCGTTCCTAAAACTCCTCATGAGATGTGGGAGGGCAGGAAACCAAGTCTTAATCACATTATGATTTGGGGATGTCCCGCTTATGTCAAGAAGACTAAGGTGGAGAAGTTGGAAGCTAGGTCCGTGAAGGGACGTTTCATTGGATTCCCATCTGGGACGATGGGATATCTATTCTACATGCCCGAAGATCGAAAGATCTTTGTTGCTTTACAAGCACACTTCCTGGAAGATGAGTTCATTCAGGAAGGCGGAGTAGGTAGAAGTATTTCTTTAGAAGAATACAATGAAACTCCTCGGGAGACACCTATGCAAGAAACTGGAACCGAACCTTCTAAAACACAAGTACAACTACCTCGTAGGTCTAGTAGGGTGTCTCATTTACCTGAGAGGTATGGGCTTGTGCACTTGGAGGAGCTGGGTCTCCATGAGGTTCCAAGTGATAGCCAAGAGACCGACCCGACGACCTATGACCAAGCGATGGTAGATGTAGACTCCGCGAAATGGCGTGAAGCTATGGAAGCTGAGATAGTCTCGATGCATGTCAATCAGGTCTGGACTCTAGTAGACCGCCCCAAGGGCATAGTGCCTATTGGGAACAAGTGGATCTACAAGAGAAAGACTGATGGTGATGGCAAGGTTGACGCCTATAAGGCCAGGCTTGTGGCAAAGGGTTATACCCAGAAGGAAGGGATCGATTACCACAATACCTTCTCACCCGTAGCCATGATCAAGTCTATTCGCATGATGCTTGCTATAGCTGAGATATGGCAAATGGACGTAAAGACGGCTTTCCTTAATAGATTCCTCGAGGACGAAATCTATATGGAGCAGCCTAAAGGCTTTGTGTTCGAAGTCGATATTCAGAAAGTGTGCAAGCTTCAGCGTTCCATTTATGGACTGAAGCAAGCATCGCGTAGTTGGAACCTTCGTTTTAACGAGGCGGTCAAAGAGTTTGACTTCATGCAAAATGAAGAGGAACCTTGTGTATACAAGAGGGTTAGTGGGAGCAAGATCGCATTCTTAGTACTATATGTGGATGATATTCTACTAATAGGAAATGATGTGGGAATTCTAAGTTATGTAAAAGCTTGGCTTTCGAGTAATTTCTCCATGAAAGACTTGGGAGAAGCTACCTATATTCTTGGTATTCGACTCTACCGGGATAGAGCGAAGAGAACAATAGGCCTTTCCCAAGCCCTCTATATAGATAAGATCTTAAAGCGATTAAGATGGATGATTCTAAAAGAGGGTTCCTACCGATGCAACATGGAATAAAACTCTCTTTGAAGATGTGTCCTCAAAGTGAGGAACAACGAAAGGAAATGAGTAATATACCATATGCTTCAGTCGTGGGTAGCCTTATGTATGCTATGTTGTGTACAAGACCTGACATCACGCATGTTGTAAGCGTGGTGAGTATGTTTCAGGCAAACCCAGGTAGGGAACATTGGACTGCCGTAAAGAACGTTCTCAAGTACTTGAGAAGGACTAGAGATATAATTCTGATGTATGGCGGTGGAGAATTGGATGTGGTGGGATTCACTGATTCGGACTTCCAAGGACTGAAGGACGACTCGATGTCTACTTCTGGCTATATATTTACTCTTAATGGAGGAGCAGTATCTTGGCGTAGCACCAAGCAAAGCGCGACTGCTGATTCCACCTGTCAGGCTGAGTATCAAGCAGCCTCGGAGGCTTCCAAGGATGGGTTCTGGATTAAGAAGTTTCTGGGAGAACTTCAAGTGATACCATGTGCTGAGCTGCCTGTTCCGCTGTACTGCGACAATGACGGAGCTGTAGCGCAAGCCAAGGAGCCGAGGTTTCACAACAGCACCAAACATATTGAGAGGAAGTATCATCTCGTAAGAGAATTTGTTCGCAAGGGATACATTGTCTTGCCGCATGAGTAGACTCGACCGACAACAACGTCGATCCGATCTGACCAAGCCACT
Organism: Orobanche coerulescens; assembly: GCA_033398695.1. NCBI lineage: Eukaryota > Viridiplantae > Streptophyta > Magnoliopsida > Lamiales > Orobanchaceae > Orobanche > Orobanche coerulescens. Next base: position 65,267,175 of record CM065804.1, on the reverse strand, counting down.
TTCTCAGACTAGCTTGGAGCGTCATCTGGAGAACATGGGTATTAGATACCATAGTGTGTGGCATTGAGTGCAAGTGTGAGATTGTTAGGAGTATGCCCTCGAATGCCACTCAGAGGATGTTGAGTGAGGGCATTGTACTTGTTATTATGTAAATCATCAATATATAAGGCAATGGATGTTTTCTTTATTTACTGGTAGTTACTGGCATTCCTAACTCATAAATTTACATACAGAAACTAGTCCGTGTATTTGAGAGCAAAACGTTCCACTCCTTATTAGATAAGGGGGTCGGCACTGGAAAGGTCTATAGCTCAAATACTTAATCATTCGCAAGTCGATGAAACTTGACTGGGCGTTAAGTTTATGTAAAGACTTGTATGATGGTTCTTTGACAAGGAGAGTGCCTGTCGAACGCTAATGATTAGTGGGAGTACACGTTATAGGTATGTTAATTAGATTAGTATACTCGAACTGACTCACCCTCGATTCGTCACACGGATTTCACTCCGGGACAGTCAATGATGGAATCGAAAGGTTGTGATAGGTATTCGTGAACCTTCGACTTGAGGATTTAGTAGGGATGTTCTTGTGACGTCAAGATTTTCATTAGAGTAGTTCGACCCTGTAAACCGAAAGGCGGGGGTCAACCTCGACGTGCATCTTGACGGGCAAGTAGCAGGTCCTACTGAATACCAAGATAGAATTCTTTCTCCTATTAGTGAACGAGTTATATGTCCCATGCGGTTATTGGCAGATGAGATCATAAGTCTTTGGCCAAAGCATTGGAGCTAGCTGTATTAGATACACGAGAGCTCGATGATCTCGGTTTGCATTAACACATGCATAGCGTCAAGTACAGATGGGGTTTGACTGACCGTGACCCTATAACTTGATCGGGACATTTGAAAGAAGGGTTCATACGTATACTGGTATTCACGACAGAATGGTTCTTGAATGATCCCAATCATTCGTTCTCAGTTGGGGTACAGTGTAGGCTGCCAGGCTGGCTAGGTGGTGCTACTACTCTTTGGTTCCTCCCATTGCTGACTGAGACGAACATACCGAGTCGCGCAATAGGATTGACGACGGAATGTATCAAGCTAATTCTCTCATTATGAATATTAGATATTGGATATCTAATTTGAGACATTGGATGTCTAAATCGATTTATTGGATAAATTGATTTACGGCCTAATGGAGTAAATAAATTACGGGGTGATTAATTTAATTCATGAATATAATTATTTCTTGGAGAAATTAATTATGTTATTTTCTATTTGATATGTTTAATTAATTGGATTAATTAAATAATATAAATACATCGGAACGGAATTGGAGTTTATCTGTTTGGACTCTCGGGAGTTCGAAACGAACCGAACTCGTCCGATTTCTTCTAGAGGCCGGCCCCCACCTTGATTTCCTACCTTGATCATTGTCTTGTTTTCTTGTTGGAAGACTTTTGACATATGAGATTTCATATCTCTTATTATAAGGTTAAAGGTGATTTTGTGGGTGGAATCTTATCTTGTGAATGATTTTAAGACCAAAATAAAACTCTCATTCTCACAACCTTGCACATTCACGGCAGCCTCATTTTGGAGAGAGTGGGAGAGAAAACTTGGTCTTGTGTTTTTCATCATTCACATTTTCTTAGAGAAAAATTGTTGAGAGATATATTATACACTTAGATTGTAATAATAAAAGCTTCATCACTTGATTCTCGCCTTAACCTTAGAGGTTAATCGAGTGTTGTTGTTCCGATCGTTTTTCCGACGCGTGGCAAGTAGAGACGCGGTGCTTTCGGCATTGGATCATTCAAGGGCTTGGAACGGATCGGATACGTAGAGATCAAGCATAGCTTGGGGAATATCTCAAGAGAAGGTTATCCATCTAATCAACGGACTACAAGGATGAGTTTCTATATCTCTTGTGAATTCGTTTTTGATATTCGTATATACGTAGCTCGATCGATCCTCGTAGGGATTCGGATCGAATTAATTTTCGTTTTACCGCTTCCGCTGGGCCTTTGTTTTAGGCACCGAATCCCAACATCGTTCTGGTGAGAATTCGGTTCAGTCATGTCCCCCTCCGCCTAGAAGCCTTGTCAGGATCCGCTCGTTGTCCGTGCCCTTTTTCTTATTGCACCGGCGATCACTCCCCTTTCTCGGAGCCGCTCATTGTCCATGCCCTTTTCTATTGCACCGGCGATCACTCCCTGCCCTCATCGGCCCCGGGTGTCACATGTTCACCAGCTTCCGCTTGGTTCATCCACAAATCTCACCGTACTGAGAGAGGTCTTGCTCCGATACCATTCTGTAACGCCCTGGCTTTCTTAATTAAAAAGAACGTTACACAGCTCATTTTTTTCCTTAAAAATTTTATATAAATTCGGAGTATTTGCGGAAGCATTTTAGTCAGTAAATCTTTAATAAAACTCGTTCATTCAACCATCAGTACAGTTTTACAAAAACATGGGAAATCAAATATTCGGACATAGTCCGTTGAAATTATATTCGTTGAAGAACATCAAGTATTTCGTAAAAATAATAATAATTACGGCGACAACATCTTTTATTATTTATAACTTCATCGTGTTGGGAGTATATATTCATCTTCTGCTTGTCCCGTTCGTCGATTCCTTAGCCTGAAAAACATAAACGACGAGGTGTGAGTACGCGAGCATACTCAGTGAGATTAAACTCTTATAAATCGTCAAAATCATGTTGTGTAATGCACATAAAACATTCTTATCTGTGTGAGACTCGTCTCGAATTTCTTTCATTCTTTCGATCCCTCGCGGGTCGTCATGTTACACGACACAACAATGACCGTAACGTATTAAAACAGTATAACCTCACCTTGTTTGCTGAAATCTTGAAATATCTTCCTTTGAATTTGGCTCGGTTGTCCTTCTTGGATCCCGGTACGCTGCTCCTAGCACTTGAAAATACTTTTTCATATTTCTGGCCATAAATTCTTGATGTAGAATCTGAAATCTCTTTGAGGACTTTTATCAAACACCTTTGAAAAACTGTCAGATTTGAGCTTCCTGTTTCATCGGGCTTTTTGAAGCCCTAATAATTTTTGGAAGGGAAATATGTTACGGGCATTTTATAGTAGAGTTCCAGAGATTCAAATTGATATGTGATATGTACAAAAACACGTCCGGTAACATGTATAAATAGGGGTCCAAAGTCAGCTAAAAATCAACCTTACTCGGACAGCTGGAGGCCTTATCCGGACAGCTGGCCTAGAAGCTTCTGTCGGTCGTGACCGACCTTATCCGGACAGCTGGACAGCATTATCCGGACAGCTGGCCGAGAAGCTTCTGTCGGTCATGACCGACCTTATCCGGACAGCTGGACAGCCTTATCCGGTTAGTGGCCTCAAGCTTACATCGGCCGTGGCAGCGATTGTCGATCGGTGTGTCCGGCGATGACCGGCAAATGTCAGTCAACTTGGCTCAGCCGGTTCGACCCCTTCCCGATGTCCAAATTCGATTTTCCGACCTGTTGCGGACTCATTGGAGTTAAATCTTCGATATGCTCGGAACGGATTTTCGATAATATTAAAATAATAAATTTAATATTATTTTTGCAGTATAAGTGTTCTGTAATGAAATTTTATCGTATCAAAATCGTCGGAACTTTTCGAAATCACTTTCATAAATTCTAAAAATGATACTTATAATTTATTTTGAAATCTTTTCCTTTTAAGTCCTTCATTTTATGCTAGGAACGTATCGGTCCAAGTATCAGATAACCTGTAAATATTAAAATCAAAATCCGTGATCTTTAGCAAAATAAATAGCATTTAAATAAGTATTGGGGCGTAACAATACTCCCCCCTTTAAATAATTTCGTCCTCGAAATTGAGCTTCGTAAAGAACTTTGAAAATCTATATCAAACGTTGTATGAGTATTTTCATCAATAACTTTAAAAATATTGTGTCGGCAAAAATCACTTTGAAACCTTTCTTTGAAATCATATTTTGTCCCTTTCGGACAACATTTAAACTTTCACATATCCTTTCAAATCTTTTGCCGACACAATCATTCTATACTCATACCAAAAATTTTAAGTTTTCATAAAAGAGTGAATACTTGAAAACATTACCTCGGAGTCGACGTTGGGCAGCAGCGATGAACCACATATTCTCCCGAAAATATAATCATGCCGCAATTCGTAATACTTTTAAAAATAAGAAAGTTTTGAAATATCTTGTTTTGTATAAGTAAATCTTTTTTTTTAAACCTCCTTAACTGTATAGTCCCATACCTATACAGTCTTGGAATACCTCTCGTTCTGGTGAGAAATCGGTTCAGTCATGTCCCCCTCCGCCTAGAAGCCTTGTCAGGAGCCGCTCGTTGTCTGTGCCCTTTTTCTTATTACACCGGCGATCACTCCCCTTTCTCGGAGCCGCTCATTGTCCGTGCCCTTTTCTATTGCACCGACGATCACTCCCCGCCCTCGTTAGCCCCGGGTGTCACATGTTCACCAGCTTCCGCTTGGTTCATCCCCAAATCTCACCGTACTGAGAGAGGTCTTGCTCCGATACCATTCTGTAACGCCCTGGCTTTCTTAATTAAAAAGAACGTTACACAGGTCATTTTTTTCCTTAAAAATTTTATATAAATTCGGAGTATTTGCGGAAGCATTTTAGTCAGTAAATATTCAATAAAACTCGTTCATTCAACCATTAGTACAGTTTTACAAAAACATGGGAAATCAAATATTCGGACATAGTCCGTTGAAATTATATTCGTTGAAGAACATCAAGTATTTTGTAAAAATAATAATAATTACGGCGACAACATCTTTTATTATTTAGAACTTCATCATGTTGGGAGTATATATTCATCTTCTGCTTGTCCCGTTCGTCGATTCCTTAGCCTGAAAAACATAAACGACGAGGTGTGAGTACGCGAGCATACTCAGTGAGATTAAACTCTTATAAATCGTCAAAATCATGTTGTGTACTGAACATAAAACATTCTTATCTGTGTGACACTCGTCTTGGATTTCTTTCATTCTTTCAACCCCTCGCGGGTCGTCATGTTACACGACACAACAATGACCGTAACGTATTAAAACAGTATAACCTCACCTCATTTGCTGAAATCTTGAAATATCTTCCTTTGAATTTGGCTCGGTTGTCCTTCTTAGATCCCGGTACGCTGCTCCTAGCACTTGAAAATACTTTTTCATATTTCCGGCCATAAATTCTTGATGTAAAATCTGAAATCTCTTTGAGGACTTTTATCAAACACCTTTGAAAAACTGTCAGATTTGAGCTTCCTATTTCATCGAGCTTTTTGAAGCCCTAATAATTTTTGGAAGGGAAATATGTTACGGGCGTTTTATAGTAGAGTTCCAGAGATTCAAATTCATATGTGATATGTACAAAAACACGTCCGGTAACATGTATAAATAGGGGTCCAAAGTCGGCTAAAAATAAACCTTACTCGGACAGCTGGAGGCCTTATCCGGACAGCTGGCCTAGAAGCTTCTGTCGGTCGTGACCGACCTTATCCGGACAGCTGGACAGCCTTATCCGGACAGCTGGCCGAGAAGCTTCTATCGGTCGTGACCGACCTTATCCGGACAGCTGGATAGCCTTATCCGGATAGTGGCCTCGAAGCTTCTATCGGCCGTGACCGGCAGTTGTCAGTCGGCGTGTCCGGCGGTGACCGGCAAATGTCAGTCAACTTGGCTCAGCCAGTTCGACCCCTTCCCGATGTCCAAATTCGATTTTCCAACTTGTTGCGGACTCATTGGAGTTAAATCTTCGATATGCTCGGAACGGATTTTCGATAATATTAAAATAATAATTTAATATTATTTTTGCAGTATAAGTGTTCTGTAATGAAATTTTATCGTATCAAAATTGTCGGAACTTTTCGAAATCACTTTCATAAATTCTAAAAATGATCCTTATAATTTATTTTGAAATCTTTTCCTTTTAAGTCCTTCATTTTATGCTAGGAACGTATCGGTCCAAGTATCAGACAACCTGTAAATATTAAAATCAAAATCCGTGATCTTTAGCAAAATAAATAGCATTTAAATAAGTATTGGGGCGTTACAGTAATGTACCTCCGTGAGACTAATTAGGTACAAGGGAGGGTGTGTCCGGACACTCGTATTGTGCACGTACACATACCATTACGGGCGTACTGTGATGCCTCTCTTCAGCGTCATTTCATAATTAAGTTATATCATGATTGTGTTTATTCAACTCTTGTGGATTGTTTTTCTGTGTAACTGACCCCGTTGGGGGATGTTGTTTTCATCTCATGGCAAGGCTAAGGCACAAGAAGAGAACGCTGACGGCGAGGAGTCCCAGTGATACTAGTAGGGGGCCCAGTCCTTTTCATTCACTCAAGTTTCCTTCATTTTATTTCCGCTGCAGACTTCCGTTTGAATATTCATTTCATTCAGTGTTGTATATTTTATCTTCATATAAAATATACATGTATTCTATATTATCTTGGGTGTGTTGTAATGAAACTCCTCATCGGAGTGATTGATGATATAATGTGGTTCGGTACTACAATTATATTATTAAATTCATTATTTTTCATTCGCCTGGTGGGTCCCAGTCGGTGGTCTACGGCACTGTAATATCCGCCTAGTTTGGGGTGTTACAGGATGGAGCTCGGTAGTTGGAAACGGTAGGTGCCCTGGAAGATTGCACAGAGCCTTGTTGACTATGATGAGGAGCTGAGTTCGGTGCAAGAATGGCTCGCCAACAGTAAGGAGACATGTGTCCACTCTTTCTGCAAGAGAAACATTTGGTAGCCGACTTGTGACACCGGTCCTTGGTATGTCCAGATACGCCACAATTGAAGCAGTCTTTACAGTAAGGCCGATCAGATGCACCCTTTTATTGGTACAAAACTACTGACTTAAAAGAAGATACGGACCCCGAGTTCGTCTTGTTGTTGTTACCTGACTGAGTAGATGTCTTCTGCTTCTTTGAACTATGTCCGGTGTCAGTGTTAACAAAAGTACCGGCATATGCTGTGACTACATCTTCGTACGCCCTCAGAGTCGTGCAGTGGAATCCGGCGGCATAGCGTTGTACATCTTCCGGCAACCTCTGCGCAAGGTGATAGATTTGTTGATCTTCTGATGGAACCATCTGTGAGACGTAACTTAGCTCGGTACGGTATGAATGATCTTTGGTACTGGCAAATTCTGTGGTCCGGCATTGAAAAAGTCTCGTGCACGAGTGGTTTGGGCTGATCTAGGACAGTACTTGCTCCACAGTAGCCGGTAAAATTCGGCCCACCCGACTACTCGGTGCTCCGGCTTGTAAGTTCTCCACCAGCGGGCAGTAGTGTCGCATAGCTGATTAATCCCAAGCGTCACCTTACGGTTCTCTGGACATCCAATTACATCGAAAGCGGTCTCCATTTCAGAAATCCAGTCGTCCACGTGTTTCTCCCTGCTCCGTCAAACAATGGCGGCCTAGCCTTCAACATCCCTCCCAACCATTAGTCTCTCCCTGCGTTCTCCTCCATATTGATGACCGGTACCCATTCTGTCTGGTTGACTTGAGCGATTCCTATGGCAATAGCTTGGGCGAGGGACTGAATGAAGGCCGGGTCAGGGTTGTTATTATGGCGTTCTGCCTCTTGATCATTTTAATTAATTGGTGGCGGATGGTCCCTAGCCGGAACAGTCTCGGCAGTGTTCCCGTTCTCGTTCTGGTTCACTGCAGAACCCCGAGCCTCGTTTACTATCCTCCTAGCTCCACGGCGTACAATTACAGTCAATATTAATCTAAGACCAGTTCAACACACAGTTACCTCTTGTAAATTAAATATTGTATCCAAACAGAAAACACACACATTACTTACTTTGCATTCCATGAGGAGTTACGGTCGCTTAGGTTGTTGGGCTGGAAATAAGGAGAAATTTTTCAAAATTTGTTACAACAGAACCGACCGCTCCGATATTATTTTCTGTAATACCCTCAAAATTTCCCGGGAAATTACAGTGCCGTGAATCCCGAGCGGGACCGACAAGGCTATTTTGGGAAATAGATATTTTAAAGAAATTATTATAAAACGATGAGTCCACGGTTACATAACGTAAGACAGAATGTTTTTGAAAGAACATAATTCATGGTGCGATTATTACATAAACGGAAGTTTCAAAAAACATAAATTAATCATGCAGCGACAAGACTTTATCCCAACACCACTCAAGCCTGATCGGACCCCTCGGGAATGTCCTGCACATATTCAACAAATTTACCTAGCACGACAAATCATGCCAGACAGACCGGGGCCAGAGAATGAATATCAATAATAATAATATGCAATGATATACACAATTTATCAACACTGTGCCACATAACATATAGAAGATAATTCGTAATATAACCAATGTTGTCTTTCTCCTTTTAACACATAAACCCCAAGGTCGCAACCAAGGGTCACGGAAGTATCCATACAGAAATACCCCGGAACGTGGGTGCCCTTCTTGGGTATTATACCTCAACACATTTCCACACGGGTACCATTCAGGTTTTATCCCCAACACATCGGCCCATTAATAACATATTTTTTAGAGAAAGACAATCATCGGTATTTGTCACATCCCGGGACCCTCCGCCGTAGCATGATATTGTCCGCTCTGGGCGCTCTCCTCTGAGCTGGCCCTCATGGTTTTGTTTTTGGAAGCCTAGCGAGCAGCTTCCCAGGAGGTCACCCATCCTGAGACTGCTCCTCGCACCAGTACGCTTAACCTCGGAGTTCTCATCACCCCAAATCCACTGGGCTCCCAAAAGGCCTCATGCTATAAGGTGTCATGGCACGCTCACATAAGGCACTTCGCCCACTCTCTACTAGTCGGTGTGGGATATCACAATCCGCCCCTCCTCAAAGGACCCGACGCCCTCGTCGGCACACTCGCACGACACGGCAGACTGGCTCCGATACCAAATTGTCACATCCCGGGACCCCTCCGCCGTAGCATGATATTGTCGGCTCTGGGCGCTCTCCTCTGAGCTGGCCCTCACGGTTTTGTTTCTGGGAGCCCAGCGAGCAGCTTCCCAGGAGGTCACCCAGCACGCTTAACTTCGGAGTTCTCATCACCCCGAAGCCACTGGGCTCCCAAAAGGCCTCATGCTATAAGGTGTCATGGCACGCTCAAATAAGGCACTTCGCCCGCTCTCTACTAGTCGGTGTGGGATATCACAATCTAACCATTTTTTATAAATAAGACAGCACCCTCCTTCATTTTCAGACTTCCATTTCAAACCACAACTTATTTCCGCGACTTTGAGAGCTACCCTCTCCATCTTCAACCTTCATATTCAGCTTCCTAACACATCATTGAAGACAAGAGGCTTTGAGGATCGGTGTTCTAGCTTTTGGACATAAAGTTCATCAAGTTATTCCAACTTATCCTTCCGTTTAAGGTATGTTATGATTCACCAAGCTAGAATTTATGTTCTTAGCTATGCTTTGAGCTTGTTTTGGAAATCATTGGACTAGTTAATGATCTTTTGAAGTCCAGCACCATATTTTGGAGATTAGAACCCGATTATACCTTGTTTTTCTTCCATTACTTAGAGTATCGATTTAGCCTCAGTGGATGAAAACCGCAGCATGTAGTATCCTTAATTTGTTGGAATAATGAGCATGATTTCAGTTAAATTCTATGAACACCTTCGATGTTTCACTGATGAGATTCATGTATGTTAGAAGAATTTGTGTTGACAATATTCTTCATGTTCTTGTGGATGATAAATCGGCCATGTCCTTGAACCCAAACCAGATCACCGTAGTGTCGTTTTCCTTGCGTAATACTTGGGCATGCTTGTCATCTTGAGTAACATTTGTGGTAATATCATAATAGCCGGACATATGAGAATTTGGAATTTGAATCTCATACTTAGAAACCGAAATCTTTAACATCTTGTAAACCTTGGAACTCATAAACATCGGCACTTCACTTTCGAAATGATCGTTCAACTCTCATGAAGTGTATTATCATTTTTCCGTTTCAGCCCTCATCTAGTGTTCTAGCCATGCACTGGCCTTACGTCACTATTTTACGATTTTAAGTATTAGGTGATCGTACGTTAGTATCAAGTAGTATGTTAAGTTCCTTGTATCTCTTTTTGAACAAGGTCTGAGCCTTGCATAGGGGTCGATCGAGGGGCGGTGGCATACGGACGCGTGACATTTGTTGGAGTATTTCATTCTTGCCATTTTCGAGGCAAGTATCATATGTTGAGTTTGGTTTATGTTGGAACTTTGATCAGGCATATAGTTTGGTTCATGTTGTCGAGTATGAGATTAATTTCTTTGATTTCTCATGGTATTCGTTATTAATTGTTCGTATTGATGAACATATTGAAATGCATATATGTATGCATGATTGCATGGTTTATATTGTAAATGATCCGAGGGGGTCATGAGGATCTATGCTGAGGGCGCTGGATCGAATGTCCACCATGTGTTGGTCCGACGGGATCATCATGGGGATCTATGCTGAGGGCGCTGGATCGTTGGACGGGTTTTCCACCATGCGTTGGTCCGACGGGATCATCATGGAGATCTATACCGAGGGCGCTGGATCGTTGGATTACCCTGTATTGTGTTGATGGAATCGTGAGGATTCACATCGTTGTATTCCGATGACGGAAGTCCGTTTTTGTATGATTTATGATGCATTGATGATTTATGTATTATGATACTTGTACTAGCATTGTTTTGCTAACCCCTTCGGGGGTGGACATTTGTTTTGATGTTCAGGTAGACGAGGAGCGGGAAAGCAGCCACAGTACCGACATGACGATGAAGTGGCTCAGTGATGTGGATTATGTTATTTTGGTTTTATGGTTATTTTCCAGTACTCGAGTATGCTTATGTTATTGATGCTTTGGAGATATGTTGTAATATTGGACTTATTGAGATTGTCAGACGGGTTTAAATTTCTCTTCATTAATAACGGTTTGATATTATCTTCACATTTTCTTAAATTAGCCTTGTAAATTCTTATACAAAGGATTTACGGCGCTGTAATTATTCCGAATATATCGGGGTGTTACAGAATATGGTATCGGAGCTAAGATTCATGGATATCTTGGCAGTCAGGTTAGTTGGGTCTGTTTACGTTATTTGATTATGGGTCGGTTGTAACATCACTACTGAGCCAGCATCGTCGTGTGGACCGTGGTTGTAAGTCTCCTAATCTAAAATACTACCGTTTTATTTAATCCTTGTTTTGTGAATATTGACGGATTTTCTTTTAGAAAAGTCTGCCTTGGATATTGAGTATTTGTGTTTACAGTATGTTGAGGGGAGGTCGTGGATGCAGACGTGGTCGTGGACGCGGACGTGGAAATGCGATATAGGAGGATTCGGCGTCTACCCCAGAATTATCCGCTAGTCGAACCGATTCCCATTCTGGAGGACAGCAGGGATCAGCAAATAATAATGCAGATCCTAACGTGCCGGGAGTGCTTCAACAGGTGATTGCTCAGATAAACTAGTTTGCTCAAGTTGTTGATCGTATGCAGACGGCGATGGGTCAGCAGCATAACGAGGATAATCGGGGGGATAAATGGCTTACTGAGGTGGTCAAATTACACCCTCCAAAATTTGACGGTTTTGCTGAGACAATTACTTGGGATCATTGGTTGAAGGAGTTAGAAAAGATCTTTGCAGGGATTAACTGCCCTGACGACCGAAAGGTTCCGATAGCCCAGTATCTCCTGACTGGGGAGGCTTTCGACTGGTGGAAGGCCATTCGACCTGAGAATTATAATGCTGACTGGACAGAATTCAAATTTATGATGGAAGTGCTTGTTAGGAGTATGCCCTCGAATGCCACTCAGAGGTTGTTGAGTGAGGGCATTGTACTTGTAATTATGTAAACCATCTATATAAGGCAAATGAATGTTTCTTTATTTACTGGTAGTTAGTGGCATTCCTAACTCGTAAATAAACATATGGAAACTAGTCCGTGTATTTGAGAGCAAAACGTTCCACTCCTTATTGGATAAGGGGGTCGGCACTGGAAAGGTTATAACTCAAATACTTAATCGTTCGCAAGTCGATGAAACTTGACTGGACGTTAAGTTTATGTGAAGACTTGTATGACGTGTTCTTTGACATGGAGAGTGCTTGTCGAACACTAATGGTTAGTGGGAGCACACGTTATAGGTATGCTAATTGGATTAGTATACTCGAACCGACTCACCCTCGATTCATCACACGGATTTCACTCCGGGATAGTCAATGATGGAATCGAAAGGTTGTGATAGGTATTCGTGAACCTTCGACTTGAGGATTTAGTAGGTATGTGCTTGTGACGTCAAGATTTTCATTAGAATAGTTCGACCCTATAAACCGGAAGGCGGGGGTCAACCTCGACGTACATCTTGATGGGCAAGTAGCAGGTCCTACTGAATACAAAGATAGAATTCTTTCTCCCGTTAGTGAGCGGGTTATATGTCCTATGCGGTTATTGGCAGATGAGATCATAAGTCTTTGGCCAAAGCATTGGAGCTAGTTGTATTAGATACACGACAGCTCGATGATCTCGATTTGCATTAGCGCATGCATAGCGTCAAGTACAGATAGGGTTTGGTCGACCGTGACCTATAACTTGATCGGGACATTTGAAAGAAGGGTTTATACGTATCTTGGTATTCACGGAGAATGGTTCTTGAATGATCCCAATCATTCGTTCTCGATTAAGTGCAGTGTAGGCCGCCAGGCTGGCTAGGTGGTGCTACTACTCTTTGGTTCCTCCCATTGCTGACTGAGACGGACCTACCGAGTCGCGCATAAGGATTGACGACGGAATGAATCAAGCTAATTATCTCATTATATGTATTAGATATTGGATATCTAAATTTGGGACATTAGATGTCTAAATCCATTTATTGGATAAATTGATTTACGGCCTAATGAATTAAATAAATTACTGGGTTATTAATTTAATTCATGTATATAATTATTTCTTGGAGAAATTAATTATATTATTTTGTATTTGATATATTTAATTAATTGGATTAATTAATCGATATAAATACATCGAAACGGAATCGGAGTTTACCTATTTGGACTTTCGGGAGTCCGAAACGAACCGAACTCGTCCGTTTTTCATCATGGCCACCCTCCTCTTTTCCACCTAATTTCCCCTTGTCTTTTGTTTCCATTTTATATGGATGATATTGACATGGTGTGGATACCTCTCATGTGAATGAGTTGTATAAGTTGGTGGAAGGTGTATAAAGAATAATATGTAGACTTGTGATTGAGTAGATATAATATCACATACATATTTCACACTTTGAGAGAGAGAGAGAGAGAGAGAGAGAGAGAGAGAGACGTAAGAGAGTTTGAAGGAGAGAGAGAAAAGAACTTAGAGTTCATTTCATGGTGTTCATACTCATCTTCATCTTCTTCACTAACTTCTTTTTCATTTTTCTTGGAGAAAATTGAGAGAAAAATATTGAGAGAATTTTGATAAACATACTTGGAGTATATTCATCAAAATCAATAGCTTCATCACCTAGCTCTAGCCGTATCCTCGGAGGATAGCAAGGTGTTGTCATTCCAGTCGTTTCTCCGGCGCGTGGCAAGTAGAGACGCGGTGCTTTCGGCGTTGGATCGTTCAAGAGCTTGGGGAATATCTCAAGAGAAGGTTATCCATCTAATCAACGGTCTACAAGGGTGAGTTTCTATATCTCTTGTGAATTCGTTTTTGATATTCGTATATACGTAGCTCGATCGATCCTCGTAGGGATTCGGATCGAATTAATTTTCGTTTTACCGCTTCCGTTGGGCCTTCGTTTTAGGCACCGAATCCCAACAGTGGTATCGGAGCGTAGGTCTTGCGATCGTATATACGATATTAGCATTTTGAATGCTTGATTAGATGGTGAATGATTTGGAATCATTTTAGTCATAATCGTGGTATATGTTTTTCGTTCGTAATAATTGTATTTTTCGTAAGTTTATGTCTAAATATAAATCTTAAATTTCTGGGAAATATGATTTATATTGAAGATATGAAAGTCTAAAAATATAGATATTGGATATCCGGTCGAAAATCTTGCTCCGAATCGTCTTCGGACGACTTTTCGGACAAAGGCGAGAAGTCGCCAGTGGTGACTCGGCCGTGTGCAGTGACACGGGCCGTGTCGGCGATCCCAGTGCCACGCCGGGCAGACCGACCGTGTCGAGACACGGGCCGTGCACGGCCGGCGGTGCCGGCGTGACTCGGCCATGCGGGCGATCTGCCGGAAAGGCTGCGAGGTGACTCGGCCAGCGACCCTTTTTGCCCGGCTCGATTTTTCGTGTATTCTTCAAAATTAATCTCGCATGTTAAATTGGATTTAATATGATTAAAATGATTTATGGTATTTCATTTTATAAGGGAAATTTGATTAATTGGAATATTTATGGTCGACCGAATTATTTTGAATGTTATCATATTACCGATTGTGTGAATCGATTTGATCGGTTCGTATTGTTGATTGGATCAATGTATCTCTACGCTTTTCATTTATATAGTATTTATTGGATGAATGCTTTTGAATGGGGATATGGTTCGTGGACTTAGTTTTTGAATCGTTCGTTTTATTCGATTGGGTTGTAAAGGCCGTTTTGAGCCTATTTATTTTACTAGAAGTGTTTGTATCTAGGATGCGGTTTTTGATGTAAAATTTATATGTAATGACGAAGACCGGAGGAAGATCCATTTCGAGAAGACGAAGATTCAAGACGAAGACTTGTAATTAGATTACGGAGTTTTTGTTTTCTAGGAACGGTCCATGAACCACATGTTGGTAGCAACTAGGTTGTGAATGGTTGTTTCATGTTGTATGAATGCCACAAACGTGCTTAAATGATTAATGTGCAAAGTGTAACGTTAATCGCGATAATTCTCCCACGACAAATAATTAAGTTTATAAGGTTTCAAGGTTTTCCTTCCCTCCATCGAGTTTTCGGGAAATTGAAATCCAAACCGGATGTGCAATGCTTCCGAGTTATCGGGGTAGTCGTTCGGGGAGGACGGATAAATTATCGGGAGCGCATTGGATGCCTTCGATTGGAGTAAATTTTATCCCTAGAAACCTGATAGGTTGCCGGATAAGATTCAATTGTGAAACTGATTTGCGTCGATGGTATAAACTTAACTTGTTCATGAACCATAGAAACTGTATAGGTTGAGGGGAGTGAACAAGGGGAAAAAGAAGATCGGATCATCCATTAGATGGGTTGGTGTTGGACACCACTTTATCAAAATTAATAGACTAGAAACCTGTTCGGTTGCCCTCTATTAAGATTTATAAAGAACTCGATCACCACTATGAAGTAGAGCGACGATACTTCCGGATATCACATGGGAGTGTATTATTCCGATAAAAATAGTGGGAGCTGGGTAACAAGAATAGAAAAGACCTTAATTCTATACTCAGATCATAATATAACAAGTCACTAATTAATCTGTTATACTTAATGCAGACAAATCTCAATATGACAATGAATCCACTCGCAATTCTACTCGAAAAGAACACCTTAATGGGACCTAACTTTGTGGATTGGCTCCGCAATATGATGATTGTCCTCAGTATAGAGGCACTGGGATACGTCTTGGAGACGGACATTCCGGCGCCTCCTGTGCGGACCCGAGCCAATCAGGAAGAGATTGAAAACCACGAAAAGTGGGTTAAGGATGAAGTGAAAGTCCGTACTTATATGATAGCTTCCATGTCTAATGAGCTTCAGAGAGCTCATGAGAAAATGACTTCTGCTAGGCAGATTCTATCTCACTTAACCGAGCTTTATGGTGAGCACAGCAGAACTGCTAGATATGAGATATCCAAGCAACTGTTCGGTGCAAGGATGAAGGAAGGTGAGAAGGTTGGGGAACACGTCCTCAAAATGATATCCATGATCGAGTTATTGGAGGCTCTTTATTTTAAAATGGATATTTCTCTCCAAGCCGACCTTATCCTACAATCTCTCCCTGATTCCTTCTCACAGTTTGTTATGAACTTCAACTGCAATGAGATTGCATGTAATTTAGCTGGGCTAATGAACAAACTTGTGACCGCTCAGTCTCAGATGAATACTCCGCGAATGAAGGAGTCTGCTCTTGTGATTTCTTCTGGACTTCGGAAGTCTAAGAATAAGAAGAAAAAGACCAAGAAGCGAACTGGACCACAATCTAAGGACCTTAAGGGTAAGGGCAAAGCCCCGATGGTTCCGAAGAACAAGAAGAAGAAGGATGCTTGTCTCAAGTGCGGTGAGCTGGGCTACTGGGCTAGAGACTGTCCGATTCTTCATGGCACTTAGTCTGAGAACTTTTAGTTTTGGAAACAAATTGTTCTGCTACTGTATTTTCTACTTCACGAATCTGGATTACGGTGCTAGTTCTCATATTTGTACCGTGAATCAGGATCTGGAACAAAGTAGGAAGCTTGGAGCTGGAGAAGTTATGATCATAGTCGGAAGGGGGCATAGTGTCGAGGCGACTGACATAGGATCACTTCTTTTGGGTTTAGAATCCGACTTTGTTTTGACATTAGAAGATGTACTTGTTTTGCCCAAGGGGCACAAAAACATTGTATCCATTCCGGTCATGGACCGAAAAGGTTTTTCATTTTTCATTGGTGATGGTTCCTGCAAAATTTATTTTAGAAATAAACTAGTGGGTAGTGCTACATTTTTAAATGGATTGTATCATCTAAATCTCAACAACAAAGTAGTTGTGAATATTATGACTAGAAAATGTGGTAGGGATGAAACCAATCAAGTTTTAAAATGGCATCTAAGACTTGGTCATGTTGGTCAGACCAAGGTTTACAAGATGGAAAAGGATGGACTTATGGGTCCATTGGGATCGGATCCCTTTCCTACTTGTGAATCTTGCCTTAAAGGCAAAATGACTAAGTCCCCCTTCACAGGGACTTTTGAAAGAGCCGCTGATAAACTGGGATTAATCCATACTGACGTTTGTGGTGCTTTGGAAGCAGCACATGACGGATATCAATATTTTATTACGTTTACAGATGATCATACTAGGTATAGTTATGTATACTTAATGAAACATAAATCCGAGGCTTTTGAGAAATTCCAGGAATTCAAGGCCCTAGTCGAGAAACAAATTGGTAATCATATCAAAGCACTTCGGTCGGACCGAGGTGGCGAGTATATGAGTACAGAGTTTGACGAGTTCCTTAAGGAACATGGAATAGCTTCACAACTAACACCTCCAAGTACTCCTCAGTTAAATGGTGTGTCAGAAAAAAGGAACTGGACCCTGTTGAACATGGTCCGTTCCATGCTAGGCTATACTGACTTGCCGATTTACCTGTGGGGTTATGCACTCCTGACTGCCACGTATATCTTGAACAGATGTCCTTACAAATCCGTTCCTAAAACTCCACATGAGATGTGGGAAGGAAGGAAACCAAGTCTTAATCATATTAGGATTTGGGGATGTCCCGCCTATGTCAAGAAGACTAAGGTGGAAAAGTTGGAAGCTAGGTCTGCTAAGGGACGTTTCATTGGATTCCAGTCTGGGACGATGGGATATCTATTCTACATGCCCGAAGATCGAAGGATCGTTGTTGCTTTACAAGCACACTTCCTGGAAGATGAGTTCATTCAGGAAGGCGGAGCAGGTAGAAGTATTTCTTTGGAAGAATATAATGAAACTCCTAAGGAGACACCTGTGCAAGAAATTGGAACCGAACCTTTTGAAACACAAGTACAATCACCTCGTAGGTCTAGTAGGGTGTCTCAATTACCTAAGAGGTATAGTTTTATGATCTTGGAGGAACTGGGTTTCCTCGAGGTTCCAAGTGATAAACAAGAGACCGACCTATGACCAATGACCTAGCAATGGTGGATGTAGACTCCATGAAATGGACTGTAGCAGTCTTCATGTAGTTGGGACCTTCATTTTGATGAGATGGTCAAAGAGTTTGACTTCATGCAAAATGAAGAGGAATCTTGTGTATACAAGAGGGTTAGTGGGAGCAAGATCACATTCTAAGTACTATATGTAGATGACATTCTACTAATAGGAAATGATGTGGGAATGCTCAGTTCTGGGAAAGCTTGGCTTTCGAGTAATTTCTCCTTGAAAGACTTGGGAGAAGCTACCTATATTCTTGGTATTCGACTCTACCGGGATAGAGCGAAGAGAACAATAGGTCTTTCCCAAGCCCTCTATATAGATAAGATCTTAAAGCGATTTAAGATGGATGATTCTAAAAGAGGGTTCCTACCAATGCGACATGGAATAAAACTCACCTTGAAGATGTGTCCTCAAAGTGAGGAACAATGAAAGGAAATGAGTTATATACCATATGATTCGGCAGTGGGTAGCCTCACATATGCTTTATTGTGTACGAGACCTGACATTTCGCATGCTGGGAGAGTGGTAAGTAGGTTTCGGGCTAACCCAGTTCAGGAACATTAGACCGCCATAAAGAACGTTCTCGAGTACTTTAGAAGGACTAGAGATCTGGTTCTTAAATATGGTGGTGGAGACCTGAATGTGATGGGATTCACTGTATTGGACTTCCAAGGACAGAAAGACGATTCTATGTCTACTTCTGGATACATTTACTCTTAATGGAGGAGCAGTATCTTGGCATAGTGCCAAGAATAGCGCGACTGCTAATTCCACCTGTTAGGCTGAGTATAAAGCGGCCTCAGAGGCCTCCAAAGGAAAAATTTAGAAGTTACTGGGTAAACTTCACGTGACACTGGTCTTTGCTACCGAGCAAAGAGTACGTGCCTAGGAGCCAAGGTTTCATAATAGTACCAAACATATTGAGAGAGAGTATCATCTCGTAAGAGCATCCGTTCGCAAAGAGATACATTGAGCTGCGAGTCAGCCGACTACGTCGCTGATCCACTGACCTAGCCATTTTATCAGATTAGCTTAGAGCGTCATCTGGAGAACATATGGTATTAGATACCATAGTGTGTGGCATTGAGTGTAAGTGGGAGATTGTTAGGAGTATGCCCTCGAATGCCACTCAGAGGTTGTTGAGTGAGGGCATTGTACTTGTAATTATGTAAACCATTTATATAAGGCAAATGAATGTTTCTTTATTTACTGGTAGTTACTGGCATTCCTAACTCGTAAATAAACATATGGAAACTAGTCCGTGTATTTGAGAGCAAAACGTTCCACTCCTTATTGGATAAGGGGGTCGGCACTGGAAAGGTTATAACTCAAATACTTAATCGTTCGCAAGTCGATGAAACTTGACTGGACGTTAAGTTTATGTGAAGACTTGTATGACGTGTTCTTTGACATGGAGAGTGCTTGTCGAACACTAATGGTTAGTGGGAGCACACGTTATAGGTATGCTAATTGGATTAGTATACTCGAACCGACTCACCCTCGATTCATCACACGGATTTCACTCCGGGATAGTCAATGATGGAATCGAAAGGTTGTGATAGGTATTCGTGAACCTTCGACTTGAGGATTTAGTAGGTATGTGCTTGTGACGTCAAGATTTTCATTAGAATAGTTCGACCCTATAAACCGGAAGGCGGGGGTCAACCTCGACGTACATCTTGATGGGCAAGTAGCAGGTCCTACTGAATACAAAGATAGAATTCTTTCTCCCGTTAGTGAGCGGGTTATATGTCCTATGCGGTTATTGGCAGATGAGATCATAAGTCTTTGGCCAAAGCATTGGAGCTAGTTGTATTAGATACACGACAGCTCGATGATCTCGATTTGCATTAGCGCATGCATAGCGTCAAGTACAGATAGGGTTTGACTGACCGTGACCCTATAACTTGATCGGGACATTTGAAAGAAGGGTTTATACGTATACTGGTATTCACGACAGAATGGTTCTTGAATGATCCCAATCATTCGTTCTCAGTTGGGGTACAGTGTAGGCCGCCAGGCTGGCTAGGTGGTGCTACTACTCTTTGGTTCCTCCCATTGCTGACTGAGACGGACCTACCGAGTCGCGCATTAGGATTGACGACGGAATGAATCAGTCTAATTATCTCATTATGTGTATTAGATATTGGATATCTAAATTTGGGACATTAGATGTCTAAATCGATTTATTGGATAAATTGGTTTACGGCCTAATGAATTAAATAAATTACTGGGTGATTAATTTAATTCATGTATATAATTATTTCTTGGAGAAATTAATTATATTATTTTGTATTTGATATGTTTAATTAATTGGATTAATTAATCGATATAAATACATCGAAACGGAATCGGAGTTTATCTGTTTGGACTTTCGAGTCAAAGCGAACCGAACTCGTCCGTTTTTCATCATGGCCACCCTCCTCTTTTCCACCTAATTTCCCCTTGTCTTTTGTTTCCATTTTATGTGGATGATATTGACATGGTGGGGATACCTCTCATGTGAATGACTTGTATAAGTTGGTGGAAGGTGTATAAAGAATAATATGTAGACTTGTGATTGAGTAGATATAATATCACATACATATTTCACACTTTGAGAGAGAGAGAGAGAGACGTAAGAGAGTTTGAAGGAGAGAGAGAAAAGAACTTAGAGTTCATTTCATGGTGTTCATACTCATCTTCATCTTCTTTACTAACTTCTTTTTCATTTTTCTTGGAGAAAATTGAGAGAAAAATATTGAGAGAATTTTGATAAACATACTTGGAGTATATTCATCAAAATCAATAGCTTCATCACCTAGATCTAGCCGTATCCTCGGGGAATAGCAAGGTGTTGTCATTCCGGTCGTTTCTCCGGCGCGTGGCAAGTAGAGACGCGGTGCTTTCGGCGTTGGATCGTTCAAGAGCTTGGGGAATAGCTCAAGAGAAGGTTATCCATCTAATCAACGGTCTACAAGGGTGAGTTTCTATATCTCTTGTGAATTCGTTTTTGATATTCGTATATACGTAGCTCGATCGATCCTCGTAGGGATTCGGATCGAATTAATTTTCGTTTTACCGCTTCCGCTGGGCCTTCGTTTTAGGCACCGAATCCCAACAGCGCAATATTGTCCTCGCCCAGTTAGAGAGGCCCGAGTCCGGGAGTTTTTCTCACCACTGAATCTAGAGGCATCTGTGACAGACGTGATTAAGACTTTTAATCACCAGCTGACTTATGTGCGCCACTTGGTCAGGACCGAGGCGGAGAGGATTTTCCATTTCGACATGCGGATGAAGCCGGAAATTCAGCAGTATATGTCCGGATTTGAATGTACCACCTTGCGACAGTATCAGGACAAAGCACTGGACTACGATATGAAAGAGGCGGCAGTAGAAAAGTCAACGGAAGCAAAGAAGCAGAAAGTGTCTGGCAACTTCACGGAGGATAAGAGTAGTGGGCCCCGCAAGGGCCAGTCCTCATTTCATTCATCCAGGAGGCCTCCGAATCCTTCTCGAGGTGGAAAGAAGTTCCGGGCAGCACCAACCGTTCATACGCAGGGAAGAAATGTTATAACTGTGGCAAAATGGGGCATGTTCGACGTGATTCTTTCGCACCTGCTGTGACCTCTTTCGAGTGTGGACAGGAAGCACATCACGCAACATTTTGTGGAAATGCGACTCGGTCTTTTGGTACTCGCACTCCTGCACCAGTTCCGAAGGACACTAGTGTAAACCAGACGCAGCAAAGTGGTTTCCAGCAGCAGAATGTTGGGAAAAGAGAGGCATCCAGTGCTGGGCCTGTTCCTCCACGTATTTACGAGATGAAGAAGTCAGACGATCAGAACACAACTGTTGCATCAGGTACGATTCAGATCCTTTTGCAACCAGTTAGTGTCTTATTCGATTCAGGAGCTACGCATTCTTTCATATCTTTGAACTGTGTTAATCGTTTCAAAATCTCGTGCTTGTATGATTGTGAACCTTATGTTGTGGGGTTATCGAGCGGAGAGAAACTTGTGGGAACCCTAGAAACTAGAGATTTTCTAGTGACTATAGGAGGGAGAGATTGGCTATCAAATCTTATTGTAGTCGACATCCTTGGTGACGATTTAATTCTAGGAGATGATTGGCTCAATCGTTATGGAGCTATTTTGAATTACCGAAAGAGAGTCATTTCTATCATTACTGATGACGGATCTGAACATTTATTCAAAGGATGGAGACCGGGAAGCTCAGGAAAATTGATCAAAGCGATGAAAGCAGTGAGATTGCTAAAGCAGGGTTGTTACGGATTTTGGTGTTATGCCATGAAGAAAGAAGAAGGAGTAGAGCTCTCCTCTATTCCAATTGTGAATCAATTCTCAGATGTATTCCCTGACGAACTACCTAGGTTACCTCCGCAGAGAGAAGTGGAGTTCACTATCGAATTAGAGCCTGGAGCCGCTCCTATTTCTAGGGCACCATACCGTATGGCGACAACCAAGATGTATGAATTAAAGAAACAGCTTGAGGAATTATTGCAGAAGGGTTATATTCAACCTAGGGTCTCTCCTTGGGGAGCACCCGTTCTCTTTGTCCGTAAGAAAGATGGATCCCTCCGACTATATATTGATTACAGAGAGTTAAACAAAGTGACGATCAAGAACAAGTATCCTATACCTCGAATTGACGACTTGTTTGATCAACTGCAAGGGGAAAGAGTATTCTCGAAGATTGACTTGCGATCAGGATACCATCAGTTGAGGATTAAGGAATCGGATATACCGAAATCTGCTTTCAGATCCCGGTACGGACACTATGAATTCATGGTGATGCCATTCGGACTCACCAATGCTCCTGCGGTATTTATGCAATTGATGAATCAGGTATTCCTAGAATACCTAGATAAATTTGTGGTAGTCTTCATCGATGACATCTTGATCTATTCGAAAAACACAGAGAAGCATGCTGAGCATTTGCGTATTGTTTTGAGCACCTTGAGGAAGGAACATCTCTATGCTAAACTTTCTAAATGCGAATTCTGGCTTAAAGAGGTGACCTTCCTTGGGCATGTAATATCAGCTAACGGAGTTCAGGTGGACCCGAAGAAAGTCAAAACAATCTTGTAATGGGAGTCTCCTAGCAACGCGAAAGAAGTTCGAAGTTTCTTAGGACTTGCTGGATATTATCGCCGTTTTGTACACGCGTGCTCGAATGTACAAATGTACACGCGTCACTCCGTCCAAGGTATTTCATCGCCACTTCGTCACTCCTTTCTATATGTGATTCATACAATCACACTGATCTCTGCATCAGGTAGTTTTGTCATTTGTACTAGATTCCCAATCTATTAGTCCAAGTTCTCTGCTTAGTTCCAGAAACCTTTCTTCTGGTAAAGGTTTTGTGAATATGTCAGCAATTTGGTACTCTGTGCTGACTCTTTCTACTCTTACTCTCTTGTTTAGCACATGATCTCTGATGAAATGATGTTTGACATCAATGTGCTTTGTTCTTGAGTGCAATATTAGATTTTTTGTTATTGCTATTGCACTATTGTTGTCACACCATATTAGGACTTCATTTGCAATGATGTTGTAGTCCCTTAGCTGTTGTCTGATCGATAGGATTTGTGCACAACAGCTGCCTGCAGCTAAGTATTCAGACTCAGTTGTAGATATTGAGTTTGATACTTGCTTCTTGCTGAACCATGGTATCAGTCTGGTTCCTAGTAACTAACATGTTCCACTTGTGCTTTTCCTGCCAATTTTGCATCCTGCAAAATCTGCATCAGAGTATCCTGAGAGCTCGAAGTTATTATCCTTGGGATACCATACTCCAACATTGATTGTAGACTTAAGGTATCTGATTATCCTCTTAGCTGCTTCCTGGTGAGACTGTTTCCGCCTTGACTGAAATCTTGCACATACTCCTATAGCATATGATATATCTGGTCTGCTTGCAGTGAGATACATAAGTGATCCAATTAATCCTCTGTAGTGTGTAGGATCCACTGAAATGCCTCCTTCATCTGCATCTAGGTGAAGTGATGTGCTTATGGGAGTTCTTAGAGATTTGGCTCAGTCCATTCCAAATCTTTTGATTAGATCTCTTGTATACTTTGCTTGGTTAATGAAAATTCCATTATCAACTTGCTTGACTTGCAAAACAAGAAAGAAATTAAGCTTTCCCATCATTCTCATCTCAAACTCTCATTGCATGAGATTTCAGAACTTATCGCATAGCTCTGGGTTGGTTGATCCAAAGATGATACCATACACATATATTTGAACTTGTAATATGTGGCCTTCATGTTCCACTCTGAATAAGGTCTTGTCCACTTATCCTTTGCTGAATCCATTATTCTCCAGAAACACAGATAGTGTTTCATACCATGCTCTTGGTGCCTGCTTGAGTCCATATAGAGCCTTTAGAAGCTTGTATACTCTATCTACTTTAACAAATCCAGGGGGTTGCTCCACACAGACATCTTCTTCTAGTACTCCATTGAGAAATGCGCTTTTCACATCTATCTGGTAGACTTCAGAGTCCTTGAAAGCTGCATAGGCAAGGAATAGTCTGATAGCTTCCAATCTTGCAGTAGGTGCATATGTTTCATCAAAATCTATTCCTTCACATTGTGCATATCCTTTTGCAACTAGTCTGGCTTTATTCCTAACAACAGCTCCATCTTCATCACATTTGTTTTTATACACCCACTTGGTGCCTATGACTTTCTTGTGATCTGGTCTGTCTGTCAGTTCCCAGACATTGTTTCTCTCCATTTGGTTTAGATCCTCTTGCATTGCAATTATCCATGAGTAGTCATCCAGAGCCTATTCAGTTGTTTTGGGTTCCGTCTGAGACATGAAATAAGAGAACATTGCCATTCCTGTAGGTTCTGTAGATTGCCTGGTCTTGACTCCATCAGTTAAGTTGCCAATGATTTGTTGTATGGGATGATCTCTGAGCCATTTGAGGATATCTTCTTCAGGGTTTGTTCCCCCTGTTGAGTTGCTTTGATGGACTTCTTCTCTCTCTGCATCAGCTCAGTTTTGGCCTTCTTGATCTGCAATTGGATCAGCTACGGTCTTATCATATGTAGGTGGGGATCTTGTCTGCTCTGCAGGTGCGTCTTTGTCAGCTACATTTGGGTCTTCATCAGCTGCAGTTGGATCAGCTAGGTTTTAGGATCTTATCTGATCTGCAGTTGAGTCTTCAGGCTGATCTGCAGTTGTGTCTTCAGGCTGATCTGAAGGTGAGTCCATCATTCCTGTGTCATGAATGATAACTTCTTCTAGGGTGGCGGATTTGGGCTTTTTCTCAATTAATTCCACCTGTTTCCTATACTCAACAGTCGACTCATCAAATACAACATGAGGTGTTTCTTACACAACTAATGTTCTTTTGTTAAAAACTCTGTATGTCTTGCTTATTTGCGAGTATCCCATAAAGACCATCATCAATTTTAGCATCAAATGCATTCATTTGGGTTTTACAATTGTTGTGGATGAAACACTTACAACCAAATATATGAAAATATGCAACAATTGGTGTTCAGCCATTCAAAACCTCATAGGGAGTTTTGCCATGTCTCCCTACAATCATACTCCTGTTCTGAGTATGGCATGTTGTGTTGACAGCTTCAGTCCAGAACCTCTTTGGCAGGTCAGCTTCAGCAATCATTGACCTGGCAGCTTCCTTCAAGGTTCTGTTTCTTCTTTCAGCAACACCCTTTTGCTATGGTGTTCTTGCAGCAGATACTTCATGCTAGATTCCATTCTGACCACTGTACTTAGTGATTGCTTTGTTGAGAAATTCTCCACCCCTTTCTGATCTGATCTTGATGATGGAGAGGGATTTCTCATTCTGAATCTTCCTTAGCAGCTTAGGTAGCTTTGATAGTCTTTCACTCTTTTTATAGAGAAAAACAAACCATGTGTATCTCGAGTAGTCATCTACTACTACTAAGGCATGCTTCCTTCCACTCAATGTCCTTGGATTGATGGGGCCAAAGAGATCCATATGAAGTAGATTGAAATTCTGGTGGTGAGATTGGTAAGCTGAACTGGTTTGAATGATGCTCTGGTCTGCTTTCTTTTCTGGCATGCATCACAGAGAGCTTATTTCCTGAATACTTCTTCTGGAAGTCCTTTGACCAACTTTTGAGAGCTTATCTTGTTGATGGCTTTGAAGTTCAGGTGACATAATCTCTTATGCCATAGCCATCCATTTTCAGCAATTGTCTTAGATAGAAAACATGTGTTTGGAGTGCCTGTATTCTAGTCTATCATATAGACATATCTTCTTCTAAATCCTTGTAGCTTCACTTCTCCAGATATGATATCAATCACCATGCATTTCCAAATAGTGAAGACTACTAGATTCTTCTAATCACAGAATCGGCTTATGCTCAATAGGTTGTATTTGAGACCTTTGACATAATGTACTTTGGATATGGTTATGTTTCCTCTGTGCAGCTCTACAAAACATTTTGTCTGACCTCTAGAGCTATCTCCAAAGGTTACATCTGGACCTCTTTCTTTGATGTAGTTTTTGTAACGCCCCGACTTTCTAGGGGTAATTATAGGGGAAATTGAATAAAAGGTAAATTTTGACAAAAATAATTTCTTTTGAGAATATTAAAATTCTCGCCTACAAAGTCGAGTCGCTACACTGACATAAATTAAATATTTTTAAATAAGGCAACAATACGTCATAGATACGAAATAAAAATTTGCGGCGGAAGAATAAATTTTAAAGTGTTAATTTCGAACAAAGTTTTCCCGAAAGAATTTGCGAAATATTAGACATAACGAAAAAACATCATTTAATAAATTTCATTCATATGCCCTCTCGGCTCGCTCCGTCGTCCATCCAGTTCAGTTTAACCTGTGGGATCAATAAAGGTGGGGGTGAGCTTCTTTCATCTCGTGGAAATCACACTTATCACAGTAATATACAATCTCATGGAAACCATAACATGAATAATCTATCATATCTTTTCCTCAACGTGAATAAATACACACAATATTACGTATAGTATGAATCTAGCATGCATAACACGAATTTTGAGGTTGCGCAGGTGTCCCCGCAACAACATGAAACATATACACAATACCACATATAACATGAATCGAGCACGCATGTGAATATTGATTCATACTTTTACATTTGATATTCCGCAAGTCCTAAGAAAGGTACAATACCTTGGACGGAGTGACGAAGTGGCGATGCTGAGGGCATATGATACTTTTACATTTTAGCGAGTCTATAGAAAGGTAAAACCTGGCTCCGATACCACTATGTAAGGCCCCGAATTTCTAGGGGTAATTATTGGGGAAATTAAATAAAAGGTAAATTTTGACACAAATAATTTCTTTTCGGAATATTAAAATTCTCGCCTACAAAGTTGAGTCACTACACTGATATAAATTAAATAATTTTGAATAAGGCAACAATACTAGAATTTCGAAATATTAGACACAACGAAAAAACATCATTTAATAAATTTCATTCATATATATATGCCCTCTCGGCTCGCTCCTTCGTCAATCCAGCTCGGTTTAACCTGCGGGATCAATAAAGGTGGGGGTGAGCTTCTTTCAGCTCGTGGAAATCACACTTATCATAGTAATATACAATCTCATGGAAAGCACAACATGAATAATCTATCGTAACTTTTCCTCAACGTGAATACATACACACAATATTACGTATAACATGAATCTAGTACGCATAACACGAATATTGAGGTTGTGCAGGTGTCCCCGCAACAACATGAAACATACACACAATACCACATATAACATGAATCGAGCACGCATGTGAATATTGAGGTTGTGCAGGTGTCTCCACACAACATATATCTTAAGATGGCCTCTTTACAAGTATACACGTGAGCCTAATTTACAACATGTATCGTCAATTTAAACATAAGTAGAATGTCACATATACAATCCAATTAAAGTAATTAAAGTGATAGGGAAAATTCCCACCTGAATAAATGATGCTGTCTGACTTGAATATGAAGATGCTCGACTCACAGTCCTAAGCCCGTAAATCCTTGATAAAGTTTACATATAATAATAATTTAATCATTATAAAATATTATGATATAATTACTGAAATTAAAATATATATGCATAAAATCGGACTAATTATTAATATTAATTGAAAAGTCAACATTTTAATGTCTTGGTCAAAATTAGGACAGAATTGAAGGTTTTAAAATTGACTGGGGTAAAATTGTAAGAGATGAGAAGCTGACGTGTTTAAAATCAAATAATTATAAATCAAAACGGATTTAAATTGAAGTATCCCGAATTACTTGGGTTAAATTGAAAGTCTCTGGAAACAGGTTAGGACTAAATTGATTAACTTGAAGAGTTTAGGGATTGGGTTGCAAAATATAGGATATATATACCATATCCCTAGTTTTTCGGCCGACAATTCACTCATGTCTCTCGCCCCTCTCTCTCTCTGGCCTTAACTCTCTCTCTACAATCCTCTCCCTCCCGTCTCTATCTATCTCTCTACAAAATTTCTTCTCGGCCGGAAATAGGATGGTCGTAAGACACACACACACACACCAAACAAAATCGATCAATCTCACACGAACCGCGTACTATAGCCCAGACGCGAGAGGCGAGTCAGAAAGGTAGTGGCGGTTCGAATCGAGCGTCGTGGTGGCGATGGGTCTGAGTTCGGTTCGACGTTGGAGTCCGGAGCGATAGAGTTTCTGACCGGTGTAATACGGAGGTGGTGAAAAGGAAGGGCTACGACCCTGGACCACTGGTGGCGGTTCTGAATTCGCAGTGGTGGTAACCCCAGCTTCAGGCGAGACGGCGATTTGGTATGCGGCGGCGCTCCAACCCTCATGTCCGGGGATGAATTTGGGATTCAGGTAATTTGGGATTCGGGGTTTGGTTTCTGATTTTGACAAATTCTGGAGATAACTTTTGAATTAATGATGAATTTAAGAAATTGCTGGAAATATATTTTGGGTTACTTCAAGGTTGTGGATGGCCGAGGGATTTGTAAACAGATGATTTTTTTCCTAAGATGAGTTATGTTGAGTGAACTCGACTTGGGTTCTGAAATCGCACTGTGATGGAGAATAGGATTCGATTCTGTTCAGGTGTTGTACGTGTAATATCCGGAATTTCTACTACTGTTGTTTGATATTATTTTATCCGAGTTATATTGTACAGCGTGGAATCTGTAAAGTATGGATAAAATAAATGAAGGACTGAGATGTCAGTATTGGTACAATTGTCGTATTTGGTAGACAATTACAATTGAGGATATCATGTATCAGGTTATCGCACTTTTGATAATGGGTATATCGTATGAGAATATTATTGGATTCAGTATATGTGTTCAGTGTGTCGTATGTTCGTTTTTGGTATGTCGAGACGTTTGACAGAATAGCTGAAATGGCTAAGTACAGCCACATTAGCGCACGCTATGATGTATACTTAGCATGCGCTAAAGCTTAAGGATAACGTACGTTAATACTGTGAGATAACGTACGCTAAGTTGTCATGTGTTACGTATGTTATGCGTAAGGAATTACGTACGTAACAAGAGGAATCAGAGAATCGAGTCGTGGTCGGCAGGTGGGACCCGGTGTGTCGGCAGCCGATGTGGACAGGCGAGTCAACTACGTATTACGTACGCTATACAGGACGTATTACGTACGTAATATAAGGTTTTACTGTAGCAAGTCAACGTACGTATTACGTACGTTATGAAAGAATTGTTACGTACGTAAGCATGTTAACGAAACAGGTCAGTTAGTTCTGGAATGAGATTACGTACGCTATGAAGGACACTTAGCGTGTGCTAAGCTGCATTACATACGTTAATTCGGATTGTTAACGTACGTAATGATCAATGAAGTTTATAAATTGAAGCGTGGTCTTTCATTTCTCTCACGAACCAAAGAGGTGTTGCTCTCCAAAACCCGTCCTTCTTCATTTCTAAGTATGTTCTAAACACTTTTAACTTGGTTGTGAGCTTGGGATCATGGAATTGAAGCTTAGATATGGAACTATTGGTGATTCCTGAAGTGATTACTTGTGTATTTCATCTTTTAAGAGGTATGTTGGATAATCCCTCCTTGAATTTCGGATTTTGATGTTGTTGTTGATAAATGATTCATATGAAGATGATTAGGATCTTGTTATTACGATTCTTGAGGATATATGAGGTGTATGTTGAAGGAAGATGATGATATGTTGGTTTATGTCTTGAATATGTTGATTATGATTATAGATTCATAGTGTTCTTGGTGTTCTTGGTATAATTGATCGATTCTTGATGTTAGGAGGATCATATATTGGAAAATATGATAATATACACCTTGAATCATGAATTAGGATTATTTAGATGTTAGAGGATATCGAATTTCGTTGTTTTGATGGCCATGAACAATGTTTCAAATCATTTAGTGTTCTTGAGGAACTCCTTGATGAATTGAACATAGCAAGACGATCGTAGGATGAATTATCGGTATCTTTAGATATGAAGATCGAATTTTCGTTGATTGTAGTGTTAGAATTCGTATGTTCTTGATGAAATACGAATCATGATATCATTTGGGAATCCGGAAAGATTGTGATTGATCACTGGATATGATTTCCTTTACATTCGTATTCGTAATCGTATTTTGGTTATGAATTCGTAATTGTTTGAGTTGGATTGTTCGGACTTGTGTCTAATCGAGATATTGTGAAATCGTTGAGTTTGTCGATCGGTTATATTGATTGGTAATTATTGTATTTCGGTTCAACATGTATTCGTTAATGGTTTGGGTATACTATTTGGTTTTGTATGTGATTGAAGTGTCGTTGAACCATTGAGATCGATTGGTTGGATATGTCGGTTATTGATTGTTATCAAATCGTTGCTATTTGTATTACTTCAATAGGTTGAGATTATTGATCGGTGATTATAACCGTGTGTTGCGGTCGAGTTCGAAAATGTTCTTAGATTGCTTTGGTCGGGGCTGAGGAGCTTGTAGACGAAGGCAATGAGATTGGTAGCGGTTTCATCATCGTTGTATCGGTATCGAGGCAAGTTATTACTTGCTCAGTTATAATGTTTAATGAATAGTTTCAGTTTCATTTCGTTTATAATGCATATAGCAATGATTATTACTGCAAATTCTGGAGATTTGGATTATATGTTGTCTTTTCGATTCTGGGAGTTAAATCATAATGTATATGCTTTATCTCGGTTATTGGCATATTCGGGTATCAAGGTTACGTTGCGATAAAGATGAGGATATGAATATCTATAGTTCATGGTGAGTTTGGATTGTCGAGCATTGAGGATAATTGTCGGTGATGATTTGACGTCGAGATTGCTTCTGAAGGACTCGGGACAAGTAGTGTTGATGATGTTGATCATGCAGGTTGTATTTCATATTGTTGAACATGAGGTCGTCCTAGTTGTTTTGTCATAATGTCGTTCATGTTATTGAGTCATGTGTTGTTCATGTCGATGAACATATTGATTTGCATATGTGTATGCATAATTGTATTGTTTATGTTGTGTTGATCCGTTGGGATCGTGTGATCTATGCTGAGGGCGCTGGATCAGATGTCCACCTCGTTATGTTCCGACGGGATCATCTTGGGATCTATGATGAGGGCGCTGGATCATTGGACGGGTTCTTCCACCTCGTTATGGTCCGACGGGATCATCTTGGGATCTATGCTGAGGGCGCTGGATCGTCGGAGTAACCAGTGTTGTGTTGATGGAATCATATGGATTCGCATCGTTGGTTTTGCATATGTTGTTGTGTATATATGTATATTGTTGGTTATCCACCTCGTGTTGATCTGGTAGGATCATCTTGAGACCTATGCTGAGGGCGCTGGGTCATGGGATTTCCATTGAGTATACATTGTGGATATTGTTTTGAGCATATTGACGTTGTCATATGAGTGTGCATTTGTAGGTCTTGTGTTAGGACCATGTCCGTGTATGGTATTGATCTGACCTCGGATTTGACTGACATGATTGTCGTGGCATTTCGTATCTTGAGGTACGTTCCGTATTTTCCTTTGGTATTTGTCTTTTGATGGACAGTCGGTTGTCGTCTTGGGATTTGATGATGCTATCCGATGGATCGTATTGGTCAGAACTGGTATATTTCCGTATCATGAGTTGGTGATGATAGTTTGAGAACCTTGAGTATTGTTTGAGGCACAATACAGACGTTATGTTCGAATTGATTGGTTACGAGATGTGAAATGTGATAATGGTTGTTCTGTTGAGAATTATTTGAGTAAGTAAAGTTATGACGATAAGATTACATTGGTCGTATTCTTATTTTGTATTCTCATTGGTATGTAATTATTAATGTGATGTGACAGTTATTATTGTTGGATATTATGGCTGACCCCGTCGTGGGCTTTCTTTTTAGGCATTTTGGATATCGAGTTTGTAGCGGTCGTGGAGAGACGAGCTTCCCGAAGGATACTGGCTAGGGCATGTTTTTGTGATTTGAGTTCCGGATCAGTTGTTTTCCGCTGCTGGAGTATTTGTAATTGTTTGTCTTTTCCGTTGCGTGAGTATTTTTAATTGACCTTTCGTTTATGGTAACTTAGGCTACTTTGGCAATCGTATTCTAAAATATTTTTTCGGTACGTGTAAGCGATAGCTTAACGTACGCTTTCAAACTGTTGAGTTTTTGGTACTTCGAACCTTGTGGTTTCAAATGAGATTTTACGACGGTTTTGATAAACGGATTTTATTAAATCTTTGAATGTTTTTAAAATATGTACCGTCGTTAGCCCCTTGGGCATTTGTAAATGTTTGCGGAAATTTCTCTTAGCCTTGTGGGTTCCATCTCGGGGCCCACGGCGCTGTAATATTCCCGGTTAAATCTGGGGGTATTACAGTACGATTGTGATTGTGCATAGATGGATGAAAAAAAGTATAAATCATAAGATATTAATATTGTGTTTGTACTAAAAAAGGAGACATGAACGATAAGAAGGATAATTTATGAGTCTTACCTTGCTGGAGAGAAAAGTTGTGAAGATGAAGTTGCAGATTCCAAGTTGCTGCTGGGACGATCGGTAGAAAAAGTTGTCTCGTGTGAATTTTGTGTTTGTATTATATTTTATTGTGTATTTTTGTTTGCACGGAATGCAGAATTGTATTTATACTCCTAGGTTAGGTAGCCCTAGGAGTATATATGGTAGTGTAAATTTGCTGGACTTTAGTATTTTGGTTCAACAAAAGGTAGTCGGGCCAAATAACAATAACATTAGAATTAAAGTCAATTGGGTTTTAAATAAATAATAATGATATAATGATATTAATATTAAAACTATTAATATTGATATTGCCTTTAATAACAAGTAATGCTACTATTATTATTAATTATAATATTATCAATAATAATAATATAATATTAATATTAATAATTAATATTAAATGTCTCTTGCAATTTATTGATCCGACTCGGGCTTAGAATCTATTTTATGCCATGAAAATATTTATGATCTCATTAATGAGTTTAAATGAATTGAAAATGCATTATTAATATCATTACTAAATGACTACTTGAAAATAACTGACAAAAATGACACATGCTAGAACTTGTGATACGTCGAAATAAATGTTCATGATCCTCTAAATGAAATTAAATGAAACGAAATGCATCGATAATATTATTATAAATAATAATATTACGTTATGAAAATTGGCGGGTATTGCAACACCACTATGTAACGCCCCGACTTTCTAGGGGTAATTATAGGGGAAAATAGGTAAAAGATATAATTTTGAAAAAATTAATTTCTTTTGAGAATATTAAAATTCTTGCCTACAAAGTCGAGTCGCTACACTAACATAAATTAAGTACCTTTAAATAAGGCAATAATACGTCACAGATACGAAATAAAAATTTGCGGCGGAAGAATAAATTATAAATTGTTAATTTCTAATAAAAGTTTCCCCAAAAGAATTTGGAAAGATTAGACATAATAAAAAACTTCATTTATTAAATTTCATTCGTATGCCCGTCTCGGCTCGCTCCTTCGTCCATCCAGCTCGGTTTAACCTGCGGGATCAATAAAGATGGGGATGAGCTTCCTTCAGCTCGTGGAAATTACACTTATCAAAGTAATATACAATCTCATGGAAAGCATAACATGAATCATCTATCATATCTATCCCTCAACGTGAATATATACACATAATATTACGTATAGCATGAATCTAGCACGCGTAACACGAATATTGAGATTGCGCAGGTGTCCTCGCAACAACATGAAACATATACACAATACCACATATAATATGAATCGAGCACGCATGTGAATATTGAGGTTACGCAGGTGTCCCTGCAACAACATATATCTTAAGATAGCCTCTTTACACGTATATAGGTGAGCCTGATTTACAACATGTATCGTCAATTTAAACATAAATAGAATGTCACATATACAATCCAATTAAAGTAATTAAAGTGATAGTGAAAATTTCCACCTGAATAAATGATGTTGTCTGACTTGAATATGAAGATGCTCGACTCACAGTCCTAAGCCCGTAAATCCTCGATAAAGTCTACATATAATAATAATTTAATCATTATAAAATATTACGATATATGACTGAAATTAAAATATATGTGCATAAACTCGAACTAATTATTAATATTAATTGAAAAGTCAATATTTTAATGTCTTGGTCAAAATTAGGACTGAATTGAATGTTTTAAAGTTGACTGGGGTCAAATTGTAAATTAAACTATATATGCATAAAATCGGACTAATTATTAATATTAATTGAAAAGTCAATATTTTATTGTCTTGGTCAAAATTAGGACTGAATTGAAGGTTTTAAAGTTGACGGGGTCAAATTGTAAGAGATGAGAAGTTGATTGGGTTAAAATCGAAGAATTATAAATCAAAACGGATTTAAATTGAAGTATC
Source organism: Orobanche coerulescens (assembly GCA_033398695.1). Lineage (NCBI taxonomy): Eukaryota > Viridiplantae > Streptophyta > Magnoliopsida > Lamiales > Orobanchaceae > Orobanche > Orobanche coerulescens. The sequence goes on along the minus strand of CM065804.1, from coordinate 65,232,352 downwards.
CCGAATTACTGGGGTTAAATTGAATGTCTCTGGATACAGGTGAGGACAAAATTGATTAACTTGAGGAGTTTAGGGACTGGGTTGCAAAATATAGGGTATATATACCCTATCCCTAGTTTTTCGGCCGACAATTCACTCCTGCCTCTCGCCCCTCTCTCTGCCTTAACTCTCTCTCTCTCTACGATGCTCTCCCTCCCGTCTCTATCTATCTCTCTACAAAATTTCTTCTTGGCCGAAAATAGGATGGTCGGAAGACACACACACACACCAAACAAAATCGATCAATCTCACACGAACCGCGTACAATAGCCCAGACGCGAGAGGTGAGTCAGAAAGGTAGCGGCGGTTCGAATCGAGCGTCGTGGCGGCGACGGGTCTGAGTTTGGTTCGGAGTGACAGAGTTTCCGATCGGTGTAATACGGACGCGGTGAAAAGGAAGGGCTACGGCCCTGGACCTCTGGTGGCGGTTCTGAATTCGCAGTGGTGGCAACCCCAGCTTCAGGCGAGATGGCGATTTAGTACGCGGCGGCGCTCCGACCCTCATGTCAAGGGATGAATTTGGGATTCAGTAATTTGGGATTCGGGGTTAGGTTTCTGATTTTGACAAATTCTGGAGATAAATTTTGAATTAATTATGAATTTAACAAATTGCTGGAAATATATTTTGGGTTACTTCAAGGTTGTGGATGGCCGATGGATTTGTAAACAGATGATTTTTTTCCTAAGATGAGTTATGTCGAGTGAACTCGACTTAGGTTCTGAAATCGCACTGTGATGGAGAATAGGATTCGGTTCTGTTCAGGTGTTGTACGATTGTGATTGTGCATAGATGGATGAATAAAAGTATAAATCATAAGATATTAATATTGTGTTTGTACTAAAAGAGCAGACATGAACAATAAGAAGGATACTTTGTGAGTCTTACCTTGCTGGAGAGAAAAGATGTGAAGATGAAGTTGCAGATTCCAAGTTGCTGCTGGGACGATCGGTGGAAAAAGTTATCTTGTGTGTATTTTGTGTTTGTATTATATTTTATTGTGTATTTTTTTGTACTGCAGAATGCAGAATTGTATTGTATTTATACTCCTAGGTTAGGTAGCCCTAGGAGTATATATGGTAGTGTAAATTTGCTGGGCTTTAGTATTTTGGGTCAACAAAAGGTAGTCGGGCCAAATAACAATAACATTATAATTAAAGTCGATTGGGTTTTATATAAATAATAATGATATAATGATATTAATATTAAAACTATTAATATTGATATTGCCTTTAATAACAAGTAATGCTGCTATTATTATTAATAATAATACTACCAATAATAATAATATAATATTAATATTAATAATTAATATTAAATGTCTCTTGCAATTTATTGATCCGACTCGGGCTTAGAATCTATTTTATGTCATGAAAATATTTATGAACTCATTAATGAGTTTAAATGAATTGAAAATGCATTATTAATATTATTAATAGTAAATGACTACTTGAAAATAACTGACAAAAATGACTCGGGCTAGAACTAGTGATACGTCGAAATAAATTTTCATGATCCTCTAAATGAAATTAAATGAAATGAAATTCATCGATAATATTATTATAAATAATAATATTACATTATGAAAAATGACGGGTATTACATCACCACTATGTAACGCCCCGACTTTCTAGGGGTAATTATAGGGGAAAATAAGTAAAAGATAAAATTTTGACAAAATTAATTTCTTTTGAGAATATTAAAATTCTCGCCTACAAAGTCGAGTCGCTACACTAACATAAATTAAGTACCTTTAAATAAGGCAATAATACGTCATAGATACGAAATAAAAATTTGTGGCGGAAGAATAAATTATAAATTGTTAATTTCTAATAAAAGTTTCCCCAAAAGAATTTGGAAAGATTAGACATAATAAAAAACCTCGTTTATTAAATTTCATTCATATGTCCCTCTCGGATCGCTCCTTCGTCCATCCGGCTCGGTTTAACCTGCGGGATCAATAAATATGGGGGTGAGCTTCCTTCAGCTCGTGGAAATTACACTTATCACAGTAATATACAATCTCATGGAAAGCATAACATGAATAATTTATCATATCTATTGCTCAACGTGAATATATACACACAATATTACGTATAGCATGAATCTAGCACGCGTAACACGAATATTGAGATTGCGCAGGTGTCCTCGCAACAACATGAAATATACACACAATACCACATATAACATGAATCGAGCACGCAAGTTAATATTGAGGTTGCGCAGGTGTCCCCGCAACAACATATATCTTAAGATAGCCTCTTTACACGTATATAGGTGAGCCTGATTTACAACATGTATCGTCAATTTAAACATAAATAGAATGTCATATATACAATCCAATTAAAGTAATTAAAGTGATAGCGAAAATTCCCACCTGAATAAATGATGTTGTCTAACTTGAATATGAAGATGCTCGACTCACAGCCCTAAGCCCGTAAATCCTCGATAAAGTCTATATATAATAATAATTTAATCATTATAAAATATTACGATATATGACTGAAATTAAAATATATATGCATAAAATCGGACTAATTATTAATATTAATTGAAATGTTAATATTTTAATGTCTTGGTCAAAATTAGGACTAAATTGAAGATTTTAAAGTTGCCTGGGGTCAAATTGTAAGAGATGAGAAGCTGACCGGGTTAAAATCAAAGAATTATAAATCAAAACGAATTCAAAATTTATCTCCAAAATTTGTCAAAATGAGAAACCAAACCCCGAATCCCAAATTACCTGAATCCCAAATTCATCCCCGGACATGAGGGTCGGAGCGTCGCCGCGTACGGCGTACCAAATCGTCGTGTCGCCTGAAGCTGAGGTTTCCACCCATTTCGAATCCAGAACCGCCACCAGAGGTCCAGGGCCGTAGCCCTTCCTTTTCACCGCGGCCGTATTACACCGGTCGGAAACTTTGTCGCTCCGGACTCCACCGTCGAACCGAACTCAGATCCTCGCCGCCACGACGCTTGATTCGAACCGTCGCTACCTTTCTGACTCACCTCTCGTGTCTGGGCTATAGTACGCGGTTCGTGTGAGATTGATCGATTTTGTTTGGTGTGCGTGTGTCTTCCGACCAGCCTATTTTCGGCCAAGAAGAAATTTTGTAGAGGGATTGACAGAGACGGGTGGGAGAGGATTGTAGAGAGAGAGTTAAGGCCAGAGAGAGGGGCGAGAGGCAGGAGTGAATTTTCGGCCGAAAAACTAGGGATAGGGTATATATAAATATACCATATATTTTGCAGCCCAGTCCCTAAACTCTTCAAGTTAATCAATTTAGTCCTCACCTTTTTTCAGGGACTTTCAGTAACCCAAAGGTAAATTTTGACAAAAATAATTTCTTTTGAGAATATTAAAATTCTCGCCTACAAAGTCGAGTCGCTACACTGACATACACTAAATACTTTTAAATAAGGCAACAATACGTCATAGATACAAAATAAAAATTTGCGGCGGAAGAATAAATTATAAAGTGTTAATTTCTAACAAAGTTTCCCCAAAAGAATTTCAAAATATTAGACATAACGAAAAAACATCATTTAATAAATTTCATTCATATGCCCTCTCGGCTCGCTCCTTCGTCCATCCGGCTCAGTTTAACATGCGGGATCAATAAAGGTGGGGGTGAGATTATTTCAGTTCGTGGAAATCACACTTATCACATTAATATACAATCTCATGGAAAGCATAACATGAATAATCTATCATATCTTTTCCTCAACGTGAATCATACACACAATATTACGTGTAGCATGAATTTAGCACGCATAACACGAATAATGAGGTTGTGCAGGTATCCCCACAACAACATGAAACATACACACAATACCACATATAACATGAATCGAGCACGCATGTGAATATTGAGGTTGTGCTGGTGTCCCCATACAACATATATCTTAATATAGTCTCTTTACACGTATACAGATGAACCTGATTTACAACATGTATCGTTAATTTAAATATAAATAGAATGTCACATATACAATCCAATTAAAGTAATTAAAGTGATAGTGAAAATTTCTATCTGAATAAATGATGCTGTCTGACTTGAATATGAAGATGCTCTGCTCACAGTTCTAAGCCCGTAAATCCTCGATAAAGTCTACATATAATAATTATTTAATCATTATAAAATATTACGATATAATGACTGAAATTAAAATATATATGCATAAAATCGGACTAATTATTAATATTAATTCAAAAGTCAATATTTTAATGTCTTGGTCAAAATTAGACTGAATTGAAGGTTTTAAAGTTGACTGGGGTCAAATTATAAGAGATGAGAAACTGACTGAGTTAAAATCAAAGAATTATAAATCAAAACGGATTTAAATTGAAGTATTCCGAATTATTAGGGTTAAACTGAAAGTATCTGGAAAAAAGTGAGGACTAAATTGATTAACTTGAAGAGTTTAGGGACTGGTTTGCAAAATATAGGGTATATATACCCTATCCCTAGTTTTTCGGCCGACAACTCACTCCTGCCTCTTGCCCCTCTCTCTCTGGCCTTAACTCTCTCTCTACAATCCTCTCCCTCCCGTCTCTATCTATCTCTCTACAAAATTTCTTCTCGGCCGGAAATAGGATGGTCGAAAGACACACACACACCAAACAAAATCGATCAATCTCACACGAACCGCGTACTATAGCTCAGATGCGAGAGGTGAGTCAGAAAAGTAGAGGCGGTTCGAATAGAGCGTCGTGGCGGCGACGGGTCTTAGTTCGGTTCAATGGTGGAGTCCGAAACGACAGAGTTTCCGACCGGTGTAATACGGCCGCGGTGAAAAGGAAGGGCTACGGCCCTGGACCTCTGGTGGCGGTTCTGAATTCGCAGTGGTGGCAACCCCAGCTTCAGGCGAGACGACGATTTGGTACGCGGCGGCACTCCGACCCTAATGTCCGGGGATGAATTTGGGATTCGGGGTTTGGTTTCTGATTTTGACAAATTGTGGAGATAAATTTTGAATTCATGATGAATTTAACAAATTGCTGGAAATATATTTTGGGTTACTTCAAGGTTGTGGATGGCCGATGGATTTGTAAATAGATGATTTTTTTTCCTAAGATGACTTATGTCGAGTGAACTCGACTTGGGTTCTGAAATAGCAATGTGATGGAGAATAGGATTCGGTTCTGTTCAGGTGTTGTACAATTGTGATTGTGATTGTGCATAGATGGATGACCAAAAGTATAAATCATAAGATATTAATACTGTGTTTGTACCGAAAGAGCAGACATGAAGGATAAGAAGGATAATTTCTGAGTCTTACCTTGCTGGAGAGAAAAGTTATGAAGATGAAGTTGCAGACTCCAAGTTGCTGCTGGGACGATCGGTGAAAAAGTTGTCTCGTGTGTATTATATTTTATTGTGTATTTTTTTGTACTGCACAATGCAGAATTGTATTGTATTGTATTTTTTTTTTTTTTTTTTTTGATGACGGGTTGAATCGCAGGGGTTGAGGTCCGATCCTCATTCCTACCCGGTTAAATCGCGAGTTATCGCCTCGAATCCGGTTTGAGGATCTTGGTGAATAAACATCTGAGGTTTAAATCCTCGAAAAGAGCGGATCTCCCACGGTGATTCGAACCCACGCATGGCCATATCTGTGCTGAAAGATATCCTCCTCCTGGCTGAAATTTATGCCCTGGGGGATAATTGTATTGTATTTATACTCCTAGGTTAGGATATATATGGTAGTGTAAATTTGCTGGGCTTTAATATTTTGGGTCAACAAAAGGTAGTCGGGCAAATAACAATAACATTATAATTAAAGTCTATTGGGTTTTATATAGATAATAATGATATAATGATATTAATATTAAAACTATTAATATTGATACTGCCTTTAATAACAAGTAATGCTACTATTATTATTAATAATACTATCAATAATAATATAATATTAATAATTAATATTAAATGTCTCTTGCAATTTATTGATCCGACTCGGGCTTAGGATCTATTTTATGTCATGAAAATATTTATGATCTCATTAATGAGTTTAAATGAATTGAAAATGCATCATTAATATTATTAATAGTAAATGACTGTTTGAAAATAACTGACAAAAATGACTCGGGCTAGAACTTGTGATACGTCGAAAGAAATGTTCATGATCCTCTAAATGACATTAAATGAAATGAAATGCATCGATAATATTTTTATAAATAATAATATTACATTATGAAAAATGGAAGGTATTACAATTTTTGAGCACCTTCTTATTTCCTTTCATGTGCCTTGAGCATTCAGAATCTACAAATCATTCTTCTCCTCCTATTGTTGAACTTGTGGAGATGTGGTAGTAGTCCTACCTCTTTTTCTGCAATCAGACAAGCAGAGATTTAGGTACCCAAATTTGTGTGGGTTCTTTGGGGTTAGTAGGCTTCCTGGAGAATTGATTTCTCCTTGGATTATAAAAGTTATGTTGTCTACCCCTGTAAGGTGTGTGCTGTCTGGGTCTATATCCTTGGTTAGGATTGTGTACTGTATATACCTCATAAAATATGTGTGGGCCATTTCTAAATCTTGGCTGAGACCATTTATTAAATCGTTGGGGTCTCTACATTTGTTCATTTTGGAAATTTGGATAACCTTGAGTTTTCCATTTGCCTCTCCCATTTTGAAATCTGTTTTTGGGGAGTCTTTGGTAATGGCTGCTGCTTTTGCCTTGGCCATTGCCTAGTCTCTTGTCTAGGTGGCGCCCTTGTGAACTCTGGCTACTGCCTAAACTTTTGACTAGGCTGCTGCCTATTTTGAAATACGGGTTTATATGTAGGCTCAGCAGTCTGGACAATTGTTTCTCCCTTGACAAAAATGGTTTTTGAACTAGAGGGAGTGTTGGGGTCATATCCAAGGCCTTATCTGGAATAAAGTGGCCTTTTGTTCATGCACAATTCATCCAGAGTTATAGATGCCTTTAGGGATGTTATTTCCTTAGCTTGTGTATTACTTAGCTGTGTCAGTTTAGCAAACTCAGATTTGACATGAGCAAGTGCAGCTGATTTCTCACTGTTTAAAACAGTTAACCTTTTAATCTCAGCTGTGGTATTATCAGCTGAGTTTTTCAATTTGTTTTCAGCCTGTTTTTCAGATTCAGATTTGATTTTTGTTAACTCTAGGTTGTGTTTTTCAAAGTTATTTTTCACTGCCTATTCTCATCTTGCAGGTGTGTTCTCTCGGCTGTCATAGTCAAGTGTGCAGATTTTAACTTTTCAAAGTCTTTGAGGAGCTGATTGACAGATTCATATAAGTCAATATCTTGAGACATGTCTGAGTTGTCATTATTTGAAATTGAGGGTTTAGATGTTACCTCTTCATCAGCTAGGTTGTGCATCAGACAGTTATAGTCTTCATCATCATCAGAGAAGAATCCACTGCTAGATTCTACTCTTTCTTGGTCTTCTCCAATGAAAGCTTTTCTTTTGTCCTCTTTTTTACCCACTTGTTTCTTTCTTTCGTCTTTCTTGAGTTCTGGATAGTCAAACTGGATGTGTTCGATTTTGTGGCAAATGTAGCACTCCACCTTCCAGTTGCCAGCCTTTTGGTTCCTTCTTGGATTGTCCTTGTAGTTCTTCTTGTACTTGAAATAATTCTTCTTAAAATTGCTGAACCTTTGCATGATGAAAGCCATCTCTTCTTCAAAATTCAAAGGGCTGGGAGGACTGACTTCAGCTAGACTCTTTGCAGATGATTATGCTGCAAATGCTATCCCTTTTTCAGCTGGTTCATTAGATGATGAACAAGGAAGCTCGAACTCATATGCCTTCAGATCATAGAACAACTCCTGGATCTTTATTTTGTTGAGATCCTTTGATTCTCTCACGGCCACAGCCTTCATGATCCATTCAGGGTTGAGGGATCTTAAAACTTTTAGAGCCATCTCCCTGTTACCATATGTCTTTCCCAGGGAGTTAATTTCATTTATGATCTCAGTAAATCTTGTGTCTACTTGGTCAATTGATTCACCATTCTTCATCTTGAAGTTGTCAATCTTTTGAGTGGCAATTTGCAACTTATTTTTCTTAATCAACTCGGTTCCCGCACACATTACATCTAATGTGTCCCAAATTTCATTGGCATTTTTGCAATTCTTGATCTTGCCATGGTTGATTTGTCAAGAGTCTGGTACAGCACATATCTAGCCCGATTGTCAAGATTGGCCAACTTCCTTTCCTCAGGGGTCATCTCTATTATCTTCTTAGGAATCTCTAGTGGCTTCCAAGAAGCAATTTCTTCTGGTGTATTATTCTTCTCAAATATGAAGGGTCCTTCCTCAATGATACACCACATGTCATCATGAATGGATGACAGATGAGCCTGCATTCTTATTTTCCATAAGTCACATTCATAAACAGAGAATACAGGTAATCTAGAGTGCATGTGTTGCATGTGTTCCATTATACTGAGAGATTAAATATATATTCAATATATGGATCTGGTTCTGTAAAAATTGAACCAACCTCTCCGATACCACTTGTAGGTCACAAGTCGTCAGGAATAAGTCTAGGGGGGTGAAGAGACTTATTAAACTCTTTCCTGAATCTCAGGTGAGTTTCTCAGTTGTGATTAAGTACAGATGACTTATGTCGTCTGCAGACAGATAATGCGTAAGAAAAAGCTGATGACGATAGAGATAACTAATGTCGACTGCAGATAACTTTCTAATGGAACAGTAAATATGAATGCAGCAATTAAGTATGATGTTTAAAGCAGTAAATCACACAAGCACTTATAGTGGTTTCAGAGGTGGAGTAATTCTCTACTAGTCCACTTCTCTCCAAACCAGTTGGAGATAAATTCACTATAACTGTCAACCAGTGATAAAGGTTAAAATGAATTTTTCCTTGTTACAACAGCTTCCAACCAGTGGAAATCCGTAGCCATTGCAACTCCCTTGACTGCCTAGCACCTCCTGATTGAAAATCCGTGGATGCCTCAGCAAATATCGAGCTGTCTATTACCTTCCAATACCCGTTGATGCATTTACAGTCTCTTTACTTTCAAGAGCCTCGTTCAAGAAAGCAACCCCGTACTCAAACTTCTTAGACAAGAGTGTTTGTCTTCTCCAACTAATGAGCTTCTTCGAATATGACTTGGTTTAAGTTTTGACGATGTTATTTATTCACTATGATTGCTTTGATTGCTTTGATTGCTTGAATGTATTGTTCGCATCGTACTTTGCTCAATTCATATCTTCAGATATTTATCGTACGATTCTTTGAGCTTCCTTCATAGCCATTGCATCACTGTAACAAATTGGTCCGTAGGAGAGTGGACTTCTTTTTTTATCTTACCATTTCATTGCACGGCTTGATTCCCTTTTCATTTCCGATCGTTTAAAAGACTTCCTTTGTTAGCGCCATTATTATTGATTATAATAATCATAAGTCTTCAGAACGCGGATCTCTAGGAATATTTTATTCCTAACTTTCCCGGAATCTTTTCGGCTTGTCTCATTACGTCTGCACATGGCTTTCTATTATTGTTGACTTTCAACTCTTGCTGACGTGCTCTGAGTAACTTGGCTGATATCTTAACTGAGAACTTATCTGATATCACTTGGTCGCAGTCAACCTTCTCTGATGTTAAACTTCTCTAATATAAATTGGTAGAAGTTCTCTGAGATAAAGTTCTCTGATATGAAGTTCTATGATATGAAGAACTCTGATCTGACGTTCTCTGACCTGATGAATGTTCTCTGATCTGATGGTCAAACTTCAGATGATATTTGTGTTGACTATATCTCGTCTGATAACTTGACTGCAGATGGGTTTTGGTCAAAACTCTCTGATATTCCTATTGACCAATACTTGTCTAATGTATTGCCTTCTTCAGCACTTGACTGCAGCTAGGTTTTGGTCAAACCTCTCTGGTGTTTTGTGTTGACCAAAACTTCTCTGAAAATGAACTTGTCTGATAACTTCTCTGATAAATGGCAGTTCTATACTTAGTCGATTTTCTTAGTGATCAACACTTGATCAAGACTTAGCCTAAACTTAAAGGCCTGTAGAAGATACTCATTTGGTTCTTCTTTACAATTGCCAAGTACTTAAAACATACATTTGAATAAATAACAATACAAGGATGACATCATCAAAATCTAACAAGTATTCCTAATAATCCTTAAACCTTAATCTTGTTAGAAGTTGAAAGGGATTATATGTAACACCCCCAGATTTAACCGAAAATATTATAGCGCCGTGGGCCCCAAGATTGAACCCACAAGGCTAAAAGAATTTTTCGCAAATATTTACAAATGCCCAAGAGGCCAACAACGGTACTATCTTTAAAAATGCACAAAGGTTTATAAAATCCATTTAACAAAAACCGTCGTAAAAACTCATTTGAAATCGCAAGGCCAAACAGCCGACACACAAAAGTTTAGAAAATGATTTCCAAAGTAATCTCAGTTACCAGATACCGAAAGAGCACTTCAAAATACTCACGCAGCGGAAAAAGACCAACCATAAATATACTCTAGCAGCGGAATACAAGAACCAATCAAGAAACTCAAAGCACAAAACACGTCCTAGCCAGTATCCTCCGGGAAGCTCATCTCTTCACGACCGCTACAATCTCGATACTCCAAGAACCTAAAAAGAAATCCCACGACGGGGTCAGCCATAATATCCAACAATGATAACCGTCACATCACATTAATAATTACATACCAATGAGAATACAACATAATAATACGACCAACGTAATCTTACCGTCATAACTTTACTTACTCGAGTAATTCTCATCAGAATAATCATTATCATAGTTCGCATCTCGGACTCGATTAACCAATAAACTCGAACATAATATCTGTATTGTACCTCAGACAATACTCAATATTCTCAAACTATCATCATCAACTCACGATACGGAAATATACCATTTCTGACCAATACGATCCATCGAATAACATCATCAAATCCCAAGACGATAACCGATTGTCCATCAAAGACAAATACCAAGGAAATACGGAACATACCTCGAGATATGATGTGCCACGACAATCATATCAGTCTAATCCGAGATCAGATCGATGCAATACAGACACGGTCCTAACACAAGACCTACAAAATGCATACTCATATGACCACGTCAATATGCTCACAACAATAACAATGATGTATACTCAATGGAAATCCGACGATCCAGAGCCCTCAGCATAGATCCCCTTGATGATCCTATCAGATTATCATAAGGTGGATAACCAACAATACACATGTGAATAACAACACATGATAAAATCAATGATGCAAATTCACAAGATTTCATCAACACAATACTGGTAATCCAACGATCCAGCGCCCTCAGCATAGATCCCCATGATGATCCCGTCGAACCAACGCATGGTGGAAAACCTGTCCAACGATCCAATGCCCTCAGCATAGATCCCCATGATGATCCCGTCGAACCAACGCATGGTGGACATTCGATCCAGCGCCCTCAGCATAGATCCTCATAATCCCTTCAGATTATTTACACAACATAAACAACACAATATGCATACACATAGGCAAATCAACACGTTCATCAACATGAACAACATAACATACACGACAACATGACAATTTACTAGGACGACTCCATGTTCAACAACATGAAAGAAAATGTAAGAGACCAAAATGAATAACACTAAACCATAATCAATATGGAATGCTTGCCCCGAGTCCTTCGGGAGCAACCTCGATGTCCAATCATCATCGACGATTATCCACAACGCTCGACGATCCAAACATATCATGAACCACAAATACTCGAATCCTCATCTTTATCACAATGTATCCTCAATACCCAAATATATCAATAACCGAAATAAATCATGTACATTATGATTTAACTCCCAGAATCGGAAGAACGATATCCAATCCAAATACCCAGAGTTCACAATAATAATCATCGTTATATGCATTATAAACGAAATGAAACTGAAATCATTCATTAAACATTATAACTGAGCAAGTAATAACTTGCCTCGATACCGATACCACGAAGTCGCTATCAACACATTGCCTTTGTCTACGAGCTCCTCAGCCCCGATCAAAAGCAATACAATGGACATACTCGAACACGACCGCAACATCCGGTTATAATCACCGATCAATAATCTCAACCTATCGAAGTAATCAAATAACACATCCGATAACAATCAACAACCGACAAAACTAACCAATCGAACTCAACGGTTCAACAAAAACCTCGAATAAACGCAGTCAGAACAAACCAAACCAAACCATCACGAATTCATAATCAAAACACGAAAATACTGCACTGACTGCCTATTTAGCGCATGTTAAACGCATAACGTAGCGTGCGCTAAATTGCTCCCATTAGCGTGCGCTAGCTAGTAAGCTTAGCGTGCGCTAATGCTGTGCAGTGGCATGCATTCCAGGCATCGTCTTAACACTTCCATCATATCAATGATCAACTCATCTCGATATTAAGGATTTCATAACATATTCGATTCCAACTTTTATCTTTAAACACGAATCAACAAGATTCCTTCTTGTTCATATTTGGTAACTTCATAGAACAATTTACCGGTTATTATCATGAATAATCATATTCCAAAGTCATCCGTAACCTTTCCAATTTCCAGTTCTTATTCATAACAATCATGACATATATAATTCAATAGTTCTTCAAGAACACGAATTATCCGAATTCACGTTCATGATCCATAAAATGACAAAATCCGATGTGTTCTAACATCTAAAAATCCTTATTCATCATGTTCTTGACATACAATTCATATAACTTCAAGAATCACAATAGCACCACCATAATCGTCACCATACGAAGTAACCAACGACAAAACCTCAAAAATCCGAATTGAAGAAGGGAATTACATCAACATATCTCTTGAATTCCTTCCAAAACCATACGAAACATATCAATACTCATATATTGATAACACACTAACTTAGTACGGTAATCCAACTCGTTATCATGCTCATCAACTCGAATATATGATTATCATCAACTCAAGAACATCAATAATCAATCCAAACGAAATCCAAAAGTGAAGAACTATTACCTTGTATAGACGAACCATGAAGGAGAACAATCAACTTCATTCCAAGAATCATCAATAATTTCAAGAACAAGACTTTAATCCATGTTCCTCAGATTAATCTTTGTTAAAGATTATCATCTCTCAGTGTTTGGGACCTCAAACTTCTCTCTAAAAACTCTCTCTCTCGGTTGCAAGGAAGGAATGGCCGAAATGCTTCATAACACCCTTCTGTTCCTTTTTATAAAGTATATTACTAGCGTGCGCTAAACCTTATGTTTAGCGTGCGCAACAGCCTTAGCGTGCGCTAACTGACTTTGTTAGCGTGCGCTATCGCAGTCTAGAGGCTACTGTCTGGCTTCGTACATGTGCTTACGTATGTAATGCCCATGCATTAGCGTACGTAACTTACACTGTCTAGCGTACGCAAGTCCTTACATTTAGCGTGCGCTAATACCAGTTGACTTGCTACAGTCTACACCTACCACGAAGATGCTCGTGACCCCACATGTCGAAAGCAACCAATAAAGCCAAGATTTCCTGTTGACCGATATATAGTTAGCGTGCGCTAATCAACATGCATTAGCGTGCGCTAATCAACATGCATTAGCGTGCGCTAACAATACATTACAACATCCGTTAACTTATCAGAACATGCGCCGAAAGTGGCCTGGTCCACGCGTAGATTCCTTCCGATCGGACTGCATTAGCGTGTGTTATCTTATATCCGTAGCGTGCGCTAAACCTGCACGATAGCGTGCGCTACTCATGATTATTAGCGTGAGCTAATAATGTTACACTTAACCAATTTCAGCTATTTTTGTCCAACGTCTCGTCATACCAAAAACGAACATAAGACACACTGAACACAAACACTGAATCCAATAATATTCTTATACGATATACTCTATATCGAAAGTACGATAACCTGATACACGATATCCTTAAATGCAACTGTCGACCAGATACGACAATTATACCGATACTGACATCTCAGTCCTTTATTTATTTTATCCCTACTGTACAAATTCCACGCTGTACAATATAACTAGGATAAAATAATATCAAACAACAGTAGTAGAAATTTCGGATATTACATTCTACACCACTTAAAATAAGTTTCGTCCTCGAAACTTGCAATCCGTCATAAAACAAACAAACATACCGTTCAACCCAAAATATCCCAAAACCATCACGACAATGATCAATCATCATCACTATAGAATAACCACAACAGCATACTTACCAATGCGCAAAGTCGAGGATCTCCTGAGATACTAGCTAGTGACCTCAGTGTAAAGTCTCAATACACTTTACAATCACAATTCCTTGAGTCTCAACAAAATATATCATCTTCGGATGAAGCAATCTGCCCGAATCAAATTCTGTCTGCCTGATTACTTAATCAGGTCTCAATTCCGATAAGACGAATAATATACAATACATCTACGAAACAACTGCCCAAAACAACGATACGAATCCCAAAACGTTGACACAAAATCCGAACGCTCAGATGATCACCAACAATGATCAACAATCAACCGAATTTATCATTGACATGATAAATTCCAATATAACCAACCAGAGGTCAAAACACAATCGAGAATATCATCAACGTGATAAACTCCAACACGATCAACACAGAACCATATAAACAAATATACGAAAGAATAACATTCTCAAAATGACACACCAATCACATACAGTGTATCTCAATAAACATACCCGACTGGTGAGCATACCCCTCGGCGTACGAACAACCAATCACAACCCGTCGAACATATACAAATTATACATGGAGTGGGAACGACCAATCGATACTCAAAACAACCAGCATGAGGTCAACAACCCCAAATCTACACTTACAAAGAAATCATTCGAAGATCGCTATGGTAAAGTCGAGCTACTACCATACCAAAGTTCGGATCTCTATTCATCGTACCATAGGAATGTCATAACCAGTTCGTGAGTCACACTCACAACTTCACTATGTTATGTACTATTCACCAAATGCGTATGTATATCAATCATACTTTCAAAACCAGTTTGAAATCATACAGCCTCGTCAAGAAGACAAATTTTCAAAAGTTCTTCCAAAATTTTCAAAACTCAAAACATAAATTTTGGTAAGACCACGAAATAAGTTTTCGAATCCACCAACTCGCTCGTGTCAAGTTCTCGATAAAAGTTCTTTTCAAATACACACGATTAAATAAAATGGGATTTATGCAAATGCTTGTCCATATCCATACTCATGTATACCACTTCGGCTTGTCACCAAATCCATTGACATTCCAACGGAAACCACACGATCGAGTTCCAAAACCTCAATATATAGACTCCGATAAAAACTCCTTTTCCATGTATGACTCGCAACGTCAACCATTTACCCATCCTGGATCACCTAAAATATGATATGACAAAACGTTGAAACAAATCAACAAATCAAACACGGCGAAAGACTTCCCGAGAAGTTCCATTTGAACAAGTAAACCAAAGCCTCGAAAGGCGGAAATAACATAGGTAAACGATTGGTAAAGTATTTTACAAATCTCGGGAGTTTTAGAAAACATGAAAGTCTTTTGAAACATTAGGGTCTCAGTCCGTATCTCATTCCACATTACAAGAAGTTTAAAAAGTAGAAAACTCTTTTCGGACCCCAAGTCCTGAGTTATAAAACCATTTCAAAATCGATTGGGTCTCGACCCAAAATCATTTTCCGTAAAACATCCGTAAGACATTCATTTTGAAAAGTATCATTTTCAAATGTTCAAAAGCGGTTTCATGTATCACAAAATGATCTATCATGACTACATGTTTTTCTCAACCATCCACAACCTTCTCCCAAATGTACAATTCCGTTCCAAAATCTAACCAACATACTGATTTCCAAAATCATAGTTTCTCAAGATCATCAATCCTATCCCAAATCTGTCACCTTATACCGTAACATATAATATCTGCTGAATCTCAAAACGTATCAACTTAGAACGACAATTAATCTCAATGAAATTCAAAAATCAAATACTTACAGATCGTGAAGCCGACGATTCCCCGTGATACTGGCACATGTCTCGACTCAAGGAAATACTCGATACAGATATTTTCAAAACACACGTTTTGCCAAATCAGTTCGACTCAAGAATACAATATATCTCATTCCATAGAATCTCATTAACACCATTTGAAAAAGTTTACAACAAACCCAGCACCACGCTGGTAAATCACATAACGCACAAGCCCGAGTGAACAAAAAAAAAACTCACGGCTCTAGTATTAGTCAATCGACAACTCGAATGACGCGACCGAAACATGACCCAACTTGATGTGAATCAAGAAGCAGTCAGTCAGTCAGAAGAAGAATTATACATTCCTGTGGGACCAATAACAAGATCACGAGCAAATGCAATAAAGAATTCATTAACAATGCTCGTGCAAAATCATTTTAATCAGACCGGTTATCATAAATATAATAACATATTTATTTGTGTTATTGAAGCCGTCACATGTTAGATTAAAAGTGTTGATGTCATCATTCCAAGCAATAAGCCTAACTGAAGATGCGATACAATTGAAAGTAGGCGTTGGAAATTTCAGATACGATATATATTCATATTTTTATCATAACTTTCACGTCTAATATTCTATTGAGACGATTCTGGTGGATTTGGAAAGATAAGAGGCAGTACTACAATTATCTTGAAGACATCAAGATCAAAATCCGAAGTCTAGGATCTGTTATTCCACTAAAAAGACAACAACATATTTTTCTTTAACTTTTATTTCTTATTTTCAAAACTTAAATCTTGGTCCTTGATTTTTGTCCCCTAAAAATGTGTTGACTCCTTAACTTATGGGTTGATTTATCATGGATCAGATTTTAGGAGCTTTGAATGTTGAATTTATAATTTTTTAGTCTTTATTTTATAATTTTATATTGTAATAATTGTAGGAATTTTGGCTATAAATAGCCCTCATTTTCATTTGTAAGGACACCTTGAAATTTATCAAAATTGTGAGTGTTTGTGTTAACAAACTTTCTTCTTATTTTATTGAGTGTGTCTCCAAAATATAAATCGTGATTTCAATTCACTTATCGAGGCATTAGAAATCTCGTGGCGTGTTTAAATCGCACCTTCCGGTTTGCTACGGCGCGTCACGTGGAGGGCTTGAAGTAAAACAATCATTTGCTTAATATTGGAACGATCTTGGGAACTAAAATCATACTAGCGATAGCGGTTACCACGGCACGTCGTGTGGGGTCGCATCAGTTGGCTTCAGAGCTCGGTTTTTTCCATTACTTAGTGGTATCTATTTTCCTTCATTTTCATAATCTTCTTATCTTACCATCCTATTCTTTCTTTCTATCTTCTAAACGTTCCGTCTTCTTAATATAAAAAAAAAGTATACAAAAAAAAGTATATAAAAAAAAAGTATACAAAAAAAAAGTATAAAAAAAAGTATACAAAAAAAAAGTATACAAAAAAAAGTATACAAAAAAAAAATATACAAAAAAAAAATACCTATATATATATATAAATATACCTATTTATCACAAAGGTCGGTTCTACCACCACAGTGAATATATATATACATATACATATCTATCACGAAGGTCGGTTCTACCACCACAGTGAATATATATACATATACATATCTATCACGAAGGTCGGTTCTACCACCACAGTGAATATATATATATATATATACATATACATATCTATCACGAAGGTCGGTTCTACCACGACAGTGAAATATAAAATAAATATAAAGCTGGAGTGCGGATTATCGCCCCTGTAAAATTAAATACTTGTCACAATACTAGCCTATATAATCACCTTGTGAGAGACTAATTTGTGTGTGTGTCCAAAAAAAAAAAAAAGAGAAAAAAAGGGCAAAAAAGAAAAGGAAAAAAAAAGGCAAAAAAAAAGCAAAAAAAAAGGGCAAAAAAAAGCCAAAAAAAAAAGAGCAAAAAAAGAAAAAATGTCGAAATCCGATATTGAGAAAAATGAAGGAAACGAAGCCCTTCAGAACATACAAGAAATGCTCACCCAATTAATTAGAAGACAAGATCGACAAGAAGAAGCGATCAAAAATTTACAAAAAAAATAAAGAAGATGAGCATCACCGTAGAAGAAGGAATCCGAGTCCCATCTCATATAGAGAGTACGAGGATGAAACATTCTCTGAGGATGGAACTTACCAAAATCGAGGAGGAAGTGGTCGGGGAGGTTGGAGAGAACAAGGTAGATGGTATGAAAGGGAAGGACGAAACGAGGAAGACCGAAGTATGGGAAATATAAAAATGAAAATCCCAGCCTTCGAAGGGCGGAGCGATCCCGACACATACCTTGACTGGGAGAGGAAGTTGGAAACTATATTTGACTGCCACAACTATGCTAGTACTAAGAAAATGAGGTTAGCAATAACCGAATTTTCCGAGTATGCCAGCATTTGGTGGGACCAACTTGTGACGGATAGAAGGAGGAATGGAGAGAGGCCAATTAATAGTTGGGAGGAATTAAAGATTGTAATGCGTAGAAGATTTGTTCTTAATTATTATCATAAGGAACTATTTTCTCGCCTTCAATCCTTAAAACAAGGTTCAAGGAGCATAGAAGATTTTCGAAAGGAAATGGAGATGTTAATGATCCGGGCCGATGTGAGGGAGTCGAGGGAGGCCACAATGACGAGATTTCTACATGGCATGAGGGCGGAAATCTCTAAAGAAGTTTATAAACAATATTATGTTGAGTTCGAGGACATGGTATATGCAGCGATCAAAATTGAGAGGAATTTGCGAAAGGGAGGCAACAATACTTACTCCACAGGGTACACAACTCCTTGGAAGCCTCAAACGGGAAATCGAGACGTATCCAAGGGCAGTTTTGATAAAAGCACCATGAAGGGGAAGTTTGAGGTGGGGAGTACTAGTCGAACAAAACCAGAAGTCAAATCTACATCCGTAGAAAATACAAACACGAGAAACAGGGACATCAAGTGTTTTCGATGCCACGGGCGAGGACACATTGCATCCCAATGCACTAATAAACGAGCAATGATACTTAGGGAGGACGGAGAATATGAAACAGATGATGAAGATGAGGAAGAAGTGAAAGAAGAAAGTGATGAAGGGGAGCTAGAATTCGCACCCGCACTTGTCATTAGGAGGGTGTTGAATATGAAGGCAAAGGAGGAAGAGAGCAACGATAACGAACAACGAGAAAATATTTTTCACACTAGATGTTTTGTGAAAAATAAAAATTGTAGTGTGATCATTGATAACGGAAGTTGCACCAATGTGGCTAGTGCGATGCTAGTCGAGGGGTTAGAATTACCAACAAGGCGACATCCTAAGCCTTATAGACTTCATTGGCTAAATGATTGCGGAGAGGTTCGGGTGAATAAACAGGTACTCATAACCATCACAATTGGAAAATACCATGATGATATCCTATGTGACGTTGTACCAATGCACGCTTGCCATATTTTGTTGGGGAGACCATGGCATTACGATCGAGATGCCCAACTTAGCGGGAAGAAGAATCGTTACTCATTTGAGAAAGATGGGAGGAAAATCACATTAGTTCCCATGACGAAAATACAAGTCCATGAAGATCAAATTCGACTCCAAAAAGAAGTTAAAGAAAAAGAAAAAGAAAAGGAAAAAGAAAAAGAAATCCAAAAAGAAAAAGAAAAAGAAAAAGAGAAAGAAAAGGAAAAAGAAAAAGAAAAGGAAAAAGAAAAAGAAAAGGAAAAAGAAAAACAAAGAGAAAAAGAAAAAGAAAAAAATAAAAAATAAAAAAAATATTTATTTATAAGTGCAAAGGAAGTCGTTAAAGAAGTTGAGGAGGGGCAACCCGCATACTTACTTCTTACCAAATGAATTTGCACTCTTGATGATGATAAAAACCGGAATGTTCCGAGTACTATAAAAATTCTATTGCAGGACTTCAATGATGTTTTTCCGGAAGAGCTACCACCCGGTTTGCCACCAAAAAGAGGGATCGAGCACCAAATCGACTTTGTGCCAGGAGCCGTCATTCCAAACCGACCAGCATACCGAAATAATCCTGAAGAAACTAAGGAGATTCAGCGGCAAGTCGAGGAGTTATTAAGTATTGGGTATATCCGAGAAAGTTTGAGTCCTTGTGCCGTTCTGATAATTGTCGTACCAAAGAAAGACGGGACTTGGAGAATGTGCACCGACTGCCGAGCGGTGAACAATATCACGGTAAAGTATCGACATCCAATTCCAAGGTTAGATGATATGTTAGACGAATTACATGGTTCGCGTGTGTTTAGTAAAATTGATTTAATGAAAAGTTATCACCAAATTCGTATGAAAGAAGGGGATGAATGGAAAACGGCCTTTAAAACTAAATACGGATTATATGAATGGTTGGTAATGCCTTTTGGTCTTACAAATGCACCGAGCACTTTTATGCGGCTAATGAATCATGTTTTGCGTGCTTATATTGGAAAATTTGTTGTCGTATACTTTGATGATATTCTCATTTATAGCAAGAGTACGTATTTAACACGTTGAACATTTAAGATTGGTTTTAATTACCTTGAAAAAGGAACAATTATATGCTAGTCTTAAGAAATGTACTTTTGCATGAGTGAGGTTATATTCCTTGGGTATGTCGTTAGTATTGACGGCATAAAAGTTGATGAAGAAAGATAAGGGCCATACGTGAATGGCCTAGACCGACTAATGCAACCGAGGTAAGAAGTTTTCACGGTTTAGCGGTTTTTATCGATGCTTTGTTAAAGATTTTAGCACGATTGTCGCCCGTTAAATGAACTTGTAAAGAAACATGCTAAATTTCATTGGTGTGATGATCAAGAAAATGTCTTTAACACATTAAAGGATAAATTATGCAAAGACTGTGTTAGCATTACGATTTTTCTAACACTTTTGAAGTTGAGTGTGATGCTTCAGAGTAGGAATTGGAGCAGAGATTAATGCAGGGGAAAGAGGCCGATTGCTTACTTTAGCGAAAAACTTGGAGGAGCGATGTTGAACTATCCTACATATGATAAAGAATTGTATGCTTTGGTTAGAGCTTTATGTACGTGGCAACACTACTTATGGCCTAAGGAGTTCGTGATTCACACGGATCATGAATCATTGAAGCATCTCAAGGGACAAAATAAGTTGAGTAAAAGACATGTCAAATGGTTAGAGGAGATCGAATCGTTTCCTTACATCATCAAGTATAAACAAGGTAAGGAGAACATCGTTGCCGATGCATTGTCGAGAAGGTATGTATTACTTAATACGCTTTCTTGTAAATTATTGGGATTTGAGCTCTTGAAAGGATCTTACGTGGGAGATAAAGATTTTGGCGAAACATATGTTGCTTGCGAGACAAAAAGTGTGGATAAATTTTATCGGGATGATGGATTTTTATTCCGTGAAAATAAACTTTGCATTCCTTTTTGTTCGACACGGGAGTTGTTAGTAAGGGAAGCACATAGTGGGGGATTAATGGGACATTTCGGAATTGCCAAAACTTTTGAAATATTGCATGAACACTTCTTTTGGCCTAAAATGAAACATGATGTTTATAAAATTGTTGTTGGCCACTTAAGTATACTGGATACAGTTTGGAAAAGTAGTTTAAACAACAAACTGTATGGAATCTAAATCTGAGTGCGTAGCGGAAGTCTTGGATACAGTTAGTTGCCGTGGATACAGCAACAAAGTATTTGGTGTATACTTAATATATCACAGTAATTTCAAACAAGAAAGGTAAATAACACATTAATTTAAGTGGTTCGAGGTAAACCCCTCTACGTCCACCGGTCCTCCACACAGAGTAAAAGTTTATTAAATAATTATCGCGTACACAACTACGTAATTATAAACAAACCTATCCTTGTATCGTTCACGATTGATACAAAGAATATCACTTTCAACCGTTCACAGATTGGTTAAAGCTTCCTTCTTGACTAGCTTCTTCACACACAGCCCAAAGCTTCGTCCTTATTCATCCCACACAGTCGAATAACTTGTTGAGTTCACACAGAGCTCGGTTTTTACAGAGGTAAAAGGTTAGGTAACTGTAAGAACAATACTTTGAATATCAAGATCCGATGATAATGTTCTTGATGTTTGAGCACCGTATATCTCTTTCGTTCTAACTTGCGCTTGCTCTGGAGATATGTTTGCTCGGATGATAACTTTGATAGCTTTGAGAGTTGGGTTACTTGATGAGATTTCGTGAGTAATCGATCTTCAATGTCTTCAAGGATATATATAGCCTCAAGAAAGTATCCGTTGAGATGTCCGTTTGAATAAGATTTCCTTCAACGGGAATATGACATGATCCGGTTTCGCGGGATTACGAAGATCGAAGGCGACGGTATTTAAATACTTTATCCTTGAGTATTTAAATACTTCTTTGTTCAACGGAACTTGACTTGTGTTCTTTCTTGTCCTTTTGTGAACTGTATGGAGAATGACCGTATTTAGGGCATCGAGACAGTTTCCATACTTGGTCTTCTTACAAGTCTTCTTCTTTGTCTTGTGAGCTTCACTTATGCCGATTCGAGGCAGTCTTGATACATGATAAATTCTTGAATCCTCGTCTGATTTTCCTTTCTTGTATTTGGCATATATGTCAAAACCTTTTCAATAACAAATAACAATCGATACAGGATCGGGTATCATTTGAATCGATACAGGTGTTTGTTTTTCCTAACAATTTCCCCCTTTTTGACAATTTGCCAAGTCTTAACTTAAACTCTTCGAGTCTTCTTGATGATGCCAAAACCTTCTTCATGAAGCGTTCTTCTTTGATGACTTCGGCGATTTCTTGGTCTTTTGTCAATAGGTCGACTTAGTGACTTAGTCTACAATAATGAATCGCTTTCGCAGCACGTTCGATCTGATTTGAGATTTATTACAACTTAAGCCTATGATTGGCGCGCAGGCACAATCTTACAATGTATTCTAAGTTTACAACTGAAACTATGAACTGTTCGTAGACTAGTTCGTACAGCTTAATTTTTCAATCAAGTTTATCTAACTTGAGATTCCTATCAAACAATTTAAGTAATCATACATAACCACAGTAGATTACGAGTTGTAATCTTTCAAGACAAACAAACTGTTTTATTGATATTCAAAAAGATTGGGTACAAAGTTTGTGTCGAATAGAAATTACAAAAACAAAAATAATATACATAAATTTCAGCTCTTTATCTT
The DNA here is from genome assembly GCA_033398695.1 of Orobanche coerulescens. Classification (NCBI taxonomy): domain Eukaryota; kingdom Viridiplantae; phylum Streptophyta; class Magnoliopsida; order Lamiales; family Orobanchaceae; genus Orobanche; species Orobanche coerulescens. The sequence goes on along the minus strand of CM065804.1, from coordinate 65,209,073 downwards.
TGATCCGCATGCCTCCAAGGTCTCATTCCTGGCTCATTCTCGGTGCCGCGCCACCAGTTTTGAAGTGAATCATTGCCTCGTTCTTGGTAAATTGCTCTTCCTTCATAAGAACGATCAAAGGCAAGTATCCAATCCTCTGGATGGGTGACCCGATCTCCTCTTCTATGTTTTGATTTCATTTCGATTTGGAGAGGGAGCTTACCTTCTTCTAGCATCTTTGAAAATTTGTCCGCTTCCGCCAATGTCTTATAATTTTTGAAGATGGTGGATTCTGATGAGTCGACAAAATATCTCATCAGTTCATTCTTCCTCCAGTGCTTCACTTCTTCGGCGGTTGGGTTGCGGTTGGTTGGCGACGTATTTAGAAGGTCTTTGAACAAGATTTTGCCAAGGGACATTTGGGTCATGGAATTCTGGTCTGGAGCCTGAAATTCTAAAACTTTGGGGTTGAGGTGCTAGCTTGTTCAATTCAGCAGCGATACTGCTCTGAGCAGCCTCAAATTCCCTTTCCTGTTGCAGTCTTATTCTCCTTGCAGCTTCTCGAGCTTCTTCCCCCTTTTTGGCCTCATCAAGACTTTGCAGGATTTCAAGAGCGGCGTCCTGTTTGGTCTCGATGCTGTTTATTCTTTCAACGAGGGAGGAAAGAGTCTGCGACATCTCTTGAATGGATTTGTCATGCGCACGCAGCTGAGAGCTGTTCTCTATCATTGCACAGGCGGTCTTGGCTTCAGCAATTCTTGTCTTCGAAGCTTCCTCCTTCAGCAATTGCGCTTGTTTATCTTCCATGATTTTCAAGGCTTGCTTGAACACTTCTGGCAAGATGATGAATGCTTCGACAACTCGAGATACTTCGTGTTGAAGAGTTGTCATTTCTTCAACTGCAGAGGTGTGCATCGATTCAGTGCCTTTTCTACGGAAGAGAGAGCGTTAATCGCATCTTGGATAAATACGATCCAAGGCCAAGAGCTTGCAGGCGCTCTTTGCGTGCGGCGAGATAGGAGAGTCAGTGGCGAAGTCTTCACACCATTTAACTTTCTTACGTTCACGGATGGGCGTGAAGTAAGTTGGACATCCTCGGGTTCGTTCTAGTCCTCGGATTCCAAGGTTGCGGGCGGGAGTAGCTTCTTGTGGAATGGCGGCAGTTGGTTGAAGCGTCCCGTGGCGAAGGTTCTTCGGCAGATAAGGATGCAAAGGGACGAATCCTCTGTTGGGATGTAGGATAGCTTCTTTGGTCGCACAGAGCTCGGGTGCTGTTCCAAAATTTCTTGATCTTCCACGACCGGAGGGACCGATTCCTCCCAGTCGGGAATGTTCGCCGGCTGTGGCGAAGGTGGATTGGCTTGGGTAGATGGCCCTTCGTCGTTTGGGTGGAGAGGTGGCTTGGGCTTCACCCTCTTCACGGCTCAATCTCGGACACCTTGAAGAGCATCGTCGCCGTCGTCGAGTCGTGGTCGTCGTCGTCTTTTGGATTGATGGGAGAGTCCTCGACTTCTTCTTTCCTTTTCTTAAGCGTCGGATTTGTGCGGCGGTGGCTTTCAATGAGATCTTTGCAAGAAGCGTTGTCCCATCGGCGGTGCCTCAATTTCGGTTGAGTCGGTTACTTGAGACAAATCGCTCTTCTTGGCTCCATTCGCTCCGGTTATGCAGTGTCGTACGGAGCTAGCCTAAAGCTTTTCCATTGCGAAATCTTTCGTACGCCTATTCAATTTGTCTTGAAAAGAAGTGTTTGATTTATAATTGAGTCGGGGAGGGACTTGAATCACGTGCGGAGATCTTTGTTTGAGGATTCCAGAGTGCAGTATGGGATCCTGCACGGAAGATGGACTCCTTGCAGGGGATGGTGCCCGAAGGAAATTGGATCTGTGCGGGTGTGGAATCCCGTAGAGGAGAAGTAGCTTTGGCTCGAATGGGCGTTGACGTGCTAACGTCTTGAATGTTGGCAGATGTCTCTAAATCCGTCGTAGCCGCCAAGGGCTCGGGATCTACTGTCGATGCAGTAGGAGACACCTCTTCCGCAGGGGTTGGGCCCTGGGGTGCTATATCAGTGGGTTGCGCCACGGGCGAGACATCCTCGGAGTGTTTAGCTTTGATTTTTGAGAGCCTCCGGAGTCTCTTCTTCGACTTCTCATCAGCAGAGTGCTTCTTGCTGTGAGAACGCTTGCGCTTCTTCTTTGAAGATTCCAATTCAGGGACCTTCACGGTTTCGTCTCTGGGATTGTCAGAAATAGGCATGTGCCTTGTTCTCGGGTGATTGGCATGCATTGTGCTCTGGTTATAGGCAGAGGGTTTGACGCCTCCTAAATATATCCGTGAGCTGTTTTTCTTGGCATCGGCGGATTGCTTGACTCCGCACCTTGTCAGAATGTAGTTTAGCATTAAACCGAACGATTTCTTTTGGGTGGCCGGTTTGCACACCTCTTCCTGAAGACGTTTCAAAATGATTTGACACCAGTTGACCTTTTCACAGGTCAAGATAGCTACCATCATTACGAACCTTAGATTCGTGCACATCTCGAACGCGCGGTTCGATTTTCAATGATCTGGGCAGAAATCGTGGAGATAAACGAAATGAAGAAGAAAATTTTTCTTGTGGCACGTGGTTGTCACCATATCAACCACTTTGGACCCGGTAAATAGTCCATAAAACTTGGTAATCAGCCCTTGAGACCCAAACGTCTCAAGTGGTCCATGGTCAGCCGTCGGCGGCGGCTGTAGATTTTACAAGTAGGTCGCTATCTATGCAGATTTGCACTCCTTGGACTGTTGCAGTGATGTCAGCAACATGTCCTCCCTGGGCTAGTGAGAGAAAACGAATGGCAGCGTTGAGGTAGAATTCCTCAACCAGATGAGCGTCGTATTTGTCGGCGGTTTTGCTTCCAAAGCGATAGAGTCCTTGTTGTTCAAGACGAGTAATGATATACTCCATCGGTTCAGTGTCGTTGATTTCAGAGATGATACGCTCGATGATGACGGGTTTCGAGAAGATCCGGCCATCAATGATGTTGGAGGTCTTCTTCAGAACGGGGGATGAAGATTGACTAGCCATGGATGTTTTTTTAAAACGAAGGTGGAAGAAAACAGTAGAAATTCGCAGTGAATATGCAGAGAATATGTAGGCTGTTTGCTTGAGATCTCTTGTAATTGCAGTATGCGTAAAGATTCTCTAATGGCAGATACAATCCTTTTATACTTGGGCGGCGAAATAGGGTTTGCAGAGTACGAATGGTCAGATTTTAAGGGATGGGAACCGTTTTTGAAATCGACGGTCAGGATGGATTTAGTATAACTGGTACGCTAATCCATTAAAAGGTTTTAAAATACAGCGGGTCCCACTTCTGACATAGGTTGATTACCCTAAATGCCTAAAACGGCGGTTTAAAAATAATAATCAATTTGAAAACATCGCGGCTTTTGAGATTCAGTTGTCCAGATGTCGTGTAAGGCATTTAATGAACATGACGTTTGACATAAAACAGGGCACGTGGACAAAAATTATTTTAAAAGGAAATAATATTATATTATATCTTGAATCGAAATCTATAGTATGTCTTTGTTCTCATGTCGTCTGACGTTCCCCCTTAAAAAGGTACTAATAGGTTTTAAATTCCATACGACAATAGTTGGATTAATCCGTATTCATGGGTCCTGATATTCCCCCTTAATTATTGCACACATCACCGTAAGATTCATATGCCTTCGTTCGCTCTGATCGTATTGATGTTTTTGAGTGTACGAGATAATTAATGTTGGATCTTGTATTCACGGAGTCTTCTGACATTCCCCTCAATTGTTGAGTAAAAGCGGTAAATTTACTTACGGAGTCTTTGTAGTATTCCCAGTCTGTTCTTAGCATGTTGAATCTTGCTTTGTGTCGAGAGGCTTGGTGAAAATGTCGGCCGGTTTGGATGTCTGTATGGACTTTTTCAGCGAACATCCTTGTTCTCGACATGATTCTGATGAAATGATGCTTCATGTTGATATGCTTAGTGCGCGAGTGCAAAAGCGAGTTGTGCGTGATTGCAATTGCACTCGTGCTATCACACATGATTGGAGTCTCTCTAGCATCGATTCCATAATCGGCGATTGTTCTTTGCATCCAAAGGATACGCATACGGCCTACTGATAGCATAGTACTGATTGGCCGTGGAAAGAGAATTTGCCAATTGCTTCTTCTTGAACCAAGAAACGAGCCTAGGTCCAAGAAAGTGACAAGTTCCACTTGTACTCTTCCTATCTAGCTTGCGACCTCCGAGATCGAATCGTTGTATCGACTAAATCGAATCCGCCTTCCTTAGGATACCACGATCCTGCATGTTGTTCCTTTAACGTATTTCGGGATTCGTTTATTTGTATTGAAGTGTGATTCCTTAGGTGCAACTTGGTATCTCGCACACACTCCAACAAAGTGGATATCGGGCTGCTGGCGTTAGGGTACGGAGCGAACCAATGAGCTTCCTGTAGAGTGATTGGTCAAACGGCTTTCCGGCTTCATCAGCACTAATTTGCACGGAAGTGCTCATGGGGGTTGGCGAGGATTTGGAAGTGTTCATTCCAAATTTGTTGAGAAGCTCCTTGCTGTATTTCTCCTGGTTGATGAATATACCTGTAGGCATCTGCTTTATCTGCAAACCTAGGAAATAACTAAGTTCCCCCATCATACTCATTTCAAATTTGCTTTGCATGAGATGTGAGAACCTCTGACATAGAGCAAGGTTAGTTGAACCAAAAATATTATCATCGACATAGATTTGTACCATTAGAAGGTCATCACCTTCCTGTATTTTGAACAATGTTTTGTCGACAGCACCTTTCTCAAATCCGTTGTTGGTTAGATACTGGGACAGGGTTTCGTACCAGGCTCTAGGGGCTTGTTTAAGTCCGTACAGCGCTTTCCTTAGCCTGTAAACTAGATCGATACCGTCTGTGTTGGCAAACCCTGGTGGTTGTTCAACATAAACTTCTTCTGAAAGCTCTCCATTCAGGAAAGCACTTTTGACGTCCATTTGGTATACGATAAAATTCTTATGGGCGGCAAAGGCTAAAAATATCCTGATGGCTTCTAGTCTCGCTACAGGGGCGAAGGTTTCATCATAGTCGATTCCTTCTTCCTGACAATAGCCTTGTGCTACTAGTCTGGATTTGTTTCTTATGATAAGTCCATTTCCATCCTTTTTGTTTCGAAATACCCATTTGGTTCCTATAACCGATTGGTGTGTCGGTCTAGGTACAAGATACCATACATTGTTTCTTTCGAAACCGTTAAGCTCTTCTTCCATAGATGTAATCCAATGAGAGTTGTTAAGAGCGTCTATGGTCGAAACAGGTTCGGATGGGCTAAGCTAAGAATACGGCGATAGTGCACATATTGAGTCTCCTAAGTTCGGATTGAGATTTCCATTCGAAGCGTGAGACTTGACATTAGATTCTTCTTGTGCACAAAGTACATTTCCTTGTGTACTCTGTATTCTCCTACGAGTAGAAACACCGCATTAATGTTTCCAATGATCAGCTCTTGCGGGTGATCTCTCAACCATCTTCGGTCGGGTTCTAGTTCGGGATCCGTCTTGTATCGAGAGTTTCGTGGGTACGGCTTGACATTGTGCGTCGGCTTCATCCACATCGATTCTTACAGTGCGGGGTTGATTTCTAAATCAACTACGGGTTCTATGGGTGTAGGTGGATCCAAGATAGATAGATGGTGAATGTCTGAGTGATATCATCTACTCCTGTAGGGTCATGGTGTGGTTCGTCGAACACTACATGAATCGATTCTCGATCGTCACCTCCTTTTATTAAAGATTAAAGCTTTCTTTGTGGAGGAGTATCCTACGAATATTCCTTCATCTGATTTTTCATCAAATGTTCTAAGTTGGTCCTTCCCATTGTTCAATACGTAACACGTGCATCCAAAAATGTGAAAATACGAAACTAATGGAGTTTTGTTGTTCCATACCTCGTAAGCTGTTTTGTTGTGGTGCTTGTTGACGATCTGACGGTTTTGAGTGTAGCACGCTGTATTGGTTGCTTCACCCCGAAACGCTGCGGCAATTTGCTTTCGGCAATCATTGTCCTTGTTGCTTCTTTCAACGTCCTATTCTTTCGCTCGGCAACACCATTTTGTTGAGGTGTTCGGGCGGTGAGTACTCGTCTTTGTATTCCATTCTCCGAACAGTATTGCTCTATAAAGCGGTTAGTAAATTCAGTACCTCTGCCGGAGCGAATGCACACGATACTCGATGCTTTTTCATTCGCAACTTTCTCGGGAGCTCGGGCGGCCTTGATGTTGTTTCCTTCTTATTCCTAAGAAAGATCGACCAAGCAAACATCGAATAATCATCAACAAAAACCATACAATAATTCATACATCCCAAACATACTGGGTCTAAAGCACCGAATAGATCCAGGTCAAGCATTTACAATACTCTTAGGGTTCAAACGTAGGATTTGCTCTTGAGGGTTGACTTGATTTGCTTGCCTTTCTGGCATGGTCCATGACATTGTCCTTCTTGAATGACACATCGGCAAACCTCTTACCATACCTGTCTTGAAAGCTTGTTGATCGTCTTGAAGTTGACGTGAGACATCCTCTTGTGCCATAGCTTGACTAAGATCTGCAGTGCCTTTGGCAACAAAACATGGAATTGAGGAGCTCATAGGCTTCAATCGGCAATGTACATATTACTCGATCTGCTTCTGTAAGTACAACTTCCTTGGTTTGGGTGTTCTTGACTCTCTGACGATCTATATAGAACTTCACCGAAGCTGTTTATCACAGGCGGCTAATACTAAGTAGATTATCTTGTAAGCCTTCAACATATGCAATATCGGTGACTTTGAATTTCCCGACAAGTAGGTTTCCTTTCCCTCTTGTTCTTCCTTTAGACTTATCACCAGCGAACTTTTGGACCGCGACCTTCTACAAAATCGAGATAGCTTGCTCTGTCTCCGAGTCATGTGACGAGAGCATCCACTATCGAAGTACCGGGTATCCTCCTCTAGAATGTCTGTAACAAAGAAATTAGGTAGATTTAGGTCCCCTTTGATTTTGGGTCCATATATGTTAGTTCCTTTAGGTACCTGATTTTCTGACAGCAATTGGTTTCTTGTAGGATGTACTCAGTACAAGATTGCGGTATCTACGGGGCATATCCGTAGTTGTTATAATCATGATAATTATTATGCATGTAAAATTCAGGATTATTATTATTATTCCGACGAGTGCCGTCTAGGAGGTGGAGCCATTTTCCTAGGCCTAACGGCTTGTCTTACGGGTCTCCGGTTGGATTCCCAATCTTGTTGTTGATCCGGGCGCATCTGCTTGTCTTGAGGGATAACGGGGCTCCTGTATCCAATACCTAGGTGCCTTTCTTGCGAAGTGCTGGCTGTGCGGGCCTTTGGTGGTTGGATACCGTCTTCTTTCGAATGATTTTCGGCTTTGATGATATGCTTGGGGAGCATCTCAGAGATTACGCCTTCGAGTGGTTGTTGGTTCCACTGTCTCGAATTGTAGAGTTGTGGAGGCGGAATGACGACTTTTGGTTTTCTCGGTACAATGAGTTCCTTTATGGGACTAGGAACATCTTAGGTCTGGAATGTGTTCCACACTCTTGACGAACACAGTACTAGTTTTACCTTTATTCGAACATGAGCTGTATCCTAAGACACTTTTATCATGAGCATGTTGCCCAGTGCTCATAATTTCTTCCATTCTTTTGGACGATTTTTCAAAAGACTTCAGAATGGTCTCAAGTTCATTTTCTCGCTTCTCGAGAGTTGTAATTTTGGTTTGTAGTAGAACCAAATCATTTGTCTTGCTCTCATTATGGGTTTTAACCTCATTTAGTTCATGAGCAAGTTGATGATTGCTCTCCATGAGTTTTTCAAAATCGACTTTGCTGGTTTCACAATCAAGAGACATATTTTCATAGTTTATCTTCAGCAAGTCATTTTCATCTTTCACTCTAGATTAGTTAATTGAAGCCGTATATTCTCGATTTTAGAGTCTCATGGGCTTTTGAATGCTTTTGAATTCATTCATCATATTTTGAAAGTATGAGATGCATTAGATGGAATAACCGAGGTTGAACTTACCTCATCGTCATTTGTCTTCACCTTACGGAACATCTTTGGCCATAAAGCACATGTATGCTTTATCATCGAACTCATCGTCAGATGAATCACTCTCAGTGACCACCTGAAGACATTCTGCTGATTTGGATGGTGTGGGGGAGGCTTCTGATTCTCCAATCAGGGCCTTGAGCTTGTCTTTCCAAGCACGTCTTCTTTCATCTCGCTCTTGTTGCTCGGCCTCCGGCAACCTTTGGACTTTGGGATGAGGACATTTGTTTGCATAATGGCCTGGTTTCCTGCAGTTATAACACAGGTTAGCATCACCGGATGATGTTTCGGTACTTACCTTGTTGACAGGTTTGGGCCTGTAGGGAGTCTTTCCAGACTGTTTGATAAACTTTTTGAACTTATGCATTAGAAGCGCCATTTCATCTTGTGACAGGATGTCGTCGTCGCTGTCAGCGTTCTTGTGACCGGGCTTCGACGAGCTAGGCAAGCTGTGTCGACGGTTCGATACAGCAGCGAGAGCTGTGACCTTTGAAGGAGATTCTTCAGCTTTCTCTCTTCTGTCAATGTCATACTCAAACGCTTTAAGGTCAGAGAAGAGATCAAAAGTGGATATTTCATTAAGATTACATGATACACGCATAGCTGTGGTCTTAATGTCCCATCGGGCTGGGAGAGATCTGAAAATTTTTAAGTTCTTCTCCTTTTGGGTGTAAATCTTGCCCAACGCTTCAAGTTCACCAACAATACCAGTAAATCTGAGGTCAAGTTCCTCAAGGGTATTCGTTGGTTTCATTTCAAAAGAATCGAATTCTTTGAGTGAGTTTTGAAATTTTGTTTTCTTTTGAGAGCTCGGTTCCCTCACAAATTAACTTGAGTTTATCCTGATTTCTTTGCATTTTGCGGCTCTTTACCTTTGAGAACGTGCCTTTGTCAAGAGTGACAAATAACGCGTTCTTAGCCACGTTGTCTAGATTGGCTCGCTTCCTTTCATCGGTTGTCCATTGCTCGCGTTCCTTCTCGAGCATTTCAGCATGGGCTTGGCCCTCAATCCTTGCGGCTGGATTGACCTTCATAATCTTGATCGGACCATCCTGTATAACAAAGATCATCTCTTCGTGCATTGCTGCAAGATGAGCTTCCATTCTAATTCTCCAGTCGTCAAATTCGTTAATAGAGAACATAGGGACTTTGTTAATCATAGAAGTATCCATACTGATAATATAGGAATGAAAGAAACTGTTTTGAAAATAAGTGATTTGAATCTGATTCAGTTAAAATAAATACGACTGATTCTTTTTAGAATCAACCGCTCTGATACCACTTGTTGGCCACTTAAGTATACTGGATACAGTTTGGAAAAGTAGTTTAAACAACAAACTTTATGGAATCTAAATCTGAGTGCGTAGCAGAAGTCTTGGATACAGTTAGTTGCCGTGGATACAGCAACAAAGTATTTGGTGTATACTTAATATATCACAGTAATTTCAAACAAGAAAGCGAAGGTAAATAACACGTAATTTAAGTGGTTCGAGGTAAACCCTCTACGTCCACCGGTCCTCCACACAGGAGTAAAAGTTTATTAAATAATTCTGCGTACACAACTACGTAATTATAAACAAACCTATCCTTGTATCGTTCACAGATTGATACAAAGAATATCACTTTCAACCGTTCACACAGTTGGTTAAAGCTTCCTTCTTGACTAGCTTCTTCACACACGGTTCAAGCTTCGTCCTTATTCGTCCCACACAGTCGAATAACTTGTTGAGTTCACACGAGCTCGGTTTTTACACAGAGGTAAAAGGTTAGGTAACCGGTAAGAGCAAGACTTTGAATATCAAGATCGATGATAATGTTCTTGATGTTTGAGCACTGTATATCTCTTTCGTTCTAACTTGCAGTTTGCTCTGGAGATATGTTTGCTCAGATGATAACTTTGATAGCTTTGAGAGTTGGGTTACTTCAGTAGATTTCGTGAGTAACTGATCTTCAATGTCTTCAAGGATATATATAGCCTCTGAAGAAAGTATCCGTTGAGATGTCCGTTTGAATAAGATTTCCTTCAACGGGAATATGACATGATCCGGATTTCATGGGATTCTCAAGATCGAAGACCGATATTTAAATACTTTATCCTTGAGTATTTAAATACTTCTTTGTTCAACGGAACTTGACTTGTGTTCTTTCTTGTCCTTTTGTGAACTGTATGGAGAATGACTGTATTTAGGGCATCGAGACAGTTTCCATACTTGGTCTTCTTACAAGTCTTCTTGCTGTACTGACGAGCTTCACTTATGCTGATTCGAGGCAGGTCTTCGATACATGATAAATCCTTGAATCCTCGATACAGTTTTCCTTTACTGTATTTGGCATATATGTCAAAACCTTTTCAATAACAAAGAACAATCGATACAGGGATCGGGTATCCCGGCTGAATCGATACAGGGTGTTTGTTTTTCCTAACAATTGTCAATTCATGCATTATTTGTCGAAGGGCAAAATCACGAGTTTTACCACATGGTTTGTACATGCCACTCTCAGTTCCTAACGAGCCTTGGGTTGATCTTTCTATGGACTTTGTGTTGGGGTTACCAAAGGTAAAATCTGGATGTGATTCGATATTTGTTGTTGCTGATTGATTTAGCAAAATGGCACATTTCATTGCATGTCACAAAACTGACGATGCCACTCATATTGCAAATTTATTTTTCAAAGAAATTGTCCGTTTACATGGAATGCCAAAAAGTATAGTGTCCGATCGGGATACTAAATTTCTTAGCCATTTTTGGAAAGTTTTGTGGGCGAAACTGGGAACAAAATTACTTTATTCGACAACTTGTCATCCCCAAACTGATGGCCAAACTGAGGTAGTTAACTGAACACTTGGTCAATTGTTACGAACTATTGTTAACAAGAACTTGAAAAATTGGGAAACATCTTTACCGTTCATTGAATTTGCTTACAACAGAACCGTTCATTCTACCACTACATTTTCTCCATTTGAAATTGTATATGGGTTTAATCCGATAACTCCTTTAGACTTGTTGCCTATTCTTATAGATGACATGGGGAGTATCGATGGCAAAAAAAAGGCTGAAATGATCAAACAACTGCATGCAAAAGTTCGAGAACAAATTAAAAAACGCAACGAACATAATGTTCGAATAAAGAATAAGGGACGGAAGTAAGTATTCTTTGAACCAGGTGACTGGGTTTGGATTCACTTAAGGAAGGAGAGGTTTCCCGCACAAAGGAAGTCTAAATTGATGCCAAGGGGAGACGGACCATTTCAAATTTTAGAACGCATCAATGATAATGCCTACAAAGTGGATCTACCTGATAAATATAATGTTTCTGCTACCTTCAATGTTGCTGACTTAAGCCCTTTTGAATTTTCAGATTCGAGGACGAATCCTTTTGAGGACGGAGGGAATGATGTGAATCAAGAAGCAGTCAGTCAGTCAGAAGAAGAACTATATATTCCTGTGGGACCAATAACAAGATCACGAGCAAATGCGATAAAGAATTCATTAACAATGCTCGTGCAAAATCATTTTAATCAGACCGGTGATCATAAATTTAATAACATATTTATTTGTGTTATTGAAGCCGTCACATGTTAGATTAAAAGTGTTGATGTCATCATTCCAAGCAATAAGCCTAACTGAATATGCGATAAAATTGAAAGCAGGCGTTGGAAATTTCAGATACGATACATATTCGTATTTTTATCATAACTTTCACATCCGATATCCGATTGAGACGATTCTAGTGGATTTGGAAAGCTAAGAAGCAATACTACAATTATCTAAAGACATCAATATCAAAATCCGAAGTCTAGGATCTGTTATTCCACTAAAAAGACAACAACATATTTTTCTTTAACTTTGATTTCTTATTTTCAAAACTTAAGTCTTGGTCCTTGGTTTTTGTCGCCTAAAAATGTGTTGACTCCTTAGCTTATGGGTTGATTTGTCATGGATCAGATTTTAGGAGCTTTGAATGTTGAATTTATAATTTTTTAGTCTTTATTTTATAATTTTATATTGTAATAGTTGTAGGAATTTTGGCTATAAATAGCCCTCATTTTCATTTGTAAGGACACCTTGAAATTTATCAAAATTGTGAGTGTTTGTGTTAACAAACTTTCTTCTTATTTTGTTGAGTGTGTCTCCAAAATATAAATCGTGATTTCAATTCACTTATCGAGGCATTAGAAACCTCGTGGCGTGTTTGAATCGCACCTTCCGGTTTGCTACGGCGCGTCACGTGGAGGGCTTGAAGTAAAACAATCATTTGCTTAATATTGGAACGATCTTAGGAACTAAAATCATACTAGCGATAGCGGTTACCACGGCACGTCGTGTGGGGGTCGCATCACAACTCGACCCAAATGCCTAGGTTTTCTCAACCTAAGCTCCGATACCATATTCTGTAACACCCCCAGGTTTAACCGGAAATATTACAGCGCCGTGGGCCCCGAGATGGAACCCACAAGGCTAAAAGAATTTTTCGCAAATATTTACAAATGCCCAAGAGGCCAACAATGGTACTATCTTTAAAAATGCACAAAGGTTTATAAAATCCATTTAACAAAAACCGTCGTAAAAACTCATTTCAAATCGCAAGGCCAAACAGCCGACACACAAAAGTTTAGAAAACGATTTCCAAAGTAATCTCAGTTACCAGATACCGAAAGAGCACTTCAAAATACTCACGCAGCGGAAAAAGACCAACCATAAATATACTCTAGCAGCAGAATACAAGAACCAATCAAGAAACTCAAAGCACAAAACACGTCCTAGCCAGTATCCTCCGGGAAGCTCATCTCTTCACGACCGCTACAAGCTCGATACTCCAAGAACCTAAAAAGAAATCCCACGACGGGGTCAGCCATAATATCCAACAATGATAACCTTCACATCACATTAATAATTACATACCAATGAGAATACAACATAAGAATACGACCAACGTAATCTTACCGTCATAACTTTACTTACTCGAGTAATTCTCATCAGAATAATCATTATCACAGTTCGCATCTCGGACTCGATTAACCAATAAACTCGAACATAATATCTGTATTGTACCTCAAACAATACTCAAGATTCTCAAACTATCATCATCAACTCACGATACGGAAATATACCATTTCTGACCAATACGATCCATCGAATAACATCATCAAATCCCAAGACGATAACCGATTGTCCATCAAAGACAAATACCAAGGAAATACGGAACATACCTCGAGATATGATGTGCCACGACAATCATATCAGTCTAATCAGAGATCAGATCGATGCAATACGGACACGGTCCTAACACAAGACCTACAAAATGCATACTCATATGACCACGTCAATATGCTCACAACAATAACAATGATGTATACTCAATGGAAATCCGACGATCCAGAGCCCTCAGCATAGATCCCCTTGATGATCCTATCAGATTATCATAAGGTGGATAACCAACAATACACATGTGAATAACAACACATGATAAAATCAATGATGCAAATTCACAAGATTTCATCAACACAATACTAGTAATCCAACGATCCAGCGCCCTCAGCATAGATCCCCATGATGATCCCGTCGAACCAACGCATGGTGGAAAACCTGTCCAACGATCCAGCGCCCTCAGCATAGATCCCCATGATGATCCCGTCGAACCAACGCATGGTGGACATTCGATCCAGCGCCCTCAGCATAGATCCTCATAATCCCATCGGATTATTTACACAACATAAACAACACAATATGCATACACATAGGCAAATCAACACGTTCATCAACATGAACAACATAACATGCACGACAACATGACAATTTAGTAGGATGACTCCATGTTCAACAACATGAAAGAAAATGTAAGAGACCAAAATGAATAACACTAAACCATAATCAATATGGAATGCTTGCCCCGAGTCCTTCGGGAGCAACCTCGATGTCCAATCATCATCGACGATTATCCACAACGCTCGACGATCCAAACATATCATGAACCACAAATACTCGAATCCTCATCTTTATCACAATGTATCCTCGATACCCAAATATACCAATAACCGAAATAAATCATGTACATTATGATTTAACTCCCAGAATCGGAAGAACGATACCCAATCCAAATACCCAGAGTTCACAATAATAATCATCGTTATATGCATTATAAACGAAATGAAACTGAAATCATTCATTAAACATTATAACTGAGCAAGTAATAACTTGCCTCGATACCGATACCACGAAGCTGCTACCAAACACATTGCCTTTGTCTACGAGCTCCTCAGCCCCGATCAAAAGCAATACAATGGACATACTCGAACACGACCGCAACATCCGGTTATAATCACCGATCAATAATCTCAACCTATCGAAGTAATCAAATAACACATATCCGATAACAATCAACAACCGACAAAACTAACCAATCGAACTCAACGGTTCAACAAAAACCTCGAATAAACACAGTCAGAACAAACCAAATCAAACCATCACGAATTCATAATCAAAACATGAAAATACTGCACTGACTGCCTATTTAGCGCACGTTAAACGCATAACGTAGCGTGCGCTAAATTGCTCCCATTAGCGTGCGCTAGCTAGTAAGCTTAGCGTGCGCTAATGCTGTGCAGTGGCATGCATTCCAGGCATCGTCTTAACACTTCCATCATATCAATGATCAACTCATCTCGATATTAAGGATTTCATAACATATTCGATTCCAACTTTTATCTTTAAACACGAATCAACAAGATTCCTTCTTGTTCATATTTGGTAACTTCATAGAACAATTTACCGGTTATTATCATGAATAATCATATTCCAAAGTCATCCGTAACCTTTCCAATTTCCAGTTCTTATTCATAACAATCATGACATATATAATTCAATAGTTCTTCAAGAACACAAATTATCCGAATTCACATTCATGATCCATAAAATGACAAAATCCGATGTGTTCTAACATCTAAAAATCCTTATTCATCATGTTCTTCGATATACAATTCATATAACTTCAAGAATCACAATAGCACCACCATAATCGTCACCATACGAAGTAACCAACGACAAAACCTCAAAAATCCGAATTGAAGAAGGGAATTACATCAACATATCTCTTGAATTCCTTCCAAAACCATACGAAACATATCAATACTCATATATTGATAACACACTAACTTAGTACGGTAATCCAACTCGTTATCATGCTCATCAACTCGAATATATGATTATCATCAACTCAAGAACATCAATAATCAATCCAAACGAAATCCAAAAGTGAAGAACTATTACCTTGTATAGACGAACCATGAAGGAGAACAATCAACTTCATTCCAAGAATCATCAATAATTTCAAGAACAAGACTTTAATCCATGTTCCTCAGATTAATCTTTGTTAAAGATTATCATCTCTCAGTGTTTGGGACCTCAAACTTCTCTCTAAAAACTCTCTCTCTCGGTTACAAGGAAAGAATGGACGAAATGCTTCATAACACCCTTCTGTTCCTTTTTATAAAGTATATTACTAGCGTGCGCCAAACCTTATGTTTAGCGTGCGCAACAGCCTTAGCGTGCGCTAACTGACTTTGTTAGCGTGTGCTATCGCAGTCCAGAGGCTACTGTCTGGCTTCGTACATGTGCTTACGTACGTAATGCCCATAAATTAGCGTACGTAAATTACACTGTCTAGCGTACGCAAGTCCTTACATTTAGCGTGCGCTAATACCAGTTGACTTGCTACACTCTACACCTACCACGAAGATGCTCGTGACCCCACATGCCGAAAGCAACCAATAAAGCCAAGATTTTCTGTTGACTAATATACAGTTAGCATGCGCTAATCAACATGCATTAGCATGCGCTAACACTACATTACAACATCCGTTGACTTATCAGAACGTGCGCCGAAAGTGGCCTGGTCCACGCGTAGATTCCTTCCGATCGGACTGCATTAGCGTGCATTATCTTATATCCGTAGCGTGTGCTAAACCTGCACGATAGCGTGCGCTACTCATGATTATTAGCGTGCGCTAATAATGTTACACTTAGCCAATTTCAGCTATTCTTGTCCAACATCTCGTCATACCAAAAACGGACATAAGACACACTGAACACAAACACTGAATCCAATAATATTCTTATACGATATACTCTATATCGAAAGTACGATAACCTGATACACGATATCCTCAAATGCAACTATCGACCAGATATGACAATTATACCGATACTGACATCTCAGTCCTTTATTTATTTTATCCCTACTGTACAGATTCCATGCTGTACAATATAACTCGGATAAAATAATATCAAACAACAGTAGTAGAAATTCCGGATATTACATTATATATGTCATACCCTAAGGTTGCTCTGATCGATTCTAGTGAGGCAGAAATCAAATCTTTCGTTTAAATCGCCCTATTCATGAATGACCGCTAGATAGTCGAGAAAATGTCCCAATGATTATTGATTAGGAATTTTGATATCTTGTTCGTTCGTATAGCCAACCCTAAAGATGGTCAAACCACATTTATCATACTAAGTCTAAACCTCCACGGTTTCGAATGAAAATCGCAAACTGATTAAAGCTTCCTGAATCGAAAGTTACCATGCAAGTATCTTGATCATGCTTTATGTATTATCTTGCATTTGATGTTATATTATGATGTTTTTGAAAATAAATGACAATGATTTGATGAACTTTATAAAAATTAATGTTTTGTAAAATAAATGCTGTCTTTCGAGCTGTGTGGGCCGAGTAATGTGATACATGATATTTTTATTTCTGATTATCGTGAATTGATTACCATTTTATGCTAAATATTTTTCTATTGTCGAGTGGTTAGAATTATTTTCTTGTTGACCTACATGTGTTGACATCATCTTATTGTGTTTGTAAAGCGATAGTATGCTGGAAATGCTAAGAGTGTTGCAGATAGACATTATTGAGAAAATATTGTGCATTTGGGTTGACTTTGTAAGATCACCAGTCACCACCAGGACTTATAAAATCAAAAAATTCTGAAAATGCACAGTGTCATAAATAGTTGAGTTATCTTCGCAATGCTTCGAACGGTGAGCCATTGGAGTCCGGACGAAGGAGTTATGGTTAAAATAACAAAAACTACACTTTCAGCATATACTTTATAATTAGCGCATGCTATCGCAGCTATTAGGGCACGCTAACTGATAGGGACAAAGCGTTCTGCCCTTCACTGGTCTGCCTCATTTGCGCACTCTAATGCGCTGATTAGTGCATGCTAATGGGTTCAGGCAGAATGTCCAATTCATTTTCAAGCTCGTTACCGCATGTTAAGTAGGGGAGGTAGCGCGCTAACTATATATATATATACACACACACACATATATCGGACATCAACTTTTTTCTGCTCATTTCTCATTTCTTGCCCTGTGAAAGGATGATAGAGCATGGGGAGACAACTTAGAGGCGATATGGTGCAATCCTTCATCAGCTACCATCATTCTTGGGTCAATAACGAAGATTAAACATCATCTAATCCTTCATTCTTCATCGGATCGAAGGTGATATTCTTCTGTCCCTAGAGTTGACTTTTTGGGGTTTTGTTCTTTATTTCTAATTCAATCCAGTTTTGATGAATCGATTGTTGTTAAACAATGTTGTTAATTGTATTCTATAGATTGTATATTCATATCTTCGATTCGTTCAACCCGATTGATGATTTTTGAGTTCTTGGGGGAACCTTGAACATTTAATGTTCGATTAAATATTTCAATGAGTTTACTTTGGTTGTTGATTGTGTTTTCCATCATTATTGGTCCTTATACTTGTAGTGATTATAGGTTTTGGGGTTGTTTGATCGAGCCATGTTCGTTAGAGTATTCGGGTGTCGATTATCAAGGCAATTATTCTTGTCTATACGATCCATATCATGTAGATTGAAGTTGTGAAATAGAATTGTGATGGCATGTTCATTCTTGTTGATTGTGTATTATGTGAATTGTCATTGTAGGTATCTTCTTATGATGTTTGGTGTTCGATTGTTTCTTAAAATAAAACTGTGATGATTATATGTTGTGTTGGTTAGAAAATACGCTTCGATGTGTATTTCGATGAGTTGCGAAATATTCATGTGTTATGAAGTTGGTCGGGCATAATGATTGTGTTGATTGAATTATACACTTGGATGTGTATCATCATGTGTTGTTGAACGATTAGATATGTGATGTAAATATGTGTCATTCGTAGTGATATGTTGTGATGGTTGATATGTGTTATGAATTGTTGTGGCGTTGTATTCAACCAATTAAGCTCTGATGAAGCCTCTAGGATACGGTACATGCGAGTACTGGTCGGAATATATTGGTGTGATGCTGGTTTTGACCAGGTAAGGCTTGACGAGTACTCTGGGATTCGGTATTTGCGAGTACGGGTCGAAATCCAGTAATATGTGGTACCAGGTAGGGCTCGATGGGGCCTCTGGATTTTGTTACTTTCGAGTACGATCAGTTTGTTATGGTTCTAGGTAGGATCCGATGGGGCCTCTGTAGTTTGTTACATGCGAGTACGAACAGTGCATGTTGTGGAGTTCTCCACTTGCGGGTACGAACAGTGTTCGACCATGAGTATCCAACCAGGTACGATCCGACGGGTTCTCTGAGGTGCGCACTAGCAAGTGTGGGACCAAGGTAGCTTATGGGCCTATGTTGTGTGTTGTGTCAAGATTTAACACCTTCCGACCGGCGATCGCCTCCGAGGCCGAGCGACCGACTTACAGGCCGAGCGACCGACTTACTGCCGAGCGACCAAGGCAAGCCTGCCGATCGGCGACCAGGCGACCAAGCCTCAACCCAGCGGACCAACTAAATCGGCCAAATGAAGGTCCCAGGACAAGTCCTGGTGCCGAGCGATCGACCTCAGATACGATCATCACTCGGCACTCGGCGACCGACTCCTGGCGATCGACTAGCGGACGATCCTCTCTGGGCATCTGCCGATCGACCTTTGGTGACCGACCTCCCTGGGCATCTGCCGATCGACCGCATCATGACGATCTCCACCGATGACCATCCAGTCGGCAAAGACCAAGTCTCAAAGCTGACCCCACGTGCAGATCCACAAAAGGCGCTGACAAACCTGTCACCTACCTCACCTACCAGCATGGCCCAGACCTGCGAAAGGAGTTGGCGGACAAGACATGTGACTACAGCCTGCACCTACTGACAAAGTCCGCCGAAAGTAGCTAAGTGGGACCTCCTGTGACAGTGCTTCCGGACGCGTGCTGGATCCTCATTGGACCGCACGGCTGGCCACCAGCTGTAGCTTTGGACTTTTGGCAGGCAGCCCACGTGCCCTTTAGGACGATCGCCCCGTTACATTAAATGCCGAAAGGCGATCGCCCACTAGGGGACAGGGCATTTCTGCCTCTATATATACAAGGCAGCCTTCACTTATAAGAGGGACCGGAAAAACTCTTCTGGGCAATCTCACGATTCAAACATACTATACAGAAGCAAACATTAAGCACTTGGCTAACATCCAACTCTTGGCAACAGCTTTCTTTCGGTCTTACTTCTCCCGGCCTTTTCTCCTCGAGCAGATTACCGGCGGGACGAAGAACACCTAGCTTCGCTCAAGAGCCGGATCAACAGAGTCTTTTTACACTCATTGTATTTAGATTTCTCTCATTAATACTTGTATCCACGAATATTTGTATTAATAACATCTCGCGAGAGCATTCAAGCCCGGGCCTAACAAACCCGGCAAATCTTGTTTTATTTATCTTCTCTCGGAAGTGCTCCCGCATTTGTTTGTTGTCCGTCTTCCAGCAGTATTAATCTTCGGATAAATATTTTGGGCAACAACAATTGGCGCTAGAAGGAGGGTCCTCGAACCCTCAATTTTTTATACCTACCGTCCCGACGAACACTCACTGTTCTCGGGGCAGATATTTGAAGTGACACTCACTGCACTTCAAAAGAAATCCTTCAGAAAACATGTCTTCCGCCTCCGCGTCGAAGAAAGCCGCTGGCCAGCCGGCCAGACCCTGCTCCGTCCCGGTCAGCGCGGCCCGATGGTGGAAGGTAGCCGCCGCGGCCGGAGGCGCTCGACCACGTCCCGGGAAGGCGGCCCGAGCCTCTCGCTCGATCGGTTCCGAACCAAGGAACAGATCGAAGGGGCCCTGGCCGTCCTTCAGGAGCGACGAAGTGCTCTCGACGCGCCTCCAGCTACCGCCCCCCCGGTCTCTCGCCGGGAGATCAAGCGGAAGCTCAAGGCTCTACTGGCCGAGCGTTCGCCAGGAGGCTCCCGTCCGCAGGAAGAGGCGCTCGCCAGCCGGGGCACCTCTGTCTTCGATCGCCTGGGCAGCGACCCGACCTGGCGACCGGGGCAGTCAGGCCCCAGCTACGAGACGACGGAGTTTGAGTCCGTCACCAGGAGCTCGGCCTACCCGACTCCCAGAAGGCAGCCTAGCCGTCTGGCTCCCCCTCGCCGAATTGCCGAGGTCGGCGGCAGCGGAGCCCGGAGATCGGTACACGATCGCCTCGGCTCCTGCTCCCAAAGCCGATCGGCAAGCGACCAAGCCACGGCGATGGCTGCAATGCAACGTCAAGTCGACGACATGAAGGCGCTCCTGGAATCCAGGGCAGGCGCCAAGAAGACGATCGCCGGGCCAAGCGAGCCGCTCGCGATCGACATCGAGCTCGCCCCCGTGCAGCATAGGATCGCTCCCCCGCAAACACCCATGTACGTGGGGCGATCGGACCCCCAAGTGCACCTAAGGAAGTTCAACATCTACATGACTGGGTGCGGGGCATCTGACGCGACCAGATGCCGAATGTTCCCTCTGACGCTGGACGACCTCGCCCACCGGTGGTATACTTCATTGCCACCTCGGTCCATTGGCTCCTTCAACGAGCTGGCGCACGGCTTCACCGAGTACTTCGCCACCAGGGTCGTCCGGCCTGAAGGTCCCCTTCGCATGATGCAAATCAAGCAGGGAGAAGAAGAGTCCGACTCGGACTACATCGACCGGGTAGACGTAATCATCCTCAATGGCGAGCCCATAAGCGATGAGACCGCCTCTACGCGGTCCTAGGAGGTTTTCGGGGTTTTTCGCCTATGTTCGGGCATCTTACAAAGACCCAACCTACGACCTACGCAGCCTTCCGGCAAGAGCCGCAGATTTTCCGGCCAGGCAAAGGTTTCTTCTTAGCTTGTGAGCAGCGCGATCGGCACCGGGACGACGATCTCCCACCCGATCGCCAATATCGACCTACGAATAAAGCGATCGGCGGCGGCGACGATCGGCGATCTTCGGCCGATCGCGATCGTCACGCTACATTATCCGCATTCGGAGGACACGATCGCCATCTACGCCCAAGATATAACATGACGGACTAAGGCATAAGATCGCCTCCACCGCACATCATAAAGCCATGGCCACGGCGATCGATGGAACCGGCCGCCGGTCGTCAAGGTCCTTTCGGCCGAGATCGCCCGCCCTTCGTTTAAATACGAGGCCGGGCGTAGTCGGAGGGCCCTCCAACATTAATCGGTGGACTCATTCCACAACCCCGTCTCAACGTACACCGTCGAGGTCGGCCATCTCCATGGTGGCCGAGGTGGAAGCAGAGCTAACAAGCCGCGGGCGTGGAGTTGATTCATCCGACGCTTGCCGCGCAAGGACTCCTCTAGGCCGAGACCGCACGCCTTTCGTTTAAAAACAAGGCGGCGCAGCCTGAGAGGACCCTCATAATAAAGTGAGTCACGAGGCACTCATTGTCTTTGTGCAACAAGACACGGTCATGGGGTCGGTCCATCGATCTCCGCGATCGTGCACGATTCCTCAAACAAGCGAAACCACCTAGTTTCCATGGGGGATCGCCAATGTTGTTTTGCGTGTACAAGACCGAAAGATAGCTAAGCCAATCGACTATGTTAGCCCAAGTCCGAGTCCTAAGTCACGGCCAAAGGTCGCCGTTCTCATCCAGACGCGATCGCGGAAGAACCACCTCGCCCCATGTCTTCAACATAGGAGCAAGTCGGGGCAATTGTTGTGTCAAGATTTAACACCTTCCGACCGCGATCGCCTCCGAGGCCGAGCGACCGACTTACAGGCCGAGCGGCCAGGCTTGCTGCCGGCGACCAAGGCAAGCTGCCGATCGGCGACCAGCGACCAAGCCTCAACCCTGGACCAACTAAATCGGCCAAATGAAGGTCCCAGACAAGTCCGGTGCCGAGCGATCGACCTCGATACGATCATCACTCGGCACTCGGCGACCGACTCTGGCGATCGACTAGCGGACGATCCTCTCTGGGCATCTGCCGATCGACCTTTGGTGACCGACCTCCCTGGGCATCTGCCGATCGACCGCATCATGACGATCTCCACCGATGACCATCCAGTCGGCAAAGACCAAGTCTCAAAGCTGACCCCACGTGCAGATCCACAAAAGGCGCTGACAAACCTGTCACCTACCTCACCTACCAGCATGGCCCAGACCTGCGAAAGGAGTTGGCGGACAAGACATGTGACTACAGCCTGCACCTACTGACAAAGTCCGCCGAAAGTAGCTAAGTGGGACCTCCTGTGACAGTGCTTCCGGACGCGTGCTGGATCCTCATTGGACCGCACGGCTGGCCACCAGCTGTAGCTTTGGACTTTTGGCAGGCGGCCCCTTTAGGACGATCGCCCCGTTACATTAAATGCCGAAAGGCGATCGCCCACTAGGGGACAGGGCATTTCTGCCTCTATATATACAAGGCAGCCTTCACTTATAAGAGGGACCGGAAAAACTCTTCTGGGCAATCTCACGATTCAAACATACTATACAGAAGCAAACATTAAGCACTTGGCTAACATCCAACTCTTGACAACAGCTTTCTTTCGGTCTTACTTCTCCCGGCCTTTTCTCCTCGAGCAGATTACCGGCGGGACGAAGAACACCTAGCTTCGCTCAAGAGCCGGATCAACAGAGTCTTTTTACACTCATTGTATTTAGATTTCTCTCATTAATACTTGTATCCACGAATATTTGTATTAATAACATCTCGCGAGAGCATTCAAGCCCGGGCCTAACAAACCCGGCAAATCTTGTTTTATTTATCTTCTCTCGGAAGTGCTCCCGCATTTGTTTGTTGTCCGTCTTCCAGCAGTATTAATCTTCGGATAAATATTTTGGGCAACAACATTGTGAAGCTTTGATGTTGGGTCGAGTACCCTGTGATTGTTATCGTGTATTATGACTTGAAATGAGATATGGGCTGAGACCCTAATTATTTTGGAAATGGTTTATGACTAAGGACTCGAGGTCCAAAAAGGCTTTCTATTTTATAAAATAATCGTGATGTGAAATGATATTTGGGTTGAGTCCTTAATGTTTCAAAAAAGTTTTACAACTTCGGACTTAAGATCTCAAAAAGGCATTCCCATTTTCTAAAACTCCCGAGATGATGAATCGTTTTCAAATGCTTGAATTTCTTTCTAAATTTTAAAAATCTCTCAGGACCTTTGCTTAATAGTTTCTGATGTTTGATCCATGACTGATGTTTGCGTGGTATATTTTGTATGATTAGAATACTTGTACTAGTAACTTCGAATTGCTAGCCCCTTAAATGGGGGAAATGCTTTCATGCATTTCAGGTACTTCTAGATCGAGGGAGCAGTCATAGAGTCGGCATGGAGATGACAAGCTACAATACTAATCATTCGGGAATCAGAGTTCTTTATATTGTTGAGTTGTATTCTAGTTCCACTGTATTATATTCTGACCCCTGTGTGGGTATGCGTTGTAAGGAGTTTTAGTTGGTCCGTGTATTTTGAATATTCGGCCTTATCGGTCCATGTTGTTATGTAGTTTGGCCTTGGCCGGTCAAAAATTTGGTTGTCATGTGGTATTTAGCTTGTTAGATCCTTGTGAGAAAGGTCTACGGCATGTGGCATTCCCGGATGATTTCTAGGGGTGTTACAAGTAAAACTGGGGAATGCGCCTGACGAGGGATCCGGGGTATGTTATGCTGAGCAAACGTATCACTCGGAGGGTTATCCAACTAGGGATTGCTTAGACGAGGACTCTGGGGTATGAAGTTTAGTAATACGGGTATAACCCTGTGGTTTTTATTATTGATATTTCACGTATTTTTCGATAATAGTCACATGATCTGAATGGACCACTGTTATGATCTATATGTTATGTACGTTATATATATTCATGTTATCAATGTACTTGCACCGGCAGGTTGCTGACTGTAACACCCCCTAGAGCCATCCAGGAATATTACAGTGCCGTGGGCCCCGAGATGGAACCCACAAGGCTAAAAGACATTTTCGCAAACATTTACAAACGCCCAAGAGACAAACGACGGTACAATCTTTTAATAACATTCGAAGACTTTATAAAAACTCATTTATTAAAACCGTCGTAAAATCTCATTTGAAACTACAAGACCCGAAATGCCAAAACTCAACAGTTTAAAAACATATGTTAAGCTATCGCTTACACGTACCGACAAAATAGTTTAGAAAACAATTTCCAAAGCAACTTAAGTTACCGGATACCAAAAGGCCATTTAAAAATACTCACGCAACGGAAAGACAAACAATTAAAAGCACTCTAGCAGCGGAATACAACAACTGATCAGGAAACTCAATACACAAATACATGCCATAGCCAGTATCCTCCGGGAAGCTCATCTCTTCATGACCGCTACAAGTTCGATATCTAAAGAACCTAAAAAGAAAGCCCACGACGGGGTCAGCCATAATATCCAACAATGATAACAATCACATCACGTCAATAATTACATATCAATGGAAATACTAAGTAAGAATACGACCACTGTAATCTCACTGACCTAACTCTACTTACTCGAATAATCCTCATCAAGATAACCATTATCATATTGTACATCTCGTAATCTCGATTAACCAATAAACTCAAACATAAGATTTGTATTGTTCCTTAAACAATACTCAGGATTATCAGAATATCATCACTAACTCATGATGCGGAAAAATACCAGCTCTGACCAATTAGATCCATCGGATAACATCATTAAATCCCAACATGATAGTCGATTGTCCATCAAAAGACAAATACTAAAGGAAATACGGAACATACCTCAAGATATGAAATGCCATGACGAAATCACGTCAGTCTAATCCAAGATCAGATCAACACAACATACGAACATGGTCCTAACACAAGACCTACAAATGCATACTCATATAACAACGTCAATATGCCTACATCAATAACAACAATGTATACTTATGGAAATCCGATGATCCAGCGCACACAGCATGTAACACCCCCAGATTTAACCGAAAATATTACAGCGCTGTGGGCCCCGAGATGGAACCCACAAGGCTAAAAGAAATTTTCGCAAACATTTACAAATGCCCAAGAGGCTAACGACAGTACTATCTTTAAAAATATTCGAAGACGTTATAAAACTCGTTTATCAAAAGCGTCGTAAAACCTCAATTTGAAAAGGGCAAGACCCAATGGCCAGAACTCAATAGTTTAGAAAACGGTTTCCAAAGTAACTCAAGTTACTAGATATCAAAATGTCATTTAAAATACTCACGTAGCAAAAAGGACAACCAAATAAAATTACTCTAGCAGCGGAATACAATATCTGATCAGGAATTCAGTTCATAAAAACATGCCCTAGCCAGTATCCTCCGGGAAGCTCATCTCTCCACGACCGCTACAAGCTCGATATCTCAAGAACCTAAAAAGAAATCCCATGATGGGGTCAGCCATAATATCCAACAATGAAATCAATCACATCACATTAATAATTACATACCAATGAAGTACTAAGTAAGAATACTACCAAAGTAATCTTACCGCCATCACTCTACCGAAATTTACGTTTCGTACTGTTTTCTCACACAATACCCAAAGTTCTCAAAACATCATCATAACTCACTGTTACGAAATCTACTAACTCTGTCTAATTCAATCCATCGGATATCATCATCAAATCTCAATGCAAAAACCGATTGTCCATCAAAGACGAATACCAAGAGAAAAATACGGAGCATACCTCGAGATGCACAATGCCACGACAATCACGTCAGTTTAATCCGAGATCAGATCAACACAATATACGAACATGGTCCTAACACAAGACCTACAAATGCATACTCATATGACAACGTCAATATGCTCAAAAACAATACAACTATGTATACCCGATGGAAATCCCATGATCCAGCGCCCTCAGCATAGATCCCAAGATGAACCTACAAGATCAACACGAGGTGGATAACCAACGATATACATATGCACAACAATAACATATATAAAACCGACGATGCGAATCCACATGATTCCATCAACACAATACTGGGTAATCCAACGATCCAGCGCCCTCAGCATAGATCCCCATGATGATCCCGTCGGACCAACGCATGGTGGAAAACCTGTCTAATGATCCAGCGCCCTCAGCATAGATCCCATGACGATCCCGTCGAACCAACGCATGGTGGACATCCGATCCAGCGCCCTCAGCATAGATCCTCATGATCCCATCGGATCATTTACAACATAAACAATACAATCAGGCATACACATATGCAACTCGAATATGTTCATCAACATGAACGCCATATGAATCAAAACATGAACGACACTAAGTTGACACAACTAGGACGACTTCATGTACAGCAACATGAATGACAACCTGCATGATCAACAACATCAAAACTAAACCGAATCAAACTAAGATACTGTCCCAAATCCTTCAGGAGAAATCTCAATGTCAAATCATCACCGGCGATTATCCTCGATGCTCGGCGATCCAAACGTACAATGAACTATATATACTCATATTCCCGTCTTTATCGCAATGTAACCTCGATACCCGAACATACCAATAGCATATACATTATGAATTACCTCCCAGAATCAGAAGAACGATATACAATCCAAATACCCAGAGTTCACAATAATAATCATCGCTATATGCATTATAAACGAAATGAAACTGAAACCATTCATTAAATATTATAACAGAGCAAGTAATAACTTGCCTCGATACCGATGAAGTCGTTACCAAATCCATTGCCGTCACCTACAAGTCCCTCGACCCTGATCAATGCAATCTATGAACATTCTCGAATACGACCGCAAAGCATGGTTCTAATCACCAATCACTTACCACAACCTATGGAAATAATCAATAAACAACAATCTAGTAACAATCAATAACCGACATAACCAATCCACAAACCCAACGATTCTATGACATCTCGATTAAACATAAGTCTGAACAATCCAACTCAAACCAGTACAAATTCACAACCACAACACGAAAATACTGCACTTTCTGCCTACTTAGCGCACGTTAAACGCATAACGTAGCATGTGCTAAGTAGCTCCCATTAGCGTGCGCTAGCCCGTAAGCTTAGCGTGCGTTAATGTTGTACAGATGCATGTTTTTCAGATACCGAATCAAATAATGGCGATTATCAAGAAAACTAAGTGATTCTAAACCATGTTCAAAGCTATCAAGACAACGAAATCCGATATCCTTTAACATATAAACAATCATTCAACTTATAATCCAAGTCATATATCTATATATCATCTTCCTCAATATCAACATCATGAAACCTTAAGAACGTAACAATACTTCCATAATCTATCATTACAGTGAGTAATTATCAACAATAACGTCAACATCTGAAACTGAGGAGAAGAATTAACCAACTTATCTTGAGAGGACGAACAACACGATTCAAACCATACGAATCACATCAATATCCATATATAAATAACAACATCATCATAATCCGGTAATCCATGTCCTAATAATATTTATTAACTTGTTTATATGATAATCATCAACTCAAGAACATCAATCTCCAATCCAAAATGAAATCCAAAGGTGAAGAACTATTACCTTGTATAGACGAACCATGAAGGAGAACAATCAACTTTATTCTAAGAATCATCAATAATTTCAAGAACAAGACTTTAATCCATGTTCCTCACCTTAATATTTGTTAAAGATCATCATCTCCCAGTGTTTGGAACCTCCAACTTCTCTCGAAAAACTCTCTCTCTCTCGGTTACAAGAAAGGAATGGACGAAATGAAAGATAATGCCCAACTACACATATATATACTATATATTATTAACGTACGCTAACATCCTCATTTAACGTATCTTACATGCTTAACGTGCGCTAACTCTCTTTCATTAGCGTGCGCTATCGCGGTCCAGAGGCTACTGACTTGCTCCGCACACCAGCTTACGTACGTAATGCCCATGCAATAACGTACGTAAACTACACTGTCTAGCGCACGCAAAATCTTGTATCTTAGCGTGCGCTAATCGTAGTTGACTTTCTACAGTCTGCACCTACCCCGAATATGCTCGTGACCCCACCTGCCGAAAGCAACCAATAAAGTCAAGATTCCCTATTGACCGATCTAATATTAGCGTGCGCTAACAACAGGCAGTAGCGTGTGCTAATGCTTTACGACATACATCAGTTGACTTCGTCGGCACATGCGCCGAAAGTGACCGGGTCCACACGTAGATTCCCTTTGATTTGTTCTGAACTAGCGTGCGCTATCTTTTACCATTAACGTGCGCTGCACCTGCACGATAGCGTGCGCTAGGAATGCATATTAGCGTGCGCTAATAATGTTACACTTAGCCATTTCCCGCAATTTCTGTCCAACGTCTTGACATACCAAAAACGAACATACGACACACGGAACACAAATACTGAATCCAATAATATTTTCATACGATATACCCAATATCAAAAGTGCGATAACTTGATACACGATATTCTCAATTGTAATTGTCTACCAAATACGACAATTATACCAATACTGACATCTCAGTCCTTTATTATTTTATCCATACTGTACAGATTCCACGCTGTACAACATAACTCGAATAAAATAATATTAAAAAACAGTAGTAGAAATTCCGGATATTACGCAGCATAGATCCCAAGATGATCCTAAAAGACCAGCACGAGGTGGATAACCCATAATATACATATGCACAACAACACATGGTAATCCAACGATCCAGCGCACACAACATAGATATCCCATGATGATCCCGTCAGACCAACGCATGGTGGAAATACATGTCCAATGATCCAGCGCACACAGCTATATATATATCCCATGATGATCCCGTCGGGCCAACGCATGGTTGACATACGACAACAATGCACAACTGCACAAAACATCAATACACAATGCACGACAACAACAATACATAAATGTATGACAACAACAATACATGAATGTATCACAACATGATCGACACAATTGACAAAAATGATTAGAGTACTTGCCCCGAGTCCTCCGAGAGCAATCTCGATGTCTAAACCATCACCGACCATTATTCTCAATATTTGACGATCCAAAAGTACCATATACTATAGATAACTCATATCCTCGTCTTTACCATAGTGTATCCTCAATACCTAAGTATACCAACAACAAATGTAAATCATATACATTATGATTAATTCCAAAAATCAGAAAACAACGTATAATCCCAAGTCTCCAGAGTTCACAATTATAATCATTGCTATATGAATTATAAACGAATGAAACGGAAACCATTTATTAAATATTATAAACTGAACAAGTAATAACTTGCCTCGATACCGATATAACGATGAGGAAGCCGTTACCAATTCCATTGCCTTCGTCTACGAGTTCTTCAGCCTCGACCAAAGCAATCTACGAACATTATCGAACACGATCGCAAGGCATGGTTGTAATCACCGATCAATAGTCTCAACCTATTACAATAATCAATTAACACACATTCGATAATAATCAATTCCCGATATAACCAATCAATCAAACTCAACGGTTCTATGATATCTCAGTTGAACATAGTCTGAACAATCCAACTCAAACCAGCACGAATTCATAACCACAACACGATATACTACACTGCCTGTCCACTTAGCGCACGTTTCATACACTGTAGCATGTGCTAAGTCATTTCAATTTGTGTGCGTTAGCTAGTTCAGCTAGCGTGCGCTAATGCTATATAGTTGCATGCCTTACAAGTATCGACTAACACCTTGCGATGACGGATACGAATGTAAAGGAAATCATATTCCAAGATCAGTCACAATATTTCCAGATTCAATCTCATTGTCATGCTCACATGGTATATACCATTAATCAATCATCAATTAACATGACTTAATCCTAGATATGAACATTTCATCTTCGTATCTAAAAATACCGATAATTCGACATACAATCATCTTGCTATGGTATATTTATCAAGAAGTTCTTCAAGAACACTAAGTGATTCGAAACCATGTTCATAGTCATCAAAACAACATAATCCGATATCCTTTAACATGTAAATAATCATCCGACTCATAATCCAAGTCATATATATCCATTAAACCTCATATAACATCATCACATGATAATCCAACATACTCCCTCCCAGATAATCATCCTTTAAAATGAAACACTAACAAAGGGATAAAAAAATTACCTGGTATAGACGCACCATGAAGAAGAACAATCGAACTCCATTCCAAGAATCATTAATAACTTCAAGAACAAGGCTTTAATCCATGCTCTCCATCTTAATATTATTAAGAATGATCATCTCTTAGTGTTCGGAACCTCAAACTTCTCTCTAAGAACTCTCTATATCGAAATAAGTGAAGGAATGGCCGAATGAACATAATTCACATCTGCAATTATATATATACTGACTGTTATTAGCGTGCGCTACCTTCACAAAATAGCGTGCGTTAACATGCTTATTGTGCGCTAACTTTCCTTCTTAGTGTGCACTATCGTAGTCCAGAGGCTACTGCCTTACTTCGAACAATGATTTATGTACGTAATGCCCATGCAATAACGTACGCAAATCCTATGTTTAGCGTATGCAAGCATTCGACCATAGCGTGTGCTAATCATAGTTGACTTGCTACAGTCTGCACCTACCCTGAAGATGCCCATGCCCCCCACATGCCGAAAGCACCCGACAAAGCAAAGATTCCCTTTTGTCCGATCTACCATTACCGTGCACTAATCTTTGGATTTAGCGTGCGCTAGTCCTTCATGACAACCATCCATTGACCTTATCGGACATGTGCCGAAAGTCGCCGGCTACACACACCGAAAGTAACCTGACAAAGCCAAGATTCCGATCTGATATAAACGTGCGCTAACCATATGCATTAGCGTGCGTTAAATGCAGATAATAATCAACCTGCGCCTACCTGTCAGCCACCTTCCAAACCTTATCCAGAATGCCTTACGTACATTAGGGGTCCTCCTTAGCGTACGTAACTCAACTCTCCTAGCGTGCGCTAAGTATACATCGTAGCGCGCGCATGGCTGTACTTTGCCATTTTCAGCTATTCTTGTCCAACGTCTCGACATACAGAATACGAACATACGACATACTGAATACATATACTCCTTCCAACAATATTTTCAAATACAATTTTCGACCAAGTATGACAATTATACTAATACGGATGTCTCAGTCCTTCAATTATTTTATCCATACTATACAGATTCCACGTTGTACAACATAACTCGGATAAAATAACATTAAACAATAGTAGTAGAAATTCCGGATATTACACTAACCTCTTCGGGGGTGGATACATTGTTGTGTATTCATGTATAGGGTTCCAAGGGGAGCAGGCGCAGGGAAGGCACGAGGATGGACAGCCCCAGTGATATTATTTATGATGTTTCCTGTTATTGTATCCAGCTGTTTGCATCTTGAGTTATGTTTATACAATAGTGAGCAATGTGTTTTGTCATCTATTTGTCTTGCCCGTGTGTGGGCAGGATCGAATTGGATTTAATGATTTGTATGTTCTAAATAAGAATTGTTAAAATGGTTTTACTATGGCATGGACCGACCTTGTCGATCCATATGTATTGTCTAGCTTTGGTCGTGCGACCTGCTTGGTCATGGTATTATTTTGTTTGCCTTGTGAATTCCCGAAATGTATTTACGATGATAGAAGTTCCGAACCGGGACGGAGGTGTTACAGGGCAGAGCTGCGAGTGATTGCTTAATGTCTGTGTCAACGATCCTCTTCCCGTGGTACTATTACCCCTCGTTCCAAGGTGCAATATATATCATCCTTGAAAGGAGGGAAATCCACTCGGCAGAGCACCACCTGGATATGGGGGCACTCCAGCTAGCGTCCCTCCTCTGCTTCCGACTCGGTTGGTTTGTTATGTCGATTCTTATGCTCACATGGAACGACTATGGTCTTACTAAATCCGGATCACAATGGCGTATTCGATATATCCACCGTACCTATAGATTATCCTTTATCGGCATTTCAGAACGATGTGTTCCAATGCTAATTTTGACTTTTATCCCCCGATCTCTTGGTTTTTCTTCAGATTTTTCAATCGGTCTAATTCGATTTGATCATTTTCTTCCCATCATTTTTGGTACCAGGTCTTATTATATATCGATCAGGTCTTTCGTCTTTGTATTTATTCTTCCCTTCTCCCACAGTCTATTTTTATTTCATGTCTATGGTAGCACCATGCATGTTGGTTGTTGGGATAACAATCCCTATATCGAAATTATTGGGATAACAATCCCTGTATCGAAAGTCTTGACAGAATGTTTTGACAATGTGCCAATCTAGCATACAGCAAACAGCTGTATCGAAAAGTTGATCAAATGTGTCAACCTGTATCGAAGACTTGTCGTAGTCCCAGCATACAGTGAATCAATCATACAGCAAAGGAGTATCATAAGACTAAGTATGGAAGCTGTCTCGAATCGACAATACAGCTATCATTTCATACAGTATCCAAACAGGACAAGAAGGAATCTTTGTTATTCGCTAAAGTCAAGTCCTATTTAAGAAGATATATTTAAATACTAAAGGATAAAGTATTTAAATATTAAAGCCGTCAGAGATCTTCAATCAAGTGCAAAATCCGGATCATGTTTTATTCAATCACATCATCATGTTGGAACAGACTTTTGCTCAACGGATCTATCTCAACGTATATATTCAAGAAGGCTGTATATATATATATATATATATATATATATATATATATATATATATATATATATATATATATATATCTCCAGAGTTTTAAGATCAGATACTGACAACGCATGAAATCAACAAACAAGTTATCATCATATACATCTGAGCAAACATATCTCCTAAAGCATATTGCTATTCCGAAAGAAGAGATATACAAGTGCTCAAACCGTGAACAACATATTATCAGCTAAAACCTCAGAAAGTCAAAGTTGTTATTCAAACATTGTTCTATCTTGAACAAAACCCATCAGCCCTGTGTGGACTGAGAAACCTTGCTATTCCTGAACTATGTGTGACGGACTTGCATTGAAGAGACGAAGCTTCGGAACTGTGTGTGAAGAAGCCAGTCAAAGTGAAAGCTTAAACCAATCTGTGTGAACGGTTGAAGGCTAAGATCATTATATCAATCTGTGTGAATGATATATTGATTATGTTTGATTATAAATACGTAGTTGTGTACGTAGTATTTATAATAAACATTTTCACTCCTGTGTGGAGGACCAGTGGACGTTGAGGGGTTTACCTCGAACCACTTTAATTACCGTTTCAGTTACCTTCTGCATTTACTGTTTTAATATTTGTGATTATTTTTAAGTATACACTTTATATCTAGTTGTTGTATTTACAGCAACTCACTTTAACAAGACTTCCGCTACGCACTTATATTTGAAAACCGTACAGCTGGTTGTTTAAAACACTTTCCAAGCTGTATCCTGTATACTTAGTGGCCAACAACAACCTCCACTTCGAAGGTCTGATAAGGTGTCTCACTTACCTGAGAGGTATGGCTATACACATGTCGAGGAACTGGGTCTCCATGATGCACCTGATAGCCGTGAGGATGACCTCTTCGATTTGACGAAGCAGTCAAGGACTTTGACTTCGTGCGAAATGAGGAGAAACCATGTGTTTACAAAACGGTCAGTGGGAGCAACATTGCATTCTTAGTACTATATGTAGATGATATTCTACTTATAGGAAATAACGTAGCAATGCTCAGCACTATAAAAGCTTGGCTTTCTAAAATGTTCTCCATGAAAGACTTGGGAGAAGCTTCCTATATTCTAGGGATCCGTCTTTACAGAGATAGACCGCGAAGAATGATAGGACTTTCCCAAGCCCTCTATATAGATAAAATCCTGAGAAGATTCAAGATGGATGAATCTAAAAGAGGGTTCCTTCCCATGTGACATGGAATTCATCTCACCACGAAAATGTGTCCTCAAAGTAAGGAAGACAAGAGAGAGATGAGTAAGGTACCCTATGCCTTGGCAGTGAGTAGCCTCATGTACGCTATGTTGTGTACGAGACCAGACTTAGCCTACGCTGTGAGTATGGTAAGTTGATTTCAAGCAAACCCGGGAAGGGAACATTGGACTGCCGTAAAGAACATTCTTAAGTACTTAAGAAGAACTAGAGATTTGGTTCTTACTTACGGTGGTGGAGAACTGAAGGTGATTGGATTCACCAATTTTGATTTTCAAGGAGACAATGACGACTCTAAGTCGACATCTGGGTATTTGTTTACTCTCAATGGAGGAGCATTATCTTGGAGAAGCTCCAAGCAAACCGCTACTGCAGATTCCACCTGCTAAGCAGAGTACCAAGCTGCCTCAGAGGCTAGCAAAGAAGCATTTTGGATGCATAAGCTTGTGCAAGAACTTCAAGTGGTGCCTAAATGCGGAGCTGTCTATATCACTATTATGTGATAATGATGGAGCTGTCGCCCAAGCCAAGGAGCCTAGGGCTCACCACAACACCAAGCATATAGAAAGAAAGTACCACATTGTTCGAGAGATGGTGGAAAAAGGATATGTTTCTTTGGAAAGAGTAGACTCAGAAGACAATGTCTTTGACCCACTGACTAAGCCATTATCTCAGGACGTCTTAGAAAGACATCTGAAAAACATGGGTATTGGATACCATGATTTGTGGCATTAAGTGCAAGTGGGAGATTGTTAGGAATATGCCCTCGAATTCCACTCAGGGGATGAGAGAGTAGGGGCATTGTACTTGTAATTATGGAAGAATTAGTAAAAAAGGCAATACGATTCATTCATTGTTTATTGTATTTCAATTGCATTCTTGACTTGGTAGACATTGAAGTTAAGTCCATGTAAATAAATCGAACATTCCATTCTCATTATGGGATAAGAGAAAATGCACTGAAAGTGTTTAAAGTTTATTTACATAAATCGTTCGCAAGTCAATAAACTTAAATGGGCATTAAGTTTTAATAAGACTTGTATAACTGATGCTAGGACGTGTGCACGTCTTGATAGCATAGTTATAAGTATATTGGTGGGACCAGTATACTCGAACATGACTCATACTTGATTCAGTCACACGGTATTCACTCTCAGAGAGTCGATGACGAATCGAAAGGTTGTGATAGTATACGTGGACCTTTGACTTGAGGGTTCAATAGAAGATGTGCCTGTGGCGTTTAGTTTGTCATTAGAGTAGTTAGAATCGTTTGCTTAATTGCTGAGTCGACCTCGAAGTACGGATTATACGGGCAGGTAGCAGTCTTTACTGTACACCAAGAAAGGATTCTATCTCCTGTTAGTGAGCAGACGAATGTCCTATACGGTTAATGGCAAATAAGATCATAAGTCTTTGGCCGAAGCATTCTGATATAGTCGTATTAGATACACTATTAATCAGTCGGTCTTGATTCGCATTAACACATGTATAGAGACTACTCAACATTAGGGTTTGACTTTACCGTGACTCGAAGACTTGACCGGGACATCTGATGAAGGGTCTATACATATACAGTATTCACGACATAATGGTTCTGGAATGATCCCTTCATTCGTTCTCAGTCGGGGTTTACAGTGCGGACCGCTAGGCTGGCTAAGTGCTGCCCGCACTCATTGATTCCTCCCAATGCCGGCTGAGACGGACCTACGGAGTCGCGCATCAGGAGCGTTGACGGATAAATGTGAATTTATTACCTCTCTAATTAATATTAGATATTGGATATCGAATTATGATTTATTGGATAAATCAAATAGCGGTCTTATGAATTAAATTAAGTTACGAGGTAATTAATTTAATTCATAAATTATATTTCTTAGAGAAATATATTTGTATTTGATATAATTAATTAACTGGATTAATTAATTTATATAAATTCATTGGTATATAAGCGGAGTGTATTTAACAGAGTCGTTTGACGAATGTCCGGTATACGAGCCGAGTGGCTCGTCTCGTTTCTAGAAAACTTCTTATGGGCCGCCCCCTCCCTTCTTTTCACATGTCTTGATTTTTTTATTAACATCATGCATGTTATCATGTTATGATTAAAGTGATAATTGGTGATATTTTATATCACATCATTATTATCATTTGGTTATTAAAATGGCAAAACAAGACAACTCTCATATGATTTTCAACTCTCTTCTTCTTCTTCACTTGGAGCTGAACCTGCCGAGAGTATTTTGAGAGTGAGGGAGGAAAATTTTTCATCTTATTTTTTCACTTTGAGTTGAGTAAAATAAGAGATAAATTGAGAGAGAAAAATTCCTATAGTAATTCCTAGCCGTGTTCTTGGAGAACGGATTGCTATGGAATTTTTCCGGGCAACTTCCGATGCATGTGAAGTAGAGGCTTCGAAGTTTTGGTGCTTGGAACGAAGGGATTTCGTGTTCGGGATGGGGTTCGTGATCGTCATCCATTTTACGAAGATTTATTTCAAATGCTTCAAGGGTATGATCTTTTATCTTCGTATTTATTTTTCGTATATACATTACTTGATCGATTCTGTCTGGGATTCATTTTTATTTTCCGCTGTGCATTTCGTTTTATTTTCGGAATGCCAACAAATACATCACCAAATCCAATCATCACAAACGACGACGTACTCGAGTACTTATTAAAAACAACACAAACAACAGACAATTAAACCCGGCCGGAACATCACTCTGGACCCTCATCGTCATGCAGCTCCAGTGGTTGTTTCCCTGCTCTCTTGGATCCTGAACATAAACAAATATTCACCCCAAAGGGGTTAGCATAACGATGCTAGTACAAGTACCACAACATATTATTCAACATCTCACGAAGAATAATAATAACATAAATGACAAAATACCAACGAGTCTCCTCTTACGAGAAACTCATAAATAACATACACAAATGATAATCACAACATGATATCACAACATACACATGGTAATTCCGACGATCCAGCATTCACTGCCTAGATCCCAAGATGATCCCATCGGACCAACACGAGGTGGAAAAACCTGTCCGATGATCCAGCGCATGCTACCATAGATCCCAAGATGATCCTGTCGGACCAACACGAGGTGGACCTACAACAATGACACATATGCACGACAACATGTATAACATCAACATGTAAAACATAAATAAGGTACTTGCCTCGAATCGATGACAAGGATAAAACTCCGACGAATATCAATACACTCTAAGGTCGCCTCTTCTATTAATCACGTTGCAAATCTTGAACCTTAAACAGAAGAAATAATATAGAATTCATCTCACGTCGTACGAACATCTAACAATCCAAATTACGGCCGAAAGTTCAATAAACATATCCTGTCTGACCTGCATAATGTACGTTACAAACCCTTTGTAGCATACGTTAAGCCTACTTGTTAGCGTACGTAAGCTATGAAGTTTAGCGTACGCTAACCATGCATTGATAGTTCCTCTCTGATCAGTCAACTGACTCGTCTGATTATATAACATACATTACGTAAGTTACAGAGCCTAGCGCATTCTAAACAAACATATGACAGTTTCTCACTGAGCAGACGACTGTCTCGATTGGTGATGTAGTTGTACGAAATCCTCAGTGATTAACGTACGTTATCCTCATACATATCATGCTCATATAATTATGAATGATCTTACGGATTAAAACATCTTCGAACTCAAGGATACGTATATCATCACAACATTATATTCAAACTCGATTACAATCCTCATGTGAATTTCAGGTGATCTAAGGTTGATGTGCTTGTTTCTAATATCATCATTACATTCAAACTTTATCTTAAAGATGAACTAACAAATCCAACTTATAAGGAAGGATACTACATTCGATGATTCTTTCTTTAAGTCCATTTAGAAAAAGTGATATCAACTCCAAGTCTATGATTAATATGGCAACACCATTCAATATGGATTATCCAACTCATAACACTACTCTTAATGTTTGACGAAGCAAGGTTCCAACTATAATGTTCTCAACAAAAGTAACTTAGGCATAATAATTCTAACATCCTAAACATGAAGTTGGTTGAATAAGTCATCTATGGAACTTAATATCTTTGATAGCATGATAAACACATCCTTAAGAATACGAATTCAAGCTTGGAGAGAGCATAACATACCTTAATATGAAGAAAATGCTGAGACAATAGGTAGAATCTAATTCCGGTTGCTTGTGTGCCAATCCAAGATGTTCTTCAGCTTCAATGATCAAGTATAAGAAATCTCCAATCTTCAATGATCAATAAAAGGTGTTCTAACGGTATAGAAAGTGGCTGGGAACTTTGTGGAGATGAAGTAGGTTGAAAGCTAAGTGAAAGAAATGAATGAAATGGGGTGATGTCTTATTTATAACTTTCTGACCTTAACATACGTTAGCCTTGATGCATAACGTACGTTAGTCGCTTAGCGTACACTACCCAGTATACTTAGCGTATGCTATCGTCACCGATAGTTAACTATTCTCATTCTGCACTCGATTACGTACGCTACACCATTGGGTTACGTATGTAAGTAACACCCATTAACGTACACTAGACACATTCCTTAGCGTACATTAACACTCGTTGACTTCAAAATTGTCCAGGTTCATCCGCAGAAATCTTATCCGGACCCATCGTCCGGCTGGCGCATGTGCTAGCTGTAACACCCTCAGATCCGACCGGGAATATTACAGCGCCGTGGGCCCCGGAATGGAACCCACAAGGCTAAGAGAAATTTTCGCAAACATTTACAATGCCCAAGTGGCCAACGACGGTACTATCTTTAAAACATTTGAAGACTATATAAAATCTGTTTATCAAAATCGTCGTAAAATCTCATTTGAAAGGTCAAGGCCTGAAATGCCTGAACTCAACAGTTTAAAAACATACGTTAAACTATCGCTTATACGTACCGACAAAATAGTTTAGAAAACGGTTGCCAAAGTATCCTAAGTTACCAGATACCAAAAGGCAAAAAATACTCACGCATTGGAAAAGACAAACAATTTAAAATACTCTAGCAGCGGAATACAACAACTGATCAAGAAACTCAATACACAATTACATGCCCTAGCCAGTATCCTCCGGGAAGCTCATCTCTCCACGACCGCTACAAGCTCGATATCTCAAGAACCTAAAAAGAAAGCCCACGACGGGGTCAGCCATAATATCCAACAATGATAACCGTCACACCACATTAATAATTACATACCAATGAGAATACAAAATAAGAATACGACCAATGTAATCTTATCGTAGTAACTTTACTTACTCAAATAATTCTCAACAGAATAACCATTATCACAGTTCACATCTCGTACTCGATTAACCAATAAATTCGAACATAATATCTGTATTGTACCTCAAACAATACTCAAGATTTTCAAACTATCATCACCAACTCATGATATGGAAATATACCAGTTCTGACCAATACGATCCATTGGATAGCATCATCAAATCCCAAGATGATAACCGATTGCCCATCAAAAGACAAATACCAAGGGAAATACGGAACATACCTCGAGATGCACAATACCAGGACAATCATGTCACTCTAATCCGAGATCAGATCAATGCAACATACGAGCACGGTCCTAACACAAGACCTACGAATGCATACTCATATGACAACGTCAATACGCACAAAACAATAACAATAGTGTATACTCAATGGAAATCCCATGATCCAGCGCCCTCATCATAGATCTCAAGATGATCCTACTAGATCAATACGAGGTGGATAACCAATAATATACATACGTACAACAACACATGATAAAATCAATGATGCGAATCCACATGATTCCATCAACACAACACTGGGTAATCCAACGATCCAGCGCCCTCAGCATAGATCCCCATGATGATCCCTTCAGACCAACGCATGGTGAAAAACCTGTCCAACGATCCAGCGCCCTCAGCATAGATCACATGATCTCACAGGATCAACACAACATAAACAATACAATTATGCATACTCCTATGCAACTCAATATGTTCATCAATATGAACAACATATGAATCAAAACATGAACGACACTATGATGAAACAACTAGGACAACTTCATGTTCAGCAACATGAATGACAACCTGCATGATCAACAACATCAACACTAAACCGAATCACACTAAGATACTTGTCCCGAGTCCTTCAGGAGAAATCTCGATGTCCAATCATCACCGGTGATTATCCTCAACGCTCGGCGATCCCAATGTACCATGGAATATAGATACTCATATCCTCATCTTTATCGCAACGTAACCTTGATACCCGAATATGCCAATAACCGTGATAAAGGATATACATTATGATTTAACTCCCATAATCGGAAAGACAACATACAATCCAAATCTCCAGAATTTGCAGTAATAATCATTGCTATATGCATTATAAACGAAATGAAACTGAAACCATTCATTAAACATTATAACTGAGCAAGTAATAACTTGCCTCGATAACGATACGACGATGATAAAGCCGCTACCAATCTTATTGCCTTCGTCTACGAGCTCGTCGGCCCTGACCCATGCAATTCACGAGCATACTCGAACACGACCGCAACATACGGTTATAATCACCGATCAATAATCTCAACCTATTGAAGTAATCAAATAGCAACGATTCGATAACAATCAATAACCGACATAGCCAACCAATCAAACTCAACGGGTCAACGATACCTCGATCATATATAAAACCAAGTAATATATTTTTACGAATTCATATCCATCATATGAACCGAAATCCGATAATTACTAATCAATATAACCGATCAACAAACTCAACGACTTCACAATATCTTGATTAGACACAAGTCCGAACAATCCAACTCAAACAATTACGAATTCATAACCAAAATACAAAGGAAATCATATTCAGTGATCAATCACAATCTTTCCGGATTCCAAATTGATATCATGATTCGTATTTCATCAAGAACATACGAATTCTACCACTACAATCAACGAACATTCGATCTTCATATTTAAAAATACCAATAATTCAACATACGATCGTCTTGCTATGTTAAATTCATCAAGGAATTCCTCAAGAACACTAAATGATTCGAAACCTTGTTCATAGCCATCAAAACAACGTAATTCGATATCCTCTAACATCTAAACAATCCTCATTCATAATTCAAGGTGTATATTATCATATTTTCCAATATATGATCCTCCTAACATCAAGAATTGAAACAATTCTACCACGAACACCAAGAACATTATGATTCTATAATCATAACCAGCATAATCAAGACATAAACCATCATATCCTTCAACATATAGTTCATATAACCTCAAGAACCGTAACAACAACATCATAATCATCTTTATATGAATCATTCATCAGCAACAACATCAAAATCCGGATTGAAAGAGAGGACTATCCAACATACCTATTAGAAGATGAAATACACAAGAAAATACATGAAGAATCATCAATATCCTCGTATCCAAGCTTCAATCCCATGTTTCCAAGCTCACAATCGACTTAGGAGAGCTAAAACTCCCTCTCTCAGTGTTTGAAGGCAAAGAACGAAGTGAAATAATGAAGCGAAATGAAAGGCGGGCATTCACTTATAAAACATTCCAGTTCGTTACATACGTAACATGCCCAAGTTAACATGCGTAACAACCATTTATGTACTCTATCTGACTTTGGTAGCGTACGTAACGATAGTCCAGAGTTAACTGACTCATTTCGTTCAATGCCTTACGTACGTAACCCATTCTCCCTAACGTACGTAATACGTGCGTTGACTTGCTACAGTAACAAACTTGATAAAGTACGTAATGATCCGTCCTTAGCGTACGTAATGGTCGGGGTTGACTCGCCTGTCCACATCCGCGCCGAGAGATGCCGACATGGGGTCCCACCTGCCGATCACCACTCGTCCTGTCTGATTCCCCATATTACGTACGTAATGCCTTGGCCATAACGTACGTAGCCCTAGCAACTTAGCGTACGTTATCTCAAAATCTTAACGTACGATAAGGGCTCTATACTTAGCCAAATCCAACTGTTCCTGTCCGTCTAGACATATTGGATACGTATATATGACGCACTATATCCTCAATGCAATTGTCGACTAAGTACGACAATTATACCAATACAGATCTTTCAGTCCTTCATATATTTTATCCATATTGTACAGATTCCACGTTGTACAACATAACTCGGATAAAATAATATTAAACCACAGTAGTAGAAATTTCGGATATTACATACTACACCATTTAAAATAAGTTTCGTCCTCGAAACTTGCAATTTGTCATAAAGAAACAAACAAACCGTTCAACCAAAATATTCCGAAACCATCACAACAACGATCAATCATCATCATTAACGAATATCCAAAACGGTACACCTACATATGTGCCAAGCTGACGATCTCCTGAGATACTA
Organism: Orobanche coerulescens; assembly: GCA_033398695.1. Lineage (NCBI taxonomy): Eukaryota > Viridiplantae > Streptophyta > Magnoliopsida > Lamiales > Orobanchaceae > Orobanche > Orobanche coerulescens. The sequence continues at coordinate 65,166,281 of CM065804.1, read as the reverse complement.
GCAAGTGACTTCACTGTAAAGCCTAACGCGTTTACAATCACAATTTCATGAGTCTTAACAAAATATATCATCTTCGGATGAAATAATCTATCCGTGTCAGATCCTGTCTGCCTGATTACACAATCATGTCCCAATCTGCTAAAAACGAATAATGCACGATACATCTATGAAACAACTGCCCAAATCAATGACACAAATCCCAAAACATCGGCACAAAATTCGAACGCTCATACAATCATTAACAATGATCATCCAACAAATCAACCGAGTATATCATCGACATGATCAACTTCAATACGACCAATCCAAAGGTCAAAACGCAGTCGAGAATATCATCAACATGATAAACTCCAATATGACCAACCAGCGGTCAAAACACAATCGAGAATATCATCAACATGATAAACTCCAATATGACCAACCAGAGGTTAAAACACAATCGAGATCATCATGATAAACTCCAATATTACCAATGAATGATCAACGAATATCGAGAATACCTTCACACAGTAAGCTCGAACCTGATCAACACAGAACCACAGAAACCGATATACGAATGGGTAAAGTTCTCAAAATGACACACGAACCACATACAGTGGATCTCAATAAACATACCCTGTTGGTGAACATACCCCTCGGCATACGGACAACTAATCGCCAATCAACGAACATACCAAATCATACATGGAGTGGGAACGACCACTCAATATTCAAAACTACCAGTATGGGGTCACCATCCCCAAACCTACACTTACAAAGAAATCATTCAAAGATCACTATGGTAAAATCGCGCTACTACCATACCAATGGAATCACATAGCACATATGTCCCAGTTTCACAAAGTCAAAAGTTCCAAAATTACCTCCTGTGCGTGAATCTACAACATGCAAAATATTATTCTTTCCCGATCAATCAACCGATCATCCCTGGATAACCAAACTACCATATTGTAGTTCGGATCTCTTTTCATAGTACCATTAGTTTGTTATCCAGTTTGTGAGTCCCACTCAGAACTTCACCACGATATGCATTATGCACTAAATGCATATGTACATCAATCACATTTTCAAAACCAGTTTGAAATCATATAATCTTGTCATGAAGACAAATTTTCGAAAGTTCTTTCAAAAAAATTTCAAAGCTCAAAACATAAATTTTGGTAAGACCAAAAAATCAATTTTCGAAAAATTAAACTAGTTTGCTAATGCCAAGTATTCGATAACAGTTTCCTTCGAATCCACACAATTTCGAAGTTTTAAAATGAAAACTATGCAAATGATTGACCACATCCATACTCCTGAATACCAATTCGGTTTGTCACTAATATCCACTGATATTTTATCTGAAAACCACACGATAGGGTTCCAAAATCTCAATATATAAACTCCAACCAAAAACTCCTTTTCTACATATGACTCGCAATGTCAATCATTAACCCATCCTGGATCACCTCAAATATGCTATGACAAAACATTGAAACAAATCAACACAGCGAAAGACTTCCCGAGAAGTCTCATTTGAATAGGTAAACCAAAACTCCGAAAGGCAGAAACGAAGTAGATAAATGATTAGTAAAGTGTTTTACAAATCTCGGGAGTTTTAGAAAACATGGAAAAGCCTTTTGAAACATTAGGGTCTCAGCCCGTCTCTCGTTCCGCCTTACAAGAAGTTTAAAAAGTAGAAAACCCTTCTGGACCTCCAGTCCTGAGTTATAAATCTATTTCAAAATCGATTGGGTCTCGGCCCAAAAATCATTTTCCGTAAAACATCCGTGAAACATTCATTTTGAAAAGTATCATTTTCAAATGCTCGAAAACAGTTCTATATATCACAAAATGAACTAACATGACTACCTGTTCAACAATCCACAACATTTCTCCCAAATGCACAATTCCATTCCAAAATCTAACCAACATACTGATTTCCAAAATCATAATTTTTTTCAAGATCATCAATCCTGTCCCAACTCTGTCACATTATACTGTAACGCATAATATTCTACTGAATCTCAAAGCATATCAACTTAGAACGGCAATAAATCTCAATGCAATTCAAAAATCCAAATACTTACAGATCGTGAAGCCGACGATTCCCCGTGATACTGGCACATGTCTCGACTCTTGAAAATACTCAACCCAGATATTTTCAAAACACATGTTTTGTAAAATCAGTTCAACTCGAGAACACGACACATTTCTTTCTAGAGAATCACGTTAACATCATTTGGAAAAGTTTACAACAACCCCAGTACCACACTGGTGAATCACATAAAGCACAAGCCCGAGTGAACAAAAAAACTCAGGGATCTAATATTTATCAATCGACAACTCGAATGACGCGACAAAAACACGACTTGACTCGACCCAACTGCCTAGGTTTTCTCAACCTAAGCTCCAATACCATAATCTGTAACACCCCTAGATCCAACCGGGAATATTACAGTGTCGTGGGCCTCGGAATGGAACCCACAAGGCTAAGAGAACTTTTCGCAAACATTTACAATGCCCAATAGGCCAACGATGGTACTATCTTTGAAACATTTGAAGACTATATAAAATCTATTTATCAAAACCGTCATAAAATCTCGTTTGAAAGGTCAAGGCCTGAAATGCCAGAACTCAACAGTTTAAAAACATACGTTAACCTATCACTTATACATACCGACAAAATAGTTTAGAAAACGGTTGCCAAAGTAACCTAAGTTACCAGATACCAAAAGGCCAAAAATACTCACGCAGCGGAAAAGACAAACAATTTAAAATACTCTAGCAACGGAATACAACAACTGATCAGGAAACTCAATACACAATTACATGCCCTAGCCAGTATCATCCGTGAAGCTCATCTCTCCACGACCGCTACAAGCTCGATATCTCAAGAAGCTAAAAAGAAAGCCCACGACGGGGTCAGCCATAATATCCAACAATGATAACCATCACACCACATTAATAATTACATACCAATGAGAATACAAAATAAGAATACGACCAATGTAATCTTATCGTAGTAACTTTACTTACTCAAATAATTCTCAACAGAATAAACATTATCACATTTCACATCTCGTACTCGATTAACCAATAAATTCGAATATAATATCTGTATTGTACCTCAAACAATACTCAAGATTCTCAAACTATCATCACCAACTCACGATACGGAAATATACCAGTTCTGACCAATACGATCCATCAGATAGCATCATCAAATCCCAAGATGATAACCGATTCCCCATCAAAACACAAATACCAAGGGAAATACGGAACATACCTCGAGATGCACAATACCATAACAATCATGTTAGTCTAATCCGAGATCATATCAATGCAACATACGGGCACGGTCCTAACACAAGACCTATGAATGCATACTCATATGACAACATCAATATTCTCAAAACAATAACAACAGTGTATACTCAATGGAAATCCCATGATCCAGCGCCCTTAGCATAGATCTCAAGATGATCCTACTAGATCAATACGAGGTGGATAACCAATAATATACATATGTACAACAACACATGATAAAATTAATGATGCGAATCCACATGATTCCATCAACACAACACTGGGTAATCCAACGATCCAGCGCCCTCAGCATAAATCCCCATGATGATCCCGTCGGAACAATGCATGGTGGAAAACCTGTCCAACGATCCAGCCCCCTCAGCATAGATCCCCATGATGATCCCGTCAGACCAACGCATAGTGGACATCCGATCCAGCACCCTCAGCATAGATCACATGATCTCACAGGATCAACACAACATAAACAATACAATTATGCATACACATATGCAACTCAATATGTTCATCAACATGAACAACATATGAATCAAAACATGAACGACACTATGATGAAACAACTAGGACGACTTCATGTTCAGCAACATGAATGACAACCTGCATGATCAACAACATCAACACTAAACCGAATCACACTAAGATACTTGTCCCGAGTCCTTCAGGAGAAATCTCGATGTCAAATCATCACTGTGATTATCCTCAACGCTCGGCGATCCCAACGTACCATGGAATATAGATACTCATATCCTCATCTTTATCGCAACGTAATCTTGATACCCGAATATGCCAATAACTGAGATAAAGCATATACATTATGATTCAACCTATTGAAGTAATCAAATAGCAACGATTCGATAACAATTAATAACCAACATAGACAACCAATCAAACTCAAAGGGTCAACTATACCTCGATCATATATAAAACCAAGTAATATACTCAAACCATTTTACGAATTCATATCCATCATATGAACCGAAATCCGATAATTACTAATCAATATAACCGATCGACAAACTCAACGATTTCACAATATCTTGATTAGACACAAGTCCGAACAATCCAACTCAAACAATTATGAATTCGTAACCAAAATACGATTACGGATACGAATGTTAAGGAAACCATATTCGGTGATCAATCACAATCTTTCCGGATTCCAAATTGATATCATGATTCATATTTTATCAAGAACATATGAATTCTACCACTACAATCAACGAACATTCGATCTTCATATTTAAAAATACCGATAATTCAACATACGATCGTCTTGCTATGTTAAATTCATCAAGGAATTCCTCAAGAACACTAAATGATTCGAAACCTTGTTCATATCCATCAAAACAACGTAATTCGATATCCTCTAACATCTAAACAATCCTCATTCATAATTCAAGGTGTATATTATCATATTTTCCAATATATGATCCTGCTAACATCAAGAATTGAAACAGTTCTACCAAGAACACCAAGAACACTATGATTCTATAATCATAACCAGCATAATCAAGACATAAATCATCATATCTTCAACATATAGTTCATATAGTAACCTCAAGAACCGTAACAACAACATCATAATCATCTTCATACGAATCATTCATCAGCAACAACATTAAAATCCGGATTGAAAGAGAGGATTATCCAACATACCTCTTAGAAGATGAAATACACAAATAAATACTTGAAGAATCATCAATATCCTCGTATCCAAGCTTCAATCCCATGTTTCCAAGCTCACAATCGACTTAGGCTAAAACTCCCTCTCACAGTGTTTGGAGGCGAAGAACGAAGTGAAATAATGAAGAGAAATGAAAGGCAGGCATTCACTTATAAAACATTCCAGTTCATTACATACGTAATATGCCCAAGTTAACGTGCGTAACAACCATTTATGTACGCTATTTGACTTTGGTAGCGTACGTAACGACAGTGCAGAGTTAACTGACTCATTTCATTCAATGCCTTACGTACATAACCCATGCTCCCTAACATACATAATACGTGCGTTGACTTGCTACAGTAACATACTTGTTAACGTACGTAATGATCCGTCCTTAGCGTACGTAATGATCGGGATTGACTCGCCTGTCCACATCTGCGCCGAAAGCTGCCGACACGGGGTCCCACCTGCCGACCACAGCTCGTCCTATCTGATTCCCCATGTTACGTACGTAATGCCTTGGCCATAATGTACGTAACCCTAGCAACTTAGCATACATTATCTCAAAATCTTAACATACGTTAAGTGCTCTATACTTAGCCAAATCCAACTGTTCCTGTCCATCTAGACATATTGGATATGTATATATGACACACTATATCCTCAATGCAACTGTCGACTAAGTACGACAATTATACCAATACAGATCTTTCGGTCCTTCATTTATTTTATCCATACTGTACAGATTCCACGATGTACAACATAACTCGGATAAAATAATATTAAACCACAGTGGTAGAAATTCCGGATATTACACTAGCCGCCCAATTCAATTATTGGCTTCTTAACGTACGCTACATTCGTAGCATACGCTAACTTTGGCGGATAACGTACGTTAAGCTTCCTTCTTAGCATACGTTATCACATGTTTGCATGAGAAAAATTTACATGTTGCCATAATCATGTACAAAGATACAAATACGAGAAATATCATCAGTATCACAATTCCAAATAATACAGGATTCAATTACAGATGGAATACTCAATAATTATTTCGGATATTACATACTCTCCTACTAAAAAGGAGTTTCGTCCCGAAACTCAAGACGAAAATAACTCTAGATATCTGGACCTCATGCTATCTTTCGTTTCCCAAGTGGCTTCCTCCACTCCGTGGCGCGACCACTGAACCTTAACCAAAACGATTAGTTTGTTTCTCAATTGCTTCACTCGACTTTCGAGTATCCTGATTGGTCTCTCTTCAAACGTGACATCCTTAGCAACTTCGATCTCGCCGAAATCAATGACATGACTAGGACCTGGTATATACTTCCATAACTGGGATATGTGGAATACATTATGAACATGGCTCAATGACAGCGGTAATGCCAACCTGTATGCCAACTCTCCAACTCTCTCAAGAATCTCGAATGGTCCGATATATCTCGGACTCAGCTTTCCTTTCCTCCCCAAACGAAAGATTCCCCGAGTAGGAGAAACTCTTAAAAGCACTTGATCTGTCACAGCCCCTTATCCCTAAGGATGGCTCAGCCAGGGCATGACCCGGGGTAGGAATTAAGAAGCGGGGAAGAAAGTGGGGAGACATACATTTCATAAGAAATAGGGGTGAATTTCCATGCACAACCTATCAAGGCATCATGAAGAGGAGTCAATCCCGGGGGGATGACTTAGAATCCAAAGTAGGATACATAGTTATAATATTAGCCTTGAAGTTTAGAAAAAGGCTTCATAGCATATTACAATCAACATAGCTTAGAAAGTAAAATCATAAAGAGTGTTTGCAGTGGAAAAACATGGTTGGTTACATATATGAAGATATGTAACCGGGGCTTAACATTGATCGTAAACAAAAGACTTCCACTCAACACCCTCCGTCACATCCCTTGCTCAACCTGCACATTTTTAAAACATATACAGGGCTGAGTACAACGTACTCCATAAACATATTGCCAAAACATAAAACATGCTTTCATATTTGTCATCATGCATATAAGCAGTAACACACGAGGCTTTTAGAAAAAAGCCCATGTTTACTAAATCATTTCATTTTATAGCATATATCATCAAATTCACCATATCCATAATTTACGCCGGGGAAGGTGGCCACCTCCCGCGAACGTTACTCCCCGAGATCGGCCACTCCGAAGAGAGCTCACAATCCCGAGTACCGTGTACACTAACCCTGGCCAGCAACCTTTGTCTAGCTCAGGATCCAATCATTTCATAGGTTGGCGAGCCAACAGTGATAGGTTCATAAGAATCCACATAAAAGTTTTTATGCATCATAATCATTTGAAATCATAATTTGCTTGTAAAACATTTCATCAAAATAGAGCAAAACTCAAATCATTTTCGTATAGAAAGCCCACCTGGACAAGAAATAAATGCAAGCAAAAATGATTCTAGACTCTTCCTTATGCTTCAGTATGCTGCTCCACCTTTCATCGGAAACAACTAAGTTTAGCGGTCGATCGATCTTACTGAAGTCTAACGGACAACGGACTCGATCTACATGTTTGGACTTTAGAGTTTTTGCATTCGACTTAAGTTTAATAATAAAAGCTATGATTCTCTTAGAGAATCTAACTGAACATATATCATATAAGTATACTAACAACGGTAACCGATACTCAATTCCGTTACACATTCTTTGGTTCGAAAACCATCATCAAACACTTAACATAATCATAACATAATGTGCATCAAGGCTGGAAAGAATTAGCATTCTGTTAAAGCACATTAAGAACTAGATAGTGTATCTTATTCCACTGGAAAGCCACTGAAGTCTAGTTTCATTTCCATTTTACAGATCTCAAAAATATTAAACGTAGAGAAAGTTATGGACATTTCCGTGAAGTGTAGTGAAACTGCCAACTTCCGGTGAAAATGAGAAAACATCATACAAACCTAGAGCTCGTTTCTAGCAACGAAAACCCTAAACATGTAAACTATAATCATGCATATTATACTTATAACACATATAGGAGTCGACATACAAGTATGCTTCTCGACATTACAAACTCCCTTTCATAATATTTTCTTTTGAAAACATGACTACTTACTCATTTTTATTTCCCAACATTAAACCTTCAAACATCATTAATATCAAGTATCATCAAGCATCAATTGTTTCCAACATCAAGCAACAAACTTAACATACACTCATGTTGATAATCAAAGTCTTGGTCCTAACATCCAAATGACCTAAACATGACTTTAAAATCCTCAATACATAACATGCTCCTTAACTACATCAAATATTATCAACACATCTTCCAACTTCATAAATCTAACTTCATGCTCTTGTTTTCAAATAAATTTTCAAAAACGTTTTATAAAAATCTAACAAAAACATATCATGTACTCATTTCATACCTCATCACAATTATCAAGTCACTTTTGAACATACAACAACATATCAAGAGCTAAACATGTTTCTTCCTTACTTTCAAAATACCAAATATTTTATAAAAATCCCATAAATTCATCATAGCATCATATCATCATATAGCAACATATTGTGTACGAAAATCATAAGAAAAATAACACATTATTTGGTTATAAAACCCTAAAATTTTCGGCCAACCCTTGAAAATAAAAACATGATTACAACTTGTTCTAAACACTTTCAAGAACCTTAGAATCCACTTAAAAACAACATACAAAACATTATAACATTAAACCTAAACTCTTCATATATTCCCAAAATTTAAAGTTACCTAAAACCTATTTTTATTTGTATAGATATGAAGAGGAGATTGTTACTTGAATATGAACATGGATTCAAGTTTGGAACACAAAGTGAGCTTGTAACTTGAGTTCTTAATGAAGAACAATGGTGAACATCAATGGTGAAGGGGGGGGGGGGGGGGGGGGGGGGGAAAAGTGAGAAGAAAATAGGAAGAAGATGAAGTGAGGAGGAAAAATGAAAGCGAGGTGATGCCCTTTATATACTAGGTTAACCTTAGACGTCATCATAAAGCGGTCGAATAATATTCTACGTTTCGCTCCTCCACAGATAAAATTACTCGGGTATTAAATGTATGACATATACTTAATTTATAGTATCGCACTTATAGCTTAAAGTCGGAGAAAAGTTTCGCGATTTACAGAACGCGAATTATCCGAGAAAACAACTCGACATAAAATATACCCGAAAATTCAAAAAGTAAACTTTTGAAAATCGTACTCATAACGTAAAAGTGGTGTATATAGAGGTCGATGGAATCACAATTCTGTCTATCGAAACATAAAAATCAAATTCGGAAGGTAAACCCAACCAAATAATCGAACATCCGATTTCTGAATTAAAAATGTGTAAATAGTTCTAAACTTACTCCATTAGTCAGAATTTTATTATTTGTGAATGCAAAACCCTAAGTCGCACTTGAGGTCATAATAGTTCATGTATATAAAAGATCGGGGCATTACACCCTACCCCTCTAACAAGAAATTTCGTCCCGAAATTTACATACCTTATTAAAAAGTTCTGGGTATTTCTCCCTCATCTTGCTTTCGAGTTCCCACGTAGCTTCTTCCTGACCGTGGTGACTCCATAATACTTTCACTAAAGGAATCGACTTATTCCTAAGTTCTTGAACTTTATGGTCTAGAATAGCTTCAGGCCTCTCTACATAACTCGTATTGTGATTAAGAACTATGTCACTCTGATAAATCACATGCTTGGGATCAAATACATACTTCCTCAGTTGAGAAACATGGAAAACATTCTGAACATTCCCAAGACTAGGTGGCGGAGCCAACCTATAAGCAACTGGGCCGATCCTCTCAAGAATCTCATATGGCCCTATAAAACGTGGCCTAAGCTTGCCTTTAATGCCAAACCTGATTATTCCCTTAGGAGGGGAAACCTTTAGGAAAACCTTATCCCCACTTTCGAAATGCAATTCAGTTCGGCGTGTATCAGCGTATGACTTCTGTCGAGTCTGGGCCTCTTGTATTCTCTGTCATATCTTGCGGATAATCTCGATCATCTCGCTAACTGTGTCTGGCCCTAAAATATTTCTCTCACCCACTTCATCCCAATAAAGTGGTGACCTGCATTTTCTGCAGTATAAGGCCTCATAAGGCGCCATACCTATCGTTGCCTGATGACTGTTGTTGTAAGCAAATTCGATTAACGACAAAACATGCTCCCAATTCGCACCTTGATCCAACACTACAATTCTTAACATGTCTTCTAGTGTTTGAATCGTCCTTTCCGATTGTCCACCGTTCTGCGGGTGGAAAGCGGTACTAAAGTTCAGGTGTGTACCCAATTCCTTCTGTAGACTTGTCCAAAATCTAGAGGTAAATTTTGGATCTCAATCTGACGTGATTGATATCGGCACTCCATGCAAACGTACAAGTTCACAGACATATAACTGTGCCAACTTCTCAGTTCCGTAAGTGATCGGGATAGGCAAAAAGTGAGGTGATTTTGTGAGTCTGTCTACTATAACCCATATAGCAGTATTTCCTCGTTTGGTCCTCAGCAAATTAGTCAAAAACTCTATAGCTATTCCTTTCCACTTCCATTCTGGAATGGTCAATGGTTGTAACTTTCCATACGGTCGTTGGTGTAGTGCTTTCACTTGCTGACAAGCCAAACACTGCTCGACAAAAGAAGCTACATCCCGTTTCATACCGTCCTACTAGAAATTTCTCTTCAGGTCTTGGTACATCATGGTACTTCCGGGGTGAGCGGTATAGGGAGTATCATGAGCCTCACTCCTAATCTCATTCCTTAATTCTTCATCATGTGGAACACATATTCTCTCTTCGAACATAATTGCGTTATCAGCCGCTTTGTGGTAACTTCTTGGGTTATCGGATCTGATTCTCATACATAGTTTCTCGAATGCTTCATCTCTCCTCTGCCCATTCACTATCCGTCCTCTCAGATCTGGTGTCGTCACTAACGTCGTGACATGACCCATTATCATTTCCGGTGGATGAACTACCTCAAAACTCATTCCTTCAAAATCTATGATTAGATCTCCTTTCAAGGTAAGTAGGTATCCTAATTGCGATTGAGTCTTATGACTCAAGGCATCTGCTACCACATTAGCCTTGCCGGGGTGATAGTTAATACCACAATCGTAATCCTTTACCAATTCGAGCCATATTCTCTGTCTCATGTTCAAGTCTTTCTGCTCGAAAAATTACTTTAAACTCTTGTGATCAGTGAAAATTTCACATCTTACCCTATAAAGGTGATGCCTCCATATCTTTAATGAGTGCACAACTGCAGCTAGTTCCAAATCATGCGTGCGAGAATTCACCTCATGCGCCCTAAGTTGTCTTGATGCGTAAGCTATCACTTTCCCATTTTGCATCAATACACAACCTATCCCATTCTTAGAAGCATCCGTGTAAACCACATACTCCTTGTTCGCTTCTGGTACTGCAAAGACTGGTGTAGTAGTCAATCTTTTCTTGAGTTCCTGAAAACTCTCGTCACATTCATCCATCCATAAATACTTAATTCCTTTCCGCAATGGTTGTGTCATTGGTCTAACAATCTTGGAAAATCCTTCGATGAATCTTTGGTAGTACCCAACTAGACCCAAGAAACTCCTAATCTAATTAGGGTTGGTTGGTGACTTCCAATCACGTACTGCTTCCACTTTAGTTGGGTCCACCTTAATACCACCTGCTGACACAATGTGCCCAAGAAACATTACTTCTTTCAACCAAAATTCGCACTTACTGAATTTGGCAAAAAGTTTTTCCGTTCTCAGTGTTTCCAACACTATCCTGAGATGTTCTTCATGCTCCTTCTCATTTCTATAGTAGATGAGAATATCGTCTATGAACACCAAGACAAACTTATCCAAGTACGGGTGGAAAACTCTGTTCATAAGATCCACGAATACTGGGGCATTGGTTAATTCAAATGGCATGACTATAAACTCATAGTGTCCATATCTTGTTCGAAAAGCTATCCTGGGTATATCATCTGGTCGAATCTTCAACTGATGATACCCAGACCTAAGATCTATCTTAGAAAACACAGTTGTTCCCTTGAGTTGGTCAAACAAGTCATCTGTCCTTGGCAGAGGATACTTGTTCTTGAGTGTGAGCTTGTTCAGCTCCCTGTAACCTATACACATTCTTAGTGTACCATCCTTCTTTTTCACAAAAAGGATAGGTGCTCCTCATGGAGAAACACTCGGTCTAATGAAACTTAAACCCAATAGCTCTTGCAGTTGGATCTTAAGTTCTTGCAGTTCCTTCGGTGCCATCCTATATGGTGCTTTCGACACTGGGGCTGACCCTGGCTCCAGGTCGATGTTGAAATCCACTTGTCGATCTAGTGGTAAACCCAGTAACACTTCTGGGAATACATCCTCGAATTCCCACACAATTGGCACATCACCTATCGTCTGCTCTTCTCCAGCTTCTCCATTAAGGTAAACAAGGAAAGCCTGACAATCGTTCTTTCTCATCATCTTCTTGGCTTTGAGAGCAGAGATAATGGGTGATTCTCTACCCATTCTTATGCCATGGAAGTTTGTGGGCTCCTTTCTCGGTGGTCTGAAAGAAATTCTCCTCTCATAACAAAGAATTGTGGCATAATTTTCAGCTAACCAATCCATTCCTAGGATTACATCAACATCCCACATCGTCATAACATTCATATTATTAGTTACCACTTTAAGATTCCCGAGTTCTAATTCCAGATTAGAACAACATGCGTGGTAGTTGAAATTCCTCCTGGTGGTGAAGATACTCTCATGACATGACTAGCACGTTCCGGTATAATACTAAGATTATCCACACATGCTCTAGCAATAAATGAATGCGATGCTCCAGTATCAAACAAAACAATTACAGGTAGGTTAAGAAGTTTTCCCATACCTGCCAAGTTACCCTTATCCTTCTCGGGTTGCTTCTAATTGATGGCATACGACCTAGCATTCTGATTCTGCTGTTTTGGTGGTGGCGGCAGTTGCGGCTGTCCTTGTATTGCTCTCAGTGGCTGGGGTTGACCCTGGTGGTTTGGTCTCTCTCCCTGCTGATGCTTAGGACAATTCCTCATAATATGGCCTTTCTGACTACACGTGTAACAACTTCCAGTGCCCAACAGACAGGGACCATTATCTTTTTGTTACACTTGGGACATACGGGGTTCGCAACTTGCCCCTGATTATTGCCTCCCTAAGCAGGAACCATCTGCCGTCCCTGATTGTTGCCTCCTTGAGCCTGAGGCTGTCCATGAGATATATTTCCCTGCCACAACTTCCTGTTAGCCTGCCTGTTCCCATTGCCACCATTGTTTCGTCCTTCCCACTTACGCTTCCCCTTATATTCGTGAGAATTTATCTGAGTGGGTGGTGGTGTAACTGTGGGCGCTCGCTTCTCTTCTGGCATTGCTGCCTCAACATCCAGAGCCCTGTTCAATGATTCAGTGTAGCTCAGCCTTCCATGGCTAACTAGGGACATGCCTATCTCATGTATCAGTCCTGATCTAAATTTTCCTGCCATATTCTCATCCGTATCAACTTGGTCTGGAGCATACCTTGATAACTCACAAAACATTCTATCATACTCAGTCACTAACATCCTTCCTTGCTTCAGATTATAGAACTCAGCTTCCTTCTTGACCTTGAAGGTTTTTGGAACATACTTGTCATACAGTGCCTCCTTGAATTCCTCCCAAGAGTAGTTTTCCAGTTGCTCAGCCGTCAGGATCTTCCTGCACGCTTCCCACCAGAAGTCTGCAAATCCAGTGAGTTGGAAGAGCACACAAGAAAGACGCTCTTGGTTGGTACACCTTAGGAAGTTAAAAATTCGTTCCATAGCTCTAACCCAAAGCTCAGCATCGCTCGGGTTTCCTGACCTAATGAAAGTAGGGGGATTCTGCTTGAGGTAAAGCTCTTCAATAGCCCGTTGGGGTGGAGGAGGAGGTGTTGTAGGTGCGCGTTCATGTCCTCCTCTCCTTCTTTCCCTTCTGGGTGGCATTCTGTGGTGCACATAATCATCATTAGTTCATTCACAATGGTCCGTAATTATCATCATACTAGATCATAGAAGGGAGTTCGCGACTACATAATCATAATGCATCAACACATACTCATAGATAACTCTCATAGCAAGGTCGAGAAGAGATCAAAAATAACATCATACTCATTAGAATAAAAGCCCATGAAGGGTCAATATATATATATATATATATATATATATAATATGCATCATAATAGTACAAATTCCTTCAACGAGGTCTTACTGACTATTAATATAAGCTCATCTAGGCTACATGCCTACTGTTGCGATATTTCTTGAACGCAAGTGCACGTTATCGTATACAAGTAATAAATTGATGAGTGAGTATCGTTCCCACGAGGACTGAATCACTAATTGTGTATTCCAGTTTTATTTGAACAATCGAACTATGGGTTGCAATTAATTATTAAAAGAATTTTAATAAAAGACTAAACAATAAAAACGATCGCTTGAAGAAAGAGAATCAAATGATGAATAAGTCTAGGATTCTGAATCCACCTCGGTTTATCCGAATTTACTCTCGATTATCTGAAGTTAATGATTTTCCTAATTTATTGAAGGCGAAGATTGCTAATATACTCTACCGCCTCTCCCGAGGTCAATAGATTTTTCTAAAGGCGAATAACGCACTCTATCCCTAGGTGAATTAATTCGTCAATAGGCAAAAAGCATAAAATCTCCAAAAGGCCACGTAGTTCCTATGAGTATATTCCATTCTCACAAGATAAAACGGTCCTCACCAATAGTTCCTCACCAACTCTCCTCTCCCGATTCGAATTGAATGATTAAAACAATACAACTATTGGTCAGATAATTGAAAGCATTAAACACGATTGGGAAAACTCAACAAAAAGGGAATTAAATAGATATTCTCAAGCAAATCCGTCAAAACATAGGTTTCATCAAAATCCTAGATTAGGGTTTTAGCCTGACATGCTAAATAATGAAAATACAGAAGTAATAAATAAAAGCATGAAAATCAAACGCAGATGAAGAGCTCGGATTCCTCCGTTCTTCTGGCTTCCGCCCTCTGCGATAGTCTTCTCTGATCCTCCTTTTCCCAAGCCTCCAAAGATAATTAATTAGGGTCTTAAACCCTTATTTATAGCTCTCACAGTCTCCAAATCGCGTCCGTGTGAGTAGGTCGAGAACTGGCTTCAAAACGGCCCAAATCCGCGCGGAGCACACCAAAACCGCCTTGTGTGCCGCGGCTCACTTAATCTGTGCCACGGCACATGGCGTCCAGGTTAAAAACTGGGCGCTGTGATTTTCTTCTGGGCCGCGGCTCACACAGTGTGCGGCGGCCTGAAGTACGATACTCTGGTGCCCACTGGTTGCCTTCCTGTGCCGCGGCCCACTTGCCTTGTGCCGCGGCCCACGGCCAAAATTCGCCGTTCTCGCCCGTTTTGCCTCGTTTTAGCTTCCAGACTCCAATCTTCTGTCAAACATGCGAGAATAAGACATTAAAAGCTCATTTATGCAATTTTACTCGCCAAAATAATACTAAATAATGATAAATAAGCGTATAAAAATATGCCTAACAAATACCCCCAAACTTGAGCCTTTGCTTGTCCTCAAGCAAAAAGAATTAATTTCAACAAAAGAGTATCGTGAATAATCGTGCAACTCGTAGTGCTCCACCTAATCAATACTATCCTGAAATTCTCTCTGAATAATACGAGTATCGTAATAGCGAGCTACACTCAGAACACTGATTCCACAAAGTACCCAAGTTCAGTCCTAATCACTCGTTCATGAAGAAAATCCAGCTCAAAGATTAACAAACGTGAATCAAATCGATCGTCAATATGAAAGGTTAAAATAAACAAGCTAGTTCGCCCCGTTCCACAGTCTAATGGCAAAATTTTCACGAGTTTCATCAAAAATAACCCTCGGACAGTATTTCCTTATATATATATGCTCAAGAAATTGATTCGAGCTGACCACTAGGTTCAGATCTCGGGATGTTTCATCGGGATACTCCTAGGGTGGAACTTCCATTATCATGTATTGGGAAACCGTTTGACGTAAAAGACACTCATGGGGAACATGGATGCTTCTAGTTACTAAGTTACCCTCCACAGCGGAGAAACAACTCGAATAGCTATTCCCGCATATCCTAATCAAGGGCGCTGTTTTACGCGAGAGTAAACAACAGGTCACGTGAATACCCCCGGTTACTAGGCTCCCTATCATTGGCACACGCGAAATTTCTAAACCACTAGTATAATTAGGGTCATCGTTTTACGCGAGAGTAAACAACGGGTCACGTGAATACCCCCGGTTACTAGACTTCCCATCATAGAACAAATATCATCTCGACTTTTGGTGAAAAACTATCCGACTCTAAACTCAAGGCAAGTGCCAACACAACTTATGTTACAGAATGACTAGCTAACCGAAAAATGTAACCAAACGTATCAACGGCGATTTGAAAACACGTATGTCTCCTCTCTTATCCGCTAAGATCTCTACAAAAAACGAAAAAATTTCGGACCTAAATGAGGACTTAGCAGAAACAGAAATCACTGACTACAACTCGACTAAAACTCGACCGTTTCTTCAGAGAGAAAAACAGTGTCGTAACATCAGTATTACACAAATAGAAGCACGAAAAAATTCACGAATAATAGTAAAATCATGACAAGCAAGGCTATCGACAAAAAGATAACTAGAAATAACAAAAAGTGCAACGAAATAAGTACAGCAGTAAATGTAGCAACAGAAATAGAACCCCCCAAACTTAGGACGTACATTGACCTCAATGGACAAAATATAATATGCAATAAAAGTAAAAGGTCAAGTACTCCCCTCCAGTCCTCTCACGAGCTGGTGCCGGCATCATCCGGCAAGCCTGCACGCTTCTCGACTACATCATGCGGAGCGTGAATAAATGAGCTTGCATCATCAAAGAGGAAGTTAAGTACGAGCTCTCAAGTTTAACATGATGTAAGGGTTGTGGACAATGTAATTCGATAAAATGATTCGTTGCATATAATTTGAAAATGCTTGGCTTACCAATTTTTCATTGCTGCAATTTATCAAACACGTGGTATGCACAAGTTAAAATGAAGAACAAGAATTTTAATGGTTAACTCTAAATCCCAAAAATAATAACACAGAATATAGACATGAATAACGACAACTAACATCACCAATTCATTCATATTCACCAATTCCATCACAATCAAATACCATATTCCCCGTATTCCAACTCCATTTTTGAGAAAACATTGAAGAACAACTAGCAAAATATAACTTCAATTCACTTTTCAAATCATGTGTCAATTATGATTAAGAGATCAAGATTTACCTGAAGAATTTGAGAAGAAGACTAAGAGAAGGGTATCGACTGACCTCATTGTGCGAAGGAAGGAAGGGACCTTGTCTTTGGATCATTGTATGAAGCATACCTGGGCATTCTTATATTGCGACGGGGGCCGCGGCACAACATAAGTGAGCCGCGGACCAGAGTACAGTCGGCCTGGGACTTTTTTGTAATGCTGCCGGGTGCCGCGGCTCAGTGTACGTGTGCCGCGGCTCATTGTATAAGTGTGCCGCGGCTCATTTGGCCCGTGCCGCGGCACAGAGTACAGTCTCCTGGACGTTTCTTGAACATTTGGTGTGCCGCGGCTCAAATAATATGTACCGCGGCTCAGTGACCTGGTGTGCCGCGGCTCAGTAATGTTGTGCCGCGGCACATAGTACAGTTTGTTCGGCCTTGTTCCATCAACTGGTGCGTGCCGCGGCTCACCATTATTGTGCCACGGCCCATCATTGATTTCCTCCCCTGGGGTGATTCCTGCACAGAATTTTTAAACGAAAACATCAAGACGAGAGGGATAGACGGATCAAAGAAAAATGACGACAAATAAAGACTCTAAAAATGCAAGAAAACAATAAAAGATTCTACAACTAATACTCGGGTTGCCTCCCGAGAAGCGCTAAGTTTATAGTCTTCAGCCGGACTTTTCTCGCATTCATCCGGCGGTGGATAAGACGACACTCGTTTTCTGCGTGTCTATTGGGTTTCCCAAGTATGCCTTCAACCGTTGTACATTAACTTTGAATTTTCGGTCATCTTTTTGTACTTCTACCGCACCATGTGGGAACACTTGAACTACGGTGAACGGTCCCGACCATCGTGAACGCAATTTCCCGGGAAATAACTTTAAGCGAGAATTAAATAGCAACACCTCTTGTCCCAGGACAAACTCTCTCTGCGTGATGTGCTTATCATGCCAAGTCTTTGTCCGCTCCTTATAAAGTTTCGCATTTTCGTATGCGTCGTGGCGAATTTCCTCCAACTCGTTCAGCTGCAAACAGTGCTTTTCACCAGCAGATTTCAGATCAAAGTTTAGTTTCTTTATCGCCCAGTAAGCATGATGTTCCATCTCTACGGGTAAATGGCAACCTTTCCCATAAACCAATCTGTAGGGTGACATTCCGATCGGTGTTTTATACGCAGTCCGGTACGCCCAAAGTGCATCATCAAGTTTAAAAGACCAATCTTTTCGAGACGAGCTGACTGTCTTTTCTAGGATCCACTTCAGCTCTCGATTTGTTATCTCGACTTGACCGCTCGTCTGAGGATGGTATGCTGTAGCAACACGATGAGTGACTCCGTATTTTCTCAAAACCGCATCAAGAAATTTGTTGTCGAAGTGTGACCCACCATCACTGATAATAGCACGTGGAGTCCCAAAACGTGTGAAGATATATTGTTTTATAAACTTGATTACGACATTGGACCCATTCGTAGGTAGTGCCACTGCTTCAACCCATTTTGAGACATAGTCTACGGCTACCAAAATATAGAGATTCTTATTTGATGGAGGAAATGGACCCATGAAGTCGATCCCCCATACATCGAACAATTCAACTTCAAGTATGGTGTTCAGCGGCATTTCGTGTCGTCTTGAGATGTTTCCTGTCCGTTGACACCGATCACACGCGGACACAAAGGAGTGAGCATCCTTGAATAATGACGGCCAATAGAACCCCGATTGTAAGACCTTCGCCGCTGTTCTATTTCCACTAAAATGTCCACCGTAGGGTGATGCATGGCAATGGTTTAGCACATTGTGGATTTCCTCATCCGGAATACATCTACGAATGATTTGATCGGGGCATCTCTTGAATAGAAAAGGATCGTCCCACAAATAATACTTAGCGTCTGAGATTAGCTTCTTCTTTTGATGGCGTGAGAGGTCGTTTGGAATTGTTTTACTTGCCAAGTAGTTCACTAGATCAGCATACCAAGGCGCGTATTTTGAACCCAACTTGTAGAGCTGCTCGTCGGGGAAGGTTTCAATGATTTGTGGCTGACTTTCTCCCTTCTCAAGGGGACTCTCTAATCGTGAAAGGTGATCGGCTATAACATTTTCAGTCCCTTTCTTGTCCCGAATTTCCAAGTTGAATTCTTGAAGGAGAAGCACCCACCGAATCAACCTTGGTTTAGCATCCTTCTTCTCCAAAAGGTATTTTATTGCTGAATGGTCGGTCCACACGATCACTTTCGTTCCCAGTAGATACGCCCGGAATTTATCAAATGCAAAGATCACCGCCAACAATTCCTTCTCCGTTGTGGCATAATTTCTTTGGGCGTCATCGAGTGTTCGGCTCACATAGTATATGACATGGAACACCTTCCCTCGTCTCTGCCCCAAAACAGCCCCAATGGCAAAGTCGCTTGCATCACACATTAGCTCGAACGGAAGGTCCCAGTCCGGAGCGACTATCACCGGTGCCGTGCTTAGAGCTTTCTTCAATAAATCGAAACTTTCTTTACACGACTCGTCAAAAGTAAATGGAACATCCTTCATGAGTAGATTGCACAACGGCTTTGTGATCTTCGAAAAATCCTTAATAAATCGGCGATAGAAACCGGCATGTCCCAAAAAACTTCTAATCCCTTTGACCGAAGTAGGCGGAGGCATCTTCTCAATTGTTTCAATTTTCACCCGGTCGACTTCAATTCCATGTGAGGATATTCGATGGCCAAGCACTATGCCCTCCTGCACCATAAAATGACACTTCTCCCAGTTCAAGACCAAATCTGTCTCTTCGCATCTTCTCAAGACTTTCTGCAAATTTTTCAAACAAATGTCAAACGAATCTCCAAAAACAGAAAAATCATCCATAAAAATCTCAATACCTTTGCTCTACCATGTCGGAAAAAATAGCCATCATACACCGTTGAAAAGTAGCGGCGCATTACATAATCAAAAGGCATGCGTCTATAAGCGAAAATGCCGTAAGGACATGTAAGCGTCGTTTTCTCTTGGTCTTCGAGGGCTATATAAATCGACTATACCCAGTAACCATCGAAAGCAATAGAAATCGTGTCCGGCTAATCTATCTAACATCGATCAATAAAAGGTAAGGAAATGATCTTTTCTAGTGGCCTTATTTAATTTCCTATAATCTATGCACATACGCCACCCCGTGACAATCCTAGTGGGAATTAATTCATTATTATCATTTTGAACAACCGTTATCCCACCCTTCTTCGACACAACTTGGACCGGACTTACCCACTTGCTATCAGAAATCGGAAAGATCATACCTGCGTCGAGGAGTTTTAAAACCTCGACTTTTACCACCTCCTTCATGTTTGGATTCAACCGGCGTTGATGCTCCACGGATGGTTTGTAGTCTTCCTCTATCAAAATCTTGTGCATGCAAATTGACGGGCTGATCCCCTTAATATCCGCAATAGACCATCCAAGAGCAGATTTGTACTCCCTCAAAACTCTCAATAATTTCGCCTCTTGATCCCCCGCTAAAGTAGCCGAAAGAATAACTGGAAGGGAGTCGTCGGGCCCCAAAAATGCATATTTTAAATGAGGCGGAAGCTTCTTGAGTTCCAACTTTGGAGGTTTTTCGATCGATGGGACTGGTCGAGTTAGTGAACTTCCGAGCTCCTCGAATGGTTGACGAATGAAAATTGGCGGGGAAGTATCCATGTGGCGTACGTAGGCTGCATGCTCTGCATTTAGTTCGGAAACAGCCCCAATCAAAACGGACTCCAAAGGGTCGGGTGGATAATTCTCTCGAAAGGTTCTATTCACGCACGAGTCAATGACGTCAACTTGGAAACAATTTTCAGCATCACTTGGATATTTTACGGATCGAAAGATATTGAACGTTACTTGCTCCTCTTGAACACGTAGAGTCAGCTTCCCCTTTTCCACATCGATCAAAGTTCGGCCGGTTGCCAAAAATGGTCTTCCCAAGATAATTGGGATATCTTGATCTTCCTCCATGTCGAGCACAATAAAATCGGCTGGAAAGATAAATTTGTCAACCTTTACTAACACATCCTCTATTACTCCCCTCAGATATTTGATGGACCTATCGGCTAATTATAAGGAGACCGTCGTCGGCTTGGCTTCCCCAATATCCAGCTTTTTAAAAATAGAAAGGGGCATAAGGTTTATGCTGGCTCTGAGATCGCATAGGGTTCTTTCAAAAGACGAATTTCCAATGATGCAAGGGATGGTAAAACTTCCCGGATCTCTCAATTTAGGTGGGAGATTCTTTTGTAAAATAGCACTGCACTCCTCCGTTAATGCGACCGTCTCATATTCCTCGAGCTTTCTTTTGTTTGACAAGACTTCTTTCATGAATTTTACATAACTCGGCATTTGTTCCAACGCGTCGGCAAATGGAATGTTTATGTGCAATTTCTTGAAGACGTCGAGGAACTTTGAAAATTGCTTGTCTAGTTTTTGCTTTTGGAAATGCTGTGGGAATGGGATTTGTGGAGTGGGCTGAGTAGTCGATACTTCCTTTGGCTTGGGCGCCTCATCCTTTTCCTTCTCACTTTGCTCGATCGGCTGCTCTTTGTTATTGATAGGCTTCCCTTTCAACTCCTTTCCACTTCGTAATTCGATTGCTTGCACGTTTTCCTTGGGTTTAATTTCGGTTGTGCTGGGCAATGCCCCTTGACACCGAGAGGACAATAGATTAACAATCTGCCCCATTTGTGTTTCTAGGTTTCGGATGGAGGTAGAATGATTTTGGAGGGTCGTTTCGGTGCGGGTCATGAATTGGCTCGTGTTAGCCGCCAATTGAGCAAGAGCATCTTCCAATGATACCTTTGGTGATTGAAATTTCTTTGTGGGGCTGTGAATTGAGCTTGTGGAGGTTTTAAAGCTTGCCCGTTCCTCCACGAAAATTTTTGGATATTTCGCCACCCTTGATTATAAGTGCTGGGGTAAGAATTATTTTGTCGATTTCCGTTTCCCACGAATTGAGCTTGCTCCATCGGATGTTGCTCGAAAGGGTTCCCGACTTGGCACTCCGCGCTAGGATGAGATGTGTTACACCAATTGCAAGACTCAATGGTAACGGGGGAAGGAGCATGCGAAAATGCTTGAAGCTGCTGCGTTAATGCTGTGACTTGGGCTGACAATGTAGATATCGGGTCATTACTCGAAATTTCCATAACTCGCTTCGGCGTTATTCGTTCGGATGGCCATTGATAAGCATTAGCGGCCATAGCTTCCAACAACGAGTGTGCTTCAGCCATCATCTTTCCCATCAAAGCTCCACCGGCGGCTGCATCCACGAGAGTGCGTGTAGAGGCACTCAAACCATTGTAGAACGTCTGAATCTGAAGCCAGTCCGGAAGGCCGTGATGTGGGCATCTCCTTAACAAATCTTTGTATCGCTCCCACGCCTCGTGAAGCGACTCCATGTCATACTGACCAAAAGTAGTGATCTCGTTCCGTAACCTCGCCGTCTTAGAAGGTGGGAAGAATTTGGCAAGGAAGGCTTGCGCTAACTCTGCCCATGTCGTGATCGAGCCCGGCGGTAAGGAATTCAGCCAAAATTTCGCTTTATCCCTCAAAGAGAAAGGGAAAAGCCGTAATCGGATAGCATCGTCGGTGACACAATTGTTCTTGAACGTGTCACAAATCTCGAGAAAAGAAGCAATATGTGTGTTGGGGTCATCATCCGGCAATCCACAAAACTGGCTAGCCTGCACCATCTGAATGATCGCAGGCTTGATTTCGAAATTGTTGGCTTGGATTGTGGGACGCCGAATCCCCGAAAAGTTTGCGTTAATTTGCGGCATAGCATAATCTCGAAGAGCCAATGCCGGTTGAACTTGCTGAACAGGATTATCACCTCCGTGAATTTCGATATTCTCGGCCATAGTGACTATTGTCGGTAGCTCTCGTTTCTCCTTCTTCTTTCTCCTAAGAGTGCGCTCGAGTTCGGTATTCAAAGGTAGTAGGCCTTTGTTACCGAGTTTTCTCATGCACTACGCGAAAGATCCTGAAAGGAAAAACAAATAAATAAATAAAATTAAATACACGAAAATAAGTAAATAAAAACGTTCAAACTAAGACTAGAAATACTGAATTCGATATTAGCAAAAATTTCAGTCCCCGGCAACGGCGCCAAAAACTTGTTGCGATATTTCTTGAACGCAAGTTCGCGTTATCGTATACAAGTAATAAAGTGATGAGTGAGTATCGTTCCCACGAGGACTGAATCACTAATTACCGATTTTTGTGTATTCCAGTTTTATTTGAACAATCGAACTATGGGTTGCAATTAATTATTAAAAGAATTTTAATAAAAGACTAAACAGTAAAAACGATCGCTTGAAGAAAGAGAATCAAATGATGAATAAGTCTAGGATTCTGAATCTACCTCGGTTTATCCGAATTTACTCTCGATTATCTGAAGTTAATGATTTTCCCAATTTATTGAAGGCGAAGATTGCTAATATACTCTACCGCCTCTCCCGAGGTCAATAGATTTTTCTAAAGGCGAATAGCGCACTCTATCCCTAGGTGAATTAATTCGTCAATAGGCAAAAAGCATAAAATCTCCAAAAGGCCACGTAGTTCCTATGAGTATATTCCTATCTCACAAGATAAAACGGTCCTCACCAATAGTTCCTTACCAACTCTCCTCTCCCGATTCGAATTGAATGATTAAAACAATACAACTATTGGCCAGATAATTGAAAGCATTAAACATGATTGGGAAAACTCAACAAAAAGGGAATTAAATAGATAATCTCAGGCAAATCCGTCAAAACATAGGTTTCATCAAAATCCTAGATTAGGGTTGTAGCCTGACATGCTAAATAATGAAAATACAGAAGTAATAAATAAAAGCATGAAAATCAAATGCAGATGAAGAGCTCGGATTCCTCCGTTCTTCTGGCTTCCGCCCTCCGCCTTTGATCTCTTCTGCTTCTCTCGTCTGCGATAGTCTTCTCTGATCCTCCTTTTCTCAAGCCTCCAAAGATAATTAATTAGGGTCTTAAACCCTTATTTATATCTCTCACAGTCTCCAAATCGCGTCCGTGTGAGTAGGTCGAGAATTAGCTTCAAAATGGCCCAAATGCGCGCGAAGCACACCAAAACCGCCTTGTGTGCCGCGGCTCACTTAATCTGTGCCGCGACACATGGCGTCCAGGTTAAAAACTGGGCGCTGTGATTTTCTTCTGGGCCGCGGCTCACCTGGTCTGTGCCGCGGCACAGAGTACAGTCTACTCTGGTGCCCACTGGTTGCCTTCCTGTGCCGCGGCCCACTTGCCTTGTGCCACGGCCCACGGCCAAAAGTCGCCATTTTCGCCCGTTTTGCCTCGTTTTAGCTTCCAGACTCCAATCTTCTGTCAAACATGCGAGAATAAGACATTAAAAGCTCATTTATGCAATTTTACTCGCCAAAATAATACTAAATAATGATAAATAAGCGTATAAAAATACGCCTAACACCTACACATATACCAAAATACGGGATGCTCTAACAAATAGCATTGCTGTCTATAAAATAAGAAAGTGCTAGACATCGGAACGACACGTATAAGTAAAAGAAGTGACGTTCCACATACAAAACAAAAAATAAATAGCTAGCACCATCCTGAGCTATCTCAAGTCGCCCTCGACTCGGCGGTCGAGCTGTCCTCCTCGGAGAACTCCTCCGGATCCTCTTTCGGATCTTCTTCTGACTCCTTGTCTAAAGCTGGAGAGACTGCAACAGGGTCTTCAGTGACTCTGCGCTTCTTCGGGAGAAAAAGATGAGCATCGTCTGTGATCGGTCGTGGGTGGACTGGATCGATGCCTGGCATGGGTCGAAGTGGCGGGGACGTCCTCATGAGAATAAAAGGCTCGGTCCTCATGTCCCTGCGGCGAGGTGCTAATGTCCCTGCCCCCATGTCTAACCCATCCTGAGCACGAGACGGTGAAACAAGAACTACTTGGCTCGGTAGAGGTGTAGCTAGCCTCTCCGGAAAAGCTCCCCTAGCATAAGGTTGATACACACAAGCTCCAGGGGGAGGTGCACAGTGCTGGAGGTACTGAGTGGTGATGCGGGTAGCAAAGGCCACGAAATCTCCGGATGGTACTAAAGTGGGCTCACGCAAAAAGATATAGTTCCATGAGACTACAGCAGCCCACTCCCTCCACTTGATCGGAAGGAGGTCAATAAGGCGCTGGATGCCCTCATAGTCTGAGACACCATGAGGAGCAGCTAAGCGCCGTGTCGCCTCTAGGTCTGCCACGCACTGGCCCACAGTGGCACCTGGGCCTCGATACATGTTGCGAAAAGCTTCCACAAGGTCGCACGGTCTACGCCTTATCCTCGTTGACTTACACAGCGGCGTCTTCGTGGTCGCCATCCTATGAAGAAGGTATATGTATAATACATCATCGTATCAACATAATAGAACAAGTCTACTATAGGGTTCTCAAAAGAAGGATATAAATCTCGTCCCAAGTTCTCGACTCGAACTTTGGACCCTGAGAAACACCTAGCATAAAAATAATATCATACTCCCTGACGGGGTATGTTATGAAAGTTATTCGGTTCCGCCATAAATGGACATCCCGATAAAAATAACCATACTTGTATAACTCATACGTAAGTGATACTCGTTGTAGACATCACTACATCATTGATCCTCGTTATTACATCGTCATTGTTCGTCCTTAATATTCGTACACGTGATGGAATACTTAAGGCGCATAAGTTCTCGTTCGCGAAATAGAAGACACTAAGAAAGTTTTTAGGTTCTTGTCTTTCATGTTTCTTCGTCAGCAGCAATTCATGCGTAAATCGTAAAATAAAAATTCATATAGTAAATGCTTCGTCATACATATATCATTCCATATATGTTCATAATTAACATTTCATAAAAGCTCGTAAAGAGATACATTTTCATGGAAAAGAAATTTGAATCATAAAGACAAGTAAATCTTTTACCTTACTCTTCAGTTGAGCATGACGTGACGGGGTGTTGAGTTGACAATTGATTCTTAAATTAGTTTAGAGAATCGAACTAAACTTCGCTTGAAGGAACATAGACTCAGAGCGCACGAACCGCTCCGATACCATTCTGTCACGGCCCCTTATCCCTAAGGACGGCACAACCAGGGCATGACCTGTGGTAGGAATTAAGAAGCGGGGAAGAAAGGGGGGAGACATATGTTTCATAAGAAATAGGGGTGAATTTCCATGCACAACCTATCAAGGCATCATGAAGAGGAGTCAATCCCGGGGGGATGACTTAGAATCCAAAGTAGGATACATAGTTATAGTATTAGCCTTGAAGTTTAGAAAAAGGCTTCATAGCATATTACAATCAACATAACTTAGAAAGTAAAATCATAAAGAGTGTTTGCAGCGGAAAAACATGGTTGGTTACATATATGAAGATATGTAACCGGGGCATAACATTGATCGTAAACAAAAGACTTATACTCAACACCCTCCGTCACATCCCTTGCTCAACCTGCACATTTTTAAAATATATACAGGGCTGAGTACAACGTACTCCGTAAACATATTGACAAAACATAAAACATGCTTTCGTATTTGTCATCATGCATATAAGTAGTAACACACAGGGGTTTTAGGAAAAAGCCCATGTTTATTAAATCATTTCATTTCATAGAATATATCATCAAATTCAGCATATCCATAATTTACGATGGGGAAGGTGGCCACTCCCGCGAACATTACTCCCCGAGATCGGCCACTCCGAAGAGAGCTCACAATCCAGAGTACTGTGTACACTAACCCTGTCCAGCAACCTTTGTCTAGCTCAGGATCCGATCATTTCATAGGTTGGCGAGCCAACAGTGATAGGTTCATAAGAATCAACATAAAAATTTTTATGCATCATAATCATTTGAAATCATAATTTGCTTGTAAAACATTTCATCAAAATAGAGCAAAGCTCAAATCCTTTTCGTATAGAAAGCCCACCTGGACAAAAAATAAACACAAGCAAAAATGATTCTCGACTCTTCCTTATGCTTCAGTCTGCTGTTCCACCTTTCATCGGAAACAACTAAGTTTAGCGGTCGATCGATCTTAACGAAGTCTAACGGACAACGGACTCGACCTACATGTTTGGACATTAGAGTTTTTGCATTCGACTTAAGTTTAATAATAAAAGCTATGATTCTCTTAGAGAACCTAACTGACCATATATTATATAAATATACTAACAACGGTAACCGATACTCAATTCCGTTACACATTCTTTGGTTCGAAAACCATCATCAAACACTTAACATTAATACACAGTAAGAACTAGATAGCGTATCTTATACCACTGGAAAGACACTGAAGTCTAGTTTCATGTCCATTTTACAGATCTCAAAAATATTAAACGTAGAGAATGTTATGGATATTTCCATGAAGTGTAATGAAACTGCCAACTTCCGATGAAAATGGGAAAACATCATACAAACCTAGAGATCGTTTCTAGCAACGAAAACCCTAAACATGTAAACTCTAATCATGCATATCATACTTATAATACATATAGGAGTCGACATACAAGCATGCTTCTCGACATTACGAACTCCATTTCATAAGCTTTTCTTTTGAAAACATGACTACTTACTCATTTTTATTTCCCAACATTAAACCTTCAAACATCATTAATATCAAGTATCATCAAGCATCAATTGTTTCCAACATCAAGCAACAAACTTAACATACACTCATGTTGATAATCAAAGTCTTGGTCCTAACATACAAATGACCTAAACATGACTTTAAAACCCTCAATACATAACATGCTCCTTAACTACATCAAATATTACCAACACATCTTCCAACTTCATAAATCTAACTTCATGCTCTTGTTTTCAAATAAATTTTCAAAAACATTTTATAAAAATCTAACAAAAACATATCATGTACTCATTTCATACCTCATCACAATTATCAAGTCACTTTTGAACATACAACAACATATCAAGAACTAAACATGTTTCTTCCTTACTTTCAAAATACCAAACATTTTATAAAAATCCCATAAATTCATCATAGCATCATATCATCATATAGCAACATATTGTGTAAGAAAATCATAAGAAAAACAACATATGATTTGTTTATAAAACCCTAAAATTTTCGGCCAACCCTTGAAAATATAAACATGATTACAACTTCTTCTAAACACTTTCAACAACCTTAGAATCCACTTAAAATCAACATACAAAATATTAGAACATTAAACCTAAACTCTTCATATATTCCCAAATTTTAAAGTTACCTAAAACCTATTTTTATTTGGATAGAAATGAAGAGGAGATTGTTACTTACTTAAATATGAACTTGGATTCAAGTTTGGAACACAAAGTGAGCTTGTAACTTGAGTTCTTAATGAAGAACAATGGTGAACATCAATGGTGAAGGGGGAGGGTGCGGCTAAAGTGAGAAGAAGAGAGGAAGAAGATGAAGTGAGGAGGAAAAATGAAAGGGAGGTGATGTCCCTTTTATATAGTAGGTTAACCCTAGACGTCATCATAAAGCGGTCGAATAATATTCTACGCTTCGCTCCTCCACAGATAAAATTACTCGGGTATTAAATGTATGACATATACTTAAATTATAGTATTGCACTTACAGCTTAAAGTCGGAGAAAAGTTTCGCGATTTACGGAATGCGAATTATCCGAGAAAACGACTCGACATAAAATATACCCGAAAATTCAAAAAGTAAACTTTTGAAAATCGTACTCATAATGTAAAAGTGTGTATATAGAAGTCGACGGAATCACGATTCTATCTATCGAAACATAAAAATCAAATTCGGAAGGTAAACCCAACCAAATAATCGAACATCCGATTTCTGAATTAAAAACGTGTAAATAGTTCTAAACTTACTCCATTAGTCAGAATTTTATTATTTGTGAATGCAAAACCCTAATGTCGCACTTGAGGTAATAATAATTCATGCAGATAAAAGATCGGGGCATTATATGATCTCCAATACTGAACTCTAATGGATGACGGCGCATGTCTGCATAAGATTTCTGTCGACTCTGGGCGGTCAACAACCTTTCGTGAATCAAGGCTATCTTCTCTCGTGTCTGCACGATCAATTCCGGTTCCGTCCCGATCAAGTCTGATGAATCATCCCAACATAGGGGCGATCTGCATCTCCTCCCGTATAATGACTCAAACGGTGCCATCTTAATGGAAGCATGCCAACTATTGTTGTAGGTGAATTCAAATGGCAGATGAACTTCCCAATCAGTTGACCAATCTAAGGCACAAGACCTCATCATATCTTCCATCGTTTGAATAATCCTCTCGGATTGTCCGTTTGTCTACAGAGGATAAGCTGTACTGAAGTCCAATTCGGTTCCCAAGGCTGCTTTCCAAAAATTAGATACAAAGCGAACGTCTCGGTCAGAAATAATGGTCTTCGGCGTACCATGCGATCAGACTATCTCTGAAATAAATACTCGTGCCAACTTCTCGGGTCCCCAAGTGTCCTTAATGCCTAGAAAATGAGCTGATTTGGTTAAACGGTCAACTATCACCCAAATCATGTTCATCCCTATTCTAGTCTTCAGCATATTAGTGATAAAGTCCATCGACATGTCCTCCCACTTCCATTCAGGAATCGGGAGTGGCTTCAGCATCTCGGCAGGTCGTTGATGCTCGATCTTAACCTGCTAACAAACCAAACATTTCGAGACATAATCGGCTATGTCTTTCTTCATGTTGCCCCACCAGAAATTCTGCTTCAGATCCTTATACATTTTACTGGTGCCCGGGTGGATAGAATAGGGCATACCATGAGCTTTCTTCAGAATTGTTTTCCTCAAAACATCGTTATCGGGAACACAAAGTCGGTTCTGAAATCTCAGGACTCCAACATCATGAATTAAAAATCCTGGGGCTTTTCCCTTGCTCACTTCATCGCGTAACCGAATCATCAGAGGATCTTCCAATTGCTTAGATTTGATTTCTTCGGTTAACGATGAAGTTATTTCCATCACACACAATTGTCCTTGGACTCTTTGCAACCATATTTCAATTCCTCCACGAATCAATTCCCATTGAAAGTTGGTCTGGGAGGTCAGAGTCTCCATCATCTGAATAGAAATAGGCTTGCGGCTAAGTGCATCGGCCACTACATTTGCTTTGCTTGGATGATAAAGAATCTCCAAGTCATAGTCCTTAATCAATTCCAGCAATTTCCTCTGCCACATATTTAGCTCCTTCTGATTAAATATGTATTTGAGACTCTTATGATCCGTGAAGATCTGACAGTGAGTCCCGTACAGGTAATGTCTCCAGATTTTCAAAGCAAAAACTACCGCTGCCAGCTCCAAATCATGCGTTGGGTAATTTACTTCATAAGATTTCAGCTGTCGTGATGCATAGGTGATCACCTTCTCATTTTGCATCAATACACACCCGAGACCTTGGTTCGAAGTGTCACTGTAAACAATGAATCCTCCAGTTTCCTGTGGGAGTGCTAAAATCAGTGCCGTCATCAATCTCCTCTTCAATTCATCAAAGCTAGTCTGGCACATCTCGTTCCACTCAAACTTTTGAGTTTTCTGCAGTAGTCGAGTAAGTGGACGGGTAATTTTGGAAAACCCTTCCACAAACCGACGATAATACCCAGCAAGTCCTAAGAAACTCCGGACATCTTTCACGTTCTTAGGAGACTCCCAATCCATAACTGCTTCGATTTTCTGGGGATCTACTCGGACTCCTTCTGCTGATACCACATGACTGAGGAACATTAATTCCTTTAGCCAGAATTCACACTTAGAAAGCTTGGCGTACAATTGCTCGTTTCTTAGAAGGTCTAAAACGATCCGTAGATGCTGTGCATGCTCTTCCGGGCTCTTGGAATAAACCAGAATGACATCAATAAATATGACCATGAATTTGTCCAAATACTCTATGAACACTCGGTTCATCAATTGCATGAATATAGCAAGTGTGTTAGTGAGACCAAACGGCATCACTACAAACTCATAGTGTCCATAACGAGTTCTGAATGCTGATTTTGGAACATCGGATTCCTTAATCCTCAACTGATGATATCCCGACCTCAGATCGATCTTAGAAAACACTGTTGCTCCTTGTAACTAGTCAAACAAATCATCAATCCGTGGCAACGGATACTTGTTCTTGATTGTCATCTTGTTCAGCTCTCGATAGTCAATACACAATCGAAGCGATCCATCCTTCTTCTAGACAAAAAGAACTGGTGCACCGCAGGGCGAAACGCTTGGCTGGATATAGCCTTTGTCCAGTAACTCTTCCAGTTGCTTCTTCAATTCATACATCTCAGTAGGTGCCATACGATACGGCGCCTTAAAAATTGGTGTAGCTCCTGTTCCAGCTCGATGGTGAATTCTACATCCCGTCGTGGAGGTAGTCCAGGTAATTCGTCAAGAAACACATTCGGAAATTCGTTCACCACAGGAATGGATGAAAGTTCCACTTTTCCGTCTTCCTTCTTCATTGCGTAGCACTAGTATCCGGTACAGTCCTGTTTCAACAAATTGACAGCTTTCATCGCCTTGATCATATTTCCTGAGCTTCCTGGTTTCCATCCTTCAGACAGTATTTCAGAACCATCGTAAGCTATCACCGAGATATTCCACTTTTGGTAGTTTACAATAGCTCCATATCGATTAAGCCAATCCTCTCCGAGTATCAGGCCGTCTCCTTGCATTTCTATCACAATCAGATTTGAGGGCCACTCTCTGCCTCCAAATGATACAGGGAAATCTCTAGTTTCTAAGTTTCCCACAATCCTCTCTCCACTCGGTAAACCCACAACATAAGGCTCACAATTATGTAAACCAAAAATATTCAAACGATTTACACAAGACAAGGATATAAATGAATGCGTAGCTCCTATATCGAATAAAATGCTAACTGGCTGTGAAAGGATCTGAACAATACCTAATGCGACAGCAGCATCTTGGTAGTCTGCCCTCCTCATCTCGTACAGACGTGGAGGAACGGATCCGGCACTCGATGTCCCCTTTCGATCGAATTGTCCTCTGCCTCATCCGCGACCAAAATTTTGGGGCAGCTGAACACTCTGCTGTGTCTGCTGAATACTTGCTTCCTTCTAAAATGGACACTCTGCTGTGATGTACGGGCTCTAAAAGATTTTGCAACCTCTTCATAGAATACCGCACGATGTCCCTCTCTACCACAATCAAAACAAGTCACGACAGGAAATGAGCAATCTCGTCAATAATGTCCTGTCTGACCACAGTTAAAGCACTTCCTTGTCACATCTGTCATGGCTAATACTGCTCCGAAGTTCTTTCCACTCTTGGATGGGTGTGGAGGTTTCTTGAACGAATGAAAGGTTGATTGGGCTTTGCGGGGCCCACTGTCTATGAAACTACCAGAGACTTTGTGCTTCTTGGATTATGCAAACTTCTCCATTGCTGCTTCTTTGATTTCATACGCCAATGCTTTATCCTGATATTGTCGGAGAGTGGTACATTCGAAACCGGACATATACCTCTGAATTTCTGGTTTCATTCTCATATCAAAATGGATCATCATTTCTGCATCTGTTCTGACCAGATGTCGAACAAATGCCAGCTGCTGGTTAAACGTCTTAATCGCGTGAGATACTGGCACATCAGAAGGCTGTACGGAGAAAAACTCCCTAACTTTGTCTTCCCTCACCGGACGAGGGCAGTACTGAGCTTCCATCATCAATCTAAATTCTCCCCACTCGGCATCATGATCTACAGGCCGGATGGCTTCCCATCACTCGGATGCTTCCCCTATCAGAAAGTACTGAGCAATAGAGGCTCTCCGGTCGTCTGGGCAATTAATCCCGGCAAAAATTTTCTCCATTTCTTTTAACCAATGATCCCACATCGGTGTCTCAGAAAAGCCGTCGAATTTGGGTGGTTGCATCTTCGCCACCTCTTGCAGCCATCGGTCGCCTTGATTTCCCATGTCTGGGATACCTTGATGTCTATCTCCTTGTTGTAATTCTACCGCCACCTCTCTTTCAGCATTCCTTTGTCCGCGTCCGCAACCGCGACCACGTCCACATCCACCTCTCAAGTATAAATACTCAATATACAGGAAACAATATCGTTCTAATGTTCAAGTATAAAGAGGTATAACATGTAAAGGATGAGATAGAGTTTAGAAACTTACAACCACCATTCTCACGAAGACGTAGGCAGTACAGTGATGATATTCACGGCCGGTTACCTCAAAAGACACATATGACCCCTATTTTAACTCAATGGCCAAGATATCCATAATCTTAGCTCCGATACCATATTCTGTAACACCCCCAATATATTCAGGAATATTACAGCGCCTTAAATCCTTTACATAAGAATTTACAAGGCTAAAGAAATGAAAAGACAACAACAGATACCAACATATGAAAGTAGATAAAATACAACAGTTCTGGGCCAATATCGAGAATACAAACATCCAAAGGAAGAATATTAATACATCACCAAATACAATCATCACAAACGACGATGTACTCAAGTACTTATTAAAAAACAATAGAAACAACAGACAATTAAACCCGGCCGGAACATCACTCTGCACCCTCGTCGTCATACAGCTCCAGTGGTTGTTTCCCTGCTCTCCTGGATCCTGAACATAAACAAATATTCACCCCTGAAGGGGTTAGCACAACGATGCTAGTACAAGTACCACAACATATTATTCAGCATCTCACGAAGAATAATAATAACATAAATAACAAAATACCAACGAGTCTCCTCTTACGAGAAACCCATAAATAACATACACAAATGATAATCACAAAATGAAATCACAACATATACATGGTAATTCCGACGATCCAGCATTCACTGCCTAGATCCCAAGATGATCCCATCGGACCAACACGAGGTGGAAAAACCTGTCCGATGATCCAGCGCACGCTAGCATAGATGCCAAGACGACCCCATAGGACCAACACGAGGTGGACATACAACAATGACACATATGCACGAAAACATGTATAACATCAACATGTAAATCATAAATAAGGTACTTGCGTCGAATCGATGACAAGGATAAAACTCCAACGAATATCAATACACTTGAAGGTCGCCCCTTCTATTAATCATGTTGCAAATCTCGAACCTTAAACAGAAGAAATAATATAGAATTCATCTCACGTCGTACGAACATCTAACAATCCAAATTACGGCCGAAAGTTCATAAAACATATCCTATCTGACTGCATAACATATGTTACAAACCCTTTGTAACGTACGTTAAGCCTACTCGTTAGCGTACGTAAGATATGAAGTTTAGCGTACGCTAACCATGCATTGACAGTTCCTCTCTGATCAGTCGACTGACTCGTCTGATTATATAACGTACGTTACGTTCCAAACATAGCGTACGTTAATTCTGCCCGTTAGCGCACGTAAGCTACAGAGCCTAGCGCACGCTAAATACACATATGACAGTTTCTCACTGAGCAGACGACTGTCTCGATTGGTGATGTAGTGTACGAAATCCTCAGTGATTAACATACGTTATCCTCATACATATCATGCTCATACAATTATGAATGATCTTATGGATTAAAACATCTTCGAACTCAAGGATACGTATATCATGACAACACTATATTCAAACTCAATTACAATCCTCATGTGAAGTTCGGGTGATCTAAGGTTGATGTGCTTGTTTCCAATATCATCATTACATTCAAACTTTATCTTAAAGATGAACTAACAAATCCAACTTATAAGGAAGGATACTACATTCGATGATTCTTTCTTTAAGTCCATTTAGAAAATGTGATATCAACTCCAAGTCTATAATCAATATGGCAACACCATTCAATATAGATTATCCAACTCATAACACTACTCTTAATGTTTGATGAAGCAAGGTTCCGACTATAATGTTCTCAACAAAAGTAACTTAGGCATAATAATTCCAACTTCCTAAACATGATGCTGGTTGAATAATTCATCCATGGAACTTAATATCTTTGGTAGCATGATCAACACATCCTTAAGAATACGAATGCAAGATTGGAGATAGCATAACATACCTTAATATGAAGAAAATGCTGAGACAATAGGTAGAATCCACTTCCGGTTTCTTGTGTGCCAATCCAAGATGTTCTTCAACTTCAATGATCAAGTATAAGAAATCTCCAATCTTCAATGATCAATAAAAGGTGTTCTAACGGTATAGGAAGTGGCTGGGAACTCTCTGGGGATGAAGTAGGTTGAAAGCTAAGTGAAAGAAACGAATGAAATGAAATGCGGTGATGTCTTATTTATAACTTTCTGACCTTAACGTACGTTAGCCTTCATGCATAACGTACGTTAGTCACTTAGCGTACGCTACCCAGTATACTTAGCGTACGCTATCGTCACCGATAGTTAACTGTTCTCATTCTGCACTCGATTACGTATGCTACACCATCAGGTTACGTACGTAAGTAACACCCATTAACGTGCGCTAGACACATTCCTTAGCGTACATTAACACTCGTTGAATTCAAAACTGTCTAGGTTCATCCGCGGGAATCTTATCCGGACCCATCGCCCGGTTGGCGCATGTGCTAGATGCCCATTTCAATTATTGGCTGCTTAATGTACGCTATGCTACATTCGTAGCGTATGCTAACTTTGGAGGATAACGTACGTTAAGCTTCCTTCTTAGCATACGTTATCACGTATTTGTATGAGAAAAATTTACAAGTTGCCATAATCATGTATAAGGATAAAAATACGAGAAATATCATACTTCGATTGTAATATCCGCAATTTCGAATTTCGGTAATTTTCTTTTTTTTGGAGAAAGTCCGTTTTGACGACTCGCTCATGACCGACTCGTCATTTCGAGAATGATTAATTCTGCACTTTTTGTCATCCGAGTTCGTTTCGGTGTCGTTTTGTTGAGTTCCGTGCTTTTTAGCGACTTTTCCGCACTTGAGCTCGATTCTTGCGAATCTCGTCCGAAACTTTTGTTTCGAATTTCTCGCAAGTTCATTTGATGTTATTATTCATGTTGCGAGCTTTGGTTCGGTGTTTCGATCACGTATCGTGATTTCCGGGCATTTTGGGCCATTTTTGTAATTTCCCAAAGTTTAGGGTAATTACTTCCGTTGTCGAATTCCGACACTTCGGGTGGTCGGAATCGTGTGTTCTCTTAGCGCTTGGATTCATCTTTGCGAGTACTTCGTAACCGTATCTTCGATTTTTACTCAGGTTCGGGTTTCGGGGTCGTCCGGGCCGTCGGAGTGGCCACGGCCGAGTCACGGCCGGGCGAGGCTGCTTTGGCGAGTTACGGCCGTAAGGTGCGATTCTGGCCGTAACGTGTGCGATTCTGGCCGTAAGGCGTGATTGGTGCGGCCGTATGGCGCTGGCGACTTCTCGCGAAGGCGATTCTGGCCGTAATGTGTGCGAGTTACGGCCGTAAGTGTCCGGTTGGTCTGGGCGATTTTTGACGAATGCAGGTTACGGCCGTAAGGCTGCCGAGTACGGCCGTAAGGGACCGAGTTACGGCCGTAAGACAACTGCCGATTCTGGTAGTAACCTGCCGGCTATATATAGCACAGGCTCGGCCACACTTCATTTTTCTCGTTTTCCCACTTCCTTCCTCCTCTTAGCGGTTGGAGAATTATGGATCATGGAGGAATGTTGTCATACATCCAATCCATGAAGTTCTTGAGTTTATAACATCAATCAATCATCCGTAACCTCCTCCGATCTCCGAATCAAGGTTAGATTTCTTGAAATCTAGTTTTGGGAATTTGGGTATTTTGGTTGATTTAAATCCGTTTAATCCGATTTAACTTAGGATTATGATGGATTGATGATTATTTAGATGTATTATATCATTTCCCTTGTTATTCCTTGGTTGGATCGTATCGATTCGTTGTTTTGGTCGAGTTCTTGATCGACGTCTTGAAGGTGTCCGGTAGAATGTCTTAGAGGGGTTTTCGGACGTTCTACGATTATTCTTCCTCGTATGATCATTGATTTATTCATTGTATGATGTTAGGGTCGAGTTTCTTGCAAAGAAACCGCGTTGAACCCTTCCATTCGTTGTCGTCTTCCTTTTCGATGACATCGGGCGTTTCGTAGCTTCCCGGTTGAGCCGTGTTCGTCGGACTACTTGCGTGCCGATTTCGAGGCAAGTACCTTGTCCATACTATTCTTGTTTTGTGGATATGATAATTGGTGATCGTCTTGGTGTGTTTGTTTATTTGTTGGAGACGAGTTTTTCATAAGATTTGGTTAGCCTTGTTAAAGGCCCTCTTTCAAAATCGTGTGTGTTTTGTGATTGGTGTGTTTCTCGAACGAGTATGTGAATCTTATGGACATGTTTGGTGTTGATGATACACTTGGTATTTGCGTGTGGACGTATATTGTTTCATTTCGGTGCATTGTGGTTGACATGTCGTTTTACTAAGTGTTTGATGCCTCTGGGTGAATTGTTTGGATATCCTCGGTGTGATATGTTACTCGTGCTTGAGTTTGATTCGCTAGCCAGCTCGGGAGGGTCCGACGGGATCACGGAGTGGGATTTGTGGCTTCGACCCGGTCCTAGGCGATGTGAGTACTGTGTTTTGTGAATGTGTTTGCTCACCTCGGGAGGGTTCGACGGGACCACGGAGGGATCCAATGGCTTCGACCTGGGTTCACGAGTGAAAATTCACCGCTACGTGTATATATTTTGTGATTGTTTTTCGCTCACCTCGGGAGGGTCCGATGGGATCACAGAGGGAGTCCAATGGTATAGCCCTGGATTCACGAGTGCGGTTGCTTATGTTTTGTGAATGTGTTTGCTCACCTCGGGAGGGTTCGACGGGGCCACGGAGGGAATTCCATTGGCTTCGACCTGGATTAACGAGTGAAACTTCACGGGTGCGTGTGTATTTTATGTCCGTCGAGGACGCATGACGTGGACTTTTAACCTGGTGTATTATGGTTGGTTTTATTTGCGAAAACAAAACCTTTGGGCTGTGACCCTGTTGATTTTTGGAAAGCGAAGGATTCGGTAATCTTAAATTGTTTCCTATTAAAACTCTCGATGGCAATTCAAACTGTTTTATAAATAGTTTTCCCTTGCTTTGCGACCTTTCGGTTTTAGAATGTTTTACCAAACTCATGCCTCGGGAAGTGATTTTCGTTACGTTTGGAACTTTGAGGATTCCTGATTATTATTGTTCTTGGAACTTGTATTGTATGGCTCGTATTTTTGCACTTGTACTTGCACTAGAAAAACAGTGGAGTTTTGCTAACCCCCGAGTATTCGGGGGGTGGATGTCTATTTTTGCATTTAGGTTTTGGAGCATAGCACAGGGTCGGCACGAAGGATGATGAAAGATGAACGATACTAATCACACGAGGATCTGTTGATGTCGTTTTGGTCTAGTTGTATTTTCTTTTCCGCTGCAGTATCTTTTCCCCGTTGTACGGGAGTTTATTGTATTTTGACCCCTGCGTGGGTATGTGTTTGGAATTGAGTTGTATGTTATTATTGAAAGACCAAGTCGGTCTACTGAGTCATTTTAGCCTTAAAGGCGAGGTTTAGATGTTTGATTTTAGTTATCAGCCTGGTAGATCCTCGAGGAGAGGGTCTACGGCGTGTAATATCCCTGAGCGGATTGGGGGTGTTACATAAATGGTATCGGAGCTTAGGTTGTAAAAACCTAGGCTGTCGGGTCAGTGGTGTCTGTTGAGTTTTGTCTTGTCGGATTATGTCTGACTAAGTCGTGTCGCGACGCGTCGTCTGAGTTTGTTGGTCGTGATTAGTATCGTGGGCGATCATCATCTTCGTGCGACCTGTGGATGTAAGTCTCCCTTCTTTGTGTTGTGCCTCGTGTGTCACGAGCTATTTTATGATTATTTGATTAGTGACGGAATCCTCTTATGGATTTTGATTTCTTGATATGTGGTTATTTGACTCTCATATTTCGTTCATATGAGGAGTAGTGTTGCTCGATTGTGTATGTTGAACTGTATTTCTTTTATCCGCTGCGTGAGTTCTTTTGTAATGACTTTCGGTATTTTACCGACCGAGTTTTATTTCGAAAACCGATTCCCTTAACCGAGTTTTTGGCATTATGGCCTTGATCATTTTGGCGAAATTCTTGTGACAGTATTTAGCATTTTGTAAATGGCTTCTGTGAGTTTTTGAAATATTACCGTCATCGGCCTTTTTGGCATTTTTGTAAATGGTTTTTAGCCTGGTGAGTTCCGGCGCGGGACCCACGGCGCTATAAAGTTTTGTGTAATTACCTGAAATTTTTGGGCATTCTAGCCTTTTTGGCATCGTCCTTTTTGGCATTGAATTATTTTCAAAAACTTGAGTATCTTAGAAATAAATTTCGAGACGTACGTTTCAAATGAATTGTTTTCTCGCGGTACTTCCAAGGTGCCACAATATGTTTCAAAATTCTTCTACCTCGAGGACCAAAATGTTTTGAGATATTTTCAATGTTTTATTAACACTTTTACTTAGACCCGAGGGTCGAATATTCTGAAGGCTTTTCACTAAAAGAAAGGTGTCCTCATTTTTGTTCAAACGCAAGATGATTTTCAAAGTCTCGAAAATGATGTTTGTTCAACTTTTTGTAAAATGATACTCAAGATCAACTGGTGTTTCCAAACTGTCTTCAAAAGGTGGTTTTCGTTTTAAAACCCATCATTTCCTGCTTTTGGTCGGAGAAAGTGTGTATGATGTTTGTATTGTTGTTAGGGTGTTAGCCTCCGAATTGTGATTGAATTGGTGGTGTGAACGTTGAGTCGTTCGCCACACGTATGTTTTGTTAGCCCTTTGTGGGAGGTGTGATGACGATCTTTAATGTTGACATTTCGTGGTGGCTTGCGTGTTATCCTTTGTGTGGTATTAAAGCTTGGGTTTGTACGTTTGTGTACATGTGTGATTGTTTCATGATGTTTGTAATTATGTGCTGGTTATTGTTCGGAACTTTGAGGTCGCCGAACGATACCGTCGTTGCTGTAGTGTTTATGTGTGTGTATTACTTTACGATGGTAATCGTTGTATACGGTATGTATTATGATTCTTCGTTGTGCTGAGTTGGCATCTCCGGTATGTTGTTTTGCGGTGTTATGTTCCATTGTTTCTAGCATTTGTATTTTCAGTATGCCGAGCCGAGGCATTTCAACCGTGATGTGCCGGGCGAATGTACGTGCAATTTGTCCTTCTCGTCAGTAACAAATTTCGAGTGTGGACTCGAGGTACACCGAATTCAGTTTTGCGAATTGGCTACCGAGACTTTCGGAGTTCGCGCTTCAGCACAGATATCAGAATCGGCTTTGAGAGGCCTTTGAAGGATGTTTCTGTCAATTGCCTGTTGTGTCGTCTCCTTGATTTCGTTATTGTGAGTAGCGGGGACGACCTTCTTTTATAAGAGGTCGAATATAATACCCGTATTATTTTTTTTGCTTCTATATTTTCTCTTTCCCCAGTCTATCGATACACTCATGTTCGTTGATACTTTCTAAACTTGTTCTGTATTTCGGTTTCATCGTTCGAACGAGCTGTGATCTTGTTTTGGGTCGATCTGGTTATCGATGTAACTTTTTCGAGTTCGGTTCGATTCTTGTGAACCTTGTTCGGAAGTAGCATCTTTTGATTCTACTAATTCTTTTATTCGAAGTGGATCGGATTTAGAACTTCTGTATTTTCGACTCTGTCGACTCGTTTATGTTCATTGACATTTTCTGAGCTTGTCCTGCCCCTTGCTTTTGTTGATCGAACGAGGGTGGTATTATTTCGGAATTACTCGTTCGTCGTTGTGACTTTTCAATTGTTATTTCCTTTCCTGTGGATCTTATGCGAGTGTGCATCTTGTTGTTTTCACCGGATCATGTTTTGTCTCGAGTCGAGATGTGAACCTCGGAGTTGTCGGTTGAACCTTATTGTTCTTCGTGATCCGAACATGATCGTTCGATTTTTGTTGTCTCGATCTTTGTGGTTCGATCGTTTGATTGTTCGGTTTTTGTTGATCTCGTTTCGTGATTGTTGAACATTCAGACTCCTTCGAAATTCCCTTAAGTTCGGGAAATTAGTCTCGTTTTCGATCTTCCAACCCTTGGGCGGTGGAATTCCGTATTTGTTCAGCGTGTGGCTCATGTTTTGATTGATATACCGTTGGGTTGGTCAATCGTATTGATTTTCGTTGGTTTTGTTTTGTGATTGTTCGGATAATTGACTTGATTGTATTATCTGTTTGATGACACTTGTCACTTGTTGATTTTATTATGTCTCTACCGGTGGCATTGTGTTGGTCGTCCTGGAGCGTGTTTTCACGCCGTATATTCCTTTGCGTTGCTTGTAACGTTTCACCGATGGGCGTAAGTTACGCATTTCTTGTGTATGTCGTTGAGTTTTCCTGGCGGGGATATTGCTTCTCCCTACTTGTTTTAAGTTTCGGGACGAAACTTCTTTTAAGGAGGGTAGAATGTAATATCCGCAATTTCGAATTTCGGTAATTTTCTTTTTTTCGGCGAAAGTCCGTTTTGACGACTCGCTCATGACCGTCTCGTCATTTCGAGAATGATTAATTCTGCACTTTTTGTCATCCGAGTTCGTTTCGGTGTCGTTTTGTTGAGTTCCGTGCTTTTTAGTGACTTTTCCGCACTTGAGCTCGATTCTTGCGAATCTCGTCCGAAACTGTTGTTTCGGATTTCTCGCAAGTTCATTTGATGTTATTATTCATGTTGCGAGCTTTGGTTCGGTGTTTCGATCACGTATCGTGATTTCCGGGCATTTTGGGCCATTTTTGTAATTTCCCAAAGTTTAGGGTAATTACTTAGTTGTCAATTCCGACACTTGGGTGGTCGGAATCGTGTGTTCTCTTAGCGCTTGGATTCGTCTTTGCGAGTACTTCGTAACCGTATCTTGATTTTTA
The DNA here is from genome assembly GCA_033398695.1 of Orobanche coerulescens. NCBI lineage: Eukaryota > Viridiplantae > Streptophyta > Magnoliopsida > Lamiales > Orobanchaceae > Orobanche > Orobanche coerulescens. Next base: position 65,124,100 of record CM065804.1, on the reverse strand, counting down.
CTCAGTTCGAGTTTGGTCGTCCGGGCCGTCGGAGTGGCCACGGCCGAAGTCACGGCCGGAGCAAGGCGGCTTTGGCGAGTTATGGCCATAAGGTGCGATTCTGGCCGTAACGTGTGCGATTACGGCCGTAGGCGTGATCGGGTACGTCGGTATGGCGCTGGCGGCTTCTGACGAAGGCGATTACGGCCGTAATGTGTGCGAGTTACGGCCGTAAGTGTCCCATTGGTCTTTGGCGATTACAGCGAATGCGATTCGGCCGTAAGGCTGCCGAGTATGGCCGTAAGGGACCGAGTTACGGGCCGTAAGACAACTGCCGATTCGGCCGTAACCTGCCGGCTATATATAGCACAGGCTCGGCCGGACTTCATTTTTCTCGTTTTCCCACTTCCTTCCTCCTCTTCCGCGGTTGGAGACTTATGGATCATGGAGGCATGTTGTCATACATCCAATCCATGAAGTTCTTGAGTTTATAACATCAATCAATCATCCCGTAACCTCCTCCGATCTACCGAATCAAGGATAGATTTCTTGAAATCTAGTTTTGGGGAATTTGGGTATTTTGGTTGATTTCGTCCGTTTAATCCGATTTAACTTAGGATTATGATGGATTGATGATTATTTAGATGTATTATATCATTTCCCTTGTTATTCCTTGGTTGGATCGTATCGATTCGTTGTTTTGGTCGAGTTCTTGATCGACGCCTTGAAGGTGTCCGGTAGAATGTCTTAGAGGGGTTTTCGGACGTTCTACGATTATTGTTCCTCGTATGATCATTGATTTATTCATTGTATGATGTTAGGGTCGAGTTTCTTGCGAAGAAACCGCGTTGAACCCTTCCGTTCGTTGTCGTCTTCCTTTTCGATTACATCGGGCGTTTCGTAGCTTCCCGGTTGAGCCGTGTTCGTCGGACTACTTGCGTGCCGATTTTGAGGCAAGTACCTTGTCCATACTATTCTTGTTTTGTGGATATGATAATTGGTGATCGTCTTGGTGTGTTTGTTTATTTGTTGGAGACGAGTTTTTCAAAAGATTTGGTTAGGCTTGTTAAAGGCCCTCTTTCAAAATCGTGTGTGTTTTGTGATTGGTGTGTTTCTCGAACGAGTATGTGAATCTTATGGACATGTTTGGTGTTGATGATACACTTGGTATTTGCGTGTGGACGTATATTGTTTCATTTCGGTGCATTGTGGTTGACGTGTCGTTTTACTAAGTGTTTGATGCCTCTGGGTGAATTGTTTGGATATCCTCGATGTGATATGTTACTCGTGCTTGAGTTTGATTCGCTAGCCAGCTCGGGAGGGTCCTTCGAGGCCTCGAGTGGGATTCGTGGCTTCGTCCCGGTCCTAGGTGACGTGTGGTGCTTGAGTATTTCGCTAGCCAGCTCGGGAGGGTCCGACGGGATCACGGAGTGGGATTTGTGGCTTCGATCCGGTCCTAGGCGATGTGAGTACTGTGTTTTGTGAATGTGTTTGCTCACCTCGGGAGGGTTCGACGGGACCACGGAGGGAATTCCAATGGCTTCGACCTAGGTTCACGAGTGAAAATTCGCCGCTACGTGTATATATTTTGTGATTGTTTTTCGCTCACCTCGGGAGGGTCCGATGGGATCACAGAGGGAGTCCAATGGTATAGCCCTGGATTCACGAGTGCGGTTGCTTATGTTTTGTGAATGTGTTTGCTCACCTCGGGAGGGTTCGACGGGGCCACGGAGGGAATTCCATTGGCTTCGACCTGGATTCACGAGTGAAACTTCACGGGTGCGTGTGTATTTTATGTCCGTCGAGGACGCATGACGTGGGCTTTTAACCTGGTGTATTATGGTTGGTTTTATTTGCGAAAACAAAACCTTTGGGCTGTGACCCTGTTGATTTTTGGAAAGCGAAGGATTCGGTAATCCTAAATTGTTTCCTATTAAAACTCTCGATGGCAATTCAAACTGTTTTATAAATAGTTTTCCCTTGCTTTGCGACCTTTCGGTTTTAGAATGTTTTACCAAACTCATGCCTCGAGAAGTGCTTTTCATTACGTTTGGAACTTTGAGAATTCCTGATTATTATTGTTCTTGGAACTTGTATTGTATGGCTCGTATTTTTGCACTTGTACTTGCACTAGCAAAACAGTGGAGTTTTGCTAACCCCCGAGTATTCGGGGGGTGGATGTCTATTTTTGCATTCAGGTTTTGGAGCATAGCACAGGGTCGGCACGATGGATGATGAAAGATGAACGATACTAATCACACGAGGATCTGTTGATGTCGTTTTGGTCTAGTTGTATTTTCTTTTCCGCTGCAGTATCTTTTCCCCGTTGTACGGGAGTTTATTGTATTTTGACCCCTGCGTGGGTATGTGTCTGGAATTGAGTTGTATGTTATTATTGAAAGACCAAGTCGGTCTACTGAGTCATTTTAGCCTTAAAGGCGAGGTTTAGATGTTTGATTTTAGTTATCAGCCTAGTAGATCCTCGAGGAGAGGGTCTACGGCGTGTAATATCCCTGAGCGGATTGGGGGTGTTTACATTGATTATCAATATCACAGTTCCGAATAATACAGGGTTCAATTACAGATGAAATACTCAATAATTAATCCGGATATTACAGTACATTGGAGTATTGAATAAAAAAAGAGAAATATAAAAAAAAGAACGGCCAAAAAAAATGCGGGAGGTCAAGTGCGAATATAATCACTATGTATACGTAAAATAGCACTTGAACTATCCCTTGAGTGATACATAATTCCATCCAGAAGATCCATTGCATACTTTTTCTTACACAAGAGTATGACCTTGCCAGATGAATATTCAATTAGCATGTAAAGTACAGAATAACTTGGGGATGATGGTTTGAGAGTTTTCATTACAAAAGAGGGGATGTTGATTGTTATTTGTAGGATTTGTTACGCATCTAAATTCACAATTGATCTTGGCTAGCAAACCTCATAATTTTCCATTTATCCTACCCATACCCAAAGCCACGTTACAACCAAAAGAAAGATCTTTTGATTTATGCATGAGTTTATTTTTTTTTTTTGCAGTGGAGATTTGATTTTGACCAAGCATATGGTAATGACACATTATGCTTTGATATGAGTGAACTCTTATCGAATATTCCTTATATACACTTGAGTGAAGAGTGACATCCACCGTGAGGGTATTGAATCTTTTTGCATTCGAATCTCAATGAAGTTCGATCACTTGTTTTCTCTTGATATCAGTTTTACCATGAATTTTTCAGCATCCAAATATTATTACTCGGGTATAAAATTTGCCCGAGGACGTGCAAAAGATAAGTGTGGGGGAATTTGTTTGGCATATTTTGAGTAATATTTTTATTAGTATTTTATGTATATAATTGTGTGTTTTGTGTGATAATTTATCATTTTACCATATATTGATATTATTTCATTTTGTTAGAATTTTCTACAATTTTGTGTCATTTTTGGATAATTAATTAGAATTAAATTATATCTGCAGGTTAACCAACCGGTACAAGACATATCAATTGGTTCAAGGATGATATTTTTACAAAATTCAAATATAGTCACGACTGGTCTCATTTTATTCATCTCGTCGAGACAATCGTTTTAAAAAAATTCATCCGAATCCGAGTTCGTATGAAGAAGTTATGACCGTTCGAAGGACAATTAAATAGACGGACCATATTGCGCCACATGTCAACACCCCTATTGGACCATAAATTCAACTCTCTCCTGACGTCATCCATGATGTCAGAATCTCCTTGGCAGCCGTGAATAATTGAGTAGTGGGGTTTTAAAATTTTTAAAAATTATTATTTTATTAATTTTGTAGTAGTATAAATAGGGGAGAAAGGTGTAGTGTTTTTGGAGCGGAAAAAAATAGATATATTATTGTAAGAGGGAGAAATAAAAATATTATATAATAAAATTATATTTGAGTAATAATATTATGAAGTAATTATTTATTTGTGTTGTTATTATGAGTGAGTAATTTTCTTTTAATGGGGTTATGATGAAACCATGTTTATATTATTATTAATATTTATATAATAATTCCAAATAAATGTTTTTAACGATTATGATTTTCGCTTCAATAGGGGAATATTATTTCATCAATTATATCACGTATTTTTGATAGTTATAAATTCCCTCTTGCTTTGTGATTATTGATATTAGTTAATTTCTTTGATTATTTATTTTCCATTAAATTGGATACATATAATGCTTAAATTACATTTTTCAAGTGAAGGAAAATCTATATTTGAATTATAATTTTGTACTTATTTTTAAATATATAGGAAAATAGTGAGATTGATTTCAGAATCTATTCCCTGAATTTCTTGGAATTAAAATATAAAATAAATAATAAATAGATATTGGTGGATTCTAAACCCTAGTAAATGATTTAAAATCAATTTATCTAAAATCTACTTAAAAATGACTGTCATTTAATGCAATATTATAATCATTCAAAAATTAAATTATTTGGGACTATGTTAGAATTTAATATAATTTGGTTTAAAACGATAGGAATATTTTTACTTCACTATCATAGTCCTCCTTGTGGAATCGACCTTGCACCGCATATCTACATCGAACGAATCGTGCTTGCGAGTATTAGACTAAAGAATCAACAAACAACAATAATGAATTCTGGAAATGCAATATCTATAATTGTACCACAAAACAAGATCCTCCCGATTAACCGTGGACCCGACCATGCGCGGATCCCTCCGAGGCCCCGTTAGACCCTCCCAGCGTGGTTAACCCAACAGTTCTGGACCCAACCAAACGTGGATCCCTCTGAGGCCTCGTCGGACTGTCCCGGAGTGAACATATACACTCTAACACTCATATACATTACTTTGCACATTCAAGATTGTAAGTTCGTAAGAATTACTTGCCTTTGAGACATGACAAAGTGTTTTGAGATGATAGGCGACCACCGTTGAAGGAATTCGGGAACTTCGAAACCTAGACGATTCGTAAAATGACTATCAACAACAACACGACTGGAATTTAACATTGAGATACACCTGAAAACCCCACCTACGATACATGTAATACAACAACATATTCAACGAGGGTGGATCGCAACCAAACCCTCTCGATTTCATAAACACTCCGAATTTTCCTTGAATTCACAGAACAAATGAGAATACGACGAATATTAATCATATCTATCATGAATTAATCAACCAAATGAAGCTACGAATAAGATTCATGAGAAACCCACAAATTTCTCAAAAGTAGGGTTCCAGTGATTTAGCTCGAATCAAAGGCAAAGAAGATGGATTGGTGTTATTAATCTACACCACAACTCCAAGGGTGATGATAGCTAGATGATTGAAGAGTCAAAAATCGCCCAAAATCACCTAAGAGTCGCCCAAGCCACGGAGGAGAGGAAGAAGGAAGAAAAATGGACGATCTCGGTCAACACTGGGTATTTAAACCCGCGCCCGCTAACGTACGTAAGACATGAAGAGCTAACGTACGCTAGCTCCTTAACGTACGTAATGCATCCTCCCTTACTTACGTATGGGACTGGAATAGCTCTTTGCACGATTCCCTGAAGACCCTAACGTATGCTACACACGAGGCTAACGTACGTTAGGAAGACAACATAACATACATTATGCATTGTCAATAACGTACGTAAGAGCCTCAGTTCAGAACCACAGTTAGCCAACAACTGTGCATAAGTGATACGAAAATCAAAATGCAACGATTAACGAAACGTGCAGACACCAATACAAAGAGTTCGAAGCGAGAAAATTAAGTGCTAAACGAAAACACGATTCTAATTACCCGAGGGTTTGGAATACGGCCACGAAAGTAATTATCCTAAACTTTTAAAAAATTACAAAATGGCCCAAAATGACCGAAAAACACGATACGGAAACGAACAACTATGCCGAAGCTCACAACATGTCTAACACCATTAAACAAACTTGCACAAAACTCGAAACGACAGTTTCGCACAACAATCACACCAAACGAGCTGATAAGTGGAAAAATTACTAATAAACATAAGATCGAGTAAAGTAATTCCGAAACATTCTCGGATGCCAAAATATGAAGAATTAAACATCTTTAAAATGTCAAAACAGTTACAAGTGAGTCGCTGAAAAGAAAAATACACCAAAATGGAAATTACAAAAAATAAAAAGTACGGATATTATATTCTCCCCCTCTAGAAATAAGTTTCGTCCCGAAACTTAAGAAATAAATAATTCTGGATATTTAGCACGCATGCTATCTTCGGTTTCCCAAGTCGCCTTCTCAACTCCATGCCTCGACCATTGAACCTTAACCAACAGAATGGTTTTATTTCGAAGTTGTTTTTCATGATGCTTAAGGATTTTCACTGGCCTTTCTTCAAATGTGACATCGTCCGCTACTTCAATATCCCTATAATCGATGACCGATGACCATCGCATTACAAATGCGATGCTCTAACTCGAATTCGGGACGTACTTTCTCAACTGCGAAACATGAAACACATTGTGAACGTGACTAAGGGCTGGAGGTAACGCCAACCGATAAGCCAACTAACCGACTCTGTTTAGAACCTCAACGGCCTAATATACCTCAGGCTAAGCTTTCCCTTCTTCCAGAAACGGTAAACCCTTTCGTCGGCGATACTTTGAGTAGAACATGATCTCCCACCTCAAACTCCAGGGTCGACGATGAACATCAGCATAGGATTTTTGTCGACTTTGAGCAGTCAACAGTTTGTCTCGGATGATAGAAAATTTCTCTCTGGTTTCAATCAACATATCTGGCTCCGTTCCAACTAGCTCCGAGGCCTCATCCCAACAAAGTGGGGATCTACACCGTCTACCATATAATGCTTCGTAGGGTGCCATTTTGATCGATGCATGCCAACTATTATTGTAAGTAAATTCGACCAATGGCAGATGCAACTCCTAATCACTACTCCAGTCTAGGGCACATGCCCGCAACATATCCGCCAATGTCTGAATCGTCCGCTCAGTCTGGCCGTCTGACTACAGATGAAAAGATGTACTCAACCTCAACTCGGTACCTAAAGCCTGATGAACCGACTGCCAGAAATGCGACACAAAATGGCAATCCCGATCAGAGACAAGAGTCTTAAGCGTACCGTGTAACCGCACTATCTCTGCTATAAATGTCCGAGCCAGCCTCTCCATTCTTAATACCAAGAAAATGTGCTGATTTGGTTAGTCGATCGAAAATTACCCAAATCATATTCATTCCGGTTTTCGTTCTAGGCATCCTAGTTATAAAGTCCATGGAAATATCTTCCCATTTCCACTCGGGAATAGGATGTGGCTTCAATAGCCCGGCTGATCTCTGATGTTCAATCATGACTTGTTAGCACGTCAAACACCATGCTACGGACCCAATGACATCCTTCTTCATGTTATTCCACCAGAAATTTCTCTTAAGGTCTTTATACATCTTACTCGTTCCGGGGTGGATGGAGTAAGGAGTAGCATGTGTTGGAATTTGGGCCATAAATCGAATATGCAGTGGAAATAAATTGCATAAACTTTGCTTATCCGAACTCCTAAAGAGGATCGATCAAGGATCATATAAATGAATAAATAAAAGAATCGAAATCATATCCTCGTAGACCCAACTTCTTTATATTGATGACGACAAGCACGAATCCAATCTGGGAAGCTTTTGGAAATTGCAACGTCGAAAGTGCCGAACGTCTCTACGAAACACGCGTCGAAAAAATGCATAGAATAAACTCCTTCTTCTCGTTCTCCAAAAACACGGCTATAAGAAGAAATGGAGTATTCTTTATATTAACACCCAGAAGAAGAAATAACAAGTTCCAAACTCCTTTTTCTTTCTCTCTGTTAGTTCTCACGTACTCCATTTCAAAAAGAAGAGTGGTTGTATTAAATACACCAAACTCTTTTCAAAGTCCACTTTCCCATTATTTGTATAATCTATCACATGTCATGATAAGACTAATCTTACCAACATGTGAGCAGATTATCATGTGGGATGGTCAGTATGGACTTTTAAATAGTCCAACTATTTAGTCCGTGTCCTGGACCCCGTGTCTCTAGTTCGATAGATAAACCTTCATCTGTCACATTGTATTTAAATTAATTATTCTGATTAATTAATTACATCAAATACAATATAATTAATTTCTCCAAGAAATAATTATATTTGAATTAAATTAATTACCCAGTAATTATTTAATTCATCTAACCGATTTAATTTATCCAATAAATTAAATTCAATTAGACATCCAATGTCCAATATTTATTAGAGAGAATAAGTACAATTTAATCTATCATTAATCCTGAATGCACGACTCTATAGGTTCGTCTCAGTCAGCAATGGGAGGATCCAAAGAGTGTGAGGAACACTTAGCCAGTCCGTGGCTCACACCAAAACCCAACTGAGAACGAATGATGGGAATCATTCCAAAACCTCTTATGAATGCCGTATACATATAAACCCTTCAATCATATGTCTCGATCAAGCTTTAGGGTCACGGTTAAGTCAATCCCTATCTATACTTCACTCTATGTATATGTTAGTGCAAATCAAGATCACAGAACTCTCGTGTATCAAACACGACTAGTTCAATCGCTTTGGCCAAAGACTTTTGATATCATTTGCCACTAACAACATAAGATATTATCCTGTTCACTTACAGGAGAAAGAATCCTTTCTTGGTGTTCAGTAAAGACTGCTGCTTGCCCATTAAGTTGCACTTCGAGGTTGATCCCTACCAACAGGTGTTTGGGTCGAACTACTCTAATGACTAACTTAATGAAACAAGCACATCTTCTACTGAACCCTCAAGTCAAAGGTTCACGCATACCTATCATAACTTTACGATTCAGTCATTGACTATACTAGAGTGAAATCCATGTGACCAAATTGAGGTGAGTCGTATCTGAATATATTAATCCAATTAATATACCCGTACCGAATTCTCCCACTACTCCTGAGTGAAGACATGCACATGTCCAAGCATACGATATACAAGTCTTCATCAAATAACTTAATGCCAATTAAGTTTTATCGACTTGCGGATAAGTTAAGCTTTTGAGTTCTAAACACTTCTAGTGCAATACTCCTTATCTCATAAGGAGTGAAATGCTTCTACTCAAAAGCACGAACATCATTTCTATTTATTTACCAAATTAAGAACGCCAATGATATACAGTAAATAAAGAAATAATCACTGCCTTTTATTAATGAATACATAATCACATATAGATACCCTAACTCTCTTCTCCTCAGAGTAGCATTCGAGGGCATATGCTAACAATATCCCACTTGCACTCAATGCCGCATATTTTGATATATAATACCCATGTTATCCAGATGTCTCTCCAAGAAAATCTGCGATAGTGGCTTGGTAAGCGGGTCAGCAATGTTATTTGCTGAGTCTACCCTCTGTAGTTCAATGTGTAATAACCGTGTATTACATGTGTGTTATTTTGGTTGTATCTTGTTGTATTGTGGTTATTTGAATTTGAGGGTAGTGACGATTGGCTATTGGAGTGTTCATAATTGGTAACTGTTGAGTTTTGTAATTTCGGATTACTTTCGTTCTGGCCAGACTTCGCGAATTTTATACTGTATAGTAGCAGCTAGCGCGCGCTAGACTGCACTGATAGTGCACGCTAACCAGGTGTGAGTAGCACACGCTACTCTTGTGCATTAGCGCACATTAGGCCGCTAGACAGTGAGCTTTATGGGCTCTGGACTGAGGCATTAACGCACGCTAATGGAAGACTAGTGTACGCTATTACTGATGTGTTACGTACGTTAAAGGTTGGTAACACGTGCTAGGTCGTCAGGACAGTAAGGGCAGATTGTTTCTGGACTGTGGGCGATAGCAGGTAACGCACGCTATGTTTTAGTTCGCGCGCTAGTGTCGATCGATAATGCGCGCTAATATTTTTGGGTAACGCATGCTACCGGGGTCAGACAGTGGGTTATGTACTGCCTTTCAAGCCCGTTAGCACACTCTAAATTTTAGCCGTAGCGTGCGCTAGTTTCCCCCCAGTATATATATGCTGGGCATGTTCTAAATCACCATTTTCTTTCCTTTCTTTTCCTTCTCCGGCGGCTGAGTATTCTTCGACATATAGGAGTGTAGATTAAGGTCAGATTTCATCATCCAACGACATTTTTGAGTCCCTAACACCAAGTTAACAACATCTCATCAACTTTTACCGTCCAAATCAACGTAAAATCCGCTCGAACCCTAGTTCTTCATATTTTGGGGCTTTTTCTAAGACCTTCGATTCTAATCTATTTTAGCTCACATTTGTGCTAGATTATGATGTTGTAATCATATTCCTTCATTTTTCTCCAAAGTTCATGAATTAAATTCCAAGTTTTCCTCCGTAGTTTGGATTCAAACTATGTTGTCTTCATAGTGTTTGATTAAAGGTCCCTAAGGGTGAAACATAGGGTGAATCCTTCTGTTTTCATAGTATTGTATTTGATTCGGTATTTTGTTGAACTAGGATCAAATCGTTGAAGGGGTTTGGACCATACGTCTTTCCGTTCATTATTCTTATATCGTTTCCAACCAAGGCAAGTACTCTGCTTTCATTTTTTGTACTTCATGTGAATATGTGAATTGTGATTTTGATAAAATATGATTTGTGCCATATGTTTATTGAGTATGTGCGATCCGAGTACAAACCAGCGAGGGTCCCCTGGGATTCGTTAGACTTCGAGTTCTACGGATCACTCGGTTAGGTTGTACACTGGGGAGGGCCTGACGAGGACTCTCTGGGGTGTGTATCCCGTGTGGGTACAGGGCCAGTACAACTCGGGAGGTTGTCTTGTGATGATGATTATGGTATTATATTCCGGAATATATGTGATGGCACTGTGATTTCTGTTGAATATTCATTTGTTGAACATATTCTGTAATCGTTGTACTTGCACCGACATTTTGCTGACACCTTCGGGGGTGGATATACTTTTTGTGTATTCAGGTTCAGGTCCAATGGGAGAGCCAGCACACGATGGACACAAGCTTGGTGGGCAGCATTGATATCGTGTACTATTTTGAGTTGGTGGTCATATTGTCAAGGTCATGGTTATGTTTTGGTTTTGTACTCTCGCGGGTTCTGTCATGTGTTGTCATCGTGTTGTTTTTCATTGTTGTTGATGCTGTTGTATCAGTTGTGGACTGTTGTATCAGTCGTGATCCTATGAGACGATGTGTTATTTGGTTTTGTAATATATGTCGTATTGGGGATAGTTTGTTCTTTTAAATAAGTGAATGTTGTGGTTTGTTAATTTTAATGAGTTTATGTATATTAATCCCGGTAGGTTCTCCCAAAAGAATCTATGGCGCTGCAATATCACCGTAAATCACGTGGGTATTACAGAATATGGTATCAGAGCTTAGGTTTATGGATACCTAGGCTGTCAGTGTTTTGGGTCTGTTAAATTGAGTCAGCTGCTGTCTACGATATTATTGGCGTGCTACCACCCCGTGTTGCCTGTGCTGGAAGACTCTTCGGATGTTGGTTGCTTCTTTCCTTCGTAAGTAATTATCTTTGACATTGTGCAATCTATTGTTGTAATCATTTCCTTGTTGAACCATTCTTATCCCTCAGTATGTCGAGAGATAGAGCTATCCGTCAATGTGGCCGAGGCCATGGCAGGGTAGCAGTATCTGAGTCCGAGAGGTCAGTTTCAGAATCGGCATCTTGTTCTGCAACTTGATCAGACCCGATCCCTTCGGGAGGTTCAGATGGGGGTTCGGAGGCCGAAGTGCCTAACGTTCTTCAACAAATTGTAACGCAAGTGCACCAACTGGCCCAAGTAGTGCAGAATATTAATACTGGCAGGATGGTTGAGGATCGATGGCTTCAAGAAGTTATGAAGATGAACCCTCCCAGATTCGATGGTTCCGGCGATGCGAACAATTGGGATCATTGGTTAGTTGAGCTGGTACAGTTAGCAAGAGTCAGTGAATTTTTCAGAGCTCAACCCGTGGATGTTCCTATTTTCGAGGCAATCAAGACATAAAACAAGCAATTAGTGTATGTCCAAGATCAGGTTAAGGATGAAATAGACAAGATACTTCATTTCGATGCAAGGATGAAACCATAGGTCCGAAAGTATATGGCGGGCCTTGGGTGTACTACTTTGATAGAATATTAGGACAGAGTGCTTGCTTATGAGATGGTGTCAGTTTCGGTTCCTACGGTTTTGAGTTCGAAGAAACCGAAATTTTCTGGAAGTTTCCGAGGTAGCGGATCGCGTTGGCCTCAACCTTCTGTGCAATCTTCTGTTGGTTCCCCACAACCTAGTGGAGGAGCGTCGAAAGTTTGTTTTAATTGTGGAATTCCTGGTCATGTCAATTCCTATTGTTCATCGCGCCCGGTTACTTGTTTCACATGTGGAAAGCAGGGACATCGGACATCTTATTGTGAGAAAGTGAGTAGAATCCTTACCAAGCCGTCCCCTATTTCAGCAGGCACTGTCTCTAGTCAGCCAACTTCGAGTATCGGACACGGAAAAGGCAAGACCGAGCATAAGGATACACCTAGCATTGGATCAGCTCCACCCCGATTGCATGAGATGAGGCGGACTGATGACGTAGGGGCTGGAACTGCATCAGGTATTGTTTATATGCCTACGCACCCGATAGATGTATTATTTGATTCTGTAGCTACTCATTCCTTTATATCATTGTCTTGTGTGAATCGTCTGGACCTTATTGGTCTCTCTGCATGTGAACCTTTTATCGTTGGACTACCGAGTGGGGAAAGGATATTTGGGGATCGAGAGATTGTCAATTGTCCTGTCACCATCGGTGGTAGTGATTGGCCATCTGATTTGATTGTGATAGATATGAAGGGAGAAGATTTAGTTCTGGGTGATAACTGGTTAGATCACCATGGAGCAGTAATGGATTATCGTCGAAAGATAATTTCGATCAAGGATAGAAACCCGGTACTATTGGGAAGATTATTCGAGCCATGAAGGTTGTGAAATTGTTAAACCAAGGTTGTACCGGTTATTGGTGTTACGCAATGACGACAGAAGATGGCGGAGTTCAGTTATCTTCTATTCCAATTGTGAATGAATTTCCAGATGTATTTCCGGATGATTTGCCGGGATTGCCGCCACATTGTGAAGTGGAGTTCGTTATCGAACTAGAGCCTAATACGGTGCCAATATCCAAGGCACCATACAGAATGGCCCCATCAGAAATGCTAAAATTGAAGAAACAATTGGGCGAACTGCTGGACAAAGGTTATATTTGACCTAGTGTGTCTCCATGGGGTCCACCAGTATTGTTCGTACGGAAGAAAGATGGATCTTTATGGCTATGTATTGACTATCATGAGTTGAATAAACTCACTATTAAGAACAAGTACCCATTGCCAAGAATCGATGATCTATTTGATCAATTACAACGGGCTATGGTTTTCTCCAAGATTGACTTGAGATCGGATATTATCAGCTGTAAATTTGGGATTCGGATATTCCTAAAACGGCGTTTCGAATGAGGTATGGACATTACGAATTCGTAGTTATGCCATTCGGTTTAACGAATGCTCTGGCGGCATTTATGCAACTTATGAACAAAACATTTATCGAATATCTCAATAAATTTGTGGTGGTGTTTATTGATGATATCTTAATCTATTCCAAGAGCGAGACGGAGCATGCCGAACACTTGAGAATTGCGTTGGGTATTTTGAGGGCTGATAAGCTTTATGCTAAATTTTCTAAGTGTGAGTTCTGGCTTAGAGAAGTTGCTTTTCTTGGACACATTATATCAGACGATGGTATTCGGGTAGATCCTCAGAAAGTTGAAGCGGTCTAGCTTGGGAACCCCCGAGGAATGTTAAGGAAGTTCGGAGTTTCCTGGGGATTAGCTGGTTATTATTATCGATTTGTCGGTGAATTCTCGAAAATTTATCGATCACTCACTCGGCTTTTTGCAAAAAACTCAGAAGTTTGAGTGGAGTGATGATTGTCAGAAGAGTTTTGACGAGTTGAAAATGCGGTTGACTATGTCACCAATTCTAGCCTTACTGCAAGGAACGAAAGATTTTGTTATTTATAGCGATGCTTCTAAACAGGGATTGGGATGTGTATTGATGCAAAACGATAGAGTAGTGGTTTATGCATCTCGAAAATTAAAGCCATACGAGATGAATTATCCCACCCATGACCTGGAGTTAGCCGATGTGGTGTTTGCATTAAAAAATTAGAGGCATTATTTATATGGTTCTTCTTGTCGAGTGTATACGGATCATAAGAGCTTGAAGTATATATTCACGCAGAAGGAGCTTAATATGCGCCAACGGCGATGGTTGGAATTGATTAAAGATTATGATCTTGACATCCTTTACCATCCTGGTAAAGCGAATGTCGTTGACGATGCATTAAGTTGCAAATCAGTTGTGTTGCAAAAATTGGAATTACTTACCATTCTATCGAAGCTCAGACGAGAGTTGATTGATTTGGAAATTGAAGTTTGGCCTCATATGGATCAAGGACAATTATGTTTCCTTGATATTACGTCCTCCGTGATGAAAGATATTAAGTCCAAATAGTTAGACGGTCTCTCATTTATGTAGCTTCGGGAAGACGTTGTTAAAGGAAATGCTCCTGGATTCTTAATCGATGAAGACGGAGTTCTTCAATTTCGAGGTAGAACTTGTGTACCTAAGTGGGATGATCTCAAGCGAGTGATTTTAAATGAAGCACATTCTACTTCGTACTCGATTCATCCGGGTACGAGTAAAATGTATGCCAAAAATGAAGAAAGATGTAATGGAGTTTGTGTCGAAATGTTTGACTTATCAGCAGGTTAAAGCAGAGCATCAGAGACCTGCCAGTAAGTTGCAACCATTACCATTTCCGGAATGGAAGTGGGAAGACATCGCGATGGATTTTATTGTGGGAATGCCAAGGACGTGAACCGGAGTGAATATGATTTGGGTAATCGTAGATCGGTTAACCAAATCTGCACATTTTCTGGGCATTAGAGATACTTGGGGACTGAAGAGGTTGGCTCGGTTATTCATTACTGAGATTGTGAGACTCCATGGTACCCAAAAGAGTATTGTGTCGGATCACGATGGTCATTTTGTGTCACATTTCTGGCAAGCAGTACATCGAGCACTCGGCACCAAACTGAATTTCACCACCGCTTATCATCCTCAGACGGATGGACAGTCGGAGAGAATGATCCAAACATTAGAAGATATGTTTAGGGCTTGTGCGTTGGATTGGAAAGAAGATTGGGAGATTCATTTACCATTGGTCAAATTTGCGTATAATAATAGTTGGCATAGTTCGATCGGAATGGCCCTGTTTGAAGCATTATATGGAAGACGGTGTAGATCGCCAATTTTTTGGGACGAACCATATGAGTTACTTGGATTAGAACCGGACTTGATGATTCAAACACGGGAGAAAGTCGCAGTTATTCGACAAAAATTTTTGACCGCCCAGAGTCGACAAAAGTCATATGCCGACATTCGATGTCGACTAGAGTTTCAGGCAGGAGATCACGTGTTGTTGAAAGTATCGCCGACTCGTGGAGTTGTTCGGTTTGGTAAGAAGGGAAAGATTAGTCCTCGTTATATTGGCCCATTCGAGATCCTGGACAAGGTAGGTGATGTAGCTTATCGACTAGCATTGCCTCCGACGCTTAGTCATGTTCATAATGTGTTCCATATTTCGCAAATGCGTAAGTATGTTCCCGATCCCATACATGTTATTGACTATCAAGAGAATGAAGTTAATGATGATGTCACATATGAAGAACAACCGGTATCCATATTGGAGCGCCGAGTGAAGCATTTACGACGGAAAGTGATCCCATTAGTAAAGGTCCAATGGTCTAAACATGGAATTGAGGAAGCCACGTGGGAAAATGAAGAAAATATACGTGCCCGTTACCCTGAACTTTTCTAATCTTAAGTTTTGGGCCAAAACTTATTTTTAGATGGTAAGGGTGTAATAACCGTGTATTTCATGTGTGTTATTTTGGTTGTATCTTGTTGTATTGTGGTTATTTGAATTTGAGGGTAGTGACGATTGGCTATTGGAGTGTTCATAATTGGTAACAGTTGAGTTTTGTAATTATAGATTGCTTTCGTTCTGGCCGGACTTCGCGAATTTTATACTGGATAGTAGCAGTTAGTGCGTGCTAGACTGCACTGATAGCACACGCTAACCAGGTGCGAGTAGCGCACGCTACTGTTGTGCATTAGCGCACGTTAGGCCTGCTGGACATTGAGCTTTCTGGTCTCTGGACTGAGGCATTAACGCACGCTAATGGAAGACTAGCGTACGCTATTACTGATGTGTTAGCGTACGTTAAAGGTTGGTAACGCACGCTAGGTCGGCAGGATAGTAAGGGCATATTGTTTCTGGACTGCGGGCGATAGCAGGTAACGCACGCTATGTTTCGGTTTTAGCGCGCGCTAGTGTCGATCGATAACGCGCGCTAATATTTTTGGGTATAGCGCGCTACCGGGGTCAGACAGTGGGTTCTGTACTGCCTTTCAAGCCCGTTAGCGCACGCTAAATTTTAGTCGTAGTGTGCACTAGTTTACCCCCAGTATATATATATATATATATATATATATATATATATATATATATATATATGCTGGGCATGTTCTAAATCGCCATTTTATTTCCTTTCTTCTCCTTCTCCGGTGGCTGAGTATTCTTGGACATAGAGGAGTGTAGATTATGGTCAGATTTCATCATCCAACAATATTTTGAGTTCCTAACACCAAGTTAACAACATCTCATCAACTTTCACCGTCCAAACCAAGGTAAAATCCGCTCGAACCCTAGTTCTTCATATTTTGGGGCTTTTGCTAAGATCTTCGATTCTAATCTATTTTAGCTCAGATTTGTGCTAGATTATGATGTTGTAATTATAATCCTTCATTTTTTTCCAAAGTTCATGGATTAAATTCCAAGTTTTCCTCCATAGTTTAGATTCAAACTATGTTGTCTTCATAGTGTTTGATTAAAGGTCCCTAAGGGTGAAACTTAGTGTGAATCCTTCCATTTTCATAGTATGGTATTTGATTCGGTATTTTGTTGAACTAGGATCGAACCATTGAAGGGGTTTGGACCGTACGTCTTTCCGTTCATTGTTCTTATATCGTTTCCAACCAAGTAAAGTACTATGATTTCGTTTATTGTACATCGTGTGAATATATGAATTGTGATTTTGAGAAAATATGATTTGTGCCATATGTTTATTGAGTATGTGCGAGCCAAGTAAAAACCAGCGAGGGTCCCCTGGGATACATTAGACTTCGAGTTCTATAGATTACTTGGTTGGGTTGTACACCTGGGAGGGCCTGACGAGGACTCTCTGGGGTGTGTATCCCGTATGGGTACAGGGCCAGTACAACTCGGGAGGTTGTCTTCTGATGATGATTATGGTATTATATTCCGGAATATATGTGATGGTACTGTGGCTTCTGTTGAATATTCATTTGTTGTACATATTTTGTAATCATTGTATTTGCACCGGCATTTTGCTGACCCCTTCGGGGGTGGATATACTTGCTGTGTATTCAGGTTCAGGTCTAGTGGGAGAGCCAGCACAGGGTGGACACGAGCTTGGTGGGCAGCATTGATATCGTGTACTATTTTGAGTTGGTGGTCATATTGTCAACGTCATGGTTATGTTTTGGTTTTATACTCACATGGGTACTGTCATGTGTTGTCATCATGTTGTTTTTCATTGTTGTTGGTGTCTTTGTATCAGCTGTGGACTATTGTATCAGTCGTGATCCTACGGGACGATGTGTTATTTGGTTTTGTAATATATGTCGTATTGGGGATAGTTTGTTCTTTTAAATAAGTGAATGTTGCGGTTTGTTAATTTTAATTAGTTTTATGTATATTAAGCCTGGTAGGTTCTCCCAAAAGAATCTACGGCGCTGTAATATTACCGTAAATCACGGGGGTGTTACACAATGCATCTATTCTTCACCTTCTCTCTGACGATGTGATACTTTCTCTGAATATGCTTGGTCTTATGATGAGACCTAGGTTCTTTAGCATGTGCAATAGCTCCTTCATTGTCGCAGTAAAGCGGCACTGGCAGCTTTGCGTTTGGGACCACTTAAAGTTCTTCAAGATACTTCTTGATCCAACATTCTTCCCTTGACACCTCTGAGGCTGCCTGGTACTCGGCCTGGTAGGTGTAATGTGCAACTTTAGTTTGCTTGGAACTCATCCAATAAATTGCTCCACCATTCAGAGAAAATATATACCCTGAAGTGGACTTTCCCTTGTCCGCATCGCCACCGAAATCCAAGTCCGTGAACCCGTACACTCTTAATTCTACGCCACCATATGTGAGAACCATTTCTTTAGTCCGTTTAAGGTACTTTAAAATGTTCTTTACGGGTGTCTAATGTTCTTTACCCGAGTTTGCTTGAAACTGACTGACAACGCTCACAGCGTATGGAATGTCCGATCTCGTGCACAACATTGCCTACACGAGGCTACCCATAGCCGATGCATATGGTACCTATCTCATCTCCATTATCTCTTCCTCACTTTGAGGACACATAGATTTGGAGAGCTTCAAACCATGTCGCATAGGTAAGAACCCTCTTTTAGAATCTTCCATCCTAAATCTCTTTAGGATATTTTTTATATAGAGGGCCTGGGAAAGTCCTAATATTCTCTTCGCTCTATCTCTATAGATGCGAATACCCAGAACATAGGAAGCTTATCCCAAGTTTTTCATGGAGAATGTGTTTGAAAGCCAAGCTTTCACAGAACTGAGCAGCCTACGTCGTTTCCTATTAGTAGAATGTCATCTACATATATTGCTAAGAACGCGATATTGCTCCCACTAACTTTCATGTAAACACAAGGCTCTTCTTCATTTTGCACGAAGTCAAACTCTTTTACTGCTGCATCAAAACGATGATTCCAACTTCCCGATGTTTGCTTTAGTCCATAAATGGCATGCTGAAGTTTGCAAACTTTATGAGTATCAGTAGTGGACACGAAGCCTATAGGCTGTTCCATATAGATTTCCTATTCGAGGTATCCATTTAGAAAATCCGCCTTCACGTCCATTTGCCATATCTCATAATCATAGTGGGCGGCTATGGCAAGCATCATACTAATAGACTTGATCATGGCAACTGGTGAGAAGGTTTCTTGATAATCTATTCCTTCTCTTTGGGTATAACCCTTAGCCACAAGCCTATCTTTGTAGGCTTCAATGTTGCCATTGTTGGGATTCGGTGCCTAAAACGAAGGCCCAGTGGAAGCGGTAAAATGAAAATTAATTCGATCCGAATCCCTATGAGGATCGATCGAGCTACGTATATGCGAATATATAAACGAAAAGCAAGAGTCGTAAGAAACTAACCCTCGAAGTCCGTTGATTAAATGGTAACCTTCTCTTGAGCTATTCCCCAAGCTTTAGTTTGATCTCTATGAATCCAATCCGCTCCAATCTCTTGAACGATCCAACGCCGAAAGCACCGCGTCTCTACTTGCCATGCGCCGGAAGAACGATCGGAACAACAACACTCGATTAACCTCTAAGGTTACGGCTAGAATCAAGTGATGAAGCTTTATATTTGTGATTACAACACTCCAAGTGTATAACTCACTTACTCTCAATGAATCTCTCAATTTTCTCCAAGAACAATTGAGATGATATGAAGAACATGATGAAGACAATTGAGAAAATGGTTTCTCTCTCTCTCTCTCTCTCTCTCTCTCTCTCTCAATCTCACTTTCACGTATGGGATCAAAGATAGTAAATGAAAGATGTCTTCATCCCTCTAATTCAACTCCTCCCACATGTTACAACTCATGCATGTGGGAATCTAACCCCACCTCCACAATTATCATTCATTAAAGAATGAAGACATAAGTCCAAAAGGAAGGTGGCTAGAAAAAGGGGGGCGGCCCATGGAGAAATGGATGAGTTCGGTTCGTTTCGGACTCCCGAGAGTCCAAACAGATAAACTCCAATTCCGTCCCGATGTATTTGTATAGTTTAATTAATCCAATTAATTTCATCATATGAAATACATTATAACATAATTAATTTCTCCAAGAAATAATTATATTCATGAATTAAATTAATCACCCAGTGATATATTTAATTCATTAGGCCGTAAATCAATTTATCTAATAAATCAATTTATCCAATAAATCGATTTAGACATCTAATGTCCCAAATTTAGATATCCAATATCTAAAACACATAATGAGAGAATTAGCTTGATTCATTCCGTCGTCAATTCTAATGCGCGACTCGGTAGGTCTGTCTCAGTCAGCAATGGGAGGAACCAAAGAGTAGTAGCACCACCTAGCCAGCCTGGTGGCCTACACTGTACCCCAACTGAGAACGAATGATTGGGATCATTCAATAACCATTCTGTCGTGAATACCAGTATACATATAAACCCTTCTTTCAAATGTCCCGATCAAGTTATAGGGTCACGGTCAGTCAAACCCTATCTTTACTTGACGCTATGCATGCGTTAATGCAAATCGAGATCATCGAGCTCTCGTGTATCTAATACATCTAGCTCCAATGCTTTGGCCAAAGACTTATGATCTCATCTGCTAATAACCGCATAGGACATATAACCCGTTCACTAACAGGAGAAAGAATTCTATCTTGGTATTCAGTAGGACCTGCTACTTGCCCATCAAGATGCACGTCGAGGTTGACCCCCGCCTTCCGGTTTATAGGGTCGAATTACTCCAATGAAAATCTTGACGTCACAAGCACATCCCTACTAAATCCTCAAGTCGAAGGTTCACGAATACCTATCACAACCTTTCGATTCCATCATTGACTGTCCCGGAGTGAAATCCATGTGACGAATCGAGGGTGAGTCGGTTCGAGTATACTAATCCAATTAGCATACCTATAACGTGTACTCCCACTAACCATTAGTGTTCGACAGGCACTCTCCATGTCAAAGAACACATCATACAAGTCTTCACATAAACTTAACGCCCAATCAAGTTTCATCGACTTGCGAATGATTAAGTATTTGAGCTATAAACCTTTCCAGTGCCGACCCCCTTATCCAATAAGGAGTGGAACGTTTTGCTCTCAAATACACGGACTAGTTTCTACATGTATATTTATGAGTTAGGAATGCCAGTAACTACCAGTAAATAAAGAAATATCCATTGCCTTATATTGATTATTTACATAATAACAAGTACAATGCCCTCACTCAACATCCTCTAAGTGGCATTCAAGGGCATACTCTTAACAATCTCCCACTTGCACTCAATGCCACACACTATGGTATCTAATACCCATGTTCTCTAGATGACGCTCCAAGCTAGTCTGAGAAAGTGGCTTGGTCAGTGGATCGGCGACGTTGTCGGCCGAGTCTACTCTGTGCAGCACAATGTATCCCTTGCGAACAAATTCTCTTACGAGATGATACTTCCTCTCAATATGTTTGGTCTTTGTTGTGAAACCTCGGCTCCTTGGCTGCGCTACTGACTCCGTCGTTGTCGCGATAATGGAACAGGCAACTCAACACATGGTATCACTTGAAGTTCTCCCAGAAACTTCTTAATCCAGAACCCTTCCTTGGAAGCCTCCGAGGCTGCTTAATACTCAGCCTGACAGGTGGAATCAGCAGTCGCGCTTGCTTGGCGCTACGCCAAGATACTGCTCCTCCATTAAGAGTAAATATGTAGCCAGAAGTAGACATCGAATCGTCCTTCAGTCCTTGGAAGTCCGAATCAATGAATCCCACCACATCCAATTCTCCACCGCCATACATAAAAACCATATCTCTAGTCCTTCTTAAGTACTTGAGAACGTTCTTTACAGCAGTCCAATGTTCCCTACCTGGGTTTGCCTGAAACCTACTCACCACGCTTACAGCATGCGCGATGTCAGGTCTTGTACACAACATAGCATACATAAGGCTACCCACGGCCGAAGCATATGGTATATTACTAACTTCCTTTCGTTGTTCCTCATTTTGAGGACACATCTTCAAGGTGAGTTTTATTCCATATCGCATCGGTAGGAACCCTATTTTAGAATCATCCATCTTAAATCGCTTTAAGATTTTATCTATATAGAGGGCTTGGGAAAGACCTATTGTTCTCTTCGCTCTATCCCGGTAGAGTCGAATACCAAGAATATAGGTAGCTTCTCCCAAGTCTTTCATGGAGAAATTACTCGAAAGCCAAGCTTTCACAGAACTGAGCATTCCCACATTATTTCCTATTAGTAGAATGTCATCAACATATAGTACTAAGAATGCGATCTTGCTCCCACTAACCCTCTTATATACACAAGGTTCCTCTTCATTTTGCACGAAGTCAAACTCTTTGACCGCCTCGTCAAAACGAAGGTTCCAACTACGCGATGCTTGCTTTAGTCCATAAATGGAACGCTGAAGCTTGCACACTTTCTGAATATCGACTTCAGACACAAAGCCTTTAGGCTGCTCCATATAGATTTCTTCCTCGAGGAATCCATTAAGGAAATCCGTCTTTACGTCCATTTGCCATATCTCGTAATCGTGGTAGGAAGCTATAGCAAGCATCATGCGCATAGACTTGATCATGGCTATGGGTGAGAAGGTATCGTGGTAATCGATCCCTTCCTTCTGGGTAAAACCCTTTGCCACAAGCCTGGCCTTATAGGCGTCAACCTTGCCATCACCATCAGTCTTTCTCTTATAGATCCACTTGTTCCCATTAGGCACTATGCCCTTGGGGCGGTCTACTAGAGTCCAGACCTGATTGACATGCATCAAGTCTATCTCAGCTTCCATAGCTTCACGCCATTTCGCGGAGTCTACATCCACCATCGCTTGGTCATAGGTCGTCGGGTCGGTCTCTTGGCTATCACTTGGAACCTCATGGAGACCCAGCTCCTCCAAGTGCACAAGCCCATACCTCTCAGGTAAATGAGACACCCTACTAGACCTACGAGGTGGTTGTACTTGTGTTTCAGAAGGTTCGGTTCCAGTTTCTTGCACAGGTGTCTCCCGAGGAGTTTCATTGTATTCTTCTAAATAAATACTTCTACCTGCTCCGCCTTCCTGAATGAACTCATCTTCCAGGAAGTGTGCTTGTAAAGCAACAATGATCTTTCGATCTTCGGGCATGTAGAATAGATATCCCATCGTCCCAGATGGGATTCCAATGAAACGTCCCTTCGCGGACCTAGCTTCCAACTTCTCCACCTTAGTCTTCTTGACATAAGCGGGACATCCCCAAATCCTAATGTGATTAAGACTTGGTTTCCTGTCCTCCCACATCTCATGTGGAGTTTTAGGAATGGATTTGGAAGGACATCTGTTCAAGATGTAAGTGGCAGTCAGGAGTGCATACCCCCACAGGTAAATCGGCAAGTCAGTATAGCCCAGCATGGAACGGACCATGTTCAACAAGGTCCGATTCCTTCTTTCTGACACACCATTTAACTGAGGAGTACTTGTAGGTGTTAGTTGTGAAACTATTCCATGTTCCTTAAAGAACTCGTCAAACTCCGTACTCATATACTCGCCACCTCGGTCCGACCGAAGTGCTTTGATATGATTACCAGTTTGTTTCTCGACTAGGGCCTTGAATTCCTGGAATTTCTCAAAGGCCTCGGATTTATGTTTCATTAAGTATACATAACCATACCTAGTATGATCATCTGTAAACGTAATGAAATATTAATATCCGTCACGTGCTGCTTCCAAAGCACCACAAACGTTAGTATGGATTAATCTCAGTTTATCAGCGGCTCTTTCAAAAGTCCATGTGAAGGGGGATTTAGTCATTTTGCCTTTAAGGCAAGATTCACAAGTAGGAAAGGGATCCGATCCCAATGGACCCATAAGTCCATCCTTTTCCATCTTGTAAACCTTGGTCTGACCAACATGACCAAGTCTAAGATGCCATTTCAAAATTTGATTGGTTTCATCCCTACCACGTTTTCTAGTCATAGTATTCACAAATACTTTGTTGCTGAGATTTAGATGATACAATCCATTCAACAATGTAGCAGTACCCACTAGTTTATTTCTAAAATAAATTTTGCAGGAACCATCACCAATGAAAAATGAAAAGCCTTTTCGGTCCATGACCGGAATGGATACAATGATTTTGTGCCCCTTGGGCAAAACAAGTATATCTTCTAAAGTCAAAACAAAGCTGGATTCTAAACCCAAAAGAAGTGATCCTATGTTGGTCGCCTCTACACTATGCCCGCTTCCGACTGTGATCATAACTTCTCCATCTCCAAGCTTCCTACTTTGTTCCAGATCCTGATTCACGGTACAAATATGAGAACTAGCACCAGAATCCAGTATCCAGGAAGTAGAAAATACCGTAGCAGAACAATTTGTTTCCAAAACTAAAAGTTCTGTACCTGAAGTGCCATGAAGAATCGGACAGTCTCTAGCCCAGTGGCCCAGCTCACCGCACTTGAGACAAGCATCCTTCTTCTTCTTGTTCTTTGGAACCATCGGGGCCTTGCCCTTTCCCTTAAGGTCCTTAGCTTGCAGTCCAGTCCGCTTCTTGGTCTTTTTCTTCTTATTCTTAGACTACCGAAGTCCAGAAGAAATCACAAGGGCAGACTCCTTCATTCGCGGAGTCTTCATCTGAGACTGAGCGGTGACCAGTTTGTTCATTAGCCCAGCCAAGTTACATGCAATCTCATTGCAATTAAAGTTCATAACAAACTGTGAGAAGGAATCAGGGAGAGACTGTAGGATAAGGTAGGTTTGGAGAGAAGTATCCATTTTAAAATCAAGAGCCTCCAATCTCTCGATCATGGATATCATTTTGAGGACGTGTTCCCCAACCTTCTCACATTCCTTCATCCTTGCACCGAACAGTTGCTTGGATATCTCATCTCTAGCAGTTCTGCTGTGCTCACCATAAAGCTCGGTTAAGTGAGATAGAATCTGCCTAGCAGAAGTCATTTTCTCATGAGCTCTCTGAAGCTTATTAGATATGTGTTGGAACAATAATTTTTAGATCATTTTATACATTTTGATGATGTGTTATTAAAACCAAAATTTACCTAAAACATATTTTTCCTTCAGTTAACGTACGTAAAACAAACCATCTTAACGTACGTAACATTCATAGTTGTTTGCAAGAATTTCAGTACAGTTAACGTACGTAACTCACCTATCATAACGTACGTAACACTCATTGTTTTCATAAGTTTTTCTCAATAGGTAACGTACGTAACCAGCTCTAGCTAACGTACGTAAGGTTTGAAATATTCTGACCGTTGGAAAAGTCATTAGCCGTTACAAAAGTCGTCACACTCAACGGATATCTGACTTGAAGATTACGTACGTAACCATACAGTATGTAACGTACGTAACGTATATTATCAGATCTTACTGAACCAGTTCTTCACTGATCGTTACGGCCGCCACGCAAAGCATATAACGTACGTAACGTTCATAATGTACGTAACCAACAGCGCCTAACGTACGTAAGCAGTGAAACTGCTCCAACGGGAAAATGAACTCAAGAAGGCTATAAATAGCTCAACTCAAGGAGATGGAAGATACACAAGTATTCTGAGCTTCCAAGCATACTCAAACAATTTAAAGCATATATTTTGAGAGTTATACCTATTCCGTATTGTGATACGAGAAGATTTGTTCTATAATTTCCAATCTTCATTCTTGTATCAAAGAGAGATATATCGTGTAAAGTCGAGTTCCTACTCGCATTCGTTTTTGTAAAGGTTATCTTGTAACCAGAAAAACAAGAGAGTTTTTAGTGAGGTTGTTCTTGAGCCCGGAAATCAAGAAATTGTAAGAGTTGGCACTTAACTAGAAAGTGCATTCTAAGTTCTAAGAAAAGTCCTAGTCGATAAAACTACGTAGGGGACGTAGGCTTTGTTAATAGCTGAACCTCTCGAACAATTTCTTGTGTTCTTTCTTTTCCACATTTTAATTACTCCGATATTTTTGCTTCTGCACAAAAAGAGTTCAATACTCTTATCCGCACTATTCAACCCCCCCTTCTAGTGGCGGTACCAATCTAACAATTGGTATCGGAGCAATCTCTTTATCACCGGATTAACACCCGCTAGAGAAAAGATCCAGAAATGGCCTTTATCCACTCCTCCGTTGAAGGCAACGCTCTCAATCGCCCTCCCTTCTTCGATGGTTCAAACTTTATGACATGGAAGAAGAAGATGTCCATATTCATCCGAGCTCACGACATTGAAATATGGAAGGTCATTGCCCTTGGACCTACCATTCCTAAGAAGACGGATGGCTCTCTCAAAAGTTTTGAAGAGTACGACGATGCCGACTGGAAGAACGATCACTTCAATAGTAAAGCCACTCAATTGCTTTACTGTGCTCTCAATCCAGAAGATCACAATAGAATTTCTTCTTGCGAGACAGCGAAAGAAATCTGGAAAATGCTAGAGATCACCCATGAAGGTACGAGTCAAGTTAAGGAAACCAAAATCAATATGCTTCTTCACGATTATGAACTCTTCACCATGAAAGAAGAAGAAAGCATTACCACTATGCTTGACCGTTTCTCGGCAATCACTAATGGGCTAGCTTCATTCGGGAAACCGATATCAAGTAGTGATAAAGCCAAGAAAATCCTTCGGTCTCTACCGAGAGAATAGGACGCTACTGTTATGGCTATCATGGAGTCGAAAGACCTCAACACCATAGAATTCAGTGCTCTCATCGGATCTCTCATTAATTATGAGATTGTCATTAAATCTCGAAGTTCGAAACCAAAACCCAAGGAGAGAGAAAGGACAATCGCCTTCAAAGCCAAAGAAGAAAGCGATCTAGAGGATGAACCTATCGAAGAAGAGGACGAAGAAACCGCCTTTTATGCCAAAAACATAAAGAAATTCAAAAATCTTCTACAAAGGCGCCGGAGAGACATCAAGCAAGAATCAAGGGATGAATTTAAAAAGACTCACTTCCCTCAAAACAAAAAGTTCGACAACACTTGTCGAAGGTGTGGCGTTCCAGGCCATTTTTCGAAAGATTGTCGTGCTGCTGCTCCCATAAGTTCATCAAAACCACCTCATGAAAAGTTCAAAAAGAAGGAAGTTTATGTCGCCACATGGAGCGATGATGATGAGGATGATGAACCACAAGTCCAAACCAATCTTTCTCTAATGGCCCGTGCATCCGAAGACAGTGACGATGAAGTCGAGGTTAGTGATTCTCATGAAGAACTACTTGATGCTTTTGAATCCCTAAATAAAGAATATGAAAAGGCTTGCAATAGTAATAAAGAATTGAAAAAGAAAATAAAACTCCTTGAAAATGAAAATGCTAAATTTTTGAAAAACAAGGAAGTTTCGATTGATCATACGAATTGTTTGGAAACCGAGAAAATTCTGAGAGATGAACTGCACAAAACTCAGAAAGAGTTAAAACTTTATGTTAGAAAATTCTCATGTGGTAATGACAAATTCGAGCAACTATTAGTTGGTCAAAAAATTTCTCTTTGAAAACAAGGACTTGGGTATAATTCATTTCCAATGAAAAAGTCCTTAGAAATTACCACAAAAGATTCGGACACTTTAAAAACGGGAATTCCTTCATGTCCAAAATGTTTAAAACCTGGACATACCGAAACTTACTGTCGTAGTTCTAGACGTACAATAAGGATCAAGCAAATTTGGGTACCAAAAGGGACCATTGTTAAAAATCAAGTTTTTGTATCTAACTCCTCAGGACCCAAATTAGCCTGGGTACCTATAAAACGGAAGAAAATTATTTTTGTAGGTACAAGCAAGGAAGACAACACTATCAAATAAATGGTATGTTGATAGTGGATGTTCAAATCACATGAGTGGAAATAAACATCTCTTCACGGAGCTGAAAAAGGAAGATCGTGGCTGTGTTACCTTTGGCGATAACAAAAAGGGCCAAATAGAAGGGACAGGTAAAATTGGTAAGAAACCTTTACCTACTATTGAAAATGTTCTATTTGTTGATGGACTTTGCCATAATCTTCTAAGTGTTTCCCAACTTTGTGACACCGGTCTTAAATTAATTTTTGAAATTACGCATTGCACGGCAATGAGAAAAGACCAAATCGTTTTTATTGGATTGCGTTATGGAAATATTTACATTGTTGATCTCCAAGATGAATCTTCCTTCAACGAAAAATGTCTACTTTCGTATGATGAAAATGCCGTTATTTGGCACCGAAAATTGGGACATGCCTCTTTACCACTTCTTTCAAAATTGGCCAAAAATGATAATGTTCGTGGTCTACCAAAATTAAATTTCAGAAAAGACCACATTTGTGAGGCCTGTATTAAAGGTAAACATGCAACAGGTTCGTTTAAACCAAAAATGGAAATTTCTACTAGTCGCATTCTTGAATTAATTCATATGGATTTAATTGGTCCATCTCGACATGCCAGTCTAACAAGTAAACTTTATACTTTAGTTCTTGTCGATGATTTTTCGAGATTTACTTGGGTAAAATTCTTAGCCAATAAAGATGATGCTTTTAACGAGTTTGTTAAGTGGTGTAAGGTTACCCAGAAGGAAAAAGAATTACCAGTTATCGCCATTCGAACCGATCATGGTGGAGAATTTGATTCTAATCTCTTTGAAGATTGGTGCGATAAATATGGAATTGGACACAACTTTTCGGCACCTCGAACACCTCAACAAAATGGAGTTGTCGAGAGGAAGAATCGCTCTCTAGAAGAAATGAGCCGGACAATGCTCAATGAGTATGGTCTTCCTAAATATTTTTGGGCCGAAGCCGTTAACACCGCTTGTTATGTTATTAATCGTGTTCATCTCAGGAGAAACAAAATGATGACTCCCTATGAGATTTTTTAAGGTAAAAAGCCCAATTTGTCTTATTTTCATCCATTCGGTTGTAAAGTGTTTATCCATAATAATGGTAAGGATAATTTGGGTAAATTCGATTCTAAATCAGATATTGGAATATTTCTTGGTTATTCTACTAACAGTAAAGCATATCGTGTGTTTAATTGTAGAAGAGGCTCGGTAGAAGAGTCCATTCATGAAAAATTCGATGATACAGTTTTACCCCCGAGAAAGGTTGTTTTTGATGATGATGCAGGTATGGTTCCAGCTAACGAAGTATCCAAAGTATCAAAGGAGTTGGAGAAACTCGACGTAAGCTCGGGCAAGCAGGAGGAAAATTCTTACAACCTTCCTAAAGATTGGGCAAATGTGAAAGACCATCCGATGGAACAAATTCTCGGAAAAATCGATGAAGGTGTACGAACTCGGAGGAATATAAATGATTGTATTAACAATATTGCATTTATTTCTCTTACAGAACCAAAGAATATCGATGAGGCCATAAATGATGAGAATTGGGCTATTGCTATGCAAGAAGAACTAAACCAATTCGAAAGAAATAATGTTTGGGAATTAGTTAAACATAGGTAGAAAAATCAATCATTGGTACCAAATGGGTTCATAAAATCAAAACCGATGATGATGGTCTCCCTATTAAAAATAAATCGAGGTTGGTTGCCCAAGGTTACAATCAAGAAGAAGGGTTGGACTATGAAGAAACATTTGCTCCTGTTGCTCGTCTTGAAGCTATTCGTCTTCTCTGTGCCTTTGCCGCATACAAGAAAATCAAACTCCATCAAATGGATGTAAGAAGTGCGTTCCTAAATGGAATCATCCAGGAGGAAGTGTATGTCAAGCAACCACCGTGTTTTGAAGATTATGATCATCCGAATCATGTGTACAAGCTCCATAAAGCTCTCTATGGATTAAAACAAGCTCCGAGAGCATGGTATGATCGTTTAAGCTCTTTTATTATTTCAAATGGGTATAAAAGAGGTAATGTTGATAATACCTTATTCATTAAAATTTTACGTGATGATATGCTAATTTGTCAAATTTATGTAGACGACATTGTTTTTGGTGCAACTAACGAATCTTTGTCCAAAGAATTTTCAAATCTTATGAAGGGAGAGTTCGAAATGAGCATGATGGGAGAGTTGAAAAACTTTCTCGGACTCCAAATTAGGCAACTCAATGACGGAATATTCATTCACCAATCCAAGTACGTCAATGAACTCCTAAAGAAATTTAAGATGGAAGATTGCAAAGAAATATCCACTCCTATGTCTTCCACTCTTAAACTCGACAAAGATGAAAAAGGTAAATCTGTTGACCAAAAACAGTATCGAGGTATGATCGGCTCTTTACTTTACTTAACTGCATCTAGACCTAGGGGTGAGCTCGGTTCGGTTTGGTACGGTTTCTAGGTAAAACCGATACCGAACCGCATCTTATCGGTATCTAGCATTTGAGTACCGAAATGATTCGGTTTTAAATCGGCTCGGTGTGATCGGTTTCAGTGTCGGTTCGGTAACGGTTCGGTGTCAATGGGCTGATTAAATGGGCCACTTAAGTTGGGCTTGCGCCAGACCCAAATTGAACTACTTGAGCTAAATTTGACAATTGTAAGTTCAAATAGAAGAATTTAGACATAATTAATACACTTCAAAGCTTGAATAAAAATAAAATCTACTTCAATAACATGATAATAACTAAGGATTCAAGAAGTCCAATATCAGATTAAACAAAAGTCTTGAATTTCCTCCTCAGCACAAGTCCATCAATTCATAACAACCTGCACAAAGAAAAAACAAAGTCTGCAGAATAGTCATCTGTTTTATCGGTTCGGTTCGGTTTTTAAAGTCGGGATCCATATCTAAAACCGAAACCGTACCGCATAATTCAGTTTTCAAAATTTTAAGAACCATACCATACCAATATCTTATTGGTTCGGTTTTTCGGTTTCGGTTTTTTCGGTATTTTCGGCATTATCGGTTTTTGTCGGTTTTTCTGCTCACCCCTATCTAGACCCGATATAATGTTTGCTACTTGTCTATGTGCTCGCTTTCAAGCAAATCCTAAAGAATCTCATCTCATTGCGTGCAAAAGGATTTTTCGATATTTAAAATATACTGTTGGTTTAGGCTTGTGGTATCCTTCTAGCATTGATTTTCAACTTTTTGCATATAGTGACGCCGACTTCGGTGGATGTAAAATTGATAGAAAAAGCACCACCGGAACTTGTCATTTTATGAGTTCATGTTTAATTTCATGGGGGAGTAAGAAACAGACTAGTGTCGCTACTTCCACAGCTGAAGCAGAATATGTGGCTGCGGGAAGTGCATGTGCACAAGTCCTTTGGATCAAAAATCAATTACTTGATTATGGCATCGAACTTAAAAATACTCCTATTTTTTATGACAATACAAGTGCCATTAATTTAAGCAAAAACCCCATTTCGCATAGTAGAACAAAACACATAGAAATTCGTCACCATTTTATTCGTGACCATGTCCAAAACGGGAATGTTCGTCTCCAATTTGTTGGTACTAATGAACAATTGGCAGATATTTATAAAAAACCATTACCCGAAGAGGCTTTCAATTTTATTCGCATAAATTTAGGAATGGGACATGTTGATCATTTTTAAATGTTGCATACTCATTATAGTTACATTAAATGGTCATTTAAATCGGGACATCATCGAAAGGAAAAGACTATTCATTTGGTCTTGCTTACGGACGTTAAGAAGGGTCCATTACGTACGTAATAGGACCTTACATACGTTACAGGATTGTATGTTACGTACGTAACAAATCACAGGATTTAGCCCAGAGACTTCAGATTTTCACGTTACGTACGTTACAGATAGGGTATAACGTACGTAATCTGCCTATGACCCTAATACTTATAAACCCATTTCGACCGTGTCCTTTCATTTCACTTCAATCCCTAGCATCGACGGCGAATAATTCTATACAAAATCGACCGAAACTTCAATTTCATCCATCACTTTTCCGGCCGATTCACTCAAGATGGCAACCAGAACCGGAAAGAAGCGGAGAGGAGAAACCTCTCAAATGTCTTCCTCGGCTTCCGGCGAACCATCCTTTCGGAACTCTCAAGCTATCAAAATTTTCAACAAAATCCTTATTGACGAAGAGGTAACTCCGAGTCACCATTTTGATTTCGAATCCCTGAATTCTGTTGGTGTTGCTATCGAAGAATTCTTCGATATGTTTGGAATAAATCGTTTTGTTAGCCTTGCTCGTCCGATATATGTGGATTGTGTGAAAGAGTTTTATGCCAATTTTTTTGTCACGTATGATGCCGATGGATTCGTTGTTGTTAACTCTCTTGTCCGTGGCAAATCTATATCTTTTGATGCCGCAAAACTCTCGGAACTTTTTGGTCTCCCCAATGAGGGTTTTCGTTGTAAAGGAGAGTTTGCCGCTCCAGATGAAGTTATCGATAACTTCTCTGACGATGAAAGCTATGGAGTTTATGAGTCTAAGGTCCGTGATTTCTTGACGGACAAAGCCGTTCTAGATGTTCATTCGGGGCGTTTTGAGAACAATGACTTTGGGATAAACATCCGCTTGCTTCATGATGCCATTACCCGATGCCTAATGCCTAAAGTTAATGCTCAGCTTCGTCTTGTAAATATTAATATGGAAATAATCTATCACGTGTTGAAAGACCATCAAGTCAACTTTGCGTTTATTATGCTTAAGTGGTTCGTGGAAAAAGGACAAATTTTCCACAAAAAGAGTTACGCGAAAGTTGATCGCCAAAGAAAATCTGGAATGCCGTTCGGGTCGATCTTAACAGAAATATTTGAGAATGCAGGAGTTGATTTATCTGGGATTCATGGGGTTTCTATTCCTAGGGGGATCTTAGTCACCGAGGGGACTATACGGACGATGAGGTATATACGCACGAGAAACCGAGGGTGGATATACTTTGCGTACCTCAAGGATGACGATCGGCTTGTAGATGGGGGTGCTCTTCCGAGACCGGAGGAGAGGATCACGTCTAGGGGAATTGAGCATACTAGACCTCGTCCTTCTTCTCAGCCCTATTCCTCTCGACCTCGTCAGGAATCCTCCTCATCTCAGTTAGCTACTCGGATGGATAGACTCGAGAAAGATATGAGCGAAATCAAAATCATGGTCAAAAGCATCTGCACTCACTTTGGGATTCCACCGACGCCTCCGGATGCGGACCTTGATTAGTCATATTATCTTTCATTATGATGATGTTCCCTTCTCTATTAAGACCAAACATTTCATTTTCGTGCATAACTTCTATTGGTGTTTTATTTTAAATGTGTTTTGTTTGTATTAACTATCTTTGTTTTTATGAATTCTTATGGTTATTGTCTTGAATTTTGTTGATTATTCTATGTATCGCTGATTTTTTTGCAGGATCTCTCAACTTTTTGTTAATGACAAAAAGGGGGAGAAAAATATGTATCGTTTTTTAATAACCCTTGCTCATTTTCAGGGGGAGCTTTATACGAAGAAAAAGGGAAACTAAATCTTTTGAAATCTTCCTAAACTCATTTTTTTTCAAAAACTCCCATACTTAAATTTTGTCATCATCAAAAGGGGGGAGATTGTTGGAACAATAATTTTTAGATCATTTTATACATTTTGATGATGTGTTATTAAAACCAAAATTTACCTAAAACATATTTTTCCTTCAGTTAACGTACGTAAAACAAACCATCGTAACGTACGTAACATTCATAGTTGTTTGCAAGAATTTCAGTACAGTTAACGTACGTAACTCACCTATCATAACGTACGTAACACTCATTGTTTTCATAAGTTTTTCTCAACAGGTAACGTACGTAACCAGCTCTAGCTAACGTACGTAAGGTTTGAAATATTCTGACCGTTGGAAAAGTCATTAGCCGTTACAAAAGTTGTCAGACTCAACGGATCTCTGACTTGAAGATTACATACGTAACCATACAGTATGTAACGTACGTAACGTATATTATCATATCTCACTGAACCAGTTCTTCACTGATCGTTACGGCCGCTACGCAAAGCATATAACGTACGTAACGTTCATAACATATGTAACCAACAGCGCCTAACGTACGTAAGCAGTGAATGAACTCAAGAAGGCTATAAATAGCTCAATTCAAGGAGATGGAAGATACACAAGTATTCTCAGCTTCCAAGCATACTCAAGCAATTCAAAGCATATATTTTGAGAGTTATACCTATTCCATATTGTGATACGAGAATATTTGTTCTATAATTTCCAATCTTCATTCTTGTATCAAAGAGAGATATATCGTGTAAAGTCGAGTTCCTACTCGCATTCGTTTTTGTAAAGGTTATCTTGTACCCAGAAAAACAAGAGAGTTTTTAGTGAGGTTGTTCTTGAGCCCGGAAATCAAGAAATTGTAAGAGTTGGCACTTAACTAGAAAGTGCATTCTAAGTTCTAAGAAAAGTCCTAGTCGATAAAACTAGGTAGGGCACGTAGGCTTCATTAATAGCCGAACCTCTCGAACAATTTCTTGTGTTCTTTCTTTTCCGCATTTTAATTACTCCGATATTTTTGCTTCCGCACAAAAAGAGTTCAATACTCTTATCCGCACTATTCAACCCCCCTTCTAGTGGCGGTACCAATATAACAACATGGAAGCCATCATATAAGCACGGACTTTCACGTCATCCTTAACCCACTTTTCTTGGTTTTCAATCTCTTCCTGATTGGCTCGGGTCCACACAGGAGGCGCTGGAATGTCCGTCTCCAAGACGTATCCCAGTGCCTCTATACTGAGGACAATCATCAGATTACGGAGCCAATCCACAAAGTTAGGTCCCATTAAGGTGTTCTTTTCGAGCAGAATTGCGAGTGGATTCATTGTCATATTGAGATTTGAGTCTGCATTAAGTACGATAGATTAATTAGTGACTCATTCAATTATGTTCTGAGTATAGAATTAAGGTCTTTTCTATTCTTGTTACCCAGCTCCCACTATTTTTATCGGAATAACACAGTCCCATATGAAATCCGGAAGTATCGTCGCTCTACTTCATAGTGGTGATCGAGTTCTTTATAAATCTTAATAGAGGGCAACCGAACAGGTTTCTAGTCTATTAATTTTCATAAAGTGGTGTCCAACACCAACCCATCTAATGGATGATTCGATCTTCTTTTTCCCCTTGTTCACTCCCCTCAACCTATACGGTTTCTATGGTTCGTGAACAAGTTAAGTTTATACCATCGACGCAAATCAGTTTCATAATTGAATCTTATCCAGCAACCTATCAGGTTTCTAGGGATAAAATTTGCTCCAACCGAAGGCATCCAGTGCGCTCCCGGTAATTTATCCATCCTCCCCAAACGACTACCCCGATAACTCGAAAGCATAGCACATCCGGTTTGGATTTCAATTTCCCGAAAACTCGATGGAGGGAAGGAAAACCTTGAAACCTTATAAACTTAATAATTTGTCGTGAGAGAATTTTCGCGATTAACGTTACACTTTTCACATTAATCATATTAGCGCGTTTGTGGTATTCATACAATATGAAAAAACCATTCACAACCTAGTTGCTACCAACATGTGGTTCATGGACCGTTCCTAGAAAACAAAAACTCCGTAATCTAATTACAAGTCTTCGTCTTGAATCTTCGTCTTCTCGAAATGGGTCTTCCTCTAGTCTTCGTCATTACATAGAAATTTTACATTGAAAATTGCATCCTAGATACAAATTTCTCTAGTAAAATAAATAGGCTCAAAACGGCCTTTACAACCCAATCGAATAAAACGAACGATTCATAAACTAAGTCCACGAACCACATCACCATTCAAAAATAATGCATCCAACACATTAAATAAATGGCATTCATAATGAATCTGAATATTGATCCAATCAATATAAAATAATCCATCCAAAATGAATTAATCAAATTAATTCAAATAACCGTCAATTTTAACTTGTCCTGGACGAGAAAATATTTCATTAAATTAATTCTCCTAAGAATAAAATTACCATAATTAAATCTTAGTCAAATTAAATCCAATTTAATTTGTGGGAAATTAATTATCGAACGAAATATAAAAAACGGAGTCGGAAAACACGGCCGGGCCAAGCCCGGGACACTGCCCAGCCGCCGATCGGGCCTGCACAGTGCCGAGAATGGCCGAAGCCCGCCGACCAGACTCGCTCTGCCGCTGCGACCGCGGTCCATACAGTGCATCATGAGGCGGTGCCTCGGCTCCAAGTTGCCGGGTCCATTTACATTTTTGGCTCATTTTTTCGCCCCGATTCCAAAAATAATATTTTTCTAATCTTTATATTACTCATTTAAATCAGTTTCTCAAAAGAAAAATAGATTTATATTGTAACATAAAATTATGAAAAATTAATTTTTAGACGAACAATAGAAAATCAACGATTAATACGATTATGATTCCAAATCATACACCATCTAATCAAGCATTCCAAATGCTAATATCGTATATACGATCGCAAGACCTATGCTCCGATACCACTGTTGGGATTCAGTGCCTAAAACGAAGGCCCAGCGGAAGCGGTAAAATGAAAATTAATTCGATCCGAATCCCTACGAGGATCGATCGAGCTACGTATATGTGAATATATAAACGAAAAGCAAGAGTCCTAAGAAACTAACCCTCGAAGTCCGTTGATTAAATGGTAACCTTCTCTTAAGCTATTCCCCAAGCTTTAGTTTGATCTCTAGAAGTCCAATCCGCTCCAAGCTCTTGAACGATCCAACGCCGAAAGCACTGCGTCTCTACTTGCCACGCGCTGGAAGAACGATCGGAACAACAACACTCGATTAACCTCTAAGGTTACGACTAGAATCAAGTGATGAAGCTTTATATTTGTGATTACAACACTCCAAGTGTATAACTCACCTACTCTCAATGAATCTCTCAATTTTCTCCAAGAACAATTGAGATGATATGAAGAAGATGATGAAGACAATTGAGAAAATAGTTTCTCTCTCTCTCTCTCAATCTCACTTTCACGTATGGGATCAAAGATAGTAAATGAAAGATGTCTTCATCCCTCTTATTCAACTCCTTCCACATGTTACAACTCATGCATGTGGGAATCTAACCCCACCTCCACAATTATCATTCATTAAAGAATGAAGACATAAGTCCAAAAGGAAGGTGGCTAGAAAAAGGGGGGGCGGCCCATGGAGAAACGGATGAGTTCGGTTCGTTTCAGACTCCCGAGAGTCCAAACAGATAAACTCCAATTCCGTCCCGATGTATTTGTATAGTTTAATTAATCCAATTAATTTCATCATATCAAATACATTATAACATAATTAATTTCTCCAAGAAATAATTATATTCATGAATTAAATTAATTACCCAGTGATATATTTAATTCATTAGGCTGTAAATCAATTTATCCAATAAATCGATTTAGACATCTAATGTCCCAAATTTAGATATCCAATATCTAAAACAAATAATGAGAGAATTAGCTTGATTCATTCCGTCGTCAATCCTAATGCGCGACTCGGTAGGTCCGTCTCAGTCAGCAATAGGAGGAACCAAAGAGTAGTAGCACCACCTAGCCAGCCTGGCGGCCTACACTGTACCCCAACTGAGAACGAATGATTGGGATTATTCAATAACCATTCTGTCGTGAATACCAGTATACGTATAAACCCTTCTTTCAAATGTCCCGATCAAGTTATAGGGTCACGGTCAGTCAAACCCTATCTGTACTTAACGCTATGCATGCGTTAATGCAAATCGAGATCATCGAGATCTCGTGTATCTAATACAACTAGCTCAAATGCTTTGGCCAAAGACTTATGATCTCATCTGCTAATAACTGCATAGGACATATAACTCGTTCACTAACAGGAGAAAGAATTCTATCTTGGTATTCAGTATGACCTGCTACTTGCCCATCAAGATGCACGTCGAGGTTGACCCCCGCCTTCCGGTTTATAGGGTCGAACTACTCTAATGAAAATCTTGACGTCACAAGCACATCCCTACTAAATCCTCAAGTCGAAGGTTCACGAATACCTATCACAACCTTTCGATTCCATCATTGACTGTCCCGGAGTGAAATCCGTGTGATGAATCGAGGGTGAGTCGGTTCGAGTATACTAATCCAATTAGCATACCTATAACATGTACTCTCACTAACCATTAGTGTTCGATAGGCACTCTCCATGTCAAAGAACACATCATACAAGTCTTCACATAAACTTAACGCCCAGTCAAGTTTCATCGACTTACGAATGATTAAGTATTTGAGCTATAAACCTTTCCAGTGCCGACCCCCTTATCCAATAAGGAGTGGAACGTTTTGCTCTCAAATACATGGACTAGTTTCTACATGTATATTTATGAGTTAGGAATGCCAGTAACTACCAGTAAATAAAGAAACATCCATTGCCTTATATTGATTATTTACATAATAACAAGTACAATGCCCTCACTCAACATCCTCTGAGTGGTATTCGAGGGCATACTCCTAACAGCCATCCCCATCAGTCTTCCTTTGGAAGATCCATTTATTCCCAATGGGCATCATGCCCTCTAGTCGATGTACCAAAGTCCAGACATGATTAGCATGCATCGAGTCTATCTTTGCTTCCATGGCCTCTCCCCACTTCACGGAGTCCACATCCGCCATTGCTTGATCATATGACATAGGATCATCCTCTTGGCTACCATCTGTTTGGTGGACACCTAGTTCCTCCAGATGCATGTAGCCATACCTCTCAGGTAGTTGAGATATCCTATTCGACCTATGTGGTGGTAGTTGATGTGTTTTAGAAGGTTCGGTTCTTTATTCTTGCATAGGTATCTCCTAGGGAGTTTCAATATGTTCTTCCAAAGAAATATTTCTACCTGCTCTACCTTCCTGAATGAACTCGTCCTCCAGGAAGTGTGTCTGCAAAGCAATGATGATCCTATGATCATCGGGCATGTAGAACAGATAACCCATTGATTCAGATGGGTATCCTATGAAACGTCCTTTGACGGACCTAGCTCCCAATTTCTCCACCTTAGTCTTCTTGACATAGGCGGGATATCCCCAAATCTTAATGTGATTAAGACATGGTTTCCTACCTCTCCACATCTCATGTGGTGTTGTAGGAACGGACTTGGAAGGACATCTGTTCAAGATATGCGCGACAGTAAGTAGTGCATGTCCTCACAGATAAATTGGTAAATCAAGTATAGTTAAGCATGGATCAAACCTTGTCCATCAAGGTTCGTTTCCTTCTTTCTGAAACACAATTTAATTTATGAGTTGCTGGAGGTGTGAATTGTGATACTATTCCATGTTTTTTCAATAAGTCATCAAACTCGGTACTCATGTATTCACCTCCTCGGTCTGACTGAAGTGCTTTAATATGATGACCAGTTTGATTTTCGACTAGAGCCTTAAATTCCTTGAATTTAAGGCTTCATATTTATGCTTCATCAAGTATACAAAACCATACCTAGTATGATCATCAGTGAACGTGATGAAGTACTGATATCCATCTCGTGCTGCTTCTAAAGCACTGCATACATCGGTATGAATCAATCCAATTTTTTTAGTAGCTCTTTAAAAAGTCCCTGTGAAGGTGGACTTG
The DNA here is from genome assembly GCA_033398695.1 of Orobanche coerulescens. Taxonomy (NCBI): domain Eukaryota; kingdom Viridiplantae; phylum Streptophyta; class Magnoliopsida; order Lamiales; family Orobanchaceae; genus Orobanche; species Orobanche coerulescens. The sequence goes on along the minus strand of CM065804.1, from coordinate 65,084,665 downwards.
GTCATTTTGCCCTTAAGGAAAGATTCACAAGTAGGGTAGGGATCAGATCCCAATGGACCCATAAGTCTATCTTTTTCCATCTTATGAATTTTACTCTGGCCAACGTGACCAAGTCTAAGATGCCACTTTATTGGTTATTTTCATCTCTACCCCGCTTTCTAGTCATAGTATTCACAACTATTTTGTCTTGTAGATTTAGATGATAGAGTCCTATCGGGATAAACAATCATGTTTTGATAAACTGCCTAAACATACAGCAAATAGCTATCCCGAAGATGATCGTATAGTTGAATAATCTATCCTGTATCATGCCTTGATAACTGCCGAACATACAGCAAGATGACAATTGCCCATCATACAGCAAGAGGTTCCAAGAGTGATAAACACCAAGTATGGAAGCTGTCTGGGAACATCAATACAGCATCTCCCATACAGTGATAGCCTACAACGTTGGATTTTACAGCAGTATAAAAGCAACAGGTTGGATAGAGTAAAGTGTTGAGATCTTCAACACTTATTCAACGAAACTGAAGGCCGTTAGAATGGAATCTACTTTACTCGCTAAAGTCAAGCGCCGTTTGAATAAAAATATTTAAATACTGACTGGATAAAGTATTTAAATACCAGCCGACAAAGATCTTAAAACAAGGAGCAAAATCCAGATCTTGTACTGTGCAAGTCAAACAAACGGACTCTTTACTCAGCGGATCTATTCCCAACGGATCTATTTCCAAAGGCTATATATACCCCGAAGTTTGAAGATCAAATTGTAGACACAAGAACAACGAGATATATACGAACGATATTCAAACGATCAAACAAATGAATATTCACTATCATGAGATCAAGCTTACAAAAGCAAGTATATTTCTTCAAGCATCAATTCATATCTGAAGAGAAGAAATATACTCAGTCAACAAAAACAGCACATCATCAGCTCAAGATCTTCATGTTCAAGCTGCTGTTCTAACCGAATTTCTTTACCATTTTACCTTGAGTAAAAACCTAGTTCTATGTGAACTAACGAAGCTATTCCGACCTGTGTGACATGAATAGGACGAAGCTTTGGAACTGTGTGTGAAAAATCAAGTCAAGTGATAGCTTTGACCAATTTGTGTGAACGGTCAAAAGCGACAGTCTTTGTATCAATCTGTGTGAACGATACAAGGATAGGTTTGATTATAGACACGTAGTTGTGTACATAGTGTTTATAATAAACTTTTTACTCCTGTGTGGAGGACTATTGGACGTAGAGGGATTTACCTCGAACCACTTTAAATACTGTGTTATTTATCTTCTGTCGTTACTGTTTTCATTATTGTGATTTATATAAGTATACACAGCAAAACCCTGTACGCACCAACCTAACAGGAGTAAATCTAGTTGCTGTATTTACAGCAACTTACTTTAACAAGACTTCCGCTACACACTCTAATTTGTAAAATGTACAACTTGTTGCTTAAACACTTTCCAAGCTGTATTCTGTTTACTTAGTGTCCTGGTATCGGAGCGGTTGATTCTAAAAAGAATCAGTTGTATTTTTAACCGCATCAGATCCTAAATCACTTATTTTCTTTGAAAACAATTTATATTTCCTATTTCCTCCCATATGGATACCTCATTAATAAACAAGGTACCTATGTTTCCTATTAACGAGTTTGATGACTAGAGAATCAGGATGAAGAACAAACTCGAGGCCTTCATTGGAGAATCAAAAGCTTCGCCCGCATCAACAAAGACTGAGTGTCTTCAGGTGGTCACTGACAGTGACTTGTCTGATGATGAGCTAGAAGATAGAGCCTACATGTGCTCTATGGCCAAAGTTAACGAGGAAAATGAAGACGGCGATGATGATGAGGTAAGCTCTACCTCAACTATTCCTGTAAATACATCTCATACCTTTTAAAATATGTTGAATTAATTTAATAACATTCAAAAGGCCCATGAGACATTAAAAAGAGAAAACATACAGCTCCAAATTTCTAACCTAGAGCTGAAGGAAGAAAACGGCTTGCTTAAGGATAATTACGAAAATATGTCTGTCGACTGCGTAAACAGCAAACTCAATTTAGAAAAACTCATGAAGAGCAATCATCAACTTGCTCACGATCTAAATGAGACTAAGTCTCATCTTGAAAGCAAGACAAATGATTTGGCTCTACTCGAAGCCAAAGTAAAATCTCTCGAGAAACGTGAAGGAGAATTAGAGACAATCTTGAATTCTTTCGAGAAATCCTCTAATAGGATGGAAGAGATCCTAAGCACTGGGCAACATGTTCATGATAAACGTCACTTATGATACAACTCATTCTCCAACAAAGGAAAATCTAGTACGATATTCGTTAGGAGTGAGGAACCCATTCCTGTACCTGAGGAGACCCCGAGTCCTGTCAAGGTACCTGTTGCACCACGAACAGCAAAGGATGCCATTCCGCCACCACAGTCATATCATAGACAGTGGAAGCCTCAGCCATACAGACCTGTAAGGCGTAACCAACAGCATGCTCCCCAAGCATATCAAAAGCGCCAACAGTCGTTCAGAAAGAAGGCTGTATCCAGATATCAAAGGCCCGCACAGCAATACTTCCAACAGTACAGCGCGCCTAGATATTGGATACAAGAGCCCCGTTATCCATCAAGAAAACAGGTCTGTTGGCCACTAAGTATACAGAATACAACTTAGAAAGTGTTTTAAACAACAGGCTGTACAATTTTCAAATCTGAGTGCGTAGCGGAAGTCTTGTTAAAGTAAGTTGCTGTAAATACAGCAACTAAATGTGAAGTGTATACTTAAAAATAATCACAGATATTAAAACAGTAAATGCAGAAGGTAGATGACACGGTAATTAAAATGGTTCGAGGTAAACCCCTCTACGCCCACTGGTCCTCCACACAGGAGTGAAAATGTTTATTATAAATACTACGTACATAACTATGTATTTATAATCAAACCTAATCAATATATCGTTCACACAGATTGATACAATGATCTTAGCCTTCAACCGTTCACACAGATTGGTTTAAGCTTTCACTTGACTCACTTCTTCACACACAGTTCTGAAGCTTCGTCTCTTCAATGCAAGTCCGTCACACATAGTTCAGGAATATCAAGGTTTCTCAGTCCACACAGGGCTGATGGGTTTTATTCAAGGATAGAACAATGTTTGAACAACAGCTTTGACTTTCTGAGCTTTTAGCTGATGATGTATTGTTCACGGTTTGAGCACATGTATATCTCTTCTTTCATAATAGCAGTATGCTTTGGGAGATATGTTTGCTCAGATGTATATGATGATAACTTTTTTGTTGTTGATTTTTGTACTATGATCTTCAAAGTCTGGGGATATGTATATAACCTTCTTGAATATATCCATTGAGATAGATCCGTTGAGCAAAAGTCCGTTCCAATGGGATGATGTGTTTGAATAAAACACGATCCGGATTTTGCGCTTGATTGAAGATCTCTGACGGCTTAATATTTAAATACTTTATCCTTTAGTATTTAAATATATCTTCTTAAATGGGACTTTGACTTTAGCGAATAACAAAGATTCCTTCTTGTCCTGTTTGGATACTGTATGGAATGATAGCTGTATCGTCGATTCGAGACAGCTTCCGTACTTAGTCTTATGAGACTCATTTGTTGTATGATTGATTCACTATATGCTGGGACTACGAGAAGTCTTCGATACAGGTTGACACCTTTGATCAGCTTTTTGATACAACTGTTTGCTGTATGCTGGATTGGCACATTGTCAAAACATTCTGTCAAGATTTTTCGATACAGGGATTGTTATCCCAACAAGGTCGCAGCTCAGTATCAACAACAGCTTTGGGAATCCAACTGGAGACCAAGGAGGCAAGCTGTAAGATCTATGAAAATGGCTCCACCTCCTAGATGACAATTGTACTGGAATAATAACTATAACTCTCGATTTTACATGCATAATAATCATGATTACAGCAGCTATGTGCTTGCCCCACGTAGACATCGCAAGAATGGACCAAAAGTAACCTACAACAAACCAATTGATGTCCCGCAAATTTGGGTACCGAAAGGCACTATCACACCAGGACCCAAATTTACTTGATTTCTATGCTTCGACAAGAATTGGGAATGCTACAGCCAGACTCCCTGTAAGTTTTTATGCTTTTACTCATTAATGGAGGGGGAACGCTGTAAGACCTAAGAATACAGTATCCACCATGAATTAACTGTACACTCAGAACAGTCTGACAGCACTGTAGGACAGAGAAGGCATGAAACCTTCCTACAGCTGACGTGTGCATTAATTAAGGAGGAATACAGTATGACCCATGAATACAGTATTAATCCAAACATTAATGTAAGAATTTAATCCTGTATGTACCTTTTAAGGGGGAACGGTCTATTATTCGTGGATACAGTACTTACACTACAGGACATCAATTATGCTTGATAGTTTTATTCTATTGTGTACTGCAAACAGTTTTAAGTCCATATGCCCTGTTTTAATATTCAAACATTTTTATTATTTAAACGCTTTGCACAACATCTGGACTTCACTATCTCAAACGACGCAAATTTACACTCAATTCAATTTTTATTGCTGCAATCAAACAAGTTTAAGTATCAAGATGTAAGAACTTGTCTGCAAACAGTTCATTGGTTCAGTTGTACTCAACTAAATCACACTTTACGATTGTGCCTGCACGCCAATCATAAGTTTAAGTTTTAATACACTTCCCTGTTAGATGCTATTACTTTAGAACTTGCCTGCGAGCAGTTCACATTTTTTTTTTTGACCAAGTGCTGAAGACCAGATCATTTCAACAGAAGATCAAGAAATCTGCCTCTCTAGATCACGATGTTATCGAAAAAGAGGGAAATTGTTTTAGCATAAAGAGGTTTTGGCATCATCAATTAAGAGGTCTTGACATTATCAAAAATGGGGAAATCGTTGGGATAAACAAATCTTGTACCTTGTTTTGATAATTGCCAACATACAAAAAGACTTCGTATAGTCATTATACAACAAGTAGCTGTCCCGAAGATGATCGTACAGTTGGATAAACTTCCTGTATCTTGCATTGCCAAACATACAGCAAGATGACAAATGCCGAACATACAGCAAAAGGATAATTGATTATTCGCCAAAAGACCAAGTAGTCAGCCTCTCAGAATCAAGATAAGATGTTTAAAGAGGTTTTGGCATCAAGGTTTTGGCATCATCAAAAAGGGGGAAATTGTTGGGATAAACAATCCTGTTTTGCTAAACTGCCAAAACATACAACAAGTAGCTGTCCGAAGATGATCATTCAGTTGAATAATCTATCCTGTATCATTCCTTGATAACTGCCGAACATACAGCAAGATGATAATTGCCCATCATACAGCAAGAGGTTCTAAGAGTGATAAACACCAAGTATGGAAGCTGTCCGGGAACATCAATACAGCATCTCCCATACAGTGATAGCCTACAGCGTTGGATCCTACAGCAGTATAAATGCAACAAGTCGGATACAGTAAAGTGTTGAGATTTTCAACACTTATCCAACAGGACTGAAGACCGTTAGAACGGGATCTACTTTACTCGCTAATGTCAAGCACCGTTTGAAAAGAAGTATTTAAATACTGACTGGATAAAGTATTTAAATACCAGACGAAGATCTTTAGACAAGGAGCAAAATCCGGATCTTGTACTGCGCAAGTCAAACAAATGGACTCTTTGCTTAATGGATCTATTCCCAACGGATCTACTTCCAAAGGCTATATGTACCCCAAAGTTTGAAGAACAGATTGTAGACACAAGAACAACGAGATATATACGGATGATATTCAAACGATCAAACGACTGAATATTCACTATCATCATATCAAGCTTACAAGAGCAAGTATATTTTTTCAAGTAACAATTCATATGCGAAGAGAAGAAATATACTTAGTCAACAAAAACAGCACATCATCAGCTCAAGATCTTCGTGTTCAAGCTGTTTTTCTAACACGGTTTCTTTACCATTTTACCTTGAGTAAAAACCTAGTTCTGTGTGAACTAAAGAAGCTATTCCGACCTGTGTGGGACGAATAGGATGAAGCTTTGGAACTGTGTGTGAAGAAGCAAGTCAAGTGATATCTTTGACCAATCTGTGTGAATGGTCGAAAGCGACAATCATTGTATTAATCTGTGTGAACGATACAAGGATAGGTTTGATCATAGACACGTAGTTGTGTACGTAGTGCTTATAATAAACATTTTACTCCTGTGTGGAGGACCAGTGGACGTAGAGGGGTTTAGCTCGAACCACTTTAAATACTATGTTATTTATCTTCTCCCGTTACTGTTTTCATTATTGTGATTTATATAAGTATATACTGCAAAACCCTGTACGCACCAAGCTAACAAGAGTAAATATAGTTGCTGTATTTACAGTAACTTACTTTAACAAGACTTCCGCTACGCACTCTAATTTCTAAAACGTATAGCTTGTTGCTTAAACACTTTCCAAGCTGTATTCAGTATACTTAGTGGCCAACAAGTCCATTTAACAATGTAGCAGAACTAACAAGTTTATTTCTAAAATAAATTTTGCAACTGCCATCGCCAATGAAAAAGTGAAAACCTTTTCGATCCATGGATGGAATGGATACAATGTTTTTGTGCCCATTGGGCAAAACCAATACATCATCTAATGTTAATACAAAAGCGGATTCCAAATACAAAAGAAGTGATCCTATATCAGTAGCCTCGGTACTATGTCCGCATCCCACTGTTATCATCACTTCCCCAGCTCCAAGCCACCTACTTCGTTCCAGAACCTGATTCACAATGCAGATGTGAGAACTAGCACCTGAATCCATAATGCATGAAGTATAATAAATAGTAGCAGAATAATTTGTTTCCAAAACTAAAGGTTCTGTACCGGTAGCACCATCAAGCCGAGGACAGTCCTTTTTCCAGTTGCCTAGCACACCGCATTTAAGGCACCTGTCCGTTGGTTTAGCTTTACTTGCCTTGAGAAGCATTAGGGCCTTGCGATTTTTCCTTTCCGACCATAGCTTTAGGCTTTATCTGCTTCTTATTTTTCTTCTTCTTGTCATTGGACCTCCGAGGACCAGAAGAGATAACAAGTGCAGCCTCCTTCACCCTCGATGTCTTCATCTAAGAATGGGCGGTTGACAATTTGTTCATCAATCCTGCCAGATTGAAAGCAATCTCATTGCAGTTGAAATTCATGACGAACTGTGAGAAGGAGTCAGGTAGAGATTGAAGGATGAGATCGGTTTGGAGGGAAACATGCATCCTAAAATTGAGAGCTTCCAATCTCTCGATCATAGAGATCATCTTGAGGAGATGGTCCCCAACTTTCTCTCCATATTTCTGTTAGGAATACTTGTTAGATTTTTATGATGTCATTAATGTAATTCAAATGTTTATTACTTAGCAAAAATGTAAGGAAGAACCAAATGAGTATCTTCCATAGGCCAAATTATGTTAAGTTTAATACTTGACAAAATGTAAAAATGGGTATCTTCTATAGGCCAAAATAAGTTAGGCTCAAATCGGCTAAGTACAAAAGTACAGCTAAATTCATCAGAGAAGTACAACTGAGTCAAGTCAGAGAAGTTCTGGTCAACAAAAATTAATCAGATTTGTTTGACCAGACTACAGTCAAGTAACTTCAGACAAGCCATCTGATCAGGCGAGTCACCATCAAAGAAGTCCAGACTGCAGAGAAGATGACTGTACATCAGCCAACTTGAGATAAGCCAAGTACTCCAAGTCCACGTCAGCATGCGTTGAATAGTCAAATATTACGGAAAGTCACATGCAAGCGTGAAGCGACATATTGGAGAGATTCCCGCATGGATATGAATTAAATAATTCATCCAGACCTACCACTGAAGACTTTAATCTTTTATATTCAAAAGATGTGGCTCCTCACATACAAAGTCTTCACAACGGTCGAAAGATGGATTAAAATATGGGAATCCAGCCTTGCAACGTTCAGAAAGAAAACAATGAAGTCTACCTCTCCAACGGACGGATTTGTTAAAAAGATTTGCAACGGCTATGAAGGAAATACTCAAGGATCGTGACCTATATATATTCGAAGATTTGAAGCTGAGCATTACACAAAACACAACACCGGTGCGAACAAAATCTCAAGCAATCAAAGCATTCAAAGCAATTGAAAAGCGAACTATAGCATCGTGAAAAGAGCAGTTCTCAAAACTTCATACTTGAAGAAGCTCTTAGTTGGAGAAGACAAAAACTCGTGTCTTTAATCCTGAGTTCGGGGTACTTCACTGGTTGAAGTTCGAGACTGTAAAGGCATCCAAGGATCACAGATCAAGAGGTGCAAGGCAGTCAAGGGAGTTGCAACGGCAAGGATTTCCACTGGTTGGAAGCTGTTGTAATTTGGTTGAATCACTGTAATCTTTATCACTAGTTGACAATTATAGTGAATTCATCTCCAACTGGTTTGGAGAAAAGTGGATTAGTAGAGGATTACCCCACCTCTGAGACCACTATAACTGCCTGCGTATTTTACTGTTTTATAGCATCATACTTTAACTACTGCATTCATTGTTAAGTGTTTCATTGGTTGTTTTTGTATTCGTCATCATCTCACTTCCACACGTATTGAGAACAAACGACTAAGTCATTTGCATATCTATCAGCTGAAGAAACTTACTCTTCGTGAAAAAGAGTTTAAGAGTTTCAATAAGTCTATTCACCCCCCTGGACTTATTCCTGGACGTATTGTGACCTACAAGTGGTATCGGAGAGGTTGGTTCATTTATTTCACGAACCAGATCCATATATCGAGGATATATATTTTTTAACTCTCATTGTAAAATGGAACACATGCATTCTAGATTACTTGTGTTTTCAGTTGACGAGTATGATCTTTGGAAGATAAGGATGCAGGCACACTAATCTTCAATCCATGATGACATGTGGTGCATCATAGAGGACGGTCCATTCACCTTCGAGAAGGACAACCCTCCCAAGGAGATTGCAGCAGGGAAGCCAGAGAAGATCCCAATGAAGAGGACAGAGCTAACCCCCGAAGAAAGAAAGCTGGCCAACCTTGACAACCGGGCCAGAGACGTGCTGTATCAAACTCTTGACAAATCAACAATGGTTAAGATCAAAAACTGCAAAAACGCCAAGGAAATCTGGGACACATTAGCCTTAATGTGTGAGGGAACAGAGCTGATCAAAGAGAACAAGTTGTCAATTGCTACTCAAAAATTTGACAACTTCAAAATGAAGAATGGCGAATCAATAGACCAAGTGGACGCAAGGTTCACTGAGATCATCAATGAGATCAACTCCCTTGGTAAATCTTATGGCAACAGGGAAATGGCGCTGAAGGTCCTAAGATCTCTCAATCCTGAATGGAGCATGAAGGAAGTGGCCATGAGAGAATCCAAGGATCTTAATAAAATAAAGATCCAAGAGTTGTTCTCCGATCTGAAGGCTTATGAGTTCGAGCTCCCAAGTTCATCATCAACCGAGCCTGCAGAGAAGGGAATAGCCTTTGCAGCGGAGTCCCCCGCCAAGAGCCTATCTGATGTAAAGCCTCCAAATCAATTAGATTTTGAGGAAGAAATGGCGTTCATAATGCAGAGGTTCAGCAACTTCCGGAAGAAATACTCCAAATACAAGAAGAATTATAAGGAGAATCCCAGAAGAAACCAGAAAGCCGGAAGCTGGAAGGTGGAGTGTTACAACTGTCATAAGACAGGACACATTCAAATCGACTGTCCTGATCTTAAGAAGGACGAGAGCAAGAAGGAGGTGAGCAGGAAAGAAGACCGAAGGAAGGCCCTCATCAGAGAAGATCAAGAGCGTGTAGAATCAAGCAGCGGATTCTTCTCTGATGATGATGAAGAGTATGATTGCCTGATGGCCAACCTAGCTGATGAAGAGGTAACATCAAAACCATATGTTTCAAATAATAGTTCAGCCATGTCACAAGATATGGACTTGCACGAATCTGTAAATCAGCTACTTAAGGATTTTGAGACACTAAAATCTGCACACCTATCTGTATCAGCCGAGAAGACTCAGCTGCAAGATGAGAATAGGCAGCTGAAAAACGATTTTGAAAAACTCAGCCTAGAATTGAATAAAGTAAAATCTGATTTTGAAAACCAGGCTACAGTTAACTTGAAAAACCAGGCTGATGTCACTACAGCTGAGATACAACGATGAACTGTTTTCAATAGTGAAAAATCAGCTGCACTTGCTCATATCAAAGCCGAATGTACTAAACTAACTCAGGTAAGTAAGACTCAGGCGCAGGAAATAACCTCCCTGAAGGCGTCTCTAACTCTGGACGAACTGTGTACCAATAAGAGGCCACTATATTCCATATCAGGCCTTGGATATGATCCTCACACTCCCTCTAGTTCTAAAACTACTTTCATCAAGGGAGAAACAATTGTCTCGTCTGCTGAGCCTATATACAAACCAGTATTTAAAAATAGGCAACAACCAAGTCACAACTCTAGGCTGCAGCCAGGGTTCACAAGGCAGCCACATAGACAAGCGACTAGGCAATGGCCAAGGCAGAAGCAGCAGCCCAGACAACATGCCCATTATTATCAAAAACTCCCCCAAAATAGATTTCAAAAATGGGAGGGGCAGATGGAAACCTCAAGGTTATCCTTATTCTCATAATGAACAAGTGTGGAGACCTCAAAGATTTAATAAATGGTCTCAGCCAAGGTTTAGAAATGGCCCACACTACCAATATTATGAGGAATATCCGGTATACAATCCTAACAGAGGATACAGACCTAGACCTTACACACCTTATAGGGTAATAATAATAATAACAACTTTCACAATCCAAGGAGAAATCAATTCTCCAGGAAACCAGCTAACCCTAGAAGACCCACACAGATATGGGTAGCTAAATCTCTGCTTGTATGATTGCAGAAAAGGTGGAAGGACTACTACCACATCTCCACAAACTCAAACTTAAGGTGAAGAATGGTTTGTAGATTCTGGATGCTCGAGGCACATGACCGGGAACAAGAAGATGCTGACCAAATACACCAAAGAAAGAGGTCCAGATGTAACCTTTGGAGATAGCTCTAGAGGACAAACAAAGGGCTTTGGAGAGCTGCACCGAGGAAACATCATTATATCCAGTTCACTATGTCAAAGGACTCAAGTATAATCTCCTGAGCATAAGCCAGTTTTGCAATGAAAAGAATCTAGTAGTCTTCACCATTTGGAAATATATGGTGATAGACAACCTATCTGGAGAGGTGAAACTACAATGATTCAGAAGGAGAGATCTCTATATGATAGATTGGAACACAGGAACTCCTAATACCTGTTTTCTATCTAAGACAATAGCTGAGAACGGATGGCTGTGGCATAAAAGATTATGTCATCTGAACTTCAAAGCCATCAACAAGATTAGTTCTCAGAAGCTGGTCAGAGGACTTCCAAAGGAAGCATTCAAGAAGGAAGCTCTTTGTGATGCGTGTCGGAAAGGAAAGCAGACCAGAGCATCATTCAAGCAAATCTAGCCTACAACCATCACATCGAGGATCTTAGATCTAGTCCATATGGATCTATTTGGTCCTATCAAGCCGAGTACTCTAAGTGGCAGAAAGCATGCACTAGTAGTAGTGGATGACTATTCAAGGTACACATAGATTATCTTCATGTATAAGAAGAGTGAAACCTTGACCAAGCTACCTGAGCTGCTAAGAAGGATCCAGAATGAGAAATCCCTCTCAATCATCAAGATCAGATCAGATAGAGGAGGAGAATTTCTCAACAAGGCGGTCACTGATTACAGCAATCAGAATGGAATCCAGCATGAGCTCTCTACAGCCAGGACCCCCCAGCAGAATGGGGTTGCCGAAAGAAGGAACAGAACCCTAAAGGAAGCAGCCAGGTCCATGATTGCAGAAGCTGACCTGCCCAAGAGGTTCTGGGCTGAAGCTGTCAACACAGCTTGCCATACTCAGAACAGGAGTATGATAGTAGGGAGACATGGCAAAACTCCCTATGAGGTTTGGAATAACAGAACTCCTACTGTTGCTTACTTTCATATTTTTTGTTGTAAGTGTTTCATCCACAACAACGGTAAAACACAACTAAATGCCTTTGATGCTAAAACTGGTGATGGTCTCTTTATGGGATATTCACAAAGAAGCAAGGCATATAGAGTCTTTAACAAAAGAGCCTTAGTTGTGGAGGAAACACCTCATGTTGTATTTGATGAATCTACTGTTAAATACAGGAAACAAGTTGAGCTAATTGAGAATAAGCTCAAATCCGCAACCCTCGAAGAATTCATTGTACATGACACAGGAATGGTGGGCTCATCTGCAGATCAGCCTGAAGACCCAACTGTAGCTGCTGAAGACCTAACTACAGATCAGCAGGAACACCAAACCTACCTGATCCAGTCGCCGCTGATGAAGACCCATCTGTAGCTGATAAAGACTCATCTGCAGACCAGACCAGATCCCAACTTGCAGATGACAAGACGGTAGCTGATCTAGTTGCAGACCAAGGAGATCAGATCCAAGCTGATGCAGACAGAGAGGAAATTCACTAGAGCAATTCTACAGGGGGAACAGACCCTGAAGAAGAAGATATTACCAAGTGGCTCAAAGACCATCCAATCCAACAAATCATTGGGAAGCTGACTGATGGAGTTAAGACAATACAGTCTACTCTACCCGAAGGAATGGCAATGTTTTCTTGCTTCATGTCCCAGATAGAACCCAAGACAACAGAGAAATCTTTGGAAGATTATTCCTGGATCAATGCCATGAAAGAAGAACTTGAACAAATGGAAAGGAACAAAGTTTGGGAACTAACAGACAGACCAGATCATAAGAAGGTTATTGGCACCAAATGGGTGTACAAAAACAAGAGCGATGAAGATGGAGCTGTTGTTAGGAATAAAGCCAGACTTGTTGCTAAAGGATATGCACAGTGTGAAGGACTAGATTTTGATGAAACCTATGCACCTGTTGCAAGATTAGAAGCCATCAGACTATTCCTCGCATATGCTGCATTCAAAGATTTTGAAGTCTATTAGATGGATGTAAAAAGTGCATTTCTTAATGGAATCCTAGAAGAAGAAGTCTATGTGGAGCAACCCCCAGGATTTGTCAAAGGAGACAAAGTCTACAAGCTGTTGAAAGCTCTATATGGACTTAAGCAAGCTCCAAGAGCTTGGTATGAAACCCTATCTGTATTTCTTGAGAAGAACGGTTTCTGCAAAGGGAATGTGGACAAGACCTTATTCACAGTGGAGCACGAAGGCCACATATTGATAGTTCAGATATATGTGGATGATATTATATTTGGCTCAACCAACCCAGAGCTGTGTGAGAAATTCTCAAATCTCATGCAAGGAGAATTTGAGGTGAGTATGATGGGAAAGCTTAACTTCTTTCTTGGATTACAAGTCAAGCAGATGGAAAATGGAATTTTCATCAATCAAGCCAACTATACCCGAGATCTAATCAAGAGATTTGGAATGGAATCAGCCAAACCAGCAAGAATTCCTATGAGCACAAGTACTCACCTAGATGCAGATGAGGGAGGCATATCAGTGGACTCAACCCACTACAGAGGACTCATTGGATCACTTCTGTACCTCACTGCAAGCAGGCCAGACATATCCTATGCCGTAGGAGTTTGTGCGCGATTCCAGTCCAAGCCGAAGCAATCACACCTAGATGCAGCCAAGAGGATAATAAAATACCTTAAGTCTACAATCAACGTTGGACTATGGTATCCTAAGGATAATAACTTCGATCTGTCAGGATACTCAGATGCAGATTTCGCATGATGCAAAATTAATAGGAAAAGCACTAGTGGAACGTGTCAATTCCTAGGAACCAGACTGATATCCTGGTTTAGTAAGAAGCAGGTTTCTAACTCTATCTCCACCACAGAGTCAGAATACCTAGCTGCAGGTAGTTGTTGTGCCCAGATCTTGTGGATCATACAACAACTAAGGGACTACAACATAATTGCCAATCAAGTCCCTATCTGGTGTGACAACAACAGTGCTATTGCAATAACCAACGACCTGGTTTTGCATTCAAGGACCAAACACATTGATGTTAAGCATCATTTCATTAGAGATCACATTCTTAACAAGAGAGTCAGAGTTGAAAGAGTCAGCACAGATTATCAAATTGCTGACATCTTCACCAAACCTTTGCCAGAAGAAAGATTTTTGGAGCTGAGCAGAGAACTTAGAACTAGATTGGGAATCTAGTACAGAAGAAAAAGCTACCTGGAGTAGATCAGACAAAGGAAGGACTCAGCTGATCGCAGGAATCAGACCCTACCTGATGCAGACAAGAAGACGAAGGACAGACGAAGAAACCTAGCTGATCAAAACAACAGCCGAGAAGTCAAAGGAGTCAACTCACCAGATGCAGAGCAGTCAACAGTCAACGGTCAACCAGCTAAGTTTTCTAAACCTAACCGACTTCTGAATATTATATTATTATCTGCTATAAGTATAATAATATCATATTATTTTTTGGTTCACAAGTGGCATAATACTATATGCTTAAAATACACATGGCAATCAGAGGTTCAATCGACCTCCACTGTGACCAATTAAAATCCAACGTCTATTTTCAAACTCAAAAACCCGGAACACCGATTAAAATTTGAATTTTAAAAAGGAATCTCAAAAGGTGGACCACCGATTTAAAATAAATGATTATTTAATTCCAGCATCGTTTCTTATCTTTTTAAAGGACGGAAAAACCCTTTCACTTTACCTTCACCAATCCTTCGAAAACCCTAATTTACAGAGCAGAAATTCCTTCGAACTATCAATACACTCAGAAATTCTTTATCTTGCAGAAATGGAATCTTATTTTGAAGGCATAAACCTGAAGGCTATCAAGGACCAGATTATTTTCTCCCTGGTCGTTGATTTTGAAGGACTCTTGGAATCGAATCTGGAAAACTACGATGTGCTCGACCTTATCCGCTCGATGAAGATGAATGGGATCTACCCATTTTTGGATATCAGTCCCAAGCACTTATTCAAGGAGGATGTCATTGCATTGTTCCGCGAAGCCCGAGTAATTGAAGCGGGGATTAGAAGCACCGTCGGCGGAATACAAGTGGACATATCGCCGGAGACGATCCGAAAAGTTTTTGGAATGAAGAATCTTGGCGTGGCGGTCGAGGCCCTTAGACAGAACGCATCCGATACTTGGCTGAAGATTAAGGCAGTCAACCAGCCGGAGAAGCTAAAGCTCACCGCCAAGAGGAGTGAAATTAAAAAGGTGTATCGCTATGTGTTGGACATAACCAACAAAATAGTCATGGGCATGGCCGGAAGCTATGACCAACTGTCGTCGGCTAAATTTATGGCGCTGGGAGCACTAATTCAGGACGACCCGATTGACTGGTCGGATTATATTTACAGGCAGCTGGTATGCGAGGTCAACAAGGCCGAATGGCTTGTTGAAGAGAAGAAGTTCAAATCCAAGCTAGCGTTCGGAATGCAGCTAAGTTGGATTCTGGAGAAGCTAGGTGTGGCGTAGGGAAATACTGACCCTTCCACATCAATAAAGGACTTGGTCATATAGACCAAGAGACGTTGAGGAGGCTAGGAAGCAAAAGAAGAGCAGTTCAGATGTTAAAACAACTATCTGATCAAGGACCGACCCACAAATACCCTTCATCAGACGAGTCAGACCAGGCTGCAGCCGGCAACCCACCTGCAGCCTAGTCTGATACAGAGTCGGACAATATGCCAATAGCGCTTCGTTTCAATAGAAGGGGACCAGCCCCTGGTGAGCCATCCATCATTCATTCTTCACCAGAACCATCTCCAAAGAGGCCCAGGCAATTGCAGTTCAGCCAAGAGGAGCAGCCAGAGCAATTTCCCAGTCCTGCAGCCAGGCCACCTATTCACCTGGAGGACCAGCCTGCTCCGGGCAGCCTGGAGACCCAGATCGTTCCTCTCCTCACTCCAACATTCATCTCAGAAGAAGAGGAAGCAGGTTTAATAATTTCCATACCTGAGGCAAATTATACTTTTCACCTACTTGACAACAACATTTTTAACTTATCCTTAGAGCAACTTCAGTTGGTTAAACCGCATGCTCTAAAACACTCTTTTGTTCATATTTTTGAAGAATGGAAAACCTTTAAATCACTTTCTTTCACTCAACTTCAAGCTTACGTTGAAGTAAGTGGTTGGGGATATCCCTAAGCCACAGAAGATGTATTGATGCATTTTTGCAAAGTGTCAGACACCATTTTGCTACTTCAGGAAAATTGGTCATGTCCAATTTTAAAACCAACATGGACCAATTTATCCACTCTATTATGTATAACATATTTGACGGATCCCTTGGTAAAGAAGAAGAGGATGAAGAAGAAAAAGAAATAAGGATAGAAGAAGTAGAAGAAGAAGAAGAAGAAATTATTGTTATTGATGATGAAGAGGGGAAACAGGAAGAAAGAGAAGAAGAAAATATCTCAGTTGAAAAATAATCTGGAGAAGAAAAAGTCGAAAAAACTGTGGAATTAGTAGATGAAGAAGAAGAAGAAGGAGATGAAGTTGATAAGGAGGATGAAGAAGAAAATGGAGATGGGGAAACAGATAATGATGACGATGATGATGATGATGAGAAAAATGATGATAAAGATGAAGATAAAAATGCTGCTGATGATGATGATGATGGTAAAGATGGAGGAGAAAAAGAAGCTCAGAAAAAAAGGGAGAATGAGGAAGAAAAGGAAGAAGGAGAGAAAGAGTTGGAAAAAGAAGAAGGAGAAAAAGAAGAAGGAGGCAAAGAAAAGGAGCCAGAGAAGGAGCCAGAAAAGGAGGCTGCAGACAAGGCTGGGGCACCTGCCCTCTATACCAGCCTAGATGCAGACCTGGCTAAAGACTCGAGATCGGGGACACCAGAACAGACCCCATTTGGAATGCTAGCTGCAGACAGGAGTCTGCAGACAGGTGGGTCATCCACACACCTACCTGCAGGCGTAGGAGGTTCAGGCGAGCACTCTCCACAGACATCACAAATTACACCTATGATGACTGAGCTGATCCGACAGATAGTTAAAGACACTGTTGGAGAGTTGCTTGATTCTCAAATCACCCCTGATCTGCAGACGATCAATGCAAAAATTGACACCTTGCTTCAGCGGGACATCCCTCTGTAATACCCGGTGGTGAATTCATTAATTATCATTCAGTAATTACCACTCAGAATTATTTTCACTCAGTAATAATCATTCGTCACTCATATTCATTCATTTCGTGTTCATCATTCGGCTTATCTTGGAGTCGTGTATCAGCTTTTATTCATCACTCATCTCTGTTCGGGGATCGATACGAGAATATTTTCATCATCATGATTGGTCGTTTTGTATTGGGAGTTCCATGATTGTTTCACCGATTGGACGTGACTTATCGTGTAAGTCGTGTGTAGGCATGCGTGTCCTATCATTTTTGTGTTACCTTGTCATTTGGGCACTCATCAGGGATGCATGAGCATGACACACGAGCAGCTGCTCGTGCGTGGCATCAGATTTGGACAGTACACTTTGGCAACCATCAGGGACACACGAGCAAGACACACAAGCAGGTGCTCGTGCGTGCTGTTCGTGCGTAAGATCAGTGGCCGGGAAGTGGCCTGGCGCACGACCAAACACACGGACATTTGGTCGTGCGTCACTGGAGTATATAAGGGGGTCAGATGGGTTTTTCATTTCATTTCACCCTTTCTCTACTTCTTCTCGCGGCAGTCGGACGATCCGACTAGGGTTTGGGGTTATAATCGATTCCACTCCATCCAATCATGTTTTGAGGAGGTTCTAGGTGATCATATCAACATCTAATCATTGTTCTTCGTCGGATTGAGGTAATTTCTTGAAATCTCCTAAAATTTGATTTTTCGAGATTTCTCCTTGATTTTCATTGTCCATATGAATTTGACGAATAGATTGATGTTAGTAATCATTATTAATCGTGTTCTATGGATTTTATATCCATATCTTCGATTCGTTCGACCCGATTGATGATTCTTAGGTTCTTGAGGAACTTTGAACATTTAGTGTTCGATTAAATGTCTCAAAGAGTTTCCTTCGATCGTTGTGTTGTTTTCGTTCGATATTGTGTTATTGAATGAATTGTATTTCATTAAAGGTTGTTCGAGCACTTGTATTTATCGGAGGATGCCATTCGTTGTTCGTGGAAGGATTTCATCGCCTTCGGTTGAGGCAAGTTTTATACTTGTACTAGTCAATGAGATTAATGTTATCATATATGTGTATGAATGTGTTGTATCATTTCGAGACTTAATCTCTTCATAAGTTCATTGATATTAGAGGATCTTTGGATACGATACTCTTCGGCAATTATGCCAAATGTTTATTATCATTCATTAATGGCCGGTAAGGCATTAAGATATTCGTTGTTAATGTTATTATCGATCACCGGTTCGCGGTATCGATGTATCGGTTGTTGTTGTTAATATGGATGTCGATCTAAGACGTTTTTGTAATCATTGTTATTAATGTTGGCGGACTGTCATTCATGTTGTATTAGCCGATTGAAAGCATTGTCGTATTCATTCTCATCTTCGTCGTCGGTAACCGATTAAAGGTACCGAGGCATTCATTGTATCCTTATTATCGATTGGCCGTTCTAAGACAATTGAGGAGTTCAATCATCCATTGTATCATTGTCATCGATTAGCCGTTCTAAGTCAATCGAGGTGCTCAATCATTCTTTGTGTCATTGTTATCGATTGACCGTTATAAGGCAATCGAGATATTGAATCATCCGCTGCATCATTGTTATCGGTTGGCCATTCTAAGGTAATCGAGGTATTGAATTGGGATTGTCAAGTACGATGCCCATACGTGAGTCATCATTATCGTGTTGGCCGACTCAAGGTAGCACACTATCATTCTCGTGAATTCGGTAATCTACGAATCGTTGTCATTGTGATTAATTATATTTTAGAGGCTAGTCTCGGCTAGTGCTTATTATGGGTAAGTTTGGGGCTTGAACCTTCGCGGTTGGCTTCCCAACACCTACAACTCAGTAGGTCACGGTCGTGTTTATGATCTTATGGGTAAGTTTGGGGCTTGAACCTTCGCGGTTGGCTTCCCAACACCTACAACTTAGTAGGTCACGGTCGTGTTTATGATCTTATGGGTAAGTTTGGGGCTTGAACCTTCGCGGTTGGCTTCCCAACACCTATAACTCAGTAGGTCACGGTCGTGTTTATGATCTTATGGGTAAGCTTGGGGCTTGAACCTTCGCGGTTGGCTTCCCAACACCTACAACTCAGTAGGTCACGGTCGTGGTTATGATCTTATTAGCCCTCATTAACTACAGCTTCGGACTGTTCCGGTTTCAGTGTTTATGTTGATTGACAGCTTCGGCTGAGAGACTTTCAGGTCTTTATGATGTCTTGATAATTTTATTGGAGCCTTCGGGCATTGTGATTCATATTTAATTCAGTTCTGGTTTGGTTCATGTTGTGTAATTCATTGTGGTACTCTGTGATTATGATTCGCCGTTGGCCACTTATGTTCTAACCTATCGAGCAGGTATTAATAGTATGCCGTGGGCATAGTGTTTCATGAATTCTCGGTTCTTACATTGGTTTGTGAGCATCTCGTATTATTATCATCATTGTACCATTTCATTCTGCCTTTGGATGCATATCATGTTATACATGTATTTGATGTTCATTATCTGGATGACTGACCCCATGGGGGCGGAACATGTTTTCATGTTTTAGGTGCTTCTGAGGAGAGAGTTGAGACACAGGGGCATGATGATGGCGACGAGGCATTCGAGCGATACTAGTCCGAGTTGTTCATGTTGGTCAGTCAGTTGGAGTTTTCTCCAGTTTGTCAGTCATTATCATTATGTACTACCCGAGCAAATGCTCGTGGGTGTTGTTGTACTTTACTTTTGGCCATGTAGGCCCTTCGTTGTCGTTGAAATTCCTTATCGGAACATTGTGTCGGATATCATGGTAGGGACTATGATTTTCCCTTATTGTTTAATTTAATGTATTTTAGTCATGTTCGCCTGGTGGATCTCCTGGCGTGGGGTCCACGGCACTGTAATAACCCAATAGGATTTGGGGGTGTTACATAAGATGGTATCAGAGAATTGGGTTGTGAGATACCCTGTTATGTAAGTTATGTGGCTCTACCAACGCGGTAGTAGTGGGACTGTCAGGTTATGACAATCTAGTCAGTCGGGTTTTGTGAGTCGTAATATTAGTACAACTGCACGAGTCATTCATTCATCGAGTCGTCGTCAGTGAAGACTAGTATCATGAGACCTCGAAGCTTCGTATGACCTGTGTAAGGACTCGATTCTCTTCATGTTCATACATTCATCATGTCATTAATTATTCATGCTTTGTTGAAACCTATATGTGATATTAGTGTTATGGTTGATTCATGACTAATTGTTTTGGAGCACGTGTGACTTGTGTAAGCGTTAAGGATCAACTCATTCATCAGTTAATAATCCTCAATCATCATTCTGATCTTGTCGATCATGTTAATTCATTCATCACTCAGTCAATATCATTCATCACTCAGTTAATTCATTCATCACTCAGTTAATTCATTCATCACTCAGTCAATATCATTCATCACTCAGTTAATTCATTCATCACTCAGTCAATATCATTACTCAGTAAATTCATTCATCACTCAGTCAATATCATTACTCAGTTAATTCATTCATCACTCAGTCAATATCATTACTCAGTTAATTCATTCATCACTCAGTTAATTCATTCATCACTTAGTCAATCTCATTGTTCAGATTAATTCATTAATCATCCAGTCCATCTCATTGTTCAGTTGTTGGTCTTGTGGATCAAATTTTCAACCTTGTTAACTTGTTCAAGGTAATCATTTCAGGAATTCCAGCAGGTAATCATGTTACCTCATTCGATCTTTCATGTGATCTTATCATATTCCGGCGTCATGTTGACGATCATTTTATTACATTATTAATGCATTCATTGTGTTATAGTGTGTATGCTCATTGTTATCATTCCGTCACGTGATCATAATGCGATATTCATGCGGGATCTATCATTATCATGTGGCTTTCCTGCTTCAGTATGGATAGAGCTGTCAGAGGACGCAGGGGAAGAGGCCGCGGTGCGGGCCGAAACTCGGGACCTCGTGTGAATGCCCGCGCGAATGCGAGAGATAACATGTGTTCATCAGTTAGCTATGATACTCATTCACTGTCAGATAATCATTTACGGTCAGGGAGTCGTACCCGAGAGGCATCTCACTCGGAAGGTGTTCGGGTTGACCCATTCATATTTATGCAGGGCATGATGGCCCAGATGACTCAAATGACGCGGATGGTGGAGACCATGCAGACCTCGATGGTTCGTGGTCCACCGCAATAGGGATTCCAGGTGTCGTTTCATGGACAGACTGGAGGAGTGAATCAGATTGTTGGTGATATCTCTCGTCAGAGGCTGCCTACTTTTGAGGATTCGTCGGAACCAACTGATATTGTTCATTGGATTGAGAATTTTGATAAACTCTTTGACATGGTTCAGTGTCCGGAAGAGAGTAAAGTGACAGTAGCGGCTTATTACTTGATTAAGGGTGCTTATTCGTGGTGGCTTTCTGTGAAACCCGCCGATCGCGATTGTGGTTGGAGTGAGTTCAAGACCCTCATGTTAGAGAGGTATTATCTAGCTCCACTTCGTGAAGCCAAGTTGTCAGCGGTTTTGAACCCCGAATCCATCGAGGACGAGGGTGTTATTGTCATTGCTGAGAAGTTTCAGGGACTACTTCAGTTTGCTTCATCAGTTATCCGTTGTGAGGCGGATAAGATCAAATATTTTAGCAAGAGGCTAAATCCGCAGTTGAGGATGCAGTTGTTCAATCACAATTGTAATTCACTTAGTGAATTCATCGGGAAGGCTCTTAGAGCAGAGCTTTTGATCAAGGATCTTACTCAGAAGCATCCTTCAGTTTCTTCGGGTGAGAGGACTAGAATGACGTCTCGTTCAGAGGGACATCGGGCTCCGACGTCCAAGAGGTCATTTTCTAGTCGTCTTCGTGTGGAGGGAGCATCCTCTTCTAAGGCAACGAGTTCAACCGTTGTTTGCTTTAACTGTGATGTAATAGGACATCGCAGTACCCAGTGCTTGATGCAGGCCGTTATTTGTTTCCTGTGTGGGAGACTTAGACACCTTCAGAAATACTGCAGGAGTTCTAGTGCCGGTAGATCTCGAGAGAGCTCAAGGGCCTCGGGGGACTTTGTTACTCCAGCTCGTGCTTCATCCTAGGGGTCCTACCAGGCTTCGAGAGCCCGAGGTAAGGACATTCATCACCGGTTTTGAGCAAGTTATTTCTTGCTCGGTAATAGGATAATCATTCATTTCATTGCCGTTCATTCATTCATATAATTCACTCATCATATATCAATCACGTTGGGACTTATAATTATCAAACTAATCATTCACTTCACGGGGAACAATGGTTCCAATCATTTCATTTGAGCTATCACTCATTACGTTATCATTTCACCATCGATGAGTCATTCTTGATCCTTGTTGGATTTCAGTTCATTAGCATTCATTGTGATCATTCTTGTTCTTGTGACCTCCCGGGATCATATTGAGCAGTGAGTTCAGATTTGGGTCTTCCTTGAATCGAAGAGATCCAGTAGATCGATTATCTGGAGGATATCGGTGTTGGGTACATTTGATATGTAGCCTTAATCTTTGTATTTTCCTTTCTCTGTTTTCGGATTAATGTGTAACTTAATCCGTATTAATGTATCGTGGTCGTCGATTATTTATTGTCGATCTATCTTATAATGATCGTATTTGACAATCTTGAGATTTGGGTCATTTGATGCATTCTTTTTGTGTTGTACCTATAATAATCGTACCTTTTATCGCTTATAATTATGAATTCATGAACTTTGTAGTTTGGTTCGTAATTTTTTTCGAATATTGGTATCATGTGTTTGATTCGAGATTGAGCATGTATGTTGTGTTTCTTGTTAGTATTCCGTTAATATCCGTTATCGTTGTGTCGAACCGCTTGTATCGCTTCTGCAACCCAGGATTAGCGTGCGCTAATTTATATGGGTAGCGTACGCAACGGAAGTTGTAGGCTAGCGCGCACTACTACAAGAAGTTACGCACGCTAACCGGCAGCATGGGGCAGTCCAGAGAGCACTGGACTAGGACTAAAAATCTAGCTAGCGCACGCTAAGGCATCATAGTAGCGCACGCTAGGGGAACAGGTAGCGCACGCCACTGTTGGGTGATAACGCGCGCTAAGTGACCTGGACAGTAAGGACAGTGAGGTCTGGACTTTGGCCAGACCAACAGATAACGTGCGCTAAGACGGTCATTTGGTGCGCTAACTCGTCGGTCGTAGCGCACGCTATTCGGTCGTAACGCACGCTACCGGTATGAACAGAAGTGTTTCTGAATAGGGCATAAGGTTCTGGACTTAGACTGGGCACCAGATAGCGCACGCTAAGGCAGGAGCTGCGCGCGCTAACTCAGCGGTACAACGCACGCTAACTCGATTGAGTAGCGCACGCTGTCGGATGTGGTACACACCAGCTCGGCTGGGTAGAAGGGTCTGGGCTGCAGACCAAGGCCGATAGCGCACACTATTCGGTAAGCGTTAGCGTGCGCTAGGGCGCACTTATATAAATACATGTGTTGCGGTCAACACTTGTCATTTTTCATCTTCTCTCCTCTTCTTCGAGCTTCTAGACGACTCTAGGGCTGTGTAGGCGAGGGTTTTGTCGGAGCACGGTTGAAACTCAAATCTTTTCAACTTTAAGTAGAGATCTATCAATCCTACATCATCTTCACCAAGGAATTGAGGTAATCCTTCCGTAGAACCCTAACTTTGGGGAAATTTGGGGGTTTTGGGGATCTCGTTTCTCCAACCGTTTTAGCTCCAAATTATGATGGATTGTAGTTGAAAATAGTTGCATAAGTATGATTTCATGATTTCCTCAAGGTTTTGTGGATTGATTCCAAATCTACTTTTGTAAATCGAGAAAAACCCATTATGCCCTCGTAGTGCTCGATTAAATGGTCCTAAGGGTAGAACTTAGGATGGATTTTAGTGTTTTCCAACAAAATTGTAAATGATTAAGCCTCAATGTTTGTTAGGAGCGGGATTTGAAAGATAGTTCGGATCGTAGCGTTGTTCGTTGTTTGTTCCTTTGAGAGTGAGAAAGTCCAGTCAAGTACTTTATTGCATTAGTTTATGGCATGCATTTCTGTGATGGTTTAGAGAATGATGAGAGTTTAAAGGTTATTCTCGGGTACTCTCACTCGGGGATTGACTCGACGGGGTCACACGGGGACCTGGTGGCTCAGCGGCTGGACCGGGTCACGAGAGATACTTTGAGTGGACATCCTCACCTGGGGATTGCTCGACGGGGCACACAGGGACTTGGTGGCTTGAGGGCCGGACCGGGTCGTGAGGATTGTCGGAGTGTTTTTACTGGTGATCGATATTGATATTCCGGAATATCGCGAATTGAACTGTTTTGGATTTTGAAATGATTTGGAAATGCATGTGGATTAAAATAATTGTAATACTGTACTTGCACTAGCGGTTGTGGCTAACCCCATTGTTGGGGTGGAATGTTTTGTACATTTCAGGTATTCTCGAGGGACAGGAGCCCCCATGTGGCGCACACGGAGTTGACAAGCACACTGGATATTAGAGAGCTCGTATCAGTCGTTGTATTTGTGATGTTTGAGTCAGTTTTATATACTGTATTATGGTTCGTTTTGAGTTGTACTTTGTCGTGTAATGTTTGCGTTCAGTGATTGATGTTGAAATATACTATTTTGGCCGCGGTCGAGGCCTAACTTGTGTTTTGTATTCTTTGTTAGACTGTTATGTCATGGTTATTATGTATTGGATTGTGGTTTAATACTGTGTGTCGTCAGCCTGGCGGGACCTTTGTGTGTCCTGTGGCGTGTAATAACCCAAAGTGAAATTGGGGTGTTACATTTATGGTATTGGAGCCTAGGTTTCGAAAATACCTAGGCCTTTGGTCATTTGATTGTCAAGTTGTAAGAGTCGTATAAACTGATCGAGCTCAACACCGTGTGTTGCTGTCGAGCCGTGTGACCCATGGTGGTAAGACTCCTTAACTCTCTTTGTGCCTTGTCGCTTTCATAGTAGGGTAGATTTAAATTCCTTGGATTGTGAACTGTTCTGATAATTTTAATCCTTCTATATCTCAGTATGTTGAGTGGACGTGGCGGACGTGGACGCGGCAGAGGCCGTGGTCGTGGTACCGCTAACGAATCTGGCACACATTCTAATGATGCATCTGATTCGGCATCCCATACAGAGCCGAACACCGCTTCTCTGAACCCGATCGGTCAGCCAGATCCTACTGTAAGTCAAGAACCATCGGCTGACACTAATGTGAATGCCGGCATAGCTGCTATACTCCAGCAGGTAGCAACACAATTAGTCAAGTTGAATGAATCCGGGCATCATGATCAACCGACAGATGAGAGTAAATGGCTTCAGGGAGTGATGAAAATGCAACCTCCTCGTTTTACTGGTGCGTCTGATACGTTGGGCTGGGAAGGATGGCTGTTTCAGTTTGGCAGGATTTTTGACGCCGTTGCGTGCCCCGAAGAGAGACAGGTCCCTCTTGTACAGTATTTCCTTGACAAGGAGGCTGCGGATTGGTGGGAAGCTGCGAAACCTATGGATCGTGTGGCCACTTGGGCCGAGTTTAAAGCTGCGATAGAGGAAGAGTATTGTTCTTGGCCTATTAAAGAAAAACGAATTGCAGATTTCTTTACGGCAACACCTCAAGATGTACCTGTCACCGAGGCCATTGTTACGTATAATCAGCAACTGAATCATGTTCGTGAGCAAGTAAGGACCGAAGCGGATAAAATCTGTTACTTTGATTTGAGAATGAAGCCCTGGATTTGTGAGGCTATGGCGGGTTTCAGATGCGTTACGTTGAAGGAATATCAGGATCGTGCTTTGGCTATCGAGATGGTCATTTCTGCATCAAGGTCGGGTACTGAGATGAAGAAGCCGAAAACGACCTGTGGCTTTTCAGGAAGTAAGAGTGGTGGATTTCACAAATCTCAAGCTTCTCACTCCGCTATTGGGAAACTGCTGACAAGCCGAGTGGTCCGAGTTTACGACGGGCGATCTTACGCCTTTGGTAGAGGACAATGTTTCAATTGTAATCAAACAGGCCATCAGTGTCGAGAGTGTCCACTTCCTCCCGTTATTTGTTTCACATGCAGTCAAGCCGGTCATCGGGCGGCTCATTGCGAGGCTGCCACCAGAATTGTTAAACAGCAGAGTTCGGCACCAACTCCGAGTGTGAACCCGGGGACTACATCTAATCAGCCGCAACAGACTTTGGGACGTGGAAGAGGTCGAGGCCGGTTGGATCGTCAAGCTTCATCGAGTGTGGGTTCGGTACAGCCAAGAGTGTACCAGATGAGGCGTGCAGACGACATAGAGGCTCCGGTAGCTACAGGTATCACACAAATACTTTCTCCACCTGTATCGGTATTATTTGATTCGGGAGCTACCCATTCGTTCATTGCTCTTGATTGTGTGAAACGTTTGGGTCTTGGGTGTTTGATTGAGTGTGAACCATTCGTAGTAAGTACTCCTAGTGGAGAGCGTTTGATTGGGAACCAAGAGATTAAAAATTGACTCGTATATATCGGGAGTCGAGATTGGCCTTCAGACCTCATTGTGGTAAATCTGAAAGGAGAGGACGTAATTCTGGGAGATGATTGGTTAAATCGTCATGGTGCTATCATGAACTACCGAACGCGAACTATTTCTATAATAGCGGAACATGGTGTCGAGCACACTTTCTTGGGTCGTAAACCGGGTAGTTCAGGTGGGGTGATTTCCGCCGTTAAGACGATAAAATTGTTGAAACAAGACTGTATTGGTTATTGGTGTTACGCCATGAGCACAAATGACGGTGAAGCCGATTTATTATCCATTCCAGTTGTGAATGAATACCCAGATGTATTTCCGGATGACCTACCGGGATTACCTCCATCTAGAGAGGTAGAGTTTCCTATTGATCTTGTGCCAAGCGCAGCACCTGTTTCCCGAGCGCCGTATCGTATGGCACCCTCTGATATGTTAGAAATGAAGAAACAATTGAGAGAGCTTCTGGATAAAGGGTACATCCGACCTAGTGCATCACCTTGGGGTGCGCCGGTCCTCTTCGTTAAGAAGAAGGACGGATCGTTCCGTCTATGCATTGATTATCGGGAATTGAATAAGTTAACTATTAAGAACAAATATCCTTTACCTAGGATAGATGATTTGTTCGACCAACTTCAGGGTGCCACAGTATTCTCTAAAATTGACTTGCGATCGGGATATTACCAGCTGAGGATTCGGGATTCTGACATTCCAAAGGCTGCCTTTCGTACTCGGTACGGCCATTACGAATTTGTGGTTATTCCATTTGGCCTAACCAACGCTCCTGCCGTGTTTATGCAGTTGATGAACAAAGTTTTCATTCACTATCTTGATAAATTTGTGGTCGTTTTCATTGATGATATTCTTGTCTACTCCCGGAATGAGGAAGATCATGCTGAACATCTCCGAATGGTGTTGAACACTTTGAGAATGGAGAAACTTTACGCTAAATTCTCAAAGTGCGAATTCTGGCTTAAAGAGGTGACATTCCTTGGTCATGTAATTTCGGGTGATGGAGTTCGAGTGGATCCCCAAAAGATAGCAGCCATTGTTGAGTGGGAACCCCCTAAGAATGTGAAGGAGACCAGGATCTTTCTAGGGCTTGCCGGATATTATCGCAGATTCGTCGAAGTATTTTCAAAAATCGCTCGACCGCTTACTCAATTGCTCCAGAAATCTCAGAAATTCGAGTGGATAGACGAGAGGCAAAACCGTTTTGATGAGCTTAAACGATGATTAACTTCGGCGCCCGTGTTATCGTTACCTCAGGGCACCGATGATTTCGAAGTGTACAGTGATGCTTCCGGACTTGGATTGGGTTGTGTTTTGATGCAGAGAGGTAGAGTAATTTCATATGCGTCCCGACAATTGAAACGATATGAAATAAATTACCCTACCCATGATTTAGAGTTATCGGCGGTTGTATTCGAGCTAAAAATTTGGAGGCATTATCTTTATGGTTCTTCGTGTAAAATCTACACGGATCACAAAAGTCTAAAATATATATTTAGCCAAAAGGACCTAAATATGAGACAACGTCGATGGTTGGAGCTGATTAAGGATTACGATCTTGAAATGTTATATCATCCAGGAAAAGCTAATGTGGTAGCGGACGCATTAAGTCGGAAACCCGAAGCCCTCCAAATGCTGAGTATGCTTACATCTCAACACGAGATCCGTCGAGACATAATTAGGCAAGATATAGAGATTTGGCTTCAGAAAGTTCAAGGCCAATTATGTACTTTGGAGATCACGTCGTCTTTGATCAACGAAGTCAAGTCGAAGCAATTTGAGGATCCGTTACTAGTCCAGCTAAGAAAGGATGTGATGAGAGGAAAAGCTCCCAGATTTATGATTCAGGATGATGGTGTTTTAAGGTTTAGAGGTAGACTTTGTATACCTGTAGACGTTGAGCTTAAGCAGACCATATTGAGGGAAGCGCACACTACACCGTATTCTCTTCACCCCGGTACAAGCAAAATGTATAAGGAGGTGAAGAGTAACTATTGGTGGAGCAATATGAAGAATGATGTTGAAGAGTTCGTGTCGAAATGCTTAACGTGTCAACCAGTTAAGATTGAACATCAACGACCAGCCGAGTTGCTTAAATCGCTACCAATCCCAGAATGGAAATGGGAGGATATAACGATGGATTTTGTCGCTAATATGCCGAGTACGCGAACAGGGATGAACATGATTTGGGTTATAGTCGATCGACTAACCAAGTCAGCTCACTTTCTGGGAATTAAGGATAATTGGGGGCCCGAGAAACTAGCTCGTGTATTCATCGCGGAAATTGTAAGATTACACGGGACTCCTAAGAGCATTATTTCCGATCGAGACGGTAGATTTGTGTCGCACTTTTGGCAATCCGTTCACCGATCTTTAGGGACGGAACTGAGGCTCAGTACATCGTACCATCCTCAGACTGATGGGCAGTCTGAACGGACAATTCAGACCCTTGAGGACATGCTGCGAGCATGTGCCCTAAATTGGAAGCATGACTGGGAATCGCACTTGCCACTAATTGAATTTGCCTACAATAATATCTGGCATGCATCGATTAAGATGGCACCGTTTGAGGCTCTATATGGGCGGAAATGTAAGTCACCATTGTGTTGGGATGATTCCTCTGAACTGACTGGGACAGAGCCGGATATGTTAGTGGAGACCCGGGAAAAGATTTCTTTGATTCGTGAGAGGCTTTTGGCCGCCCAAAGCCGACAGAAGTCATATGCCGATAATCGACGTCGACCGCTAGAGTTCGAAGTCGGCGATCATGTGTTGATAAAAGTATCGCCAACCCGTGGAGTTTATCGTTTTGGGAAGAAGGGTAAACTCAGTCCGAGATATGTTGGGCCATTCGAGATTATAGAGCGAATTGGTGAACTTGCTTATCGTGTGGGCCTTCCGCCTTCACTGAGTCATGTGCATAATGTATTTCATGTTTCCCAGTTGAGGAAATACGTACCGGACCCTAAGCATATCATTGATTTTGGGTAGATTGAATTAAATTCCGATATCACCTTTGAGGAAAACCAATCCAGATTTTGGAGCGTCGGGTAAAACAACTTAAGCGTAAAGTTATTCCCTTTGTCAAAGTACAATGGTCGAGACATGGATCGGAAGAAGCCACGTGGGAGACAGAAGAGCATATGAAGTCTAGATACCCCGAATTATTCACTTCGTAAGTTTCGGGACGAAACTTATTCTTAGGGGGAGAGAATGTAATAATCGTACCTTTTATCGCTTATAATTATGAATTCACGAACTTTGTAGTTTGGTTCGTAATTTTTTTCGAATATTAGTATCATGTGTTTGATTCGAGATTGAGCCTGTATGTTGTGTTTCTTGTTAGTATTCCATTAATATCTGTTATCGTTGTGTCGAACCGCTTGTATCGCTTATGCAACCCAGTATTAGCGTGCGCTAATTTATATGGGTAGCGTACGCAACGGAAGTTGTAGGCTAGCGCGCGCTACTACAAGAAGTTACGCACGCTAACCGACAGCATGGGGCAGTCCAGAGAGCACTGGACTGGGACTCAAAATCAAGCTAGCACACGCTAAGGCATCATAGTAGCGCACGCTAGGGGAGCAGGTAGCGCACGCCACTGTTGGGTGATAACGCGCGCTAAGTGACCCGGACAGTAAGGACAGTG
This sequence comes from Orobanche coerulescens, assembly GCA_033398695.1. Taxonomy (NCBI): domain Eukaryota; kingdom Viridiplantae; phylum Streptophyta; class Magnoliopsida; order Lamiales; family Orobanchaceae; genus Orobanche; species Orobanche coerulescens. Next base: position 65,054,251 of record CM065804.1, on the reverse strand, counting down.
AGGTCTGGACTTTGGCCATACCAACAGGTAACGTGCGGTAAGACGGTCGTTGCGTGCGCTAACTCGTCGGTCGTAGCGCATGCTATTCGGTCGTAACGCACGCTACCGGTATGGACAGAAGGGTTTCTGAACAGGGCAGAAGGTTCTGGACTTAGACTGGGCACCAGATAGCGCACACTAAGGCGGGAGCTGCGCGCGCTAACTCAGCGCTACAGCGCACGCTAACTCGATTGAGTAGCGCACGCTGTCGGATGTGGTACACACCACTCTGGCCGCGTAAGGGTGCAGGCTGCAGACCTAGGCCAATAGCGCACGCTATTCGGTAAGCGTTAGCGCGCGCTAGGGCGCACTTATATAAATACATGTGTTGCGGTCAACACTTGTCATTTTTCATCTTCTCTCCTCTTCTTCGAGCTTCTAGACGACTCCAGGGCTGTGTAGGCGAGGGTTTTGTCGGAGCACGGTTGAAACTCAAATCTTTTCAACTTCAAGTAGAGATCTATCAATCCTACATCATCTTCACCAAGGAATTGAGGTAATCCTTCCGTAGAACCCTAACTTTGGGGAAATTTGGGGGTTTTGGGGATCTCGTTTCTCCAACCGTTTTAGCTCCAAAATATGATGGATTGTAGTTGAAAATAGTTGCATAAGTATGATTTCAGGATTTCCTCAAGGTTTTGTGGATTGATTCCAAATCTTCTTTTGTAAATCGAGAAAAACCCATTATGCCCTCATAGTGCTCGATTAAATGGTCCTAAGGGTAGAATTTATGATGGATTTTAGTGCTTTCCAACAAAATTGTAAATGATTAAGCCTCAATGTTTGTTAGGAGCGGGATTTGGAAGATAGTTCGGAATGTAGCCTTGTTCGTTGTTTGTTCCTTTGAGAGTGAGAAAGTCCAGGCAAGTACTTTATTGCATTAGTTTATGGCATGAATTTCTGTGATGGTTTAGAGAATGATTAGAGTTGAAAGGTTATTCTCGGGTACTCTCACTCGGGGATTGACTCGACGGGGTCACACGGGGACCTGGTGGCTTAGCGGCTGGACCGGGTCACGAGAGATACTTTGAGTGGACATCCTCACCTGGGGATTGCCCGACGGGGCACACAGGGACTTGGTGGCTTGAGGGCCGGACCGGGTCACGAGGATTGTCGGAGTGTTTTTACTGGTGATCGATATTGATATTCCGGAATATCGCGAATTGAACTGTTTTGGATTTTGAAATGATTTGGAAATGCCTGTGGATTAAAATAATTGTAATACTGTACTTGCACTAGCGGTTGTGGCTAACCCCATTGTTGGGGTGGAATGTTTTGTACATTTCAGGTATTCTCGAGGGACAGGAGCCCCCATGTGGCGCACACGGAGTTGACAAGCACACTGGATGTTAGAGAGCTCGTATCAGTCATTGTATCTGTGATGTTTGAGTCAGTTTTATATACTATATTATGGTTGGTTTTGAGTTGTACTTTGTCGTGTAATGTTTGCGTTCAGCGATTGATGTTGAAATATACTATTTTGGCCGCGGCCGAGGCCTAACTTGTGTTTTGTATTCTTTGTTGGACTGTTATGTCATGGTTATTATGCATTGGATTGTGGTTTAATCCTGTGTGTCGTCAGACTGGCGGGACCTTTGTGTGTCCTGTGGCGTGTAATAATCCAAAGTGAAATTGGGGTGTTATAGTACCCGAGATTTTGTGATGATCTGGGTAATTATTTGTTGTGATCCGAGACGTGAAGTCATGGGGACTTAGACGTGTGATTGATATGGTCCCGAGGACTATATGTGCCTTGTCGCTTTTATTTTGAGGCGTGAGTCAGTGCGTATGGGGGGTTGGCCAAGTTGTGCAGGCGAAGTGTTTTGCGTTGAGGAGCATCCCTCGAGATGTTGTTTTCAGATCCTGATGGATAGATCATATCCCGAGTTGTTTACCCTTAGTTTTGAGGACGAAACTCTTTTAAGGGGGGAGTATGTAATACCCGATGGTGAATTCATTAATTATCATTCAGTAATTGCCACTCATAATTTTTTTCACTCAGTAATAATCATTTGTCACTCGTATTCGTTCATTTCGTGTTCATCATTCGGCTTATCTTGGAGTCTTGTATCATCTTTTATTCATCACTCATCTCTGTTCGGGGATCGGTACGAGAATATTTTCATCATCATCATGATCGGTCGCTTTGTATTGGGAGTTCCATGATTATTTCACCGATCGGACGTGACTTATCATGTAAGTCGTGTGTAGGCATGCGTGTCCTGTCATTTTTGTGTTCCCTTGTCATTTTGCCACTCATCAGGGACGATACACTTTGGCAACCATCAGGGACACACGAGCAAGACACACGAGCAGGTGCTCGTGCTTGCTGCTAGTGCGTGAGATCAGTGTCCGGGCAGTGGCCTGGCGCACGACCAAACACACGGACATTTGGTCGTGCGTTTTGGTCGTGCGTCACTGGAGTATATAAGGGGGTTATACGGGTTTTTCATTTCATTTCACCCTTTCTCTTCTTCTTCTCGCGGCAGTCGGACGATCCGACTAGGGTTTGGGGTTATGATCGATTCTACTCCATCCAATCATGTTTTGAGGAGGTTCTAGGTGATCATATCAACATCTAATCATTGTTCTTCGTCGGATTGAGGTAATTTTTTGAAATCTCCTAAAATTTGATTTTTCGAGATTTCCTCTTGATTTTCATTGTCCATCCGAATTTGACGAATCAATTGATGTTAGTAATCATTATTAATCGTGTTCTATGGATTGTATATCCATATCTTCGATTCGATCGACCCGATTGATGATTCTTAGGTTCTTGAGGAACTTTGAACATTTAGTGTTCGATTAAATGTCTCAAAGAGTTTCCTTCGATCGTTGTGTTGTTTTCGTTCGATATTGTGTTATTGAATGATTTGTATTTCATTTAAGGTTGTTCAAGCGCTTGTATTTATCGGAGGACGCCGTTCATTGTTCGTGGAAGGATTTCATCGCCTTCGGTTGAGGCAAGTTTTATACTTGTACTAGTCAATGAGATTAATGTTATCATATATGTGTATGAATGTGTTTTATCATTTCGAGACTTAGTCTCTTCATAAGTTCATTGATATTAGAGGATCGTTCGATACAATACTCTTCGGCAATTATGCCAAATGTTTATTATCATTCATTAATGACCGGTAAGGCATTGAGATATTCGTTGTTAATGTTATTATCGATCACCGGTTCGCGGTATCGATGTATCGGTTGTTGTTGTTAATATTGATGTCGATCTAAGATGTTGTTGTAATCATTGTTATTAATGTTGGCGTCCTGTCATTCATGTTGTATTAGCCGATTGAAGGCATTGTCGTATTCATTCTCATCTTCGTCGTCGGTAACCGATTAAAGGTACCGAGGCATTCATTGTATCCTTATTATTGATTGGCCGTTCTAAGACAATCGAGAAGTTCAATCATCCATTGTATCATTATCATCGATTAGCCATTCTAAGGCAATCGAGGTGCTCAATCATTCGTTGTATCATTGTTATCGATTGACCGTTATAAGGCAATCGAGATATTGAATCATCCGCTGCATCATTGTTATCGGTTGGCCATTCTAAGGTAATCGAGGTATTGAATTGGGACTGTCAAGTACGATGCCCATCCGTGAGTCATCATTATCGTGTTGTCCGACTCAAGGTAGCACACTATCATTCTCGTGAATTCGGTAATCTAGGAATCGTTGTCGTTGTGATTAATTATATTTTGGAGGCTAGTCTCGGCTTGTGCTTATTATGGGTAAGTTTGGGGCTTGAACCTTCGTGGTTGGCTTCCCAACACCTACAACTCAGTAGGTCACGGTCGTGTTTATCATCTTATTGGGGCTTGAACCTTCGCGGTTGGCTTCCCCACACCTACAACTCAGTAGGTCACGGTCGTGTTTATGATCTTATGGGTAAGTTTGGGACTTGAACCTTCGCGGTTGGCTTCCCAACACCTACAACTCAGTAGGTCACGGTCGTTTTTATGATCTTATGGGTAAGCTTGGGGCTTAAACTTTCGCGGTTGGCTTCCCAACACCTACAACTCAGTAGGTCACAGTCGTGGTTATGATCTTATTAGCCCTCATTAACTACAGCTTCGGACTGTTCCAGTTTCAGCGATTATGTTGATTGACAGCTTCGGCTGAGAGACTTTCAGGTCTTTATGATGTCTTGATAATTTCATTGGAGCCTTCGGGCATTGTGATTCATATTTAATTCAGTTATGGTTTGGTTCATGTTGTGTAATTCATTGTGGTACTCTGTGATTATGATTCGCCGTTGGGCACTTATGTTCTAACCTGTCGAGCAGGTATTAATAGTATGTCGTGGGCATTGTGTTTCACGAATGCTCGATTCTTACATTGGTTTGTGAGCATCTCGTATTATTATCATCATTGTACCGTTTCATTCTGCCTTTCGATGCATATCATGTTATACATGTATTTGATGTTCATTATCGGGATGACTGACCCCGTGGGGGCGGAACATGTTTTCATGGTTTAGGTGCTTGCGAGGAGAGAGTTGATACATAGGGGCATGATGATGGCGAAGAGGCATTCGAGCGATACTAGTCCGAGTTGTTCATGTTGGTCAGTCAGTTGGAGTGTTCTCCAGTTTGTCAGTCATTGTCATTATATACTACCCGTGTAGATGCTCATGGGTGTTGTTGTACTTTACTTTTAGCTATGTAGGCCCTTCATTGTCGCTGAAATTCCTTATCGGAACATTTTATCGGATATCATGGTAGGGACTATGATTTTCCCTTATTGTTTAATTTAATGTATATTAGTCATGTTTGCCTGGTGGATCTCCTGGCATGGGGTCCACGGCACTGTAATAACCCAATAGGATTTGGGGGTGTTACACCCTCAACCACCTCCTCCTACAAACAACAGAATGCCCTTCGGAATGTCTGACTGGATTCATAGAATGGAGCAGCAATTGACCACCCTGGTTGATGCTAGCAAAAAGGGGGAAGAGAGGTTTCAGGGGGAAGGCAGCAAGCAAGGGGAAATAAGAATTCAAGAGATAAGGACCAAGAAGAGGCAAGATGTCCAAATGATCACTGCTGGGACATCTCCAGCTAAGAGGAAGGGAGAAGCGGAACTAGAACAGGCTGATAATCAGCCTGCAGTCAAAAGAAGGAGGATCAGAAACACTAGAATGGGAAGGCAGAGAGTTATGGTATGTTGAAGACTTTATTCCTATCGAAGCTTTACCTATGTGGGGAACTGCAAGGAAGAAGTTTATCAGAGATTTCTATATCTGGGAGTTACTCCAGGATAATAGTTGCTCCCCAAAGCAGATTTTTATTAACTTCATGGAGGAAGCACATCCAAAACTTGGGCTGTCCTACTAAAACATGCAAAGGAATGTAATGCATACCCAATGATCCCTCCTTGCAGGCCTAAAGATCCTCCCACCTTGGAAAATGATGAATTGGATGAATTAGCACTTCAAAGGAAAATAAAGAAACTTTGTGATGAGCATAAGTTTTCCTCACAAGAAGAGCAAGACTTTGCCGCTCTAGTTGTCATAAGAAAATATGGTCTTGCTCCTCTTAAGATAAGACCAATTGGAGCTAAGCCTATCAGACCTGCCAAGCAGCCTATTCGCAGAGGCAGAGGCAGAGGCAGATGATTTGAATGTATTCATATTTTTTTGAAATTTTGTACTTGTAATTTTTCCTGTAATTGTTTTGTTAATTGAAAGTCTTGTACTTGTAAACAATTCAGAGAAAATTCTTTATAACAGTCTTTTGAATGACAATTCCCAGTTGTCTCAAAAACTAGACTGATTTTAGTTTGTGTCTTGCACTCAAGTGCAGACTTGTTCATTTGAATAATTTTGCTTAAGTTTTGCCATCAACAAAATATTTGGAATTTGTTAGGAATACTTGTTAGATTTTGATGATGTCATTAATGTAATTCAAATGTTTATTACTTGGCAAAAATGTAAGGAAGAACCAAATGAGTATCTTCCATAGGCCAAATTATGTTAAGATTAATACTTGGCAAAATGTAAAGAAGAACTAAATGAGTATCTTCTATAGGCTAAAATAAGTTAGGCTCAAATCGGCTAAGTACAAAAGTACAGCTAAATTCATCATAGAAGTACAGCCGAGTCAAGTCAGAGAAGTTCTGGTCAACAAAAATTAATCAGAGATGTTTGACCAGACTGCAGTCAAGTAACTTCAGACAAGCCATCTGATCAGGCGAGTCACCATCAGAGAAGTCCAGAGTGCAGAGAATATGACTGTACATCATCCAACTTGAGATCAGCCAAGTACTCCAAGTCCACGTCAGCATGCGTTGAATAGTCAAATATTACGGAAAGTCACATGCAAGCGTGAAGAGACATATTAGAGAGATTCCCACAAGGATATGAATTAAATAATTCTTCCAGACCTACCACTGAAGACTTTAATCTTTTATATTCAAAAGATGCGGTGCCTCACATGCAAAGTCTTCACAACGGTCGGAAGATGGATTAAAATATGGGAATCCAGCCTTGCAACATTCAGAAAGAAAACAATGAAGTCTACTTATCCAACGGACGGATTTGATAAAAAGATTTGCAACGGCTATGAAGGAAATGCTCAAGGATCGTAACCTATATATATATCCGAAGATTTGAAGCTGATCATTACACAAAACACAACACCGGTGCGTACAAAATCTCAAGTAATCAAAGCATTCAAAGCAATCGAAAAGCGAACTATAGCATCGTGAAAAGAGCAGTTCTAAAAAGTTCATACTTGAAGAAGCTCTTAGTTGGATAAGACAAAAACTCGTGTCTTTAATACTGAGTTCGGGGTACTTCACTGGTTGAAGTTCGAGACTGTAAAGGCATCCAAGGATCGCGGATCAAGAGGTGCAAGGCAGTCAAGGGAGTTGCAACGGCAAGGATTTCCGCTGGTTGGAAGCTGTTGTAATTTGGTTGAATCACTGTAATCTTTATCACTGGTTGACAATTATAGTGAATTCATCTCCAACTGGTTTGGAAAAAAGTGGATTAGTAGAGGATTACCCCACCTCTGAGACCACTATAACCGCCTGCGTATTTTACTGTTTTATAGCATCACACTTTAACTGCTGCATTCATTGTTAAGTGTTTCATTGGTTGTTTTTGTATTCGTCATCAGCTGACTTCCGCACATATTGAGAACAAACGACTCTAAGTCATTTGCATATCTATCAGCCGAAGAAACTTACTCTTCGTGAAAAAGAGTTTAAGAGTTTCAATAAGTCTATTCACCCCCCTCTCTAGACTTATGACTGGACGACTTGTGACCTACAATTTCATTCGTGCTCCAAACAGCTGTTTGGATATCTCATATCTAGCTCTTCATCTATGCTCCCCATAGAGTTCGGTCAGATGAGCCAGTATCTGCCTAGCATAAGTTATTGTCTCATGTGCTCTCTCCAGCTCATTAGTCATAGAGCCCATCATAAAGCCACGGACTCTGACATCATCTTTGACCCACTTCTCATAGGTTTCAACCTCTTCCTGATTAGCCCTGGTCCGAGGAGGAGCTGGTGGAATATCCGCCTCCAAGATGTATCCCAGCGATTCCATACTGAAAACTATCCTCAGATTTCGGACCCAGTCGACAAAGTTTGGTCCAGTTAGGTTGTTCTTTTCAAGAAGTATTGCAAGTGGATTCATTGTCAGATTTGAGATAAAATTCTGAAGAAAATAAATCAGATTTAATTAGTGTTATGTGAATTATAATCCGAGTAGAATAAAGGAATTTTCTATTCATTACTCGGCTCCCACTAATTTTATTGGAAAAACACACTCGCATGTGAAAAACCGAAAGTCATCATGAGATCGACTTTTAAGTGGTGATCAAGTTCTTTATGAAATTAATAGAGGGAAACCCATACAGTTTCTACTCTATTAGCTTTACAAAGTGGTGTCCAACACCAACCCATCTAATGGATGATTTGACCTTTCTTTTACCCCTAGTTCACTTGCCCTCAACCCATACGATTTGTATGGCTAGCTGAACTATCTAAGTTTAAACCATCAACTCCTATCAGTCTGACAATTGAATCTTACCCTGCACTCTAGGAATTTATCGACCTTCCCCAAAATACTACCCCGACATACTCGGAAGCATAGTATTTTAGTTTGGTTTCAATCTTCTAAGAGTTTGATGGAGGGTAGGATACCTTGCACCCTTTCCAACTTAGTGTTTGTTAAATGGGAGTATTTCGCGATTAGTGTTACTCTTTGCACATTAATAAATTTACTGTGATTTGATATTCATACAATATGAATAAAGTAAATAACAACCTAGTTGCTACCAACATGTAGTTCATGGACTTTTCCTAAATATTGGGCCAAGCGAATGACCCAATTAAAACAAGGAAATAAAATAAATCTTGAATCGCCTTCTTCATGATGGATCGTCTTGGGCCACCATCTTGGAAATACTATCTATTACATTTGAATAATTAGCATTCTATACAAATATTCTAGTAAATAAATAAATAGGCTCAAACTCGGCCTTTACAACTCCATCGAATATTAATGATTCAAAAACTAAGTCCATGAACTACATCCCCATCACATAAATATGTCAAACACACAAGAAGTAATGGTTTGAAGTAATCCGATTAATTCAACAATAATCGACAATTTAATTTCGTCCGTAGTAAACCCTTAAAATATTTTCTTTAAATTTTCCCATCATCAAAAATTCCAAATTTAATGATTTAATCTAATTAAATATTATTTAATATTGGAAAAATCTATTTTCGAAAATATACTGAAAAACGAGACCCGGTGCCCGACAGCCTGGAACATGTCAGGCACCACTAGGGGGCCTGCCGGCACCTGCCGAGTCACTATCGGCACCCGCAGGGCCGCCTTGGCAGTGCCCGGCACTATCCGGAGATCAGTTGATACAGCTGAGTTTTGGTGCTCGGTCCCACCGAGACACAGCCGGCAGCCGCTCGGCCATGCTCCGAACCCGCCGCACTAGCGGTAAAACCACCGCACCAGTGGTCAAAACCCACCGCACCAGCCCAGTCAAAACCCAATTGCACTGACCATGGTAAAACCCAACACGGCACCAGGTCAAACTCACCGCATCACCTGGGTAAAACCAGAATCGCGTTGATCGATATGACTAGCTATGACCGGGTAGCCCAGTGCTGTTTCCTCCAACGAAAGCACTCGGCTCGTTTTCAGGCAGATTTCTAAAATCTTATGATTTCTGATTTTCATATTATTAATAAAAATCATATTTTCAAGAAAAACATGATTTATATCCCAATATAAAATCACGAAAAATATTACTACAACGAACAATTAAATATATAGGATTATAATATGATTCCAAACCATAAAATTATCATCATGCATTCAAAATGCAAAAAATATCATCCATACGATCTCATTGACCTTGCTCCGATACGACTGTTAGAATTCGGCCCATAAATCGAATATGCAGCGGAAAATAAATCGCACAAACCATGCTCATCCGAACTCCTAAAGAGGATCGATCAAGGATCGTATAAATGACTAAATAAAAGAATCAAAAGCATACCCTCGTAGACCCGACTTCTTTATGTTGATGACGACGGGCATGAATCCAATCCGTGAAGCTTTTAGAAATTCCAACGTCGAAAGTGCCGAACGTCTCTACGAAACACGTGTCGGAAAAATGCCTGGAATAAACTCCTTCTTCTCGTTCTCCAAGAACACGTCTATAAGAAAATATGGAGTATACTTTATATTCTCTCAAACACCCAGAAGAAGAAATAACAAGTTCCAAACTCCTTATCTTTCTCTCTGTTAGTTCTCAGGTACTCCATTGCAAAAAGAAGAGTGGTTGTATTAAATACACCAAACTCTTTTCAAAGTCCACTTTCCCATTATTTGTTTAATCTATCACATGTCATGGTCACATGTGAGCAGATTATCATGTGGGATGGCCAGTATGGACTTTTAAATAGTCCAACTATTTAGTCCGTGTCCTGGACCCCGTGTATCTAGTTCGATAGCTAAACCTTGATCTGTCACATTGTATTTAAATTAGTTATTCTGATTAATTAATTACATCAAATACAATATAATTAATTTCTGCAAAAAATAATTATATTTGAATTAAATTAATTACCCAGTAATTATATAATTCATCTGACCGATTTAATTTATCCAATAAATTAAATTCAATTAGACATCCAATGTCCAATATTTATTAAGAGAGAATAAGTATAATTTAATCCATCATTAATCCTGAATGCGCGACTCTGTAGGTTCGTCTCAGTCAGCAATGGGAGGATCCAAAGAGTGTGAGGAACACTTAGCCACTCCGTGGCTCACACTGAAACCCAACTAAGAACGAATGATGGGTATCATTCCAAAACCTGTTATGAATACCGTATACATATAAACCCTTCAATCATATGTCTTGATCAAGCTTTATGGTCATGGTTAAGTCAATCCCTGTCTATACTTGACTCTATGCATATGTTAGTGCAAATCAAGATCACATAACTCTCGTGTATCAAATACAACTAGTTCAATTGGTTTGGCCAAAGACTTGATATCATTTGCCACTAACAACATAGGACATTATCCTGTTCACTTACAGGAGAAATAATCCTTTCTTGGTGTTCATTAAAGAATGCTGCTTGCCCATTAAGTTGCACTTCGAGGTTGATCCCTACCGACAGGTGTTTGGGTCGAACTACTCTAATGACTAACTGAATGAAACAAACACATATTCTACTGAACCCTCAAGTCAAAGGTTCACGCATACCTATCATAACCTTACGATTCAGTCATTGACTATCCTAGAGTGAAATCAATGTGACCGAATTGAGGTGAGTCGTATCCGAATATATTAATCCAATTAATATACCCATACTGAATGCTCTCACTTCTCCTGAGTGAAGACATGCACATGTCCAAGCATATGATATACAAGTCTTCATCAAATAACTTAATGCCCAAATAAGTTTTATCAACTTGCGGATAAGTTAAGCTTTTGAGTTCTAAACACTTCCAGTACTCCTTATCTCATAAGGAGTGGAATGCTTCTACTCAAAAGCACGGACATCATTTCTATTTATTTACCAAATCAAGAACGCCAATGATATACAGAAAATAAAGAAATAATCACTGCCTTTTATTAATGAATACATAATCACATATAGATGCCCTAACTCTCTTCTCCTCGGAGTGGCATTCGAGGGCATACACTAACAGCATGAGATTCTTGAAGTATTCTCTGCCTCAAGTCCAAATCATTCGGAACGCAGAGTCTCCCCTGAAATCTCAAAATACTGTCCTCATGAACCATAAAACTGGGGGCTTTCCCTTCTTCTGCATCCGCCTTCAGTTGACTGGTCATGGTGTCATTCATCTGCTCCCCTTTGATGCCATCAACTAAGGACGAAGTATCTCGAGCGCACACAACTGACCCTGCACCTGCTAGCTCCATACTTCGATTCCCTGATCGATAAACTCCTGTCGAATCTTTGTATGTGGTGTGAGAACCTCAAACATTTGAAGTGATACCGGCTTCCGACTCAACGCGTCTGCCACAACATTGGCTTTCCCCGAATGGTAAAGGATTTTCAAATAGTAATCCATTATTAATTCTAACCAACGACGCTATCTCATATTTAGTTCCTTCTGGTTGAAAATGTATTTCAAGCTCTAATGATCGGTATAGAGCCGGCATGGAGAATCGTATAGATAATGGCCCCAAATCTTCAGTGTGAACACCACTGCCGCCAACTCCAGATCATGAGTAGGATAATTCATTTCATACAGTTTCAACTGTCACGACGCAAAAGCTATAGTCTTTTCGTGCTTCATGAGAACGCACCCGAGTCCCTGGCCTGAAGCATCACTATAAACCGAAACCCACCATTCCCTTGCGGCAAGGCTAGCAACTGGCGCCATAGTCAAACGCCTTTTTAGTTCCTCAAAACTCTGTTGCCTCTCAGTATTCCATTCAAACTTTTCGGACTTCTGGAGCAACTGAGTAAGTGGTCGAGCAAGTTTAGAGAACCCCTCGACGAACCGTCTATAGTACCCAGCAAATCCCAAAATGCTACGAACCTCCTTCACGTTCTTAGGCGGTGCCTAATCTAACACTGCCTCGATCTTCTAGGGATCTATACGGACCCTCTCGGCTGAGATCACATGCCCAAGAAACATGACTTCCTTCAGCCAAAACTCACTTCGAGAACTTTGCATAGAGACGCTGAGCTCTTAAAATCTCCAACACTAGTCGCAAATGTTGAGTGTGTGTCTTATCATCACGAGAATAGACTAGGATATCGTCTATAAAATGACTACACACTTATCGAGATGCTCGATAAATATCTTATTCATCAACTTCATAAATACTGTCGGTGCATTGGTTAGCCCGAACGGCATAACCATAAACTCGTAATGTCCGTACCTCATACGAAAAGTGGTCTTAAGAACATCGGACTCCCTCACTCGGAGCTGGTAGTGCCCAGATCTCAAGTCGATCTTCGAGAACACCGTAGCTCCCTATAACTGGTCAAACAAATCGTTAATGTGAGTCAATGGATACTTATTCTTAATGGTCACTTTGTTCAATTCCCGATAATCGATACATAAATGTAGTGAACCATCTTTCTTCCTCACAAACAAGACCAGCGCACCCCATGGCGAGGCGCTAGATCGGATATATCCCTTCTATAACAATTCCCCTAACTAACTCTTCAGATCCTGCATTTTTGAAGGTGCCATACGGTACGGTGCCTTAGAAATCGGGGTTGCACTCAGTTCTAATTCAACTGTGAATTCGATCTCACGCTCCGGTGGTCATCCTGGCAATGCATCTGGAAACACATCCAAAAACTCGTTCACCACTGGAATCGAGGAAAGTTCAACCTTTCCGTCCTCTACCCACGTAGCATAACACCAATACCCCACACAACCATCCTTAATGAGTTTCGTCGCCTTCATAGCGCTGATTATAAGTTTCTGACTCCTCCTCCGGTGTCCCGTAAATGAATGCTCGGTACCATCCTCGGCCAACATTGATATACTCCTCGTGCGATAATTCATTACCGTGCCGTGTCTATCAAGCCAGTCATCCCCGAGGATCAAATCCTCATCAACGATATCAATGATGACTAAATTCGAAGGCCACACTCTATACGCAATTATCACTGAACAGTCTCTAACTTCCCTATCCTCCACAATTCTATCCCCACTAGCCAATTTAACCACAAACGGTTCACAAACAGACAAACACTCAATACTCAATCGACGCACACATTCCAAAGAGATGAACGAATAAGAAGCACCAGAATTAGAAAGCACTCTAACTGGGTGAGAGAAAACATAATGGTACCTGTCACCATGGTAGCCTATGAATCGTCTGCTCTCCTCATCTCATAAACACGCGGTTGTATAAAACCAACACTGGAGTCTCCCCCTCTAACGGACTGACCCCGTTCTCTTCCCCGATCAAAACTCTGAGACGGCTGACCAGCTGATGACTTCTGATTAACACTTGGTTCTCCAGGCGTAAGAACAGATGCCTAAACCCCAAGCATATTTTCTCACTCGGTACAATACGCAGCTTTATGGATCATCTGGCCGCAACTATAACATTTCAAAGGAGGCAGTGTAACACCCCCAATATATTCAGGAATATTACAGCGCCGTAAATCCTTTACATAAGAATTTAGAAGGCTGAAGAAATGAAAAGACAATAATAGATAACAACATATGAAAGTAACTGAAATAAAATACGACAGTTCTGGGCCAATACCGAGAATTCAAATATCCAAAGGAAGAATATTAATACATCACCAAATCCAATCATCACAAATGACGACGTACTCGAGTACTTATTAAAAACAACACAAACAACAAACAAATAAACCCGGCCGGAACATCACTCTGCACCCTCGTCGTCATGCAGCTCCAGTGGTTGTTTCCCTGCTCTCCTGGATCCTGAACATAAACAAATGTTCACCCCGAATGGGTTAGCACAACGATGTTAGTACAAGTACCACAACAGATTATTCAACATCTCACGAAGAATAATAATAACATAAATGACAAAATACCAACGAGTCTCCTCCTGCGAGAAACTCATAAATAACATACACGAATGATAATCACAACATGATATCACAACATACGCATGGTAATTCCGACGATCCAGCGTTCACTGCCTAGAACCCACGATGATCCCGTCAGACCAACCCGTGGTGGAAAAACCCGTCAGACCAACCACAGCACACTAGCATAGATCCCCCGATGATCCCGTCGGACCAACACGAGGTGGACATACACCAACGACATATATGACAACAATATGTATAACATCAATACATAGAGCAATTAAAGTACTTGCCTCGATTCGATTACAAGAATAATACTTCTACGAATATCAGAACACTCGAAGGTCGCCCCTTCGATCAATCACATCGCAAAGCTCGAACCTTAAAAAAAAAAATAATATAGAGTTCATCTCACGTCGTACGAACATCTAACAATCCAGATTACGGTCGGAAGTTCATAAAATGTATCCTGTCTGACATGCATAACGTACGTTACATACCCTTTGTAGCGTATGTTAAACCTACTCATTAGAGTACGTAAGCTACGAAGACTAGCATACGCTAACTATGTATTGACAGTTCCTCTCTGACCAGTCGATTGACTCGTCTGATGATATAACGTACATTACGTGCACAACGTAGCGTATGTTAATTCTACACCTTATTCGTACGTAAGCTGCAGAGCCTAGCATACGCTAAACATGCATCCGACAGTCTCTTCCGTGATCAGACAACTGACTCGCCTCATGAAATTCTCAGTGTTAACGTACGTTAACTCCATGCATGATACACTCATGAAAACTTGGATGATCTAATGGTGTTCAATGTCTTACAACTTCAAAGATAAACATATCATCATGATGTCATACTCAATCTTTGATCACAAATTCTCATACGTAATTCGGAAGGTCTAAGGTTGATGTCAATATCATTCTATCATTTAAACTATCATCTTGAAGATTGTTAACAGTCCACCTTTACAAGGTACAACAAATCCTTTCATGATCAACCTCCTAGGTTCGTCTAACAACAATGATGTTAATACCAAGTCCGTGAATACTATGAAGACACTTTCCAAATTTGGATTATCAATCTCAGAAAACTTCCTACACATGATGTTGGTTGAGTAAATCATCTATGGAACTTAATATCCTTGGTAGCATGATCATAATAATCTTAAGGATATGAATCCAAGGTTGGAGATAGCATAACATACCTTAATATGAAGAAAATGCTGAGACAATATGTAGAATCCAATTCCGGTTGCTTGGGTGCCAATCCAAGTTCCTTGAACTCGGACTGATATGAATGCTGTGATGTTCTTCAACTTCAATGATCAAGTAATAATGATATCTAATCTTCAATAATCAATTACATGTGTTCTAAAGGTGCATAAGGTGGCTGGGAACTCTCTGGGCTCGAAGTTTGTTGAAGGCTAAGTGAAATAAACGAACTGAAATGAAATGGGGTGGTGTCTTATTTATAAATTTCTGTCCTTAACGTACATTAGCCTTCATGCATAACATACGTTAGTCGCTTAGCGTACGCTACCCAGTATACTTAGAGTACACTATCGTCACCGATAGTTAACTGTTCTCATTCTGTACTCGATTACGTATGCTACACCATCAGGTTACGTACGTAAGTAACACCCATTAGCATACGCTAGACACATTCTTTAGCGTACGTTAACAATCGTTGACTTCAAAAGTGTCCAGGTTCATCCACGGAAATCTTATCCGGACCCATCGTCCGGCTGGCGCATGTGCTACCCGCCCAGCTCAATTATTGGCTCTTTAACGTACGCTACGCTACATTCGTAGCGTACGCTAACTCTGGAGGATAACATACGTTAAGCTTCCTTCTTAGCGTACGTTATCACGTATTTTCATGAGAAAATTTACATGTTGCCATACTCATGTACAAGGATACAAATACAAGAAATATCATATTTCGATTATCGATATCACAATTCCGAATAATACAGGGTTCAATTACAGATGAAATACTCAATAATTAATCCAGATATTACATACTCTCCTACTAAAAAGGAGTTTTGTCCCGAAACTCAAGACAAAAATAACTCTGAATATCTGGACCTCATGCTATCTTCCGTTTCCCAAGTGGCTTCCTCCACTCCGTGGCGCGACCACTGAACCTTAACCAAAATGATCAGTTTGTTTCTCAATTGCGTAACTCGACTCTCAAGTATCCCGATCGGTCTCTCTTCAAACGTGCCATCCTGAGCGACTTCGATTTCGCCGAAATCAATGACATGACTAGGATCTTGTATATACTTCCGTAACTGGGATACGTGGAATATGTTATGAACATGGCTCAATGACAGCGGTAATGCCAACCTGTATGCCAACTCTCCAACTCTCTCAAAAATCTCGAATGGTCCGATATATCTCGGACTCAGCTTTTCTTTCCTCCCAAAACGAAAGATTCCCCGAGTAGTAGAAACTTTTAAAAGCATGTTATCTCCAATACTAAACTCTAATGGATGACGGCGCATGTCTGCGTAAGATTTCTGTCGACTTTGGGCGGTCAACAGCCTTTCGCGAATCAAGGCTATCTTCTCTCGTGTCTGCACGATCAATTCCGGTTCCGTCCCGATCAAGTCTGATAAATCGTCCCAACATAGGGGTGATCTGCATCTCCTCCCGTATAATGCCTCAAATGGTGCCATCTTAATGGAAGCATGCCAACTATTGTTGTAGGTGAATTCAATCAACGACAGATGAACTTCCCAATCAGTTGACCAATCTAAGGCACAAGCCCTCAGCATATCTTCCACTGTTTGAATAGTCCTCTCGGATTGTCCGTCTATCTGCGGATGGTAAGCTGTGCTGAAGTTCAATTCGGTTCCCAAGGCTTTATGAACTGCCTTCCAAAAATGAGACACAAAGCAACCGTCTCGGTCAGAAATAATGGTCTTCGGTGTACCATGCAATTGGACTATCTCTGAAATAAATACTCGTGCCAACTTCTCGGGTCCCCAAGTGTCCCTAATGCCTCGAGAATTAGCCGATTTGGCTAGACGGTCAACTATCACCCAAATCATGTTCATTCCTGTCTTGGTTCTCGGCATATTAGTGATAAAGTCCATCGATATGTCCTCCCACTCCCATTCAGGAATCGAGAGTGGCCTCAGCATCCCGGCAGGTTGTTGATGCTCGATCTTAACCTGCTGACAAACCAAACATTTCGAGACATAATCCACTATATCTTTCTTCATGTTGCCCCACCAGAAGTTCTGCTTCAGGTCCTTATACATCTTACTGGTGCCCGGGTGGATAGAACAGGGCGTGCTGTGAGCTTCCTTTATAATTGTCTGATTCAGAACATCGACATCGGGAACGCAAAGTCAGTTCTGAAATCTCAAAACTCTATCATCATGAATTACAAATCCTGGGGCCTTTCCATTGATCACTTCATCACATACCCAAATCATCAGAGGATCATCTACTTGCTTAGATTTGATTTCTTCGGTTAATGATGAAGTTAATTCCATCACACACAGTTGTACTTGGACTCTTTGCAAACATACTTCAATTCCTTCACGAATCAATTCTCGTTGAATACTGGGCTGGGAGGTTAGATTCTCCAACATCTGAATAGAAATAGGCTTTCGGCTAAGTGCATCGGCCACTACATTTGCTTTCCCTGGATGATAAAGAATCTCCAAGTCGTATGCTTTAATCAGTTCCAGCCATCTCCTTTGCCGCATGTTCAATTATTTCTGACTGAATATGTATTTGAGACTCTTGTGATCCGTAAAGATTTGACAGTGAGTCCCGTACAGGTAGTGTCTCCAGATTTTCAAAGCAAAAACTACCACTGCCAGCTCCAAATCATGCGTTGGGTAATTTACTCCATAAGGTTTCAGCTGTCGTGACGCATAGGCGATCACATTCTCATTTTGCATCAATACACACCCGAGACCTTGGTTCGAAGCGTCACTGTAAACTATGAATCCTCCAGTTCCCTGTGGGAGTGCTAAAATCAGTGCCGTCATCAATATCTTCTTCAATTCATCAAAGCTAGTCGGGCACATCGTTCCACTCAAAATTTTGAGTTTTCTGCAGTAGTCGAGTAAGTGGGCGGGTAATTTTGGAAAACCCTTCCACGAACTGACGATAATACCCAGCAAGTCATAAGAACCTCCGGACTTCTTCCACGTTTTTAGGAGATTTCCAATCCATAATTGCTTCGATTTTCTGGGGATCTACTCGGACTCCTTCTGCTGATACAACATGATCGAGGAACATTACTTCCTTTAGCCAGAATTCACACTTAGCAAGCTTGCCGTACAATTGTTCGTTTCTCAGGAGGTCTAAAACGATCCGTAGATGTTGTGCATGCTCTTCTGGGATCTTGGAATAAACCAGAATGTCAACAATAAATACAACCACGAATTTGTCAAAATACCCTACGAACACTCGGTTCATCAATTGCATGAATACAACAGGTGCGTTAGTGAGACCAAACGGCATCACTACAAACTCATAGTGTCCATAGCGAGTTCTGAACGCTGATTTTGGAACATCGGATTCTTTAATCCTCAACTGATGATATCCCGACCTCAGATCGATCTTAGAAAACACTTTTGCCCTTGTAACTGGTCAAACAAATCATCAATTCGTGGCAATGGATACTTGTTCTTGATTGTCATCTTGTTCAGCTCTCGATAGTCAATACACAATCGAAGCAATCCATCCTTCTTCTGGACAAAAAGAACTGGTGCACCCCAGGGCGAAACGCTTGGCTGGATATAGCCTTTGTCCATTAACTCTTCCAGTTGCTTGTTCAATTCATACATCTCGGTAGGTGCCATACGATACAGCACCTTAGAAATTGGTGTAGCTCCTGGTTCCAGCTCGATGGTGAATTCTACATCCCGTCGTGGAGGCAGTCTAAGTAATTTGTCAGGAAAAACATCCGGAAATTCGTTCACAACAGGAATGGATGAGAGTTCTACTTTTCTGTCTTCTTTCTTCGTTGTGTAGCACCAGTATCCCGTACAGCCTTGTTTCAACAATTTGACAGCCTTCATCGCCTTGATCATCTTTCCTGAGCTTCCTAGTTTTCATCCTTCAAAAAGTATTTTGGAGCCATCGTCAGCTATCACCGAGATATTCCTCTTTCGGTAGTTTACAATAGCTCCATATCGATTAAGACAATCATCTCCGAGTATCAAGTCGTCTCCTTGCATTTCTATCACACTCAGATTTGAGGGCCACTCTCTGCCTCCAAATGATCCAGGGAAATATCTAGTTTCTAAGTTTCCCACAATCCTCTCTCCACTCGGTAAACCCACAACATAAGGCTCACAATTATGAAAACCAGAAATATTCAAACGATTTACACAAGACAAGGATATAAATGAATGCGTAGCTCCTGTATCGAATAAAACGCTAACTGGCTGTGAAAGGATCTGAACAGTACCTAATGCGATAGCAGCATCCTGGTCGTCTGCCCTCCTCATCTCGTACAGACGTGGGGGAACGTATCCGGCACTCGATGTCCCCTTTCGGTCCAACTGTCCTATGCCTCGTCCGTGACCAAAATTTTGGGGCAGCTGAACACTTTGCTGCGTCTGCTGAATACTTGATTTCCTCTAAGCTGGCTGTGATGTACAGGCTCTAAATGATTTTGCCACCTCTTCACAGAACACCGCACGAGGTCCCTCTCGACCACAATCAAAACAAGTCACGGCAGGAAGGGGGCAATTTCGCCGATAGTGTCCCGTCTGACTACAGTTAAAGCACTTCCTTGTCACATCTGTCGTAGCTGATACTGCTCCGAATTTCTTTCCGCTCTTGGATGGGTGCGGAGGTTTCTTGAACAAATGAAAGCATGACTGGGCCTTGCGGGGCCCGCTGCTCTTGTGCTCTGTGAAACTACCAGAGACTTTCTGCTTCTCGGATTCTGCAAACTTTTCCATCGCTGCTTCTTTGATTTCATACGCCAATGCTTTATCCTGATATTGACGGAGAGTGGTACATTCAAAACCGGACATTTATCTCTGAATCTCTCGTTTCATTCTCATATCAAAATGAATCATCATTTCTGCATCTGTTCCGACCAGATGTCGAACAAATGTCAGCTGCTGGTTAAACGTCTTAATGGCCTGATATACTGGCACATCCGAAGGCTGCGTGGAGAAAAACTCCCGAACTTTGGCTTCCCTCACCGGACGAGGGCAGTATTGAGCTTACATCATCAATCTAAATTCTCCCAGTCGGCATCATGATCTACAGGCCGGATGGCTTCTCACCCTTCGGACGCTTCCCCTATCAGAAAGCACTGAGCAATCGAGTCTCTCTAGTCGTCTGGGAAATTAATCCCGGCAAAAATTTTATCTAGTTCTTTTAACCAATGATCCCACGTTGGTGTCTCAGAAAAGCCGTCGAATTTGGGTGGTTGCATCTTTGCCACCTCTTGCAGCCATCGGTCGCCTCGATTCCCCATATCTGGGATACCTTGCTGACTATCTCCCTATTGTAATCCTACTGCCACCTGCATTTGGTCCACGACCTGGGCAAACTGAGTCATCTGGTTAACCACCTAATGAAGGATTTCGGGTACAGCATGTTCTGGTTCATTGTTAATAGATCTTTGTGGCTCGCCTGAGCTGTGACTGGCCTGATTAGAAGGCGAAGCTTCTCTTTCAGCATTCCTTCGTCCGCGTCCGCGACCGCGACCACGTCCACGTCCACCTCACAACATACTGTAAGCATAAATACTCAATATACAGGACACAATATCATTCTAATGTTCAAGTATAAAGAGGTATAATATGTAAAGGACGAGATAGAGTTTAGGTACTTACAACCACTGTTCGCACGAAGACGTAGGCAGTAAATGTTAGGAGTATGCCCTCGAATGCCACTCAGAGGTTGTTGAGTGAGGGCATTGTACTTGTAATTATGTAAACCATTTATATAAGGCAAATGAATGTTTCTTTATTTACTGGTAGTTACTGGCATTCCTAACTCGTAAATAAACATATAGAAACTAGTCCATGTATTTGAGAGCAAAACGTTCCACTCCTTATTGGATAAGGGGGTCGGCACTGGAAAGGTTATAGCTCAAATACTTAATCGTTCGCAAGTCGATGAAACTTGGTAGGCGTTAAGTTTATGTGAAGACTTGTATGACGTGTTCTTTGACATGGAGAGTGCTGTCGAACACTAATGGTTAGTGGGAGCACACGTTATAGGTATGCTAATTGGATTAGTATACTCGAACCGACTCACCTCGATTCGTCACATGGATTTCACTCCGGATCACAATGACGGAATCGAAAGGTTGTGATAGGTATTCGTGAACCTTCGACTTGAGGATTTAGTAGGGATGTGCTTGTGACGTCAAGATTTTCATTAGAGTAGTTCGACCACGTAAACGGAAGGCGGGGTCAACCTCGACGTGCATCTTGACGGCAAGTAGCGAGTCCTATGAATACCAAGATAGAATTCTTTCTCCCGTTAGTGAGCGGGTAATATGTCCAATGAGGTTAATGGCAAATGAGATCATAATTCTTTGGCCAAAGCATAGGAGCTAGTAGTAATAGATACACGATGACTCGATGATCTCGATTTGCATTAACGCATGCATAGCGTCAAGTACGTATATGGTTTGATGACCGTGACCCTATAACTTGATCGGGACATTTGAAAGAAGGGTTTATACGTATACCGGTATTCACGATGAATGGTTCTTGAATGATCCCAATCATTCGTTCTCGATCGGGTGCAGTGTAGGCCACCAGTGGCTAGGTGGTGCTTCTTCTATTTTGTTCCTCCCATTGCTGACTGAGACGGACCTACCGAGTCGCGCATTAGGATTGACATCGTAATGAATCGAGCTAATTATCTCATTATGAATATTTGATATTGGATATCTAATTTTGGAACATTGGATGTTTAAATCGATTTATTGGATAAATTGATTTACGGCCTAATGACTTAAATAAATTCTTGGGTGATTAATTTAATTCATGAATATAATTATTTCTTGGAGAAATTAATTATGTTATTTTGTATTTGATATGTTTAATTAATTGGATTAATTAAACGACATAAATACATCGGAACGGAATAGGAGTTTATCTGTTTGGACTCACGGAGTCCAAACGAACCGAACTCGACCGTTTTCTAGCATGGGCCAACCCCCACTTATTACCATGTGTGTGTATTGACTTGTCCCCATCATGGTTTTGGAATCTCATGTGATTGAGGGGACAAGTATCATATACATTATATGGGGAATCAAATCATGATATATGTATTTGTATTCATGTGGGTTGAATAAGAATATATACAAGACTTTGATCTCTCATCCTCACAATACTTCTTGGCATTTACGTATCATTGAGTTTGAGAGAGAGAGAGAAAATTGTTTTCTCTTTAGTCATCTTCTTCTTCAACCTTGTTCTTGTTTTTCTTAGAGAAAATATCAAGACATAAAGAGAGAGTAAGATTAAAACACTTAGAGTGTAGTAATCTTTACATATATAGCTTCATCACCTAGCTCTAGCCGTATCCTCGGAGGATAGCAAGGTGTTGTCATTCCGTTCGTTTCTCCGGCGCGTGGCAAGTAGAGACGCGGTGCTTTCGGCGTTGGATCGTTCAAGAGCTTGGGGAATAGCTCAAGAGAAGGTTACCATTTAATCAACGGACTTGAGGGTTAGTTTTTACAACTCTTGCTTTTCGTTTATATTTTCGTATATACGTAGCTCGATCGATCATCGTAGGGATTCGGATCGAATTAATTTTCGCTTTACCGCCTACTGGCCTTCGCTTTTAGGCACCGAATTACAACAAAGGGTATCGGAGCGTAGGTCTTGCGATCGTATATACGATATTGGCATTTGGAATGCTTGATTAGATGGTGAATGATTTGGAATCATTTTAGTCATAATCGTGGTATATATTTTTACGTTCGTTGTAGTTATATTTTTCGTAAGTTTATGTCTAAATATAAATCTTAATTTCTTGGAAATATGATTTATATTGAAGATATGAATGTTGAAAAATATTGATATTGGATATCCGGTCAAAAATCGAGCTCGAATCGTCGTTTGACGACTTTTCGGACAAAGGGCGTGAAGCCGCCAGGTGACTCGGCCGTGTCCGTGACACGGCCGTGTCAGCGACTTGAGCCATCGCCAGCAGACCCGACCGTGTCGAGACACGGGCCGTGCCGCCGGTAGCCGCCGAGCGTGACTCGGCCATGCCAGCCGCGGCCTAAGGTCACGGCAGTGACTCGCCATGGCAGCCATTTTCGCCGGCTCGATTTTTCCGTATTCTTGAAAATTAATCTCCCGCATGTTAAATTGGATTTAATATGATTAAAATGATTTATGGTATTTCATTTTATAAGGGAAATTTGATTAATTGGAATATTTATGGTCGATCAATTATTTTGAACGTTATTATATTACCGATTGTGTGAATCGATTGGATCGGTTCGTATTGTTGATTGGATCAATGTATCTCTACGCTTTCCATTTATTTAGTATTTATTGAATGGATGCTTTTGAATGGGGATGTGGTTCGTGGACTTAGTTTTGAATCGCTCGTTTTATTCGATTGGGTTGTAAAGGCCGTTTGAGCCTATTTATTTTACTAGAAAAATTTGTATCTAGGATGCAATTTTCAATGTAAAATTTATATGTAATGACGAAGACCGGAGGAAGATCCATTTCGAGAAGACGAAGATTCAAGACGAAGACTTGTAATTAGATTACGGAGTTTTTGTTTTCTAGGAACGGTCCATGAACCACATGTTGGTAGCAACTAGGTTGTGATTGGTTGTTTCATATTGTATGAATGCCACAAACGCGCTTAAACGATTAATGTGCAAAGTGTAACGTTAATCGCGATAATTCTCCCACAACAAATAATTAAGTTTATAAGGTTTCAAGGTTTTCCTTCCCTCCATCGAGTTTTCGGGAAATTGAAATCCAAACCGGATGTGCTATGCTTCCGAGTTATCGGGGTAGTCGTTCGGGAGGACGGATAAATTACCGGGAGCGCATTGGATGCCTTCGGTTGGAGCAAATTTTATCCCTAGAAACCTGATAGGTTGCCGGATAAGATTCAATTGTGAAACTGATTTGCGTCGATGGTATAAACTTAACTTGTTCACGAACCATAGAAACCGTATAGGTTGAGGGGAGTGAACAAGGGGAAAAAGAAGATCGAATCATCCATTAGATGGGTTGGTGTTGGACACCACTTTATGAAAATTAATAGACTAGAAACCTGTTCGGTTGCCCTCTATTAAAATTTATAAAGAACTCGATCACCACTATGAAGTAGAGCGACGATACTTCCGGATTTCACATGGGAGTGTGTTATTCCGATAAAAATAGTGGGAGCTGGGTAACAAGAATAGAAAAGACCTTAAATTCTATACTCGAACATAATTGAATGAGTCACTAATTAATCTGTTATACTTAATGCACAAATCTCAATATGACAATGAATCCACTCGCAATTCTACTCGAAAAGAACACCTTAATGGGACCTAACTTTGTGGATTGGCTCCGCACCGATGATTGTCCTCGGTATAGAGGCACTGGGATACGTCTTGAGACGGACATTCGGCGCGCCTCTGTGGACCCGAGCCAATCAGGAAGAGATTGAAAACCACGAAAAGTGGGTTAAGGATGACGTGAAAGTCCGTGCTTATATGATGGCTTCCATGTCTAATGAGCTTCAGAGAGCTCATGAGAAAATGACTTCGCTAGGCAGATTTTATCTCACTTAACCGAGCTTTATGGTGAGCATAGTAGAACTGCTAGATATGAGATATCCAAGCAACTGTTCGGTGCAAGGATGAAGGAAGGTGAGAAGGTTGGGGAACACGTCCTCAAAATGATATCCATGATCGAGAGATTGGAGGCTCTTGATTTTAAAATGGATACTTCTCTCCAAACCGACCTTATCCTACGCCTCTCTCCCTGATTCCTTCTCACAGTTTGTTATGAACTTCAACTGCAATGAGATTGCATGTAATTTAGCTGGGCTAATGAACAAACTTGTGACTGCTCAGTCTCAGATGAAGACTCCGCGGATGAAGGAGTCTGCTCTTGTGATTTCTTCTGGACTTCGGAAGTCTAATAATAAGAAGAAAAAGACCAAGAAGCGATGGACCACATGCTAAGGACCTTAAGGGTAAGGGCAAGGCCCCGATGGTTCCAAAGAACAAGAAGAAGAAGGATGCTTGTCTCAAGTGCGGTGAGTCGGGCCACCGGGCTAGAGACTGTCCGATTCTTCATGGCACTTAGTCTGTAACTTTTAGTTTTGGAAACAAATTGTTCGCCATCGTATTTTCTACTTCGGATCTTGGATTCTCGTGCTAGTTCTCATATTTGTACCGTGAATCGGGATCTGGAACAAAGTAGGAAGCTTGGAGCCGAGAAGTTATGATCACGGTGGAAGCGGGCATAGTGTCGAGGCGACCGACATAGGATCACTTCTTTTGGGTTTAGAATCCGGCTTTGTTTTGACTTTAGAAGATGTACTTGTTTTGCCCAAGGGGCACAAAAACATTGTATCCATTCCGGTCATGGACCGAAAAGGCTTTTCATTTTTCATTGGTGATGGTTCTGCAAAATTTATTTTAGAAATAAACTAGTGGGTACCGCTACATTGTTGAATGGATTGTATCATCTAAATCTCAAAGAACAAAGTAGTTGTGAATACTATAACTAGAAAACGCGGTAGGGATGAAACCAATCAAGTTTTGAAATGGCATCTTAGACTTGGTCATGTTGGTCGACCAAGGTTTACAAGATGGAAAAAGATGGACTTATGGGTCCATTGGGATCGGATCCTTTTCCTACTTGTGAATCTTGCCTTAAAGGCAAAATGACTAAGTCCCCTTCACAGGACATTTCAAAGAGCCGGATAAATCGGGATTAATCCATACCGATGTATGTGGTGCTTTGAAGCAAAGACGTGACGGATATCAATATTTCATTACTTTTACAGATGATCATACTAGGTATGGTTATGTATACTTAATGAAACATAAATCCGAGGCCTTTGAGAAATTCCAGAATTCAAGGCCCTAGTCGAGAAACAAACCGGTAATCATATCAAAGCACTTCGGTCGGACCGAGGTGGCGAGTATATGAGTACGGAGTTTGACGAGTTCCTTAAGGAACATGGAATAGTTTCACAACTAACACCTCCAGTACTCCTCGGTTAAATGGTGTGTCGAAAGAAGGAACCGGACCTGTTGAACATGGTCCGTTCCATGCCGGGCTATCTTGACTTGCCGATTTACCTATGGGGTATGCACTGATCGCCGCGTATATCTTGAACAGATGTCCTTCTAAATCCGTTCCTAAAACTCCACATGAGATGTGGGAAGGAAGGAAACCAAGTCTTAATCATATTAGGATTTGGGGATGTCCCGCCTATGTCAAGAAGACTAAGGTGGAAAAGTTGGAAGCTAGGTCTGCGAAGGGACGTTTCATTGGATTCCCGTCTGGGACGATGGGATATCTATTCTACATGCCCGAAGATCGAAGGATCATTGTTGCTTTACAAGCACACTTCCTGGAAGATGAGTTCATTCAGGAAGGCGGAGCAGGTAGAAGTATTTCTTTAGAAGAATACAATGAAACACCTCGAGAGACACTGTGCAAGAAATCGAACCGAACTTTCAAACACAAGTACAACCACCTCGTAGGTCTAGTAGGGTGTCTCATTTACGAGAGGTATGGGCTTGTGCACTTGGAGGAGCTGGGTCTCCATGAGGTTCCAAGTGATAGCCAAGAGACCGACCCAACAACCTATGACCAAGCGATGGTGGATGTAGACTCCGCGAAATGGCGTGAAGCTATGGAAGCTGAGATAGACTCAATGCATGTCAATCAAGTCTGGACTCTAGTAGACCGCCCCAAGGGCATAGTGCCTATTGGGAACAAGTGGATCTACAAGAGAAAGACTGATGGTGATGGCAAGGTTGACGCCTATAAGGCCAGGCTTGTGGCAAAGGGTTATACCCAAAAGGAAGGGATCGATTACCACGATACCTTCTCGCCCGTAGCCATGATCAAGTCTATTCGCATGATGCTTGCTATAGC
This sequence comes from Orobanche coerulescens, assembly GCA_033398695.1. Taxonomy (NCBI): domain Eukaryota; kingdom Viridiplantae; phylum Streptophyta; class Magnoliopsida; order Lamiales; family Orobanchaceae; genus Orobanche; species Orobanche coerulescens. The sequence goes on along the minus strand of CM065804.1, from coordinate 65,027,034 downwards.
TGCCTACCACGATTATGAGATATGGCAAATGGACGTAAAGACGGCTTTCCTTAATGGATTCCTCGAGGAGGAAATCTATATGGAGCAGCCTAAAGGCTTTGTGTCCGAAGTCGATATTCAGAAAGTGTGCAAGCTCCAGCGTTCCATTTATGGTGAAGCAAGCGTCGCGTAGTTGGAACCTTCGTTTTGACGAGGCGGTCAAAGAGTTTGAATTCGTGCAAAATGAAGAGGAACCTTGTGTATACAAGAAGGTTAGTGGGAGCAAGATCGCATTCTTAGTACTATATGTAGATGACATTCTACTAATAGGAAATGATGTGGGAATGCTCGATTACGTGAAAGCTTGGCTTTCGAGTAATTTCTCCATGAAAGACTTGGGAGAAGCAACCTATATTCTTGGTATTCGACTCTACCGGGATAGAGCGAAGAGAACAATAGGCCTTTCCCAAGCCCTCTATATAGATAAGATCTTAAAGCGATTTAAGATGGATGATTCTAAAAGAGGGTTCCTACCGATGCGACATGGAATAAAACTCACCTTGAAGATGTGTCCTCAAAGTGAGGAACAACGAAAGGAAATGAGTAATATACCATATGCTTCGGCCGTGGGTAGCCTTATGTATGCTATGTTGTGTACAAGACCTGACATCGCGCATGCTGTAAGCGTGGTGAGTAGGTTTCAGGCAAACCCAGGTAGGGAACATTGGTCTGCCGTAAAGAACGTTCTCAAGTACTTAAGAAGGACTAGAGATATGGTTCTAATGTATGGCGGTGGAGAATTGGATGTGGTGGGATTCACTGATTCGGACTTCCAAGGACTGAAGGACGACTCGATGTCCACTTCTGGCTACATATTTACTCTTAATGGAGGAGCAGTATCTTGGCGTAGTGCCAAGCAAAGCGCGATCACGATTCCACTGTCAGGTGAGTATCAAGCGGCCTCGGAGGCTTCCAAGGAAGGGTTCTGGATTAAGAAGTTTCTAGGAGAACTTCAAATGATACCATGTCCGAGCCGCCTGTTCTACTGCATCTGCGACAACGACGGAGTCCGTAGCACGTGCCAAGGAGCCGAGGTTTCACAACAAAGACCAAACATATTGAGAGGAAGTATCATCTCGTAAGAGAATTTGTTCGCAAGGGATACATTGTCCGCATAGAGTAGACTCGCCGACAACGTCGCCGATCCACCGACTAAGCCACTATCTCGGACTAGCTTGGAGCGTCATCCGGAGAACATGGGTATTAGATACCATAGTGTGTGGCATTGAGTGCAAGTGGGAGATTGTTAGGAGTATGCCTCGAATGCCACTCGAGGTTGTTGAGTGAGGGCATTGTACTTGTAATTATGTAAACCATTTATATAAGGCAATGAATGTTTCTTTATTTACCGTAGTTACCTTGGCATTCCTAACTCGTAAATAAACATATAGAAACTAGTCCATGTATTTGAGAGCAAACGTTCCACTCCTTATTGGATAAGGGGTCGGCACCGGAAAGGTTATAGCTCAAATACTTAATCGTCATAAGTCGATGAAACTTGGTAGGCGTTAAGTTTATGTGAAGACTTGTATGACGTGTTCTTTGACATGGAGAGTGCCCGTCGAACACTAATGGTTAGTGGGAGCACACGTTATAGGTATGCTAATTGGATTAGTATACTCAACCGACTCACCTCGATTCGTCACATGGATTTCACTCCGGATCACAATGACGGAATCGAAAGGTTGTGATAGGTATTCGTGAACCTTCGACTTGAGGATTTAGTAGGGATGTGCTTGTGACGTCAAGATTTTCATTAGAGTAGTTCGACCGTAAACCGGAAGGCGGGGTCAACCTCGACGTGCATCTTGACGGCAAGTAGCAGTCCTACCGAATACCAAGATAGAATTCTTTCTCCCGTTAGTGAGCGGGTTATATGTCCTATGCGGTTATTGGCAAATGAGATCATAAGTCTTTGGCCAAAGCATTGGAGCTAGTTGTATTAGATACACGATACTCGATGATCTCGATTTGCATTAACGCATGCATAGCGTCAAGTACGTATATGGTTTGATCGACCGTGACCCTATAACTTGATCGGGACATTTGAAAGAAGGGTTTATACGTATACCGGTATTCACGAAGAATGGTTCTTGAATGATCCCAATCATTCGTTCTCGATCGGGTACAGTGTAGGCCACCAGGTGGCTAGGTGGTGCTACTACTCTTTGGTTCCTCCCATTGCCGATCGAGACGGACCTACCGAGTCGCGCATTAGGATTGACAACGGAATGAATCGAGCTAATTATCTCATTATGAATATTAGATATTGGATATCTAATTTTGGAACATTGGATGTTTAAATCGATTTATTGGATAAATTGATTTACGGCCTAATGAATTAAATAAATTCTTGGGTGATTAATTTAATTCATGAATATAATTATTTCTTGGAGAAATTAATTATGTTATTTTGTATTTGATATGTTTAATTAATTGGATTAATTAAACGACATAAATACATCGGAACGGAATAGGAGTTTATCTGTTTGGACTCACGGAGTCCGAAACGAACCGAACTCGACCGCTTTTCTAGCATGGGCCAACCCCCACTTATTACCATGTGTGTGTATTGACTTGTCCCCATCATGGTTTTGGAATCTCATGTGATTGAGGGGACAAGTATCATATACATTATATGGGAATCAAATCATGATATATGTATTTGTATTCATGTGGGTTGAATAAGAATATATACAAGACTTTGATCTCTCATCCTCACAATACTTCTTGGCATTTACGTATCATTGAGTTTGAGAGAGAGAGAGAAAATTGTTTTCTCTTTAGTCATCTTCTTCTTCAACCTTGTTCTTGTTTTTCTTAGAGAAAAATATCAAGACATAAAGAGAGAGTAAGATTAAAACACTTAGAGTGTAGTAATCTTTACATATATAGCTTCATCACCTAGCTCTAGCCGTATCCTCGGAGGATAGCAAGGTGTTGTCATTCCGTTCGTTTCTCCGGCGCGTGGCAAGTAGAGACGCGGTGCTTTCGGCGTTGGATCGTTCAAGAGCTTGGGGAATAGCTCAAGAGAAGGTTACCATTTAATCAACGGACTTCGAGGGTTAGTTTTTACAACTCTTGCTTTTCGTTTATATTTTCGTATATACGTAGCTCGATCGATCATCGTAGGGATTCGGATCGAATTAATTTTCGTTTTACCGCTTCCGCTGGGCCTTCGTTTTAGGCACCGAATTACAACAGTAAAGTGATGTTATTCACGGCCGGTTACCTCAAACGACATATTTGACCCCTATTTTAACCTGTCCAAGATATCCATAATCTTAGCTCCGATACCATATTCTATAACACCCCCGATATATTCAGGAATATTACAGCGCCGTAAATCCTTTACATAAGAATTTACAAGGCTGAGGAAATGAAAAGACAATAACTGATACCAACATATGAAAGTAACTGAAATAAAATACGACAGTTCTGGGCCAATACCGAGAATACATATATCCAAAGGAAGAATATTAATACATCACCAAATCCAATCATCACAAACGACGACGTACTCGAGTACTAATTAAAAACAACACAAACAACAGACAAATAAACCCGGCCAGAACATCACTCTGCACCTTCGTCGTCATGCAGCTCCAGTGGTTGTTTCCCTGCTCTCCTGGATCCTGAACTTAAACAAATGCTCACCCCTGAAGGGGTTAGCACAACGATGCTAGTATAAGTACCACAACATATTATTCAACATCTCACGAAGAATAATAATAACATAAATGACAAAATACCAACGAGTCTCCTCCTGCGAGAAACTCATAAATAACATACACGAATGATAATCACAACATGATATCACAACATACACAGGGTAATTCCGACGATCCAGCGTTCACTGTCTAGAACCCATGATAATCCCGTTAGACTAACTCGTGGTGGGAAAACCCATCCGATGATCCAGCGCACGCTAGCATAGATCCCCCGATGATCCCGTCAGACCAACACGAGGTGGACATACAACAACGACATATATGCACAACAATATGTATAACATCAATACATAGAACAATTAAAGTACTTGCCTTGATTCGATGACAAGAATAATACTTCCAGGAATATCAAAACACTCGATGGTCGCCCCTTCGATCAATCACGTCGCAAATCTCGAACCCTAAACAAAAGAAATAATATAGAGTTCATATCACATCGTACGAACATCTAACAATCCAAATTACGGTCGGAAGTTCATAAAACGTATCCTGTCTGACATGCATAACGTACGTTACATACCCTTTGTTGCGTACGTTAAACCTACTCGTTAGCGTACGTAAGCTACGAAGACTAGCGTACGCTAACTATGTATCGACTATTCCTCTCTGACCAGTCGACTGACTTATCTGATGATATAACGTACGTTACATACACAATATAGCGTATGTTAATTCTGCCTGTTAGCATACGTAAGCTGCAGAGCCTAGCGTACGCTAAACATGCATCCGACAGTCTCTTCCATGATCAGACAACTGACTCGCCTCATAAAATTCTCAGTGTTAACGTACGTTAACTCCTTGCATGATACACTCATGAAAACTTGGATGATCTAATGGTGTTCAATGTCTTACAACTTCAAGGATAAACATATCATCATGATGTCATACTCCAATCTTTGATCACAAATTCTCATACGTAATTCGGAAGGTCTAAGGTTGATGTCAATATCATTCTATCATTCAAACTATCATCTTGAAGATTGTTAAGAGTCCACTTTTACAAGGTACAAGAAATCCTTCCATGATCAACCTCCTAGGTTCGTCTAACAACAATGATGTTAATACCAAGTCCGTGAATACTACGAAGACACTTTCCAAATTTGGATTATCAATCTCATAAAACTTCCTAGACATGATGTTGGTTGAATAAATCATTTGTGGAACTTAATATCCTTGGTAGCATGATCATAATAATATTAAGGATACGAATCCAATGTTGGAGATAGCATAACATACCTTAATATGAAGAAAATGCTGAGATAATATGTAGAATCCAATTCCGGTTGCTTGTGTGCCAATACAAGATGTTCGTCAACTTCAATGATCAAGTATAGTGATATCCAATCTTCAACGATCAATTACAGGTGTTCTAAAGGTGCCTAAGGTGGCTGGGAACTCTCTGGGATCGAAGTATGTTGAAGGCTAAGTGAAATAAATGAACTGAAATGAAATGGGGTGGTGTCTTATTTATAACTTTCTATCCTTAACGTACGTTGGCCTTCATGCATAACGTACGTTAGTCACTTATTGTACGCTACCCAGTTTACTTAGCGTACGCTATCGTCACTGACAGTTAACTGTTCTCATTCTGTACTCGATTACGTACGCTACACCATCAGGTTACGTAGGTAAGTAACACCCATTATCATACGCCAGACACATTCCTTAGCGTACGTTAACAATCGTTGACTTCAAAAGTGTCCAGGTTCGTCCACGGGAATCTTATCTGGACCCATCGTCCGGCTGGCGCATGTACTAGCTGCTCAGCTCAATTATTAGTTGTTTAACGTATGATACGCTACATTCGTAGCGTACGCTAACTCTAGAGTATAACATACGTTAAGATTCCTTCTTAGCGTACGTTATCACGTATTTGCATGAGAAAATTTACATGTTGCCATACTCATGTACAAGGATACAAATACGAGAAATATCATACTTCAATTATCGATATCACAATTCCGAATAATACAGGGTTCAATTACAGATGAAATACTCAATAATTCATCCGGATATTACATACTCTCCTACTAAAAAGGAGTTTCGTCCCGAAACTCAAGACAAAAATAACTCTGGATATCTGGACCTCATGATATCTTCCGTTTCCCAAGTGGCTTCCTCCACTCCGTGGCGCGACCACTGAACTTTAACCAAAATTATAAGTTTGTTTCCCAATTGCTTAACTCGACTCTCGAGTATCCTGATCGGTCTCTCTTGAAACGTGCCATCCTGAGCGACTTCGTTTTCGCCGAAATCAATGACATGACTAGGATCTGGTATATACTTCCGTAACTGGGATACGTGGAATATGTTATGAACATGGATCAATGACGGCGGTAATTCCAACCTGTATACCAACTCTCCAACTCTCTCAAGTATCTCGAATGGTCCGATATATCTCGGACTCAACTTTCCTTTCCTCCCAAAACGAAACATTCCCCGAGTAGGAGAAACTTTTAAAAGCACGTGATCTCCATTATTGAATTCTGATGGACGAAGGCGCACGTCTGCGTAAGATTTCTGTCGACTCTGGGCGGTTAATAGCCTTTCACGAATCAAGGCTATCTTCTCTCGTGTTTGCACAATCAATTCCAGTTCCGTCCCGATCAAGTCTGATGAATCGTCCCAACATAGGGGTGATCTGCATCTCCTCCCGTATAATGCCTCAAACGGTGCCATCTTAATGGAAGAATGTCAACTATTGTTGTAGGTGAATTCAATCAACGGCAGATGAACTTACCAATTAGTTGACCAATCTAAGGCACAAGCCCTTAGCATATCTTCCACCGTTTGAATAGTCCTCTCGGATTGTCCGTCTGTCTGCGGATGATAAGCTGTGCTGAAGTTCAATTCGGTTCCCAAGGCTTTATGAATTGCCTTCCAAAAATGAGACACAAAGCGACCGTCTCGGTCAGAAATAATGGTCTTCGGCATACCATGCAATCGGACTATCTCGGAAATAAATACTCGTGCCAACTTCTCGGGTCCCCAAGTGTCCTTAATGCCTAGAAAATGAGCTGATTTGGTTAGACGGTCAACTATCACCCAAATCATGTTCATTCCTGTCTTGGTTCTCGGCATATTAGTGATAAAGTCCATCGATATGTCCTCCCACTTCCATTCAGGAATCGAGAGCGGCCTCAACATCCCGGCAGGTCGTTGATGCTCGATCTTAATCTGCTGACAAACCAAACATTTCGAGACATAATCCGATATATCTTTCTTCATGTTGCCCCCACCAGAAGTTCTGCTTTAGGTCCTTATACATCTTACTGATGCCCGGGTGGATAGAATAGGGCATGCTGTGAGCTTCCTTCATAATTGTCTTCTTCAGAACATCGACATCGGGAATGCAAAGTCGGTTCTGAAATCTCAAAACTCCATCATCATGAATTACGAATCCTAGGGCCTTTCCCCTGATCACTTCATCACGTTCCAAATCATCAGAGGATCATCTACTTTCTCAGATTTGATTTCTTCAGTTAACGATGAAGTTAATTCCATCACACAGAGTTGTCCTTGGACTCTTTGCAACCATACTTCAATTCCTTCGCGAATCAATTCTTGTTGAATGATGGGCTGGGAGGTCAGAGTCTCCAGCATCTGAATAGAAACAGGCTTGTGGCTAAGTGCATCGGCCACTACATTTGCTTTGCCTGGATGATAATGAATCTCCAAGTCGTAGTCCTTAATCAGTTCCAGCCATCTCCTTTGCCGCATGTTCAACTCTTTCTGACTGAAGATGTATTTGAGACTCTTGTGACCGTAAAGATTTGATAGTGAGTCCCGTACAGGTAGTGTCTCCATATTTTCAAAGCAAAAACTACCGCTGCCAGCTTCAAATCATGTGTTGGGTAATTTACTTCATAAGGTTTTAGCTGTCGTGAGACATAGGCGATCACCTTCTTATTTTGCATCAATACACACATGAGTCCTTGGTTCGAAGCGTCAATGTAAACTATGAATCCTCCAGTTCCCTGTAGGAGTGCTAAAATTGGTGTCGTCGTCAATCTCTTCTTCAATTCATCAAAGATAGTCTGGCACATCTCGTTCCACTCAAAATTTTGAGTTTTCTGCAGTAGTCGAGTAAGTGGGCGGGTAATTTTGGAAAACCCTTCCATGAACCGACGATAATACCCAGCAAGTCCTAAGAAACTCCGGACTTCTTTCACGTTCTTAGGAGATTTCCAATCCATAACTGCTTCGATTTTTTGGGGATCTACTCGGACTCCTTCTGCTGATACCACATGACCGAGGAACATTACTTCATTTAGCCAGAATTCACACTTAGCAAGCTTTACGTACAATTGTTCGTTTCTCAGAAGGTCTAAAACGATCCACAGATGCTGTGCATGCTCTTCCGGGCTCTGGGAATAAACCAGAATGTCATCAATAAATACGACCACGTATTTGTCCAAATACTTTATGAACACTCGGTTCATCAATTGCATGAATATAGCAGGTGCGTTAGTGAGACCAAATGGCATCACTACAAGCTCATAGTGTCCGTAGTGAGTTCTGAATGCTGATTTTGGAACATCGGATTCCTTAATCCTCAACTGATGATATCCCGACCTCAGATCGATCTTAGAAAACAATTTTGTTCCTTGTAACTGGTCAAACAAATCATCAATCCGTGGCAACGAATACTTGTTCTTGATTGTCATCTTGTTTAGCTCTCGATAGTCAATACACAATCGAAGCGATCCATCCTTCTTCCGGACAAAAAGAACTGGTGCACCCCAGGGTGAAACGCTTGGCTGGATATAGCCTTTATCCAGTAACTCTTCCAGTTGCTTCTTCAACTCATACATCTTGCTAGGTGCCATACGATACGGTGCCTTATAAATTGGTGTAGCTCCTGGTTCCAGCTCGATGGTGAATTCTACATCCCATCGTGGAGGTAGTCCAGGTAATTCATCAGGAAAAACATCCGGAAATTCGTTCACAACAGGAATGGATGAGAGTTCTACTTTTCCGTCTTCTTTCTTCATTGCGTAGCACCAGTATCCCGTACAGCCTTGTTTCAACAATTTGACAGCCTTCATCGCCTTGATCATCTTTCCTGAGCTTCCTAGTTTCCATCCTTCAAAAAGTATTTTGGAGCCATCGTCAGCTATCACGGAGATATTCCTATTTCGGTAGTTTACAATAGCTCCATATCAATTAAGCCAATCATCTCCGAGTATCAGGTCGTCTCCTTGCATATCTATCACAATCAGATTTGAGGGCCACTCTCTGCCTCCATATGATACAGGGAAATCTCTAGTTTCTAAGTTTCCCAAAATCCTCTCTCCACTCGGTAAACCCATAACATAAGGCTCACAATTATGAAAACCAGAAATATTCAAACGATTTACACAAGACAAGGATATAAATGAATGTGTAGCTCCTGTATCGAATAAAACGCTAACTGGCTATGAAAGGATCTGAACAGTACCTGATGCGACAGTAGCATCCTGGTCGTATGCCATCCTCATCTCGTACAGATGTGAGGGAACGGATCTGGCACTTGATTTCCCCTTTCGGTCCAACTATCCTCTGCCTCGTCCGCGACAAAAATTTTGGGGCAGCTGAACACTTTGTTGTGTCTGCTGAATACTTGCTTCCCTATGAGCTGGCTGTGATGTACGGGCTCTAAAAGATTTTGCAACCTCTTCACAGAACACCGCACGAGGTCCCTCTCGACCATAATCAAAACAAGTCACGGCAGGAAGGGGGCAATTTCGCCGATAGTGTCCCGTCTGACTACAGTTAAAGCACTTCCTTGTCACATCTGTCGTAGCTGATACTGCTCCAAATTTCTTTCCGCTCTTGGATGGGTGCGGCGGTTTCTTGAACAAATGAAAGGATGACTGGGCCTCACAGGGCCCGCTGCTCTTGTGCTCTGTGAAACTACCAAAGACTTTCTGCTTCTTGGATTCTGCAAACTTTTCCATCGCTGCTTCTTTGATTTCATACGCCAATGCTTTATCCTGATATTGACGGAGAGTGGTACATTCAAAACCGGACATGTATCTCTAAATCTCTCGTTTCATTCTCATATCAAAATGGATCATCATTTCTGCATCTGTTCTGACCAGATGTCGAACAAATGCCAGCTGCTGGTTAAACATCTTAATGGCCTGATATACTGGCACATTTGAAGATTGTGTGGAGAAAAACTCCCGAACTTTGACTTCCCTCACCGAACGAGGGAAGTACTGAGCTTCCATCATCAATCTAAATTCTCCCCAGTCGGCATCATGATCTACAGGCCGGATGGCTTCCCACCACTCGGACGCTTCCCCTATCAGAAAGTACTGAGCAATAGAGGCTCTCTGGTCGTCTGGGTAATTAATCCCAGCAAAAATTTTCTCCAGTTCTTTTAACCAATGATCCCACGTCGGTGTCTCAGAAAAGCCATCGAATTTGGGTGGTTGCATCTTCGCCACCTCTTGCAGCCATCGGTCGCCTCGATTCCCCATGTCTGGGATACCTTGCTGTCTATATCCCTGTTGTAATCCTACTGCCACCTGCATTCGGTCCACGACCTGGGCAAACTGAGTCATCTGGTTAACCACCTGGTGAAGGATTTCAGGTACAGCAGGTTCTGGTTCATTGTTAATAGATCTTTGTGGCTCGCCTGAGCTGTGGGTGGCCTGATTAGAAGGCGAAGCTTCTCTTTCAGCATTCCTCGTCCGCGTCCGCGACCGTGACCACGTCCACGTCCACCCCTCAACATACTATAAGCATAAATACTCAATATACAGGAAACAATATCGTTCTAATGTTCAATTATAAAGAGGTATAACATGTAAAGGACGAGATAGAGTTTAGGAACTTACAACCACTGTTCGCACGAAGACGTGGGCAGTATAGTGATGTTATTCACGGTCGGTTACCTCAATAGACATATATGACCCCTATTTTAACCCAATGTCCAAGATATCCATAATCTTAGCTCTGATACCATATTCTGTAACACCCCTAATATATTCAGGAATATTACAGCGCCGTAAATCCTTTACATAAGAATTTACAAGGCTGAAGAAATCAAAAGACAATAACAGATACCAACATATGAAAGTAACTGAAATAAAATACGACAGTTCTGGTCCAATACCGGGAATACAAATATCCAAAGGAAGAATATTAATACATCACCAAATCCAATCATCACAAACGACGACGTACTCGAGTACTTATTAAAAACAACACAAACAATGCAAATAAACCCTACGAACAACACTCTGCACCCTCGTCGTCATGCAGCTCCAGTGGTTGTTTCCCTGCTCTCCTGGATCCTGAACATAAACAAATGTTCACCCCCGAAGGGGTTAGCACAACGATGCTAGTACAAGTACCAAAACATATTATTCAACATCTCACGAAGAATAATAATAACATAAATGACAAAATACCAATGAGTCTCCTCCTGCGAGAAACTCATAAATAACATACACAAATGATAATCACAACATGATATCACAACATACACATGGTAATTCCGACGATCCAGCTTCACTGCCTAGAATCCATGATGATCCCATCAGACCAACCCGTGGTGGAAAAACCCGTCCGATGATCCAGCGCACGCTAGCATAGATCCCCAGATGATCCCGTAGGACCAACACGAGATGGACATACAACAACGACATATATGCACAACAATATGTATAACATCAATACATAGAATAATTAAAGTACTTGCCTCGATTCGATGACAAGAATAATATTTTCACGAATATCAAAACACTCGAAGGTCGCCCCTTCGATCAATTATGTCGCAAAACTCGAACCTTAAACAAAAGAAATAATATAGAGTTCATCTCACATCGTATGAACATCTAACAATCCAAACTGCAGTCGGAAGTTCATAAAACGTATCCTGTCTGACATGCATAACGTACGTTACATACCCTTTGTAGCGTACGTTAAACCTACTCGTTAGCGTATGTAAGCTACGAAGACTAGCGTACGCTAACCATGTATCGACAGTTCCTCTCGGACTAGTCGACTGACTCGTCTGATGATATAATGTACGTTACGTACACAACGTAGCGTATGTTAATTCTACTCGTTAGAGTACGTAAGCTGCAGAGCCTAGCGCAAGCTAAACATGCATCCGACAGTCTCTTCCCTTATCAGACAACTGACTCGCCTCATGAAATTCTCAGTGTTAACGTACGTTAACTCCAAGCATGATACACACATGAAAACTTAGATGATGTAATGGTGTTCAATGTCTTACAACTTTAATGATAAACATATCATGATGATGTAATACTCCAATCTTTGATCACAAATTCTCATACGTAATTCGAAAGGTCTAAGGTTGATGTCAATATCATTCTATCATTCAAACTATCATCTTGAAGATTGTTAACAGTCCACCTTTACAAGGTACAACAAATCCTTCCATGATCAACCTCCTAGGTTCGTCTAACAACAATGATGTTAATACAAAGTTCGTGAATACTACGAAGACACTTTCCAAATTTGGAATATCAATCTCAGAAAACTTCCTAGACATGATGTTGGTTGAATAAATCATCTTTCGAACTTAATATCCTTGGTAGCATGATCATAATAATCTTAAGGATACGAATCTAAGGTTGGAGATAGCATAACATACCTTAATATGAAGAAAATGCTGAGACAATATGTAGAATCCAATTCTGGTTGCTTGTGTGCCAATCCAAGATGTTCTTCACCTTCAATGATCAAGTAATAGTGATATGCAATCTTCAACGATCAATTACAGGTGTTCTAAAGGTGCATAAGGTGGCTGGGAACTCTCTGGGCTCGAAGTATGTTGAAGGCTAAGTGAAATAAACGAACTGAAATGAAATGGGGTGGTGTCTTATTTATAACTTTCTGTCCTTAACGTACGTTAGTCTTCATGCATAACGTACGTTAGTCGCTTAGCGTACCCTACCCAGTATACTTAGCGTATGCTATCGTGATAGTTAATTATTCTCATTCTGTACTCGATTACGTACGCTACACCATCAGGTTACGTACGTAAGTAACACCCATTAGCGTACGGTAGACACATTCCTTAGCGTACGTTAACAATCGTTAACTTCAAAAGTGTCCAGGTTCATCCGCGGGAATCTAATCCGAACCCATCATCCGGGTGGCGCATGTGCTAGCCGCCTAGCTCAATTATTAGATGTTTAACGTATGCTAGGATACATTCGTAGTGTATGCTAACTCTGGAGGATAACGTACGTTAAGCTTCTTTCTTAGCGTACGTTATCACGTATTTGCATGAGAAAATTTACATGTTTCCATACTCGTGTACAAGGATACAAATACGAGAAATATCATACTTCGATTATCAATATTACAATTCCGAATAATACAGGGTTCCATTACAGATGAAATACTCAATAATTAATCTGGATATTGCAGGCAGGTTGTAATAACAAGTGATATGGCCCTGCTGGCCATAGTTAAAACATGTCACGCCCCGGTTGGATACACTAGGGCCGGTTCTGAATTCCTGTTGCCTCCAGATGCACGGTGAGACTTTCCAGATGGATAGTTCACCGATTGGGATTTCTGGTGGTTGTTGTTCTTACTACCCAAAAAATTTCATGAGGTCTTCTGTTTCTTACCCTCACTAGCCGTCTCCGTAGCTGCAAAGGACATATTATAGGCCAGTGCTTTGCCCTGATACTCCTTCAGTTTAGTACAATCGAACCTAGCCATGTAATATCGAATTCTGGGCTTCATCCGCATATCAAAATGTCGGATCTTATCCCTCTCTTCTCTCACTTGACCCTTCACGTGGTTGAGTTGCTGGTTGTATTCAACGATCGCCTAAGATACTGGAATGTCCTGGGGTTTAGCCTCGTAAAAGGCTCAGAGTCTGGCCTCCTGAACAGGCGACAGACAATACGCAGCCTCCATTAACTCCTTAAACTCGTCCCACCAAACTTCATGGTCTTGAGGCCGATGACCTGCCACCAGCTAGCGGCATCTCTCGTCAGAAAGTACTGTGCAATCGGCACATTTCGTGCCTCTGGACAATTTACCGCCACAAAAACTTTATTCATCTCGTTAATCAAATCTTCCCCGCCGATCGGATCCGTAGCACCAATAAACTGAGAAGGGCGCATACGGATCACATCTTGTAGCCATATCTCTGCCTAGTATTCGTCACAGGAGGTGGATCATTGAGATGAACTGCTTGAGTCAAGAGAGCCATTTGGTTCGCCACTTGCTGTAATATAGTGGCTACACCAATACCCACATTATTCCCTGCGTAATCCCCCAGACTGGCCAACTGGTTCTGCTGACCATCAGTACCAGGATGAACTGAATTCGATAGAGTAGGAGAAGTCGATCCAGCATCCGAACCGAGAGACATGGCCGCCCCGCCGGCTGCGCCACGTCCTCGACCGCATCCGCGACCACGTCCGCATCCTCTACCGGCTGACATTCCAAAGGATAGAAAAAAGAAGAAAGACATAAGTACAATTCAGAATACAACTGTCATGGTGACCGGTTCCCCACATTACGAAGTCGAAAGACAAGACAGTAAAGACGATAAGAAAGGTAAGAGAACTTACGAGTACCGGTCGTAATAAGATGATGGCAGCGCGATGATACTGTGTTTACAACCAAAGTGACTAGAACCAAAAGACCACAAACCTAGGTATCTAAAAACCTAGGCTCTGATACCATATTCTGTAACACCCCCGAGATATTCAGGGTATGTCATAGCGCCGTGAATCCCATTTGGACTCATACCAAATGACTTCAATAAATTTTCCAAAAGTATCAAAATCACCAAACATTTATCGGATTTACCGATGAACCTCCAAGACCAAATTCAATCCACAAAAGACCACGAATTCGACATAACAAACAAGAAGAAAATATCCTCTATAGTACTCGAGTACCAACTAACAATTTATGACAAACAAAAACTCAACAACCAGACTCAAATAAAATAAACACCAAGACATGTCACAGTATCACGCCTGGCCTTCATCGTCGTGCTGCCCCAGTACTCGTCCAGTAGCATTATTTGAACCTGAAATACATGAAACCTATTTCCCCCGAATGGGGTTAGCCGTGGAATACCTAATATAAGTAACGCAAACGAACTCTTACATCTTACAATATCAAAGCACATGCATCAATAGTTTTCGAAAGCAATTAAGATAATGATTTCCGGAAATGCAATATCTATAAATATACCACAAAACAAGATCCTCCCGATTAACCATGGACCTGACCATGCGCGGATCCCTCCGAGGCCCCGTTAGACCCTCCCGAAGTGTTTAACCCAAAAGTTCGTGGACCCAACCAAACATAGATCCCTCTGAGGCCCCGTCGGACCGTCCCGGAGTGAACATATACACTCTAATACTCATATACATTACTTTGCACATTCAAGATTATAAGTTCGTAAGAATTACTTGCATATGAGACATGGCGGACTATTTTGAGATGATAGACGACCGCCGTTGAAGGAATTCGGGAACTTCGAACCTAGACGATTCGTAAAACGACTATCAACAACAACACGACTGGAATTTAACATTGAAATACACTTGAAAATCCCACCTACGATACATGTAATCCAACAACATATTCAACGAGGGCGGATCGCAACCAAACCCTCTCGATTGCATAAACACACCGAATTTATCGTGAATTTGTAGAACAAACGCAAATACAATGAAGATTAATCATATCTATCATGAATTAATCAACCAAACAAAACTACGAATAGGATTCACGAGAAACCCCCAAATTTCTCAAAAGTAGGGTTCCAGTGATTTACCCCGAATCGAAGACGAAGAGGACGGATTGGTGTTGTTAATCTACACCACAACTCCAAGAAAGATGATAGCTAGATGATTGAAGAGTCAAAAATCGCCCAAAATCGCTTAAGAGTCACCCAAGCCATGGGGGAGACGAAGAAGGAAGAAAAATGGACAATCTCGGTCAACTCTGGATATTTAAACCCGCGCCCGCTAACGTACGTAAGACATGACGAGCTGATGTAGTTAGGTCCTTAATATACGTAATGCATCCTCCCTTACGTACGTAAGGGACTGGCAGAGCTCTGTGCCCGATTCCCTAAAGACCCTAACGTACGCTACACATGAGGCTAACGTACGTTAGGAAGACAACATAACGTACGTTATGCATTGTCAATAACGTACGTAAGAGCCTCAGTTTAGAACCACAGTTAGCCAACAACTGTGCATAAGTGATACGAAAATCGAAACGCGACGATTAACGAAATGTGCAGACACCAATACAAAGAGTTCGAAGCGACGACCTTAAGCGCTAAAAGAAAACACGATTCCGATTACCTGAAGATTCGGAATATGCCACAAGAGTAATTACTCTTAACTTTTAGGAAATTATAAAACGGCCCAAAACGACCGAAAAACACGATACGGAAACGAACAACTGCTCCGAAGCTCATAACATGTCTAACACCATTAAACAAACTTGCATAAAACTCGAAACGACAGTTTCGCACAACAATCGCACCAAACGAGCCGACAAGTGGAAAAATTACTAATAAACACAAGATCGAGTAAAGTAATTCCAAAATATGCTCGGATGCCAAAATATGCAGAATTAAACATCTTTAAAATGTCAAAACGATTACAAGCTAGTCGCTGAAAATGGAAATACACCGAAATGGAAATTACTAAAACTGGAAAAGTACGGATATTACAATATGCACAATCAACATCACAACAGCTATCATGAACAATACACGTTTAATCACGCCATAAAATATATGAACAACATAACAAAAACCATCACGAACAATACATAATCAACCCACCATATATCCGTCGACCCACAACATGGCATAATACACATCCAAGTATATAATCAACCAACATAATCGTCATAATCAATACAATCTAACAACAAGAATTATACAAGAGCAACATCAACACAACGAGACATCTATAACGAACAAATCATATAAACCACATTCAACGAGAATGAACAAACCACCACATAATCGAATACACAACTTCACCTCACAAGATACAAGTTGTATAGACAAGGTACTTGTCTCGACAATCGACAAGAGAATACCTCGACGAGAATATAATAACAACACAATCACTACAAGAATAACCACCATAAACAAGGAAAACACGCACAACACCCAAGGGGAAACTCATTGAAATATTTAATCAAACATTAAATGTTCAAGGTTCCTCGAGAACACAAAAATCAGGATCCATATTAAATGAAACTAAAATATGGATGTATAATCCAAAAAATATGTTCAATAATATTGGATAACACTAAATGGACGACAAAAGTGGATGAAAATGAATCACATGAAAAAAAACCCAAAATAGACAAATAGGGATTTTCAAGAAAAATACCTCAATCCGACGAAGAACAAAGGATTAAACGTTGATATAATCGTCAAAGACCTTCCAAAACACCCTTGGATGGAGCAAAATGGGCCAAGAATCCAAACCCTAGCCCCAAGTAGTTCGTATGCTGCGAGAAGAATGAATGAAATGAAGAATAAGGTAAAAACCCCGAATGTCCAGCCTTATACTTACAAAGATGCATGAGCACGTGATCATGAGCCAGACTGTGCGTCTGGGTGCATCCCTCACTACCAGAGCACTAGTGTGTCGCATGGGAACAACACGATCTCCTGGTCATGTGCTTGCTCATTCGCTGCAAACAAAGGCTGGAATCAAGCCCGATGTGGTTTCAAAAGAGCCCCAAACGCAACCAATTCGAAATAAAGGGATACCACGAGCCAACAATACCATCTAAGACGCAAAACAGCAACAAAATACAACATGTTGTATCACATAGGCATGCACATGAATCTATACGACTTATGCAACGACAAGTCGCACTCGACGAATACCACAACATGGTACACCATACAATACACAACAGAGAAATAACTCCAACTAATCGTCATTGCAAAAATATTAGGCACAAAAAGAGAAATAATTCTAAGAAAATGAAACTATTGGATGTTATAGGACGTCCTGGTTGGATAACCTGCCGAGTGATAAGCATGGCAGCAGGATAACGTACCCCAGAGCCCTCGTCAGGGCAGTCCCTGGTTTTAACTCGGCCCACACAGCTCGAACGAGTATGTTTATTTTATAAAATCATCACTTTTCAGAAATTTTTTCAAATCATTGTAATTAATTCTCAAAAACATCGTTGTACAACATCAATTGCAAGATAGTACATAAATCACAATCAAATTACTTGCCTGGTAACTTTAGATTTAGGAAGTTTCGATCAAGTTGCAACCAGGATTTAAGACCCAGGGGATTCAGACTTAAAATGAACAATATGATATAATCAAGGTTAGGGTTAGCTATTATAATCAAAACCATATTGAAAACCCTAATCAAAACTCGTTGGGGCATTTTATCGGACACCTAGCGGGCATTTGTGAATAGGGTGATTCAGACGAAATATTTGAAATCCGCTATGGTAGAATCGATAAGAACAATCCCATGATACTCGATATACAATCAATTTCAAGTTTTAAACAATATCTAATCATAGATCTTGAAGAACAAGATTAGGGTTCACGGCTAGATTTACCTTCAATCTGATTAAAACTTCTGAAAACGACTGCAACAGACTTGCTAATTTGATCCCCAAATGTTAGATATGTGTTTATATCACACAAAGAGGATCAAAAATCTGTTTCTAAGCTTAAGGTCAAGGTTGGGCTGATGAAAAACAACGGATTGAAGGAAGGAGACTCAAGCACCTCTATAAATACCAAATTAACTCTTTAAGTCAGTTGGCCATTGCGGCCGCTATGTGAGGCACTTAACGACCATTACCATGGTGATTTTATGGTCGAAGTTCGATATTTTAATGGCCGCAAGGTTCGCTTCAAACCTTAAGTCGGTTAAGGCTTAACAGCCGCTAACTATGGCTCTTAATGGCTGCTAACCACGGTTAGTCTGCAATTGGTGTTTAGTAACCTACCAGGTGTAAAGTTCATGTGAATCTCGAACCTCAGTCAGTTTCGAAATGGTAAAGTTTGACATAGTGACATGCATGGTAATGAATCGTATGCACTTGATCCAACCAACTCTAGAATCATCGAGTTGATAATGGGATGTTATCTTTCCTTGATAGCACATAGTACATACATTATAGTTGATAAAGTCAAGCAACAATCTAAGTAACATGAAATAACAAATTTCACTCATTCCTAGAAAGGAAAAAATCACAAGGTGATTAGAACATCATAAATTACACCAGGTTAAAATGCAAGGTCTCACACTCTCCACCCCTAAAAGAAAAGTTTCGTCCTCGAAACTTAGGATTTGAACAACTCAGGATAGCGTGCATGCATACTATCCTCGGTCTCCCAAGTTGCTTTTTTGACTCCATGACGCGACCATTAGACTTTAACTAGTGGGATCTCTTTATTCCTCAACTACTTTACTCTCCACTCTAAGATCATAAACGATCATTCTTCTAATGTAACATCACTAGCCAAATTGATTTCCCCAAAGTCGATGAAGTGACTGGGATCAGGGACATATTTCTTGATCTAGGAGAAACGAAATATTTATGCACATAGCTAAGTGACAGTGGCAATGCAAGATGATGCACTACTTCGCCAACTCTATCCAGAATCTCAAACGATCCAACGTATCTCGGACTCAACTTCCATTTCCTCCCGAATAGTGTAACTCCTCGGGTTGGTGATACTTTCAACAATATTTGATCTCCTACTTCAAACTCTAGCTGGCGTCGCCGAACATCAGCATAAGGTTTCTATCGACTCTGTACAGTCAATAGTTTTTGATGGATCAAGGTGATATTCTCGCACCAATATATCTGGTTCAACACCATTCAGTTCAGATGATTTGTCCCAACATAACGGCGATCTACATATTCTTCCATAAAGTGGTTGGAATGTTGCCATATTAATTGAGCCATGCCACCTATTATTGTAGGTAAATTCAATCAGCGACAAGTGATCTTCCCAATCTTCTTTCCAGCTCAAGGCGCAATCCCTATATAAATATTCCAACATCTGGATCATTAACTTGGATTTCCCATCAGTATGAGGGTGGTATGATGTACTGAATCTCAATTCAGTACCCAGCGCATAATGAACCGCTTGCCAAAAATGCGATAAAAATTGACCATCACATTCTGAAATGACACTCTTCGGATTACCATGCAGTCTTACGATTTTCAGCGACAAAGACTCGAGCTAGACCTTTGGGTCCCCATGTATCCTTGACTGCCAAAAAGTGAACAGCTTTGGTAATCAATCAATAATCACCCAGATCATATTCATCCATGAACGAGTTCTCAGCATCCCACTACGAAATCCATCGTGATATCTTCCTATTTTCATTCCGGTAGCAACTTCAACATCCCAGCAGGTCTCTGATGTTCAATCTTGACTTGTTGAGAAGTTAAACATCTCGAAACAAATTATGCAACTTCCTTATTCATGTTGGGCCACCAAAAGTTCTTCTTATCTTTGTAAATTTTCCTCGTACCCAGATGAATTGAATACAGCATAGAATGCGGCTCATTTAAGATTGTTTCTTTGAGGTCGGCATCATTCAACACACAAAGTCTGCCTTGGAATCATAAAACTCCATCTTTATGGATCATGAAACCAGGGGCTCTCCCTTTTTGCATCATAATCATGGACCTAGACTATCGCCAGATCCTCAAATTGTCTAGATTGGATATTGTTGATTATCGAGGAGGTAAATTCTAGGAAAAGTAACGGTCCTTACTCTTTGTCAAAGCCATTGTAAGGTTACTGACTTGCAGCCTCTATAAGGCGACTGACTTGCGGCTCAATGCATTTGGGACCATTTTAGCTTTACTAGGGTGGTAAAGAATTTCAAGATCATAATCTCTAATCAGTTCCAGCCATCGTCGTTGGTGCATGTTCAATTATTTTTGTGTAAATATATACCTCAACCTTTTGTGGTCGGTATATATTCTGCAGGAAGAACCATATAGGTAGTGCCTTCATACCTTCAATGCGAATATGACTGCCTCTGATTCCTGATCGTGAGAATAATTGGCCTCGAATGACTTCATCTTACAAGATGCATAGGCTATTACCCGATCATTCTGCCTTAACACACTCCCAAGTCCTAGTTTAGAGGCGTCACTATATACAACGAAGCCATTGGTTCCCTGGGGTAAGGCTAGAACCGATGTCGTGGTTAATCCTGTAACACCCCCAATCCGCTCAGGGATATTACACGCCGTAGAACCTTTCCTCAAGGATCTACCAGGCTGGTAACAACATATAACAACTCAACCATGCCTTTAAGGCTAAAATGACTCAGTAGACTGATTTGGTCTTTCAATAAATACTTACAACTCGAATACAACTCATGCCCACGCAGGGGTCAAAATACAACTGCACCCGTACAACGGGAAACAAATACTGCAGCGGAAAAGAAAATACAACTAGACCAATACGACATCAACGGATCCTCGTGTGATTAGTATCGTTCATCTTTCATCATCCTTCGTGCCGACCCTGTGCCATGCTCCAAAACCTGAATGCAAAAATAGACATCCACCCCCCGAATACTCGGGGGTTAGCAAAACTCCACTGTTTTGCTAGTGCAAGTACAAGTGCAAAAAAATACGAGCCATACAATTCACATTCCACGAATAACAATAACCAGGAATCATCAAAGATCCAAACATAATGAAAAGTACTTCCCGAGGCAAGAGTTTGGGTAAAACATTCCGAAAC
This sequence comes from Orobanche coerulescens, assembly GCA_033398695.1. Classification (NCBI taxonomy): domain Eukaryota; kingdom Viridiplantae; phylum Streptophyta; class Magnoliopsida; order Lamiales; family Orobanchaceae; genus Orobanche; species Orobanche coerulescens. The sequence continues at coordinate 65,005,515 of CM065804.1, read as the reverse complement.
CGAAAGACCACAAGTTGAAGGGAAACAATTTATAAAACAGTTTGATATGCCATCGAGAGTTTTGTTAGAAAACAATTTAGTATTACCGAATCCTTATCTTTCCAAAATCAACAGTGGTCACATTTCAAAGGTTTTGTTTTCGTCAATAGAAAACCGACAACAGTTCACAGGGTTAAAACCCATGTCACGTGTCCTCGGCGGACATAAAATCAATACAATATAATCTCCCAAGATACGTAAACCTTGGTCACCAAAAATACAACATCAACTCGTGAATCCAGGGCTATACCATTGGATTCCCTTCGTGGCCCCGTCGAACCCTCCCAAGGTGAGTAGAATGCGTTTTCGAAATCATATACACCAATTCGTGAAGTTTTACTCGTGAATCCAGGGCTATACCATTGGAATTCCCTCCGTGGCCCCGTCGAACCCTCCCGAGGTGAGCAAATACATTCACCAAACATACACACGCACTCGTGAAGTTTTACTCGTGAATCCAGGGCTATACCATTGGAATTCCCTCCGTGGCCCCGTCGAACCCTCCCGAGGTGAGCAAATACATTCACAAAACAAACAACCGCACTCGTGAATCCAGGGCTATACCATTGAGATTTCCTCCGTGATCCCGTCGGACCTCCCGAGGTGAGCGAAATACATTCACACAATTAACACTTCACAACAAGGATATTCATATAATCCACCAAAGGCAACGAACACAAGGTACGACATAATCGTCAAATCACAATGCACTGAAATGAGATAATATATTCATACACGCATTATGAAGCGCAACATCAACACCAAACATATCCAAAGAATTCACGTAGTCACTTACAACTCACACCATTTACAAAACACACACGGTTTTTGAAAGAGGGCCTTTAACGAGGCTAGCCGAATATTTTGAAAGTGAAATTCAAACGATCAAATAAACACAAGGATACGATCACTAATTATCATATCCATAAAACAAGAAAAGTATGGACAAGGTACTTGCCTCAAAATCGGAACGCAAGTATCCCGACGAACACGGCTCAACCGAAAGCTTCAAACGCCCAATGCTATCAAACGGAAGACGCATTTACGAACGAAAGGGTTCAACGCGTTTCTTCGCAAGAAACACGACCCTAACATCATACAATCAATAAATCATCGATCATACGAGGAAGAATAATCGTAGAACGCCCGAAAACCCCTCTAAGACATTTTACCGGACACCTTCAAGGCGTCGGTCAAGAACTCGACTCAAACAACGAATCGATACGATCCAACCATGGAATAATAAAGGAAATGATATAATACATCTAAATAATCATCAATCCATCAAAATCCTAAGTTAAATCGGATTAATCGATTTAAAACAACAAAAACCCCCAAATTCCCCAAAACTAGATTTCTAGGAAATCGACTGATTTGCTCGATCAAAGGATGTTATAGGACGGATGATTGATGATATGAACCTCCAAACTTCATGTATATGTTGTTAAACAACATGGCTACAATCTTGAACACGCCAAATTACCAAGAGAAGTGGAAGAAGGAGAAAAATGGTGAAAAACGATCACTGGGCTTTAAATAGCTCGACAGACTACTCGACCGTGTCCGCCGACACGGCCGTGGCGCGTAGTTGGCCGGCAGGACTCGACCGTGTCCCGCTAGACACGGTCGCGGCGCGGAGGGGCCTTCCGACAGCTGACCGTCCGACCGACTTCAAGACGACTCGACCGTGTCCTCGAACACGGCCGGGCGTGTCGGCGATCGTCAGCCAATCCGAAGAGTTCGGCACGGGCCGTGTCGGACGACACGGTCGGGCCCCGAGACGAAACTTCCGCTTATCCGGACGAGCACGGCACGGGCCGTGTCGGACGACACGGCCGAAGTTCGGCCGGCAAAGGATCGCCAATAACGAGCGGGTGAGCTAAAACGACCATAACTCTCTCGTCCGGACTCCGATTGACTCACCGCCGAACCATTGGAAAGCTAACTCGATGCTCTATAATATTGCAAGATTCAGAATTTTTGGAGTTACCAAAAATTAATGGTGACTTTACAAAGTCGAACTCCCACGTGAAAAGTCGATTAAGGACACGGAACTCAATAAAACGACACAAACGAACTCGATGACAAAAAGTGCGGAATTAATCATTCTCGAAATGACGAAAGGTCATGAGCGAGTCGTCAAAACGAACTTCCTCCAAAAAGAAAATTACCGAATTAAATTGCGGATATTACATTCTACCCTCCTTAAAAGAAGTTTCGTCCCAAACTTAAAACAAGTAGGAGAAGCAATATTCCGCCAGAAAACTCAATGAGATACGCAAGAAACGCGTAATTAATGCCAAACGGCGAAACGTTACATACAACGCAACGGAACATACGGCGTGAAAACACGCTCCACGGCGACCAACACAACGTCGCTGTTAGGGATATAATAAAACCAACAAATGACAAGCGTCATCAAACGGATAATATAGCCAAGTCAATTATCCGACAATCACAAAACACAACGAACGAAAATCAATATGATTGACCAACCCAACGGTGCATCAATCAAAACGCGAGCCAACCGCTGAACAAACACGGAATCCCACCGCCTAAGGGATGAAAGATCGAAAACGAAAGTAATTTCCCGAACTGAAGGGAATTACGAAGGAGTCTGAATGCTCAACGATCACGAAACGAGGACAAAAACCGAACAAACAAACGACCGAACCACAACGGTCGAGACAACAAAAGCGAACAATCATGTTCGAATCACGAAGAACAATAAAATTCAAACAACAACTCCAAGGTTCACATCTCGACTCGAGACAATATATGATCCGGTGAAAACAACAACGTATGCATTCACATAAGATCCACATGACAGGAATAGAAATTGAAAAGTCACAACGACAAACGAGTTATTCGAAATGATGCCACACTCGCTCGATAAACAAAAACAAGGGGCAGGACAAGCTCGAAATGTCAACGAACATAAATGAGTCGACAAAGTAGAATATCTGAAGTTCAAAATCTGATCCACTTCGAATAAAAGAACTAGTAGAACCAAAAGATGTTACATCCGAACAAGGTTCACAAGTATCGAACCGACTCGGAAAAGTCACAACGATAAACAAAAAACAAGATCACACTGCTCGAACGATGAAACCAAATACGTAACAAGTTCGTAAAGTGTCAACGAACACGAGTGAGTCGATAGACGAGAAAGAGGAAATGCAGAGTCCAAAATAATACGGGTATTATATTCGAATTTCTAAAAGAAGTGTCGTTTCAAACTCACAACACGAAATCAAGGTGACAACACAACAAGCAACCGACGTAAACATCTTTCAAAGGCCTCTCAAGGCCGATTCCGATGATCGTGGCCAAGCGCGAACTCCAAAAGTCTCAGAGACAATTCGCAAATCAATTCGGTGTCCCTCGAGTCCACACTTGAAATGTGTTACTGACGAGAAGGACAATTTACACGTGTATGCCCCGGAACATCACGGTTGAAATGTCTCGGCTCGGCATACCGAAAATACAAATGCTAGATATAATTGGGCATAACGTCGCAAAACAACATAGCGGAGATGCCAACTCAGCACAACAAGGAATCATAATACATATCATATACAACGATTATCATCGTAAAATAATACACACAAACACTACAGCAACGACGGTATCGTTCGGCGACCTCAACGGCCCGAACAATAACCAGCACATAATTACAAACATTATGAAACAATCACATATGTACACAAACGTACAAACCCAAGCTTTAACGGCACACAAAGTGCGATAACACGTAAGCCAACACGAAAAGACAACATTAAAGATCGTCATCACACCTCCCACAAGGGCTAACAAAATATATGCGTGGCGAATGACTGACGCTCACGCCACCAATTCAATCACAATTCGGGTTAACACCGTAACGAAAGTTCAAAACCATACACGCATTTCCGGTCCGCAAACAGAATGATAGGTTTTAAAACGAAAACACCTTTTGAAAACATTTGGAAACGACGGTTGATCTTGAGTAAAATTTTACAAAAAGTAGTACAAACACCATTATCGAGACTTTGAAAATCATATTGAGTTTGTACAATAATGAGGACACATTTCTTTTAGTGCAAAACTTTCGTAAATATTCGACCCTTGGGTCTAAGAAATCGCATTTGAAAATATCTCAAAATATTTTTGGTCCTCAACCGAAAATTTTTGAAATGTATTGCGGCAATAGAAAACACCATGAAAACACCGCAAGAAAATAATTAGATTTAAAAGTACGTCTCGAATTTTAATTTTCTAAGATACTCAAGGTTTTCAAAAATAATTCAATGGGTTAGAATGCCCAATATTTTCGTAATTACAAGGAACAATATAGCGCCGTGGGTCCTGCTACGAACCCACTGTGCTAAAAACCTTTATAAACTACCAAAAAGGCCGATGACGGTAATATTTCAAAAGCTCACAAAATCCATTTACAAAATACTAAATTCCGTCATAAGAATTTCGCCACAATGATCAAGGCCATAATGCCAAAAACTCGGTTAAGGGAATTGGTTTTGAAATAAAACTCGGTCGGTAAAATACCGAAAGCCATTACAAAAGAACTCACGCAGCGGATAAAAGAAATAAAGTCAAACATGTACAGAAAAGAACACTACTCCTCATATGAACGAAAAATGGGAGTCAAATAATCACATAACACGAAATCAAAATCCATAAGAGGATTCCGTCACTTAACAAATAATCATAAAAATAGCTCGTGTCACACGAGGCACAACACAAAGAAGGGAGACTTACATTCACAGGTCGCACGAAGGTGATGATTACCACACGATACTAATCACGACCAACAAACTCAGACGACGCGTCAAGACACGACTCATTCAGACAAAATCCGACGAGACAAAACTCAATAGACATCACTAACCCAACAACCTAGGTTTCCACAACTCAAAGCTCCAATACCATTTATGTAACACCCCCAATCCACTCAGGGATATTACACGCCGTAGAACCTTTCCTCAAGGATCTACCAGGCTGGTAACAACATTAAACATATCAACAATGCCTTTAAGGCTAAAATGACTCAAGAGATCGATTTGGTCTTTCAATAAATACTTACAACTCGAATACAACTCATGCCCACGCAGGGTCAAAATACAACCGCACTGCATAACGGAAACAAATCGCAATGAAAAGAAAATACAACTAGACCAATACGACATCAACGGATCCTCGTGTGATTAGTATCGTTCATCTTTCATCATCCTTCGTGCCGACCCTGTGCCATGCTCCAAAACCTGAATGCAAAAATAGACATCCACCCCCCGAATACTCGGGGGTTAGCAAAACTCCACTGTTTTGCTAGTGCAAGTACAAGTGCAAAAAAATACGAGCCATACAATTCACATTCCACGAATAACAATAACCAGGAATCATCAAAGATCCAAACATAATGAAAAGTACTTCCCGAGGCAAGAGTTTGGGTAAAACATTCCGAAACCGAAAGACCACAAGTTGAAGGGAAACAATTTATAAAACAGTTTGAAATGCCATCGAGAGTTTTGATAGAAAACAATTTAGGATTACCGAATCCTTATCTTTCCAAAAATCAACAGGGTCACAGCCCAAAGGTTTTGTTTTCGTCAATAGAAAACCGACAACAGTTCATAGGGTTAAAACCCATGTCACGTGTCCTCGGCGGACATAAAATCAATACAATATAATCGCCCAAGATACGTAAACCTTGGTCACCAAAAATACAACATCAACTCGTGAATCCAGGGCTATACCATTGGATTCCCTTCGTGGCCCCGTCGGACCCTCCCAAGGTGAGTAGAATGCGTTTTCGAAATCATATACACCAATTCGTGAAGTTTTACTCGTGAATCCAGGGCTATACCATTGGAATTCCCTCCGTGGCCCCGTCGAACCCTCCCGAGGTGAGCAAATACACACCAAACATACACACGCACTCGTGAAGTTTTACTCGTGAATCCAGGGCTATACCATTGGAATTCCCTCCGTGGCCCCGTCGAACCCTCCCGAGGTGAGCAAATACATTCACAAAACAAACAACCGCACTCGTGAATCCGTGGCTATACCATTGATTCCTCCGTGATCCCGTCGGACCTCCCGAGGTGAGCGAAATACATTCACACAATTAACACTTCACAACAAGGATATTCATATAATCCACCAAAGGCAACGAACACAAGGTACGACATAATCGTCAAATCACAATGCACTGAAATGAGATAATATATTCATACACGCATTATGAAGCGCAACATCAACACCAAACATATCCAAAGAATTCACGTAGTCACTTACAACTCACACCATTTACAAAACACACACGGTTTTTGAAAGAGGGCCTTTAACGAGGCTAGCCGAATATTTTGAAAGTGAAATTCAAACGATCAAATAAACACAAGGATACGATCACTAATTATCATATCCATAAAACAAGAAAAGTATGGACAAGGTACTTGCCTCAAAATCGGAACGCAAGTATCCCGGCGAACACGGCTCAACCGGAAAGCTTCGAAACGCCCAATGCTATCGAAACGGAAGACGACGACGAACGAAAGGGTTCAACGCGGTTTCTTCGCAAGAAACACGACCCTAACATCATACAATCAATAAATCATCGATCATACGAGGAAGAATAATCGTAGAACGCCCGAAAACCCCTCTAAGACATTTTACCGGACACCTTCAAGGCGTCGGTCAAGAACTCGACTCAAACAACGAATCGATACGATCCAACCATGGAATAATAAAGGAAATGATATAATACATCTAAATAATCATCAATCCATCAAAATCCTAAGTTAAATCGGATTAATCTGACGAATACAACCAAACCACCAAATTCCCCAAAACTAGATTTCTAGGAAATCGAATTCGATTCGCTTCGATCAAAGGATGTTATAGACGGATGATTGATGATATGAACCTCCAAACTTCATGTATATGTTGTTAAACAACATGGCTACAATCTTGAACACGCCCACCGTCAAGAGAAGTGGAAGAAGGAGAAAAATGGCGAAAAACGATCACTGGGCTTTAAATAGCTCGACAGACTCGACCGTGTCCGCCCGACACGGCCGTGGCGCGCAGCTGGTCGGGTAGGGACTCGACCGTGTCCCGCTAGACACGGTCGCGGCGCGAGGGGCCTTCCGACAAAGGACTCCGTCCGACAATGATTCAAGACGACTCGACCGTGTCCTCGAACACGGCCGGCGTGGTTTCAGCCGTCTGTGCCAATCCGAAGAGTTCGCACGGCCGTGTCGACGACACGGCCGGGCCCCGAGACGAAACTTCCGCTTATCCGGACGAGCACGGCACGGCCGTGTCGACGACACGGCCGAAGTTCGCCGGCAGTTGATCGCCAATAACGAGCGGGTGAGCTAAAACGACCATAACTCTCTCGTCCGGACTCCGATTGACTCACCGCTCGAACCATTGGAAAGCTAACTCGATGCTCTATAATATTGCAAAGATTCAGAATTTTTGGAGTTACCAAAAATTAATGGTGACTTTACAAAGTCGAACTCCCACGTGAAAAAGTCGATTAAGGACACGGAACTCAATAAAACGACACCGAAACGAACTCGGATGACAAAAAGTGCGGAATTAATCATTCTCGAAATGACGAAAGGTCATGAGCGAGTCGTCAAAACGAACTTCCTCCGAAAAAAGAAAATTACCGAAATTCGAAATTGCGGATATTACAAATCCCTTCTTCAGCTCATCAAAACTCTTCTGACATTCATCGTTCCATTCAAACTTTTGAGTCTTCTACAATAGCTGAGTAAGGGGTTGTGCGATTTCCGAAAAGCCTTCGACAAATCCGCGATAATAACTGGCAAGACCTAAGAAACTTCGAACTTCTTTGACGTTCTTTGGTGGTTTCTAGGCTAACACTGCTTTAATCTTTTGAGGATCGACTCTCACTCCTTCATATGAAATTATGTGGCTGAGGAAGGCAACTTCTTTCAGCCAAAACACACTTTGGGAGTTTGGCATAAAGCTTCTCTGCTCTTAGCATACTCAACATGATGTGCAAATGCCTAGCATGCTCTTCCACATCTTATTATTCAACGTTTGTCGATACAAATAACCTATTATTGTAAGAAATTATATTTAATTATATTTAAAATTTAACTGGGTTTGATATTTAATTGGTATAACAATATTGGTTTGAGACGGCAATGATAGTAAAATGATATTTTAATCAAGTTTGGGATTGTGTACAAGTATATAATTTCTAAATTGGTCTGGTAGCTTAACCCTAGCCTCGTTAGTTTATTAGTGTGTGCGTTTGAGATGGAAACGAGTAGTAAAAACTACTTTTTCATTGGATTTCAAATGGGTATATTTATATAAATTATAAATGAGTCCGAAGTGATAGAATCTCTGCCTTATCGTTTCAATTTGTCGATGTGTTCTTTTGTGGTGGATGATTCCGTATGATTGAATTCTAACTAAATATAAAATTATTATTTAAATTCTACTTATAGATTTGAACGTAATAGCGTTTTGAATTGGAGTCACCGCATTCATTCATGCGCCTATGTGGAAAATTCTCAAATTTCTATTTCTATTTTTCTAATCCAACCATTTAATATTTAAACCCCCATTCAATCTTCAACCCACATGCCTTTAAATAATTTACATTATAGATTATTATTATTTTTATTAAAGAATGGAAGACACCTATCAACATGTTGTCATCAAATGCCTTTTCTTTTCTTTCTTCTGCTCACGCCTCTTTTTTCTTTCTTCAGCTCACGGCTCTGAAGACGTCACGCTATTCAGGGTTCTTCTAGTCATGGCTCTTCTTCTTTCTTCCTCTTGGTCTCAAACTCTTCTGATGTGTTTATTGTTAGGAGTTTCCTCCTTTATATTTTGGTGTTTCTGCTGCGTTTCCTTTTCCTGTACCCTTATAGGTAATTTTTTGTAATTTTCTTTTTCATTCTTTATTACCCATCGAGTTTTATTTTTTATTTATATTTTGCTTTTGGACGACAACAAAGTTTTATAGTTTGATTGATTCTTAATCGGGAAGATATTGTTTTTAGTTTCTTTTGATTTTGATTGGAAAAATCATTTGTTCGAAAGCACGTTAACGAATCCGGATGTGCATATGTTTTTTAGTTTCTTTTGATTTTGATTGAAAAAATCAGTTGTCCGAAAGCACATTAACGAATCTGGATGTGCATCTAGGTTTGAAGTCTTTTAATAGAATAATTTGGGTTCTAATATACTTTGAAAATTCCGGATATGCAATATGTGTTTTATTTTTCATTTTTTGCGTCTTAAAGGCTCATTGCTAGCTGATTCATTTGGTCTTCATTTTTTGTATTTTGATTGATTCTTATTACAGAAGATGTATGAAATAACCAGCTATTCTCATGACAACATATTATTATTAACAGCAACAAAAGTCATGCTTCTTAGTTTTGGTTTTGGGTGAAATATTATGGCTATTCTCATAATTTGTTTTTATTTATCTGTTTATCAAGAACAAAAGAAATGTCGAAGACTAATGGAATCATCCGTTTAAATGCAATCGACGATAAAACACGGACCAAAACTGTTTCCGTGAGAATCCTTCGTTTATAGGTTTAGAAAGATTTATCTGGCAAGGAAGGATTGAAAATGATTATACTTGATGAATGGGTATCAACCTCCGATTTCATGGTTATTGCATTACTTCATTCTATATACTAAAAAAGTTATGCATTTTATATGTTTTATTATTTTTATGCAGGGCGATAAAATCCAGGCTTCCATCTCGGTGGGATTGAAAAGGAAGTTCATTCCTTTGCTGAAAGAGGGCCATATAATCCTTATTAAAAAATTTCAAGAGTTAGAGAACAAGCCTAATTTTCAAAGTGCAAAGATCAAGCATGAGAAGAGGATTGGCTTTGGCCTTGCAACTAAGGTGCTTTAATCTGTGGAATGCTTGCAGAATGCTAAAAATGGATTTAATTTTATTTCTTTTAGGGATATCTGCAAACATGATATATCATTAGTCTTGGGTTAGTGTATTTACTTATGTGAATTAAACTCTAATTTTATCTTGCAACTTTCTTATACCCTATGATGGATTGACATTCAAAATACATATGTGTTGCAGATGTTCTTGGCAAGGTAAAGACTAGAAATATTAGCATAGAGTCAGTGGAAATGAGAAACAGCAAGGCTGCAAAGTGTGACATAACGTTAGTTGATGCAGAGTATGATTCAATCATTAGTGTTCTTTAACATAACTGTTAGGAAAAACAAACACCCTGTATCGATTCAGCCGGGATACCCGATCCCTGTATCGATTGTTATTTGTTATTGGGAAGGTTTTGACATATATGCCAAATACAGTAAAGGAAACTGTATCGAGGCTTAAGGATTTATCATGTATCGAAGACCACTCGAATCAAGATAAGTGAAGCTCACAAGACAAAGCAAGAAGACTTGTAATAGATCAAGTATGGAAAACTGTCTCGATGCCCTAAATACAGTCATCTTCCATACAGTTCACAAAAGGACAAAGAAGAACACAAGTCAAGTCCCGTTGAACAAAGAAGTATTTAAATACTCAAGGATAAAGTATTTAAATACCGCCTTCGATCTTCGTAATCCCGCGAAACTGGATCATGTCATATTCCGTTGAAGGAAATCTTATTCAAACGGACATCTCAACGGATACTTTCTTCAGAGGCTATATATATCCTTGAAGACATTGAAGATCAGTTACAACAACAAGTTACCAACCATTTACGAATCAAAGTAACTCTCAAAGCTATCAAGTTATCATCTGAGCAAACATATCTCCAAAGCATATCGCAAGTTAAAACGAAAGAGATATGCAGTGCTCAAACATCAAGAACAGCTATCATCAGATCTTGATATTCAAAGTCACGTTCTTACTGGGTTACCTAACCTTTACCTCGTGTAAAAACCGAGCTCTGTGTGAACTCAACAAGTTATTCGACTGTGTGGGACGAATAAGGACGAAGCTTTGGAACGTGTGTGAAGAAGCTAGTCAAGAAGGAAGCTTTAACCAATCTGTGAACGGTTGAAAGTGACATTCTTTGTATCAATCTGTGAACGATACAAGGATAGGTTTGTTTATAATTACGTAGTTGTGTACGCAGAATTATATAATAAACTTTTACTCTGTGTGGAGGACCGGTGACGTAGAGGGGTTTACCTCGAACCACTTAAATTATCGTGTCATTTACCTTCACTTTTACCGTTTGAAATTACGTGATATATTAAGTATACACCAAATACTCTATTGTCGTATCCACGGCAACTAATCGTATCCAAGACTTCCGCTACGCACTCGTATTTAGATTCCATACGCTTTGTTGTTTAAACTACTTTTCCAAACCGTATCCAAGATACTTAAGTGGCCAACAAGTGGTATCGAGCGGTTGATTCTAAAAAGAATCATTGTATTTCTTTTAACCGAATCGATTCAAATCACTTATTTTCAAAACAGTCTCTTTCATTCCTATATTATCAAGATGGATACTTCTATGATTAACAAAGTCCCTATGTTCTCTATTAATGAATTTGACGATCGGAGAATTAGAATGGAAGCTCATCTTAAAGAATGCACGAAGAGATGATTTTTGTTATACAGATGGTCCGATCAAGATCATGAAGGTCAATCCGGCCGCAAGGATTGAGGGCCAAGCCCATGCTGAAATGCTCGAGAAGGAACGCGAGCAATGGACAACCGATGAAAGGAAGCGAGCCAATCTCGACAACGTGGCTAAGAACGCGTTATTTGTCACTCTTGACAAAGGCACGTTCTCAAAGGTAAAGAGCTGCAAAACACCAAAGAAATCGGGATAAACTCAAGTTAATTTGTGAGGGAACCGAGCTCTCAAAAGAAAACAAGATTTCAAAACTTACTCAAAGAATTTGAATCTTTTGAAATGAAACCAACGGAAACACTTGAGGAACTTGACCTCGATTTACCGGGTATTGTTGGTTAACTTGAAGCGTTGGGCAAAATTTACACCCAAAAGGAGAAGAACTTAAAAATTTTCAGATCTCTCCCAGCCCGATGGGACATTAAGACCACAGCTATGCATGTATCATGTAATCTTAATGAAATATCCACTTTTGATCTCTTCTTTGACCTTAAAGCTTTTGAGTATGACATTGACAGAAGAGAGAAAGCTGAAGAATCTCCTTCAAAAGTCACAGCTCTCGCCGCTGTATCGAACCGTCGACACAAAGATGCCTAGCCTGCCGAAGCCCTGGCCACAAGAACGCCGACAAAGGACGATTTACATCCCGTCACAAGATGAAATGGCGCTTCTAATGCATAAGTTCAAAAGTTCATTAAACACTGAAAGACTCCCACAGTGCCCAAACTCACAACAAGGTAAGTACCGAAACATCCTCTGGCGATGCTAACCTGTGCTATAACTGCAGGAAACCAGGCCACTATGCAAACAAATGCCCTCATCCCAAAGTCCAAAGATTGCCTGAGGCCGAGCAACAAGAGCGAGATGAAAGAAGACGTGCTTGGAAAGACAAGCTCAAGGCCCTGATTGGAGAATCAGAAGCCTCCCCCACACCATCCAAATCAGCAGAATGTCTTCAGTGGTCACCAAAGTGATTCCTCCGACGATGAGTTCGATGATAAAGCATACATGTGCTTTATGGCCAAAGATGTTCCAGAAGGTGAAGACAGCGACGATGAGGTAAGCTCAACCTCAGTTATTCCACCTAATGCATCTCATACTTTCGAAAATATGCTGAATGAATTCAAAAACATTCAAAAGGCCCATGAGACTTTAAAAACTGAGAATATACAGCTTCAATTAACAAATCTAGAGCTGAAAGATGAAAATGACTTGCTGAAAATAAACTATGAAAATATGTCTCTCGATCGTGAAACCAAAGAAGGTCGATTTTGAAAAACTCATGGAGAGCAATCATCAACTTGCTCATGAACTAAGTACGGTTAAAACCCATAATGAGAGCAAGATAAATGATTTGGTTCTACTACAAACCAAAATTACAACTCTCGAGAAGCGAGAAACCGAACTTGAGACCATTCTGAAGTCTTTTGAAAAATCGTCCAAAAGAATGGAAGAAATTCTGAGCACTGGGCAACATGCTCATGATAAAAGTGGCTTAGGATACAACTCATGTTCGAATAAAGGTAAAACTAGTACTGTGTTCGTCAAGAGTGTGGAACACATTCCTGAATCAGAAGATACTCCTAGTCCCATAAAGGAACCTGCTGTACCGAGAAAACCGAAGGCTGCCATTCCGCCTCCACAACTCTACTATTCGAGATAGTGGAACCAACAACCACTCAGAAGGTGTAATCTAAAGCATGCTCCACAAGCATATCATCAAAGCCGACAGTCATTCAGAAAGAAGACGGTATCCAACCACCAAAGACCCGCACAACAGTACACTCAGTACAGTGCGCCTAGATATTGGATACAGGAGCCCCGTTATCCCTCAAGATAGCAGATGCCCGTTCAGTATCGACAACAGCATTGGGAATCCAACTGGAGACCCAGAAGACAAGCTGTTAGGCCTAAGAAAATGGCTCCACCTCCTAGACGGCACTCGTACTGGAATAATGATAATAATCCTGAATTTTACATGCATAATAATTATCATGATTATAACAACTACGGATATGCCCCCCGTAGATACCGCAATACTGTACCGAGTACATCCTACAGTAAACCAATTGCTGTCAGGAAAATCTGGGTACCTAAAGGTACTAACATATATGGACCCAAAAATCAAAGGGGACCTAAATCTACCTAATTTCTTTGTTACAGGACATTCTAGAGGAGGATACCTGGTATTTCGATAGTGGATGCTCTCGTCACATGACCGGAGATAGGAGCAAGCTATCTGATTTTGTAGAAGGTCGCGGTCCAAAAGTTCGCTTCGGTGATAAATCTAAAGGAAGAACAAGAGGGAAAGGAAACCTACTTGTCGGAAAATGCAAGGTCACCGATGTCGCATATGTTGAAGGCTTACAGTATAATCTACTTAGTATTAGCCAGTTCTGTGATAAACAGTTCTCGGTGAAGTTTTATATAGATCGTCAGAGAGTCAAGAACACCCAAACCAAGGAAGTTGTGCTTACAGGTGAAGGATCGTAATATGTACATTGCCGATCGGAAGCCTATGAGCTCCTCAATTCCATGTTTTATTGCCAAAGGTACTGCAGATCTTAGTCGGCTATGGCACAAGAGGATGTCTCACGTCAACTTCAAGACGATCAACAAGCTTTCAAGACAGGTATGGTTAGAGGTTTGCCGATGTGTCATTCAAGAAGGACGGCTCGAGGACCATGCCGTAAAGGCAAGCAAATCAAGTCAACCACGAAGAGCAAATCCTACCTTTCAACCCAAAGAGTATTGGAAATGCTACACATGGATCTCTACGGTCCTCAGACCCAAGAAGTTTGGGAGGTAAGAAATATTGTATGGTTGTTGTTGATGATTATTCCGTATGCTTGGACGATCTTTCTTAGCAAGAAGAAGGAAACAACATTAAGGCCGCCCGAGCTCCCGAGAAAGTTGCGTAATGAAAAAGCATCGAGTATCGTGTGCATTCGTTCCGACAGAGGTACCGAATTTACTAACCGCTTTATAGAGCAATACTGTTCGAGAATGGAATACAAAGACGAATACTCACCGCCCGTACACCTCAACAAAATGGTGTTGCCGAGCGAAAGAATAGACGTTGAAAGATGCAACAAGGACAATGATTGCCGAAAGCAAATTGCCGCAACGTTTCTGGGGTGAAGCAACCAATACAGCGTGCTACACTCAAAACCGCTGTATCGTCAACAAGCACCACAACAAAACAGCTTACGAGGTATGGAACAACAAAACTCCACTAGTTTCGTATTTTCACATTTTTGGATGCAGGTGTTACGTATTGAATAATGGGAAGGACCAACTTAGAACCTTTGATGAAAAATCAGATGAAGGAATATTCGTAGGATACTCCTCCGTCAAAGAAAGCTTTCAGAATCTTTAATAAAAGGAGGCTGACGATCGAGGAATCAGTTCATGTAGTGTTCGACGAACCACACCATGACCCTACAGGAGTAGATGATATCACTCAGGACATTCACCATCTATCTATCTTGGATCCACCTACACCGATAGAACCTGTAGTTGATTTAGAAATCAACCCCGCAGCTGTAAGAATCGATGTGGATGAAGCTGACGCTGCATGTCAAGCTGTACCCACAGAAACTTTCGATACAGTACGGGATCCTGAACTAGAACCCGACCGAAGATGGTTGAGAGATCACCCGCAAGAGCTGATCATTGGAAACATTAATGCAGGTGTTTCTACTCGTAGGAGAATACAGAGTACACAAGGAAATGTACTTTGTGCACAAGAAGAATCTAATGCTAAAGTCTCACAGTTTCCTGAATGGAAATCTCAATCCGAACTTAGGAGACTCAATATGTGCACTATCGCTGTATTCTTAGCCCAGTCCGAACCTGTTTCGACCATAGACGCTCTTAACAACTCTAATTGGATAACATCTATGGAAGAAGAGCTTAATGGTTTCGAAAGAAACAATGTATGGTATCTTGTACCCAGACCGACACACCAATCGGTTATAGGAACCAAATGGGTATTTCGAAACAAAAAGGATGGAAATGGACTTATCATAAGGAATGTTGTTGGTTTGATTCTTTAGTCTTATACTCGCAAGCGCACGATTTGTTCGATGTAGATATGCGGTGCAAGGTCGATTCCACAGGGAGGACTATACTAGTGAAGTCAAATGATTCCTATCGTTTTGAACCAAATTATATTAAATTCTAACCTAGTCCCAAATAATTTATTTTTGAATGGTTATAATAATTGCATTAAATAACAGTAATTTTTAGGTAGATTTTAGATAAATTGATTTTAAATAATTTACTAGGGTTTAGAGTCCACCAATGTCTATTTATTATTTATTTTATATTTTAATTCCAAGAAATTCAGGGAATAGATTCAAATCAATCTCACTATTTCCCTATAGATTTGACAATAAGTACAAAATTATAATTCAAATATAGATTTTCCTTCGCTTAAAAATGTAATTTCTAAGCATTATATGTATCCAATTTAATGGAAAACAAATAATCAAAGAAATTAACTAATATCAATAATCACAAAGCAAGGGGAATTTATAACTATCAAAAATACGTGATATAATTGATGAAATAATATTCCCTATTGAAGCGAAAATCATAATCGTTAAAAACATTTATTTGGAATTATTATATAAATATTAATAATAATATAGACATGGTTTCATCATAACCCCAGAAAAGAAAATTACTCACTCATAATAACAACACAAATAAATAAATATTCCATAATATTATTACACAAATATAATTTTATTACACAATATTTTTTTCTCTCCCTTACAATAATATCTCTCTATTTTTTCTCCTTTTTTCCTCCCCTTTTCTCCCCTCAAACCACTACACAATCCTCCCATATTTATACTACTTCAAAATCAATAAAATAATCATTTTTACAATTAAAAATTCCACCCCCAACAATAATACACGGCTGCCATGAGTGCTGATGTCATGGATGACATCAGCACAGAGTTGAAATTCGGTCCAATCGGTGTTGACACGTGGCACAATATGGTCCGTCTATTTAATTGTCCTTCGACGGTCATAACTTCTTCATACGAACTCGGATTTGGATGAATTTTTTTAAAACGATCGTCTCGACGAGACGAATAAAGTGAGACCAGTCGTGACTATATTTGAGTTTTGTAAAAATATCGCCCTTGAACCAATTGATCTGTCTTGTCTGGTTGGTTAACTGCAGATATAATTTAATTCCAATTAATTATCCAAAAATGACATAAAATTATAGAAAATTCTAAAAAATGAAATAATATAAATATATGGTAAAACGAATAAATTATCACACAAAACACACAATTATATACATAAAATACTAATAAAAATATTACTCAAAATATACTAAACAAATTCCCCCACACTTATCTTTTGCACGTCCTCGGACAAATCTTATACCCGAGTTATAATACTCATATGCTGAAAAAATCATGACAAAACCAATATCAAGAGAGAACAAGTGATCATGACCCAAGTGAGATCAGAGAAAAATAGGATGCCGCACCAAATTCTAACAACTTCATTGAGAATCGAATGCCAAAAGATTCAATACCCTCACAGTGGATATCACTCTTCACTCAAGTGTATATACGGGATATTCGAGAAGAGTTCACTCATATCAAAGCATAATGTGTCATTACCATATGCTTGGTCAAAAATCAAATCTCCACTACTTAAAAATAAACTCATGCATAAATCAAAAGGTCTTTCATTTGGTTGTAACGTGGCTTTGGGAATGGGTAGGATAAAGGGAAAATTATGAGGTTTGCTAGCCAAGATCAATTGTGAATTTAAATGCATAACAAATCCTACAAATAACAATCAACACCCCCCCTTCTGTAATGAAAACTCTCAACCCATCATCCCCAAGTTATTCTGTACATGGTATTTGAATATTCATCTGGTAAGGTCATACTCTTGTGTAAGGAAAAGTATGCAATGGATCTTCTGGAAGGACTTATGTATCACTTAAAGGATAGTTCAAGTGCTATTTTATGTATATATAGTGATGATTTTCGCACTTGACCTCCCGTTTTTTTTTTTTTGGTTCAATACTCCAATGTACTTCACACCCTTTCACTTTCAACAAAAGCTCTTAATCTCCACAATACTCTTATGAACATCGGCCCCTATTTGTCACACATCTAGTTCACAATTAAATCTTTGACTAGAGGGTGCAAATGGATGAGTCATCAACAAGAATGGATAATGGCTAAAGTAATGTGCTTGATCAAAGAAATAGGCTCAGGCTCAATGGGGCTTCTAAGGATAAAATGTAATGGGTGGGAAAAATATAAGCCAACAAGGGTTAATCCTAATTGCCTTTATCATCTTAATGCAAGAGTTTATGAATGTAGTCTCGAAATGTATAAATGAGCAAGTTCTAGAATGAACACAATATGTTTGACCACACAACAAAAAATATAGAGCGTATATATAAGGATTGCTCTAAGGCTCAAAACTCACAAAAGGGTGTTGTGTCTTGAATCCCATACACCTTCATCCAAATCCATTATCAAAACCAGTGAAATATCCCAAAATGATTTTTTCACTAACGTTTTCTCTAGAAAATGGTGCCGTGATTTTCAGCCCTTTTTTTTATTTAATATTGCATATATATATATATATAGATATAGATATAGATATACACCTTCCCCCACACTTAATGATAAACAATATCCTTATTGTGTAAAAAGAACAATGGAGTAAGGGTTTAAATAAGACTTCCTGTTTATGAAAGACGACGCTTTGCTCAAGCCTTTTTTTTTTTTTCGACTGCAAGAAATAAGTGTGGCAAAACAACAAAAGAAAATATATACCGGAAGTATAACACAAACAACCTAGATGCGCTTCAAGAGAGTCCGAAGAGTCGCCTTACGCGCCATCAATGCTTTTATTAAAAACAAACAGAAAAGTACAAGAATAGAAATAACAATACATAAATCGTGGATAGATGCGCGTCAAGAGATCGAAAAGAAAACTCCTTAAGCCGCCATCATTTTCACGATTTTTACACTCGCTAAAAAGTAAAAACAACAAGAGGGATGAAGTGGGATATCGAGGGAAAGGAATGTATCAATTTTGCGTTTCCGCACGGTGAAATCTTCCATCCAAACAATATTAGCTAGAGTCGGGTCCGTTCAGAACAAATGCAATAAGTTTTTGATCACTCTTCCGGTGTTGTTGCAACAACTATGATTCGCTTAGCACGCCGAAATAAAACCTTTTCAAGAGTAGTTGATGAAAGATAGTAAACCATCGAAGAAACCATTGACATTTAGCACCTATTGGTTTCGTATGAACATTTAGTCGGCTCTGGTAACCACATGAAAAAGTTCCTCAAGAGTGCCAAAACCACCGGAAGGGTGATAAAGGCATCGCATTATTTATCATGTGAGTTATGCGGTCTTGCATATTCACAACTCCGAACTCATCTCCAATAGTTGCTCCGGTGATTTTACTTTCAGAGGTTTTGGAATGATTCCCAACACTCTTACTCCTTCCAGATAGGCGTAAGCAAAGACGTCCCATTAATCCTAGACTTCCTCCTCCGTAAACTACATGAATGTATTTTTTTCCTAAGGTACGACCAAGTTGTGGGTCCGCAAGAAAGCAAGTCTCTTTCCCATGACTAGCTCCACCAAAAATGCAGATGGAGTTAAATCTTTTGCGGAAGATGATGATTCCATTTTTTTTTTTTTGAAAAGAAAATTACTTAGAGAGATAATGAAAAGAATACAAGTTTGAGGGATGTAGAAAAGAAACAATCGCAATGTTTATTTATAGATGCAAAATAAAGTAAAAAGATTTATCAAATCTGGACTGCGTTAATTGCGCTTCAACTACTCAATAGAATAATGAATGCATTTATTGCGTATCACGTTTTTATTCAAAATCTAAAAACGACAAAAATAAAGATACTCACGTGTATGTACAAGAGTTGTGATTGTGGCTCACATCTTCCTCCGATTTTACGTTCGAAACGGCTTAAACGCCTTCTATGAGTCGGGAGAAGCTTCCCATCCAATTTTCTTACAAATTGGCAAACAGGTCTTTTAACGTCGATTCCCAAGACGTTGTTCATATTCTCGGTTTGAATTTATTCCACAAACATCGAATCCCGTAATGTACGAGTCCACTAGGATGCGTGTCAAGAGAAATTTCGATATCATCTAAATTCTCCTTATTCGACCATCCTTGATGAATCGAATTTTATCTTCTCTGTTTGTGGAAGGAATTCCTAAAGATCGACATCTTGAATCACGGTTCCACCTAGCACATTTGTAGCAAACGGCGATTTTCTTTGCTCGTCGCTTGGCATATGAACTTTTCCAAGCCTGGTAAAAATCTAGTTGGTGTTTCCGTGAACTCACCCGCTATTCTCACTTTGGCTTCAATAATGAATCGAATATCAAAAGGTATGCCGTTATTCATAAGCAACCTCATTCTTTCAACTCTGGCTTGGTAAAGTTTCAAAATGACTTTTTTGCTAAGAAAGGGAAATCTTTTTTCAATTGTTTTCAAAGTTTCTTCCATAATTAAAAATAAAATAAAAATATCTACAAAATCAGTTATTGTGGGAAACTGAAAATCCGACTTTACTAGCCACGGAGTACCGTTATCCGCCACTTGACCGGGCAAACACAATGGAGTATTAATCCACAATATCGGGGTCCTTAAGAAGAATCTCTTCTACCTCAAAAGATTTTAATTCCAAATATGGTTTTAACCGTTGACCATTTACTTTGAAAATATTACCATTTTTTGGATTTTCAATTTCTACAGCTCCGTGAGGATAGACCGTATGAATAATAAATGGACCAGACCACCGTGAACGTAACTTGCCTGGAAATAATAACAAACGAGAGTTAAAAAGAAGGACTTTTTGACCAGGAGAAAAAGTTTTTCTCAAAATGTGTTTATCATGAAAAATTTTATTTTTGTCCTTATAATTACTTGCACAATGGTTCGCATCATTTCTGATTTCTTCAAATTCATTTAGTTGAAGTTTCCTATGAATTCCACCATGTCTAATGAAAAATTTAATCGCTTTATGGCCCAAAGATGCTCTATGTTCCAATTCAACAGGCAAATGACATGGTTTTCCAAAGACAAGCCTAAATGGAGACATTAGATGGGAGTTTTAAAAGCGAGACGGTAAGCCCACAATGCATCATTCAATCGCAAAGACCAATCTTTCCTTGTAGGATTAACAGTTTTTTCAAGAATATGTTTGATTTCTCTGTTTGAAATTTCAACTTGGCCACTTGTTTGAGGGTGATAAGGAGTAGCAACTTTATGTGTAACACCATATTTTTTAAATAAATGATTCAAAAATTTATTACAAAAATGTTTTCCTCCATCACTTATAATTGCTCGTGGTGTTCCAAATCTGGAAAAAATATTTTCTTTCAAAAATTTTACCACGACTTTGTGGTCATTTGTTTTGCAAGCAATTGCTTCTACCCATTTTGAAACATAATCGACGGCCACAAGGATGTAAAGATTGCCAAAAGAAATTGGAAAAGGTCCCATAAAATCTATGCCCCAAACATCAAATATTTCAATAATTAAAATTGGGTTTAAAGGCATCATATTTCGTTTAGAAATTCGACCTAATCTTTGACATCTATCACATGTGCTGCAATATGAATGTGTATCTTTGAAAAGTGTTGGCCAATAAAAACCACATTGCGTAATTTTAGCGCTTGTTTTCTTTGAACTAAAATGACCTCCACATGCATGATCATGACAAAAGGAAATGATATTTTGTTGTTCATGTTCGCACACATCTCCTAATAATTTGATCAGACAATATTTGAACAAATATGGATCATCCCAAAAGAATTTTTACTTCGTTTAAAAATTTTGTTTTATCTTGATTATTCCAATGAGATGGCATGTTACCAAGAACAAGGTAATTGACAATGTCCGCATACCAAGGTATTTGAGAAATGACATGAGTTGTTCATCAGGGAAAGTTTCATTAATGGGAGGTTCTTTATCGTAAAATTCACGATTAGCCTAGACAAATGATCAAGAACAACATTTTCAACACCTTTTTATCTCGAATTTCTAAGTCAAACTCTTGTAACAATAGAATCCAACGGATCAAGCGAGGTTTAGCATCTTTCTTAGAAAGAAGATATTTTAATGCGGCATGATCGAGTAAATTATGACTTTTGAACCAATCAAGTAAGGTCGAAATTTGTCTAAAGCAAAAACGATCGCAAGCAATTCTTTTCGATTGTAGAATAATTTAATTGGGCATCATTTAAAGTTCTACTTGCATAATATATTACGATTGGCAATTTATTTTCTCTTTGACCCAATACTACACCGACGGCATAGTCGGATGCATCGCACATTATTTCAAAAGGAAGATTCCATTGGAGATTTGATGATAGGTGCAGAGCTCAACATAGATTTGAGTGTCTTAAAAGCTTTTAGACAATGATCATCAAATACGAAAGGTGTGTCTTTTGAAAGTAAATTACATAATGGCCTTGAGATTTTACTAAAATCTTTGATGAATCGACAGTAAAAAACCAAAGATGGCCTAAGAATGACCGAATTTCTTTAATCGTTCGTGGGGGTGGAAGACTGGATATTAAATCAACTTTAGATTTGTCCACCTCAATTCCTTTTTCGAAATCACATGTCCTAAGACAATTCCTTTTAACCATAAAATGACATTTTTCCCATTTAGGACAAGATTCTTCTCCTTACACCTAACCAACACTTGGGTTAAGTGGTGTAAACATTCATCAAAGCTAGACCCGAATACGTAAAAATCATCCATAAAAATTTCCAAAAACGCTCAACCATGTCGAAAAATGCTCATCATACACCGCTGAAAAGTAGCAGTGCATTACATGACCAAATGGCATTCGTCGGTAAGCAAAAGTTCCAAAGGACAGTAAAAGTGGTTTTTCTTGATCTTCAGAGCAATGGGAATTTGGTTATAGCCGAATATCCATCAAGAAAACAATAATAAGCATGGCGGCTAACCTTTCTAGCATTTGATCAATAAAAGGAAGTGGAAAGTGATCTTTTCTTGTAACAGTTCAATTTTCTCGTAATCAATACAGACTCTCCATCCATTTGAATTCTCGGTTGGAACAAGTTCATTTTCTTCATTCGTGATTACGCTTATGCGATTTCTTTGGAACCATATGAACAGGATCGACCCAAGAGCTATCGAAATAGGGTAGATGATCCCTACATCTAAGAGTTTGATTATTTCAGCTCTTACAACTTCTTTCAAATTAGGATTTAGTCTTCTTTGAAATTCTCGGGAAGTTTTCGCATTTTCTTCAAGGTGAATTCGATGCATGCATATAGAAGGATTAATACCTTTAATATCGGAGATGGTCCACCTATTGCTTCTTTATGTTCTTTAAGAACATTGATTAACTTATCTTCTCGTTCTTCATCTAAATCGATGCTATGATGACAGTGTGGTTTCGATGGCCCTAAAAATGCATATTTTAGAGATTCGGGTAATGGATTGAGCTCTATCTTTGAATCCTCAATAGTTACTTCATTATTCATTTGGCTCTCAAGTGGTTCGGTTTTAGCTTTCCATTTATCATTATCCAATAATGGTGTAGACTCTAGTAAAGAATTTACTTCATTGATTGAATTGTCGATGTCAAAATCGAGCCAAAATGAGCAAGACATTTTCAAAAAGATCATCATCATCCATTTTTGGAAAGAAATAAGGACCCATACTCTCTATCATATTTACCTCACGACATCATCAAGATTATCATGTTGTTGAGAAATGTTAAACATATTTAGTTCAACACCATATTTCCAAAAGAAAATTTTATGATGCCATTTCTACTTAATTAATGCATTTGAAGTAGCTAAAAATGGCCTTCCTAAAATAACAGGATTTGATCTTTGGTATTCTCAACGAGTTCATGTCTATGACTATAAAATCAACAGAAAGTAGAATTTATCTACTTGAATCGAACATCCTCTACGATTCCTCGAGGTATTTTTATAGATCTATCAGCTAGTTGAAGTATCACGGATGTTGATTTTAGCTCCCCTAATCCAAGTTGTGTATAAACAGAATATGGTAATAAATTCACACTGGCTCCTAAATCAAGCAAGGCTCGTTTAATGATGTGATCTCCAATGACACAAGATATTGTAGGACTACCAGGATCTTTATACTTAACGGGAGTTTTATTTTGGATTATTGAGCTAACATGTTCAGCTAAAAATGCCTTTCTTGGAACATTTGTTCTTCTTTTTACAAAGGCAAAGATCTTTCAAGAACTTAGAATAAGGTGCACTTGTTTAATAGCATCAAGGAATGGAATATTTATTCGAACTTGTTTAAATATTTCCATTATATCTTTGTATTGCACACTTTTATCTTTTGGAATAAGTCTTTCAGGAAATGGAGCTTTTGGAACGTAAGGCTTTTCTTTTTCCTTAGAATCTTTTGGTTTTGAAACTTGTGGTTCATTTGATTTTTCTTCCGGATCATATTCAGGCTTTTGTATTTCTTTTCCACTTCTAAGGGTAGTTATGGACTGAACTTCTGCGTTAGAAGAGTTTACTTCATATTGTCCTTTAGGATTAGGGATGGGTGACTCGGAAATTTTCCCTTTTCTCTTTCACTAAAGTTGTTGCAAGTTGACCAATTTGTGTTTCAAGCTTAGAAATAGCCTGTGAGTTTGACTGTACAGCTTGCTGAGTTGATTGGAACATTTGTTGAGTAGATTGCATGAATTGTTGCAACGTATCTTCCAAAGATGGTTTCTTTGGCACTATAGAAGGATACTGATAAGTATTTGGAGGATATTGATTAGGACGGACATTTTGTTGATTTGGCATATTCATTTGATGTCCTCCTTGATTCATTGTAGGCATTTTTTGCTTCCGGAAAAATTTGGATGATTCCTCCAATTTGGATTATAAGTTGGAGCAAATGGACTGTCAGAAGATTTTCCATATGAATGTAACACATTGACTTCTTCATTAAAAATTTCTTGATTTTGTGGGCCGAGGGACAAGATTGAGATGAATGAAATGATTCCGCACATGAAATGCAAAATTCATTTTTGAGTTTGACGAGGGATGGATTGCTTCAAGACTAACGCATCCACTTTTCGTACTAAATCATCTATAGTAGATTTTATTTCAACATCTTGTTTAACCTCGTAAATTCCACCTTTTTTGGGGTCGTATGCATCGATTTGGCTCTAGAGTCGAGTGAATTCCATTGTTGTGAATTAATTGACATATTTTAAAGTGCATTCCAAGCTTCCTCCAATAAGGTGAAGAAATTTTCCACCATGCATTGATTGGATTAATTGGCGATTGTTTGAGTTAAACCGTCATAAAAATATTTTACCAAACGCCATATTTCAAAACCATGTTGGGGACACTTCAGGATTAAATCATTAAATCTTACCCAACACTCGAAAAATTCTTCATTTTCTTTTGGAAAAATTCGGATATTTCTCTTCTAAGACTATCGAGTTTTGGACATTGGAAAAATTTTGCGAAATTTATTCACTTGTTGGTCCATACTAGTAATTGTTCTTGCTTTAAGAGAATTTAGACTAAATTTTGCTTTATCTTTGAGAGAAAATGGAAATAATCTAAGTTTGACAGATTCATCAGAGAAATTTTGGAATCGGAAAGTAGAACAAATATCGAGAAATTCCTTGACATGCATATACGGATCTTCTCTTTCCAAACCGTGAAAAGATGGAAGAAGTTGAATTATTGATGGTTTAAGTTCGAAATGAGTTGCATTAGTCGTAGGCAACACTATGCAAGAGGGAGAATTAGCACTCACTGGAGAAAATATTCTATTACAGTGTTTTCTTTTGCAACTTGATTATTCCGATTTTCGATTTCGTCCATTTTTGGTATCGGTTTTATTTGTTGAACTTCAATTTTAGTTAAGGACAATCTTCTTCTCGTTAATCGACCTTTATTATTTCGTTGCCAAACTTGCATTCACCGATATTACAATTTTTTTAACTTTGCATACAAACCAAATTATGATAGTCGATCGAACTTCCAGATCGTTGGAGGCGTCACAACGGTCGCACTTAAAATCCAACTTTCTTCGGCATGTACAACAGATGCCTTTTTGCCAAAATTCAATCGATTTTCAAAATCATTTTGTACAAGATTGATATTTAGCTTTTCTCTATTCAAATCGAATAAAGTAGTGAGTGAAAAATATCAATCCCTTGTTGAATCTTTTAAAGAATTTTATTGTTTAATTAATTTTTTTTTGAGTTTTTATATTTTTATTATTATTAATAATAATGATAATTATTATAATTATTACTAAAATTATAGGATGTAATAGATTGCAAAGGAATAAATTTACTAATTGATCTACGGAAGCAATATCTATTGATAAACTAAATTATACGACGAGAAATATTACAACTAAACTAAATGTCTAAGAATAATGTAAGTAGAAAATAACAACTTAAAACACAATCTAAATTACCACTACAAGATTCTATTAAAACTAAAGACAAGGTATAAAAATTAAAAAAAAAAAAAATTCTGATTTTTTTTTGTATTATTTTATATTTATTTTATATTTTTATATTTATTATAATTTTATTATATTTTTAGACTAATAATATTGAGCTAATATATATATATATATCAATATATACTATTTATTTTTATAAAAAAATCAGCTTTTAAAACAGCTTTTATGCAAACAGCTTTTAAAACAATTTTTATAAAAGTTTATATAAAAGGTAAAGCAGCTTTTACCTTTTAAAAAAAAGGTAATTAAAAAATTAAAATTACAAACTTTTATTTTATGCAAACAATAGAAATAGTTTTTTTACAAATTATTTTTTTTTTTTTTTTTTTTTATTAAAATATTGTAATTTATTTTAAAAAATAAATTCTGTTTTTATTAAAAAAAAATTCAAAGTTCAGAAAGTTTATTTTATTATATATATTCCAGATTGTTTAAATTATTAATTCTTAATTGATTTTTTTTTTAGATTTTTATGAAAATTAAATTTTTAATAAAACTAGCAGTTTTACTTTTAAAAATAAAATAAAATAATTCAGATTTTTATTTATTACGGAAAATAATATTCCAGATTATTTTTAATTTATTTTATTATTTTTTATTTTTATTTTTTTCGAATTTAAATTAAAAATTTTGATTTTTATAATATTAATATACCAAAATTACAAAAATATTACCTTAAAATCTGAAACTTTTTGTATTTTCCAGATCTCTTTTTTTTAAATAAAAATAAATAAGTTCTGAATTTTTAAAGTTTTTCAGATTTTTTTATATTTTTATATATTTTTGGACTTTTTAATTTTTTTATTATTATTTTATTATTATTTTTACGAAAATGAACAGTAGATTTTATTATTATTACTTATATTTATTATTAAAAGTTTTTAAAGTTTTTCAGATTTTTCTTTATGAATAAAATAAATTCTACAACTAACAGATATTAAAAAGACAGATAATAATAAAGAAAAGCAGTAAAAAAAATAACTAGTAGAAAAATTCAACTAACTTGGTGACGACGGTCTTCTTGTACTTCGCTTTGCGCCTCCCGAACGGCGCCA
This sequence comes from Orobanche coerulescens, assembly GCA_033398695.1. NCBI lineage: Eukaryota > Viridiplantae > Streptophyta > Magnoliopsida > Lamiales > Orobanchaceae > Orobanche > Orobanche coerulescens. The sequence goes on along the minus strand of CM065804.1, from coordinate 64,978,222 downwards.
AAAACTTGTTGTTGGTTTGATTCTTAAGACTTATAATCTCAAGCGCACGATTTGTTCGATGTAGATATGCGGTGCAAGGTCGATTCCACAGGGAGGACTATACTAGTGAAGTCAAATGATTCCTATCGTTTTGAACCAAATTATATTAAATTCTAACCTAGTCCCAAATAATTTATTTTTGAATGGTTATAATAATTGCATTAAATAACAGTAATTTTTAGGTAGATTTTAGATAAATTGATTTTAAATAATTTACTAGGGTTTAGAGTCCACCAATGTCTATTTATTATTTATTTTATATTTTAATTCCAAGAAATTCAGGGAATAGATTCTGAAATCAATCTCACTATTTCCCTATAGATTTGACAATAAGTACAAAATTATAATTCAAATATAGATTTTCCTTCGCTTAAAAAATGTAATTTCTAAGCATTATATGTATCCAATTTAATGGAAAACAAATAATCAAAGAAATTAACTAATATCAATAATCACAAAGCAAGGGGGAATTTATAACTATCAAAAATACGTGATATAATTGATGAAATAATATTCCCCTATTGAAGCGAAAATCATAATCGTTAAAAACATTTATTTGGAATTATTATATAAATATTAATAATAATATAGACATGGTTTCATCATAACCCCAGTAAAAGAAAATTACTCACTCATAATAACAACACAAATAAATAAATATTCCATAATATTATTACACAAATATAATTTTATTACACAATATTTTTTTTCTCTCCCTTACAATAATATCTCTCTATTTTTTCTCCTTTTTTTTCCTCCCCAAACACTACACAATCATCCCCTATTTATACTACTTCAAAATCAATAAAATAATCATTTTTACAATTAAAAATTCCACCCCCAACAATAATACACGGCTGCCATGAGTGCTGATGTCATGGATGACATCAGCACAGAGTTAAAATTCCGGTCCAATCAGGTGTTGACACGTGGCACGATATGGTCCGTCTATTTAATTGTCCTTCGAACGGTCATAACTTCTTCATACGAACTCGGATTTGGATGAATTTTTTTTTAAAACGATCGTCTCGACGAGACGAATAAAGTGAGACCAGTCGTGACTATATTTGAGTTTTGTAAAAATATCGCCCTTGAACCAATTGATCTGTCTCAGAGGTTGGTTAACCTGCAGATATAATTTAATTCCAATTAATTATCCAAAAATGACATAAAATTATAGAAAATTCTAAAAAAATGAAATAATATAAATATATGGTAAAACGAATAAATTATCACACAAAACACACAATTATATACATAAAATACTAATAAAAATATTACTCAAAATATACTAAACAAGGAACAAATCCAGACTAGTAGCACAAGGCTATTGTCAGGAAGAAGGAATCGACTATGATGAAACCTTCGCCCCTGTAGCGAGACTAGAAGCCATCAGGATATTTTTAGCCTTTGCCGCCCATAAGAGTTTTATCGTATACCAAATGGACGTCAAGAGTGCTTTCCTGAATGGAGAGCTTACAGAAGAAGTTTATGTTGAACAACCACCAGGGTTTGCCAACACAGACGGTATCGATCTAGTTTACAGGCTAAGGAAAGCGCTGTACGGACTTAAACAAGCCCCTAGTTCCTAGTACGTATCCGTGTCCGAGTATCTAACCAACAACGGATTTGAGAAAGGTGCTGTCGACAAAACCTTGTTCAAGATACAGGAAGGTGATGACCTTCTAATGGTACAAATTTATGTCGATGATATTATTTTTGGTTCAACTAACCTTGCTCTATGTCAAAGGTTCTCACATCTCATGCAAAGCAAATTTGAAATGAGTATGATGGGGGAACTCAGTTATTTCCTAGGTTTGCGAGATAAAGCGGATGCCTACGGGTATATTCATCAACCAGAGAAATACGGCAAGGAGCTTCTCAACAAATTTGGAATGAACACTTCCAAATCCTCGCCAACCCCATGAGCACTTCCGTGCAAATTAGTCTTGATGAAGCCGGAAAGCCGTTTGACCAATCACTCTACAGAAGCTCATTGGTTCGCTCCTGTACCTAACGGCTAGCAGGCCCGATATCCAAGATATCTTTGTTGGAGTGTGTGCGAGATACCAAGTTGCACCTAAGGAATCACACTTCAATACAACTAAACGAATCCTGAAATACGTTAAAGGAACAGTCGATGCAGGACTGTGGTATCCTAAGGAAGGCGGATTCGATTTAGTTGGATACAGCGACTCGGATCTCGGAGGCTGCAAGCTAGATAGGAAGAGTACAAGTGGAACTTGTCACTTTCTCGGACCTAGACTCGTATCTTGGTTCAGTAAAAAGCAATTGGCTAATTCTCTTTCCACGGGTGAATCAGAATACTATGTCTTTGGTAGGCTGCGTATGCAGATCCTTTGGATGCGGAACAAGCCGATTATGGAATCGATGCTAGAGAGACTCCAATCATGTGTGATAGCACGAGTGCAATTGCAATCACGCACAATCCTGTTTTGCACTCGCGCACAAAACATATCAACATGAAGCATCATTTTATCAGAAATCATGTCGAGAACAAGGATGTTCGCCTGGAAAAGGTTCATACAGACATCCGGTGGTGACATTTTCACCAAGCCTCTCGACACGACAAGATTCAACATGCTAAGAATAGAATTGGGAATCTGCGGCGGACTCCTGTAAGTAAATTTCTTGCTTTTACTCAACAATTGAGGGGAATCTTTGTAAGACCCGTGAATACAGATTCAACATTAATTATATGTACACTTAGAATCATCAATACAATCAGTAGCGAACGAAGGCATATGAATCCTACGGTGATGTGTGCAATAATTAAGGGGGAATCTTGTAGGACCCATGAATACTGCATTAATCCAAATATTCCGTATGGAATTTAAAACCTATTAGTACCTTTTTAAGGGGGAACAACGTATCGACGCGGAGAACGGCACATACTATAGGATATCGATTCAAGATACTATATAATATTATTTCCTTTTTAAAATAATTTTTGTCCACGTGCCTGTGTTTATGTCAAACGTCATGTTCATTAAATGCCTTACACGACATCTGGACAATGAATCTCAAAAGCCGCGATGTTTTTAAATTGTTTATTATTTTTAAACCGCCGTTTTAGGCATTTAGGGTAATCAACCTATGTCGAAGTGGGACCATTTGTATTTTAAAACCTTTTCATGGATTAGCGTACTTACACTAAATCCATCGACCGTCGATTTCAAAACCGGTTCCCATCCCTTAAAATCGACCATTCGTACTCTGCAAAACCTATTTCGCCGCCCAGTATAAAAGGATCGTATCGACATTAGAGACTCTTTACGCTTTACGCAATTACAAGAGATCTCAAGCACACCTACATATTTTACGCATAATCACCGAGAATTTCTCTTTTCTTCTACCTTCGTTTTAAGAAAACATCCATGGCTACTCAATCTTCATCCCCTGCTCAAGAAAACTTCCGGCATCATTGATGGACGGATCTTCTCTAAACCAGTCATCATCGAGCGTATCATCTCGGAAACCAACGACACTGAACCGATGGAGTATATCATTACTCGTCTTGAACAACAAGGACTCTATCACTTTGGAAGCAAAATCGCCGACAAATACGATGCTCATCTAGTTGAGGAATTCTACCTCAACGCTGCCGTTCGTTTTCTCTCACTAGCCCAGGGAGGACATGTTGCTGACATCACCGCAACAGTCCAAGGAGTGCGAGTCTGCATCAATAGCGATTTACTTCAGAAAATCTACAGTCGCCGCTTGACGGCTGACCATGGACCAGCTTGAGACGTTTGGGTCTCAAGACCTGATTACCAAGTTTTATGGACTTTTTACCGGGTCCAAAGTGGTTGATATGGTGACAACCACGTGCCACAAGAAAAATTTTCTGCTTCATTTCGTTTATCTCCACGATTTCTGTTCCAGGATCATTGAAAATCGAACCGGTGCATTCGAGATGTGCACAAATCTGAGGTTCAGAATGATGGTAGCTATCTTGACCTGTGAAAAGGTCAATTGGTGCCAAATCATTTTGAAACGTCTTCAGGAAGAGGTGTGCAAACCGGCCACCCAAAAGAAATCATTTGGTTTAATGCTAAACTACATTCTGACGAGGTGCGGAGTCCAGCAATCCGCCGATGCCAAGAAAAACAGCTCACGGATATATTTAGGAGGAGTCAAACCCTCTGCCTATAACCAAAGCACAATGCATGCCAATCAACCAAGAACCAGGCACATGCCTATTTCTGACAACCCCAGAGACGAAACCGTGAAGGTCCCTGAATTGGAATCTTCAAAGAAGAAGCGCAAGCGTTCTCACAGCAAGAAGCACTCTGCTGATGAGAAGTCGAAGAAGAGACTCCGGAGGCTCTCAAAAATCAAAGCCAAACACTCCGAGGATGTCTCGCCCGTGGCGCAACCCACTGATATAGCACCCCAGGGCCCAACCCCTGCGGAAGAGGTGTCTCCTACTGCATCGACAGTAGATCCCGAGCCTTTGGCGGCTACGACGGATATAGAGACATCTGCCAACCTTCAAGACGTTAGCACGTCGGCTGCCCATTCGGAGCCAAAAGCTACTTCTCCTCTACGGAATTCCACACCCGTGCAGGATCCAATTTCCTTCGGGGCACCATCCCCTGCAAGGAGTCCATCTTCCGTACAGGATCCCATACCTGTACCGGAATCCCTCGAAACAGCGTCTCCAGACGTGATTCGAAGTCCCTCCCCAGACTCAATTATAAATCAAACACTTCTTTCAGTACAAATTGAACAGGTGTACGAAAGATTTCTGCAATGGAAAAGCTTTAGGCTAGCTCCGTACAACACACTATACAACTGGAGCGAATGGAGCCACGAAGAGCGATTTGTCTCCGAAGTAACAGACTCAACGGAAATTGAGGCCCTGCTACGATGGGACAACGCTTCTTGCAAAGATCTCATTGAAAGCCACCTGCTGCACAAATCCGACGCTAGAAGAAAAGGAAAGAAGAAGTCAGAGGACTCTCCCGTAAATCCAAAAGACGACGACGACCACGACTCAGACGACGACGACAATGCTCTTCAAGCAGGTCTGAGAATGAGCCGTGAAGAGGCTGAAGCCCAAGCCTTCTCTCCACCCAGAAAAGACGAAGGGCCATCTACCCAAGCTAATCCACCTTCGCCACAGCCGGAGAACATTCCAGACCAGGAGGAATCAGTCCTTCCAGTCGAGGAAAATCAAGAAATTTTGGAACAGGCACCCGAGCCTGTTGCGACCGAAGAAGCCATTCCTGCATGGCAACAGGAGGATTCAGTCCCTCCTACATCCACATCTGCCGCAGAACCTTCGCCACAGGACGCTTCTGAACCAACTGTCGCCATTCCACAAGAAGCTACTCCCGCCCCTGCAACCTTGGAATCCGAGGACGGTAACGAACCTGAGGATGTCCAACTTACTTCACGTCCATCCGTGAACGTAAGGAGGTTAAACTGCGCTGAAGACTTCGCCCAGCCTGACTCTCCTATCTCTGCTGCACGCAAAGAGCGCCTGCGAGCTCTTGGCCTTCAGACTGTATTTATCCAAGATGCAGTTAACGCTCTCTCTTTCGTAGAAAAGGCACTGAACTGGATGCACACCTCTGCAGTTGAAGAAATGACAACTCTTCAACACGAAGTATCTCGAGTTGTCGACGCATTCATCATCTTGCCAGAAGTGTTCAAGCAAGCCTTGAAGATTATGGAGGATAAACAAGCGCAACTGTTGAAGGAGGAAGCTTCAAAGACCAGAATTGCTGAAGCCAAGACAGCCTGTGCAATGATAGAGAACAGCTCTCAGCTGCGTGCGCATGACAAATCCATTCAAGAGATGTCGCAGACTCTTTCCTCCCTCGTTGAAAGAATAAACAGCATCGAGACCAAACAGGACGCCGCTCTTGAAATCCTGCAAAGTCTTGATGAAGCCAAAAAGGGGGAAGAAGCACGAGAAGCTGCAAGGAGAATAAGACTGCAACAGGAAAGGGAATTTGAGGCTGCTCAGAGCAAGATCGTGCCGAATTGAACAAGCTAGCACCTCAACCCCAAAGCTTTAGAATTTCAGGCTCCAGACCAGAATTCCATGACCCAAATGTCCCTTGGCAAAATCTTGTTCAAAGACCTTCGGAAATACGTCTGCCAACCAACCGCAACCCAACTGCCGAAGAAGTGAAGAATTGGAGGAAGAATGAACTGATGAGATATTTTGTCAGACTCATCAGGGAATCCGCCATCTTCAAAAATTATAAGACGTTGGCAGAAGCGGCAGATAAGTTTTCAAAGATGCTCGAAGAAGGTAAACTCCCTCTCCAAATTGAGATGAAATCAAAACATAGAAGAGGAGATCGGGTCACCCATCCAGAGGATTGGATACTTGCCTTTGATCGTTCATATGAAGGAAGAGCGATTTACCAGGAACGAGGCAATGATTCACTTCAAAACTGGTGGCGCGACACCGAGTATGAGCCAGGAAAGAGACCATGGAGGCATGCGGATCAAAGATAAAAAGCTGAAATTTATGTATATTATTTTTGTTTTTGTAATATCTATTCGACACAAACTTTGTACTCAATCTTTTTGAATATCAATAAAACAGTTTGTTTGTCTTGAAAGATTACAACTCGTAATCTACTGTGTTAATGTATGATTATTTAAAATTGTTTGATAGGAATCTCAAGTTAGATAAACTTGATTGAAAAATTAAGCTGTACGAACTAGTCTACGAACAGTTCATAGTTTGATTGTAAACTTAGAATACATTGTAAAGATTGTGCCTGCGCGCCAATCATAGGCTTAAGTTGTAATAAATCTCAAACTGTATCGAACATGCCTGCGAGCAGTTCATTATTGTAGACTAAGTCACTAAGTCAGACCTATTGACAAGAGACCAAGAAATCTGCCAAGAGTCATCGAAGAAGAATGCTTCATGAGGAAGGTTTTGGCATCATCAAGAAGACTCGAAGAGTTTAAGTTAAGTCTTGGCAAATTGTCAAAAAGGGGGAAATTGTTAGGAAAAACAAACACCCTGTATCGATTCAGCCGGGATACCCGATCCCTGTATCGATTGTTATTTGTTATTGGGAAGGTTTTGACATATATGCCAAATACAGTAAAGGAAACTGTATCGAGGCTTAAGGATTTATCATGTATCGAAGACCAGCCTCGAATCAGCATAAGTGAAGCTCGTCAGTACAGCAAGAAGACTTGTAATAGATCAAGTATGGAAAACTGTCTCGATGCCCTAAATACAGTAATCTTCCATACAGTTCACAAAAGGACAAAGAAGAACACAAGTCAAGTCCCATTGAACAAAGAAGTATTTAAATACTCAAGGATAAAGTATTTAAATACTGTCAGTCTTCAGATCTTCAGAATCCCGCGAAATCTGGATCATGTCATATTCCCGTTGAAGGAAATCTTATTCAAACGGACATCTCAACGGATACTTTCTTCAGAGGCTATATATATCCTTGAAGACATTGAAGATCAGTTACAACAACAAGTTACCAACCATTTACGAATCAAAGTAACTCTCAAAGCTATCAAGTTATCATCTGAGCAAACATATCTCCAAAGCATATCGCAAGTTAAAACGAAAGAGATATACAGTGCTCAAACATCAAGAACAGCTATCATCAGATCTTGATATTCAAAGTCATTGTTCTTACACGGTTACCTAACCTTTACCTCTGTGTAAAACCGAGCTCTGTGTGAACTCAACAAGTTATTCGACTGTGTGGGACGAATAAGGACGAAGCTTTGGGCGTGTGTGAAGAAGCTAGTCAAGAAGGAAGCTTTAACCAATCTGTGTGAACGGTTGAAAGTGACATTCTTTGTATCAATCTGTGTGAACGATACAAGGATAGGTTTGTTTATAATTACGTAGTTGTGTACGCAGTAATTATATAATAAACTTTTTACTCCTGTGTGGAGGACCAGTGGACGTAGAGGGGTTTACCTCGAACCACTTAAATTACTGTGTCATTTACCTTCAGCTTTTACTGTTTGAAATTACTGTGATATATTAAGTATACACCAAATACTCTATTGCTGTATCCACGGCAACTAACTGTATCCAAGACTTCCGCTACGCACTCAGATTTAGATTCCATACAGTTTGTTGTTTAAACTACTTTTCCAAACTGTATCCAGTATACTTAAGTGGCCAACAATAACATTAGTTGACACAGAGTATGATTCAACTATTAGTTTTTTTATTTGCTTTTATCTATTGCGTATAATTTGCAACATTGCCGCGCTATGATAATTCGGGGTTTTAGTTTAATATTTTTATTTAAAGTTTTCTTAATTATTTGACAATGTTTTAAATGGAAATATATTCATTATTTGTAACAGTGCCACACAGTTGACTTGCGTGTTGTGGGAGTCCTTTGCTAATCAACTCAAGCTATTTATGGACAACATGTCAACCCGTAATACGTGTAATATCCGACGGAAATTTTTACCTACTGTTGTATTATTCGGATAATTCAACACTATTGTAGTCTTGTTGCATTTGTTTAAAATTTATTGATGTTGGAATATATCATAATAGACTTTAATATAACTATCATTCGCACTATGATTGATTTCTCAACGTTGTATAGATAAGTGCATTTTTGGGCTAGTAATTATGTGTTTAACGTACGCTAACCATTTAGCATAACATACGCTATATTGTGGGTTTTACGTATATAAGGAAGTGCTTTTTACGTACGTAAGGCTTGTAGTCTTATCCGGTCTCAACTTTCAGCGTGTGGGGTCGGGCGTGATTCGAATATCTGATCTTTTGGAGAAGCCTAGTTGACCTACATTACATACGTAATGCTCCAAGCCATAATGTACATAATAATGTTCGTATTTTAGTTCAGTAGCCTGTGGTAGTAGATTACGTACGTAACACATTTTGTGTAGCGTACGTAAAGCGGCTAACGTACGTTATCCACATGTGATAACGTACGTAACGAACTGTGTTGTTATAAAAAGACAACTTGTATCTTTCATTTTGCACGTCCAAACTCCGATTTTTCACCCCTATAATCATCCCCCTGCCTCCCTAGATCAATTCAACCTTCTTCCAAGAGCTTTGCATTTTGATTTGGAGCTTGTTGATTAGAAGTTTGGAGTCATTCTTGAAGCTTAGAGTGTGTTCTTGTGGTTTTGGTGTATTGTTCTTCATTTCTGAAGGTATGTTATACGATTTCACCCTATAATCTCGTAGTTATAATATTAGTGATAAAGTATACTTCACCTAATATTGAATTAATCGAGCTAAACATATTTGTAGTTAAGCTTTTAACAACTTAATGATGAATATGGTGATTAAGGGTTTGATATGATGTATTCTTGATGTCTTGAATGGTAGTAATCATGTTTAGTAGAAACACACTCTTCTTGCTGGACTATTAACATCACTAGAATAATAATGATCCTTAGTTTCATTGTAGATAGGTTGATTTGTAGGATTGTTATCATTATATTGAATCAAACCATCATGTTTAGGAAGATTCTAAATGAACTTAGGATTTCCATTTGATTTGGTTGAACATTGAAATATATCAACAAAAGGTTATAGTTCAGAGGTGTTTAATTCACCTTAATGATGATATTGTGATAATCTTGTGATGAATAACTCGACTATATCATTAATCTAACTAGGTGAACTCATAACCGATGAACATAGTGATAATTTTACATATTCATGATTCGTTCGAACAATGATAATCGCTGAGTAACCTTCACTTTGATCAATGTTTTATGAAACGTAGTTGTTTGGATTATATCTTTCAAAATATTGATGTTGTTTTTAAGAAATTCTATCGGCATATCAATTTTAGCAAAGTTATCCTTGATGGTTGTTCTTGATAAATTCTCATCCGTTTGAACCATATGAATAATCAAGAACACCTTGAATGATTACCGATAATGATAATAAATTGAAGTTAGTATGAATCCTTGAAATGGAATTATGATACAATGATAGTTGAACTAAGCAAATTGAATTTAGGATATCGATTCGCTAAACTAGACATCGATAGTTATGAGAATGTGTTATTGAATGGATTGTATCCCTTACAAGGTTGATTGTTCGAGTAACCGACATTAAGTCGAGGACCGTTCGTTCGTTTGACAAGGAAGGACTATTCTCGTCTCCCTATTGAGGCAAGTTATCTTGCTTGGTTATAATGATGTTTGGATTCTTGTGATGATTATGTGTTTCGTGTATATGAAACACTTGTACATTTGTGACCCGTGATTTGATATTATTCTTGATGATGTTCCGTTTTCATCGGGGGATTTCATTCCCAAGTTCGTCACTTTTGAACCGTTGATATCATTGATCCTTATTGTCATTTCGGTGAGTTTCTTGATCCTTAATCGGATATGTGATTTATTGAATCTGTTGTCATGTTGTATCGTGACATATCCGGAATCATATCTGCGTTTGGATTTGTTATTGTGTAGGATTTTTAGCCAGGCACATATATAGTCATGCGTGGATGTTTCCGTATTGGACTGTACACACGAGACGTAGTTCGTGAGGCTAATTAGGTACATTGTCCCACGTATATCCTGGATTCCGTATACGGGGTGGACATATGCACTAACACATTTCCGGATCGGGCGTACTATGATGTCCATCTTGAGCCGTACTATTTTTTGTCATTCATAGTCCATTTATATATTTGGATGTGTTCGACATTTTGTGACTAATCGTTCATACGCCCGAGGGGTATGTTCATTAGTCGGGTTGTTTTTCTTGAGATCTAATGTATGTGAATTGTATAAGATCTTGAGAATTCATTTATCATGTATATCTGACCCTGTGTTGGGCGAAATACTTGTGTTGTATTTTAGGTCGAGGAAAAGGCAAGGCACGGGAAGATCATGGTGACGGCGATGTAACACCCCCAAGTTATTCAGGGTATATTACAGCGCCGTGAACCCCACCGAGGGACCCACACGGCTAATCATACGCGGAACAATAAAACTTGACCGAGAAGGTCCAAATACAATGAAATGAAAGACGATACAAAGGGTATTCAAACCATGTCCAATGTATCCAAATACATCACAGTACAAAATCAAAACCTCGGCAACACAGGCCGGAACATCAAGGAAGACTGAAAACGAACAATACTCGAGTATTCAATAACCATTCCAGTACAACAACACTGAATGGAGGAATACAAAACATAACCGGAGATAAAACACAGTATCACGCTTGCCCATCATCTTCATGCCGACCTTATACCTGCCTATCCGCTCTCCTGGAACCTGAAATACATAAAAATTATTTCCCCCATAAAGGGGTTAGCCGTCGAATAGCTAGTGCAAGTATATCAAGTATGAAACACAAAACTCCTCGACAATAAAGTAAAGGTAACCGTCAATTCATAAATTCAAGATCAGTATTCTGGAATAACTGAATCTCATAGCATCACAACAATGCATACATGATCAACCATGGAACCGTATCAAAGGCTATGGAACCCTCAGGGGACTCGTCGGCCCACCCCAGAGTGGTTAACCCAAATTATCCGTGGAATCGCACCAAAGGATACGAAACCCTCAAGGGACCTGTCGGCCCACCCCAGAGTGGATATAAATAAACTTGCCATTCATATATCTTACTTTCAAAGTCGAGAACGTACAATCATAAATATATACTTGCCTTTGAGACATCGAGAAATTTAACGGAAAGGAGTATGAGTTCGGTAGGTCCAAGAGCGCGCTTCCGGCACCTAAACGATTCGTAAGGGATATGATAAGACCCAACGCTCGAGTAGAACATGGTCTCCAAAATCTAATTCTAAAGGTAGGCGACGAGTACCGGCATACGATTTGACATGCTGAAGGGTATTCTCAAAATACAAAATGAATTCAACTACAACCATCTGTACTACGTTCCAACAATACCAAGGATTCCCAAAACATCATCATAACTCATAAGTGTAGAAGGAACTATCTGTGCCAATTCCTGTCCGTCGAATAGCATCGATAAAACTCAATATAGACAAAAACCAATAATACACAAAGCATTGACAACAAGTCCCGAAATATTGACGTACAGTCCGAATGCTCACACGGTCAATAACAATGATCAACTAATTAAATTAACCGAGAATATCGCCGACATGATAAACTCCAACACGATCAACAAGGGATCAACAGCGACTGAGAGTACCATCAACAAGGTGAACTCTAAACGATCAACAATAACAAATCTCAAAGAAATAACCCCAACTGTCGAACATACCCTTCGGCGTATGAAAAATCGCCGGACATATCCAATACAACATGGACTACAAACGACCAAACCAATAAGCTTGATCCGGGAATGTGTCCGTGCACACGTCCACCCCGTATACAGAATCCAGAATATATGTGGGACAATGTACTTAATTAGCTTCACGAACTACGTCTCGTGTGCACGGTCCAATGCGGAAACATCCATGCATGACCATCGCGTGCCTGGCTAAAAATCCTACACATAATCAATCGGCACGCATATATGATTCCATATATGTCACGATCAACATGACAACGAAACTCAAAGGATAACACATCTAATACGGATTCAAAAGACTCACTGAAGCGAACAGTGACACACAGATAATGGAAGATCGACACGACCAACAATATCTAAAACAACTATCCTGGGATCACAATCCCTACGGACCGATTAACACGATCGACAATCACAACACAACACTCCTGGAATCTTCAACCCTCAACGATCACAAAATTACCTAGTTCACAGGAATGATAGTGTGCAGCCTTAAGTCGGCCATCACGACAACAATAACTCACGGATGGGAACCATCCTCGGCGGTCCCAATTCAAATACCTTGACTACCTTAGAATGGTCAATCGATAATAATGACACAACGGATGGGAACTATCCTCAATAATCCCAGTTCAATACCTCGATTGCCTTAGAATGGCCAACCCATAACAACAGTTCAATGGATGTCTCGAAACCTTTAATCGGTTACCGATAACGAAGATGACAATCGAATACATCAATGCCTTCAATCGGCCAATACAACACCAATAGCTAAGCACCAATATCAATAACAACAGTCGATACATCAATACCGCGAACCGGCTATCGACATCAATATAATCAACAAGTATCGTAATGCCCTGAACCGGCCATTTACGAACAACAATAACAATTGGCATAAATTACCGAAGGATATCGTATCAAACAACCCCCTGATATCAACAAAATCACAAAGAGACCAAGTCTCGACATGATACACACATTCATGCACATACATGATAACATCAATCTCATTTACTAGTACAAGTATAAAACTTGCCTCGATATCAATACAACGAACTGTTACCAATTCAATTGCTTTTGTCTACGAGTTCCTCAGCCCCGACCAAAGTAATCTATGAACTCTTCAACCTCAACCGTATCACAACAGTCATAATCCACGATCAGACATCACAACTTATTGTATAAAGAAGGATTAATAATCAACAAGTTCGATAACGATCGATATCAATACCACCAAACCACAAACTCAATAGTTCCACCATATCTCGATTAAACACAGTCTGAACAATCCAACTCAAACACTTGCAAATCCCTGTCCACAATATGAGCCGAAATATGATGATCATATCAGCAACCAATTCGAACCAACAAGGGTCTAGATGTTATCGATTCCAAACTAAATTCTTAAATACGAATTAACAAGGTTCCTTCTTGTAAACCCATAGTTAAAATTTTCCGATGATCATCATTAATTCGAACCATCCAATTAGTTCAACATTATAGATAATCATATTCTAAGGTTATCAACCAATCCAATCATTCGACTTGAACATTTGTTCAATATGTATGGACTTCCAAACTCAGAGATGAATAATAATTTAATCAAACTCGTAATCGTATTCGTATTCCTATGCGAATATTATATCAAAACACATAATTCAGCTCTAGACATGAATATTCCATATTCATATCCAAAACACCCACACTTCTTATAAATGTTCATCATCTCATATAATTCAAGAGTCTCTCAAGAATCATGAATTAATCCGAAATCACGTCCACAATCGACCAAACAACAAAATCTAATGTTCTAACATCTAAGCCATCATCTAACTCATAGTCTAAGGCATATATCATCATAACATCAGGAATCGCAATAATACTGCCAAGAACACTATGATCCCCTAACCATACTCATGACAACATAACATAATCCAACATATAAGTCATCAAGTCATCATCTTCCTTAACAAACTTCCCGTGGGATACCAAGAATCATCATAACGCCTCCATAAACTATTATCATACGAACTAATCATCAACAACAACGTCAAAGTCGAAATGTCTGGAGATATTAACCAACATATCTCTTGAAGATAAACAACACCATTCAAAACCACACGAATCATATCAATATCCGCACTTCAACAATAATATCAACATAACGCGGTAATCCATCCATAATCATACTTATCAACTCATATACATGACGATTATCAACTCAAGAACAACGATATTCAATCCAAAACCAAATCCAAAGTGAATATTAATTACCTCTTCGAAGAAATTGATTGATTCTCAAGGTTGAATCCATTTCCAATCGATTCCAAGCTTAGAGTTGTTAAAACGATCAACTCCATGATTACACAAGTATTTAGAACCTCAAAATATCTTCCAAGAACTCTCTCTTTCGGTGGAAAACAAAGGATGGGCCGAAAAGGATAACATTACTCATTTGCACACTACTAGCGTGCGCTACTCTCACAAAATAGCGCGTGTTACTTGCCATAGCGTGCGTAACTAACTTTGTTAGCGTGTGCTATCGAGGTCCAGAGGCTACTGCCTCATTTCGGGCCAAGTGTTACGTACATAAAATCCTTGTCATAGCGTACGTAACATAGCATTGACTTAATACAGTAAAAGTCTCATTAGCGTACGCTATTATCCACCCGTAGCGTGCGCTAATCATAGTTGACTCGACAGCCTGCACCTACCCAGAAGATGCCTGTGCCCCACATGCCGAAAGCACCCGCGATTGTCGGGATTCCCTTGACTGTTCTACATTTAGCGGCGCTAATACTTATGTCCCGTATACGCTAAATGCCATTGACGCATGAAACCCGGAAGCTGTCGACAACTTTGCCAACCACTCGGATAAGTTCTGACATGGCCTTGCACGCGCTAGTCCAAGCCTTTAGCATGCGCTAAGTTTGTACACTAGCGTGCGCTATGCTTCACTATTAGCGTGTGCTAATCAGGCTACACTTAGCCAATTCCAATGGTTCCTGTCCGTTGCCTCGACATACTAGACACGTATATACGACATGCTGAATACATATACTTGATTCAATAACATTCTCATATGATATGCCTGATATCAAAATTAAACAACCTGATACACGATATCCTCAATTATAACAGTCAACCAACAACAGATCAACCCAGAATTTCCAAACTCATCACAAGAGCAATCAATCGTCGCCATGAGCGAATAACTAAAACAGTGTACTTACGTGTGCGTGAAGTCGATGATCTCCCATGATACTAGCATTCGACTCCAATTTAGAGTCTCAACATAACACAAACACACATCAGTACCGCAATTAGAAATTTTAAAAATATCTCAAAGAAAAGTCCGCGTCCGCGACCACGGTCTCGTGTCTGTCCCCTGTCAGCAGACATTCTAAAGGATACACAAAGTACGTAAGTACAATCCAAATCGCACATCCTCAAAGTGACCAATTCTCAAGAATATCAAACTAAAATCAAAATGATTAAGAAACGCAAGAAGAGTAATAGGACTTGCAAGTATCGGTCACATTGTGATGATGGCAGAGTAGTGATACTGTGGACAAATGACGACTCAATCGACCCAAAAGACCAACAGCCTAGGTATCCATAGACCTAAGCTCTGATACCATATTCTGTAATACCCCCAAGTTATTCAGGGTATATTACAGCGCCGTGAACCCCACCGAGGGACCCACAAGGCTAATCATATGCGGAATAATAAAACTTGACCGAGAAGGTCCAAATACAATGAAATGAAAGACGATACAAAGGGTATTCAAACCATGTCCAATGTATCCAAATACATCACAGTACAAAATCAAAACCTCAGCAACACTGGCCGAAACATCAAGGAAGACTGAAAACGAACAATACTTGAGTATTCAATAACCATTCCAGTACAACAACACTGAATGGAGGAATACAAAACATAACTGGAGATAAAACACAGTATCACGCTTGCCCATCATCTTCATGCCGACCCGATACCTGCCTATCCGCTCTCCTGGAACCTAAAATACATAAAAAGTATTTCCCCCATAAAGGGGTTGGCCGTCGAATAGCTAGTGCAAGTATATCAAGTATGAAACACAATACTCCTCGACAATAAAGTAAAGGTAACCGTCAATTCATCAATTCAAGACTAGTATTCTGGAATAACTGAATCTCATAGCATCACAACAATGCATACATGATCAACCATGGAACCGCATCAAAGGCTATGGAACCCTCAGGGGACTCGTCGGCCCGCCCCAGAGTGGTTAACCCAAATTATCCGTGGAATCGCACCAAAGGCTACGAAACCCTCAAGGGACCTGTCGGCCCGCCCCAGAGTGGATATAAATAAACTTGCCATTCATATATCTTACTTTCAAAGTCCAGAACGCACAATCATAAATATATACTTGCCTTTGAGACATCGAGAAATTGAACAGAAAGGAGTATGAGTTCGGTAGGTCCAAGAATGCGTTTCCGGCACCTAAACGATTCGTAAGGAATATGATAATCAATAATCCATACTCACAATTCTTGGATAAACTCCCAAAACCTGTTTACGATTCACGAAAATACAAGGGTAAACAACTAGAGTTTGGAAAATCACCCAAACCCCTACAAGTCCGAACACGGCACAAACCAATCCATAAAATCGTAGGGAAAGCATGTATACGAGATAGATACATCATAATATCAGGGTTCTCAAGCTCCAAAACAGATAAATCGGACAAATCTAAGAAAATCCCCAAAATTCCCAAAAACTAGGGTTCTAAGGAATTTACCTTGATTTGGAGGATAGAAATGTATTAGATTTTGTATAATCCTTGTTATCCAACCCAAGATGATGATATCTGAAGAAGAACTGCCTCAAATCGACCCAAATTACCTCTCCCGAGCTCTCCCGATCGAAAAAGGTTGAAATGATGTGAAATGACAAGTGCAGGGGTTGACTGTCCCCTTATATACTGTCCGAGTCTAGCGCATGCTACGCCTCAGTATTAGCGTGCGCTAACGGGGTCACACGGTAGTCAAGTGGCTACTGTCCACAGACATTAGCGCGCGCTACTCAACATCCTTAGCGTACGCGCGCTACGCAACACATATAACGTGCGCTAGCCGCTGTTTATCGTGCGTTACCTGCTAGTCCAGAAAGTCTGAAAACCTCACTGCCTCTGCCGACTCATCTTGTTAGTGTGCGCTACGGACGATGTTAGCGTGCGCTACTGACCACGAATAGCGTGCGCTAGCGAATCTCCTAGCGTGCGCTAACTGCT
The DNA here is from genome assembly GCA_033398695.1 of Orobanche coerulescens. NCBI lineage: Eukaryota > Viridiplantae > Streptophyta > Magnoliopsida > Lamiales > Orobanchaceae > Orobanche > Orobanche coerulescens. The sequence goes on along the minus strand of CM065804.1, from coordinate 64,960,618 downwards.
AGTCCAGAGAGTGGAATTAGCTACTGCCTTTGCCCCGTCTGGTCCGTTAGCACGCGCTAAGGCTCAAAGCTAGCGTGCGCTACTCAACCAAAATTAGCGTGCGTTAGCATAGGCCTAGCGTGCGCTATCTCCCTGACCCAGAACACTTCCGAAAGGTCTAAACAACACGATCAAGATCCAAACAAGGCACGAAACTCTAGATAAACGTCGACAACATTACCAAGAGTTTACAGAGCGATAAAATAGGAAGAACGACAAGGTTAAACAGTCAACAAAAAGGGTTCGAAGGATACTAGTTCGGGGGGGCCAAGTCTTTTGTTGACTGGTTTTGTTCGAACCGTGTAATGTTATCTTTCCGCATTATTTTAAATTAAAGACTAATGTATTGTTATTTAAGGTATATTCCATCTCCATATGGATTATACTCGTATTTCGGATCTTGTGTGTAATAAGGGCATTGGCCATACTACTGTAAACTCCTAATCGGAGTAAATACTATGTATTGTGGTTCAGTATCACAAGTATTTCGTATTTAATCTGTATTTTGGGTATTGCCTGATGGGTCCCAGTGTGGGGTCCATGGCACTGTAATGACCGCCTTTTTGGGGTGTTACAGAAGATGGTATCAGAGAGTGTCGATTTTTTTTAGAGTCATTGAAATGAACTAGTATCAAGAGACCTTCATTTCACGTGTGACCTGTGCAAGCGCCTGATCCTACGAGCCAAATGCGGTATGTACTCTACAAGCCGTGATTTAATTACTGGCATGAAAAAGATATTAGAATGGATCTCCGTGTTGATCTTGTTATTTTCGAGGTTTGTGGCAGGATTTATCTGATTGATAATTCAAGATAAATTCTGGATTGATTATATGATTGATATTGTTGGACTTAACGTCGATATGATATTCTGTGTGACACTCGTAGTGTTGATAATTCATTATGAGCTGGATATGTAAATTCTTGTTGCTATTAACTTAGCATGAATTTTGATTGGTATCATGAACTGTACTTATGGTTATCATTACGAATTGATTCTTTCAGTATGGAAAGAAATCTGAGAGGCAGCAGACGGGGACGAGGCTGCGAAAGGGGCCGAATCCCGATACCACGAGCCAACAGGTGTGCGAATGCAGAGCATAGTTCCGCAGGCAGTGATTCGCCTTCTAGGGACCAATCGCACTACACTAGACGCGAGGATGCGCGTGTCAATCATTACGCTGTGATGCAGGGCATGATGGCTCAGATGACCCCAAATGGGTCAGTTATGTAATATCCGCAATTTCGATTTTTCGGTAATTTTCTTTTTTCGACGGAAGTCTGTTTTGACGACTCGCTCATGACCGTTTCGTCATTCCGAGAATATTTAATTCTGCTCTTTTTGTCATCCGAGTTCGTTTCGGTATCGTTTTGTTTAGTTCCGTGTTCTTAAACGGCTTTTCCTTTTCGAGTTCGATTCTTGCGAATCTCGTCCGAAACTATTGTTTCGAGTTTCTCACAAGTTCATTTAATGTTATTATTCATGTTGCGAGCTTTGGTTCGGTGTTTCGATCACGTATCGTGATTTTCGGACGTTTTGGGCCATTTTTGTAATTTCCCAAAGTCTGGGGTAATTATTTCCGTTGTCGAATTCCGACACATCGGATGGTCGGAATCGTGTGTTCTCTTAGTGCTTGGATTCGTCTTTGCGAGTACTTCGTAACCGTATCTTCGATTCGTATTCAGGTTCGGGTTTCGGGGTCGTCGGGCCGTCGGAGTGGCCACGGCCGGAGCCGGGCCGGGCCTGGCCGAGTTACGGCCGTAAGGTGCGATTCTGACGGCCGTCGTGCTCGGCGAGCATGGCACGGCGAATGCCGTTACGGCCGTAAGGGCCGAGAGTTACGGCCGTCTGCGGGTGCGGGCGGCTTCGGCGAATGCGGTTACGGCCGTAAGGAACTTCCGGATACGGCCGTAAGTGCCGAGTTACTGGCCGTAAGGCCCTGTCGGTTACGGCCGTAAGCGGTCGGCGCCACTGGCGAGTTTGTGAATGCGGTTACGGCCGTAAGGCCACTGCCGATTCTGGCCGTAACTGTCGGCCATATATAGGCGATGTGGCCAGACTTCATTTTTATCACATTTCTTCACCAAAGTGCGGTGGCGACGGGGAAAATCGGAAATGGAGTTTTGGTCGATTCCACTCGATTTCTAAGCATTTTTGAGGATCCTTATCGATTATATCATCATCAAATCATTGTTCTTCGTCGGATCGAGGTAATTTCTTGAAATCTCCTAGGATTGGATTTTGAGATTTGTTCTTGATTTTCGATTCTAGTCCGATTTTGATGAATCGGTTGATGTTAGTAAACATTATTCATCGTGTTCTATGGATTGTATATCCATATTTTCGATTCATTCAACCCGATTGATGATTTTAGGCTCTTGAGAAACTTTGAACATTTAGTGTTCGATTAAATGCCTCAAAGAGTTTCTTTGGTCGTTATGTTGTTTTCGATTGATATTGTGTTATTGAATGAATTGTATTTCATTCAAGGTGGTTCAGTACTTGTGTTTATCGGAGGACGCCGTTCGTTGTTCGTTGAAGGATTTCATCGCCTTCGGTTGAGGCAAGTTTCATACTTGTACTAGTCAATGAGATTAATGTTATCATATATGTGTATGAATGTGTTGTATCATTCCGAGACTTAGTCTCTTCATGAATTCATTGATATCAAGAGATCGCTCGATACGATACCTTTCGGCAATTTTGCCAAATGTTTATTGTTGTTCGTTAACGGCCGATTCAAGGCATTGTGATACTCATTATTAATGTCATTGTCGATAGCCGGTTCGCGGTATCGATGTATCGATTGTTGTTAATATAGATGTCAATTAAAGACATCGTTGAGATCATTGTTATTCCTGTTTGGATTGTCATTAAAACATGCAGGCCGATTAAAGGCATTGGCTTATTCATCTCTCGCCTTCGTGGCAGAACCGATTAAAGGTGCCGAGGCATCCTTCATATCATTGTTATCGAATTGCCGTTCTCAGGTAAATCGAAATGTTTAATCATTCACTAAATCATTGTTATCGATTGACCTTTCTAAGGCAATCTAGGTATTCACTCATTCATCGTATCATTGTTATCGATTGGCCATTCTCAGGCAAATCGAAATGTTCAATCATTCAATGCATCATTGTTATCGATTGACCTTTCTAAGGCAATCGAGGTATTCACTCATTCATCGTGTCATTGTTATCGATTGGCCGTTCTCAGGCAAATCGAAGTGTTCAATCATTTATGGTATCATTGTTGTCGATTGACCGTTTTAGGCAATCGAGGTATTGAATCATCCATTGCATCATTGTTGTCGGTTGGCGTTTTAAGGCAATCGAGGTGTTAAATTGGGACCGCCGTGGACGGGCCCATTCGTGAGTTATTGTTGTCGTGTTGGCCGACTCAAGGCAACATCTTTATTACTCTTGTGAGTTTGGAAATCTTGGGATTGTTCTTGTTGTGATTAATTATGTTCGGAGGCTAGTCTCGGCTAGTGCTCGATGGGTAAGCTTGGGGTTTGAACCTTCGCGGTTGGTTTCCCAACACCTACTGTTCAAGAGGTCACGGTCATGTTAATGATCTCATTATGGGTAAGCTTGGGGCTTGAACCTTCGCGGTTGGTTTCCCAACACCTACTGATTCGATGGAGTCACGGTCACCGGGTGATCTCATTATGGGTAAGTCTGGGGCTTGAACCTTCGCGGTTGGTTTCCCAAGACTGCAATTCGGAGTCACGGTCATTGGATGATCTAATTGTGATACTTTGGATGCCGTGGCCCGGCCCCTAATTGTGATACGGCTTTCATGCGTGGCCCGGCCCCTAATTGTGATACGGTTTTCATGCCGTGGCTTGGCCTAATCAATAACGCTTAAGTTTCGACTTCATGTGATTGTGATATTTGACAGCTTCGGCTGAGTGTCTTTAAGGCCTTTGTGATTGTCTTGGTAATTTCATTGGAGCCTTCGGGCATTGTGATTCATAATTAATTCAGTTCTAGTTTGGTTCATGTCGTGTAATTCATTGTGGTACTCTGTGATTATGATTCGCCGTTGGGCACTTATGTTCTAACCTGTTGAACAGGTATTAATAGTATGCCGTGGGCATAGTATTTCACGAATGCTCGGTTCGTACATTGGTTTGTGAGCATCTCGTATTATTATCATTGTACCGTTTCATTCTGCCTTTGGATGCATATCATGTTATACATGTATTTGATATTCATTATATGGATGGTCGACCAAGTGGGCGGAACATGTTTTCATGTTTTAGGTGCTTGCGAGGAGAGAGTTGAGACACAGGGGCATGATGATGGCGACGAGACATTCGAGCGATACTAGTCCGAGTTGTTCATCGTTGGTCAGTCAGTTGGAGTGTACTCCAGTCTTGTCAGTTGTTGTCGTGTTGTATTACCCGAACAGATGTTCGTGGATGTTGTTGTATTTCATTTTGGCCATGTAGGCCACTTTTGTCGTTGAAATTCCCTATCGGAATATTATGTTGGATATCATGGTAGGGACTATGATTTTCCCTTGTTGTTTAATTTAACGTATTTTAGTCATGTTACTTTGGTGGATCTCCTGGCGTGGGGTCCACGGCACTGTAATAACCCAAAAGGATTTGGGGGTGTTACAGAAATGGTATCAGAGCTTTGGGTTGTGGAATACCCTGAGATGTGAGTTATGTGGTCCTACCGACGCGGTAGTAGTGGGATTGTCAGGTGATGACAATCTAGTCAGTCAGGTTTTGTGAGTCGTAATATTAGTGCGACTGCACGAGTCATTCATTCATCGAGTCGTCGTCAGTGAAGACTAGTATCGCGAGACCTCGAAGCTTCGTATGACCTGTGTAAGGACTCGATTCTCTTTATGTTCATACATTCATCATGTCATTAATTATTCATGCTTTGTGGAAACATATATGTGATATTATTGTTATGATTGATTCATGACTAATTGTTTTGGAGCACGTGTGACCTGTATAAGTGCTAAGGATCAACTCATTCACCAGTTAATAATCCTCAATCATCATTTTGATCTTGTCGATCAAGTTAATTCATTCATCACTCAGTTAATATCATTCATCACTCAGTTAATTCATTCATCACTCAGTTAATATCATTCATCACTCAGTTAATTCATTCATCACTCAGTTAATATCATTCATCACTCAGTTAATTCATTCATCACTCAGTTAATTCATTCATCACTCAGTTAATATCATTCATCACTCAGTTAATTCCTTCATCACTTAGTCAATCTCATTGTTCATATTAATTCATTAATCACTCAGTCAATCTCATTGTTCCGTCAATTCATTCATTACTCAGTCAATCTCACTGCTCAGTTAATTCATTCATCACTCAGTTAATCTCATTGTTCAGTTAATTCATTCATCACTCAGTCAATCTCATTGTTCAGTTAATTCATTCGTCACTCAGTCAATCTCATTGCTCAGTTAATTCATTCATCACTCAGTCTATCTAATTGTTCAGTTAATTCATTAATCATCCAGTCCATCTCACGGTTCAATTGTTGATCTTGTGGATCGAATTTTCAACCTTGTTAACTTGTGCAAGGTAATCATTTCAGGAATTTCATCAGATAATCATGTTACCTCACTTGATCTTTCATGCGATCTTATCATATCCCGACATCATGTCGACGATCATTTCATTGAATTATTAATGCATTCATTGTGTTAGAGCGTGTATGCCCATTGTTATCGTTCGTCTCGTAATCATAATGCGATCTTCATATGAGATCCGAAATTATCACGTGACTTTCCCGCCTCGATATGGGAAGAGTCATCGGAGGGACATCGGACTCAGACGTCCAAGAGATCGTTTTCTAGTCGTCTTCGTCTTTGGGAGAGCATCTTCATCTCGGACGACGAGTTATTTGTTGTTGCTTTAAGCTGTGATACAATAGGACATTCATCACCGGTTTTGAGCAAGTTAATTCTTGTTCGGTAATAGTATAATCATTCATTTCATTTGTCGTTCATTCATTCAAATAATTCATTCATCATATATCAATCACGTTGAGATTTATAATTATCAAACTAATCATTCACTTCACAGGAACCTATGTTTCCAATCATTTCATTTGAGCTATCACTCAATACGTTATCAGTTCACCCCGGTGAGTCATTCTTGATCCTTGTTAGATTTCGATTCATTATCATTCATTGTGATCATTCTTGTTCGTGTGTATCACGTCGATTTTTCCTGGCGGGATATTGCTTCTCCCTACTTGTTTTAAGTTTCGGGACGAAACTTCTTTTTATGGGGGTAGTATGTAATATCAGCAATTTCGATTTTTCGGTAATTTTCTTTTTTAGACGGAAGTCTGTTTTGACGATTCGCTCATGACCGTTTCGTCATTCCGAGAATATTTAATTCTGCTCTTTTTGTCATCCGAGTTCGTTTCGGTATCGTTTTGTTTAGTTCCGTGTTCTTAAACGGCTTTTCCGCACTCGAGTTCGATTCTTGCGAATCTCGTCCGAAACTGTTGTTTCGAGTTTCTCACAAGTTCATTTAATGTTATTATTCATGTTGCGAGCTTTGGTTCGGTGTTTCGATCACGTATCGTGATTTTCGGACGTTTTGGGCCATTTTTGTAATTTCCCAAAGTCTGGGGTAATTATTTCCGTTGTCGAATTCCGACACATCGGATGGTCGGAATCGTGTGTTCTCTTAGTGCTTGGATTCGTCTTTGCGAGTACTTCGTAACCGTATCTTCGATTCGTATTCAGGTTCGGGTTTCGGGGTCGTCGGGCCGTCGGAGTGGCCACGGCCGGAGCCGGGCCGGGCCTGGCCGAGTTACGGCCGTAAGGTGCCGGTTACGGCCGTACGTGCTCGGCAGGCATGGCCTGACGAATGCCGGTTACGGCCGTAAGGGCCGAGATTCTGGCGTCTGGTGCGAGCGGCTTCACGACGAATGCGGTTCTGGCCGTAAGGACTGCCGATTCTGGCCGTAAGTCGAGTTACGGCCGTAAGGCCCTGTCGATTCTACGGCCGTAGCGGTCGGCGCGGGCGAAGTTTGACGAATGCGTTACGGCCGTAAGGCCTCGCCGTTACGGCCGTAACACATGTCGGCCATATATAGGCGTGATGCCCAGACTTCATTTTTATCACATTTCTTCACCGGGTGCGGTGGCGACGGGAAAATCGGAAATGGAGTTTTGGTCGATTCCACTCGATTTCTAAGCATTTTTGAGGATCCTTATCGATTATATCATCATCAAATCATTGTTCTTCGTCGGATCGAGGTAATTTCTTGAAATCTCCTAGGATTGGATTTTTCGAGATTTGTTCTTGATTTTCGATTCTAGTCCGATTTTGATGAATCGGTTGATGTTAGTAAACATTATTCATCGTGTTCTATGGATTGTATATCCATATTTTCGATTCATTCAACCCGATTGATGATTTTAGGCTCTTGAGAAACTTTGAACATTTAGTGTTCGATTAAATGCCTCAAAGAGTTTCTTTCGGTCGTTATGTTGTTTTCGATTGATATTGTGTTATTGAATGAATTGTATTTCATTCAAGGTGGTTCGAGTACTTGTGTTTATCGGAGGACGCCGTTCGTTGTTCGTTGAAGGATTTCATCGCCTTCGGTTGAGGCAAGTTTCATACTTGTACTAGTCAATGAGATTAATGTTATCATATATGTGTATGAATGTGTTGTATCATTCCGAGACTTAGTCTCTTCATGAATTCATTGATATCAAGAGATCGTTCGATACGATACCTTTCGGCAATTTTGCCAAATGTTTATTGTTGTTCGTTAACGGCCGATTCAAGGCATTGTGATACTCATTATTAATGTCATTGTCGATAGCCGGTTCGCGGTATCGATGTATCGATTGTTGTTAATATAGATGTCAATTAAAGACATCGTTGAGATCATTGTTATTCCTGTTTGGATTGTCATTAAAACTGTACAGGCCGATTAAAGGCATTGGCTTATTCATCTCTCGCCTTCGTCGTCGGTAACCGATTAAAGGTGCCGAGGCATCCTTCATATCATTGTTATCGAATTGCCGTTCTCAGGTAAATCGAAATGTTTAATCATTCACTAAATCATTGTTATCGATTGACCTTTCTAAGGCAATCTAGGTATTCACTCATTCATCGTATCATTGTTATCGATTGGCCATTCTCAGGCAAATCGAAATGTTCAATCATTCACTGCATCATTGTTATCGATTGACCTTTCTAAGGCAATCGAGGTATTCACTCATTCATCGTGTCATTGTTATCGATTGGCCGTTCTCAGGCAAATCGAAGTGTTCAATCATTTATGGTATCATTGTTGTCGATTGACCGTTTTAGGCAATCGAGGTATTGAATCATCCGCTGCATCATTGTTGTCGGTTGGCCGTTTTAAGGCAATCGAGGTGTTAAATTGGGACCGCCGTGGACGGGGCCCATTCGTGAGTTATTGTTGTCGTGTTGGCCGACTCAAGGCAGCATGCTGTTACTCTTGTGAGTTTGGAAATCTTGGGATTGTTCTTGTTGTGATTAATTATGTTCGAGGCTAGTCTCGGCTAGTGCTCGATGGGTAAGCTTGGGGCTTGAACCTTCGCGGTTGGTTTCCCAACACCTACAGTTCAGGAGGTCACGGTCATGTTAATGATGTCATTATGGGTAAGCTTGGGGCTTGAACATTCGCGGTTGGTTTCAAAACACCTACTGATTCAAGAGGTCACGGTCACTGGGTGATCTCATTATGGGTAAGTCTGGGGCTTGAACCTTCGCGGTTGGTTTCCCAGCACCTGCAATTCAGCAGGTCACGGTCATTGGATGATCTAATTGTGATACGGCTGGATGCCGTGGCTTCGGCCCTAATTGTGATACGGCTTTCATGCCGTGGCTTCGGCCCTAATTGTGATACGGTTTTCATGCCGTGGCTTCGGCCCTAATCAATAACAGCTTCGGGCTGTTTCGACTTCATGTGATTGTGATATTTGACAGCTTCGGCTGAGTGTCTTTAAGGCCTTTGTGATTGTCTTGGTAATTTCATTGGAGCCTTCGGGCATTGTGATTCATAATTAATTCAGTTCTAGTTTGGTTCATGTCGTGTAATTCATTGTGGTACTCTGTGATTATGATTCGCCGTTGGGCACTTATGTTCTAACCTGTTGAACAGGTATTAATAGTATGCCGTGGGCATAGTATTTCACGAATGCTCGGTTCGTACATTGGTTTGTGAGCATCTCGTATTATTATCATTGTACCGTTTCATTCTGCCTTTGGATGCATATCATGTTATACATGTATTTGATATTCATTATATGGATGACTGACCAAGTGGCGGAACATGTTTTCATGTTTTAGGTGCTTGCGAGGAGAGAGTTGAGACACGGGGGCATGATGATGGCGACGAGACATTCGAGCGATACTAGTCCGAGTTGTTCATCGTTGGTCGATCGGTTGGAGTGTACTCCGGTCTTGTCGATTGTTGTCGTGTTGTATTACGACAGATGTTCGTGGATGTTGTTGTATTTCATTTTGGCCATGTAGGCCACTTTTGTCGTTGAAATTCCCTATCGGAATATTGTGTTGGATATCATGGTAGGGACTATGATTTTCCCTTGTTGTTTAATTTAACGTATTTTAGTCATGTTCGCTGGTGGATCTCTGGCGTGGGGTCCACGGCCTTTGTAATAACCCAAAAGGATTTGGGGTGTTACGAAATGGTATCGAGCTTTGGGTTGTGGAATACCCCGAGATGTGAGTTATGTGGTCCTACCGACGCGGTAGTAGTGGGATTGTCGGTGATGACAATCTAGTCGATCAGGTTTTGTGAGTCGTAATATTAGTGCGACCGCACGAGTCATTCATTCATCGAGTCGTCGTCGGTGAAGACTAGTATCGCGAGACCTCGAAGCTTCGTATGACTTTGTGTAAGGACTCGATTCTCTTTATGTTCATACATTCATCATGTCATTAATTATTCATGCTTTGTGGAAACATATATGTGATATTATTGTTATGATTGATTCATGACTAATTGTTTTGGAGCACGTGTGACTGTATAAGTGCTAAGGATCAACTCATTCACGATTAATAATCCTCAATCATCATTTTGATCTTGTCGATCAAGTTAATTCATTCATCACTCGATTAATATCATTCATCACTCGGTTAATTCATTCATCACTCGTTAATATCATTCATCACTCGATTAATTCATTCATCACTCGATTAATATCATTCATCACTCGCTAATTCATTCATCACTCAGTTAATTCATTCATCACTCAGTTAATATCATTCATCACTCAGTTAATTCCTTCATCACTTAGTCAATCTCATTGTTCATATTAATTCATTAATCACTCAGTCAATCTCATTGTTCCGTCAATTCATTCATTACTCAGTCAATCTCACTGCTCAGTTAATTCATTCATCACTCAGTTAATCTCATTGTTCAGTTAATTCATTCATCACTCAGTCAATCTCATTGTTCAGTTAATTCATTCGTCACTCAGTCAATCTCATTGCTCAGTTAATTCATTCATCACTCAGTCTATCTAATTGTTCAGTTAATTCATTAATCATCCAGTCCATCTCACGGTTCAATTGTTGATCTTGTGGATCGAATTTTCAACCTTGTTAACTTGTGCAAGGTAATCATTTCAGGAATTTCATCAGATAATCATGTTACCTCACTTGATCTTTCATGCGATCTTATCATATCCCGACATCATGTCGACGATCATTTCATTGAATTATTAATGCATTCATTGTGTTAGAGCGTGTATGCCCATTGTTATCGTTCTGTCTCGTAATCATAATGCGATCTTCATATGAGATCTGAAATTATCACGTGACTTTCCTGCCTCGATATGGGAAGAGCTGTCAGAGGGACATCGGACTCCGACGTCCAAGAGATCGTTTTCTAGTCGTCTTCGTGCTGGGAGAGCATCTTCATCTCGGACGACGAGTTCGACTGTTGTTGCTTTAACTGTGATACAATAGGACATTCATCACCGGTTTTGAGCAAGTTAATTCTTGTTCGGTAATAGTATAATCATTCATTTCAGTTGTCGCTCATTCATTCAAATAATTCATTCATCATATATCAATCACGTTGAGATTTATAATTATCAAACTAATCATTCACTTCACAGGAAACTATGTTTCCAATCATTTCATTTGAGCTATCACTCATTACGTTATCATTTCACCCCGGTGAGTCATTCTTGATCCTTGTTAGATTTCGATTCATTATCATTCATTGTGATCATTCTTGTTCGTGTGTATCACGTCGATTTTTCTGGCGGGATATTGCTTCTCCTACTTGTTTTAAGTTTCGGACGAAACTTCTTTTAAGGGGGGTAGTATGTAATATCCGCAATTTCGATTTTTCGGTAATTTTCTTTTTTCGACGGAAGTCTGTTTTGACGACTCGCTCATGACCGTTTCGTCATTCCGAGAATATTTAATTCTGCTCTTTTTGTCATCCGAGTTCGTTTCGGTATCGTTTTGTTTAGTTCCGTGTTCTTAAACGGCTTTTCACTTTTCGAGTTCGATTCTTGCGAATCTCGTCCGAAACTGTTGTTTCGAGTTTCTCACAAGTTCATTTAATGTTATTATTCATGTTGCGAGCTTTGGTTCGGTGTTTCGATCACGTATCGTGATTTTCGGACGTTTTGGGCCATTTTTGTAATTTCCCAAAGTCTGGGGTAATTATTTCCGTTGTCGAATTCCGACACATCGGATGGTCGGAATCGTGTGTTCTCTTAGTGCTTGGATTCGTCTTTGCGAGTACTTCGTAACCGTATCTTCGATTCGTATTCAGGTTCGGGTTTCGGGGTCGTCGGGCCGTCGGAGTGGCCACGGCCGGAGCCGGGCCGGGCCTGGCCGAGTTACGGCCGTAAGGTGCGATTCTGGCCGTCGTGCTCGGCGAGGCATGGCACAGCGAATGCGGTTCTGGCCGTAAGGGCCGAGAGTTACGGCCGACGGTGCCGAGCGGCTTCTGACGAATGCGATTCTGGCCGTAAGGACACTGCCGATTCTGGCCGTAAGTGCCGAGTTACGGCCGTAAGGCCCTGTCGATTCTGGCCGTAAGCGGTCGGCTGGCGAGTTTGTGAATGCCGGTTCTGGCCGTAAGGCCTCGCGTTACGGCCGTAACTGTCGGCCATATATAGGCAAAGTGGCCCAGAACTTCATTTTTATCACATTTCTTCACCGGTGCGGTGGCGGCAGGAAAATCGGGAAATGGAGTTTTTGGTCGATTCCACTCGATTTCTAAGCATTTTTGAGGATCCTTATCGATTATATCATCATCAAATCATTGTTCTTCGTCGGATCGAGGTAATTTCTTGAAATCTCCTAGGATTGGATTTTTCGAGATTTGTTCTTGATTTTCGATTCTAGTCCGATTTTGATGAATCGGTTGATGTTAGTAAACATTATTCATCGTGTTCTATGGATTGTATATCCATATTTTCGATTCATTCAACCCGATTGATGATTTTAGGCTCTTGAGAAACTTTGAACATTTAGTGTTCGATTAAATGCCTCAAAGAGTTTCTTTCGGTCGTTATGTTGTTTTCGATTGATATTGTGTTATTGAATGAATTGTATTTCATTCAAGGTGGTTCAGTACTTGTGTTTATCGGAGGACGCCGTTCGTTGTTCGTTGAAGGATTTCATCGCCTTCGGTTGAGGCAAGTTTCATACTTGTACTAGTCAATGAGATTAATGTTATCATATATGTGTATGAATGTGTTGTATCATTCCGAGACTTAGTCTCTTCATGAATTCATTGATATCAAGAGATCGTTCGATACGATACCTTTCGGCAATTTTGCCAAATGTTTATTGTTGTTCGTTAACGGCCGATTCAAGGCATTGTGATACTCATTATTAATGTCATTGTCGATAGCCGGTTCGCGGTATCGATGTATCGATTGTTGTTAATATAGATGTCAATTAAAGACATCGTTGAGATCATTGTTATTCCTGTTTGGATTGTCATTAAAGCATGCAGGCCGATTAAAGGCATTGGCTTATTCATCTCTCGCCTTCGTCGTTGGTAATCGATTAAAGGTGCCGAGGCATCCTTCATATCATTGTTATCGAATTGCCGTTCTCAGGTAAATCGAAATGTTTAATCATTCACTAAATCATTGTTATCGATTGACCTTTCTAAGGCAATCTAGGTATTCACTCATTCATCGTATCATTGTTATCGATTGGCCATTCTCAGGCAAATCGAAATGTTCAATCATTCAATGCATCATTGTTATCGATTGACCTTTCTAAGGCAATCGAGGTATTCACTCATTCATCGTGTCATTGTTATCGATTGGCCGTTCTCAGGCAAATCGAAGTGTTCAATCATTTATGGTATCATTGTTGTCGATTGACCGTTTTAGGCAATCGAGGTATTGAATCATCATTGCATCATTGTTGTCGGTTGGCCGTTTTAAGGCAATCGAGGTGTTAAATTGGGACCGCCGTGGACGGGCCCATTCGTGAGTTATTGTTGTCGTGTTGGCCGACTCAAGGCGACATCTGTTACTCTTGTGAGTTTGGAAATCTTGGGATTATTCTTGTTGTGATTAATTATGTTCGAGGCTAGTCTCGGCTAGTGCTCGATGGGTAAGCTTGGGGCTTGAACCTTCGCGGTTGGTTTCCCAACACCTACGATTCGATGAGTCACGGTCATGTTAATGATCTCATTATGGGTAAGCTTGGGGCTTGAACCTTCGCGGTTGGTTTCCCAACACCTACGATTCGATGAGTCACGGTCACCGGGTGATCTCATTATGGGTAAGTCGGGGCTTGAACCTTCGCGGTTGGTTTCCCGGCACTGCAATTCGAGTCACGGTCATTGGATGATCTAATTGTGATACGGTGGATGCCGTGGCTTCGCCCTAATTGTGATACGGCTTTCATGCCGTGGCTTCTAATTGTGATACGGTTTTCATGCCGTGGCTTGGCCCTAATCAATACTTGACTTAGCTTTCGACTTCATGTGATTGTGATATTTGTGACTTGGTGAGTGTCTTTAAGGCCTTTGTGATTGTCTTGGTAATTTCATTGGAGCCTTCGGGCATTGTGATTCATAATTAATTCGTTCTAGTTTGGATCATGTCTAGTAATTCATTGTGGTACGCTGTGATTATGATTCGACGTTGGGCACTTATGTTCTAACACATTGAGCAATTATTAATAGTATGCCGTGGGCATAGTATTTCACGAATGCTCGGTTCGTACATTGGTTTGTGAGCATCTCGTATTATTATCATTGTCGTTTCATTACGCCTTTGGATGCATATCATGTTATACATGTATTTGTTATTCATTATATGGATGTGACCCAGTGGCGGAACATGTTTTCATGTTTTAGGTGCTTGCGAGGAGAGAGTTGAGACACGGGGGCATGATGATGGCGACGAGGCATTCGAGCGATACTAGTCCGAGTTGTTCATCGTTGGTCGATCGGTTGGAGTGTACTCCGGTCTTGTCGATTGTTGTCGTGTTGTATTACAGACGGATGTTCGTGGATGTTGTTGTATTTCATTTTGGCCATGTAGGCCACTTTTGTCGTTGAAATTCCCTATCGGAATATTGTGTTGGATATCATGGTAGGGACTATGATTTTCCCTTGTTGTTTAATTTAACGTATTTTAGTCATGTTCGCCTGGTGGATCTCCTGGCGTGGGGTCCACGGCACTGTAATAACCCAAAAGGATTTGGGGGTGTTACAAGTTATTGGAAGTTATGCAGAAAGCTACTACCGACCAGCAACAAGGGCCACCTCCTGTATATGGCGGATCGGTGAGTCGGATCATCAGCGACATCTCTCGCCAGCGACCCCCGACTTTTGAAGACTCCTCTGAGCCTGCTGATATTGTGCATTGGATTGAACACTTCGAGAAACTATTTGATATGGTAGATTGTCCAGCAGAGAATCGCGTCTCCATAGCAGCTTACTATCTTGGTAAGGGCGCCCACACCTGGTGGCTTTCGGTGAGGCCAGCTGATGACGTATGTAGTTGGGAGCAATTTAAAAATCTCATGCTAGACCGTTACTAACCGGGTCCTCTCTAAGAGGCCAAACTGTCAGAATTTCTTAATCCAGACCCATCCGAAGATGATGATGTACTATCTGTTGTCGAGAAATTCCAGGCACTTCTTCCTTTTGCCTCGACGATTGTCCTAACGGAGGCCGATAAGATCAAATATTTTCTCAAGAGGCTTAAACCCTGAATGAGAATGCAACTGCTAAATCACCACTGTACGACCCTACCGGAGTTCATCGAGCAAGCTCTGGAGTACGAATTGACCGCGAAAGAAATTTCCAAGAAGCAACCGCAGTCCAACAACAAGAAATTCAGGAACCAGAACCAGACTGACAGCAACCGGGGAACATTCAAGAGGCCCCAACTAGTGCCAAATCCATCTTAACGGCAACCCATGGCTTCGAAGCCAACCGGATCGCAACCTCGAGCAGTCAGCCTATCTGTTGTGTGCTATAACTGTGGAGACCAGGGGCACATCAATTCTAAATGCTCGAGGCCGGCGTTGCATGCCATACTTGTGAACTGCGGATTGACCAGTCGAATTGGCCAATATTCCGGTAGTCCGAGACTACCCAGACGTGTTTCCAGATGAGTTGCCAGGCTTACCTCCACATCGTGATGTAGAGTTCAATATTGAATTAGAGCCAGGTACGTCCCCGCTTTTGAAAGAACCGTATGGAATGGCTCCGACTGAGATGCAGGAGTTGAAGAACTAGCTTGAGGATTTGACAGAGAAGGGCTATAGTGCGTCCCCTTGGGGAGCACCAGTGCTATTTGTATGGAAGAAAGATGGATCTCTGCGTCTGTGTATTGATTATCGTGAGTTGAATAGGGTAACCATTAAGAACATATATCCATTGCCACGTATGGATGATTTATTGGATCAGCTTCAGAGGGCTGCTATATTTTCTAAGATCGACTTGAGGTCCAGTTACCATCAGCTGAGGATTCATGAGTCTGACATTTCGAAGACCGCTTTTCGTACTCGCTATGGGCATTATGAGTTCGTAGTGATGCCTTTTGGACTGACTAATGCACCGATAGTATTCATGGAGTTGATGAATCGGGTCTTTATTAATTATCTGGATCGCTTTGTAGTCGTTTTTATTGACGACATTCTGATCTACTCTCGTGACCATGAAGAGCATGAGCATCATCTCCATCAAGTTCTCGAGGCGTTAAGACGGGAGCAGCTTTATGGAAAAATTTTTAAATGTGACTTCTGGATGCGTGAAGTTATTTTTCTCGGCCATGTGATATCAGCCGATGGAGTGAGAGTAGACCCTCAAAAGACAGAAGCTATCCGAGACTGGCTACCTCCGAAGAATGTTAAGGAAGTACGCAGTTTCTTAGGACTAGCAGGTTATTACTGACGGTTCGTGGAAGGTTTTTCCAATATTTCCCAACCAATGACTAACCTATTGAGGAAGGATAAGATGTATTTATGGTCAGAGGCATGTCAGCAGAGTTTTGATGAACGCAAGATTCGGTTGATTTCGGCACCTATTTTGGTTCTACCGAAAGGAACAGAAGGATTCGTGGTGTATAGTGACGCGTCTAAACAAGGCCTTGGATGTGTATTAATGCAGAATGGGAAGGTGATCTCCTATGCATCAAGACAGCTACGACCTTACGAGGTCAACTACCCCACCCATGATTTGGAACTTGCATACGTGGTGTTTGCTTTAAAAATCTGGCGTCACTATCTGTATGGAGTTACCTGTCAGATTTTTACCGATCATAAGAGCCTGAAGTACATTTTTACTCAAAAGAAGTTAAACATGAGGCAAAGAAGGTAGCTAGAACTCATCAAAGATTATGATATCGAGATCCTTTATCATTTGGACAAAGCAAATGTAGTTGCCGACGCTTTGAGTAGTAAAATAGTACAGGAGCAGATGCTTGCCCGCTTGACAGTTCAGAGAGAATTGCAGTTAGAGTTGGTGAGGCCATAAATTGAAGTCTGGTTACAGCGTATTTAAGGACAACTCTGCACACTGGAGATTTCATCCTCCCTTGAGGATATAATTAGATTGAAACAGGTTACGGACCAATTCTTATCTCGAGTTCGGGATGAAGTAACTCAAGGGAAAGCCCCTGGCTTTGTGATCTACAAGGATGGATTGATACGCTTTAGGAATCGAGTTTGTGTACCCGCAGACGACGAGTTGAGGAACTCTAACCTGAGAGAAGCTCATGCTACCCTATACTCTATTCACCCGGGGTCTAGCAAAATGTATAAGGATTTGAAGCAATATTATTGGTGGGGAAGTATGAAACATGAAGTTGCAGAGTTCGTTTCGAGGTGTTTAACCTGTCAACAGGTTAAGATTGAGCATCAGCGACCCGCAGGGATGCTGAAACCGCTCCCGATTCTTGAGTGGAAATGGGAGGACATATCGATGGATTTTATCACTAGCTTACTGACTAGTCGTCGAGGGATGAATACGATTTGGGTGATTGTGGACCGCCTGACCAAATCAACCCACTTTTTGGCAATAAAAGACATATGGGGACCCGAGAGATTGGCCTAGCTATTTATCAAAAAGATTGTAAGGTTACATGGTACCCCTAAGAGTATTGTATCAAATCGTGACGGGAGATTCGCGTCACATTTCTGGAAAGCAGTTCATCATGCGATGGGCACGCAATTGAACTTCAGCACAACTTTTCATCTGCAGACTGATGGTCAGACTGAGAGGACTATCCAGACTCTAGAGGATATATTGAGGGTGTGCATTCTTGATTGGAAGGATGATTGGGAGGCCCAACTACCTTTGGTGGAATTCACTTATAATAATAATAGCTGGCACGCTTCGATTCAGATGGCACCTTATGAAGCATTGTATGGCCGTCGTTGTAGATCCCCTATGTGTTGGGACGATTTTTCTGAATACTTGGGTACGGAACCCGATATGTTAGCAGCCCGTGAGAAGACCGCTCTGATTAGTATTCGTTTGTTGATGGCTCAAAGCCGACAGAAGTCTTACGCAGACAACCGTCGACGACCACTTGAGTTCGAGGTTGGCGACCATGTGCTAATCAAGGTATCTCCTACTCGAGGTGTTTTTCGTTTTGGGAAGAGAGGCAAGCTGAGTCTGAGATATATCGGGTCGTTTGAGGTTTTAGAACGAGTAGGTGATCTAGCCTATCGCCTGGCGTTCCCACCAACTCCGAGCCAGATTCATAACGTGTTCCATGTTTCCCAGTTAAGGAAATATGTTGGTGATCCGAGTCATATACTTCAGTTTGATGAGATCGATATAGCGGAGGATCATTCGTACAAAGAGCGCCCCGTACGGATACTTGAAAGGAGGATCAAACAATTGCGGAACAAGACGATTCCCCTACTAAAGGTTCAGTGGTCACGACACGGAGTCGAGGAGGCCACGTGGGAGACGGAGAGCATCATGCAAGAGAGGTATCCCGAATTGTTTACCCCTTAGTTTCGGGAACGAAACTACTTTTAAGGGGGGAGTATGTAATATCCGATGGAAATTCTTACCTACTGTTTTATTATTCGGATAATTCAACACTATTGTAGTCTTGTTGCATTTGTTTAAAATTTATTGATGTTGGAATATATCATAGTAGACTTTAATATAGCTATCATTCGCACTATGATTGATTTCTCAACGTTGTATAGATAAGTGCATTTTTGGGCTAGTAATTCTGTGTTTAACATACGCTAACCATTTAGCATAATGTACGTTATATTGTGGGTTTTACATACGTAAGGAAGTGCTTTTTACCTACGTAAGGCTTGTAGTCTTATCCGATCTCAACTTTCGGCGTGTGGGGTCGGGCGTGATTCAAATATCTGATCTTTTGGTGCAGCCTAGTTGACCTACATTACGTACGTAATGCTCCAAGCCATAACGTACGTAATGATGTTCGTATTTTAGTTCAGTAGCCTGTGGTAGTAGATTACGTACGTAACACTTTTTGTGTAGCGTACGTAAAGCGGCTAACGTACGTTATCCACATGTGATAACGTACGTAAAGAACTATGTTGTTATAAAAAGACAACTTGTGTCTTTCATTTTGCATGTCCAAACTCCGATTTTTCACCCCTATAATCATCTCCCTACCTCCCTAGATTAATTCTACCTTCTTTCAACTTGTGTTTGAGCATTGCATTTTGATTTGGAGCTTGTTGATTGGAAGTTTGGAGTCATTCTTGAAGCTTAGAGTGTGTTCTTGTGGTTTTGGTGTATTGTTCTTCATTTTTGAAGGTATGTCATACGATTTCACCCTATAATCTCGTAGTTATAATGTTAGTGATAAAGTATACTTCACCTAATGTTGAATTAATCAAGCTAAACATGTTTGTAGTTAAGATTTTAACAACTTAATGACGAATATGGTGATTAAGGGTTTGATATGATGTATTCTTGATGTCGTGAATGGTAGTAATCATGTTTAGTAGAAACACAATCTTCTCGCTGGACTATTAATATCACTAGAACAATAATGATCCTTAGTTTCATTGTAGATAGGTTGATTTGTGGGATTGTTATCATTATATTGAATTAAACCATCATGTTTAGGAAGATTCTAAATGAACTTAGGATTTCCATTTGATTTGGTTGAACCTTGAAATATATCAACTAAAGGTTATAGTTCAGAGGTGTTTAATTCACCTTAATGATGATATCGTGATAATCTTGTGATGAATAACTTGACTATATCATTAATCTAACTAGGTGAACTCATAACTGATGAACATAGTGATAATTTTACATATTCATGATTCGTTCGAACAATGATAATCGCTGAGTAACCTTCATTTTGATCAATGTTTTATGAAACGTAGTTGTTTGGATTATATCTTTCAAAATATTGATGTTGTTTTTAAGAAATTCTATCGGCATTTCGATTTTAGCAAAGTTCTCCTTGATGGTTGTTCTTGATAAATTCTCATCCATTTGAACCATACAAATAATCGAGAACACCTTGAATGATAACCGATAATGATAATAAATTGAAGTTAGTATGAATCCTTGAAATGGAATTATGATACAAAGATAGTTGAACTAAGCAAATTGAATTTAGGATATCGATTCGCTGAACTAGACATCGATAGTTATGAGAATATGTTATTGAATGGATTGTATCCCTTACAAGGTTGATTGTTCGAGTAATCGACATTAAGTCGAGTACCATTCGTTCGTTCGACAAGGAAGGACTATTCTCGTCTCCGTATTGAGGCAAGTATCTTGCTTGGTTATAATGATGTTTGGATTCTTGTGATGATTATGCGTTTCGTGTATATGAAACATTTATACATTTGTGACCCGTGATTTGATATTATTCTTGATGATGTTCCGTTTTCATCATGGGATTGCATTCCCAAGTTCGTCACTTTTGAACCGTTGATATCATTGATCCTTATTGTCATTTCGGTGAGTTTCTTGATCCTTAATCGGATATGTGATTTATTGAATTCGTTGTCATGTTGTATCGTGACATATCCAGAATCATATCTGCGTTCCGATTGGTTATTGTGTAGGATTTTTAGCCAGGCACATATATAGTCATGCGTGGATGTTTCCGTATTGGACTGTGCACACGAGACGTAGTTCGTGAGGCTAATTAGGTACATTGTCCCACGTATATCCTGGATTCCGTATACGGGGTGGACATGTGCACTGACACATTTCCGGATCGGGCGTACTGTGATGTCCATCTTGAGCCGTACTATTTTTGGTCGTTCATAGTCCATTTATATATTTGGATGTGTTCAACATTTTGTGACTAATCGTTCATACGCCCGAGGGGTATGTTCGTTAGTCGTGTTGTTTTCCTTGAGATCTAATGTATGTGAATTGTATAATATCTTGAGAATTCATTTATCATGTATATCTGACCCTGTGTTGGGCGAAATACTTGTGTTGTATTTTAGGTCGAGGAAAAGGCAAGGCACGGGAAGATCATGGTGACGGCGAAGGGTTCGAAGGATACTAGTTCGGGGGGCCCAAGTCTTTTGTTGACCGGTTTTGTTCGAACCGTGTAATGTTATCTTTCCGCTTTATTTTAAATTGAAGACTAATGTATTGTTATTTAAGGTATATTCCATCTCCATATGGATTATACTCGTATTTCGGATCCTGCGTGTAATAAGGGCGTTGGCCCTACTACTGTAAACTCCTAATCGAAGTAAATACTATATATTGTGGTTCGGTATCACAAGTATTTCGTATTTAATCTGTATTTTGGGTATTACCTGGTGGGTCCCAGTGTGGGGCCCACGGCACTGTAATGACCGCCTTTTTGGGGTGTTACAATACAGAACCAGTTATTGTGGCTTTACAATTTGCAATGATATCCAACTATAGAGGTTTGAATTTCATTCTTACGTTTGAGTATTCATTTTATGGCTTTGCGATTTGTAGTGTTATCAAAATTTAGAGGTTCATATTTTTATTTTTATGCTCGAGTCTTTTGTGTTTTGATTTACGTGCTTTTAGATTTCTACATTTTAATTTTGTGTTTGAATCTTTATTTGTTTGAGTTAGTAAGATTTTAGATTCTTGCTGTTAATTTAAAGTTTACTGCAAATCAAACTTTATTTTAGATTCATACATTTTAATTTTATGTTTGAATCTTTATTTGTTTTGAATTTTAATGCAGTCGTAATTACGGTATCAACAATGAAGCACGCGCAGGTTCTTTATCCGTCCTAATATTCAATAGGTTAAGGATTTTATTTTGAGGTGTGTAAATATGTATTGTGTTAATATTAAAGTTGTTAAAGAATATTGTTTATATGCTTTATTTTATTTATTTTGATAATCCTTAAATGATTACAATATTATAATAAGGCGCGGTGTTAGTGGAGCTTCGAGTAGTCATACCATATCTGATATTTCCATTGGTGCCCGAGAGTTGAACAGTGAAGAATGGTTGAATGCTGGTTCTCTAAGGACCATTAAGGAGATAATAAACTCATATACGGTAAATTTCCTTTCATTATATCTACTTATATTTATTTCATATTGATTTTATGATATTCATTTTACTGTCTTTATTTCAATATATAGGTTGGAACTTATACCTGTAGGGGGACAATAGTTGACTTTCACCCTGAAGAGTCATGGTATTATCAATCATGTGGAAATAAGAGATGTTACAAAGGTGTTCCAAAAGGAAGCAAAGTGGGGGATTATTGTAAGAAGTGCAACGGACCAATTGGATCTATCATTATAAGGTTCCTATTGCTATAATCTATCTATAGATTAATAAAAGATAGTTGTTATTATTAATGCTTGGTGACCATCTATATATTTTATGTTGTCATTAGATATTTGATGAAGGTGCTTGTGGCGGATGGGGACGAGCAAGCATACTTTCCCTTTTTTGAAGATTGTGCACTTTATTTTTGTGAAAAAAAAATACTAACCAGGTCATGGAAGAAATGGAAGAACGGGGTTATTCATTCTATTTGTAGTTATGTATAATTAACAACATTTTTTTGGACGAATTATTTTTTTAATACATTAACTATCACTGCACTCATT
This sequence comes from Orobanche coerulescens, assembly GCA_033398695.1. Lineage (NCBI taxonomy): Eukaryota > Viridiplantae > Streptophyta > Magnoliopsida > Lamiales > Orobanchaceae > Orobanche > Orobanche coerulescens. Next base: position 64,938,013 of record CM065804.1, on the reverse strand, counting down.
TTATTATACTTTTATTTAACCAGACCGGAGATAGCAATGGCACACCTGATATAATGCTGGATAAGGAGTGTTTTTAAGGTGGTGACTGTGAGATTTGGCGACTGTGTGTATACCATTAAATATGTAACAGAAGATGCTAAAATGATGGCTCAGTTTTCTTCCATCTCCTATGCTGAGGTATGTTAAAAAATGATGTATTTATGGATATGTTAACATAGTTATAATTAGTAAAACATCAATATTATACATGTATAATCTTTCAGTAAGAAGTCTCTAAATCTAAAAACTCTAGAACTCCAGTTGTTGATAATGCTGTGCAAGAGGTATGACTCACTTTTCTTTCATTTTTATCTTTAGTTGCTTAACTTTCTTTCAATACATCTACATTTATGCTTATTGGATTTATTATTGTAGGATCATGTGGCAGTAATTGAAGAAATCTCTTCCAGCTCTACAATGTCAGAAATCACTCCACAAAAACGTAGCCTCGATAGTGATTTGTCTCATGTTGATTCGGTAGGTGGTGATCTACAGTTTTCTTCAACAAGGGTTTTAAAAAAGTAGGAAATTAAGTTAGGATTTCAAAATTTCCCTATGTTTTCCACATCATATGGTATTTTTTTTATTCTAGGTATGAATATATTATGATATTGTATGCTACTAGCATAAAATGGTATTATATTTTATTATATAGTGGATCCTGAGAGCCTCATTGCTCTCTTCAGCATGCATGTGGCTATCTTCAAAAAACATTATTTTCAATTGAGCTATTTCATTAATTGTGTTTTATGCGTGTCATTTGGTGTTATCCTCAATGTAGTAAATATGTGTATGTATGTACTATTATAATATACTTTGAATTTTGTGATTGTTTTTATTTGTAAAACGTTAGCTACAAGTACCCCTACCCTCATTTTTTTAATTTTAAACTTTCTAAAATATAGTATAAATATAAATATAATTATATTGTTGAAAAATAAAAGGTCGGCAACTCGGAACAAACCCGTAAAATCATTATCTTTTCTGCATAGCACATGTATCTTCTCCAAATGGGAATACTACATTTTATATTGAGGCCATGATTAATTAAATGTGATAAAAATCTAAAGAAACGTATTGTTCAAAAAGGACCTAATGTTTTTTTTCCTAAAAACTAAAATGCAATTTTCGTAAAATTCTGACTAATAGAGGATAAATTACAAATATTTTTTTTAGTATAAGATCCCGACATGTTCTATTATAAATTTATAAGTATTAAGTACACATGACAATATAATAAAAGATGAATGCAAAACTCAATTGGTAACAGAAGTGAGGAAGAGCCTAAAATTTGCTACAAAACAATAGAGATGTACCAGTATAGTAACCATATAAAAATATTTAAAATATATTATAAAATAATATATAATAATAAACTGGATTGGTCCTGGATCATGGGCTAGGTTGTATGTTGGGTTGTGTTGGGCTTGGTTTGGAAATAACTAAATCAGGAGATCCACTGAAATAAGTGTTACTCGAATACATTGAAATAAATGTCAAAATAAATAATTTCGATATTGAAAGAATTATTATATTATTGTGCATAAAAAAAACTCTTAATTTTAGTGGTTACAACACGAGGGTTCCCAATTATATATTACACATATTTATAAGATTCACTAAAATAAGTGTTACTCGAATACATTGAAATAAATATCAAAATAAATAATTTCGATATTGAAAGAATTATTATATTATTGTGCATAAAGAAACTCTTAAATTTTAGTGGTTACAACACGAGGGTTCCCAATTATATATTATACCTATTTTTAAATTACGCACTCAATGAGGGGTCAGTTCATTTGTTAGTAAAATACAATCATAAATTATTTTTTTGTGATACTCTACCGAGTTGTAAGACAATTGGAATTCTTGTGTAACTAATCCAAATCTTAAAGGTAATTTTCCTAAATATCCCAATATTTAAAATTGTTTATGATAATATCAAAAATAAAATAAATTTGAAGTATATGGATTATGATATTGGGAATCAATGGGAATTAAAAGGTTTCAAAGACACGCAATGGCTTCGTAAAAAATAATGCAATGTGGCGGACAATATTTTGAAAATATCTCAAGGAAATACGGTTCGACAACAGTAAAAATAAGAAAGCACTTTGCAGAAAGGTAGAAAAAAAGCAGAATTAACCTCTCTATAATCTTATCTTCCATGGTAACAAAAAAAAAAAAAAAGCATGCTTGGTTTTGTTTTTAAGTTTCATTTTGATTTTGGGGGTTTCTATATTGTGGGAAATAAAGGTTTTTTTTTGTATAAAGTATTTTTTATACTATAAATATATGATTTTACAGACGTTAGACTATTATATTTTTCTATTTTTTTCTTAATGATCGGACTGGGACCTATATTGAAATACTCCTGGTTGGCCGGTCAGTGAATCTCACATGGTCCTAATACAATATAACTATAAAAAGGAGTCTTAAAATTCAGAAATTATAGAAGAGTCCTAATGTTACCTTGATAACAAGTCATATCTATTATAATAGTAAATACAAGACTCCACATATATACAAATACCTAATGAACATATATTACAAGTAAAACATGACTCCATTTATAATCAAACTATGGTAATTATGTGGAACAACAAGTGTCATACTGTGCACTATAAAATCCAAATTGTTGGACATCTCCTGAGGACTTGAGGTGTCTGCTCCCTTCACAAATCTCTTGATGTGTGTTTCTTCATTCTTGAGGTGTCTGTGTTTTACAAATTTCTTACTCATACCTGCTTCAAATCTGGAAGAAGCACCAATAAAATATCCAATTCAAAATTTATATTATTTAGCATGCACATGGCAGAGAAAATAATCTAGATGTGTTGAGTTCCCAAGTTTACATTCCTCTATCAAAAGAGGGAACACTAAAGCCTATATTTTATCATAACCAATTTATATTTAGCAAATATATATTATTTACCTCTTAATTTACAGGGTTGCAATAGATAATCATAATGACAAGCGACAAAGAATTCAAGACACGGGCAATAGCGACATAATCACGATTCTTAAATCTACCACACCAGTTTCTGTCATCACTAATAGTGGGTTGTTTTTTGCTTAAGTTTATTCAAGATATGAGAGTAAATGTTATTAGTTTTCATGTACTGCTTCCACCATTATTTTCAGCCGCCACAACTTCTCAAGGAAACGAAAAGAGCTCATATGTTTCGCAATCAGCTAGGCGAAGGATTGTTGCTTTTGAACCCAATATATACATGTTTGAAGAAAGAAGATGTAATCATCTACTCATTTTATTCTGGTAGTTTTTCTTTGTTACTATTTTTGACTAATAACATGTATAAATATCAATCCGGTTTCACAATTGCAAGATACTCATTCTGGCTTGCCCGACAAAGGAGGCGTACTGTTATGTTACAGAAAAAATGGAACTCCTGATAGCGCAAACTACTTAGGCATTAGAATAGGTACACAAAAACCCAATTTATTTGTAAAAATATGTTTATAATGTTATTATTATATAATAATAATTAAATAGTAATTATTACTAATTCTTATAAAGTGAGGAAATATTTTTTAGACCCAAAGTACATATCATATATTGCTAGACAGAGAAGACGTGAAATCATGTCAAGAAAAAGAAAAAGGCCTCTACGAAATGCCGTTGTGCTACAGGTTAAAACAGGTATAAGATAATTATATTATTAACACCATTTTTTATTAGCTTAAAAATATAATGTTCACATTTGTTTATTCTAAAGTCTTATATATCTGAATATCTTATTATTATGGTGTAGTTGCTATGAAGAGCAAAGCATCACTAGCTCGATCTAAGAGAAAAGGTCTACGGGAAACTAAAAAATTTAAACAAAAAAGTGGTACGACCCCGTCATACTTATGTTTGCCCTATTTATTTCATCATTTATTGTAACCTTACTTTAAAAGTCATTGATCTTCAAAGTGTTTGAAGATTTTTATTTTGGTTTTTTTAACATGGTTACTATTTTTTGTATTCAAACAGAGTATTTTGATATTGGTGATCCTATGTATGAATGTGAGCATTGCAAAATGTGTATTGGCGAAAATGTAAAACGGGCCAAATTATCAACCCCAAAATTCTCTCTGTGTTGTTTGAAGGGGAAAGTCGTTCTTCCTATATTAGCGAAAGACCCTCAATTGATGTGCGACCTTTTAGAGAATACGCACGACAAGAGCAAGAAATTTATCGAGGATATTCGTGCTTACAACATGATGTTCTCATTTACTTCGATGGGCGGTAAAATTGATTATTCTGTGAATAAGAGTGCCGGCCCTTACACATTTCATTTAGGGAGTCAAAATCTTCACTACATCTGGAGTTTATTACCACTTGATGGGTCATCACCTAAGTTCTCACAACTCTATATTTTCGAACCGGATGGAGAAGTAGAAAATCCAAAAGATGCTGTCAGGTAAAATAACAATTAAACACTCTGAACTATTTAGGTGTTTCCTGTGCTTCAGTACTAATTTTTTTATTGCACTCTACCCCCTTAACAATGTGTTTAAGCTCATATTGCCCCTAGGAAAAACAAATGGAAAATAATTGACAGATGCAAATAATATTGAAAACTAATTTTTTTACTGTTTATAGTAAAGGAAAGCCATATGATTTCGATGACTCTATCGTAACTGACCTGAAGCAAATTATTGACGAGAATAGTCCTTATGCAAAGATTTACCGTATGGTTGCTGATCATATTTCGCGTTATAGCTTGGTTGATGTGAAGCTAAGGTTAATAGAAAGTAGATCTAAGGATGGTAGGGCATATAATATACCAACCGCACCAGAGGTGGCTGCTCTTATTGTTGGAAATATTGAATCAATGCATGACAAGAGAGATGTAATTGTGGAGAAGAATTATGGTGAACTTCAGTGTATTGATGAATTTCACCCTTCTTACCTTCCACTGCAGTACCCACTTATATTCATTTATGGAGAGGATGGATTCTATCTAGATATTCCGCATGCTCAAACTCCCACTGCCAAGAGGAACAAACTCACCGTTCGGGAATTTTTAGCATTTAGGATGCAGGACAGGGAAAATGAAGGACAACAACTTCTTCTTGCCAGATGGTTGCTTCAACAATTTATTGTTGACGGATACACCATGATGGAAACACAAAGGCTACAGTGGATTCGTCATAATCAACCAACACTTAGATCAGAAAGATATAATAATCTGAAAGATTTGAAAAGCAAGGGAAATACTACAACTTCGACTATTGATAAACCTTTCATATTGCCATCATCATTTACTGGAGGAAAGCGCTACATGATTCGGAATTATCAAGACGCCATGGCTATTTGCAGGTGTAATATCCGCACTTTCTATTTTTAGTAATTTTTATTTTTAGTATAGTTTCTTTTCGGACAACTCGTTTGTTATTGTTTTGGAATTTTCAAACCATTTTGTTTTGCATTCATGATCATCCGGACGAGTTTCAGAGTTGTTTTTATGAGATTTTGCTTATTGTGTAACTTTTCCGCGTTGAGGCTCGATTCTCGTAATCTCATTCTAACCTGGCATTTCACTACTTTTGCGAATTCCTTTAATATTCCAAGTTATGTTGCAACTTTTCGAATTGCCGGTCAGGCCTCGAGTCTAGATTTTCGGATGTTTGGGTCGTTTTGGTAAATTCTTATTATATTGGGCGTTGATGCTAATATTCGTTTATTCCGGCCTTCGGATGTGTAACATCTGGATTTATTATTGAGTATTTCATCTGTATTTAAACCCTGTATTATTCGAAATTATATCGATAATTGAAGTATGATATTTCTCGTATTTGTATCCTTGTACATGAGTATGGCAACATGTAAAGTTTCACATGCAAATACGTGATAACGTACGTTAACAAGGATAGCTTAACGTACGTTATCTATAGGAGTTAGCGTACGCTACGAATGTAGCGTAGCGTGCGTTAACCAGCCAATAATTGAGATGGACGGCTAGCACATGCGCTAGCCGGACATGGGTCCGGATAAGATTCCCTCGGATGAACATGGACACTTTTGAAGTCAACGGGTATTAACATACGCTAAGGTAAGGATGTAGCGTACGCTAATTGTAATATCCGTGATTTCGATTTCTGGTATTTTTTTTTTCACGGAAGTCATTTTTGACGACTCGCTTCTGACTGTTTCGTCATTCTGAGAATGTTTAATTCTGCACTTTTCGACGTCCGAGTTCTTTTAGGTATCGTTTTGTTGAGCTCCATGCATTTAACGACTTTCCGCACTTGAGTTCGATTCTTGCGAATCTCGTCCGAAACTGTTGTTTCGAGTTTCTGGTAAGTTCATTTAATGTTATTATTCATGTTGCGAGCCTTGGTTTGGTATTTCGATCGTGTATAGTGTATTTCGGACGTTTTGGGCCATTTTTGTAATTTCCCAAAGTTTGGGGTAATTACTTTCCGTTGTCGAATTTCGAGCCTTCGGGAGGTCGGAATCATGTGTTCTCTTAGAGCTCGAATTTGTCCTTGCGAGTACTTCGTAACCATATCTTCGATTCGTATTCAGGTTTGGGTTTTGGGGTCGTCCGGGCTGTCGGAGTTGGCCCCGACCGAGTCATGGTCGGGCATGTTGGGGCCAGGCCAGCCCTGGCCGAGTAACGTACGTAGGTGTCCAAGCGATTACGGCGTAAGGCACATTCGACGTAAGGCCCGGCGTAACGTCGTAACCGCCAGCCCGAAATGGGACGATAAGTTCGGCCATGGCCGATTACGTACGTAAGCCATGGCCGGTTACGTACGTAAGCGTCCGGCAGGTCTCGGCCTGGGCACGGGTCACTAGGCCATTTCCACTTTTCTTCTTCATTTTTCGCGATCCTTCGATAGAAATCGATGGTTTTGATCGGAGATCGGTTATACATCAGTTGGGAAGCTTGAATCATGATTATTATCATCATCTAATCCGTGTTCTTCGTCCGAATCAAGGTATTTTGGCTTGAACCCTTGTTTTTGAAGATTTTGGGGATTTTCCTTTTGATTTCGATTCCAATCCATTTTTGATCAATTAATTGTTGTTTAAACGTTGTTTTGAACTTGTTCTACGGATTGGATACTCGTATCTTGGGTTCGTTCGACCCGAGGGGTGATTTCTTTGTTCTTGAAGGGTCTTGAACATTTAATGTTCGATTAAATGTTCGAATGAGTTCACTTCGATAGTTTGTTGGGATTTCCGTTGTTTTCGGCCTTGATTCTCATCGTAATCATGTTTTATTGTTCATTACGGAGGATTATAGGTGCTCGATGATTCCGATATTAAATTCCGTTGTTGATTGATGATTCGTGTGGTGTTTTCCCGTAGTAATTTCGGTGTAATCGCGTTCTTGATAGTGTTCGGGAGTTCGAGGCTATTCGACCGCATTCCATTCGTCGTCTTGTTACGATCGTGGTTCCTAGGCAAGTACCTTGTCCATATATTTCTTGTTTCATAGATATGATGATTGGTGATCGTCTTGGTATGTTTGTTTGTTTGTTTGAAATGAGTTTTCAAAAGATTCGGCTAGCCTCGTTAAAGGCTCACTTTCAAAATGCGTGTGTTTTGTAAATTGTGTGGGTTGTAAGTAACTACGTGAATCCTTTGGATATGTTTGGTGTTGATGTTGCGCTTGATAATGCGTGTGTACGTATATTATCTCTTTTCGATGCGTTATGGTTTGACGTGGTGTTTTGCTAAGTGTTTGATGCCTCTTGGTGAATTGTTTGGATATCCTTGGTGTGATATGTTATTTGGGCATGATTGTTTCGCTAGCCAGCTTGGGAGGGTCCTTAGAGGTCTCGGGTGGGATTTGTGGCTTCGTCCCAGTCCTAGGCGATGCCTGTGCTTGATTGTTTCGCTAGCCAGTTCGGGAGGGTCCTTCGAGGCCTCAGGTGGGATTTGTGGTGGCGTCCCGGTCCTAGGCGATGCCTGTGCGTGTATGTTTTGTGAATATGTTTGCTCACCTCGAAAGGGTCCGACGGGGCCTTAGGGGAATCTATGACTTCACTCTGGATTCACGAGTGAAACTTCACGAGTGCGTGTGTATATTTTGTGAATGTGTTTGCTCACTTTGGGAGGGTCCGACGGGGCCTCGGGGGAATCTATGACTTCACTCTGGATTCACGAGTGAAACTTCATGAGTGCGTGTGTATGTTTTGTGAATGTGTTTGCTCACCTCGGGAGGGTCCGACGGGGCCTCGGGAGAATCTATGAATTCACTCTGGATTCACGAGTGAAACTTCACGAGAGCGTGTGTATGTTTTGTGAATGTGTTTGCTCATCTCGGGAGGGTTCAACGGGGCCACGGAAGGAGTCCAATGGTATAGCCCTGGATTTACGAGTGAAACTTCACGAGTGCGTGTGTATGTTTTGTTAATGTGTTTGCTCACCTCGGGAGGGTTCAACGGGGCCACGGAGGGAGTCCAATGGTTTTGCCCTGGATTCACGAGTGAAACTTCACGGGTGCGTGTGTATTTTATGTCCGTCGAGGACGCGTGACGTGGGTTTTAACCTTGTGTATTGTTGTTGGTTTCAATTGTGAAAACAAAACCTTCGGGCTGTGATCCCTGTTGATTTTGGAAAGAGAAGGATTAGGTAATCCTAAATTGTTTTCTATTAAAACTCTCGATAGCATTTTAAACCGTTTTATAAATTGTTTCCCTTGATTTGTGATCTTTCGGTTTTGGAATGTTTTACCCAAACTCTTGCCTCAAGAAGTACTTTTCGTTACGTTTGGATATTTGAGGATTCCTGGTTATTGTTATTCGTGGAATGTGAATTGTATGACTCGTATTTTGCACTTTGTTTTTGCACTAGCAAAACAGTGGAGTTGTGCTAACCCCCGAGTATTCGGGGGGTGGATGTCTGTTTTTGCATTCAGTTTTTGGGAGCATAACACAAGGTCGGCACGAAGGATGATGAAATATGATCGATACTAATCACATGAGGAACCATACTTTGTTATATTGGTTCAGTTTTATTTTTATTTTCGCTGTAGTATATTTTTGATTCCGTGATATGTGGGTATTCGACTCTAATATTTTGTTTATATGAGGAGCGGTGTCGTTGCTAATGTATTTTCGAAGTGTATTTTATCCGCTGCGTGAGTCCTTTCAAAATGACTTCAGTATTTTGAAAACTGAGTTCTAATTCGTAAAACTGATTCCCTAAATCGAGTTTTGGCACTTTGGCCTTGAATGTTTTATGACGGTGTGATAAAGGATTTTGTGAGTTTTGGGCATTATGGCCTATTGAATTTTTGAAAACCTTGAGTATCTTAGAAAATTAAATTTCGAGATGTACTTTTAAAACGAATTATTTTCTTGTGGTGTTTTCAAGGTGCTTTCTCGTGCCGCAATATATTTCAAAAATTTTCCAGTTGAGGACCAAAAATATTTTGAGATATTTTCAAGTACTTAGAAATGCTTTGCTTAGACCCAAGGGTCGAATATTTCTGAAAGTCTTTCACAAAAAGGGAAGTGTCCTCGTTTTATCAAGCACGAGATGGTTTTCAAAGTCTCGATAATTGTGTCTGTGCTACTTTTTGAAGGGTCATACTCAAGATCAACTAGTGTTTCCAAAATCATTTTTTTTAAAGGTGGTTTTCATTTTTAAAAAACTATCGTTCCTGTTTGCGGTCCGGTAATATTTGTATGATGTTTTGTGATTATGTGTTGGTTGTCGTTCGGGCCGTTGAGATCGCCGAAAGATGTCGTCGTTACTATGATTCTGTGTATGCGGGCTACCTTACGTTGATATGTTGTGTGAAATTGGCATCTCTGGTTTGTTGCTTTGTGATGCTATGTTCCATTGTATCGAGCATTTGTATATTCGGTATGCCGAGCAGAGGTGTTTCAACCGTGGTGTGCCGGGGGCATGCACGTACCAATTGTCCTTCTCGCCAGTAATGCATTTCAAGTGTGGACCCGAGAGACACAGGATCCAGTTTTGCGAGTTGGGTTCCGAGTCTTTTGGGGCACGACTTCAGCACAGATATCAGGATCGGCTCTAAGAAGCCCATGGGTAATGTTTCCGTTAGCTGCTTTTGTGTTGTTGCCTTGTTTCTGTTATTGTGAGTCGCGGGGACGACTTTCTTTTATAAGAGGTTGAATGTAATACCCATATTGTTTTGGACTTCTGCATTTCCTTTTTCTCAAGTCTATCGACTCGCTCGTGTTCGTTGATACTTTCTGAACTTGTTCTGTATTTTGGTTTCATTGTTCAAACGAGCCGTGATCTTGTTTTGGGTCGATCTGATTATCGCTGTGACTTTGCCGAGTTTGGTTCGATTCTTGTGAACCTTGTTCGGAAGTAACATCTTTTGATTCTACTAGTTCTTTTGATGTCTTGAGTTGAAGTGTGAACTTCGGAGTCATTGTTCGGCTGTTGTCATTCGATCATTATTATTTGATCATTGTTATTCGATCATTGTTGTTTGATCGTTGTTATTCGATCATTGTTGTTCGATCGTTGTTATTCGATCATTGCTGTTTGATCGTTGTTATTCGATCGTTGTTGTTCGGTCGTAGTTGTTCGATCATTGTTGTTCGATCGGGGTTGTCTGACTGTTGTTGCCTGATCTCGTACCGCGAGGAATTGTCGTTCACTGTTAGTCAGCTGTTTCGAGTGTGGCCAGGTGGGTCACTGAGCCGTGCATTGCGAGACGGTAGCTGAGAGATTTGGGGATCGAGGATGCGTCTCTTCTCCGAAGGGCACAGAGATGCCTAGTATGCTTTTTGAGGATTTCGGTGTAGTCCGAATTATTTGTGATTGTCCTTGTGGATCGTTTTGTATTTATTTTCTGTTTTCTCGACTGTGCGTGTTCCTTGTAACAGGTGCTTTGTGTTTTGTGATAGTTAGGATAATCGACTTGATTGTATCGTCTGTTTGATGACGCTTGTCACTTGTTGGTTTTATTATGTCTCTACCGGTGGCGTTGTGTTGGTCGTCGTGGAGCGTGTTTTCACGCCGTTTGTTCCTTTGCGTTGCTTGTAACGTTTCGCCGTTGGGCGTAAGTCACACGTTTCATATGTATCTCGTTGAGTGTTTCCTGGCAGGATATTTCTCCTCTCTACTTGTTTTAAGTTTCGGGACGAAACTTCTTTTAAGGAGGGTAGTAACATCCGCGATTTCGATTTCCGGTAATTTTCTTTTTTTTCACGGGAGTCCATTTTGACGACTCGATTCTGACCGTTTCGTCATTCTGAGAATGTTTAATTCTGCACTTTTCGACGTCCGAGTTCGTTTCGGTATCGTTTTATTGAGTTCCGTGCATTTAACGACTTTCCGCACTTGAGTTCGATTCTTGCGAATCTCATCTGAAACTGTTGTTTCGAGTTTCTTGTAAGTTCATTTAATGTTATTATTCATGTTGCGAGCCTTGGTTTGGTGTTTCGATCGTGTATCGTGTATTTCGGACGTTTTGGGCCATTTTCTAAATTTCCCAAAGTTTGGGGTAATTACTTTCCATTGTCGAATTTCGAGCCTTCGAGTGGTCGGAATCGTGTGTTCTCTTAGTGCTCGAATTCGCCCTTGCGAGTACTTCATAACCGTATCTTTGATTCGTATTTAGGTTCGGGTTTCGGGATCGTTCGGGCCGTCGGAGTTGGCCCCGGCTGAGTCATGGCCGGGCATGTTGGGGCCAGGCCAGCCCTGGCCGAGTAACGTACGTAGGTGTCCGGCAGTTATGACCGTAAGGCCTATTACGTACGTAAGGCCTGGCCGGTAACGTACGTAACACTACCGACAGAATTGGACAGTGAGTTCGGCCATGGCCGGTTACGTACGTAAGCCATGGCTAGTTACGTACGTAAGCGACCGGCAGGTCTCGGCCTATTTAAGGCCTGGGCATGGGTCACTCGGCCATTTCCACTTTTCTTCATAATTTTTTGCGATCCTTCGATAGAAATCGATGGTTTTGATTGGAGATCAGTTATACATCAGTTGTGAAGCTTGAATCATGATTATTATCATCATCTAATCCGTGTTCTTCGTCTGAATCAAGGTATTTTGGCTTGAACCCTTGTTTTTGAATATTTTGGGGATTTTCCTTTTGATTTCGATTCCAATCTATTTTTGATCAATTAATTGTTGTATAAACGTTGTTTTGAACTTGTTCTAAAGATTGGATACTCGTATCTTGGGTTCGTTCGACCCGAGGGGTGATTTCTTTGTTCTTGAAGGGTCTTGAACATTTAATGTTCGATTAAATGTTCGAATGAGTTCCCTTCGATAGTTTGTTGGGATTTCCGTTGTTTTCGGCCTTGATTCTCGTCGTAATCATGTTTTATTGTTCCTTACGGAGGATTATAGGTGCTCGATGATTCCGATGTTGATTGGTGATTGATGATTCGTGTGGTGTTTTCCCGTAGTAATTTCGGTGCTATCGCGTTCTTGATAGTGTTCGGGAGTTCGAGGCTATTCGACCGCATTCCATCCGTCGTCTTGTTACGATCGTGGTTCCTAGTCAAGTACTTTGTCCATACATTTTTTGTTTCATGGATATAATGATTGGTGATCGTCTTGGTATGTTTGTTTGTTTGTTTGAAATGAGTTTTCAAACAAAAGATTCGGCTAGCCTCGTTAAAGGCTCACTTTCAAAACGCGTGTGTTTTGTAAATTGTGTGGGTTGTAAGTGACTACGTGAATCCTTTAGATATGTTTGGTGTTGATGTTACGCTTAATAATGCGTGTGTACGTATATTATCTCTTTTCGGTGCGTTATGGTTTGACGTGGTGTTTTGCTAAGTGTTTGATGCCTCTTGGTGAATTGTTTGGATATCCTTGGTGTGATATGTTATTTGGGCATGATTGTTTCGCTAGCCAGCTCGGGAGCATCCTTAGAGGCCTCGGGTGGAATTTGTGGCTTTGTCCCGGTCCTAGGCGATGCCTGTGCTTGATTGTTTCGCTATCCAGCTCGGGAGGGTCCTTCGAGGCCTCGGGTGGGATTTGTGGTGGCGTCTCGGTCCTAGGCGATGCCTGTGCGTGTATGTTATGTGAATGTGTTTGCTCACCTTGGGAGGGTCCGACGGGGCCTCAGGGGAATCTATGACTTCACTCTGGATTCACGAATGAAACTTCACGAGTGTGTGTGTATGTTTTGTGAATGTGTTTGCTCACCTCGGGAGGGTCCGACGGGGCCTCGAGGGAATCTATGACTTCACTCTGGATTCACGAGTGTGTGTGTATGTTTTGTGAATGTGTTTGCTCACCTCGGGAGGGTCCGACGGGGCCTCGGGGGAGTCTATGACTTCACTCTGGATACATGAGTGAAACTTCACGAGAGCGTGTGTATGTTTTGTGAATGTGTTTGCTCACCTCGGGAGGGTTCGACGGGGCCACGGAGGGAGTCCAATGGTTTTGCCCTGGATTCACGAGTGTAACTTCACGAGTGCGTGTGTATGTTTTGTGAATGTGTTTGCTCACCTCGGGAGGGTTCGACGGGGCCACGGAGGAAGTCCAATGGTTTTGCCCTGGATTCACGAGTGAAACTTCACGGGTGTGTGTGTATTTTATGTCCGTCGAGGACGCGTGACGTGGGTTTTAAACTTGTGTATTGTTGTTGGTTTCAATTGTGAAAACAAAACCTTCGGGCTATGACTCCTGTTGATTTTGTAAAGAGAAGGATTCAGTAATCCTAAATTGTTTTCTATTAAAACTCTCGATGGCATTTTAAACCGTTTTATAAATTGTTTCCTTTGATTTGTGATCTTTCGGTTTTGGAATGTTTTACCCAAACTCTTGCCTCGAGAAGTACTTTTCGTTACGTTTGGATCTTTGAGGATTCCTGATTATTGTTATTCGTGGAATGTGAATTGTATGACTCGTATTTTGCACTTTATTCTTGTACTAGCAAAACAGTGGAGTTTTGCTAACCCCCGAGTATTCGGGGGGTGGATGTCTGTTTTTGCATTCAGGTTTTGGGAGCATAACACAAGGCCGGCACGAAGGATGATGAAAGATGATCGATACTAATCACATGAGGAACCATACTTTGTTATATTGGTTCAGTTGTATTTTTATTTTCGCTGTAGTATATTTTTCCCCGTTGTACGAGAGCATTTTTATTTTCGATCCCTGCGTGGGCATGTATTGAGTTGTATGTATTTATTGAAAGACCAAATCGGTCTACTGAGTCATTTTTTAGCCTTAAAGGCATTGTTGAGATGTTCGACGTTGTTTACCAGCCTGGTAGATCCTTGAGGAAAGGGTCTACGGCGTGTAATATCCCTGAGTGGATTGGGGGTGTTACACTAATAGTATTGGTTACGTACGTAATGTGGTAAGTGTAGCGTACGTAATGAAGTTCAGAATGAGGACAGTTCACTATCAGTGACGATAGCGTACGCTAAGGACATCTGGGTAGCGTACGCTAAGAGGCTAACGTACGTTATGCATGAAGGCTAACGTACGTTAAGAATAGAAAATTATAAATAAGAAATCACACCATTTCATTTCAGCTCGTTCATTTCACCTATCCTTCAGCATACTTCATGCCCAGAGATATCCCAGCCCCCTTAAACACCTTTAGAACACATTTTCTTGATCATTGAAGATTGGAGATTACTCATTCAAGTGGAGAATTATTTTGGATTGACACACAAGCAACCGGAGTTGGATTCTACCTATTGTCTCGGTGTTTCCTTCATCTTAAGGTATGTTATACTATCTCCAACCTTGGTTTCGTGTCCTTAAGGATATGATGATGATGCTATCAAGATATTAAGCTCCATTGATGAATTATTCGACCAAGCATCACATTTAGAAGTTGGGATGATTATGCTTAAGATATCATTGTTGTAAACATCATTGTAGAATCCTATTACGTCAAATAATGAGAGTATGTACTGAGATTGATTAACCGTATTGAATAGGGTTTCCATATTGATCGTAGACTTGGAGATTGATATCACTTTTGATAAACGGACTTAAGAAAGAATCATCGAAGGTTGTATCCTTTCTTATAAGTTGGATTTGTTAATTCTTTTCGATGAAGTCTGAAAGTAATGATGATATTGGAATCTAATGCATCAATCTTAGATCACCCAAACTTCACATGAGAATGATAATCGAGATTGAATATAAGTATTGCGATGACATACATTTCCTTGAATTCGAAGATGTTTGAATCCGTAAGAACATTCATAGTTTTGATGAACATGTTATGTAGAAGGATAACATACGTTAATCACTAAGGATTTCGTAAACTTCATCACAGTTAGAACAGTCGTCTGCCCAGTGAGAAACTGCATGCACGCTTAGCGTACGCTATGCTATGTAGTTAACGCACGCTATCGGGCATAGTTAACGTACGCTACGTTTGATACGTAACGTATGTTATGTCATCAGACGAGTCAGTCGGCTGATCAGAGAGGGACTGTCAATACATGGTTAGCATACGCTAGACTTCGTAGTTTACGTGCGCTAACGAGTAGACTTAACGTACGCTACCTATGGTACATAACGTACGTTAAGCAGTTCAGGCAGGTTACGTTTTATGAACTTCCGACCGTAATTTGGATTGTTAGATGTTCGTACGACTTGAGATGAATTCTATATTATTTCTTTTGTTAAGGTTTGAGCTTAGCAACGTGATTTATCGAAGGGAGCGACCTTCGAGCATTTTGTTATTCGTGGGAGTATTATTCTTGTCTTCGAATTGAGGCAAGTACCTTAATTGTTTTATGTATTGATGTTATACATATTGTTGTACATGTATGTCGTTGTTGTATGTACACCTCGTGTTGGTCCGACGGGATCATCGGGGGATCTATGCTAGCGTGCGCTGGATCATCGGACAGGTTTTTCCACCTCGGGTTGGTTTGGCGGAATCATCGGGGGGTCTAGGCAGTGAATGCTGGATCATCGGAATTACCATGTGTATGTTGTGATATCATGTTGTGATTATCATGTGTGTATGTTATTATTGAGTTTCTCGCAGGAGAAGAGTCTTTGGTTCTTTGTCATTTATGTTATTATTATTCTTCGTGAGATGTTGAATAATATGTTGTGGTACTTGTACTAGCATCGTTGTGCTAACCCCTTCGGGGGTGAAAATTTGTTTATGTTCAGGATCCAGGAGAGCGGGGAAACAACCACTGGAGTTGCATGACGACGAGGGTGCAGAGTGATGTTCCGGCCGGGTTTATTTGTCTGTCGTTTATATCGTTTTAATAAGTACTCGAGTACGTCGTCGTTGGTGATGATTTGGATTTGGTGATGTATTAATACTTTTCCTTTAAACATTTGTATTTTCAGTATTGGTCAGAACTGTTGTATTTTATTTCAGTTACTTTCATACGTTGGTATCAGTTATTGTCTTTTCATTTCTTCAGCCTTGTAAATCCCTATGTAAAGGATTTACGGCGCTGTAATATTCCTGAATATATTGGGGGTGTTATAGAATATGGTATCGGAGTCAAGATTATAGATAGCTTGGCCATTGGGTTAAAATAGGGGTCGTATATGTCTTTTAAGGTAACCGTCCGTGAATAACATCACTGTACTGCCTACGTCTTCGTGCGAACGGTGGTTGTAAGTTCCTAAACTCTATCTCGTCCTTTACATGTTGTATCTCTTTATACTTGAACATTGAATGATATTATTTCCTGTATATTGAGTATTTATACATACAGTATGTTGAGAGGTGGACGTGGACGTGGTCGCGGTCGCGGACGCGGACGAAGGAATGCCGAAAGAGAAGCTTCGCCTTCTAATCAGGCCAGCCACAGCTCAGGCGAGCCACAGAGATCTATTAATAATGAACCGAAACCTGTTGTGCCCGAAATCCTTCGTCAGGTGGTTAACCAGATGACTCAGTTCGCCCAGGTCGTGGACCGAATGCAGGTGGAAGTACGGTTACAACAGGGAGATCGACAACAGGGTATCCTAGACATGGGAAATCGAGACGACCGATGGCTGCAAGAGGTGGCGAAGATGCAACCACCTAAATTCGATGGTATTTCTGAGACTCCCACCTGGGATCATTGGTTAAAGGAATTGGAGAAAAAATTTTCCGGGATTAATTGCCTAGACAACCGGAGAGCCTCTATTGCTTAGTACTTTCTGATAGGGGAAGCATCCGAGTGGTGGGAAGCCAACCGGCCTGCAGATCATGATGCGGATTGGACAGAATTCAAATTGATGATGGAAGCTCAGTACTGCCCTCGTTCTGTGAGGGAAGCCAAAGTACATGAGTTTTTCTCCGCTCAGCCTTCAGATGTGCCAGTATCTCAAGCAATTAAGACGTTTAAGCAGCAGCTGGCATTTGTTCGACATCTGGTCAGAACAGATGCAGAAATGATGATCCATTTGTTAGGAGTATGCCCTCGAATGCCACTCAGAGGTTGTTGAGTGAGGGCATTGTACTTGTAATTATGTAAACCATTTATATAAGGCAAATGAATGTTTCTTTATTTACTGGTAGTTACTGGCATTCCTAACTCGTAAATAAACATATAGAAACTAGTCCGTGTATTTGAGAGCAAAATGTTCCACTCCTTATTGGATAAGGGGGTCGGCACTGGAAATGTTTATAGCTCAAATACTTAATCGTTCGCAAGTCGATGAAACTTGATTGGGCGTTAAGTTTATGTGAAGACTTGTATGATGTGTTCTTTGACATGGAGAGTGCATGTCGAACACTAATGGTTAGTGGGAGCACACGTTATAGGTATGCTTATTAGATTAGTATACTCGAACCGACTCACCCTCGATTCGTCACACGGATTTCACTCCGGGACAGTCAATGACGGAATCGAAAGGTTGTGATAGGTATTCGTGAACCTTCGACTTGAGGATTTAGTAGGGATGTGCTTGTGACGTCAAGATTTTCATTAGAGTAGTTCGACCACGTAAACGGAAGGCGGGGTCAACCTCGACGTGCATCTTGACGGGCAAGTAGCAGTCTGCGAATACCAAGATAGAATTCTTTCTCCTGTTAGTGAACGGGTTATATATCCTATGCGGTTATTGGCGAGATAAGATCATAAGTCTTTGGCCAAAGCATTGGAGCTATTGTATTAGATACACGAGCTCGATGATCTTGATTTGCATTAACGCATGCATAGCGTCAAGAAATGCAGATAGGGTTTGATGACCGTGACCCTATAAATTGATCGGGATATTTGAAAGAAGGGTTTATCATTATCTTGGTATTCACGACAGAATGGTTCTTGAATGATCCCAATCATTCGTTCTCGATCGAAGTAGCAGTGTAGGCCACCAGTGGCTAGGTGGTGCTACTACTCTTTGGTTCCTCCCATTCTTTCGAGACGGACCTACCGAGTCGCGCATTAGGATTGACGGAATGAATTAAGCTAATTCTCTCATTATGAATATTAGATATTGGATATCTAATTTGGGACATTGGATGTTTAAATCGATTTATCGGATAAATTGATTTACGGCTTAATGGATTAAATATATCACTAGGTGATTAATTTAATTCATGAATATAATTATTTCTTGGAGAAATTAGTTATGTTATTATGTATTTGATATGATTAATTAATTAGATTAATTAATTAATATAAATACATCGGAACGGAATCAGAGTTTATCTGTTTGGACTCACGGAGTCAAGCAGACAAACTCTTCGATTCCCTTCTAGATGGCCGCCCCCCCCTTTCCACCAAGCTTCATCTTGTCTTTTGTCTCCATTTTTAAATGGAGGACAATGACTTGTGGGGTGACCACTCATGTGAATGAGTTGTATGGTTTGGTTGAAAGTGTATAAAGAAAGAAAAGGAAGACTAATCACACTTACTTGCTTCTTGGCATCATACGGTTCTAGTGGGATAGAAAAGAGAGAGAAAAGTTCTTTCTCAAAGTCTTCTTCTTCTTCATATGTTCTTGGTGATTCTTGGAGAAAAATCAAGAAATTAAAGAGAGAAAAGTGAGTTATACACTTAGAGTGTTGTAATCACAAATCAATAGCTTCATCACCTAGCTCTAGCCGTATCCTTGGAGGATAGCAAGGTGATTGTCGTTCCGGTTGTTTCTCCGGCGCGTGACAAGTAGAGACGCGGTGCTTTCGGCGTTGGATCGTTCAAGGGCTTGGAGCGGAATAGATTCGTAGAGATCAAGCAAAGCTTGCGGAATAGCTCAAGATAAGGTTATCCATTTAATCAACAGACTACGAGGGTATGTTTCTCGTATCCCTTGTATTTCGTTTTTGATATTCGTATATACGTAGCTCGATCGATCCTCGTAGGGATTCAGATCGAATTAATTTTCGTTTTACCGCTTCCGCTGGGCCTTCGTTTTAGGCACCGAATCCCAACAGTGGTATCGGAGCGTAGGTCTTGCGATCGTATATACGATATTAGCATTTGGAATGCTTGATTAGATGGTGAATGATTTGGAATCATTTTAGTCATAATCGTGGTATATATTTTTACGTTCGTTGTAGTTATATTTTTCGTATGTTTATGTCTAAATATAAATCTTAATTTCTTGGAAATATGATTTATATTGAAGATATGAATGTTGAAAAATATTGATATTGGATATCCGGTCGAAAATCGAGCTCCGAATCGTCGTCGGACGATTTTTCGGACAAAGGCGAGTTCTTTGCCAGGGGTGACTCGGCCGTGTCGGTGACACGGGCGTGTCGGCGATCCCAGAGCCCTTGCCCGGGTAGACCCGACCGTGTCGAGACACGGGCCGTGCGGCGGGCATGCCGATCGTGATCGGCCATGCGGGCATGTCTGTGCATCTTCTGCCGTGATGACTTCGGCCATGGCAGCCAATTTCGCCCGCTCGATTTTTCGTGTATTCTTGAAAATTAATCTCCGCATGTTAAATTGGATTTAATATGATTAAAATGATTTATGGTATTTCATTTTATAAGGAAATTTGATTAATTGGAATATTTATGGTCGGCCAATTATTTTGAACGTTATCATATTACCGATTGTGTGAATCGATTGGATCGGTTCGAATTGTTGATTGGATCAATGTATCTCTACGCTTTCCATTTATATAGTATTTATTGGATGAATGCTTTTGAATGGGGATGTGGTTCGTGGACTTAGATTTGAATCGTTCGTTTTATTCGATTGGGTTGTAAAGGCCGTTTTGAGCCTATTTATTTTACTAGAAATGTTTGTATCTAGGATGCAATTTTCAATGTAAAATTTATATGTAATGACGAAGACCGGAGGAAGATCCATTTCGAGAAGACGAAGATTCAAGACGAAGACTTGTAATTAGATTACGAAGTTTTTGTTTTCTAGGAACGGTCCATGAACCACATGTTGGTAGCAACTAGGTTGTGAATGGTTGTTTCATATTGTATGAATGCCACAAACGCGCTAATATGATTAATGTGCAAAGTGTAACGTTAATCGCGAAAATTCTCCCACTATAAATAATTAAGTTTATAAGATTTCAAGGTTTTCCTTCCCTCCATCGAGTTTTCGGGAAATTGAAATCCAAACCGGATGTGCTATGCTTCCGAGTTATCGGGGTAGTTGTTCGGGGAGGATGGATAAATTACCGGGAGTGCATTGGATGCCTTCGGTTGGAGCAAATTTTATCCCTAGAAACCTGATAGGTTGCCGAATAAGATTCATTGTGGCGGTTGCGTCGATGGTATAAACTTAACTTGTTCACGAACCATAGAAATCGTATAGGTTGAGGGGAGTGAACAAGGGGAAAAAGAAGATCGAATCATCCATTAGATGGGTTGGTGTTGGACACCACTTTATGAAAATTAATAGACTAGAAACCTGTTCGGTTGCCCTCTATTAAGATTTATAAAGAACTCGATCACCACTATGAAGTAGAGCGACGATACTTCCGGATATCACATGGGAGTGTGTTATTCCGATAAAAATAGTGGGAGCTGGGTAACAAGAATAGAAAAGACCTTAATTCTATACTCAGAACATAATATAACAAGTCACTAATTAATCTGTTATACTTAATGCAGACAAATCTCAATATGACAATGAATCCACTTGCAATTCTACTCGAAAAGAACACCTTAATGGGACCTAACTTTGTGGATTGGCTACGCAATCTGATGATTGTCCTCAGTATAGAGGCACTGGGATACGTCTTGGAGACGGACATTCCGGCGCCTCCTGTGCGGACCCGAGCCAATCAGGAAGAGATTGAAAACCACGAACAGTGGGTTAAGGATGACGTGAAAGTCCGTGCTTATATGATGGCTTCCATGTCTAATGAGCTTCAGAGAGCTCATGAGAAAATGACTTACGCTGGCGATTCTATCTCACTTAACCGAGCTTTATGGTGAGCACAGTGAATCGCTAGATATGAGATATCCAAGCAAGCTGTTCGGTGCAAGGATGAAGGAAGGTGAGAAGGTTGGGGAACACGTCCTCAAAATGATATCCATGATCGAGAGATTGGAGGCTCTTGATTTTAAAATGGATACTTCTCTCCAAACCGACCTTATCCTACGGTCTCTCCCGATTCCTTCTCACGGTTTGTTATGAACTTCAACCGCAATGATATTGCATGTAACTTAGTGGGCTAATGAACAAGCTGGTGACCGCTCGGTCTCGGATGAGGACCCCGCGGATGAAGGAGTCTGCACTTGTGATTTCTTACGGACTTGGAAGCCTAAGAATAAGAAGAAAAAGACCAAGAAGCGGACTGGACCACAAGCTAAGGACCTTAAGGGTAAGGGCAAGGCCCCGATGGTTCCAAAGAACAAGAAGAAGAAGGATGCTTGTCTCAAGTGCGGTGGTGGGCCCTTTGGGCTAGAGACATCCGATTCTTCATGGCACTTAGTCTGAGAACTTTTAGTTTTGGAAACAAATTGTTACGCTCGTATTTTCTACTTCCTCGATCTTTGGATTACGGTGCTAGTTCTCATATTTGTACCGTGAATCGGGATGCGGAACAAAGTAGGAAGCTTGGAGTGGAGAAGTCATGATCACCGTCGGTAGCGGGCATAGTGTCGAGGCAACCGACATAGGATCACTTCTTTTGGGTTTAGAATCCGGCTTTGTTTTGACTTTAGAAGATGTACTTGTTTTGCCCAAGGGGCACAAAACATTGTATCCATTCGGTCATGGACCGAAAAGGCTTTTCATTTTTCATTGGTGATGGTTCTGCAAAATTTATTTTAGAAATAAACTAGTGGATACCGCTACATTGTTGAATGGATTGTATCATCTAAATCTCAAACAAAGTAGTTGTGAATACTATGACTAGAAAACGTGGTAGGGATAAAACCAATCAAGTTTTGAAATGGCATCTAAGACTTGGTCATGTTGGTCAGACCAAGGTTTACAAGATGGAAAAAGATGGACTTATGGGTCCATTGGGATCGGATCCATTTCCTACTTGTGAATCTTGCCTTAAAGGCAAAATGACTAAGTCCCCTTCACAGGGACTTTTGAAAGAGCCGCTGATAAACTGGGATTAATCCATACTGACGTTTGTGGTGCTTTGGAAGCGACGCGTGACGGATATCAATATTTCATTACGTTTACAGATGATCATACTAGGTATGGTTATGTATACTTAATGAAACATAAATCCGAGGCCTTTGAGAAATTCCAGGAATTCAAGGCCCTAGTCGAGAAACAAACTGGTAATCATATCAAAGCACTTCGGTCGGACCGAGGTGGCGAGTATATGAGTACGGAGTTTGACGAGTTCCTTAAGGAACATGGAATAGTTTCACAACTAACACCTCCAGGTACTCCTCAGTTAAATGGTGTGTCAGAAAGAAGGAACCGGACCCTGTTGAACATGGTCCGTTCCATGCTAGGCTATACTGACTTGCCGATTTACCTGTGGGGGTATGCACTCCTGACTGCCGCGTATATCTTGAACAGATGTCCTTCTAAATTCGTTCCTAAAACTCCGCATGAGATGTGGGAAGGAAGGAAACCAAGTCTTAATCATATTAGGATTTGGGGATGTCCCGCTTATGTCAAGAAGACTAAGGGGGAAAAGTTGGAAGCTAGGTCTGCGAAGGGACGTTTCATTGGATTCCCATCTGGGACGATGGGATATCTATTCTACATGCCCGAAGATCGAAGGATCATTGTTGCTTTATAAGCACACTTCCTGGAAGATGAGTTCATTCAGGAAGGCGGAGCAGGTAGAAGTATTTCTTTAGAAGAATACAATGAAACTCCTCGGGAGACACCTGTGCAAGAAACTGGAACCGAACTTTCTGAAACACAAGTACAACCACCTCGTAGGTCTAGTAGGGTGTCTCATTTACCTGAGAGGTATGGGCTTGTGCACTTGGAGGAGCTGGGTCTCCATGAGGTTCCAAGTGATAGCCAAGAGACCGACCCGACGACCTATGACCAAGCGATGGTGGATGTAGACTCCACGAAATGGCGTGAAGCTATGGAAGCTGAGATAGACTCGATGCATGTAAATCAGGTCTGGACTCTAGTAGACCGCCCCAAGGGCATAGTGCCCATTGGGAATAAGTGGATCTACAAGAGAAAGACTGATGGTGATGGCAAGGTTGACGCCTATAAGGCCAGGCTTGTGGCAAAGGGTTATACCCAAAAGGAAGGGATCGATTACCACGATACCTTCTCGCCCGTAGCCATGATCAAGTCTATTCGCATGATGCTTGCTATAGCTGCCTACCACGATTATGAGATATGGCAAATGGACGTAAAGACGGCTTTCCTTAATGGATTCCTCGAAGAGGAAATCTATATGGAGCGACCTAAAGGCTTTGTGTCCGAAGTCGATATTCGAGAAAGTGTGCAAGCTTCACGTTCCATTTATGGTGAAGCAAGCGTCGCGTAGTTGGAACCTTCGTTTTGACGTGGGGGTCTCTGAGTTTGACTTCGTGCAAACGAAGAGGAACCTTGTGTATATAAGAAAGTTAGTGGGAGCAAGATCGCATTCTTAGTACTATATGTAGATGACATTCTACTAATAGGAAATGATGTGGGAATGATCGATTACGTGAAAGCTTGGCTTTCGAGTAATTTCTCCATGAAAGACTTGGGAGAAGCAACCTATATTCTTGGTATTCGGCTCTCTAGGGATAGAGCGAAGAGAACAATAGGCCTTTCCCAAGCCCTCTATATAGATAAGATCTTAAAGCGATTTAAGATGGATGATTCTAAAAGAGGGTTCCTACCGATGCAACATGGAATAAAACTCACCTTGAAGATGTGTCCTCAAAGTGAGGAACAACGCAAGGAAATGAGTAATATACCATATGCTTGGCCGTGGGTAGCCTTATGTATGCTATGTTGTGTACAAGACGACATCGCGCATGCCGTAAGCGTGGTGAGTAGGTTTGAGGCAAATCCAGGTAGGGAACATTGGATCAGTAAAGAACGTTCTCAAGTACTTGAGAAGAACGAGAGATATGGTTCTTATGTATGGCGGTGGAGATTTGGATGTGGTGGGATTCACCGATTCGGACTTCCAAGGGGCGAAGGGCGACTCGATGTCCACGGCTACATATTTACTCTTAATGGAGGAGCAGCATCTTGGCGTAGTGCCAAGCAAAGCGCGGCTGCTGATTCCACTGTCAGTGAGTATCAAGCGGCCTCGGAGGCTTCCAAGGAAGGGTTACGGATTAAGAAGTTTCTACGAGAACTTCAAATGATACCATGTCTTGAAATTTGCTGTTCGTATCTTTGCGACAACGACGGAGTCAGTAGCACGTGCCAAGGAGCCGAGGTTTCACAACACACCAAACATATTGAGAGGAAGTATCATCTCATAAGAGAATTTGTTCGCAAGGGATACATTGTCCGCATAGAGTAGACTCGGCCGACAACGTCGCCGATCCACTGACCAAGCCACTATCTCGGACTAGCTTGGAGCGTCATCTGGAGAACATGGGTATTAGATACCATAGTGTGTGGCATTGAGTGCAAGTGGGAGATTGTTAGGAGTATGCCCTCGAATGCCACTCAGAGGTTGTTGAGTGAGGGCATTGTACTTGTAATTATGTAAACCATTTATATAAGGCAAATGAATGTTTCTTTATTTCTTGGTAGTTCTTGGCATTCCTAACTCGTAAATAAACATATAGAAACTAGTCCGTGTATTTGAGAGCAAACGTTCCACTCCTTATTGGATAAGGGGTCGCCTTTGGAAATGTTTATAGCTCAAATACTTAATCGTTCGCAAGTCGATGAAACTTGGTAGGCGTTAAGTTTATGTGAAGACTTGTATGACGTGTTCTTTGACATGGAGAGTGCATGTCGAACACTAATGGTTAGTGGGAGCACACGTTATAGGTATGCTTATTAGATTAGTATACTCGAACGACTCACCCTCGATTCGTCACCGGATTTCACTCCGGGACGATCAATGACGGAATCGAAAGGTTGTGATAGGTATTCGTGAACCTTCGACTTGAGGATTTAGTAGGGATGTGCTTGTGACGTCAAGATTTTCATTAGAGTAGTTCGACCACCGTAAACCGGAAGGCGGGGGTCAACCTCGGCGTGCATCTTGACGGGCAAGTAGCAGTCTCTGCGAATACCAAGATAGAATTCTTTCTCTGTTAGTGAACGGGTTATATATCCTATGCGGTTATTGGCGGATGAGATCATAAGTCTTTGGCCAAAGCATTGGAGCTAGTGTATTAGATACACGAGAGCTCGATGATCTCGATTTGCATTAACGCATGCATAGCGTCAAGTATGAGATAGGGTTTGACCGGTGACCCTATAACTTGATCGGGATATTTGAAACAAGGGTTTATACGTATACCGGTATTCACGACGAATGGTTCTTGGATGATCCCAATCATTCGTTCTCGGTCGAGTGCAGTGTAGGCCACCAGTGGCTAGGTGGTGCTACTACTCTTTAGTTCCTCCCATTCTTGATCGAGACGGACCTACCGAGTCGCGCATTAGTATTGGACGGAATGAATTAAGCTAATTCTCTCATTATGAATATTAGATATTGGATATCTAATTTGGGACATTGGATGTTTAAATCGATTTATCGGATAAATTGATTTACGGCTTAATGGATTAAATATATCCTTTGGGTGATTAATTTAATTCATGAATATAATTATTTCTTGGAGAAATTAGTTATGTTATTATGTATTTGATATGATTAATTAATTAGATTAATTAATTAATATAAATACATCGGAGCGGAATCGAGTTTATCTGTTTGGACTCACGGAGTCGAAGCAGACAAACTCTTCGATTCCCTTCTAGATGGCCGCCCCCCCCTTTCCACCAAGCTTCATCTTGTCTTTTGTCTCCATTTTTAAATGGAGGACAATGACTTGTGGGGTGACCACTCATGTGAATGAGTTGTATGGTTTGGTTGAAAGTGTATAAAGAAAGAAAAGGAAGACTAATCACACTTACTTGCTTCTTGGCATCATACGGTTCTAGTGGGATAGAAAAGAGAGAGAAAAGTTCTTTCTCAAAGTCTTCTTCTTCTTCATATGTTCTTGGTGATTCTTGGAGAAAAATCAAGAAATTAAAGAGAGAAAAGTGAGTTATACACTTAGAGTGTTGTAATCACAAATCAATAGCTTCATCACCTAGCTCTAGCCGTATCCTTGGAGGATAGCAAGGTGATTGTCGTTCCGGTTGTTTCTCCGGCGCGTGACAAGTAGAGACGCGGTGCTTTCGGCGTTGGATCGTTCAAGGGCTTGGAGCGGAATAGATTCGTAGAGATCAAGCAAAGCTTACGGAATAGCTCAAGAGAAGGTTATCCATTTAATTAACGGACTACGAGGGTATGTTTCTCGTATCTCTTGTATTTCGTTTTTGATATTCGTATATACGTAGCTCGATCGATCCTCGTAGGGATTCGGATCGAATTAATTTTCGTTTTACCGCTTCCGCTGGGCCTTCGTTTTAGGCACCGAATCCCAACACCATTTTGATATGAGAATTAAACCAGAAATCCAGAGGTACATGTCCGGTTTTGAATGTACCATTCTCCATCAATACCAGGATAAAGCATTGGCGTATGAAATCAAGGAAGCAGCAATGGAGAAGTTTGCAGAATCCAAGAAGCATAAAGTCTCCAGTAGTTTCATGGAACACAAGAGTAGTGGGCGCCGCATGGCCCGGTCATCCTTTCATTCTTTCAAGAAACCTACGCACCCATCTAAGAGCGGAAAGAACTTCGGAGCAGCATCAACCACGACGGATGTCACCAGGAGATGCTTTAACTGTGCCTAGACGGGTCATTATCGACAGAATTACCCCCTACCTGCCGTGACTTGTTTTGATTGTGGCCGAGAGGGACATCCTGTGGTGTTCTATGAAGAGGCTGCAAAGTCTTTTAGAGCACGTACATCACAGTCAGTTCAGAAAGAAGCCAGTATCCAACAGACGCATCAAAGTGTTCAGATGCCTCAGAATTTTGGCCGCAGACGAGGCAGAGAATAGTGGGACTGAAAGGGTACATCGAGTGCCAAATATGTTACCCCACGTCTGTACGAGATGAGGAGAACAAACGATCAGGATGCTGCTGTCGTATCAGGTACTGTTCAGATCCTTTCCCATCCAGTTAGCGTTTTATTCGATACAGGAGCTACGCATTCATTTATATCCTTGTCTTGTGTAAATCGTTTGAATATTTCTGGTTTTCATAATTGTGAACCTTATGTTGTGGGTTTACCGAGCGGGGAGAGGATTTTTGGAAACTTAAAAACTAGAGATTTCCCTGTATCATTTGGAGGCAGAGAGTGGCTCTCAAATCTAATTGTGATAGAAATGCAAAGAGACGACCTGATATTCGGAATTGATTGGGTTAATCGATATAGAGCTATTGTAAACGACCGAAAGAGGAATATCTCGATGATCGCTGACGATGGTTCCGAAATACTGCTTGAAGGATGGAAACCAGGAATCTCAGGAAAGATGATCAAGGCGATGAAAGCTGTCAAATTGTTGAAATAGGGTTGTACCGGATACTGGTGCTATGCAATGAAGAAAGAATACGAAATTGTGTAACTTTCATCCATTCCTGTTATGAACGAATTTCCGGATGTTTTCCCTGACGAGTTACCTGGACTAACTCCACGACGGGATGTAGAATTCACCATCGAGCTGGAACCCGGAGCTACACCAATTTCTAAGGCGCCGTATCGTATGGCACCTGCTGAGATGTACGAACTGAAAAAGCAACTGGATGAGTTACTGGACAAATGCTATATCCAACCAAGCGTTTCGCCCTGGGGAGCACCAGTTCTTTTTGTCCAGAAGAATGATGGATCGCTTCGAGTGTGTATTGACTATCGAGAGCTGAACAAGATGACGATTAAGAACAAGTATCCGTTGCCACGGATTGATGATTTGTTTGACCAGTTACAAGGAGCAACAGTGTTTTCTAAAATCGATCTGAGATCTGGATATCATCAGCTGAGGATTAAGGAATCTGATGTTCCGAAATCAGCATTCAGAACTCGCTACGGACACTATGAGTTTGTAGTGATGCTGTTTGGTCTCACTAACACACCTGCTGTATTCATGCAATTGATGAACCGAGTGTTCATTGAGTATTTGGATAAATTTGTGGTTGTGTTCATTGATGACATTCTGGTGTATTCTAAGAGCCCGGAAGAGCATGCACAACATTTACGGATTGTGTTAGACCTGTTGAGAAATGAACAATTGTACGCCAAACTTTCTAAGTGTGAATTCTGGCTAAAGGAAGTAATGTTCCTCGGCCATGTGGTATCAGCTAAAGGAGTTCGAGTAGATCCTCAGAAGATCGAAGCAGTTATGGATTGGAAGCCTCCAAAGAACGTGAAAGAAGTCCGGAGTTTCTTAGGACTTGCTAGATATTATTGTCGGTTCGTGGAAGGGTTTTCCAAAATTACCCGCCCACTTACTCGACTACTGCAGAAGACTCAGAAGTTTGAGTGGAATGAGTTGTGCCAGAATAGCTTTGATGAATTGAAGAAGAGATTGACGACGGCACCGATTTTAGCACTCCCATAGGGAACTGGAGGATTTATAGTTTACAGTGATGTTTCGAACCAAGGACTTGGATGCGTATTGATGCAGATTGATAAGGTGATCGCTTATGCATCACGACAGCTGAAACCTTATGAAGTGTATTACCCAACGCATGATTTGGAGCTGGCAGTAGTAGTTTTTGCTTTGAAAATCTGGAGACATTACCTGTACGGGACTCACTGTCAGATCTTTACGGATCACAAGAGTCTCAAATACATCTTCAGTCAGAAAGAGTTGAACATGCGGAAAAGAAGATGGCTGGAACTTATTAAGGACTATGACTTGGAGATTCTTTATCATCCACGCAAAGAAAATGTAGTGGCCGATGCACTTAGCCGCAAGCCTGTTTCTATTCAGATGCTGTAGACTCTGACCTCCCAGCTCAGCATTCAACGAGAGATGATTTGAGAAGGAATTGAAGTATGGTTGAAAAGAGTCAAAGGACAACTGTGTGTGATGGAAATAACTTCATCGTTAACCGAAGAAATCAAATCTAAGCAAGTAGATGATCATCTGATGATTCGGTTACGTGATGAAGTGATCAAGGGAAAGGCCCCTGGATTCGTAATTCATGATGATGGAGTTTTGAGATTTCAGAACCGACTTTTCATTCCCGATGGCGATGTTCTGAAACAGACGATTATGAAGGGATCTCACAGCACGCCCTATTCTATCCACCCGGGCACCAATAAGATGTATAAGGACTTGAAGCAGAACTTTTGGTGGGGCAACATGAAGAAAGATGTAGCAGATTATGTTTCGAAATGTTTGACTTGTCAGCAGGTTAAGATCGAGCATCAACGACCTGCCAGAATGCTGAAGCCGCTCCCGATTCCTGAATGGAAGTGGGAGGACATATCGATGGACTTTATCACTAATATGCCGAGAACCAAGATAGGAATGAACATGATTTGGGTGATAGTTGATCGTTTAACCAAATCGGCTCATTTTCTAAGCATTAAGGACACTTGGGTACCCGAGAAGTTGGCACGAGTGTTTATTACAGAGATAGTTCGATTACATGGTACGCCGAAGATTATTATTTCTGACCGAGACGGTCGCTTTGTATCGCATTTTTGGAAAGCAGTTTATAAGGCCTTGGGGACCGAATTGAACTTCAGCACAGCTTATCACCCACAGACAGATGGACAATCCTAGAGGACTATTCAAACAGTGGAAGACATGTTAAGGGCTTGTGCCTTAGATTGGTCAACTGATTGGGAAGTTCATCTGCCGTTGATTGAATTCACCTACAACAATAGTTGGCATGCTTCTATTAATGTGGCACCGTTTGAGGCATTATACAGGAGGAGATGAAGATCGCCCCTATGTTGGGACGATTCATCGGACTTGATCGAAACGGAACCGGAATTAATCGTGCGGACACGAGAGAAAATAGCCTTAATTCGCGAAAGGCTGTTGACCGCCCAGAGTCAACAGAAATCTTACGCAGACGTATGCCGTCACCCTTTGGAGTTCAGTACTGGAGATCATGTGCTTTTAATAGTTTCTCCTACTCGTGGAATCTTTCGTTTCAGAAGAAAGGGGAAGTTGAGTCCGAGATATATCGAACCGTTCGAAATTCTTGAAAGAGTTGGAGAGTTGGCATACAGATTGGCATTACCACCGTCATTGAGCCATGTTCATAACGTGTTCCACGTATCCCAGTTACGGAGATATATACCGGATCCTAGTCATGTCATTGATTTCGGCGAGATCGAAGTCGCTCAGGATGGAACGTTTGAAGAGAGACCGGTCAGGATACTCAAGAGTCGAGTTAAGCAGTTGAGGAATAAACCAATTACTTTGGTCAGAGTTCAGGGGTCACATCACGGAGTGGAAGAAGCCACTTGGAAAACGGAGGATAGCATGAGGTCCGGATATCCAGAGTTATTTTCGTCTTGAGTTTCGGGACGAAACTCCTTTTTAGTAGGAGAGTATGTAATATCCGGATTTATTATTGAGTATTTCATCTGTATTTGAACCCTGTATTATTCGGAATTGTGATATCGATAATTGAAGTATGATATTTCTCGTATATGTATCCTTGTACATGAGTATGGCAACATGTAAAGTTTCACATGCAAATATGTGATAACGTACGTTAACAAGGATAGCTTAATGTACGTTATATGTAGGAGTTAGCGTACGCTACGAATGTAGCGTAGCGTGCGTTAACCAGCCAATAATTGAGCTGGGCGGCTAGCACATGCGCCAGCCGGACATGGGTCCGGATAAGATTCCCTCGGAAGAACCTGAACACTTTTGAAGTCAACAGGTATTAACGTACGCTAAGGTAAGGATGTAGCGTACGCTAATAGTATTGGCTACGTACGTAATGTGGTTAGTGTAGCGTACGTAATGAAGTTCAGAATGAGGACAGTTCACTATCAGTGACGATAGCATACGCTAAGGACATCTGGGTAGCGTACGCTAAGAAGATAACATACGTTATGCATGAAGGCTAACGTATGTTAAGAATAGAAAATTGTAAATAAGACATCACACCATTTCATTTCATCTCATTCATTTCACCTATCCTTCAGCATACTTCGTGCCCAGAGATATCCCAGTCCCCTTAAACACCTTTAGAACACCTTTTTTTGATCATTGAAGATTGGAGATTACTCATTGAAGTGGAGAATCATTTTGGATTGACACACAAGCAACCGGAGTTGGATTCTACATATTGTCTCGGTGTTTCCTTCATCTTAAGGTATGTTATACTATCTCCAACCTTGGTTTCGTGTTCTTAAGGATACGATGATCATACTATCAAGATATTAAGTTCCATTGATGAATTATTCGACCAAGCATCACATTTAGAAGTTGGGCTGATTATGCTTAAGATATCATTGTTGTAAACATCATTGTAGAATCCTATTACATCAAATAATGAGAGTAGGTTCTGAGATTGATTAACTGTATTGAATAGCGTTGCCATACTGATCGTAGACTTGGAGATTGATATCACTTTTGATAAATGGACTTAAGAAATAATCATCGAAGGTTGTATCCTTTCTTATAAGTTGGATTTGTTAGTTCTTTTAGATGAAGTCTGAAAGTAATGATGATATTGGAATCTAATGCATCAACCTTAGATCACCCGAACTTCACATGAGAATGATAATCGAGATTGAATACAAGTGTTGCGATGATATACATTTCCTTGACTTCGAAGATGTTTGAATCCGTAAGATCATTCATAGTTTTGATGAACATGTTATGTAGAAGGATAACATATGTTAATCACTGAGGATTTCGTAAACTTCATCACAATTAGAACAGTCGTCTGCCCAGTGAGAAACTGCCATGCACGCTTAGCGTACGCTATGCTATGTAGTTAATGTACGCTATCGGGCATAGTTAACGTACGCTATGTCTGATACGTAACGTACGTTATGTCATCAGACGAGTCAGTCGGCTGATCAGAGAGGGACTGTCAATACATGGTTAGCGTACGCTAGACTTCGTAGTTTACGTGCGCTAACAAGTAGACTTAACGTACGCTACCTATGGTACGTAACGTACGTTAAGCAGTTCAGGCAGGTTACGTTTTATGAACTTCCGACCGTAATTTGGATTGTTAGATATTCGTACGACTTAAGATGAATTCTATATTATTTCTTTTGTTAAGGTTTGACCGTAGTAATGTGATTTATCGAAGGGAGCGACCTTCGAGCATTTTGTTATTCGTGGGAGTATTATTCTTCTCTTCGAATCGAGGCAAGTACCTTAATTGTTTTATGTATTGATGTTATACATATTGTTGTACATGTATGTTGTTATTGCATGTCCACCTCGTGTTGGTCCGATGGGATCATCGGGGGATCTATGCTAGCATGCGCTGGATCATCGGACGGGTTTTTCCACCTCGAGTTAGTTTGACGGAATCATCGGGGGGGGTCTAGGCAGTGAACCCTGGATCATCGGAATTACCATGTGTATGTTGTGATATCATGTTGTGATTATTATGTGTGTATGTTATTATTGAGTTTCTCGCAGGAGAAGACTCTTTGGTTCTTTGTCATATATGTTATTATTCTTCGTGAGATATTGAATAATATGTTGTGGTAATTGTACTAAAATCGTTGTGCTAATCCCTTCGGGGGTGTACATTTGTTTATGTTCAGGATCCAGGAGAGCGGGAAAACAACCACTGGAGTTGCATGACGACGAGGGTACAGAGTGATGTTCCGACCGGGTTTTTTTGTTTGTCGTTTGTATCATTTTAATAAGTACTCGAGTACGTCGTCATTTGTGATGATTTGGATTTGGTGATGTATTAATACTTTTTCTTTGGACATTTATATTTCCAGTATTGGTCAGAATTGTTGTATTTTATTTCAGTTACTTTCATACGTTGGTATCTGTTATTGTCTTTTCATTTCTTCAGCCTTGTAAATCCCTATGTAAAGGATTTACGGCGCTGTAATATTCCTGAATATATCAGGGGTGTTACAGGATGGACGGAGGCATGTCGTGGTTTTATGTTTATCTCGTCATTAATAGATCTTCGTATACTTGTGGTCTCATCCCTTTTACTCTCATTCCTGTTGTTGGCGAGTCGTTTCAAACCAGCCTGACCTACTGCCAGGGCTGATTTATGGCCGTAAGGTGGTATGCATTACGGCTATAAGGCTTCATACATTACGGCTGTAATGTCCTTTTTGTATCGGACGTAATTTAGTGTGTATTTTGGGCAGTGAGGTCGAGGGCTGAGTTACGGCCGTAAGATGGTATACATTACGGCCGTAAGAGCTTGCACATTACGGACGTAATGTTTTTTTCGTAGCGTCCGTTAAGGGATTGAGCATTTTGGGAAGTAAGGTCGTGAATACCATTACGGTCGTAATGGTATGGGTGTTACGGCCGTAACGACTGTCAGTATTTAGATCTGACAGCGGATGATTTCAGTCATTTTTCTCTTTCTTCCTTCCACGACGAAAACACTACTTTGAGTTAGGGCTCGACCACTCTTCATATAAACTTCAGTTGAGAAGCATTTTGGAGCATCAGATCATAACTCTAACACCAAATCATCTGTGGTTCGCCTTCAAATCTAAAACCCTAGTTTTTGGGGATTTCGGGATTTTGGCATGATTTTACCCTTTGAATCCGATTTAGCTTTGATAAATTGTTAGATTACGATTGTGTAATCGTAATCCTTTGATTTCATTATAGTTTAATGGATTAAACTTCAAGGTTTTCACCGTTAACATATTAGAATCGATTATGACTTTGTAGTGACCGATGAATTTTCTCAACGGGTAGAACTAGGATGAATTCTTACGTTTCCGCAATATTGAGGTTGATTTTATATTGTTATTGTGATAGGAGCAAATTTTTAAAGATTATTCGGACCGAAACCTTTTCCTTTCGCCATTTCCTTCACGTCTTATTATTCAAGGCAAGTACATGTATTACATTCTGTTATGTGTGTTACGGTTTTGATGCGATTGATGAAATGTGATATTGGGTGTGTGTGTGTTGAGATTCTTCCACCCGGAGATGGTCCTACGGGGCCTCTAGGGGTCCATACTAATGGTTACGGCCGCAAAAGTTGTTTCCCACCTGGGGACGGTCCGACGGGGCCTCTGGGGGTCGATACTAATGGGTATGGCCTACTAAGTGTGGATAGTTAAGATGTTGAGACGTGATGATATACTGTTTTGATGTAAATGTGGTATTTCGGAATATGATTTTCAAATGCTTTCTAGATGAGATGACTGTGTTGAAGCGTATCTGTATATAATGTAGTGTAATTATGTACTTGCACTAGCTATTCGAATGCTAACCCCTTATATGGGGGAAATGCATCTTATGCATTTTAGGTATCGGTCGAGCTGAGGATCCGGCATGGGACACGCATGCAAAGTATGGTCCAACATGATGATGAGGCTCGAGTCTTTGTTAGATGTTTTGTTTCCATGTTTACTTGGGTGTCGGAGTTAGTCTGGTTGTTTTACGAATATTGTTAAAGTCCCCTGCGTGGGCAATGAACTTGTCTTACCTTATGCTTTATGATGTTTAACTAAAATGTTTTGGCCGAGGCCACGACCCTATTTTACTATTATTAATGTGTCCTATAGGATTTCTTTTGTGGATTATGTGTCATGTGTTAGCCTAGTAGACCTTGTGAAGATTCTACGGCATGTAATGTCCCTTATGAGATTTGGGGTGTTACATTTATGGTATCAGAGCCTTAAGTTATGAATACCAAGGTTGTTGGTTAATTTTAGGTCTGTCAGTCGTGTCGTAAGAGTCAGTTGTTGAGCCTATATCATCGTACTGCCATCTCTTCGTGCAACACGTGGCTGTAAGTCTCTTCGAACTCTTGTATTTCTGTATTTTATATTTCTCTTGTTTAGATTGGAACTGAGTTGTGGTACCAACTTGTAAATTGTGAATTTTTCTGATCTTGTCCTTTTCAATTCTTTTCTTCAGTATATTGAGAGGTCGCGGTAGACCAGCTAGGGGATACGGCCGAGGGCGTGGTTGTGGTGCTAGTAGTAAGGAAGTTCTGCTTTCTCAGTCCTCTGTAGATTCGGCCTCTCATTCAGTGCCGAATACTCTACCTGAGTTCTGACGGGCAACAGAGTTTATCAGCCAGTCAGGATCAGCCGTCGGGTATTAATGCCGACATTGCAGTTACTTGTTGGTCCCAAGAATGATGAAGACTATCCGCACTGTACCAACACGAGTCTTTTCTAGAGTGCTTTGTCCTCACTCACGTGCACCTCGGAAACTTCCCAGGGGATCACCCATCCCATAACTAATCCAGGCCAAGCACGCTTAACTTTGTAGTTTCTATGAGATGGATACCAGAAAAGAAAATGCATCTTGTTGGTATGAGTAGTCCAAATCAAATCATTTAACCACTTTCTAGTGGCAGCGCAAAGCCACGTACTAAGCGACAGGCGGACATGAGGGGCTGCACCACTAGGGTGCCGTGGGTCGGGATGTTAAGCCTGGCCAGTTACGTTTTCCCGAGTCGAAGGTGAGGACGTTGGATACCAAAGTATTCCCAACAATCGCACCCCCCAGCATACGCCAGAAGACTCGAACTCGTGACCTCGCTCCGATACCAATTGTTGGTCCCAAGAATGATGAAGACTATCCTCACTGTACCAACACGAGTCTTTTCTAGCGCGCTTTGTCCACACTCACGCGCACCTCGGAAACTTCCCAGGGGGTCACCCATCCCATAACTACTCCAGGCCAAGCACGCTTAACTTTGGAGTTTCTATGAGATGGATACCAGAAAAGAAGATGCATCTTGTTGGTATGAGTAGTCCAAATCAATTCATTTAACCACTTTCTAGTGGCAGCGCAAAGCCCCGTACTAAGCGACAGGCGGACATGAGGGGCTACACCACTAGGGTGCCGCAGCTCGGGATGTTAAGCCCGGCCAGTTACATTCTCCCGAGTCGAAGGTGAGGACGTTGGATACCAAAGTATTCCCAACACTACTGCTGTACTTCAGCAGTTGGTAGCTCAACTCTCTTAGATAGCTCAGGGTGGACATCAGAATCCGCCCCCGACTCTAGCAGATGAAGCTAGTAAATGGCTTCAAAAAGTGACCAAGATGCACCCCCCTCGCTTCGCTGGGTCTACTAACTCCCTGGATTGGGAGAATTGGCTTTTTCAGATGGGTAGGACGTTCGATGTTGTAGCTTGTCCTGATGACAGGAGAGTGCCTATTGCTCAGTACCTCCTGGATAAGGAAGCTGCAGAGTGATGGGATGTTGTGATGCCCAGTGACCGTGTAGCAACCTGGGAGGAGTTCAAGACTGCTATGGAAGCGGAATACTGTCCACCGCCAGTCAGGGAGCGTAGAATTGTGGAGTTCTTTACTGCTACGTCTCAAGATGTGCCGATCTCTCAGGCCATCATCACTTATAACCAACAGTTGGGATTCGTGAAAGATCAGGTGAGAACCGAGGCTGATAAAATTAGTTACTTCAATATGCGCATGAAGCCGCATATCAGGCAGAGTATGGCACCTCTCATGTATGACACCTTGAAGGAATACCAGGATCGCGCCATAGCGATTGAGATGGCTGTCCCGGAATCAGTGTTGGGTTCCGAGGCTAAGAAACAGAAGACTACTGGCAGCTTCTCAGCCGGTAAGGGTGGTTGGTTTTTGAGGTCTCAGTCTGCTCCTGTATCTGGGAAGAAGCCGTTTCACCAGGCTGGAGGGTCTCAGAGTAATCGTTCAGTCCAGTCCTCTACACCTGGAGGCAGAGTTTGTTTTAACTGCAGCCAGTATGAGCATGTGGTGAAGGATTGTCCATTTCCTTTAGTTACTTACTTTACTTGCGGGCAGACCGGACACCGGACAGTTCATTCCGAGAGGGCTACCAGGGGCACCAGAGCTCTGACTACCACTGTAGTTCAGAAAGAGCATAGTGTTGATCAGAAGACTCCAGTCACTCAGGTTCCTCAGAGTTCAGGCCGTGGCAGGGGTCGGGGTCAGCCAGATCACCGTGCAGTATCGAGTTCGGGCTCGGTACACCCCCGGTTATATCAGATGAGACGTGCGGAGGAGACAAACATTCTGGTGGCATCAGGTACCACTCAGATCCTTTCTCATCCAGTTTCGGTGCTTACACACTCTTTTATTGCTTCGGATTGTATATGTCGTATAGGTATTGACCGCTTGTTTGAGTGTGAACCATTCGTAGTGGGTATGCCTAGTGGGGAGCGTATGGTTGGGAACCGGGAAGTTAGAGATTGCCCAGTGAGGAGCGGCAGCCGGGATTGGCCCTCAAACCTC
Source organism: Orobanche coerulescens (assembly GCA_033398695.1). Lineage (NCBI taxonomy): Eukaryota > Viridiplantae > Streptophyta > Magnoliopsida > Lamiales > Orobanchaceae > Orobanche > Orobanche coerulescens. Next base: position 64,900,266 of record CM065804.1, on the reverse strand, counting down.
ATTATTGTAGACCTTAAGGGTGAGGATTTGATCCTCGGGGATGATTGGTTGGATCGTCACGGTGCTATCATGAACTATCGGACTCGTACTATCTCGATAGTAGCCGAGGATGGCACGAAGCATACTCTTGTTGGTTGTAAGCCGGGTAGATCGGGAAATATGATTAGTGCCTTGAAAGCGATGAAACTTCTGAACCAGGGTTGTGTAGGCTACTGGTGCTACGCTTTGAGAGCGGAAGATGGTGGGGTTGACATGTCGTCGATTCCAGTTGTGAACGAGTATCCTGACGTATTTCCGAATGACTTGCCGGGATTACCACCGCAGCGGGAGGTTGAGTTTCCTATTGATCTAGAGCCGAATGCGGCTCCTGTTTCTCGGGCACCGTACCGTATGGATCCATCAGAGATGCTAGAGTTAAAGAAGCAGTTGGGGGAATTGCTAGATAAAGTGTATATTCACTAGTGGAATAAAAATCAAAGACTGCGGTACGTCTCACTTCGGTAATCTATATTAGCAAAGTAAAAACAAAAAACAACTTCGCTTTTCAATTTACTGAAGCAAGAAACCCACATAGACTTCAGTAAATGGTACCAAACAAAAAATCAGGAGCTAGTTAGAAATATAAGTTATAAAGACTTCGCTAATTTAATAATTGCTGAAGTAAAAAGCACAATGAATTTTTTTGAATAAAAATATATCCCCATTAGTGAAGTAACACGGTATCTAAACCGGACATGAGACGTACCTCTGTCGAAACTGCTGTAATAATCCACCATTTCCAGATCTCTGGACAAAAAAAAACCTCCGACACTCCAGTCAAATCCTCTTCGCCAAATCAAAACTAGCTTAGAAATTATAATTTAATCCGATTTCAATTATCCTCTGTCGAATGGAAACTGTAATTCCATTACCGTTCACCGATTTCCCTGAGGACGTGAAGCTCTGGGTGTTGTCTTTCCTCCGCCCCTATGATCTCGCAGCGTTCGGCTCCACCTGCAAGCGCTTCGTCTCGCTCTGTCGCGACGACCAGCGCGTCTAGTTCTCCATGTGTCACCGCCGCTGGGGTTCGCGTTGACGGAGGATGATTTGATCGGTGATTTAGAGTCTATGGAGAATGAGCTTATTCAGGTAAATGTTAATTTCATAGGCGAATGCCATGTGGTGGTCGAGGAAACCCTGGGAGAATGAGCTTATTCAGGTAAATGTTAATTTCATTCAGGTAAATGTCGAAATTGTGAATTGCTCACCCAAACCCGCCCGCCCTTGCAGGGTCTTTGGAAGGGCATTTGTGATGACATGAGCTTGGATTTCTACCTAGTTTCATATGATGATATCGGAGGCATTGCTTGCCTTGGTAAGGAACTGTTCTTTTTTATTCTATTTTTACCCTTTTGTATATTTTGATTCAATTTCAGAAATTTTGATGTGTTAGAATCAAAAAGTTCTGGTTTAATATTAATACATAGGATGCCTAGGAGAAAGGCTTCGCTCACCCTCCAATAAGGCAAATATTTGTACAGCTGCTCTCTCAGCCTACCTAAATGAGGTCTAGTAGATTCTATAATTTGGCATTAGCTTACAGTATTTTGAGTTGTGGTTGCCTCCATCTCGTATAATCATAGCGCATATATTTTCTGCAAATGGTTTCTCTCTATATACAAACTTAACAGCATATTTATTGTACTTTTCTTTTAGGTGTTTCCTTCAATTCTTTTTGTGAAGGCAAACAATGCAGAATCCAATGAGCGTATAAGATTGCAATCGCTTGCTTCCGCTGACCTCTTTGCATGCTTGAAAAAGAAGCAAATGAAGGTTTTATTCCCTCGGATAGTACAAATAAGGTTTATTGGGGTTCTGTTCGTGTTTGGTGCCATCTCACTGGTGGTTTCAACAGTCTCATTCAATTGCTCTGCCACAGTATCTTTCTCAACATCACTGATTCTGTTGATTGATCCAATTCAGGTAATATTATCTGTTTGGTGACTCTTATTACTATGAAGATATGTCTTGTGTGATTTCTTACTGAAAATTAACAATGGTTGATGGAAAAGGCTTATTGAGAGTCCGAGAGTTTTCAGACATGTGTTTTGAATTTGAAGTTATCTTGTTGTCGCTCCTTTTTCCTGTAATCTGATTTTATAACAACGGTGTACGTGTAAAATCAATTTACAACACCTATCAGCATCTAGGAAGCTTGGTTAACATTGGTGTATGTATTAATAAAATACTTTTCTCAACTTCTTACTAGACATCTAATTCTTCTTTTCATTTGTTCATGCTATATTTGTTCCTTAATGTCACGCTCCACCTTAAGGCAGCAAGTATCGAACAGCATCCGGCCGAAGCCATGCGGACGGACAGGCGGCATGGCCGCGCACGTGCAGGGACCGTGTCAAGCTCACAGAGGACTACCCTCCCTATAATAGGCTTAGACGGAAAAAGCCTTGTGACAGCAGTAGACATTAAAAGGTCGAGGAGCACACTCTTCAGAAAGAAGACCTTAGAAGCTTCAAGATGGAGACCAATCAGTTCCATAAGGTCAAAGAGGGTTCCAGAAGCTCAGAAATTGGGTCGATTTGCTACGGGCTGAATCGGGCCTTGGCCGGGCCAGGCCGGGACACTTTGGGCTGGGTAGGGCCGGACGTTCCAGAGGGGTCTGGGGACTCCAAGGAGTCTTCTTAGAATTGTTTAGAATTGTATAGATCATTCTAGATGATGGCATTCTTGTAAATACTTGGAATAGTAGTGTGATGTTAGTAATTTGTAGGCTTGGAGGATTAGTATAAATACCCCCTTGGGGCTCATTTGTAACACATCTTGAGAAATCTGATTTGCTACAATAATACAACCAAGACTTTCCCCAAGCATTCTCCTACTTTCCTTCCTAGCAATCTTAGTTGTTGATAGGCTTACTACTTAGACTCGTGACAATCTAAGATAGTGCCGCATGGCGAGGTAACGTATCAAGGCGCAAGTATAACCCCGTGATAGTTGGTATCGGAGCCAAGGTTGAGACAACCATGACGGATTTTCGAATATTGCTAGTTGATCGTGCAAGGAGGAAGATGGCACAATCATCCGACGTTACCTAACCCAACACTCAGGCCGAGAAGACCAAGAAGGGCAGAGACAAGTCTGTCGACCGGATTGCTGCCATGGACAACCGAGTGACTCGACTGGAGGAGGTCTATGATGAGGTTGCGAAGAGGGTGGATGACTTAGAAGAAGCTTGTGAGGAGCTGCACAACCAGGTACTTTCTACTATCAATGCTTGTGATGGGGAGATGAAGCAAGAGTTGGCCGATTTTCGGGCCATGATCTTGGCCATGCAAGAGAGCATGGAGGTTCTCAAGACGGAGCTGGCAACAGTGAAGAGGGCGATTTCCAATGGATAAGGACATGTGGGTGCGACACCCGCACGAATTGACATCCCAAGGCCTGGGAAGTTCAACGGATCGAGAAACGCCAAGGAGATTGAAAATTTCTTATGGAACCTGGAGCAGTACGTTGGTGCCTCAAACATTCGAGATGATGACACCAAGTTGCGGACGGCGCCCTTGTACTTAGCCGACACAGCCGTACTATGGTGGCGGACCAAGCAGGCTGACATTGAGAGTGGTGTGTGCAGGATGGCTACCTGGGAAGACTTCAAGGCCGAATTGAAGAAGCAATTCTATCCCGAGAATGTGGAGTTCGAGGCTCGGGGCAGGCTAAAAAGACTTAGCCACACTCGTACTATCAAAGACTATGTCAAGGAGTTCCAAGAAATTGTACTGGAGATACCAAGCTTTACGGCGACCGACAAGTTGTTTGCATTTATGGACGGACTCAAGCCTTTTGCGAGGCAAGAGTTGGAAAGGCGCAATGTTCATGACGTGGTGACTGCCATTGTTGTGGCCGAGGCCTTAAGGGAGTTGAAAACCAGCAATAAGCCAAGGACTTTCTGCACAGATAAAGGCAAAGGTAGGGGAGACCGCCCATCAAGGTTCAGGTCAAACAAATACTCAGGCAAGCAACCAATGGATGAGACCGATAAGCCGAGAGGTTGTCACAATTGTGATAGTACCTCTCACATGAAGTACGATTGCCCATTTCGGAGGAAGAAGGTCGCAGCCATTCAAGAGACCACGGAGACCGAGGTTGCGGATGGTGCACACATGGGCTCATTGAGTTTGCTCAATGCTGTCAAAGCCATTGTGGAGCCGGCGAAGGGACCCAGAAAAGGGTCTATGTTCGTGGATGCCTTGATCGGAGGCACACACATCAAAGCCTTAGTGGATACAGGAGCTACGCACAACTTCATGCCAGACGGCGTAGCCAAAGCATTACGACTTACAGTCACTCCAACAAATGGATCGATCAAGACAGTGAACACCCATTCTAAATCGGTGACCGGCGAAGCACGAGGAGTGAAAGCAAAGATAGGTGACTGGCAGGGAATGATGACTTTCACTGTAGTGACCATCGATGACTACGATTTGGTTCTTGGGTATGGTTCGATTAGGTACGAGCGTGCAATCTTCCATTTTCAGATTCCTTAGTCATTTTGGACTCTGACAGGACACAGGCCATTCCGGCCAAGAGGGAAGCGAATGGGACAAGCACCCTTTCAGCCATACAACTAAGTCGAGGACTTCGGAAGCAGGAAGAGACCTTTGCTGTATTTTACGTTCCTGATGATGGAAACGATATTGAAGGGAAAGATGTACCAAAGGAAGTTCAAGCCATTTTGGAGGAGTTCCAGGACGTGATTCCCATGGAACTACCTAAGAAGTTGCAGTACAGACGGGATGTAGACCACAAAATTAAACTTATTTCCGATGTGAAGCCACCTTCAAGGACACCCTATAGGATGTCACCACCTAAACTTAAGGAGCTGCAGAAGCAATTGAAAGAGTTGTTGGATTCCAAGATGATCCAACCATCCAAATCTCCTTATGGATCCCCCGTTTTGTTCCAGAAGAAGCATGATGAATCCTTACGTATGTGCGTAGACTATAGGGCACTCAACAAGCTGACGGTTCGCAACAAGTATCCCATTCCACTCATTGGAGAGTTGTTTGACCAACTGGGAGGTGCCAAATACTTTTCAAAGATCGACCTAAGATCCGGATATTGGCAGGTCCAAATAGCCGAATGAGACGAACCCAAGACTGCTATGGTGACCAGGTATGGATTGTTTGATTTTCTTGTGATGCCGTTCGGGCTTACAAACGCCCCAGAGACCTTTTGAACATTGATGAACAAGGTATTTCAACCATACATAGACAAGTTTGTTGTCGTTTATTTGGACGATATTGTCATTTGCTCATCATCGATGGAGGAGCATGCAGAACACTTGCGACAGGTGTTCCAGGCACTGCGGGACAATGAACTCTATGCGAAGTTGGAGAAGTGCACGTTCGCCCAATAGGAAGTGACTTTTCTGTGGCATCGTATCAAGGATGGCCGCTGTTGTTGCCCAAAATATTATTCGGAGATAGATATTGCTGGAATGGACGGGAAGCAAACAAATTGCGAGAGCACGTCCGTGGGAAAATGAATAACACAAGATTTGCCGGGTTTGTTAGGCCCGAGCTTGAATGCTCTTGTGAGATGTTATTAATATGAATACGTTTGAATACAAATATTAATGTGAGAATGCAATTACAATGAGTGTAAAAGATCCTAATCATCTAGCTCTTAAGCGAAGCTCTGGATGTTCCTGTTCTCGTTTCTGCCGACCGTCTTATGGGTTAAGAGATCTCGAGAGTGAGAGAGAAAGATGTCCGAAGTGTATAGCGTTGCCAGGAGAGTGAAGCCAACTGTGAAACAACGAAAGAAGCAGCCGTTTTCCCAAGTGCAGGATGCCTTCTATTTATAGGACTGGCCGTAGCTGGGCGATCGCCTTTCTTGTGTTATAATAAAGGGGCGATCGTCTTGCAGCACGTGGGTCAGTTGACTTTAAAGTCTGCGGCTGCTGCTGGCAGCCAGCTGTGCGAGCCAATGAGGATCTTGCACACGTCCTGAGTCGCTGTCCCGGGAGGTCCCACTTTGCACCTTTCGGCGGGTCTGTCGGTAGGTGAGATTGGTGACAGGCTGTGGTCAATGATCCAAGTTCTGCGGTGCGTTTTCCGGATCTGCACGTGGGTCTCTATCCCGAGCTTTGGCCTTCGCCGACTAAATGGATGCTGGCTTCGCGTGGCATGGGGCAGTCATCCTTGGTCGAGCACCAGAGTCGATCGTCAGGTGCCAATAGACGATCGCCTTGGATGTCGATCGCTCGGCACTAGGGATTGATCTGGGATCTCCGATCAGCAAGTCTGCCTTGGTCTATTTGACTCTGGCTCGGTCGCTCGGTCTCTGTGCCGATCACCTGTTCAGATGTATAAATCTCGACACAACAATTTCCCCCCAGCTTGCTCCGATGTTGACGACATGGGGTGAGGTGGTTCCACTGGCGATCGTTTTAAGATAATGACAGGCGAACCGATCGTTTGGCGTGCTATCTTCGGTCTTGTACCTGCAATCTTCAATTTTGTCGATCCCTCGTGGAAAGCTAATTGTTTTGTCGTTGAGGAACCGTGCACAGTCGCGGAGTTCGATGGACCGACCTCCATGACCGTGTCTTATGCGCGAGTGACATTCCAATTGTAGGTTTGTCTCGTGACTCATTTTATTATGAGGGTCCTCTGTTAGGCTGCGCCCGCCTCGTATTTAAACAAAGGGCGTGCGGTCTCGGTCTGGAGGAGTCCTTGCGCGGGGCGTCGTCGGATTAATCGACTCCACGTCCGCGGCTTTTTAGCACTTTTCTACCTCGGATCGTCATGTTATATGGCAATCCTCGACGGTATACATTGTGATGGGGGTAGAGACGCATCGCATTATCCGGGTCCACCAAGTTAGATGATGAACCTTTGAGGGCGGGCGAGCATGTCCACTGATTTGTTTGGAGGGTCCTTCGGCGATGCCTGCCTCGTATTTAAACGAAGGGCGAGCGATCGCAGCCCAAAGGAACCTTGCATGGCCGAAGCAGTCGGTTCCATCGACCACCAGGACCATGGCTGCACTCTTCTACCTCGGATCGTCATGTTAGATGTCGACCCTCGATGGTATACGTTGTGCTGGGGGAGGCGATCTCGTGCCTAGGTCCATCATGTTAGATGATGAGCTTTAGAGGGCAAGCGAGTCCTCCATTTTTGGGAGATGTTGTTTGATTCTGGCGATCGGGTTGGAAGACTGATGATCGTCGTTCGGTCGCCGATCGCGTTTCTCATAGGTGGAATAGTAACCTTTGCCTGGCCAAAAAGTCTGCGGCCTTGGCGCGGAAGATCGCGTAGGTCGGGGGATGTCCTTCGTAATATGCCTGAACATAGGTGAAAGACCATCGAATCCCCCTAGGACCGAATAGAGGGCGATCTCGTCACTCACCGGCTCGCCGTTGAGGATTATCTCATCTACCCGGTCGATGTAGTCTGCATCGGACTCGTCTTCCCCCTGCCTGATTTTCATCATGCAGTGGGGGCCTTCTGGTCGAGTGAACTTGGTGGCAAAGTACGACGTGAAGTCGTTCGCCAGTTGTTCAAAGGAACTGATGGATCGTGATGGCAATGAGACGTACCACCTATGGGCCAGGTCGCCCAGTGTTAGCGGGAACATTCGGCATCTGGTCACGTCTGATGCCCCGCATCCGGTCATGTAGATCCGGAACTTGCTCAGGTGAGTCTCGGGGTCCGACCTCCCCTCGTACAAAGGTGTTTGATGGGGAGCGATCCTTGGCTACACGGGGGCGAGTTCGATGTGGACCGCGAGTGGCTCGCTCGGCCCGGTGATCTTTCTCTTGGCACCTGCCCCAGATTCCAGGAGCGCATTCATGTCATCGAGCTGGCGTTGCATTGCGGCCATCGTTGTAGCTTGGTCGCTCGTGGTTTGGATTTCGGAGCGGAAGACGAGGCAATTGTGTACCGATCTTCTGACTCCATGGTAGGCGATATGGTCGTCGCCGCCGATCTCGGTTCTTCGGTGAAGAGGAGCCTAATGGTTGTACTGCCTTCTGGGAGTTGGATAAGCTGAACTCCTGGTGACGGATTTGGGCTCCGTCGACTCGTGGCTGGGGCCAGAATGCCCCGGTCGCCAAGATGGGTCGCTGCCTAGGCGGCTGAAAACGGAACCGTCCCGCCTCGCGAGTCCTTCTGCTCGTGAGTCGGGGCTTCCCGACGATCGCTCGTCAAGTAACCCCTTGAGCTTCCGCTTGCCCGCGCGGCGGATGGCCGGTGGGGTAATTGCTGGCACGTCGAATGCTCTCCATCGCTCCCTCAGGATGGCCACAGCCTCCTCGATCTGTTCCGTGGTTTGGAACTGGTCGAGCGATAGGCTGGGTCTGTCCCTCAGGTGCGGGATCGAGAGTCTCGCGTCGCCGCGGCTACCCTCTGCCGCAGGTTGAGGCTCAGACTGAGTCGGAATAAGGCTTCCGGTGGATCTCTGCGATGTGGTGGCGGACGTCATGATTCTGAAGGCTTTTTCTCTGAAGAACAGTGAGTGTTTCTTCAGGTATATGCCCCGGAGAACAGTGAGTGTTTTTCTTGACGATCGGAATAAAAATGAAGGTTAAGATTTTCCCCCTTCCTCTAGCGCCAATTGTTGTTGCCCAAAATATTATCCAGAGATAGATATTGCTGGAATGGACAGGCAGCAAACAAATTGCGAGAGCACGTCCATGGGAAAATAAATAACACAAGATTTGTCGGGTTTGTTAGGCCCGGGCTTGAATGCTCTCGCGAGATGTTATTAATATGAATACGTTTGAATACAAATATTAATGTAAGAATGCAATTACAATGAGTGTAAAAGATCCTAATCATCTAGCTCTTGAGCGAAGCTATGGGTGTTCCTGTTCTCGTTTCTGCCGACCGTCTTATGGGTTAAGAGGTCTCGAGAGTGAGAGAGAAAGATGTCCGAAGTGTATAGCGTTGCCAAGAGAGTGAAGCCAACTGTGAAACATCGAGAGAAGCAGCCCTTTTCCAAAGTGCAGGATGCCTTCTATTTATAGGACTGGCCGTAGCTGCGCGATCACCTTTCCTGTGTTATAATAAAGGGGCGATCGTCTTGCAGCACGTGGGTCGGTTGCCTTTAAAGTCCGCTGCTGCTGCTGACAACCAGTTGTGCGAGCCAATGAGGAGCCTGCACGCATCTTGAGTCGCTGTCCCGGGAGGTCTCACTTTGCACCTTTCGGCGAGTCTGTCGGTAGGTGAGATTGGTGACAGGTTGTGGTCAATGATCCATGTTCTGCGGCGTCTTTTCTGGATCTGCACGTGGGTCTCTATCCCGAGCTTCGGCCTTCGCCGACTAAGTGGATGTTGGATTCGCGTGGCATGGGGCGGTCGTCCTTGGCCGAGCACCAGAGTCGATCGTCAGGTGCCAAGAGACGATTGCCTTGGTTGTCGATCGCTCGGCACTAGGGATTGATCTGGGATCTCCGATCGGCAAGTATGCCTTGGTCTATTTGACTCTGGCTCGGTCCCCCGGTCTATGTGCCGATCCCCTATTGAGTTGTATAAATCTCGACATAACAGCCGCATAATGATGGACGAGGCCAAAGTAAAAGCCATTCGAGATTGGGAACCGCCGACCAGCGTAACCCAACTCCGATCATTTCTGGACTCGGGAACTACTACTGGAAGTTCATCGAGGGATACTCTCGGATAGCAGCACCATTAGAGGACCTATTGAAGAAGGACCACAAATGGGAGTGGACGGATAAATGCCGAGAGGCCTTTGAGCGACTCAAAGGCAAAGTGACGGAGCAGCCAGTTCTTGCCTTGCCAGACCATGCCAAGGCATATGAGGTTCAGACCGATGCATCTGATTATGCCATAGGTGGAGTATTGATGCAGCTAGGACATCCCGTTGCCTACGAGAGCAGAAAATTGAATGACACTGAGAGACGGTACTCGGTACACGAGAAGGAAATGACCGCCGTGGTACATTGCCTCAGGGCTTGGAGGTATTATTTACTTAGAAGCAAGTTTGTGGTACGAACAGACAATGTAGCCACAAGTTATTTTCAAACTCAGAAGAAGCTCACGCTAAAACAAGCAAGATGGCAGGAATTCCTAGCGGAGTTCGATTATACCCTGGAGTATAAGCCTGGAGTACTTAACCGAGTAGCCGATGCATTAAGCCGGAAGGCCGAGCTTGCAGCCTTGACCAAAGCCGAGGGAAGCATCAAGGACCGCATACGCGAGGGACTGAGGCAGGATCCTTTCGCAGGAAACATCATGAAACTTTCCAGGAGCGGCAAGACAAGACGGTTCTGGGAACGAGACGAGCTACTCTTTACCAAAGGCAATTGTTTGTACGTGCCCAAATGGGGAAACTGACGGAGGGACATCATGAAGGAATGCCACGATTCACTATGGGCTGGACACCCAGGTATGCACCGTACATTGGCTTTAATTGACAATTCTTACTTTTGGCCCAGGATGCGTGAGGACGTCGAGGCATACGTCCGGACATGTCTTGTATGTCAACAAGATAAGGTGGAGCAACAACAACCTGGTGGACTACTTCAACCCTTACCCATACCAGAACATCCCTTTGAAAGCATTTCAATGGACTTTATTACGGCTTTACCTAAATCGGTGGGGTACGGGTCAATCATAGTTGTGGTGGACAGGTTCTCAAAATATGCAACCTTTATTCCAGCACCGGCGAACGTAACGGCTATGGAGACGGCCAAGTTGTTCTTAAAACATGTGGTAAAACATTGGGGCATTCCAAGGACAATCGTGAGTGACCGAGACCTACGTTTCACAGGAAAGTTTTGGTCCGTAATTTCAAGCTATTGGGCTGGAATTTAGCATTCTCAACAAGTTTCCACCCACAGACGGACGGGCAGACAGAACGAGTTAATGCACTGCTTGAGTGCTACTTGCGGCACTATATGAGTGCCAATCAGTGGGATTGGGCTAAACTCTTAGACACGGCCCAATTCTCATACAATTTGCAGAAGAGTGAATCAACCGGATGCAGTCCATTCGAGCTTGCCACAGGGAGACAACCGGCGACAATGAATAACATTGCCACCGGATACACAGGATAGAGTCCCACAGCATATACCTTTGCTAAGTCATTACAGGAGGAATCGGACTTGGCCCGAGCATCATTAGACAAGGCGGCCAAGAAGATGAAGAAATGGGCCGATCTCAAGCGACGAGCGGTCGAGTTCAATGAAGGGGACTTAGTTATGGTGAAACTTCTCCCGCAGCAATTTAAAGCATTTCGGGCTGTGCATAAGGGACTTATCCGGAGATACGAGGGTGCCTACAAGATCGAGCGGCGTGTTGGGACAGTTTCATATCGAGTGGAACTACCGCCAAAGATGAAGATACACCCGGTCTTACATGTTAGCCAATTGAAGCCTTACCATCAAGACATCTAGAATCCGGGCCGAGCTCAGTCACATCGAGCACCTACAGCCGTGATTACTTCCTTCGACAAGGAAGTAGTCGAGATCATTTCGCATCGGGACTTTCGACGAAGGGGCATGGCCCCATACACCGAATTCTTTGTGCATTGGAAGGGACTCCCAGATGCTGAAAATAGCTGGGAACATGAGGATAACCTATGGCTATTCCGGCAGAAGATCGAAGAATATCAGGACATCATCGTGCCGAGGACGGTCACGACTTTGATGGGGGAGAATGTCACGCCCCACCTTAAGGCAGCAAGTATCGAACAACATCCGTCCGAATCCGTGCGGACGGACAAGCGGCATGGCAACACGCGTGTAGGGACCGTGTCAAGCTCACAAAGGACTACCCTCCCTATAATAGGCTTAGACGGAAAAAGCCTTGTGACAGCAGTAGATATTAAAAGGCCGAGGAGCACACTCTTCAGAAAGAAGACCTTAGAAGCTTCAAGATGGAGACCAATCAGTTCCAGAATGCCAAAGAGGGTTCCAGAAGCTCAGAAATCGGGTCGGTTTGCTATGGGCCGAATCGGGCCTTGGCCAAGCCGGGCCGGAACACTTCGGGCTGGGTCGAGCTGGACGTTCCAGAGGGGTCTAGGGACTCCAAGGAGTCTTCTTAGAATTGTTTAGAATTGTATAGATCATTCTAGATGATGGCATTCTTGTAAATACTTGGAATAGTAGTGTGATGTTGGTAATTTGTAGGCTTGGAGGATTAGTATAAATACCCCCTTGGGGCTCATTTGTAACACATCTTGAGAAATCTGATTTGCTACAGTAATACAAGCAAAACTTTCCCCAAGCATTCTCCTAATTTCCTTCCTAGCAATCTTAGTTGTTGATAGGCTTACTACTTAGACTTGTGACAATATAAGATAGTGCCGCACGGCGAGGTAACTTAGCGAGGCGCAAGTATAACCCTGTGACATTAAGCTCCTCTTTGGGATGGTTTTGATAATAATGTGGCAATTTGTATTTGTCCGAATGGATTGAGTTACTTTAACATTTTCATTTTTATAGATAAAAGAAATAATATTCCTAAATTGTGAAGTATGTTCAACTAATTGCTATAAGTAATCACTTGCAGACAGTGTTTTATCAATCCTTAAACTTTAATAACATGTAAGGTTCAGAATAAAAACATCGCTTATTTGATTCATAATTCATTCAAAAGGTAGAAAAAGAACTAAAAACTAATTACTCATTTTGGCCTTCTGATGGTGCGTGATTTCTCTTTCCATGTTTTCCCAATGCATGTTTGTTATTTATGGTTTTTCTCATGTGCAGTTGTCCTATCTATCTGAAAAGTAAAGAATTACGCAGGGTGTTGGAAGAGCATACAATGAGTTAAAACAAGGAGAACCAGCTATCGAGTGGTTGTTTAAATTGACCTTGTTCGAATCTCAGGTAGTTCTTTTTATCTTCTGATACTCCTTCCTTTATGACCCTTTCCAAAAGTCACTGGATTATTTTAGTTTAAAATAAATAGAAAGCAAAAAAAAATCAATAATACCTCTGTTGGTGAAACAGATTTAACAACTTCTGATAATGGCATATATCATATATGTACAGGTGATTGAGAAACCAGATGCAGTTATTTTAGACTCTGTTACTGGCGAAGTGAAAGTTAGTGGCCTCTCTTTTTCATATAGAGACACATTGGCTCCTGTGTTGAACGGGTTAGATCTCCAAATTAAAGCCGGAGAGACAATTGCTCTTGTCGGGCCATCTGGAGGAGGCAAGACAACCCTTGTGAAACTTCTGCTTTGCCTATATGAACCTGTTTCTGGTGCGTAGTGGAAAGTCATCTGTATCCCATAGTCTAACTGCTTGTTGATTCTCGGTGATAGGGCCATATCTTGCTCCTCATCTTATATTTATGTGCTTGAAGTTTGATATTACTTCATTGGTAGGTTCGATATTGATATATGGCTATGATACTCGAAATATTCAATTAGAGAGCTTAAGGAGACATGTTGGTCTTGTCTCTCAGGATTCATTAAGTCGGGTTCAAGCAACTTAAAATGGCATTCAAGATGACCTGGATACAAATCATCCCAACTTTTGTTTTGTAATATTTGTTTCCATCATGACTATTAAAAAAAATATCAAAAATTCGTGTCCGTCATTAGTTAAACGAGATTGTGATTTTTTTTATAATTTTTTAGGTATTTTTTTTCGGGGACTGTTGCTGAGAACATCGATTACAGGGATCTAATAAGTGGTATTGACATGGAGAGAGTAGAACTTGCAGCTAAAACAGCAAATGCAGATTAGTTCATTACAGGGATCTAATAAGTGGTATTGACTCGGAGGACTGTAAGCCGTCCTTATGGTGGAGTCTTGTCTGGTGGTGCTGTGAGGGAGAGGTTGGTTCTTTTCATGTATTTAATGATAATAATGTACTTAATATATATATATATATATATTATAATTTTGTGTACTCCGTTGCATTGTTGAGTTTCTTACGTTGTATATTGTTGGTTTTCAAAGGATCATTAAAGCTTTCTTGGTTGAGGAACAGAAGATTGTGAAGAAGGTTTTGAAAATACATAAAGCAAAGGAAAAGATTGCTGCTAAAGTGTTTGATTGTGGTGCTGAGATAATTTTGGGATATATTTAATTAGCCAAGGAATCATGTAACTGTACTAAGGTTTTGAAGCTTAATATCTGTATTTTGTTGGGATTTGTTTGGAGTATTGACTCTTTATTTTCTTCAGGTTGTCAAGAAATCACATGTTTTAGGATTTTCGTTTCATGTTTTAGGATTTTCGCTTTATATCAGTTTTGAAGATTTGAAGAAGAAAGTTGATAAGAAGATGATTTCATGAACAAGAAGTATGATCGTCTGATGAAAAGTAATGATATGCTGAAGAGAGAGTTTGTCTTTTATTCTTATAGTGATTCGACCGAGCGCATCGCCTTGGGGTGCGCCTGTGCTTTTTGTCAAGAAGAAGGATGGATCACTTCGTTTATGCATCGACTATCGAGAATTAAACAAGTTGACCATAAAAAATAAATACCCTTTGCCCTGGATTGACGATTTGTTTGATCAGCTTCAAGGAGCGACAGTCTTCTCGAAGATTGATTTACAATCGGGTTATTATCAGTTGAGGATTCGGGATAGTGATATACCGAAAGCTGCCTTTTGGACGAGATATGGCCATTATGAGTTTGTAGTTATGCCTTTCGGGCTAACCAATGCCCCAGCAGTGTTCATGTAGTTGATGAACAAAGTTTTTATCGAATATCTGGACAAATTTGTAGTCATCTTTATCGATGACATCCTTATCTACTCCCAGAGTCAGGAAGAACACATCGTTCTTCTCCGAATTGTGTTAGACATTTTGAGAACCGAGAAGTTGTACGTGAAATTTTCTAAGTGTGAGTTTTGGCTCAAGGAAGTAAAATTCCTCGAGCATGTGATTTCAGCGGAGGGAGTTCGGGTAGAGCCGCAGAAGATAGAGGCAGTGATGGCATGGGAACCGCCTAAGAATGTGAAAGAAGTGAGGAGTTTCCTAGGACTTACGGGCTATTACCGTAGGTTTGTTGAAGGATATTCTAAGATTGCTAGACCATTCACTCATTTACTCCAGAAGACTCAGAAGTTCGAGTGGAACGCAGATAGGCAAGATAGCCTTTATGAGTTGAAGAGACGGTTGACTACCGCACCAGTTTTAGCTTTGCCTCATGGGAACGAGGATTTTGTGGTGTATAGTGATGCTTCGGGCCTCGTACTTGGATGTGTTTGATGCAGAGAGATAGGTTTATTGCTTATGCGTCCCGTCAGTTGAAACCTTACGAAGCAAATTACCCTACGCATGATTTAGAGTTAGCTGCGGTCGTCTTTGCTTTAAAAATTTGGAGGCATTATCTCTATGGGTCGTCGTGTAAGATTTACACGGATCACAAGAGTCTGAAATATATCTTCAATCAAAAGGAGTTGAACATGAGACAGTATAGGTGGTTAGAGTTAATTAAAGATTACGATCTCGAGATTCTTTATCATTCGGGCAAGGCCAATATTGTGGCAGATGCGTTGAGTCATAATCCGATGGCGCTACAGATGTTAGAGGTACTTATGCCTCAAAGCAGTATCCAGCGGGATTTGATTTGTCAGGATATCGAAGTTTGGGTTCAGAGAGTACAGGGTCAGTTATGTGCGTTAGAAATCACTTCGTATTTGGTTGATGATATCAAGGCGAGACAGTATGATGATCCATTTTTAGTCCAGTTGAGGGAGGACGTGAAGAAGGGGAAATCCCCTGGATTTGTGGTTTAGGATAATGAAATTTTAAGATTTCGAGGCAGATTGTGTGTACCGAGTGATATTGAGTTGAGACAGAAAATCTTGAGTGAAGCTCATACTACGCCTTATTCCATACATCCTGGTACGAGCAAAATGTACAAGGATGTAAGGAGTAACTACTGGTGGAGCAATTTGAAGATGGATGTTAGCGAGTTTGTGTCAAAGTGTTTGACCTGTCAGCAGGTTAAGATTGAGCATCAGCGACCCGCGGGGTTATACAACCACTTCCCATTCCGGAGTGGAAGTGGGAGGACATTTCTATGGATTTCGTTACCAGTATGCCTATGACTCGGACTGGAATGAACATGATTTGGGTTATTTTTGATCGACTAACCAAATGAACTCATTTCCTGGGTATTAAAGATACTTGGGGACCAGAGAGACTAGCACGAGTGTTTATTGCAGAGATCGTGAGGTTGCATGGGACTCCTAAGAGTATTGTTTCGGATCGAGATGGCCGATTTGTATCACATTTTTGGTAGGCTGTTCATCGAGCTTTGGGAACTGAGTTGAGACTCAGCACAACCTACCACCCTCAGATAGACGGACAGTCGGAGCAGACGATACAGATGCTGGAGGATATGTTGAGAGCCTGTGCTTTAGACTGGAAAGATGATTGGGAGTCGCACTTTCCTTTGATCGAGTTCACGTACAACAATAGTTGGAACGCCTCGATCAAAATAGCACCATTTGAGGCATTGTATGGAAGGAGGTGCAGATCGCCGTTGTGTTGGGATGATGCATCCGAATTGATTGGCACCGAACCAGATGTGGTAGTTGAGAAGAAAGAGAAAATTGCTTTGATTCGTGATAGGTTGTTAACGGCCCAGAGTCGACAGAAGTCTTATACCGACACGCGTCGCCGGCCATTGTAGTTTGAGGTGGGAGACCGTGTTTTGATAAAGTTGTCGCCGACTCGGAGAGTTTATCGCTTTGGCCGGAAGGGTAAACTTAGCCCGAGATATATTGGACCGTTCGAGATTTTGGGAAGGGTTGGAGAGCTTGCATATCGGTTAGGCTTGCCGTCGTCCTTGAGTTATATGCATAATGTATTCCATGTTTCCCAGCTTCGGAGGTATGTACTGAATCCTAGCCATATTATCGATTTTGAAGAGATTGAACTGGGTCCTGACATCACATTTGAGGAGAAACCGATTCAGATTTTGGAGCGTCGGGTGAAACAACTTAGGCAAAAATCCATCCCTTTGGTTAAAGTGCAGTGGTCGAGACATGGATCAGAGGAAGCAACTTGGGAAATGGAGGATAGTATGAAGGCGAGATACCCCGAGTTATTTACTTTGTAAGTTTCGGGACGAAACTTATTTTTAGAGGGAGAGAATGTAATATCCACACTTTCTATTTTTAGTAATTTCTATTTTTAGTATAGTTTCTTTTCGGATGACTCGCTTGTTATTGTTTTGGAATTAAACCATTTTGTTTTGCATTCATGATCATCCGGATTAGTTTCGGAGTTGTTTTTATGAGATTTTACTTATTGTGTAACTTTTCCGCATTGAGGCTCGATTTTCGTAAATCTCGTTCTAACCTGGCATTTCACTAATTTTGCGAATTCCTTTAATATTCCTAGTTATGTTGCAACTTTTCGAATTGCCGGTCAGGCCTCGAGTCTAGATTTTCGGATGTTTGGGTTGTTTTGGTAAATTCTTATTATATTGGGCGTTGATGCTAATATTCGTTTATTCCAGCCTTCGGATGGCCGGAGGCATGTGATGGTTTTATGTTTATCTCGTCAGTAATAGATCTTCGTATGTCTGTGGTCTCATCCCTTGTACTCTCATTCCTGTTGTTGGCGAGTCGTTTCAAACCAGCCTGACCTGCTGCCAGGGCTAAGTTACGGTCGTAAGGTGGTATGCATTACGGCCGTAAGGCTTCATACATTATGGCCGTAATGTCCTTTTTGTAGCGGCTGTAATGTAGTGTGTATTTTGGGCACTGAGGTCGAGGGCTGAGTTACGACCGTAAGATGGTATACATTACGGCCGTAAGAGCTTGCACATTACGGACGTAATGTTCTTCTCGTAGGGACGTTAAGGGATTGAGCATTTTGGGTAGTAAGGTCGTGAATACCATTACAGTCGTAATGGTATGGGTGTTACGGCCATAACGACTGTCGGTATTTAAATCTGCCAGTGGACGATTTCAGTCATTTTTCACCTATCCTTCTCCCTTCCGCGACGAAAACACTTCTTTGAGTTAGGGCTCGGCCAATCTTCATCTAAACTTCAGTTGAGAAGCATTTTGGATCATCATATCATCACTCTAACACCAAATCATCCGTGATTTGCCTTCAAATCGAGGTATATTCTTAGAACCCTAGTTTTTGGGGATTTCGGGATTTTGGCATGATTTTACCCTTTGAATCTGATTTAGCTTTGATAAGTTGTTAGAGTATGATTGTGTAATCGTAATCCTTTGCAATCATTATAGTTTAACAGATTAAACTTCAAGGTTTTCACCGTTAATAGATTAGAATCGATTATGACTTTGTTGTGACTGATGAATTGTCTCAACAGGTAGAACTAGAATGAATTCTTACGTTTCCGCAATATTGAGGTTGATTTTATTTCGTTATTGTGATAGGAGCAAATTTGTGAACATTATTCGGAGCAAAACCTTTTCCTTTAGCCATTTCCTTCACGTCATATTATTCAAGGCAAGTACATGTATTACATTCCGTTATGTGTGTTACGGTTTCAATGCGATTGATGAAAGGTGATATTGGGTGTGTGTATGTTGTCATTCTTCCACCCGGGAATGGTCTGACGGGGCCTTTGGGTGTGGATACTAATGGGTACAGCTGCGGAAGTGGTTTCCCACCCGGGGACGGTCCAACGGGCCTCTGGGAGTCGATACTAATAGGTACGGCCGCGGGTTACCAAGTGTGGATAGTTGCGATGTTGAGACGTGATGATATACTGTTTTGATATAAATGTGGTATTCCAAAATATGATTTTCAAATGCTTTCTAAATGAGATGACTGTGTTGAATCATATCTGTATATAATGTAGTGTAATTGTATAGTTGCACTAGCTATTCGAATGTTGACCCCTTATATGGGGCAAATGCGTCATATGCATTTCAGGTATCGGTCGAGCTGAGGAGCCGGCACGGGACACGCATGCAAAGGATGGTCCAGCTGTTGGGATTCGGTGATTAAAATCGAGATATGCAGCAGAAAATAAACCGGTCCAACCGGATAAAACCAAACCCCAAAATGGATCAATCGAGCATCGTATAAACGAATATAAAATTGACGAAGATAAATTAAGAGATCATACCTCGTAGACCTTTGATAATATCTTCATGATTCCGAGCATAATACGAATCCAATCAAACGAGCCTTTGGAAATTCCCGAGCACCGAAAGCACCGTGCCTCTACGTATTAGCGTCGGAAGATGACCGGAAAATATTTCTATCAACTTATACTCTAAGTATACGGCTAGAAGTTGATAGAATTAGCTTATATATAATTTTATAAATACTCTAAGTATTTTATAAAAATTATTTTCTTTCAAATACACTTAGAAATCAAATGTATAAAGCTTGAAAATAACCTCTCTCTTTTTCCCTCAAAACTCGCGGCCAAGCATCCTATGGTGGAATGAAGATGGTGTTGTTTTTATAACATAAAAACGCATCACACCACACATCATGCCAAGAATCAAAAAATATTAATTATACACCATGTATAATTAAAGTCCCCACATCAAATAAATAAATCATCAAGTCAAAATATATGATAATACACCATGTGAGGTGAGTGGGAGGGCGGCAAGGGAGAAGAAAAAATGGTTGGTTCGTTTCGGTCCGTAAAACGAACCATCGTATATCTAATCCGATAGATAAACCTTGGTACGTTTCAATATTAATACAATTAATTAATCCAATTAATTAATTATATTAAAAATAATTTCTCTAAGAAATAATATGAATAAATTAATTACCCAGTAATTTATTTAATTCACGAGACCGATTTAATTTATCCAATAAATTAAATTAGACATCCAATGTCCAATATTAACCAAGAGAGAATAAGCTAAAGATAATCCGTCGTCAATTCCTGTGCCGCGACTCCGTAGGTTCGTCTTAGTTAGCATTGGGAGAATCCAATGGTTGTTAGCACCACTTAGCCAGTGTAACACCCCCAATCCGCTCATGGATATTACACGCCGTAGAACCTTTCCTCAAGGATCTACCAGGCTGGTAACAACATAGAACAACTCGACAATGCCTTTAAGGCTAAAATGATTAGGTAGACCGATTTGGTCTTTCAATAAATACATACAACTCAAATTCATTACATGCCCACGCAGGGGTCGAGTACAACACACTCCCGTACAACGGGAAAGAATACCACAGCGGAAAATAAACTATAACTATACCAATGACCTCATACGGATCCTCGTGTGATTAGTATCGTTCATCTTTCATCATCCTCCGTGCCGACCCTGTGTTATGCTCCCAAACCTGAATGCAAAAACAGACATCCACCCCGAATACTGGGTTAGCAAAACTCCACTGTTTTGCTAGTGCAAGAACAAAGTGCAAATACGAGCCATACCATTCACATTTCACGAATAACAATAACCATGAATCCTCAAAAATCCAAATGTAACGAAAAGTACTTCCCGAGGCATGAGTTTGATAAACATTTCTCAAAACCGAAAGATCACCGATAAAGGGAAACCATTTATAAAACAGTTTTAAAGATGCCATCGAGAGTTTTAATAGAAAACAATTTGCAAGAAAGCCACTCAATCAACACAAACGAATCTTCACAAATATTTCCACGGGATTCTCGACCCAAAATCAAATAATATCGGCACGAGATCAAACATCTCAACATCACACGGGGTTCTCGACCCAAACCCAAATAATATCAACACGAGATCAATCATCTCAACATTCCACAGGGTCCTCGACCCAAAACACATAATAGCACCACAATACCATCAAAGGTACAATCTCTCATTCGACAAGTCCTGCTCAAGACCCCCGATTAATTAACCCTCGGAGATTTCGTCAAACCTCCTTGGTTAATTAACCCTGATACCAACGCTTTAAAAACAAGTTGAAACAAGCTTTCAAAAACACGAATCGCGGTCTATATCAAGACAAACATTTAAAAGTGAGTTGAAAGAATTTGAGATACGAACATCATTCGGTAACGGGGTCTTAGCTATCACTCAAATACCCGTAACCAATAAGCTCGCCAGCGCCTCCTTGCGCACTGTACCGGCGTTCACTTCCATCATGTTGGCCGCTCATTGAACATGTCACCGCACCGGTCACTCCCGCAAGAGCCGCCTGCGCGCGCATTAGGTAACACCGGCGTTCACCACCCATATGGAGCCGCACATTGCAAGATACACCGTGCCGGAGTGCACGCCCGCCTCGAGGTTCCGGATACGACGTTTCTCACAACAAGTATCCACATTATCACAAACATCAAGCACACAGTCAATCGTTGTAACAATTATCAAATCGATACACCAAATCACATAATTCATCCGTCAGTCCACGACCACACGAATAAATAACAACACGCACGTCAACCATAACGCGACGGAAATAAGCAATACACGTACACACACATTATCAAGCGCAACATCAACATCAATTATATCCAAAGGATTCATGTAATCACTTACAACCCACACAATTTACAAAACACACGCGTTTTGAAAGTGAGCCTTAACGAGGCTAGCCGAATCCTATGAAAACTCATTTCAAAAAAATAAACAAACACACCAAGATGATCACCAATTATCATATCCACAAAACAAGAATGGTATGGACAAGGTACTTGCCTCGATACCACGAGCACGGAACCACGAACGGATACGGCTCAACCGGAAAGCTTCGGAACGCCCGATGTTAACGAAAAGGAAGACGACAACGAACGGAAGGGTTCAACACGGTTTCTTCACAAGAAACTCGACCCTAACAACAATATAATCAATAAATCATTGATCATACGAGGAAGGATAATCGTAGAACGCCCAAAAACCCCTCTAAGACATTTTATCGAACACCATCAAGGCGTCGATAAAATACTCAATAAAACGACAAATCCGTGGCGATCCAACCGTGGAATAACAAGGAATTAGATATAATATATCTTAACAATCATCAATCCATCAATATTCTGAGTTAAAACGAATTAAACGGACAAATCGAACAAAATCCCCAAAACTATATTTTAGGAAAACTTGCCTTGATTCGTCGATCGGAGCAAGTTATGGAAGGATTAATCGATGTTATGAACTTCAAAACTTCATGGATTTAACCCTAACAACATCCCTCCATGATCATCAAAGCTCCAGCGGAAGAGGAAGAAACGAGTGAGAAAAATGAAGAAAAACCCGATCGCTGGGCCTTAAATAGCCGACAGACTCGACCGTGTCCGCCCGACACGGTCGTGTCGCACTGCCGGCAGGGACTCGACCGTGTCTGCTAGACACGGTCGCGCCGCCGAGGGGCCTACCGATAGTGACTGTCCGCGCTCGGCATTGACTCGACCGTGTCTGGAACACGGTCGGCCTCAAGCGCCGCCCGCTTATCCGGAAGAGTTCGGCTCGCCGTGCTGCACGACACGGCCGGGTCTGAGGCGAGACTTCCGGCTTATCCGGACAAGTACGGCACGGGCCGTGTCGGACGACACGGCCGAGTTCGGCCGGCAGTGATCGGCCAATAACGATCGGGTGAGCTAAAACGACCATAACTCTCTCTTCCGGACTCCGATTGACTCACCGTTTGAACCATTGGAAAGCTAACTCGATGCTCTATAATATTGAAAAGATTCAGAATTTTTGGAGTTACCAAAAATTAATGGTGACTTTACAAAGTCGAACTCCCACGTGAAAAAGTTGATTAAGGACACGGAACTCAATAAAACGACACTGAAACGAACTCGGATGACAAAAAGTGCAGAATTAATCATTCTCGAAATGACGAAAGGTCATGAGCGAGTCGTCAAAACGGACTTCCGCCGAAAAAAGAAAATTACCGAAATTCGAAATTGCGGATATTACAGCCAGTCTCGTGGCCCACACCGTAACCTAACTGAGAACGAATGATAGGATCATTCCAAAACCATTATGTCGTGAATACCGTATACGTATAAACCCTTCAATCATATGTCCCGGTCAAGTATTAGGGTCACGGTAAAGTCAAACCCTACTGTAACTTGACTCTATGCTTTCTGTCAATACAAACCGAGATCATCAAGCTCTCGTGTATCAAATACAACTAGCTCTGAATGCTTTGGCCAAAGACTTATGATCTTATTTGCCATTATCCGCATAGGACATTTACGTGCTCACTAACATGAGAAAGAATCCTATCTTGGTATTCAGTAGAGACTGCTACTTACCCACTATGTTGCATTTCGAGGATGACCCCACCAACCGGCGGTTGGATCGAACTACTCTAATGACTAACTTAATGTCACAAGCACATCTCCTACTGAAACCTCAAGTCAAAGGTCCACGTATACCTATCACGATCTTTCAATTCAATCATTGACAATCCCTGAGTGATATCCATGGATCGAATCGAATTGAGTCTTGTTCGAGTATACTAATCCCATTAGCATACCTATAACATGTTCTCCCACTAACCGTTAGTGAAGACAGGCACTCTACATGTCAAAGTACACGTTATACAAGTATTGTCTAAACTTACTGTCCAGATAAGTTTTATCAACTTGCGAACTAGTTAAGCATTCGAGCTCTAAACACTTCTAGTGCCTATCTCGTTATCTCCATAAGGAGTAGAATGCTCGCTCTCAAATGCAAGGACTATTATTCTATATACCAAATCACAATGCCAGTGATATACAATAATATAGAAATAATAATTGCCTTATTAAATATAATATTCATAATTACAATTCAATTTCTCTCACTCTCTCATCCTCTGAGTGGCATTCGAGGGCATATTCCTAATAATCTCCCACTTGCACTCAATGCCACAAACTATGGTATCTAATACCCATACTCTCCAGATGTCTCTCTAAGACCTTCTACGATAGTGGCTTGGTAAGCGGATCAGCAACGTTATTTGCTGTGTCTACTCTTTGCAGTATAATATTCTCATCCCGAACCATTTCTCTAACAAAATGATATTTTCTCGCAATATGTTTGGTGTTGTGGTGAGCCTTAGGCTCCTTAGCCTGTGCAACAGCTCCATCGTTGTCACAAAACAATGCCACAGGATTCTCTGCGTTAGGAACCACTTGAAGTTCCTCAGTGAACTTCTTTATCCAAAAAGCTTCTTTAGCAGCCTCCGTGGCTGCCTGATATTCGGCTTTACATATAGAGATAGCAGTCGAACTTTGCTTTGCACTTCTCCAAGAAACTGCCCCACCATTTAGAGTAAAGATATACCGTGATGTGGACATCTGAGCATCCATGTCCCCCGAAAAATCTGAGTCTGTATAACCCATCACTCTAAGTTCTCCACCGCCGTATGTAAGAACCAAGTATTTAGTCCTCCTAAGGTACTTAAGAATGTTCTTTACAGCAGTCCAATGTTCCTACCCTGGATTTGACTGAAACCGACTTACTACGCTCACAGCATAGGCAATGTCCGGTCTAGTGCAAATCATTGCATACATGAGGCTACCTACTGCCGAAGCATAGGGTACCTTGCTCATTTCCTTTATATCTTCCTCTCTTTGAGGACACATCTCTAAGGAAAGTTTTGCACCATGTTGCATAGGTAGAAACCCTCTTTTAGAATCTTCCATCCTAAATTGCTTCAGGATCTTTTCTATGTAGAGGGCTTGGGAAAGACCTAATATTCTTTTCGCTCTATCTCGGTAGAGACGAATACCCAGAATATAGGTAGCTTCTCCCAAGTCTTTCATTGAGAACTCTTTAGAAAGTCAAGCTTTCACAGAACTGAGCATTCCTACATCATTTCCTACAAGTATAATGTCATCTACATATAGGATTAAGAACGCAATTTTGCTCCCACTAACCTTCTTGTAAATACAGGGATTCTCTTCGTTTTGGAAAAAATCAAACTCTTTGACTGTCTCGTTAAAACGAAGATTCCAACTCCGCGATGCTTGCTTCATTCCATAAATGGCACAATGAAGTTTGCATACTTTATGAATATTGGTTTGAGATATGAATCCCTTAGGCTGTTCCATGTAAATCTCCTCCTCTAGGAATCCATTTAGGAATGTCGTTTTCACATCCATTTGCCATATTTCATAATCTAATTAGGCTGCTATGGCAAGCATCATGCGAATAGACTTAATCACAGCTACAGGAGAGAAGGTATTGAAGTAATCGATTCCTTC
The DNA here is from genome assembly GCA_033398695.1 of Orobanche coerulescens. Classification (NCBI taxonomy): domain Eukaryota; kingdom Viridiplantae; phylum Streptophyta; class Magnoliopsida; order Lamiales; family Orobanchaceae; genus Orobanche; species Orobanche coerulescens. The sequence goes on along the minus strand of CM065804.1, from coordinate 64,875,173 downwards.
TCTCTGGGAATAACCCTTTGCCACAAGTCTGGCCTTATAGGTATCAACCTTGCCATCTCCATCAGTCTTTATTTTATAGATCCATTTGTTTCCAATAGGCACTATGTCTTTAGGAGGATCTACCAAATTCCAGACCTGATTAGCATGCATTAAGTCTATCTCAGCTTCCATAGCTTCTTGCCACTTGGCAGAGTCAACATCTACCATCGCTTGGTCGTATCTAGAAGGTTCATTCTCTTGACTACTTTCTATCATCTCATGGACACCCAGTTACTCTTGATGCAGATAGCCATACCTATCAGGTAATTGAAAAATTCTACTAGACTTGTAAGGTTGTGTTTGTATTTCAGAAGGTTCGGTTCTAATATCTTTCATAGGTGTCTTATTTGGTATTTCTTTTATTTCTTCCAAAGAAATATTTCTACCTGCCCCTCCTTCCTGAATAAACTGATCTTCCAGGAAGTGTGCTTGTATAGAAATGATGATCCTATGATCTCCGTGCATGTAGAATAGATATCCCATGGAATTCCCTGGATATCCTATGAAACGACCTTTCACAGACCTAACTTCCAATTTCTCCACTTTAGTCTTCTTAACATATTCAGGGCATCTTCAAATCCTAATGTGATTAAGACTTGGTTTTCTACCTCTCCACATCTCATGTGGAGTCTTAGAAACGGATTTGGAAGGACATCTGTTCAAGATATGCACAGCAGTAAGGAGCGTGTAACCCCACAAATAATTCGGTAGATCAGTATAGTTAAGCATGGAGCGAACCATGTCCAGCAAGGTTCGGTTCCTTCTTTCTGGTACACCATTTAATTGTGGAGTAGCTGGAGGAGTGAATTGTGACACTATTCTTAGTTCTTTTAAGAACTCATAAAATTCAATACTCATGTACTCACCACCTCGGTCTGACCGAAGAGTCTTAACACGGTTACCTATTTGACTTTCAACTAGGGCTTTAAATTCCTTGAATTTATCAAAAGCTTCAGACTTATGTTTCATTAAGTACACGAATCCATACCTAGTATGGTCATCAGTGAATGTAATGAAATACTGAAAGCCATCTCGTGCCACTTCAAAAGGAACACAGACATCGGTATGGATCAATCCAAGTTTTTCAGCAGCTCTTTCAAAAGTCCATACGAAGGGTAACTTAGTCATTTTGCCTTGAAGGCAAGATTCACAAGTTGGATTGGGATCTGATCTCAATGGACCAGTAAGCCCATCTTTCTCCATTTTGTGAACCTTGGTCTGACCAATATGACCAAGTCTAAGTTGCCACTTAAGTGCTTGGTTCGTTTCATTTCTACCACGCTTCCTAGTTATAGTGTTCACAGTTGTTTTATTCTTTAGATTTAAATGGTATAGACCATTTAATAATGTAGCAGTACCAACCAATTTATTTCTGAAATAAATACGACAGGACCCATCTCCAATAAAGAAGTGAAATCCCTTTCGGTCCATGACCGGAATTGATACAATATTCTTGTGCCCCTTGGGCAAAACAAGTACATCATCTAAAGTAAGAATAAAACCAGATTCTAAATCCAACATAAGGGATCCGATATCAGAAGCCTCGACACTATGCCCACTTCCGACGGTGACCATCACCTCCCCTGAATCCAGGTTCCTACTGCCTGCATCCCGATTCATTGTACAAATGTGAGAACACGCACCAGAATCAAGTATCCAAGAAGTAGAATATACAGTTACAGAACAATTTGTTTCTAAAACCAGTAGTTCCGTACCTGAAGGCGCATTACGGTCAAGCTTTGGACAATACCTCTTCCAGTGGCCTAGCTCACCGCAGTTGAGGCATACATCCGTTTTCTTGGCCCCCTTGCACTTTCGAACCATTGGGGCCTTGCCCTTTCCCTTGTCAATCTTGGCTATTGACACGTCTTAAGTGTAACTATCGCAAGTGCACGATATCGTATCAAGTAGTAAGTGGACTTTTTGAGTCCGGTTTATCGATCCCACGAGGAAGTTAGGTTATATATTTAATTATACACTATTTAACTATTTGTTATATAGATTTATAAGATTGAAACACACAATTTGAGAGTTTGGTTTTTTAATTGCAAAGAAAATGCAATAATAGTTCTTATATTCAAGGAAATGAAAGATTACACTAATAATAGATTAATAAAAGATATAATGAAATAGTTGGGATTACAAACTTAGTTCATCATTAGTTATAGAAGATGTATAGGAGATCATAAGATGAATTTACTTATTATGTTGTGTAGATTCGACTTTACTTAAAAAGATGGTTTCTCTTTCGAACTATAAAAGCCCCTTATATATTGAATCAATCCACTATATTTATATGTTGATTGGCTTCAATACATAGCATTAGGTTTTATGAAAATAACTCAAAGAATTATCTAAGGTCTAGAGGTATATTTCTATCCCCTAGAACAACTTAGAGTGAAGATCATTTGATCTAATCAAACATATTTTCTTTCGAAACATATGAAGACCATAAATATCGTCATTTATTGGCCAAATAAATAAAGATTGGTAAAACAATGAAAATCACACACAATAATAAGTAATTCATAATAGATCTTTATACAAACTTAAATAACATGACTAACCTTGTTTATAATCCCAACTTAAGTAACTTATCCCATGAAGGGTTTAATAAACATAATACAAGCTTGAGTGGTCATTATTAGTTGAAAAAGAGAAAGAATTTATCCTAACTCCCTTAGTAGATAAAGGAGAAAGAAGCAATAAACTCCCTTAACAACATATGCTATACCACTATTACACAAGTCATTCAAGAACACAAGTGTGTTCTTCACACAAAAAGAAAATATTACAAAAAGTGGAAAAATATAAGATGAAGGATGAATAATGATGGATCTAAGGGGTCTATTTATACACCTAAAGTCATCTAATAGCTCCAAAACTCCAGCATTATTACATTAGATCGGATCAATACCAGCCATCCCCTCAATAATAGACCAAAAGTATAAAAAATTAGGCAATGATCAATAATCTGCCAAGAGTTACGGCCGTAACATTGAGGAGTTACGGCCGTAACTATGATGATTTACGGCCGTAACATTGAGGATTTACGGCCGTAACATGTCTTCGTAAATTTGTATTTTGTGAGTTACGCCCGTACACGCCCGTATGGAGTTTCAGACTTCATTTTCAGCCCAGAATTTCTTAGACTTTGCGTTTTTGCCCCAAATCTTCTTCGGATGATAACTTTTGATATATAACTCTGATTTTGAATCCGGAAAGACCGCCGAACTCGTCTCAGAAAGCCCTACAACATGAATACATAAAAATTCAACAAAGAGAATATTTTATACACATGTTATTTCTTGAGTAAATCAGTAATTCAATCCGATTAAGACTAAATCTACATCTTCATGTGATAAATAATAAAATTATTAAAAGTTAATTAATTCTAAGCAAAAACGAGTAGACTAGCTCAATTATGGGTGAAATATATCGATACAAACCATGGATAAGTGTATAAAACTTCACACCCCCAAACTTGAATTCTTGCTAGTCCCGAGCAAGACTATTTATTGATCACACTCCAAAAATAAAAATAAAAATAAGACACAAAAATAATAATACACACATAAATTAAGAAAAATAATCATATAAAAAGAGAAAAGGAGATCAAGATGCCATTAGTACACAACAACCTGCTTTATACAGTAGATAGAAATGAATCAAGATTCAAAATAAATCTACTAATGATTTTAAAGTTAAAACACAGCTTTATTTTGTAATTCCAAAATGCAAGGTTTTCCCCCAAAAGATTGATTATTTCTTTCCCACTCGTGATACACACGACTCCCTTTAATGGTTACTCTCGATCACTCATTTATTATTCGACTCAATATAAAGAAGAATTTCATCTGCGTCATCAAATATTGTGATTGTTCACGAAATTGAGTGTATTGAAATTCAGCCGCTAATTAATTCAAATCTGCTTATAAACTACATCCCTTAGTGATAGCTTTCACACCGTTATTTGCTAACGTATAGCTCTTTTCACCAATACATTTTCCATTTTTTTAAGGTGATAGCTTTCACACTGTTATTTGCTAACGTGTAGCTTTTTTCACCAATGGCTCCTTTTTTTAGGGAATAGAATTTTTGCAGAAAATCGTTTATTAGCTAAGCATGAAAAATCAAAAACTCCACAAATTAAGTAAATTTCAGTTCTATTTTTCAGCAACCGATTGATTCTTCTTTTCTCAAGGTAACGAATGACTCGATTTTATATGATAACTACAAGGCTTAGAAAGAGAGATTAAGGCTCAAAAAATTTGGAATATACAATTTTTTTACCGTTTAAAACGATTTTAGAAGCTTGTATATAGCTATTTTATTGGTGTCATGGCCAGATCTAGAAATCTCACAAATCAAAATAATGTATATATATATAATTTAAGGCAAATAACCAAAATAATCAAAACCAACACACCAAAATAATTAAAACATACCACCCCAAACTTGAAAATAAAATTGTCCTCAGTTTAAAAAAAATAATAAAAAAATAAAATAAAAAGCAAGGAGAAAAACAGAATACTCCATGTTATGAAAGTTGATGCTTGAGCTAACGCCTTTTAGAATCTGCAAGAGAATAATATACGAGGCAAACAACAAAAGAAAATAAAATATACTCGGAAGTATAACACAATTTTTAAGATGCGCTTCAAGAAAGTCCGAAGAGTCGCCTTACGCTGTCATCAATGCTTTTATAAAAAACAAACAATAAAAATTACAGCAATAAAATAACAATACATAAATCGCGAATATATGCGCGTCAAGAGTTCAAAAAGAAAATCCTTAAGCTGCAATCATTTAGCACGATTTTTACACACAACAGAAAGTAAAAATACAAGAGGTCCGACATGGGTTATCAAAGGGAGAGGAATGAATCCACTTTTCATTTTCTCACGGTAAAATCTTCCATCCAGACAATTTTAGCTAGAGCTGGATCTGGTTGAGGAACAAATTCAATGAGTTTTTTATTAGTTCTTCTGGTGTTGTTGCAACGACTATGATTCGTTTAGCACGCTAGGAAATAAAATCTTTTTCAGCAGAGTAGTCGATGAAAGATAGTAAACCATCAAAGAAACCATTGACATTAAGCAGACCTATTGGTTTTTGATGAACATTTAGCTGGGCTCTGGTAACCACATGAAAAAGTTCCTCAAGAGTGCCAAAACCACCGGGAAGGGTGATAAAGGCGCCAGAATTATTTATCATGTGAGTTATGTGATCTTGTATATTTACAGCTCTAAACTCATCACCAATAGTTGCCCCGGTGATTTTACTTTCAGCCAAAGGTTTTGGAATTATTCCCAACACTCTTACTCCTTCCATATAGGCAGAAGCAACAGCTCGTCCCATTAATCCTAGACTTCCTCCTCCGTAAACTACATGAATGCATTTTTCTCCTAAGGTACGACCCAAGTTGTGGGCTGCTTCAGTAAAGCATGCCTCTTTTCCATAACTAGCTCCACCAAAAATGCAGACTGTGCTAAATTTTTTTTGTGGAAGATGATGACTCTATTTTTGAAAAGAAAATTATTTGAGAGAAAAAGAGAAAAGTACAAGTTTGAGGGATGAACAAAAGAAACAAGCACAATGTTAATTTATAGAAGAAAAATGAGGTAAAATTGTTTAACAAGTTTGTGATTGTGTTGATTGCGCTTCAACTACTCAATAGAATAATGAATGCATTTATTGCGTATCACCTTTTTTTATTCAAAAAATCCCACCACACGACAAAAATTAAAGATACTCATGAGTATGTATAGTAGTTGTGATTGTGGCTCACATCTTCCTCTGATTTTACGTTCAGAAACGGCCTAAATGCCTTCTATGACTCGGGGAGAAGCTTCCCATCCAATTTTCTTACTAATTGGCAAACAGGGTCTTTTAACGTCAGATTCCCAAGACGTTGTTCATATTCTGGTTTGAATTTATTCCACAAACATCGAATTCCGTAATGTACGAGTCCACTAGGATGCGTGTCAAGAGAAATTTCGATTTTATCTAAATTCTCTTTATTCAGACCATCTTTAATGAACTGAATTTTATCTTCTCTGTTTGTAGATGGAATTCCCAAAGATCGACATTTTAAATTAGAGTTCCATCTAGCACATTTATAGCAAATGGCTATTATCTTTGCTCGTCGTTTCTTGGCATATGAACTTTTTCCTAGCCCTGATAAAAATCTAGTAGGTATTTCTGTAATACCCGAGATTTTTGATGTGTATTTGAACCTTGTGATATTGTATTGTTGCATTTTGATCTGAGTATTATTCTCCGTATTTCATGATCTGGTGTTGTTGTTGAGCGCATGATTGCATGAATGTGTTCTAAGTGGTGATTTTTGCACTTGTAGCGCACGCTATCGACTTAGCGTAGCGTACGCTAAACTGGGATCGTAGCGCATGCTATGTATGAATCTTAGCGCACGCTATACGTAGTCAACATGATTAAGATAGGGTGGCAGGTGAGATCGGCCGCGGATCTTGGTTGGATAATGTCGGGATGAACCTGGACAGCTTTCGGGAAAATCCGAGTCAACGCGGTAGCGCACGCTACTGATATGAGGATAGCGCACACTAAATGTTGAGTACAGTGAGGTCAGTAAGCTTCGTATGGCCGTTAGCGCACGCTATGGATATGGACTAGCACGCGCTAATAACCATTTTCTATATATAGGACATCACCCTTTTCGTTTTTCAGACTTTTTCACTTCCCTAATCCGAATTCTTAGACTTAGAGAGTTACTTCCTCCATCCTCAACCTCTCATATCATCATCCTAGCACGAGTTTGAATATTGTAGATCATTGGAGATTGGTGTTCAAGCCCTCGGCGTTGGATTTCTTCAAGTTCCTCCTTGTTCTTCACTACTTTGAGGTAGGTGATTCTTCACCAATTTAAGTAGTATTCTGAAGGATGTTTTGATCATGATTTGGGATTATCTAGTCAGTTAAATTCGTACGTAGTCGAACATCATGTGTTAGAAGGATATTTTCGACGTTTCGGTACTTCTTCATCGTATAAACCATTGAACCTTTTAGTGTTTGAACTCCTAGCATATTCATGAAGCTTCAAACCGATTATGACCAGTTTATGGAGATTATCAAGTTCTTATGTTTTTACATAATGGAATTACACGTTTTGTGACATAGAATGGATGGAACTTAGGATACTTTCTTGAAAGATCAAGACGAATTATGATGTTGTGATGATTATACGTATCCTTGTATCTCGAAGACGTTTAATCCGTAAAGATCATTCTTAAAACCGTATGAGCATGATATGCATGGAGGTGACATGTAATAACACTGAAGATTTCATGAGTTTCATCACCATTAGATCAAGTCTGCTGCCCAATAGTGAACTGCCATGCATGGTTAGCGCACGCTAAGATATGTATATTAACGTGCGCTATCGGGAATGAGTTAACGTACGCTACGTTTGGAACGTAACGTACATTATGTCATCAGTCGAGTCAGTCGGCTGATCAGAGAGGACTGTCAGTACATAGTTAGCGTACGCTAGACTTCGTCGTTTACGTATGCTAACGAGTAGACTTAGCGCACGTTACGCAGAATACGTAGCGTACGCTAAGTAGTTCAGGCAGATTACATTTTTAAGAGCTTTCGGCCGTAGACCGGATTTTTAGACATTCGTACGACTTGAGATGAATTCTTTATTATTTCTTTTGTTAAGGTTCGAGCTTGTTACGTTGATCGAAGGAGACAGCCTTCGAGTGTGTTGAGATCATTGGAGTTATTAGTTCTTGCCATCTTTGAGGCAAGTATCGTAATTTATTAATATTGGTATTTTGAGCATACATATGATTTATTCATGTTGTTGAACATGGGATTTATTTCGTTGAATTGTCATGATATTCGTTATCTAGTGTTCATGTTGATGGACATAGCGATTTTGCATATATGTATGCATGAGTTGTGTTTGTGTATGTTGTACGATCTATGCTGAGGGCGCTGGATCGGATGTCCACCTCGTGTTGGTCCGACGGGATCATCTTGGGATCTAGGCTGAGGGCGCTGGATCATTGGACGGGTTTTTCCACCTCGTGTTGGTCCGACGGGATCATCTTAGGATCTATGCTGAGGGCGCTGGATCATTAGAATACCCATACTGTGTCAATGGAATCTTGTGGATTCGCATTGTTGGATTCCGGTCGCGGAAGTCCGTGTTGTGTATCTTGTTATGCATTGTTGTTGCATACCCGATTTGTTTATTATGATACTTGTACTAGCATCGTTTTGCTAACCCCTTCGGGGTTGGACATTTGTTTTGATGTTCAGGTAGCCGAGGAGCGGGGAAACAGCCACAGTACCGACGTGACGACGAAGGGGATCAGTGATGTTTGTTGTTATTGTGATTTGTCTTCTTGGTTCATTTTCAGTACTCGAGTACGCGTGTCTTATTAATATCATTTCGATATGGTTGTATTAATTAACTCAATAGATCAGTTGGAACTGGTTTTGTATTTTGAACTTCTGTGGTATTGTTGGATTGTATTTACATTTCTTTTAATTAGCCTTGTAAATCCTTACTTAAAGGGTTTACGGCGCTGTAATTATTCCGAATATCTCGGGGTGTTACAGAATATGGTATCAGAGCTAAGATTCATGGATATCTTGGCAGTCGGGTTTTAGTTGGGTCTGTTTACGTTATTTGATTTACGGGTCGTTCGTAACATCTCTGTTCAGCCAAAGTCGTCATGTGGACCGTGGTTGTAAGTCTCATAATCTCTTATACTACAGTTTTACTTAATTTCTGTTTTGTGAGTATTGACGGGCGTTATTTTTGAAAATTTTGTCCTGGATATTGAGTAATTGTGTTTACAGTATGTTGAGGGGAGGATGTGGGAGCGGACGCGGTCGTGGACGCGAATGTGGTAACATGAGACAGGAGGATTCCGCAACTACCCCAGAATTATCGGCTAGTCGAACCGATTCCCATTCTGGAGGACAGCAGGGATCAGCGAATGACAACGCGAATCCTAACATGCCGGGAGTGCTTCAACAGCTGGTGGCTCAGATAAACCAGTTCGCTCAGGTAGTTGACCGCATGCAGACGGCGATGGGACAGCAGCACCACGAGGATAACCGGGGAGACAAATGGCTTGCTGAGGTGGTCAAATTGCACCCACCAAAATTTGACGGATCTGCTGAGGCACTTACTTGGGATCATTGGCTAAAGGATTTAGAGAATATATTTGCGCGTATTAACTGTCCCGAGGACCGGAAAGTTCCTATTGTTCAGTATTTTCTAACTGGGGAGGCTTTTGACTAGTGGGAAGCTATTCGACCTGAGAATCATAATGCTGACTGGACAGAATTCAAACTAATGATGGAAGCACAATATTGTCATCGTCTAGTTAGAGAGGCTAAAATCCGAGAGTTTTTCTCACCGCAGAGTTCGGAAGCATCTGTGACAGACTTAATCAAGACTTTTAACCATCAGCTGACTTGTGTGCGACACTTGGTCAGAACGGAGGCAGAAAAGATTTTTCATTTCGATATGCGGATGAAGTCGGAGATTCAGCAGTACATATGCATGTCCGGATTCGAGTGTACTACGTTGCGACAATATCAAGACAAAGCACTGGCCTACGACATGAAAGAGGCGGCGGTGGAGAAATCGATGGAGGCAAAGAAGCAGAAAGTGTCCGGAAACTTCTCTGAAAATAAGAGTGGTGGGGCCCGCAAGAGTCAGTCTTCATTTTTCTCATCTAGGAGACCTCCACATCCTTCTCGAGGTGGAAAGAAGTTCCGGACAACATCAGCAGTTTCGGACGCATCAAAGAAATGCTTTAATTATGGTCGAGCAGGGCATATTCGACGTGATTGCCCCGCATCTTCTGTGACTTGTTTCGATTGTGGGCAAGAAGGGCACCGTGCGGCTTTCTGTGGAGTTGTGACTAGATCATTTGGTACTCGCACTCCAGCGCCAGTTCCGAAGGAGATAAGTGTGAACCAGACGCAGCAGAGTGGATTTCAGCAGCAGAATGTTGGGAAGAGAGAGACATCCAGTGCTGGGTCCGTTCCTCCATGCCTGTACGAGATGAGGAAATCTGACGATCAGAACACTACTGTTGCATCAGGTACGATTCAGATCCTTTTGCAACCAGTTAGTGTCTTATTCGATTCAGGAGCTACACATTCTTTCATATCATTGAACTGTGTTAATCGTTTGAAAATCTCATATTTATTTGATTGTGAACCTTATGTTGTGGGTTTGCCGAGCGGAGAAAGAATTGTGGGAACCCTAGAAACTAGAGATTTTCCAGTATCTATAGGAGGGAGAGATTGGCCATCGAATCTTATTGTAGTTGACATCCATGGTGATGATTTAATTCTCGGAGACGATTGGCTCAACCATTATGGAGCTATTTTGAATTAACGAAAGAGAGACATTTCTATCATTGCTGATGACGGATCTGAACACTTATTCAGAGGATGGAGACCGGGAAGCTCGGGAAAATTGATCAAAGCGATGAAAGCAGTAAAATTACTGAAGCGGGGTTGTCACGAATTTTGGTGCTATGCCATGAAGAAAGAAGGAGTAGAGCTCTCATCTATTCCAGTTGTGAATGAATTCTCAGATGTATTCCCTGACGAACTACCTGGGTTACCTCCGCTGAGAGAAGTGGAGTTCAATATCGAATTAGAACATGGAGCCGCTCCTATTTCCAGAGCACCATACCGTATGGCGCCAACCGAGATGTATGAACTAAAGAAGCAACTGGAGGAATTATTGCAGAAGGGTTACATTCAACCTAGCGTTTCTCCTTGGGGATCACCCGTTCTCTTTTTCCGGAAGAAAGATGGATCCCTCCGATTATGTATTGATTATAGGGAGCTAAACAAGGTGACAATCAAGAACAAGTATCCTATACCTCAGATCGACGACTTGTTTGATCAACTGCAAGGGGCAAGGGTATTCTCAAAGATTGACTTGCGGTCAGGATATCATCAGTTGAGAATTAAGGAACTGGATATACCGAAATCTGCTTTCAGATCCTGGTACGGGCACTATGAATTCGTAGTGATGCCATTCGGACTTACCAATGCTCCTGCGGTATTTATGCAATTGATGAATCGGGTATTCTTAGAATACCTAGATAAGTTTGTGGTCGTTTTCATTGATGACATCTTGATCTATTCGAAAGACACAGAGGAGCATGCCGAGCATTTGCGTGTAGTTTTGAGCACCTTGAGGAATGAACAGCTTTATGCGAAGCTTTCCAAATGCGAGTTCTGGCTTAGGGAAGTAACCTTCCTTGGGCATGTGATATCTGCTGACGGAGTTCAGGTGGACCCGAAGAAAGTCGAAGCAATCTTGGAATGGGAAGCTCCTAATAACGTGAAAGAAGTTCGAAGCTTCTTAGGACTTGCTGGATATTATCGCCGTTTTGTAGAGGGATTTTCCAAAATTGCTCGTCCACTCACTCAGCTGTTACAGAAAACTCAAAAGTTCACGTGGGATGAGAAATGTCAGGCTGGTTTTGATGAACTTAAGAAGAGACTGACGACAGCACCTATATTAGCGTTACCAGATGGAACTGATGGATTCATGGTATACAGTGATGCTTCAAATCAGGGTCTGGGATGTGCGTTGATGCAAAAGGATAAGGTGATTACCTACGCTTCTCGACAGTTGAAACCGTACGAAGTTAATTACCCGACTCATGATCTGGAGTTAGCAGCTGTGGTCTTTGCCTTGAAAATTTGGCGACATTATTTATACGGCACTCATTGTCAGATCATTACAGATCATAAAAGCCTCAAGTACATTTTCAGTCAGAAAGAATTAAACATGAGGCAGAGAAGGTGGCTGGAATTGATCAAGGATTACGACTTGGAAATTCTCTATCATCCGGGTAAAGCAAACGTAGTAGCTGATGCATTGAGCCATAAACTTGCTTCTCTTTGAGTGTTGGAAGCACTTACGTCCCAAACCAGCATTCAACGAGAACTGATCTGCGAAGGGATTGAAGTATGGTCACCAGGAATCCAAGGACAACTATATGTGATGGAACTGACTTCGTCACTAGTCGAGGAAATCAAATCTAAGCAGTTGAATGATTCTCTGATCCTTCGGTTATGTGACGAAGTAAAGAAAGGAAAGGCCCCAGGATTCGTGAGACAAGATGATGGAGTTCTGAGATTTCAGAGTCGACTTTGCGTTCCCGATGATGATGATTTGAGACGGACAATTTTGAAAGAAGCTCACAGCGCTCCCTATTCTATTCACCCGGGCAGTAGTAAGATGTATAAGGATCTAAAACAAAACTTCTGGTGGGGAAATATGAAGAAGGATGTAGCAGAGTATGTTTCGAAGTGTTTGACTTGTCAGCAGGTTAAGATTGAACATCAGCGACCTGCCGGGATGTTAAAGCCGCTTCCGATCCCTGAGTGGAAGTGGGAGGATATCTCGATGGATTTCATCACCAATATGCCAAGGACCAAGACGGGAATGAACATGATTAGGGTTATAGTTGATCGACTAACCAAGTCGGCTCATTTCCTAGGAATTAAAGACACGTGGGGACCCGAGAAATTGGCACGAGTATTTATTGCAGAGATAGTCAGATTGCATGGGACGCCGAAGACCATTATTTCAGATCGAGATGGTCACTTCGTGTCTCACTTCTGTAAGGCAGTTCACAGGGCGTTGGGGACCGAGCTGAACTTTAGCACGGCTTATCATCCTCAAACGTACGGTCAGTCCGAAAGGACTATACAAACAGTAGAAGACATGCTTAGAGCTTGTGCCTTAGATTGGTCAACTGATTGGGAAGTTCATTTGCCCTTGATTAAATTCACCTACAACAATAGTTGGCATGCTTCTATTAATATGGCACCATTTGAAGCTTTGTACGGGAGAATATGCCGATCACCCCTGTGCTGGGATGATTCTTCGGACTTGATCGGGACAGAACCGGAATTGATAGTTCAGACTCAAGAGAAGATAGCTTTGATTCGGGAAAGACTGTTGACTGCCCAGAGTCGACAGAAGTCTTATGCAGACATGCGTCGTCGCCCGCTAGAGTTCGACATTGGGGACCACATACTATTGAAGGTGTCTCCTACACGCGGAATTTTCTATTTTGGGAGGAAAGGTAAGCTAAGTCCGAGATATATTGGACCATTTGAGATCCTCGAGAGAGTTGGGGATTTAGCATACAGGGTGGCCTTACCGTCATTGCTGAGTCACGTTCACAATGTGTTTCACGTATCCTAATTGTGGAAGTATGTACCAAATCCCAGTCATATCATTGAGTTCGATGAGATCGAGATAGCTAACGACGACACATTTGAAGAGAGACCAATCAAGATACTTGAGAGTCGGATCAAACAATTGAGGAATAAACCAATACCCTTGGTTAAAGTACAATGGTCACGACAAAGAGTTGAAGAGTCCACTTGGGAAATGGAGACAATATGAAGACTAAGTATCTGGAGTTGTTTTCATCTTAAGTTTCGAGACGAAACTTCTTTTTAGGGAGAGAGGATGTAATACCCAAGATTTCTGATGTGTATTTGAACCTTGTGATATTGTATTGTTGCATTTTGATCTGAGTATTATTCTCCGTATTTCATGATCCGGTGTTGTTGAGCGCATGATTGCATGAATGTGTTCTAAGTGGTGATTTTTGCACTTGTAGCGCACGCTATCGACTTAGCGTAGCGTACGCTAAACTGGGATCGTAGCGCATGCTATGTATGAATTTTAGTGCACGCTATATGTAGTCAACATGATTAAGACAGGGTGGCAGGTAAGATCGGTCGTGGATCTTGGTTGGATAATGTCGGGATGAACCTGGACGGCTTTCGGGAAAAGCCGAGTCAACGCGGTAGCGCACGCTACTGATATGAGGATAGCGCACACTAAATGTTGAGTACAGTGAGGTCAGTAAGCTTCGTATGGCCGTTAGAGCACGCTATGGATATGGACTAGCACGCGCTAATAACCATTTTCTATATATAGGACAGCACCCTTTTTCGTTTTTCAGACTTTTTCACTTCCCTAATCCGAATTCTTAGACTTAGAGAGTTACTTCCTCCATCATCAACCTCTCATATCATCATCCTAGCACGAGTTTGAAGATTGTAGATCATTGGAGATTGGTGTCCAAGCCCTCGGCGTTGGATTTCTTCAAGTTCCTCCTTGTTCTTCACTACTTTGCGGTAGGTGATTCTTCACCAATTTAAGTAGTATTCTGAAGGATGTTTTGATCATGATTTGGGATTATCTAGTCAGCTAAATTCGTACGTAGTCGAACATCATGTGTTAGAAGGATATTTTCGACGTTTCGGTACTTCTTCATCGTATAAACCATTGAACCTTTTAGTGTTTGAACTCCTAGCATATTCATGAAGCTTCAAACCGATTATGACCAGTTTATGGAGATTATCAAGTTCTTATGTTTTTACATAATGGAATTACACGTTTTGGGACATAGAATGGATGGAACTTAGGATACTTTCTTGAAAGATCAAGACGAATTATGATGTTGTGATGATTATACGTATCCTTGTATCTCGAAGACGTTTAATTCGTAAAGATCATTCTTAAAACCGTATGAGCATGATATGCATGGAGGTGACATGTAATAACACTGAATATTTCATGAGTTTCATCACCATTAGATCAAGTCTGCTGCCCAGTAGTGAACTGCCATGCATGGTTAGCGCACGCTAAGATATGTATATTAACGTGCGCTATCGGGAATGAGTTAACGTACGCTACATTTGGAACGTAACGTACGTTATGTCATCAGTCGAGTCAGTCGGCTAATTAGAGAGGACTGTTAGTACATAGTTAGCGTACGCTAGACTTCGTCGTTTACATACGCTAACGAGCAGGCTTAGCGCACGTTACGCAGAATACGTAGCGTACGCTAAGTAGTTCAGGCAGATTACATTTTTAAGAGCTTTCGGCCGTAGACCGGATTGTTAGACATTCGTACGACTTGAGATGAATTCTTTATTATTTCTTTTGTTAAGGTTCGAGCTTGCTACGTTGATCGAAGGAGACAGCCTTCGAGTGTGTTGATATCATTGGAGTTATTAGTTCTTGCCATCTTTGAGGCAAGTATCGTAATTTGTTAATATTGGTATTTTGAGCATACATGTGATTTATTCATGTTGTTGAACATGGGATTTATTTCGTTGAATTGTCATGATATTTGTTATCTAGTGTTCATGTTGATGGACATAGAGATTTTGCATATATGTATGCATGAGTTGTGTTTGTGTATGTTGTACGATCTATGCTGAGGGGGCTGGATCGGATGTCCACCTCGTGTTGGTCCGACGGGATCATATTGGGATCTAGACTGAGGGCGCTGGATCATTGGACGGGTTTTTCCACCTCGTGTTGGTCCGACGGGATCATCTTGGGATCTATGCTGAGGGTGCTGGATCATTGGAATACCCATACTGTGTCAATGGAATCTTGTGGATTCGCATTGTTGGATTCCGGTAGCGGAAGTCCGTGTTGTGTATCTTGTTATGCATTGTTGTTGCATACCCGATTTGTTTATTATGATACTTGTACTAGCATCGTTTTGCTAACCCCTTCGGGGGTGGACATTTGTTTTGATGTTCAGGTAGCCGAGGAGTGGGGAAACAGCCACAGTACTGACGTGACGACGAAGGGGCTCGGTGATGTTTGTTGTTATTGTGATTTGTCTTCTTGGTTCATTTTCAGTACTCGAGTACGCGTGTCTTATTAATATCATTTCGATATGGTTTTATTAATTAACTCAATAGATCAGTTGGAACCGGTTTTGTATTTTGAACTTTTGTGGTATTATTGGATTATATTTACATTTCTTTTAATTAGCCTTGTAAATCCTTACTTAAAGGGTTTACGACGCTGTAATTATTCCGAATATCTCGGGGTATTACAATTTCTGTGAATTCACCTGCTATTCTCACTTTGGCTTCAATTATGAATCTAATGTCAAAAGGTATGCTTTTATTCATAAGCAACCTCATCCTTTCAAGACTTGTCTTGTAAATTTTTAAAATGACATTTTTGCTCAGAAAGGGAAATTTTTTTTCAATTTTATTCAAAGTTTCTTCCATGATAAAAAAAAATAAAATAAAATGTAAATAATTGGAGAAAATATCTACAAATATCAGTTGTTGTGGGAAACCGACTTTAATAGTAACGGAGTACCGTTATCCGCCACTTGACCGGACAAACACAATTGAGTACTAAGTTACAACATCGAGAAATTGTATCTATAAATATAGTTTACAATGTAAGATTTCAAAAATAACACTTATACTTCCCCGGCAACGGCGCCAAAAACTTGACACGTCTTTTGTGTAACTATCGCAAGTGCATGATATCGTATCAAGTAGTAAGTGGACTTTTGAGTCCGGTTTATCGATCCCACGAGGAAGTTAGGTTATATATTGAATTATACACTATTTAACTATTTGTTATATAGATTTATAAGATTGAAACACACAATTTGAGAGTTTGGTTTTTTAATTGCAAAGAAAATGCAATAATAGTTCTTATATTCAAGGAAGTGAAAGATTACACTAATAGTAGATTAATAAAAGATATAATGAAATAGTTGGGATTACAAACTTAGTTCATCATTAGTTATAGAAGATGTATAGGAGATCATAAGATGAATTTACTTATTATGTTGTGTAGATTCGATTTTTCTTAAAAAGACGGTTTCTCTTTCGAACTATAAAACGCCCCTTATATATTGAATCAATCCACTATATTTATATGTTGATTGGCTTCAATACATAGCATTAGGTTTTATGAAAATAACTCAAAGAATCATCTAAGGTCTAGAGGTATATTTCTATCCCCTAGAACAACTTAGAGTGAAGATCATTTGATCTAATCAAACATATTTTCTTTCGAAACATATGAAGACCATAAATATCGTCATTTATTGGCCAAATAAATAAAGATTGGTAAAACAATGAAAATCACACACAATAATAAGTAATTCATAATAGATCTTTATACAAACTTAAATAACATGACTAACCTTGTTTATAATCCCAACTTAAGTAACTTAGCCCATGAAAGGTTTAATAAACATAATACAAGCTTGAGTGGTCATTATTAGTTGAAAAAGAGAAAGAATTGATCCTAACTCCCTTAGTAGATAAAGGAGAAAGAAGCAATAAACTCCCTTAACAACATATGCTTTACCACTATTACACAAGTCACTCAAGAACACAAGTGTGTTCTTCACGCAAAAAGAAAATATTACAAAAAGTGGAAAAATATAAGATGAAGGATGAATAATGATGGATCTAAGGGGTCTATTTATACACCTAAAGTCATCTAATAGCTCCAAAACTCCAGCATTATTACATTAGATCGGATTAATGCTAGCCATGCGCTCAATAATAGACCAAAAGTATAAAAAATTAGGCAATGATCAATAATCTGCCAAGAGTTACGGCCATAACATTGAGGAGTTACGGCCGTAACTATGATGATTTACGGTCGTAACATTGAGGAGTTACGGTCGTAACATGTCTTCATAAATTTGCATTTTGTGAGTTACGCCCGTACACGCCCGTATGGAGTTTCGGACTTCATTTTCAGCCCAGAATTTCTTAAACTTTGCGTTTTTGCCCCAAATCTTCTTCAGATGATAACTTTTGATATATAAATCTGATTTTGAATCCGGAAAGACTGCCGAACTCGTCTCGAAAGCCCTACAACATGAATACATAAAAATTCAACAAAAAGAATATTTTATACATGTTATTTCTTGAGTAAATCAGTAATTCAATTCGATTAAAACTAAATTTACATCTTCATCTGATAAATAATAAAATTATTAAAAGTTAATTAATTCTAAGCAAAAACAAGTAGACTAGCTCAATTATGGGTGAAATATATCGATACAAAGCATGGATAAGTGTATAAAACTGACACTTATCAGCTATTGGACCTAACTGATTCTTATTCTTTTTCTTCTTATTCTTGGACTTCCAAGTCCCAAAAGAAATCACAAGTGCAACTTCCTTTCCCTTTGTCTTCATCTGAGACTGGGCAGTCATCAGTTTGTTCATTAGCCCAGCTAACTTACATGCAATCTCATTGCAGTTGAAGTTCATGACAAATTGGGAAAAGGAGTCAGGAAGTGACTGCAGGATAAGGTCAGTTTGGAGAGATGCATGCATCTGAAAATCAAGAGCTTCCAATCTCTCAATCATCGAGATCATCTTGAGGACATGGTCCCCAACCCTCTCTCCTTCCTTCATCCTGGCACCAAATAATTGCTTCGATATCTCATATCTAGCAGTTTGGCTATGCTCTCCATAGAGCTTAGTCAGGTGCGCTAAGATGGCTCGCGAAGACGTAATCTTTTCATGAGCACGTTGAAGCTCATTGGTCATTGAGCCTAACATGTACCCTCGCACTCTTATGTCGTCTTTTACCCATTTATCATGGGCATCGACATCTTCCTGATTGGCTCGGGTTCTTGCAGGAGCCGCTGGGATGTCCGCCTCCAAGACATATCCCAGCATTTCCAGAGTTAGGACAATCCTCAAGTTCCGAAGCCAGTCCACATATTTCGGACTAGTCAGGATGTTCTTTTCAAGTAGTATAGCGAGTGGGTTCATTGTCATATTGAGAGTTTTGTTAACGGCAGAGAATAATTTAAGATTCGTTAGTGATTGTCTAATTATGATCCGTGTAAAGAATTTAAGGACTTTCTTTATTCATAACTCATCTCCCACTATTTTATCGGCATTTACACACTCCCATGTTAAATCCGGAAGTCTTGCGTGACTTCATAATGGTGATCAATTTCTTTACAAAGTTTAATAGAGGGCAACTCATACGGTTTCTATTCTATTATTCTTTATAAAGTGGTGTCTAACACCAACCCATCTAATGGATGATTCGATCTTCTTTTACCCCTAGTTTACTTGCTCTCAACCCATTCAGTTTCTATGGCTCGCTGAACTATCTAAGTTTAAACCGTCAACTCCTATTAGTCTGACAATTGAATCTTACCCGGCAACCCATACGATTTATAGGGGTTTGATTTATCACAACCAAAGGCATCTAATGCACTCTATGAATTTATCAACTTTCCTCAAAAATATTACCCCGACATACTCGGAAGAATAATATTCCGATTTAGATTTCAATTTTCCATGAGTTTGACGGAGGGTAGGAAACCTCGTAACCTTTATAACTTAGTGTTTGTAAGTGGGAGTTGTTGTGCGGCGATTAATACGCTTAGATGGCGATCGGCATTATGATCTGAGCGCCAACCATAGAAAACATACTCTGGGCAAACACCCAGCAGTCGGCACCCGCGGCGACCGTCTTTCGGTATCTAGCGATCGTCTTTTATTACTTGGTGATCGTCTTTTATTAATTGGTGATCGCCTATGGTGACCAACCAGAGACGATCATCTCGTGCCACGTATGGATTCAACATCCGTCAAAGTCGTCGAAGACCGAATCTTAGATGGTGGCCCACGTGCAGATCCACAAAGGGCACCGACAGATAAGACATTTGACCACAGCCTGTCACCTGCCTCACCTACCGACAGGGCCGCCGAAAGGTACAAAGTGGGTCATCCCCGGACAGCAATTCAGGCTGCGTGCACGCTTCCCATTGGCTCGTACAGCTGGTCGCCAGCAGCAGCCCCAGACCTTAAGGGAACAACCTCACGTGACGGGAAGATCGGCCATCTTATTATAATATAGAAAACGGCGGTCGCCCGTGATCGCCGGAGAGGTCCCAGCAGCTTTGTCTCCTCTAAATAGGAGGCTCACAACAAGTGTCAAGCATCATGCGATTTTACCGTGAATACAGTGCAAATTATACACAGAGAGAGAATCAAAGACTCATCTGGAAATCACTTATACATTCATATTGATATTCATATACACTTATCATACATCCCAAGCAAGAACTCACAGATCTACATATCTGGTTCTTCCGGCAATCTACACGCTCTACAGCTTAGATAACTAGAAGTCTTTACACTCATTGTAATAGATTCTAACATTAGTATTTGTACTCGACAGTATATTTATTAATAACATCTCGCGAGAGCATTCAAGCCCGGGATTAACAACCCCGGCAAATCTTGTGTTATCTATTTTCTCACGGAAGTGTTCTCGTATTTGTTTGTTACTCGATCATTCCAGCAATACTATCTTCGGATAATATTTTGGGTAACAAAAATTGGCGCTAGAGGAAGGGGAATCTAAACCTTCATTTTTATTCCTACCGTCTCGAAGAACACTCACTGTTCTCCGGACATATACTTGAAGAAACACTCACTGTTCTTCAACAGAAAAGCCTTCAGAAGAATGACGTCTGCTACGATTTCCAAGAGAGCCACCCTAAGATCCGCCGGAAATCTCATTCCGCCCCGGACTGAATCCTAGCCCACGGCGGAAGGCGACCGTGGTGACGTTAGGCTCTCACTCCCGCCCCCGAGGGACGGTTCTAGCCTCTCACTCGCCCTGCATCATGGAGCAGATTGAGGAGGCTATAGCCATCCTCAGGGAGCGACGGAGGGCCTGCGACTCGCCCACCATCACTCCGTTGGCCATCCGTCGGGCAGGCAAGCGGAAGCTTAAGGGGATCTATGTTGAGAAATCGACGGAAAGCCCCGAGCCGCAGGAGAAGGCTCTCATGAGGCGGGATGATTCCGTCTTCAGCCGTCTAGGGAGCGATCCCTCATGGCGACCCGGACACTCAGGCCCCAGCCGGGAGACATCGGAGTCCGAATCCTTTACCAGGAGTTCGGCATATCCAACTCCCAGGAGACAAGCCGGTCAGCGAGCCCCCGCTCGCCCAAGAAATGAACCCACTGGCAGGGAACTCGTCATTCACCACGGGGCCAGGGGATCAGTACACGATCGCCTTGGCTCGCGCTCTGGGAGCCAATCGGCGAGCAGTCAGGTGATGGCGATGGCCGCCATGCAACGCCAGCTCGACGAGATGAAGGCGCTCCTGGAAAATGGGGCAGGCGCCAGGAGATCGATCGTTGGGCCAAGCGAACCACTCGCAGTTCAGATCGAGCTCGCCCCAGTCCAACCAACGATCAATCCCCCACAAACACCTCTATATGAGGGGAGATCGGATCCGGAAACCCACTTGAGCAAATTCCGGATCTACATGACCGGATGCGGAGCATCAGATGCGACCAAGTGTCGAATGTTCCCATTAACCCTGGGCAACCTCGACCACAGGTGGTACATCTCACTACCACCTCGCTCAATCAACTGCTTTGAGAAGCTGGCGAAAGACTTCACGTCGTACTTCGCCGCCAAAGTCGCTCGCCCTGAAGGCCCCCACCGCATGACGAAAATCAGGCAGGGGAAGGACGAATCAGATGAGAATTACATCGACCGGGTAGACGAGATAGTCCTCACCGGCGAGCCCATCAGCGATGAGCTCGCCCTCTACTCAGTTCTGGGTGGATTCTGCAGGCACTCACCCATGTTCAGGCACCTCACCAAGGACATCCCTCCGACCTACTCGGTCTTCCGCGTCAGAGCCGCCGACTTCTTGGCCAGGCAGAGGATGCTCTCCCTCCGCTTAGATGAGGGACCGTCCGGAGAAGGAAAGGCGCCATCCCATGTCCAGAAGAAGGCGGTCGCCAATCCCAGAAAGGCGGTCGCCAAGCCGCCTGGCAAGTTCAAAGCCTTCGAGGATGTAGAGGTCCACCTTCTCCACAACCTCAACTTATCTCCGGCCCACATCTTCAACGCAATCAAGGGGCGCGAGTGGCTTTCCAAACCAAAGCCGATAAGGGACCACGGTCATCTAGACCGTAGCAAATTCTGTGCCTACCACAAGAGTCCCGGCCACAACACCAGCCAATGTTGCGACCTCCTCAGACAGCTCTGGCGACTGTTTGAGGAAGGCAAACTGGACAACTTGGTCACCAAGCCAGAACCTAGGACGGAAAGGACCGGAGGGCGCGAGCGCTGACAAAACGAAAGAACTCTTCCCGATCCGGTTGCCAGAATCGAGCATGAACTGGAGTACTCAGATGAGTCTATCCCTCCGATCAACCCTGGCGGTCGGATCAACATACTTCAAGCAGGAGGTGGAAACCTCGGGGGCCTTTCCCCGGTTTCCACCATGTCAAACAGGAAGTGAAAGGCCGAACTAACGGCGTTCACCGGGGTCCATGTTGTGGTACCTCCAGAGCCGACCATTTCTAAAGACGCGCTCATCACCTTCTCCAACAAGGACAGGGAGGGAGTACAATGCCCCAAAGAGGACGCATTGGTGATCTCTGCTTGTATCCTTGGAAAGACGGTCGATCGCGTGCTGGTCGACAATGGAAGTTTCTGCAACATCATATTCAAATCCGCCCTGGACCAGCTCGGCAACTTGACCAAATTCATCAAGCCGTTCGACACCATGCTCCAAGGGTTCGGAGACAACACATTCCAAGCCTACGGAAGGATCAAGCTCTCTGTCGAGCTAATATGCTTTTACGATCCCAAGGTTAGGATTACTAGGAACCTAAATTTTGTAATCATAGATAGGCCCAGCATCTATAATGGGTTCCTAGGTCGCCCCTTTCTAGAAACCTTTGAGGCGGTCGCCTCGTCTTTCTTTTACTGTATCAAATTCCCCACTGCCGATGGGACGGTCGGTACTGTAAAAGGAGATCAGCTAATGGCAAAAAGATGTTTTAATTACTCCTATGTCGTTACTTCTTTCAATACTTCCCATGCTATGTATAACATTGAAACGATCGACAATCAACCCATGGAGATCGACGAGCCGAGCACATCATACCAACCCTACTCAGAGGATGCCATCTCGGTTCGATTAACGGACGACATCGAGCCAAGGATCGGTTTCGAGCCAAGTATCGACATCGATCCAAGGATCGAGTCCGGAAATCGTTCCAAACGAGAGGCGACCGTCCCCATCGAAGAGTTGGAGAATATAACGATAGATCTGGCTCATCCAGAACGGGAAGTACAGATCGGCGCAAGCATCAACCGCGAATTAAAAGGGGATCTGATCAATTTGCTACGTAAGAACATCGGAGTCTTTGCCTGGTCGCATCAAGATATGGTTGGCATAAGTCCTGAGCACGCTTGCCACTATCTAAAGATCGACCCGGCAATGAAGCCTGTTCACCAAAAACGTAGGAAATTCGGTCCCGAGAAATACGCGGCGCTCGACATAGAAATCCAAAAGTTACACAACAACAAATTAATCGGGGTAGCTACAGACGAGCCACAATGGGTCGCCAACGCGGTACTCGTCAAAAAGCCAACTGGTTCCTGGAGGTTATGCATCGACTTCACCGACCTCAACGCGGCATGTCCAAAAGATCACTTTCCGATGCCTCATATTGATCACTTGGTCGATAGTACAGCAGGTTGCGAAATGATGTCATTTATGGATGCCTTCGCCGGATATCATCAAATCCCAATGGCGGGGAAAGACATAAAACACACATCTTTCCACACGGAAAAAATATACTTTTGGGTCCGAATGTCGTTCGGCTTGAAAAACGCAGGGGCAACCTACCAGCGACTAGTCAACAGAATGTTCGCCAATCAGATCGGCAAAACCATGGAGGTCTACATTGACGACATCATGGTCAAAAGCCTCAAAAAGGAAGATCACCTCAATGATCTCGCCGAGACGTTCACCATCCTCGAGAAGTTCAACATGAAGCTGAACCCCAAGAAATGCAACTTCGTGGTGGGCTCCGGAAAATTCCTCGGGCACATCGTGAGCCAAAGGGGGATCGAGGCGAACCCCACCAAGATTCAGGCGATCCTTGACATGCAGGAGCCGCGGAACTTCAAGCAGGTGCAATGCCTCACAGGTTGTCTAGCCGCCCTCAACCGTTTCATATCCCGGCTCGGCGATAAAAGTAAGCCATTCTTCGCGACCATAAAGAACAAGAAGTTCGCATGGACGAAGGAGTGTCAGGTAGCGTTCGCCAAAATAAAGGAATATCTATCTAACCCCCAGATCCTGGCAAAGCCGATCCACAGTGAGAAACTATTCCTTTATCTGGCAGCCTCGGAGGTCGCACTGAGTGCCGTTTTGGTGCGAGCGGAGGGACAAGTCCACTTGCCGATCTACTATGTTAGTCAAGCGCTCCATAACGCTGAAACACGATATACACCATTGGAGAAGATCGCCTATGCCCTTGTCATGAGTGTCCGTAAGCTAAGGGCTTATTTCTTCGAACATCAAGTGGAAGTCCTGACAACTCTACCTCTAAGGCAAGTTCTACACCGACCAGACACCAACGAGCGACTCTTCAAGTGGTCACTGGAGATCGCCCAATACGGTATCACATACGCTCCTCGCGCGGTGATCAAAGGCCAAGCTCTGGCGGACTTTGTAGTAGAACTAACGTTCCCTCACAGTCCAACCCAGATCGGCCGACCTGCCTGGAAGCTATATGTGGATGGCTCGCGACCACCCGCGAGCAAAGGTGGATTGTCCTCATCAGTCCCGATGGACAAAGTTTCACTAATGCTGTGCGTTTCAGTTTTCGTGCGACCAACAATGAAGCCGAATACGAAGCCTTGGTAGGCGGGCTCGACCTCGCCCTGGATGTTCGTCGCCTCCATATCTTCATGGACTCCCTCTTGGTCGTGAACCAAGTCAAGGGAGAATATGAGGCGCGCGGCGAACATATGGTCAAATACCAAGAGCTGGTCGCTGAAATGTGCACGAAATTTGAGGAAGTGATAATCGAACAAGTCCCGAGAGAGCACAACTCCTAGGCCGATGCCCTGTCCAAACTAGCGTCATCTGATGGGGCAGCCGATTTCTCTAATATCCAAATTACAAAATCAGCAAGGCCGGCGATCGACAGAAACTTGGTTACCATGGTTGTTGCTGCCGAGGAAAACTGGATGACTCCGTTCATCAAATACTTAAAGGACGGAACGGTCCCCGACGACCATATCAAAGCTCGCTAACTCCGGGTGCGACCAGATACACCCTATTGGACGACCGGATTTACAAGCGAGCTTTCAGCCTTCCCCTCCTCAAGTGTATTACACCGGAGGAAGGTCGGATCGTCTTAGCCGAAATCCATGATGGGACCTGCGGAAACCATGCTGGCGGACAAGCTCTCATCCATAAAACAACCAGGCAAGGTTTTTTCTGGCCATCACTTCAGAAGGATGCGATCGCATATACCAGATCGTGTCATAGGTGTCAAGTAATGAGACCAAACATTAAACTCTCCCCCGAACAGCTCACCTCCATGTACAGCCCTTGGCCATTCGCGCAATGGGGCATCGACCTTATAGGTCCCTTGCCGACGGCTCCAGGAGGCTGTAAGTTCGCCATCGTAGGGGTCGACTATTTCACCAAATGGGCTGAGGCCGAACCGCTAAACAAGATCGGCCAAGAGAAAGTGATCAGGTTTATCTGGAGAAACATCATATGCCGATTCGGCCTGCCCCAGACCATCATCTCCGACAATGGAAAGCAGTTCGACGGCTTAGAGGTCATGCAATTCTGTGAGAAGTGGGGAATCAAAAGGTTGTTCTCGGCTCCCTATCACCCTCAGACGAACGGGCAGGTAGAGGCTGTGAACAAGATCCTCAAACACACAATTAAAGCGCGACTCGAATCCAGGCTAGGACGATGGGCAAGCGAGCTCCCAGACGTTTTGTGGTCTTAGCGAACGACGACCCATAATTCAACTGGCGAAACCCCATTCGCCCTCGTCTTCGGAACAGAAGCGGTGATTCCCTCGGAGATCGCCGTCCTCAGCCATCGAACCGAACAAGAGATGACGACCGACAACGATGTGGCCCGACGGATTGATCTCGACATGCTCGAAGAACGACGACTGACCTCAGAAATGAGGAACACAATCCACAAAAGGAGATCCGAGAAGTTCTTCAATTCGAAGGTCAAGGAGAGAAGGTTTCAGGTGGGCGATCTCGTCCTCAAAAAGATCCAGACCCACACAGGTGTCTTTGGTCCGAACTGGGAAGGCCCTTTCAGGATATTTAAATAGCTAACTAAGGGAGCCTACGAACTTGAACATCCTGACGGTACTCCGGATCAATATCCCTAGAACGCCGTACATCTGAAGAAATACTACCAGTGAAAATTTTGTATTCAGTTTCAACTGCCCAATGTACAAGGAATATAATGAGATTTTTTCCTATCCCATCTATTTTGGCGATCGCCCCACCAGGGATATCGCACACCGCCGACGATCGTCATTCATGACGATCCGAGGTAGAATCAATGCAGCCATGGTCCTGGAGGTCGATGGAACCGACAGCTTCGCCCATGCAAGGTTCCTTTGGGCTGAGATCGCCCGCCCTTCGTTTAAATACGAGGCCAGCGTAGCCGAAGGATCCTCCAAAACCAATCAGTGGACACGATCGCCCGCCCACAAAGGTTCATCATCTAACATGGTGAACCCGGACAATGCGACGTGCTACTACCCCCGTCTCAACGTACACCGTCAAGGGTCGCCATCTTCATGACGGGCCGAGGTAGAAGCATAGCTAACAAGCCACGGACGTGGAGTCGAATAAACCGACGACGCCCCGTGCAAGGACTCCTCCAGACCAAGGCCACCCACCTTTCGTTCAAATACAAGGCGGGCGCAACCTAACGGAGGACCCTCACAATAAAGTGAGTCGCGGGATAGGCAATGTCCCTCGCACGCAAAGACACAGTTGGGGAGATCGGTCCATCGAACTCCGCGACCATGCACGGTTCCTCACAATCGGCAAAACTGAAGATAGCTCACCAGACATACTATTTTTGTTCCCTTACTTACAATAAGTAAACAAAAACAAGGGGGCAAAGGAGGCGAGCTAATCCTAAATGCGATCGGAAAGAAGGAACCATACTCGATCGGCTTCGTTCAAACACAAGCTGGACGATCAATATTGGAGGCGAGCTAATCCTAAATGCGATCGGAAAGAAGGAACCATACTCGATCGGCTTCGTTCAAACACAAGCTGGACGATCAATATTGTTCAACGATATCTACAAGTAAGAATTTCCAAACATGTCAATACATTCAAATGTTCAAACAATCAGTCGGATGAACAAGACTTTGGAAGCAATCATACACATACTTGAAAAAATTCGCATGCAATCATTCAAAGGCGATCGTACATATAAAGACACAGATACAATAAGGGAGTATTTTATTCATAACAAGGGTTCATACATTACAAAGCCCGAAGGCAATACAAAGAGAAAGCAAAAATTACAAGTGAAAGAAAACAAAGAGATCTCTCAGGGCTCCGCCGGCTGGTCTTCACCCTCAGGTGGCGGATCGGCACGAGCTCCCCCATCGGCCTCAGGGTAAATGAGTTTGTCCGGGAAAGGATACCAACTCAAGTCGATCCCCAAGCCGGCGAGGTCAAGGATCGGCAGGGAGAACTCCGGGTGCAGAGGGTGCTCGAGTGCATAGACTTTGAAGCTCTCCATCAAAGGACCGATTTCGATCCCTACCTTTTTTGCGGCTCGGACAGCATCAACATAGGCTACGTAATAAGCAAACTCGCCAACTAGTGCAACATTGAGGTAGGGATCGGTCTCGATCGCCTTTAGTTGCCCTCTCAGCTCAGCGGTCGTCTTCTCAGCTTCTGCCAGTTCGACCACCTTAGCGGCCGTTTCCCCCTTGGCCTTTTACAGCTCTCCTTTCGCCGCCTCCAGCTCACGGTTGAGCCGATCCACCGACGCCTTCAGTCCGGCCATCTCCTCCTGCGAAGCCGCATGCTTCCGGCGAGTTTCTTTCTCCTGATCACGGAACCGGTCGGCAGCCTCCTTGGAACGGCTCAGCTCTTGCTTCAGTCGGTCGATGTCCTATTTAGCTCGTTTGGCCATCTCTACGTACTCCTTCTCCATAGACTGGATCCGGTTGGCGTATTCAATGTTTGTGTTCCGAGCGGCCTCGAGGTCGCTATGAAGGCGAGCAGTGGAGGGTCGCCCCTCAAAATCCCTAGCAGCTTGGATGGCCATCGTCGCCGTCTGGAGAGCCAGGGCAATGGTCGCCTGCATGGAGACTCCAGATTGCCGACGAGCGAATGCATCGAGGTTGGTCGTCCAAGCCTTGGGCAGAGAGGTGATGGCCTGTTGGACGTAAGTAGGGACGTCGAGGGATGTTTGCGGAGCCTTACTCGACAAGAAATCCAGCACCATAGGAGCAACGTCCGGGATAGCAAGACGCACCCTGCAGCACAAACAAAAGAGACAAAGGAATTAGAATATACCTAACTAAATTTTCCAACTCGGAAAGTTCAATCCGATCTCACCTGTTGACCAGCTCGGGATCGCGGCCCAAATAGGGTTTTCCCCGAGAAGTCTCGGCCTCAGCGATCGCCGCTCTTTTCAAAAAGCCAGCCGGGGACCTGGAGCCGGATGCCGAGGGACTGGGACCAGACCCCTCCGCCATCGGAATGGAAGAGACGGGGGGAGCGGCGATCGGCGGCTCCAAAATAGCTAAATCTACCTCAGCCGTCGGCAGGGACCCCTCCGGCCTCCGCCTCTTGCGGTTGCGCTGAAGTTGTTCCTCCTCTTGAATTTCCGGCTCGGCGACCGGCACCACAGCGTGCCTCACCACAGGGGCAGGTCGAGACGACGTCGCAGCAACGCGACCCGTCTTCTTTCCCAGGTGAAGGCGACCGATAAGACCAGGATTAGACATGGCTATCTCCTACGGTGGCTCGGCGAAGCGGGGAAAATGGATCTCTGCTAAAGAAGAAACTCAGACAAGTTAGACAGCTACCTAGACGTTACGACCTCCTGGAGACGATCGTCAAAGAAGAAATTAAATTTATACCTGGAACTCTCAGATGACGAGGGAAGCGAAACAATCGGGCCCCCAACCAATGAAGTTCGCCACCGAGCGAGCGAACGTCTATGAAGGAATCCGGCAAGGCACGAATCTGCTCCCAAACGATCAGGAAATCAAAAGGAAGATCGTCGATTGCTGGAACAAGAGGTCCTGCAAAAAGGAAACGAAATTAGATCAGTTCAAGACAAGTCCGATCAAAGGGAGAATTAAAACCCTTACTCGGATTCCTCTCCTGAAAATTGGTAGGAATCTCCAACTCCTCCTCCGGTCTGTCACTCGATGCCGATCACCACGCTCCGCCGACCCAGCACCATTTTGCCAGGTCGCCCCAGGTCTTGTTCGGCACACCGAGGACCACTCTTCCCATTCGGCCTTAGATATGATTACCGCCGATCGACCCTTTCTGCGCAGCCAGTTTGAAAAGATAGTTCATCTCCATCGCAGAAAGGAGGCGGAACAACCGGTGACCGCCGAAAAGTGTCAAAGTGCAGATGACCTGTAGCCAGGCGTTCGGCGTCAGTTGGAGCGGCGCCAAATTCCAGGCAATCAATAAGTAGGAGACGGCGAACGGCAAAGGGAATCGCAGACCGGCCTCCATGATCATCTCACTAACGGCGACCATACCCTCGGGAGGCTGGTCGGCACGTTCATTCTCGGAGGGCACGTGCAGTGACACGTCAGAGGGAATATGGTATTTGGCCCTCCAGCGGGTCAAGTCTTTCCGGGTCGCCGAACTCCGGATCTAACCAAGAGTCCATTGAGACGGGTCGGCGGCCCGAAACACTGTCCGCTTCACATGTTCGTAGGGGTGAGCGGCGGAGTAAGCTTCGTAATCAAACTCTGGACAGGGCCCGACAATCCCCTCCATAAGCTTAGCGAAATCTATATAAGCGGGGCCGAAGACGCTATCATTTTCCCAAGACAACCGCATCAGTTCGTCTTCTTCCACCGGCGATCCCCCTCACTCCGCCGTCGCCGCAGATCTCGCCACTACGGCCTCGTTGAAAAGCTCCTCAAGCTCTGCGGGTGCAATCCCCGCACGAATAGCCTCAACGGCCGTTTCCATAGGGATTCCCACGGGAATTTCCTCCTGGACCGGCGAAGCCGCGGCGGCAGAGGTGTTTCCGGTCTCGAAGGTCTCAGATCCTCCAGTCATATTATAAAAAGTAAAGGGAGGAAGAAGATTGGTTTTCTTACCTAAAAATAAAAAGGAGGACGATCGGCACAACAAGCTTCGGAAATTTCTGCAGAGTTTCAGCAAGAAGGCAAGAACGCGTGAAGAGTAAAAATGGAGTAGCCCTAGCCCCTTTTATAGGCGGGAGCAGGGGTCTCCGTGCAAATAGGCAAAAATCCGAGGGATGGAGTGCAACCGTCGGGGGGACGCATTAAATGCAGCCCTCGAATCCCGCGTACGCGTCTTTTCGAGGGCACGCCAGACGACAAAGTCTGACAAACCGTCGGACTCACTCAATAGAAACGTGACGCGTGTCCTCGCAACGTTTCGCGAGCCCGCCTTCATTTCCCGCTGCTCCCAGCGCTAAAGGAGATCGTCCAAATTCGAAATTAGATCGTCTGATCGTCTAAAGCAATGGCGATCGCCAAACAGTGCCACCTCACCCCGTGTTTTCAACATCGAGCCGAGCTGAGGGGCAATTGTTGTGCAGCGATTAATACGCTTCGATGGCGATCGGCATTATGATCTGAGCGCCAACCATAGAAAACATACTCTGGGCAAACACCCAGCAGTCGGCACCCGCGGCGACCGTCTTTCGGTATCCAGCGATCGTCTTTTATTACTTGGCGATCATCTTTTATTAATTGGCGATCGCCTATGGTGACCAACCAGAGACGATCATCTCATGCCACGTATGGATCCAACATCCGTCAAAGTCGTCGAAGACCGAATCTTAGACGGTGGCCCACGTGTAGATCTACAAAGGGCACCGACAGATAAGACATTTGACCCCAGCCTGTCACCTACCTCACCTACCGACAGGGCCGCCGAAAGGTAGAAAGTGGGTCCTCCCAGGACAGCGATTCAGGACGCGTGCAGGCTTCCCATTGGCTCGCACAGCTGGTCGCCAGCAGCAGCCCCAGACCTTAAGGGAACAACCTCATGTGACGGGACGATCGGCCATCTTATTATAATATAGAAAACGGCGGTCGCCCGCGATCGCCGGAGAGGTCCCAACAGCTTTGTCCCCTATAAATAGGAGGCTCACAACAAGTGTCAAGCATCATGTGATTTTACCGTGAATACAGTGCAAATTATACACAGAGAGAGAATCAAAGACTCATCTGGCAATCACTTATACATTCATATTGATATTCATATACACTTATCATACATCCCAAGCAAGAACTCACAGATCTACATATCTGGTTCTTCCGGCAATCTACACGCTCTACAGCTTAGATAACTAGAAGTCTTTACACTCATTGTAATAGATTCTAACATTAGTATTTGTACTCGACAATATATGTTGGGATAAATGATGTTTTGATAATTGCCAAAAACAACAAAGCTTGATACGGCAAGCCCTGTATCGAAAGCCGGTTGAAGTTGTCAATCCTGTATCGAAGACCTTCGGATAGCGCCCGCATACAGCAAGTTCTCGTGCCACCAAGATACAGCAACAAAAAGCCAAGTATGGAAGCTGCCTCGAATCTCAATACAGCACCCTTCCATACAGCGCCAGACTACTCCAAAATGCCTACAGCTCCAGTGGATACAGCATTCACATCGGAACAGGACTGAAGACCGTTTGAAAAGGAATCTTTAGTATTCACTAAAGTCAAGTACCGTTTGACAAAAGAGTATTTAAATACTCAAGGATAAAGTATTTAAATATTGAAGCTGTCAGAGATCTTCAAAACCCTCAATATCCGGATCCTTGTCTATTCAAGTCAACTATCGAATCTTGCCCAACGGATCTATCTCAACGGATATATCCAAGAAGGCTATATATATCCCCAGAAGTTTGAAAATCAAGCAGAAGAATCCAAATCATCAAGAACATATACAAGCTTACAAGCGATATTCAAAAGATCGAAAGACTGAATATTCATTATCATCGGATCAAGCTTACAAGAGCAAGTATATTTCTTTCTAGCATCAATCCATATCTGAAGAAAGAAGAAATATACTCAGTCATCAAGAACAACCATCATCAGCTCAAGAACTTCATATTCAAAACTGTTGTTCTTACCTGGTTACCTACCTTTTACCTTGTGTAAAAACTGAGCTCTGTGTGAACTCAACAAGTTATTCTGACCTGTGTGGGACGAATAAGAAGACGAAGCTTTGGAACTGTGTGTGAAGAAACTAGTCAAGAAGGAAGCTTTAACCAATCTGTGTGAACGGTTGAAAGCGACATTCTTTGTATCAATCTGTGTGAACGATACAAGGATAGGTTTGTTTATAAATACATAGTTGTGTACGCAGTATTTATAATAAACGTTTTACTCCTGTGTGGAGGACCAGTGGACGTAGAGGGGTTTACCTCGAACCACTTAAATACTGTGTTATTTACCTTTCGCCGTTACTGTTTTCATAACTGTGATTTATACTAGTATACACTGCAAAATCCCTGTACGCATCAAGCTAACAGGAGAATAAACCAAGTTGCTGTATCGAC
Source organism: Orobanche coerulescens (assembly GCA_033398695.1). NCBI lineage: Eukaryota > Viridiplantae > Streptophyta > Magnoliopsida > Lamiales > Orobanchaceae > Orobanche > Orobanche coerulescens. The sequence goes on along the minus strand of CM065804.1, from coordinate 64,842,654 downwards.
GGCAACTTACTATATTAAAGACTTCCGCTACGCATTCAGATTCGAAAAACCATACAGCCTGTTGCTTAAACATTTCCCAAGCTGTATTGCGTATACTTGTTATTGAAAGGGACCAACAATATATTTATTAATAACATCCCGCGAGAGCATTCAAGCCCGGGATTAACAACCCCGGCAAATCTTGTGTTATCTATTTTCTCACGGAAGTGTTCTCGTATTTGTTTGTTACTCGATCATTCCAGCAATACTATCTTCGGATAATATTTTGGGTAACAACAGGCGTACTAACGCGATTATATGTTACACTTTGCACATTAATCCGTTTATAAGCGCGGTTTGTCGGTTTGTTTGTTTGTCATACAATATGAAAACATACACAACCTAAAACTAACAACATGCAGTTCATGGACCGTTCCTAGAGCAAAAACATCGTAATCTAATTACATGTCTTCGGTCTTGAATCTTCATCTTCTCGAGCGGATCTTCCTCCGGTCTTCGTCATTGCATATAAATTTTACATTTGAAAAATTGCATCCTATACAAATTTCTAGTAAAATAAACAGGTTCAAAACGGCCTTTACAACCCAATCGAACAAAACAACAATTCAAAACTAGGTCCATGAACTACATCCCCATTCAAAATTAATGCAACAATTACATTAAAATAAATCGCAATAATGATTAATCTAAAATTGATCTAATCAACAAATATTAATCCAACAATTAGAATTAATCAAATTAATTCACTTAACCGTTAATTTTAATTTGTTCCGGACAAAATAAATATTTCATTAAATTAATTCCCTTAAAATAAAATTACCATAATTATATTTTAGTCAAATTAAATCTAATTTAATTTGCGGGAAATTAATTTACCGAACGAAATATAAAAACAGAGTCGGAAAACACAAGGCCCGGGCCAAGCTCATGACAGGCGCCACCAAAGAAATTTCAAACAAATGACCTACCAAAGAAGCAGTGTAACACCCCCAGATTTAACCGGAAATATTACAGCGCCGTGAGCCCCGAGATGGAACCCACAAGGCTAAAAGAAATTTTCGCAAACATTTACAAATGCCCTAGAGGCTAACGACAGTACTATCTTAAAAAAATATTCGAAGACGTTATAAAACTCGTTTATCAAAAGCATCGTAAAACCTCATTTTGAAAAGGGCAAGGCCCAATGGCCGGAACTCAATAGTTTAGAAAACGATTTCCAAAATAACTCAAGTTACTAGATATCCAAAAAGTTATTTAAAATACTCACGCAGCGGAAAGGACAACCAAGTAAAATTACACTAGCAGCGGAATACAATAACTGATCAGGAATTCAGTTCATAAAAATATGCCCTAGCCAGTATCCTCCGGGAAGCTCATCTCTCCACAACCACTACAAGCTCGATATCTCAAGAACCTAAAAAGAAATCCCACGACGGGGTCAGCCATAATATCCAACAATGATAACCATCACATCACATTAATAATTACATACCAATGAGAATACAAAATAAGAATACGAGCAATGTAATCTTATCGTCATAACTTTACTTACTCAAATAATCCTCAACAGAATAACCATTATCACATATTTCACCTCTCGTACTCGATTAACCAATACATTCGAACATAATCTCTGTATTGTACCTCGGGCAATACTCAAGATTCTCAAACTATCATCGCCAACTCACGATACGGAAATATACCAGTTCTGACCAATAAGATCCGTCAGATAATATCATTAAATCCCAAGATGATAACCGGTTGTCCATCAGGAGACAAATATCAAAGGAAATGTGGAACATACCTCGAGATATGAAGTGCCACGACAATCATATCAGTCTAATCCGAGATTATATCAATGCAATACGGACACGGTCCTAACACAAGACCTACAGATGCATACTCATATGACCACGTCAATATGCTCAAAACAATAACAACAGTGTATACTCAATGGAAATCCCATGATCCAGCGCCCTCAGCATAGATCCCAAGATGATCCTACTAGATCAACACGAGGTGGATAACCAACAATATACATATACACAAAAACACATAAAACCAATGATGCGAATCCACATGATTCCATCAACACAATACTGGGTAATCCAACGATCCAGCACCCTCAGCATAGATCCCAAGATGATCCCGTCGGACCATAACGAGGTGGAAAAACTCGTCCAATGATCCAGCGCCCTCAGCATAGATCCCAAGATGATCCCGTCAGACCATAACGAGGTGGATATCTGATCCAGTGCCCTCAGCATAGATCACACGATCCCAACGGATCAACACAACATAAACAATACAATTATGCATACACATATGCAACTCAATATGTTCATCGACACGAACAACATATGAATCAAAACATGAACGACACTATGATGACACAACTAGGACGACTTCATGTTCAGTAACATGAATGACAACCTGCATGATCACCAACATCAACACTAAACCGAATCAATCTAGAATACTTGTCCCGAGTCCTTCAGAAGCAGTCTCGATGTCAAATCACCACCGACGATTATCCGCAATGCTCGGCAACCCAAACATACCATGGACTGCAAATACTCATATCTTCGTCTTTATCATAATGTATCCTCGATACCCAAAATTCTAATAACCGAAATGAATCATAAACCTTATGATTTAACTCCCAGAATCGGAAAGGCAACACATAATCCAAATCTCCAGAATTTGCAGTAATAATCATTGCTATATACATTATAAACGAAATGAAACTGAAACCATTCATTAAACATTATAACTGAGCAAGTAATAACTTGCCTTGATATCGATGAAGTCGTTACCAAATCCATTGTCGTCATCTACAATTCCCTCGACCCTGATCAATGCAATCTACAAACATTCTCGAATACGACCGCAAAGCATGGTTCTAATCACCGATCACTTACCTCAACTTATGGCAATAATCAATAAACAACAATCCGGTAACAATCAATAACCGACATAACCAATCCACAAACCCAACGGTTCTACGACATCTCGGTTAAACATAAGTTTGAACAATCCAACTCAAACCAGTACCAATTCACAACCATAACATGAAAATATTGCACTGTCTGCCTACTTAGCGCACGTTAAACGCATAACGTAGCGTGCGCTAAGTAGCTCCCGTTAGCGTGCGCTAGCCCGTAAGCTTAGCGTGCGCTAATGCTGTACAGATGCATGTTTTTCAGATACCGAATCAACATATGGCGATTATCAACAACACTAAGTGATTCTAAACCATGTTCAAAGCTATCAAAACAGCAAAATCCGATATCCTTTAACATATAAACAATCATCCAACCCTTAATCAAATTCTTATATTCAAATATCATCTTCTTCCTCAAATATCAACATCATGAACACCAAGAACCTTAACAACACTCCCCTAATCTAACATTACGGAGATTAATCATCAACATCCGCAAAGGAGAAGAAAGATTCATCAACTTATCTCAAGACAACAAACTACATAATTCAAACCACACGAATCATATTAATATCATCATATCAAAAATAACATCATCATAATCCGGTATTCCATCTTAATCATGCTTATCAACTTGTTTATGTAATAATCATCAACTCAAGAACATCAACATTCGATCCAAAATGAAATCTAAAGATGAAGAGTGATTACCTTTATGAAGGAATGGATTGATTTCCAAGGTTGAATCCATTTCCAAGAATCACCAATGATTTCAAGAACAAACCTTTAATCCATGATTTCCATCTTTAATCTTGTTAAAGAGGATCATCCCTCAGTGTTTAGGAACTCCAAATGTCCTCCCAAGGTTCTCTCTATCGGGTGAAAGGAAAGAAATGGACGAAATGCTTCATAACACCCGTCTGTCCCTTTTTATAAAGTATATTACTAGCGTGCGCTAAACCTTATGTTTAGCGTGCGCTACGGCCTTAGCGTGCGGTAACTGACTTCGTTAGCGTGCGCTATCGCAGTCCAGAGGCTACAGTCTGGCTTCGTACATGTGCTTACGTACGTAATGCCTATGCATTAGCGTACGTAACTTACACTATCTAGCGTACGCAAGTCCTTGCATTTAGCGTGCGCTAATATCAGTTGACTCGTTTGTCTGTATGCTCCGAAGACTGGTCCACACGCTGAAAGTGCGGACGAGGATAAGATTCCTTTTTGTCCAATATACAGTTAGCGTGCGCTAATCAACATGCATTAGCGTGCACTAATACTACATTACAACATCCGTTGACTTATCAGAACATGCGCCGAAAGTGGCCTGGTCCACACGCAGATTCCTTCCGATCTGACTGCATTGGCGTGCATTATCTTATATCCGTAGCGTGCGCTAAATCTGCACGATAGCGTGCGCTACTCATGATTATTAACGTGCGCTAATAATGTTACACTTAGCCATTTTCAGCTATTCTTGTCCAACGTCTCAACATACAGAATACGAACATATGGCGTACTGAATACATATACTTCTTACATCCAATTGTCGACCAAGTACGACAATTATACCAATACAGATGTCTCGGTCCTTCAATTATTTTACCCATACCGTACAGATTCCATGCTGTACAACATAACTCTGATAAAATAACATTAAACAATATTAATAGAAATTCTGGATATTACAAGCAGCCCCCGGCAGCCCCGAGCTGCCGGGTCCGGCCATTTTTTCGGCTGGTTTTTTTCGTCCCGAATCCAAAAACAATATTTTTTTAATTTTTATATTATACAATTAAATCAGTTTTTCAAAAGAAAAAATAGATTTATATTGTAACATAAAATCATGAAAAATAATTTTTAGATGAACAATTAAACATCAACAATTAAAACAATTATGATTCTGAATCATAAAAAATAATCAAGCATTCCAAATGCAAATATCGAATATACTATCGTATAAACCTTGCTCTGATACCACTGTTGGGATTTAGTGATTAAAATCGAGATACGCAGCAGAAAATAAACCGGTCCAACTAGATAAAACCAAACCCCAAAACGGATCGATCAAGCATGGTATAAACAAATATAAAATTGATGAAGATAAATTAAGAGATCATACCCTCGTAGACCTTTGATAATATCTTCCTGATTCCGAGCACAACACGAATCCAATCAAACGAGCCTTTGGAAATTCCCGAGCACCGAAAGCACTGTGCCTCTACGTATCACGCGTCGGAATATGACCGAAAAATATTTCTATCAATTTATACTCTAAGTATACGGCTAGAAGTTGATAGAATTAGCTTATATATAATTTTATAAATACTCTAAGTATTTTATAAAAATTATTTTTTCTCAAATACACTTAGAAATCAAATGTATAAAGCTTGAAAATAACCTCTCTCTTTTTCCCTCAAAACTCACGGCCAAGCATCCTATGGTGGAATGAAGATTGTGTTATTTTTATAACATAAATACACATCACACCACACATCATGCCAAGAATCAAAAAGTATTAATTATACACCATGTATAATTAAAGTCCCCACATCAAATAAATAAATCATCAAGTCAAAATAGATGATAATACACCATGTGAGGTGAGTGGGGGGGGGGGGGGCGGCCAAGGGAGGAGAAAAAGTGGTTGGTTCGTTTCGGTCCGTGAAACGAACAATCGTGTATCTAATCCGATAAATAAACCTCGGTATGTTTCAATATTAATACAATTAATTATTCCAATTAATTAATTATATTAAAAATAATTTATCTAAGAAATAATATGAATAAATTAATTACCCAGTAATTTATTTAATTCACGAGACCGATTTAATTTATCCAATAAATTAAATTAGACATCCAATGTCCAATATTAACCAAGAGAGAATAAGCTAAAGATAATCCGTCGTCAATTCCTGTGCCGCGACTCTGTAGGTTCGTCTTAGTTAGCATTGGGAGGATCCAATGATTGTTAGCACCACTTAGCCAGTCTCGTGGCCCACACCATAACCTAACTGAGAACGAATGATAGGATCATTCCAAAACCATTATGTCGTGAATACCGTATACATATAAACCCTTCAATCATATGTCCCGGTCAAGTATTAGGGTCATGGTAAAGTCAAACCCTACTGTAACTTGACTCTATGCTTTCTGTTAATGCAAACCGAGATCATCGAGCTCTTGTGTATCAAATACAACTAGCTCTGAATGCTTTGGCCAAAGACTTATGATCTTATTTTCCATTAAACGCATAGGACATTTTCCTGCTCACTAACAGGAGAAAGAATCCTATCTTGGTATTCAGTAGAGACTGCTACTTGCCCACTAAGTTGCATTTCGAGGTTGACCACACCAACCGGCGATTGGATCGAACTACTCTAATGACTAACTTAATGTCACAAGCACATCTCCTACTGAAACCTCAAGTCAAAGGTCCACGTATACTTATCACAATCTTTCGATTCAATTATTGACAATCCCTGAGTGATATCCATGTGATCGAATCGAGTTGAGTCTTGTTCGAGTATACTAATCCCATTAGCATACCTATAACGTGTTCTCCCACTAACCGTTAGTGAAGACAGGCACTCTACATGTCAAAGTACACGTTATACAAGTCTTGTCTAAACTTACTACCCAGATAAGTTTTATCGACTTGCGAACTAGTTAAGCATTCGAGCTCTAAACACTTCTAGTGCCTATGTCCTTATCTCCATAAGGAATAGAATGCTCGCTCAAATGCAAGGACTATTATTCTATATACCAAATCACAATGCCACTTATATACAATAATATAGAAATAATAATTGCCTTATTAAATATAATATTCATAATTACAATACAATTGCTCTCACTCTCTCATCCTCTGAGTGGCATTCGAGGGCATATTCCTAACACCAGCATGATGATAAGGCTCGAGTCTTTGTTAGACGTTTTGTTACCATGTTTACTTGGGTGTCGGAGATAGTCTGGTTGTTTTACGAATATTGTTAAAGTCCCTTGCATGGGCAACGAACTTGTGTTACCTTATGCTTTATGATGTTTAACTAAAATATTTTGGCCGAGGCCACGGCCCTATTTTACTATTATTAATGTGTCCTATGAGATTTCTTTTGTGGATTATTTGTTATGTGTTAGCCTGGTAGACCTTGCGAAGGTTCTACGGCATGTAATGTCCTTTATGAGATTTGGGATGTTACAGCAGGTGGACTGGATATCCATCACTTTTACCTGCAATCCAAAATGGCCAGTGGCCAGAGATCACAAGGTTCGTTAATAAACGGGGATTAAGGCCAGAAGATAGACAAGATATATGAGTTCGAATATTCAAAATGAAACTCGATGAGCTTCTGACTGATTTGAAGTAGAGCAAAGTGTTTGGCAGACACACTGCATGTAATATCTTCTTAGTTTATATGGAGTTTTATTTCCTCATCCATTAAGTTAATTTCAATGTAATCCTACAAATTAATTATATTATTTATAGATTATATATATTCTGTATTTTTTAAATTGCTAATGTTATGATACTGTCTTTATTTATCGGGTACGCTTGTTGCAATCCGAATTTGAAGCGAGGCCTTCCTCATGCCCATGTCGTTCTTTTTATAAAACGTGAGGATCAACAACACATGATATAAAATATATATGATTTCATATGTGTATAACTTCCCGACCGTGAAAAAGACCCTGAACCATTTGATGCTATTGCGGAATGTATGATACATGGTCTATGTGGACCAGAAAGAATGAGTTCGCCTTGCATGGTGGATTCAAAGTGCTCAAAAAGGTTTTCGGTACATTACATGGAGCGTACAAAATTAGATGACAATGGATACCCATTCTATCGAAGGAGAGACATAGGTGCCACCCTTGACAAAAATGGAATCCTTCTTGATAACAGATTTTTGGTTCCATATAATGCGTTTTTGATTATGAAGTATCGGGCCCATATCAACGTTTAGTATTGCAATCAAGGCCAATCCGTGAAGTGCCTCTTTAAGTACATTAATAAGGCCAGCGATAGGATGGGTGACAGAATAATGAATACAAATAATTATGAAATCAGCGAGTACGTCGATTGTAGATATATTTCTGCATGTGAGGCTATGTGGAGAATATTTAAGTTTCCAATTCATTATTTGACTCCCCATGTGGAACGTTTGTCGTTCCATTTGAAAGGTGAACAGACATGCGTATTTAGAGAAGGCGATTACATTGATAATGTCCTGGTCAGGAATACTATCGCAGAAGCTCAATTTCTACAGTGGATGAAAACTAATAAAAACAATATGGAGGCTCGACAGTGGCTATACAGTGAATTTCCCCAGCACTACGTTTGGAATGGAACGGACAGAATATGGACAAAGAGACAAGAAAGATTTGTCATAGCACGCATCTTCCATGTTCCTCCATCTGCTGGTAAAATGTATCGTCTTAGGATATTATTGAATCACGTCACGGGCGCTACATGTCACGAGGACTTTCGTATAGTGAATGGAGAATTGAAGGAGAGCTATAAGAAGCATGCTACGCAATGGGTTTGTTAGACGACGATAAAGTGTACATCGAAGGAATTATTGAAGCAAGTTCTTGGGGAACAGGAGACTACCTACGACGTCACTTCACAACCTTACTCATTTCGAATAGTATGTCAATGCCTGAGGAAGTGTGGAAACAAACTTGGCAATTTATGTCAGACGACATTCTTCACATGAAGCGAAAGACTCTTAAAAGACCGGGTAACTAAATTTATGTAATATTAATGTATTACATAATAAAATATTTATTAAGATTCTCTGCCTAATAAATTTAATTTATAATATTATGTGTATATAATTAATTTGATTTACCTCAATTAAGAATGCTTCTTTCTTATTTTTTTCAAAACTATTATTTTTTGACATAAAATTTAAAGTATATAGTAACAATAAAATATGTATTTTAATTGAAGATATAAATTAAAAATATGTTGTAGTGTTTTTCATTAATAAATATATTCTACAACATGTTCTCATGTTCTCATGTTCTACATTTTTTTGCATCTGCCAATTATCATCTCATGTTTTTCTAGCCTTGCAGCTGACAGAGGAACAGTTAAAAAATCTAGCTTTGGGTGAAATTGAAAAATTACTTGTGGAAAGTTCCACCAGTCTATTTAATTTTCCTGGTATGCATATACCAAATGAAAGTGTCACTTCTGATACTGAAAACATGCTCATATTAGAAGAGATGTCTTACAATATTGAAGAAATGAAGGCAGAGCACGCTAAACTATATCCTAAGTTGACTGATGAGCAAAAGACAGTTTATGAGAGAATAATCACCGTAGTTGATAGTGGTAAGGGTGGTCTTTTCTTTGTATATGGATACGGTGGTACAGGAAAGACTTATATTTGGAGGACTTTGTGCGCAACTTTACGTGGAAGGGGCGACATAATACTTCCTGTAGCATCGAGTGGCATAGCTTCGCTCCTCCTCACTAAAGGTAGGACAACGCACTCTAGGTTCGGCATACCTTTGGAGTGTTACGAGAAATCCTCATGCTGCAAGATCACATTGAATAGCTATCTGACTGGATTACTCAAAAAGACAAAGGTAGTTATCTGGGATGAGGCACCAATGACGCACAGGTATTGTTTCGAAGCACTTAACAGGAGTTTGGTTGATGTCATGTGAATGCCCGATGGGAGTTGTTCTAGCAGCCTATTCGGTGGTTTAGCTGTTGTTTTGGGAGGCGGTTTCTGTCAGATCCTTCCAGTTGTTCCTAAGGGGAGCCGACATGATATTGTGCATGCCTCAATAAGCTTATCTCAACTATGGGATTCGTGTGAGCTTCTTAAGTTGACTAAAAACATGAGATTACAGGTAATTTAACTAACCAAAATCCTAATTTATTTATACTGCTCATTTTTGAAATTATTATATTTATTGAAAATAATATTAATGTAAGTACTTCATTAGTTAGAACTTGATGGGAAAAGTGTTATACTAATTAAGCTTTTGGCTATTAATTTAATTAAAAATAGAGTAATACATCTCAGCCCCTTACCAAGACGTATCTAATCTAGTTCATATGCCTTTAGTCACATATAAATTGATATCTTAGACACTCACGTTGGAACAACATATATTTTGTAATATCCAAAATTTCTACTACTATTGTTTAATGTTATTTTATCCGAGTTATGTTGTACAGCGTGGAATCTGTACAGTATGGGTAAAATAATTGCAGGACCGAGACATCTGTATTGGTATAATTGTCGTACTTGGTCGACAATTGGATGTAAGAAGTATATGTATTCAGTACGCCGTATGTTCGTATTCTGTATGTTGAGACGTTGGACAAGAATAGCTGAAAATGGCTAAGTGTAACATTATTAGCGCACGCTAATAATCATGAGTAGCGTACGCTATCGTGCAGGTTTAGCGCATGCTATGGATATAAGATCACACACACTAATGCAGTCAGATCGGAAGGAATCTGCGTGTGGACCAGGCCACTTTCGACGCACGTTCTGATAAGTCAACGGATGTTTGTAATGTAGTACTAGCGCACGCTAAACCCTAAAGGTTAGCGCACACTAATGGTATATTGGACAAAAAGGAATCTTATCCTCGTCAGCACTTTCGGCGTGTGGACCAGTCTTCGGAGCATACAGACAAACGAGTCAACTGATATTAGCACATGCTAAATGCAAGGACTTGCGTACGCTAAGACAGTGTAAGTACGCTAATGCATGGGCATTAGATACGTAAGCTCATGTACGAAGCCAGACATTAGTCTCTGGACTGCGATAGCGCATGCTAACAAAGGTCAGTTAGCGCACACTAAGGCTGTTAAGGCTGTTGCGCACGCTAAATATGAGATGTTAGCGCACACTAGTAATGCAGTCTATATAAGGGACAGACGGGTATTATGAGGCATTTCGTCCATTCTTTCACCTTCAGTCGATAGAGAGAGCTTTGGGAGGTTCTTGAGGTTCCCAAACACGGTGAGGTAGTGATCTTTAACAAGATTAAGATAGAAATCATGGATTAAAGCTTTGTTCTTGAAATCATTGGTGATTCTTGGAAATGGATTCAACCTTGGAAATCAATCCATTCCTTCATAAAGGTAATCACTCTTCATCTTTAGACTTCGTTTTGGATTGAATGTTGATGTTCTTGAGTTGATGGTTATTACATAAACAAGTTGACAAGCATGGTTATGAGATGGATTACTGGAGTATGATGATATTAATATGATTCGTGTGGTTTGAGTTATGTAGTTCGTTTTCTTGAGATAAGTTGATGAATCTTTCTTCTCCTTTGCGGATGTTGATGATTAATCTCCTTAATGTTAGATTAAGGGAGTGTTGTTAAGGTTCTTGGTGTTCATGATGTTGATATTTGAGGAAGAAGATGATATATGATTAGAATTGAATTAAGGATTGGATTACTTATATGTTAAATGATATCAGATTTCGTTGTTTTGATAGCTTTGAACATGATTCAGAATCACTTAGTGTTCTTGAAATCGCCATATGTTGATCGGTATCTGAAAAACATGCATCTGTACAGCATTAGCGCACGCTACGTTTACTGTCTAGCGCGCGCTAACGGGAGCAACTTAGCGCACGCTACGTTAGATGATTAACGTGCGCTAAGAAGGCAGAAGGTGCAGTATTTTCGTGTTGTGGTTGTAAATTTGTGCTGGTTTGAGTAGGATTGATCCGACTAGTGTTTAATCGAGATATTGTCAAGTCGTTGGGTTTGTGGAATGGTTTTATCGATTGTTGATTGTTGTCGAACTTGTTGTTTATCGATTATTGTAATAGTTTGAGATTATTGATCGGTGATTATAACCGTATGTTGCGGCCGTGTTCGAGTAAGTTCGTGAATTGCTTTGGTTGGGACCGAGGGACTTGTAGATGACGACAATGGAATTGGTAACAGCTTCATCGGTATCGAGGCAAGTTATTACTTGCTCAGTTTATAATATTTAATGAATGGTTTCTGTTTCATTCGTTTATAATTCGTATAAGCAATGTTTATAATCGTAATCACAGGAGATTTGTGATTATAAGTTGTATTTGAGTTTTGGGGATTAAATCATAATGTATATGATTTACATTGTTGTTGGCATATTTGGTATCGAGGATACATCATGGTATGGACAAAGGCGTGAATTATTTACCGTTCGTGACCTTTTAGATCGTCGAATATTCAGAATAATGGTTCGTGATGGTCTGGACATCGAGATTGCTCTCGAAGGACTCGGGGCAAGTACTCTAATCATTTTTATCATTTGTGTCGATCATGTCGTGATACATTCGTGTATCGTTGTTGTCATGCATTTGTGCATTGTTGTTGTCATGTATTGTGTACTGTTGTTTTGTGCAGTTGTGCATTATTGTCATATGTCCACCTCGTGTTGGTCCGACGGGATCATCAGGGGATCTATGCTAGCGTGCGCTGGATCATTGGACGGGTTTTCCACCTCAGGTTGGTCTGACGGGATCATCGGGGGATCTAGGTAGTGAACGTTGGATCATCGTATTGCCATGTATTGTTGTTGTGCATATGTATATTATGGATTTGCCATAAGTATACATTGTCGTTATTATTCTGATCATATTGACGTTGTCATGTGAGTATGAATTTGTAGGTCTTGTGTTAGGATCATGTTCGTATGTTGTGTTGATCTGATCTCGGATTAGACTGACGTGATGGTAATGGTATTTCGGATCTTGAGGTATATTCCGTATTTCCTTGGTACTTGTCTCTGATGGACAATCAATTATCATATTGGAATTGTCGACGTTATCCGATGGATTTAATTGGCCAGAGTTGGTATAATTTCCGTATCGCGAGTTATGATAATGTTTTGAGAACCTGGAGTATTGTTGAGATACCGTACAGATATTTCGGTATTATCTTATTGTGCTGTTAAGGATACGAATCGTGGATTTTCGTAAAGTTACGACGGTAACATTACATTGGTCGTATTCTTACTTAGTATTTCTATTGATATGTAATTATTGACGTGATGTGATGGTTATCATTGTTGGATATTATGGCTGACCCCGTCGTGGGCTTTCTTTTTAGGTTCTTTGGATATCGACCTTATAGCGGTCGTGGAGAGATGAGCTTCCCGGAGGATACTGGCTAGGGCATGTATTTGTGTATTGAGTTTCCTGATCAGTTCTTGTATTCCGCTGCTAGAGTGTTTTGAACTGTTTGTCTTTTCTCTGCGTGAGTAAATTTATAGGGCCTTTGATATCTGGTAACTTGGGTTACTTTGGCAATCGTTTTATAAACTATTCTGTCGGTACGTGTAAGCGATAGCTTAACGTATGTTTTTAAACTGTTGAGTCTTGGCATTTCGGGCCTTGTGGTTTCAAACGAGTTTTTACGACGGTTTGATAAATGAGTTTTATAAATCTTCAAATGTTTTTAATAGATAATATCGTCGTTAGCCTCTTGGGCGTTTGTAAATATTTGCGAAAATTTTCTTCAGCCTTTTGAGTTCCATCTCGGGGCCCACGGCACTGTAATATTCCCAGTTAAAATCTGGGGGTATTACAGAATATGGTATCGGAGCTTAGGTTAAGAAAACCTAGGCAGTCGGATCGAGTTGGGTCGTGTTTTTATCGTGTCATTCGAGTTGTCGATTGACGAATATTAGAGCTGTGAGTTTTTGTTGTTCACTCGGGCTTGTGCGTGATGTGATTTACCAGTGTATTACTGGAGTTGTTGTAAACTTTTCCAAATGGTGTTAACGTGTTTCTTCAGATAGAGCTGTGTTGTGTTTTCGAGTTGAACTGAGTTTGCAAAATGTGTGTTTTGAAAATATATGTGTCGAGTATTTTCTTGAGTCGAGACATGTGCCAGTATCACGGGGAATCATCGACTTCACGATCGGTAAGTAATTGGATTTTTGAATTGCATTGAGGTTTATTGTCGTTCTAAGTTGGTATGCTTTAAGATTCAGCAAATATTATGCGTTACAGTATAAGATGACAGAGTTGGGACAGGATTGATGATCTTGAGAAGTTATGATTTTGGAAATCAATATGTCGGTTAAGCTTTGGAACGAAGTTGTGCATTTGGGAGAAATATTGTGGATTGTTTAGGAGAACATGTAGTCATGTTAATTCATTTTATGATATATGAACTGTTTTTGAGAATTTGAAAATGGTACTTTTCAAAATGAATGTTTTACGGATATTTTACCGTAAATGATTTTTGGGCCGAGACCCAATAGATTTTTGAAATTGTTTTATAACTCAGGACTTGGGGTCCGAAAAAGGGTTTTCGACTTTTTAAACTTCTTGTAATGCGGAACGAGATACGGGCTGAGACCCTAATGTTTCAAAAGGCCTTTCTATTTTCTTAAAACTCCCGAGAATTGTAAAACACTTTATCAATCTTTATCTATTTCGTTTCTGCCTTTCGTGGTTTTAGTTTACTTGTTCAAATGAAACCTCTCGGGAAGTCTTTCGCTGTGTTGATTTGTTTCAATGCATTGCTATAGCATAATTGAGGTGATCCATGATGGAAAATGGTGGACGTTGCGAGTCATATGTGGAAAAGTAGTTTTTAGTCGGAATTTATATATTGAAATTTCGGAACTTTATCGTGTGGTTTTCCGATGGAATAGCGAACCGAATTGGTATACAGGGGTATGTATGTGGTCAATCATTTGCATAGTTTTCATTTTAAAACTTCGAAATTGTGTAGAATCGAAGGAAACTGTTACCGAATACTTGGCACCAGCGAGCCGATTTAATTTTTTGAAAATTGATTCAGTGGTCTTACCAAAAATTATGTTTTGAGTTTTGAAATTTTTGGAAAGAACTTTCGAAAATTTGTCTCTTGGCAAGACTATATGATTTCAAACTGGTTTTGAAAATGTGACCGATATACATACCCATTTAGTGCATAGTGCACATCATGATGGAGTTATGAGTGTGACTCACGAACTGGATAGTACATCAGTATGGTACGATGAAAGAGGTTCGAACGTTAGTATGGTAGTTTGGTTATCCAGGGATGATCGGTTGATTTATCGGATAAGAGAAAAATACTGCGTATTGCAAGTTCGGGTACATCATGTAATTTTGGAACTATGGGTTTTATGAAACCGGGACATATGTGCTATGTGATTCCATTGGTACGGTAGTAGCGCGATTTTACCATAGTGATCTTTGAATGATTTCTTTGTAAGTGTAAATTTGGGGATGGTGACCCCATGCTGGTTGTTTTGGATATTGAGTGGTCATTCCCACTCCTTGTATGAATTGGTATGTTCGTCGATTTGCGATTCGTTGTTCGTATGCCGAGGGGAATGTTCTCCAGTCGGGTATGTTTATTGAGATCTACTGTACGTGATTGATTTGTCGTTTTGAGAATATTATTCTTTTGTATATCTGTTTCTGTGGTTCTGTATTCACCGTGTTGGAGTTTATAATGGTGGTGATATTCTCGATTGCGTTTCGACCTTTGGATTGGTCATATTAGAGTTTATCATGTCAAATGATATTCTCGATTAATTTATGGGTTGATAATTGCTGGTGATCATCTGAGCGTTCAGATTTTGTGTCGATATTTCGGGATTCGTTGCCATTGTGTTGGGCAATTGTTTCACAGATGTATCGTGTATTATTGATTTGTATCAGGATTTGGACTTGATTGTGTAATCAGGCATACAGGATTTGAAATGGATAAATTATTTCTTCCAAAGATGTTATATTTTTGTTGAAACTCATGGAATTGTGATCGTAAGCGTGTTGAAGCTTTACAGTGAAGTCACTTTCTAGTATCTCAGGAGATCGTCGACTTGGCGCATATGTAAGTATGCTATTTTGGTTATTCGGTAATAATGATGATTGATCGTTGTCGTGATGGTTTCGGGATATTTTGGGTTGAACGGTTTGTTTGTTTTTATGACGGATTGCAAGTTTCGAGGACGAAACTTATTTTAAGTGGTGTAGTATGTAATATCCGGAATTTCTACTACTATTGTTCAATGTTATTTTATCCTAGTTATGTTGTACAACGTGGAATCTGTACAGTATGGGTAAAATAATTGAAGGACCGAGACATCTGTATTGGTATAATTGTCGTACTTGGTCGACAATTGGATGTAAGAAGTATATGTATTCAGTACGTCGTATGTTCGTATTCTGTATGTTGAGACATTGGACAAGAATAGTTGAAAATGGCTAAGTGTAACATTATTAGCGCACGCTAATAATCATGAGTAGTGCACGCTATCGTGCAGGTTTAGCGCACGCTACGGATATAAGATAATGCACGCTAATGCAGTCAGATCGGAAGGAATCTGCGTGTGGACCCGGCCACTTTCGACGCACGTTTTGATAAGTCAACGGATGTTTGTAATGTAGTACTAGCGCAAGCTAAACCCTAAAGGTTAGCGCACGCTAATGGTATATTGGACAAAAAAGAATCTTATCCTCGTCAGCACTTTCGGCGTGTGGCCCAGTCTTCGGAGCATACAGACAAACGAGTCAACTGATATTAGCGCTTGCTAAATGCAAGGACTTGCGTACGCTAAGACAATGTAAGTTACGTATGCTAATGCATGGGCATTATGTACGTAAGCTCATGTACGAAGCCATACATTAGTCTCTGGACTGCGATAGCGCACGCTAACAAAGGTCAGTTAGCGCACGCTAAGGCTGTTAAGGCTGTTGCGCATGCTAAATATGAGATGTTAGCGCACGCTAGTAATGCAGTCTATATAAGGGACAGACGGGTATTATGAGGCATTTCGTCCATTCTTTCACTTTCAGTCGATAGAGAGAGCTTTGGGAGGTTCTTGAGGTTCCCAAACACGGTGAGGTGGTGATCTTTAACCAGATTAAGATAGAAATCATGGGTTAAAGCTTTGTTCTTGAAATCATTGGTAATTCTTGGAAATGGATTCAACCTTGGAAATCAATCCATTCCTTCATAAAGGTAATCACTCTTCATCTTTAGACTTCGTTTTGGATTGAATGTTGATGTTCTTTAGTTGATGATTATTACATAAACAAGTTGACAAGCATGGTTATGAGATGGATTACCGGAGTATGATGATATTAATATGATTCATGTGGTTTGAGTTATGTAGTTCGTTTTCTTGAGATAAGTTGATGAATCTTTCTTCTCCTTTGCGGATGTTGATGATTAATCTCCGTAATGTTAGATTAAGGGAGTGTTGTTAAGGTTCTTGGTGTTCATGATGTTGATATTTGAGGAAGAAGATGATATTTGATTAGAATTGAATTAAGGGTTGGATGATTACTTATATGTTAAAGGATATCGGAATTCATTGTTTTGATAGCTTTGAACATGATTCAGAATCACTTAGTGTTCTTGAAATCGCCATATGTTGATCGGTATCTGAAAAACATGCATCTGTACAGCATTAGCGCACGCTACGTTTACTGCCTAGCACGCGCTAACGGGAGCAACTTAGCGCACGCTACGTTAGGTGATTAACGTGCACTAAGAAGACAGAAGGTGCAGTATTTTCGTGTTGTGGTTGTAAATTCGTGCTGGTTTGAGTAGGATTGATCCGACTAGTGTTTAATCGAGATATTGTCAAGCCGTTGGGTTTGTGGAATGGTTTTATCGATTGTTGATTATTGTCGAACTTGTTGTTTATCGATTATTGTAATAGGTTGATATTATTGATCGGTGATTATAACCGTATGTTGCGGCCGTGTTCGAGTATGTTCGTGAATTGCTTTGGTCGGGACCGAGGGACTTGTAGATGACGACAATGGAATTGGTAACAGCTTCATCTGTATCGAGGCAAGTTATTACTTGCTTAGTTTATAATATTTAATGAATGGTTTCTGTTTCATTCATTTATAATTCGTATAAGCAATGTTTATAATCGTAATCACAGGAGATTTGTGATTATAAGTTGTATTTGAGTTTTGGGGATTAAATCATAATGTATATGATTTACATTGTTGTTGGCATACTTGGTATCGAGGATACATCATGGTATGGACAAAGGCGTGAATTATTTACCGTTCGTGACATTTTGGATCGTCGAATATTCAGAATAATGGTTCGTGATGGTCTGGACATCGAGATTGCTCTCGAAGGACTCGGGGCAAGTACTCTAATCATTTTTATCATTTGTGTCGATCATGTCGTTGTAATAACCGCATCTTTCTTTCTTTCTCTTCTGTTTCGTCCAACCGTATCGACTCGACTGTGTTCGTTGACGCTTCTGAGCTGGTGTTGTTTCTCACCTTTGTCACTCGAGCGAGTTCTGATATTGTCCCAAATTGATCTATATATATCGTTGTGACCTTTCCAAGTTCGGAAAATTAGTCTCGTTTTAGATCTTCCAACCCTTGGGCAGTGGAATTCCGTATTTGTTCAGCGATTGGCTCGCGTTTTGACTGGTGTACCGTTGGGTTGGTCAATCATATTGATTTTCGTCCGTTGTGTTTTGTGATTGTTCGGATAATTGACTTAATTGTATTATCCATTTGATGACGCTTGTCACTTGTTGGTTTTGTTATATCCCTAACGGCGACATCGTGTTGGTCGTCGTGGAGCGTGTTTTCACGCCGTATATTCCTTTGCGTTGCTTGTAACGTTTCGCCGATGGGCGTAAGTTACGCGTTTCCTTGCGTATCTCGTTGAGTTTTCCTGGCGGGATATTACTTCTCCCTACTTGTTTTAAGTTTCGGGACGAAACTTCTTTTAAGGAGGGTAGAATGTAATATCCGCAATTTCCGATTTTTTGGTAAATTTCTTTTTCAGCCGGAGTCCGTTTTGACGACTCGCACATGACCGTTTCGTCATTTCGAGAATGATTAATTCTGGACTTTTTGTCATCCGTGTAATACCGGTTGTAATTCATTCGTTTTCATTCAGTAATTATCAGTCTGTAATTGTCACTCAGTGTATTTTCACTCAATTATAATCATTCATCAATCATGTTCATTCATCGTGTTCACCGTTCGGAAAAACTTCGAGTTGTGTATCATTATTGTTCATTGTTTCAACTTTCCTCTTATGAGTTCGACTTTGTTAGATCACCATTAATTTTTGGTAACTCCAAAAATTCTAAATCTTTGCAATATTATAGAGCATCGAATTAGCTTTCTAATGGTTCAAACGGTGAGTCAATCGAGTCGACGAGAGAGTTATGGTCGTTTTAGCTCACCCGCTCGTTATTGGCGATCACGCCGGCCGAACTTCGGCCGTGTCGTCCGACACGGCCCGTGCCGTACTCGTCCGGAAATCGCGAAGTCTCGCCTCAGACCCGGCCGTGTAAATGCAGCACGGCCGAGTCGAACTCTTCCGGATAAGCCGAACTAATCGCGGAGAGGCCCGGCCGTGTTCGGGACACGGCCGAGTCAATGCCGAGCGCCGACAGTCACTATCGGTAGGTCCCTCCGCGTCGCGACCGTGTCTAGCAGGACACGGTCGAGTCCTCGCCGCCAATCTGCGCGCGCCACGGCCGTGTCAGGCGGACACGGCCGAGTCTCGGCCTATTTAAGGCACAGCGGCGTATTTTTCACCCAGTTTCTCATTCCTTTTCTTCCCGTTCGCGGCTGTGGGTGTATACATCATGGAGACATGATGTTGTTCTTTCAATCCATGAAGTTTTGAGGCTCATATCATCAATCGTCCGTCCTATAACATCCTCCGATCTACCGAATCAGGTCAGATTTCCTAGAAATCTAGTTTTGGGGAATTTGGGTATTTTGGTTGTTTTCGTCCGATTAATCCGATTTAACTTAAGATTATGATGGATTGATGAATATTTAGATGTATTATATCATTTCCTTTATTATTCCATGGTTGGATCGTATTGATTCGTTGTTTGGGTTGAGTTCTTGACCGACGCCTTGAAGGTGTCCGGTAGAATGTCATAGAGGGGTTTTCGGGCGTTCTACGATTATTCTTCATCGTATGATCGTTGAATTATTGATTATATGTTGTTAGGGTCGAATTCTTGTGAAGAAATCGAGTCGGAACCCGTCCGTTCGTCATTTTCTTCAAGCTTCTCGATCGTGGGTGTATTCTTTTCCTTCGCCGGGGAATCGTAGGCGTTCGAGGTGTCCCGACTGAGCCGTGATTGTATGAGTGTCCGGTATCGATTATAGAGGCAAGTATCTTGTCCATACATTATGTGTTTTGTGGATATTACGGTTGTTAATCGTCGATATGTGCTAAATAAATATTAATAACCATTTTTCAAAAGTATCGGTATATTTACCAACATGGTTTTCTTAAAGACGACTCGTGTGTTCCGAGAATTAATATGCTTAATTGAATATGTGTATTAATGTTGAGTATAAGATCGTAATACTTTCGTGTGATGCCATTGTGTGTGATTACGTTGTCGGTAAGTTTTGAAGTTTAGTCCTTTGTTAAAGCGGTACGTGGAGACATGTGGTTATCGATGAATTATGTAAATTTATGTGATATTGGTTGTGTCGTTCGGTGCTGTTGGAATAGTGTGCTTTCTTGTTGATAGTATTAGTTCTGGGTTATGAGTATATGTTGGATGAACTGGCCATTCTAGTAAGGTACCTCGACTATATATACTGTGATTGACCTTCGAGGCTTGTGGTTTGCAAATCGTGATTTTGAAACGTGTGTGTGTTGTTCCTTCCACCGGAGTGTCCGACGGGATGTCCGGGAGTCGATACTAAGGGGTACGGCCACGGAAGTGGACTTGGGTGCGTGTGTGGATGAACTTCCACCGGAGTGTCCGACGGGATGTCCGGGGTCGATACTAAGGGGTACGGCCGCGAAGTGGTTTCCCACCGGAGTGTCCGACGGATGTCCGGGGGTCGATACTAAGGGGTACGGCCGCGGGTTACCAACAGGTTTTTCATCTTGAGGATGACGATGTTTTCGTTAATTGTGATATTGTCCGGAGTATCACAATGTTTTGTGCTCGGGGTTGAGAGACATTGTATATCGAGTCTTGGTGCTTGGCTAGAATGGCCTAGGATTAATGTGTTATGTGTAATGTGTCCTTGTAAGTGAATTGAAGTGGATGATCGGGTTGTGGACCCTGTGTTTTGTGACCGGAATGGTTGGGTCGTGGACCCCGTGTTTTGTTAAACGGATTTGTATTTTGAAAAATGAACTTTGGGGCTGTGACCCTAAATGACTTTCGAGGAATTAAGAACTTTCCAATTTCAAATGTTTTCAAAACTCCCGAGATTTGGAAGTATTTTCAAAGTGCTTACTTACTTCGTTTCTACTTTCAAGACTTGAACTATTTTTAACTAAATATACCTCGGGAAGTCTTTCGTTGTATTCTCGGAATGTGTTGTGTATGGCTCGTATTTGCACTTTATACTTGCACTAGCGAAACAGTGGAGTTTGCTAACCCCGAGTAATCGGGGTGGATATCTCAGATTGTGTCCGTGCACATGCCGGTTGTCGGGAGCAAGACACAGGATCGGCACGAGGGATGATGAAAGACGAATGATACTAATCACACGAAGGCCAGTTTTGACTTCAGTTAGTCGGAGTCCATTGTTTTGTCTTTTCCGCTGTCTTATTGTTCGTCGTTGCAAGTATCTTACCCTTGCATGTGTTTGAGTCTGGATGAGTTTATGTATTTTGATTTGTAAGTCAGTGACGGAAGACCAAATCGGTCTATTGATTCGTTATTTTGATTCATCAGTATGTAATGTGTTGTGTTGATGTCTAGCCTGGTGGATCCTCACGGAGAGGGTCTGCGGCGTGTAATATTCCCGGTTTGATCTGGGGGTGTTACATTTATGGTATCGGAGCTTAGGTTGCGGAAACCTAGGCTGTCGGGTCCAGTCGTGTATTGTTGGGTCTTGTCTTGTCAGATTGAGTCTGACTGATGTCGTGTCGCGATGCGTCGTTTGGAATGTCGGTCGTGATTAGTATCAGGATGCAGCCATCATCTTCGTACGATCTGTGGATGTAAGTCTCCCTACTACAGGTTGTACCACGAGCTATACGAGCCTGTGTGATTTTGTGTTATGTAGTTAATATTTGAAGATGCATCGTGAGTAAGTGACATATATTTGTTGATTCCCGTCTTGCGCTAAAATGTAGAATGATATTGCTGAATGTATCCTTGTATAAATCATTTTTCTTACAAGAGTATAAACCTTGGAATTTTAAGTTTTCGAATCCTTTCGGGGAGTCACGTAAAATTTTTAAAATGCCCTCCAAGGGAGGAAAAAGTTGATTTTCGTATGTTGACCACAAGGCTGAAAGTTCTGAAAACTCGAATTATTGATAATTCTTTTCCACTGTGTACTATATGTTTTCAAAACTCGAGTTTTTAACTCAAATAAGGTCTTCAAAATATACTCAAGACGTGACTCGTTTGTAACTTTTCGGTTTCATGAATGTTGGTCAAAAGATGCGTATTGATGATGCTCTCGTTGTTGAGCGCAGTGCGCTTTAAAATTAAAATAGTAACGTGAAAGTTGAGTCCATCGGTATGTATGTGTTGAGATAGTCCTCTTTATTGAGAAGTAAAATTTTTGTTCTTGATAGGATGATTTTCTTTTGATGGTTGCTTGCGAGATGTTATAATTATGTGAATCGATGACATTTAGACTCGTATGTTGCCGCTTATTTGTAACCTTCGAGTCTAGTATTACCTCATATATGTTTGCAATCATGTTGGTGATTAGAGCGCTTAGCACAGCGTAATACGAGCCTAACGCGCTAACGTGGCGTGTTTAGCACACGTTAATCTTTGTTGTAACGCACGCTAATCAACCCGGGAGAGGCTATGGAACCGCATTATAGCCGTCAGTCTAACTTTGCGGCCAATCACCTGTAGTTGTATTCAATACGTGGTGTCTAGTGATAAAAACTGTTGTGCGTGAATGCGTGATAAGACTTTTCGTATTGCTAGGTGATATTTGATAGTGTTTGATGAATTGATAAATTATGACTGCGGTGTGTGTTCAAAAACACATTCTGGAAACTTCACAAAGTTTTGACGGTTCTTTTAATCGGCGGCTCCGTGTATACTTTGAAAATTATTTGGAATTGGCAAGCCGGCCTTGGATTCTCAAATAAAACCTCGATAGTATTTGAAAGAGTTGTTTTAAAGTACATGTAGACATTTTGTAAAATATTACCATCGTTGATGTTTGTGAAGTGTTGGGAGAATTTAGAAAATGATTTTTAACGTATTGTTGTATTTTCAAATAATTCGAGTGAATGATTTTCAAAAATCTTTCACACCATAAAAATATTTTATTTCAAAAACCAATGCGATTTTTATTTTCAAAAGATTTCCTTTAAAAGGATACCTCGTGGATTTTCTTTTCGAGTTGTTATTGGTTACCTTTATGTGATATGTCGTGCTGAGTTGGTATTTTAGTATAATATTTTGCGAAGTTGTGCAATCGTATTGAGTGGGAATCCGCTTAGTATGCCATGGGCAGAGGACCCAGTCGTGACCACGATACTAATGGCCATGAAGATCGGATGTGGACCAAGAGGATATGGTCGGGAAGGTTGCTATTCCAGCACTTCGTTCTCGTTGTTTAGGTTTCGGGACGAAACCTCTTTTAAAGGTGATATGATGTAATAACCGCATCTTTCTTTCTTTCTCTTCTGTTTCGTCCAACCGTATCGACTCGACTGTGTTCGTTGACGCTTCGACTGGTGTTGTTTCTCACCTTTGTCACTCGGCGAGTTCGATATTGTCCCAAATTGATCTATATATATCGTTGTGACCTTTCCAAGTTCGGAAAATTAGTCTCGTTTTCGATCTTCCAACCCTTGGCGTGGAATTCCGTATTTGTTCGGCGATTGGCTCGCGTTTGGTAGTGTACCGTTGGGTTGGTCAATCATATTGATTTTCGTCCGTTGTGTTTTGTGATTGTTCGGATAATTGACTTAATTGTATTATCCATTTGATGACGCTTGTCACTTGTTGGTTTTGTTATATCCCTAACGGCGACATCGTGTTGGTCGTCGTGGAGCGTGTTTTCACGCCGTATATTCCTTTGCGTTGCTTGTAACGTTTCGTCGATGGGCGTAAGTTACGCGTTTCCTTGCGTATCTCGTTGAGTTTTCCTGGCGGGATATTGCTTCTCCCTACTTGTTTTAAGTTTCGGGACGAAACTTCTTTTAAGGAGGGTAGAATGTAATATCCGCAATTTCCGATTTTTCGGTAAATTTCTTTTTCAGCCGGAGTCCGTTTTGACGACTCGCACATGACCGTTTCGTCATTTCGAGAATGATTAATTCTGGACTTTTTGTCATCCGTGTAATACCGGTTGTAATTCATTCGTTTTCATTCAGTAATTATCAGTCTATAATTGTCACTCAGTGTATTTTCACTCAATTATAATCATTCATCAATCATGTTCATTCACCGTGTTCACCGTTCGGAAAAACTTCGAGTTGTGTATCATTATTGTTCATTGTTTCAACTTTCCTCTTATGAGTTCGACTTTGTTAGATCACCATTAATTTTTGGTAACTCCAAAAATTCTAAATCTTTGCAATATTATAGAGCATCGAATTAGATTTCCAATGGTTCAAACGTTGAGTCAATCGGAGTCCGGACGAGAGAGTTATGGTCGTTTTAGCTCACCCGCTCGTTATTGGCCGATCACTGCTGTAATACCTCCGGTATTCCATGCTTGATTACTTTGTACTGTATGAATGTTTGGTAATATGACGTCATTTCTATTTATGTATTCCATTGCGTGCTATATAATTGTACAATGTGAACGAAACGAGGGTGACACACCTTAATGCCGTGAGACGATCGTCGGTGCGAATATGACGGTGGCCAACGTCTTGTTCCCCGATAATTGTTGACGAGCGGAAGGGATGGTCACCCGAGATGGTTAGAATGTGTTTGAGGCTAAAATTTCTGTCTAACGTACGCTATAACCCATGCCTAACGTATGCTAAATTTCAATGGTTACGTACGTTAAGGCAGCCACATTACGTACGTAACGGGTAGGTCGGTCTCCACCGAATCTTCCTTTGACACGACAGTGGCTACTTTGGCGGGCTAGATGACAAACGAGTCAACTGTTTGTTACGTCGTAATGCCCAAGAATTAACGCACGTAACACTTGGGCACATTTCCTAGCTTAGTTCCTTACGACGTTGTCATCGCATGCTACGCACGTAATACACCTTACGTACGTAACACTCTTATCGTTAACGTACGTTATCTAAATCCAGTTTTATAAAATGATAACTCCCTTCTTCATTTGCACGTCCCAACACCAAGTCACTACTACCCTTGGAGAAATTCCTAGCCCTATACCCGGTTCTTAAGCCTTAAACACTTGAATTAACATTGAGGAGGTAGATTCTTGAGCTTCGGTGAAGATTATCCAGGTCGTTCAAGTCACTTCTCGTTCTCCTCGTAGTTCTTGTGAATCCGTCAACTATCTTCACTATTCTTCTTCTTCCAAAGGTAAGCCACCAATCCCTGGAGTTATATCTTCGATGTTTTCTTAGTTATACTTATTATATTGCGGGTATGGGGTAGATTTTGCTAAACTTCGTAGACAATCTTGTCGGATGAAATTGTGATAACCGTAAATTCCATTTCTTATATGTTTAGTTTCATACAAACGAAATTTCACTTCAAATCATCACTAGGAATGTAAAATTTGACGAATCAATTGTGGGGAAATTCATAGTAATCCGTCACCGTATGTTCCATTGTTCGTAGCTACCCTCACCTTTGATTTTTGACACTTAGCAAAACTAAGGAAGTAATTCGATAGTATAATCAATATGGGTTGTTAAACCACCGGAGTTATTGTGCAATAAAATCCGTCGATTGTAGTATTCGGAATATAGAATTATAATAGAAAGCATAGGATTCGATTTCGCCATAATAATTCATTGACAACCGAAGAATGGTAGGATTATCTTCTCGAATAAATCGATATACCTAATGTTAACTATAAGATTGAACGAGATAATGGTACACGACACTTGAAAACTTGGAAACGATACTCATACCGACAATTAAAACTACACTAGGAATCCAGTTAGGAAAGGGAGACTAGTTTTATTCATTATGGTCCGTATGAGGGGTTAATCGGATGTTTCGTGGCTACGTTAAGCTCGAGCGGGCGTGGGGACTTCGTCATCATAAAGCACCTACTATCGGATCACAGGCAAGTGAAATCTTGCTCGTGAATTCTAATATCAATGTTATACCGTATGTGTGTACGTGCCATTTTGATAAAAGCCGACGTTGTCTTTCTCTAAAGATGTATAAATGGGCCGATGTGTTGGGGATAAAACCTGTATGGTACCCGCGTGGAAATGTGTTAGGGGGTAAGACCCGAATTGGGCACCTATGTTCCGGAGTATTTCCGTGTGGATACTTCCGTGACCCTTGGTTGCGACCTTGGGGGTTTATGTGATAAAGAGAGAGAGACACGTCGGTTAAGTGGTGAAATATTCCTTGTGATTACTAGGTACGGTGATTGTAAAAATGTCGTATACTGTTGTTAGTAGTTGTTATTTGATATGCATTCTCTGACTCTGGTTACCTGGTATGACTCGTCATACCAGGTAAAATTGTTCATCATGTGCAGGACATTCCCGAGGGGTCCAGTCAGACTTGAGCGGTGTTGGGATTATCTTTAACCGTTGCTTGAATTGGAATAAATTGTTTTCTTTGGAAAATTGTTGTGTAATAATTCTTCGAATTACAATTTTTTTTCCTTAAATCTTTCGTTTCACGTCATGTAACCCTTGAATTTGAGGTTTTATCACGATTTTCTTAAAATGCCTATTTTTTTAATTAGCCTTGTGGGTCCCACGTTGGATTCACGGCAATGTAATACCTCGGGATATTTTGGGGGTGTTACAGAAAATGGTATCGGAGAGAAACTCCTGGTTGAATAAACTTTTTCCTATTTTTTTTTTTAAAAAAAAAAATCCAACACCCCAAGCGATCGAAGCTCCTCATGGGAATGCAAGTAAGTGATATGTGTGTGTTTCTATTTTGTGCAATATTTAATTGTAAACCATGCGTGGAACTGGCTTTAGATTAATACCGTTAGCGATGGCACGCCGAGGAGCTAAAGGGTGGTGAATGACGCTCGTGGTTCCGCGCGAACCACAATGAGGACGGGAACACTGCGAGACCCATCTGCCGGGGGCCGGCCGCCACGATTAATCAAAACGATCGAAGCGGAACGCGAACAACAACCCGGGAGGCATGGATTTAACTTTTGTTCAGGCCCTTGCTCAGGCTATCGCCATGGGAATTGCTCAGGTCAATCGGGCGGAACGGATACGGTCATCAATGTGGAAGAAAACGCAGGAAGGGATCGATGGTGGGAGAGATCTTGAAGGCTAGGCCTCCATTATTTGACGGACAGAGAGAAACACGTGGACGATCGGATTTACGAAATGGAGACCGCCTTGAAGTAATCGGATGCCCAGAAAGCGAAAGGTGCCGCTCGGAATTAATCAACTTCGTGACACTGCCGCACGATGGTGAAGAACTTACAGGCGAGAGGACCGAGTGGTCGGGTGTACCGAATTTGCCCGACTACTACGGAGCGAGCATCGTCCCGATCAGCCCGACCGCTCGCGCACGAGACTTTTTCAGTGCCGGCCCGCAGAACATGCCAGTACCAGAGATCATTCGGGCCTACCGAACCGAGCTAAGTTACATCTCCCAGATGGTTCCATCAGAAGATCAACGAATATGCCATCTTGCACAGAGGTTACTGGAGGATGTACAACGCTATGCCGCGGATTTCACCGCACCACCACGAGAGCATACGAGGACGTAGTCACGGCATATGCCGATACAGTTGTTAATACCGACATCGGGCATAACTCGAAGAAGCGAAGACATCAGTTCAGCCTGGGAACAACAACAAAACGAATTCGGGACCCGCATCTTCTTTTAAGTCGGCGGTTTCGTACCAACGAGAAGGGTGTATCGATCGGCCTTACCGTAGGGACTGTTTCAATTGTGGCATGACCGGGCATACTAAGGATCGGTGTCGAAGACGGCCACCAAATGTTTCACTTGCGGAAAGAGTGGACACATGTCTCGTTATTCTTTGGCGGCCAATTCCGCTCGAGCCCAGCTTCACAACCAAGTCAACAAGGCTCTGTGCAATCCCCTAGGGCGCTGCTGTTTCCAACTACCGAGCTCCATCCCACGAGAACCAACCACCACCGCACGGTGCCGGACGAGGCCGTGGGCGCGGCGGAGGTACCTCGTCCTTCTCGGAGTCGGCTGCCTCGTGTATTTGAGCCGAGGGCTACGGATGGTCACTGCGCCCCTATTTCAGTACTCTTCTTGTTAACTCTCGGCGGTGCATGTACTATTTGATACCGGAGCCACCCATTCGTTTATATCTGTGGAATGTGTTGAACGCTTAAATCTTGTTTGTGTACCTTGTGATCCCTTTACCGTAAAACTACCCGAGGGTAGTAGATTAAGCGGTGATCAAAAGGTTCGAGACTGTCGGATCTGCATCAACGATCACAGCTGGACCGCTAATCTTATGGTCTTCCCGCTCCAGAATGAAGATATCATATTAGGTATGGACTGGATGCCATTGCACAAAACGATCTTGGATACCTATCACCTGACTATCTCCATTTCGGCTCATGATGGTACCACACATGTCATCAGCGGACGTGAACACTTCAGTACAAAAGGTTCTCTCAGCATTATCGCACCAGAAGCCTCCTGCTGCTCTCGAAATGAATACTACTGGTGTTATGTTCTTCGAGAGGACACTTCACAACTTGCAATCACAAACATTCCGGTGGTGAATGAGTTTCCAAACGTTTTTCCTGATGAACTACCAGGGCTGCCACCGCACCGAGAAGTTGACCTTACCATTGAACTCGAACCGGGGACGAGACCTATTTCCAAAGCTCCTTACAGAATGGCACCGGCCGAGATGAAGGAATTAAAGATCTGACTCGAAAATCTGTTGGAGAAAAGGTTGATCCGCCCAAGCACCTCGCCGTGGGGCGCGCCAGATTTTCGTTAAGAAGAAAGATAACTCTCTACGCTTGTGCATCGACTACAGGAGCTGAATAAGGTTACTATCAAGAATTGTTATCCACTACCAAGGATTGACGACCTCTTGGATCGATTACAAGGCGATCGTGTTTTCAAAGATCGATTTACGGTCGGATATCACCAATTGAGGATTCGGGAGGAAGATATACCCAAGACGCATTTCGGTCGAGGTATGGGCATTACGAATACATCGTGGTATCATTCGGGTTGACTAATGCCCCACCGTTTTCATGGAACCGATGAATAGAGTTTTGATTGATTTCCTCGATAAATGCGTGGTGGTTTTTATCGACGACATCTGATATATTCTCGAAGCCGACAGAACACGAGGAACATTTGAGGCAAGTCCGGGCGTGTTAAGACAACACCAACTTTATGCGAAACTCGCCCAAGTGCGACTCTCGGATGCCGGAGGTAATTTTTCTCGGGCATATTGTTTCGAGAAGGTGTCAAGGTCGACCCACAAAAATCGAGACAATAACGAGTTGGGAACCCCAAGAATGTCAAAGAGGTTAGGAGCTTCCTAGGATTGGCGGGTTACTATCGAAGATTCGTCGAGGCTTTTTCTGTATCGCCCGACCGTTAACGAACCTACCGAGAAAGAGCACCAAATTTGTATGGGTGCAGATCGCGGAAGAGCTTCGACGAGCTCAAGAGAAGGTTAACTACTGCCCCAGTACTAGTGATACCACAGGGTACAGAAGGATTCATTATATACACGGATGCATCCAAGCATGGACTAGGATGTGTCTTCATGCAGAATGACAGAGTCGTTGCGTACGCATCCCAATAACTGAAGCCGTACGAAGTAAATTACCCGACACATGACTTGGGGCTAGCCGCGGTGGTGCATGCCCTCAAGATTTGGAGGCACTATCTTTACGGAGTTACTTGCAAAGTTTTCACGGATCATAAGAGTTTGAAATATATCTTCACGCAGAGAGAACTAAACATGAGACAGAGGCGTTGGTTGGAGCTAATCAAGGACTACGATGTGGAAATTTCCTATCATCCCGGAAAAGCCAACGTGGTAGCTGATGCTCTTAGTCGGAAGACTACACAAGAGGTGATGGTATCCAAAGATAATTCAGCCCAAAGCTGCGGCAAGAGATCGGGAGAAGCAACACCGAAGTATGGATACAACGTAGGCAAGGACGATTATGCTCAATCAATATACTTTCGTCCTTACTAGACGAGATACGTCCGACAGATGGAAGATCACGAATTACGTGCGATTGGTGAAAGAATCGAGAGAGGGGATGTTTCCGACTATAAGATTCAGGGTGAACTGGTGAGGTTCAAGAAAGAATATGTATTCCATCAAATGACGGATCAAGCAAACTATATTGAAGGAGGCGCACTCCACCCCTTATTCTATTCACCGGAGCAAGCAAGATGTACAAGGATCTAAGACGAGTTTTTGGTGGAAAAACATGAAGTGGGAGGTTGCTAGGTTCGTCGCCCGATGTATGACATGCCAACAAGTGAAGATCGAACACCGCAGACAGTGAATTATGCAACCCCTACCCATCCCGGAGTGGAAATAGGAGAGCATATCAATGGACTTTGTCACTAAGCTAACCACGGAGGTGGGAGGAAAGGATTAGATTTGGGTCTTTGTTGATCGATTGACAAAGTCGGCACATTTCATTCCTATTCAAGAGATAACGGACGGAAGCGGTGTTGTCATTTTCATCGAGAGAAATCGTAAGGCTACATGGTGTTCCCTCGTCCATCATTTCGGATAGGGACACCGATATGTGTCTCGTTTTGGAAAGCCGTCCATAAAGCTATGGGTAGAAAGATACACTTTAGCAAGGCTTATTATACTCAGACAGATTGACATACATTTCGGACATTTCAAACGTTGTAAGATATTTTTAGGGCATGCGTGCTCGATTGTTGATAGGATTGGGCTAGACATTTGGGGTTAGTGGAGTTCTCGTTCAACAACTGGCATGCAAGCATAGGTATGGCACGTTTGAGGCCTGTATGGGCGAAGATGCAAGTCACCATTATCTTTGGGATGATGCCTCCGACACCGCGATTACCGAGTTGGATCTTATCCAGAGTCCATTAAGAAGATCTCTATAGTTCGAAACACATGTCCGCCGCACAGAGCCGTGAAATCTTATGCCGAAGCGACTGACTGCTAGAATTTACGGTCGAGATCATGTTTGGGTCAAAGTATCACCTATGCGAGGCATTCGCGTTTCGCCGAAGGGCAAGTTAAGCCCGAGATTTATAGGTCCGTTTGAGATATTGGACCGGGTAGGAAAACTCGCGTATCGATTAGCTCTACCGCCGCACCTGGATGGAGTGCATAATGTTTTTCACGTCTCCCAGTTAAGGAAGTATGTCTATGACCCGAGCCACAAGCTCAATTTCGAAGAAGTGGAAATTTCCGATGACGCTACCTTTAGGGAGATACGGCGTGTGAAGATGTTAAGAAATAAAGCCATACCCCTCGTGAAGATTCAGTGGTCGCACCACGGCACGGAAGAGGCGACTTGGGAAACCGAGTCGAGCATGAAGGAGAGTCATCCCGAGTTATTTTCTTAAGTTTCGTGACGAAACTATTTTAAGAGGGGTGATATGTAATACCTCCGGTATTCCATGCTTGATTACTTTGTACTGTATGAATGTTTGGTAATATGACGTCATTTCTATTTATGTATTCCATTGAGTGCTATATAATTGTACAATGTGAACGAAACGAGGGTGACACACCTTAATGCCGTGAGACGATCGTCGGTGCGAATATGACGGTGGCCAACGTCTTGTTCCCCGATAATTGTTGACGAGCGGAAGGGATGGTCACCCGAGATGGTTAGAATGTGTTTGAGGCTAAAATTTCTGTCTAACGTACGCTATAACCCATGCCTAACGTACGCTAAATTTCAATGGTTACGTACGTTAAGGCAGCCACATTACGTACGTAACGGGTAGGTCGGTCTCCCGACCAGAATCTTCCTTTGACACGGACAGGGCTACTTTCGGCGGGCTAGATGACAAACGAGTCAATTGTTTGTTACGTACGTAATGCCCAAGAATTAACGTACGTAACACTTGGGCACATTTCGGGCAGTTAGTTCCTTACGTACGTTGTCATCGCACTGTTACGTACGTAATACACCTTACGTACGTAACACTCTTATCGTTAACGTACGTTATCTAAATCCAGTTTTATAAAATGATAACTCCCTTCTTCATTTGCACGTCCCAACAACAAGTCACTACTACCCTTGGAGAAATTCCTAGCCCTATACCCGGTTCTTAAGCCTTAAACACTTGAATTAACATTGAGGAGGTAGATTCTTGAGCTTCGGTGAAGATTATCCAGGTCGTTCAAGTCACTTCTCGTTCTCCTCGTAGTTCTTGTGAATCCGTCAACTATCTTCACTATTCTTCTTCTTCCAAAGGTAAGCCACCAATCCCTGGAGTTATATCTTCGATGTTTTCTTAGTTATACTTGTTATATTGCGGGTATGGGGTAGATTTTGCTAAACTTCGTAGACAATCTTGTCGGATGAAATTGTGATAACCGTAAATTCCGTTTCTTATATGTTTAGTTTCATACAAACGAAATTTCACTTCAAATCATCACTAGGAATGTAAAATTTGTGAATCAATTGTGGGGAAATTCATAGTAATCCGTCACCGTATGTTCCATTGTTCGTAGCTACCCTCACCTTTGATTTTTGACACTTAGAAAAACTAAGGAAGTAATTCGATAGTATAATCAATATGGGTTGTTAAACCACCGGAGTTATTGTGCAATAAAATCCGTCGATTGTAGTATTCGGAATATAGAATTATAATAGAAAGCATAGGATTCGATTTCGCCATAATAATTCATTGACAACCGAAGAATGGTAGGATTATCTTCTCGAATAAATCGATATACCTAATGTTAACTATAAGATTGAACGAGATAATGGTACACGACACTTGAAAACTTGGAAACGATACTCATACCGACAATTAAAACTACACTAGGAATCCAGTTAGGAAAGGGAGACTAGTTTTATTCATTATGGTCCGTACGAGGGGTTAATCGGATGTTTCGTGGCTAGGTTAAGCTCGAGCAGGCGTGGGGACTTCGTCATCATAAAGCACCTACTATCGGATCACAGGCAAGTGAAATCTTGCTCGTGAATTCTAATATCAATGTTATACCGTATGTGTGTACGTGCCATTTTGATAAAAGCCGACGTTGTCTTTCTCTAAAGATGTATAAATGGGCCGATGTGTTGGGGATAAAACCTGTATGGTACCCGCGTGGAAATGTGTTAGGGGGTAAGACCCGAATTGGGCACCTATGTTCCGGAGTATTTCCGTGTGGATACTTCCGTGACCCTTGGTTGCGACCTTGGGGGTTTATGTGATAAAGAGAGAGACACGTCGGTTAAGTGGTGAAATATTCCTTGTGATTACTAGGTACGGTGATTGTAAAAATGTCGTATACTGTTGTTAGTAGTTGTTATTTGATATGCATTCTCTGACTCTGGTTACCTGGTATGACTCGTCATACCAGGTAAAATTGTTCATCATGTGCAGGACATTCCCGAGGGGTCCGGTCAGACTTGAGCGGTGTTGGGATTATCTTTAACCGTTGCTTGAATTGGAATAAATTGTTTTCTTTGGAAAATTGTTGTGTAATAATTCTTCGAATTACAATTTTTTTTCCTTAAATCTTTCGTTTCACGTCATGTAACCCTTGAATTTGAGGTTTTATCACGATTTTCTTAAAATGCCTATTTTTTTAATTAGCCTTGTGGGTCCCACGTTGGATTCACGGCAATGTAATACCTCGGGATATTTTGGGATTATAAGTTGTATTTGAGTTTTGGGGATTAAATCATAATGTATATGATTTACATTGTTGTTGGCATACTTGGTATCGAGGATACATCATGGTATGGACAAAGGCGTGAATTATTTACCGTTCGTGACATTTTGGATCGTCGAATATTCAGAATAATGGTTCGTGATGGTCTGGACATCGAGATTGCTCTCGAAGGACTCGGGGCAAGTACTCTAATCATTTTTATCATTTGTGTCGATCATGTCGTTGTAATAACCGCATCTTTCTTTCTTTCTCTTCTGTTTCGTCCAACCGTATCGACTCGACTGTGTTCGTTGACGCTTCTGACCTGGTGTTGTTTCTCACCTTTGTCACTCGAGCGAGTTCTGATATTGTCCCAAATTGATCTATATATATCGTTGTGACCTTTCCAAGTTCGGAAAATTAGTCTCGTTTTCGATCTTCCAACCCTTGGGCAGTGGAATTCCGTATTTGTTTAGCGATTGGCTCGCGTTTTGACTGGTGTACCGTTGGGTTGGTCAATCATATTTATTTTCGTCCGTTGTGTTTTGTGATTGTTCGGATAATTGACTTAATTGTATTATCCATTTGATGACGCTTGTCACTTGTTGGTTTTGTTATATCCCTAACGGCGACATCGTGTTGGTCATCGTGGAGCGTGTTTTCACGCCGTATATTCCTTTGCGTTGCTTGTAACGTTTCGCCGATGGGCGTAAGTTACGCGTTTCCTTGCGTATCTCGTTGAGTTTTCCTGGCTGGATATTGCTTCTCCCTACTTGTTTTAAGTTTCGGGACGAAACTTCTTTTAAGGAGGGTAGAATGTAATATCCGCAATTTCCGATTTTTTGGTAAATTTCTTTTTCAGTGAGTCCGTTTGACGACTCGCACATGACCGCTTCGTCATTTCGAGAATGATTAATTCGGACTTTTTGTCATCCGTAATACCGGTTGTAATTCATTCGTTTTCATTCGGTAATTATCGATCTGTAATTGTCACTCGGTGTATTTTCACTCAATTATAATCATTCATCAATCATGTTCATTCATCGTGTTCACCGTTCAGAAAACTTCGAGTTGTGTATCATTATTGTTCATTGTTTCAACTTTCCTCTTATGAGTTCGACTTTGTTAGATCACCATTAATTTTTGGTAACTCCAAAAATTCTAAATCTTGCAATATTATAGAGCATCGAATTAGCTTTCCAATGGTTCAAACGGTGAGTCAATCGGAGTCGGACGAGAGAGTTATGGTCGCTTTAGCTCACCCGCTCGTTATTGGCGATCACTGCCGGCCGAACTTCGGCCGTGTCGTCCGACACGGCCCGTGCTGCACTCGTCCGAAAGCGCCGAAGTCTCGCCTCGACCCGACCGTGTCAAATGCAGCACGGCCGAGTCGAACTCTTAGGATAAGCCGAACTAATCGCCGAGGCCCGACCGTGTTCCAGGACACGGTCGAGTCAATGCCGAGCGCCGCGACAGTCACTATCGGTAGGTCCCTCCGCCGCGACCGTGTCTAGCAGACACGGTCGAGTCCTCGCGGCCAATCTGCGCGCCACGACCGTGTCGGGCGGACACGGTCGAGTCTCTGCCACCTATTTAAGGCTCGGCGGCGTATTTTCACCCAGCTTTCTCATTCCTTTTCTTCCGTTCATGTGGGTGTATACATCATGGAGACATGATGTTGTTCTTTCAATCCATGAAGTTTTGAGGCTCATATCATCAATCGTCCGTCCTATAACATCCTCCGATCTACTGACCAGTCGATTTCCTAGAAATCTAGTTTTGGGGAATTTGGGTATTTTGGTTGTTTTCGTCCGATTAATCCGATTTAACTTAAGATTATGATGGATTGATGAATATTTAGATGTATTATATCATTTCCTTTATTATTCCATGGTTGTATCGTATCGATTCGTTGTTTGGGTCGAGTTCTTGACCGACGCCTTGAAGGTGTCCTAGAGAATGTCATAGAGGGGTTTTCGGGCGTTCTACGATTATTCTTCATCGTATGATCGTTGAATTATTGATTATATGTTGTTAGGGTCGAATTCTTGTGAAGAAATCGAGTCGGAACCCGTCCGATTCGTCATTTTCTTCAAGCTTCTCGATCGTGGGTGTATTCTTTTCCTTCACGGGGAATCGTAGGCGTTCGAGGTGTCCCGACTGAGCCGTGATTGTATGAGTGTCCGGTATCGATTATCGAGGCAAGTATCTTGTCCATACATTATGTGTTTTGTGGATATTACGGTTGTTAATCGTCGATATGTGCTAAATAAATATTAATAACCATTTTTCAAAAGTATCGGTATATTTACCAACATGGTTTTCTTAAAGACGACTCGTGTGTTCCGAGAATTAATATGCTTAATTGAATACGTGTATTAATGTTGAGTATAAGATCGTAATACTTTCGTGTGATGCCATTGTGTGTGATTACGTTGTCGGTAAGTTTTGAAGTTTAGTCCTTTGTTAAAGCGGTACGTGGAGACATGTGGTTATCGATGAATTATGTAAATTTATGTGATATTGGTTGTTCCGTTCGGTGTTGTTGGAATAGTGTGCTTTCTTGTTGATAGTATTAGTTCTGGGTTATGAGTATATGTTGGATGAACTGGCCATTCTAGTAAGGTACCTCGACTATATATACTGTGATTGACCTTCGAGGCTTGTGGTTTGCAACTGTGATTTTGAAACGTGTGTGTGTTGTTCCTTCCACCCGGAGTGTCCGACGGGATGTCTGGGGGTCGATACTAAGGGGTACGGCCACGGAAGTGGACTTGGGTGCGTGTGTGGATGAACTTCCACCCGGAGTGTCCGACGGGATGTCTAGGGGTCGATACTAAGGGGTACGGCCGCGGAAGTGGTTTCCCACCCGGAGTGTCCAACGGGATATCTGGGGGTCGATACTAAGGGGTACGGCCGCGGGTTACCAGTTGTGGTTTTTCATCTTGAGGATGACGATGTTTTCGTTAATTATGATATTGTCCGGAGTATCACAATGCTTTGTGCTCGGGGTTGAGAGACATTGTATATCGAGTCTTGGTGCTTGGCTAGAATGGCCTAGGATTAATGTGTTATGTGTAATGTGTCCTTGTAAGTGAATTGAAGTGGATGATCGGGTTGTGGACCCTGTGTTTTGTGACTGGAATGGTTGGGTCGTGGACCCCGTGTTTTGTTAAACGGATTTGTATTTTGAAAAATGAACTTTGGGGCTGTGACCCTAAATGACTTTCGAGGAATTAAGAACTTTCCAATTTCAAATGTTTTCAAAACTCCCGAGATTTGGAAGTATTTTCAAAGTGCTTACTTACTTCGTTTCTACTTTCAAGACTTGAACTATTTTTTAACTAAATATACCTCGGGAAGTCTTTCGTTGTATTCTCGGAATGTGTTGTGTATGGCTCGTATTTGCACTTTATACTTGCACTAGCGAAACAGTGGAGTTTTGCTAACCCCCGAGTAATCGGGGGGTGGATATCTGTATTGTGTCCAGGTACATGCCGGTTGTCGGGAGCAAGACACAGGATCGGCACGAGGGATGATGAAAGACGAATGATACTAATCACACGAAGGCCAGTTTTGACTTCAGTTAGTCGGAGTCCATTGTTTTGTCTTTTCCGCTGTCTTATTGTTCGTCGTTGCAAGTATCTTACCCTTGCATGTGTTTGAGTCTGGATGAGTTTATGTATTTTGATTTGTAAGTCAGTGACGGAAGACCAAATCGGTCTATTGATTCGTTATTTTGATTCATCAGTATGTAATGTGTTGTGTTGATGTCTAGCCTGGTGGATCCTCACGGAGAGGGTCTGCGGCGTGTAATATTCCCGGTTTGATCTGGGGGTGTTACAGTCGTGATACATTCGTGTATCGTTTTTGTCATGCATTTGTGCATTGTTGCTGTCGTGTATTGTGTACTGTTGTTTTGTGCAGTTGTGCATTGTTGTCATATGTCCACCTCGTGTTGGTCCGACGGGATCATCGGGGGATCTATGCTAGCGTGCGCTGGATCATCGGATGGGTTTTCCACCTCGGGTTGGTCTGACGGGATCATCGGGGGATCTAGGCAGTGAACGCTGGATCATCGGATTGCCATGTATTGTTGTTGTGTATATGTATATTATGGATTTGCCATAAGT
The DNA here is from genome assembly GCA_033398695.1 of Orobanche coerulescens. NCBI lineage: Eukaryota > Viridiplantae > Streptophyta > Magnoliopsida > Lamiales > Orobanchaceae > Orobanche > Orobanche coerulescens. The sequence goes on along the minus strand of CM065804.1, from coordinate 64,804,705 downwards.
ATACATTGTCGTTATTGTTGTGATCATATTGACGTTGTCATGTGAGTATGCATTTGTAGGTCTTGTGTTAGGACCATGTCCGTATGTTGTGTTGATCTGATCTCGGATTAGACTGACGTGATGGTAATGGTATTTCGGATCTTGAGGTATATTCCGTATTTCCTTGGTACTTGTCTCTGATGGACAATCAATTATCGTATTGGAATTGTCGTTGTTATCCGATGGATTTAATTGGCCAGAGTTGGTATAATTTTCGTATCGCGAGTTATGATAATGTTTTGAGAACCTGGAGTATTGTTGAGATACCGTACAGATATTTCGGTATTATCTTATTGTGTTGTTAAGGATACGAATCGTGGATTTTCGTAAAGTTACGACGGTAAGATTACATTGGTCGTATTCTTACTTAGTATTTCTATTGATATGTAATTATTGACGTGATGTGATGGTTATCATTGTTGGATATTATGGTTGACCCCGTCGTGGGCTTTCTTTTTAGGTTCTTTGGATATCGAGATTGTAGCGGTCGTGGAGAGATGAGCTTCCCGGAGGATACTGGCTAGGGCATGTATTTGTGTATTGAGTTTCCTGATCAGTTCTTGTATTCCGCTGCTAGAGTGTTTTGAACTGTTTGTCTTTTCCGCTGCGTGAGAAAATTTATAGGGCCTTTGATATCTGGTAACTTGGGTTACTTTGGCAATCGTTTTATAAACTATTCTGTCGGTATGTGTAAGCGATAGCTTAACGTATGTTTTTAAACTGTTGAGTCTTGGCATTTCGGGCCTTGTGGTTTCAAACGAGTTTTTACGACGGTTTGATAAACGAGTTTTATAAATCTTCAAATGTTTTTAATAGATAATACCGTCGTTAGCCTCTTGGGCGTTTGTAAATGTTTGCGAAAATTTCCTTCAGCCTTGTGGGTTCCATCTCGGGGCCCACGGCGCTGTAATATTCCCGGTTAAAATCTGGGAGTGTTACAGAATATGGTATCGGAGCTTAGGTTGAGAAAACCTAGGCAGTCGGGTCGAGTTGGGTCGTGTTTTTATCGCGTCATTCGAGTTGTCGATTGACGAATATTAGAGTCGTGAGTTTTTGTTGTTCACTCGGGCTTGTGCGTGATGTGATTTACCAGTGTATTACTGGAGTTGTTGTAAACTTTTCCAAATGGTGTTAACGTGTTTCTTCAGATAGAGCTGTGTTGTGTTTTCGAGTTGAACTGAGTTTGCAAAATGTGTGTTTTGAAAATATATGTGTCGAGTATTTTCTTGAGTCGAGACATGTGCCAGTATCACGGGGAATCATCGACTTCACGATCGGTAAGTAATTGGATTTTTGAATTGCATTGAGATTTATTGCCGTTCTAAGTTGATATGCTTTAAGATTCAGCAAATATTATGCGTTACAGTATAAGATGACAGAGTTGGGACAAGATTGATGATCTTGAGAAGTTATGATTTTGGAAATCAATATGTCGGTTAAGCTTTGGAACGAAGTTGTGCATTTGGGAGAAATATTGTGGATTGATCAGGAGAACATGTAGTCATGTTAATTCATTTTATGATATATGAACTATTTTTGAGCATTTGAAAATGGTACTTTTCAAAATGAATGTTTTACGGATGTTTTACCGTAAATGATTTTTGGGCCGAGACCCAATAGATTTTTGAAATTGTTTTATAACTCAGGACTTGGGGTCCGAAAAAGGGTTTTATACTTTTTAAACTTCTTGTAATGCGGAACGAGATACGGGTTGAGACCCTAATGTTTCAAAAGGCCTTTCTGTTTTCTTAAAACTCCCGAGAATTGTAAAACACTTTATCAATCTTTATCTATTTCGTTTCTGCCTTTCGTGGTTTTAGTTTACTTGTTCAAATGAAACCTCTTGGGGAGTCTTTCGCTGTGTTGATTTGTTTCAATGCATTGCCATAGCATAATTGAGGTGATCCATGATGGAAAATGGTGGACGATGTGAGTCATATGTGGAAAAGGAGTTTTTAGTCGGAATTTATATATTGAAATTTCGGAACTTTATCGTGTGGTTTTCCGATGGAATAGTGAACCGAATTGGTATACAGGGGTATGTATGTGGTCAATCATTTGCATAGTTTTCATTTTAAAACTTCGAAATCATGTAGAATCGAAGGAAACTGTTATCGAATACTTGGCACCAGCGAGCCGATTTAATTTTTCAAAAATTGATTCAGTGGTCTTACCAAAAATTATGTTTTGAGTTTTGAAATTTTTGGAAAGAACTTTCGAAAATTTGTCTCTTGACAAGACTATATGATTTCAAACTGGTTTTGAAAATATGACCGATATACAAACGCATTTAGTGCATAGTGCACATCATGATGGAGTTATGAGTATGACTCACGAACTGGATAGTACATCAGTATGGTACGATGAAAGAGGTTCAAATGTTAGTATGGTAGTTTGGTTATCCAGGGCTGATCGGTTGATTTATCGGATAAGAGAAAAATACTGCGTGTTGCAGGTTCGGGTACATCATGTAATTTTGGAACTATGGGTTTTATGAAACTGGGACATATGGCTATGTGATTCCATTGGTACGGTAGTAGCGCGATTTTACCATAGTGATCTTTGATTGATTTCTTTGTAAGTGTAAATTTGGGGATGGTGACCCCATGCTGGTTGTTTTGGATATTGAGTGGTCATTCCCACTCCTTGTATGAATTGGTATGTTCGTCGATTTGCGATTCGTTGTTCGTATGCCGAGGGGAATGTTCGCCAGTCGGGTATGTTTATTGAGATCTACTGTACGTGATTGATTTGTCGTTTTGAGAATGTTATTCTTTCGTATATCTGTTTCTGTGGTTTTGTATTGACCGTGTTGGAGTTTATCATGGTGATGATATTCTCGATTGCGTTTCGACCTTTGGATTGGTCATATTAGAGTTTATCATGTCAAATGATATTCTCGATTAATTTATGGGTTGATCATTGCTGGTGATCATCTGAGTGTTCAGATTTTGTGTCGATATTTCGGGATTCGTTGCCATTGTGTTGGGCAGTTGTTTCACAGATGTATCGTGTATTATTGATTTGCATCAGGATTTGGACTTGATTGTGTAATCAGGCAGACAGGATTTGAAACAGATAAATTATTTCTTCCAAAGATGTTATATTTTTGTTGAAACTCATGGAATTGTGATCGTAAGCGTGTTGAAGCTTTACAGTGAAGTCACTTGCTAGTATCTCAGGAGATCGTCGACTTGGCGCATATGTAAGTATGCTATTTTGGTTATTCGGTAATAATGATGATTGATCGTTGTTGTGATGGTTTCGGGATATTTTGGGTTGAACGGTTTGTTTGTTTTTATGACGGATTGCAAGTTTTGAGGACGAAACTTATTTTAAGTGGTGTAGTATGTAATATTTGGAATTTCTACTACTATTGTTCAATGTTATTTTATCCGAGTTATGTTGTACAATGTGGAATCTGTACAGTATGGGTAAAATAATTGAAGGACCGAGACATCTGTATTGGTATAATTGTCGTACTTGGTCGACAATTGGATGTAAGAAGTATATGTATTCAGTACGTCGTATGTTCGTATTCTGTATGTTGAGACGTTGGACAAGAATAGCTGAAAATGGCTAAGTGTAACATTATTAGCGCACGCTAATAATCATGAGTAGCGCACACTATCGTGCAGGTTTAGCGCACGCTATGGATATAAGATAATGCACGCTAATGCAGTCAGATCGGAAGGAATATGCGTGTGGACCAGGCCACTTTCGACGCACGTTCTGATAAGTCAACGGATGTTTGTAATGTAGTACTAGCGCACGCTAAACCGTAAAGGTTAGCGCACGCTAATGGTATATTAGACAAAAAGGAATCTTATCCTCGTCAGCACTTTCGGCGTGTGGACCAGTCTTCGGAGCATACAGACAAACGAATCAACTAATATTAGCGCACGCTAAATGCAAGGACTTGCGTACGCTAAGACAGTGTAAGTTACGTACGCTAATGCATGGGCATTACGTACGTAAGCTCATGTACGAAGCCAGACATTAGTCTCTGGACTGCGATAGCGCATGCTAACAAAGGTCAGTTAGCGCACACTAAGGCTGTTAAGGCTGTTGCGCACGCTAAATATGAGATGTTAGCGCACACTAGTAATGCAGTCTATATAAGGGACAGACGGGTATTATGAGGCATTTCGTCCATTCTTTCACCTTCAGTCGATAGAGAGAGCTTTGGGAGGTTCTTGAGGTTCCCAAACACGGTGAGGTAGTGATCTTTAACAAGATTAAGATAGAAATCATGGATTAAAGCTTTGTTCTTGAAATCATTGGTGATTCTTGGAAATGGATTCAACCTTGGAAATCAATCCATTCCTTCATAAAGGTAATCACTCTTCATCTTTAGACTTCGTTTTGGATTGAATGTTGATGTTCTTGAGTTGATGATCATTACATAAACAAGTTGACAAGCATGGTTATGAGATGGATTACCGGAGTATAATGATATTAATATGATTCGTGTGGTTTGAGTTATGTAGTTCGTTTTCTTGAGATAAGTTGATGAATCTTTCTTCTCCTTTGCGGATGTTGATGATTAATCTCCGTAATGTTAGATTAAGGGAGTGTTGTTAAGGTTCTGGTGTTCATGATGTTGATATTTGAGGAAGAAGATGACATTTGATTAGAATTGAATTAAGGGTTGGATGATTACTTATATGTTAAAGGATATCGGATTTCGTTGTTTTGATAGCTTTGAACATGATTCAGAATCACTTAGTGTTCTTGAAATCGCCATATGTTGATCGGTATCTGAAAAACATGCATCTGTACAGCATTAGCGCACGCTACGTTTACTGCCTAGCACGCGCTAACGGGAGCAACTTAGCGCACGCTACGTTAGGTGATTAACGTGCGCTAAGAAGGCAGAAGGTGCAGTATTTTCGTGTTGTGGTTGTAAATTCGTGTGGGTTTGAGTATGATTGATCCGACTAATGTTTAATCGAGATATTGTCAAGCCGTTGGGTTTGTGGAATAGTTTTATCGATTGTTGATTGTTGTCGAACTTGTTGTTTATCGATTATTGTAATAGGTAGAGATTATTGATCGGTGATTATAACCGTATGTTGCGGCCGTGTTCGAGTATGTTCATGAATTGCTTTGGTCGGGACCGAGGGACTTGTAGATGACGACAATGGAATTGGTAACAGCTTCATCGGTATCGAGGCAAGTTATTACTTGCTCAGTTTATAATATTTAATGAATGGTTTCTGTTTCATTCATTTATAATTCGTATAAGCAATGTTTATAATCGTAATCACAGGAGATTTGTGATTATAAATTGTATTTGAGTTTTGGGGATTAAATCATAATGTATATGATTTACATTGTTGTTGGCATACTTGGTATCGAGGATACATCATGGTATGGACAAAGGCGTGAATTATTTACCGTTCATGACATTTTGGATCGTCGAATATTCAGAATAATGGTTCGTGATGGTCTGGACATCGAGATTGCTCTCGAAGGACTCGGGGCAAGTACTCTAATCATTTTTATCATTTGTGTCGATCATGTCGTGATACATTCGTGTATCGTTGTTGTCATGCATTTGTGCATTGTTGTTGTCGTGTATTGTGTATTGTTGTTTTGTGCAGTTGTGCATTGTTGTCATATGTCCACCTCGTGTTGGTCCAACGGGATCATCGGGGGATCTATGCTAGCGTGCACTGGATCATCGGACGGGTTTTCCACCTCGGGTTGGTCTGACGGGATCATCGGGGGATCTAGGCAGTGAACGCTGGATCATCGGATTGCCATGTACTGTTGTTGTGCATATGTATATTATGGATTTGCCATAAGTATACATTGTCGTTATTGTTGTGATCATATTGACGTTGTCATGTGAGTATGCATTTGTAGGTCTTGTGTTAAGACCATGTCCGTATGTTGTGTTGATCTGATCTCGGATTATACTGACGTGATGGTAATGGTATTTCGGATCTTGAGGTATATTCCGTATTTCCTTGGTACTTGTCTCTGATGGACAATCAATTATCGTATTGGAATTGTCGACGTTATCCGATGGATTTAATTGGCCAGAGTTGGTATAATTTCCGTATCGCGAGTTATGATAATGTTTTGAGAACCTGGAGTATTGTTGAGATACCGTACAAATATTTCGGTATTATCTTATTGTGTTGTTAAGGATACGACTCGTGGATTTTCGTAAAGTTACGACGGTAAGATTACATTGGTCGTATTCTTACTTAGTATTTCTATTGGTATGTAATTATTGACGTGATGTGATGGTTATCATTGTTGGATATTATGGCTGACCCCGTCGTGGGTTTTCTTTTTAGGTTCTTTAGATATCGAGCTTGTAGCGGTCGTGGAGAGATGAGCTTCCCGGAGGATACTGTCTAGGGCATGTATTTGTGTATTGAGTTTCCTGATCAGTTCTTGTATTCCGCTGCTAGAGTGTTTTGAACTGTTTGTCTTTTCCGCTGCGTGAGTAAATTTATAGGGCCTTTGGTATCTGGTAACTTGGGTTACTTTAGCAATCGTTTTCTAAACTATTCTGTCGGTACGTGTAAGCGATAGCTTAACGTATGTTTTTAAACTGTTGAGTCTTGGCATTTCGGGCCTTGTGGTTTCAAACGAGTTTTTACGACGGTTTGATAAATGAGTTTTATAAATCTTCAATTGTTTTTAATAGATAATACCGTCGTTAGCCTCTTGGCGTTTGTAAATGTTTGCGAAAATTTCCTTCAGCCTTGTGGGTTCCATCTCGGGGCCCACGGCGCTGTAATATTCCCAGTTAAAATCTGGGGGTGTTATATATTTTATATGTTATTTATTCTATATTTATATAACACTACTCTCAAATATCTGACAAAATAATATGGGCCAAAACCAAGAATAGAGGATGGAGGTAGTTCAATTCACATACCAAGACGTCTTCGTAAAGGTTTAGTTGTGGCGTCGTATCCATCTATCCGCCATTTAATGGAATCCGAGCAAGACATGTCTTTTCTTTTCTATATGCTTCTCATCTGGTTTTTGTAGTGATTCTCGGTGAACTGTTTGGCAGCGACAACTTTTTCCATTGTCAAACTTGAACCTAGAATTTCTTCTCCCCCATTATTGTTTTTCTCTGCTCCCTCCATTTTGCCTGCCTCTCTCCTTTTTGCATATTCATTCTCCTTTCTATTCCGCCATCGTCTCATGTGCCTCTCTCACTCTCCAATTATCAATGGCCATCGCACGCCCCTATCTCCTTTCTGCAACATCGCTCCTTTTTACTCCCCCCAACTCATATCTATCTACCTCTCTGTTACTCTCTCAATCATCAATGGCCACCGCCCACGCCTTCACCTTTCTTCAACACTGCCCAAATGCAAAATTCTCTCTCTCCCCGTGTAAACTCACTCGCTCTCTCTCATCTCTCTCTCGGGTTTGGATTGTGGATCTGATTGCTGGTGTTAGAAACAGAACAGTGGAGTCTTGGCTTTCGAATGATAGAGACGTGTAAGACTTTTTAATATTTTTATACATATATATGTAAAAAAATATATATCAAACATTAAAATGTGCCCATTAGTACACCCCAACCCAGGTCAGATTTTAGTACACACCCAGTCCATTAGTATACCCCAACTCAGTTAAGTTTTAATACACACCCGGCCCATTAGTATACCCAACTCAAGTCTTCCTACATTCTAATTTTATATTTGAATTTTTATTTATTGGCACAATTGTTGCAACCGTCGAATTTCCTTATTGTTATTATATCTAATCTCTCTGGTTATATATTGTTGGAAAAAGTGCAAAAAAAATCAAGAATTCGGAACCGTCGTAACCATCTATCCGCCATTTAGTGGAATATATTTACCATTTTGCCCCTGGCACACTAGCCAACAATGTAAGTCAGACCTGAATAGTAATGTAAATGACGAGATATATGGATGAAGATTCTATTTTAGTTTTTTAAGATTTTATCTCTTTTAGTATAAATTAATTAACAGTTTACTAAGAGAATGGAACCAAAGATAATTAGTCTCTTTGATTTTTTTACATTGATCACTTTTAAGTTATTGTATTTATTGAGAATAATATTATTGTAATTATTCTTTATATTGAGAAAAGCTATCATAATTATTCTTTTTCATCAGGCTGATGCATCTGGGTTTGATATTGACGAGACCAGGGAGTTTGCAGAATAGTTACTTAACGTTGGTGACGGCATTGCTGGTGATGCTCTTGGTGATGGGGAAGCAGCTGAGACATTATCAAACGATATTCTTATACGAGATGCAGTTAATCCTATTGCAGCTATAGTGGAAATAGTATACCCAGATGTATTACAAACTACATCGAATCCAGGAATTTTAAGGGTAGGGATATACTGGCCCCCACTAATGAGATAGTTGATACGATTAACGATTACGTCATGTCTCTAATGCCTACCAAGGAAATGGTATATCTTAGTTCAGACAACTTCTGCAAAGCGGACAGAGTAGTTGATATGGACGATGAAATATTTTCAATTGAATATCTCAACACAATCAAAAGTCATGAAATCAGATTGAAGGAAGGGTGCATCATTATTGATATGATCTTGCTTGCACAAGAAAGATCAACTCGTGAAGCTCTCAAGTAGGTTCTTTTAATCGGAATTTCTTGTTCCCCAACGGTTGTAGTGGCAGCGGGAATGTAACGTACTATAAACCCTTAAGTAGGATTCTAACGACGCCTTGATATCTTGTAACAAGAAGCCTTCGAATAAAACTCGAGATCCTATAGTTTCTATGTAATTCAAAACCAAAGAGATGGCAATCTTTGATTCCATGTAGAATGATTTAATGTATAAACATAAAATCAACAACACACAAGTATATTAATAAAGCATAATAGCTATATTTTGAAATTGTTCTTAGATGCAAATTACAATCGGCCATGGCCTTATTTATAGGTGAAAAGAAGACTTTTTAGGACATGAAATTCAAACAACAAAAATAAACAATTATAACTATAATCATGAAAGGAGGAAGACAACATAGTTTCCTTGACTTTGAGCAAAGTGGCAACGGCTATTTGAGAAGGAATGGAGCCGAAAATTCTTCATCTCTCTCTTCTCTTTGCAATATCTTGCTAGATTCACTTGAGTAAAATAATCTCTTTCCAAGACTTCTTCACCAAGGATGCAACGGCTATTTGAGAAAGGTAAGGGCTGAAATCTCTTGCTAGATATACTTGTAAAATGATGAGATTACCTTGATGACTTTGATAACATACCATGGAGACTTTTAGTACACTTATTCTTTTTATTTTGATTAAAGTAAAACATTTCTAGGAGGTCTTGAATTTTTGGACGAAAATTACTCCTTGTGTTGCATGGCCTTGCATGGCTGAACCCCTTCCATACGTTTCCCATGCAACCCCTAAACGGGGGTCTTGAATGTCGAAGAATTCCATTCAGCCCCTAGACGGAGGTCTTGTTTAATGTAATCCTTATAATGGAGCTTAGAATCGAACTTATCCGGATAGGGAAGTTGCGGCTTGAAATTTTCAATGTGTTCTCCAAAAGCAGCCTCTAAACGAGGGTCCTCAATCTTGGATTTAAACATGAACAAACAATGTAACTCTCTGACGGGAATGTGGCCTTCCGAATCAGTGACTTGAAGTAGAGTTATAGAGCTGGAACGTAGCATCATGTTATTTCGTGAAGTGGTGCTAATGTCATTTGTTTTCAACAGTTCATTTGTGTCTTCTCTCAATTTCTTAGCACGTGCCCGTGTGATAGGTCCAGTGGGATTCATGATGGCTCCGACTGTATCTAATACTCTTGATGGTGCGACTGGGGTTGCATCAATTATGCTTCTAAAAAATATCGATTCGTGTAGTGAGCTCTGCAATGGCACTAGAATGATAGTAACTAAACTTGGAGACCGCATAATTGAAGCAAAACTAATTTCGGGAAAGAATACAGGCAAGCGGTTTCCAATTGCGAGGATGATCACGAGCCCTTCAGATTTCACTAAGTTTCCCATTCGATTTCAGATGAGGCAATTCCCATTGACTGTTTGCTTTGCTATGACCATAAACAAGAGTCAGGGACAATCTTTATCTAATGTAGGACTACACCTACCAAAACCTGTGTTTAGCCATGGTCAATTGTATGTCGCACTCTCACGAGTCACTAGCAGAAAAGGTCTGAAAATTCTAGCCCTTGACAATGATGGTCGGGCGCATAACACAACGACTAACGTTGTGTACAGTGAAATTTTTGACAAATTATGAGGTAGTCGCAAAGTCAATTGTTGTTCTTTAAAGTCATATTTTATTAAAATTAATGTTCAGTTTGTATGAAATATTACGTTATTAACTTTTCTAAAAAACATTTTTTCTTGTAAATCAAAGAGGTACTTGGACAAAAATAAAGTGAAAGGAATGAATAGTATGTTGGGTTTCTTTTAATTAAACATCACAATATACTTATTTTATGTATTTACATATAAACTCGACGGGTTATACACTAGTATTTTCTAATTTTGTTTACGACAATTAGTATTGCAATTAGTATTTGACTAGTACTAACCCGTGGCGTTGCCACGACATGATTTTCTTTAAATCAGTAATACGTGAAATAAAATATCATCCAAACAATAAATAATATTAAATAGAATCAAAGGTTCAGTACATCGAAAAATATGTAAGAGAATGCAAAGTCAACGTGTACAATCACAGTAGACATCTGAATAATCGCCAACTGCAAAACGATATCTGTACAAATCAGTAAGCAATAACAAAATCAAATAAATGTATATTGCTACTTTAGACATAAAGTGTATTAATATGATAAAAACATACCTCAAAGTTTTGAAAACACCTCCTTGTATACAATGTTAGTGATCGTGTCGGTGGGATTGCCTTCCTCATCCAATGCTAAAACCTTGAGGCCCTTTCTGCTTGTTACTCTGGAAAATGCAACATAGAGCTGGCCCTAAAAACAGACTTTGGGAGGTATAGCCCAACATGAGATAAAGACTGTCCCTGACTCTTATTGATAGTCATTGCATAACAAACTGATATAGGAAATTGCCTTCGTTGAAATCTAATAGGAAACTTGGTAATATCAGAAGGTGAAAGTACCATCCTTGGTATGAAAACCTTCACTCCAGCGTTCTTTCCATGTATCGTCTTAGCCTCAATAACGTGCTTGCCAATCGCAGTAACAATCAATGTAGTTCCATTACAAAGCTCGGCAGACTGGTCAATATTTCTAAGAAGCATTATAGGACAACCGACCTTAAGTCGAATTATATGATTTGGTATCCCAGAAGTCCTTATAGTGTTCAGGAACTCGACAGAATAGACATCTTCTCTATTGACGGTATCATCTTCGTCAGGGCATATGCTATCTGAACTCATGAATTCCGTGGCATCTCCAGGTAAAAGAGACATTATATAATCATTTACTTCCTGGACGATCTCATTAGTGGGAGCAAGAATAGCCCTATCCTGAAAGTACCGACCATCACCGACATGGTCTAATATGCTCGGATATGTGCTCTTAACTATTGCAGCAATTGGTTCATCAATAGACCGAATCAGAATATCATCAGGCAGTTTGAATTCTACCTCACCATCATTATCAACACCAATTTCACCATCTCCAACCTTCAGCAGCCACTCAGCAAACTCCCTGATGCTCTCGGTCTCATCATATGAGCCGTCGGACTGTAATTTAATAGCACAAAGTCAACAATTTATATACATTTAAAATAAGTTATTTATATAAAAAGTAATTATCTAGCATAAAATTTTAGAAAAGTACCTGCAGACGCATGTTCTTCGTAAGCTTCAGGACACGACAGGAACTCCAAATTGTCTTAGATGAGCAAAGGGATGCGTGGACTATATCCTGCCTACTACCCTTTGGTATGACGGGCAATATCTGTCTGTAATCACCACCAAAGACAACGACTAATCCACCAAACGGCTTGTTAGATACCACACCATGATGATCTTTCATCATATCCCTTAGACTGCGATCCAATGCCTCAAAGCAAAACTTATTAGTCATGGGTGCCTCATCCCATATAATTAGCTTTGTACTCTTCAAAAGTCCTGTCAGATCGCTATTGGGAGTTATCCTACTACACATGGTTGTTTCATCGACCTGCAAAGGAATACTAAACCTAGAGTGAGCAGTGCGGCCTCCAGAAGAAGTAGAGAAGCTATACCACTCGATGCAATTGGGAGAACAATATCACGTCTACCACGTAATGCGAACACGTGTCTTCCATAAAAATGTCTTTCTGTGCCACCGTAACCATATAGAAAGAAAACTCCACCATTACCGAATCGACCGCATCCATAATTGTATCGTACACACTTCTTTGCTCGTCCGTGAGACATGGATATAAACGGCTATGCAACTCATTCATCTCATCAATATCGCATTTACATTTCTTCGGCAATCAAATTATTCATACCATTATCTATGACGACATTGTCGAACGGGCATACCTTCAACTGAGTCAAGCTAAATCCATTCCTAGAAAGAAACTCTTCTATCTCAGCAAGAGTAAAATTCTTCAACTGTTCTTCATTCAGTTCCAGTCCTATATTAAAATATTTAGATATAAAGTTAGCATAGTAAATAACAAATAAATGTTCACATAACATTTCCGACATAAGAAAGTTCCTTAAATTTATACCAGGATTATTCAACTTCCGCCGCATAAAGTATTGGATGTCGTCCGATAGATACTCCCATGTACTTTCCCAAACATGAACGGGTCTGGACATACTGTCAGACTGTATAAGCATGGAGAACAAATGTCGAAGGAAACGACCGGAACCCCAAAAACTGGCTTCCTTTATAGCATGAATATACTCTTTGTCGTCATCGAGCAATCCCAAAGAGTAACATGCATCACGGTATGTAGGGTGAACAACACCATTCACTGTCCGCAAATCTTCAAAGCAAGTGGCGCCCCTAATGTGATTCAACATAATTCGCATGAAGTATAATGGACCAGCCTTAATTGGAACATGGTAAATTCTTCCAACTTTGTTGTTGAAGTTCTTCCTGTCTCTCCACACTTTACCTCTAGGATCCCACACGTAATATCTAGGGAACTCAGCGTATAGATACTTACGTGCTTCGGGATGATGCTTGTTGAATTCCATCCATTTAAGGAACTTTGTCTGCAATGATGCTTCTCAAATAAATCCTTAATCATGTCACCATCTTTGAATGTAACTGTCTGTTCACCCTCCATGTGAAATGATAAACGCTCTACGGGTGGATCTCTGTAGTGTATATCATATCCCATAATACGCCACACAGCCTCACATGCTGATATGTACCGACAGTCAACATAATCCTTCACCTCGTTCTCCACAGTTATTTTTGCGCCTATCCTATCAACCCCCTTGTTGACGTACTTGAACAGATATTTTATAGAATTTGTCTTATTGCACCATTCAACGTTTATATGTGCACGATACTTCATCAATAGGAAAGGATTGTACGGAACAATAAACCTATAAATAAAAAGTAAAACTTCATATTATTTTGAATATAAATGACAATTAATTTATATCATAGTGAGTGAAATATAATGCGACAATAAACATTAAAATAATGATTTTAAATTGTACCTGTTATCAATGAGATTGCCATTCTTGTCGACAGTGTCACCAGTGTCACGCCTTTTATACACCGGGTAGCCATTTCCATCGAAAATAGTACGCTCATTAAAGGACTTTGGAAATTTCTTAGAACATTTCTTGCCATCGTGCATGCAAGGTGAAGTCGGATTCAATGGTCCGCATGGACCATGCACCATATACTCAGAGACAGCCTTGTACAACTCCGGATTGAGTTCCTTATTTGGTATCTCAGCACTGATGAAATCATCTATAGAATTTGCAGACATATTTCTATCTGCTCGATCAATCCACAGCAATATATGTGCATGAGGAAGTCCGCGTTTTTGAAATTCAATAGTGTACACAACTACAAAGCAAATAGAATAAAAATCAATCAACTCGAAGTGAAGTTAATAATGAAGCGATCAGCTGAAATAACAAAGGAACTGAGACTTATAATGTGGTACCTCCAATTGCATTGCCAAAAATATTTTCCGTCTTCAAGTCTTTTATAAGTTGGTCCAACTTCATCTTGAAAATGCGACTCATAACATCAGGTCTATCCTCGGGTCTTAAACCCTTGGACTCAACAAAACGTGTTATCTCAGGCCACTTGGGATTGCACGTGAATGTGATGAATAGTTCTGGATATCCTATACTCTTGCATATGGCCATAGTGTCTTGGAAGTTCTGGACCATATATCGAGGACCTCCGACAAAAGAAGACGGCAAAACAAAGCGTTTACCAACGTTTCCTATTGGGTCAGATGGATCAATATCACCTATTCGAATAGCATCATAAAGTGACTTATACTTATCAGACCTCAATAATGGTTGGTTCCTCATTATAAAAGCAAGCCTCTATGCTTCCATCATCATATAGCCATCTACTATAAACTGTTGGAATAACTTTCTACTGAGTAATATTATGCAGGCCTCACCAATACGGTCAAAAATTCTAAAAGCCAAAAACTCCTTAATTGTAAGTGTGTGCCTGACACCTTTAGACTTATCCGAGTGCGAAATCTCTGGATGGTATCCATCCTCACCATATGGGAAAAGTAGGGGATATTGCATTGGAAGGTAACTTGGATGCAATTCTGAAATTCTTTGAAAATCGCCATTTTTTCGTTCCAATACAATATCGCGGGGATCCATCTCGTACTCATCATCTCCTGATTATTGAGAAATAAAATCATTTAGAATATATTAAACTACTTATGGAATATATATTTATCATGGATAAATAATAGTGATATCCCAACATACCAACAATTAATGCAGCGACTTCTGAACATGTAGGTAGATTATACATGCGTCCATCACGTGACCTCCTTCCCATGAGACATAACTTTACATCCATATCGGCGCTCTCCTTGAATCGTTCGTGACCATTCGAAAATTTTGCGCAATTGGATTTTCGACATCTATCATGTTCTTTAGATCATCCACAATTGATGAATCAATCGCAGCAGGACTTTTTGATTTACAAAATCAAATAAAAAATATAATGAGAATCCACAATATATTTATATAGAATATTTTTAAAAACTATACATATGTAGTGGAATTAATATTGATCCAAGAGAATGAATACCGGACAACATCAATTCTGTCTTGAGTTTCATCCTCGCCACAATACATATATAGCTGTGAAAACTTTGGCGAATCGCCTTCTTTAGGTAACAAACTACCGAGTAAATGATAGTTATTTCCACCAAGCCTATACGTATACGGACCATGGCCGTTGTTGACTGTTTTATCTTGGATCCCACCCATCGAAGTAAAAGCGTACATCATATTATAAGCACGTATGTTCTCAATGTAATTACGACTCTTAATATGCCTATTTTGTAAAAGATCACGTAGCGGTAGTGGAGGTTCTTTGAGAAGAGGAAGTTGTATTTTACCACGACTACAACACAAACCAAATTCCGGACTACTCAACGGGCTTTTTTAACCTCTCATCAAACCACATAAGCGCACCGCAAAATCCACACGCATATGTAGGCTCACCCATATCTTCGTAAGCTGCTCCCTGATCGTTTATAAATGTCCATTATTATAAGTTATTTGAATAGTAATTTTAGTGTGTGTTGAATTTCGTGGTAATGAACATTACCTCCTGACGATATCCCATTATTTCTCCGCAATAATATCCTTCTTTTCATGTAGTTTTTCATAGATCTCTTTCGTGATTCCTTAAGCATGTCCACACGTGATGACTCTTCACTCATAACTCTTATCACATTAAGAGTATATTTATCTAGCAATTCTTTGTATACGCTCTTCCGCAAGAGGCATGCACTCTTCAACATACGGAGGTACCATTATTCCTATATAAAGATGAAAATATATATAATCGAAGATGAATTATACATTTTTTAAAATTTTATACGGATTAATGTAATACAAATGTTCTAAATTAGTGAATATTTATATAACACCATTACACTTCTTGTATCCTCTAGGATCTTCATGATACATAAAGTAATCAAACGGATGTGACTTGAGATGTCTTCTCATTGATAGTGTGAATCTCAGTTAAGCACTTTGAATCTTGACACTACTTTGTAATCTTTATCCATATTCCCTACATATGTAAGATGATAAAATGTCAAATATAAATATTTTAATGTGAAAAACAACATATTTAACTACTTACATCTTCACTTATAAATATCTGACTGGAGTAAATGAATTGAACATTCATAAATTGGTATCATATAAATTATAATATGAAATATATAGAAGTATTTACCATTAGTCACACAACTAAACGGATATGAACTTGGGGTGAGCATATTGCTTTGCGTATACACCTGTTTCGCACTACCGACATTTGGTGTAATTGTCTCTGCACGATCAAAATGTATCAATGACAAAACTATAAAAAAATAGCATAGAAAAAAAGATTAGTAATATCTTAAACAATTACTAACAATTGACAAACACATACAACAATTATTATCTGTTAACATCACAAGATTTGAAGTTGCAATAACAAAACAATTAATATATATATATATATATATATATATATATTTATATATATATATATAATAAATTATTACCATTCTCAATGTTAAGCTGCGGGAATATAGAATTTGTAATAACTGGAGATCGAATACTAAAAATGTTACCGTTAGTTATAACATTCAACGGTAATTCGCCGCTCAGATTGTTGGAAACTCTACTCCTTTTTCTAGCAGAACTCGGCCCCTCGTTATACAATGGAGCGCGATTCCTTAATTTCAAAGACTTACTACGTCCTGTATACATTAAATAACTACACAAATATAATAAATTAATCATCTATCCATACAAATTTGCAGTAAATCATTTTATACGCATTTTATATTTTTAGTATACAAATTTCATATTGTAAAATAAATTAATAATATCCAGCAAGAAGAAGATACTACGCACAATCAGGGGAAAAGATTACACGTAAAATTATTTATTGAATAGTGAGTCGGTATTTTTTTTCTAACTCAGTAATTATTAATTATGAATTAAATAATTTTTATTTTATTGTATGAATAATAAAAGAAATATAGATATATTTTATTATAATATACATATAATATAATATAAGAAACAAAAAAAAATGGGACAGAAAATGGCGGTGGGCAGGTGGCGTTCTTATCCGCTCACCGATTCATCTTCATTCATATAGCGCTGTTCATTATCTTGAAAATTACAAACGCTTTCACCGCCTCACTTAATATGTTCATATTAAAAAAACGTTTTCATGTTACTCCCGTCCGAAAAAACCCTACCTATATAAACATTATCCCTCTTGCCACCGCTCACTATTCCTTCACCAGCCGTCACCATTTTTTCTGCCGAAAAACACGTCCCAAAATCTCGACTCTTCCTCTTCCCACCGCTCATTTTTTGTCTCTGAGTACAAATATTTTTCCAGTTCAGTTTATCCACATCCGAAAAACACGACCCATAATCTCGTCTTTTCCTCTAGTTTATCCTCATTTTTCTCTCTGATTCCAAATATTTTATCGGTAATATGGTGTACGGTTGATTTTCACGGCGTCGTTCTTCTACGACGGTAAGATCTTGTGTTTCTTTTATTTTCTAACTTTTATTTCACGATCTATATTATTATCTTACTCAAACTCAGTGATTTATATAAATTTTTTTTATTTCAACATATTTAATTTTTCATTTCAGTTCGATAATAAGGGTGTACGGTTGATTATCACGGTGCTGTTCTTCTACGACGGTAAGATCTTCCGTTTCGTTCATTTTCTAATTTTTATTTCACGATCTATTTTATTTTTCTATATAAATTATTATTTAAATGATTTATATAAGTATTGTTTATTTCTGGATCCAGATCTGATGATTGTCCAGCAGATCTGAGTATTTGAAGAGGACGGAATTCAGTAAATTATTCCGGTAATATCTGTCAAAATACTTCTGAATTTAGTATATTATTTGCTTAATAATTTTTTATTTATAAAATTTTTATTTATATCTTGACCAGATCTGGCGTAAATAATGATGGAAATTTCATTTTAAAGTTGTATTTTTAATTTAAGCGGATTAGTATATTATTTGCTTAATATTTTTTTATTTATAAAATTTTTATTCATATCTTGACCAAATCTGGGAGAAAAAATGATGGAAATAGGATTTTTTGAAGTTGTATTATCGAACTCGATCCAGCAGAAAATACAGAGATAATTGTTTAGTTTATTTATTTATTATTATTGAATATCATAAGTCCGCACCAAGAAAGAACGCCAATAATTTTTCATAATTTTTTTTGAATTTTCGGTGTGTCGATCGTACCTTGATTACGGTGACGAAAAGTTCGATCTAAAAAAAAAAATGGGAACAGAAGAAATTTTGACGGAGCTTCTCGGCGTTGAAATGGAGCTTTAGGATGTTCAAGGTACATTTCTCTGTTTTTTTTTTCGTTTTTTTTTTGTTTGGCTTTTATTTGCTTTGGCTTTTTAATTAAATCACATTTTTATAACATTTTTAGTATACATATGTAGTGGACTCCCAATAGACATATAATATACTTCAAGGAGGTCAGTTTCTAATTGAACAGGGCATTTTCCAAAAGGTTTCCCAATTATAAAGTTGATTTTTAATAAAAATCTTCCAAAAATTTTGATGAACAGTACTATATTTTTTATTTATAAAATTTTTATTCATATCTTGACCAGATCTGGGATAAATAATGATGGAAATTGTATTTTTGGAAGTTGAATTTTTAATTTAAGCGGAAGAGTACTGTTGATTTTTAATAAAAATCGTCCAAAAATATTGATGAATAGTACTCTATTTATTTATGATGAAAATATTGAACGGAAATATAATAAAAAAATTTGTAAACGAAAATATTGAATTTTTAATTTAAGCAGAAGATTTATAAATTATAAACATATTTTGAATACTGTTGCTTTCTGACTGAAATACCATGGCCCTGATGTTACACTTAAAATCATACATCTAAGCTGGTTTTCAGTTTAAGTTTTTTATGTTGCTTGAGAAATAAATGTAATTTATGTGTTTATCCTTTTAAGATACTAACTAAATTCTTTTACTATCAATTGCGAGGCTAATTCGGAGATACACAAATGGTTTAATCCACGGTGGATTCAAAGGACTGTAAAATGTGCATCAAAGGTATTGTAATATTCGAACAAATAATTACAACAAATAATTATAAATTACGTACCTTTGATAACAACTAACTCTTTGAGACTGGTGTCTTGATTTTTTGTTCTCAAATTTAATACAATTTGTGATAGACAGTAAAATAGAAGTAAGAGTTAAACATTTAATAATCAAACAATACATAAGATAAGATAGAATTGCTTATAACAATTCATTACCTTTGCTGTTCTTTCGTGAATAATATTAATCTCCCTATAACGATTGGCAGATGATGAGTAGAACTTGAAATATGAGTTCAGTAGTGGGGTATTAATTCATAGGATATATGTATAATGTGGATGCGTTGGAGATATATTTAAAACTGACTGTCTCGTTATTATTTATACTGAATATGGTATGCTTTATAGGATAAACCCAAATCTCTGGATTTTTAAAATCTGAAGATTAATAGTTATCCAATCTGTTTAATAGTTATCCAATCTGTTTACAATTCTTAGTTTGTTAAGATAATTATGTAGATTATTATTATCCGATGAAAATACATATTTGCACTCATATTTAATAAATCGATTATCAAGATTATTCCATAATTTTAGCTAACAAATCAATATCTAAATTAACAAATTGATTATCTGTTTATTATTTATATTGAATATATTATGCTAGATAGGATAAACTCAAATATGTGGATTTGCAAAATCTTAAGAATAATAGATATCCAACTCGTATTAAATTCTAGATTTGTTAAGATAATTATAAAAATTATTATCTGATATATATAATGGATGCGTTCTTGATATATTTTAAACGGGCTGTATGGTTATTATTTGTACTGAATATGGTATGCTTTATAGGATAAACCCAAATCTCTGGATTACTATTAATCTGAAGATTAATAGTTATCCAATCTGTTTACAATTCTTAGTTTGTTAAGATAATTATGTAGATTATTATTATCCGATGAAAATACATATTTGCATTCATATTTAATAAATCGATTATCAAGATTATTCCATAATTTTAGCTAACAAATCAATATCTAAATTAACAAATTGATTATCTGTTTATTATTTATATTGAATATATTATGCTAGATAGGATAAACTCAAATATGTGGATTTGAAAAATCTTAAGAATAATAGATGTCCAACTCGTATTAAATTCTAGATTTGTTAAGATAATTATAAAAATTATTATCTAATCAAAATATACCTCTAAATTGTTTCCTGAAAATGGCAGCAATTAAATTACGTCCAACAATACAGGACTTGGAGTTGTTTGTATCATGCTGAAAAGTTGGATATACTGGACTCGAATTCGTTACAAAGTTTATTCCAATATGTATTATTCAAATCTAGAATGTAATTTGGCAGGCTGTGATTGTAAATAAATATTTAAATGTAATTTATTTATCGTAACGAATTCGAGTCTGGAAATCGCTCAAGCCGTATGCATGAGGTCCTGAAATCGCCAAATCCGTCTGGGTGAGGTATATCTCTTTCTAACTCTAATTATTTCTTATGTTCAGTTTGCCTAATTATTTCTTAAGTTATAGTTCTTACTTTCAAAAATAGATTTGATTAGGCTCCTTAATTTGAATATTACAAAGTAAAATTATAGTGTTGTGGATAAGTTTGTATATAAGGCAATCAGAGAAAATAAAGTGCAATTGATCATTATATGAGAACAATCGAAGATAACAAAATGCAATTAATCATTAAGAAATTAATACTAAAGGTCCCAAATATCAAAATACTGTGATGAACGTAATTAAAACATAAAACAAAACAAAAGATATCTAAAAAAATAAATTATACTGTCCCAAATTATGGAATATTTTTCTCCTTCTTTATCACCACTTTAGTTGAAGAACTTTGCAGTCCTATAATACTGACTTCTTCATCAATTTCAATCTCTCTGCCACGCTTAGCAGGAGTAAGTGATGTTTCGGAAATATCGTTAGAGCCCTGATCGTTAAATTCACTGTCAACTTTTTCTTTTCCCTTTCCAACATATTTCTCTCTGGCGCCTTCAATCAACCTCTTGGACTCTGATGCAACCTCCTAAAATAGTTAGTTATAATATGTTAATGGTTTGATAAATAATGGTATTAATTTTAAATGTAAAAATATAATAGGTATAGCAATCTCACGTTCATTGCTAGACCACAATATTCACCAATGATTTTCTCATCAGTGGTTAGATGTTCCACACTGTAGTCATTATTGTAACACCCCCAGATCAAACCGGGAATATTACACGCCGCAGACCCTCTCCGTGAGGATCCACCAGGCTAGACATCAAAACAACACATTACATTACATACCGACGAATCAAAATAACGGACCAATAGACCGATTTGGTCTTTCGTCACAGACTTACAAATCAAAATACATAAACTCATCCAGACTCATACCCACACAAGGGTAAAAATACTTGCAACAACGAACAATAAGACAACGGAAAAGACAATACAATGGACTCCGACTAACTGAACCCAAAACTGGCCTTCGTGTGATTAGTATCATTCGTCTTTCATCATCCCTCGTGCCGATCCTGTGTCTTGCTCCCGAAAACCTGCGTGTACCTGGACACAATACAGATATCCACCCCCCGATTACTCGGGGGTTAGCAAAACTCCACTGTTTCGCTAGTGCAAGTATAAAGTGCAAATACGAGCCATACACAACACATTCCGAGAATACAACGAAAGACTTCCCGAGGTATATTTAGTTAAAAATAGTTCAAGTCTTGAAAGTAGAAACGAAGTAAGTAAGCACTTTGAAAACACTTCCAAATCTCGGGAGTTTTGAAAACATCAAAAATTAAAAATGTTCTTAATTCCTCGAAAGCCATTTAGGGTCACAGCCCCAAAGTTCATTTTTCAAAATACAAATCCGTTTAACAAAACACGGGGTCCACGACCCAACCATTCCGGTCACAAAACACAGGGTCCACGACCCGATCATCCACTTCAATTCACTTTTAAAAGAACACATTACACATAACACATTATTCCTATGCCATTCTAGTCAAGCACCAAGACTCGAAATATAATGTCTCTCGACCCCGAGCACAAAGCATTGTGATACTCCGGACAATATCACAATTAACGAAAACATCAACGTCATCCTCAAGATGAAAACCACAACTGGTAACCCGCGGCCGTACCCCTTAGTATCGACCCCCAGACATCCCGTCGGACACTCCGGGTGGGAAACCACTTCCGCGGCCGTACCCTTAGTATCGACCCCCAGACATCCCGTCGGACACTCCGGGTGGAAGTTCATCCACACACGCACCCAAGTCCACTTCCGTGGCCGTACCCCTTAGTATCGACCCCCAGACATCCCGTCGGACACTCCGGGTGGAAGGAACAACACACACACGCGTTTCAAAATCACAGTTGCAAACCACAAGCCTCGAAGGTCAATCACAGTATATATAGTCGAGGTACCTTACTAGAATGGCCAGTTCATCCAACATATACTCACGACCAAGTAATGATACGATTCACAAAGAAGCACAAGATTTCAACAGCACCGAACGACACAACTAATATCACACAAACTCACATATTCATACACAAAAACATGACTCCAAGCACATAATTTGACAAAAGAATTACACTTTACATTTACCAACGACATAATCATACGCAATGACATCAAAAGAAAGTAAGGTGATCCTATACTCGACACTAGCACATATATTCAACTAAGCACATTAATTCCCGACACACACGGGTCACCTTTACAAAAAGCATGATGGTAAAATATTCCGATTCTTTTGAAAAATGGTTATTAATATTTATTTAGCACATATCGACGATTAACAACCATAATATCCACAAAACACGTAATGTATGAGCAAGATACTTGCCTCGAAATCAATTTGTGAATACTCCGAATGAAGCGGCTCAAATTAAACAACCCCAAAATAGCCCAAGAAATGGCCAAAAATGACCAAAACAGTCCCAAAATAGCTCGGCGAACCAGCCCCAAACAGCCCGAAACAGCCCCAAACCGACCACCTTCGAGAAATCAATAACAACACAATCACCATGAGAATAATACCGCTACGAATCAACAACACTAAACGAAATCTCAATCGACACTAAGAAACTACAAGGGTTCAAGGGTTCGTTCCAAGAAAGCCAAAATCATGTTCCGGGTGAAACGAAATCAATAAACGAGTTACTAATCCGTAGATTACAACCAATACAACAAGAATTACATGACCAATTCATCATAATCGGCCCAATTGAAATCAAAAGGAAAAACCCCAAAATAGTTGAAAAGGGATTTTTTGAAGAATTACCTCAATCCGACGAAGAACAATGGATTATATGTTGTTAAACATGATCAAGACTTCAAGAATATGATGATAATCTACTCAGGGATTGAAATCCCCATCACATCGCCCAAAACCGAGAGAGAGAAGTGAAAATGGGTGAAAAACGCGATCGTCCTATTTATACCATCGAACAAAACGGCTCGTAAAACGGCCCAAATTAGAGCCGTATTCCAGCGCCGTGTTATAAACGACTCAAGAAAAACGGTGCAAACAAATCGTATTCCAGGCCGTATTCGACAAGCAGTAGACTTTGTCATTATGACCATAACTTCTCCGTCCGACTCGATTGACTCGCCGTTTGAACCATTGGAAAGCTAATTTGATGCTCTATCACATTGTAAAGTTTCAGAATTTTTAGACTTTATAAGCGCCGGTGGTGATCTTTCAAAGTCGACCAAATGCACAAAAACGATACTCCTCGACAAAACAATAATTATTCAACATGCAACGAAACACTAACGGACAACACCAACGATCCAAATCGAAAACGAGCACATAAAAAAAGCAAGACATACTATTAGCTCGACTTACGCAACGATAAGTCGTACCCAACGAACACCACCACACGGTACATCGTGCCGTACCCAACATAAGGGAAAATCTCAAGAAATCGCCAACAGAACAAAATGAACGGCGCAATCGACAAAAGTTCAAAAATAACTGGAACCGAGAATCTCGGGTATTACAATTATAACCCTTTACAATATTATATTCCCTTGACACACGGATTCTTATCAAATAATATTTGAAAAGTATTGGATGAAAGTCCATGGGCAGTGCTTCTTCATCTCCTTCCTATAGTGAGGAAAAAAACATTGTCAGAATAGTAATTTCCTAGACATTTATATATAATGAAACTTTTGGAAACAGAAAATACCTCAATGAGGGAAGCAAGAACGGCAGCAGCTGATTTGCCTATAAGGTTTGCAACCATATCCTCGAATAAAACAACCGTAATTTCATCGTTTGATTTTGAATCTGCTGCTATAACTTTGAGCCTGAACCTGTTTTATCAATCGCTGAGAAACGTATCTAATATAAAGTATAAATGACTTAAATTGACCTGATTACCTAGGTACAATCGAGTCCATTTTGCGTCCACACTTTATATTCGGACAGATGTCTTCAGCCTTTTTGTCTCCGGTCTTTGTTTTGCAATGCACACACGAATTGTAGTACCATGTATCTCCAATGTCGGTGAACTTGACAAAGAGAATATAGGACCCAGCCTGGAAATGTTAAATATCCATTAATTAAATTGAATCAAAGATATTATAAGTCAAATAAAGTAGATTTATTTACCTCACTTTCTTTCTTGATCTGAGAAGTTGTCCTGTGTTTTTCCATGTTCAACCATTCCTCTGATTTCAGTGTACGAATTTCACTCCGTATTGTGATTGATCTACTAACTGAATCATTTCCGGACATCTTCTTCCTATAAAATGGCGAGCTGAGTTAAAAAAAATGTTTTGTCTATAAAAAACATAAACCGATAATTAAAAAACACTTGTATAATAGACTGCTCTGCAGTACTTCATATTGAAGTCCTCAAAATCCGGTAAATCTTCATTTATGAGCATCTTGGTGGCATGCATAGTAGTTTGCACACGTAGCTCTTCTGTTAAAATGTGCGTGATTTTATTAGTATGTTTTTAAAATAATGAACTTTAAAATTAGTACGAAATGCTGATGACCTTGCCAAATGGACTTGTGTGCAAACTGCAGTGTTATAGTAAGCCCGTCTTCAAGCTTATCGTTGGTAGGTACTATTTCTAGCAGCTTGTCCGCGTACGACTCCCATAGCACTACTTTTCGGCTAATATTCCTACATTAATGTCATACAGTCTAAGGTAAAATGCAATACTAAAAATAACTATTCAAATTAGAAAAAACATCGAAATTAAGTCACCTTTCATCTTGAATTTCTATGTCTAACTTTCGAGCATGTGCCTTGTCGACATAAGTAATGTTGCCAATTCGTATAACGCGTCCTATTACGTCTGAAAAATATTGATAATGTATCAGCATAATAATATTTATCAAGATATCATAAAAATACAATAACATACAATCTACCAATAAAATATTCTCCATTAAAGGAAGGAATGTCATCAAAAGGAATCAGTTCGAGTCCATTTGACTGAATCCACATGTCTGGCTTACACTTGGCTACTTTTGTAATATAGTTGAATATCAATTTTACTGAGCATTCAACTCTGGCCTTGTTCCATTTGCTTTGGTGGTTGTCCTCAACACCAAAATTAGAAATATTCACTGTATCGCCTTCGGTCAATTGCTTTTTGAAATTGGATAGTAATCCTCTTTTCACGTAAGCTGGTATTTTGGATCCATATGATATATAGTAGTTCAGTTTATGATGAAAATATTGAATGGAAATAATAAAAAATTTGTGGAGTCCTTATACCTCGTTGTCCATAAGAATTGCCTCGATCGACACTGGTTTCTTTTGTTGGTCAGTTGGAATCCATAAACGCAAGATCTTCACTGTGATGGTCCTGTTGCTGGTCTCCTTGATAATTCCTCGAACAAATATATTTGACATGTTTGTAAGATCTGTAATATTTTCTTTGTAGTGTGTTATTATAACCTAGATGTACTATGTTATTTATAGTGTAGTACAGGCCCATGCATCGAGTGACTGTATTTTATAGGAGTCTTAATTTGGAACAGATCTTGATTTATGCCTATTAAAACGACGTCCCGTTGAACTCTGTTATTATCCGAAATTATCAAAACAGTCCATCTTTTTCAAAAGACTTCATTATCTCGACCTGAAATTAACTAAGCTATTATAATCGAGTGTTTTAAACTTGTAGGGTTCTTGTAAGATTATTGTTTTAAATGATTTAAATTATCCGAATTTTTAGGTCTCTAGAAAGTTAATTTGGTGGAAGACTTTCAATTTGATGTGGTCTTTTAAACGATTTATATTACCCGAATTTTAGTTATTTAAATAAAATAAAATCGGATTGATGATCTAATAAAATCGGATTGACGATAGATATTTTATTATCTAAGTCATTATAATCTAGTGTTTTAAACTAATAGGGTTTTTATTAGATTATTGTTTTAAATGATTTAGATTACCCGAATTTTTAGGTCTCTAGAAAGTTGATTTGGTGGAAGACTTTAGGAAATGGTTTTTAATTTGATGTGGTCTTTTAAATGATTTAGATTACCCGAATTTTAGTTATTTAAATAAAATAAAGTCTGATTGATGATAGATATTTTATTATCTAAGTCATTATAATTGAGTGGTTTAAACTTGTAGGGTTATTAGGATACGATTTTCAATGACTTGATATCCCGAATTTTTAGTTCTCTAGAAAGTTGATTCGGTGGCAGACTTTAGGATATGGTTTTCAAGTATTGTTGTGATTATCCGAATTTTAGTTAGTTAATTTTCAATTTGATGCGGTCTTTTAAATCATCATAAAACAGTGTATTTTAATTTTCTAGAGTTTTCAGTATCTTTATGGCTGAATTGTTAAGATTATCCAAATTTTAGTTATTTAAATAAAATAAAATCGGATCAACTTTCTAGAGTTTTATTATATAAGTCATTATACTCGAGTGGTTTAAACAGTGTGTTTTAACTTTCTAGAGTTTTGTTTATGTTGGTGTCAATTGTTAAGATCATCCGAATTTTAGTTATTCAATTAAAATAAAATCTGATTGATGATATTCTATTAAATGTTAAAGACTGTTAATAAAATTTGATGCGGTCTTTTAAATTATCATAAAACACTGTATTATAATTTTCTAGAGTTTTCAGGATCTTTACGGCTGAATTGTTAAGATTATCTGAATTTTAGTTATTTAAATAAAATAAAATCGGATTGATGATAGATATTTTATTCTATAAGTCATTATACTCGAGTGGTTTAAACAGCGTGTTTTAACTTTCTAGAGTTTTGAGGATCTTGGTGTCAATTGTTAAGATGTTCCGGATTTGACTTATTCAATTAAAATAAAATCTGATTGATGATATTCTATTAAATATTAAAGACTGTTAATAATTTTGATCAGAATAATTTACAACTTGATTCTAGCATTTAAAATTTTCAAGTCATTATCTATAAAAATCATTGGTTAACATGTTTGAAAATAATAGAATCATGCATGAAATGAAAAGTGAGAATTTGAAACCCAAGATAAGTGAATATGATTCACAAATATAAGTTGTTTTAGTAATGTGAATCGAGACATTACAATGATAAATAATAGAATCATGCATGAAATGAAAAGTGAGAATTTGAAACCCAAGATAAGTGAATATGATTCACAAATATAAGTTGTTTTAGTAATGTGAATCGAGACATTACAATGATATTGAAATACTCCTAGGGTTTAGTGTTGTGCTCGCATGTACTAATAGCATTCATATAGACCACTTCAATATCAGCAACACATCTAGGGCACTGGTTGTGCGGAAGTTGCCCTTCTAGATGTGATAGAAATTCTTCGTCACTTGAATTACAGAACAGTGGAACACTAAGGTAGTTAGGAAGCTTAAATTTCATTTTTGAAAGTTTTTTTTTCAGCTGCCATCTGCATGATGTCACATAGTATGCGCTCTTAGAATTATCCTCCAACATCGACAACCCATGAATTCCTTCTTCTCTGTGTTTTTCATCACCACTAAACAACTTCATGAAGTTTAAACAGTATGAGGCTTCATGGTGATTGAGGTTTAGGGCGATAATCATTAATTCAAATGCTTCGTCTTCATTTTCTTCGACGAAGAACTTTAACTACAAAAAAATGAGATGGTTCTAAAATTAGGAGAAGATGAGAGACAAATAATTAGTAACTAATTAGATATTAATTTACCAATGATTTTCTGAATAGTGTTTCAGCATTTTTAGAAGCCACCAGTTTATCAAACATTGAAGGAGAAATATCATGTTGCAAGTCAAAACTAAGCTGCTGCAAAATGCTTGTTGTGTTACCCACCTCATAGAAGAGCCGACAGCTGGGAACATAGTATTGTTTGTGGTTAGAAAACAATAATTTTATATATATACACAATAACGCGAAGTGAATGAAGAGCCTAAGAAAATTGCAAATTACCTGGCGATAGCGTTAGCCCAGCTGTTTGCCGATTGACTTGCAAGCTTTTCCATAATGCGCATGATTAAATCTTGTGGCAGATTTGTAATTGCGTAGCTACGGATAATCATCTTTCTCGTCGAATCAAACATTTTGAGATAGTCAAACATTTCGAATCTTTTATATAGCACTTTGTTTTTCTTGTGATAAAAATTCTGCTCTTAAAATCGGATTAAACCTAATTGAATATGGAAAATATATCAGCTATTTTATGCTTTCGCCCCAAGATATATATTCATAGCTGCGGATGATAAATGCAGAGTTGGGGCGAGTATTTAAAGACCCAGAGAGATAAGCAGGTCAACAAATGATAATTTAAAGAATTTTTTTTTTTGCTGAAATTCGGGTAGTCTGTTTTCTGCTTCACGTAAGCTTTTGAAAAGAGTCCTGCTTCACGTAAGCTTTTGAAAAGAGTCCATCATTTTCAAGTAAGCTTAGATTTTGCCTAAAAATATGGTTAACTCAACAAACTAACCCGTGCATGGCAAAATATAATTGAAATTATTTTAAATAATTTTTTTTTTTTGCTGGAATTCGGGGTTGTCTATTTTCTGTGCCTAAAAATATGAAAAACTCAACAAACTAACGGTGCATGGCAAAATATAATTGAAATTATTTTAAATAATTTTTTTTTTTGCTGGAATTCGCCACTTAGGATTTTATCCCACGTGGCATGTCTCTTCTTTCATTTTCATCACCACTTTTCATATATATATATATATATATATATATATATATATATATGGATGCAACAAAAAAAAGAATTTAAAGAAAATACGTAAACATATTTATGCCGCTGGAAAAAGGCCGAAACTGGGAGCACGCGCAAAGGGTAACGTTTTGGTTACACAGTACAATAATGGTGCTGTGCGGACTTGGACAGTGGAAAGCTGAAACACGGTCTAAATAAATGCTCGTTGCGGAGAGGTTTCTTGGCGTCGAGGAGGCTATGAAGGATAATGTGGAAACATGACGGATTCCTTAATTTACTGAACTACTGAAGAAAAAAACAAAATGAGTTTGTCTGGTGCTTCGAACGCGGTTTTGGATTGTTTTTCGCCAAAACCCTTCTGTGTTTTCCCTTCGTCTAAATACCTATTTGCTCGAAATGATAGACGGCCTAAATTCTTGCTTCTTAGACACTTTTCTGCTACAAGTTTTCGGTTTCAATCACGCAGCTCTATAAGACCCCGCATTGATGTAAGAAGGCTTAGAATCGATTGTTGCGAGGCTTCATCAAGTTCGAGTCCCAAACCAGTGGGCAAAGAAACTGAGTCCGCGCAGCAGCCATTCGAGGTGGGTTCCATCTCTACTTCACTGCATTTTGATTTTGTCTTGTAAGAAGGAAAAAAAAAAAGAAAACAAAAGTTTACTTGTTCTGTTTCTTATTATTCATTTATTTATCCTGGGCATTTCGGTGTCAAAAGCTTGTTACAGTTGCGTATACTTCTTGGTAGATTGCAATGGAGGTTTAGTTATATTTGCTACCTAAACAAATTACAGCCACTGCATATTCCTCACTCATAGGAACCCAGACCTTCTGAATTGGAAATCTTGGTACCCTTTAGGTGCGCGATGGGTGAATTAAGAAATCAAACTTTTACAGTTCGCTTTACTTAAGATCAATAAGTGGGAGATGGGCGAGGGTTATCTCAATCTCAAAATGTGTTTATAAGCATCTACCCGTGATTACCTTTGTATATTTTTTTGATTGCAATTCAAGATTTTTTTTTTATTTTTTTTCCTTCTGGCATTCTGAGTTATCTTATCTTGAATCCTGGTAGATTTTTTTTTTCCTTCAAAATTAATGGTGAAACACTTTTGTTTCACCATTTTATGGACGTTAATACAGTTGAAAAGCATAAAACTCAAAAAAGCATTTCCACGCTGGAGTATGGTTTGTTTCCATGTATCCTCTGTTTTTTTGAACAATAGTTATTATGTATCTCTTAATTCTAATGAGGATAAACTATCTGATTACTAAACAACAATGGAGATTTCCAGAACTTGAAAGAAGCTGAGAGAGAACGAATTAACAGATTAGAAGAATTCGAAAGGAAAGCAAATGTCCAGTTGGAGAGACAGCTCATGATGGCCTCAGAGTGGAGCAGGGCACTTTTGACCATGAGGGGGAAATTGAAAGGAACAGAGTGGGACCCTGAGAGTTCTCATTGCATAGACTATAGTGACTTCAAGAGACTTCTTGATTCAAACAATGTTCAATTTATGGAGTATTCTAATTATGGGCAGTCTGTTTCAGGTTGGATTTTCTTGGGTTTTGTTTATGCATATTCCATGTTTTATTTCAAATATAATATGGACCAACTGCACGCTAAAATTGCTGATTTACTAGTACTCAAAGGTTATTAAATGGAAGTGGTAGTATCAAACTTTTAAAAAGTCATCACTAGTTTAATGATCATTTTTGTTAAGATTTAACAAAAACTAGGGATAATAAAAAAACCACCCTTTAGGTTTGACCTAATTACAAAAACAGCCGACTAACTTTTAAAATTACAATAATCACCATTGAGGTCCGTCTTATGTTTTTCACCTATTATTTTTGGAGCTAATGGGAATTGCTGACGTCGTCAAGTATTTTTTTACATTTATATCCCATGACATATCCAAATATTGCAAACAGCCAAACGTATTGGTCCTATTTGTAATATATACAAAGGTTGAGGCCTGAGGGAGTGTAATTGTGAATTATTTGAGGACGTCAGCAAATCCCGTTAGATCAACTAACAATTGGGTACAATGTAAGATGGAACGAGACATCAGGATTGGTTTTGTAAATTTCAGAGTTACCCAGGCTTTTGTGTGACTACTCCCAACCTCAAAGGTTTGCTTTTGTAATTATCCCTAGGAACCATGCCAAAACAAATATTAATAGAGTGTGGAGAGTAGCTTTTTTCTTACAGTAATAAATAAAACAGCTCATGTTTGTAGGTTCTGAGAAGCAATTCCTTCATTATCTCTGTCATCCTCGTGAAGAATTTTAGTAATCTTTCTTCTCAAGATATTTTATTTGTTAATATACCACTGAGGTACTTGCTTGTCTCTGGCTTAGTTCAAAACCAAAGTGGTGTTGGAAATTGCAGGGGTTCTCCAAAAAGTTCTTCACCTGTATGATCGCTCTGAATGTTTGTGTTATCTTTCTGAACACAGTGATTCTACCTTATTATAAAGAAGGGAAAACAGACGGTTCAGTTGTTGATGGAAACAAGGAAATTGTTTTCCGTCGCCATGTGGTCGACCGTATGCCAATTGACTGCTGGAATGATGTGTGGCGGAAGTTGCATCAACAGATTGTGAACGTTGACGTCCACAATGTGAATACCGTTCATGCCGAAGTGTACTCAACTGTTGCCATTGCAGTTGTGTGGTCCATGCGGCTTGCTCTTTCTGTTGCTCTCTATGTTTGGATTGATAATATGATGAGACCAATATATGGGAAACTAATACCTTGTGATCTTGGTGCTCCTCCTAAAAAGATGACATTGCAGCCACTCAAGCGCCAGGCCCTTGGGTCATTAGGGAAGAGTCGGTATGTTCAGTTGATGTTTCTTTATCCATGTATTTGTTGTCAGTTGTTTCTGCATCATAATGATAATAATTTTTTTTTTTTTTTTTTTGTTCTGCACGTGTTCCATGTTGTACATGATGATTTTATAATATCAATCACGTAATGTGACCTGACTATAGCAATTATCTCGACTCATCACCATCTCGTGATATTTTCCATGTAACTGGAAAAGCCTATGATTTTGATGGTTTTGAATTTTCATCTCATTTCCCCTTCTCTCCTTCATATGAAGGTTGCGACAGGAAGGGCATCCGGCGTAAAACTTTGCCACTTTGTCTTTTGCATGAGTTGTAATGTTAACTAATTCCGACAATTAATTGGCACTACAATTTTCATGCCACCGACCCCAACATAGTTGGGATTAAGGTGCAGTTGATGATGATGATGATGTTCTGCACTGGTATCATTTGAAATTAAGTATAAGATATCTTGGTTAGGAAATTACTAAATTGTTTTGACATTCTAGAAGTTGAGAAGTTATGATCATTTAGTAACTGGTCTTAATGGTCTATGGTCCCAGCTGAACTTTGAGAAAAGTTTCTTAAAGAGGTCATAAATAGGGCAGAGCAACTATAATGGCTCTGGGCTTTTTGCCCTCGAAGTTGCAACTTGTCCTTAGGTGTCTCTTTTTCTACGGTATGTTCAATCTGGATCTTATAGTTCATAGACACTCCTTGAAACTTCAATTTGAAGACACACGAGCTAATCTTTATCACCTTCCAGAGTGTCAATCTTTTTAACTCGAACTCTTTGTGCATCATTTTTGAACTCCATGATTTTCTTGCCTTGGGTAGCTCAAATGTGATGTTCATTTGTTCTATCAAGGGAAATGTTTTTTTGATTGTGCTGATAATCTAATTAGTTATGATTTATTTATTATTCTAAAGTTTAATAAACTAGTAATTTACTCAAATTTCAATATCTTTCTTTTACTTCCAATTATATCTCGCTCCAATCTACATATAGCAAGTGGACAGAAGTATCACAGATTTTACACAATTAGGTGTACCCATCTGTGAATGCAATTTCCCCTTGAATCTAGAGATCATATTTAGCAAATGGTCATACGTGTCGGACATTCAATTTCAGGTACAGATGTTTTGGAGTGAAATTTGTTGGTTTTAGTTTGGAGCTTGTGTGTGTGTGTGTGTGTGTGTGTGTGTGTGTATTGTTTACCAGTCTGAGTTGTAGGCCTTCTGATGTTGGATAAAGTTCAATTTCGAAGTATTGACGTGAATGCTTGTGTTTATTATTTTTTTGTCATTGATTCTAAGATGTTCACTTGGACTTTGCTTTACTTTGTAGACGTGTCTGTTTCTAACAAGATTTAAATTCAATATGTATGATGTAATTTCATTCTAACTCGAAATTGAATTTTTGATCTTGTGTATTGCTGTGGACTGAACACTCCAAATCAGCCGGTTGATTTTCTGTCCATATTTCCAAGGATATTCTAATAATTAGGTTTTGAAAAGATAATTGCTGGATGGCAATATAGTTTTGTGTTTTAGTCCTGGCATGATAATCAGCTGATAATTAGATACATCCGTGCCAGGGCAAAGTTCATATCAGCTGAGGAAAAAACAGGTGTTACCTTTGATGACTTTGCTGGCCAAGAATATATCAAAAGGGAGCTACAAGAGATAGTTAAAATATTGAATAATGAGGAGGAGTACCAAAAGAAAGGTATCTATTGCCCAAAAGGCGTTCTCCTTCATGGCCCTCCTGGGACTGGTAAAACACTTCTCGCAAAAGCTATCGCTGGTGAGGCAGGTCTTCCATTTTTTGCAGCTAATGGTACAGATTTTGTTGAGGTGAGGTTCTTCAAGAAAATTAATCAAATATTTCTATCTCATATTAGTGAGTTATACAATTATATAGATTTTATAGACGATTTGGGTAACAATGAAACTATTCGTAACTATGAGTGTTACTAGTGGTAAGGTGTCAAATTGCAATGCAGAATTTAGCCTCATCATGAGAAGGGGATTTGGGAAGTGTAAAAAAGTTAGTGACTCCGTGTCATCAACGTATAAGTAAGATATTGTGTAGATCACTATTTGTCATGCTCGTCTAAGAGTCCTATCAAATTCATATGGATTTTATTTTCTTCTCGATCATATGATATTTGGGGTACATAAGCACATTTTTTTTTTCTATCTGAACTAAAATATGAAATTTTCTAAATAAAAGAACCAAATATAACATTGGCAGTTATATATATGATCCTCTCTTGAAAATTTAATGTTCTGAAATGCTTGATGACAACTAAATTAACCTTGTTTTTGTGGCAGATGTTTGTTGGTGTGGCTGCTTCTCGTGTAAAGGATCTTTTTGCTAGTGCCAGGTCATTTGCCCCTTCCATAATCTTCATTGACGAGATAGATGCAATTGGCAGTAAACGTGGTGGACCTGATATTGGTGGGGTATGAGATTATGAATATGCCTTATCATATTACTTTTGTTAAAACCAGTGTTTTCAGTAGCATTTTTGAAAAAAATTGCGTAGCGCAAAATAGCGTAGGTAATTCGAACATGACATTTTTAAGTGAAAAAATAAAATAATTATTCTTGTGTAAGATCAATAGGTAAATAACCCAAGTAAAATAGCTATGAAATAATTTCAAATAAACAAAACAACTTAGAACAATGATAATAATCCAAAATAACACTATTTTTTTTTCTGCTGGCCCGTGAAGTTTTTTTTTTTTGAAACCTGAAACCTGGGAGGTTAATTTTTTTTTTTTTTTGCTGCGGAAGTTTTTTTTTTCTGCTGGCCCGTGAAGTTTTTTTGCTCAGTGGACAGTTTGTCCCTAAACCCTAATACTTATATATATACTGAAATAGAGCAGGCTAGAGCGCTAAAGCCTATCGCGTCGCGCCGCCACAGAAGTCCCTAAACCCTAATTTTGCTCAGTGGACATCTGGTCCCAAATAGCGCAGGTATTCAGCGCTAAAGCGCTTATGGCGTGCGCTATCGCGCGCTTTCGCTGCCAGCGCAGCAAATAGCACGCGCAAAACAGGGGCGACCGCAAATAGCAGCGCGCTACGGCGCGTTTCCTGGAAAATTAGCGCAAAAGCGCGCTACGAAGCGCGCTAATCAGCGCGATTAAAAACACTGGTTAAAACAGAGAAATATCCTGTTAAATTTTCTGATTCCGCAAACAATTTGCAAACCAATTGTGGGGTTCAGGTTTACATTTCGGTAAGTTAGTAGACATTGACCTAAATCTTGGTGAAATGATGAATTCTATAAGATAAGATGTTGATCAGACCAACTGCCTTCTTAGAAATGTCTTTGCACCTAAGTCTTGTGTGAATGATCACTGGTTAGTTGACCATTAAGTAAATCTATTTTGTGTTTTTTCAAAAATTTAATACCAGTGCGATATAAATCTAGGTTTTAAATTGACATCAGGATAAAGGTTAATCATAAGACATTTCTCTTTTCCAACCAGCATATTTGTTCTCAGTTAACCAATGAAATAGCCATGTCCATGGGACGTCCCTCTATATTTTCAGTCTGTTATTAGTTTCAAGTGGTCTTATTATCTTATCAACTAAATCATTTTGTCAATTTTAAGACATGCGCTTTACATCTATTTACTCCACTAGGGTGGTGCCGAGAGGGAACAAGGGCTACTCCAAATACTGACTGAAATGGATGGTTTTAAGGTTTCAACTTCACAGGTTTGCAACGATTAAATTTCTTCTCTTTCGTAGTTGAGGAAATGTTTCCAGAGTTGACTTGAGAATATTACTCACCAGGTATTGATTATTGGTGCGACAAATAGACTTGATATTCTTGATCCTGCTCTCCTAAGAAAAGGCCGCTTTGACAAGATTATTCGTGTTGGATTACCATCAAAAGATGGTAGATTTGCCATCTTGAAGGTATGTTTCTGTTATTCGATAACATAAACTTTACTGGAGCAGAATTCGTCAGACTTAGATATGAACCAGCCTTTGCTGTCAGATGTTATTATGTATATAGTTCTCATCACGAACATAATAGGTGCATGCTCGAAATAAATATTTTCGTTCAGAGGAAGAGAAGGAGACTCTACTTCAGGAAATTGCAGATATGACAGATGATTTTACTGGAGCGGAATTGCAAAATATACTGTAAAAAATATCTAAGCTCTTGGTCTAAGTTTTTTGCCATTTTGAAGAGTAGCTGATAAAATGACCATTGCAGGAATGAAGCTGGTATTTTAACTGCTAGGAAGGACTTAGACTACATAGGACGGGAAGAACTTCTTGAGGCCTTGAAGCGGGTAAGTGTTGGAATTCCTAGCAATGTTTTTCTTATCATGTTTTGTAGTGATGGGTTCACATTGATGTTAATCAATTGCTGCAGCAAAAAGGAACTTTTGAAACCGGTCAAGAAGATAGTACTGAGGTTCCCGAAGAGTTAAAACTTAGATTGGCATATAGGGAGGCAGCTGTTGCTGTTCTTGCATGTTACATTCCAGATCCCTACCGCCCCTTTATCGACGTATGATATGTTCATTATTCAAGTCATTATATAGCTGAATATTCTTGTCAGTTATTAACTGAACAATGAAAGAACCAGCAAAGCGAATATTTTCTTGGACCTGAATTTGTTTTGGTATTTTGCAGACGGATATTAATTCCATAAATGGCCAGCCAAATATGCGCTACCAGGTAACATCAGGCTGGGTAGTTCAACGGAAAGCAGATTACGTGGACTCTGTAGTACGTGCATGTGCTCGTAAGTTACAAAAGACTTTACTGATTGGCATTGCTTAATCACTTCATTTATGTTTCCTTGCTCTGTATATCAGAAAACTGTGCTTTAGATTGTCTGTCAAGTGTCATTGTGGCCTCTAGATTAGTGGCTAGAAAATGCTAATGTTGCAACTTTTGACTGGTGCAGTACTTTGAAACATGTAGCG
Source organism: Orobanche coerulescens (assembly GCA_033398695.1). NCBI lineage: Eukaryota > Viridiplantae > Streptophyta > Magnoliopsida > Lamiales > Orobanchaceae > Orobanche > Orobanche coerulescens. Next base: position 64,767,403 of record CM065804.1, on the reverse strand, counting down.
CAAAGTAGTAGAGAACAGTTTTCAGTCCATAAATATTAAAGGTGAAAAGCCTACCAAGCAAGGACTTCTGGGGCGTGCGGCATACACCTTTCAAACACAAGGCGCAACGTAACAAACACTTATATTATAACCCGTAGTATTCCAATTCCCAAGCACATTAGTCCTAACAAGAAAATAAACCAACCCTCAAAACACTTGACGGAAAAGCTTCAAGTTCAACTTTCACCTGTACACCACATAGACACAACAAGAAGAAAACATGACCATTCACAAGAAAACTTAAAAGCTAACAAAATCTTATCTTTGAGGTCAATATTCACATCTAAACACTAATTTTTTGTTGAATATTGTAATGAAGCAGTTTTATATAGGAGAAGTTCCATGCTTCTTGTAAACTCTTGCTACTTTATGTGAGGGAAAATGTTATTATTACTGGGACTCGTAATTAGCTGTTCGACCTTCCTCTTTCTGAAGTTGAGAAATTAAAATTTTGAACTTTTATTATTATTATTATTATAATTATTATCATCATCATCATCATCATCATCATCATCTTCATCTTCATCTTGAGTAGAGTTAATTATATTTATTTATTTTTATAAGGTCTTGATTTCTCGATTATCAACAAAGTCATAGCTCCGTATATACGGGATTCTAGAGAAATACTTCTTAATTGTTATCTGTTATGTTGAACAAGTTCTTATCTAATTCACTATTCCGGAATTAGAAATGAGGACTGGTCAGCAATAGGGTCTCATAAAAGATCACAATTACATTGCTTAGGAAATGGAGAACGTTCCCGCTATTAATGAGTTCTAGTGAATCTTATCAATATAGTACAAGAGAAGTACTAAAAAGAAAGAAAGATTTGGTGCTGATTAATTATACACTATGATTTATCTGTCAGAAGCATTCCTTTTGTCCTAGTTTCTTTGGATAGCTGGTATAATGTTAATGAAGTGGATTAATGGCTGAAATATGTATAACTCGGGAACTCCGTGCTATCCCATGGGGTAGTGCCCCAAGACACCTCTCCACCGCACGATCACACACATACACACCCACCAACCCACAGCCACATGGATGTGTGTTGATCATGTGGTGTGAAGGTGCGTTGGGGCATTACCCCATGGGGTAGCATGGAATCTCCCTTATAAACGTGTTTACATTTATTTGGATTCTTAAATCAACTGATATTTGCTGAAAATGATCACAAATAAATATCTGATTTCTTATTCCTTGTTCGTTGTGTATAGGAATTCAAATTTTGTTGCCTATTATCATCCGCACTGTATCAAATTTAGCTGTCTTGGAGATCTCTCCTTTATTCTTAGTACTTGTAAGATGTTCCTTAATGCTGCCTGACTAGAGAGCTGTATTTTGATGAATAGGAGCATACCTTCATGTTATGGCATTGAGTATTAAAATTATGGAGTCATGTTCCATGATGTATGTGTTGATTTTACAATATCAATCCCGTAATGTGACATGACAAGCAATTATTTCGACTTATCACCATCTCATGATATTTCCACGTAACTGGAAAAAACCTATGATGTTGATGGTTTTGGAATTTCATCTTATTTCTCCTCCGTATGAAGCTTGTGACAGGAAGGGCATCCAATGTAACACTTCGCCACTTTGTTTTTTTGCATGAATTATAGTGTTAACTAATTTTAGACAGTTAATCGGCACTACAATTTTCATGCCATCGACCCCAACATAGTTGGGATCATGGTGGAGTAGATGAGTTGGTGATGATTATTAAAATATGCAGCTAGAGTAATTGAAGAAGAGATATTTGGAGTTGATAATCTATGCTGGATTTCTGCAAAAGCAACATTAGAAGCTTCCCGTCGTGCTGAATTCTTGATTTTGCAAACTGGAATGACTGCTTTCGGGAAGGCTTATTACCAGTATCAAAATGATCTCGTGCCTAATGTGAGGATGCAATGACAATATATTTTAGACTCAAGCTATTTGGCTTTCGGTATTGTAGTTGATTTTTGGAAGTTATGATCAATTCTTTGTGATTATCATATGCAGCTAGCTGCCAAACTTGAAGCACTTAGAGAAGAATACATGCGTTTTGCTGTGGAGAAATGCTCATCTGTACTAAGAGAATATCGTCCTGCTGTGGAGATTATCACAGGCTGATTATTCTTGCATTTCTCTATCTCTAGTTTTGTTAGTGTTCTTAAAAAAGTTATGGAAGTTGTGAACTGATGGTTTGCCTGATCTTCAATGGTGCTTACTGACATTTGTCCGCATGATTTCACTTCAAGCAGATGTCCTACTTGAAAAGGGAGAGATAAAAGCAGATGAAATTTGGAAAATATACAATAATTCACCTCGAATACCTCAGGTGTGCTCTCAGCTAATCTTCTGAAATAAGGTTATCTTGAAATTGTATTTCAAAATCAAGCATATCACTTTTGACTTTCTTTGATTTGGTTATTTCTAGTGACAATACCAGGTGCATTGAGTATTAAACCCCTCACTCTTGTTGTCTCTTGCCCCCTGCACATCCTCTCTTGTTCTTCTATTCACGCATCCTAGTTTTCTCTCACATGGATTTTATTTTGGTGCAATTTTTCTAATATGCACGGGTACTTATTTTATGGGAATCCTTCCTTAAATGCACAGAATCTGATAATTCCTCACATTCAAACCACTTGTTTGCTTGTTTGGTGGAATAATTTTCTCGTGGGATATTTTCTTTAAACCATTGATCATCTCTCCCCCTGCGTATCTATCACATGGGCAAACCATAGATACTCCTGGTGTTTGATGAATTTTGTCATCTTGTTGCCCTACACTTTTCTCCAAATTGAAATTATCTTGTGTTTTATTTAAAAAATCTTCAGTTCAAAGTTCACTCCTGCTTGATTTCCTGGAAAACGTAGATTATTTTTTTATCAATGGGGAACTGGAACGGCACTTATGTTTTTGCGGTTTATTTTCATTTTCCAAGAGTTTGATAAGACATTTTCCGGCTTATATCATATAGGGTTGATTGGAGTTGAGATTTAACTTAATAGGATGAATTCTTGTTATTGAGTGGAGTTGCATGATTTTGAAAAAAATCTGATGTGTTCGTGTTTGCCAGCCTGCTGTGAAAGGAGTGGATGAATATGGCGTTCTCATATATGCCGGACGTTGGGGTATCCCCGGTGTTTCACTTCCAGGGAGGGTGACTTTCGCACCTGGAAATGTGGGATTTTCGACTTTCGGTGCACCTCGTCCAATGGAGGTAAATTAGTTGCATAATATGTTGCTTGGTTCTCAAAAAATGGTTGGTGGCATTTGATGAGGGCATGGCATAGGAAGGAGAGAAGGGGGGGGGGGGGGGGAGGGGATGAAGAGTATTAAATCTTTGCTTTGAGCGAATAAGTCTGTATTGGAAGTTCCTTGTACACTTTTGTTTCCTTTCTTTTTTCGTCCATCTCCCTCATTCTTTGTTTAGATTTGGTGGGGCATTAAAGTGATTTCCTGTGTTTTCACCTTTTATGCAGACTCAAATCATAAGTGATGACACATGGAAGTTAGTAGATGGAATATGGGATAAAAAGGTTCAGAAGATCAGGGCGGAGGCCTCTATGGAAATCGAAGAAGAGAACCCACAACTTTTGATGGCCAGCCATTTCCTGTAGTATTCAATGTATTTGTGTCAGGTAAGCACTTTCTAGTCTCCAATACTAAAGTACTGGTCTTTTTCTAATAGCCTGTTCTCAACACCTGATGGGTAACTTATGAACTCTCGCCCAAATCTCGCATAAGATACAGCAGGGACGGACCCATGATTCAAATGTAGGGGATTCATTTAACATTTAAATATTAATTGTACTATGTTTAAAAAACTTCAACACAACAATGAAAAACGTCCATCAAAAAATACGAATATTACATAATCAAAGTATAATAATCTCTCAAATAACTTTAGCTTTATTTGCATTCTTCTGGCTCCCATTCCTTAAAACTGACTGATAATATCTTGATCAGCAACGCTACTAAATACATCTTTCTAAACAAAAGTAACCAAGCAATCATTAAGCCACTGACTCGCCAGTTTGTTTCTTAGTTCATCCTTCACATATTTCATCCCTAAAAAAGCCTGCTCAAGTGTTGCAGTTGCTACTGGTAAAGTCAAGGCCAACTTCACAAGCTTGTACACAAATCTGAAGGTCTTGTGCTTCTTTGTTCGTACAAGTCTTGCAAAGCCTCGAGAGCCCATTCAAGTTGGAAAAGTTAGCATCTATCCGGACACAATTAATATAAGATTCCAATTGAGTGACAACTCCTCGTCGTCAACATTCTAAAAATCATTTGGATATAATCTAGACATCCTCACAAGTGTTTTAGTATCAAAAGCTTCAAATGATGAACAAGGACTCAAACATGTTGACTATTCAACAACTCAAATGTTTTCAGATTAGACCATTCATCCAACTCGATCAATATCATATCTATGATATTAAAGAAGCAAATGTTTGCAGTAATGTTTATATTTGGATCTATTTTACATATCGTGACGAATCAGGCACATTAATCTCAAGGTTGCCACAAGATGATACAACCTTGTCATAAAATTCTTCTCATTCACATTCCCTCATTTTTCGAAACATATTCTTGTTGGCTTGGACAAGGTTCATGGCATTTGAAATGTCTTGGTCACTTTTTTGCAATGCTTCTGACAATTCATTTGTCACCTCCAAAACATTAATCATGAAGTGCAACATAAATACAAAATCAAATTGTGGCATCACCGATAACAAACCTTTTGCCTCTCCATTTGAAGATCTAACACATTTTAGTTCTTCCAACACTTCAACAATGGTAGTAAACAATTTTTTCAACCTTACAAGAACTCTAAAGTGGGAACTCCAATGTGTAACACCAGCTCTGGCAAGAGATAACTCCTGATTCAACCCCTCACCAGTTTCCACCATATCATTTCTATTAGATCCTCAAAATGGGCCACTTGTTTTTTTACGAAGCAAAACTTGACGTTTATTAAATGACCGAATCAAACTAACAATATGAGTAACTTCAGTAAAATATGAATGGACATCATCATGACCTTTGACCCTTAAAATAACAGCCAATTGAAGTTGGTGGGCAAAGCAATGCCCATAGTATGCTTGCGGATTTTCCTTTTGAATTAATGTTTTCAAACCACCAAAGCAACCATTTATGTTACTTGCCTCATCATACCATTGTCTTAGAATATTAGAAATGCGCAATCCAAATTCACACAACAAAGTCTCAAGAGCCCCTTTAAGTGTTATTGAACTTGTCTCTTCAACGTGAACAATGCCTATTAATCTCTCTACAACAAATCGTCGGTCATCAACAAAACGCCCGACAACAGCCGTTTGTTCTTTTCCAAAACAATCACCAGATTCATCAACAAGCACACACTAAAGAGACCATCTCCAATTTTCTCTACAATCTTCTTAACAGTTTCAACCACACATGCACTAGTAAGATCTTTTTGAATCTTAGGTGAAGTCATCTTAAGATTACCCCAACATTTCTTGTTGCTTCACCTATTTTTTCACATCATTGAGAATGTTTTGACACAGATTAATTATGTAGACTTGCATAACATATTACACAATGAGTCATGTTCAATGATGTACGTGTAGATTTTTACAATATCAATCACCCGATGTGATGCAAAAATTTCATTGTTGACTTGTTCAAGATTGAAATGGTACCATCTTTGTTATTGAAAAGGATTTGAACAATGGGAAAAATGGTCGCAATGGAAAATAAAGAATGATAGAAAATAGGGTAGAAGATGTGTAATTCTCATTAATAATACCCTTTTATATAGGATGAGGAAAATATCGCATCCACACCTATTTAGGAATAATATAACTGAAATCCCACCTAACAAATGAAGATACACTGTGGTATTACTCCAATACTCCCTTGTGTTGAGTCGACTGTATATATTTTGTGCCTCGTTAAAATTGTCATTCAGCAAAGCTCAATGAGAAAAGTCTTGATGGTTGAAAAAAGAGTACAACATGATGATTGTTGGTCACTAAGTATACAAAATACAACTTGGAAAAGAGTTAGTACAACAAGCTGTACGTTTTTCAAGTAAGAGTGCGTAGCGGAAGTTCGTTTAAGTGAGCTGCTGTAAATACAGCAACTAGGCTTTATCTCCTGTTAGCTTGGTGCGTACAGGGTTTTGTAGTGTATATTTATATAAATCACACTATGAAAACAGTAACGGCATAAGGTAAATAACACAGTATTTAAAGTGGTTCGAGGTAAACCCCTCTACGTCCACTGGTCCTCCACACAGGAGTAAAAATGTTTATTATAAACACTATGTACACAAGTACGTGTCTACACACACAGTTCCAAAGCTTCGTCCTATTCGTCCCACATAGGTCGGAATAGCTTTTTTAGTTCACACAGAACTAGGTTTATACTCAAAGGTAAAATGGTAAAGTAATCGGGTTAGAACAGCAGCTTGAACACGAAGATCTTGAGCTAATGATGTGCTGTTCTTGTTGACCGAGTATATTTCTTCTCTTCAGATATGAATTGATACTTGAAGAAATATACTTGCTCTTGTAAGCTTGATCTGACGATAGTGAATATTCAGTTTTTAGTCGTTGGATGTATATCTATTTCGTTGTATATCGTTGTGTCTCTGATCTTCAAACTTCGGGGTATATATAGCCTTTGGGATATATCCGTTGTGAATAGATCCGTTGAGCAGAGAGTCCGTTCCAACATGTTGATTGACCTGCAAAATACAAGATCCGAATTTTGCTCCTTGTTTGAAGATCTTTGTCTGCTGGTATTTAAATACTTTATCCAGTTAGTATTTAAATACTTCTTTTCAAACGGTGACTTGACTTTAGCGTATGAAGTAGATTCTGTTTCAACAGTCTTCAGAGTAATTCTTTATTCACGCCTGTCGGATATTTTTTACTTTACTCAAGCAACACTTGACAGCCTGTTAGCTGTATCCGACTTAGTCAGCAAATAGCTGTAGGCACTATAGGCAAAACTAGATAGAGCGTTGTATGGTCGAGCTGTAGGCTACTTCCATACTTGGCATATTTCGACTTCCTTGCAGATGCTGTATGCTGTTTGCTGGATGTTGTTTGGTTGTTATCAAAACAACATTGTTTTTCCCAACAATTTCCCCCTTTTTGATAATGCAAAAACCTCTTGATGATGCCAAAATCTCTTGATGATGCCAAAACCTCTTAAACATCTTTGATTTGTGAGGCTTTCTTCTTGATCTTCAGTCGAATGTTCTGGCCTTCATCATTAAAAAAAATGTGAACTGCTCGCAGGCAAGTTCTAAAATGATAGCATCTAACAGGGTGTGTATTACAACTTAAACTAATGATTGGCGCGCAAGCTCAATTTTACAGTATGATCTAGTTAAATACAATTTAACCTATGAACTGTTCGTGGACAAGTTCTTACAGCTTTGTACTTTATAAGTTTTTATACTTGTTTGTTTACAGCAAATAGCTTAAATCAAGCAAATAAGACAGAGCGTAGATCACGAGCTGTAATCTTTCAAAAATAAAATGACATTTTATTGATAATAATTGGAAGGTTACATGTTTGGGCAAAAATACCAAAATTTGCACAAAAAAAATAATCATACAGGCTATCTCGTGTGATGATCATGCCTTCAGGGCCTTCTCGGATCATTCTTGGTTCCCATCCACCAATTTTGCAGGGCATCCTTGTTTCGATTCATGTAGATTGCTTGGCCTTCATATGATTTGTCGAAGGCAAGGATCCAATCGCCAGGGTGGGTAACCGGTTCGCCTTTCTTATGCTTGGATTTCATCTGGAGCTGTAGGGGAAGCATTCCTTCGTCCAGAATCTTTGTAAATTCCTCGGCAGCTTCTTTCAGCGTTTTACATTTGTTGAATATGGTGGACTCCCTGATAAGAACTAAGAAGTATCTCATCAGTTCGTTTCTCCTCCAGTCCTTTATCTCATCGGCTGTAGGCTTTCGGTTGGCCGGGAGATTCATCACGGGCGGCTTCTGCACAAGGTTCTTCCACGGAAAGTTAGGATCATGGAATTCAGGGCGAGCACCCTGTATCCCAACAGAATGTGAAGGAGCTGACAGTCGATTAATTGCAGCAGTGACAGTGTCTTCCAATGCAGCATCAATCTCCTTTTCCTTCTCTAATCTCCATTGCCTTCTGGCCTCTCTGGCCTCTTCTCCCTTTTTGGCTTCATCAAGATAAGAGACCTTCGTATCAAGGCGTTCCAGGATCTTCATCGCATTATCCTGTTTGGTCTCCATGCTTGATATTTTATCAACTAGGGATCGAAGCACCATCGACATATCATTTATCTTTTGATCGTGTCCTTTAAGCTGGGAGCCTTTTTTCTGTACGGCAGATACAGTTTTGGCTTCAGAGACGCGGAGCTTGGCTTGTTTTTCCTTGAGAATTTGCTCCTGACGTTGTTGGAGTTGATTGAGAGCTTGCCTTAAGACGGTGGGCAAAATGCGGAAGGCTTCTTCCACTTTGGATATTTCTCTCTTTACACCCGTCATTTCGTCAATGGCAGTCTCGTGCAGCCAGTTGATCTCTTTTTCAACATTGTGTAAAGCATTCACAGCATCCTGTATGAAAACGGTTTGGCGGCTGAGAGCATGAAGTTGCTCGTTCCTGGCTTCCGATCTAGGACAACCTAGTTTTTCATCATTAGCTCCATTGAGCTGTCGGACGACCACATGGTTGCGCGGTCGTTATGGTTCATCCTCGGGTAGGAAACCGTCATCGGATTCCACATGGGCATCAGGTGCTGTTGCAGATGTTGGTTGTTCAGCCTGATCGGTCTCGGTGACAGGGGGGACTAATTCCTCCTGTTCCGATGGATGTTTTGTAGACAGGCGTACAGGAGGGACTGATTCCTCTTGTTGTCTCTCAGCTTCCACCTGCTCCGGCAGAGGGACTGATTCCTCTTGCGGGATGTCGTGGGCAACATCTTCTTGTTGGCGGGGAGGGGATTGATGTCTGTCAGAGGTCCCCTGACCCTGTTGGTTGGACATTCTCGAAAACTCCTGTTCGCGAGCTTCCTCACGACTCATTCTCAGACCAGCCTGGAAGGCGTCGTCGTTGTTGTCTGAGTCATGATCGGACTTCGGGCTGTTTGGAGCCGTGTCATTGGATTTTGATTTGCCCTTGAGTCGGGCCTTCTCCTTTGTCAGAAAGTAGTTGGAAATAAGCTCATGACAAAAGTTGTTGTCCCATTGAATCAAAAGATGGATGTCCTGACAGTCCGTGACTTCCAAGATGAAAGTTTCTTTGTCCTTCTACTCACTCCAGTGGTACAGGGTGTCATAGGGTGCGACCCTGTATGATTTCCATTGAACGAACTGTTCAAAGGCTTGCTCAACCTGCAATTGAAGCAAGGTGTCATTGATGAGTACTGTTGGGGAGGGACTCCGAACAGTACTTGGGTTTACTGTCGGCATGGGGTCCTCGACAGGTATGGGACCCTGTCTCGGAGATGGATCCCTAACAGGGTTTGGTACCCTGATGGGAGAGGGATCCTGTATGGGTGTGGGATTCCGTATAGGAGATGCGGTTTTCGGCTCAGTTTGTGCAACCGATTCACCTGTTCCTTCTATCTTGGCAAACAGCTGATCATCCGTCATAGCCGCCATAGGCTCGGGATCTCCACCGTGTGCAGCAACTGTTTCTTCCGCAGGGGTTTCGCCCTGTGGGTGTTGTTCTGCGGGTTGTGCCACAATTTCTTCGTTGGCAGTGACCACTGTAGTCACTGTAGCCTTTGATTTGGATTTAGAAGCTTTCTTCAGCTTCTTCTTTGCTGTGAGCGGTGACTTACTATCAGACACGCTCCTCTTCCTTTTCTTCTGAGATTTTTCTTCACCAGCAAGCCTTCCTGTGATATCTCTCGGATTATCAGAGGTTGGCATGGTGTTGACATGGGGTCGGTTGGCTTGAAGACTATCTTTGTTGAAAGCGGAGGGCTTGCTTTCTCCAATGAACTTCCCGGGGCCGATTTTCTTAGCATCACGAGACTGTGGCACGCCACTTTTCGGGAGAAGAGTGTTCAGAATAAGCCCAAAAGATTTCTTCTGAGAGAGGCTTCAAAACTTCCTCCTGCAGCCTTCAACCGGCTTTCCAACTTCATCAGCACTAATTTGCACGGAAGTGCTCATGGGGGTTGACGAGGATTTGGAATTATTCATTCTAAACTTGTTGAGAAGCTCCTGTACTTTTCCTGGTTGATGAAGATTCTTGTAGGCAACTGCTTTACCTGCAATCCTAGGAAATAACTAAGTTCTCCCATCATACTCATTTCAAATTTACTTTGCATGAGATGAGAGAACCTTTGACACAAAGCAAGGTTAGTTGAACCAAATATAATATCATTCACGTATATTTGAACCATCAGGAGGTCATAACCTTCCCATATCATAAATAGGGTCTTGTCCACAACACCTTTCTCGAATCCATTATTGGTAAGGTACAGGGACAGAGTTTCGTACCACGCCCTAGGTGCTTGCTTAAGTCCATACAGTGCTTTCCGTAGCATCTATACAAGGTCTCCGCCTTCTGTGTTGACAAACCCTGGTGGTTGTTCAACATAGACTTCTTCGGCAAGGTCTCCATTCAGGAATGCGCTCTTGACGTCCATTTGATATACAATAAAGCTCTTATGGGCGGCAAATGCTAGAAATATCCTAATGGCTTCTAGTCTGGCCACAGGGGCAAATGTTTCATCGTAGTCTATGCCTTCTTCCTGTCTGTGGCCTTGTGCGACTAGACGGGATTTGTTTCTGATAACAAGTCCGTTCTCATCCTTCTTGTTTCTAAATACCCATTTTGTTCCAATTATGGCTTGATGCTCAGGTCCGGGTACTAGATACCATACGTTGTTTCTTTCGAAACCATTAAACTCTTCTTCCATAGATGTAATCCAGTGAGAATTGTCTAGAGCTTCTTTGGTAGAAACAGGTTCAGATTGAGCTAAGAATACACCAATAGTGCACATGTTAAGTCTTCTAAGTTCAGCTTGAGACTTCCATACAAGAAATGGAAATATCTCAGATTCGGGTTCTTCTTGCGCACATAGTACATTTTCTTGTGTACTCTGTATTCTCCTACGGGTAGAAACTCCAGCATTAATGTTTCCTATGATCAACTCCTGTGGGTGATCTCTCAACAATCTTCTGTCGGGTTCTAATTCGGCCCCTTTGTATCTTGGGTTGTCAGAGTTTCACTTCAACATATAGCATCAGCTTCATCTACTTCTGTTCTTACAGCTGCGGGGTTGATTTCTAAGTCAACGGCAGGCTCTATAGGAGTTAGAGGGTCATTAATGGAGAGATGTTGGATATTCTGAGTAAGATCTTCTACTCCTGTACGATCATGGTGAGGTTCGTCGAACACTACATGTAGTGATTCCTCAACTGTGAGCTTCCGTTTATTAAAGATCCTATAAGCTTTGCTGACATAGGAATATCCTACAAATATTAGGGCTGGGACTTTTGGAACCGGGAACCGCAGAACCGATCCGAACCGCATCGGAACCGACGGTTCGGTTCGGTTCCTAGCAACAATTTTTTTTTTTCGGTTCGGTTCGTACTGTTAGTATTCGGTTCGGTTCGCGGTTACTGTCTGTTTTAAAGAGGAACCGATCTGAACCGCAAGGAACCGTCCGAACCGCACCGAACCGGGAAACCGACCCTCTGAATATAATATAATATAATATAATATATTCTTATTAAACATAATTAATATAATATAAAATAATATAATATATTCTTAATAAAATAAAATATAATATAATATATTTCGTCCAAACCATACAAAATCGGTTCCGGTTCGGTTCGGTTCCTGTGCGGTTCGATAAAAAAAATTGGAAAAACCGAACCGCAAAAAAACTATGCGGTTCGGTTCCGGTTCCTGTATTTTTCTCCCAGGAACCGAAAAGTCCCAGGCCTAACAAATATCCCTTCATCCGACTTCTCATCGAAGGTTCTAAGTTGATCTTTCCCGTTGTTCAAAACATAACCTGCATCCTAATATGTGAAAATACGAGACTAAGGGAGTTTTGTTGTTCCATACCTCGTATGCTGTTTTGTTGTGATGTTTGTTGATGATACAGCGGTTTTGTGTGTAGCACATTGTATTGGTGGCTTCACCCCAGAAACGCTGTGGCAACTTGCTTGCGGCAATCATGACCCTTGTTGCTTCTTTGAGCGTCCTGTTCTTTCGCTCGGCAACACCGTTTTGTTGAGGTGTTCGGGCAGCTGAGTATTCGTGCTGTATCCCATTTTCCGAACAGTATTGCTCTATAAAGCGGTTAGTAAATTCAGTACCTCTGTCGGAACGAATGGACACGATACTCAACCCTTTCTCATTTTGAAGCTTCCTTAGGTGCTCGGGGAGCTTTGTTGTGGTTTCCTTCTTCTTGTTCAGGAAGATTGTCCAAGCATACCTGAAAAAATCATCAACAATAACGAGAGTATTTCTTACCCCCCAAACTTATCGGGTCTACAGGACCATAGAGATCCATGTGTAGCATTTCTAGAACTCTGTGAGTGGAACGGTAGGATTTGCTTTTCAGGGTGGTTTTAATTTGTTTGCCTTTCTGACAGGGTCCACAGACACTGTCCTTTTGGAATGCCACATCGTGCAAACCTCTAACCATTTCCTGTCTAGCAAGCTTGTTGATCGTCTTGAAGTTGACGTGAGACATCCTCTTGTGCCATAGCCAGCTTAGATCTGCAGTGCCTTTGGCAACAAAACAAGGAACTGTGGAGCTCGTAGGCATCCAGTCAGCAATATACCTATTACATGATCTGCTTCCTGTGAGCACGACTTCTTTGGTCAGAATGTTCTTGACTCTACAGTGATCTATATAGAATTTCACTGAGAACTGTTTGTCATAGAACTGGCTAATACTAAGTAGATTATACTGTAAGCCTTCAACATAAGCTACATCGGTGACTTTGAATTTTCCTACAAGCAGAGTTCCCTTCTCTCTTGTTCTTCCTTTTGATTTATCACCGAAGCGCACTTTTGGACCGCGACCTTCTACGTAATCTGACAGCTTACTTTTATCTCCTGTCGTGTGCCGAGTACACCCCTTTCGCAGGAGCCTCATCGCCTTCAAGGCGTTAATAACGAACTTCTGGTTTCCCCTCTTTCGTCCCGCGAAAGAGTGCTCGGTACCGTCCTCGGCTAACATAATGATGATTCTCGTGCGGTAGTTCATGATTGCGCCATGCCGCTCGAGCCAATCATCCCCGAGAATCAAATCCTCACCCTCAATATTAACGATAATAAGATTAGAGAGCCAAGCTCTCTCACAAATAAACACAGAGCAGTCTCGGACCTCTCGATCGCCAACGATCCTATTACCGCTAGGAAGTTTAACGATGAAAGACTCGCAAGGCGACAAACAGTCGAGACTCAAACGGCGCACACACCCCAGCGATATGAACGAATGTGTAGCACCAGAATCGAAAAGCACACTGACAGGATGGGAATGGATATGAATGGTACCTGTCGCCACAGTGGCCGCTGGATGATCGGCCCTTCTCATCTCATAGATACGCGGCTGGGCAGAGCCGACACTGGAAGCTCCTTCTCTAGCGGGCTGACCCCGACCGGCACTCAGCGGAGGCTGCGGAGCAAACGAGTCCTGGTTCACACTCGGCTCCATAGGTGCTGGGTGAGAAGAACGGGCGCCGCGAATCGATCGTCTGTTCACAAAAGAAGCTTGTGGCGATTGACCACAAGTATGACAAGTCAGCGGACGAGGACACTCCGGTTCCTATGGCCGGTTGGCCATGATTAAAGCATGTGGGATCACGAACGGAGGTTCGGCGGCACCTCGAAAACTCCCAGAAAGCAGGCCGAACCGCCGTAGAAATATTTGTAGATTGAGATTTCTGTGACTTCCATCCTTGTAACCCGAGAAATTCCCGGTTTACGCTTCTTACTCTCTCGGACCGCCTTGTCATCAGGCATATCATAGGCAAGAGCTCGACTCTGATAATCCTTCAAAGTAGTACAAACGAGCCCAGACATGTAGTCTTGAATTGACGATTTCATCTGTCTGGAAAAATGGAAAATTTTGTCGCTCTCCTCGACAACTTGAGTCTTCACATACCCCAACTCCTTGTTAAAATCGGTAATAGCTTGGGATACGGGAATATCCCGTGGTTGAGCATCATAGAAAGCATGAACTCGAGTCTGTCTAACCGGCCACGGGCAATATTCAGTCTCCATCAATTCTTGAAATTCGGCCCATGAAGCAACATGGTCTTTGGGCCCAACGGCCTCCCACCAATCCGTAGCGTCCCCAGTGAGAAAGTACTGGGCAATAGGGACCTTACGATCCTCGGGACAGTTGGTGGCAACGAAGACCTTGGATATCTCCTTGATCCACCCCTCCCAGCCAATCGGGTTTGATGCTCCCGAAAACTGAGGAGGATGCATCTTGATGACATCTTGAAGCCAACGGTCTGCTCCGCCCCGATTAGCATGGGCCGGATTCGGGTTCTGAACCACCTGAGCTATCGCCGCCATTTGGTTTACCATTTGCTGCATAACGGCCGCAATACCAAGGTCGGTGCGCTCCTGAGAAGAAGCATGATTGTGACGGTCACCGGTACTGCCGGCTCCCGAAGAATGCGACGTGGCCGCCCCACCGGCTGCCCCACGTCCCCGGCCGCATCCACGACCACGACCACGACCCCTTCCAACATCCATGCTGGTGTTAAGAGGTGGCAAAAAGCAACTCGATGATAAGTAAAAGAGGGAAAATAACCACAGTTCAAGAAATGGAAATACGATACGAGAAAACAAAGAATCGAGTAAGAAAACTTACGAACACTGGAAGTACTGAGATGCTGGCAGCGGTGTGACAATGTGCAGAACAAGACACAACTAGACCCAAATAACCGACAAGCCTAGGTATCCATAAACCTAGTGCTCTGATACCATTTTCTGTAACACCCCTGAGATATTCAAGGTGTATTACAGTGTCGTGGACCCCTACATGGGACCCACCAGGCTAGACACAACTTACCACAGTAGAAACACACATTATCCAGTTGAAAATCAAATAATACGTCCGGTACAACCGGCAGAATAATCAACAATGGCAAACATAAATAACTTTCACGAATACAAAACATAATCCGAAGAGAAAAGCCTAAGTACTCGCGAGTACAATCTATAAGTTTCAAAAGTAGACAACAACCATATCGAATGGAAACAACGGAAATAGAAGGACTCAATGCACATGTCAACGAATTGTCCCAGCGCTCGCTGGTCCGGATGATCATAACCTGAAATCATAACAAGAATTTCCCACGACGGGTCCCCAAAGGGGTTAGCAATTACGCTAGTACAAGTAATCAAGGCAAACCAATCGCTTACACATTTCATAGTACATGCACCAATGTCATTTCAAAAGCCAAAACCTGACATGTCTTTTCCGGAAACAAACACAATCAATTTGCCTAGGATCGGGACGAAGCCACGAATCCCACTCAAGGCCTCTAAGGACCCTCCCGAGCTGGCCACATGCATAAAACAAATCAAGCACACACGTCACCTAGGACCGGGACGAAGCCACGAATCCCACTCGAGGCCTCTGAGGATCCTCCCGAGCTGGCTAGCGAAACAAACTCATGAATCCAGGACGAAGCCATAGATTCCCTCGGGGCCCCGTCGGACCCTCCCGAGGTGAGTAAAGCACACACAATATACATTACCATTCCACGTTAAGCATAAAGGTTTCCAAGAATTACTTGCCTTGAATAATTGACGACGCAACAAATGGAAAGGAAAGTCACCGACGAACACTAGGAACCGACGAAACCGAGCCTAACGATTCGAAGAATACAATCACAACCATTTCTAAACGAATACGGGAATGGAATACACCCGAAAACCCGCCTACGATTCATGTATATTCGTATATAAACAACAACGAGGGCGGACCACAACCAAACCCTCTCGATTCCGTAAAAACCACGAAATATACCATGAATTCGTAGGGAAACTAAGAATACCAACAAGATTAATCATATTCATCATGAATTAATCAACAAAACGGAACGAATCGGACAAAAATGTGAAAACCTCCAAATTATCTAAAAGTAGGGTTCTAAGAGATTTACCTTGGATTAGGATGAAAGATTCGTGTTGATGTTGTTATTATACCCCAAGAACTCAAGGAAGATGATGGTTGGGATGATAGGAGGAAGAAATCGCCAAGAAAATCGCCCAAAATCGCCAAAGCCGCGGAGAGGGAGAAGAAATGAGAAAAGACGTACATCTGGGTCAACTCCCTGGTTTATATAGCCAGGGAGTGTTAGCGCGCGCTAATCCTCAGAAGTTAGCGTGCGCTAACGGGACAAAACTCCAGTCCAGAAGTTAACGTCCCAGTCCAGTAACCAGATTTACGGGCCGTTAGCGTGCGCTACCCGAAACGTAGCGTGCGCTAATAGCCTCTCGGTAACGCGCGCTATCGGCCATAGCGTGCGCTACCTGGACATCAGCCGAGTCCAGAAGTGAACTGCCCAGTACTCACCTGACCCCGTTAGCGTGCGCTGCCTGCCAAACGTAGCGTGTGCTAAAAGCGTATCGGTAGCGCGCGCTATCGGCCATAGCGTGCGCTACCTGGGCACCTGACCGAGTCCAGTAGCAAAATGTCCAGTACTGGACAGACTCGCTAGCGCGCGCTACAAAACAAGCGTAGCGTGCGCTACTGAAGGATGTTTAGCGTGCGCTATACAATAACATTAGCGCGCGTTAGGCACAGGGTAACAACGGTCCGAAACACCGAAACACGATCAAAGCATCAAACGGAACATCTCTAAACGCATAATAACATAGAATGGACCCACGGCAACCCCGAAACGGCGGTTCCGAACAACAATTACGGGAATCAGATCGATTAGCGACGGAAGAACCAATAACGTAGAACTGGATGACAAAAAGTCTCGAAACAATTATTCTCAAAACTAATATGGTTACACGAGTGTCGCTAAAAACGAGAAATACACCGAAAAGTGAAAATACCGGGAAAGAAAAATGCGGGTGTTACAGTTCACACAGATTGGTTAAAGCTTTCACTTGACTTGCTTCTTCTCACACAGTTCCAAAGCTTCGTCCTATTCGTCCCACACAGGTCGGAATAGCTTCTTTAGTTCACACATAACTAGGTTTTTACTCAAAGGTAAAATGGTAAAGTAACCGGGTTAGAACAGCAGCTTGAACACGAAGATCTTAAGCTGATGATGTGCTGTTCTTGTTGACTGAGTATATTTCTTCTCTTCAGATATGAATTGATACTTGAAGAAATATACTTGCTTTTGTAATCTTGATCTGATGATAGTGAATATTTAGTTGTCAATCGTTGGATGTATATCTTTTACGTTGTATATCGTTGTGTCTCTGATCTTCAAACTTCGGGGTATATATAGCCTTTGGGATATATCTGTTGTGAATAGATCCGTTGAGCAGAGAGTCCGTTCCAACGTGTTGATGGACCTGCAAAATACAAGATCTAGATTTTGCTCCTTGTCTGAAGATCTTTGTCTGTTGGTATTTAAATACTTTAACGAGTTAGTATTTAAATACTTCTTTTCAAACGGTGGCTTGACTTTAGCGTATGAGGTAGATTCCGTTTCAACGGTCTTCAGAGTAATTCTTTATTCACGCCTGTCGGATATGTTTTACTTTACTCAAGCAACACTTGACAGCCTGTTTGCTGTATCCGACTTAGTCAGTCTTGTTGTTGTAGCTGTAGGCACTATAGGCAAGACTAGATAGAACGTTGTATGGTCGAGCTGTAGGCTACTTCCATACTTGGCATATTTCGACTTCCTTGCAGATGTTGTATGCTGTTTGCTGGATGCTGTTTGGCTGTTATCAAAACAACATTGTTTTTCCCAACAATGATAGTTGCATTAGACTCATCATTAAGCCAATGTGTTTCTTACCTTGATTAATGCATTTCGATGTATCGTTCCTAATAAAGATGTAATTGTATGTGCCTTATTCAGTATCTTAAAAGGCGCTCGAGGATGTGCCTCGAGGTGAGGCTGTGGAAAACGCCCTGAGGCCCTTCTTTTCTAATTAAATTTGAGGGCTTACGCCTCACCATGCCAAGGCATCACAGAGGCCTAGAGTTTGAGACGCGAGGAGGCATTCCTATGTAAAATGACGTGTAAACGGTTCAAGCTAAGCCAAGTCAAGTTGTGTGGAAGATACATCTTGGGAAGTTTAATTAAAGTCATACAGTTGTATCCGCTTTGATTTTAATGAACATTCCTCCTGTGTGGAGAACCTGTGGACGTAGAGGATGCTGGCTCGAACCATATTGCATATTGTGTCTTTACTTGCTTACTTGTGCATTACTGCCTGTGATTTATTTATATTTTGTAAATCGTATAACAAATAGGAGTACATACAATTGTTGTACTTACAACAACTTACTTACAGACTTTCGCTACGCCAAATCTCCAAAAAAGAATACAACATATTCACCCTCCTCTATGTTGTCATATAAGTATACAGTGACCAACCGTAGCAGTACTAACTAATTTACTTTTAAAAATAAATACGACAACCATCATCCGTGGAAAAGTAAAATCCTTTTTTGTCCATAATTGGTATAGAAAATATGTTTTTGTGCCCTTGGGCAAAACAAAAACATCCTCTAAAGTAACAATAAAAGCAGAACCTAAATCTAACATCAGAGATCCAATATCAGGATTGTTGATACTATGTTCGCTTTCAATGATGATCATCACCTCTTGTGAATCCATCTTCCTATTCCATTCCAAATCCTCATTTATGGTATAATTTCGAAACTAGCTCCAGAATCAAGTATCCAGAAAGTAGAAAATATAGTTACAGAACTATTTGTTTCCAAAATTAAGAGTTCCGTAATTGTAGGCGTGTTATGATCAAGTTTTGTACAGTACCTTTTCTAGTGGACATCTGTCTTCTTGGTCCCATTACTCTTCAGAACCATTAAGGACTCGCACCTTACCCTTATCGACCGTGCCTTTAGACCCAAACTGCTTCTTGTTCTTTTTTCTTCCTATCTTTTGACCTCCGAGGCCCAAAAGAATTCAAAAGAGCACTCTTTCACCTTAGTCTTCATTTGAGACTGTGCGGTGGTCAATATGTTTATTACCCCAACTAAATTGCATTTAATCTCATTACAGTTTTTAATTTATCACTATGTGATACGAGTCAGGGAAGAACGGAAGAACTGAAGGATAAGGTCTGGCTGGAGAGAAGCATGTATTCAAAAATCAAGGTCCTCCAGTCTCTTGATTGTCGAGAACATCGTACTCAACCTTCTCATATTCCTTCATTCTCGTGCCGAACAACTCCTTCAATATCCCATACTGAGCAGTTCGTCCATGCTCTCCATAGAGCCCAGTAAAATGTGCCAGCATGGCCTTAGCATAAGCCATTTTCTCATGGGCATATTGAAGCTCATTAGTCATAGAGCCCATCATGTATCCACGAACTCTGAAATCATCCTTAACCATTTCGCATGGGCATCAATCTCATCCTGATTTGCCATGGTCCTGGCAGGAGCCACTGGTATGTCCTCCTCCAAGATGTAGCCCAATGACTACATATCGAGGATTGTGCTCAAGTTACAGAGCAAGTCGACATAGTTAGGCCCGATAATATGTTATTTTCGAGTGAAATAGAGAACGAGTTCATTGTCTTTTTAAAAGAATTTTTATTGCAGATAATAGATCCATCCAGATTAAATAGTGATTTGTATATTGTAATCGAAGTATAGAATAAAAGATGTTTTATTCACAACTCGACTCCCACTATATTTTTCAAAGACCACACTCCCGTGCGGAAGCCGGAAGTCATCGACCGATCAAATTCATATTGGTGATCAAGCTCTTTGTGTAATTCAATCGAGGACAAGCTATTAACGACTTCTTGCATCGTAATTTTACAAAGTGGTGTCCAACACCAACCCATCTAATGGATGATATAATCTTATTTTTACCGCTGATTCACTTTCCCTCAACCATTAATGATATTTATGGCTCGCTGAACTATCTAAGTTAAACTATAAACTCTCTTACGTTTCAACCTATATGGTTTTTGGGCTAAATTTACCATAATCGTGGACATGTAATGCAAACTAGAAGTTTGTCGACCCTTCCCAAATGTACTACTTCGGGATACTTGGAAAATTAATACACTGGCTTAGATTTCAATTTTCCTAGGTTTGATGGAGGGTACGATATCTCGTAACCTTTTCTAACTTGGTGTTTATTTGTTGGAGAATTTGGCAGTTAAGGTTACACTTTTTTGCATATTATACAAGTGCAACAGTCACATCCATTAAGTTCATGAACTTTTCCTTAGTACTGGGCTAAGCAAATGACCCAATAAAAATAAGAAAATAATAATTACAAGAAGTGAACAGTCGTCTTCAAGATGGATCGTCCCGGGCAATTGTCAGGGCTATATCTATTACATTTGATAATTTGCATCCTATATCAATTTTCTAATTAAAATAAATAGGCTCAAAACGCCTTTTAAGATCCATCTAAAAATACATCGATGCAAGAACTAGGTCTATGAACTACATCTTCATCAGGCAAACATGCAAAAATATACAACTAGTAATAGAAATGAAATAATTCAATTAATTCGAAAACTCATCGTTTTAATTGTTCGAGGTAATTTCCAGCAAATTAAGTTTCCCAATTTTTGATAAAATTCCAGATTTAATCATTTAACTAATTATATCCAACTTTTGAAATCGTGGGAAAATAAATATACTAGAAAATAGAAAAAACATAGATCGACCCCCAATAGCCTGGGACCAGCACACATCCTTGCAGCAACCACTGGACCAAGCTGTCGAGAATGACCCAGTCCTTCAGCGTGGCCCTTGCACGCAATTCTTGACGAGTGACCCTACAATCGGCATTCGGGTCTTGCGCGCTGAAGCACATGGGCGATAAGCATCACCTAAACCGACGTTATAGAACGCCTTGACAGACACTAATAGGCGCTAGACAGTGCTTGCCAAACACTAATAGGCATTGCCCTGTTCCAAGGTCATGCACGACCGACTTTTAGCCGGAATCTATATTCTAAATTTTTTTAGTACTATAAATTATATATAAATTATTATACAATAATATTCAGGTTTATTATATGACACAAAATCAAGAAAAATAATATACGATGAACAAGTAAGCAACAATAAATCAAATTTATCGATGTGATTAAAAATCAGCAACTATCATCAAGGCCAAAAATAGAAACAAATTACGAGTGTTGGTGCAGGCGGGTACAAATAGGTGTGTTCAAAGGGTGGTTGTGTCAAGGACCGGCTTCCGGCATGCTGCTCGATAAAGGATACTCGTTGTGTATTGAGTTATTGATACCGATTATTTAAAAACTAATTTTCTTTTGTAAAAGAAAAACATTGAAGGAAATATTCTTATTTTAAAGATAATGGTAATAAAAATCAAGGATTGTCCATAAAGGACAGTCTGACGATGCCTATGAGGGTTTCGTGGTCGTGAAGGCGTAACACGAATAATCATTGATCTGTTGCAATTATGTTTTGGGTTGACGACCCTAAATAATTTTGATGAGAAAAGTGTTTTGAGTTGGAGAACCTAAATGTTTTTTTTTTGACAAGAAGTGTGTTTTGGATAGGGGATCCTAATGGCTTTGACACTGTATTGAGAATTTGGGATTATAAATGCCAAGACTATTAGATTTGGTAAACTACTTGAGGTGTTGTTAGATTGTTTTATATTTGCTTTTTCTTGTGTTTCGTTATTAGGTTTTATGTTTTTCTCGAGCTGATTTCAATTGTTTTTATAGTTTGTCTTATTTCACGTTACATGGTGTGTTGCAATCCCATTGGTTGGAAATAGTGGAGGAACGGGTCGAGAAATGCTGAAACAGGACAAGAAACAGAGCAAAGGACAGAGTTAAAAAATTCAAAAAAAAACTCAAAAGAAGATAAGTGAGTCGGCGTTCACTTGGGTAATTTTTTATTTTTGCACTGTCGGTAATTCTATTATATTCGTACATTGGGTGATTATATTGGATTGTTGTTCTTACTCTATTCGCGTAATGACCGTGTTTGGGAACTAATTATGACTATTTCTGTATTGTATTATCGGGGTCCAGTTATGCCGTATGTTTGGATGTTACGTTCGTAACCTAATGGCCTCTGTCTCGAACTCGTCGTGAGTGTATCCGTTGGTACACCTTTGTACCCTCCGACCGACCTTCGTCGAGACGTCGTGCATATCTGACTTGCTGCCAGAGGCATATTACGGCCGTAGGCCAGGGATGTTACGGCCATAATGTTCAACAGTTAGGACCGTAACTTCTTCTTTGTACAGTCGTAACCAAGCTTCGTTTTTCTTCTTTCTTTCTGTATTGATCCAGTGGCGACTTACGGGCGTAATATTTACATGTTACGGCCGTAAAAAAGTTACGGCTGTAACCTTAGAGTGATACGGTGGTAAGTTGGTTTCGTTTTTTTGTCCAGATTCTTCCCCAGGGCCAGTTATGGCCGTAAAAAGTGATATACTTACGGCGGTAATATTCACAAGTTACGGTCGTAAGTATGTGATGTTACGGCCGTAACATCCGACAGTATATAAACTGGGAGGGCTGACTTTTTCCTCATTTTTCACTCTTCTCTCTTCTCTTCGCGTCGGGGGCGACCTTGGGAGCTAGGGTTCATCCGATCTTCACTCAAACTACATTGGAGAAGTATATTCTAGCATCATAACATCAACCTAACACCAAATCATCTGTTGTTCATCTTTGAATCAAGGTAAAATCTCTTAGAACCCTACTTTTGGGGAAATTTGGGAATTTTCAATTTATTGTCCGATTCGTTCCGTGTTGTTGATTAATCCATGATGTATATGATTAATCTTAGTAGTATTCATGTTCTCCCTACGAGTTCATGGTAAATTTCATGGTATTTGTGAAATCGAGAGGGTTCGGTTGCGATCTGCCCTCGTTGTTTTTGTACGAATTTACATTAATCGTAGGTGGGTTTTCGGGCGTATTCCATTTTCGTACTCGTGTAGAATTGGTTGTGATTGTATTCTTAAAATCGTTAGGTTTTTGGTTGTCGGTTCCTAGCGATCGTGGTCGATTCTCCGTTCCGTTCGTTTCGTCGTTAATTACTCAAGGCAAGTATTCTTGTGAAACCTTTATGCTTAACATGAAATGGTGATGTATGATATTTGTGTGCTTTGCTCACTCCGGGAGGGTCCGATGGGGCCTCGAAGGAATCAAGTGGTCTAGCCCCGAATTCACGAGCTTATTGGGTAGCCATTCTGGGAGGATCCATAGAGGCCTCGGATGGGACCAGTGGTTTAGCCCCGATCCTAGGCGATGCAATGCGTGATTTTGATTTTTGACTATGGGCAGTCTGGGAGGGCCCATAGGGGCCTCGGATGGGACCAGTGGTTTAGCCCTGGTCCTAGGCAAATTGATTATTGACTGTTGTTTTTCTAGAAAAGAGATGTCTGGTTTTGAATTTTGAAATGACTTGATGCATGTACTATGAAATGTGTAAGCGAATGGTTTGCCTTGATTACTTGTACTTGCGTAATTGCTAAACCCTTTGGAGACCCGTTTTGGGGAAATTCTTGTTATGAATTTCAGGTGGCGTTCAGCCGGTCGAGCGGGCACTAGAGCAGTACGAGGTTGCTGGTCTGGAATGTTGACGTGTGCAATGGAATCCCTTTATTTTCGTTGTCCATTTGATGTGTCGTCTCCAAACTTGTGAACTTATAGATAGTACTCGCGAGTACTTAGGCATTTTTGAATTGGAATATGTTTTGTATGTTAAATCGTATTTATGAATTTGGGTGATGTCCTGTTTACCGGTTGTACCAGGTGATTTCATTTAATTATTGTCATGGTGTTGTGTGTTTCTCGCTAACCGAGATGGTTAGATGAGCGGTATTGTTTATTTAGCCTGGTGGATCCCACGTAGGGGTCCACGGCGCTGTAATATACCCTGAATATCGTGGGGGTGTTACAGAAAATAGTATCAGAGCCCTATGTTTATGGGTACCTAGGCTTGTTGGTTAATTTGGTCTAGCTGTGTTTTATTTTGCACACCGTCATCCCACTGCCATCATCTCCGTACTTCCAGTGCTCGTAAGTTTTCCTCACTCGATTCCTTGTTTTCTCGTATCGTACTTCCGTTTCTTGAACTGTGACTGTTTTCCTCTCGTACTTATCATCGAATTGCTTTTGCTACCTCTTATTTCCAGCATGGATGCTGGAAGAGGTCGTGGCCGTGGTCGTGGACACGGTCGGGGACGTGGGGCAGCCAGTGGGGCGGCCAAGTCACTCTTCTGGAGCCGGTAGTAATGATGGTCGTCAGGGCCATACTGCCACTCAAGACGATACAACCGCCAACGGCGCCGACATAGGTGTTGCGGCTATGATGCAACAAATGGCTACGATAGCCCAGACGGTTCAAAACCTGGCTCTGGCTCGTACTGCTCAGGCCGGAACAGATCGTTGGCTTCAGGATGTCACCAAGATGTATCCTTGTCAGTTTTCTGGGGCTTCAGGCCCGATTGACTGGAAGAGGTGGATCAAGGAGATGTCCAAGATCTTTGTTGCCACTAACTGCCCTGAGGATCGCAAGGTCCGAATCGCCCAGTACTTTCTCACTGGGGAGACTGCTGATTGGTTGGAGGCTGTTGAGCCTAAGGATCATATTGCTTCGTGGGCCGAATTCAGAGACCTTATGGAAGATGAATATTGTCCGTGGTCGGTTCGTCAGGCCTGAGTCCATGCTTTTTATGATGCTCAGCCTCGAGATATTCCGGTTTCTCAGGCCATTGCAGATTTCAATCGAGAATTGGGCTACGTGAAGGCCCATGTTAAGGAGGAGAGCGACAAGATTTGCCACTTTTCTAGACGGATGAAACCGAAAATTCGTGATTACGTGTCTGGGCTCTCCTTCACCACCCTAAAGGACTATCAGAGTAGAGCTCTTGCTTATGATATGTCCTTGACGGTAAGAAACAGAAGTCTGTCGGTAACTTTTCGGGTCACAAGGGTGGAGTTCAGCAGAAGCCTCAGTCTGCTAACGTTCTTGTAGGTAGGCATGTCCAAGGGTCAAGGGTCGACCCGGACCCGGCGGGTTACGACCCGGCGGGAACCCGTCCCGACCCAGACCCATCGGGTCACGGGTCATACGGGTCACGGGTCGTGCAGGTTGCAGGTTAGGGTTAGGGTCGACCTAATTCCCACCCGTTAACCCGAAGGGTCATGACCCGCCACTGACCCGGCGGGTCGTCCAATTTAAAAAAAAAAACTGCTGACAGCCTGACCCCATCCCCCACTCACCACAACAGATTCTTTGGACTTTGGAGTTTGGAGTTTGGACTTTCTTTGGAGCCGTTGCACAGCAGTAGGCGGGTCCAATTTAAAAAAAATTGTTGGCCCGCCCCACCCCCACCCACCACCTTTGCACTTTCATGCAGGCTGTATGAATAATAGAGCCGTTGCTTGCTCTCAGTCTCACTCAGTCAGGGCAACGGTCATCTGCACTGCACTGTGCAGTGCAGTTTTTTTTTTATAACAAATACACATTTTTTCCTATAAATACCCAAAATCCAATTCATTCATCTCACACCAATTCATACAATCATTTACTTATAGTCTTATACTCTATCATAATCTCAAGTTCACAATTTTTAATTCTCAAGTTTACAAATTCAAATTATTCTCATAATGTCAAACCGAAGACGTAACTCCGTGAGCGGTTCTTCAAGCATGTCCGGACTAAGGGACGAGGAGGAGTTCGATATGGAATCACCTCCTTTCTTGAACACCCAAGAATCCGAGACTCAAGTGCCCGGCTCCGAGGAGATGGACGTCATCGAAAAAGCTCAACTTAGAGCAGCGGTATTTCTATTCTGGTTTACTAAAAGTGATCCCGATATTAATCAAGTGCCTATGGTTAAATATAGATTTTGTAGCTCAAAGTACAAGCACAAAAAAGGCGAAGGATACGGGAATTACTACTGACATATTAGGACGAAGCATCCCGAAAAATACGGATTGGCACGAGGACAAACGCAACTATTCGGGTACGCATCAACCTCTAACCAACCTCCTTTATTTTCATATGATCATTCTTCATCTATGGATGTATTTTCAAAAATGATAGTCGTTGATTCATTGTCTTTTAGCTTTGCACAAAATGTTGGTTTTAATGATTGGGTGACAAATCATGTTCAACCCGCATATAAACAAATTTCTCGACAAACCGCAAAAAGAAAAATGATGCATAGATATAAATCACGTAAAGAAAATTTGATTAAATATTTTATGGAAAATAGTGATTTACAAGTTCTAATTTGTAGTGATATTTGGACCGATTCATTTCAAAAAAATTCTTACATGGGCATTACATGTCATATTGATAAGTTTTGGGTGTTAATAAAAAGAGTTTTGGCATTACGAGTTTTTAACGACCCACACACCGCGCAAAATATAGCTCGTTTAATTGCAAATATTTTAGAAGAATATAGATTAGTTTCACGAGTTTTTTCAATCGGATTTGACAATGCATCCGCTAAAACGGCTTCGATTCAAGAACTAATCACTTATTGTACGCCGTCTATTGGAGGTAAATTTTTTCACATTAGGTGTGCGGCTCACATTTTAAACTTATGTGTTCAAGAATGTTTAGCTTATGTTGGAGAATTAGTAAAACCTATTTGAGGCATTCTTAATGAACTTTGGACTAAAAAAAAGTGTTCGTCGTAAATGGTACCAATATTGTAAACAACATAATGTATATCCAAAAAATTTTCCAAAAGATGTTTGCACAAGATGGAACTCTACATAAAAAATGATTTCCGAATCATATGATTATAAAGAACTTTTAAGTGGTTTTGCCGCACAACACATTAATGGTAATTTTGTTTTCGCGGAAGCTTGGGTTTTAGCAAGAGATGTAATGGATGTTTTTAAACATTTCTACGAGGCTACTAAATTTTTTAGTTATGTTTACAAACCAACTTCGAACTTATTTTGTTACGTAGCAATTAATATTGCAATTGCACTTAAAGACGGTCTTAACGTACCTTCCATTAAAGTTGCCATAAGTGAGATGAGAATTAAATGGCTAAGTTATTTCAAAATTATTCTGGATGTTTACCTTATTGCATTTGTTTTGGACCCTCGACGTAAAATGGAAGGTTTGAAACAATTTTTGGAAAATAATATTCGTTTCTACAAATACAAAATGATCTCGCATGTATTGTTTCTACTATACTTACTAACGTTAGAAATTTACTTGAACAATTATATGCTCATTATCATATTTCCGATCAAGCTCAATCATCTCAACAACCACCTCCCATTTCTTCTTCATCATCTACTAGTAGACGTTTGACATCAATTGCTAGAGATTTATTTGCCCCAAAGAGGGCAAAAACCACGCCGAGTTCCAATTCAGAGCTCGACGATTATCTAACCATTACCTTTGAGTTTGGACATGAAGAAGAGTTAGAAGACTTTGACATCTTGGAATGGTGGAGCCGACCGGAGAGATCAAGGTTTCCTACTCTAAGCAAGATTGCGGCACAAATTCTCGCCGTTCCCGCCTCAACGGTAGCCGTAGAGCAAACCTTTAGCCGGAGTGGAAAGGTTCTCGATCCCACGAGGTCAAACTTGTTGCCCGAGACGTTGGAAGCTCAAGTGCTATTAAGTGATTGGCGGAGAGCGGAAATGAAGACACAAAAAAACAACGAATCAACCGACGATGATGAAGATAAAGAATCACTCACTCCATCGGAGGGATCCGCGGGAAGCACGTAACCACCAAGGTAAGGGCGGCGGGGATACAAAAAAAGGTAAGAGAACTACGTGGGGCTTTGATTCCTCTTCCCCGAGAGGATACGTAGGCAATCGGGAAACCGATTCAAGTCCATTCCTACTTAAACTTTACTCCCCCTCTTTTTTTTTTTAAAAAAAACAACCCTATTATCCTCATTAAAAACTATATAACAAAATAACAATTGTATTTCAAAAAATAATTTTTATATTACAAAAAAAAAATTCAGGAGCGAGACCCGTTGACCCGGCGGGTTGACCCGCTGACCCAGCGGGTTCTAAACGCGGCGGGTTGTCCATCTTTTCGGGTTAGGGTTCGGGTCCTCCTTATTGGACCCGGTGACCCGGCGGGTTGGACCCGGTGACCCGGCCGGTCCGACCCGGTGACCCGGCCGGTCCGACCCGTGGACATGCCTACCTGTAGGCAGTTCGACTCGTTTTTCTAGGGGCTTCCGAGGTGCTACCAGCGCTCCCACTCGAGAGATCAGATGTTATAACTGTGGCCAGCTGGGCCATAGGAACCGGGAGTATCCTCGTCCGCAGTTGACTTGTCATACTTGTGGCTAGTCGGGCCACAAGGCTTCCTTTTGTGATCGTGTGGGGAAGACTCTCGGTGCCCAGACTTATTTTCCAGCGCCTTGGGAGCCGAGTGTGAAGCAGGGGTCATTTGCTCCTCAGTCTCTGCAAAGTGTCGGCCGAGGGAGAGGTCGGGGCCAGCCCGCTAGAGGGAGAGCTTCTAGTGTCGGCTCCGCTCGTCCGTGTGTGTATGAGATGAGGAGGGCCGATGATCCGGCGGCTACCGTGGCTATAGGTACCGTTCATATCCATTCTCATCCTGTCAGTGTGCTTTTCGATTCTGGTGCTACGCATTCATTCATTTCTCTGGAATGTGTGCACCGTTTGGGTCTTAACTGTTTGTCGCCTTGTGAGCCTTTCATCGTTAAACTCCCTAGCGGTGATAAGATCCTTGGTGATCGGGAGATCCGAGACTGTTCTGTGATTATTTGTGAGGGCTTGGCTCTCTAATCTTATTATTGTGAATATTGAGGGTGAGGATTTGATTCTCGGGGGTGATTGGCTCGAGTGGCATGGCGTGATCATGAACTACCGCACGAGAATCATCACCATGTTAGCCGAGGACGACACCGAGCACTCTTTCGCGGGGCAAAAGAGGGAAAACCAGAAGTTCGTAATTAACGCCTTGAAGGCGATGAGACTCATGCGGAAGGGGTGTACTGGTTATTGATGTTACGCCTTGAAGGCGGGGGATGGTGGGGTCGAGTTTTCATCGATTCTAGTCGTTAGTGAGTTCCCAGATGTCTTTCCTGATGAGTTTCCAGGGTTACCACCAGACTGTGATGTTGAGTTTGCTATCGAGTTAGAGCCAGGTGCGGCTCCGATTTCGAAGGCGCCGTGGCACCCTCAGATATGGTTGAGTTGAAGAAGCAGTTGAGTGAGCTTCTTGAGTCGGGGTATATTCGACCGAGTGCTTCGCCTTGGGGCGCACTGGTCCTGTTTGTGCGGAAGAATGATGGTTCACTGCGTTTATGTATCGACCATCGCGAGCTAAACAAAGTGACCATCAAGAACAAGTATCCCTTGTCTAGGATTGATGACTTGTTTGATCAGTTGCAGGGAGTTGCGGTATTCTCGAAGATCGACTTGAGGTCGGAGTACTATCATCTTCGGGTGAAGGAGTCCGATGTTCCGAAAACAGCTTTTTGGACGAGATACAGTCATTATGAGTTTGTGGTTATGCCCTTTGGGCTAACTAACGCATCGGCAGTATTCATGCAGTTGATGAACAAGGTCTTCATCGAGTATTTGGATAAGTGTGTCGTCGTCTTCATTGACAATATCCTTATCTATTCGAAGAATGAGGAGGAGCATGCGCATCATCTGCGTGTGGTGTTAGACATTTTGAGTACCGAGCGACTCTATGCGAAGTTCTCAAAATGTGAGTTCTGGCTGAAGGAAGTGATGTTTCTGGGTCACGTGATTTCATCCGAGGGGGTCCGTGTGGATCCACAGAAGATTGAGGCAGTGCTGGATTGGGCACCGCTTAAGAATGTGAAGAAGGTCCGTAGTTTCTTGGGTTTGGCTAGCTACTATCGTAGGTTCGTCGAAGGGTTCTCGAAATTGGCTCGGCCACTTACACAGTTGCTTTAGAAATCTGAGAAGTTCGTCTGGAATAACGAAAGACAGTCGAGTTTTGAGGAGCTGAAGAGGCGTTTGACTTCAGCCCCGATTCTAGTGTTGCCATCTGGCAACGAGGGTTTTGCTGTTTATTGCGATGCTTCGGGTCAGGGTCTTGGGTGCGTGTTGATGCAGAACGACAAGACTATTGCGTATGCGTCGAAACAGTTGAGGCCGTACGAGCTCAACTACCCTACTCACGATTTGGAGTTAGCGGCATTTGTTTTTGCGCTCAAGATTTGGCATCATTATCTCTTTGGCTCTACATGCACTACACCAAAATCATGATTTTGTGACTGTCAAAAACTGTCACAAATGGCAAAAACAATCACAAATGACTGTCATAAAATCACCAGTCACAAGTTTTTTTGTGACTGTAAAAAACAGTCACAAAACTGTGACAAAACCGCATTTATATGATTTTACAATACCACTTTTTATGGCAGTCATATCATTTATGACTGACATTAGCAGTCACGAAATTCATCTTTTGTGACAGTCATTAGCAGTCACGACTTTCAACTTTCGTGACTTCCATGGATAGTCACAAATATCATTTTTCTTGACTGTCTTGTGACTGTTTTTAGAAGTCACAAATGTTGAAAAAATATGTTATAATAACATCGAGTAAAAATAAAAAGATTTAACCCGAAAGTGGAAAGAATGCAAAATCACCACCCGCAATCTTCACGTGTTCATCTCCTCCATCCTCGGAGCAAAATTTTGGGAGGAATGGCAAAAATGAGAGCTCCTGACTGGTTAGGGTAGTCATTCAATGATTTAGTCGCGGGCCTTGTCTTAGTTAATAGACTGAAGAAAACCAAGGATCATTTTCTAAAGGCGCGGGCTGCGGTGGGGGAGAATGGACAACAACTAGACTTGGTTTGCATTTGGGATGGAAGAAGAGTAATAGACTAAAGAAGTAAAACGGCTGGCGTAGAGATAGGGTTTTCAATTTTTATTCCTTTCTTAATTAATATTTACTAAAATTATAAATTTTGACAGTCAATAAGAGTCGCAAAGTTATTATCCTTTAACCTGAAAAAGTTTATGACTGCTCAAGGTAGTCAAAACTCTTGTGACAGTCATTAACAGTCACAAATACTTGGATTGATCATTGTTTGGTCTTTGTGAGTATTATTGGCAGTCACAAAATTGTGACTGTCATTGCAGTCACAAATCCAGCGAGTTCCAATGTCATAAAATCCTGTTTTTGGTGTAGTAATGTCAGATTTTTACCGATCATAAAAGTCTGAAGTACATATTCACTCAGCGGGAGTTGAATATGAGGCAGAGGAGGTGGTTGGAGTTGATTAAGGATTATGATCTCGAAATCCTTTATCATCCGGGCAAGGCGAACGTCGTGGCAGACGCCTTGAGTCGAAAACCGGTTACATTGCGGACGCTTAAGATATTTACGTCTCAATCTGAGCTTCAGCGTGATTTGATCGAGTTGAGTGTTGAGATTTTGTTGCCAGGAGTTGTCGGGTAACTTTGTGCTTTAGAGATTTCACCGTTGCTGATCGATGGCATTAAACTGAAGCAGTTGGAGGATCCGATGATTATTCTAATCCGAGAGAACGTTCTTAAAGGGAAGTCTCCTAGATTTGTGATTCATGAGGATGGTGTTAAGATTCCAGAGTCGGCTTTTTGTACCGAACGATTTGGAATTGAGGCAAAGTATTTTGCGGGAGGCCCATGCTACGCCTTACTCAGTTCATCCTGGTTCGAGTAAGATGTACAAGGACCAAAGGAGGAACTTTTGGTGGAACGATATGAAGGAGGAGGTCGCACAGTTTCTAGCGAGATGTTTGATTTGCCAGCAGGTCAAAATCGAGCATCAGCGACCAGCCGGGTTATTGCGTGCTTGTGCTCTCGATTGGAGCAGCGATTGGGAGGAGCATTTGCCGTTGATCGAGTTCACGTACAACATTAGTTGGCACGCATCGATTCGGATGGCACCGTATGAGGCGCTTTATGGGCGGCGATGTCGCTCACCAATTTGTTGGAATGAGGCGTCCGATTTGGTCAGAACCGGATATCGCCTTGGAGACGAGGAAGAAGGTGGAATTAATTCTGGAAAGGATGTTGACTGCTCAGAGTCGACAGAAATCCTATGCTGATGTTCATCGTCGTCCTTTGGAATTTGAGGTGGGAGACCATGTTTTGCTAAAGGTGTCGCCAACGAAGGGAATTTTTCGCTTCGGGAAGAAGAGAAAGTTGAGTCTGAGGTTTATTGGCCCTTTGAGATTCTAGAGTGGGCGGTGAGTTGGCGTATCGTTTGGCGTTGCCTCCGGCTCTGAGCCACGTCCATAGCGTTTTTCATGTTTCCGAGCTGAAGAAATATGTTCTGGATCTTAGTCATGTCATCGACTATGGTGAGATCGATATCGCCGAGGATATTACTTTCGAGGAGCGTCCCTTGAAGATTTTGGACCACCGTGAGAAGCGACTGAGGCATAAGGCCATTCCTTTGGTCAAGGTGCAGTGGTCGAGACATGGTGTCGAGGAGGCAACTTGGGAAACCGAGGATAGCATGCGTGCTAGGTACCCCGAGTTGTTTGTTTCTTAAGTTTCGGGATTTATTATCCGCATTTTTTCCTTTTTTCGGTATTTTTCATTTTGGTGTATTTTTCATTTTTAGCGACTCGTTTGTAAACGTATTGATATTTCGAGAATATTTAATACTGGACTTTTTGTCAGAGTTTGTTTCGGACCTATTTTACTCAATTCCGCATTTAATGTCATTTCCGTCGCTATTTGGTTCGATTCTCGTGATCGTTGTTCGGAACCGCCGTTTCGGGGTTGCCGTAAATCCATCTTATGTTATTATGCATGTTGTCAGCTTTTGTTTGGTGTTTCGATCGTGTATCGTGTGTTTCGGATGTTTTGGGCCGTTTTGTAGTTTCCCAAAATTATGGGGTAATTACTACCCTTGTCGTTTCCGAACCTTTGGGTAGTCGGAATCGCATCTTCTTTTAGCGCTCTAGTTTCTGTCTTGAACTCGTCGTGAGTATATCCGTTGGTACACCCTTGTACCCTCCGACCGACCTTCGTCGCGACGTCGTGCATATCTGACCTGCTGCCAGAGGCACGTTACGGCCATAAGCCAGGGATGTTATGGCCGTAATGTTCAACAGTTACGGCCGTAACTTCTTCTTTGTACAGTCGTAACCAAGCTTCATTTTTCTTCTTTCTTTCTGCATTGATCCAGTGGTGACTTACGGGCGTAATATTTACATGTTATGGTCGTAAGAATTGTTACGGTCGTAACCTTAGAGTGATACGACCGTAAGTTGGTTTCATTTATTTGTCTAGATTCTTCCCCAGGGTCAGTTACGGCCGTAAAGTGATATACTTACGGCCGTAATATTCACAAGTTACGGCCGTAAGTATGTGATGTTACGGCCGTAACATCCGACAGTATATAAACTGACAGGGCCGACTTTTTCCTCATTTTTTACTCTTCTCTCTTCTCCTCGCGTCGGGGGTGACCTTGGGAGCTAGGGTTCGTCCGATATTCACTCATACTCCATTGGAGAATTATATTCTAACATCATAACATCAACCTAACACCAAATCATCCGTTGTTCATCTTTGAATCAAGGTAAAATCTCTTAGAACCCTACTTTTGGGAAATTTTGGGATTTTTGATTTATTGTCCGATTCCTTCCGTGTTGTTGATTAATCCATGATGTATGTGATTAATCTTAGTGGTATTATGTTTTTCCTACGATTTCATGGTAAATTTCGTGGTATTTGCGAAATCGAGAGGGTTCGGTTGTGATCCCCCCTCATTGTTGTTTTTGTACGAATTTACATGAAATGTAGGTGGGTTTTCGGGCGTATTCCATTTTCGTACTCGTGTAGAATTGATTGTGATTGTATTCTTAAAATCGTTAGGTTCGTGTTTTTCGGTTCCTAGCAATCGTGGTCGATTCTCCATTCCGTTCGTTTCGTCGTTAATTACTCAAGGCAAGTATTCTTGTGAAACCTTTATGCTTAACATGAAATGGTGATGTATGATATTTGTGTGCTTTGATCACTCCGGGAGGGACCGAAGGAGCCTCAAAGGAATCCAGTGGTTTAGCCCTGGATTCACGAGCTTGTTGGCTAGCCAGTCCGGAAGGGTCCATAGAGGCCTCGGATGCGACCAGTGGTTTAGCCCCGGTCCTGGGTGATGCATGTGCGTGATTTTGATTTTTGACTATGGCCAATCCGGAAGGTCCATTGAGGCCTCAGATGGGACCAGTGGTTTAGCCCCGGTCCTAGGCAAATTGATTATTGACTGTTGTTTTCCGGGAAAAGACATGTCTAGTTTTGGATTTTGAAGTGACTTGATGCATTTACTATGAAATGTGTAAGCGAATGGTTTGCCTTGATTACTTGTACTAGCGTAATTGCTAACCCCTTTGGGGACCCGTTTTGGGAAAATTCTTGTTATGAATTTCAGGTGGCGTTCAGCCAGTCGAGCAGGCACTGGAGCAATATAAGGATGTTGGTCGGGAATGTTGACGTGTGCAATGGAGTCCCTTTATTTCCATTGTCCATTTTGATGTGTCGTTTCCAAACTTGTGAAATTGTAGATATTACTCTCGAGTACTTAGGCACTTTTGAATTGGGATATGTTTTGTATGTTAAATCGTATTTGTGAATTTGGGTGATGTCCTGTTTACCGGTTGTACCGGGTGATTTCATTTAATTATTGTTGTGGTGTTGTGTGTTTCTTGCTAACCGAGATGGTTCGACGAGCGGTATTGTTTATTTAGCCTGGTGGATCCCATGTAGGGGTCCACAGCGCTGTAATATATCCTGAATATCTTGGGGGTGTTACAGGTGATTTGCCCTTGAGAGTTGAAGAATAAAGGTGAAGACTTCATTTCTCTTCCTACACTTGAGATCACACGATTTTGCAAGAAAGAGAGAGAGAGGAAAATAGTTTTCCAAGTCTTCATCTTCATCTTCATTTTTGTTGAGTTTTTCTTGGAGAAAATTGAGAATAATTGAGAGATAGTGGGTTATACACTTAGAGTGTTATAATCACATTTGAAAGCTTCTATCATCCTATTCTAGCCGTAACCTTGGAGGTTAATTGGGTGGTTGTCGTTCCGATCGTTTCTCCGGTGCGTGGCAAGTAGAGACGCGGTGTTTTCGGCATTGGATCATCCTAGAGCTTGTTGCGGATTGGATTCGCAAGGGACACCATCTTCTCACCATTTAATCAATGGATTACGAGGGTATGGTTTCGAATCTTCCTTTGTTTCGTTTTATATTCGTGTATACGTATCGTGATCGACCCTCTTAAGGGATTCAGATCGAATTGTTGCGCCTTTGTTTTAGGCATTGAATACCAACAGTGGTATCGGAGAGAGGTCTTGCGATCGTATATATGATATTTTGCATTTGGAATGCTTGATTGGTTGTTCTTATGATTTGGAATCATAATCGTATTAATCGTTGATTTTCAATTGGTCATCTAAAAATTAATTTTTCATGACTTTATGTTACAATATAAATCTATTTTTCTTTTGAAAAACTGATTTAAATATGTAATATAAAGATTAGAAAAATATTATTTTTGGAATTGGGGCGAAAAAATGGTAAGCATGGACCGTGACTGAGGCGGCGAGGCTCTGCCTTGCGGTCCCAGGCAGCGGATCGCGATCCGGCCTTGCCCGATCGACCACCTTTCGGCCGGCCCGCCAGCTGCAGCGATGGATCGCGATCCAGGCCACGCTTTCGGCGACTTCTTTGGCGGCTTCTTGTGATGCCGGGCTTGGCCTGGTCGTGTTTTTCGACTCCATTTTTATATTTTGTTCGGTAATTAATTTTCCACAAATTAAGTTGGATTTAATTTGACTAAGATATAATTATGGTAATTTTATTCTTAGGGAATTTAATTTAATGAAATATTTTCTCATCCGAAACAAGTTAAAATTAACGGTCGTTTGAATTAATTGGATTAATTCATTTGGATGGATTAATTTATATTGATTGTATCAATATTTAGATTGATTATGAATGCCATTATTTTAATGTGATTCTTGCATTAATTTTGAATAGGGATTTAGTTCATGGACCTAGTTTTTAATCGTTCGGTTTTATTCGATTGGGTTGTAAAAGTCGTTTTGAGCCTATTTATTTTACTAGAAATATTTGTATCTAGGGTGCGATTTTTCAATTGTAAAATTTATATGTAATGACGAAGACTGGAGGAAAATCCATTCGAGAAGATGAAGATTCGAGACCGAAGATATGTAATTAGATTAAGATGTTTTTTGTTCTAGGAACGGTCCATGAACTACATGTTGGTAGCAACTAGGTTGTGAATATTTTATTCATATGGTATGAATGCTACAAACGCGCTTAAATGAATTAATGTGTAAAGTGTAACATTAATCGCGAAAATTCTCCCACGACAAATTATTAAGTTTAAAAGGTTTCAAGGTTTTCCTTCCCTCCATCGAGCTTTCGGAAAATTGAAATCCAAACCGGATGTGCTATGCTTCCGAGTTATCGGGTAGTCATTCGGGGAGGATCGATAAATTCTGAGAGTGCATTGGATGCCTTCGGTTGGAGCAAATTTTATCCCTAGAAACCTATTCGGTTCTTAGGATAAGATTGATTGTGGCCCGATCAGCGTCGATGGTATAAACTTAACTTGTTCACGAACTATAGAAACCGTATAAGTTGAGGGGAGTGAACAAAGGAAAAAAGAAGATCGAATCATCCATTAGATGGGTTGGTGTTGGCCACCACTTTATGAAGATTAATAGACTAGAAGCGTGTTCGTTTGCCCTCTATTAAAATTTATAGAGAACTCAATCACCACTATGAAGTATAGCGAAAAAATACTTCCGAATTTCACAAGGGAGTGTGTTATTCCGATAAAAGTAGTGGGAGTTGGGTTATAAGTGTAACACCCCGAGATATTCGGAATAATTACAGCGCCGTAAACCCTTTAGATAAGGATTTACAAGGCTAATTTTAAAAGAAGTATAAAAATAAACCAATCGAACAACTGGAATTCAAATACAGATTTGATTCAAACGATCAAATGAGTTAACTTATACAACCATATCGAAAAGACTTTATTAATACAGACGTACTCGAGTACTAAACGAACCAAGAAGACAAATCACAATAATAATAACATCAACCACATCACTGAGCCATTTCATCGTCCTGTCGGTACTGTGGTTGCCTCCCCGCTCCTCGGCTACCTGAACATCAAAACAATGTCCACCCCCGAAGGGGTTAGCAAAACAATGCTAGTACAAGTATCATAATACAATTAATCATCAATGCATCACAAAACATGCAAACGGACTTCCGCTACCGGAATTCAATGATGCGAATCCTCACGATTCCATCAACACAATACAGGGTAATCCAGCGATCCAGCGCCCTTGGTATAGATCCCCATGATGATCCCGTCGGACCAACGCATGGTGGAAAACCCGTCCAGCGATCCAGCGCCCTCAGCATAGATCCCCATGATGATCCCGTCGGACCAACGCATGGTGGACATTCGATCCAGCGCCCTCAGCATAGATCCTCATGATCCCCTCGGACCATTTATACCATAAATCAATCAACTATGCATACACATATGCATTTCAATATGTTCATCAATACGAACAAATAATCAACGAATATCATGAGAATTTTCAGAAATACATCTCATATTCAACAATATGAGCAAAACCATAAGCATGATCAAAGATTCAATATAAATCGAACTCGACATATGATACTTGCCTCGAAAATGGCAAGAACGAAATACTTCGATGATCTCAACACACTCGAAGGCCACCTCCTTCGATCAACGTAACAAGCTCGAACCTTAACAAAAGGAATGATATATAAATCATCTCAAGTCGAACAATGGCCTAACAATTCGGCCTACGGCCGAAAAGCTCAAAATAAATAATCTGCCTGGATTGCTTAGCGCGCGCTACGTACTCTACGTAACGTGCGCTAAGCCGGACTGTTAGCGTACGCTATCGTATAAGACTAGCGTGCGCTAGCCACGGACTGGCAGTCTGACTCGGCTGGTCTCATAACGTACGCTACGTACGTTTCGTGCGTTAACTGAACCCCGATAGCGCACGTTAACTCACACATGTTAGCGTGCGCTAATCTTGCATGGCAGAATACTGCAAACCGAAAACTGGGTTGAATGGTGAAGAACTCATGAATTCTACCGTGATAATACAAGTTATCCTCGGGCATATCATGCTAATAAGGTTTGTGGAAGTTTTATGATTATGAAATACAAATATACGGATAGTCATCTCAATATCATAATCCATCTACGACCTTCAAGAAATAATCTAAGTTCCGATCGTCTTACGTTCCAAAACACATGATTCCAACGTGTACAACGTAGCAACTGGGTAATATCCGATTACTGATCATAAATCGATTTGAACATGCTTAGGAGTCCTTATAATAAGATGGTTCAAAGGTTCATACGATATATAGTGCCGATACGTCAAAAGTATCCTTCTAACATGTGATGACCGATCATAAACGAAATACTTGCTATCCAAACATGATTCAAACTTCCTTAGGAACATTACTAATCATTGGTGAAGAATCACCTACCTCAAAGTAGTGAAGAACACGGAGGAAGATGAAGCAATCCAACACCGAAGGCTTGAACACCAATCTCCAATGATATACGACCTTCAATCTCGAACTAGGAGGTTGATACGAAGTGTTTAGGACGAAGGGAGTTATGTTCTAAGTGTAAGAGTTCGGGTTATGGGAGGAAAAGAACTAAAATCACGAATAGGATGCTGTCCTATTTATAATAAATGGCTATTAGCGCGCGCTAGTCCCTGCTCGTAGCGTGCGCTAACGGCTGTCTGACTTAACTGAAGTCAGCACTTAGCGTGCGCTATTCACATGTCTGTAGCGTGCGCTAAGGCGTTGACTTGGCTTTTCCCGAAAGCCGTCCAGGTTCATTCGACACAATCCGACAAGGGTCCCCCGGCCAGATCTCACCTACCGCATGTCTCAATCAATTTGACCACGCATAGCGTGCGCTAATGACACTCTGTAGCGTGCGCTATGAATCCATGTTAGCGTACGCTACCCGTAGCCTGTAGCGTGCGCTACATGCACAGAATTTCAATCTTTAAATCACATACACAAAATTATACGCTCGACAACAAAGGATTATGAAATACGGAGAATAGTACTCAGACAAAAGTACAATCATTACAATATCACAAGTTCCAATTACATAACAGAAATCTCGGGTATTACATCCTTCCTCCCTAAAAAGAAGTTTCGTCCCGAAACTTAGGATGAAAACAACTCCGGATATTTAGCCTTCATACCGTCCTCCGTTTCCCAAGTGGCCTCTTCGACTCCATGCCGTGACCATTGTACTTTAACCAAATGTATTGGTTTATTCCTCAATTGTT
Source organism: Orobanche coerulescens (assembly GCA_033398695.1). Classification (NCBI taxonomy): domain Eukaryota; kingdom Viridiplantae; phylum Streptophyta; class Magnoliopsida; order Lamiales; family Orobanchaceae; genus Orobanche; species Orobanche coerulescens. The sequence continues at coordinate 64,727,841 of CM065804.1, read as the reverse complement.
TGATCCGGCTCTCAAGTATCTTGATTGGTCTCTCTTCGAAGGTGCCATCATTAGCTATCTCGATCTCGTCGAAATCAATGACGTGACTGTGGTCCGGTACATACTTCATGATTGGGATACGTGAAACACATTGTGAACATGACTCAGCGATGGCGGTAAGGCCAACCTGTATGCTAAATCCCCAACTCTCTCTAGGATCTCAAATGGTCCGATATATCTCGGACTTAGCTTACCTCTTCTCCCAAAACGGAAAATCCCTCGTGTAGGAGACACCTTCAATAGTACGTGGTCCCCAGCGTCGAACTCTAGAGGGCGACGACGTACATCTGCATAAGACTTCTGTCGACTCTGGGCAGTCAACAGTCTCTCTCGAATCAAAGCTATTTTCTCTTGAGTCTGAATAATCAATTCCGGTTCCGCCCCGATCAAATCCGAAGAATCATCCCAACTCAGGGGTGATCGGCATCTTCTCCCGTATAAAGCTTCAAATGGTGCCATCTTAATTGAAGCATGCCAACTATTATTGTAGGTGAATTCAACTAATGGCAAATGAACTTCCCAATCAGTTGACCAATCCAAAGCACAGGCTCTAAGCATGTCTTCTACAGTTTGAATAGTCCTTTCGGACTGACCGTCCGTTTGGGGATGATAAGCTGTGCTAAAGTTGAGCTCAGTCCCCAAAGCCTTGTGAACTGCTTTCCAGAAGTGCGACACGAAGCGACCATCTCGATCCGAAATAATGGTCTTCGGCGTCCCATGCAATCTGACTATCTCCGCAATAAATGCTCGCGCCAATCTCTCGGGTCCCCATGTATCTTTGATCCCTAGGAAATGAGCCGACTTGGTTAGTCGATCAACTACAACCCAAATCATGTTCATTCCTGTTCTAGTCCTTGGCATATTGGTGATGAAATCCATCGAAATGTCCTCCCACTTCCATTCAGGGATCGGAAGCGGCTTTAACATCCCGGCAGGTCGCTGATGTTCAATCTTAACCTGCTGACAAGTCAAACACTTCGAAACGTACTCCGCTACGTCCTTCTTCATATTCCCCCACCAGAAGTTTTGCTTTAAATCCTTATACATCTTACTGCTGCCTGGGTGAATAGAATAGGGCGTGCTATGAGCTTCCTTCAAAATTGTCCGTCTCAAATCATCATCCTCGGGAACGCAAAGTCGACTCTAAAATCTCAGAACTCCATCGTCTTGTATCACGAATCCTGGGGCTTTTCCTTTCTTTACTTCATCACCTAATCGAAGGATTAAAGAATCGTCCAACTGCTTAGATTTGATCTCCTCGACTAGTGATGAAGTCAGTTCCATCACATACAGTTGCCCTTGGATTCCTGGTGCCCATACTTCAATCCCCTCACGGATCAGTTCTCGTTGAATACTGGTTTGGGACGTGAGAGCTTCCAACACTCGAAGAGAAATAGGTTTACGGCTCAAAGCATCGGCTACTACATTTGCTTTCCCCGGATGATAGAGAATCTCCAAGTCGTAATCCTTGATCAATTCCAGCCACCTTCTCTGCCTCCTGTTTAATTCTTCTGACTGAAAATGTATTTGAGGCTCTTATGATCTGTAAAGATCTGACAATGAGTGCCGTACAAATAATGTCGCCAAATTTTCAAGGCAAAAACCACAGCCGCTAGCTCCAGATCATGAGTCGGGTAATTAACTTCGTACGGTTTCAATTGTCGAGAAGCATAAGCAATCACTTTATCCTTCTGCATCAATACACAACCCAAACCCTGATTTGAAGCGTCGCTGTATACCATGAATCCATCAGTTCCCTCTGGTAGCGCTAATATAGGTGTTGTCGTCAGTCTCCTCTTAAGCTCGTCAAAACCAGCCTGGCACTTCTCATTCCACGTTAACTTTTGAGTTTTGTGTAACAGCTGAGTGAGCGGACGAGCAATTTTGGAAAATCCCTCTACAAAGCGGCGATAATATCCAGCAAGTCCTAAGAAGCTTCAGACTTCTTTCACGTTTTTAGGAGCTTCCCACTCCAAGATTGCTTCGACTTTCTTCGGGTCCACCTGAACTCCGTCGGATGATATCACATGCCCAAGGAAAGTTACTCCCTTAAGCCAGAATTCGCATTTAGAAAGCTTTGCATACAGCTGTTCCTTCCTCAAGGTGCTCAAAACCACACGTAAATGTTCAGCATGTTCCTCTGCGTCTTTCGAATATATCAAGATGTCGTCAATGAAGACGACCACAAATTTATCCAAGTATTCCAAAAATACCCGATTCATCAATTGCATGAATACCGCAGGAGCATTGGTAAGTCCAAATGGCATTACTACAAATTCATAATGCCCATACCGGGATCTGAAAGCAGATTTCGGTATATCCGATTCCTTAATTCTCAACTGGTGGTATCCTGATCGCAAGTCAATCTTCGAGAATATCCTTGCCCCTTGCAGTTGATCAAACAAGTCGTCGATCCGAGGTATAGGATACTTATTCTTGATTGTCATCTTGTTGAGCTCCCTGGAATCAATACACAGTCGGAGGGATCCGTCTTTCTTCCGGACAAAGAGAACGGGCGCTCCCCAAGGAGAAACGCTCGGTTGAATATAACCCTTCTGCAACAATTCATCCAGTTGTTTCTTGAGTTCATACATCTCGGTTGGCGCCATGCGGTATGGTGCTCTGGAAATAGGAGCTGCTCCAGGCTCTAATTCGATAGTGAATTCCACTTCTCTTTGCGGAGGTAAACCAGGTAGTTCGTCAGGAAAAACATCTGAGAACTCATTTACAACTGAAATGGATGAGAGCTCTACTCCTTCCTCTTTCTTCATGGCATAGCACCAGAGTCCCTGACATCGCTGTTTCAGTAATTTCACGGCTTTCATTGCCTTGATCAATTTTCCCGAGCTTCCCGGTCTCCATCCTCGGAATAAATGTTCAGATCCGTCATCCGCAATGATAGAAATGACTCTCTCTCGGTAATTCAGAATAGCTCCATAACGGTTGAGCCAATCATCTCCGAGAATTAAATCGTCACCGTAAATGTCAACCACAATAAGGTTCGATAGCCAATCTCTCCCTCCTATAGTTACTGGAAAATCCCTAGCTTCTAGGGTTCCCACAATTTTCTCTCCGCTTGGTAATCCCACAACATAAGGTTCACAATCATATAAGCACGAGATTTTCAAACGATTAACACAGTTCAATGATACAAAAGAATGTGTAGCTCCGGAATCGAATAAAACACTAACTGGTTGCAAAAGGATCTGAATTGTACCTGATGCAACAGCTGTGTTCTGACCATCCTTCTTCATCTCGTAAATACGCGGAGGAACGGACCCAGCACTGGATGCCTCTCTCTTCCCAACATTCTGCTGCTGAAATCCACTCTGTTGCGTCTGGTTCACACTCATCTCCTTCGGAACTAGAGCTGGAGTGCGAGTACCAAAATATCGGGTCGCATTCCTACAAAATGTTGCGCGATGTCCTTCCTGTCCACACTCGAAACAGGTCACAGCAGGCGCGAAACAATCACGTCGAACATGTCCCGCTTTTCCACAGTTATAACACTTCTTCCCTGTGTCTCAAAGCTTGGTGCCGCTCGAACTTCTTTCCTCCTCGAGAAGGATGCGGAGGTCTCTGGATGAGTGAAAAGAGGACTGACCCGGCTGGGGCCCGCTATTCTTATTCTCCGTGAAGTTGCTGGACACCTTCGTTTCTTTGCTTCCGTCGATTTCTCTCTCACGCTTCCTTCATATCATAGGCCAACGCCTTGTCCTCGAGCATCGCCTCAAGGTGGTATAATCAAATCCGGACATATATTGCTGAATTTCCGGCTTCATTCGCATGTCAAAATGGAAAATCCTTTCCGCCTCGGTCCCGACTGTGGCGCACATAAGTCACCGGTGATTAAAAGTCTTAATCACGTCCGTCACGATTGCTTCGAATTTTGTGGTGAGAAAAACTCCCGAACTCGGGCCTCTAATCGGGCGAGGACAATACCGTGCCTCCATCATCAATTTGAATTCGTCCACCAACATTATGCTCCTCCGGTCGAATGGCCTCCCACCAGTCGAAAGCCTCCCCTGTCAGAAGATACTGGGCGACCGGAACCTTCCTATCGTTGGGACAATTAATCCCCGCAAAAATCTTCTCTAATTCCTTCAGCCAGTGATTCCAAGAAAGCGTCTCAGTCGAACCATCAAATTTCGGAGGATGCAATTTGATCACTTCGGTAAGCCATTTATCTCCTCGATTTTCCACGTTATGTTGCTGTCCCATCGCTGTCTGCATGCGATCCACAACCTGAGCAAATTGGTTTATCTGGGCAACCACCTGCTGAAGCACTCCCGGCACGTTAGGATCTGCATCATTATTTGCCGATCCCTGTTGTCCCCCGGAATGAGAATCCGTTTGACTAGCGGTTATCTCTAGGGTAGATACCGACTCCTCTTGTCTCGCATTTCCACGTCCGCGTCCACGACCGCGTCCGCGTCCACGACCTCCTCTCAACATACTGTAAACATAAATACTCAATATCCAGGGCAAACGTTCTAAAAGTACATCCATCAATGTTCACAAATCATGAATAAAATAAAACGGTAGTATTTGAGATTAGGAAACTTACAACCACGGTCCACACGACGATGCTGGCTCAGCAGTGATGTTACGAACGACCAATAATCAAATAACGTAAACAGACCCAACTAACCCGACTGCCAAGATATCCATGAATCTTAGCTCCGATACCATATTCTGTAACACCCCGAGATATTCGGAATAATTACAGCGCCGTAAACCCTTTAGATAAGGATTTACAAGGCTAATTTTAAAAGAAGTATAAAAATAAACCAATCGAACAACTGGAATTCAAATACAGATTTGATTCAAACGATCAAATGAGTTAACTTATACAACCATATCGAAAAGACTTTATTAATACAGACGTACTCGAGTACTAAACGAACCAGGAAGACAAATCACAATAATAATAACATAAACCACATCACTGAGCCATTTCATCGTCCTGTCGGTACTGTGGTTGCCTCCCCGCTCCTCGGCTACCTGAACATCAAAACAATATCCACCCCCGAAGGGGTTAGCAAAACAATGCTAGTACAAGTATCATAATACAATTAATCATCAATGCATCACAAAACATGCAAACGGACTTCCGCTACCGGAATCCAACGATGCGAATCCTCACGATTCCATCAACACAATACAGAGTAATCCAGCGATCCAGCGCCCTTGGTATAGATCCCTATGATGATCCCGTCGGACCAACGCATGGTGGAAAACCCGTCCAGCGATCCAGCGCCATCAGCATAGATCCCCATGATGATCCTGTCGGACCAACGCATGGTGGACATTCGATCCAGCGCCCTCAGCATAGATCCTCATGATCCCCTCGGACCATTTATACCATAAATCAATCAACTATGCATACACATATGCATTTCAATATGTTCATCAATACGAACAAATAATCAACGAATATCATGAGAATTTTCAGAAATACATCTCATATTCAACAATATGAGCAAAACCATAAGCATGATCAAAGATTCAATATAAATCGAACTCGACATATGATACTTGCCTCGAAAATGGCAAGAACGAAATACTTCGATGATCTCAACACACTCGAAGGCCACCTCCTTCGATCAACGTAACAAGCTCGAACCTTAACAAAAGGAATGATATATAAATCATCTCAAGTCGAACAATGGTTTAACAATTCCGCCTACGGCCGAAAAGCTCAAAATAAATAATCGCTGGATTGCTTAGCGCGCGCACGTACTCTACGTAACGCGGCGCTAAGCCGGATCCGTTAGCGACGCTATCGTATAAGACTAGCGTCGCTAGCCACGATCGCGCCGACTGGCCGTCTCATAACGTACGCTACGTACGTTTCGTGCGTTAACTGAACCCCGATAGCGCACGTTAACTCACACATGTTAGCGTGCGCTAATCTTGCATGGCAGAATACTGCAAACCGAAAACTGGGTTGAATGGTGAAGAACTCATGAATTCTACCGTGATAATACAAGTTATCCTCGGGCATATCATGCTAATAAGGTTTGTGGAAGTTTTATGATTATGAAATACAAATATACGGATAGTCATCTCAATATCATAATCCATCTACGACCTTCAAGAAATAATCTAAGTTCCGATCGTCTTACGTTCCAAAACACATGATTCCAACGTGTACAACGTAGCAACCGGGTAATATCCGACATCGATCATAAATCGATTTGAACATGCTTAGGAGTCCTTATAATAAGATGGTTCAAAGGTTCATACGATATATAGTGCCGATACGTCAAAAGTATCCTTCTAACATGTGATGACCGATCATAAACGAAATACTTGCTATCCAAACATGATTCAAACTTCCTTAGGAACATTACTAATCATTGGTGAAGAATCACCTACCTCAAAGTAGTGAAGAACACGGAGGAAGATGAGGCAATCCAACACCGAAGGCTTGAACACCAATCTCCAATGATATACGACCTTCAATCTCGAACTAGGAGGTTGATACGAAGTGTTTAGGACGAAGGGAGTTATGTTCTAAGTGTAAGAGTTCGGGTTATGGGAGGAGAAGAACTGAAATCACGAATAGGATGCTGTCCTATTTATAATAAATGGCTATTAGCGCGCGCTAGTCCTCGCCAGTAGCGTGCGCTAACGGCCGTCCCGACTTAATCAAGTCGACTTAGCGTGCGCTATTCACATGTCTGTAGCGTGCGCTAAGGCGTTCACTTGGCTTTTCCCGAAAGACGTCCAGGTTCATTCGACACAATCCGACAAGGGTCCCCCGGCCAGATCTCACCTACCGCACGTCTCAATCAATTTGACCACGCATAGCGTGCGCTAATGACACTCTGTAGCGTGCGCTATGAATCCATGTTAGCGTACGCTACCCGTAGCCTGTAGCGTGCGCTACATGCACAGAATTTCAATCTTTAAATCACATACACAAAATTATACGCTCGACAACAAAGGATTATGAAATACGGAGAATAGTACTCAGACAAAAGTACAATCATTACAATATCACAAGTTCCAATTACATAACAGAAATCTCGGGTATTACAATAAGAATATAAAAGACCTTAATTCTAAACTCAGATCATAATTGAACGAGTTACTAATCAATTTGTCGTACTTAATGCAGACAAATAAAATATCAACTCTCAAAATGACAACGAACCCACTCACTATACTGTTGGAATATTTATTCCACATATTCATAAATAGTGTTTTGATGATTAAGTTGCTAAACAAAGCAAAAAAACAAAGAGGCGAATCAAAACAACGAAGCAGACGAAGAAGCAAAAAGCTGAACAAAATACAAAGCTAGCGCACACTAGACATATAAGTTAGCGCACGCTAACGGGTCCCGACTGCAGATCAGACGAGTTCAAAGTTACCTAAAGTGAAGTCATCTTGTGAAGATAGCGCACGCTACACATGATTACTAACGCACGCTATCGAGGCTATTTTACCGTTGTGAAGACATTCAAACACAGAATGACGTATGCAGTGAAGTAAGACATAGCGCACGCTACTGATGATATTTAGCGCACGCTAAATAGCATTTTTAATTCAAGTCAATCAATCCGTTGGGAAGATTCTGAAGCAAAGTCAAAAAGTATAAACGGATATATGACGCATGCAATGATGTGTTGTTAGCGCACGCTACAAGGAATGATTAACGCACACTAACAAAGAGACAGTAGCTGCTGGACTGGAATTACAGGACATTAACGTATGCTACATGCAGTACATAACGTACGTTACAGGCAACAATGAGCGATAGCGCACGCTAAGAAGAAGAGCTAGCGCACACTAGCAAAGTCAACTGGCAGTAACGGCTAGTTTGATGGAGAAGGCTATAAATACCACTTCAAATGGTATTCATCACACAACAACTTCAAGCAATCAAGACATTGATCGGATATTCATATACTTTATATTGTTGTTGTGATATTGAGCTTATATTGTTAGTTTGAGTGTTTATACATTCAACACATACACGAGAGATAAAAGAAAAGATACGATTGGATTCGGTGTTATTAGGATCAAGGATCCGGCATTGTTAGAATCGCAATCGATATCTAAATGAGATTTATCTAGTACCCATAATAAGCTAGAGTGGTTGATCTTTGTCCAATAAAAAAGGAAAACGGTTTAACTTGGACCGACACAAAGACAAGTACAAGCGGTAATATCTCGATCGATAGAAGAGAGATTGTACGGTTTACTCGGACCGATAGAAGACGAGCTTGTAACGGTAATCCCTCGACTGATAGAAGAGAGGTGCAGATGTTTATATCTTAAGCCTATAGAAAAAGATAACGAGAGAGGACGTAGGCACGTTTGGCCGAACCTCTATAAATCCGTGTGTCGTTTATTTTCCGCACTTTATATTTACGCTTCCGCACAACGGCGCTAATACCGACATTGCTCCAACAATTGGTATCGGAGCGGTACCTCCAATAAGCGGCTTAACATCCGAGGAGTCGATCCAAATGGCGTTTTAATATGCTCCAGTCGAAGGCCTTGCTCTCAATCGACCACCATTTTTTGATGGAACGAATTTCATGACTTGGAAGAAGAAAAATATCTATTTTCATCCGAGCTTACGATATCGAATTATGGTAGGTTATATGCCTTGGTCCCAAAATTCCGATGAACTCAAACAGAACTCTCAAAACCTTTGAAGAGTATGATGATGTGGATTGGAAAAATGACCATTATAATTGCAAAGCCACGCAATTATTATATTGTGCATTATATCCAGAAGAACACAACCGGATATCATCGTGTGATAGTGCCAAGAAATTTGAAAAATGCTTGAGGTAACACACGAAGCTACGTCTCAAGTCAAGGAGACGAAGATAAACATGCTCCTTCACGATTACGAGTTATTCCAAATGAAGGACGACGAATCCATCACTATAATGCTCGACCGATTTTCGGTCAGCACAAATGGATTAGCATGTTTCGGAAAACCACTTTCGAGTAGTGAGAAAGTAAAGAAAATTCTCCAATGACTACCTCGAGAATGAGATGGTACGGTGACGGCAATAATAGAATCTAAAGATTTAAATAATCTTGATTTTAGTGCTCTCGTTGGTTCTCTTATAAACTACGAGATCGTCCTAAAATCTCGGAATGCCAAACCGAAGCCGAAGGAAAGATCAATAGCCATGAAGGCTAAGATGTCAAGATCTAAGGAAGAAATCCCGGTGGACGAAAGCGACGAAGAATCAGCATATTATGCCAAAAATATTAATAAGTTCCAACATTTATTAAACCTGAGGAAGCAGGACATCCAAAAGGGCGAATCTAAGAAATTCGACATCACTTGTCGATTATGTGGTAAACCAGGCCACTTTGCTAAGAATTGTCGTGTAAAACCCAAAGAGGTTTTAATTGCAACATGGAGTGACGAAGATATTGATGATGATTTCATTGATCAAAATAACCTTGCATTTATGGCCCGGAGTTCATTCGACGATAACGACGTCAAAAGCCAAGTAAGTAATTCTTACGATGAACTTTTTGAAGCATTCGAGTTATTATATGGACTATCAAAATGCTTTATGTGAAATTAAATCCCTTAAATCTAAATATAAATCATTGGAAAATGAAAATTCTAAAATTCTTGAAAAGGGAAAATTTATTGAGATCGATCTTTCTAAATGCGTTGAAAATGTAAATATTTTAAAGGATGATCTTGTTAAAATTCAAACCGAGCTCAAAAATTTAACGAAGAAGTTCTCTCTCGGAAACGAGAAATTTGAAAATATGCTCTCGGTTCAAAAATACACGTTGAACAAATAGGGGTTGGGATTCAAACCACGTTCTAAAATCGAATCCTTAAATTTCAAAATACCCCATGGTGAAAAATATTTGAAAATTGGGCATCACATTTCGAATTGCAAAAGCCCACGACGGACGATAAAAACTAAGAAGATTTGGATTCCTAAAGGAACTTTTATTCCAAATATCATCTATGTTTCGAAAGAAAAACCAACTATCGGTTGGATCCCCAAGAATTATTTTTTAGCAATTATTGATAGTTTACTCAGGGGGAGTATTTTTTAAAGAGAGAGAATATTTTCAGGGAGAGTTATACCCTTCTTAATGCATATAGTTATATTTATCATTTGGTATCATGCATATTCAATAATTGGTATCCTCTATTTAATTGATTTATTTTTTACACATTTTGCTAAATATAAAAAGGGGGAGAAGAAGTTGAATCGGATAAAAAGCGTCATGAAAGATATGACGAGAAAAATAAAAAGTAAAAGGGAGTGATTAACGCACGCTAACAAAGATATATGACGCATGCAATGATGTGTTGTTAGCGCACGCTACAAGGAATGATTAACGCACGATAACAAAAAGATACAGTAGCTACTGGACTGGAATTACAAGACGTTAACGTACGCTACATGCAGTACATAACGTACGTTACACGCAACAATGAGCGATAGCGCACGCTAAGAAGAAGAGCTAGCGCACGCTAGCAAGTCAACTGGCAGTAACGGCTAGTTTGATGGAGAAGGCTATAAATACCACTTCAAATGGTATTCATCACACAACAACATGAAGCAATCAAGGCATTGATCTAATATTCATATACTTTATATTATTGTTGTGTGTTGGCCACTAAGTATACTGGATACAGCTTGGAAAGTGTTTTAAACAACAAGCTGTACGGTTTTTAAATCTGAGTGCGTAGCGGAAGTCTTTAATACAGTAAGTTCCTGAGGATACAGCAACTCGGTGTGCAGTGTTGATCGGTCAAAAACTTATCCTAAAAATAGGAGTTTTTGAGCCGCTCGCAAATATATACGAGGTAGAAGTAGTTGTGGTAAGTTATACCAAGGTATTTTCTCTCGAGGATTGTTCAACAGGGCTTCGTATAATATTTTATATATATTGCAAGAAATAAATACTAAAATATTCTAAAATATATTATTGGGTTTTTAAATATTAACTAAATTAAATGCACTATTTTTAATTTAAACTATTTTTAATAAGACTATTTATACTAGACTATTTATATTAAGACTATTTATAACTAGACTATTTTTTAGTAAGACTATTTTTAATACTATTATTTTTAATAAGACTATTTTTAATAAGACTATTTTTAATACTACTATTTTTAATAAGACTATTTTTAATAAGACTATTTTTAATAAGACTATTTTTATACTAGACTATTTATATTAAGACTATTTTTACTAGACTATTTGAATAGGATTAAAATGAGTTGGGAATTTATAAAATCTAGGGGATTACGGGTTCATTAAATTAGGTATTTAATTAAGTATAGGAATTGATTTATATGGATATAAAAGAAAAACGAATGTTTATCGAGCAATCAATTTTTCACCTCATAACTTTCGTGTTCAAAGGTGTCTTAATAACTTTCGCTTTTTTAAGAAGTTGATAACAAGATTAACACTTGATAGATTGAAAAGATGTGTTTCCAATACACTTAACAATCAATCAAGGAGGTTTCACTAGTAGAAATAGGATATGATCAATCTCTATTTAAACCAATTAATCCTTTCATTTCTTTAACTTGACTATTTTTAGGATAAACGATTGTTTATCGAGTAATCAACTTTTCATCTCATAAATTTCGTATTCAAAGGTGTCTTAACCACTTTCGCAATCTTAAGATGTTGATAACAAGATTAACATTTGATAGATTGAAAAGATATGTTTCAAATTCACTCAACAATCAATCAAGAAGGTTTCATTGGTAAAAATAGGATATGATCAATCTCTATTTAAACCAATTAGTCCTAAAAATAGTGTAAATCAATCAAATACTCAATATATAACCTAATAGAAATCCCCCTTCCCCTAGGAAGAAATATTAGCTACTCATTGGTTTATACAAACTAAAATTATAATAGAAATAATTGATATATATATAATATATATAGAAACTTTTAATTACTAGAACTTAATGAGAATAGATAAAACTTATTTGAATATGATGAATCAAAGTGCAAGAAACAAACTTCAAAATATAACTTCAAACTTGTTTAAAGGTTACAAGCTTACAAAAATTGAAAGTAAAATACTAAGTAAAATACTAAGTGCTTATTGATCAAGCACTTTTCAATTACAAACTAAATGAAAGAAAAACTTCAAACCAAAAATGAAATACAAACTAAAATTGAGAGTTCTAAGGAAAATATCTTGCTAAAATAAAGGAGTGTTTTTTTGCAAGAAGAGGAGCATTTTTTTGCAATGGATGAAGATGTCATTTTATAGGTGATTTTCAAGAATACAATTGATTATTTAATTTGTGGCATCTTTGACAAGTCTTTGGTGTTTGATTCACACTTGATCTTCCTTGCATGTCTTGATTTTCAGATCATTGACTTCATACATAGTTGTTGAGCTCACAAGATGTTAAATGTGGAAAATTCCACAAATATCAGCCTGAAAACGGCGATGCAAAACGGCCCAGTTTGCCCCGTGTTGTGCGACGTTTTGTGGTGACTCGGTCTCTTCTGGAATACGCGTGAGGACACTGCGCTAAATGTCGGCCGTGTGTGAAACGGCCCAAGACACGGCCCTTGTTGCGCCGTATGTGAAACGGCCTACATAACACGGTCCTCTTTGCGCCGTGTGTATGGTCGTTTTGTCTTGAAAAATACCAGTCGTTGGATTTGATCTTGTTTTCCGTCATTTTTGATGCTTCATGTCAGTAATCTGTAAAAAAACCATTTTTAGCTCATGTTTGGACATATCTGTAAAATATGTATTTTTAATCACAAATCAGTACGATTATGCCCGTAAAAGGAATATTTTGTATATGAATTTTTTAGATCAATTATGCACTAATCAAGTGTATACTTAAATAATCACAGTTAATAAAACAATAAAGGCAGAAGGTAAATAACATAATATTTAAAGTGGTTCGAGGTAAACCCCTCTACGTCCACTGGTCCTCCACATAGGAGCAAACAGTTTATTATAATTACTGCGTACACAACTACATAATTATAACAACACCTAATCAATATATCGTTTACACAGATTGATATAAAGATCTTATCTTTCAACCGTTCACACAGATTGGTTTGAGCTAACACTTGACTAGCTTCTTCACACACAGTTCTGAAACTTCGTCTTCTTCAAAGCAAATCCGTCACACATAGTTCGGGAGTAGCAAGAATCCCTCAGTCCACACAAGGCTGATATGAGTTTGTTCAAAGATAGAACAAGGTTTGAACAATAGCTATGACTTTCTGGGCTTTAAGCTGATAATGTGTTGTTCAAGGTTTGAGCACTGTATATCTCTTCTATCAGAATAGCAGAAAGCTTAGGGAGATATGTTTTGCTCTGAATATTTCTTGTAAGCTTTGTTCGTTTGCAAGTCGTGAATATTCTGTATATATTCTGTGTAGATTTTCTATAGATCTTGATCTTCAAACTCTGAAGATATATATAGCCTCTGAAATATATCCGTTTGAAATATATTCGTTGAGCAAGATTCTGCGATAACTTGATATTTGACTGAGATCTGGATATTGCGGGATTTGAAGATCTTCTGATGACTTACAGTATTTAAATACTTTATCCTTTAGTATTTAAATACTTCTTTATCAAACTGGACTTGACTTCTAGCAAATACTGAAGATTCCTTCTTGTCCTGTTTGAGGGCTGTATGGAAGGATCGCTGTATTGATATTTCAAGACAACTTCCATACTTAGCTTTGCAGGACTCTTTGTTGTATGATAGATTTACTATATGGTTGGGACTGCGAGAAGTCTTCGATACAGGCTGATACTTGATCATCTTTTCGATACAGCTATTGGCGGTATTCAGGATTTGGCATATTGTCAAAACATTCTGACAATACGATCGATACAGGGATTGTTTATCCCAACATCATCGATACAGGGTTTTTGTTATCCCAACAATTTTCCCCTTTTTGATAATTTGCCAAGTCCTTCCGAGTCTTCTTTTTTAAAACCTTATAATGTTATTCAAACATCCTTGATGATGCCAAAACTTTGACATTTTAGCGGTTTGAAGTAGGGCAGACTTCTTGGTCTTCTTTTGAATGTTCTGGCCTTCGGCATTTGGCTTAACACTAAGAACTGCTCGCAGGCAAGTTCAGCTTTTATCAAAAGAAAGTTACATTGAAAACTTATAATTGGCGCGCAGGCACAATCTTACATTGTTTTCTAGATGCATGCAACTTAAACTATGAACTGTTCGCAGACAAGTTCTTACAGCTTGTGTATGAGATAGGTTTCATAATATGAATACAGTAAGAATAAATAAAGTGACTGTAAATATATAAGAACATAGTAGATTACGAGTTGTAATCTTTCAAGACAGGCAAAAATTTTATTGATATTGAAATGAGGAGTACAAAATTTTGCTGTTCGGAAGATAAGATTACAGAAACTATAATACAAAGAAATTTAACTCTTGTAGTCTGAATGCCTCCATGGTCTTTTGGGGTCATTCTTGGTGTTCTTCCACCAGTATTGATGGGATTCCTTATCTCGATTCTCATAAATGGCTCGACCTTCATATGATTTGTCGAAGACAAGAATCCAATCCTCTGGGTGGGTCACCAAGTCACCATTCTTGTGCTTTGATTTCATCTGCAGCTGTAGCGGGAGCGTTCCACCTTCCAACTTCGTCTTGAATTCCTCTGCGGCTTCCTGCACCGTTCTGCATCTATTGAATAATGGGGAATCCCTGATAAGTACAACAAAGTATCTTAACAGTTCATTTCTCCTCCAGTTCTTGATCTCTGCAGCGGTAGGTTGTCGGTCTGCCGGGAGGTTCATAGATTGCGGCTTTCGGACTAGGCTTTTCCAAGGATACTTAGGATCCTGGAATTCTGGTCTTTCTCCCTGTATCCTCATGTTCGGCGTTGAGATACGGGCTATGTATGCAGTGAGTCTTCAAACGGAGCTAACAACTCTTTCTCTTGCTCCAACCTCATTCTCCTAGCGGCTTCCCTTACTTCTTCCCCCTTTTTGGCGTCATCAAGGTATGACACCTTTTCATCAAGACGTTCCAGGATTTGCAAAGAGGCATCCTGTTTCGTCTCAATATTAAACATTCTCTCAACAAGGGAGGAGAGCACCTGCGACATATCTTTTATGTTCTTATTATGGGCTCGCGGTTGGGAACCGGATTCGATCAGAGCAGATGCGGTTTGGCTCCCAAGGCGGTAGATGTAACACCTCAAACTAGGCGGATATTACAGTGTCGTGGACCCCCGACTGAGACCCACCAGGCGAATGAAAATGAATGAATTACACAGGGTAAATGTAGTACCGAACCACATTACAACATTAATTACTCCGATGAGGAGTTTCATACAACATACCCAAGATAATACAGAATACATGTATATTTTATATAGAGATAAAATATACAACACTGAGTGAAATGAGTATTCAAACGGAATGTCTGCAGCGGAATAAATGAAGGAAACATAAATGACTGAAAAGACTGGGCCCCCCTACTAGTATCACTGAGACTCCTCGCCGTCAACGTGCTCTCCCCGTGCTTTTGCCTTGCCATGACCTGAAAAACAATATCCCCCAACGGGGTCAGTTACACAGAACAACAATCCTCAAGAGCTGAATAATCACAATCCTGTTGAAACATACGCAATCAAACATGCTATATGAATATCGAGTGTACCTGAGATCATTCGGGCCTCTGGATCGTCGGTCTTCTTCATCTCATAAATTCGGGGCTTGCCGGCCCCCGAACCGGACGCTCCCGTCAGATAGCTCTTGGCTCCACCTTTATTAGCTCCTGTCGTCTTGAACGACGCTGACTGAGTGGCCTGATTCTGCACCGCTGAATGTCCTGGGGCCTGAGATGACGCCGGAGTGGGTTTAGAGTCCCTTCGGCAAAAACGGGCCCTATGCCCAGCAATTCCACAGTTATGGCACGTGACAGTCTGTTTCGGACACTTGGTGCTGAAATGACCCTGTTCTTCACAGTTGAAACAGGTGATGGCCGAACTGGCCGCTCGTGACTGAGATTCCGCGGGTCTAGACGCCATAGGAGGTCGCTCAGAAAAAGTAGAGCCCGCACGTGGTTTCTTGAAAGTGGCCTGACTGCCGTCAGACTGATTACGGTTCTTAGACTTCTTGCCAGCAGATGAAGATTGTTGCTTAGCAATTTCCTTAGCAGTAAGCTCGTAAGTAAGATCTTTCTCGATGAATTCGGCCAGAGTGGTACAATTATTATTAAGCAACTACAGTCGCATACGAGGTTTCAGTCTCTTGCTGAAATACTTGATCTTGTCCGCCTCAGAGTGAATGATAGATGAGGCGAACGGAAGAAGTTCCTGAAATTTTTCGGCGATGGCAAGAACATCATCATCCGATGAGAGGTTGGGAGTGAGTAATTCCGACAACTTAGCCTCCCTGAGTGGGGCTGGGTAATACCTATCCATCATGAGAGTTTTGAACTGATCCCAAGTACATGATCCGTCGGTGGGCTTCAACGATAACCACCATGAATGAGCGCTCTTACCAAGATAGTAGGCCGCAACTGAAACTTTATGCCCTTCAGGGCAATCCACCATAGCAAATAACTTCTCGAAATGCTCAAGCCAATGAACAATATCCGCCGGCTCAGATGAGCCCTCGAAGGTAGGTGGTCGCTGGCAAGAGATATCGCCAATGATACTGTTTACACCCCTCTCTTGCCTCTGAGGTGGCGGCGGAAGGGCCTGTTGATTTTGAGTAGTTGAGTTATGCATTGTCTCCATTAGTTGAGCCATCTGAGTCATTTGGGCCATCATGCCCTGCATAAAAGCGAGTGGGTCAACCCGAACACCTTCTGACTGAGCTGTGTCTCGGGTACGACTCCCCGATAGTGAATAATCACGTCCAGGTGAATAAGTGGCAGCGTCACTGCTCGATGAGTTAGCATTATTCCTGGCATTCGCATGTGTATTCACACGAGCTCTCGGGTTTCGGCCTACACCACCGCCTCTTCCCCCACGTCCTCTGCCAGCTCTTTCCATACTGAAGTGGAAAGTCATATAATAATTATATATCTCGCATGAATATCACATTATGATTACGTTATGAGATGATGAAAATGAGCATACGCGCTCAAACACAATGATTACAGGAATGATCAACTGAAATGACATGATTATCTGATGAAATTCTTGAAATGAATATCTTGAACAAGTTAACAAGATTAATGACATGATCCTCAAGATCAACAACTGAACAGTGAAATGAACTGAGTGATTAATGAATTCACATGACCGACTTGATCACAAATGAAAATGATAGATGAGGAAATCTTACTGTTCTTTGGCCTGAGGGGCTCGGCTCTTGCACAGGTCACACGTGACGCGAAAGTCCAATGATACTAGTCTGATGAACGATGATTTCAAATGAGACATGACTCGGAAGGTAGTATTCAAAACCACGCTCCGATACCAACTCTGTAACACCCCAAACTAGGCGGATATTACAGTGCTGTGGACCCCCGACTGGGACCCACCAGGCGAATGAAGATGAATGAATTACACAGGGTAAATGTAGTACCAAACCACATTACAACATTAATTACTCCGATGAGGAGTTTCATACAACACACCCAAGATAATACAGAATACATGTATATTTTATATGGAGATAAAATATACAACACTGAGTGAAATGAGTATTCAAACGGAATGTCTGCAGCGGAATAAATGAAGGAAACATAAATGACTGAAAAGACTGGGGGCCCCTACTAGTATCACTGAGACTCCTCGCCGTCAACGTGCTCTCCCTGTGCTTTTGCCTTGCCATGACCTGAAAAACAATATCCCCCAACGGAGTCAGTTACACAGAACAACAATCCTCAAGAGCTGAATAATCACAATCCTGTTGAAAACATACGCAATCAAACATGCTATATGAATCAACTGACAATACGACTCAAAGAATGGCGCCATACTACGCCCGGGATGGAAATGTGTCCGTGCACAAGCCACCAACGAGTATCGATCGAATACACGTGTGGTCTTGTACCTAATCAGTCTCACGAAGTGATCGTCTCGTGTGCACAGTCCAATGTGAGGCCAACAACCAACACACGACTTTATATGTGCCCGACATGAAAATCCTACACATACCAACCGGCACGCCAGTATGACCCGGAATGCCACGATATAACAAAAGTGACATCGAAAATCAATAATGACTCACCAAGGTGAAATGATAGTGAAATAAATGACAGCTCAATGAAATGATTGGAACTGTCGTTCCTCGTGAATGAAGTGATTAAGTGACAATTACAAGTCTCAATACGGTTAGTACTTTATGAATGAATTATGATTCTGAATGAACAACAACGAAAGGAATGAATATCCTTTTAACTGAGTAAGAATTATCTTACACAACACCGGTGAACAATGTCCTTCTACGAACAACGTCCTAAAATGAGGTGTCGGTCGCTCGAACAACCTTGAATAACAATAATTACCAATAACCGCTCAATACACGAATCAAATATGATCATAACCGACTCAAACGTCGATATAACAATATCCAAACTCGAATATATCGAAACCAACTCCAAGATGAGTATTTCAAACCATCAAAACACTTTCAATGATATCAATAATCCCATAGGAATCCATAGTTCGAGTTAACGACAACATCTAATCGAAAACCCCCAAAATATCAAAGTCAACCCCCAAAGTGTTCTTGAAATCCGAAATATGGGCCATTAAATCCGTAGGAATACATTAATCCAAGGTAGATAATCCATATCTAACATATTTCAATAACAATCTAAGTTCATACGAAGAAATCGGAAGGAAAACCCCAAATATCCAAAATTCTAGATTCAAGAAATCATTACCTTTGATTTGATGTGATGAAGATGATGAAATGATAATTAATCCGAATGATGAGCTTGAAGATGATGATTGATGATTACACCTCGAAGAATACTCTCCAAATCTCTCCAAATCGCCCAAAACCGCCGAAGGAGTGAAATGAGATGAAGAAATGACGAAATGGACTGCACTGTCCTATTTATAGTCACTCCAGTTTAGCGTGCGCTAGCTCCTGTGCGTAGCGTGCGTTAATGGGTTTTTTGGGTAGTCCAGTACCCACTGTACGAGAACAGTAGCGTGCGCTACGTACCTTTGGTAGCATGCGCTACGGATGTACAATTGGCGTGCGCTAACCCCAAATGTTAGCGTGCGCTAACGAATTATCTGATGCCCAGTACTGGAGTCCAGAACCTTCTGTCCTCTGATCTGATCTCGGTAGCATACTCTACATCCAACAATTAGCGTGCGCTACTACACCGTTTACGTACGCTAAAACCACTCATAGCGTGCGCTATGAATTAATTCAATTCAGTCCAGTAGCCACTGGACTCAACTTGATCCGACCTTAGCGCGCGCTACACCGACTGCATAGCGTGCGCTACTCCGGCTCACTAGCGCGCGCTACTTACCATTCGTAGCGTGCGCTACCTACAATCCCAACTGCAGTCCAGTGCCTTCTGGACTGCCTGCTCAACTACGCTAGCGTGCGCTAGTGTTGAGAGGTGGCGTACGCTACCAGTACTCAATTAGCGCATGCTAAAGAGAGTACGTAGCGTGCGCTACTCCTCACACACAGCACACTATGAATATGACAACGGTGATAAACACGGCATGAAACTCCATCTTGATTGATGATGAATGACGACTGATACACGATACAATTACTCTGAACGATGAATACTATGATTTAATATGAGTGATAAATGATCATTAATGAGTGAAAATTAATGAGTGACAATTACTGAATGATAGATACTGAATGATAATGACTGAATTACAACCGGGTATTACATACACCCCCCCTTAAAAGAGTTTCGTCCCCGAAACTAAGGGTCAAACAACTCGGGGTAACTCTCCCGTATACTATCCTCGGTTTCCCAAGTAGCCTCTTCGACTCCGTGTCTAGACCACTGAATTTTAACCAAAGGAATCGTCTTATTCCTCAACTATTTGATTCGCCGCTCTAAAACTCGTATATAGGACGCTCCTCATATGAATGATCATCGGTGATCTCGATTTCGTCGAACTGAAGTATGTGACTCGGGTCGACAACATACTTCCGCAACTGAGAGACGTGAAACACATTATGAATTCGGCTCAATGTCGGAGGTAAGGCCAATCGATAAGCTAGCTCGCCTACTCGATCCAAAATCTCAAACGGTCCAATGAATCTCGGACTCAACTTTCCCCTCTTCCCAAAACGGAAGATACCACGACTCGGGGATACCTTGACCAAAACATGGTCACCCGTCTCGAACTCTAATGGTCGACGACGATTATCTGCATATGATTTCTGTCGACTCTGAGCGGTCAACAAACGACTCCTGATCAAAGCTACCTTCTCACGGGCGGCTATAAGCATATCGGGCTCGGTGCCGATTGATTCTGATAAGTCATCCCAACACAAAGGAGATCGACAACGACGACCGTACAAGGCCTCGTAAGGTGCCATCTTAATCGAAGAATGCCAACTATTATTGTACGTGAACTCGATCAACGGTAGTTGGGCTTCTCAATCATCTTTCCAATCGAGGACACATGCCCTCAACTTGTCCTCCAAAGTCTGAATAGTCCTCTCTGATTGTCCGTCGGACTGAGGATGAAAAGTTGTACTGAGATTAAGCTGAATTCCCATAGCACGATGAACTGATTTCCAAAAATGAGACACGAATTGTCCGTCACGATCGGAAACGATACTTTTAGGAGTACCGTGCAATCTCACTATCTCTTTGATAAATAACTGGGTAAGTCTCTCGGGACCCCACATATCCTTAATCTCAAGGAAATGAGCTGATTTAGTTAAGCGATCCACAATTACCCAGATTGTGTTCATGCCACGACGACTCGTCGGCAAACTCGTGATGAAGTCCATTGAAATATCCTCCCACTTCCATTCTGGAATAGGGAGAGGTTTCAGTATACCCGCCGGTTGCTGATGTTCTATCTTGACTTGCTGACAGGTTAAGCATCTCGAAACAAATTCCGCGACTTCTCGCTTCATATTACTCCACCAGTAATTTTGTTTCAAGTCTTTATACATCTTGCTAGACCCCGGGTTAACGGAATAAGGGGTAGCATGAGCTTCTCTCAAAATTGAGTTTTTCAACTCGTCATTCGCCGGTACGCACAACTGATTCTTAAATTGCAAAAGTCCATCCTCGCGGACCACAAACCCGGGGGCTTTCCCCTGAGTCACATCCTCTCGAATGCGTAACAAAAATGGGTCCGAACCCTGATTTTCCCTGATCGCCTCCTCAAGTGGCGATGAAATCTCCAACGTACAAAGTTGCCCTTGTACTTGCTGTAACCAGACCTCGATCTCGGGTCTCAGAAATTCCTGCTGAAGTTCCTTCTGAACTGTTAATCGAGCAAGCATCTACTCCTGAACATACTTACGACTCAAGGCATCGGTGACAACGTTCGCCTTGCCCGGGTGGTAAAGGATCTCGATATCATAATCTTTGATTAGTTCCAACCACCATCTATGTCGCATATTTAACTCCTTCTGAGTAAATATATATTTTAAACTCTTATGATCGGTGAATATCTGACAGGTAACGCCATAAAGTTAATGACGCCAAATCTTCAATGCGAACACCACGGCTGCTAGCTCCAGGTCGTGGGTCGGATAATTAACCTCGTAAGGTCTCAGTTGCCGTGAAGCGTAAGCAATAACTTTCCCGTTCTGCATGAGTACACATCCGAGACCCTGTCCGGACGCATCACTATAAACCACAAATCCTTCCGTCCCTTGCGGTAAAGAAAGAACAGGTGCTGAAGTTAACCGGCTCTTGAGTTCCTCAAAACTCTATTGACACGCGTCGGACCACGTGTATTTCTTATCCTTCCGTAAAATATTCGTCATAGGTTGAGCGATTTTAGAAAATCCTTCAACAAACCGCCGATAATAACCGGCTAATCCGAGAAAGCTCCGGATCTCCTTAACATTCTTCGGAGGTAGCCAATCTCAGATAGCCTCCATCTTCTGAGGGTCGACACGAACTCCGTCTGATGAAATTACATGTCCGAGAAACGTCACTTCGGACATCCAGAATTCACATTTGGAAAACTTCCCATAAAGTTGTTCTCGTCTCAACACGTCGAGCACCTGATGAAGATGAAACTCGTGCTCCTATCGATCATGAGAATAAATTAGAATGTCATCAATAAAGACAACCACGAATTGATCTAAATAGTCGATGAAAACCCTATTCATTAATTCCATGAATACCGCAGGTGCATTAGTTAATCCAAACGGCATTACCACGAATTCATAATGACCATAGCGTGTTCGAAACGCCGTCCTCGCGATATCCGACTCTCGAATCCACAACCGATGATATCCAGATCTCAAGTCGATCTTGGAAAATACTGAAGCTCCCTGAAGTTGATCCAAAAGATCATCGATACGGGGTAGAGGATACTTATTCTTGATCGTCACCCTGTTCAACTCCCGATAATCAATACACAAGCGAAACGAACCATCCTTCTTCTTGACAAACGACACTGGTGCTCCCCACGGGGACGCACTCGGTCGGATATAACCTTTCTCGAATAATTCCTCGAGTTGGTTCTTTAATTCCTGCATTTCGGTCGGGGCCATCCGGTACGGTGCCTTCGATATCGGGGACGTACTGGGCTCCAACTCAATCGTGAATTCCACATCTCTCTGTGGAGGCAAACCAGGTAACTCGTCTGAAAACACATCGGCATATTCTCTCACTACAGGAATATCCGTCAACATTACTGATGGTTTCTCGGTCTTGGTCATATAGCACCAATAACCGACACACCCCTGATTGAGTAATCTCATTGCTTTCATCAAGTTAATGACCTTCCCGGAACAGCTGGGATTACCTCCCTGAAATACACATTCGACCCCATCGTCTGAAATGATAGTGACCATACGCTTACGGACACTAATGATGGCATCGTGACGATCCATCCAATCAATACCCAAAATGACGTCGTCTCTTGGTAAATCTACCACGATTAGGTCTGCTAGCCATACACGGCCCTGAAGCTAAATCGGACAATTTTGAATCTCGCGATTTCCAATAATTCTTCTACCGTCAGGTAGACCAATGACATAAGGCTCACAACTAGTAGCACTACCCAGACGTAATCTACTCAAACATGACTCGGAAAAGAATGAATGCGATGCACCAGTATCAAAAAGGGTACACACAGGTTGAGATAGAATATCGAGTGTACCTAAGATCATCCGGGCCTCTGGATCGTCGATCTTCTTCATCTCATAAATTCGGGGCTTGCCGGCCCCCGAACCGGACGCTCCCGTCTGATAGCTCTTGGCTCCACCTTTATTAGCTCATGTCGTCTTGAGCAGCCGACCGAGTGGCTTTGATTACGCACCGCTGAATGTCCTGGGGCCTGAGATGACGCCGGAGTGGGTTTAGAGTCCCTTCGGCAAAAACGGGCCTTATGCCCAGCAATTCCATAGTTATGGCACGTGACAGTCTGTTTCGGACACTTGGTGCTGAAATGACCCTGTTCTTCGCAGTTGAAATAGGTGATGGCCGAACTGGCCGCTCGTGACTGAGATTCCGCGGGTCTAGACGCCATAGGAGGTCACTCAGAAAAAGTAGAGCCCGCACGTGGTTTCTTGAAAGTGGCCTGACTGCCGTCAGACTGATTACGGTTATTAGACTTCTTGCCATCACATGAAGGTTGTTGCTTAGCAATTTCCTTAGCAGTAAGCTCGTAAGTAAGATCTTTCTCGATGAATTCGGCCAGAGTGGTACAATTATGATTAAGCAACTGTAGTCGCATACGAGGTTTTAGTCTCTTGCTGAAATACTTGATCTTGTCCGCCTCAGAGTGAATGATAGATGAGGCGAACGGAAGAAGTTCCTGAAATTTTTCGGCGATGGCAAGAACATCATCGTCCGCTGAGAGGTCGGGAGTGAGTAATTCCGACAACTTAGCCTCCCTGAGTGGGGCTGGATAATACCTCTCCATCATGAGAGTTTTGAACTGATCCCATGTACATGATCCGTCGGTGGGCTTCAACGATAACCACCATGAATGAGCGCTCTTACCAAGATAGTAGGCCGCAACTGAAACTTTATGCCCTTCAGGGCAATACACCATAGCAAATAACTTCTCGAAATGCTCAAGCCAATGAACAATATCCGCCGGCTCAGATGAGCCCTCGAAGGTAGGTGGTTGCTGGCGAGAGATATCGCCAATGATACTGCTTACACCCCTCTCTTGCCTCTGAGGTGGCGGCGGAAGAGCCTGTTGATTTTGAGTAGTTGAGTTATGCATTGTCTCCATTAGTTGAGCCATCTGAGTCATTTGGGCCATCATGCCCTGCATAAAAGCGAGTGGGTCAACCCGAAAACCTTCTGACTGAGCTGTGTCCCGGGTACGACTCCTCGATAGTGAATGATCACGTCCAGGTGAATAAGTGGCAGCGTCACTGCTCGATGAGCTAGCATTATTCCTGGCATTCGCACGTGTATTCACACGAGCTCTCGGGTTTCGGCCTGCACCACGGCCTCTTCCCCCACGTCCTCTGCCAGCTCTTTCCATACTGAAGTGGAAAGTCATATAATAATTATATATCTCGCATGAATATCACATTATGATTACGTTATGAGATGATGAAAATGAGCATACGCGCTCAAACACAATGATTACATGAATGATCAACTGAAATGACATGATTATCTGATGAAATTCTTGAAATGAATATCTTGAACAAGTTAACAAGATTAATGACATGATCCTCAAGATCAACAACTGAACAGTGAAATGAACTGAGTGATTAATGAATTCACATGATCGACTTGATCACAAATGAAAATGATAGATGAGGAAATCTTACTGTTCTTTGGTCTGAGGGGATCGGCTCTTGCACAGGTCACACGTGACGTGAAAGTCCAATGATACTAGTCTGATGAACGATGATTTCAATGAGAGATGACTCGGAAGGTAGTATTCAAAACCACGCTCCGATACCAACTCTGTAACACTCCAAACTAGGCGGATATTACAGTGCCGTGGACCCCCGACTGGGACCCACCAGGCGAATGAAAATGAATAAGTTACACAGGGTAAATGTAGTACCAAACCACATTACAACATTAATTACTCCGATGAGGAGTTTCATACAACACACCCAAGATAATACAGAGTACATGTATATTTTATATGGAGATAAAATATACAACACTGAGTGAAATGAGTATTCAAACGGAATGTCTGCAGCGGAATAAATGAAGGAAACATAAATGACTGAAAAGACTGGGGGGCCCTACTAGTATCACTGATACTCCTCGCCGTCAACGTGCTCTCCCCGTGCTTTTGCCTTGCCATGACCTGAAAAACAATATCCCCCAACGGAGTCAGTTACACAGAACAACAATCCTCAAGAGCTGAATAATCACAATCCTGTTGAAAACATACGCAATCAAACATGCTATATGAATCAACTGACAATACGGCTCAAAGAATGGCGCCATACTACGCCCGGGATGGAAATGTGTCCGTGCACAAGCCACCAACGAGTATCGATCGAATACACATTTGGTCTTGTACCTAATCAGTCTCACGAAGTGATCGTCTCGTGTGCACAGTCCAATGTGAGGCCAACAACCAACACACAACTTTATATGTGCCCGACATGAAAATCCTACACATACCAACCGGCACGCCAGTATGACCCGGAATGCCACGATATAACAAAAGTGACATCGAAAATCAAAAATGACTCACCAAGGTGAAATGATAGTGAAATAAATGACAGCTCAATGAAATGATTGGAACCGTCGTTCCTCGTGAATGAAGTGATTAAGTGACAATTACAAGTCTCAATACGGTTAGTACTTTATGAATGAATTATGATTATGAATGAACAACAACGAAAGGAATGAATATCCTTTTAACTGAGTAAGAATTATCTTACACAACACCGATGAACAATGTCCTTCTACGAACAACGTCCTAAAATGAGGTGTCGGTCGCTCGAACAACCTTGAATAACAATAATTACCAATAACCGCTCAATACACGAATCAAATATGATCATAACCGACTCAAACGTCGATATAACAATATCCAAACTCGAATATATCGAAACCAACTCCAAGATGAGTATTTCAAACCATCAAAACACTTTCAATGATATCAATAATCCCATAGGAATCCATAGTTCGAGTTAACGACAACATCTAATCGAAAACCCCCAAAATATCAAAGTCAACCCCCAAAGTGTTCTTGAAATCCGAAATATGTGCCATTAAATCCGTAGGAATACATTAATCCAAGGTAGATAATCCATATCTAACATATTCCAACAACAATCTATGTTCATACGAAGAAATCGGAAGGAAAACCCCAAATATCCGAAATTCTAGATTCAAGAAATCATTACCTTTGATTTGATGTGATGAAGATGATGAAATGATAATTAATCCGAATGATGAGCTTGAAGATGATGATTGATGATTACACCTCGAAGAATACTCTCCAAATCGCTCCAAATCGCCCAAAACCGCCGAAGGAGTGAAATGAGATGAAGAAATGACGAAATGGACTGCACTGTCCTATTTATAGTCACTCCAGTTTAGCGTGCGCTAGCTCCTGTGCGTAGCGTGCGTTAACGGGTTTTTTGGGTAGTCCAGTACCCACTGTACGAGAACAGTAGCGTGCGCTACGTACCTTTGGTAGCATGCGCTACGGATGTACAATTGGCGTGCGCTAACCCCAAATGTTAGCGTGCGCTAACGAATTATCTGATGCCCAGTACTGGAGTCCAAAACCTTCTGTCCTCTGATCTGATCTCGGTAGCGTACTCTACATCCAACAATTAGCGTGCGCTACTACACCGTTTGCGTACGCTAAAACCACTCATAGCGTGCGCTATGAATTAATTCAATTCAGTCCAGTAGCCACTGGACTCAACCTGATCCGACCTTAGCACGCGCTACACCGACTGCATAGCGTGCGCTACTCCGGCTCACTAGCGCGCGCTACTTACCATTCGTAGCATGCGCTACCTACAATCCCAACTGCAGTCCAGTGCCTTCTGGACTGCCTGCTCAACTACACTAGCGGGCGCTAGTGTTGAGAGGTGGCGTGCGCTACCAGTACTCAATTAGCGCACACTAAAGAGAGTATGTAGCGTGCGCTACTCCTCACACACAGCACACTATGAATATGACAACGGTGATAAACACGTCACGAAACTCCATCTTGATTGATGATGAATGACGACTGATACACGATACAATTACTCTGAACGATGAATACTATGATTGAATATGAATGATAAATGATCATTAATGAGTGAAAATTAATGAGTGACAATTACTGAATGATAGATACTGAATGATAATGACTGAATTACAACCGGGTATTACAGTAGATGCCTTGTTGACGGATTCTTGTAGTGACGACCTCCATGGAATCGACGTCATCATCTTCAGCGTGAATATGTTCCAGCACGACAGATCTGGAGAAGATCCGTCCGTCGATGAAGTTGAGTGACTTCTTGAGAGAGGTGGAAGATGTCTGGGTAGACGCCATTGATGATTTTTCAAGTAACGGTGAAAAAGATACAAGAAAAATATGCAGTAAACACATAAAAATCTTGTAGGCTGAATGCTCGAGTGCTCTTAAAATATGCAGAAGGCGTAAAGAGTCTCAAGTGGCATTTACAGTCCTTTTATAGTAGGTGGCGAAGAAGGGTTTTCAGAGAACGAATGGTCAGATTTAAGGGATGGGAATCGGTGTTTTAAATGAACGGTCACGATGGACTGAGTGTAACTGGTACACTTTTCCATTGATTTTTAAAATAGGAGCGGGTCCCACTTCTGACATTTCATATTACCCTTAATGCCTAAAACGGCGGTATTAAATATTAAACAATTTGAAAACATCGCGGCTTTTGAGATTCGATTGTCCAGATGTCGTGTAAGACATTTAATGTAAACGACGTTTGACATGAAAACAGGGCACGTGGACAAAATTTATTTTTGAAAAGGAATATTATAATATATAATGAATCGAATTCCCATAGTATGTGCTGTATCCGCGACGATACAGCGTTCCCCCTTAAAAGGTACATATAGGTTTCAATTCCATACAACAACTTTTGGATTAATGTTTTATTCATGGGTCATACTGTATTCCCCCTTAATTATTGCACACGTCATCTGTAGGATGATTCATATCGCTTTGTTCCCTACAGTGCTGTATTGAAGGCTCTGAGTGTACAGATAATTAATGGTGGATACTGTATTCTTGGGTCTTACAACATTCCCCCTCAATTGTTGAGTAAAAACAGTAAATACTTACAAGGAGTCAGGCTGTAGCAATCCCAACTCTTGTCGAAGCATGTTGAATCTTGCTGTGTCGAGAGGCTTGGTGAAAATGTCGGCCAACTGAATATCTGTATGAACTTTTTCCACCCGAACATCCTTGTTCTCGACATGATTCCTAATGAAATGATGCTTCATGTGGATATGCTTAGTGCGCGAGTGAAATACAGGGTTGTGCGTTATTTCAATTGCACTCGTGCTATCGCACATGATGGGCGTTTTCTTGGCTTCAATCACATAATCTGACAACTGTTGCTGCATCCAAAGGATCTGCATACAGCAACTACCAGCAACATAGTATTCTGATTCAGCCGTGGAAAGTGAGTTTGTCAATTGCTTCTTACTGAACCAAGACACAAGTCTAGGTCCAAGAAAGTGACAAGTTCCACTTGTACTCTTCCTATATAGCTTGCAGCCTCCGAGATCCGAGTCGCTGTAGCCAACTAAATCGAATCCGCCTTCTTTAGGATACCATAGTCCTACATCGACTGTTTCTTTAATATACTTCAGGATTCGTTTAGCTGTATTGAAGTGTGATTCTTTGTGTGCTACTTGATATCTCGCACACACTCCTACAGCAAACTGGATATCAGGCCTGCTAGCCGTTAGGTACAGGAGAGAGCCAATAAGCTTCCTATAGAGTGATTGATCAACCGGCTTTCTGGCTTCATCAGCACTAATTTTCACGGAAGTGATCATGGGGGTTGACGATGATTTGGAAGTATTCATTCCAAATTTGTAGAGAATCTCCTTTCTGTATTTTTCCTGGTTGATGAAAATCCATATAGGCAACTGCTTTACCTGCAAACCTAGGAAATAACTAAGTTCTCCCATCATACTCATTTCAAATTTACTTTGCATGAGATGAGAGAACCTTTGACATAAAGCAAGGTTAGTTGAACCAAATATAATGTCATCTACATAGATTTGAACCATTAGAAGGTCAGCGCCTTCCTGTATTTTGAACAAGGTCTTGTCCACAGTACCTTTCTCAAATCCATTATCGGTTAGATACTGGGACAGGGTCTCATACCGTGCTCTAGGGGCTTGCTTAAGTCCATACAATGCTTTCCTTAGCCTGTATACTAAATCTATGCCGTCTGTGTTGGCAAACCCTGGTGGTTGTTCAACATAAACTTCTTCGGCAAGGTCTCCATTTAAGAATGCACTTTTGACGTCCATTTGTTATACAATGAAGCTCTTATGGGCGGCAAAGGTTAAAAATATCCTAATAGCTTCTAGTCTGGCTACAGGGGCAAACGTTTCATCGTAGTATATGCCTTCTTCCTTTCTATAGCCTTGTGCGACTAGTCTGGATTTATTCCTTATAATTAGTCCATTTCGATCCTTCTTGTTTCTAAATACCCATTTGGTTCCAATAACTGATTGATGCGTAGGTCTGGGTACAAGATACCATACATTGTTTCTTTCGAAACCGTTAAGCTCTTCTTCCATAGATGTTATCCAAAGAATTATTGAGAGCTTCTATGGTAGAAACAGGTTCGGACTAGGCTAAGAATACAACAATAGTGCACATATTGAGTCTTCTAAGCTCGGATTGAGATTTCCATTCAGGTAATGGTGATATCTCAGTATCTGGTTCTTCTTGTGTACACAGTACATTTCCTTGTGTACTCTGTATTCTCCTACGAGTAGAAACACCAGCATTAATGTTTCCTATGATCAGCTCTTGCGGGTGATCTCTCAACCATCTTCGGTCGGGTTCTAATTTGGGGTCCCGTACTGTATCTTGACTTGCTGTAGTTTCGGCTTCAGTTTGTACAACATCGGATTCATCTACGTCGATTCTTACAGCTGTGGGGTTGATTTCTAGGTCAACAACAGGTTCTATGGGAGTTGGTGGATCTAAGATGGAAAGTTGTTGGATGTTCTGAGTAACAGCTTCTACTCCGGTAGGGTCATGGTGAGGTTCGTCGAACACTACATGAACTGATTCCTCGATCGTCAGCTTCCTTTTATTAAAGATCCTGTAAGCTTTGCTGATGGAGGAATATCCTACAAATATTCCTTCATCCGACTTCTCATCAAAGGTTCTAAGTTGATCCTTCCCATTGTTCAACACATAGCACCTGCATCAAAAAATGTGAAAATACGAAACTAACGGAGTTTTGTTTTTCCATACCTCATATGCTGTTTTGTTGTGATGCTTGTTGACGATACAGCGGTTTTGAGTGTAGCATGTTGTATTGGTTTCTTCACCCCAGAAATGTTGTGGCAACTTTCTTGCGGCAATCATTGTCCTTGTTGCTTCCTTCAGCGTCCTATTCTTTTGCTCGGCAACACCATTTTGTTGAGGTGTACGGGCAGCTAAGTATTCGTGCTGTATCCCATTTTCCGAACAGTATTGCTCTATAAAGCGGTTATTAAATTATGTACCTCTGTCGGAACAAATGGACATGATACTCGATCCCTTTTCATTTTGAAGCTTTCTCAGGAGCTCGGGTAGCTTTGATGTTGTTTCCTTCTTTTTGCTTAAGAAAATTGTCCAAGCATACCTGGAGTAATCATCAACAACAACGAGACAGTATTTATTACCTCCCAAACTTACCAGGTCTACAGGACCATAGAGATCCATGTGTAGCATTTCCAACACTCTGTGGGTTGAAAGGTAGGATTTGCTCTTCAGGGTGGACTTGATTTGCTTGCCTTTTTGACATGGTCCACAGACACTGTCTTTTTGGAATGATACATTCGGCAATCCTCTAACCAGTCCATATCTTGAGAGCTTGTTGATCGTCTTGAAGTTGACGTGTGACATCCTCTTATGCCATAGCCAGCTTAGATCTGCAGTGCCTTTGGCAACTAAACAAGGAATTGTAGAGCTCGTAGGCATCTAGTCAGCAATATACATATTACCTGATCTGCTTCCTGTGAGCACAACTTCTTTGGTCAGGATGTTCTTGACTCTACAGTGATCTATATAGAATTTCACCGAGAACTGTTTGTCACGTAGGCGGCTAATACTAAGTAGATTGTACTGTAAGCCTTCAACATGAGCTACATCGGTGACTTTGAATTTTCCGACAAGAAGGTTTCCTTTTCCTCTTGTTCTTCCTTTAGATTTATCACCGAAGCGCACTTTTGGACCGCGACCTTCTACAAAATCTGATAGCTTGCTTCTATCTCCTGTCATGTGCCGGGAGCATCTGCTGTCGAAGTACCCTATGTCCTTCTCCAAAATGTCCTGTAGCACACAAATTAGGTAGATTTAGGTCCCCTTTGATTGTTGGGTCCGTGAATGTTAGTGCTTTTGGTACCCAAATTTTCCTGACAGCAATTGGTTTACTGTAGGTTACATTTGGTACAGATTTGCGGTATCTACGTGGGGCATGTACGTAGTTACTGTATCCATGATAATCATTATGCATGTAAAAATCAGGGTTATTATTATTAATCCAGTACGTATGCCGTCTCGGAGGTGGAGCCATTTTCTTTGGCCTTAAAGCTTGCCTTCTGGGTTTCCAGTTAGATTCCCAAAGTTGTTGTCGATGTTGTGCGTATACCTGCTTTCTTGATGGATAATGAGGCTCCTGTATCCAGTACCAGCGTCTTTGTCTTGAAATCTTGCCGTGCGGGCCTTTAGTATTTGGATCTGACCTTCTTTACGAGCAGCATTGGCCTGTTGATATGCTCGGGGAGCATGCTGTTGCGTGCGCCTTACAGGTTGGAATGGCTTATGATTCCGCTGTCTCTAATAGGAATGTGGGGGAGGAATGGCAGCCTTTGCTTTTCACGGTGCAGCAGGTTCCTTCATGGGACTTGGAGTTTCTTCCGATACAGGAATGTGTTCCACACTCTTGACAAACACAGTACTAGTTTTCCCTTTGTTGGAAAATGAGCTGTATCCTAAGCCACTTTTATCATGAGCATGTTGCCCAGTGCTTAGAATTTATTCCATTCTTTTAGATGATTTCTCGAAAGATTTCAGAATGGTCTCAAGTTCGCTTTCTCGCTTTTCGAGAGTATTAAATTTTGCTTGAAGTAGAACAAAATCATTTGTCTTGCTTCCATTTTGAGACTTAGTCTCACTTAGTTCATGAGCAAGTTGATGATTGCTCTCTACGAGTTTTTCATGCTCGACCTTGCTGTTTTCACAATCAATTGACATAATTTCATAGTTTATCTTCAGCAAGTCGTTTTCTTCTTTCAGCTCTATGTTGGAAGGTTGAAGCTGAATGTTTTCATTTTTCAAAGTCTCGTGGGCTTTTTGAATGTTCTTAAATTCATTCATCATGTTTTCGAAAGTATGCGATGCATTTACTGGAATAATTAAGGTTGAGCTTACCTCATCATCGCTATCTTCTTCTTCCGGAATGTCTTTTGCCATAAAGCACATATATGCCTTATCTTCAAATTCATCGTCAGATGAGTCACTTTCAGTGACTACCTGAGGACATTCTTCGGATTTGGATGGTGTGGGGGAGGCTTCTGATTCTCCTATCAGTGTCTTGAGCTTGTTTTTCCAAGCACGTCTTCGTTCATCCCTCTCTTATTGATCGGCTTCTGGAAACCTTTGAACTTTGGGACGAGGACATTTGTTTGCATAATGTCCTGGTTTCCTACAATTATAGCATAGGTTAGCGTCACCAGAGGAAGTTTCAGTACTTACCTTGTGAGCAGGCTTGGGCCTGTAAGGAGTCTTTCCAAACTGTTTGATGAACTTTTTGAACTTGTGCATGAGGAGCGCCATTTCGTCTTGTGACAGGATATCGTCGTCGCTGTGTAACGCCCAGTTTTTTTTTCGGTACGTTAATTATTTTCATGGTATTTAGTTATTTAAATGATGGGTTTAATTAATTAGCCAAGTTAGATTAAAATACAAGTTTTGGGCTAAGTTAATTGAAAGATTTAATTATATTGGGCTAGTAAGAAATGAGTTTTGAGCCTAGCCCATTAGTGAAGTCATTAGGCTTTATCCTTAAATGATTTATAAAAATATCACAAAACCCTAAACTCCCTCCTCTCTCCCTCATTTTCGGTCGATCCCTCTCTCCCATCTCTCTCTCATTTTTCTCTTCCAAAGCCACAATCATCTTCTCCTTCACTTCCTTGTTGGTGTAACAAGCTTAGGTAAGATCTTTTAAGGTGTTTTAATCTTTTCTTTTGATTTATATTCAATTAATTGTTTTAAGTGTTGATTATCATCTAGAAATTTCATCACCATCTCCTATACATGGTGTATGATGAGCCTAGATGATCATATTATGTAAAAGATCTATATGATTCATAAAAATCATCAAGTTGTAACTTGTGTGATTTAAAGAAGATAGATCTTATGGTTTTAACCAATGTTGTTATTGTTATAAGTTGTATGTTATCATCATCTCTAGATTATATCTACACCCTATACATGGTGTATGATGGATCTAGATGATTATACAAAATACAAGGTCTAAATGAACCATGGAAATCACCAAGTTTTATTTAGGTGATAAAATGTGATAGATCTTGTGAATGGTTATAATTCTTGTTAATTATTATTTTGATTCTCAACATATCCATATCAATATGTTTAGATCTAAGTATACAATTTTATAGCATCTTCTAAGATGTGTATATAAATGTTTGTGTATTTGAAAGATCAAGGAACCCTTAAGAAAGGGGAAAATTATGAGTTTAAATGGTTTGTCATATATTATGTTGATTTGATTCTTTTCCTTGTGACTAAATGAAATGCCAATGACCCCTAGCCCTTTTTGGTGCCACCATGTTCATAGGGGACTGAATTTGGGTGATAAACACATCTAGGAATGTGTTTCAAAAGGGAGAGGAATGGATTGGTTAAAAAGATTAAGGGTTGGCTACGATTCTGTTTCCATCAGATTTGTAGTCATCTTACAAAAATCATAACTTGAATTCTATAACTCAAACAAATCTCAAACCTGTGCCAAAAGTTTACAAATTGTGTTGGGTAACTTTCTTATGAAGGTTACTCTCACTAATTAGGACTTTATCCATGGGCAAGAACAGCACCTTTGCTGGTAGGTCTGATCCGGGTCTGATCTGATAGGTCAACTTGTTTTATTCGTTTCTAGGGCTTGGGAAATGATCTAATGGGATTCCAAGTTCCCACATGTGTGTTATGACCTAAAGTTGTGATCTGGAGTTTATGGGATGTTATCTCCAAGTATTTCAAGGTCATATTGAGTTCACACTCCAGATCAGTTTTCTGTCATCAGCTTTTAAGGGTTTTGTAATTAGTCATGTTGTGAATTTCATATCTAGAGTTTGGGAAACCCTTTTTGGTCGGTTCTAACTCTGAGACTTTGGTATTTATGTCTATTATCTCTGTGATTTTTAGTTTGGACAATGTCTACCCACAAGTTGGGTAGAATTGGCCAACACTACTTATTCCTATGATTTGGGACTGCACTGCGATGTCTTTTTAAAAACATCATAATAAATTCATATTTTGGAGTTAGAGTGAGTTCTTTACTGTTTTAAAAAGGGGAAAGACTCTAGTTTCTTAGAAAAATTTAATATTGATATGTTAATACTTAGGAAAATTAAGTAAATCCATCTTTAACAGCGGGTCTGTTTTTAGACCTTGCTGTCCAGATTTTTGTTTAAGTCTTTAAGCTTCATCTTTGGGTATATCCTAACTCCTAGTTTATAATAGGTGAAGTTTTGGCATTTGCTCAAGTGTGGTAGCCAGTTTTGATTTAGCAAGCTCCCTTAAGTATTCAAGGTGAGTTCTCTCACTCCATTGTCTCAATATTTATGATTGCTAGGTTAGCACGTGAGTGTTAAATTATTATTATGGTTTGATAATGTGGATGCATGCTTAAATTGTTAATCATACATGTGCCTTTGTATGTTTATTGTTGAGGGATCATAGCAATTATCCGGCTTTTGTCCGGTGCGCGTGGTTAGGTATAATTACTCCAATACCCTCCGGGATGTGAGGTGAGGGTAAGATTAACCCAATACTCTTCGGTTTGTGAGATGCGGGTAACCTACTAGCCCTCCTTATAAGCCTTGATTTGTTCTTGGCTTATGTTTAAATGTTATAACGATATATTTTAATCTAGGTCTAGTGATTGTGGATATTGGTATAATGTTGTGTTTGAATTCACTAAGCTTTGTGCTTACGGTTTTACTTAACATTTTCGGTATTACGATTAAGGAGGCTAAGGTGACGGGAGCATTCGTGACACACCTTGTGATTTATTTTAAGTCAATGAACATTTTTAGTACTTCCGCTTTTGACATTTCTATATTAGAAAGTTTTACTTATGTTGTTTTCTTTAGAAGTTTGATAACTTGATGCCATTATTGGCTTATTAAATTAAATAAATGAAGTTCCTTTATGAATGGTGTCAAACTTTATATTATTTCCAAAAAAAAAAAAAAAAAAATATAAATAAATTTTGGGTGTTACAAGTTGGTATCGGAGCTTTTCATTTGAGTGAACTAGGCCTTCTTAGGGATATCTAGACTCAAATTTAAAACATTTTATTTCTCTTGTACAAAGTTTATTAAAAACTAGCGATGAAGATGTCACGGTGCGCCGGTCATTGACCAAGTAAGTTTTATTTACTAATTGAGTTTAAATTTTATTACTTATCAAACACAATAGTATGCTCCATTTATGACATATCCCCAAGACTAGCCTAGGAGGATAATTATATGCCTTTAGTGCTACGATCTACCAGGTGAGAATTTAGGCCTTTTAGATCTACCATGAGTGTGAATTAAATCTATTACGGCTAGGAGCAAGTGAAATTTTGAAACTAGACACAACCGAAATTGGAACTTCTATATTGAATAATAGAAGGGCCCCTATTATTCAATATATGGGAGCCGGTTTTGGGGACGGGGCAAGGTTGAAAAGTTTTCGACAAGGTGAGTGTTTCGATCTCTTAGACATGCATAGGTTGAATCGTTTTTTTTTCTTATCAATTTTAGATGGCTCACTTTGCTCGCCTCAATGCAATTCAAATAGCTCAAGTTAGAGAACTCGTTCTTTGAGGAGTTCAATAATGCTTTTAACGAGATCATTCCGAATGTCACATTAACATCATTGATCAAGTTCGTGCTCTGCTAGATGAGCGTATGGCGAGATGCACCTCCGCACTGGGGGCTCTGATCCTCTGTTCGTGATTTAATGTACTACTACGAGAAGTTCGGCAAGTGCGGCCACCTCATTGGGATGGGGAGGACGATCCGGTGGAAGCTAAGCCTTGGTTATCGGCGTGGAGCGCCTTTATGACTATAGGGTGCCTGGACCGGTTTAGGTGTTGGTAGCAAAGAACCGGTGAGGAAGCGGGGTAAGACATGGTGGAACACCACCACGGGAAGAATGATGAAGAAGGCTGTAAGGGCGATTACTTGGGCCCGGTTGTGGAGTGGTTCGAGGCACGGTATGTGCCTAGGGTGGAGCAA
This sequence comes from Orobanche coerulescens, assembly GCA_033398695.1. Taxonomy (NCBI): domain Eukaryota; kingdom Viridiplantae; phylum Streptophyta; class Magnoliopsida; order Lamiales; family Orobanchaceae; genus Orobanche; species Orobanche coerulescens. The sequence continues at coordinate 64,690,991 of CM065804.1, read as the reverse complement.
CAAAGAATGATGCAGGAGTTCATGGCGTTACAACGGACCTTGAGTCTGTTAGTGATCCGACGCCAAGTTCATGGAGATGCTTTCTTTCTGTCCTACTTTTCTTGGAGATGAAGCATGGCTTGTTAGTCGGTACATCTCGATTTTACGTACCGACATCCGGGAATTTGTGAGCATGCAAGACTTTACGACTTTGGGTGCGATCATGGGGCGGCAGAAGAGAGAGATTGAGCCGCAAACTCAATCTAAGAGGAAAGCTGGAGAGCACTTTTTCTAAAACTTCTAATGAGGCTCATAAGAAGACAAAGTTTGGGGATAAACCAAGATATGAATACAAGCCATCTGCGCAGGTGATCGACCCCATTGGTGTGTTATAAGCGTAAGAAGGAAGGGCATCACTGGAAGAATTGCAAGGCTCCAAAAGCCATTCTGACCTCCCGAGTTACTCTTGTTGCGGCGGTACGATTTGTTACAATTGCCAAGAGAAGGGGCACAAGAAGCTGATTGCCCAAAGGCGAAGAAGAATGGGAATGCAAATCCCAATCGCCGACCTCTAACGGACCAACTATGTTGACACGAGGACGTGTCCACCGGCTTACGAGGGAGGAGCTGCGAAGCTGCGCGATGTGAGGTAAACATCTCTTCCTTATCTTTTATCTTATGCTATGCCATAGAGTAATTGTTTTATTGCTTAAATATTATGAATCGGGCACTTATCATTAGATTCTCAACTTTGCCCATTGTTATGTTTGATTCGGCGCTACTCACTCCTTCGTGTCACGTACGTTCATAAATCGTTTGGGGCGTGGTGTCGGAAACTAGCACGTCCCATGGTTATCGAAGTTGCCGACAATCGAACTATCTTCGTTCGATGTTTATCGGGGTTGTACCCTTGAATTTTCGGGAGTTGAATTCCCCATTGATCTTATCCCTATTGCTATGAGGGAACTTTGCGTTATTGTGGGTATGGATTGGCTCGATGCATTCGATGCGAAATTCTTTGTCGCAAGAGACAAGTTCGTGTTCAAAACCTAGGGTGGAGAACTTATTATTCAAGGAGATATTCCCCATTTGGATATTGCTTCTTGTACCTCTGCTATTGCGTGATTGTTTCGACTTTGGTGACGTCTTTCTGAGGAACTCCCGGGTTTGCCACCTATTAGGCAAGTGGAGTTTCGCATTGATTTAGTACTGGCGCTGTTCGATCGCCAAATCTCCTTATCGTTTGGCGCCACCTGAGATGAAAGAGCTTCAAGATCGATTCACGGGAGCTTAGTGATAAGGGGTTTATACGGCCAAGTTTCTCGCCGTGGGGTGCTCCTATACTTTTCGCGAAAAGAAGGGCGGTTCTCAAAGAATGTGCATAGATTATCGGGAGTTGAATAAACTCACGATAAAGAACCGTTATCCTTTACCTCGTATCGACGATCTTTTCGACCAACTCCAAGGAGCGTCTTGGTTTTCCAAGATTGATTTGCGTTCCGGTTATCATCAGATGCGAGTTCGTGACTGTGACATTGAGAAAACGGCATTTCGAACCCGATACGGACACTTTGAATTTGTGGTGATTCCTTTCGGACTCACTAATGCACCCGCTGCTTTTATGGATCTTATGAATCGGGTGTGTGGTCCGATGCTCGACCGTTCGGTCATTGTGTTTATTGACGATATTTTGGTCTATTCTAAGACCAGGGAGGAGCATGAAAAGCACATTCGGGAACTTCTAGAGACACTACGGAGAGAACGGCTTTATGCTAAATTTTCTAAGTGTGAATTTTGGTTAGAAGAGGTTCAATTCTTGGGCCACGTGGTGAACAAGGAAGGTATCAAGGTCGATCCGGCCAAGATTGATGCGGTTAAGAAATGGGAAGCTCCTAAATCGCCTTCGGAGATTCGTAGTTTCTTGGGTTTGGCTGGTTACTATCGTAGGTTTATTGAAAATTTCTCAAAGATTGCTCTACCTCTTACGCGATTGACCAAGAAGTCGGAGAAATTTGTTTGGGGTCCGGAACAACAGTTTGCATTTGAAGATCTTAAGACGCGGTTGTGTAATGCCCCGGTTTTGACTTTACCGGAAGGAGTGGAGGACATGGTAGTGTCTTGCGACGCATCCCTCCCGGGTTTTGGTCTTTGTGTTGATGCAACGGGGTAAGGTGATAGCTTATGCGTCTCGCCAGCTAAAACCTCACGAAAGGAACTACCCCACTCATGACCTGGAATTAGGAGCTGTTGTTTTTGCTCTCAAGATATGGAGGCACTACCTTTACGGGGTTAAGTATATCATTTACACTGACCATAAAAGTTTGAAGTACCTTTTCGATCAGCGGGATTTGAATATGAGGCAGGTTAGATGGTTAGATGTGGTGAAAGATTACGACTGTGAGATTCACTACCACCCCGGTAAAGCAAATGTGGTAGCTGACGCACTCAGTCGTAAGCAATCTGTCGAACCGATTCGAGCTAAATGTCTTCGGATGACTATGGAGACATCATTATTGGGTATGATTCGAGATGCTCAAGATGTGGCGACTCAAGAGGGGAACACAAATCGTGAAAGGATTGTGAATGAGTTACCTAAGATGGAGCGAGATGGGCGTGGATTACTAACTCGTTATGGTAGGGTTTGGGTTCCATTCTTGGTGGGAACCGGAAAACTCTTATGGAAGAAGCTCACAGGTCCAAGTTTTCTATTCATCCGGGTGCTACAAAAATGTACCGAGATCTTCGTGAGGGTTATTGGTGGCACGGGATGAAGAATGATGTGGCTCGATATGTAGAAGAATGCCTAACATGCCGGAAGGTCACAGCCGAACACCGAAACCTCATGGGAAATTGCAACCTTTGGAGATTCACGAGTGGAAATGGGAGCACTTAACCATGGACTTTATTACAAAACTTCCTAAGGCGCAAAGGAGCGGATACGATATGGGTGGTTGTGGATCGATTGACGAAGAGTGCTCATTTCACGGCCATCAAGGAAAGTTCTTGGTGAAAAATTGGCGAGATTTTTGTTCGGAGATAGTTTCATTGCAGGGTGCCCGTATCTATTGTCTCCGATCGAGATACTCGATTCACCTCTCGATTTTGGCGAAATTCCAAGAAGAATTGGGTACCCGATTGCATTTCAAGATCTTTGCGTTCCATCCGCAAACCGATGGGCGAGTGAGCGGACGATCTGAGACTTTGGAGGACATGCTTCGGGCATGTGCAATTGATTTTGGAGGCGGTTGGGATGATCATCTTCATTTAGCCGAGTTTTCATATAACAACAGTTATCATTCAAGCATCGACATGCCCCCGTATGAAGCACTGTATGGTAGGAAGTGTAGAACCCCAGTGTGTTGGGGTGAGGTTGGACAGAGGGTGCTCGGTAGCACCGATATTGTTTTGCAGACCACGGAGAAAATCAAAATGATCAGGGATCATTTGGTCACCGCTAGGAGTCGTCAGAAGAGTTATGCAGATAAGCGACGCTCCGATCTTGAGTTTCAGGTTGGGGATCATGTGCTATTAAAGGTCTCCCCTTGGAAGGGTGTGATTAGGTTCCGCAAGCGTGGGAAGCTGGGACCTCGGTTTATTGGACCTTATAAGATCATAGCTCGCGTTGGTAAAGTAGCGTACCAGTTGGAGCTGCCTGACGAGCTTAGTTTGATTCATAACACCTTCCACGTGTCTCAGTTGAGGAAGTGCATTGTTGACGATACCGCCGTAGTACCTCTGGAAGACATCCAAAGGTGTGAACGGCTCAACTATGTTGAGAAACCTATCGCGGTTGTTGATCGAAAGTCAAAGACCCTTCGGAGCGGTAAGGCTGTTTATTCTGTTAAGGTTCGGTGGCGGCATAGGAAGGGATACGAGTGTACATGGGAACACGAAGACGAGATGAGGCGCATTATCCCGAGTTATTCGGAGGGACTGACTTGAGGCGAAGTCCCTTCTTAGTAGGGGAGAGTTGTAACGCCCGGTTTTTTCGTACGTTAATTATTTTCATGGTATTTAGTTATTTAAATGATGGGTTTAATTAATTAGCCAAGTTAGATTAAAATACAAGTTTTGGGCTAAGTTAATTGAAAGATTTAATTATATTGGGCTAGTAAGAAATGAGTTTTGAGCCTAGCCCATTAGTGAAGTCATTAGGCTTTATCCTTAAATGATTTATAAAAATATCACAAAACCCTAAACTCCCTCCTCTCTCCCTCATTTTCGGCCGATCCCTCTCTCCCATCTCTCTCTCATTTTTCTCTTCCAAAGCCACAATCATCTTCTCCTTCACTTTCTTGTTGGTGTAACAAGCTTAGGTAAGATCTTTTAAGGTGTTTTAATTTTTTCTTTTGATTTATATTCAATTAATTGTTTTAAGTGTTGATTATCATCTAGAAATTTCATCACCATCTCCTATACATGGTGTATGATGAGCCTAGATGATCATATTATGTAAAAGATCTATATGATTCATAAAAATCATCAAGTTGTAACTTGTGTGATTAAAGAAGATAGATCTTATGGTTTTAACCAATGTTGTTATTGTTATAAGTTGTATGTTATCATCATCTCTAGATTATATCTACACCCTATACATGGTGTATGATGGATCTAGATGATTATACAAAATACAAGGTCTAAATGAACCATGGAAATCACCAAGTTTTATTTAGGTGATAAAATGTGATAGATCTTGTGAATGGTTATAATTCTTGTTAATTATTATTTTGATTCTCAACATATCCATATCAATATGTTTAGATCTAAGTATACAATTTTATAGCATCTTCTAAGATGTGTATATAAATGTTTGTGTATTTGAAAGATCAAGGAACCCTTAAGAAAGGGGAAAATTATGAGTTTAAATGGTTTGTCATATATTATGTTGATTTGATTCTTTTCCTTGTGACTAAATGAAATGCCAATGACCCCTAGCCCTTTTTGGTGCCACCATGTTCATAGGGGACTGAATTTGGGTGATAAACACATCTAGGAATGTGTTTCAAAAGGGAGAGGAATGGATTGGTTAAAAAGATTAAGGGTTGGCTACGATTCTGTTTCCATCAGATTTGTAGTCATCTTACAAAAATCATAACTTGAATTCTATAACTCAAAAGGATCTCAAACCTATGCCAAAAGTTTACAAATTGTGTTGGGTAACTTTCTTATGAAGGTCACTCTCACTAATTAGGACTTTATCCATGGGCAAGAACAGCACCTTTGCTGGTAGGTCTGATCCGGGTCTGATCTGATAGGTCAACTTGTTTTATTCGTTTCTAGGGCTTGGGAAATGATCTAATGGGATTCCAAGTTCCCACATGTGTGTTATGACCTAAAGTTGTGATCTGGAGTTTATGGGATGTTATCTCCAAGTATTTCTTGGTCATATTGAGTTCACACTCCAGATCAGTTTTCGGTCATCAGCTTTTAAGGGTTTTGTAATTAGTCATGTTGTGAATTTCATATCTAGAGTTTGGGAAACCCTTTTTGGTCGGTTCCAACTCTGAGACTTTGGTATTTATGTCTATTATCTCTGTGATTTTTAGTTTGGACAATGTCTACCCACAAGTTGAGTAGAATTGGCCAACACTACTGATTCCTATGATTTGGGACTGCACTGCGATGTCTTTTTAAAAGCATCATAATAAATTCATATTTTGGAGTTAGAGTGAGTTCTTTACTGTTTTAAAAAGGGGAAAGACTCTAGTTTCTTAGAAAAATTTAATATTGATATGTTAATACTTAGGAAAATTAAGTAAATCCATCTTTAACAGCGGGTCTGTTTTTAGACCTTGCTGTCCAGATTTTTGTTTAAGTCTTTAAGCTTCATCTTTGGGTATATCCTAACTCCTAGTTTATAATAGGTGAAGTTTTGGCATTTGCTCAAGTGTGGTAGCCAGTTTTGATTTAGCAAGCTCCCTTAAGTATTCAAGGTGAGTTCTCTCACTCCATTGTCTCAATATTTATGATTGCTAGGTTAGCACGTGAGTGTTAAATTATTATTATGGTTTGATAATGTGGATGCATGCTTAAATTGTTAATCATACATGTGCCTTTGTATGTTTATTGTTGAGGATCATAGCAATTATCCGGCTTTTGTCCGGTGCGCGTGGTTAGGTATAATTACTCCAATACCCTCCGGGATGTGAGGTGAGGGTAAGATTAACCCAATACTCTTCGGTTTGTGAGATGCGGGTAACCTACTAGCCCTCCTTATAAGCCTTGATTTGTTCTTGGCTTATGTTTAAATGTTATAACGATATATTTTAATCTAGGTCTAGTGATTGTGGATATTGGTATAATGTTGTGTTTGAATTCACTAAGCTTTGTGCTTACGGTTTTACTTAACATTTTCAGGTATTACGATTAAGGAGGCTAAGGACTGACGGGAGCATTCGTGACACACTGTGATTTATTTTAAGTCAATGAACATTTTTAGTACTTCCGCTTTTGACATTTCTATATTAGAAAGTTTTACTTATGTTGTTTTCTTTAGAAGTTTGATAACTTGACTGCCATTATTGGCTTATTAAATTAAATAAATGAAGTTCCTTTATGAACTGGTGTCAAACTTTATATTATTTCCGCAAAAAAAAAAAAAAAAAAATATAAATAAATTTTGGGTGTTACACGCTGTCAGCATTCTTGTAATTTGGCTTTGATGGGTTGGGCATGCTGTGTCGACGGTTGGATACAGCGGCTAAGGCTGTAGTCCTAGCGGGAGATTCTTTAGCTTTCTCTCTCCTGTCTATATCGTACTCAAATGCTTTGAGGTCAGAAAAGAGATCAAAGGTAGATATTTCACTAAGGTTACACGACACATGTATAGCTGTGGTCTTAATGTCCCATCGGGCAGGGAGAGATTTGAAAATCTTTAGGTTTTTATCCCTTTGAGTATAAATTTTGCCCAAAGCTTCAAGTTCACCAACAATTCCAGTGAATCTGATGTCAAGTTCCTCAAGTGTTTCAGTTGGTTTCATTTCAAAATATTCAAATTGCTGAGTTAATTTGGAAATCTTATTTTCTTTTGAGAGCTAAGTTCCCTCACAAATCAACTTGAGTTTATCCCAGATATCCTTAGCTGATTTACAGCTCTTTACCTTAGAGAATGTGCCTTTGTCAAGGGTGACAAACAGCGCATTCTTCGCAACATTGTCGAGGTTGGCGCGCTTTCTTTCGTCAGAAGTCCATTGTTCGCGCTCTTTTTCAAGCATATCAGAATGAGCTTGGCCTTCAATCCTAGGGGCCAGATTTACCTTCATTATCTTGATAGGGCCATCCTGTATAACAAAAATCATCTCTTCGTGCTTTGCTGCAAGATGAGCCTCCATCCTGATTCTCCAATCATCAAACTCATTAATAGAGAACATAGGAACTTTGTTGATCATTGATGTATCCATATGAGAATGTATGAATGAAAAAGACTATTTTATAAAAATAAGTTATTTTGGATCTGATTCGGTTAAAAATACGACTGATTCTTTTTAGAATCAACCGCTCGGATACCACTTGTTGGCCACTAAGTATACCGGATCTGACTTGAAAGTGTTTTAAACAACATGTCGCATGCTTTTAAATCTGAGTGCATAGGGAAGTCTTTAATACGTAAGTTGGCCGAGGATACAAAGAACTCGGTGTGCAGTGTATACTTAAATAATCACAATTAATAAAATAATAAAGGCAGAAGGTAAATAACACAATATTTAAAGTGGTTCGAGGTAAACCCCTCTACATTCACTGGTCCTCCACACAGGAGTAAAAAGTTTATTATAATTACTGCGTACACAACTACGTAATTATAACAACACCTAATCAACATATCATTCACACAGATTGATATAAAGATCTTAGCTTTCAACCGTTAACACAGACTGGTTTGAGTTAACACTTGATTAGCTTCTTCACACACAGTTCTGAAGCTTCGTTTTCTTCAAAGCAAGTCCGTCACACACAGTTCGGGAGTAGCTAGGATTCCTCAGTCCACACAGGGCTGATATGAGTTTGTTCAAAGATAGAACAGGGTTTGAACAACATCTATGACTTTCTGGGCTTTAAGCTGATAATGTGTTGTTCAAGGTTTGAGCACTGTATATCTCTTCTATCAGAATAGCAGAAAGCTTAGAGAGATATGTTTTGCTCTGAATATTTCTTGTAAGCTTTGTTCGTTTGTAAGTCGTGAATATTCTGTATATATTCTATGTAGATTTTCTGTAGAATCTTCAAACTCTGAAGATATATATAGCCTCTGAAATATATCGGTTTGAAATATATCCGTTAAGCAAGATTCTGCGACAACTTGATGTTTGACTGAGATCCAGATATTGCGGGATTTGAAGATCTTCTGATGACTTACAGTATTTAAATACTTTATCCTTTAGTATTTAAATACTTCTTTATCAAACGGGACTTGACTTCTAGCGAATACTGAAGATTCCTTCTTCTCCTGTTTGAGGGCTGTATGGAAGGATCGTTGTATTGATATTTCGAGACAGCTTCCATATTTAGCTTTGCGGGACTCTTTTCTATATGATAGATTTACTGTATGGTTGGGACTGCGAGAATTATTCGATACAGGTTGATACTTGATCAGCTTTTCGATACAGCTATTGGCGGTATTCAGGATTTGGCATATTGTCAAAACATTCTGACAATACGATTGATTCAGGGATTGTTTATCCCAACATCATCGATACAGGGTTTTTGTTATCCCATCATTGTGATATTGAGCTTATATTGTTAGTTTGAGTGTTTATACATTCAACACATACACGAGAGGTAAAATAAAAGATACGATTGGATTCGGTGTTATTAGGATTAAGGATCCGGCATTGTTAGAATCGCAATCGATATCTAAGTGAGGTTTATCTAGTACCCATAGAAAGCTAGAGTGGTTGATTCCTTGTCCAATAGAAAAGAAAAACGGTTTAACTTGGACTGACACAAAGACAAGTACAAGCAGTAATATCTCGACCGATAGAAGAGAGATTGTACGGTTTACTCGGACCGATAGAAGACGAGCTTGTAACGGTAATCCCTCGACCGATAGAAGAGAGGTGCAGAGGTTTATATCTTAAGCCTATAGAAAAAGATAACGAGAGAGGACGTAAGCACGTTTGGCTGAACCTCTAAAAATCCGTGTGTTATTTATTTTCCGCACTTTATATTTACGCTTCCGCATAACGGTGCTAATACCGACATTGCTCCCACATATACTACTCGATAGAACACCTTAAATGGGCCTAACATTGTGGATTGGCTCCGCAACCTGATGATAGTCCTCAGTATGGAGGTGCTGGGATACGTCTTGGAGGCGGACATTCTGGCGGCTCCGGTGCAGACCAGAGCCAGTCGGGAAGATGTTGAAAACCACGAAAAGTTGGTTAAGGATGACATTAGAATTCGTGGCTATTTGATGGCCTCTACTTAAACAGAGCTTTATGGTGAGCACAGTCAAACTGCTATATATGAGATATCCAAGCAACTGTTCGGTGCCAGGATGAAGGAAGGTGAGAAAGTTGGGGACCACGTCCTCAAAATGATCTCTATGATCGAGAGATTGGAGGCTCTTGATTTTTAGGATGCATGCTTCTCTCCAGACCGACCTTATCCTGCAGTCTCTTCCAGATTCCTTCTCACAGTTTGTTATGAACTTCCACAGTAATGAGATTACTTGCAATTTAGCAGGGTTGATAAACAAACTTGTAAACGCTCAGTATTAGATGAAGACTCCACGGAAGAAGGAGCCTGCTCTTGTGATTTCTTCTGGATCTCGGAGGCCTAAGAATAAGAAGAAAAAGACCAAAAAGCAGATGGGTCCACGAAGCAAGGACCTTAAGGGTAAGGGCAAGGCCCCGATGGTTCCAAAAGGCAATAAGAAGAAGTCGGATGCATGTCTCAAATGCAGTGAGCTAGGCCACTGGGCAAGAGACTGTTCGATTCTTCATGGCACTTCAGGTACAGAACTTTTAGTTTCGGAAACAAATTGTTCAGCTACTGTATTTTCTACTTCTTGGATACTGGATTCAGGTGCTAGTTCTCATATGTGTACCATGAATCAGGATCTGGAACAAAGTAGAAAGCATGGAGATAGGGAAGTCATGATTACTATCGGAAGTTAAATGGTGACTAGTAGGCATTGCTATATTGTTAAATGGACTGTATCATCTTAACCTAAGTAACAAAGTCGTTGCGAATACTATGACTAGAAAGCGTGGTAGGGATGAAACTAATCAAGTTTTGAAATGGCATCTTAGACTTGGTTATGTTGGTCATACCAAGGTTTACAAAATGGAAAAGGATGGACTTATGGGTCTATTGGGATCGGATCCCTTTCCAACTTGTGAATCTTGCCTTAAAGGCAAAATGACTAAGTCCCCCTTCACAGGGATTTTTGAAAGAGCCGCTGATAAACTAGGCTTAATCCATACCGACGTTTGTGGTGCTTTGGAAGTAGCACATGATGGATATCAGTATTTCATTACGTTTACAGATGATCATACTAGGTATGGTTATGTATAAGTAGTTAAACATAAATCCGAGGCTTTTGAGAAATTCCAGGAATTTAAGGCCTTAGTCGAAAAACAAACTGGTAAATTATATCAAGCACTTTGGTCGGATTGAGGTGGCGAGAATATGAGCACTGAGTTTGACTGGCTCCTAAAGGAGCACAGAATAGTGTCACAACTCACACCTCCAGGAACTCCTCAGTTAAATGGTGTGTCGGAAAGAAGGAACCGAACCTTGTTGGACATAGTTCGTTCCATGCTTAGCTACATCGACTTACCGATTTACCTGTGGGGTTATGTGCTCCTGACTGCTGCTTATATCTTGAACAGATGTCCTTTCAAGTCCGTTCCTAAAACTCCGCATGAGATGTGGAAGGGCAGGAAACCAAGTCTTAATCATATTAGGATTTGGGGATGCCTCACCTATGTCAAGAAGACTAAGACGAAGAAGATGGAAGCAAGGTCCGTGAAGGGACGTTTTTATTGGATTCCCATCTGTGGTGATGGGTTATCTATTCTACATACCCGAAGATCGAAAGATCATTGTTGCTTTGCAAGCACACTTCCTGGAAGATGAGTTCATTCAGGAAGGTGGAGCATGTAGAAGTATTTCTTTGGAAGAATACAATGAAACTTCACAGGAGTGGAACCGAACCTTCTGAAACACAAGTACAACCACCTCGTAGGTCTAGTAGGGTGTCTCAGTTACCTGAGAGGTATAGGTTTTATCCACTTGGAGGAAATGGGTCTCCACGAGGTTTCAGGTGATGACCAATAGACCGACCCACGACCTATGACCTAGCGATGGTGGATGTAGACTCCGTGAAATGGACTATAGCAGTCTTCACATAGTTGGGACCATCGTTTTGACGAGGCAATCAAAGAGTTTGACTTCGTGCAAAATGAAGAGGGGCCTTGTGTATATAAGAGGGTTAGTGGGAGCAAGATCGCATTCTTAGTACTATATGTAGATGACATTCTACTAATAGGAAACGATGTGGAAATGCTCAGTTCTGCGAAAGCTTGCTTTTGAGTAGGTTATCCATGAAAGACTTGGTAGAAGAAACCTATATTCTTGGGAATGGACTCTACTGGGATAGAGCGAAGAGAATGATAGGTCTTTCCCAAGCCCTCTAGATACATAAAATCTTAAAGCGATTTAAGATGGATGATTCTAAAAGAGGGTTCCTAATGATGCGACATGGAATAAAACTCTCCTCGAAGATGTGTCCTCAAAGTGAGGAACAACGAAAGGAAATTAGTAATATACCATATGCTTCGGCCGTTGGTAGCCTTATGTATGCAATGTTGTGTACGAGACCTGATATTGCGCATGCTGTGAGCGTGGTAAGTAGGTTTCAGGCAAACCCAGGAAGGGAATATTGGACCACCGTAAAGAACATTCTCAAGTACTTTAGAAGGACTAAAGATCTGGTTCTTATGTATGGTGGTGGAGAACTTAATTTGATGGGCTTCACTGATTCAGACTTCCATGGACCGAAAGACGACTCTATGTCTACTTCTGGCTACATTTTACTCTTAATGGAGAAGCAGTATATTGGCATAGTGCCAAGCATAGCGCAACTGCTGAGTCTACCTGTTAGGCTGAGTATAAAGCGGCCTTGGAGGCCTCCAAAGGAAGGGTTTTTGGATTAAGAAGTTACTGGGTGAACTTCACGTGACAACTTGTGCTGCGCTGCCTGTTTTTGTTTTTATACGATAACAATGGAGTGGTAGCACAGGCCTAGGAGTCAAGGTCTCACAATGGTACAAAGCACATTGAGAGAAAGTATCATCTCATGAGAGAATTTGTTCGTAAAGGATACATTGTGCTGCGTAAAGTAGACTCAATCGACAACGTCGCTGATCCACTGACCAAGCCACTTACTCAGATTAGCTTGGAGCGTCATCTGGAGAACATGGGTATTAGATACCATAGTGTGTGGCATTGAGTGCAAGTGGGAGATTGTTAGGAGTATGCCCTCGAATGTCACTCAGAGGATGTTGAGTGATGGCATTGTACTTGTTATTATATAAAACATTATCATAAGGCAATTGTATGTTTCTTTATTTACTGGTAGTCACTGGCATTCCTAACTCGTAAATATATATAAATATATATATATATATATATATATATATAAACTAGTCTGTGTATTTGAGAGTAAAACATTCCACTCCTTATTGGATAAGGGGATCGGCACTGGAAAGGTCTATGGCTCAAATACTTAATCGTTCGCAAGTCGATGAAACTTGATTGGGCATTAAGTTTATGTGAAGACTTGCATGACGTGTTCTTTGACTTGGAGAGTGCCTGTCGAACACTAATGGTTAGTGCGAGCACATGATATAGGTATACTAATGAGATTAGTATACTCGACTCACCCTCGATTCGTCACACAGATTCACTCTGGGACAGTCAATGACGGAATCGAAAGGTTGTGATAGGTATTCGTGAACCTTCGACTTGAGGATTTAGTAGGGATGTGCTTGTGACGTTAATATTTTCATTAAAGTAGTTCGACCTAGAAAACAGGAAAGTGTGGGTCAACCTCGATGTGCATCTTGACGATCAAGTAGCAGGTTCTACTAAATACCAAGATAGGATTCTTTCTCCTATTAGTGAACGGGTATGTGTCCTATGCGGTTATTGGCAAATGAGATCATAAGTCTTTGGCCAAAGCATTGGAGCTAGTTGTATTGGATACACGAGAGCTCAGTGATATAGGTTTGCATTAACTCATGCATAACGTCAAGTACAGATAGGGTTTGACTGATCGTGACCCTATAACTTGATCGGGACATTTGAAAGAAGAGTTTATACGTATACTGGTATTCACGACAGAAAAGTTTTAGAATAATCTCCATTATTCGTTCTCAGTTAGGGTACAATATAGGCCGCCAGCTGGCTAGGTGGTGCTACTACTCTTTGGTCCCTCCCATTGCTAACTGAGACGGATCTACCGAGTCGCGCAATAGGATTGACGACGGAATGAATCGAGCTTATTCTCTCTTTATAAATATTAGATATTGGATATATAATTTATTGGACATTGGATGTCTAATTAATTTTGGGACATTGGATGTCTAAATTAATTTATTGGATAAATCAATTTATGGCCTAATGAATTAAATATAATACTAGGTGATTAATTTAATTCATGAATATAATTATTCCTTGGAGAAATTAATTATGTTATTTTGTATTTGATATGATTAATTAATTAGATTAATTAATTGATATAAATACATTGGAACATAATTAGAGTTTATCTGATTGGACTCACGGGAGTCCGAAACAAGCCAAACCCATCCGGTTCTTCTAGATGCCCCCCCCCCACCTACTCACCTCCCTTGGTCTTTGTCTCCACCTTAATTGGTGGAAGACATTAGACATTGAGGGGACAATATTAAATAGGATATTATTGTTGGTGATTTGGCCTTGAGAGTTGAAGAATAAATGTGAAGACTTCATTTCTCTTCCTACACTTGAGATCACACGGTTTTTCAAGAAAGAGAGAGAGGAAAATAGTTTTCCAAGTCTTCATCTTCATCTTCATTTTTCTTGAGTTTTTCTTGGAGAAAATTGAGAAAAATTGAGAGAGAGTGAGTTATACACTTGGGGTGTTATAATCACATTTGAAAGCTTTTATCATCTTATTCTAGCCGTAACCTTAGAGGTTAATTGGGTGGTTGTCGTTCCGACCATTTCTCCGGTGCGTGGCAAGTAGAGACGCGGTGTTTTCGGCGTTTGATCATCTTAGAGATTGTTGCGGATTGGATTCGCAAGGGACACCATCTTCTCACCATTTAATCAACGGACTGCGAGGGTATGGTTTCGAATCTTCCTTTGTTTCATTTTATATTCGTATATACGTAGCTTGATCGATCCTCTTGAGGGATTTGGATCGAATTGGATTCGTACATTGCTTCTGTTGTGCCTTCGTTTTAGGTACCGAATCCCAACACCTATGATAACCTTACGAGTCAGTCATTGACTATCCTAGAGCGAAATCCATGTGACCAAATCGAGGTGAGTCGTATCCGAATATATTAATCCAATTAATATACCCATACTGAATGCTCCCAATACTCCTGAATGAAGACATGCACATGTCCAAGCATACGATATACAAGTCCTCATCAAATAACTTAATGTCCAATTAAGTTTTATCGACTTGCGGATAAGTTAAGCTTTTGAGTTCTAAACACTTCCAGTGCGGCACTCCTTATCTCATAAGGAGTGGAATGTCTCTATTCAAAAGCACGGACATCATTTCTATTTATTTACCAAATCAAGAATGCCAATGATATACAATAAATAAAGAAATAATCACTGCCTTTTAATACCCGGTTGTAATTCATTCATTTTCATTCAGTAATTATCAGTCTGTAATTGTCACTCAGTAATTCTCACTCGTTAATAATCACTCATCATTCTTGACTCATTCATTGGTGTTCACGGTTGGCATGTTGTAATCGTATATCAGTTACCGATCGGCATGTCATCTCCGTTTAGAGATCGACGGGAGTATTATTATTTTCATCGTGATTGGTAGTCGTATACTGGGAGCATCATCCGTGGCTTGTGTTAGACTTGTTCATTTTCACATTCATATGTTATGTCGGATCATTCATCAGTCGTATCGTGGAATCGGAGTTATCGGAATTTTCAACTTGGCCAGCATCGAGTTACGGCCGTAAGGACTTTGGGTTACGGCCGTAACAAGGGTTCGTGTTTTCAGGCCATTTGGACGAAAGGGACTTACGGCCGTAAGGTCCTGTGGTACGGCCGTAAGTTGAGCAGGTACGGCCGTAAGGCTGGCCGGTTACGGCCGTACGCGTCCAGCAGGCTACCGAGACATTTTTGGCCGAAGGTGAGTTACGGCCGTAAGGATGGGGAGATACGGCCGTAAGTGGTGTTCGTAAATTTTGGATGTTGTCGACCAAGGATGACTTACGGCCGTAAGGGTTGCGGCATACGGCCGTAAGTCGGGGAAGGTACGGCCGTAAGGCTTGGCCGGTTACGGCCGTACGCGGCAGGCAGGGTGCCTGGTCATTTCGACGAAGAGGGCTTACGCCCGTAAGTTTGGCCGGTTACGGCCGTATCATCCGAGTTACGGCCGTAAGGTGTGCGGTTACGGCCGTAAGGGTGTCGACGGATGTTTTTGACGAAGGCGGGTTACGCCCGTAACTCAGGAGCGGTTACGGCCGTAAGTCTGTCGGCAGGCTTTCGGACGAAGCCGAGTTACGGCCGTACGAGTTAACCGGTTACGGCCGTAAGGCCGTTGACTTGGAAAGTTACGGCCGTAAGAGGGCCGAGTTACGGCCGTAACTTCCGGCAGTACTTAAGGAGTTGGCCGGGTCTTTTCACCTCACTTTTTCATTTTTTCCTTCTTCATCCGAGAGAGAGTTGAGAGAGAGATTTTATCATCATCAATCACTTGAGTGTGTAATCTTCATCATCTTCATTCCTTTGGGAAGCTTGGATACTCGTTATAACTCGTGTTCATCGGATCGAAGTGGTTGGATCTTCAAGAGGTAAATTCTTCAACACCTTGGATTTCGATTTTGTGTTAAGATATGATGTTTTGACGTTATAATCATGTTATATGAAGGGATATGTATATGATTATGAGTTTGTATAAGGATTCATTGGATTATTGAGGGATTATTCAAGAACACTTTGAATATCGAGTTGGATTTGGGGATTTTCGATTAATTGTTGTTATAATCACGTTTTGGATATTCATAACGGACTATTGATCGTATTGGAGATGTTTTGTTGATTTGAAACACTTCTTGGGGATTTGAAGTTGGTATTGTTGAGGTTTAGTTGTAATCAATCGAAGTTGGCCTCAAAGTGTTCGATATAATGCCCCAATGAACTTGGTTTAATCGTATCGACGTCTTGAGTTCGTTATATTCGTGTTTAATTCGTTTATTAATCGGATTGTTGGTAATTGTATTGAATTAAGGTTGTTCGAGCGACCGACACTTCATTTAGGACATTTGTTCGAGGAAGGACTTTCTTCATCGGTATTGAGTAAGTTAATTCTTACTCGGTTAAAAGGATATTCATACCTTTTGTTGTTGATCATTCATAATCATAACTCATTCATCATTGTATTAATCATATTGAGACTTGTAATTGTCGAATAATCACTTCATTAATAAGGAACGGCGATTCCCATCAATTCATTGAAACTATCAATCACTTCATTATCACTTTCATCCCGGTAAGTCATTCTTGACGTTGTCGGATTATTATTATTCATTGATATTCATTATGGTCATTCTTGTTCATATGACCTTCTGGGTTCATATTGCGTGGCCGGGTGCGGATGTGTGGAATTTTTAGTCAGGCACATGATGGCCATGTATTGGGAGTGATACATTGACCGTGCACACGGTAACGCGTTTACCTCCGTGAGACTAATTAGGTACAAGGACGGGTGTGTCCGGTCATCCGTCTTGTACACTTGCATGTAACACTACGGGCGTACTATGGTACTCCTCTTGGCGTAATTCATAATTAAGGATATTTCATAACTCGGTTAATTCATGATTGTGTAATTTCAACCCCCGAGGATTGTTGTTACATTTAATCGACCCGTTTGGGGATATTGTTTTTCAGGTCATGGCAAGGCAAAGGCGCAGGGAGAGCACGATGACGGCGGGGAGTCCCAGTGATACTAGAAGGGGCCCCAGTCTTTTCAGTCATTTATTCGATCACTTATGTTTTCTTTATTTATTCCGCTGCAGTCATTCCTTTCGAATACTCATTTCATTCAGTGTCGTGTATTTTATCGTCACATAAGATACACATGTATTCTATATTGTCCTGGGTGTGTTGTATGAAACTCCTACTCGGAGTAATTGATGTTATAATGTGGTTCGGTACTACATTTACCCTGTGTAATTCATCCTTTTTCATTCGCCTGGTGGGTCCCAGTCGGGGGTCCACGGCACTGTAATATCCGCCTAGTTTGGGGTGTTACAGAGTTGGTATCAGAGCGTGGTTTTGAATACTACCCTCCAAGTCATGTCTCATTTGAAATCATCGTCATCGGACTAGTATCATTGGACTTTCACGTCACGTGTGACCTGTGCAAATGCCGAGCCAATCGGACCAAGAATCGTAAGATTTCTAATGCCATGGTATAATTTCTCGCAATAGTCATTCATTCATCATTCATCAATTAACAATCCGCAAACATCATCATTCAGTATGATCGGGACGATCATGTTAACTCATTAATCACTTAATTCATTTCATTATTGATTGTTGATCGGGAAGATCAAATCATCAATTATGTTAACTTGTTCAAGATAATCATGTCATCTCAGTTAATCATTCATTTAATCACTGTATTAAAGCGTGTATGCTCATTTTCATCATCCCATATCATAATCATAACATAATATTCATGCGGGATATATAATCATCATGTGACTTTCCTACTTCAAGATGGAAAGAGCCGGGCAGAGGACGAGGAGGACGAGGCCGTGGAGCGGGCCGAATCCCGAGAACTCGCGCGAACACTGCAAACGCGAGAAATAATGCTAATTCATCGAGTAGCGACGCCGCCACTCATTCACTGGACGCGATCATTCGCTAACGGGGAGTCGACCCGGACACGGCTCGGTCGAAGGTGTCCGGGTTGACCCACTCGCTTTATGCGGTGGCATGATGGCCCAAATGACCCAGATGGCACGGTGATGGAGACGATGCATAACTCCACTACGCTAAATCAACAGCTCCTCCGCCGCCACCTCGCAGGCAAGAGAGGAATGTGAGCAATATCATCGGCGACATCTCTCGCCAGAGGCCGCCGACTTTCGAGGGCTCGTCCGAGCCGGCAGATATTATTCATTGGCTCGAACATTTCGAGAAGTTGTTTGCTATGGTAGAGTGTCCCGAAGGACACAAAGTTTCTGTTGCAGCTTACTACTTGGGCAAGAGCGCGCATTCTTGGTGGTTGTCGTTGAAGCCCACCGAAGGATCATGTACATGGGATCAGTTCAAAACTCTCATGATGGAGAGGTATTATCCGGCCCCACTCAGGGAGGCCAAGCTGTCAGAGTTACTCACCCCCGACCCCTCATCAGACGAGGATGTTCTCGCCATTGCCGAGAAATTTCAGGAACTTCTCCCGTTCGCCTCATCTATCATTCATTCCGAGGCGGATAAGATTAAGTATTTCACAAGAGGTGAAACCCGTATGAGACTACAGTTGCTTAATCATAATTGCACCTCGTTGGCCGAATTCATCGAGAAAGCTCTCACCTACGAGCTTACTGCTAAAGAAATTGCTAAGCAGCAACCTTCGTCTGCTAGCAAGAAATCGAAGAACCGTAATCAGTCTGACGGCAGTCAGGCTACTTTCAAGAAACCCCGTGCGGGCTCTGCTTTCTCTGAGCGACCTCCTGTGTCGTCTAAACCCGCGGAATCTCAGTCTCGAGCGGCCAGTTCGGCCATCACCTGTTATAACTGTGGAGATCCTGGTCATGTCAGCACCAAGTGTCCGAGACAGTCTGTCACTTGTCATAATTGTGGAATTGTTGGGCATAAGGCCCGTTTTTGCCGTAGGGACTCCAAACCTACTCAGACTTCATCTCAAGCCCCGAAGCAGTCAGCCATTCAGAATCAGGCCACTCAATCAGCGTCGTTTAAAACGACGGGAGCGACTAAAGGTGGAGCCTATAGCCAGCAGACGGGAGCGTCCGGTGCCGGGACTAGCAAGCCCCGGATTTATGAGATGAAGAAGACCGATGATCCCGAGGCCCGAATGATCTCAGGTACACTCGATATTCTATCTCAACCTGTGTGTACCCTTTTTGATACTGGTGCATCGCATTCATTCATTTCCGAGTCATGTTTGAGTAGACTACGTCTGGGTAGTGCTTCTAGTTGTGAGCCTTACGTCATTGGCCTACCTGATGGTAGACGAATTATCGGTAATCGTGAGATTCGGAATTTTCCGATTCAGTTTCATGGTCATGTATGGCCAGCGGACCTAATCGTAGTAGATTTGCCGAGGGACGACGTCATCTTGGGTATTGATTGGATGGATCGTCATGATGCCATCATTAGTGTCCGTAAGCGTTTGATCACTATCATTTCAGACGATGGGGTGGAATGTGTGTTTCAGGGAGGTAATCCATTTGCTCGGGTAAGGTCATTAATTTGATGAAAGCGGCGATTACTCGATCGAGGATGTGTTGGTTATTGGTGCTTTATGACCAAAACAGAGAATTCATCATTATTGTTGACGGATATTCCGGTAGTGAGGAGTATGCCGACGTTTTTCCAGACGAATTACAGGTTGCCGCCACAGAGAGATGTGGAGTTCACGATTGAGTTGGAGCCTGGTACGTCTCCGATATCAAAGGCACCGTACCGGATGGCCCCGACCGAAATGCAGGAATTAAAGAACCAACTTGAGGAGTTGTTCGAGAAGGGTTATATCCGACCGAGTGCGTCTCCGTGGGGAGCACCCGTGTTGTTTGTCAAGAAGAAGGATGGTTCATTTCGTTTGTGTATCGATTATCGGGAGTTGAACAGAGTGACAATCAAGAATAAGTATCCCTTACCCCGTATTGATGATCTTTTAGATCAACTTCAGGGAGCTTCAGTATTTTACAAGATCGACTTAAGATCTGGATATCACCAGTTGCGGATTCGAGAGTCGGACATCGCGAGGACGGCGTTTCGAACACGCTATGGCCATTATGAGTTTGTGGTTATGCCGTTCGGGCTAACTAATGCACCTGCGGTATTCATGGAATTGATGAATCGGGTTTTCATCGACTTTTTGGATCAGTTTGTTGTTGTCTTCATCGACGATATTTTGATTTATTCTCGTAGCCGTGAGGATCACGAGGTTCATCTTCATCAGGTTCTCGACGTGTTGAGACGAGAGCAACTTTTTGGAAAGTTTTCCAAGTGCGAGTTATGGATGTCCGAAGTGACTTTTCTCGGACATGTAATTTCGTCAGACGGAGTTCGTGTCGACCCTCAGAAGACGGAGGCTATCCGAGACTGGTTACCTCCGAAGAATGTTAAGGAAATCCGGAGTTTCCTCGGATTAGCGAGTTATTATCGGCGATTTGTGGAAGGATTTTCCAAAATTGCTCAACCATTGACGAACCTTTTGCGAAAGGATAAGAAATACACGTGGTCCGACGCGTGTCGGTGAGTTTTGAGGAACTCAAGAGCCGATTAATGTCGCACTGTACTTTCCTTGCCGCAGGGACGGAGGGATTTGTGGTTTATAGTGATGCGTCGGACGGGGTCTCGGATGTGTGCTCATGCGGGACGGAAAGGTTATTGCCTATGCTTCACGGCAATTGAGACCTTACGAGGTTAATTATCCGACACACGACACGGAACTAGCAAAGTAGTGTTCGCTTTGAAGATTTGGCGTCATTATCTTTATGGCGTTACTCGCCGATATTCACCGATCATAAGAGTTTAAAGTATATATTTACTCGAAGGAGTTAAATATGCAGAGACGGTGGTTGGAATTAATCAAAGATTATGATATCGAGATCCTTTACCACCCGGCAAGGCGAACGTTGTCGCCGACGCCTTGAGTCGCAAGTCCGTTCGGGAGCGATGCTTGCTCGCCTAACAATTCGAAGGAGCCGGCAGAATTTCTTAGACCCGAGATCGAGGTCCAGCTTCGAGTTCGAGACACTTTGTATGTTAGAGATTTCATCGTCACTCGAGGAGGCAATCCGAGAGAATCAGAGTTCAGACCCTTCATTGTTGCGCATTCGTGAGGATGTGACTCAGGGGAAAGCCCCTGGATTCGTGGTCCACGAGGATGGACTTTTGAGATTTAAGAATCGGTTGTGCGTACCGGCAAATGACGAGTTGAAAAACTCGATTTTGAGAGAAGCTCATGCTACCCCTTATTCTGTTCATCCGGGGTCCAGCAAGATGTACAAGGACTTGAAACAAAATTACTGGTGGAGTAATATGAAGCGAGAAGTCGCAGAATTTGTTTCGAGATGCTTAACCTGTCAACAAGTTAAGATTGAACATCAGCGGCCGGCGGGTATGTGAAACCTCTTCCTATTCCCGAGTGGAAGTGGGAAGACATTTCTATGGATTTCATCACGAGTTTGCCGACTAGTCGTCGTGGCATGAATACGATCTGGGTGATTGTGGACCGCTTAACAAAATCAGCTCATTTCCTTGAGATCAAGGATACGTGGGTCCCGAGAGACTGGCTCGCTTGTTCATCAAGGAGATAGTGAGATCGCACGGTACTCCTAAGAGTATCGTTTCCGATCGTGACGGACGATTTGTGTCTCATTTTGGAAATCGATTCATCGTGCTATGGGAACTCGGCTCAATCTCGCATCGCCTTTCATCCTCGGTCAGACGGGCAATCGAGAGAGGACTATTCGGACATTAGAGGACATGTTGAGGGCATGCGTCCTCGATTGGAAGGACGATTGGGAAGCCCAACTACCATTGATCGAGTTCACGTATAATAATAGCCGGCATGCTTCCATTAAGATGGCACCTTACGAGGCCTTGTACGGTCGTCGTTGTCGGTCTCCTTTGTGTTGGGATGACTTGTCGAATCAATCGCACCGAGCCCGATATGCTTATAGCCGCAGGAGAAGGTAGCTTTAATCGAGTCGTATGTTGATTTCAGAGTCGCAGTAAATCCTATGCGATAATCGCTGCCGACCACTAGAGTTCGAGACGGTGACCACGTTTTGGTCAAGGTATCCCCGAGTCGAGGTATTTTCCGTTTCGGAAAATGGGGGAAGTTGAGTCCGAGATTCATTGGACCATTTGAAATTTTGGATCGAGTAGGCGAGTTAGCTTATCGACTGGCTTTACCTCCGGCTTTGAGCAGGATTCATAATGTATTTCACGTCTCTCGATTGCGAAGTATGTTGCCGACCCGAGTCACATTCTTCAGTTCGACGAAATCGAGATCGCAGATGATCATTCGTACGAGGAGCATCCTGTACGAGTGTTAGAGCGGCGAATCAAACAGTTGAGGAACAAGACGATCCCTTTGGTCAAGATTCAGTGGTCTAGACACGGAGTCGAAGAGGCCACTTGGGAAACCGAAGAGATTATGCGCGAGAGTCATACCGAGTTCTTTGAACCTTAGTTTCGAGGACGAAACTATTTTTAAGGGGGAGTATGTAATACCGGTTGTAATTCATTCATTTTCATTCAGTAATTATCAGTCTATAATTGTCACTCAGTAATTCTCACTCGTTAATAATCACTCATCATTCTTGACTCATTCATTGGTGTTCACGGTTGGCATGTTGTAATCGTATATCAGTTACCGATCGGCATGTCATCTCCGTTTAGAGATCGACGGGAGTATTATTATTTTCATCGTGATTGGTAGTCGTATACTGGGAGCATCATCCGTGGCTTGTGTTAGACTTGTTCATTTTCACATTCATATGTTATGTCGGATCATTCATCGGTATCGTGGAATCGAGTTATCGGAATTTTCAACTTGCCAAGATCGAGTTACGGCCGTAAGGACTTTGGGTTACGGCCGTAACAAGGGTTCGTGTTTTCGTGCCATTTGACGAAAGGACTTACGGCCGTAAGGTCTGTGATACGGCCGTAAGTTGAGCAGTGCACGGCCGTAAGGCTGGCGATTCTGGCCGTCTGGCCCAAAGAGCTACCGAGACATTTTTGGCCGAATGTGAGTTACGGCCGTAAGGATGGGGAGATACGGCCGTAAGTGGTGTTCGTAAATTTTGGATGTTGTCGACCAAGGATGACTTACGGCCGTAAGGGTTGCGGCATACGGCCGTAAGTCGGGGAAGGTACGGCCGTAAGACTTGGCCAGACGCTGGCAGTGGTGCCCGGGTCAGTCATTTCGAAGAGGGCTTACGCCCGTAAGTTTGGCCGGTTACGGCCGTATCATCCGAGTTACGGCCGTAAGGTGTGCGGTTACGGCCGTAAGGGTGTCGACGGATGTTTTTGACGAAGGCGGGTTACGCCCGTAACTCAGGAGCGGTTACGGCCGTAAGTCTGTCGGCAGGCTTTCGGACGAAGCCGAGTTACGGCCGTACGAGTTAGCCGGTTACGGCCGTAAGGCCGTTGACTTGGAAAGTTACGGCCGTAAGAGGGCCGAGTTACGGCCGTAACTTCCGGCAGTACTTAAGGAGTTGGCCGGGTCTTTTCACCTCACTTTTTCATTTTTTTTCCTTCTTCATCCGAGAGAGAGAGTTGAGAGAGAGATTTTATCATCATCAATCACTTGAGTGTGTAATCTTCATCATCTTCATTCCTTTGGGAAGCTTGGATACTCGTTATAACTCGTGTTCATCGGATCGAAGTGGTTGGATCTTCAAGAGGTAAATTCTTCAACACCTTGGATTTCGATTTTGTGTTAAGATATGATGTTTTGGACGTTATAATCATGTTATATGAAGGGATATGTATATGATTATGAGTTTGTATAAGGATTCATTGGATTATTGAGGGATTATTCAAGAACACTTTGAATATCGAGTTGGATTTGGGGATTTTCGATTAATTGTTGTTATAATCACGTCTTTGGATATTCATAACGGACTATTGATCGTATTGGAGATGTTTTGTTGATTTGAAACACTTCTTGGGGATTTGAAGTTGGTATTGTTGAGGTTTAGTTGTAATCAATCGAAGTTGGCCTCAAAGTGTTCGATATAATGCCCCAATGAACTTGGTTTAATCGTATCGACGTCTTGAGTTCGTTATATTCGTGTTTAATTCGTTTATTAATCGGATTGTTGGTAATTGTATTGAATTAAGGTTGTTCGAGCGACCGACACTTCATTTAGGACATTTGTTCGAGGAAGGACTTTCTTCATCGGTATTGAGTAAGTTAATTCTTACTCGGTTAAAAGGATATTCATACCTTTTGTTGTTGATCATTCATAATCATAACTCATTCATCATTGTATTAATCATATTGAGACTTGTAATTGTCGAATAATCACTTCATTAATAAGGAACGGCGATTCCCATCAATTCATTGAAACTATCAATCACTTCATTATCACTTTCATCCCGGTAAGTCATTCTTGACGTTGTCGGATTATTATTATTCATTGATATTCATTATGGTCATTCTTGTTCATATGACCTTCTGGGTTCATATTGCGTGGCCGGGTGCGGATGTGTGGAATTTTTAGTCAGGCACATGATGGCCATGTATTGGGAGTGATACATTGGTGTGTGCACACGGTTACGTTTACCTCCGTGAGACTAATTAGTTAAAAGGACGTGTGTCACCCGTCATCCGTCTTGTACACTTGCACGAACACTACGGGCGTATTATGGTACTCCTCTTGGCGTAATTCATAATTAAGGATATTTCATAACTCAGTTAATTCATGATTGTGTAATTTCAACCCCTGAGGATTGTTGTTCTGTTTAACTGACCCCGTTTGGGGATATTGTTTTTCAGGTCATGGCAAGGCAAAGGCGCAGGGAGAGCACGATGACGGCGGGGAGTCCCAGTGATACTAGAAGGGGCCCCAGTCTTTTCAGTCATTTATTCGGTCACTTATGTTTTCTTTATTTATTCCGCTGCAGTCATTCCTTTCGAATACTCATTTCATTCAGTGTCGTGTATTTTATCGTCACATAAGATACACATGTATTCTATATTGTCCTGGGTGTGTTGTATGAAACTCCTACTCGGAGTAATTGATGTTATAATGTGGTTCGGTACTACATTTACCCTGTGTAATTCATCCTTTTTCATTCGCCTGGTGGGTCCCAGTCGGGGGTCCACGGCACTGTAATATCCGCCTAGTTTGGGGTGTTACATACATAATCACATATAGATGCCCTAACTCTCTTATCCTCAGAGTGGCATTTGAGGACATATGCTAACACTCTGACTGCGGTTTCTGAAAACCGCCGTTAATTGTCGGACTTTAACGGCGGTTTTTACTATAACTGCTGTTACATTTTCATGATATTTACAGTGTGTGCCACCACATAAATTTAACATCGGTTTTTGCATAACTGCCGTTAAAAGTCCGCTGTTAAATGGTTATTTGGTAGTAGTGTGATTCTCATACAGAAGATTATAAGTTTGTAAGAGCGAGACCTCGAAGAGATAGAGGTTTATTCTCTTAAATCAAGTTCAATAAAAATAGTGCCTTTTCAAAATCTATTTTTTTAAAAGTTTTCATAAACCGTTTGGCAAATCTTCAATGGATCTCTCTACTGGATTTCTTATAATGATCCTTCTGAACCTGACTTAATTATATTTGATTTAAGATGTGAGAAATTTATGTTTATAAAGTTCCCTAATTGCACATTACCAGGTGAGGAAGTTAAATCAGCTACTTATTGCCTTGGTGTATTTTTGTGCGATCCTGAAAATAATGAGTATCTCAATTCGGTTACAACGAAAGAGACACCGAGAATGAGAACATGTTTCTGAGTATGATTGAAATACGATGAGGAAAATTTAGTTGGAATATATGTTTTATGATGAATGGTGAAATTCTAGTGAAGGTCTATAATAGATATTGATCTCCTCGAAATCGAAAAAATGATGTGTTTTTATACAATCAACAAGAAAGATTGATGGAGCCGAACGTTGGTCCGAGTACATTGAGACATTAGTATTACCTAGCAAGCTAATTGCTCTTGCATTACTTACTTTACTTGGGAGGACATTCATTGTAGGCCCATGATAATTAATTTTAATGAAACTTGTAACGAAAAAGAGTGGTCAGGATTAACCTCCTGACGAAATAATACACTAGTAGTGTTCATGCTTTAGTCAAGAGTTACGATTTTACTCTGAAATTTCTCTTATTCATATTATTAGTCTTTAATATTTCAGACGTCAGATTTTAGCCCCATCTAGATTAATCCAAATACTGTAAGTAATGTATTTCACATATAAGATTTCACTTTACACCCTCCATTTCTTTTATTTTTAAACTAGGGGAAATTACCACTAGGTCCTTCAACCAAGTTAATAGAGCAATAAGGACAACTGAATTTGTAATTTAACCACCTAGTCCACTATCCTAATAATTATTCCACCTAATCCATTCCTTATTAGGATGAGGGATTATTTGGTAAGTGCCTCATTATTCTAATGAAAATTTGAAACTTTGTGTGGCTACATTATTATAAATACTAATCAATAACAAATTTTAGATGTTCATAAGAATAATTATTATAACCATAAATTATTGCTCAAAGTATCTTCGTATCGACAGAAAAAAGAAGAAGATAATTTCGGGAAGGGGAGTTGTTTTTATAAAGCCAAAATACGTTTATTATCTGAGTATAAGCAAGAGCAAAATGTCTTTTGTTTTGTTTGACCAAGGATTGGAGTATCTAAGATGAGCTGAAGAAGCGGGATAGATCTTGCGATTGGCACATAGGGAAGTGGTTGCCTGGCTTTCTCGGCCTGGTCGTCAAACCAAACGCGGCCAATCTCACACTTTAGATTCTCGTTCGAAAGGTGGATCTTATTTTGTACATTAATTTTAAACTATCTCACTTTGCACCTTTCGTCAAATGACGGAGAAAAACAAGTTTGGTATTACATTATAGGCCCTATACTTTTTAATTTTGAAACTAGTCCATTAACTTTCATAAATTGCATTTTACCCATCACTCATCTTTTATTTTCAATATGTCCTTAACTTTTAGAAAATAACCTTAAACCCCTATACTTTGGTAGGTGGGAAATAGTCTTGAAGCAAATATGATTCATGCCTTTGCGCAAAGTTGGCACTAATATGTAGGTTGGGATCAAAGAGGAGAAATGAGGAGGAGGAGGAAGAGAGGAGGAAAGAGGAAACTCACAAAAAACGAGAAAGTTTGGGTGAAATCTATATTTTTCGGTGACTGAAGGGGCGTCGACAACCGTATGAAGGGGAAGCTAAAATAAGAGAATGAGATACTTATGTCTTTATTTAAGGTTAACGTGGGGATGAGTACAATTGTGGTGTTTTAAGATTTACATTATTTCATTAAACTAACTAGGGGCTACACGATAGATGAAAATGTTTGTTCTTAAAAAAATATTAGGCTAGTTTTGAGGGGTGTAGGAGAAATTAATCCTTTTATACTATAATTAGTATCTAAGATTTGTTATAAAACTATCAAAATTGAACAAGAGAATATAGATAGAGAATAGAGAATGATTCTCAGGTGTGTTTTTCATTAATAACTGAAGTTCTATTTATAGAAAAACTTCAGATGGCACAATCGTAATTACATAATTACATCAGGGGCAAAATAGTCATTCACATACATACATTATGTCATATATAATTTTCATAGAGTCACTATTCCTCATGTGACTTGTATTATAACACTCCCCTTGAATGACTATTTACATAAATATTTGCTGAATTAGTTTGAAGAAAAAAACCCAATGGGAGAAAACTTTCAAACTGTTTGTATCAGAGCTTGTGGCAATCATATCATGTTGCATCATAATATTGCTAGGAAATCTAAGTGGGATAAAACATCAGCAATCTGTGATCTCATAAATTTGCTCCCCCTTGATAGTTCTTGTATGAGTATTCTTGTGTCGTCTCAGTAAAACCTCGTGGGACAAAAATTGAGTGAATCTGTCATGTATATCATTCGTTGTTGGGAGTATCCACGTGTTGCCTCATTAAAACCTTGTCAAGAAAACCCAGTGGGAAAAACTTGATCGAAGGAAAAAGAGTACAACTACTCCTTCCGTTTACAAACTTTGAGGAATAATCTTGATCTTTGTAGTGTTCCTCATTAAGCCATGAATATGCCTCGTTAAAACCTTATTAGGGAAAACCCAATGGGAAAAATCATAATGAAGGAAAAAGAGTACATTATTCATACTAATACGCCATTATAGTTGCCTCGTTAAAAACCTTGCTAGGAAAACCCAATGGGAAAAAACCTCAGTCAAGGGAAAAAGAGTGCAATGCGTATTTTATATAAATATGCCCTAGGCATTTCAATGATCCTCCAGGGATTAGAACGAGTATCATTTTCAGTGTGGTTTGTAATATCGAACTCATACTCATTGCAATATATTCCAAATTTCTTTTGGAGATTCCATATTGGTTGTGATTAAGGTGCCTCATTAAAAACCTTGCTGGGAAAACCCAGTGGGATAAAACCTCAGTCAAGGAAAATAATACAGCATATAATTTTCTTTCACAACACCTTATTTTGAGTGACTGCACGCACTGATAATATGTTCAAAATCTCCTTAGGAGTCACTTTCAGTAAGCCCATATGTTTCATTTTATTATAAGGGCATATATTTCAATTTCGGCGGATTTTAATATCCTCATTCGTTTCATGGATATCCTTATTTTATTCATAGATATCTTCATTTAATTGTTATCCTCATCTCATGGATATCCTCGTTCCAATCATTCTCATATCATTCATAGCGCTATATTGTGTCGATATATTTCAACATTTATTTCCCCATAGCACCATAACTTGCCGAGATATCTCATTATCAATCATCCATTGGAATTGCACATTGTGGTTATGTCTATATACTTCTCAAAAGTATATTCGGGGAATTATATGTATTTATCAAAGCAGTTGTAGTTGGTACCAAAGATTAATAATATATCATGCATCTTTGAACTTCAAGTTCATATTTCAGTTGTGAGGATATAGTGTGATGCATTTCACATATTTCCAACTACCAATACTCCCCCTCATGCTAAGAGATTTCTTGAGCACCAAACTCGTATGTCAGTATCTCAGTATTCATCTTCATCCATGGGAGTTTATATCTTATGTCCTCGATATTGTCTGGAGGACTTCAAACAGTATGCCAATTGATATCCCATTTGTATGCGCATATCTTGATCCTTTCTGGGATTTATTCAAGTTTATTTGGGATATATTACTAGCTTTATATGATCTTGAATATATGCTCAAACCGTGAGCAAATCATCTCGTAAATTTCTGATTACGAGTCATATACACATGTGACTATCTAGTGGATCCATAATATCTAGTAGTTCACATATAGAGGAAGTGGACCCATACTCCCCCTTAATATATTCTAAATTTATTAGGGATTCATTCCCAATATTGGCTAGTAGTGGTATTAATCGAGAACAAATATTTGAGGACATGATGTGTCTGTATCACCATATATTTACCGGCATATCACATCATCTTTCAGTGCCATTATTGCACATCATTATCAACATGGAGTCGCTGCTCCCACATGTCATATTATGTCCATTATTCAAATATAGAGCCGTAGTTCATACGCTTCAGGACGCGGAGTCAAATCTCATACGCGTAATTCTAATCTATAAATAGATTATCATTGTATTCACAAACTTCACCCATACTGAGGGTCTGAATATCATAATAGATTCAATGCTTTCGAATCTTCGTAAATATTACCCATCTCTTCCAGTGAATATCATAAAAAGAATTTATCGAGCTCGACTCGAAAGATTAAGGGTGCTAATGAGAAATGGCATCCCAGAAGATATTCGATGGTTGATCGAAGCACAAGTTCGACTATCTGGCGAATTTTCAAATTCATTTAAGTACATTCCAGATACAGATAAGAGTAGTTTTGCAAAGAAACGGAGAGCAAAAAGATTAGGTGGGTGCTATAAATGTGCTTGGTGGATATGTGACACACGATGCAAATCTGTGGAGTTTGTATCCAAAAATCGAGAAGATAAAATAACATTTATCAAGGGTGGATTGAGTAAGGAATCTATGGATCATGATATTCAACAGATTCTTGATACACATCACAGTGGATAGGTTCATCGTGAACTAATGGCTTTGTGGATACAATTTAAGGATGAACGGGAATGTTATAGTCATGAAAATTTAGTCTCAAAAGATCCAGTTTGTAAGTCCATTTTGTTAAAGTTGGTGTAAAGTAAATAGCAAAATAATGCAAGTTGATGAATATTGTTTTTAAATTTCTCAGCTGCCAATCGATAACGTCACTTTCATTGAAAAATATCATATATTTGGTTTTCTTTTTCAATTTTGTCAAAAAGAAAATAGTAAAAATAGTGACTTATCTGTCGCTCCTTTTTTTTCAATGAAAATAGTAGTGTCATTTGTCTTCTAATAAGAAGTTTGTTCTTTAAATTTGGGATCCACAAATCAGAAAATGTATCTCTCATAAAAGTATTTTGAAAGTCTAGTGTAGAAATATGGAGTTCTCAGAATCCTCATATAGATCTCATCCAATTAAAACTGTATGTATTTTAGGTGGATCCAAATTGATAGGTCATATCCAGCATATAGATATGGCATATCAATTCGTGAAAGAATTAGGAAAACACAAAATCGATATATTGTATGGTGGGAGTAATCATAGATTTTTGGGTTATCTTTTAGAGGCTGCACAAAATGGGAAAATAAGAGTAACAAGTGCCTTACACTTTCCCACAGTTAGAACCAGTAGTATAGGGGGTTCAACTGGTTTGATGCTTCAAGCACAGTCTGTGCATGATAGTTTGATGTATATGGTGAATAATAGTGATGCCTTTATTGTTCTTCCAGGTGGCTATGGCACACTCAATGAGATATTTAACATCACGTCATGGGCTGAGCGAGACTTCCATACCAAATCTATAGGATTGTTGAATATTAATAATTTCTTCAGCGATTTGCTTGCCTTTCTGGATCAAGGAGTAGATCACAAGTTTATATCTCAGCCATCACGAGATATAGTAATATGTGCTGACACTATTTTTTATCTACTTATAAAGTTTCAGGCATATATTTCAGTTAAGAATTTGGAAGTCAAAGCTCATCAGCCACACACTATTGGCGCCAAGCGGAAAAGAAATTTAGATCCTTTAGATCTTTCATTATAAACCCTGATGCCAGGGGGTGGCAGAGTTACGGAGTTTTATACTCTCGAGACGCACCCCTCTATTTTTTGGGGTTTCATATGTTTTTTCTTTTCATGTTTCATATTGTCGAGTGTTTACTGCCTTTCAGATAGTTTCGATATTTTTACTTCGACTGTTGTGTGCTTCTTCCAGCAATAATAAGATCATCTTTTGCTTTTATGCAAATACATTATTCTTACGAATATGTGATATATGCTTCTCCATAAATATTTTCACATCAATATGATTTCAATGATCCCACCATGTGATATAATTAACATGGGATTTATTGAGCAATTATTTTTCAGCGATAGCTCTTCATATCAGTTGGCAGATGATCCCACCATGCGGTGTATTTGCATGGGATTTTCTTTAATTAATTGGTGATAGCTTCTGGTATCACTTGCTCAATTTTCTCCGTTCGTATTTAATAATCATGGAGATCGGATATTATTTCCATCAACTGCTTCTTCTTCGAGAGCATGATTTGAATCATTGATCAACTACTTCTTCAGAGTATGATATATTTTTATCAACTGCTTCTTCGAGAGCAGGATTTAGATAATCGATCAACTACTTCTCCAGAGTAGGATTTATATTTATCAACTGCTTCTTCGGGATCAGGATCTATGAACCATTCTTGTGGTATAACCAACCACGATGGTGATATATAATATATAAATTGCATATGTAAAACCATCCATCTTGTGATAATTGAACTCATCACATGGGAGGTATTGTAATTACAGAAAATAAGCTCAATAAACGTGTGGTTTGAAGCCACCACTTTGGGATAAGTAAGAGATAATTTAAACTGCAAAATAATTAACTGCTTCTACTAGAGCAGGATCGTCCAATCAGTTCCTCAAAATATAGTCCTCGTCAAGGTATAGGTCGAAATATCGAATGCCGTTAATAGCATGTGTAAGGGTATGTGTTCATAAATTTTTGCGATTTTCAGAGTTGGATATTAATTTGTACATTTGATAATATAAATGAAAAGAGTTAACACCCATATCAATGTTAATATCAAATTAAAGATCTCGTTGAATCGATCACAATGGTATCAACAAAAATTAATTCTCAAATCATATGAATCTTATATATAAGTGAAACCAGATTTATAATTCAATGAATTAGAAAAATATTTTATTCCTTTATATTAATTTTCTTGCAAGTTTCCCGTGACTTCAAACATAGGATGAGGTTTTCAATTATGATTTGTTTTTTTTTCTTTTGCTTTTGCAGACAACCTGCTGTGTGCTGTCCTCTCTTTTTTTTTTCCAATTATTTTTAGATTTTCTTATTTATTTACTACTTTCTAATCGTCTCTGTGTGTAACACACACATGAAAACAAACAAACACAGGACCTGCAAATAATTTCCTTCTCCATTGGTCAAAACCGAAGCTCCCGCCGTGTATCTATCCGGTCGACCAGGTAGATGCCCGGTGGAGGCGCTGGATTCTCCGTCGAATATGACAGCAGAGCTTCAACCGGAGATCGGTGGTAGTTCATCGCGGGAGGCGGCAGACACTCATATTTGTACGGTAGAGACTATGGAGTATCAGGCGAGAATCCCTAGATGATGCGAATAATGATCAGTCTGGACTGGTTTGACTCAGATATAGGCGACTATCGGCCGGACTTCTAAATCCACAGCTCAGACCTCGATTCTCCAGGGGAGGATGTTTCGGTGATGATTTCCGAAGTTTATTGTTTCTGTTGTCATTGTCTTAGGTGATCGGATCGAGCGGTTATGAACCAGCAACCGGACGATGATGTTTCTTGAAACCTTTTTTTTTGTGAAGAAAGCGGACAACGACGGCGATGATGGTAATGGATAAGCCGTGATTTTTGAAATTGTAATTTTGATAGAGACTGGATTTTGATTTATGGATTGGAGGAGTGACTTAGTAAATATGTTTTCAAGAGTCGCATAATGATTAAAAAAGGCACCTTTTTTTTGGAAAAAAAAATTCAATGCACACACCAGGTTATCACAAACCTTACATCATATTATTGTAACACCATATTAATCTTAAACCATTTCTAAGTGGTTACAACCATTAATCATTCATATAATAGAAATAAAATAGCTGAAAAAGACATAATAATACCTTTTTCGTCTCTCAGTAGATATGTAGCAGATATTGGATACAGATGATTTATCACATTGATATGAATGAGTATTATCAGGTCTCAAAATATATAAAGGATTGCAGAGAAGATATTCATACTTATATCTTTGAAGATAGAACCGAGCGTTTAGTTGTAATAATTCAATTTCTGATACAGAAGATCATAAGATGCAACTGTAGAGCATACTTTCGTCATATTACTCAAACGGTTAGAGTCGTGCTGATAATGTGTTATAAGACTATCAAAATGGAACAAGAGAATATATAGAGAGAGAATAGAGAATGATTCTCATGTGTGTTTTTCATTAATAACTGAAGTCCTATAGGAAAACTTCAGATGACACAATCATAATTACATAATTACATCAGGGCAAAATAGTCATTCACATACATAAATTATGTCATATATCATTTTCATAGAGTCACTATTACTCATGTGACTTATATTATAACAAGATTATGTTTTTTTTTTACATGGGTTACAAAGTTCCATTTGTTGCAAATTGATCCCCAATTGTAAGTTTCTTATTTGAATAGGAAAAACAAAGAGATTATTGCAATTCGGTAACTTGTGTTTCGGTATTTTTGCAATTTGGTTCATAAAAGTCAAAAAAGTTGTAATTTGATCTCTAATATTTATATTTTAATGCAAATTGATATAAAAATTAACAAAAGGTTGGTTTTGTAACTTTTTCAATTTTTGAAATCAAATTGCAAAAGTGAGCCAAACATGTGACCGAATTGCAATTTTGCCCCAAAACAAATACAAATCGGAAAGTGGAAACAGTTTAACCCTTCGACCTGTATCGTTCGTCGCTGTAGTCTTCTCTCTCACCCAGAAATGGCGTCTACCACTGCCCTCGCCGGACAAATATCATCGAACCTGAATTGCTCAAGTGACCGGAATACCCGTACGATTGTTCCTCCGGCATTCTGTAAGTTTTTCTTACCTCTCTTTAATCGTCTGATGTTCAACTCAATCTACTCACTGATTGGACCCGTAGATGGTTAATTATTGAAATCTTCGTAAACAACTGTACCTTAGTGTGTGTATTTGCGTATTGATTCCTGTATGGAATTGTTGTAAATTGCTACTCCCTCCGTCCCGGAATGATGATCTCATTTCTTAATAAGAAAGTACTCCGTAATATTAGTGTAATTTCACTAATGTACAAGTGCTTCGGGAACATCATTTCGGGACGGAGGGAGTATTATTGTTTACCTTTTACTACTATGTGCCTTTGGGAATAATGCTAGGTTTGTCAGATTTGCTAAACCAATTTACACCTCATTTTTTGCCCTTATTTGATGTGTTTGTGTGTGATGAACAATTGAATAGAGTTTATTTTCAGCAATTAATGGTGCCGTGTTTGTCTCTTCAGCTTGCAATTTGTGCTAACTGGCTAATTGACACCCACATGCTTGGTAACCTCAAACATAAATAGATACATTTATAGTTCTCTGTATGATTGGTTATATGGAAACCACTTAATTTTTTGATGAGTCATTGAGATGGATTTCGTGTAGGCATGTAATGTTGATGGAGGATTTTCCATATTTTGCACGGGAAGAAATCATTTAGGAATAAAATAGCATAATGGCCAAGAGGTCCAGTGAGGATATAGAAGATCTAGAATCGCATCAAAGGGTCTGGCTGAACAACAAGGGCTAGTACTGAATTTCAATCTTTCATTTTGCATATCCAGGTGTAAACTGATTGTCGATGACTTCTGACATTTTATTTCTGTTTAAAGTGATTGTTATGGGTTTAGCTTCAATTGTCAATTGGTAAGTCATGGATCCTTCCTTGATCACTTGACCATACTGGCATGACATTTCATCCACTTGGATAACGTAGAATGATAAAATAAGACTATTGAGTACTCTCTAGCACATACTATGCCAAGGAGATTTGGAACGAGATCACCTGAGCTCAACCATCAATTGCATCTGTCAGGCTACTATATAGTACAAGTAGAACAGTGATTGCCACCACAGAATTGATTGGTTCACAAGAGCACATTTGAATTTTTTTTGACACTCATTTTGGGATGGAGGGAGTATAACATAGAGAGAAGGAAGGTTTAATACAATTAAACTGTAGGAAGTATTAGATATTCTTACACTTCTAAGATCCATCATCCTTATCGCTATTTCCCTTCAATTATTATCAATTATTTCTAAGAAACTTTGCCATAGGTACTCTGAATTCTTAATCTTGCTGAATTATTTGATGCCAACTAAAATGAATCAACAAATCTCAGCGGATGGAGCCACATCTAATAGAACTTAGCAGTGTTATTAATATAAATCCCCTTTTGATTGCTTATGAGACCGAGACCATTGTGGGAGTTCTTATCTGAACATTAGACACTAGTTGATTTACAAAAACTGGGATGAAACAATGTAGTTACGTATGTAAAATATGTGTGCGTAACTTACATATATTTCCATTTTTATTATATTGTGTGTTTGTGTCCAATTGTGTTGTCACTAGCTGGGTTTCTTAGCTATTGGCTAATCCACGTTTAAAAAAGGATGTGAAATTCATGGTATGGGACTCACATGGATGCTAAATCGGGTTAACTTCTTACTATTAGAGCAAGTTAGCATGCACAACCACACCCACATATGACCTTCTTACAGTAAGCATAAACTCTACCAAATCAGGACAAAAATAAATTGGATGACATCATTGCGATGTAGGAGTTGCTACCCATTAGATTCAACCTTAGACTATAATCATCTCCAACTTGTTTATTAGGCCTTCTAATGTGACACGTAGGGAGGGCAGGGTCTCCTCGCTTCCTCGCCAAAACACAATGTTTTTAATGGACATGTATCATCATCTGTTACTGCAGTTTGTTTTTAGTGGATAAGCGTTGATTTATTCAGGACATTTCTTCTCCATGAGCTAGTCACTTCTTTAACTTGTAATCAACTTACAACTTATGTGCTCCTTTGCCACATTTGCAGACAAATTAAGTCTTGAAGGAAATTCAGTTGATGTACGGGCCTTATCACAATCTGGATGCAGGAAGCTTGTTAATAATGGAAAATCTGTTCGTGTTTGTGCTCTCTTTGGAGGAAAGAAGGAAAATAACGATAAGGATGATGGATCTTCGAAGGTTTCTGCAATACTCTTTTTTTTTGTGTTTAAGATTACATGTTCACCATTCTTCTGGTTTAGCAACATGTGAAGTCGTTAAAAGCACTTTTTGTTGTTACTTGATGGTGTGCAACTAAGTTCATGAATATATTACTTCAAAACAGCTTCTGTTTTGTCTCAAATAGTTGTGTTCTATGCTTTAATTGTGTTTGATGTATTTTGGTACATAATACTCCCCTCTCTTCCACTCAAAGAGTTCAGCTCTATGTTAACAGCCAACAATGGAATACACACACACACACACACACACACACACACACACACACACACACACATTCTTGCAGTGATGTCCTTATAAGGAACTGGAATGACTCAGAATTTTCAATTTTACCTAAGTTAATGGCAGCTGGTCTTAGAATATGGGTGTTCAGGTATAATTCTAAATGCTTTCCGAGCTCTTTAGTTTCTTCCTCTAATTTAAAATCTTATTGCCAAGCAGCTAAGGATAAACATATTCTTTCCAGCCACTTGATCACATTTTCGCTTCACAGTTTAAAAGTTCTGAAAGAAAAGCAGGATACAACAACATACAACAACATCTAAGCCTTAGTCCCAAAATGATTTGGGGTCGGCTAACATGAATCAAACTTTGAAACCGTCAGTCATCGATACATAAATAATAGAAAAGGAAAAAATAGAGGGAAAAAAGTAGAGAGAGAAAAAAAAAGGGAGATAAAAAAAGGAGAATGAATGTTAACAAAAAAATATCCTGCCAAATAAATTAAAAAGATAACATGAAATAAAAGAAAATAGGAAAAAAAAAATCAGATTCCATCCACCATCCGTATTCTTTCCCGCCACATTTGCCTCTCCATCGCCATACTTTCTACAACTCCAAGAAACCGCATATCATTTTCAATCATATTTATCCAAGTTTTCTTGGGTCTTCCTCTGCCTTTCACAATATTACTTGTCCCCCAACTTTCTAGCCTCCTCACTGGGACATCAACAGGTCTTCTTCTCACATGACCAAACCATCGTAATCGATTCTCCATCATCTTGTCTTCTATAGATGCAACTCTTACCTTCTCTCTAATCACCTCATTTCTGAGCCGATCCTTTTTTGTATGACCATACATCCATCGTAGCATACGCATCTCCGCCACATTTATCTTTTGAACGTGACACTATTTTACAGCCCAACACTCGGTGCCATATAACAGTGTGACATATAACAGTGCGGGCCTAATTGCCGTGCGGTAAAATTTACCCTTTAATCTATGAGGCATGTCAGGATCACATAAAACCCCTGTGACACTTCCACTTCAACCACACTGCCTTTATTTTGTGAGCCACATCGCCATCTAGCTCACCATCCTTTTGGATAATAGATCCAAGATACCGAACGAAAGTGGATCCCTGAACAACTTTCCCATCAAATATGATCATCCCCGCCTCTCTATCACTGTTTTCGCTAAACTTACACTCCATATATTCAGTCTTACTTCTACTCAGCCTAAAGCCTCGAGCTTCCAAAATATTCTTCCAAAGTTCCAGTTTCTGTTGTACTCCAACCTTCGTTTCGTCAATCAACACAATATCATCTGCAAACATCATACACTACGGAACGTCATTTTGAATTTCTCTTGTCAATTCGTCCATGATTATGGCAAAGAGAAAAGGACTAAGAGCAGATCCTTGATGCACCACAATCGTAATAGGAAATTCTTCTGTCCTCCCAACATTAGTACGTACACTTGTACTAGGTCCCTCATACAAAAAGCAGGATACAAAAAAAAAGAGACTAAATGAATCCCTCCGTCCCTAAATGAATGTCCAAATTTCATCTAGGAGACATTCTGGAAATGTTTACTTTTTGTACGATTAAATGACAAAGATGCATAAATATTCTTGTTTTTTACTTTCTAAACATTTAGTTTTGCAAGTATAAAGAGACTAGTGAAAAAACATATAGGCCCTATATGTTTTTTTACCAAAGTTTTTTCACTAGGGGAAGAGGGAGTAATATATTTTCAATATATATACAATGCAAAGAGTTGTTAACAAAACTTGTGCCTCAATACAGCGGTGATACAGACTCTGTGGTTCCAGTGACTGCCACTAGGTTCTCTCTTAGTCATCTTCATCTCAAAACCAAAACTCCACGGTATCCGTGGTATTCAAATGGCCAGGTAAGGATAGAAAACAATTCTACTCTTTAGACGAACAGATATGTTATTATAGCAAGTTAAGCATTAATTGATTTATATCAATTGAAGTATATATCTGTTTCAATTCTAAAGCTGCTTCATCAGATAAACTTATATGACATTGTAAAAAAAAAAAAAAAAATCTTCTTTTAATAGGTCGGAGGGTGGACAGAAGTGTGTGAAGGACTTACCTTTGCTGCAGTTAGAGGAGCCGGTCATGAAGTCCCTTTATTCCAGCCTAGACGAGCTTATATTCTCTTCCGATCATTCCTGGCTGGCAGAGTTACCTAAATCATGATGTGATCAATTTCCTATCGGTAAAAAGTGGTTAGTATTGAAGCAACTGAATCCATTCAAATGCCCACCAAATATTGTGCCGTTAAATGAAAAGCATATGAATCATGGATTCATAAATTCGGTTAGTGAATTGTTCACAGGAGATAGCATCAGTAAGGGATTGCAATTCATTTTATAGAAGTACAGAAATGAACTCATAATTCTTTTCTTCAGGAAATGTGTAATTACTATTTCTATCATTGAAACATAGATAAACATTCTCCTTAAATTTGCTAGCAAACGCACTTGGATTCAACCTCCTGAGTTTCTCTTGGTTTGCTGCAGACAATTATTCCTTCTTAGGATAATCTGAAAACACAACAATAATAAAGCCGTAGTCCCAA
Organism: Orobanche coerulescens; assembly: GCA_033398695.1. Taxonomy (NCBI): domain Eukaryota; kingdom Viridiplantae; phylum Streptophyta; class Magnoliopsida; order Lamiales; family Orobanchaceae; genus Orobanche; species Orobanche coerulescens. The sequence continues at coordinate 64,651,491 of CM065804.1, read as the reverse complement.
AATGATTTGGGTCCGCTAACATGAACCGTCATACATGGAATCGTCAATAAAAAGAGGTGAGGAAAAAAAATAAAAAATAAAATGTGAAAGAATCTGAAAAGACAAGAAAACCTAAAATTCTTACCCTTCTGCTCAAGACAAAAAGGACGATGTTTGTGATTAAATTTATTGCCATTACGAATATCTCAAGTTAAAGTTCATGCGGCTAGTAAGGGTAGTAAGGTGCGGTTTGAAACTTGGAACGTTGGCTCTTTGACGGGGAGATCAGCAGAAGTGGGGGAGGTTATGAAAAGGAGGAGGATTCACATAATGTGTCTACAAGAGACTAAGTGGGTTGGCGAGCAGGCAAGAGTATGTGGTTTCTTGGAATTGGAGAAAGTATGGCGATAGAGAGGCAAATGTGGCGGGAAAAAATACGGATGGTGGATGGAATCTGATTTCCCTTTTTTTTCTGTATTTTTATTTCTATTTTCTTTTATTCCATGTTATCTGTTAATTTATTTTTCAGGATTTTTCATTTTTTTTTTAACATTCATTCTCTTTTTTTATTTGCTTTTCTCTCTATTTTTTTCTCTACTTTTTTCCCTCTTTTTCTCCTTTTATGTTATTTATGTAACGATCATTGACGGTTTCAAAGTTTGATTCATATTAGCCGATCCCAAATCATTTTGGGACTAAGGCTTAGATATTGTTGTTGTACGAATATCTCAAGTTATATAGTACAGAATTGACCTTTTGACTAGTTAGTACTCAATATTGCTGCATTTTCCAAAGACGCCCGCTTCAAGAGGAAAATACTACTTGTTCAAGTCAAATCCGGCTGGCATTCCTAAGCTCTGTGCAAGATCACCCATCCTTTGCTTCATCGCCTGGATTAAGTTAAAAGAGACATTATTCACAATTAAGCAACAATTTTAAGCAGAGAGTTTACGTTACAAAAGCCAGAATATGTAGGATAACCTGAACACTTTTTTGATGAGCATCCTGATAAGCCTCGGTAATCAGAAGAGAGAGTTTCTGCATCAAAAGAAATAACGTATAAGGCTTAAAATCCCACTTTTAACTTTTTAAACTTTGCTTCTATTGAAACGAAAGAAGTATAACATTTCCCACAAGAATCCAGTACAATTAATCAGACATTATCTCTTAGAAAATAGAAACATAGATTACAAGTGATGCACATATATTATTAGTGATTTATGCTGAATCTGATAGATATAAAAATGACTTTGTCATGCGCATCTCAGTATCATATTCATTTCCTCTTTCAAAGTGTATTTCAGATAATAAAATCCAGTTTTATACTTCAATCAGCAACGAACCAAATAAAAATATATCACAGATATATGAAAACGCCTTTCTTACAATGTCAAAAAATAAACCTTCTGAGAACTACCTATGATTTTTATCTATTATATATGCCAACTGCATCCTGCAGCAGGCAGACATACCACCATAGGTATCAAGAAAATGAATCTAGAAGACACAAGACGAATCCTGTGAATAACCAAGCTTATGTGATAATCTGCTCAAATTCAAACATGATTTTAACCATCACATTTCCTTTGCCAAGCTTTTAACAATAAGTTGGCCACTGAAAAGTACTCTTTAGACTACGATTTTCTGAAGAAATACTGGATAAAGACATTGAAACATCAGCTAGAAGAACTGGACAAGTTTATCACAATAAAGAAAAGGAGGAGGAAAATGAAAGGATGGCTGAGTGCATGAGGCTCCAACCACTACAGTTTAATGAGTTACTCCATCAATAAGAGTCTCATTTCTAAAAAGAAGGAATATTTTAGTGCAATTTCAGGAAGGTTGACACGTTCTTACTGTAATTATCGCAAGTGCACGATATCGTATCAAGTAGTAAGTGGACTTTTTAAGTCTGGTTTATCGATCCCACGAGGAAGTTTGGTTATAATTTGAATTATACACCATTAGTCTATTTTTATAGATACTAAGATGAGTGAAACACACAATTAAAGAGTTTGGTTTAATAATTGCAAAGATAATGCAATAATAGTTCTAATATTATAAGGAAATAAAAAGATAGCAATAATAATAGATTGATTAACAATAAAATGAAATAGTTGGGATTACAAACTTAGTTCGTCATTAGTTATAGAAGATGTATAGGAGATCATAAGATGAATTTACTTATTATGTTGTGTAGATTCAATTTTCCTTAAAAAGACGGTTTCTCTTTCGAACTATAAAACACCCCTTACATATTGAATCAATCCACTATATTACTATGTTGATTGGCTTCAATACATAGCATTAGGATTTATGAAAATAACTCAAAGAATTATCTAAGGTCTAGAGGTATATTTCTATCCCCTAGAACAACTTTGAGTGAAGATCATTTGATCTAATCAAACATATTTTCTTTCGAAACATATGAAGATCATAAATATCGTCATTTATTGGCCAAATAAATAAAGATTGTTAAAACAATGAAAATCACACACAATAATAAGTAATTCACAATAGATCTTTATACAAACTTAAATAACATGACTAACCTTGTTTATAATCCCAACTAAAGGTAACTTAGCCCATGAAGGGTTTAATATACATAATACAAGCTTTGGTGGTCATTATTAGTTGAATCAAGAGAAAGAATTGATCCTCACTCCCTTAGTAGATAAAGGAGAAAGAAGCAATAAACTCTCAACAACATATCTTTATACCACACTCACACAAATCACTCAAGAATACAAGTGTGTTCTTCACAAAAAGAAAAATTTACAAAAAGTGAAAAATTATATGATGAATGATGAATGATGAAGGATCTAAGGGTCTATTTATACACCTAAAGTCATCTAATAGCTCCAAAACTCAGATTATTACAATAGATCGGATCAATGCCACCATCCCTCAATAATACACAAAAGTATAAAAATTAGACAAATCTTAACAATCGTCAAGAGTTACTAGTAACATTAAGGAGTTACGGCCGTAACTTGGATGACTTACGGCCGTAACATTCTGTAGTTACGGCCGTAACTTGGCTTCGTCAATTTGTTCACTGGTTGCTTTGAGAGTTACGTTTTCAGCCCAGAATTTCTCAGAGTTTGCGTTTTTGCCCCAAATCTTCTTCGGATGATAACTTTTGATATATAACTCTGATTTTGAATCCGGAAATACTGCCGAATTCGTCTCGGAAAGCCCTACAACATGAGTATATCAAAATTCAACAAAGAGAATATTTAATAAACATGTTATTTCTTGAGTAAATCAGTTATTTAATCTGATTAAAACTAGATTTACATCATCATCCGATAAAAATAAAATTATTAAAAACTAATTAATTAAAAGCAAAAAACGAGTAGACTAGCTCAATTATGGGTGAATTTTATCGATACAAATCATGGATAAGTGTATAAAACTGACACTTATCACACCCCCAAACTTGAATTCTTGCTAGTCCCGAGCAAGACTCTTTATTATTCATGCTCCAAAAATAAAAATAAGAAAAATTAATACACACATAAATTAAAATATAAAAAGAGAAAAGGAGATCAAAATGCCATTAATACACAACAACCAGCTTTATACAGTAGATAGAAATGAATCAAGATTCAAAATAAATCTACTAATGATTTTGAAGTTAAAACACGGTTTTTATTTTGTAATTCTAAATTCAAGGTTTTCCCCCCAAAAGGTTGCTTATTTCTTTCCCACTCGTGATACACACGTCTCCCTTTAGTGGTTGCTCTCGATCACTCGTTTATTTTTCGACTCGATATGAAGAAGAATTTCATTGGCGTCATCAAATATTGTGATTTTTCACGAAATTGAGTGAATTGAAATTCAGCCGCTAATTAATTCAAATCTGCTCATAAACTACATCCCTTAGTGATAGCTTTCACATCGTTATTTGCTAACGTGTAGCTTTTTTCACTAACACAATTTCTATCTCATTTTTTTTAAAAGGTGATAGCTTTCACACCGTTATTTGCTACCGTGTAGCTCTTTTCACCAATTTTTCTGAGACGGCAGCTACGCACCAACAATGGTTAGTCCTTTATTTTTCGCAAAATTTAAGACCTCCAAAATTAGGCAGCTGTTGCTGCTCAACACTTCTCATTTTCGTCATTTTTTTTAGGTGATAGCTTTCACACCGTTATTTGCTAACGTGTAGCTCTTTTCACCAATGACTTTTTTTTAGAGAATAGAATTTTTGCAGAAAATCATTTCTTAGTTTAAGCATGAAAAATCAAACACTCCACAAATTAAGTAAATTTCAGTTCTATTTTTCATCAACCGACTGATTCTTCTTTTCTCAAGGTAACGAATGACTCGATTTTATATGATAACTACAAGGCTTCACTACCAAAAAAATTACTTTAGCCGACGACCCGAAAAAAAACAGCCGACAACTATAAAGTGTCGTCGGCTAAACTTCGCACTTTAGCCGACGACCTAGATCTAGGTCGTCGGCTAAACTCCTTCCTAAAAAAAAATAATATTGTAATGGTTTAGCCGACGACCTAGATCGAGGTCGGCGGCTAAACATTTTTTTTTTAAAAAAAAAATAATATACTTTAGCCGCCGACCTCGATCTAGGTCGTTGGCTAAACTCATTCCGAAAAAAAATAATATTGTAATGGTTTAGCCGACAACCTAGATCGAGGTCGACGGCTAAACACTTTTTCGAAAGAAAAAAAATAATATACTTTAGCCGCCGACCGCGATGTAGGTCGTGGGGTATAATCCTTCCGGAAAATATTATTATATTGTAATGTTTTAGCCGTCGGCCTAGGTCGGGGTCGGCGGCTAAACACTACTTCGAAGAAAAAATAATATACTTTAGCCGACGACCTCGATCTAGGTCGTCGGCTAAACTCCTTCCAAAAAAATAATATGTAATGGTTTAGCCGACGACCTAGATCGTGGTCGGAAGATAAACACTTTTTCTTAATAAAAAAAATAATATACTTTAGCCGACGACCTAGATCTAGGTCGTCGGCTAAACTCCTTCCGAAAAAAAAATAATATTGTAATAGTTTAGCCGACGACCTAGATCGAGGTCGTCGGCTAAACCCTTTTTCAAAAAAAAAAATAATATACTTTAGCCGACGACCTCGATCTAGGTCGTCGGCTAAACCTCCAAGTGAAAATTATTTATAGTTCAGGGAACACCAACCCAATCTTGCCCCTCTCCCCGCTAAAGAGCACATTTCTATTCCCGATCCTGTCAGTTATTCCCGAAAAAAGCTTGTGAGTTGCTACTTTGAGTTGTGCTAGCTGGAGTGACGAAGGTTTCTACCGGTTGTTATAATCACCATTTCGATTAAGGTACGTATTTTATTGTATTTTTTATTGTGATTTCGAAACTTTGTATTATTCATGTTACATTCGATAGCTTTTATGTAAAACGATTAAGTTTTATGATGATAATCATTATGATTAATTGTTTGTTGTGATTTCATTTATAATTTGAACAATATTAGTTAGTTGGATTAATATTGGAAAATGTATACATTTTCAGGATGGACAAGAGTTGGATTGGGTTACGAAAATGGGATCCAAGTGTAATAGATGGGATGAAGCAGTTTATGAGATTTGTAAAAGAGCACGACAGTGGTAATACGTTGCACTACTGTCCATGTAATAAATGTAGATGTCGCAGTGATATGTTTCGTTTTCCATTTGATGAGGTCTGGGAACACCTAAAGAAGAATGGTTTTTGGAGTAAATATACATGTTGGATATACCACGGTGAAGCACCGAATTCTGTTATTCCGTATGATCATGGACAATTTAGTGGTAACGACGGGTTCACCGATCCGAAGAGGAGGTTGATTGATGATGTGTTTGGTTTTTCCGAGACGTTTGTACCAATTGAGCAAATCCCACGACCCCGTAGACCGTTGCCTTGCAATACTGCTGGGCTTGACAGGTACAACAAGCTAATTCAACTCCAACAGACCCCTCTATACCCAGGGTGTAACATGACTGTTCTTGATTGTGTCATGGAAACAATGAGATTAAAGGTGGAAAACAAATCATCCATCAAGTCTGTAGATGATTACTTGGAGCTTACGAGTAATATGCTTCCACAGGGTCATCATCTTCCTAATACATATTCAAAAATGAGACGAATTTTGAAAGATCTTGGTCTTTCATACATTAAGATCCACATCTGCATGTATGATTGTGTTCTATTCTGGGGGCATCCTAATGAAGACCTCACGAGATGTCCTGTATGTGATACAGAGAGATATAGGATCACTCCTTCTGGAAAAGAGAAACCGGTGAAGGTACTTTGGTATTTTCCACTGAAGGACAGGTTGGAACGGCTTTTTATGTCTCCTCACACGGCAAAAGCAATGAGATGGCATGCCGAGCCGCGCACTAATGACAGGGATACTATGATACACCCTTCAGATAGAGAAGCGTGGAAGCATATAGATAGGGAGTATCCGAATTTTTCTTCAGATATCCAAAATGTGAGGCTCGAGATTGCATCTGATGGTTTCAACCCTTTTGGTAACATGAGTCTTTCATATACCATATGGCCTGTTGTAGTGATTCCTTACAATCTTCCTCCGTGGATGTGTATGCGGAAGGAGTATAATATGTTGACCTTGTTAGTCCCGGGGCCGGGATATCCGGGAAAGTGTATCGATGTGTATATGAGACCTTTGATAGAGGAGCTGAAATTGTTGTGGGAGCAAGGTCATCCCACGTACGACAGTTATTCGTCCGAGACGTTCTACTTGCACGCCATGTGTATCGGCACTATTACTGACACGGTCGACTAATTTTTTTTTTAAAAAAAAAATTAAACTTTAGCCGACGACTTATAAGATGGTCGTGGGCTAAACACCCGACCGTGTCCAACGACACGGCCCGTATCGCACCTGCCCAGAAATTGAAAACACACTGTTCGCCTAACCCAACCGTGTTTTCTAACACGGTCGGGTCATTGCTGGGGTTTAGCCGATGACCGTCTTATATGTCGTCGGCTAAAGTATAATTTTTTTTTTTAAAAAACTTTAGCCGACGACGTAGATCTTGCCGTCGGCTAAACCCCCACCTTTTATACGTTTTCTCTACCTCCCTTTTATTATTTTCTTCTTCTGATAAGATCTCTACCGCCCGTCGCCCGCCGATCGTCACCCAGCCCCAACCGCCCGTCACCTAGCCGCCCGTCACCTAGCCCCCGTCTCGCCGATCGTCACCCAGCCGATCGTCCCGTCGCCCGGTCTTCTGGTATAAGACGATCGTCCCGTCGCCTGTACGAGCCCCATCCCCGCCGCCCGACGAGCCCCGGTCCCATAGCCCGCCCGCCCGTCGCCCGCCAGCCGCCACAAATGGCCATGTAACCCTTGTCCTTATTTTTTTTTTGTTTGTTGAATTTATTGTATTTGTTTGATGAATTTGTTTAGATTATGTGATGAATTAGATAAATTGTTTAATGAGTTGTGATGCAATATTTGATAAATTTAGTATTTTCAATATTTTGTGTTTAATGAGTTGTGAATTTGATGAATTTGTTTGAGGAGGAAGGGATTGTATAGCCGGCGTTAATCGAAAGATTAACGTGTTATGGCATTGGTAATTACTGTTGTGTTGAATTGTGAATTTGATGGATTTGTTTAGATTATTTGATGAATTTGTTTAGAAATATTTGATGAATTTGTTTGAGGAGGAAGGGATTGTATAGCCGGCGTTAATCGAAAGATTAACGTGGTATTGCATTGATAATTACTGTTGTGTTGAATTGTGAATTTGATGAATTTGTTTAGATTATTTGATGAATTTATTTAGAAATATTTGATGAATTTGTTTGAGGAGGAAGGGATTGTATAGCCGGCGTTAATCGAAAGATTAACGTGGTATGGCATTGATAATTACTGTTGTGTTGAGTTGTGAATTTGATTTATTTGTTTAGATTATGGATAGAATAAAGAAAGCGTTGGGGAAGAAGTCGACAAAGTCGACCACTCCCGATTCGGGGGGGAGTTCGTCAGCCTCTAGTAAGGCAGATCCCGGTACACTATACATATCTCAGAGCAGCGTTCGTGCCCGCCAGATACTAGAAGCTACCGGCATGAACGCTGACGATTTTTATAGGGCGACAGATGAGCCCGCTGCACTAGCGCGGCGTTTATCGTTTCAGACACCACGGCCGACCCCCTCGCAGCCGGAGACTCGTATGCCTCCCATCCACCGACCCACGTCTAGCCCTCACACATCAGGAGATGTACGGAGTTCCTCGTCCGAGGTGCCCCACGGTCCGCCGCCGACTCTATTCATGCGTCCGATGGTTCCGACTATTCCAGAGGTCGATGAGACGGGAGCCCGAGTTCCCGTTCGATTGATTAGCCCTGACGAGGCGTACGTCTACGAGTCTTGGACAGACAACATGTTTTGACGGAGTTGTCGGGTTTCGAAGACGAAACTGTACGAGGAGATAGAGAGGGAGAAGGAGAAGGGGGAAAATGTAGTCGAGGAGGAGAAGAAAAAGAAGAAGACTCGTGGCCCAAAGAAAGGGTCTCGCGCCGACTCGCACGTAAGTAAGCATGGCCGTTATGAGATTCCTCTGCATGCACACGGCCGGCCGGTGATGTCTTCTGACGCTGCGGCGTCATATAGCCGTAATGTTGGCTTTGTCATTCGGGACAGAGTCCCCGTTTTGTGGCCCGATTGGGGGGACGTGCCGCAGTGCGTGAAGGATGCTTTGAATAATGCTATGTCGGTAAGTTAATAAATATTTAATAAGTGTTTTTCAATCAACACGTAGTTCTTGAAAATGCAATATGTGATGTTTTTAAATTATTGCGTATTTATGCTGTTCATAGGTGTGGTTTGTCATTCCCGACTCTCTACTACGTACTTGGTGTGACGAGGTGCAGTCTACCAAGTAAGTCATTTTAATTTATTTTGTATCTACATTATTTGCGTAATTTTGTTTCTTACGAATGATATATGTTGTGCAACGTGTGTTGTAGGTACAAATCTTGGAAAAATGAGATGCACATGTTCTGGACAGCCTGGGGTGATACCCGAGAGGCTACCCCGGAAGAATTCAAGTTCCGTAAGTACGAGTGGAAGTGGCTACGCGCCCATTTTCGCGACCCAGAGTTCATGGTATGACTAAAATACCCTCATTTCATTCTTCCTCTTTCAGTTTTTATTTTTTTGAATTCTAAATATAAACTCCATTCTAAATAATATTTTTTTGAAGGCGACTAGCTTGACCAACACGACCAATCGTGCTAGTCTGACTGACCATCACAGTCTGGGTTCCCGGTCGTTAGCCAGAGTTGCGCACGAGGCCATTTCTTCTGATTCGTTGGACGCATTTGCCTACGTGACTCAGAAAGCATTTCCGAACCGTCCCGAGGAGCATGTAAGTCTTTTTTTATTTTATTTTAGTAATAAAATATATGCCTTTGTATCATACTTTTATTGATATTCAAATATTTATTTTCATATTAACTTATGAGCGTGTGCGGGAGGAGTCTCAGAGGATGCTTGCTGAGATTGCTCGGGAGCAGTATCCGGACTTAGCGGAGACCGACCTCGATTCTGCCATCGATGATCGATCAGGCCGATCCTTATGTTCGCGCTAGGGTGTGGGGTACCGTCTACCCTCCTAGAGGTAGTCGGTACCGTACTAAGATGATGGGAGCCGAGGGTCACCATGTATTGAAAGATACCCCCGGCTTCCAGTGCCCTCGCGGACGGGATGCACGGACTGCCTATCTCGAGGAGCAGTTGAGGGCGGAGAGGGAGCTCCGAGCTGAGAATGAAAGGAGGACTCAGACGCGGTTACATGAGAGCGAGCAGAGGACTGAGTCGCGGTTAGAGAGTTTCCAGAGACAGCAGCAGGCCATGATGGACTATATGATGACGCTCACTCAGACCATTACTCAGGCTGGACTGCAGACACCTGCTACACCGCCTTCTCTCTTCGGACAGACCCCATCTTCACAGCCTCGTGACGAGGATCTAGGGGATGGTGGTAATCCTTCTACTACTACATTTCGACATTTAGATGATTTTGGCAGTGGATTGTAGTTGTGTTGTTGTAGTACTCTTGTATATTTATATTACAATTGTGTAAGTGATTTTATTGACGCTACTAGTATGTTGATGAAATTAATGTTCTTGAATGTGTTGTGCTTTGTGATGCATATAATGTTGGGCATATTATTAATGGTATTAGTTGAATGTGTTGCGCGTTGATTGTTGTTGATAATGAGAGCTGGTGTATAAAAATTGCAGGTGCAAAAAAATACAGGTTTTGGGATTCCAAAATCTGAATTAATTTTTTTTTTTTTTAAAAAAGGGTTCTAGCCGACGACATATAAGACGGTCGTCGGCTAAAGTAATTTTTTTTAAAAAAGGGTTTTAGCCGACGATACATAAGACGGTCGTCGGCTAAAGTAATTTATTTTTTTTTTAAAAAAGGGGTTTTAGCCGACGACACATAAGAAGGTCGTCGGCTAAAGTCTAATTTTTTTTTTTAAAAAACAGGTTTTAGCCACGACATATAAGACGGTCGTCGACTAAAATAATTTTTTTTTTTTTAAAAATGGTTTTTGCCGATGACATATAAGTCGTCGGCTAAACTCTATTTTTTTTTAGAAACCGGTTTTAGCCGACCGACTCGATAAGGTCGTCGGCTATTTTTTTTTTTCAACAGGTTTAGCCGACGACCGTACTGTAGTGGTCGGCTAAACTTTGAACTTTAGCCGACGACTACAAAAAAAGTCGTCGGCTAAACCTTGGCCGACGAATATCGGCCGACGGTTTTTTAGCCGACGACTGGCATGATTAGCCGACGACTTTGGGGTTTAGCCGACCACTTTAAGTCGTCGGCTAAAGTCTGATTTTTGGTAGTGCTTGGAAAGAGAGATTAAGGCTCAAAAATTTTGGAATATACAATTTTTTTTACCGGTTAAAACGATTTTAGAAACTTGTATATAGCTAATTTATTGGTGTTATGGCCAGATCTAGAAATCTCAAAAATCAAAATACTATATATATATATATATATATATATATATATCTAGAAATATATATACACTAAACCTAAAAAAACTCAATGCCAAATAATAAAAACACACCACACACTACAATAATCAAAACAAACCACAATCATAATCAAAACATCATAGTTCAAAAACCAACAAAATAAACACACAAGTATGAAAATACCCCCAAACTATAAAGTAAAACTGTCCCGAGTTTTTTTAAAAGCAAGTGAGAAAACAGAAAACTCCCTGAAATTTTAGCTTTTTGATCCTCCAGGCGTGTCGTCAGGGATGTTTAGAAAACGGAAAAGCTTTTCAAAGCACTTCTCCGTTTCTAATTGTCGGTCTATTATTTCATTCTGATTTCTCAAAATTTCAGCCTGGGATGTTTCTAATCCCCGAACTCTTTCAAGCAAATTCGCCTCAAAAGGCGTCAAGTCATCTCCGGCATCCTCCTTGTCCTCATATTCCTCCTCGTGGCTACTATCCTCTTCCGTTTCCAAACGTGCCCGTTTGCTCCTCAACTGAGTACTTCGAAAAATACTACTCCGGTCGTTCAGTCGATCCCCATGTGTTGATATATCACCCCCCGCCGAAATTTTTACACTCTGGCTCCTGCAAATACCGATGATAAGGCAGGGGTATGGCATCTTCTGCCTAGTCGGGACCATGCCGGCATAATGACAAATAGTAGTATAAATGTGAGTACCCAAATCCATTTTTACACCTCGGCGGTGTAATACCCGAGATTTCTGTTATGTAATTGGAACTTGTGATATTGTAATGATTGTACTTTTGTCTGAGTACTATTCTCCGTATTTCATAATCCGATGTTGTCGAGCGTATAATTCCGTATATGTGATATAGAGATTGAAATTTTGTGCATGTAGCGCACGCTACAGTCTGCGTGTAGCGTACGCTAACAGGGATTCATAGCGCACGTTATAGGGGATCATTAGCGCACGCTATGCGTGGTCAAATTGATTGAGACGTGCGGTAGGTGAGACCTGGCCGGGGGACCCTTGTCGGATTGTGTCGAATGAACCTGGACGGCTTTCGGGAAAAGCCAAGTCAACGCCTTAGCGCACGCTACAGGCATATGCGTAGCGCACGCTAAGTGCTGACTTCAGTTAAGTCAGACAGCCGTTAGCGCACGCTACGAGCAGGGACTAGCGCGCGCTAATAGCCATTTATTATAAATAGGACAGCATCCTATTCGTGATTTCAGTTCTTTCTCCTCCCATAACCCGAACTCTTACACTTAGAACATAACTCCCTTCGTCCTAAACACTTCGTATCAACCTCCTAGTTCGAGATTGAAGATCGTATATCATTGAGATTGGTGTTCAAGCCTTCGGTGTTGGATTGCTTCATTTTCCTCCGTGTTCTTCACTACTTTGAGGTAGGTTATTCTTCATCGATGTTAGTAATGTTCCTAAGGAAGTTTGAATCATGTTTGGATAGCAAGTATTTCGTTATAATCGGTCATCACATGTTAGAAGGATACTTTTGACGTATCGGTACTATATATCGTATGAACCTTTGAACCATCTTATTATAAGGACTCCTAAGCATGTTCAAATCGATTTATGATCAGTAATCGGATATTACCCAGTTGCTACGTTGTACACGTTGGAATCATGTGTTTTGGAACGTTAGACGATCGTAACTTAGATTATTTCTTGAAGATCGTAGATGGATTATGATATTGAGATGACTATCCGTATATTTGTATTTCATAATCATAAGACTTCCACAAACCTTATTAGCATGATATGCCCGAGGATAACTTGTATTATCACGGTAGAATTCATGAGTTCTTCACCATCCAACCCAGTTTTCGGTTTGCAGTATTCTGCCATGCAAGTTTAGCGCACGCTAACATGTGTGAGTTAACGCGCGCTATCGGGGTTCAGTTAACGCACGAAACGTACGTAGCGTACGTTATGAGACCAATGAGCCGATCGCTTGCCCGTGGCTAGCGCACGCTAGTCTTATACGATAGCGTACGCTAACAGTCCGGCTTAGCGCACGTTACGTAGAGTACGTAGCGCGCGCTAAACAATCCAGACAGATTATTTATTTTGAGCTTTTCGGCCGTAGGCCGAATTGTTAGGCCATTGTTCGACTTGAGATGATTTGTATATCATTCCTTTTGTTAAGGTTCAAGCTTGATACGTTGATCGAAGGAGGCGACTTTCGAGAGTGTTGAGATCATTGAAGTATATCGTTCTTGCCATCTTCGAGGCAAGTATCGTGATATGTTAATATCGGTATTTTTTTTGGAGCATGCGTATGATTATTCATGTTGTTGAACATGATATTTACTTCGTTGATTTACCATGATATTCGTTATATGGTGTTTATATGTTCATGTTGATGAACATAATGATTTGGCATATGTGTATGCATGAGTTGTGTTTGTATACGTTGTACGATCTATGCTGAGGGCGCTGGATCGGATGTCCACCTCGTGTTGGTCCGACGGGATCATCTTGGGATCTAGGCTGAGGGCGCTGGATCATTGGACGGGTTATTTCCACCTCGTGTTGGTCCGACGGGATCATCTTGGGATCTATGCTGAGGGCGCTGGATCATTGGAATACCCATGCTGTGTAATGGAATCTTGTAGATTCGCATTGTCGGATTCCGGTAGCGGAAGTCCGTGTGGTGTATCTTGTTATGTATTGTTGATGCATATTCGAATTGTTTAATATGATACTTGTACTAGCATCGTTTTGCTAACCCTTCGGGGGTGGACATTTGTTTTGATGTTCAGGTAGCCGAGCAGGAAAAACACAAGACTGACGTGACGACGAAGGGGTTCAGTGATGTTTATTGTTATTGGAGATTTGTTTTCTTGGTCTGGGTTCTGTACTCGAGTACGCGTGTCTTATTGATATTAATTCGATATGGTTGTATTAATTACTCGTTGAATCAGATGTACGTTTTCACAAACTTGAATTTCCGCAGTATTGATGTCTTAGATTTACTTTCTTTTTTAATTAGCCTTGTAAATCCTTACTTAAAGGGTTTACGGCGCTGTAATTATTCCGAATATCTCGGGGTGTTACAGAATATGGTATCGGAGCTAAGATTCATGGATATCTTGGCAGTCGGGTTTTAGTTGGGTCTGTTTACGTTATTTGATTTACGGGTCGCTTGTAACATCACCGTTTCACCAAGTCGTCATGTGGACCGTGGTTGTAAGTCTCTTAATCTCTTATACTACCGCTTTTACTTAAGTACTTGTTTTGTGAGTATTGACGGACTTTATTTCAAAATTTTGTTCGGATATTGAGAAATTGCGTTCTGATGTTGAGAGGAGGACGTGGACGCGGACGCGGTCGTGGATGCGGACGTGGTAACATGAGACATGAGGATTCCGCAACTACCCCCGAAATATCGGCTAGTCGAACCGATTCCCATTCTGGAGGGCAGCAAGGATCAGCGAATGATGACGCAAATCCTAACATGCCGGGAGTGCTTCAACAGGTGGTGGCGCAGATAAACCAGTTCGCTCAGGTCGTTGATCGCATGCAGACGGCGATGGGACAGCAGCACCACGAGGATAACCGGGGAGACAGATGGCTTGCTGAGGTGGTTAAATTGCACCCGCCAAAATTTGACGGATCTGCTGAGGCACTCACTTGGGATCACTGGCTCAAGGAGTTGGAGAAGATATTCGCGGGTCTTAACTGTCCCGAGGACCGGAAGGTTCCCATTGCCCAGTATTTTCTGACTGGGGAGGCCTTTGATTGGTGGGAAGCTATTCGACCCGAGGATCATAATGCGGATGGACGGAATTCAAACTAATGATGGAAGCACGATTGTCCTCGTCCGCTAGAGAGGCAAAGATCCGAGAGTTTTTCTCACCACAGAGTTCGAGGCATCCGTGATGATGTAATTAAAAATTTTAATCATCACCGACGTGTGTGCGACACTTGGTCGAACGGAGGCGTAAAAGATTTTTCATTTTGATATGCGGATGAAGCCGAGATTCAGCAGACATGTCCGGATTCGAGTGTACTACGTTGCGGCAGATCAAGAAAAGCGCCGGCCTACGACATGAAAGAGGCGGCGGTGGAGAAATCGAGAGGCAAAGAAGCAGAAGGTGATCGGCACTTGCGTAAAACAAGAGTGGTGGGGCCCGCAAGGGCCGCCTTCCTTTTATTCGGCTAGGAAACCTCCACATCCTTCTAAGGGCGGAAAGAAGTTCGGACAACATCACAGCTGATTTGACGCATCAAAGAAATGCTACAATTGTGGTCGAAAGGTGGCATATTCGACGTGATTGCCCCGCATCTTCTGTGACTTGTTACGATTGTGGGCAAGAAGGGCACCGTGCGGCCTTCTGTGGAGCCGCTACTAGATCTTTTGGTACCCGCACTCCAGCACCAGTTCCTAAGGAGATAAGTGTGAACCAGACACAGCAGAGTGGATTTCAGCAGCAGAACGTTGGGAAGAGAGAGACATCCAGTGCTGGGTCCGTTCCTCCGTGCCTGTACGAAATGAGGAGATCTGACGATCAGAACACCGCTGTTGCATCAGGTACGATTCAGATCCTTTTGCAACCAGTTAGTGTTTTATTCGATTCCGGAGCTACACATTCTTTTGTATCATTGAACTGTGTAAATCGTTTAAAAATCTCGTGCTTAATTGATTGTGAACCGTATGTTGTGGGATTGCCGAGTG
Organism: Orobanche coerulescens; assembly: GCA_033398695.1. NCBI lineage: Eukaryota > Viridiplantae > Streptophyta > Magnoliopsida > Lamiales > Orobanchaceae > Orobanche > Orobanche coerulescens. The sequence goes on along the minus strand of CM065804.1, from coordinate 64,635,793 downwards.
GAGAGAGAATTGTGGGAACCCTAGAGGCTAGAGATTTTCCAGTATCTATAGGAGGGAGAGATTGGCCGTCGAATCTCATTGTTGTTGACATCTACGGTGACGATTTAATTCTCGGAGACGATTGGCTCAACCGTTATGGAGCTATCCTGAATTACCGAGAGAGAGTCATTTCTATCATTGCGGATGACGGATCTGAACATTTATTCCGAGGATGGAGATCGGGAAGCTCGGGAAAATTGATCAAAGCAATGAAAGCCGTAAAATTACTGAAACAGGGATGTCATGGACTTTGGTGTTATGCCATGAGGAAAGAGAAAGGAGTAGAGCTCTCGTCTATTTCAGTTGTGAATGAGTTCTCAGATGTATTTCCTGACGAACTACCAGGGTTACCTCCGCAAAGAGAAGTGGATTCACCATCGAATTAGATCTTGGAGCAGCCCCTATTTCCAGGGCACCATACCGCATGGCGCCAACCGAGATGTATGAACTCAAGAAGCAACTGGAGGAATTGTTACAGAAGGGCTATATTCAACCTAGCGTTTCTCCTTGGGGAGCGCCCGTTCTCTTTGTCCTAAGAAAGACGGGTCCCTCCGTGTATTGATTACGGGAGCTTAACAAAATGACGATCAAGAATAAGTATCCTATACCTCGGATCGACGACTTGTTTGATCAACCGCAAGGGCAAGGGTATTCTCGAAGATTGACTTGCGATCGGGATACCATCGATTGAGAATTAAGGGATCGGATATACCGAAATCGCTGAGATCGATGCGGGCATTATGAATTTGTAGTGATGCCATTTGGACTTACCAATGCTCCCGCAGATTCATGCAATTGATGAATCGGGTATTCTTGGAATATTTGGATAAATTTGTGGTCGTCTTCATTGATGACATCTTGATATATTCGAGGGACGCAGAGGAACATGCCGAACATTTGCATGTGGTTTTGAGCACCTTGAGGAAGGAACAGCTGTATGCTAAGCTTTCTAAATGCGAATTCTGGCTTAAGGAAGTAACCTTCCTTGGGCATGTGATATCATCCGACGGAGTTCAGGTGGACCCAAAGAAAGTCGAAGCAATCTTGGAGTGGGAAGCTCTAAAACGTGAAAGAAGTCGAAGCTTCTTAGGACTTGCCGGATATTATCGCCGCTTTGTAGAGGATTTTCCAAAATTGCTCGTCCGCTCACTCAATTTACAGAAAACTCAAAAGTTCACGTGGAATGAGAAATTCCAGTGGTTTTGTGAACTTAAGAGGAGACCGACGACAGCACCTATATTAGCACCGCCAGAGGGAACCGATGGATTCATGGTATACAGCGACGCTCAAATCGGGGTTTGGGTTGTGTGATGATGCAGAAGGATAAAGTGATTGCTTATGCTTCTCGGCAATTGAAACCGTACGAAGTTAATTATCCGACTCATGATCTGGAGCTAGCAGCTGTGGTCTTTGCCTTGAAAATTTGGCGACATTATTTGTACGACACTCATTGTCAGATCTTTACAGATCATAAGAGCCTCAAATACATTTTCAGTCAGAAAGAATTAAACATGAGGCAGAGAAGGTGGCTGGAATTGATCAAGGATTACGACTTGGAGATTCTCTATCATCCGGGGAAAGCAAATGTAGTAGCCGATGCTTTGAGCCGTAAACCTGTTTCTCTTAGAGTGTTGGAAGCTCTTACGTCTCAAACCAGTATTCAACGAGAACTGATCCGCGAGGGGATTGAAGTATGGGCACCAGGAATCCAAGGGCAACTGTATGTGATGGAACTGACTTCATCACTAGTCGAGGAGATCAAATCTAAGCAGTTGGACGATTCTTTAATCCGTCGATTAGGTGCTGAAGTTAAGAAAGGAAAAGCCCGAGATTCGTGATACAAGACGATGGAGTTCGAGATTTGAGTCGACTTTGCGTTCAGAGGATGATGATTTGAGACGGACAATTTTGAAGGAAGCTCATAGCACGCCCTATTCTATTCACCTGTGCAAATAAGATGTATAAGGATTTAAAACAAAACTTCTGGTGGGGGAATATGAAGAAAGACGTAGCAGAGTACGTTTCGAAGTGTTTGACTTGCCAGCAGGTTAAGATTGAACATCAACGACCTGTCGGAATGTTAAAGCCGCTTCCGATCCCTGAATGGAAGTGGGAGGACATCTCGATGGATTTCATCACCAGTATGCCGAGGACTAGAACGGGAACGAACATGATTTGGGTTGTAGTTGATCGACTAACCAAGTCGGCTCATTTCCTGGGAATTAAAGATACATGGGGACCCGAGAGATTGGCGCGAGTATTTATTGCGGAGATAGTCAGATTGCATGGGACGCCAAAGACCATTATTTCGGATCGAGATGGTCGTTTCGTGTCGCACTTCTGGAAAGCAGTTCACAAGGCTTTGGGGACTGAGCTCAACTTTAGCACAGCTTATCATCCCCAAACAGACGGTCAGTCCGAAAGGACTATTCAAACTGTAGAAGACATGCTTAGAGCCTGTGCTTTGGATTGGTCAACTGATTGGGAAGTTCATTTGCCATTAGTTGAATTCACCTACAATAATAGTTGGCATGCTTCAATTAAGATGGCACCATTTGAAGCTTTATACGGGAGAAGATGCCGATCACCCCTGAGTTGGGATGATTCTTCGGATTTGATCGGGATGGAACCGGAATTGATTATTCAGACTCAAGAGAAGATAGCTTTGATTCGAGAGAGAGGCTGACTACCCAGTCGGCGTAAGTCTTATGCAGATGTACGTCGTCGCCCTCTAGAGTTCGACGCTGGGGACCACGTACTATTGAAGGTATCTCCTACACGAGGGATTCTCCGTTTTGGGAGAAGAGGTAAGCTAAGTCCGAGATATATCGGACCATTTGAGATCCTAGAGAGAGTTGGGGATTTAGCATACAGGTTGGCCTTACCGCCATCGCTGAGTCATGTTCACAATGTGTTTCACGTATCCCAATCGGAAGTATGTACGGACCCGATCACGTCATTGATTTCGACGAGATCGAGATAGCTAATGATGGCACCTTCGAAGAGAGACCAATCAAGATACTTGAGAGCCGGATCAAACAATTGAGGAATAAACCAATACATTTGGTTAAAGTACAATGGTCACGACATGGAGTCGAAGAGGCCACTTGGGAAACGGAGGACGGTATGAAGGCTAAATATCCGGAGTGGTTTTCATCCTAAGTTTCGGGACGAAACTTCTTTTTAGGGAGGAAGGATGTAATACCCGAGATTTCTGTTATGTAATTGGAACTTGTGATATTGTAATGATTGTACTTTTGTCTGAGTACTATTCTCCGTATTTCATAATCCGATGTTGTCGAGCGTATAATTCCGTATATGTGATATAGAGATTGAAATTCTGTGCATGTAGCGCACGCTACAGTCTGCGTGTAGCGTACGCTAACACAGATTCATAGCGCACGCTATAGGGGATCATTAGCGCACGCTATGCGTGGTCAAATTGATTGAGACGTGCGGTAGGTGAGACCTGGCCGGGGGACCCTTGTCGGATTGTGTCGAATGAACCTGGACGGCTTTCGGGAAAAGCCAAGTCAACGCCTTAGCGCACGCTACAGGCATATGCGTAGCGCACGCTAAGTGCTGACTTCAGTTAAGTCAGACAGCCGTTAGCGCACGCTACGACCAGGGACTAGCGCGCGCTAATAGCCATTTATTATAAATAGGACAGCATCCTATTCGTGATTTCAGTTCTTTCTCCTCCCATAACCCGAACTCTTACACTTAGAACATAACTCCCTTCGTCCTAAACACTTCGTATCAACCTCCTAGTTCGAGATTGAAGATCGTATATCATTGGAGATTGGTGTTCAAGCCTTCGGTGTTGGATTGCTTCATTTTCCTCCGTGTTATTCACTACTTTGAGGTAGGTGATTCTTCACCGATGTTAGTAATGTTCCTAAGGAAGTTTGAATCATGTTTGGATAGCAAGTATTTCGTTATAATCGGTCATCACATGTTAGAAGGATACTTTTGACGTATCGGTACTATATATCGTATGAACCTTTGAACCATCTTATTATAAGGACTCCTAAGCATGTTCAAATCGATTTATGATCAGTAATCGGATATTACCCAGTTGCTACGTTGTACACGTTGGAATCATGTGTTTTGGAACGTTAGACGATCGGAACTTAGATTATTTCTTGAAGATCGTAGATGGATTATGATATTGAGATGACTATCCGTATATTTGTATTTCATAATCATAAGACTTCCACAAACCTTATTAACATGATATGCCCGAGGATAACTTGTATTATCACGGTAGAATTTATGAGTTCTTCACCATCCAACCCAGTTTTCGGTTTGCAGTATTCTGCCATGCAAGTTTAGCGCACGCTAACATGTGTGAGTTAACGTGCGCTATCGGGGTTCAGTTAACGCACGAAACGTACGTAGCGTACGTTATGAGACCAGCCGAGTCGATCGCGATCCGTGGCTAGCGACGCTAGTCTTATACGATAGCGTACGCTTGATCCGACTTAGCGCCGCGTTACGTGAAGTAGCGCGCGCTAAGCAATCCGCAGATTGTTTATTTTGAGCTTTTCGGCAGTAGGCCGAATTGTTAGGCCATTGTTCGACTTGAGATGATTTGTATATCATTCCTTTTGTTAAGGTTCAAGCTTGCTACGTTGATCGAAGGAGGCGACTTTCGAGAGTGTTGAGATCATTGAAGTATATCGTTCTTGCCATCTTCGAGGCAAGTATCGTGATATGTTAATATCGGTATTTTTTGGAGCATGCGTATGATTATTCATGTTGTTGAACATGATATTTACTTCGTTGATTTGCCATGATATTCGTTATATGGTGTTTATATGTTCATGTTGATGAACATAATGATTTGGCATATGTGTATGCATGAGTTGTGTTTGTATACGTTGTACGATCTATGCTGAGGGCGCTGGATCGGATGTCCACCTCGTGTTGGTCCGACGGGATCATTTTGGGATCTAGGCTGAGGGCGCTGGATCATTGGACGGGTTATTTCCACCTCGTGTTGGTCCGACGGGATCATCTTGGGATCTATGCTGAGGGCGCTGGATCATTGGAATACCCATGCTGTGTAATGGAATCTTGTAGATTCGCATTGTCGGATTCCGGTAGCGGAAGTCCGTGTGGTGTATCTTGTTATGTATTGTTGATGCATATTCGAATTGTTTAATATGATACTTGTACTAGCATCGTTTTGCTAACCCCTTCGGGGGTGGACATTTGTTTTTATGTTCAGGTAGCCGAGGAGCAGGGAAATGACCACGATCGACGTGACGACGAAGGGGTTCAGTGATGTTTATTGTTATTGGAGATTTGTTTTCTTGGTTTGGGTTCTGTACTCGAGTACGCGTGTCTTATTGATATTAATTCGATATGGTTGTATTAATTACTCGTTGAATCAGTTGTACGTTTTCACAAACTTGAATTTCCGCAGTATTGATGTCTTAGATTTGCTTTCTTTTTTAATTAGCCTTGTAAATCCTTACTTAAAGGGTTTACGGCGCTGTAATTATTCCGAATATCTCGGGGTGTTACAAGCGGATAGCAAATAAACCTCGCAGATGGCCAATGGAAACCGTCGTCAGAGTCGAGGTCGGGTAAATACTCCCGGCTGCCCACATCCATAAGTACCAAGCATCATCAATTAGGTCCGCCTCGTTGTATCGGGATTTGATCATCCCATTACTGTCATGCAGCTCGCTCATTAACGCCCAGCGTAAAACCTTATCATCCGGCACCTCTTCATTAGGTAAGATAGAAATGTCAACCGCGTTAGTACAATTAACCCCCAAATACTTGTTAATGACATCCGGTGAAAAATTAATCGATTTTCCATTCACAGTCGTCTGATGATAAGTAGGCGACCCTACCTGCCCAATGGACTTGTTGAAAGTATTGTAAAAGTTTAGGGTCAAGGTCGGGTTACCATTTGGGAGATCGGAAACGAATTTTTCCCACCCGTTGTCTATGAATTTTTGGATGAACGGGCTAGTGATAGTGTCTCTATCCAAATCACCAATGAAATCATCAAGCTTGAACAATCTCTCCTTAATGCACTTTGTGTTTTGATTTCTTTGCGGCGGTGCCGGTTCTTGAGACGACGAACCGACCTTTTCTTTTCCTTTTGATGATTTCTTCGGTGCCATCCCTGAAATTAAACAAAATCAACTTCCTTTTCATCACACGACTATAATCATCAAGCAAAACCAATAAAAACATAAAAAAATTCAAAGATTTTCGTTGTGGCATTTCGTCGGACACCTTGAGTTCATAGTTTTTTAACAAGTTTATTTTCAATCAAACTCAAATCCACAAAGTCACCACAAATCAATGAATAGAATAACCACACAAATATCTACAATACTAACAACTAAACATGATTTAATCAACGAATCATACGGAAATAAGAATCGAAAAAATAAATATGAAGTGTAAAACTAAAAACTAAAACTCAAAAATATATAAATTGAAACAAGGATTGAAAGAAAACCTGATGATTTATGTGTTAATGTTGATAAAATAATAAATTGTATTGAGGAATTTGAGTTTTAGAAAGTAGGGATTGAGAGGGGGAAAAAAAAATTTCGCACTGCTGGTCGCTTGGTGTCTCGTCTGGTTTGTGAATGTGTTGCCCAGTCCATTTTTTTTAATACAGATGTATAGTTACGGCCGTAACATACCCAAGTTACGGCCGTATGATCCATTCGTTTTTTTGACAGGTTTTAAGGTTACGTCCGTATCTTTCCAGACTTACGGCCGTATGATGCATTCGTTTTTCGGACCTTGTTTTAAGATACGGCCGTAACATGCAGGAGTTACGGCCGTATAAAGCATTCGTTTTTTTTTGTTTTTTTTTTAAAAAAATTATAATTATTATATGTGTGAGAATAATGAAAGAAAGACTCCCTGGATTTTATGAACGATATGATCCTTGCTCTTGTTGTTGAATCTTTCCGTGTTACCCCCAAACTTATTTTGCTAAATAATAGAGATTGAGTTGCCTCCCAATAAGCGCTTTGTTTAACGTCCTTAGCTTGACTTCTCGTCAGATTAATTAGGTATTTCCAGCATTATGATTGACTTTGCTGTCGAGAATTCTCCTCCCAGATATAGCTTTAACCGTTGGTCGTTTACTTTGAAACTCCCGTCGGTTGTATTATAAATCTCCACAGCTCCATGAGAAAATACCTCTTTGATCGTGTAAGGGCCCGTCCATCATGATCGCAGCTTACCCGGAAACAGATGCATTCGTGCATTAAAAAGTAGAACTTGGTCTCCTACTTTAAAATCTCTTCTTAGAATTCTGCTGTCATGTCATCTTTTTGTTTTTTCTTTGTAGATTTTGGCATTTTCATATGAGTCGAGTCGGATTTCATCCAACTCATTTAACTGCAGCAACCTTTTCTTTCCAGCCAACTGTTCATCAAAGTTTAATTTTTTATAGCCCAAAAGGCTCGATGTTCAAGTTCTACTGGCAGGTGACAGGCTTTTCCAAAAACCAAACGAAATGGAGACATGCCTATCAGTGTCTTATAAGCTGTTCTGTAAGCCCAGAGCGCATCATCCAGCTTTTTCGACCAATCTTTCCGAGATGAGTCGACTGCCATCTCAAGTATACGTTTCAGTTCACGATTGGAAACCTCGACTTGTCCACTGGTTTGTGGGTGATAAGAGATAGCGACACGGTGTTTTACTCCGAATTTGGTCAATAGAGCCTTAACCTGGTGATTGCAGAAATGAGATCCGCCATCACTGATAATAACTCTCGGAGTTCCGAAGCGAGTGAATATATTTTTCTTTAGAAAATTTACCACGACCTTAGCTTGGTTTGTTGGTAATGCAACAGCCTCTACCCATTTAGATACGTAGTCCACAGCTACAAGGATGTATTCATTAGAGAATGATGATGGAAAGGGTCCCATGAAATCAATTCCCCAAACGTCGAAGATTTCAACTTCAAGGATGAAATTCATTGGCATTTCATTTCTTTTTGACATGTTTCCATGTCTTTAGCACCGGTCACACTTAGAGACAAGTGTATGTGCATCTTTGAACAGAGTGGGCTAATAGAATCCTGCTTCAAGAATCTTTGCTGCTGTTTTTGAACCCACAAAATGTCCTCCATAGTGAGAGGAATGACATCTTTCTAATACCTTCTCTATTTCTTCTTCCGGTATGCATCTCCAGATGATTTGATCAGGTCCTCGTCTGAAGAATAGAGGATCTTCCCAGTAATAGTATTTCAACTCGGAGAAGAATTTTTTCTTTTGATGATGGGAAAAATTTGGGTGAATTATTCCACTAACAAGGAAATTAACGATGTCTGCATACCATGGTGCATTTTGTTTTTCCTGGATATTAGAGATTTGGAACAGTTGTTCATCCGGAAATACTTCATTTATTTCCTTCTCTTGAGCATTGTTTTGGTCTACTCTAGAGAGATGATCTGCCACTTGGTTTTCTGTTCCCTTTCTGTCTCTGATTTCTATGTTGAATTCTTGCATAAGTAGAACCCATCAGATTAGCCTTGACTTTGCATCTTGCTTTGTCATTAAATATTTCAAAGCTGAATGATCAGTGTAGACAATGATCTTCGATCCCAATAAGTAGGATCAAAATTTGTCAAAGGCATAAACCACTGCAAGCATCTCTTTTTCAGTTGTTGTGTAGTTCAGCTGAGCATCATTCATAGTCCTGCTAGCATAATGGATTACTTGAATCATTTTGTCCTTCTTATGGCCCAGCACGGCCCCCCACAGCATAATCACTTGCATCGCACATCAAAATGAATGGAATAGTCCAATCTAGAGAAATGATGATTGGAGCTGATGTAAGCTTATCCTTCAAAGTTGCAAAGGCCGTGTGGCATTCATTTGTGAAAAGGAATGATGTATCTTTCTCAAGCAAAGAATAGAGAGGTTTTGCTATTTTTGAGAAATCTTTTATGAACCTCCGATAGAATCCTGCATGCCCGAGAAAACTCCTTACTCCTTTCACCGAAATTGGTGGAGGAAGTTTTGCAATCACTTGGATCTTTGCCTTATCGACTTCAATTCCATGTTGTGAGATTCTATGGCCAAGTACGATTCCTTCCTGGACCATGAAGTGACATTTCTCCCAATTGAGAACTAGATTTGTGTCTTCACATCTTTCCAAGACCATGCCTAAGTGATTTAGGCATTTATCAAATGAATCTCCGAAAACCGAGAAATCGTCCATGAAAACTTCAATGAATTTTTCAACCATGTCTGAGAATATTGACATCATGCATCTCTGAAATGTGGCTGGAGCATTGCACAATCCGAATGGGATTCTTCTATAGGCAAATGTTCCATAAGGGCATGTGAATGTTGTTTTCTCTTGGTCTTACGGGGCTATTACGATTTGGTTGTACCTGAATAGCCGTCGAGAAAACAGAGTAAGAATGTCCCGCCAATCTATCGAGCATTTGATCAATAAATGGGAGTGGAAAATGATCTTTCTCGGTTGTTTTGTTGAGCTTCCTGTAATCAATGCACATTCTCCATCCTGTGATGGGTCGTGTTGGTATAAGTTCATTGTGCTCGTTCTCTATGATTGTGATTCCACTCTTTTTGGACACCATATGTACAGGGCTCACCCATGGACTATCTGAGATTGGATAAATGATTCCTGCGTCATGTAATTTAAGAATCTCTGCCTTCACAATTTCCTTCATGTTTGGATTCAAACGTCGTTGATGCTCAATTGAAGGTTTGCAGTCATCTTCCATCAAAATTTTGTGAGTGCATATAGAGGGGCTTATTCCTCTAATGTCCGCAATAGTCCATCCAATTGCTCTGTTGTGATTCCTCAATACCCTTAATAATTTCCCTTCTTCAAGTTCGGTCAATATGTTAGATATGATGACCAGAAGTGTAGAGGAAATTCCCAAGTAAGCGTATCTCAAATGTGTGGGTAGAGGTTTGAGATCAAGTATTGGAGCTTCTTGTAAAGAAGGGAGGGGTTTAGCGGAGCTTGTCCCCAATTCTTCAAAATGTGAATGCCTTCTTAAGGGTGGTAGTGCTTCTAGATAGTTAACTGTTTCGGCCAAGTGATATTCTTCTTCCATGCTGGTTAGAGAATTTGCTATACATGTCTCAAGAGGATCTTTAGATAGAATTTTCTCCAAAGACTTGTTTACCATGGCTTCAATTGCGTCTATTCTTAGACAATACTCATCTGTGGAGGGTTGATTCAAAGTTTTTAGGACATCGAAGATGACATGTTCGTCTTCCACTCTGAGAATTAGCTTTCCTTCATAGACGTCAATAAGAGCACGTCCGGTTGCGAGAAATGGTCGTCCCAAAATAATGGGAATATCCTGATCTTCTTCCATGTCAGGATGATAAAATCTACTGGAAATATGAATTTATCAACCTTGACGAGCACATCTTCTATTATTCCACGTGGATATTTGATTGACCGATCGGCTAATTGTAGTGAAACTGTTGTTGCTTTTGCTTCTCCCAAGTTCAGTTTGTTGAAAATTGACAGGGGCATCAAGTTGATACTTGCCCCTAAATCACAAAGAGCTTTGCCAAAATTCACTTCACCAATTTTACACGGGATTGTGAAAGTTCCCGGATCTTTTAGCTTGGGTGGCAACTTCTTTTGTAGTATTGCGCTGCATTCCTCTGTTAACATGACCGTTTCGTAATCTTCAAGCCTTCGTTTGTTGAAAAGAATATCTTTCATACATTTGGCATAGCTTGGCATTTGTGCTAGAGCATCGGCAAAAGGAATGTTGATGTGTAGCTTTTTGAAAATTTCCAAGAATTTCCCGAATTGAGCATCGAGCTTGTGATTCTTCAACCGTTGAGGAAATGGGATAGGTGGAACATAAGATTTTGTAGCAACAGGACTTTTTTGAGATGTAGGTCCTGATTCAGATTCTTTTTCTGATTCTTGATTTTGTTTATCTTTTTGTTTTTCCATAGAAATTTCTGGCAGCTGCACTCCACTTCTTGTTGTGATAGCTTGGACATTTTCCCTTGGATTTACCTCAGTATTGCTAGGTAACATGCCATGAGATCTTTCTGAAAGTATTTTGGCCATTTGCCCAACTTGTGTCTCCAAATTTTTAATTGAAGCATCATTGCGTTGTTGATACTTCAATTGTTGTTCAGCTAGCTTCGTGATTGCTTCTTCCCACCCGGGCTTCTTTTCTTGATGCATTGGATTCAACACATTGTTGTTGTTTGCATAAGAAAATTTTGGATGATTTTTGTACCCTGGATTGTATGTTGGCCCGTAAGGATTGTATGCTTGCCTTTGGAAATTCTGAGCATACGCCACTTGTTCTGGTGGTGGTGGTGACTGCTCCTGTTGCACTAAGGGACATATAGTGCTGTTGTGAGTTGCTCCACAAATTTCACATGAAAAAGCTGAAACTTGTGGAGTTTGCACAGTCTTCACAGATTGAGGAGTTGAGAAAGACATTTCCTCGACTTTCTTTGATAGAGCTTCTATTTTTGCCAACATAAGTGAATAAGAATCCACTTCAAAAACACCATTTGGTTTCTTTTGGATATTTCTGTCTGGCCATCTTGCACTTTGTTCACTTATAATCTCAAAAATATTATAAGCCTCTTTCATAGTTTTGTTGCCAATTGAGCCATTTGATGATGAATCGACATTAGCTCGGCATGTAGGTAAAATTCCAGAATAGAAGTAATTGACTTGTGCTCCCAAATTGAAACCATGGTTAGGACATTTTCGTAGCATATCTTTGTATCTCTCCCATTCTTCGTGGAATGATTCTGAATCTTGTTGACGAAATGTAAAGATTTCGTATTTGAGTTTCGCCACTTTTATTGGTGGAAAGTATTTAGTGGTGAATTTTTGGACAAATTCGGGCCAATTTGTTATGCTTCGTGGTGGCAAATTATCTAGCCACTCTCTTGCTCTGTCCTTCAAAGTGTGCACGAAAAGTCTCATTTTGATTGCCTCGTCATTTAAATTTGGATATTTGAAATTTCCACAAATCTCCACAAAACGGTTAATATGGAGATATGGATTCTCGTTGGTTCTTCCATAGAATGAGTTGTTGTTGGAGAAGAGATTGATGACATCTGGGCGAATTTGAAAATTGTCCACTCCAAATGGTGGATAGATTACACTTGATTGAACGCTCAAAGATGGGGGTTCATGAATTCCCCAAAGAGCATGTTGTCTTCATCTATTTCTGGCACAATAGGATATTGTTGATGTTGAATGTTTTGAACATTAGGTATTCCCCCTACCGGAGGAATTCTTTCGTTATCATTTCCTTGGGGAAGACGTGGATTTAGTTCGTCCGCCATTGATGGTGAAGAAATAATGTTTTTCTTTTGTTCTCTTCGCCTTCTTCTGAATGTGGCTTCGATCTCGAGATCTAGTGAAACTAAATCGCGATTGTACGTCATTCGCATAGACAAGAGAATCTACAATAAAGAAAAAGTTGTATTTATAACAATAGTTAATAATGTAATATTTCAAATATACCAATTATACTTCCCCGGCAACGGCGCCAAAAACTTGACACGTTCTTAGTGTAATTATCGCAAGTGCACGATATCATATCAAGTAGTAAGTGGACTTTTTGAGTCCGATTTATCGATCCCACGAGGAAGTTTGGTTATAATTTGAATTATACACTATTAGTCTATTTTTATAGATACTAAGATGAGTAAAACACACAATTAAAGAGTTTGGTTTAATAATTGCAAAGATAATGCAATAATAGTTCTAATATTATAAGGAAATAAAAAGATAGCAATAATAATAGATTGATTAACGATAAAATGAAATAATTGGGATTACAAACTTAGTTCGTCATTAGTTATAGAAGATGTATAGGAGATCATTGTAATATCCGGAATTTCTACTACTGTTGTTCGATGTTATTTTATCCGAGTTATATTGTACAGCATGGAATCTGTACAGTAGGGATAAAATAAATGAAGGACTGAGATGTCAGTATTGGTATAATTGTCGTATTTGGTCGACAATTGTATTCGAGGATATAATGTGTTGAGTAATGTATATTTGATATGCCGTATGTTCGTATTTGATATGTCGAGATGTTGGACAAGGATAGCTGAAAATGGCTAATTATAGACTTATTAGCGCACGCTGATATTCATGCATAGCGCACGCTATCGTGCAGGATTAGCACACGCTACGTTCATAGGTTAGCGTACGCTAATGCAGTCCGATCAGAAGGAATCTACGCGTGGACCAGGCCACTTTCGGCGCACGTTCTGATAAGTCAACGGATGTTGTAATGTAGTGTTAGCGCACGCTAATGCATGTTGATTAGTGCACGCTAACTATATATCGGTCAACAGGTAATCTTGGCTTTATTGGTTGATTTCGGCTTGTGGGGTCACGAGCATCTTCGTGGTAGGTGTATACTGTAGCAAGTCAACTTCGGATAGTGCACGCTAAGATAAATGACTTGCGTACGCTAAGCAGGATGTTTTACGTACGTTAATGCATGGGCATTACGTACGTAAGTTAGTTTACGAAGCAAGGTAGTAGCCTCTGGGCTTCGATAGCGCACGCTAACAAAGTCAGTTAGCGCACGCTAAGGCGGTAGCGCACGCTAAACATGAGATGTTAGCGCACGCTAATAATGAATATTATAAAAAGGGACAGAAGGGTGTTATTGAGCATTTCGTCATTCTTTCTTCTTTCAGCCGAGAGAGAGAGAGAGTTGGGATATATTTGAGGTTCCAAACACTGGATTAAGGTGGAGTTAATCATCCATAACAACATTTGAAACTTGAAATCATTGGTGATTCTTGGAAATGGATTAACCTTGGAAATCAATCCGTTCCTTCAAAAAAGGTAATTATTCTTCACTTTGAGATTTCATTTTGGATTGTATATGATGTTCTTGAGCTGATGATTATCATATAAACAAGTTCATAAGTATGATTATGAGTTGGATTACCGGATTATGATAATGTTATTGTTGATATGAAGATATTGATATGAATTAGATGGTTTCGAATGAGTTGTTATCTTCAAAGAGATATGTTGGATAATGTCTTCCTTCAATTCGGATCTGTGATGTCGTTGTTGTTGGTTCCTTCATATGATGATGAACATGGCATGATTATGAGTTCTTGGTGTTTAGGTTGTTGATATTAAGAAAGATGAAATATGAATATATGACTTGAATTAAAAGTCGGATGATTACCTATATGTTAAAGGATATTGGATTTCGTTGTTTGATAGCTATGAACATGATTCAGAATCACTTAGAGTCTTTGATAATCGCCAGATGTTGATCGGTATCCGAAATGCATGTAACTGCACGTTATTAGCGCACGCTATCGGGAACAACTTAGCGCACGCTACAGTAAAAGATTAACGTGCGCTAAGTCAACAGGCAGGGTAATATATTCTGTTTCGGTTATGAATTCGTGATCGTTTTAGTTGGTTTGATCAGACTTGTGGTTAACTAAGATATTGTTGAGCCGTTGGGTTTGTGAAGTGGTTTTAGCGGTTGTTGATTATTATCGGATTGTTGTTTAATCGATTATTGTACTAGGTCAAGTTTATTTATCGGTGTCTATAACCGTATGCTGCGGTCGTGTTCGAGGATGTTCGTGAATTGCTTTGGTCGGGACCGAGGAACTTGTAGATGATGACGATGGAATTGGTAACGACCTCATCATCGTCGTATCGGTATCGAGGCAAGTTATTACTTGCTCAGTTATAATGTTTAAAGAATGGTTTCAGTTTCATTTCGTTTATAATGCATATAGCGATGATTATTATTGTGAACTCTGGGTATTCGGATCGCATATCGTTCTTTCGATTCTGGGGGGGTAAATCATAATGTATATGATTTATCTCAGTTATTGGTATGTTCGAGTATCGAGGTTACATTGTGATAAAGACGAGGATTCGAATATTTATGGTTCATGATACGTTTGGATCGTCGAGCGTTGCGGATAAATCGTCGGTGATGATTGGACATCGAGGTTGCTCCCGAAGGACTCGGGGCAGGTATTCCATATTGATTATGGTTTAGTGTTACTTATTTTGGTCTCGTACATTTTCTTTCATGTTATTGAACATGGAGTCGTCCTAGTAAATTGTCATGTTGTCGTGCATGTTATGTTGTTCATGTTGATGAACGTGTTGAATTGCATATGTGTATGCGTATTGTGTTGTTCATGTTGTGTAATTAATCCGATGGGATTATGAGGATCTATGCTGAGGGCGCTGGATCGGATGTCCACCATGCGTTGGTTCGACGGGATCATCATGGGGATCTATGATGAGGGCGCTGGATCGTTGGACAGGTTTTCCACCATGCGTTGGTTCGACGGGATCATCATGGGGATCTATGCTGAGGGCGCTGGATCGTTGGATTACCAGTATTGTGTTGATGGAATCTTGTGAATTCGCATCATTGATTTTATCATGTGTTGTTGTTCACATGTGTATTGTTAGTTATCCACCTTATGTTGATCTGATAGGATCAACAAAGGGATCTATCTTGAGAAGTATTTGGATCGTCGGATTTCCATTGAGTATACATGATTGTTTTTGTTGTGATCATTTTGACGAGGTCATATGAGTATGCATTTGTAGGTCTTGTTAGGACCTGTCCGTATTGCATTGATCGATCTCGGATCGTGGTATGATTGTCGTGGCACTTCATATCTCGAGGTATGTTCCGTATTTCCTTTGGTATTCGTCTTGATGGACGATCGGTTATCGCCTTGGGATTTGATGATGTTATTCGATGGATCGTATTGGTCGAAATGGTATATTTCCGTATCGTGAGTTGGTTATGATAGTTTGAGAACCTTGAGTAATGTTTGAGGTACGTACTCATATTATGTTCGAGTTTATTGGTAAATCGAGTATAGGATGTGTAATGTGATAATGGTTACTCGATGAGAATTACTTGAGTAAGCAAAGTTATGGCGGTAAGATTACGTTGGTCGTATTCTTATTCGTATTCTCATTGGTATGTATTATTGATGTGATGTGATTGATATCATTGTTGGACGTTATGGTGACCGTCGTGGGATTTCTTTTTAGGTTCTTGGAGTATCGAGCTTGTAGCGGTCGTGAAGAGATGAGCTTCCCGGAGGATACTGGCTAGGACATGTTGTGTGCTATGAGTTTCTTGTTTGGTTCTCGTAGTCCGCTGCTAGAGTATCTTTATGGTTGGTCTTTTTCCGCTGCGTGAGTATTTTGAAGTGCTCTTTTGATATCTGGTAACTGAGGTTACTTTGGAAATCGTTTTCTAAACTTTTGAATGTCGGCAGTTTGGCCTTGCGATTTCAAATGAGTTTTTACGACGGTTTGATAAATGAGTTTTATAAATCTTTGATTATTTTCAATAGATAATACTGTCGTTAGCCTCTTGGGCATTTGTAAATGTTTGCGAAAATTTCTTTTAGCCTTGTGGGTTCCATCTCGGGGCCCACGGCGCTGTAATATTTCCAGTTAAATCTGGGGGTGTTACAATCATAAGATGAATTTACTTATTATGTTGTGTAGATTCGATTTTCCTTGAAAAGACGGTTTCTCTTTCGAACTATAAAACGCCCCTTACATATTGAATCAATGCACTATATTTCTATGTTGATTGGCTTCAATACATAGCATTAGGATTTATGAAAATAACTCAAAGAATTATCTAAGGTCTAGAGGTATATTTCTATCCCCTAGAACAACTTAGAGTGAAGATCATTTGATCTAATCAAACATATTTTCTTTCCAAACATATGAAGACCATAAATATCGTCATTTATTGGCCAAATAAATAAAGATTGTTAAAATAATAAAAATCACACACAATAATAAGTAATTCACAATAGATCTTTATACAAACTTAAATAACATGACTAATCTTGTTATAATCCCAACTAAAGGTAACTTAGCCCATGAAGGGTTTAATATACATAATACAAGCTTTGGTGGTTATTATTAGTTGAATCAAGAGAAAGAATTGATCCTCACTCCCTTAGTAGATAAAGGAGAAAGAAACAATAAACTCTCTGAACAACATATGCTATACCACACTCACACAAATCACTCAAGAACACAAGTGTGTTCTTCACACAAAAAGAAAAGTTTACAAAAAGTGAAAAATTATATGATGAATGATGAATGATGAAGGATCTAAGGGGTCTATTTATACACCTAAAGTCATCTAATAGCTCCAAAACTCCAGCATTATTACAATAGATCGGATCAATGCCAGTCATCCCCTCAATAGTACACAAAAAGTATAAAAAATTAGACAAATCTTAACAATGTCAAGAGTTACTAGTAACATTAAGGAGTTACGGCCGTAACTTGGATGACTTACGGCCGTAACATTCGTAGTTCTGGCCGTAACTTTGTCAATTTGTTCAGTGGTTGCTTTGAGAGTTACGTTTTCAGCCCAGAATTTCTCAGAGTTTGCGTTTTTGCCCCAAATCTTCTTCGGATGATAACTTTTGATATATAACTCTGATTTTCAATCCGAAAATACTGCCGAATTCGTCTCGGAAAGCCCTACAACATGAATATATCAAAATTCAACAAAGAGAATATTTAATAAACATGTTATTTCTTGAGTAAATCAGTTATTTAATCCGATTAAAACTAAATTTACATCATCATCCGATAAAAATAAAATTATTAAAAACTAATTAATTAAAAGCAAAAAACGAGTAGACTAGCTCAATTATGGGTGAATTTTATCGATACAAATCATGGATAAGTGTATAAAACTGACACTTATCAAAGGTACAAGCAAGGATCTTTAAGAAGTGTACCAATGTACTATATGACTCTTTTTTAGGATGGGGCGTATCTAATTTGTAGTTTTATGTCAAACGGATTCTTATATCATCCCATTTAACTAGAGTGGAACAGAAGTTGCCCTTGTAACTTCTGACAAGGGTGTTTCCACAT
This sequence comes from Orobanche coerulescens, assembly GCA_033398695.1. Classification (NCBI taxonomy): domain Eukaryota; kingdom Viridiplantae; phylum Streptophyta; class Magnoliopsida; order Lamiales; family Orobanchaceae; genus Orobanche; species Orobanche coerulescens. The sequence goes on along the minus strand of CM065804.1, from coordinate 64,617,820 downwards.
GTATAAACATCATCTTTTTTATAAGACATGCATAAGCATCATAAAATGAAATTTTTAGGACAACAAGGAGCAGCTTCAATTAACAGAGTCATAGGATCTAACATATCATCAACTTGGCCTGAAATGTGAATAGCATTCTTTTCACTTTGTAGGAGTAATATTTTTAAAGCATAAAACCTTTAACATGACGAATTTGAAGATCAAAAGTAAAAAGAAACTACAGAAAGTGTAGCGGCCACTTTTCAAAATTTCTTTTAAAATAATTCTTTTAATTTTAAGAAGAGTAAGTAAAAAAATTTGCAACGGAAATACATTTTTAAGGAAAATATACTTAATAATCGCAAGTAAAAATCCCAAGTCACCATTAAATAAACACATAATTTGACGTTAAAATAAAACAAGTGGAACAATTGTTCATAAAGCGTAGCTTGAGGAAAATAATAGTAAATAAATAAATTACAACTCATGAATCTTGATCATCCCACACTCATGCGCATGCCACATCGAGCTCCTCAACCTGAAAGGGGGTAAAATAGTGGGGTGAGCTTCCAACTCGCTCAGTGTGGAGAGTACGCAATATGTCTACGTTAATTACTAAATATATTAGCAAGTATAAACAACATGACTGATAAATTCTGAAGCCCGTCGGCTGGCAGAAGGCTTTATGCACAATTAAGTGCTTCGATCGATTTGCACATTTAAGTGCTTGGTCGATTGCACATTTAAGTGCTTCGTGATTGCACATTTAAGTGCTTCGATCGATTTCACGTGCACATATGAGACAATATATAAAGCAATTAAAATAAACAAAAGCGTAATAAATCCCCACACCTGGATAAAATGCAGTTCTGAACTTGAATGTGATGAAGATGCTTGACTCGACAATTCTAGGCCCGTAAATTCTTGTTATTATCTACAATTAATAATAATAGAAAATTATTATTATTATATGACTTAGAATTAAATTATGAGTGAATAATAATATTAATTGAAAAGGTCAACATGTTAAAAGTTTGGCCGAAAGGGACTGATTTTTAAAATATTGAATCTGGCTAGGGGGATTAAAAAGAATTGGAAAATTCAGGGACTGAAAGTGAAAGGGTTATCAAGCTAATTGGGGTTAATCTAAAGAAACTAAAAATTAGAGGTAGAAATTGGAATTAGGCCAAATTAAGAATATAAAAAATCCTATTCTATCGCTGAAAATCCAGCGCTCATTTTCTTTTTTTTTTTTTTTTGATGACCCAGGTTGAATCCTGGGGGTTGTAGGTCCGATCCCTCATTCCTACCCCCGGTTAAATCGCAGGTTATGCCTCAGTAACCCAGTTTTGAGGATGCTTCAACTGAATAAACATACAAGGTTTAAATCCCTGAAAAGAGCGGATGCTCCCACGAGGATTCGAACCCACGCTGCATGCCACCAGCGCGAAAGATATCCCCCTCCTTTGCCACTGAGCTATGCCCTGGGGGATGCAGCGCTCATTTTCTCTTCTAACAACATTGACGCCGCCTCTCTCTCACACTCTGTTTTTTTTCATCGCTCTACAAATCTTTGCTCTAAAACACACACACACACACACGCTCAAACCACGACCGACAAAAAGAAAGGAAAGGGAATGGCGGTCGCGGACGGATTAGAGCTTCTGTCCTCCAAGAATCGGCGGTGGCGCATGGTGATGAAGGGATCGACGATGGCGAGTTCGAATCAGAACCGGGTTTCGGATTACGATTAGAAAGGCCGATGCCGTCTGCTCGGAAATCTTTGAAAAATTATAATATGATTGTTTTGGTTTTGTGATAGAAAAATCGGGATGGAACGTGGGTTTCTGATTTGGGTCGGGAGGATTTAGTGTTCGTGAAGTTTTATGGTGGATTTTTCGGCTGTTCGGATGGTGACCTTCTGTTCCAATCTGAGTATTTGGATTTTGGGTTTTGAGGCGGAAGTAAGATTCCATCTTGATTGAGATTGAGTCAGTCCAGAAGGTATTTATTGAGAAGGAGATGAAGAGTTTTGATAGAAATATGAAAATGAGGTATAAGAGAGTACCTCTGTTGAAGGATGGAGAATTGTGCAGTAGATCGTAGCAGGCCACGGATGGTGAGATATGAGCTCCTTGAGTATAGTAGCTTCTTCGCTTCTTGTATTGTAAATTGTTTCTGCCGTGATGATTTTTTTTTTTTTTTTAGATTTCAGAATTTGATCATGAGTTGAGAGTGTTATGGTTCTGCCGTAAGTTGAGGAGAAGAATTAGTTGAGAGTGTTATGGTTCTGCCGTAGGTTGAGGAGAAGAATTTGCAGGAGGCTTAATTGTGCAGATTTTGGTGTTATAGTTTGATTATATACGTAGGATTTATGGGAAGTGTTTGTACATGATAAGGACTCTAAATCGATTGGGAGAGTAGGAGAGAATTGAGTACAAGGAGATTTCTAGTTTTGAAAAACTAGAAAGAAGAACCGTGGGTTAAGAAACTAATTAGTCAATTAATTGTACTTTAATTATTCTAACTGATAATTATGATATTAATAGTAATGATAGAAATAGTGGTTAGATTTATTATAATAATAATAGTAATAATAATATTATTATTTTTATTATTATTATTATTATTATTATTATTATTATTATTTAGTTTGTAAATTCTTTGAGTATAGATTATCATCGCTTAAAATTTGACTCGGGCCTAGAAATGACGAGACGAAATAATGTAATAAAAATGAGAAATGAAACGACATAAATTACATGACTTGACATAAATTATAATGACATAAATGGATTTGCATGATCATGAGAATGAAATGAATTAAATGATAAAATTATTCGGGCATTAATTTAATAAAATTGAACATATTTTCTATAATTCACAATAAATGTATATGCGAAATCAGGGCGTTACAACCTACCCCCTTTTAACAAATTTTCGTCCTGGAAAATTAAATTACGTACATTGAAAAATGAATGTTGGGTACTGAGAACGGATCTCCACTTCACGTCCCAAGTTGCCTCATTTGGTCCATGACGACTCCACTGAACTTTCATCAATTTAACCTCTTTATTCCGTAACTGATGTACCTTACGCTCCAAAACAGCTGTAGGTACCTCCTCATAAGTCAGGTTCTTGGCTACATGCAACTCTTTGAAATTGCATACGTGACCAGGATCATGTATGTACTTCCTCAGCATGGAGACGTGAAAGACATTGTGCACTCCCGATAACTTCAACGGCAATGCCAAACTATAAGCAAGATCACCAACACGACCAAAATCTCAAAAGGTCCGATATAACGTGGCTGTAGCTTTCTCTTCTTACCGAATCATATAACTCCTTTCATCGGCGCTACCTTCAAGAACACCTTTTCTCCAATCTCAAATTGGATATCCTTCATTCGTTTATCAGCATAAGACTTCTGCCGATCTTGGGCAGTCTTAATTTTACTTCTGATTTCGGCTATCTTCTCTACAGTCTGTCCGATCAATTCGGGACCCAAAATTTTCCTTCTCCAACCTCACTCCAATAAAGATGCGATCGATATTTCCTTCCGTACAGAGCCTCATACGGGGCCATTTGTATAGTCGCTTGGTAACTATTGTTATAAGCAAACTCTACTAAAGGCAAAATATTCTCCCAATTCTCACCAGTATCAAGAACACACGCCCTCAACAAATCTTCGAGTGTCTTGATAGTCCGTTAAGATTGACCATCGGTCTGCGGATGATATGCATTACTGAAATTAAATTTAGTGCCCAACGCACTCTAAAGACTCTTCCATAATTTTGACGTAAATCGCGGATCTCTATCCGAGACGATCGACACTGGAACACCATGTAACCTCACAATTTCCCGAATATAAATCTTCGCATATTGTTCCATACTGTAAGTCATCCTCACAGGTAGAAAATGAGATGACTTCGTCAAACGATCTACTATCACCCAGATAGCCTCATTCTTCCTCACAGTTCGTGGCAGACCAACCACGAAATCCATTGTGATATGCTCCCATTTCCATTCTGGGATTTTGAACGGTTGAAGTAAACCTCCTGGCCGTTGGTGTTCTGCCTTCACCTGTTGACATACCATACACCTCTCCACAAATACACCAATGTCCCGTTTCAATCCTCTCCACCAAAAGAACTTCTTCAGGTCATGGTACATCTTTGTACCTCCCGGGTGAGCGGAGTATGGTGCATTGTGAGCTTCTTCAAGGATTTTTTTCCTAAAGGATGGATCCTTAGGAACACATAACCTCCCATCATAAGTTAAAACATCATATGCAGCAACGACAAACTTCTCAATACTCCCAGCTTGTGCCCGATCTTTCATCTTGCACAAGAACTTATCACGTGCTTGAGCCTCCTTAATCTTGTCCCTCAAGTTTGGTTGCAAGACCAAAGATGATAGGATTGCTTTCGAACTCTTTGAAAACTCAACTACCTCAATCCTCAACTTGGAGAACTCCTTTATCAAACTCTCCTGATCGGTCAAGCAAGCTAACTCGCCTCTAGTCTTCCGACTCAAGGCATCAGCTACCACATTAGCCTTACCCGGATGGTAATGAATGGTACAATCATAGTCCTTTACCAATTCTAACCATCGCCTTTGTCTCATGTTAAGATCCTTCTATGTGAAAAGATACTTCAAACTTTTATGGTCTGTGTATATCTCACACTTCCCTCCGTAGAGATAGTGACGCCAAATCTTCAGCGCGTGTACTACAGCAGCCAACTCCAGGTCATGCGCTGGATAGTTCAACTCATGTGGTTTAAGCTGTCTTGATGTATAGGCTACTAATTTACCATGGTGCATCAAAACACAACCCAAACCCTGCTTTGAGGCATCACTATAAATAACAAAGTCTTCCGTCGGATCAGGAATCGTTAATACTGGTGCCGAGGTTAGTCTCCTTTTCAACTCTTGAAAACTTTCCTCGCACCTCTCACTCCATTCAAACCTCATGCCCTTCCTTGTTAATTGGGTCATAGGAATGGCGATTTTAGAAAATCCTTCGATAAATCTTCTATAATAGCCAGCTAGGCCCAGAAAGCTGCGAACTTCGCTCGCATTCTTGGGTACTCCCCAACTACTCACTGCTAAGACCTTGTCGGGATCTACCTCAATTCCTTTTGAAGTCACCACATGTCCAAGGAATCCAACTCTGTTCAACCAAAACTCACATTTCTTGAACTTGGCATACAACTTCTCCTTGCGAAGCGTCTCCAATGTAACTCTCAAATGCTCTTGGTGTCATTCCTTGTCCTTAGAATACACCAAGATATCATCACGAACTTATCCAAATAAGGTTGGAACACCTTGTTCATCAAATTCATAAAGACTGCTGGTGCATTACTGAAACCAAATGGCATCACTACAAATTCAAAATGTCCATAACGGGTCCTGAAAGCCGTCTTGGGAATGTCACACTCCCTAATCTTCAATTGGTGGTACCCCGACCACAAATCGATCTTCGAAAAGGTTCCGGATCCCCTCAACTGATCGAATAGATCTTCGATTCTCGGCAACGGGTATTTATTCTTTACCGTGAGTCGATTCAACTCTCAGTAATCTATACACATCCAAAGTGACCCATCCTTCTTTCTTACAAACAGCACTGGTGCACCCCATGGTGACACACTAGGACGAACAAATCCGAGCTCCAACAGCTCTTGAATTTGGACCTTCAATTCTTGAAGTTCCCTCGGAGCCATCCTATATGGCGCTTTGGACGTTGGGGCCGCCCCAGGGACTAAATCAATACTAAACTCCACTTGTCGGTCGGGTGGGACTCCCGGCAAATCTTCTGGAAACACATCCAAAAACTCCCGTACTATAGGCACGTCTGTAGGGGACACCTCATTAGTACGAGTGTCGACCAGATTAACCAAGTAACACTGAGATTTCTCCTTCCTTAGACGTCTCAGTGCTTTCATGGCTGTGATTACTCTTGGTATTGTCCTGCTCTTAGTACCATAAAAGGTGATCGACTCGCCTTCAGAACACCTCAATGTCACCTTCTTATCACATCACCTTATATCGAAATCATGTCTATCGAGCCAATCCATACCAAGGATCACATTAAAATCCATCGAGCTAATCAAATACAGGCTAACGTCAAATTCTCTTCCTCGTTCGAGATTTCAAAACTCTCTCTCTATTTTCTCTCGGTAATGCTGTGGGTAGTACTGCTCCATCACTATTTCCTTGAACTGATACCAAGTCAATGTTGCACGCTCGGCTGCCGGCCTCAAGCGCCAGTAGCTTATCCACCAGCATCCAGCATCCTCCACCATTTGATATTGGCCGCAAAGAATTCTTTGCGCATAAGTGCACCCAATGATCTCAAAGGTGCGCTCGAGCGACATGAACCATTCGTCAACAAAGACTGGTCCTTCTCGATCGTTGAATGATGGTGGGGTGAAACGCCAGAACTGTTGCACAACTTGTGCCTGAGTAGGAGCTGGCATGTTATTGTTGTGGTTATGTTGTCCTCCGTTATCACCACCACCAGGCATTCTCACCACCGAGATTATCTCCACCTCGGTTAGTTGGGCATCCACGTCTATGAGTTGCCATTATCCTAAGGCATATCATACTCAATGATCCCTCAGTACTTGCCCAACGAGAGAGACGAATAAGATGAAGAATTACATTGCATCTATGAGTTGAGAACCAGAGATTTCTAGCAATGATGATTTACGCATGTCACACATATACTTATGAATTTATAAGAAAATAATTTCATGTCCAAATACTTTATCATAAAATTCTTATGCACAAAATAGACTGAAAATGCATCTGTAATACATGAATCATGGTTGATCTGGTGAACTGCATTTATCACATAATGAATAATCATAACTTAATGTACCTTGGAGTCGACGTGGAGCGGCAGAGGTGGATGATCATAATTGCAAAAAAAATATTTGACTACTTGCGAAAAAATGAAATTTGAGTTTATAAAAAGAAATTATTTTAACGAGTCTACAGAACCGTAGACCCGCTCTGATACCACTTATGTAGCGACCACTTTTCAAAATTTCTTTTAAAATAATTCTTCTAATTTTAAGAAGAGTAAGTAAAAAAATTTGCAGCGGAAATATATTTTTAAGGAAAATATACTTAATAATCGCAAGTAAAAATCCCAAGTCACCATTAAATAAACACATAATTTGACGTTAAAATAAAACAAGTGGAACAATTGTTCATAAAGCGTAGCTTGAGAAAAATAATAGTAAATAAATAAATAACAACTCATGAAGCTTGATCATCCCACACTCATGCGCATGCCACATCGAGCTCCTCAACCTGAAAGGGGGTAAAATAGTGGGGTGAGCTTCCAACTCGCTCAGTGTGGAGAGTACGCAATATGTCTACGTTAATTACTAAATATATTAGCAAGTATAAACAACATGACTGATAAATTAAGCCGTCGGCTGGCAGAAGGCTTTGTGCACAATTAAGTGCTTCTGACTGATTTGCACATTTAAGTGCTTCTGACTGATTGCACATTTAAGTGTTTCTGACTGATTGCACATTTAAGTGTTTCTGACTGATTTCACGTGCACATACGAGACAATATATAAAGCAATTAAAATAAACAAAAGCGTAATAAATCCCCACACCTGGATAAAATGCAGTTCTGAACTTGAATGTGATGAAGATGCTTGACTCGACAATTCTAGGCCCGTAAATTCTTGTTATTATCTACAATTAATAATAATAGAAAATTATTATTATTATATGACTTAGAATTAAATTATGAGTGGATAATAATATTAATTGAAAAGGTCAACATGTTAAAAGTTTGGCCGAAAGGGACTGATTTTTAAAATATTGAATCTGGCTAGGGGGATTAAAAAGAATTGGAAAATTCAGGGACTGAAAGTGAAAGGGTTATCAAGCTGATTGGGGTTAATCTGAAGAAACTAAAAATTAGAGGTAGAAATTGGAATTAGGCCAAATTAAGGATATAAAAAATCCTATTCTATCGCTGAAAATCCAGCGCTCATTTTCTCTTCTAACAACATTGATGCCGCCTCTCTCTCACACTCTGTTTTTTTTTCATCGCTCTACAAATCTCTGCTCTAAAACACACACACACACACGCTCAAACCACGACCGACAAAAAGAAAGGAAAGGGAATGGCGGTCGCGGCCGGATTAGAGCTTCTGTCCTCCAGTAACTGGCCGCGGCGCATGACTAATGAAGGGATCGACGATGGCGAGTTCGAATCAGGAACCGGGTTTCGGATTCTGATTAGAAAGGCTGATGCCCGGTACTGCTCGGAAATGCTGAAAAATTATAATATGATTGTTTTGGTTTTGTGATAGAAAAATCGGGATGGAACGTGGGTTTCTGATTTGGGTCGGGAGGATTCAGTGTTCGTGAAGTTTTATGGTGGATTTTTCGGCTGTTCGGATGGTGACCTTCTGTTCCAATCTGAGTAATTGGATTTTGGGTTTTGAGGCGGAAGTAAGATTCCATCTTGATTGAGATTGAGTCAGTCCAGAAGGTATTTATTGAGAGGGAGATGAAGAGTTTTGATAGAAATATGAAAAGGAGGTATAAGAGATTACCTCTGTTGAAGGATGGAGAATTGTGCAGTAGATCGTAGCAGGCCACGGATGGTGAGATATGAGCTCCTTGAGTATAGTAGCTTCTTCGCTTCTTGTATTGTACTCCCTCCGTCCACTTTTTAAAGTCCCATTTGATGTTGGGCGCGGAGGTTAAGAAAAAATGATAAAGGTAAAGTGAGTGAAAGAAAAAAGTAGTAGGTGGAAGAAAAAGTTAGTGGTTTGGAAGAAAAAGGTAGTGGTTTAAAGAAAAAGGTAGTGGTTTGGAGAAAAAAGTAGTGGGTCCATTAGTAAAAAGGTAGTAATTAAATAAAGAAAAGAGGGTAATATGGTACAAAAAGTAGAGTGGGACTTTAAATTGTGGACAAATATTTGAGAGCAAATGGGACTTTAAAAACTGGACGGAGGGAGTAAATTGTTTCTGCCGTGATGATTTTTTTTTTTTTTTAGATTTCAGAATTTGATCATGATTTGAGAGTGTTATGGTTCTGCCGTAAGTTGAGGAGAAGAATTTGCAGGAGGCTTAATTGTGCAGATTTTGGTGTTATAGTTTGATTATATACGTAGGATTTATGGGAAGTGTTTGTACATGATAAGGACTAGGGCTGGGGGCGGGGCGGGGCGGTTTGGGGCGGGACGAAAGTGGAATTGCACCCGCACCGCAATTCTTGTGCGGTGCGGTTATCTGCGGGGCGGTGCATTATCAAAATTTAAAACCGCACCACATAGCCATTGCGCGGGGCGGGATCAATGCGGGTGCGGGACGGTTTTGCACCTATTTTTAAGTTTTTTTTCCTCCTTAGAAAACAGTTTTTTTCTTGCTGTTGCAAACCAAAAACAGAAAAATAATAAATAATAAGTTTGTTAAATTTCAACAGGTACAACCCAAACAACATATCTAAAGCAACAATAGTCCCAAATGATAGTTATATTACAAGAAATAAAAGTACAAAATAATAAATAAGCTGCAATTTGTTTTCATTGTGCCGTTTCGGAGTTCGAGCAACTGAAGCTTTAGAGTTCCAGCATCACAGACCTGTATTGTTGGCAAGTAATCAGTGTCTTTGTCATTTGAACATAATAAAATCAAAACTAAAGATACTTATTTATTAGCTACAATGCACTTAGTACTCAGATATTGAGATACATGAAATCTGATAATTGAACTGACTAATAATTAATACTCACAAAATGAAATCTGATAACTGAACTGACTAATAAATAATAACCATCAGTAATTATTTCATAATCCTCAGCCACTTCGACTTAGTACAAGAAACTTGCACCGCTATGTAATTTTTATGTGGGGCGGGTTTATGCGGGGCGGGATAAAACTTGCGGGGCGGGCATTATGACATTAAAACTGCAACCGCTATGTAATTTTTATGCGGGGCGGGTTTATGCGGGGCGGACCAAAATTATAATTTAAAACCGCACCGCCGTGCTATTTTGCGGTGCGGGGCGGTGCGGTGCGGGGCGGGGCGGTACTTTCCCCCAGCCCTAATAAGGACTCTAAATCGATTGGGAGAGTAGGAGAGGATTGAGTACAAGGAGATTTCTAGTTTTGAAAAACTAGAAACAAGAACCGTGGGTTAAGAAACTAATTAGTCAATTAATTGTACTTTAATTATTCTAACTGATAATTATGATATTAATAGTAATGATAGAAATAGTGGTTAGATTTATTATAATAATAATAATATTATTATTATTATTATTTTTATAATTATTATTATTATTATTATTTAGTTTGTAAATTCTTTGAGTATAGATTATCATCGCTTAAAATTTGACTCGGGCCTAGAAATGACGAGACGAAACAATGTAATAAAAATGAGAAATGAAACGACATAAATTACATGACTTGACATGAATTATAATGACATAAATGGATTTGCATGATCATGAGAATGAAATGAATTAAATGATAAAATTATTCGGGCATTAATTTAATAAAATTAAACATATTTTCTATAAAATCAGGGCGTTACAGAAAGCCACTAAGATAAAAATCTGCAGTCGCGTTATCTTATTGACATCAGCAATGTCCTTAATGGGAAATTCTGATGAATAAGATATTCAGCTGTGTAAAGGAAAAAACAAAGGGTCGAGCAAAAATAATGTAGACTTACCTCTGCTCCTAACTCCATTGCTGCCTCTGTGATTTCGGTACGTATGGGTTGCTGATTACCAGATAGTGTTACCTATAGAAGAATACAGAAAGAATTGCACTAGTCTTCTGGTCATGAAAACCAAATTGAAAGGAGAGCTTGCTTTAGTAAAGAAGTAAATGGTTCTTTTAGTTTTGTTTAAGCTATTTCATACATTCTTCCAACTACAAGATAGTAATTCAATTTATCCTAGGGACTGAGAGCAGCAAGTCCAAGACGACAAACAAATATAATCTTTACCTTTTTTAATAGGAATAATCTTTACCACAGTAGACAGTAATAAGAGCATGTCTTTGAGTAGCTATTTTCAAGCAAGCACCAGTAGGACTTTCGTCTACATGAAAAGAGATATGGGCCTCTCTAAAGAGAGGTGTTTGACAAGGAAAAGCACTTGTAGAACATTCTTGTCATTTTGAGACTAAGGTTTAGATGTTGTTGTAAACAGGATTTCCCATTCCATATGGTAGATTCTCATCCAGAATAATTTAAATCTGATTTTTATTAGCTAAAACTAATCATACGAATAGGTCAAATTACTCTAACAAAGTGGAGGAAGAACTAACCTTAATTAGCTCCCCTTCACAATAACCATCAAACTCAGCTCTGAAAATCAGAAGAAAAGATGAAGTAAGCAATACACTTTATCCAGAAAACAAATGTACAAAAAAGAAGAAATAAAGATTTATTTGATCATTGGATTCTAATAAGCACTACATACATACACAGCAAGTTCTTTTTGCACGCGCACTGCCTCAACCTGGACAACCATTTGCGCTTTCTTCACAGTCTCGTATAAATTTTGCATGTTTCCCATAATGCCTGGCTAAATTCAACAATAGAAAATTTCTTGTATCAATGACACTAGAGATGTTACTAATTGGAAAAGGCAATATAAAATCGATTAACTGAAAACAAATGTGTTAAAGGGTACATCTAAAATGTGGTACTACATTCAAAATTAAATACGAAATGAGAGCTTAAAAGTAAACGTCAATTTGTAACAGTTTCAACCACATCTTCACTTGAATGCATAGTTCTTGTGTAATATGTAAAAATGAAGGTGGGAATAACTTTGGACTTCAAACATGTCAGTCCCCTTCAGATGCTTTTCACACGGGGGTCTTCTGCTTCCCTACAGGGAAAAAAATATACTATGATCTACTCGGTGGGAATTTCTGATTACATGCTATTATACTCTGTCCTCGTAATGAATTTAGTTTCGACCTTTTCTGGTCCGATCAAAATTTGACTGATGAATCATCTAAACTAATAAAAGCTGCAATTCGTTATATCTTTAATGTTTTTTATTATTGGAAATTAGTATATAAAGCAGAAAACGCATCTTAAATATTGATTTGATTTGATTTGAAACACACACACACACACACATATATATATATATATACAGGGGCGGATCCAGGATTTGTAATTGGGGTGGGCTGAAAATAAAAATTTTAAAGCACTATATTTTATACATGCCAAAGAAAATCGGTATTTACATAAGTTGTGCCCTACGAGACCTCAATACATAAAATTCATCAATAACAGAATCTATATTTATATCTTTAACAAAATCTCTCTCAATATAGAGCATTAGCGAGTCTTCAAGCAAATCATCTCCCATCTTGTTACGAAGTGCTGTCTTCACATGCTTCATTGCAGAAAATGCTCGTTCAGTTGTAGCAGTGGAAACAGGCAACGTCAAAACTAGATGAATAAGTCTAGTTAACATAACATAGACTTTTGACCTTTCACTCTTTGCAAGTATTTGACACAACTCCACAAGTGTAGAAACTTGAAATTCTTGCATCACTGTCACATCATGCGTATAATGTCTCAACTCATACTCCAAAGAAACAATATCTTGATCAGTGAAATCTTCAGGATAGAATTTTCTCGCAAGCTTGCAAATATCATCACATTGAATGATTCAAAAGAATTCTTAGGATCTAAGGCCACACTAAGAGAAAGCAACTCAACAGGACACATCATTAAATCTTGTATTTAACTCCATCAAGACATGATCTATTGCTCCATTAAAAACATCAAAATGATAATGATGTTCAATTGTAGTTTGCCCACGAGAACGACCAACCTTATATGGAGAATCCATGTTGGGGACATCAATATCATTCTTCGTGCAAAAATCTTGACTTCTTTGAGAAACTCTTCCCACCCACTTTCTCTCAATTCTTGAAGAATGGTCTTAGTAGTAGAGACGAATGCAATAGCGGCCAAAATATCTTGAACTTTTCTTTGAAGAATCGACAAAGAGAATCGGTAATTCTCATGATCCATGCATCAAGTGTAGAGTGAATACGAACTCAAAGCTTGCCATATTTTTGTAAACCCCTTGAACTTCGGCCTTAGATCTTCCATTTTGAGAATGTTCAATTAGAGTTTCGAACACTTTACAAGTTCTTTGCATACATAACTATCAAACTCCTCACGGAGTTATAGTGTGAACTCAACGTGTAGCTCATTTCATTGCAAATTACCAATTTGATTGGCACCACTTCGATTGCAATCTCCTCAACAACCAATAAACTCGAATTTCATGTCTTTGAGCGGATGCAATTGCGAGACACGCTTTGGTGAAGAAGTTATAATATTAACAACATTATCCAAGTGAGAAATAAACTCCCAAACAACACCGATATCCTTTGTTGCGGAAACTAATGCCAATCGTAGACGATGCGCAAAGCAATGAATATAATAAGCATATGGACAATCTCGAAGAAATAATGCAGAAGTCCATTAAATGAACCACGCATATTACTAGCACCATCATACCCTGACCCCTCATTTTCTCAACTGAAGATCATGATGAGAAAGAACACGGCATATCTCTTCTTTCAAAGTTAGTGAAGTTATGTCACTAACACTTTTAATTGCAAAAACGTTGGTCAAAATTCCAAGATCATTCACAAATCTCAAGATAATTGCCATTTGCTCTTGCTTGAGACATCTTGTGCTTCATCAACAAGAATACAAAAATATTTATCTCCAACTTCTTCACGAATCATTTGACGTACTCTATTGGCCATAATATTCAAAATCTCTTTTGAATTTCTCGAGCAATGTATTGAGCATTTTTGGAGCGTTATCAAGAACAACTTCGTTAACTTCCTTGCTCATATTCGCAAAAGCTTTCACCAATTCAATAAAATTTCCACGATTAGATGAAGATGAAGACTCATCATGACCTCTAAAAGCACAACCTTGAAGCGCAAGCCATCGAAGGCTGATGATGGAGGTCTGCAAGCGTAGACGGTTTCTCTTCTTCTCAATAATTGATTGGGAATGCATAACTTTGTCCACATGTCCAACTGGTCTCATCAAATCTTACGCCGTCTTAAGCACATCGTATGTGGTGATGTAGCTGCAGAACCAACATGAGTAAGAAATGCACATTTATTTCCTTGATTTATCCTTTTCCAATTGTCAAATCCTTCCTTCACCAATGCAGAAGATCCAGGTATATCAACATCACTTATGAAAAGAAAGCAATAAAAACAATATGCCTTATTTGTGGAAAGCGAATACTCCAACCAATGAAACTTGTCGAACCATTTCTTCTGAAAACTACGATTTTGAGTGCCAAACTTTGTGACAGGATACGCTTCCAATTTCGGTTGATAAGGGCCAACTTTTAGATATGCACGCCTTATATCGTCTCGTGCATTAACTGAATATTCCCACAATGGTTTCCTTTTCCCCGGATCACGTTCAATACATGTAGTGGGATCTTGCTCTATATGAGTTGTTGGAGGCTGATTAGTTTGACTTGGAGTGGTCGTTGTTAAAGGCTCTGAGTCACCTTCATTGTGTAGAGTCTCTTGACGATCACGTTTCTTGAAGAAGGCTGAGATAAGTCCTTTTCTTTTTTTTGCAGAATGCTGATGATGTTCCATTTGAACTCCTGCAAGGCATTAAAGAATCAAGAGAAGGCGGAGAAAATAAGTCGTAGGTTCATCTTAGCTAGAGAATGTAACTCAATCAATTAAGCTAGACTTATCAGTTATCACCACTAATTATTAACAATAATGGTGAGAGCAATCTGACCTTGACACCTAACAAGCATCAAAGCACTTGGAATGGGTTTCTTTTGTATGTATATCTAAAAGAAACAAACAATAAAACAAAAACAACACACGCATACACACATAAATAAATTAATGATAAAATAAAAATTAGAACAAAAACAAACTGACTGCAACAAGATATTAGAGTTATGAGCAATTTTTTCGGTTTATCTCAAAGTTAACACTCCACATTGATCTGGGAACAAATTGTTGCTAAACTTCAAGAAATGTAATAAAATCCATCAGTCATATAATACTCGTTTTAGTCTTTTTGGTTTATGAAAAATTCTCATATTCTTAAACTTCTTTTTCTATTTTCAATTAATTATTTGTGTTTAGAGTTCATAGCTACTTCCTACTCTCAAATCCACCGTAATCTAGAACAAAAAAAATACAATTATCATTAAATGGAAGAGAAGATGTGCTGAATTCATAACCACTGCCTACAATTATTATTTAGGGCCACACCATACCTTGAGTTGAAGTCTTGAACCAATATATGAGATGAGAAGATGAGCAGCCAAACAGTGGAAGAGACCGGACTTTGCGCCGGTTCCGATCCGGTGTGAAAGGTTCGCGATGGTGATCGGAAGAGAAAGAAACGATTTGCTGCTCTCCTTTCTTCTCGCCTGCGCTGCGTGTGCACTGTGCCTCTGATTTTCTTCTCTGCTTTCTTCCTACGGCTTTAGTTTTTTTTTTCTTGGGGGTGGGCTAATAATGATTTGGGCCTTATACATATATATAAATATAATTAAAAATTTTGTTTTGCAGACTGCCTGCAGCCCTACTTTAAATCCGCCCATGTATATATATATATATATATATATATATATATATATATATATATATGAAAATGATGAATCAGGTGATTTATTTTTATGGTGAATAAACATTTTTAGTATATTTTTTTGGTGCATAGCATATTTATAAGCAATTTCTGTTTTTCCCAAGAATTCATACCTGCAAGCAGTCCATTTATACGGAATTCCAGTAACATTCGCATACATTGCCTTTTGCACGTCTGGTCGATTATAATATTTCTCTGCATAGTTCTCTGTACAAGGATCATACCCCGAAACTTTTCTACGTATTAAAGTGTTCTTGAGTCTTATTGTTCTCGTAACATTACTAGAAGCCGCCTTACACGTTGGTGTATAAAGACTATATTGGTCAATATCCCCAAATTCTTTTTCGGTTGCATAGGTCACTGCATCATCACAGTCCTGAGAAGGTGTATCTGAGGTGAAATTGCAGGAATTTAGTATTCTGTTGTAAGTTTTGTCTGAAATCATTGAATGGCTCCACCAATAGTTAACTGTGCCTATGTTGTCGTAGTAACTGTCTGTTACTGCATTTCCCACCTGTATTTTGACCACATTTTATTAGATTTTATGAGGTCGTAATAGGATATAAATTTTTTTGGATTAGATTTATGAGCTGCGTATACTTACAATGAATCCCTTGAGGTTGATGATTGGATGAGCGGATGCAATGTTGTAGTCGTGGATTGCTGTCACGGGTCCGAACTGGACTAGAATTTTTTTCGCCTAAAATTCCTTCCCGTGCCGGCACTGATTGTCCGCACAACAACCAGTCAGCCTTCGATCCTCACCAAACACTCGTGTTTACCTCACAGCACTCGTGTTTAGTCCGATCAGAGTTACAGCTCAAGGCCACCTTTAGTGTTTGAAGGAGTATGCAGCGGAACACTATCAAAACACGTAAAGGCACACACAATTTACGGGGACAATTCCCCAACCTTGAATATTATTTGCACTCTCAATAAACAAGGAAAAAGGCCTCGCTGTACAACTCTCAGATCTCACGATCCCTCTCGCTTCCTACAAAATTGTACAAAAGCACCTATTTATAGCCCAAGCAAAGGACTACAACGGTTGACAACCCCAACCGCTAGGTTCAGCTCGACACTCCACGTGTCGACGCGTGGCAAAAGACCACCATGCGTCTCTGCCATTTGTCGGCAGCTTTCAAAGAACTTGCTCGCATTTGCCTTGTACCGCCACGCATAAGGTCTTCTGGATCCGTCCTGCAACCGTCCGGAACCGCGTGCTAGTACCTGTCCCGCAACCGTCTGATGGATCGGCCTCCACTGCACAGCGATCCACCAAGTAACTGCCCATATGCTGACGTGTGCCCCGCACGTCTCATAACCGCTTGGAACCATTCCCGCACAACTGCTCCAAGTAACCGTTCGGTCATGTCGTTGCCTGGAACTATCTCATAACCGCCCAATGCAACTGTCATGACTCGTAACCGCCTCGAACCGTCAATGCCAAGCTCGTGCGCGCCAAATCTGGCGTTCCCTCGCTCCCAAGTCTTGTTCCCACATGGTCCGAGCCAATTCCCGTAGAATTATGTACAAGTGCCCAGCCACTTGCACATTCTCGAGTCTTGCCCCCAATGATCCGACAATGCTCGCATAAGTCCGCACCTGGTCCGTCCCGTACGAACCATACCGGCCGTAGGCACACAGCCCCGACCTTTGTCCGCAAGTGTGCACAAGTGTCCAACAACTTGCGCACTTGTCCGAAGTCCGAAGAGGTCCGCCTAGCACGGCCGAACCCTCTCGGCCGTGGGCACATGCCCAGGCCTTGTCCGCGCCCGAAGTGTTCGTCGGCTGGTCGGGTCGGTCCGATCCGGGTCGGGTTTCACCTCCGGATCGACCCGTGACTCCAACCCCATGGCAAGTCCCAAAGACCTTGCCAAGTCCTTGGCCGAGCACCTTGGGTCACCCCTTGGGCATGGCCCTCAGTAACTACCTCCCCCCCTATAATAGGCTTAGACGGATAAACCCTGGTGATGGCAGTAACCATTGAAAAGCTGAGGAGTCACTCACCTGCCTCCAGCCTTGCACCAGCCCAAAAACCTCAAAGTAACACGAGATTGTCTTGATTCCATGTCTTAGCTAAGCCTCACACTTGCCAAGAAGCCTCCAAATCACTTTTCATTCCTGTGCCTTAGTGTCGTGCCACGCCTAGTCGGCACAGTCCGCCCAGCGACTCGGCCGCCTGTCGAGCCCAGCGAGTCACCCATGTTAAGGGTCTAACAAACCTCCCCCACTAAAAGAAACCGACGTCCTCGTCGGACTAGAAGTGTAGCCCTTAAACATGATACTTAGAAAAAAGTTCGCCTTCCGTTTGCAATGTAGCTTTGGTTCACCCTTCCGCTGGATCACTTTGATTGATCCCCCCATCCGATAAACCTCTGATGATAAGACAGCTACGTACTTCAAACCATCCCAGCGAACTGACTGAATCAGCTTCAACATCTAAGTCTCCTACACTGAATCAGGAACTTCCGTCTAACATTTTACATATATACATAATATGCCTAACTTAACGCCACTTCGACATAATTACATACATATGAAAGCGGACATCCCCCGCTTGCTAGGAAAATAACCAAACACAACTTAACCTAGCAAATATTTACAATGGTCATAAAACGAAAAACTGAAGTAAACTATATACAAGTAAACCAGCCACTAAGTCATTGAGACGGACAACCAATGACTTATCTGGAACGAGTAAAAGGCTGCAACTCCTTACTCATTTTTGCATACTTCAGCAACGCGGCCCTTTGACAACTCCGACGGCCATTAACTGAAAGCATCCTCTCAATGCTCGGATGGTCAGTCCAACTGAACTCGTGGGACTTCTCAGTCGACTGAAAATAACAAGCTAATCGGGACCTTAGTCACCATCCACACCATCATTTCACAAAATTAGACATGACTGGACATGCTTCACCCGAACACACATCCTACCATCTTTGCACACCAAGTTCAAAAATGGAAAAACATAGTAGGAACCAACAAAATATATTCAACATATGAACGTATGGAAAACAAATCCTTACTCAACCACGTATCGATCCAAGTCGTCGAATAGCATCCCTACCAAATGCAACAAGTTGTCTTTGCATGCATGTAAGCAACTTGACTTTCCGACCTCGCACCTTAAACCGACATTTGAGCCGCATCAATCACCCCTTGACACGAACAGACCACGATATGCAAGGATCTTCCATCGTCCGGGACAAATCAGCCATCAACCCGCACCAACTTGTCCTTCGGCCAACCATTTATCGCACCGCTGGCCTGGTGCTCGATGAGCACCATTAATTCCACATAGTGGCCGGAGGCTTCACAGTATCTGCCTCGCCACGAGCATTCTTCGGGACCTTTTCCGGCATTTCATGCATTAACTGCATTACCCCAAGCCGACCAGTTTCAGCATCATCCTCGTCGCCATTTTCTTCGCACAAGATAGCGTTCAACCTTCCCCGCTTTGGGCAATCCCTCATTCGATGATTACCACTGCAGATAAAACATCCCTTCTACGTTCGGTCCGCATTATTGGACTGAGACGATCCCTCGGCCTGCACTGTTATCTCTTTAGTAGCTCTAAAACCATCAAACTTGCCTTTGCCCTTTCCAGCACCCTTCTTTCCCTGTTCTGGCCCGCCACCAACCCGATAGTCCATCAATCGATCAGCAGCAGCCATGGCAGATTGCAAATCCTTGACACCTTGCCTTCTCAACTCGGTTTGTGCCCAAGGTTGTAATCCAGCCATGAAATTGAACACCTTGTCCTCTTCCGACATATCTTTCACATCCAACAAAGAACGCATCGAACTGCTTTCACATATTCCCGAACAGTCCCTTTGTGTCTCAGCTCACGAAGGGCCTCACGTGCAACCCACGATACGTTACACGGCAGGAACTGCTCCTTGAGTTCCTGTTTCAACATTTCCCACGAACCAATCTTCTCACGATCGGCATTTGCGCCTTCCGACTGACGCGTACGCCACCACAACTTGGCGTCACCAGTAAGGTACATACTGGCTATGGAAACCTTCTCCTCACTTGGAACATGTGCAGCATGAAAGTAAGTTTCCATGTCCCAAAGGAAGTTCTCCAATTCTTTGGCGCTTCTCTCGCCGCCAAATGGTTTTGGATCGGGCATCTTGAACCTGGATGAAGATGACGAGTTCCCTTGACTCCCACAGCCAATAACCGCCATCCTCAACAACCTGCATTCGTCCTTGACTGCACCCAGCCGGACATCCACTGCCTCGCTTATGGAACTGATCTCCTCTTGAACCGATACGAGCCTTCCTTCCACGAAATTAGGGATCTCATCCACAGATTTCTGGATTATATCCGCCATAGCACGGAGTTTTTCGAAATTGGTCTCCAGCATTGAGATCCGTTCGAAAACTGCTGCTACAACCGGAACTGTTGGAGGTTGCCCCATCAAAGTCTCTAACCTTTGAATCCTCTCGTCCATAGCCACGATCTCATCTCTGCGATCCGCATCCCTTGCATCTCGAGGTGCCATAACGCAGCAAACTTTTCCTCAGAACCCGCCAACGGGGCTCCGATACCAAACTGTCACGGGTCCGAACTGGACTAGAATTTTTCGCCAAAAATTCCTCCCCGTGCTGGCAGTGATTGTCCGCACAACAACCAGTCAGCCTTCGATCCTCACCAAACACTCGTGTTTACCTCACAGCACTCGTGTTTAGTCCGATCAGAGTTACAGCTCAAGGCCACCTTTAGTGTTTGAAGGAGTATGCAGCGGAACACTATCAAAACACGTAAAGGCACACACAATTTACGGGGACAATTCCCCAACCTTGAATATTATTTGCACTCTCAATAAACAAGGAAAAAGGCCTCGCTGTACAACTCTCAGATCTCACGATCCCTCTCGCTTCCTACAAAATTGTACAAAAGCACCTATTTATAGCCCAAGCAAAGGACTACAACGGTTGACAACCCCAACCGCTAGGTTCAGCTCGACACTCCACGTGTCGACGCGTGGCAAAAGACCACCATGCGTCTCTGCCATTTGTCCCGAGCAGTTTCCCAGCAACTTGCCCGCATTTGCCTTGTACTGCCACGTACAAGGTCTTCTGGAACCGTCCTGCAACCGTCCGCAACCGCTTGCTAGTAACCGTCCCGCAACCGTCCTGATGGATCCCAGCACTCCACCTGGCACAGGCAGTCCACCAAGTAACTGCCCATATGCTGACGTGTGCCCCGCACGTCTCATAACCGCTTGGAACCATTCCCGCACAACTGCTCCAAGTAACCGTTCGGTCATGTCGTTGCCTGGAACAATCTCATAACCGCCCAATGCAACTGTCATGACTCGTAACCGCCTCGAACCGTCAATGCCAAGCTCGTGCGCGCCAAATCTGGCGTTCCCTCGCTCCCAAGTCTTGTTCCCACATGGTCCGAGCCAATTCCCGTAGAATTATGTACAAGTGCCCAGCCACTTGCACATTCTCGAGTCTTGCCCCCAATGATCCGACAATGCTCGCATAAGTCCGCACCTGGTCCGTCCCAGACGAACCATACCGCCAGTAGGCACACTTCGACCTTTGTCCGCAAGTGTGCACAAGTGTCCAACAACTTGCGCACTTGTCCGAAGTCCGAAGAGGTCCGCCTAGCACGGCCAACCCTTCTCGGCCGTGGGCACATGACCTGTGCCTTGTCCGCGCCCGAAGTGTTCGTCGGTCGGGTCGGTCCGATCCGGTCGGGTTTCACCTCGGATCGACCCGTGACCCAACCCCATGGCAAGTCCCAAAGACCTTGCCAAGTCCTCGCCGAGCACCTTGGGTCACCCCTTGGGCATGGCCCTCAGTAACTACCTCCCCCCCTATAATAGGCTTAGACGGATAAACCCTGGTGATGGCAGTAACCATTGAAAAGCTGAGGAGTCACTCACCTACCTCCAGCCTTGCACCAGCCCAAAAACCTCAAAGTAACACGAGATTGTCTTGATTCCATGTCTTAGCTAAGCCTCACACTTGCCAAGAAGCCTCCAAATCACTTTTCATTCCTGTGCCTTGGTGTCGTGCCACGCCTAGTCGGCACAGTCCGCCCAGCGACTCGGCCGCCTGTCGAGCCCAGCGAATCACCCATGTTAAGGGTCTAACAATTGCCTTGGCTAGCTGGGGAACATAGTGACCTATTTTTGAATGAATAAAACTTGTCAAAACTACTTATACGTATAAATACTCCCTCCGTTCCACTCGAAATAGGATTTTTTGGAATGACAGGGCGATTAAGGAAAAGAGTAGGTGATGTGGGTATGAAAAGTGGGTAGGACAGAGAAATTAAGGTATGGAATAGTAAATGGAAAGTTGTGTGGGGTTGTCCTATTTCGAGTGGGACACCCAAAATGGCAAAATGTTCTATGTACCTGCATAGCTCTCCCCAGAAATGTAGAAGTCCCTATTCTTGTATTCTGGAAATCTGGAGAACCATCTTATGAGAAAAACTAAAGCATCTTGAGCTGCATTAGGAATGAAGTAGGCAGGGAATTTATTAACATTAAGCCAGGACGTATTTAAAACAAGAGTGTTAACACTTGAACGAACCCAAAATAAAGAATTAAAGATATTAATAGTCAAAGTTGTGCATCGGCAATCGTGAAAGTTCAGATGTTGCAATTATAGTAGAACAGAGGTAGTATATATATATATATATAAATATAATATTAATCCGCGGGTAACCGCTGGGTACCCAGAACCGAGCGGGGGGATTTGGAGTGGACCCGGAAAAAATTTGGCGGGTTTGAGGCGGATTTTTTACTATGAATCCGCGTCTGGGTAGGCAATACCCAGCCCGATCCGCCCATTATCATCCCTATTCGGTGCTTGCCCTCCACTAGTCTTGGGGACTGGGGCCATGAACCCATCCCCTAGATCCATAGACAGATAAATCCGGATCTGAACTCAGTCAACAATTTGATAGTTGGGTGATAGCCCAACTTGGAAGGGTATACTTAGTTGCGCCACGTTACTGAAAAGATTCTTCCGATGGAAAATTGGCGACGGATGCAAGATTTCCTTTTGGTTCGA
This sequence comes from Orobanche coerulescens, assembly GCA_033398695.1. Taxonomy (NCBI): domain Eukaryota; kingdom Viridiplantae; phylum Streptophyta; class Magnoliopsida; order Lamiales; family Orobanchaceae; genus Orobanche; species Orobanche coerulescens. The sequence continues at coordinate 64,595,101 of CM065804.1, read as the reverse complement.
TAACTGGCTAGGTTCGTTTCCCATATGCAGCAAGGTACCACAAATCGCTGAACAGACCGAATCGAAACTTTGCGATTTACTCGATGAAGACAACGACTGGAAATTGGAGATGCTACAAACTGTACTTCCACTTGAGATTAAAGAACTCATTCTGGAGTTCCAAGTCAGTCTAAATTCGAGTGAGGATGTCCCTATCTGGTCTGAAACGTCAAGCGGGATGTTCTCGTGTCAATCCGCGTATAAAACATTGCACAAACATTACTCGAAACTAGGAATGGTCCACCGAATTGGAAGTGGTTGTGGAAACTTCATTGAGAACAAATTTAAACACTTCTGTGGTTAGCCATTCAAGAAAGACTAGTCACGAATTATTTGCGGAGGCAATAAAGATGACAGATTTACTCGAGTTGCTCCCATTGCGGCTCAAAATGAGACGGTGATCCACATACTAAAGACTGGCCCAAAGGCGAAAGCAACTGGGAAAAATTTTGCCACAAGATCGATCTGTGGATTTTACCGGCAATCTGGAGTTGATTGGTTCCGCAAAAATCTGCTTTCGCAAGAAAAATGTAGTGAAATCATACCAGAGATCCCGTGGTATTTAATCTTTATTGCTGTCATATGGAATATCTGGAAATCGAGGAACTTAAGAATTTTTCAACAAAAGAATAAGTCTACACAGCATTCGCTGTTTCTTATACGCCGGGAGAGTATGGATTTGAATGCGAGTTTTAAAACTCCGGACAGATCTTCTACGAGTGTGCATTGGATTCCTCCACCCCACGATTGGCTCAAGTTGAATACGGATGGGAGCGTACAGTCTAGGCAAAACCAGGGTGTCATTGGAGGCGTGTTACGAAATGAAAAAGGAGACTGGATTTGTGGATTTAGCAGCAAAATTTCTACACCCACAGTTGATGGTGCAGAGATCCAGGCCCTTAAGGTTGGACTGGAAATGGCAAGGGCATATGGTATAAGGAAGTTGGAAGTAGAGATTGATTCCCAGAATGTTTGGGAAATGATCCAAGGCACAAGACCAGTTGAGCAAGCCACAGCAGAAGCAATTCAGAACTGCTGCATGCTTATCCAGGGGAGTTGGGAAATCAAATTCAAACATATACATCGGACGAGTAACGGTTGTGCGGATAAACTTGCAAAGCTGAGTTATGTTCAAGATCTAGGAGGAGTTTCTATGGAATCACCACCGGATGAGATTATGCCATTTTTGTCTTTTGATGTAATTTAGTTTTACTAGTATTCGGATGTACCAAAAAAAAAAAAAAAATTGACTTTTCAAAGTTAATATTTGTATATGTATAGATATTTTTTTAAGTAATTAAAGAAAGGAATTTGATTTCTTACCGTCTCACATGAGAGAATTTGTCATATTATTGTACAAGTAACTAGTCAGTAGTCATGGTAACTCGTGGATACTTGTCAGAAATATCAAAATCCATACTTCACCTATTCAGTGTGGGAATTGCGAAATTTCAAATATGTCATCTCAAGATTATATTTTTCTATACTATTTTCGGTCTAAAATAACTACACCCTCCGTCCCGTCCAAAGGTTTACATTTCTATCAAAAAGTAGTCCCTTTAGTAAGTTTACATATATCACTTTTTACAATCAAATCAAACAATCACTTTTTACTTTTTAATCTCCACCACTTATTCATCATCAATACTTTTTACTTTTTAATCTCCACCACACATTTAATCATCATTACTTATACCAATCATTGCCTAAAATACATCAAATCTACACCCTCTGTCAACCTTTTGCTGGGACAGAGGGAGTATCATTTTTGGACAATTTTTTTTATTTAAAAAGTTATCGCTTGATTTAAAAGCATTTAAGTTATTATTTTAACATTACGTTAATTATACTGAGTAATGCTAGTGATACAAAAGAAGGTTATAAAACGAGATGGCGATATTTATTGATCTCATCGATTGTGGATCCGCTATACTCTAATTAGAAACACCCATAAAATTATGACGCATTTATTTGTGAGTCAAATTTTGTGACATTCTTTTGTGCCCTTAGTATTTATTCATTGACTTATGGTTAGATGTAATAGATGAGAGGTAGACAATAAATACGGGTAATAATGATAATTTAATCATTAAATTTGTTGACGTCTGATTTGGTCAACGTCACGTGGGCTGATCTGGACGAATGGATCGAAGCCACGTAGAAAATAATAAGAGGGACGTATAAACAGAATTAAAAATATTGGACCATTAAATGTTTATTGATGATCTTGATAAAGAATAAGTAGGCCGAAAATATTTTGGCGTCTGCACAAATTAGTGCTTGTTAATTACAAGTCTTATCCTTTTCTTTTTTATCTCTCTTTCTTTTCTCTCTATCTCTCTCTTTCGATCTCTTTTTCTCCTTTTTTCCAAAGTCCCTTTTTTATGTCTTCTCCTGGCATATATATAGGTGTTTCCAGCCATTCATGAGAGGACAGGAGGACGATTGGGATGAATATGCTGATGACACGTGTCACGATGGAGGTGACTCTTGTTGACACGTGTCATCTTCTTAAGTGTGCTTTGTGTAGGGATATGACAGCTCTTACTTACCGTCCTGCCTGCCTGTTCTTCGGGCTTTCGATATTTATCTGTTATGACCGACAATGAGGTCGGCCCTTGACCTCCCGCTACTCTGGTCGGCCTTATTCATGATTATGGTGTTTTCATATAGGGTCTGCTCGCCTTTCTCGTCCGGATTAGTCGGCTCTAAGGTCTGCCGGCCCGCCCGAGAAACGATCGAGTTTATGACCGGCCTGCTCGGATCGCTCGGCCGTTCGGACGCCCGAGGCGCAGGTGGACGCCAAGGCGGATCGACTACCAACAAGGGCCCCGAGTCTGTGGTCGTGCCGGGTTGGCCGGTCCGGAATCGTCTCAGATTGAGGTCGGTCCGATTTGGAGGTGGATAAGATCCTTTGAAGGGTCATATCTTCGAGAGTCGCATTGATTTGACTTCGGGATCTCCAAGAGTCACGTGAAGGGGACGCGTGGCGGGATGTAATTCGTCGCGGTGTCTCACGCGTTCTTAATTCTTGCGATGATTATGAATCGTCGCTTTAGTAATTAATGCCCTGTCTCCTCCTATAAATATAGAGTGTATTCTTCTTCATTGCTTCCTTCGCCATTTTTACCGAGAGAGATCTTTTTCGGCAATTTTTCTTCTTTTCGGGTTTGAGACTTCCCAGTAAGCTTGCTCTTCCTCCTCTTTTTTCTTATTTTATGATGTCGGAGCGGAGGAATACGGCGGAGGAGGCGGTTGTGTCCCCAGATCGTACGGGAGTGGCAGATTTGTCGATAGGTGATGCTCCCGTTGACTGGAGTGACGAGAATGGAGGCGAGGTCGCAAGGTCGCCGGATTCGGGGGATGCAATTTCTGGAGACGCGGAGGTGGCGACGTCGTTGACGGCGAGTGGCGAGATCGGGGGCTGGGTTCGGCCTCGGCCGTCTCCTTTTGTCGAGGCGGAATGGGATTCGGCCTCGATATGCAGCATGGTCACTGATGGGCAGTTGAAGGCTTGGCGGGGGCGATTTAAGATACCCGCGGTGGTGCGGATGTTTGTTCCGAACCCAGAGGAGAGACCCCACACCCCTCCTGTTGGATGCACGGCGGTGTACTACCGCTCTCTGTTGTCTGGGCTAAGGTTCCCTCTGCCGTTGGTTCTTTCCCTGGTTGAGGCGGTGGGGCCTTTGCATTGCCCAAATTCATCCGAATTCTTGGGCCGGATGGTGGGTCTTTTAATTCTTTTTAGTCGGCATGGGTGGCCCGAGCCCGCCAAGAGATTAATGAGTCTCTTTTTATGGAGGTCGGTCGGCCGATCGGTTCTCGCCGGGTTTTATTTGACACCAAGACGCGATGTATAAGGATTTGGTGGAGGTGCCGAGACCATCCATAGCTGGAAAGACCGGTGGTTTTATGTGGGGGACCGTGGTGAGCTCGGTTGATGAGTGGGAACTCGGCGTGATGGACGCCGAGCTCCGGTCCCCAAGACTTTGTTGCCAAAATGAGTAAGTGTTGTGTTCTTATGCTTTGTACCTTCTTTGTCCGACGCTCATAATTTGTTGTTTGTGCAGTAACGTATTCCGCTTCGAGACCTCCTCCTTGTTCGACAACGGTTGAACAACTCTTGGATCTTCCGTTGATCGGAGGAAGTCATACCTTTTGATTACCGAGGACAACCTCTCGGCCGCGGGCTTGATCCACTAACCCGAATGAATGTCTTCATCAGGTAGCCTTTTTTTTTTTTTTTTTTTTTTTTTGATATTTCTTCTTCATCCAGCCCCAAGGGTAGGAGCTCGGCGGACGGAAAGAGACGCTGCGCGGTGGTGGCGAGGTCGGCTGCGGAGGCCGCCGAGCGTAGGGAGCGTGCGGGCAAACGGAAGAGAGTAGAGGCCGGGCCTGAGGATAACATGACCAGGGCCGAGGGTTTCCCCCTTCCCGAGATCGTCGTGCCTGCTTTGAGCCCTGCCCGGACAGGCCGGGCAAAGGGTAAGGAGCCCCTAATTGATTTGGAGGGCCACTATCTCCCGATGAATAAGGATCGGGAAGAGCCTTGTGCCCGGATGAAAGGGCGGAGACCGCGCTGGTTCCTCGACTACGTCCAGGCGGCCACTCCCACCGCCGAACTGCTCGATCGTGTTCCCCCCTCGGTGGTTGAGTCCAGCCATGTTCCCCTTTTGGGCTGGACGCCAAAGATGGAGATGGTGACCAACGATATGGATCCGGCCGAGCAGATCCATTTTGGAAACGCTATTCTGGGCCGGGCGTTGTGCACCTATGTGAAGGCCGCTGGGGAGCTGACTGCCTCAGCTGGGAAACATAAAAAGGCAGAGGCCGATCTGAAGGCCTTACAGGAGGAACACCATCTCTGCCCTTCGCTTATCAAATCTTTGGAGGAGGAGATGGCTTCTCTGAAGGGTAAGATGGAGCTACTGGAGAGCCGGGCCTTTGAGGCCGAGATATGGAAAGGGAAGGTCGACGAGATGGCGCGGCCGGGAAGGCGCAAACAAAGGCTCGGACATCAGGGCCGAGTACGAGGCTCACTTGCAAAGCGCTAAGGCCCAACTTGAGCAACTGACCGAACGGGTTCGGACTTGCGAATCTGCGGGTTACGACAGGGGCCTTGCTGACGGAGCGGCTGCTTTTCGAAAGACGCCCGAGTACGAGGAGTTGATCAACCTTAACTACGTCTCCACTTGTTATGAGATGTTGGATCTCATGAAGGAAGGGAAGACCGTTGAGGAAGTCCAGGCCTACATAAAGTCCCAGGCGGCCGACCTGAAGGTTGAAGCTCTCGGGGATGATGAGTCGAAGGCCTGTCGAAGATCCGGAGGAGACCTTGTCTGGCGGAGGTGGGGGGCAGTCTTCTCAGGCGGCCGATCCGGAGGACAAGGCCGAGTAGACTTTTTGTTTTATTTCATGTATGGCCTGCGTGCCACTCTTCCTTGATTTTTGTATGGAACTTATCTCGAGTGAATATGATCCTTTTATGGCTTTTGTTGCCTTTTTGTGCTTGGGCCCTATTGGTCAGACCGCCGTTTTTTCTGCCGGATGGGCCGATCTTATACGGTGCCGAGGCGAGCTCGGACTTTCAGTGCCGGGTGGACCGGTCTTATAAGGTGCCGAGGCGAGCTCGGACTTTCAGTGCCGGGTGGACCGGTCTTATAAGGTGCCGAGGCGAGCTCGGACTTTCAGTGCCGCGAGTAACCGTCTTATATGGTGCCGAGGCGAGCTCGGACGTTAAGTGCCGGGTGGACCGGTCTTATAAGGTGCCGAGGCGAGCTCGGACTTTTAGTGCCGGGTGGACCGGTCTTATAAGGTGCCGAGGCGAGCTCGGACTTAGATAGCCGGGTGGACCGGTCTTATAAGGTGCCGAGGCGAGCTCGGACTTTTAGTGCCGGGTGGACCGGTCTTATAAGGTGCCGAGGCGAGCTCGGACTTTTAGTGCCGGGTGGACCGGTCTTATAAGGCGCCGAGGCGAGCTCGGACTTTTAGTGCCGGGTGGACCGGTCTTATAAGGCGCCGAGGCGAGCTCGGACTTTTAGTGCCGGGTGGACCGGTCTTATAAGGTGCCGAGGCGAGCTCGGACTTTTAGTGCCGGGTGGACCGGTCTTATAAGGTGCCGAGGCGAGCTCGGACTTTTAGTGCCGGGTGGACCGGTCTTATAAGGTGCCGAGGCGAGCTCGGACTTTTAGTGCCGGGTGGACCGGTCTTATAAGGTGCCGAGGCGAGCTCGGACTTCAGCCGGGTGGACCGGTCTTATAAGGTGCCGAGGCGAGCTCGGACTTTTAGTGCCGGGTGGACCGGTCTTATAAGGTGCCGAGGCGAGCTCGGACTTTTAGTGCCGGGTGGACCGGTCTTATAAGGTGCCGAGGCGAGCTCGGACTTTCAGTGCCGGGTGGACCGGTCTTATATTCTTGGTGAAATCAATATCCTAATAAAGATCATAACATCACAGGATATTTACCTCTTGAAGCGTAGTGGTTGGAACTTTTGATCTCTTCCTCGAAACCTGGGGCCGAGGCGAACTCGGTCTTATAGTGCCGGAGGAGCCGGTCATTCGAGGTGCCGAGGCGAACTCGGTCTTATGGTGCCGGAGGAGCCGGTCATTCGAGGTGCCGAGGCGAACTCGGTCTTATAGTGCCGGAGGAGCCGGTCATTCGAGGTGCCGAGGCGAACTCGGTCTTATGGTGCCGGAGGAGCCGGTCATTCGAGGTGTCGAGGCGAACTCGGTCTTATAGTGCCGGAGGAGCCGGTCATTCGAGGTGCCGAGGTGAACTCGGTCTTATAGTGCCGGAGGAGCCGGTCATTCGAGGTGCCGAGGCGAACTCGGTCTTATAGTGCATTTTATTTCCGAGGTGAACATAAAATCAAATTTTATTGACTGTACTCTAATGGCATTCAACAAATGAATTGACCCTTGGTCACTTACATATTCTAGCTAGCAACCTCCGTTCTGACGGGCTTCGTTACTGGGATTCAGGAGGTCCCGTATCGGGCCCCAGTGCTCATTTTAATAATGAGGTCATTAGCCTGTGAACTCTGATAATCCTCGGATGTTTCGTAGAATACGTTCCGCCTTTTTGGGCGACGAGGTCCAAGTTCTCGGGGTCATATTGACCTTTTTCTTTGAAACGACTTCTCCTATGGGTGTATCCCAATTTCGACCGGGGTCATCGTAGAACGCCTGGGATTCTTCTTGGGTCGGCCGTCGCAGTACGGTCAATGACTCGGTCGGTCGAGCCCCTCTTTTCTTACAGATTACCCCTCGGCTCACTTTAGTTTCACCGGGATTTTCCACTTTTCACGGCTTTTTCATCACTTGGAGTTTTGAGTCTCGCCGGTGGCCTCCTAACGATCGCTGGTCGGGTGATTATGGGGAAACCTCCTTTATGGATTACTTTTGCTTTGACTTCCAATTCCCTGGTAAGGGCCGCCACTGCTTTTCTAACACATGGCTCAATACTCGGAGATGCTTTCGGTAGCTGGTCCATTACCATTCGGATTACCAGGACCCTCGCGGGTGGATGGGAATTCCGAAGGAGTTTTCAGATGTTGCAGTGTATGTTGACTGCAACTTTAATTTGAAGGACACGAGGACTCTTTGAGACCTTCCCTGGAATTTTGAGCGACGCTCAATATCCTTCAAATTATGACCTCTAAGGGGTCGGTGAGCCGAGCAGAGCCCGTGATCACGATGGCTCTGTGCTTTCAACTTCATATTACGATGATTCCTATGCTTTCGACTCGTAGTTACGATGATTCCTATGCTTTCATCTTACCATCCCTTGGTGGCGTGGTTATTTCCGGATGAACACAAGGTGTGTCAAAATGCTCCGCCATCAGACTCTTTCAAAACATCTGCGTGCTGATTGCAGTTTGGCGCGAAGCCGTGTTCGTCCTGTGCACACTAAGAATAGTCCGATACGTCCATGCATGATAGAGAACTTCTTAGCGTGTATACCTCATAACGGTGTCCTCCATCGCATAACGGGCCCTTTGGACGGGCCAGATGGTAATTCGTCACTTGTGGTTAGAGATGGAGAATCCTATACTTAACAAGAAATCTTTTAAAGAAAAGCATAGGATTGGCTTGCAATATGAACGAGAAAAGCGTAGGTTGTGGCGGTTAACCACAAGGTCGAAGGTTCAAGCCCCTTCTTCTAGCGCCAATCTGTTGACGTCTGATTTGGTCAACGTCACGTGGGCTGATCTGGACGAATGGATCGAAGCCACGTAGAAAATAATAAGAGGGACGTATAAACAGAATTAAAAATATTGGACCATTAAATGTTTATTGATGATCTTGATAAAGAATAGAGCCGGGCCGAAAATATTTTGGCCCGTCCGTACAGCTGGTGCTTGTTAATTACAAGTCTTATCCTTTTCTTTTTTATCTCTCTTTCTTTTCTCTCTATCTCTCTCTTTCGATCTCTTTTTCTCCTTTTTTCCAAAGTCCCTTTTTTATGCCTTCTCCTGGCATATATATAGGTGTTTCCAGCCATTCATGAGAGGACAGGAGGACGATTGGGATGAATATGCTGATGACACGTGTCACGATGGAGGTGACTCTTGTTGACACGTGTCGTCTTCTTAAGTGTGCTTTGTGTAGGGATATGACAGCTCTTACTTACCGTCCTGCCTGCCTGTTCTTCGGGCTTTCGATATTTATCTGTTATGACCGACAATGAGGTCGGCCCTTCAGCCTCCTGCTACTCTGGTCGGCCTTATTCATGATTATGGTGTTTTCATATAGGGTCTGCTCGGCCTTTCTGGTCCGGATTCCGGGTCGGCTCTAAGGTCTCTGCCCGGTCCGGCCCCGAGAAACGATCGAGTTTATGACCGGTCTGGCTCCGGGATCGGCTCGGCCGTTCGGACGCCCGAGGCGCTTAGGTGGACGCCAAGGCGGATCGACTACCAACAAAATTCGGTATAATAACTGTCACTTTTGGACTCATCAAGTTTAAGAAAAGTAATCGATATCCTAATTTAGTACCAAAATTATCAAAATTAGACAAAAACTTGTGTGAGGCAGCCGCACGATGCGTCGGGCTACCTTCATGTATTAAAAGTGTTACATTCACGAAATGTAAAGTGTTACATATTAGGGGTGAGCAGAAAAACCGACAAAAACCGATAATACCGAAAATACCGAAAAAATCGAAACCGAAAAACCGAACCAATAAGATATTGGTATGGTACGGTTCTTAAAATTTTGAAAACCGAATTATGCGGTTCGGTTTCGGTTTTAGATATGGATCCCGACTTTAAAAACCGAACAGAACCGATAAAACAGATGACTATTCTGCAGACTTTGTTTTTTCTTCGTGCACGTTGTTATGAATTGATGAACCTGTGCTGAGGAGGAAATTCAAGACTTTTGTTTAATCTGATATTGGACTTTTTGAATCCTTAGTTATTATCATGTTATTGAAGTAGATTTTATTTTTATTCAAGCTTTGAAGTGGATTAATTATGTATAAATCCTTCTATTTGAACTTACAATTGTCTGATTTAGCCCAAGTAGTTCAATTTGGGCCTGGTGCAAGCCCAACTTAAGTGGCCCATTTAATCATCCCATTGATACCGAACCGCTACCGAACCGACACCGAAACCGATCACACCGAGCCGATTAAAAACCGAATCATTTCGGTACTCAAATGCTAGATACCGATAAGATACGGTTCGGTATCGGTTTTAGCTAGAAACCGTACCAAACCGAACCGACCTCACCCCTATTACATATCACTAAATGAAGTGTTATAGTTTGTGAATGTAACACTTTTTATACATGAATGTATTACTGCCGCACCGTGCCGCGGCCGCACAGGAGAATTTCCCTCAAAATTATCCCTACAGTGTGTCTCTCTGACATTATTATCTCACAATAATTAAATGAACCAAGTTTCAATAAGGATAGAAATGACATTCAAATGATTTTGAGTTAAAAGTGACAATTATTTTGGACCAAAATTTTGATTAAAAGTGACAGTTATTTCGGATCGGAAAAAATAATTGTGTTTATTAAACCGTGTGAAAAGTCCAAAAAGAAGAGATAATTTTTTTTTCTTTTTGGTACATCTTCAACATATTCATTTAGCCCATTGAATTTTTAGTGTTCAATTTAAGTGAATTCAAGTTTGTAAAAATAAGTTTTAATACTAAAATTGATGAATTTATACATTTTAACTATTTTGATTTTAGTTAAAACTTCTATTAAATTGTCGTTATCATTTTGATCTATGATAAATTTGGATACTTGAATATAATGTTTATCTCAAAAACAACCTTAAGCTTACTAATAATTTTTCGCACGTAGTATTCCACCTCCAATTTCTCTTCTATGTGATCTGCTCACATGGCCATACATATAATATGATAGGAAAACAGGAAATTAAAATATAAAATAAAATATCCATATTCACTTAATTCCATTTGCTTCTTAATTATATATCTGCAGCCTTCTCTTTCCTAGCTATCTTTTCGTCGGTTGCATCGTCATCCATGATGCTGGTAGCGTAGTTCTATTTTTATATTAATTAAATGATAAAAGAGTTTGAATTATGACTTCACGAATTAATTTATTGATAGTTTTTTCTTTATTTTTGTTTTTTTAGATGTGCAAATGTGCTACGTAGGGCTGAGACTTTTGGAATCGGGAACCGCAGAACCGTCTGACCGCGTCGGCAAGCCGGTTCGATTCTGCAACAATTTTTTTAGGTTCGGTTAAATCTTGTTAGTATTCGGTTCGGTTCGGTTCGCGATTCTGCTTTAAAGAGGAACCGATCAACCGCAAGGAACCGTCCGAACCGCACCGAAAGAAACCGACCTCTGAATATAATATAATATAATATATTCTTATTAAACATAATTAATATAATATAAAATAATATAATATATTCTTAATAAAACAAAATATAATATAATATATTTCGTCCAAACCATACAAAATCGGTTCCGGTTCGGTTCGGTTCCTGTGCGGTTCGGACAAAAAAAACTGGAAAAATCGAACCGCGAAAAAACTATGCGATTCAGTTTCGATTCCTGTATTTTTCTCCCAGAAACCAAAAAGTCCCCGGTCTAGTGCTACGTTAGGAGGCAAGGAGAAAAAAAACAACCCTTGTACGTCCTCACTAAAAAAGATACTCCGCAAAAGAGCAGTTACACCCAAAAATTTATCTAACTTGTAATTTTCCTTCAAATAATTGCTATATTCGTTCCCGAGTGAATGTCCATTCCATTGTGAAGAATGTTTCGTTCAATTTTTCAATTTTTAAAGACTTTGTTTCTTTATTGTTTTGCCCCAAAAAATACAAATATATTATTTTATACTGATAATGGATAGATGCATGTTTGGGTTTAATTATATACTTGTACTCCCTCTCCAGAGTAAATTGTCTCCTTTTCATTTGAAAAACAATAAAGAAAAGCTGTAAATGATGTATGTGTCGTGCGTATGAAAAATTAAATAGGAGAGAAAATGAGTGGGAGGTATAGTAAGTTGATTGGTGTTGTGAGTATAAAATTAAGTAAAGATTCTTTGCAATTTTAGGAAAAAAAAAAACCTTTGCTCTGGGGCGGACTAAATAGATCTGGAACGGATGGAGTATAAAAGTACTCCCTCTATTCCCAAATGAAATGATAGTCTCATTTCCCATTTTTCTTTATCCCCAAAAGTTACTCATTTCCAAAATTAAAGCTTCAAAACCACTACATTTTCAAAAATTGTAATACCACTAAATTTTCAAAACTTGTAATGTAACCTTAACCCACGGTTTCTTCGCCGTCAATTCAAATTAAACCCTAGCCAACGGCAGTCGCTACCCAAATTCCAATTTATTCACAACCTTATATTTCCCCGGCGGCGGTGTCATCGGAATAGCGAGTTTTACCAACCACCTCTCTTTAGCGGCGACGGCGGTAACGGAAGCGGAGTAGCGTCTAGTGGATATATAATCGAAACATTTGAACCATGTGAGTGTTTATTTGCTTCCCGCGTTATCTTTAAAATTTAGCTTTGGTGATTTTTACTCGGAGTATTTATGGGTTGCAACCACTGCCATACTTGAATAGGACTAGAGCTAGGGTTACCCTCATTTTTACTTGTACATCTCAAGAGCTAATAGATTGTAATAGTAAAAAAAAAGATTGTAATTGTCAATTCTGAATATATCAACTTTTACTTCACCAAATTTTAATTTTTAATATCTCAATTTTCTTTGTTCTCACTTCTTCATTAGTGATTCTATAGGCTAATTCATGCTAGCCGACCTCAAATCACATTTGAATTAAGTCTTTTGTCGTTGTTGTACATCTTTGTTAATACATTTGCATATATACATTGTTTCTATGTCTGCCGTTAGCAGTATTTTATTTCGTAATTTCCGTTACATGCTTGTTATTATTTGAGCAATAAGGATGGATATTTGTGTATACTGAACAAGTTGCTTTTACTGTTTATTTATGGTTTCCATTATGTATACTCCATCTGTCCCGCCCGAAACTTCACCATTTTGGTGAGGCACAAAAATTAAGAAAGTGAATAGTAGGAAAATGGTTGTGAGAGGGAAAAAGTGAGTGAGTGACAAGTGAGGTCCTCAATTTAAATGTGTGAGAGAGAAAAGTTAGTGCATATGACAAGTGAGACCCACAATTTAAGTATGTGAGGGGAAAAAGTGAGTGTGGTTGACAAGTGAGGCCCAATTTTTTTCCATTTTATGAAAGGTGAAGCTTCAAATGAGGCACCCTTTTGGATAAAAGGTGAAGCTTCGTACGAGAGGATGGAGTATTTATTTAGTCAATGAATGAAGGACATAGTGGCTCAGCCAAGCTTCACAATACGTGAGGTTCGGGTTCGATCCCTTCTCATGTTTCCTAGGACGTCATAATAATAATAATGCGTGAGGTCTGGGTTCGATCCCAAAAAAAAAGGTAAAGTAAAAGAAATTCGAAATCTCAAAATTTACCAAAAAATTGAGTTAGTTTAAAATAGGAGACGTCTAAACTTAAAGGGTGTTTCTAGTCAATCTTACAAAATGCGCGGGGCTCAGGCAAAAACAAAACAAAACAAACGCATTTTACTGTCGCCCTAAGCTCGTCCGTAGCATGATTTCGCCAGCGCGGCGGTACCAACTACCAACCAACCAAATGATTGTTATCTACCTGGTAATTGGCGAGTTACAGTCAACTTAGAAAATGTCTGTCAATTAAAAAGAAAAAAAGAAAAAAAAAAGTACTATAGGTCTTGGTTGGCTGATGGTAGGCAGGCGCTTACAACCAATAATTGAGCCTTTCTTTTAGCTTTGTGTCTTAGTTGACTTGTGATATTCATGAAACTCAGCCACAAATCAACTGTAACACTGAGGCTGATGAAGATGCTTCCTCAAAGCCTCTTGTTCTTTGGCTCAATGGAGGTGATTTTTCAATTTTTATGTTAAAAATGTCACCTTTTATGTTCATTTGCTTCACAGATATTGTAAAACCCGTAATTTCGATTTCCGGTAATTTCTTTTTTTTAGCGGAAGTCCGTTTTGACGACTCGTTCTTGACCGTTTCGTCATTCCAAGAATGATTAATTCTACACTTTTTGACATCCGAGTTCGTTTCGGTGTCGTTTTGTTGAGTTCCGTGCTTTTTAGCGACTTTTCCGCACTTGAGTTCGATTCTTGCGAATCTCGCTCAGCTAACTGTTTGAGTTTCCTGTAAGTCCGTTTAACTTTGTTAGACGTGTTATGAACTTCGGTTTGGTTATTCGATCATGTATCGTGATTTTCGGGCGTTTTGGACTATTTTGTAATTTCTTAAAAGTTATGGGTATCCATATCTGTAATTGTTGTCTCGATCCGTTTCTTGGTCGCGTATAATTAATTATTGCATTATGTTTTCATTTTGGGTCGTTGATTTCGTCCGCGAACTTTTCGTCGTGTTCGTTTCGTGCGTTTTCGCAAATCGAGTCGTCGAGCCCTGGTGTTCGAGCACTGGCCGGACGGTTGCGGGACTGGCCGGACGATTGCGGGCACCGGCCGGACGGGTGCGGCAGGAACCGGCGTAGCGCACGCTACGGCCGGAAGGCTGCGCGCGATAACCGGCAGGTGTAGCGCACGTTATCGGCTGTCCTAACGCACGCTATCGGGTCTGGAGAGTGGAGTCCAGGGGTTCTGGAATCGGTTAGGCTCGGCAGGTAGCACACGCTATTGTCGGGCATTGCACACGCTACAATCGCCAGGTAGCGCGCGCTACGGCCGGAAGGCTGCGCACGCTACCTGGCCGAGTCGGCAGGCGGTGTGGGCACCGGATGCGGCACTGGCGATAGCGCACGCTAGCTTGGCAGCCTAGCGCGCGCTAGTCCGGCCCAGTATAAATGTGACAGAGCAGTCACATTTCCTCGCATTTTTCATTTCCTTTCTTTTCGATCCGCGGCTGGAGCTTCGGAGGTGACGAAGACATGTTGTTCAACAACAAATCCACGAAGTTCTTGAGTTCATAACATCAATCAATCATCCGTTATCATCCTTTGATCCAGCGAATCAAGGTAATCTTACCTTAGAACCCTAATTTCGTGAATTTGGGGTTTTTTGCATTTTTGTCCGATTCGTTCCGTGTTGTTGATTAATTCATGATGGGTATGATTAATTTTGGTAGTATTCTTGTGTTTAACATCATTTAATCCATTGTTCTTCGTCGAATCGAAGTATATTTCTTGATTTCCTTCGAATCGACTTTTTGGGGGATTTGTGCTCGATCTCGTTTTCCATCCATTTTTGATGAATCGATTGTGGTTAAATGATGTTGTTAAACACATTCTATGGATTGGATTGTATATCCATATTTCAACTTGGAATTCAGTTTTCGTGTTTTGTCGGGACGAATTGTGTTCTTGGCCGTTTTGGGGAAAATCCTTGAACCTTCGTCATTTGTTCTTTGAATTCAGCGGCTTTGGGTCGTACTTTGGAATTCATTTTCGTTGTTATTGTTTTCGTTCGTAGTTCATTGTTGTGGATTGTCGTTCGGTGGAGTCGGCGAGTTCGTAGTCGATTCGTGCCAACCTACTTCGGCCGATTCTCCGCGTTGTGGTTATTCGAGGCAAGTACTTTGTTCATACGCTTCTCGTTTTCTGGATATGATTGATCAGTGGTCGTCTTGGTGTGTTTGTTTGGTTATTTTAAAATGAATTCCAAAAGATTTTGGCTTGGCCTCGTTAAAGGCTCTCTTTCAAAACGCGTGTGTGTTTTGTGAATGTTGTGTTTTGGGAATTGATTATTTTGAACGTTGAAGGCTTTGATGATATCCCTATTGTTTAAAGTTATGGAATTGTGTATTCCGTGTTTAATCTTGTTATTGTGTTTTGGAGAGTTTGATAATGTTGTCGGATAAATGGCCATCTCTAGTAAGTATTCTTGATAAACTTACATTCTTAGCATATTAGTATTGCATGAGTAACGTGTGTGTGTATGCTCACTACGGGTTAGATCCGACGGGGTCTCGGTAGGGCTCCACGAAGCTGTGGGACCGCGAGCTTGCTTTTAACCACTACGGGTTAGATCCGATGGGGTCTCGGTAGGGATCCACGAAGCTGTGGGTCCGCGGTTAATTGTGGTGCATTTTGCAAATGTGATTTGATATTGGCATTTCCGGAAATGAGTGCTTTTGAATGGTTTTCATGATTGCATGCATCGACTAAGTGTGTAAGAGGTAAGTGTTCGTTTGGCTTACTTGGCTAGGATGGCACAAGAGTATTTTGTTGTTTGTGTTAAATCCTTTATTTGTGGATTTTGATGTTGGGAGACGAACCTTGTGGTCGTTCTTGTGTACTGTGAGTTGATGAGATTTGGGGCTAAAATCCCAACGTTTTTTTAAAGGTCATTTGACGGACTTGGGGCTAAAATCCCAACGGTTTGGTAAAGGTTATTTTACGGAAAGTAAACTTTTGGGCCGGTGACCCCTTTTGTCTTTTGAGTTTTGAAAAGTGGGATTTGATAATCCTAAATTGTTTTCTATTAAAACTCCCGATGGTATTTCAAATCATTTTATAAATTGTTTCCCTTGATATTTTGATCTTGAAATTTTGGGAAGTCTTTACTCAAACTCTTGCCTCGGGAAGTGTTCATCTTGTTGTATTTGAATCTTTGAGGATTCCGGATTATTATCGTTCGTGGAATGTGAATTGTATGGCTCGTATTTTCGCACTTGTACTTGCACTAGCAAAACAGTGGAGTTTTGCTAACCCCCGAGTATTCGGGGGGTGGATGTCTATTTTTGCATTCAGGTTTTGGAGCATAACACAGGGTCGGCACGAAGGATGATGAAAGATGATCGATACTAATCACCTGAGGAACCGTACATCGTTTATTGGTTCAGTTGTACTTTATTTTCCGCTGCTATATTTTTCCCATTGTACGGGTGTGGTTGTGTTTTGACCCCTGCGTGGGCATGAGTTGTATTTGAGTTGTATGTATTTATTGAAAGACCAAATCGGTCTACTGAGTCATTTTAGCCTTAAAGGCATGGTTGAGTTGTTATATGTTGTTACCAGCCTGGTAGATCCTTGAGGAAAGGTTCTACGGCGTGTAATATCTCTGAGCGGATTGGGGGTGTTACAAATATGGTATCGGAGCTTAGGTTGAAGAAACCTAGGCTGTCGGGTCAAGTCGTGTTGTTTGAGTCTTGTTTCGTCGGATTTTATCTGACTGAGTCGTGTCGCGACGCGTCGTTTGAGTTTGTTGGTCGTGATTAGTATCGTGGGGCGATCATCATCTTCGTGCGACCTGTGGAAGTAAGTCTCCCTTCTTTGTGTTGTGCCTCGTGTGACACGAGCTATTTTTATGATTATTTGTTAAGTGATGGAATCCTTATGTGGATTTTGATTTCACGATATGTATTTAGTCGACTCTCGTATTTGATTTATACGAGGAGTGTCGTCGCTTGTGATGTCTTTTTATTGTTGTTTTTGTCCGTTGCTGATGATTTTCGAATCGATTTGCACGTTTTACACGTTCTCTTGTGGAGGCTTTGTGCTTATACGCGTTTGACTTGTTCACTAGCCAGTGCGGGAGGGTCCTTAGAGGCCTCGAATGGGGTCAGTGGTTTTGTTCTGAATGTGGTATTTTTCCGTTTATTTCCCGATTAAAGACATGTATTGTCTTGATTTTAAACGTTTTGATGCGTGTACTAGGATGTGTTTTAGCGTACGTCGACAAGTGTGAGTTTTGGGCATTCTGGCCTATTGGATTTTTGAAAACCTTGAGTATCTTAGAAAAATAAATTTCGAAACATACTTTTCAAATGAGTTATTTTCTTGTGGTACATCCTAGGTGCCACAATATATTTCAAAAATTTTCTACTTCGAGGACCAAAATGTTTTGAAATATTTCCAATGTTTTAGAAACACTTTTATTTAGACCCGAGGGTCGAATATTCTGAAAGTTTTCACTAAGAGAAAGTGTCCTCATTTTTATCAAATGCGAAATGGTTCTCCAAAGTCTCGATAACGATGTTTCACGTTTGTACTTTTTGAAAGGTAATACTCAAGATCAATCGGTGTTCTTCTAAATTATTTTCAAAATGAGGTTTTCGTTTTGAAAACCTATCCATTCCCGTTTGAGGGCTGGGTATGTATGTATGATGTTCGCATTGTCATTTTGATGTTTGCTCCCGAGTATGATCGAGTTGGCGGCGTGAGCGTTGAGTTGTTTTCCACACATTTGTTGTGTTAGCCCTCTGTGAGAGGTGGGGTGTTGGTATTGAATGTTGCCATCTCGTGGTGATTTCTGCGTTATCGCGCATGTGCGAGCTGTTAGAGCTTGGTTTGGTATGACCGTGTGCATCGGTGATCGTTCCGTTATGTGTCGGTTGTTTAATGTCTTGTTACTTTGCTCCTGTTTTTGTGAATTTCGTGGACAAGGTCGGAGGTAATACCCGTACTATTTTGACTTCGGTATTTTCTCTTTCTCCAGTCTATCGATTCGCTCATGTTCGTTGATACTTTATGAACTTGTTCTGTATTTCGGTTTCATCGTCCGAACGAACTGTGATCTTGTTGTGGGTTGATCTGGTTATCGCTGTGACTTTTTCGAGTTCGGTTCGATTCTTGTGAACCTTGTTCGGAAGTGACATCATTTGGTTCTATTAGTTATTTTATTCGAAGTGGATCGGATTTGGAACTCTTGTGTTTTCGACTCTGTCGACTCGTTTATGTTCGTTGACATTTCTGAGCTTGTCCTGCCCCTTGCTTTTGTTGATCGAACGAGTGTGGTATTATTTCGGAATAACTCGTTTGTCGTTGTGACCTTTCAATCGCTATTCCCTTTCCTGTGGATCTTATGGGAATGCATGTCTTGTAGTTCTCACCAGATCATCCTGGGAGTTGTTGTTTGAATTTTATTATCCTTCGTGTTTCGGACATGATTGTTCGATTTTTGTTGTCTTGATCATTTGTTTGTTCGGTTTTTGTTCTCGTTTCGTGATTGTTGAGCGTTCAGGCTCCTTCCTAATTCCCTTAAGTTCGGGAAATTAGTCGCGTTTTCGATCTTCCAACCCTTGGGCGGTGGAATTCCGTATTTATTCAGCGATTGGCTCGCGTTTTGATTGATGTACTGTTGGGTCGGTCAATCTTATTGATTTTCGTTCGTTGTGTTTTGTGATTATTCGGATAATTGACTTGACTATATTATCCGTTTGATGACGCTTGTCATTTGTTGGTTTTATTATATCCCTAACGGCGACGTTGTGTTGGTCGCCATGGAGCGTGTTTTCACGCCGTATGTCTCTTTGCGTTTCTTGCCGCGTTTCACCGTCGGACGCGAGTTTTTGGTTTTTGCGTATCTCGTCGAGTTTTCCTGGCAGGGGATATTGCTTCTCCCTACTTATTTTAAGTTTCGGGACGAAACTTCTTTTAAGGAGGGTAGAATGTAAAACCCGTAATTTCGATTTCCAATAATTTCTTTTTTTTCGGCGGAAGTCCGTTTTGACGACTCGCTCTTGACCGTTTCGTCATTACGGGAATGATTAATTCTACACTTTTTGACATCCGAGTTCGTTTCGGTGTCGTTTTGTTGAGTTCCGTGCTTTTTAGTGACTTTTCCGCACTTGAGTTCGATTCTTGCGAATCTCGTTCGAAACTGCTGTTTCGAGTTTCCCGTAAGTCCATTTAACTTTGTTAGACGTGTTATGAACTTCGGTTTGGTTATTCGATCACGTATCATGATTTTCGGGCGTTTTGGGTCATTTTGTAATTTCTTAAAAGTTACGGGTATCCGTATCTGTAATTGTTGTCTCGACCCGTTTCTTGGTCGCGCATAATTAATTATTGCATTATGTTTTCATTTCGGGTCATTGATGTCGTCCGCGAACTTTTCGTCGTGTTCGTTCCGTGCATTTTCGGAAATCGAGTCGTCGAGCCCTGGTGTTCGAGCACTGGCCGGACGGTTGCGGGACTGGCCGAGCACCGGCCGGACGGGTGCGGCAGGAACCGGCGTAGCGCACGCTACGGCCGGAAGGCTGCGCGCGATAACCGGCAGGTGTAGCGCACGCTATCGGCTGTCCTAACGCACGCTATCGGGTCTGGACAGTGGAGTCCAGGGGTTCTGGAATCGGTTAGGCTCGGCAGGTAGCGCACGCTAGTGTCGGGCATTGCGCACGCTACGACCGGCAGGTAGCGCGCGCTACGGCCGGAAGGCTGCGCACGCTACCTGGCCGAGTCAGTAGGGCAGTGTGGGCACTGGACTGCGGCCTGGGCCGATAGCGCACGCTAGCTCGGCAGCCTAGCGCGTGCTAGTCCGGCCTAGTATAAATGTGACAGAGCAGTCACATTTCCTCTCATTTTCATTTCCTTTCTTTTCGATCCGCGGCTGGAGCTTCGGAGGTGACGAAGCCATGTTGTTCAACAACAAATCCACGAAGTTCTTGAGTTCATAACATCAATCAATCATCCATTATCATCTTTTGATCCAGCGAATCAAGGTAATCTTACCTTAGAACCCTAATTTCGTGAATTTGGGGGCTTTTGCATTTTTGTCCGATTCGTTTCGTGTTGTTGATTAATTCATGATGGGTATGATTAATCTTGGTAGTATTCTTGTGTTTAACATCATTTAATCCATTGTTCTTCGTCGAATCGAAGTATATTTCTTGATTTCCTTCGAATTGACTTTTTGGGGGATTTGTTCTCGATCTTGTTTTTCATACATTTTTGATGAATCGATTGTGTTTAAATGATGTTGTTAAACACATTCTATGGATTGTATATCCATATTTCAACTTGGAATTCAGTTTTCGTGTTTTGTCGGGACGAATCGTGTTCTTGGCTGTTTTGGGGGAAATCCTTGAACCTTCGTCATTTGTTCTTTGAATTCAGCGGCTTTGGGTCGTACTTTGGAATTCATTTTCGTTGTTATTGTTTTCGTTCGTAGTTCATTGTTGTGGATTGTTGGCCACTTAAGTATACTGGATACAGTTTGGGAAATAGTTTAAACAACAAACTGTACGGATTCTAAATCTGAGTGCGTAGCGGAAGTCTTGGATACAGTAGGTTGCTGTGGATACAACAACTAAGTGTATGGTGTATACTTAATATATCACAGTAATTTTAAAACAGTAAAAGCTGAAGGTAAATAACACAGTAATTAAAGTGGTTCGAGGTAAACCCCTCTACGTCCACTGGTCCTCCACACAGGAGTAAAAAGTTTATTATAATTACTGCGTACACAACTACGTAATTATTAACAAACCTATCCTTGTATCGTTCACACAGATTGATACAAAGAATGTCGCTTTCAACCGTTCACACAGATTGGTTAAAGCTTCCTTCTTGACTAGCTTCTTCACACACAGTTCCAAAGCTTCGTCCTTATTCGTCCCACACACAGTCGAGAATAACTTGTTGAGTTCACACATAGCTCGGTTTTACAGAGGTAAAAGGTAGGTAACAGGGTAAGAGCAGTGACTTTGAATATGAAGTTCTTGAGCTGATGATGGCTGTTCTTGATGTTGAGCACTGTATATCTCTTTCGTTCTTAATAGCAGTAAGCTTTGGAGATATGTTTGCTCTGATGATAACTTTTGATAGCTTGAGTGTTAGGTTACTTGGGTAACTGATCTTCAATGTCTTCATAAGATATATATAGTCTCTGAAGAATGTATCCGTTGAGATGTATCCGTTTGAATGAGATTCCGTTCCAACGGGATTATGACACGATCCAGATTTCGCGGGATTCTAAAGATCTGAAGACTGGCAGTATTTAAATACTTTATCCTTGAGTATTTAAATACTTCTTTGTTCAACGGTATTTGACTTGTGTTCCTTCTTGTACTGTTGTGAGCTGTATGGAAGATAACTGTATTTTGAGTTTCGCGACAGTTTCCATACTTGGTCTTTTTACAAGTCTTCTTGCTGTACTGACGAGCTTCACTTATGCTGATTCGAGGCAGGTCTTCGATACAGGATAAAGCCTCAAAGCTTCGATACAGTTTCCTTACTGTATTCGGATTGGCATATATGTCAAAACCTCTTTATCAAATAACATTCGATACAGGGATCGGGTATCCCGGCTGTTTCGATACAGGGTGTTTGTTTTTCCCAACAATTTCCCCCTTTTTGACAATTTGCCAAGACTAACTTTCTTAACTCTTCGAGTCTTCTTGATGATGCCAAAACCTTCTTTATGAAGCGATCTACTTTGATGACTTCTGGCAGATTTCCTGGTCTTTCGTCAAAAGGTCTGACTTAGTGACTTAGTCTACAATAATGAACTGCTCGCAGGCAAGTTCGATACAGTTTGAGATTTATTACAACTTAAGCTTATGATTGGCACGCAGGCACAATCTTACAATGTATTCTAAGCTTACAACTGAAATTATGAACTATTCGTAGACTAGTTCGTACAGCTTATTTTTCAATCAAGTTTATCTAACTTGAGATTTCTATCAAACAAATTAAGTAATCATACATTAACACAGTAGATTACGAGTTGTAATCTTTCAAGACAAACAAACATTTTATTGATATTCAAAATGATTGAGTACAGAGTTTGCTGTTTCGAATAGAAATTAAAAAAATATATATAGATTTCATCTCCTTTATCTATAATCCGCATGACTCCATGGTCTTTTTCCTGGTTCATTCTCGGTGCCACGCCACCAGTTTTGAAGAGAATCATTGCCTCGATCCTGGTATATCGCTCTTCCTTCATATGATCGATCAAAGGCAAGTATCCAATCTTCTGGATGGGTGACCCGATCTCCTCTTCTATGTTTGGATTTCATTTCGATTTGGATAGGGAGTTTACCTTCTTCTAGCATCTTCGTAAATTTATCTGCGGCCTCCGCTAACGTTTTATAATTCTTGAAGATGGCGGATTCCCTGATGAGTCTGACAAAGTATCTCATCAGTTCGTTCTTCCTCCAGTGCTTCACTTCGTCGGCAGTTGGGTTGCGGTTGGTCAGCAGACGAATTTCCGAAGGTCTCTGAATAAGAGTTTGCCAAGGGACATTGGGATCATGAAATTCCGGTCTGGAGCCTGAAATTTTAAAACTTTGGGATGGAGGTGCTAGCTTGTTCAATTCGGCAGTGATACTGTTCTGAGCAGCCTCAAATTCCCTTTCTTGTTGCAGCCTTATTCTCCTAGCAGCTTCTCGTGCCTCTTCCCCCTTTTTGGCTTCATCAAGACTTTGCAGGATTTCAAGAGCAGCGTCCTGTTTGGTCTCGATGCTGGTCATTCTTTCAACAAGAGAGGAAAGAGTCTGCGACATTTCTTGAATGCATTTGTCGTGAGCACGCAGTTGAGAGCTGTTCTCAATCATTGCACAAGCGGTCTTGGCTTCAGCTAACCTCGTCTTTGTAGCTTCCTCCTTCAGCAGTTGCTCCTGCTTTTCTTCCATGATCTTCAAGGCTTGCTTGAAAACTTCTGGCAAAAGAATGAATGCATTGACAACACGAGATACTTCATGTTGAAGAGTGGTCATTTCTTCGACGGCAGAGGTGTGCATCCAATTCAGTGCTTTTTCAACGGAAGATAGAGCATTTACTGCATCCTGGATGAATACAGTCTGAAGGCCAAGAGCTCGCAGGCGCTCTTTTCGTGCGGCAGAGATCGGAGAATCTGGTTGGGCAAGGTCTGCAGTGCTGTTCAACCTTCTTACATTCACGGATGGACGTGAAGTAAGTTGGACATCCTCAGGTTCGATACCGTCCTCGGATTCCACGGTCGAAAGGGCGGGAGCAACTTCTTGTGGTTCGGCGACAGTGGGTTGAGAAGGTTCCTGTGGCGAAGGTTCTTCAGCAATCATGGATGCAGGAGGGACTGAATCCTCCTGTTGGCTTTCAGGAATGGCTTCTTCTTCGGTCGCAGCAGGCTCAGGTGCCTGTTCCAAAGTTTCTTGAACTTCCTCGACTGGAGGGACTGATTCCTCTTGGTCGGGAATGTTCTCCGGCTGTGGCGAAGGGGGATTGGCTTGGGTAGAAGGCCCTTCGTCATCTCTGGGTGGAGAGGCGTCTCGAGCTTCAGCCTCTTCACGACTCATTCTCAGGCCTGCTTGTAATGCGTCGTCGTCGTCGTCTGAGTCATGATCTTCGTCATCTTTTGGATTGGTGGGAGAATCCTCTGACTTATTCTTTCCTTTCCTCCTGGCGTCAGATTTGTGCAGAAGGTGGCTTTCAATTAGATCCTTGCAAGAGGCGTTGTCCCATCGAAGCAGGGCCTCAATTTCGATTGAGTGCATTACTTCGGATACGAATCTCTCTTCGTGGCTCCAATCGCTCCAGTTGTACAGTGTGTCGTACGGAGCTAGCCTGTAGCCTTTCCATTGCAGAAATCTTTCGTAGGCATGTTCAATTTGAACCGAAAGAAGTATCTGATTAATGATCGAGTCAGGGGAGGGACTTCGAGTAACGTCTGGAGACGCTGTTTCGAGGGATTCCTGTACAGGTATGGGATCCTGTACGGAAGAGGGACTCCTTACAGGGGATGGTGCCCTGAAGGATGATGGATCCTGTACGGGTGTGGGATCCCGCAGAGGAGAAGTAGCTTTTGGCTCCGAATGGGCAGCCGACTCGCTAAAGTCTTGAATGTTGGCAGATGTCTCAATATCCGTCCTAGCCGCCAAAGGCTCGGGATCTACTGTCGATACAGTAGGAGACACCTCTTCCGCAGGGGTTGGGCCCTGGGGTAGACTTCCTTGGAGTGCTTGGCAGATTTGATTTTTGAAAGCCTCCTGAGTCTCTTCTTGGGCTTCTCACCAGCAGAGTGTTTCTTGCTGTGAGATCGCTTTCGCTTCTTTGAAGATTCCATTTCTGGGACCTTCACGGATTCATCTCTTGGGTTGTCAGAAATAGGCATGTGCCTGGTTCTCGGGTGGTTGCAGTGCATGGTGCTCTGGTGATACGCAGTGGGCTTGACGCCTCCTAGGTATATCCTAGAGCTATTCTTCTTTGCGTCGGCGGATTGCGTCAGTCCGCACTTCGTCAGGATGTGGTTCAGCATTAAACCAAAGGATTTCTTTTGGGTGGCAGGTTTGCACACCTCTTCTTGAAGACGTTTCAGAATTATTTGGCACCAATTGACCTTTTCACAGGTCAAAATAGCTACCATCATTCTGAACCTTAAGTTCGTGCACATCTCGAACGCACCGGTTCGGTTTTCAATGATCCTGG
Organism: Orobanche coerulescens; assembly: GCA_033398695.1. Classification (NCBI taxonomy): domain Eukaryota; kingdom Viridiplantae; phylum Streptophyta; class Magnoliopsida; order Lamiales; family Orobanchaceae; genus Orobanche; species Orobanche coerulescens. Next base: position 64,570,422 of record CM065804.1, on the reverse strand, counting down.
AGCAAAAGTCATGAAGATACACAAAATGAAGAAGAAAATTTTTCTTGTGACAAGTAGTTGTTACCATATCAACCACTTTGGACCCTGTAAATAGTCCATAAAACTTAGTAATGAGCTCTTGAGACCCAAACGTCTCAAGTTGGTCCATGGTCAGGCCATCGGCGGGCAGCCTGTAGATTCTCTGGAGCAGATCGCGATCGATACGGATCTCCACTCCTTGAACTGTTGCAGTGATGTCAGCAACATGACCTCCCTGGGCCAGTGACAGAAAACGGACGGCGGCGTTGAGGTAGAATTCCTCAACCAGATGGGCGTCGAATTTGTCGGCGGTCTTGCTCCCAAGGCGATAGAGGCCTTGTTGTTGAAGACGAGTAATGATATATTCCATAGGTTCTGAGTCGTTGGTTTCTGAGAGAATACGCTCCATGATGACAGGTTTGGAGAAGATCCGGCCATCAATGATGTTGGAGGATATCTTCAGAACAGGGGAAGAAGATTGACCAGCCATTGATGTTTTCTTAAGAAAAAGGTGCGAGAAAACAATCGAAATATGCAGTGAAATACAGAAAAATATGTAGGCTGTTTGCTTGAGAACTCTTGTAATTGCAGAAAGCGTAAAGAGTCTCTAATGGCAGATTCAGTCCTTTTATAGTTGGGTGGCGAAATAGGGTTTTGCAGAGTACGAATGGTCAGATTTTAAGGGATGGGAACCGGTGTTGAAATCAACGGTCAAGATGGATTGAGTGTAACTGGTATGCTAATCCATTAAAAGGTTTAAAAATAGAGCGGGTCCCACTTCTGACATAGGTTGATACCCTAAATGCCTAAAACGGTGGTTTAAAAATAATAAACAATTTAAAACATTGCGGCTTTTGAGATTCAGTTGTCCAGATGTCGTGTAAGGCATTTAATGAACATGACGTTTGACATAAAAACAGGGCACGTGGGCAAAAATTATTTTAAAAGGAAATAATATTATATTATATACTGAATCGAAATCCTATAGCATGTGCTGTTTTCCGCGTCGATACAGCGTTCCCTCTTAAAAAGGTACTAATAGGTTTTGAATTCCATACAACAATATTTGGATTAATGCTGTATTCATGGGTCCTACAGTATTCCCCCTTAATTATTGCACACATCAGCTGTAGGATTCATATGCATTCGCCGCTAAGATCTTGTATTGATGATTAAGTGTACGAGATAATTAATGTTGGATCTTGTATTCACGGGTCTTCAAAGATTCCCTCAATTGTTGAGTAAAAGCAGTAAATTACTTACAGTGGAGTCTCGGGTAGCATTCCCAATTCTTGTCCGAGCATGTTGAATCTTGCGTGTCGAGATGCTTGGTGAAGATGTCGCCACCTGAACGTCTGTATGAACTTTTTCCAGCGAACATCCTTGTTCTCGACGTGATTCTGATAAAATGATGCTTCATGTTGATATGTTTAGTGCGCGAGTGCGTAACGAGTTGTGCGTGATTGCAATTGCACTCGTGCTATCACACATGATTGGTGTCTCGCTAGCATCGATTCCATAGTCGGCGGTTGTTCCGCATCCAAAGGATTCGCATACAAGAAATACCAAAGACATAGTACTACGATTCACCGTGGAAAGAGAGTTAGCCAATTGCTTCTTCTTGAACCAAGAAACGAGTCTAGGTCCGAGAAAGTGACAAGTTCCACTTGTACTCTTCTATCTAGCTTGCGACCTCCGAGATCCGAGTCAGTATCAACTAAATCGAATCCGCCTTCCTTAGGATACCATAGTCCCGCATCGACTGTTCCTTTAATGTACTTCAGATTCGTTTAGTGTATTGAAGTGTGATTCCTTAGGTGCAACTTGGTATCTCGCACACACTCCAACAAAGAATGGATATCGGGCTGCTAGCGTTAGGTACAGGAGCGAACCAATGAGCTTCTGTAGAGTGATTGGTCAAACGGCTTTCGGCTTCATCAAGACTAATTTGCACGGAAGTGCTCATAGGGGTTGGCGAGGATTTGGAATTGTTCATTCCAAATTTGTTGAGAAGCTCCTTCTTGTATTTCTCTGGTTGATGAATATACTGTAGGCAATCGCTTTACACGCAAACCTAGGAAATAACTAAGTTCCCCCATCATACTCATTTCAAATTTACTTTGCATGAGATGAGAGAACCTTTGACATAGAGCAAGGTTAGTTGAACCAAAAATAATATCATCTACATAGATTTGTACCATTAGAAGGTCATCACCTTCCTGTATCTTGAACAAGGTTTTGTCCACAGCACCTTTCTCAAATCCGTTGTTGGTTAGATACTGGGACAGGGTTTCGTACCAGGCTCTAGGGGCTTGTTTAAGTCCGTACAGGGCTTTCCTTAGCCTGTAAACTAGATCGATACCGTCTGTGTTGGCAAACCCTGGTGGTTGTTCAACATAAACTTCTTCTGCAAGTTCTCCATTTAGGAAAGCACTTTTGACGTCCATTTGGTATACGATAAAACTCTTATGGGCGGCAAAGGCTAAAAATATCCTAATGGCTTCTAGTCTCGCTACAGGGGCGAAGGTTTCATCATAGTCGATTCCTTCTTCCTGACAATAGCCTTGTGCTACTAGTCTGGATTTGTTCCTTATGATAAGTCCATTTAGATCCTTTTTGTTTCGAAATACCCATTTGGTTCCTATAACCGATTGGTGTGTCGGTCTGGGTACAAGATACCATACATTGTTTCTTTCGAAACCGTTAAGCTCTTCTTCCATAGATGTTATCCAATGAGAATTGTTAAGAGCGTCTATGGTCGAAACAGGTTAGGACTGGGCTAAGAATACAGCGATAGTGCACATATTCAGTCTCCTAAGTTCGGATTGAGATTTCCATTCAGGAAGCTGTGAAACTTCAGCATTAGATTCTTCTTGTGCACAAAGTACATTTCCTTGTGTACTCTGTATTCTCCTACGAGTAGAAACACCGGCATTAATGTTTCCAATGATCAGCTCTTGCGGGTGATCTCTCAACCATCTTCGGTCGGGTTCTAGTTCAGATCCCGCATCAGTATCGAAAGTTTCTGTGGATACAGCTTCAGCTTGTACAGCGTCGGCTTCATCCACATCGATTCTTACAGCTGCGGGGTTGGTTTCTAAATCAACGACAGGTTCTATGGGTGTAGGTGGATCCAAGATAGATAGATGGTGAATGTCCTGAGTGATATCATCTACTCCTGTAGGGTCATGGTGTGGTTCGTCGAACACTACATGAATCGATTCCTCAATCGTCGCTTCCTTTTATTAAAGATTCTAAAGCTTCTTTGACGGAGGAGTATCCTACGAATATTCCTTCATCGATTTTTCATCAAAGGTTCTAAGTTGGTCCTTCCCATTGTTCAATACATAACACCCGCATCCAAAATGTGAAAATACGATAATATTGGAGTTTTTTTTTTCCATTCCTCATATGCTGTTTTGTTGTGGTGCTTGTTGACGATACATCGGTTTTGAGTGTAGCATTTGTATTGGTTGCTTCACCCCGAAACGCTGTGGCAATTTGCTTGCGGCAATCATTGTCCTTGTTGCTTCTTTCAACGCCCTATTCTTTCGCTCGGCAACACCATTTTGTTGAGGTGTACGGGCACTGAGTATTCGTCTTTGTATTCCATTCTCCGAATAGTATTGCTCTATAAAGCGGTTAGTAAATTCGGTACCTCTATCGGAGCAATGCACGATACTCGACGCTTTTTCATTTTGCAACTTTCTCGGGAGCTCGGGCGGCCTTGATGTTGTTTCCTTCTTCTTGCTAAGAAAGATCGTCCAAGCATACGGAATAATCATCAACAACAACCATGCAATATTTCTTACCTCCCAAACTTACTGGGTCTGAGGACCATAGAGATCCATGTGTAGCATTTCCAACACTCTTTGGGTTGAAAGGTAGGATTTGCTTTTCGGGGTTGACTTGATTTGCTTGCCTTTACGGCATGGTCCGCAGACGCCGTCCTTTTGAATGACACATCGGCAAACCTCTAACCATACCACTGTCTTGAAAGCTTGTTGATCGTCTTGAAGTTGACGTGAGACATCCTCTTGTGCCATAACCACTAATATCTGCAGTGCCTTTGGCAACAAAACATGGAATTGAGGAGCTCATAGGCTTCCGATGCAATGTACATATTACGATCTCGCTTCCTGTAAGCACAACTTCCTTGGTTTGGGTGTTCTTGACTCTCAAATGATCTATATAGAACTTCACCGAGAACTGTTTATCACAGAACTGGCTAATACTAAGTAGATTATACTGTAAGCCTTCAACATATGCAACATCGGTGACCTTGAATTTCCCGACAAGTAGGTTTCCTTTCCCTCTTGTTCTTCCTTTAAACTTATCACCGAAGCGAACTTTTGGACCGCGACCTTCTACAAAATCAGATAGCTTTCTCCTATCTCCGGTCATGTGACGAGAGCATCCACTATCGAAGTACCAGGTATCCTCCTATAGAATGTCCTGTAACAAAGAAATTAGGTAGATTTAGGTCCCCTTTGATTTTTGGGTCCATATATGTTAGTTCCTTTAGGTACCCAAACTTTCCTGACAGCAATTGGTTTACTGTAGGATGTAATCGGTACAGTGTTGCGATATCTACGGGGGGCATATCCGTAGTTGTTATAATCATGATAATTACTATGCATGTAAAATTCAGGGTTATTATTATTATTCCAGTACGAGTGCCGTCTAGGAGGTGGAGCCATTTTCTTAGGCCTAACAGCTTGTCTTCTGGGTCTCCAGTTGGATTCCCAATCCGTTGTTGATACCGAATCGGCATCTGCTGTCTTGAGGGATAACGGGGCTCCTGTATCCAATACCTAGGCGCCTTTATCGAGGGTACCGCTGCGGGCCTTTGGTGGTTGGATACCGCCTTCTTTACGAATGACTCGGCTTTGATGATATGCTTGTGGAGCATCTTTGATTACGCCTTCGAGTGGTCATTGGTTCCACTGTCTCGAATAGTAGAGTTGAGGGGGCGGAATTGCAGCCTTTGGTTTTCTCGGTACAGCAGGTTCCTTTATGGGACTGGGAGTATCTTCCGATTCTGGAATGTGTTCCACACTCTTGACGAACACAGTACTAGTTTTTCCTTTGTTCGAACATGAGCTATATCCTAAGCCACTTTTATCATGAGCATGTTGCCCAGTGCTCAGAATTTCTTCCATTCTTTTGGACGATTTTTCAAAAGACTTCAGAATGGTCTCAAGTTCAGTTTCTCGCTTTTCGAGAGTTGTGATTTTGGTTTGTAGTAGAACCAAATCATTTGTCTTGCTCTCATTGTGGGTTTTAACCTCATTTAGTTCATGAGCAAGTTGATGATTGCTCTCCATGAGTTTTTCAAAATCGACCTTGCTGGTTTCACAATCAAGAGACATATTTTCATAATTTATTTTTAGCAAGTCATTTTAATCTTTCAGCTCTAGATTTGTTAATTGAAGCTGTATATTCTCAGTTTTTAGAGTCTCATGGGCTTTTTGAATGTTTTTAAACTCATTCATCATATTTTCGAAAGTATGAGATGCATTAGATGGAATAGCTGAGGTTGAACTTACCTCATCGTCGCTGTCTTCACCTTCTGGAACATCTTTGGCCATAAAGCACATGTATGCTTTATCATCGAACTCATCGTCGATGAATCACTTTCATGACCACCGAAGATATTCTGCTGATTTAGATGGTGTGGGGAGGCTTCGATTCTCCAATCGGGGCCTTAAGCTTGTCTTTCCAAGCACGTCTTCTTTCATCTCTCTCTTGTTGCTCACCTCGTGCAATCTTTGGACTTTGGGATGAGGACATTTGTTTGCATAATGGCCTGGTTTCCTGCAGTTATAGCACAAAGTTAGCATCACTAGATGATGTTTCGGTACTTACCTTGTTGATGAGTTTGGGCACGTAGGAGTCTTTCCAGTGTTTGATGAACTTTTTGAATTTATGCATTAGAAGCGCCATTTCATCTTGGGACAGGATGTCGTCGTCACTGTCAGCATTCTTGTGACCGGGCTTCGACGAGCTAGGCATGCTGTGTCGACGGTTCGATACAGCAGCGAGAGCTGTGACTTTTGAAGGAGATTCTTCAGCTTTCTCTCTTCTGTCAATGTCATACTCAAAAGCTTTAAGGTCAGAGAAGAGATCAAAAGTGGATATTTCATTAAGATTACAGGATACACGCATAGCTGTGGTCTTAATGTCTCATCGGGCTGGGAGAGATCTGAAAATTTTTAAGTTCTTCTCCTTTTGGGTGTAAATTTTGCCCAACGCTTCAAGTTCACCAAATACCAGTAAATCTGAGGTCAAGTTCCTCAAGTGTTTCCGTTGGTTTCATTTCAAAAGATTCAAATTGCTGAGTAAGTATTGAAATCTTGTTTTCTTTTGAGAGCTCAGTTCCCTCACAAATTAACTTGAGTTTATCCCAGATTTCTTTGGCTGTTTTGCAGTTCTTTACCTTTGAGAACGTGCCTTTGTCAAGAGTGACAAATAACGCGTTCTTAGCCACGTTGTCTAGATTGGCTCGCTTCCTTTCATCTGTTGTCCGTTGCTCGCGTTCCTTCTCGAGCATTTCAGCATGGGCTTGGCCCTCAATCCTTGCGGCCGGATTGAGCTTCATGATCTTGATAGGACCATCCTGTATAACAAAAATCATCTCTTCGTGCATTGCTGCAAGATGAGCTTCCATTCTAATTCTCCAGTCGTCAAATTCGTTAATAGAGAACATAGGGACTTTGTTAATCATAGAAGTATCCATACTGATAATATATGAATGAAAGAGACTGTTTTGAAAATAAGTGATTTGAATCTGATTCGGTTAAGAAGAAATACGACTGATTCTTTTTAGAATCAACCGCTCCGATACCACTTGTTGGCCACTTAAGTATACTGGATACAGTTTGGGAAATAGTTTAAACAACAAACTGTACGGATTCTAAATCTGAGTGCGTAGCGGAAGTCTTGGATACAGTAGGTTGTTGTGGATACAGCAACTAAGTGTATGGTGTATACTTAATATATCACAGTAATTTTAAAACAGTAAAAGCTGAAGGTAAATAACACAGTAATTAAAGTGGTTCGAGGTAAACCCCTCTACGTCCACTGGTCCTCCACACAGGAGTAAAAAGTTTATTATAATTACTGCGTACACAACTACGTAATTATAAACAAACCTATCCTTGTATCGTTCACACAGATTGATACAAAGAATGTCGCTTTCAACCGTTCACACAGATTGGTTAAAGCTTCCTTCTTGACTAGCTTCTTCACACACAGTTCCAAAAGCTTCGTCCATATTCGTCCCACACAGTCGAATAACTTGTTGAGTTCACACAGAGCTCGCTTTTAAACAGAGGTAAAAGGTAGGTAACGGGTAAGAACAGTGACTTTGAATATGAAGTTCTTGAGCTGATGATGGCTGTTCTTGATGTTGAGCACTGTATATCTCTTTCGTTCTTAATAGCAGTAAGCTTTGGAGATATGTTTGCTCTGATGATAACTTTTGATAGCTTGAGTGTTAGGTTACTTGGGTAACTGATCTTCAATGTCTTCATAAGATATATATAGTCTCTGAAGAATGTATCCGTTGAGATGTATCCGTTTGAATGAGATTCCGTTCCAACGGGATTATGACACGATCCGAATTTCGCGGGATTCTGAAGATCTGAAGACTGGCAGTATTTAAATACTTTATCCTTGAGTATTTAAATACTTCTTTGTTCAACGGGATTTGACTTGTGTTCCTTCTTGTCTTGTTGTGAGCTGTATGGAAGATAACTGTATTTTGAGTTTCGCGACAGTTTCCATACTTGGTCTTTTTACAAGTCTTCTTGCTGTACTGACGAGCTTCACTTATGCTGATTCGAGGCAGGTCTTCGATACAGGATAAAGCCTCAAAGCTTCGATACAGTTTCCTTACTGTATTCGGATTGGCATATATGTCAAAACCTCTTTATCAAATAACATTCGATACAGGGATCGGGTATCCCGGCTGTTTCGATACAGGGTGTTTGTTTTTCCCAACATGGATTGTCGTTCGGTGGAGTCGGCGAGTTCGTAGTCGGTTCGTGCCAACCTACTTCGGCCGATTCTCCGCGTTGTGGTTATTCGAGGCAAGTACCTTGTTCATACGCTTCTCGTTTTCTGGATATGATTGATCAGTGGTCGTCTTGGTGTGTTTGTTTGGTTATTTTAAAATGAATTTCCAAAAGATTTCGGTTTGGCCTCGTTAAAGACTCTTTTTCAAAACGCGTGTGTGTTTTATGAATGTTGTGTTTTGGGAGTTGATTATTTTGAACGTTGAAGGCTATGATGATATCCCTATTGTTTAAAGTTATGGAATTGTGTATTCCGTGTCTAATCTTGTTATTGTGTTTTGGAGAGTTTGATAATGTTGTCGGATAAATGGCCATCTCTAGTAAGTATTCTTGATGAACTTACATTCTTAGCATATTAGTATTGCATGAGTAACGTGTGTGTGTGTATGCTCACTACGGGTTAGATCCGACGGGGTCTCGGTAGGGCTCCACGAAGCTGTGGGACCGCGAGCTTGCTTTTAACCACTACGGGTTAGATCCGACGGGGTCTCGGTAGGGATCCACGAAGCTGTAGGTTTGCGGTTAATTGTGGTGCATTTTGCAAATGTGATTTGATATTGGCATTTCCGGAAATGAGTGCTTTTGAATGGTTTTCATGATTGCATGCATCGACTAAGTGTGTAAGAGGTAAGTGTTCGTTTGGCTTACTTGGCTAGGATGGCACTAGAGTATTTTGTTGTTTGTGTTAAATCCTTTATTTGTGGATTTTGATGTTGGGAGACGAACCTTGTGGTCATTCTTGTGTACTGTGAGTTGATGAGATTTGGGGCTAAAATCCCAACGTTTTTGTAAAGGTCATTTGACGGACTTGGGGCTAAAATCCCAATGGTTTGGTAAAGGTTATTTTACGGAAAGTAAACTTTTGGGCCGGTGACCCCTTTTGTCTTTTGAGTTTTGAAAAGTGGGATTTGATAATCCTAAATTGTTTTCTATTAAAACTCCCGATGGTATTTCAAATCATTTTATAAATTGTTTCCCTTGATATTTTGATCTTGAAATTTTGGGAAGTCTTTACTCAAACTCTTGCCTCGGGAAGTGTTGATCTTGTTGTATTTGAATCTTTGAGGATTCCGGATTATTATCGTTCGTGGAATGTGAATTGTATGACTCGTATTTTCGCACTTGTACTTGCACTAGCAAAACAGTGGAGTTTTGCTAACCCCCGAGTATTCGGGGTGGATGTCTATTTTGCATTGATTTTGGATCATAACACGTGGTCGGCACGAAGGATGATGAAAGATGATCGATACTAATCACCCGAGGAACCGTACATCGTTTATTGGTTCAGTTGTACTTTATTTTCCGCTGCTATATTTTTCCCATTGTACGGGTGTGGTTGTGTTTTGACCCCTGCGTGGGCATGAGTTGTATTTGAGTTGTATGTATTTATTGATAGACCAAATCGGTCTACTGAGTCATTTTAGCCTTAAAGGCATGGTTGAGTTGTTATATGTTGTTACCAGCCTGGTAGATCCTTGAGGAAAGGTTCTACGGCGTGTAATATCTCTGAGCGGATTGGGGGTGTTACAAATATGGTATCGGAGCTTAGGTTGAGAAAACCTAGGCTGTCGGGTCAAGTCGTGTTGTTTGAGTCTTGTTTCGTCGGATTTTATCTGACTGAGTCGTGTCGCGACGCGTCGTTTGAGTTTGTTGGTCGTGATTAGTATCGTGGGGCGATCATCATCTTCGTGCGACCTGTGGAAGTAAGGCTCCCTTCTTTGTGTTGTGCCTCGTGTGACACGAGCTATTTTTATGATTATTTGTTAAGTGATGGAATCCTTATGTGGATTTTGATTTCACGATATGTATTTAGTCGACTCTCGTATTTGATTTATACGAGGAGTGTCGTCACTTGTGATGTCTTTTTATTGTTGTTTTTGTCCGTTGCTGATGATTTTCGAATCGATTTGCATGTTTTACAAGTTCTCTTGTGGAGGCTTTGTGCTTATACGCGTTCGACTTGTTCACTAGCCAGTGCGGGAGGGTCCTTAGAGGCCTCGAATGGGGTCAGTGGTTTTGTTCTGAATGTGGTATTTTTCCGTTTATTTCCCGATTAAAGACATGTATTGTCTTGATTTTAAACGTTTTGATGCGTGTACTAGGAGGTGTTTTAGCGTACGTCGACATGTGTGAGTTTTGGGCATTCTGGCCTATTGGATTTTTGAAAACCTTGAGTATCTTAGAAAAATAAATTTCGAGACATACTTTTCAAATGAGTAATTTTCTTGTGGTACATCCTAGGTGCCACAATATATTTCAAAAATTTTCTACTTCGAGGACCAAAATGCTTTGAAATATTTCCAATGTTTTAGAAACACTTTTATTTAGACCCGAGGGTCAAATATTCTGAAAGTTTTCACTAAGAGAAAGTGTCCTCATTTTTATCAAATGCGAAATGGTTCTCCAAAGTCTCGATAACGATGTTTCACGTTTGTACTTTTTGAAAGGTAATACTCAAGATCAATCGGTGTTCTTCTAAATTATTTTCAAAATGAGGTTTTCGTTTTGAAAACCTATCCATTCCCGTTTGAGGGCTGGGTATGTATGTAAGATGTTCGTATTGTCATTTTGATGTTTGCTCCCGAGTATGATCGAGTTGGCGGCGTGAGCGTTGAGTTGTTTTCCACACATTTGTTGTGTTAGCCCTCTGTGAGAGGTGGGGTGTTGGTATTGAATGTTGCCATCTCGTGGTGATTTCTGCGTTATCGCGCATGTGCGAGCTGTTAGAGCTTGGTTTGGTATGACCGTGTGCATCGGTGATCGTTCCGTTATGTGTCGGTTGTTTAATGTCTTGTTACCTTGCTCCTGTTTTTGTGAATTTCGTGGACGAGGTCGGAGGTAATACCCGTACTATTTTGACTTCGGTATTTTCTCTTTCTCCAGTCTATCGATTCGCTCATGTTCGTTGATACTTTATGAACTTGTTCTGTATTTCGGTTTCATCGTCTGAACGAACTGTGATCTTGTTGTGGGTTGATCTGGTTATCGCTGTGACTTTTTCGAGTTCGGTTCGATTCTTGTGAACCTTGTTCGGATGTGACATCATTTGGTTCTATTAGTTCTTTTATTCGAAGTGGATCGGATTTGGAACTCTTGTGTTTTCGACTCTGTCGACTCGTTTATGTTTGTTGACATTTCTGAGCTTGTCCTGCCCCTTGCTTTTGTTGATCGAACGAGTGTGGTATTATTTCGGAATAACTCGTTTGTCGTTGTGACCTTTCAATCGCTATTCCCTTTCCTGTGGATCTTATGGGAATGCATATCTTGTAGTTCTCACCAGATCATCCTCGGAGTTGTTGTTTGAATTTTATTATCCTTCGTGTTTCGGACATGATTGTTCGATTTTTGTTGTCTTGATCATTTATTTGTTCGCTCTTTGTTCTCGTTTCGTGATTGTTGAGCATTCAGGCTCCTTCCTAATTCCCTTAAGTTCAGGAAATTAGTCTCGTTTTCGATCTTCCAACCCTTGGGCGGTGGAATTCCGTATTTGTTCAGCGATTGGCTCGCATTTTGATTGATGTACCGTTGGGTCGGTTAATCTTATTGATTTTCGTTCGTTGTGTTTTGTGATTATTCGGATAATTGACTTGACTATATTATCCGTTTGATGACGCTTGTCATTTGTTGGTTTTATTATATCCCTAACGGCGACGTTGTGTTGGTCGCCGTGGAGCGTGTTTTCACGCCGTATGTCTCTTTGTGTTTCTTGCCGCATTTCGCCGTCGGGCGCGAGTTTTTGGTTTTTGCGTATCTCGTCGAGTTTTCCTGGCAGGGGATATTGCTTCTCCCTACTTATTTTAAGTTTCGGGACGAAACTTCTTTTAAGGAGGGTAGAATGTAAAACCCGTAATTTCGATTTCCGGTAATTTCTTTTTTTTCGGCGGAAGTCCGTTTTGACGACTCGCTCTTGACCGTTCCGTCATTCCGGGAATGATTAATTCTACACTTTTTGACATCCGAGTTCGTTTCGGTGTCGTTTTGTTGAGTTCCGTGCTTTTTAGCGACTTTTCCGCACTTGAGTTCGATTCTTGCGAATCTAGTTCGAAACTGCTGTTTCGAGTTTCCCGTAAGTCCGTTTAACTTTGTTAGACGTGTTATGAACTTCGTTTTGGCTATTCGATCACGTATCGTGATTTTCGGGCGTTTTGGGCCATTTTGTAATTTCTTAAAAGTTACGGGTATCCGTATCTGTAATTGTTGTCTCGACCCGTTTCTTGGTCGCGTATAATTAATTATTGCATTATGTTTTCATTTCGGGTCGTTGATGTCGTCCGCGAACTTTTCGTCGTGTTCGTTCCGTGCGTTTTCGGAAATCGAGTCGTCGAGCCCTGGTGTTCGAGCACTGGCCGGACGGTTGCGGGACTGGCTGGACGATTGCGGGCACCGGCCGGACGGGTGCAGCAGGAACCGGCCTAGCGCACGCTACGGCCGGAAGGATGCGCGCGATAACCGGCAGGTGTAGCGCACGCTATCGGCTGTCCTAGCGCACGCTATCGGGTCTGGACATTGGAGTCCAGGGGTTCTGGAATCGGTTAGGCTCGGCAGGTAGCGCACGCTACTGTCGGGCATTACTGCCTTCTGGCCGTGAGTAGCGCCTTCTGGCCGGAAGGCTGCACACGCTACTGGCCAGTCGGTAGGGCGGTGTGGGCAGGTGCGGCACAGGCCGATAGCGCACGCTAGCTCGGCAGCCTAGCGCGCGCTAGTCCGGCCCAGTATAAATGTGACAGAGCAGTCATATTTCCTCTCATTTTTCATTTTCTTTCTTTTCGATCCGCGGCTGGAGCTTCGGAGGTGACGAAGCCATGTTGTTCAACAACAAATCCACGAAGTTCTTGAGTTCATAACATCAATCAATCATCCGTTATCATCCTTTGATCCAGCGAATCAAGGTAATCTTACCTTAGAACCCTAATTTCGTGAATTTGGGGTTTTTTGCATTTTTGTCCGATTCGTTCCGTGTTGTTGATTAATTCATGATGGGTATGATTAATCTTTGTAGTATTCTTGTGTTTAACATCATTTAATCCATTGTTCTTCGTCGAATCGAAGTATATTTCTTGATTTCCTTCGAATCGACTTTTTGGGGGATTTGTTCTCGATCTCGTTTTCCATCCATTTTTGATGAATCGATTGTGGTCAAATGATGTTGTTAAACACATTATATGGATTGTATATCCATATTTCAACTTGGAATTCAGTTTTCGTGTTTTGTCGAGACGAATCGTGTTCTTGGCCGTTTTGGGGGAAATCCTTGAACCTTCGTCATTTGTTCTTTGAATTCAGCGGCTTTGGGTCGTACTTTGGAATTTATTTTCGTTGTTATTGTTTTCGTTCGTAGTTCATTGTTGTGGATTGTCGTTCGGTGGAGTCGGCGAGTTCGTAGTCGGTTCGTGCCAACCTACTTCGGCCGATTCTCCGCGTTGTGGTTATTCGAGGCAAGTACCTTGTTCATACGCTTCTCGTTTTCTGGATATGATTGATCGGTGGTCGTCTTGGTGTGTTTGTTTGGTTATTTTAAAATGAATTTCCAAAAGATTTCGGTTTGGCCTCGTTAAAGGCTCTCTTTCAAAACGCGTGTGTGTTTTGTGAATGTTGTGTTTTGGGAATTGATTATTTTGAACGTTGAAGGCTTTGATGATATCCCTATTGTTTAAAGTTATGGAATTGTGTATTCCGTGTTTAATCTTGTTATTGTGTTTTGGAGAGTTTGATAATGTTGTCGGATAAATGGCCATCTCTAGTAAGTATTCTTGATGAACTTACATTCTTAGCATATTAGTATTGCATTAGTAACGTGTGTGTGTGTATGCTCACTACGAGTTAGATCCGACGGGGTCTCGATAGGGTTCCACGAAGCTGTGGGACCGCGAGCTTGCTTTTAACCACTACGGGTTAGATCCGACGGGGTCTCGGTAGGGATCCACGAAGCTGTGGGTCCGCGGTTAATTGTGGTGCATTTTGCAAATGTGATTTGATATTGGCATTTCCGGAAATGAGTGCTTTTGAATGGTTTTCATGATTACATGCATCGACTAAGTGTGTAAGAGGTAAGTGTTCGTTTGGCTTACTTGGCTAGGATGGCACTAGAGTATTTTGTTGTTTGTGTTAAATCCTTTATTTGTGGATTTTGATGTTGGGAGACGAACCTTGTGGTCGTTCTTGTGTACTGTGAGTTGATGAGATTTGGGGCTAAAATCCCAACATTTTTGTAAAGGTCATTTGACGGACTTGGGGCTAAAATCCCAACGGTTTGGTAAAGGTTATTTTACGGAAAGTAAACTTTTGGGCCGGTGACCCCTTTTGTCTTTTGAGTTTTGAAAAGTGAGATTTGATAATCCTAATTTTTTTTCTATTAAAACTCCCGATGGTATTTCAAATCATTTTATAAATTGTTTTCCTTGATATTTTGATCTTGAAATTTTGGGAAGTCTTTACTCAAACTCTTGCCTCGGGAAGTGTTCATCTTGTTGTATTTGAATCTTTGAGGATTCCGGATTATTATCGTTCGTGGAATGTGAATTGTATGACTCGTATTTTCGCACTTGTACTTGCACTAGCAAAATAGTGGAGTTTTGCTAACCCCCGAGTATTCGGGGGGTGGATGTCTATTTTTGCATTCAGGTTTTGGAGCATAACACAGGGTCGACCGAAGGATGATGAAAGATGATCGATACTAATCACCTGAGGAACCGTACATCGTTTATTGGTTCAGTTGTACTTTATTTTCCGCTGCTATATTTTTCCCGTTGTATGGGTGTGGTTGTGTTTTGACCCCTGCGTGGGCATGAGTTGTATTTGAGTTGTATGTATTTATTGAAAGACCAAATCGGTCTACTGAGTCATTTTTGCCTTAAAGGCATGGTTGAGTTGTTATATGTTGTTACCAGCCTGGTAGATCCTTGAGGAAAGGTTCTACGGCGTGTAATATCTCTGAGCGGATTGGGGGTGTTACAGATATTTTCTGAGCTTGTATTGAGCTTTGACTAATGATTTACGCGAAAATCGCCTTTCTATCCCGTGACTACATTTGTATGAAATTAATTTTGTAATGAATTGACTCAGAGAAATAACCATTTTCATGTTGCCAAACAAGTACCTAGCAATGACCTTTGTGTTGAGGCTGGACGATGAATTTAGCATTCTTCCCCTTTTCATTATGTAACTCTCCTATGATATATACGTATGTGTGTGTATGTATGTGTGTGTGTGTGTGTATGTGTTTTGCCTTGTATCATATTGTGTTGTTAATGATGTATTCCTTGGTATTTTGCAATTTCACTGGACGAATTGGTTTTCATGAATATACGATAGTGACCTTTAAATTTGTTGCGTTTCTTGATCAATAAAAGTTAATAATGAAAGGGGCGACTGACCAAGAGCTATGGTTTTAGGGCCTGGATGTTCGTCTATTGCTTATGGGATCGCTGAGGAAATTGGACCACTCCATGTTAATAAAGATGGGAAATCCATTTATCTAAACCCTTACTCTTGGAACAAAGGTAGATTTTATCATTCTCCCTTGTGTTTATTTTTTTGGGAGACACATTTCTAATTACTCTTGAGTTTTGCAGTTGCAAATGTTCTGTTTCTTGATTCCCCTGTTGGAGTTGGATTTTCGTATTCCAACACTTCTTCTGATGTTCTGAACAATGGACATGAGATAAAAGAACAGGTACAATATGAATCTTTTGTCTGGGCAGCTATTAAAGTATGTTGTATGAAAGGCATAACACCACCCCGATGCGTACCTTGTTACATTTTTCAGCTATCTGCATTCTTCTTGCAGTTTTCCTATGTAAAAGAAATATACATATATTCTATGATTTTATTTTTTATTATTATTTCACAATATAACCTCCAGTCCTCAGCTTCAAAGTAATAAGTAATTAGCTGAGAAGAAATTACATACAATATATTTTGCATCAGTATAGAGCTTATCACATAGCCAATACCAATCTTCACTTGATCTAGTACCCCAAAGTTCTATAGGGGGTAGTGTTGCTCGCCCATGCGCAGTTGATCCACATTTAAGATAATGATGATGTAGCCTCCACTTGAACTGTGTATATGCTATGCGCATTCGTCATTGATATATAGTATAACATTTGGATGGTCTAGGTCCTGCTGTGTGCCATCACTCCTCAAGGGCTAGAATGCCATATCTAATAGACCTCTGATGGCCTTGAATTTTTAGTATCATACTTTCTTCACGTAATTCACAGAGGTCAACAAGCCACCACATAATGTACCTAATATCACATAAATTTCATTTATTAGGCCAGCAGAAAAAATATATGCATCAAATCCACTATATAGAATAAATTTAGAGTCAACCCTTCTCTTAGTTGTCTCTTAATGTCATCATCAATCTCGTGCCAACCTTTGTTGCATACTGGAGCTCTACTCCTAGCTTTGCTTGTGGTGAACTTTTTATTAGTAGCTGGATTATTAGGAACCCAAAGTTCCTGATTGAAAACAATCTCCATTCTTTTGTTCCCATTTGTTGAAATCATCTCTATGAATCCCTTCCGAGTTGTTATTCCACGTTTTCTTTTCAGTTTGAATTGGCTAGTGGAATTGTCTTTAGCACATAAATGTAGGAAAAAACCAATACATTAATATGAGCTCATGATCATATATTTTATATTAGATAATATAAATTTAAAATATTGAATATATGCAATCAGATATGAAACACCGTTACCGACAGCCTAGTGATTAGTTGTTTTCTCCAAACTTGAAAACTGATTTGCGGGTTTCGTGGGTGAGACATGAGTTGTGTGACATGCCTCATGATCAAGAATTGTCTCCGATCTTGGCAATTGATTTGCTTGTCTACTTGAGATTTTTTTTTTTATCCCTTCTTGTAGTGACGGTGTTGGGAGTGCATTTTCTACCCTTTTTCTTGTGATAATCCTAGGAGTTGATGCCACTCCAGGTACTGGTGTTGATATTAGATTTTGTAGTGCTTTTGTGTGTGCTACAGTTGTTGATTTTAGGAGACTTCCTGAGTTCTCTTCAAGGCCCACAATAGGTCATTTCTTCATCTTTGTTCCTGGGCCTCCTTGACAAGTTTGAGATACCATCTATATTGTTTTTCAAAGAGAAATATATGTTAGAATAAAAAGAACATGGATTTTATACCTGCAGAGAAAATACAATCTCACCTTCATATCATATATATTGACGAGAAAAGATGGATTTTATACTTTGATTTAATCCAATCCCAGAAAAAAACATGGGAATAACAATGGATTTTATACTTTGATTTGATCCAATCAATCAAACTAATCCGAATTTCACCAATATAGAAACATAAAATTCCTCACTCTAAAACACATGAATCCATAACTCAGAAGACAAATAGACTACAGATACAAATACAAATAACAAATTAAGATATAAAACCTTACGATGTAAAGATAAGGAGGATGTGTTGTGAAGCAAACTGGAGAGGCGACTGCTTGTGATACATGTAATAAGCCAGCTTTTATAGACTTCATTTTGCTTGGCTCGCCTAATTTGTTCCAAAATTCCACTCAATTCTTTTTCCATTGCGCGCCAGAGAAGAAGAAGAAGAAGAAGTAGGGTAAATTTTTGGCGCCTTTTGGAGGAACGAGATGGTTTGGGCTCGTCCAATTTTTTCCTAAATCCCGCTCAATTTTTTTCCATTGCGCGCCAGAGAAGAACTAGGGTAATTTTTCGGCGCCTCTTGGAGGAAGAACGAGATGGTCCGTGAGGTAGGGTTCTGGCCTGAAGATATTAGGGTAATATGGCTTTTTTGTTAAGCCATTAAAATTATTATTTCAAAAGAGGATAGTTATCTACACTAAAATATTAGGACATAACTTTGTATAGTAATTTTTGTAATGAGAATATTATTTCCGCATGGAAATTATTATTTACATAAAAATACTATCTCTTTTTTTAAACAGAACCTCTTTTTTTAAATTTACATTTGGACGAAGTATATATAACCACAATTCATAATATTCGAATTACTTTACATTGTAATTTATAAGTAAAAAGCTAAAAATAATTTAAGATTTTGTTAGTGTTCAACCACCCGGAATCATACCGCAACCAATAAATAGAAAGATGAGGATGAGATTCAGCCGCTCGAACTCATTTAGAATATATGCACTTATACCCGTCTTAAACACGATTGAAAGATAATTTTACTATTCATTACAACTCAAAATTTATATAGTAATGTGATGTAGTGGATGAGATTGTTATTTCTTTTTTGGAAAAAAGGCGTTTTGAAATATTTGAAAAATATTTGTTTGTGATTCTTGGGATGAACTCAGCCTTTTTTTATCGGAATCGGCTCACTAAACAAGAGTCACAACTATGCAGTGAGGTCCGTCGTTTTTGGCCAAAAAATGATGTTTAGGCCCTAAATTTTGTATTTTTTTATTTTTATGGACCTAATTGTAAATTTTGAAAAGTGTGTGTGCTTGTTATTTAATCCCGAAATTTTAACCCTAGCTTCCCTAGGGTATATATATGCTTGTAAGACAATTATTTTGCAATATTATTGAATTGGCATTTTCTCTTTATTTTTCCTGAAATTCTTAGATCAAGTGAATCTAGGGTTTTAGAGGGCTGTGTTTGTGAAATTATAATATAAATGTTTCTTGTAATTTTGCTGCGTCAGTATGGTTTAGCCACTCAGACTCGTTTAAAATTTATATACTCGTCTTCATCACAAACTCGGTTGAAAGATGACTTTATTAGTATAATTATGAATTATATCATATTTTACCCGATCTCAATGGATTTTATTCTCAAATAAGATTCATATTTTGATTTGAGATATAATCATGTTTTCCTTCACCCATAACCTTATGCCATTTATCTTACAATAAGTAATATTCTTCAAGAATATCACAATAAATTGTGCTCCTTCTGGAGCAATAATTCTAAGTAATATAAATTTTAGGAATATTATTTCAATTTTTATTAAGAAATTCTTAATTTTACATTAGTATGGAGAGTCAAGCTAGCTAAATTTAGATAAACCAATTAGACACCCATGAGTCCATGACCCGAAAATGATATATGTACAAATACAATGTGGAAAGAGTATATATGAGAATACAATAAATTGACGTAATATATGTACAAATACAATGTACAAATTCTTAATTTTTCTCCATAAACATTGTCATATCAATATGATTTCAATGATCCCACCATGTGATATAATCAATATGGGATTTATTGAGCAAATATTTTTCGGTGATAGTTTTTCATATCACTTGTCAGATGATCCTACCATGCGGTCACCATCACATGGGAGGTCACCATCCATCTTATGATAATTATACTTATCACATGGGAGGTATTGTAATATATAAATTACATAATGTAAGCTCAACAAATAGATGGTTTCAACCACCACTTGAAGATAATTACAATAAAGTGAGGAATTAGATTATTAAATATTTAACATGCTTCTTCTGGAGCAGGTTCGTCCAACTATTTTCTCAAAGTATAATCATATGGTAGTAGGTTGAATCATTAAAAGTCATCATCGACGCCAGTTGCCGGTATCAGTGTCGTCTGACCGTCCCGTAATATTACACATACTACTTTGTAAATTTCCATAGCACACACAAGTCCTTTAATTTTTCAGTGCCGTCTGACCGTCCAGCATCATTTACTTTAATATTTTATTATTTTATTGATTTCTTTGTCTTTAATTTCTTTCTTTCTTATCTGCTTCTCTTCTTCATTTTTGTTCCTTTTTTTTGGGTAAAAGTTCGATTGCAAAAAATACCATTTTGGTAATTTAACAGAGTTTAGGGACCCAAATGCAAAATCTAAACATTGTTGTGTCAAGATTTAACACCTTCCGACCGGCGATCGCCTCCGAGGCCGAGCGACCGACTTGCCGAGCTGCCAAGGCAGATCTGCCGACCAGCGACCAGGCGACCTAGCTTTAGCCCGAAAGACAAGCATGAATCGCCCAGCCGAAGGTCCCAGGACAAGTCCCGGTGTCGAGCGATCGGCATCCAATACGATCATCGCTCGGCGCCTGGCGACCGACTTCTGGCGACCGACTTATGGACGATCATCTCTCGTAACTTTGCCGACCGACCTTGGCGACCGACCATTGCCGACCTTCAAGAATCGCCGAGAACGATCCTCGGTGTCCAGCCTAGAGGCGACCGCATCATGACGATCCGGGCCGATGGCCATCCATCGCCAAGGCCAAGTCTCAAATCGACCCCACGTGCAGATCCACAAAAGGCGCCGACAAACTGTCACCTACCTCACCTACCAACAGTGGCCTGCACTGCGAAAGGAGTTGGCGACAAGACATGTGACTACACTGCGCGCCGCCGCACCCATCGACAAAGTCCGCCAAAGTAACAAAGTGGGACCTCCTATGACAAGATTTCCTGACGCGTGCCGGCCTCCTCATTGGGCCACTCACTAGCCGCCATTTGGATCTATGGACTTTTGGCAGGCAGCCCACGTGCCCTTTAGGACGATCGCCCCATTACATTAAATGCCGAAAGGCGATCGCCCACTAGGAGACAGGGCCCCTCAGCCTCTATATATACAAGGCAGCAGGCACTTGTAAAAGCCCCCGAGATTCTGACTCTCTGAACACTCTGCATTCTCGCATTTCACACCATCCAGAAGCAAAATACACACACTTGGCTAACATCCAACTCTTGGCTACAGCTATCTGTCGGTCTTACTTCTCCCGGCCTATCTCATCCAGCAGATTACCGGCGGGGACGAAGAACACCGAGCTTCGCTCAAGAGCCGGATTAACAGAGTCTTTTTACACTCATTGTATTTAGATTTCTCTCATTAATACTTGTATCCACGAATATTCGTATTAATAACATCTCGCGAGAGCATTCAAGCCCGGGCCTAACAAACCCGGCAAATCTCGTATTATTTATCTTCTCTCGGAAGTGCTCCCGCAATTGTTGTTTGTTGTCCGTCTTCCAGCAGTATTAATCTTCGGATAAATATTTTGGGCAACATCAATTGGCGCTAGAAGGAGGGCATCCAACCCTCGATTTTTTATACCTACCGTCCCGAAGAACACTCATTGTTCTCGGGGCAGATACTTGAAGTGACACTTACTGCACTTCAAAGAAATCCTTCACAAATCATGTCTTCCGCCTCCGCGTCGAAGAAAGCCGCTGACCACCGGCTGCACTGCCTGGCCCGGCCCGAGCCACGCCGATGGTGGAGGGTAGCCGCCGCGATCGAGACGCTCGATCCGTCCCCGGACGGCGGCCCAAGCCTCTCGCTCGATCGGTTCCAACCAAGGAACAGATCGGGGGCCCCTGGCCGCCTACAGAGCGACGGAGTGCTCTCAACGCGCCTCGCTATCGCCTCGGCCGTCCGCCGGAGGTCCAAGCGAAGCTCAAGGCGTCATCGCCGAGCGATCGCTGGAGGCTCCGTCCGCAGAAGAGGCGCCGCGCCCGGGGCACCTCGTCTTCGATCGCCCGGGCGGTGACTCGACAGCTACGGGCGCCCGGCCCGGCTACGAGACGACGGAGTTTGAGTCCGTCACCAGAGCTCGGCCTACCCGACTCCCGGAAGGCTGCCCAGCTGGCTCCCCTCGCCGAATTGCCGAGGTCGGGCGGCTGGAGCCCGGAGATCGGTACACGATCGCCTCGGCCTCGCTCCCAAAGCCGATCGGCAAGCGACCAAGCCACGGCGATGGTCGCGATGCGCGTCAACTTAACAACATGAAGGCGCCTCGAATCCGTGGCAGCGCTAAGAAGACGATCGCCGCCAAGCGAGCCGCCACGATCGACATCGAGCTCGCTTCAGGCAAGATAAGATCGCTCCCCGCAAACGCCCATGTACGAGGGGCGATCGGACCCTGTGCACCTAAGGAAGTTCAACATCTACATGACCGGGTGTGGGGCATCCGACGCGACCGATGCCGAATGTTCCTCCGACGCCGGGACGACTCGCCCACCGGTGGTACACTTCATTGCCACCTCGGTCCATTGGCTCCTTTAACGAGCTGGCGCACGGCTTCACTGAGTACTTCGCTACCCGGGTCGTCTGGCCAGAAGGTCCCCTTCGCATGATGCAAATCAAGCAGGGAGAAGAAGAGTCCGACTCGGACTACATCGACCGGGTAGACGTAATCATCCTCAATGGCGAGCCCATAAGCGATGAGACCGCCCTCTACGCGGTCCTAGGAGGATTTCAGGGTTTTTCGCCTATGTTCAGGCATCTCACGAAGACCCAACCTACGACCTACGCAGCCTTCCGGGCAAGAGCCGCAGATTTTCCGGCGAGCAAAGGTTTCTTCTTAGCCTGTCAGGCCGCTGATCGGCACCGGACGACGATCTCCGCCCGATCGCCAATATCGACCTACGAATAAGCGATCGGCTGAGCGACGATCGCGATCTTGGCCCGATCGCCGATCATCACGCTACATCATCCGATCAGGAGGACACGATCGCCATCTGATCCGGCCATATAACATGACGGACTAAGGCATAAGATCGCCTCCACCGCACATCATAAAGCCATGGTCCTGGCAATCGATGGAAACCGCCTGCCATGCAAGGTCCCTTTCGGCCAAGATCGCCCGCCCTTCGTTTAAATACGAGGCCGGCGTAGTCGGAGGGCTCTCCAACATTAATCAGTGGACACATACCACAATCCCCGTCTCAACGTACACCGTCGAGGTCGGCCATCTCCATGGCTGGCCGAGGTGGAAGCAGAGCTAACAAGCCGCGGGCGTGGAGTTGATTCATCCGACGCTGCCCCGCGCAAGGACTCCTCTAGACCGAGACCGCACGCCCTTCGTTTAGATACGAGGCGAGGCGCAGCCTAACAGAGGACCCTCATAATAAAGTGAGTCACGAGACACTCATTGTCTTCGCGCACCAAGACACGGTCATGGGGTCGGTCCATCGATCTCCGCGACTGTGCACGATTCCTCAAACAAAGCGAAACCACCGAGTTTCCATGGGGGATCGGCCAATGTTGTTTTTGCAGGTACAAGACCGAAAGATAGCTGAGCCAATCGACCATGGTAGCCCAAGTCCGAAATCGTAAGTCAGCTCAGCAAGGTCGCCAGCAAGAACCACCTCGCCCCATGTCTTCAACATAGGAGCAAGCTGGGGGGCAATTGTTGTGTCAAGATTTAACACCTTCCGACCGGCGATCGCCTCCGAGGCCGAGCGACCGACTTACTGCCGAGCTGCCAAGGCAGATCTGCCGACCAGCGACCAGGCGACCTAGCTTTAGCCCGAAAGACAAGCATGAATCGCCCAGCCGAAGGTCCCAGGACAAGTCCCGGTGTCGAGCGATCGGCATCCAATACGATCATCGCTCGGCGCCTGGCGACCGACTTCTGGCGACCGACTTATGGACGATCATCTCTCAGCGCTTTGCCGACCGACCCTTGGCGACCGACCATTGCCGACCTTCAGTAACTGGCCGAGAACGATCCTCGGTGTCCAGCAAAGGCGACCGCATCATGACGATCTGGGCCGATGGCCATCCAGTCGGCCAAGGCCAAGTCTCAAAACTGACCCCACGTGCAGATCCACAAAAGGCGCTGACAAACCTGTCACCTACCTCACCTACCAATAGGGCCCAGACCTGCGAAAGGAGTTGGCGGACAAGACATGTGACTACAGCCTGGCGCCTGCTGCACCTACTGACAAAGTCCGCCGAAAGTAACAAAGTGGGACCTCCTGTGACAGTACTTCCGGACGCGTGCCGGCTCCTCATTGGGCCACTCAGCTAGCTGCCGGCTGGATCTATGGACTTTTGGCAGGCAGCCCACGTGCCCTTTAGGACGATCGCCCCATTACATTAAATGCCGAAAGGCGATCGCCCACTAGGAGACAGGGCCCCTCAGCCTCTATATATACAAGGCAGCAGGCACTTGTAAAAGCCCCCGAGATTCTGACTCTCTGAACACTCTGCATTCTCGCATTTCACACCATCCAGAAGCAAAATACACACACTTGGCTAACATCCAACTCTTGGCTACAGCTATCTGTCGGTCTTACTTCTCCCGGCCTATCTCATCCAGCAGATTACCGGCGGGGACGAAGAACACCGAGCTTCGCTCAAGAGCCGGATTAACAGAGTCTTTTTACACTCATTGTATTTAGATTTCTCTCATTAATACTTGTATCCACGAATATTCGTATTAATAACATCTCGCGAGAGCATTCAAGCCCGGGCCTAACAAACCCGGCAAATCTCGTATTATTTATCTTCTCTCGGAAGTGCTCCCGCAATTGTTGTTTGTTGTCCGTCTTCCAGCAGTATTAATCTTCGGATAAATATTTTGGGCAACAACAAACATCTACTAAAATTTAACAAAGTTTTAGTAGCAAGGATCTGAACATCGATTGCAGTAAATGCCAGTTTCTCCATTTCTCATTCTATCTCCACGATTTCATGCGTACGCCCACCAGCCACCGGCATCATTTTCTCTCCAAGTCTCTCCCTATCCGTATGTGACTCATACTACCCTCTTCTCCATCAGTCCGTCTGTTCCTCGTCTTCTCCTCGCCTAGAGGTAATTTACTCTTTTCAGCAGTTTAGGGAATTAGACAATTAGGCTTTGTTTATTTGAAATCATAAATTAGAAATTGAAATATGGATTTCTCGATTTGTCTATTTGAAATCACAAATTGAAAATTGAAATATGGGGTTTCTAATTCTTTGGATCTTGATTGAGGGGTTGTTGGATTCATTTCAAATTAAGTATAGTGAAGTGTAATTCTGTAAATGAATAAATGGGTCTGAGAAATCATAATTGAGAATTGGAGATTAAGAAATGATATGTTCGAAATATTTCATATGATCGCGATTGTAATTGTATACTGTATTGTAGTATTTAAATTTGACATTTAACATCAATTCTTAGGTTACTCATAAAATTAGTTGGAATTGTAATGAGTATATTTCTTTTTTCAGTTACAAATTGTATGTATTTTTACTTGTTCAATTGGTTGATATGCACAGGTTGCCGATATGGATAGGGAGTGGATTAAATTGGGTTCATCTTCAAAGTCGGTTTACGCAGCTATATAAAGAAGGGGTGAGATCGTTTATTGAGCAAGCAAAAGAGCATGTGAATGAGAGGAACGAAATTTCATGCCCATGCATGAAATGCAATAATATATATTCACATCATGTTAATGCAGTATGTGTCCACTTGTTTATTGATTAGTGCATATTTGATCTAAAAAGTCATATACAAAATATCTCTTTTTCTGGCATAATCAAACGGATTTGTGATAAAAAATAATTATTTTAAAAATATGTCAAAACATGAGCTAAAAATATTTATTTTACAGATTACTGACATGAAACGTCAAAAAGGACGAAAAGCAGAACCAAATCCGAGATCAGAAATTTTTCAAGGACAAAGTCTACAAAACGACCAAGACAAAAACGGCGCATATCATGGCCGTATCTTCGGCCGTTTCTCACACGGCGCATATCATGGCCGTATCTAGCGTCGTTTCATACACGGCCGACATTTTTCGCCGGGTCCTTGCGCGTGTTCCGGATGAGACCGAGTCACCCTACAACACGACGATACAACACGGCGCAAAATGGGCCATTTTTCAGCGCCGTTTTTATGCAGTTCCTTGGTTGAATTTTCCACCTTTAGCCTCTTGTGAACTCAACCACAAGATATTTTATTTAGGGTCAAAAATCTGAAAAATCAAAGACATGCATGATGGGTGAAGTGTGAACAAAGAAAAATTAAGATACTACAACACATCTTTTGAATTAAATAATCCATGCTATTCTTGAAAATTACCTATAGAAGAACACCTTTATCCATCGCAAAAACAACTCCTCTTCTTGCCAAGAAACACCCCTTTCTTTTAGCAAGATATTTTCCTTAGAACTCTCTACTTTAGTTTGTATTTCATTTTTAGTTTAAAGTTTTTCTTTTATTTAGTTTGTAATTGAAAAGTACTTGATCAATAAGCACTTAGTATTTTACTTAGTGTTTTACTTTCAATTTTTATAAGCTTGTAACCTTTGAACAAGTTTGAAGTTATATTTTGAAGTTTGTTTCTTGCACTTTGATACATCATATTCAAGTAAGTTTCATCTATTGTCATTAAATTCTAGTAATTAAGAGTTTATATATATATATATATATTACGTATATCAATTATTTCTATTCTAATTTTAGTTTGTATAAACCAATGATTAGCTACTCTTTCTTCCTAGGGGAAGGGGGATTTCTATTAGGTTATATATTGAGTATTTGATTGAATTACACTATTTTGATTAAAAAGGACTAATTAGTTTAAATAAAGATTGATCATATCCTATTTCTACTAATGACACCTACTTGATCGATTGTTGAGTGAATTGGAAACATATCTTTTCAATCTATCAAGTGTTAATCTTGTTATCAACATCTTAAGATTGCGAAAGTGATTAAGACACCTTTGAATACGAAAGTTATGAGGTGAAAAGTTGATTACTTGATGAACAATCGTTTATCCTAAAAATAGTCTAGTTAAAAAAATGAAAGGACTAATTGGTTTAAATAGAGATTGATCATATCCGATTTCTACTAGTGAAACCTCCTTGATTGATTGTGAAGTGAATTGGAAACACATCTTTTCGATCTATCAACTGTTAATCTTGTTATCAACATCTTAAGATTACGAAAGTATTTAAGACATCTTTGAATACGAAAGTTATGAGGTGAAAAGTTGATTACTCGATAAATATTCATTTTTCTTTTATATCCGTGTAAATCAATTCCTATACTTAATTAAGAACCTAATTTAATGAACCCGTAATCCCCTAAATTTTATAAATTCCCAACTCATTTTAATTCTATTCATTTTCACTAGTTAAAATAGTCTACTTTAAAAATAGTCTAGTTATAAATAGTCTAGTTATAAATAGTCTTAATATAAATAGTCTAGTATAAAAATAGTCTCATTAAAAATAGTAGTATTAAAAATAGTTTTACTAAAAATAGTCTTATATAAAATAGTCTTATTAAAATAGTCTTATTAAAAATAGTCTAGTTTATAAATAGTGCATTTAATTTAGTTAGCACAAAAATCCAATAATCTATTTTAGAATATTTTAGTATTTATTTCTCGCAATCTGCAATAAAATATTATATGAAGCCCTGTTGAACAATCCTCGAGAGAAAAGACCTTGGTAGAACTTACCACAACTACTTCTACCTCGTGTATATTTGCGAGCGACTCAAAAACTCCTATTTTTAGGATAAGTTTTTGTCGATCATTTATCAATGGTATGGCAACAACCTATAACATTTTGATACATCACGGGGAATATAGGGATGTACGAAGCCAAATAGTACCTCCGAGTTCTCCAGTTTATGAGTTGGTCAATGAACGCAATTCTGGTATGTTTGATATGCTGAGTGATTTGTTTCCTACAGTTGGTGCAGAAAATCCACCCGTAACCGCACCTGTAATGGGAACCGAAGATGATATATTAGGGGAGGATGAAACATAACAAAGATACTCAAGGGGTTCACGATACTAACAAGGTTGGTAGAGAAGATGCAGATAATTATGATAAGTTACTACACGAAGCCCAACGAGAACTCTACCCCGATTGCAAAGAATATTTAGTCCTTACATTTATTGTTGAATTGGTGGAAACAAAAGTTGACAATCAGTTGACTATCAAGGCAGTAGACTAGTTGCTGAAAATGCAGAAGAAAATCTTTCCAAAACCTAAGAGGTTTGGGTTATGAAACGATTCGTGCTTGTAAATGCAAAAGGTTGTTGAAAGGCATAGGTTTGGGTTATGAAACCATCCATGCCTGTAAATATGATTGTGCTTTGTTTTACAATGAACATGCATGGAAAGACAAATGCCTGTGTGCAACGAGCCGCGGTATAAGAATAACGATCGTCGACAGAAAAAGAATGCCTGTTTGCAATCAAATTGCCACTCTAGTCCGGCTCGTGAATGCGTGAAGGGCGATGCAGTGAATTTATAGGTGTTGTGAATTCCCAGCCATGCCGGCTCTCAACTTTGATCACATGCATGTTCCAACCCGTGACCTTATTGACGGTATTTGAAATGGGGACCATGAGCTTGGGTTTGCTGGGGTCAGACTTAAAGTTGATGTTTTTGGTTTTAGAGTTGTAGGACGAGTTGAAAAAGTGATAGAAGGCAAACATACATGGCTCGAAGCTGAGACCATGACACAAAATAATAAAGGCAGTGAGGTACCTAACCATATTGGCACCGAGATGGGCCGGAACGGTCCAATCTTCCAGAAATTGATTAATGAAGGGGTCTAAAGGCAGTCTCAGACCGAGGTGGAACTGTTTGAAGTAAAACGGGATGAGGGCGTCACTATAATAAAAAGTTTTGGCTTTATGTTCATCGGCGAAAGAAGTGGATAAACTGTGGTAGAGCCTATATTCACTCCTACCTACCTCATATGTGGTATAGATTTCCTCAAGCATCTCATCTCCCCCTTTTGGATGCTTGGGTAGAGAGGAACCCTCCGGGTTTAACTGACCTTTACCCCGGCTCCGTCTCGCGCCAAACTCATCGAAAGGCCTGTCAGAAGCACTCTTCCTATCCATACCTATAGAAAAAGACAGGGGATTAGACTCACCCTGTGAAGATGACGAGGTTATCTTCTCCTTCATCTCAATCACTTGGTCCGAGGAGAAATCTCCCCCAAAATGGAGCCAAGCTTGAGACTTGTCCTTGACATAATGCAAAAAGATGCAGTCCAAACTATCAAGAGTCAAAACGTCGGCATCACCACCATCTACGGTCCTAGGCGCAATAGACCCAGAGGGATATTTAACATCCATCCTAGGGTTTTGTTCATATACAATATTTCGCCAATGGCCGAAAGGGGTAAAAGCTTCCACAACCCATCGGATTTAACATAAATCCTAGAGTTCTTAGTGTAGAAACCATAAGTGGAATCATTCTCCAAATACCCACGCTTAGACATCTTGAGGACACGAAATTTAACAGAGGAGATTTAAAGTTTTGAAAACTCAACAATGGCGGAAAATATAAGCAGGAAATGAAGCTGGAAAAACACCTCAAGAAGCAAGGAAAAACTTAACAGAGGAGATTTAAAGTTTTGAAAACTCAACAATGGCGGAAAATATAAGCAGGAAATGAAGCTGGAAAAACACCTCAGGAAGCAAGGATAAACGGATGAAAAGCAATGCCTGAGGAATTGATCGGAGTAAATCGTCAGAAAAAAGGATGGAAATGGCACGATGTGAAGTGTCGTGGGGCTATCGCAAGCTCTGTTCTCTATTCGGAATCCACAAAATGAAGGAAATGGTTTTGATTTTATAAAGAGGGCACACGGGTGTCATAATAGCACCACATTAATGGGTGTCTCTTCACCTCTCCACGCGCATGCCGTCCAATTATATGATGGGATATGAAGCGACTAGTATAACCGGACCATTGAAATTCGTGAAGACATATGAACAAACTGAAGGCGACTTGACACTAAGCGAAGTCGACTAATACTGGGGAATAGGGTGGACTTGAGTTCCTACTCGGCCTGCCGAGATAGAAACTCGGGGGCCACTGAACGACATAAACCGAATTAATTACATGGATCTGGAGAGCTTCAGTATAAAGCCCAGCAAGGTCCATAAATCAAGACCCTACAAAGCCCAGTGATAAACCTCTCAACTCGGCTTAGGGAACGACATCTAGGCCGACCTGAAAGCCTGGTCCATACTCGGTTTGCCTTAGCTCAGATTCAAGCCAAGACTTGGTTCAGGCAACCAACTTGCCGTGCCGACTCGGCTAAGTGATAGAATAAGCCGAGATCAGTAAATCTATACGTAAATATATGAAGGTCCTATCCTTGTAGCACGACACGGAACCTGTTGAAATCCAAGATAGAGACAAATAAAGATATCATTACTTAACAAGGACTCTTTTTCACAAGGAAACTACATACACAATCCTTATCAGGATTCTACTTCCCATATATATGAAGTCCAATACCAACAAGGACTCGATGACTTTCTCTACAAGTTAGGGTTGCAACATTCATGTATATATAAACAGGTGTCCTTACACCTACACTGGTACACAGAATTCTTGACTCTCAACATAGTCAATTAATCTTATTCCTACCTTATATTCACCATACTTACTCTCATGCCCGAGGGCCTTCACCCCCGACTCAGTTCACGTGTTTTCTTCTGTGTAGGTACGATCAGGAAGTTCGCTCGCCGGAATTATCCGAATCGTTTGGATAAGGGCTGATCTGATATATTTTTGGCAGCATCAAGTAGAAAACAAACTGTAAAGGATAACATACCTGAGTTTCTTGTTCCTTGCTTTTTTTTTTTCTTTGCCGTAAATGAATCCCGAACATATCACTCATGTACTTCTCATATTCCCTATATCTTTCAATATCTCTCAATTATTGTCTTCTTCTACGTGTCTATTTCTAATTCTGTGTAATTCATTTAGTTTAAAAGTGATGACGAAATTCATTCATATAGTTTAAGTGTGACGAAAGGAGACAAGTATCAAATAATATCTACAAATTAATGGTAGAAAAAAAACACTCATTTCATGCGGGATTGATTTCCATTTAACAAGGCATCACGTGTAATCAAGCCTCAGTTGTTTAAACCTTGGGTTGATGTTTAATCGATGTATAAGTCTTCACGGGAACATCTGCCTAATTTGCCGCGTCGTGGCATGCTCTTTTTAGCTCAGCTGCTTATAAAGGCGGACCTTTGGTGGCGCTGGGCCATGCGCTGTTTCTCAGTTTGTTGACTGTCATCTTTTCTGAGGTGTAAACGGCTTTTCGGATATCATCCCAGGAGATGGGCCTGGGTTTTTCGTTCCCTGTGGATTCGAGGGCTTTGCCCTTGGGTGTATACTCGGCGGCTTCACAGAGTTGTGCGAAGGTTAGCGTGCAACAAGAATTGTCTTGTGTTGAGGCTACTTTCTCTGAGTTTTCTTTCAACTTGCCCGTCGTGGGAGATGTTTCAGAGCGGTGTTCGCTTTGTTCCAAAGCTTTCTGATCTGCTTGATTCAACATTATTATGGCTTGGGTTAGCTGGGTTCGGCTCTGTCGATAGCTGTGTATCTGAGGTTCCTTCCATGCTTGAAGATCGGTTTGTGCCCATTCTATCTCTTCATCCAAGGCTTCCAGTTCTTTTGATGTGAACTGCATTATCGCTTGTTGGTACTGGACCAAGCATTTCTAGTAGTGAGCTACCCCTTCTCTTGGGTGGGCGAAAATTTCTTCTTCTCTGACGACGTAAAGCTCATGTCGATCACTATTCCTGAAGTAGGAGTCAGTCAAATTTGAGCATATTTACACTCTCATCTGATACGTTATGAGGAAAGTTGGATGTTCTTTGTCGCTTTCCCAAATTGGTAGAGAGCTGATCTGATGGTGAGAAAACAGCTTCGTGAACTTCATCCCAAGTGACCTTTTCAGGTTGGTCCATTTTGTAGACGTACTTTGCACTGAACGGGCTGTCTCTGGTCATTCGGTAGAAACTCATCCTCATTTTTCTCCGAGCTTTGCTGACATTTGCTGTTTTGGCAGCGTGTCTTTGCTTGAGTAGGGAAATGATCTTTTGCCATCCCCCGATGACATGAGGGATTCCTGTTTTGTTGGTGCCGGCCTGAGCATAGAGAAGTACGACTTCTTTGTCTTCGTCATCGCTTTTGTACAGGGCTTGCTTTTCTCGAGGCGACCACTTGAGTTGGTGTTCCTTCTTTTGAGCGAGACATTGTTCATAATTTTCTAACTCTTTTCCCGAGTTGGGGATTTTCGGCCTTTCCCCTTTTTGGGTGTTCAGGCTGAACTGGGCTAATGTAGCTTCCAGTTGTCTTGCGTCCTTGTCTCTTGAGGCTTTAGTGGCTTTTTCGCGCTTTTCTTCTCGGATCATATCTGGTCTGAGAAGACGGTTTTCCTGTACTGCCAGTTACAGGAGGACTTTTCTTGAAAGAGTTACACATTCGCGATAGGCGCTGTGGTCGGTTCTGGTATTGGCCCCCGGGTCTCCAGCTGCTCTGCTCGATCATGTCATGATGGTGTCTTGGAGCGTATTTATCCTGGATATGGTCGGACCTAAATGTCGATCCTGCACCGGGTCGGTCCCTCCGGTCTCCATCCATTCGGCCCAGTCCTGTCATAACGGGACCTGGGAGTAAATTTGATATGTACTCGGTCGGTCCTCCTTGTTACTCTGCTCGGCCGGTTTATCCGGAAACCGGTTCTTTTGTCTTCTGGTCCTCCCTAACCGGGATGGTTGAGCTGGCGGGGAGTACATGCATGGATGCCAAGGCAGATTGGCTATCAACAAGGGCTCACGAGTCCAGGGCCATCCCGGGATGGCTCTGGGGTCGATTCGTAGTTAGGCCGATCCGGCTTCTTAGGGAGGTCTCGTAGGATGGGAATCTCGAAGGGACGCCTCTTCGAAGGGATGTCGGTTCGATTTCCGCGTTTCACGTTTCATGATGAGGGACGCGTGGCAGGATTTGGTTTGACGGCGCCGTTCACGTGCCCCTAATCTTTGGGACGGTTGAGTGGGAATTGAAGGGCCACGTGCCAGGCATTTAATGCCCTACTTTTCCCTATAAATAAAAATGTTTCCTCACCTTTCTTCTTCCTTTCCACTTTCGCCATTTTTCCAAGGTTTCTTTTTTTTTTTTAGAGAAGAAAATTCCGGTGAGTCTCTTTTTCTTGTCTCTTTTTTCCATTTTAAGCATTCGTCATGTCGGACCGGGAGGATGTGAGGACGGTAGAGCTAGCCATGTCGACGGAATGTACAGGGGTGGCGGACTTGTCCCTAGGGGGGACGCCTGTAAACTGGAGTGATGATGACGGAGGCGGCAAGATAGCAAGGTCGCCGGGACTTGGGGAGGCAGAGGCGGTGGTGCCGCTGGTGGCGGTTGGTGGAGCTGATGATGAGGAAGGGGAAGTTGAGCCCGATGAAGCTTGGATTCGGCCTCGGCCGTCCCTTTTTATGGAGGCGGCGTGGTATTCAGCCTCGATCCACAGCACCATCATGGAGGAGCAACTGGCGGCCTGGCGGCGGCGATTAAAAATCCCGGCGGCGGTGCGGATGTTTGTTCCGTACCCTGAGGAGAGGCCTCGCCTGCCACCATTTGGTTGTACGGCGATGTACTACCGCTCCTTATTGGCGGGTCTGAGGTTCCCACTTCATTTGGTTCTGTCCCGGTTCCTAAGGCGGTGGGGCCTTCCTACTGCTCAAATACATTCCAACACCTAGGCTCGGGTGGTCGGCTTTTTTAGCCTCTTCAACAATTAAGGTTGGCCCGAGCCCAGCTTGGAGGAATTCAACAGCCTTTTCTTGTGGAGGTTGGTTGGAAGGTCCGGCTCGGGCTGGTTCTATTTGACCGCTCGGCATGCCATGCACAAGGAGGTGGTGGATGTTTCGGAGACCATTCACAACTGGAAGGAGCAGTGGTTTTATGTTGGGGGGTATTGGAGGAGCTCAATGGATGAACCCGAGCCCAGTGTTGTGGATGCACGGCTTCGGGTCCCAGAGCACTTCATTTCTAAAATGCATAAGTATTGAGTATTCTGTTTTGTTCCTTTTTATCTAGCACTCATCAATTGTTTCCTGTGCAGATCATATTCCGGCGCAGGAGACATCTTTTCAATTGGATGACCGGGTTAACAAGCTTCTAGGGCTCCCAGCCGAGCAGAGGAAGTCGCACCTTCTAACCACCAAGGATAATCTTTGGGCTGCTAGTCTTCGATCCACTGATCCGACAATGTCCGAGTCGGGTAAGTTTTTTTTTCTTTTTTAACCTTTCCTTTCTTTTCCAGTTTTCGAGGTTAAGGCCGCATCGGGGAGGAGAGAGACCCCGGCCCAGTGGGTAGAGAGATTGGCTGCCGAAGCCGCCGAGAGGAGGAGGCGCGGGGTGGCTAAGTGGAAAAGGGGAGAGACTGAGCCTGAGGGTAGTGTCAACAAGGCGGAGGCCCAGCCTGTTCCCAAAATTTTACCCATGCCGAGCCCGGTTAGGACTGGTCACGCTACCGGGAAGGAGCACTTGTTAATTTGGAGGCACATTACCTCCTAGTTAACAAGGACCGGGAGGACCCTTGCGCCGCAATGAGGGGAAGGAGGCTGCGTTGGTTCCTCAACTATATTCGGGCAGCTACTCCCACTGCTGAGATGCTCGAGAAGATTCCATCGGCTGTATCTAAGTCCAGTCACGTTCCTATTCGGGGATGGACGCCGAAGATGGAAGTGGTGACTAACGACATGGATCCCGCAGAGCAGATCCAGTTCGGAATGCTCAACTCGGACATGCTTTGGGGACCTATGTGAAGGCTGTTGGGGAGTTCCAAGCCTTGGCCAAGAAGCATAAAAAGGTGGTGGCCGAGCTTCAAACCCTTCGGGAGGAGCATCATCTCTGCCCTTCTATGGTCAAGTCCCTAGAGGAGGAAATATTCACTACTACAAAACTAGCCTTTAACAGCGCCATTTTAACAGCGGTTGTTCGAAAACCGCTGTTAAAATGACGCGGTGGCATAAGTGTAAATAGTGTGCAATAAATTAACATCGGTTATTTAAATAACCGATGTTAAAATAGCAACTTAACAGCGGTTTTATAATAACCGATATTAAATTTATCCCGAAAAATTAAAAAAAAAAATGAACTTGCAATTTAACATCGGTTTTTAAGGAAAACCGATGTTAAATAAGTGACAATTAACAGCGGTTTAAACGATAACCGCTGTTAATTTTTTTATAAAAAAAAACTATATTTAACAAATGGTTTTAGGTGATAATCACGTTAAAAAACATCACAATAAATGGGTTTTTTGCACATACATTTAACAGCAGTTGTTGCTTAACAACCGCTGTTGTTTGATCATTAAAAAACAGTTCACGGTTTTATTTTTCTTTCCTCCGCCTCTCTCTACCCTCTAAACGCTGGCATCAGTAGCTTCGGTTGTTGAATCTCGTGTAAGTTAGGTTGTGGCTGCAAGTTGGGAGACGGGACTAGCCCGGTGACGGGAGAAAGACAACCAGGGTATCTGATTCCTCCTTTGGCTGCCTTGTCACTTCGGCTGTGCTTTGGAGCCCCACTGAACTAAGAAAGAGTCTCGCTCACCCCCTTCTAGCATCACCCAGGGGTTGGCATTGTTCGGCGCTCCACCAAGGGGATTTGGCAGCCTTGCACGACCACGGGGAAGTGATTCAGTAATTAAACCTGCATGAAGCCATTTTTGTTTCTTTCATTCTAGATCCCCCTTGAAACTACGCTATTCAAAGCATCGAGAAGGATTTTGAGTTATTTTTCCCATCACCTTGAGGAATTTGTGTTGTTGTTGCTTGCGTCATCGGACTCGCTGTTTGCTGCTCTCTGCCGTGTATTATTGCAATCTTGTATGCTGTTACAGATCAGGTAGGTTAATGTTTTGCCATGCTAATGCTACTATGCTTTGCCCTTTTTCTTGTGTTGTGGGAAAATCCCTCACAATATGCCGCAAGTGCACGGTGTCAACAAGTAATAAAGTGATAAGTAAAGTATCGTTCTCTCGAGGACTGATTTCACTAAGTACCAAAATTTAGTCAACTCACAATTTTATTTGAAGAACAATTAAATAGGGTTTATATCTAAACTAATTGCAGAAAGTAAATAATAGTGATAATAATAATAATAATAATAATAATACTAAGGGGTAGGATTATGATTTTCACCTCAAACAATCGGGAATGATATTTATTCGATTCAATTAACTGTTATTCAATTGATTGTAAGCCGGGAATTCCTAAATTATCCTAAAGCCTTTCCCAAGGTCGATAGAAAATACTACGAATTACTAACTCGATATATCCCTATTCGAATCAGATAACTAATAGCTAAAACAGTTCAAGAATTCCCACAATAACAGGCTTCACAATTCGCATGAGTATATCCCTATCTCACGAAAATTATGATTCGTCTAACAAGAACTATGCCTAAATTTCATCTCCCGAATCCATAAAGACATTCAAAACAAATTAATCACAATGACAATTAAAAAGCATTAAGAACAGTAAGAAGAATCCAATTCAATAGAATAACGAGTAAATCGAAATAATAATAAATAATCAAACCGTCATGAAATTGGCTACAATCAAAATCTTACTCGAATAGATCTAAAAACTAAGATGCAGAAAAACCGTAGGGATCCGTGGTCTTGGCGTTGCCCCACAAATCTACACCTTGTGTTCCCTTGATTTCGTCCGCCGAAAACTCTCCTTGTTTTCCTCCCGCTGGTCCCCTATTTCTCATCATTACCTCCTTTTATATTTTTCTTTTTACCACCCCCAGTAGGTTTTTCTTCCTTTCCAGCCCACCAAAGAAAAAGTCCTGCGGCCCAACTCCTCATTTCATCTCCCGCGGCCCAATCGCTGATGTACATCCGCGGCTCATGATCAACTTCAGCATACTTACAGCGTCTTTTTGCGCTTTCTGTGCCGCGGCTCACTTGGTGTGTGCCGCGGCACACAGTACAGTGTGCACATCATTCGCTGGTTGTCTTCGTGTGCCGCGGTTCACTTGGGGTGTGCCGCGGCTCATGACCAAAAACTGCTATTTTCGCCCGTTTTTCATCGTTTTGGCTTCCGGACTCCGATTTCCTGCAAAACATATAAAAATAATGCATTAAAAGCTCATTTATGATCATTTAGGCTCAAGATGGATATAAAATAATGATATAAAAGCGCATAAAAATACGCCTAACAAATACCCCCAAACTTGAGCCTTTGCTTGTCCTCAAGCAAACAATTTTCAATTTTAAACAAAATGTATCGTGAATAATCATGCAAATCCATAGTGCTCAACTTAATCAATACTACCCTGAAATTCTCAAAGAATAATACAAGTATCGTAATAGTGAGTCACGTCCCGGACACTGATTCCACAAAGTAACCAATTTCAGTCCTAATCAATCGTTCATGAAGAAAATCAAGCTCAAAGATTAACAATCGTGAATTTAACCGACCGTCAATATGAAGGGTTAGATTAAACAAGCCAATTCGCCTACCCCACGATCTAGAGGCAAAATTCAAGAGTTTCATTATTAAACTTACTCCTGGACAAAGATTCCCTTATGTATGATCAATAATATGATTCGAGTTAACCACTAGGTTCGGATCTCGGATGTTTCATCGGATAATCCTAGGTGGAATTCCATTCTCATGCATTGGGGAACCGTTTGACGTAAAAAGACACTCATGGGGCACATGGATGCTTCTAGTTACTAAGTTCCCTCTACAATGGAGAAAAACTCGAATAGCAATTCCCGCATGTCAAGGTTGTCGCTTTACGTGAGAGTAAACAACGGTCACGTGAATACCCCGATTACTAGGCTTCCCATCATCGGTAATGCGATAATTCTAAATTATTAATCTATTCAGTGGTCGCTGCTTTACGCGAGAGTAAACAACGGGTCACGTGAATACCCCGGTTACTAAACTTCCCATCATAGAACAAATAATATCTCGACTTTTTCTTGGGAAAAGCGTCCGACTCTAAACTCAATTTAAATGCCAACAAGACTCGTAATCTTCGACGACTAGCTACGCGAAAAGTTTAACCAAACGTATAAACGGTGATTTGCAAACACGTATGTCTCCTTTCTTATCTGCTAAAATTTCTACAAAAAGATGAAATTTCGGACCTAATGAATACTCAACGAAGCAGATATCGCCGATTGCAACTCGACTAAAACTCAACCGTTTCTTCCAAGAGAAATCGAGATCGTAACATCGCTTTACACACAGAGCACGAAAAATTCACGAAAAATTCAAGCTTGCAAAAACCATCAACAAAGATGCAAAATAAAGTCCACTACACATAACATTATCAATAATAAAACTCATGTGAAAATAAAAGAGATAAGGAAAAGTGAAACTTATTCCAAATGTCTTCTTGAACACCCGCACATGTCTGAGTGGAAATGTCGGTCAATCCATACTTCAAATAACGCCCAACATCACGAGGGACCCCCAAACTTAGTCTCTAGTCATGAAATAACAGTAGACATTAAATCAAGAAAGACTAGAATATGAAGAATAATAACTCATTGGGGTTAAAAAATTATATTAGAGAAATGAGGGCCAACAAGAATACACGAATCCAAACGAAATAACAAAACAAAGAAAAATTAAAACCGAAAAATCAAATAAAAACAACTATCTAGAAAGCAAGTAAAAATGATGGGTTGCCTCCCATCCAGCGCTCTATTTTACGTCTTGAGCACGACGTGGCGAAAAAATTTAACGTGGCTTTTTTCTTGGGAGATTGCCAAATACCCCCTTCTTACAATCTATAAGCCTCTTATTCCACAAAGGAGGCTTTGGTTCATGCCCGGTTGCCAAAAATAATGAGTAAGAATAATTATGCGGACAACCAAAAAATGATGGAAGAATATAATAATCATAAGGTACGAAAAAGTAAGCAGAGTTCGAATGGGTAAATAATAAAGACTTATTATGCACAACCTCATTAGAACTCGAAGAACCAGCCTCTACAAAATCACGAGTAATGGGGTCAATCTCTCCCATTATGGATTTAGGAAAAATTATGCGTGGCACCGTTAATAAAATTTTTGGCACAAAAGTATTCACCTTATTAGTCGAAGTTTGATGACAATTTAATGGAATTTCTTTGGAACCATCATCAATGATAACTTCTTCTCTAGGCTCATCACACTTTATGAAATTATTAGGTGTCAGATCGACCTAAAACTCAACATGTCGTTTCTCAACCTCCCCTCAACTTCACTACTAAATATATGAGTGGAAAATAACCGTAGTGAACCTCAAGACCACGATGTGCACATTCTAGCTCAAAAGGGTACTATCGGGATTTTTAAGAGTGTCTACACATTGTTCAAGCATGGTCTTTTGTTTCGGGGAGGATGATTCTATTTGGCAAATTATTAAGAATATCGAAATTTATGAAATGCCAAGGGCCACGATACTCATAGGAAAACATAATGAAGAAAATAAAAATATAGAGACTAAACAAAGAAAAAAAAACTTCAAATTAAAATTAGAGTCGCTTGGTATTGATATTAGCGAAAATCGGTCCAAGAACGGCGCTAAAACTTGTTGTGGGAAAATCCCTCACAATATTCCGCAAGTGCACGGTGTCAACAAGTAATGAAGTGATAAGTAAAGTATCATTCCCTCGAGGACTGATTTCACTAAGTACCAAAATTTAGTCAACTCACAATTTTATTTGAAGAACAATTAAATAGGGTTTATATCTAAACTAATTGCAGAAAGTAAATAATAGTAATAATAATAATAATAATAATAATAATAATAATAATAATAATAATAATACTAAGGGGTAGGATTATGATTTTCACCTCAAACAATCGGGAATGATATTTATTCGATTCAATTCACTGTTATTCAATTGATTGTAAGCCGGGAATTCCTAAATTATCCTAAAGCCTTTCCCAAGGTCGATAGAAAATACTTCGAATTACTAACTCGATATATCCCTATTCGAATCAGATAATTAATAGCTAAAACAGTTCAAGAATTCCCACAATAACAGGCTTCACAATTCGCATGAGTATATCCCTATCTCACGAAAATTATGATTCGTCTAACAAGAACTATGCCTAAATTTCATCTCCCGAATCCATAAAGACATTCAAAACAAATTAACTGTTGGCCAGACAATTAAAAAGCATTAAGAACAGTAAGAAGAATCCAATTCAATAGAATAACGAGTAAATCGAAATAATAATAAATAATCAAACCGTCATGAAATTGGCTACAATCAAAATCCTACTCGAATAGATCTAAAAACTAAGATGCAGAAAAACCGTAGGGATCCGTGGTCTTGTCGTTGCCCCACAAATCTACACCTTGTGTTCCCTTGATTTCGTCCGCCGAAAACTCTCCTGGTTTTCCTCCCGCTGGTCCCCTATTTCTCATCATTACCTCCTTTTATATTTTTCTTTTTACCACCCCCAGTAGGTTTTTCTTCCTTTCCAGCCCACCAAAGAAAAAGTCCTGCGGCCCAACTCCTCATTTCATCTCCCGCGCCCACCGCCGATGTACATCCGCGGCTCATGATCAACTTCACATACTTACAGCTTTTTTGCGCTTTACGTGCGCGCTCACTTGGTGTGCCGCGCACACTGATGATGTGCACATCATTCGCTGGTTGTCTTCGTGTGCCGCGGTTCACTTGGGGTGTGCCGCGGCTCATGACCAAAAACTGCTATTTTCGCTCGTTTTTCATCGTTTTGGCTTCCGGACTCCGATTTCCTGCAAAACATATAAAAATAATGCATTAAAAGCACATTTATGCTAATTTAGGCTCAAGATGGATATAAAATAATGATATAAAAGCGCATAAAAATACGCCTAACATCTTGTCATAAGCATTTGGAGCAAAATTTTGTACTTTGTCTAGGTTGAATCGATGAAGAAACTGGATTTAGTTTCTTGAAATTACTTTTATTGCTTGTTCCTTGTTTTTCGACAAAAATGATGATGATTTTTGGTATCTTCAATTGAAGTAGATCTGACTTATTTGGACTTTTCTTTGTCAAATTAGAGGTGTTAAGAAACTTGGGAATGATATCTATTTCATTGTCAATCGAAGACGAAATATAATCATGGGGATAAATTCTCCGGTTGCAAGAATTTTGGCAAGAATTAGTGCTCATTTTTTAAATGGCTTGATGAAACTGATGTAGTAAGCCCGGTGAATGTGCACTATGAAAACCTAGAGCTTAACATGAAGATACAACATTTAAGGATGGAAATTGAGTCTCTTAAAAAACAGATGGCGATGGCTAATAATTGTTTATCTGATTTAAAGAAGAATTAGGAATCGTAATGAAGAAGAATAAGATATGTATGTTTGTATGTTACTTGTCAATTAGTCTGTATTTTTGTTGGTGGAACAAAGACGTTTAATGATTTTTTTTTGTTTGCATGTTATTTGTCCAATTATTATGTATTTTGGTTTGTGGAACAAATATGTTCAATAAATTTCCTTTTGTTTGCATGTTATTGGTTAGTTATGCTGTATTTATGTTTGTAGAAATATATCCATCAAAACACACTCAATTACTGTAAAACTTGTTTCAAGTGTTATAGCGTGCTTCCTTTTCTTTTTTCTTTTTCGTTTCTTTACTGTTCTTTTTTGTTCTCCCTCTTTCTGTGGGGTTGAGAATGAGATTGTGGTATGGAATTTGCCGCATTTCCCCAGTAGTTGGTAATAGTCATGCATTTGCAATTGGTCTTGATAGTACATTCACCGCTCCGTCCAAATCTTTATCCTCAAAGCTTTTCATCGCTTTTTGTCTGCTGATGATGCTCTGGTACAAATGGATGTAATATCCAACTGTAAGTTAATTTCCGGAACAGTAGCTTAATAATTTTTTTTTAAAGTTAGGGAAACCATCCGGCACCGGAACACATCATGGGACCCGTGTAGGTCCATCCATAAATTATAATGCCCGTGATGGGCATTGGGATCGGTCTTCCCATTATATGATGGTATTTGGGGGACCTTCAACTTTTTCGGGAGAGGCCCTGCCAAAATGCTGGGGGCAAGGGGGCTCTCCTGGCTGTTAAGCCATTCAGAACTTAGGGATGGCTGGAGGTGCTTATTCTCGAGCTCTGTGGGGCATTTTTTCAGGAACTTGATTTCACTCGAGTTGTCACACGGAGCTTGAGGCGGTGTTTGCACCAGGACCCGGGGTTGACGGGGAATCTCGGCTTCCTTGCGGTCCCGACTCTGAATGGTCTGAGTCGGCGCTATTTTTTCTGTTCTCTTCCCACTCCCCAGTCGATTAAAAACTGAAATGGGGAGGGGGGGAGCTCGACTTTTCCTGGACGGGTGAGGACTTTCACCATGGCCTTCTGTCTCCTCCTCGATGACCCGATAGATGGCTCTCTTTTGATCCCACCTAGGGGCAGTCGGACGGGCTGATATTGGGTCTCAGTCTGTTCCTCTGGCCTCTAGAGATTCCCACTTTTGGTGACGCGCGCCATGAAGGCATTCATTCCCTGAATGAACGAGGGGTGTTTGAAGCATTCCGTCACCTTGATCAGGCTTTCTTCCTCCGTGGCATGCTAGGGATCTGCTTTTTTTTTAAACTTTTTTTTCTTGCAAAAAACATCCATTGTGGACGGGGGGTTGAGGCGGGACCCATCAACATGTGAGATAAAGAAAATATGAAGAGTACAAACAATCTGACCCGAATTATGACCAAAAATGGGCCATAATCCGGATCCTAAATCTAAAAAACAAA
Source organism: Orobanche coerulescens (assembly GCA_033398695.1). NCBI lineage: Eukaryota > Viridiplantae > Streptophyta > Magnoliopsida > Lamiales > Orobanchaceae > Orobanche > Orobanche coerulescens. The sequence goes on along the minus strand of CM065804.1, from coordinate 64,528,029 downwards.
GTACCTAAGGCCCGCTAAATAAATACAAGCTGCACCACTAAAGGCGTGGGCTAATGTGTGGACCGATAGGTAAATAATCACCTCCGAGTTATGACCAAAAATGGGCCATAAACCGGATCCTAATAACTAAAATGCCAGCAGCCTGCTGACGAAATACAAGGTGTACCACTAAAAACGTGGGCTAATGTGTGGGCCCATAGCAAAAAAAACAGATGATAAAATACTACCTAAATCTAAAAGAAGGGTAGCCAAGCTGGTCCATCCGTATAAGAGAGAGAAGAAACAGAGGAGCAGTATCATATGAATAAGTCTGAATATCGAGGGACGACATGCCGAGCTCAGAGAGATAATCAGCCGGCCTGTTGCCCTCCCGGAAAATGTGGGTGACTCTGTATTGAATGTCTCGGAGAATGTGTCGGATATGCATAAGGGTGTGACGAACCTGTCAAGAGCCCCGATGGCCAGATGAAAGCAGGGTCACCACAGCAGCAGCATCAAGCTCAATCCAAACATGTCTCGATCTCTGGGAAGCCAAAATCAGTCCAATAGCAAGCGCCTGGATCTCTGCATCAAAGCTCGAAGAGGCCAGAAAAGAGGAGTGGAAAGCAAGGAGTAGCTCTCCATGCTGGGGATCTGCTTGACGCTTAGAACTTTATTGAGACATGATGCTGTTAAAGGGATCAAGTTCCAAAATTTCGGTGGATCTGCAATGATTTACGAAGGTTCAACCCCTCATTCTAGCACCAATTTGTTGATATTTGATTTGATCAACGAAACGTGTGCTGACCTGGACTAGGTGAATCGAAGCCACGTAGTAAACAATAAAAAAAGGGCGAATGAGTTGGATCACTAAATTTTATTGATGATCTTATTATTTCGTGCGATAGATCCGAGCTGAATTTTGTAGCCGGACTAAATTACTTTTTTCTTTATTACAAGTCTAATCTCTCTTTCTGCTTTTTCTTGGAATTTTTTAGAAGTCCTTTTTTATCGTACATTCCCTCTATATATAGAAAGCCTTGGCCAATCGGGGGGCTGACAGCTGGGGAATGTTTAGGGATACATCTAAATACTTGACAGTTGGAGAGGATGCCTTAGACACGTGGCGGCATTTGGGGGTCGCTTTGGGAAGAGGGAGGATAGAGTGCATTAACTGTCCTATGTGCCTGTTCCGCATGCTTTTGGCGATGATTATCCGATGTGGTCGATTCTAGGATTGGCCTCCGGGTCTCCAGCTGCTCTGCTCGGTCATGTCACGATGGTGTCTTGGAGCGTATTTATCCTGGATCTGGTCGGCCCTAAATGTCGATCCTGCACCGGGTCGGTCCCTCCAGTCTCCATCCATTCGGCCCAGTCTTGTCATAACGAGACGTGAGAGTAAATTTGATATTTACTCGGTCGGTCCTCCTTATTACTCTGCTCATCCGGTTTATCGAGAAACTGGTTCTTTTGTCTTCTGGTCCTCCCTAACCGGGATGGTTGAGGTGGCGCGGAGTGCATGCATGGATGCCAAGCCGGATTGGATATCAATAATGTACATCCACATCTTAATTTTTTATCTGTCCGAAAATGATAATTTTATTTAACTTTTTAATGTTTTAAAATTATATCACAAATTCTGAAAATTTAAAGATTTTAAAACCTTAATTTTGAAAACAAAACTAACTTTTTGGATAAATAAAAAATAAATAATAATAATAATCTTTATATATATATTAAAAGAATATAATCATTTGGGAAGGAGATTTCCCGCCCAAATTTAGTAGGTATAGTGGCGTTTTTTTAATAAAACCGTTGCAAAAAAATTAAAGAAAAATAGGTGTAATGGCGTTTTTTTAATAAAATCGTTGCAAAAAAATTAAAGAAAAAAATTAATAAAATCAATAAATTTGAAGATAAAAGTACGGGATTTCCCGCCCAAATTATAGTTAGTGTATAGTAGGTCTAATGGCGGTTTTATTTGGTTTTATAAATAAAATCGTCACAAAAAAAATTAAATAAAAAAATTAATAAAAGCAATAAATTTGAAGATAAAAATATAGAACTTGATTACAATAAATCATCACAGCCACATTCTTCACTAGCAGGTTATTGTATAGTAGTTGCAATGATGGTTTATCAAAAAACTGCCCCATTAGAATTGGTGGTTTTTTTAGAATTGGCGGTTTTATTAGGAGTGACGGTTTAACAAAAAACTGTTTATGTCTTCCTATCCACAACAACCATATTGTCCACTACTTTAGTCACTAACATAAAACTACCTTATAACCGGCATATTAAAATGGAAAACAGTATAAAAGGAGCCTCCAGCCAAGGAATATACATCAGCTCCATTCCATTCTTCCTATAGTTGCAGAAACGATCACCATAGAAATATATTAACAAAAGATAGACAACATGCCGATTTGGAGCAGTATAAGAGATATGGAACCCAGAAATTTCGGATGGAGCATGAGATTGTGTCTGCTCAGATCATATGATGTGCTTGATTTTGTTGGGAGAGACATAAAAACAGTTGAATGCATATTTCACGATATAAACAGTAAGATTCTATTATATTGTGATTACGTTTTCCATATATAAAGATGTCTCTTATTTACTTGATGAAACACTGTGTAATTCTTTCTATTTATAGGGAGACAGGATCCATGCTCAAATATAAAAATCATGAGTTTCGAAGCACAGTCCCATGCTGCAGGAAGGAAAACTATATAGAATGTCTAAATTTTTGGTTGCCTTAAATGATATGCCATATCCAACAACTGATGCACCCTTCATGATCAACATTTGTGGATGAACTTTCATATATGAAGATCCGAAAGAAGAATTTCCAAATTTGAGATTTGTGCTTAAAAGCTTTGCAGATTTTTGAGACAAACACCAACACTGTCATAGGGAAACTTTACAGTAAGTTACTACAATTTCTAAATTTCAGGATAATAATATTTTTTCTACATTCCTCATGATTTTTTGATACAAGACTTCGAGGATCCTATCCCATCAATTGTTGAGAGCACATATTCATCCTGTGGCATTTACACTGAAGATTCGTCTTACTTTAAAGAAAGGGTGATTTTGGCACATACACTAGACGTCGTTGATGAAGTGAATCAGTACATGAACGCACAATTACCTGGAGATGGACGCTTATATTTAAGATCGGACGAACCATGTCATTCAAACAAGACAACTGATGTCATAAATGCACTTCACATAACTGAATTTTTGAATGAAATCAGATCTGTAAGGGTTCCAAACCATGAACTTAATTTGAAAGTAGGTACTCCGGTGATGTTGCTACGAAATGTCGACCATTCAATTGGACTATGCAATGGTACAAGAATGGTCGTGACAAAGCTTGAGAACTATGTCATTGAAGCTGAGATTTTAACAGGAAGTAACGCAGGACATCGAGCACTAATTCCTAGAATGTCGTTGACACCTTCTGATCCGAGGCTACAAGTCAAATTCACAAGAAGACAATATCCTTTGATTGTGAAATTTGCAATAACTATAAATAAGAGCCAAGGTCAATTTTTGACTCCCGTTGGACTATTTCTAAGAAAACCAGTTTTTTTGTTACAATCAACTATATGTGGCTTTGTCAATGGTTACTCATCCAAAGGGTCTCAAAATCTTGATGAGCGACAAAGAGAACAACAAATCTACCACAACAAGAAATATCGTCTATAGGGAGGTCTTCCGCAATTTGTAAAAATCATTATTTTCATTTATCTCGGACAATATTAAATATATCGCATTGTGTTATATTGATCTTAATATTTTTTTCTCTTAATTATTTAAACCCTCTCAATGTGCAAATATCTCAACTATTTACAGAATTTAAACTAGAGTCCGTGCATCGCACGGCGGGTATTACTAGTAGTAGTAATAATAATAATAATAATAATAATAATAATAATAATAATAATAATAATAATAATAATAATAATAATAATAATAATAATAATAATGTTTGAGACTGAGTGAGGAAGTAAATGAGTGGATTTTATATAATGAGATATTAGTGGCAGTAACATTATTAATCGATAATTACTATATTATTAATATAAAAATTGAATGGCTACAATGTGTTGCATGTGACCTCAAAATGTACATATGTTGAACTAAAATAGCAATTTTATTTATTATTTTTTTCACATATTATCTCTCTTACTTTTTTTTATACTCACAACACGAATACTCTCACTATTTTCTACTCCATCTTCTCTTTCTACCTTTTTTTATTTTTTAAATTCACAATACTTATATCATCATTTTCTAATAGCCACAAAAGGATCAAATGGAGTACTGACGATTCTACCATTATTACCAAACTTCTCAATGATACTTTCAGTATAATGAGATAGTAATGCCTTGAGCTGAGGGAGTCAGATTAAATCTAAGAATCACGTCAGCTACTCCCATATCCTTCATCTCGAACTTACTTTTCAGGAATGTCTTGGTCTCATCAGTTGTTCTCATATTATTTCCAAACAGAATGTCATCAACATAAAGGCATAAGACAATACTACTATCACCATTTACTCTGCTATAAACACATTTATCAAATTCGTTTGTAACAAAGCCAAAAGATGAGGCAATACTACTAACACCTTTTTTTAAACTCCGGTGACCTCTTAGGCGATGAAACAACTGAGAATTTATCAAATTATCAATTGTCAACTAAACTACTAAAATCACGATCAACTCGTGCAATCACCAACTCCGGTAATAATTTACTAAAATTCTTCGAACATCAACTCCAGCAACCACCAACTCCGGCGACAATCAACTTCGGCTAACTTTTTTTTTTTACTTCGGTGACCTCTCCGGCGACCAAACAACTGAGAACTTATTAGTAAGTTCCCAGTTGCCAAATAAACTACGAAAACCCCTTTTTAACTCCGATAACCTCTTCGGCGACGAAACAACTGATAACTTATCAGTATGTTCTCAGTTGTCAACTAAACTACTAACAACCTTTTTTTAAACTCCCCGTTGACGAGAGAACTGGGAACTTATCAAGTTCTCAGTTGTCAACTAAACTACTAAAAACATGATCAAATCCGGCGAGCACCAACTCCGGCGACCAAATAAGTGAGAACTTATCCGTAAGTTCTCAGTTGTCAACTAAACTCTAAGAACCTTTTTTTTAAACTCTGATGACCTCTCCGGCGACGAAACAACTGAGAACTTATTAGTAAGTTCGGACAATTCCTTTTAAAGGAGGGAGTGATACGAAATCGACTATTCCAAGTGAAGAACACGAAGTAGGAATCGACGTAAATAACCTTGCAAAAAGAAATGCAACTACATACTTGAGCGAGAAAACAGATACAAAGACTGGAATAACTTTGGTGATCGGACTCAGAATAACTTAGATTGGTCGACATGAGTATGATGCCCTATTCATCGTGATTAGGTCTACGTTGGTGAAGATCTCGTCCGATCTTGTCCAAAATAATGATGATTTCATTTTTATAATAAAGTGATGCATGATATCTCAAGAATATCATGTGAAGAAGATTTCACCCATCCTTTGTCCTCTTTGATTGACCGCGGCATGGAGTGTGTCATACCTTTTTGTTGTCCTTTTCTTTATAAGATATCTTACCTTTTGAATATTTTAATTAATCTTGTAAGACTACTCTTATCTATAAGAAGTCATGTTTGGAATGTATTTGGACATCTTGAAGAAAATACATTGTATCACTCTTTTGAGTTATATTTGTTTGACGTGTTCAATCAAAATTCTCGATTATTATTCGACGCGTTTTTGAATTATAATCCGATCGATTCTCAATAAATATTGAGAAAAATCACTTTATCGAATTATAGGTCTAATTCGATAAAACACTTTGTTCCTGTTCCGACGAATTTCCCAAATCTTGGGCGATTTTTACAATTTGTTCCATAATTCGAATTATTGTTCGTGTTCCCTGTTCACAAAAGACACTTCTCTTGCTTTCGATACAAGGTTATACCTGATCGGGAGTTCGCATCAGTTGTTGTTCGTTGTCCGAAGCTTGCTTCCTGTTTTCCGTTGCATCCGTGAAGAGCTTGCTGTTTCGATTGTTGCTGTTTGGAGTTGGCTGTTCCTGTTTGTTTCTATTCGGCCAGATCCTGTCTTGTGCGCGTTACTGCTGTTAGTAACAAGTTGCTGCTGTTCGCTACTGCTGTACAGACGAGTTGGTGCTGTCAGTTTGCGAACCGCTGCTGTTCGATTCCTCTTGACCGTTTGTTGTCCGCTCGTGAAATTGCCTTCCGCTCCTTTTGATACAGGATTCGTATCAAGAATCCATTTTGCCATTCACCAATTTTTGCACCACGTCAGCACGGGATCCCACTACCTCCCAAAAGGACAAACAGGACAACGATGAAACAGGAATTGTCGCCGGTATCCCAGTCGGGCGTTGTTTTTGGATGGAGTCAGCAAACCGGGTTGCTTCATCCCAAAAGGATTCTGGGAAAGAGCCCAGACACCTGTATCAAGCTGGTTTTCTGTAGGCACCGACTTTGGGGTTTCAACTGTCGGTGGCGGAGAAATAGGGATTTGTTGATTCGCGACCTTAACAGGGGACGCCAGAGAGATTACCGCATCACCAAGTATTGGTTGACCACCGAAATTAAGTTTCCATCCGGATCTGGTAGTCGGGGCTTTGAAATTTAAGAAATTCGTAGAGATATTTTTCGGGATGAGAAAATTAACGGGATGAGGGATTACCTTACCATCCATATTAAACACGGCCATATCAAGAGGCTTGAAAACAGCCAGGCCGAAGGCCCGCCACAATCAGGTGGCGGACAGGAGAAATAAAAGAGACGTTAGGGGTACCAGGCCTTGTAACGTCTAGAAAAGGGAGAAAAAATGGTGAGAAGGTAGAGAGAAAAGTTTTAGAGAGAGAAACATAAATTTGAAAAAAGGTTGATTTTTTTAATTAGTTCATACTTTGAAAAAAAATACAACTTTGACCGTCTGAATTAGTTCAATTTTGACAGTTTGATCCTGCTAGTAGTCATATGCTTGTCTCAAAGATTGAATTCCTCATCGACGCCGGCACGGCTCCGAACCGAGCCACGAGGGCTGGCCAGAGACCGAGTCGACAGTCATTTGCACGAAGTGTAGAATGCTTTCTAGTGGTGCTCCGAGGCCGATGGCCCCGTCCCCACAAGACGTTCCATACCCGAGAGACCAAGCGTCAAGTCGTGGATCGTCAGCCCGCACACACTTCTTACGGGGTCAACGGGACGGGACACACAACGTGTGCTGTTAGGGACACCCCGCGCCGCTTGCCCGCGAGGAGCAGCAGCGAAAGGCGATAGAGGGACATACTTAACCGACATAATGCCTCGATACGGGTATCCAGCAACCAACATCGGGCGAGCACATGCCCGCGCTAACAAATGAAGAGACGTGGATGAGATGATGTCGCTGCCCGAGCAGGGATCCATCACGCAATACACGTCAACCACCACTCACGCATCACCACGTACGCAATGCCCGAGCCCACAAGCACTCGCTTCGCCCCTAGGATGCCAGGCACCGAAGGGAGAAGAGGGAAAACAATCACGCCCAAGCATGCCCCACTGGACACAGACGAAACCGAGGAAGGGACGACCGCCGCGTTCGAGGCGAATTTCTCCCCAGATAGAGGCGAACGCAGGCCCGCTTAACCCTCGCCGCTAGACATGAGTCGAGCGAGACCGCATAAGCATCTGATAACCACCGACACCCAAGCATGCCCCGCTGGACACGGACGAATATGAAGAAGGGACAGCATCCGCGTTTGACGGCATGAGCGACAGGCTAGAGGCGAACACGTGCTCACAATGCTCGCTACTAGTGGCTGCCGACGATACACATTTTGGCACGAGGCCATGCGAGGCCGGACATTAGTGCGTGGGGCCGACGCGTAGCACCTGCAATCTTATGCCCTGCATCCGGGTATCTTTGCATGTATCGGTTTGTTGGGGTCGGCAGCGGCATTGGCATGAGTCGAGCGAGCCCGCATAAGCATCTTGCCGG